>OY728159.1:1494438807-1499438807 GCA_963277665.1 Viscum album
ATGATTATATGTACATGTCTCCCTTGTTTACCTTTACTAATAATTTATTCTCACCCCTTTTTATGATTCCATTTCCAGGTTATGAAGATATGTATTAAGATTGATGTGACTAGGAAGGGTGATTGTAACAGCCCAAGATTTTATGAAAAATATCCTTTTTTTTAATTTCACTAATGTCTTGTTTTGTACGCTTCACCAAAAGGAGCTTGAACAACACACATCCTTGACTTGCCTTGCATTACACGCAATCGCAACCTTCCTCGATAGCGTGTGTAGTGCGTAATACTGAGTTTCACGAAACAATGATATGCTATTAAAATATTATTAAAACTAGCCGTTATGAATAGTAATAACCACTTTTTAAATTTTATAAATTTTAGCTCTCAAAATGGACTTCATTTTTGGATTCGGAGTATCGAATTTAGCCTAAGGTGAAATTTTGGTACTTTTCGGATAACTTTCATATTCTGATGAATAGTGAAAATTACTAAATTATAATTAAAAACAACTTTTTTAATAGAAATAATTAATAGTGATAAATCATTAATTTGAGTGGTTTTAAAGTATATTTAGAATATATTTTTACAATTTAATACAATGTTGGTCATTGGATGTAATTTCACATTTAAACTAGACATAAACAAGTGTCAATCTTTTTATAGATATTGTTTCTTAAAAACACGCTATTTGTTTTAACAGCGGGATTTAATTATAAAATTAATTAATGCAACTTTTATGTAATGAATTTGGTAAAATAGACTTCATTTTTGAATTCGGAATATGAAATATAGCTTGGGATGAAATTTTGGCACTGTTCTGAAAAACATCAATTTTTGATGAATAGTGAAACTACTAAGTGGTAGTTAAAAAACTGAATTTTTCATAAAACTTAATTTTACCGCTTCTGTGAATGGAATTTCAAAAATCCGAGAGATACGGTTGATGTCAGTAAGTAAAATGTGGTTCAATGAGATGAAAATAATTTTTGGTGAATAGTAACTTTTTACTTTTTTTTTACCGCGGTTAATAGTAAATAGGGTAACTAAGGGTAAATATGATATTAATATTACCCTAAAACATGTCCTAATTCTATTGGACAAGTGTAATTCGACCAAAAACAAACTTAGGAATAAAATATGACCATTTAGGCCCACTTGGATTAGATTAGGACATTTATTATTAATTTATTTAAAGAAGGGTTAAAATAGTTAAAATCAAAGTTTAATAAGTAAATCATTTTTAATATGTGGTTATACATAAGATAAATTCGATTGTAAATATTCATTAGAAAGCTAAAAAGATTTACTACATGATGGTATTTTATTTGTAATTTTTAGACATCAAATAATTTAATTTATTTATGACACAATGATGATGCAGTAATTATCTTATTAATGAAATATTGACATAATTAATGTTATAAACACCAAAATAAATATAATTTGAGACTTTTTATGAATTACACTAATTTTCTAGGTTACTATGATATATTAGTGTTGATTTAATCAACTTGGTTCGAACATATAATTCTGTTATGACTTTCACAAAAATCATATATCAAATAGTGTCAAAATTGACACAAAATAGTTTTTAAATCAAATATTATATTATTAATTGTTATTTTATTCCTAAAAATCTAAGGTTCGGCCAAATGACTTAGATGAGGATATATATTTTAATAATAAACAATTTGGGGTTCGTTTGGCATGTTATAGTAAGTGTATTAACCATATAGTGAAAGAAAACAAAAAGACATGGTAAAAGTTAAATTATTTAACTTAGAGTTAAATCTAATTGATAAGGTTAAAATAATAATAACCTAAACTTGTCTAAATCCTATTGGTTGATAGGATTTCGACCCATACCCACTTTATCTTCGAAATAAGACCCTTTGGAACCATTATAAACCGATTTTGACTTTAAAATAAAATAATATTTTGAGGTATTCCTAAGGTGCCCCTCTCCTCCCTTATAAAAGGACACCTCCTCTCCCTCCTCCTCACACCAATTTGAGCACTCAAGCTCGGCCAACCCCTGACAAAATCTCTTCTCCACTTCCCTAAAAACATCCTAGAGGTTCTGGTCTTCCTCAAAGACCAATTTTAGTGCCCTAAGAGGAGGTCTCAAAGAGGCACTTCAAAGAAGAGGTAATTACCGTTACCAATTCTTTCATCTTTATTTCTTCTTCCACTTCTTCTTCTTAGGTTGTTTCATTATGAAGTAATAACATCAGTATCACTCATATACTGATATGTTATTATAAGTATGAAACAACCCTAATTCACCTTCTATCCGTCCTACGGAAAAATGAAATCACCGCGCGTGCGTACGTACGGAATACCGTCTCCACGCCGTGGTGTAATCTATTTTTCCACCATCACTTTACAAGGATGGGTATAATGGTGTAATGAGTAACTATTTATGATTATTATAAAGTAATATTGATACTGAAATAATATATATATACTCCAATACATTTCCACGATCATAGGAACGATATCATCACTCGTGCGTACGTACGGAATACCGTCTCCACGATGTGATGCGACTCGTTCTACATGATCATCATTACATAGTAATTATATAAATGAATTGAATGAATAAATATGATATATGTTACACTAATACCATTCTTGATATAAGGTATCTATAACCTTGAAATAAGAATAAGAATTTATTCGGCAAAACACGCGTAAGAACAAAAGGCAATAAAGACCCGAGTAACAAGTAACAATGAAATATTACTAACAAGAAGCTAAGAATATGACCATATATGATATCATATCAATATGTATGATTCTGGAATAAGTCAATAACATTATTTAAACCATTATACAGGAGCTTCGGACACATACAAGGCAAATTGGACCTAAGGTAAGGGAAATATCACAATCTCATTTTTATCCGAGATTGTTTATTCGTAAGTATTTACTGGGGTGTATTTTATCATCCACATCCATGTTTCATCAATATGTAATATTATTTCCATCCACCTACAATTGTTTAAATCCATTTTTTACCCTTCGGTGAGTTTTTAGTAATATGTATGAAAGGAATCTTTTGTCGTTTTTCGTACGAGGTACTTTTTTACTTTTCCGACAAAAGTACGAAGAATGTTTTTTTTTTAACTTATACGGCATGAATGGATTTTTAAAACATTATTTCCAAGAAGCTTCCTTTACAAGTTTTCAAGTTTATTTTTAATCAACTTCTTTTATTTTAAAGTTGTATGACATGTTATGAAAGGAAAAATGTTTTTGAAGAAGAAAGGATATTTTCCTCAAGAATGGAGTTCAAGTGTTTTATCAAAATTATTTTCCATCTAAGATAATAAAGGGTTCTGTTTTTATCCCTATTATTAAATTGATTTGTTCATGTTGTGATGGAATTATTTTTATGAATTCCTTTATCTTATATGAATTGATTTATGATGTCATGATGTTTCAAGAATCCCATTTTTGTTACATGTGTTATGCGATGATGTATGTTTTATGATTATGTGGCACACATAAGAAAGGATTCATTATAAGATGGGTGGGACCTATATCTCCCTCCAATGCATTGGGTAAAGATTTTATATCTCATGAGATAGACATGGCTGGAATGGTAGGTCATACCGGTTCAGTGAAACAGGACTGAAACGAGGGTTACTCGATTCAGAAAGGGACTTTGTCCACTAAGATAGTCTTGGCAATGAGTCTTGACTAACAAGAAATGATTCTATATGATTATGTGTGAATGCCACAAAGGTTCATGTTTTAAGTTATGATTATTGTGATTACATTTCACTACTATGATTTATCCCATGTTATGAAATTATGCTCTCTTTTGCAGGTTAAGATTTCCAAAAGTTATGTTCTTATGAATATGATATGATTGATTTATCTTTTGTATACCCTTACTGAGCATTTGAGCTCACCCTTTTATGTTTTCTTTTCCCCAGGATATAAAGAAAGGTTTTAGGTAAAAAAAAGGGGGAAGATCTTTATGGGAGATATTGAAGATCTTTCACCACGATTAGAAGATTACGTTCCGAGTTTCCAAAGACACTAAACTATTACGATCCTTGTGTGTGTGTTTTTTGTTATGTACCAAGTATTCCGCAAAAGTAATGTAATGTCCATGTACGTCAAGCTTAGGGTCTCTACAGTTGGTATCAGAGGAAAGGTTTAGTCAACCTTTGGAAACTAGGATGCGAAAACGTTAGTGAGATCCCTAGAGATATTTCTAAGGTATGTCTAGGGATGCCCCTAAGTATAAGTATACGTATAGGATATAGTCCTAGAACTATGGTAACGATATTAGATTAAACCAAAGATGATAGATATTTAAGTTACTCCCCTTTATTATGATTTTTGCATCTAACACTATTCTGTTTGGGTTTTAGAAAATGGCTGGAAACAAGATGATTCACAATAATGGAGGATATGATGGACAATGGAATGATATTCTTCATGAGCAACCAAATGAAATGGGATTTGGATGTCCAAACATCATTATTATGCCGAATCAGCAATCTCACAATATGATCAATAAAGTAAAATTTGGTAAGTTTCCTGACTCGGCTAATAAGAGAAAGATGGAGTTCCATGATGATCATAGAGGAAAGAAAGTTCAATTTCCCCTATGTAAATCATGTGGGAAGAGGCATCAAGGAGAATGTTTCAAGGGAACTGGAAGATGCTTTGGGTGTGGAAAAGAAGGACACAAAGCAAGTAAGTGCAAAGGAAAAGGGTCGGTTAACACCATGGATGAGGATAATGGTATTGCTACGACATCAAAAATGGTAGAGTGTTTTAAATGTGGAATGTATGGGCATTATGCAAACAAATTCCCTAAGGGAAAGACTCATGAAGAGAATCAGTA
This sequence comes from Viscum album, assembly GCA_963277665.1. Classification (NCBI taxonomy): domain Eukaryota; kingdom Viridiplantae; phylum Streptophyta; class Magnoliopsida; order Santalales; family Viscaceae; genus Viscum; species Viscum album. The sequence goes on from OY728159.1 coordinate 1,494,443,674, forward strand.
TGGTCATATGGGTAGTATTTATGTGGATGATGATGAAGAGACTACAAATGATATGTGAGATGAAAGAATTTTTGAAGCTCGGTCAATGGTTTGAGAATGTAGTGGAATGATTACATGTTTATCATGTGTAATTTTGGAATAAAGAGACATCTATGGATTGTTACACTGTTGTCTTTCCTTGTGTTTTGAAAGTGTATGATTAATGTTACCAGTATCCATGAAAGGTTATTCAGATATTTTTGGAATGTAGATGATATGCGCATAATGAAGGGATAAGGAGAAAATGAAATGTTTGATAGTATTCATGAGCTCATGATTGATATAAGGACTAAGTGATATCATGGTTTGAGTATATAGAATTTTGAGGATTTCGGTATGTGAAAAGTGTTAACTTTTAACTGCATTCAAGTTTTCACTAAGGTTCAATGGGTATTCAATAGAGTACAAGATTAAGGCCTTTGAATGTTTGGAATGTGACCAACAAGATATATCTTATGATATATGGGGATCAACGATGGTATTAAATCTCTGGTAATCGTTTTCACTATGTTATGAGAATGTACTGCAGTATTATGGATAAGCCTAAAGATTGGAATGGATTATGTTGGACATAAGTTAGTATTGTTTAAGGATAGAAGTTTTTTTCGATATTATTGATGGGATGCTATAGTAATATAGTTTTATAAAAAGGACAACCTGCAGGACGGGCGACAGCCCATCGCTTCGGACAAGGCTGTGGGAATCGAACCCACAACCGAAGTGCGACTGGCCTTTATCGCCTACCACTGGCCTACAGGAAGTCCCTGTTTAGTAGAAACTAGTTTTATTATATTAAGCAGTATGATATATGAAGTATAAGTCCATTTTAGGAACCATATATGATTAATCTCACGATAGTTCGACTTATGTATATAATTTTTGCTAACCTTTTGTTTGAGACAGATGGAATGACCCGTCATTCTATCACATGATCTGCTAACACTTCACGAATAACAAATTCAACTTCATTTATTTAAGAGATGAAGTGGAAATTGTTCAAGGCACGAACAATAGTGTGACTGTACCAAAATAAAGTAAGTATTTATTCTAATTCTTCAACTTTAGGGAAACGATCTTGAAAACCAAAAAAAAAATGTTGTCCTAGTGATCTTATATCTGATTAATCGGATGGTACCTTAGATCGTCACAAATTTATGGATTTGTATTGTTGGCTTTTCCATAGCCATGTTCTCTACCACTCTCCATCAGAACATGATGGTTAGATTTTTCTTCTATATCCATATTTTCATCTATGTGGAAACCCAGTGATTAGTTTATTTGGGTAACCGTTAAGTTTCATACTTTTGTTTTTAAATATTGGTTTTGGTATTCCTTTTTACGATGTGGGTTTCTATTAAAGAAACTTTCAAATAGTAAACCATTTATAACCCCAACGAATTTCGAGGTCGAAATTCATTTTAAGGGGGGTAGAATGTAACAGCCCAAGATTTTATGAAAAATATCCTTTTTTTTAATTTCACTAATGTCTTGTTTTGTACGCTTCACCAAAAGGAGCTTGAACAACACACATCCTTGACTTGCCTTGCATTACACGCAATCGCAACCTTCCTCGATAGCGTGTGTAGTGCGTAATACTGAGTTTCACGAAACAATGATATGCTATTAAAATATTATTAAAACTAGCCGTTATGAATAGTAATAACCACTTTTTAAATTTTAGAAATTTTAGCTCTCAAAATGGACTTCATTTTTGGATTCGGAGTATCGAATTTAGCCTAAGGTGAAATTTTGGTACTTTTCGGATAACTTTCATATTCTGATGAATAGTGAAAATTACTAAATTATAATTAAAAACAACTTTTTTAATAGAAATAATTAATAGTGATAAATCATTAATTTGAGTGGTTTTAAAGTATATTTAGAATATATTTTTACAATTTAATACAATGTTGGTCATTGGATGTAATTTCACATTTAAACTAGACATAAACAAGTGTCAATCTTTTGATAGATATTGTTTCTTAAAAACACGCTATTTGTTTTAACAGCGGGATTTAATTATAAAATTAATTAATGCAACTTTTATGTAATGAATTTGGTAAAATAGACTTCATTTTTGAATTCGGAATATGAAATATAGCTTGGGATGAAATTTTGGCACTGTTCTGAAAAACATCAATTTTTGATGAATAGTGAAACTACTAAGTGGTAGTTAAAAAACTGAATTTTTCATAAAACTTAATTTTACCGCTTCTGTGAATGGAATTTCAAAAATCCGAGAGATACGGTTGATGTCAGTAAGTAAAATGTGGTTCAATGAGATGAAAATAATTTTTGGTGAATAGTAACTTTTTACTTTTTTTTTACCGCGGTTAATAGTAAATAGGGTAACTAAGGGTAAATATGATATTAATATTACCCTAAAACATGTCCTAATTATATTGGACAAGTTTAATTCGACCAAAAACAAACTTAGGAATAAAATATGACCATTTAGGCCCACTTGGATTAGATTAGGACATTTATTATTAATTTATTTAAAGAAGGGTTAAAATAGTTAAAATCAAAGTTTAATAAGTAAATCATTTTTAATATGTGGTTATACATAAGATAAATTCGATTGTAAATATTCATTAGAAAGCTAAAAAGATTTACTACATGATGGTATTTTATTTGTAATTTTTAGACATCAAATAATTTAATTTATTTATGACACAATGATGATACAGTAATTATCTTATTAATGAAATATTGACATAATTAATGTTATAAACACCAAAATAAATATAATTTGAGACTTTTTATGAATTAAACTAATTTTCTAGGTTACTATGATATATTAGTGTTGATTTAATCAACTTGGTTCGAACATATAATTCTGTTATTACTTTCACAAAAATCATATATCAAATAGTGTCAAAATTGACACAAAATAGTTTTTAAATCAAATATTATATTATTAATTGTTATTTTATTCCTAAAAATCTAAGGTTCGGCCAAATGACTTAGATTAGGATATATATTTTAATAATAAACAATTTGGGGTTCGTTTGGCATGTTATAGTAAGTGTATTAACCATATAGTGAAAGAAAACAAAAAGACATGGTAAAAGTTAAATTATTTAACTTAGAGTTAAATCTAATTGATAAGGTTAAAATAATAATAACCTAAACTTGTCTAAATCCTATTGGTTGATAGGATTTCGACCCATACCCACTTTATCTTCGAAATAATACCCTTTGGAACCATTATAAACCGATTTTGACTTTAAAATAAAATAATATTTTGAGGTATTCCTAAGGTGCCCCTCTCCTCCCTTATAAAAGGACACCTCCTCTCCCTCCTCCTCACACCAATTTGAGCACTCAAGCTCGGCCAACCCCTGCCAAAATCTCTTCTCCACTTCCCTAAAAACATCCTAGAGGTTCTGGTCTTCCTCAAAGACCAATTTTAGTGCCCTAAGAGGAGGTCTCAAAGAGGCACTTCAAAGAAGAGGTAATTACCGTTACCAATTCTTTCATCTTTATTTCTTCTTCCACTTCTTCTTCTTAGGTTGTTTCATTATGAAGTAATAACATCAGTATCACTCATATACGGATATGTTATTATAAGTATGAAACAACCCTAATTCACCTTCTATCCATCCTACGGAAAAATGAAATCACCGCGCGTGCGTACGTACGGAATACCGTCTCCACGCCGTGGTGTAATCTATTTTTCCACCATCACTTTACAAGGATGGGTATAATGGTGTAATGAGTAACTATTTATGATTATTATAAAGTAATATTGATACTGAAATAATATATATATACTCCAATACATTTCCACGATCATAGGAACGATATCATCACTCGTGCGTACGTACGGAATACCGTCTCCACGATGTGATGCGACTCGTTCTACATGATCATCATTACATAGTAATTATATAAATGAATTGAATGAATAAATATGATATATGTTACACTAATACCATTCTTGATATAAGGTATCTATAACCTTGAAATAAGAATAAGAATTTATTCGGCAAAACACGCGTAAGAACAAAAGGCAATAAAGACCCGAGTAACAAGTAACAATGAAATATTACTAACAAGAAGCTAAGAATATGACCATATATGATATCATATCAATATGTATGATTCTGGAATAAGTCAATAACATTATTTAAACCATTATACAGGAGCTTCGGACACATACAAGGCAAATTGGACCTAAGGTAAGGGAAATATCACAATCTCATTTTTATCCGAGATTGTTTATTCGTAAGTATTTACTGGGGTGTATTTTATCATCCACATCCATGTTTCATCAATATGTAATATTATTTCCATCCACCTACAATTGTTTAAATCCATTTTTTACCCTTCGGTGAGTTTTTAGTAATATGTATGAAAGGAATCTTTTGTCGTTTTTCGTACGAGGTACTTTTTGACTTTTCCGACAAAAGTACGAAGAATGTTTTTTTTAACTTATACGGCATGAATGGATTTTTAAAACATTATTTCCAAGAAGCTTCCTTTACAAGTTTTCAAGTTTATTTTTAATCAACTTCTTTTATTTTAAAGTTGTATGACATGTTATGAAAGGAAAAATGTTTTTGAAGAAGAAAGGATATTTTCCTCAAGAATGGAGTTCAAGTGTTTTATCAAAATTATTTTCCATCTAAGATAATAAAGGGTTCTGTTTTTATCCCTATTATTAAATTGATTTGTTCATGTTGTGATGGAATTATTTTTATGAATTCCTTTATCTTATATGAATTGATTTATGATGTCATGATGTTTCAAGAATCCCATTTTTGTTACATGTGTTATGCGATGATGTATGTTTTATGATTATGTGGCACACATAAGAAAGGATTCATTATAAGATGGGTGGGACCTATATCTCCCTCCAATGCATTGGGTAAAGATTTTATATCTCATGAGATAGACATGGCTGGAATGGTAGGTCATACCGGTTCAGTGAAACAGGACTGAAACGAGGGTTACTCGATTCAGAAAGGGACTTTGTCCACTAAGATAGTCTTGGCAATGAGTCTTGACTAACAAGAAATGATTCTATATGATTATGTGTGAATGCCACAAAGGTTCATGTTTTAAGTTATGATTATTGTGATTACATTTCACTACTATGATTTATCCCATGTTATGAAATTATGCTCTCTTTTGCAGGTTAAGATTTCCAAAAGTTATGTTCTTATGAATATGATATGATTGATTTATCTTTTGTATACCCTTACTGAGCATTTGAGCTCACCCTTTTATGTTTTCTTTTCCCCAGGATATAAAGAAAGGTTTTAGGTAAAAAAAAGGGGGAAGATCTTTATGGGAGATATTGAAGATCTTTCACCACGATTAGAAGATTACGTTCCGAGTTTCCAAAGACACTAAACTATTACGATCCTTGTGTGTGTGTTTTTTGTTATGTACCAAGTATTCCGCAAAAGTAATGTAATGTCCATGTACGTCAAGCTTAGGGTCTCTATAGTGATGGTCAGGAAGAACCAATTGGGAGATAATGTCACTCATTTATGTACAATTTTTTATTTTTCCGTGTTTCTAAAGACACTAGACTAGTACTCTCTTCTCACATCTATTTGTATAAGGTTAATGATTCCAAAAAAATTTAATTAATGTAATTTTTGAAAAGAGTGGGTTACTATAGTTGGTATTAGAGGAAAATTTTAGTTAACATTTTGAAACTAGGATCAGAATACCCTTTTGAGTACACTAATGACTTGTTCAAGGATAATTATAAGGATGTTTTAAGGTTTAAGAAAATGCCTTGGAATTTTTTTGACGAATAAAGTGAGTGTTTCACTAAAAATACATCACTGTCTGGATAATACAGGTGGATGTTGCTTTAGAACCTATGTACATACAAGTAACAACTCTAACAAGATATCCCGAGCATGACTCAGGGTACTCTAGTACATGACAACAAGCAATTCTACACACCTAGTTTGGCTCTCCCAAGGTATATTCTTTGTGAATTCACAAACTCTTCATGAACCATTATCAAGTATATAAATATAGGTTGTTAAGGAATAACCTAGGATAAACCTAATGTGTCATTGATAAAGGAAGGTGTTAGAAGTTATACAAACTATTGGAGATTTTTCATGATTATGTGGTTCCTCATTATAATAATTATTTTTTAGTCTATGATTTGTATCTTAGTCAATGGTTTGAACCTGTAGGAACCTCTTTGATGGATAATGTGATGGACTGTGCAACAAATGTTCTCCCAAGCTTTCAAGTGAAATGGGATATGGAATAAAAAACATCATTGATATACTCTCATAGTTTCACATGCTATGAAACATTGTGTACTTTGAAATGAGAAAATGAGGGAAAAAATTTTGTTGAGCCTTTCATGAGGCCACATCTACTTTTTATAGAATTTCTTCCAATTTACTGGTTGCTGATCAAAGGGTTAGTACCACTGAAAATATTTTCTTTGTTCTTCAATTTTCAGATCATTTGAAATTCATTCTGGATGTTTATTGATTAGAAGGAGAAGCAGATTAGTGGTGGACTCTAATAAATAATGTGAGGCAGCATGATGATATTGAGTACATGGTTTGGTATGAGTTCATGAAATTGTCTTTCAATAAGTACTTTCCTCTAATTCTTCATACCGCGATGGATAAATAGTTCCTTAAGTTGAAGAAAAGGGATGGTAAATTTGTTGGAACCTATGAGGCTAATTTCATGAGACATGCAAGGTACGATTCATGAATCATCATCTAACATAAATATAAGTTTGATAGGTTCTTTGGTGGATTAAATCCATGTCTTAGAAGGGCTCTGGCCCTAAGAGACTTTAGTTAATATGATGATATTGTGTGTTGTGAAATCAAGGTGGAAATGGATGTATGAGTCTGGAATCAATTTCATGGAAATATCAATAAGGAGAATATGGATTTTAAATGAAACTCTTAAAACCATGGGGAAAATAATATGATCATTACGTTATTATCTATGTGTGGGAAGAATTGTGGAGAAAATTTCCTTAGGGGTGCAATAAATGTTTTATTTATGTAAAGGAAGGTCACTAGAAAATTGATTTCCAAACTGATGTGAAGAAGTTAGCTCAAAATTACAATAAAGAAAATGCTGCACAGAATACACCTCATATGATTCAGTGCATCATGTTTTAGGAGAATAAGAATTCTGAAAATTATTTCCCAAACCCAAGAGTTGGTTATTATGGGAGACATCAGCATCCTATTAAGCCTATGTACAAGGGTAAATCTCATACAATAGATATTTATGATGAGGGTTGTTATTGTGACATCATGAAAGGTACCCCTACCTCCCAATGTATAATTGAAAATGTCATATTTTATTCATGATCTACCCCCTATTTCATTTCTAAATAATTTTATAAGGGTGTTAATATTCCACCCAAATAACTAGTTATGGAATTAGCAGTGCAAACCCCAAATGGTATAATGATTGTATCTCAAGGATATGATTTTTCTCCAGTAGAAGTTTGTGGGAATGTTATTCCGGCATATATTTTCATCCATCCTTTGGATGAATCTATTGTCATCCTAGGAATGGATTGGTTTTCTCTACATAAATCCCACATTAATTGTTAAGGATGGTAAGTGATGTTCAATAACTCTAACCCTCCAATGATCATCCATCAATGTTATGATATGTTTGAACATTATGTGGAGATTACATAAACTTTTTGGGTCTTAATTACCATTCAAAAGGGTTTTTTATCTCAAATGGGTGTAGAGAATATTTTCATCGATGATATTCATATTGTTTGGGATTTTTCATATGTCTTTCCAAAAGAGTTTCATAGTCTTCCACAAAAACTTGAAGTTGATTTCTCAATATAACTTTTACATGTTTATACACAAATTTAAAATGTTCATTATAGAATGGCCCAATTTGATTTGTATAAATAAAAAAAGATTGTTCAAGAAAACCTCGAAAAGTTATTCATTCAACCAAGTGTGTCACCTTTGGTTCCACTGGTTCTTTTTGTGAAAAATAAAGATGGATAAATGTGACTCTACATTGATTATCGAGATTTGAAGTAGATCAAAATCACGAAAAAGTATCCTCTTCCCCATATTTGTGACTTTTATGATAAAATTCATGGATCTCAATACTTATCCCAGATTAACCTTCATTCCGGATACCATCAATTGAGGGTCAAGAAAGAGGATATATGCAAGGTGGGATTCTATAAAAGTTATGGTCACTATGAATATATAGTGATGTATTTTAGTCTTACTATTTCACCTTCTATATTCATAGATTTAATGAATATTGTCTTTGGAGATTACATTTACCAAATTGTTGTAGTCTTTATAGATATAATTATTTTCTATTTAAAGAGAAAATAATAACATGATTATCACATGAGAATTATACTAAAGACCCTATAGAAGTAGAAGATATATAAAAAATTTAAAATGTGTGAATTTTGGCTGAAAAGGGTTTCATTTTTTGGTCACAAATTCTCAAGAGATGGTATTGAAGTATATCAGTCAAAGACATAAGCTTATGAAGGCTATCCTAGACTATCCATGGTGACTGAGATCGATAATTTTCTTGGTTTAGATGGATATTATCTTGTGCTTATGGAGAAATTTTCATGACTATATAATCCTCTAACTCACATAACATAGAAGTGTATTAAAGACCTATAGACAATTGAATGTGAGTAAAATTTCAAGGAACTGAAGATAAGGTTGGGTACTTCACATATTATTACACTACCCTATAGTGGAGATATGTTTTTAATTTATAGAGATGTATCCAAGATGGGATTGGGATGTGTTCCTATGAAAATTATCATGGTTATAACTTAATCCTCCTAGTAGTTGAAGATCCATTAGAAATATTACCCAACTCATGATATGGAGTTAGAAGTGGTAATGTTTTTATTAAAGATATAGAGACATTATCTTAATGGGGAGTGTGTGATATATATATCATTCCTTAAAGTATAAATTATATATTCACACAGATGAATTTGAACATGACCTAGAGAATATGGTTATAGTTGACAATTTATTATGATTTCTCACTACATTACCACCCAAGGAAAGAGAACAAGGAGGCTAATGCTTTGAGCTGAAAAGATCATACTAGCTTATCTAGGATGAGGATCATAGATGTTGCAATATTTATATATTTTTAAAGGATGGATATGGAAATAATGAAGGAAAAGGAAAAATCATTTCTTTCTCAAATGAATTTTCAGACCTCTATCCATGTGTAGATTAATTTAGTGTAGAAGGAAGATAAAAAGATACAAAAGAAGGTCAGAAATGTTTCCGAGTTTTACCTTTATAATGATGGAGTGATATGGTTTGGGAATCATGTATGTGTTCCTTCCATACCATATTTGAAGAAGGATCTACTATAAGAAGCTCATAGTTCTTCATTCTCTATTCATCTAGGAAGTACGAGGAAGTATAGGGACATGAAATAATACTTATTTTCGGATGGAATGAAGAGAGATATTGTGGATTTTATATATCGAAGTTTGGTATTCAAGCATGTTAATTCTGAAAGAAAAAAGTCTAAATGTATATTGCATCCATTTCATATACTAAAAATGAAATAGAAAAAATAAATAGGTATTATGTCGTCAGACTACCCAAAACCTCTAAAAGTTTATTTCTATGTGGGTGGTATTTGATTTCCTTACTATGTCATCACACTTCATTTCTATCAGATAATATTTCCTTCTTGATCAGATTGCCAAAATATACAATAATGAAGTGTTATGGATTCATGGAGGACCACATTCCATTATATCAGATCAGGATCTGAGGATTACCTTAATGTTTAGGAAAAGTATACAGAAACCACATAATAAATAATTGAGTTTTATCACTTCTTATCATACTCATATAGATGTTCAATCATAAAGAACAATTCAAACCCTAGAGGACATGTTGGGAACATGTTCTTTGGATTTGAAAGGGGGAATGGATCAACTCCTTCCTCTAGGTGAGTTCTATTATAATATTATATTTCACTAAATATTTCAAATGAAACCTTATAAATACCTATATGGTAAGAAATATAGATCTCCAACATATAAGGATGAGGTTGGAGAATGAAATCTATAAGGACCTGAGATCATAGAGGAAATTTCCAATAAGGTTAGAACCATTCATTATCATATCAAGGCCGCACAAATCTAGATGAAATGTTATGTTGATAACCATTAGTGTGATATAGAGTTTGGAGTTTCTGAAAAGGTGTTTCTATGAGTCTCACCCTTAAATTTTTTTTAGATATTAAGGGTGAAATAAAAACTAATCCCTAGTTATATTAGTCCCTTTGAAATTCTTGATCATATTAGGACTATAGCCTATCACTTGGAAATTCATAAAAATATCACTGAAGATCATGAATTTTTCCATGAATCACTCCTAAGGAAGTAAATACCTGACCCTTCACATCTGTTGAACTTAGAAGTCATACCACTAGAGTAGGATCTTTCTTATGAGGAACAACCTATTAAAATTCTACACAGATCATAGAAAGTTCTACGAAATAAGACCACTCTCATGTTTAATGCTTTTTGGAGAAATCACTAGTTAGAGGAAGATATATAGGAACTTTTGGATATTATGAAGCAAAATAATCCTCGTTTTTTTTACTTGGGAGACAAATTTTGAGGGTGAAATTCAGTTTTCGGGGGGGGGGGGGGGGTAGAATGTAACACCCCAAGGTTTTACAAACCTTTTTTCAATTAAATTTAAATATTCATTTATATCTTGAAATGTAGTAACTCAAAGAGTACTTCCACATGCAACACTGAATCAGAGTAGGTATCATGAAACACAAACTCTGCATATGATGCATGAAACAATTAGTTTGCGTATGATATATGCAACATTAAGTTTCTACAAAACATCTATTTTAATAATTTAATTATTGAAATAAGCTAATAGATACCTCTAAATTAAACTCAGTATTGAGAATAGTAATAACAACCTTTCAAATATTCCTTATAATTTTTTAATTTAAATAAAACATATTGATAATAAAGGATATATTTTTTGGTAAAGTATTTTTTATTTATTAACACAATGTTTTCTCTAATGAACCACTTTTAATAATAATAAAACTATAAAAAAATTGAAATTAAATTTGATAAAATAAAAATAACTTCTTAATTTATAATTTCAAAATTTTCTAAGGGTGGATTTTTGGGATTTCTCTGAGAATCATCTTTTTTTGATGAATAGTAAAAATTCTGCTTTTTAGTCGACAAAAATCATTTTTCTAATTAACTATTAATGATAAATGATATTATAAACTTTTTTAAGGTAAAATTTGATAAATATTACATCTAATAATACATTTAAATTCATTATGATTAATTTCACTTTGAAACTGAATATAAAATCATAACAAGATTTTGAACTTTTTCCTACATTAAAACACCATAATTTCATCCCATCAACATAATTTTCACTAATCATAATTTTACTACTTTTAGGATTTGAATTTAAAAAATATAACATAAATCATTGTATTTAGTCTAATAATTATATTCTAATCAGACCATGTTAATTTTTGACCTAAATCATTTGAAAAATTGATTAAAATTAATCACAGTATATAAGGCAAAATTAAACTTAATTATGGAGTAAACCGTAAAATTAAGGGCCCAAATGACCTAGACACTTTTCTAACACCCATTGTATATCCATATATTTTACAAAGAACTTAAATTATAAAAAAAAATCTTGGGTATATCTTTTCATATGTAAGAACAGGTTCACACCTAATTTGTTTCTAAAATTTCCATGTGAGTCCCTTTCCTTTCCTATAAAAGGCCACCACCTCTTCCCATTCCTCACACTTCTCAAACCAACTATGTTCACATAATCTTTGAAATATTATCCTCCAAAACGTCCTCCTTCGACCATTAATACTCCCTTTTGTAAGATAACTTCTCAAGGAATATTTTTGGCATAAACCAAAAGGAGTTACACAATTAAGAGGTAATGTCTTCTCTCAAGCTCCTTTCCATTATTTCCCATCTTCTCCCCTTCAAATATATTTATTGAATTCATTTATAACAAAAAAAATAATCCTCTGTATACTATGATATTTTTATGAAAATACTCTGACTTACAATTACACACACTTTTATATAATGGATGTTGAACATATTGTTTTTGTGGATGGTGAGCTACCGCCTCACAAAACAATGATTCTTAATTTCCCTTTTACCATTAGTCATGGTGGTCGTTATGATGGAAAATATATTTTTATATGTCATATACAATTTCTTAGATATTTTTAAGCTTATATATTGCTTTTAAAATATAAATATATTTACTTTACATTTTTTTCTAATAGGATAATCTCATTTGAGGATGTGTGGTCTACCTCCCCCTCAAAGCGATGTGAGTCATTCTCACATGACATATAATGTACCAAGGAAGGGATTAATAATCTTATTTTATATATGGGATATAATAATGTTAATATAATAATGATATATATATACACACATATATACACATATTTCATTTACAAACATTATTTCAATATAATAATAAAAACAGAAATAGTGTTCATGTGTTCGTACGGCTTGTCGTCTCCTTAAATGGTATATTCCATTTCATACTCCTATATTATATAGATTTTTTTAATACAAATTTTTTCTATATACCTGATATTTATATCATTGTTTAGATTCTACAATCATGATATCAGTATAAGTAACCAAGATGTAACATATTAAGACACATGTGAAGAACAAAGTAAATTTTACCCAAACTGAAACCATAACATATGTTCATCAACAAGAGGGTAATACAAGGACATAATTAAACCATATATAGTTATAGATAGAATAATATCTTTATTTTAAATATTTATAATAAACAAGTATTTATTTTACAGGAGACTTGTATGAGTACAAAGAGCATCAACACACAACATAAGCGTGTTTCATCTCACTTTTAATTTTTTGAGATACATATTATGTGCCCCACTCTTTCATTTTGTGTTTTGTATATAATTTTCATGATTTTATTCAATATATCAAGTACATTTATTTAATGGGTATTTACATATCTATATTAGGACCCTTATTTCTTGGGTTTTACGTTCCAAAAGTTTCCAAATCTATAAAAACATTTTTTCTGAATTTACCTTCTTTGAGACTGATGTTTTTTTATAAACATTGACTCTTGTTTGAGTTGTATATACATCTATTTTAAATTTTTTATGATGATTCTATTTATTTTCATGATATCTTAATCATTATGTAATTTAATTTTCTTATATGAAGAGTATGATTCTAAGTCACCAAGTTATAAGGGTTTATTGAGATAATCTCCTTGTTTTTTAAGATTGTTTTCATTTATGCTTCCTTTCATGAAATATTATGATCCGTCATTCAATAATATTCATAAGATACTTCTCCTCTATTTATTCAATATGCCATCATTTTTTAGTACCATTTTACCACTCTTTGGTACTTAAGAAAATGTTTTAGTAAAATTGGACCACCACTCTCCTTGGTCGGAAATCTATTGTATTAAAAACAAATTTCAAAATATCATTGTAATGTCTTGAAAATATTTAAAAATTTAATAATAATAATTTTAGTTATTTTAATTATTATTCTTAGATTAATTCATATTGATATAATTTATTTTGAATACACTAAATAGAAAGAGTAACCTTTTATTCAAACACTGAGATATTACATTGATGCAAGGTATAATAATTAATCTAAAAAACTCATCACAGGTCCTAATATAACAAATAGAAAACCACCCAACATCACAATAATAATGATTTAGTAGCCTTCTTCCATTAAATCTACAAAAATAAAAATAAGAAGAAGAAGGATATAAAAAATGCACAGAGTCAATACAATGTAGAGAACCATCCTCTTAAAACAGTATTTCATCTTAATCATTGGAATACCATGAACTTGTATTTATATGGTTTAATATGACCATTATAAGTTGTCATTGGGGTTTAAAGATGACCATTGGGTTTTTTCAACATTTTTGGGTGTGTTTAAATGTTTTAAAAAAATATTTTTTTTCTGATAAATGAAATTATAGTTCGAACATAAGTATAAAACATTATTATGTTTTTAATTCTGATAAATGTTTTTAATATCTTGATACAATACAATAGTTTAATAAAACTTGGGTATTCATATGAAGCATGAGTCTTTCTAATTTTATAATTACATGGTTTTAAAATAATATTTTTTTTACATTTATACGTATTATAGATAATTGTTTTTCTGATTAAAAAATTTTAGCTTTAAAATCTAATTTTATTTTAAAATTGTGTAAAAATGGGGTTCCATCACTAGGATAAGGGGACACCTCATCTATGTTGGGGGACCTGGTCAGCCCCAGCAAGGAGGTGTCTGCCCATGCTCAAGGAGGCTCAGGTAGGTAGGTGAACTCATGAGATCATAGTGAATGAAATCTGCACACGTGCCCGTGTATAGGGCCTACACATGCGCGAGTAGTGGGTGGACTAAGTGCCCATAGGTGGAGTCACATGTGTGAGGTATTCGATGTGTTTTCTTGTTTCATCGAGGTAAGGATCCACAAGTCAAGGATTATAAAGCATCCCTATAACTCACTCTCTTTCGATACAGGGCATGGGATTTTTCATGGTGTGTGATCTAAGACATTAAATCTCACCATGCGAGATCCCAACCATTTTCACTAGTTTAGAGTTCTAACCCACTTCACTGGGGTTTCATTGTCATGTTTTTCTTAGCTATTTGATCTATCTGTGTTCGACCTAGGCTGCACAACATTATTAAAACCACGCAATAGCCCAAGGCCGTCTAATTCATCCCAATCTAATCTCGACTATCCATTTCTTATAAAACCTATAGATCCTCTAAAGTCGTCTGATCGGATCCGTGAAAACATCGTGGCCATAAACTTCCTCATCTACAAGTCACCCTTGTTAAATTTTTTCAGGGTTAATGTTTACCATTCGATCGGACTAGGATTTATCTGAGCTATCCCTTTCTTCTCTCTTTTTCTTCTTTGTTGAAGCCAAACTAGTCCCCAATAAATCATGTTTCCATCAGCCCCCCTCCAACTCCTTTTTCTCTTGATTCTTAATGACATGTTTCACTTAGTCTTATCTGCTAATTTATTATCCTAAAGTGGTTTTATTTAAAAATAAACATCACATTACATGACTCGAATCCTCCTACTCATTTTCCTTTTATCATTTTAGGGTGTAAATTAATTCTATAGTGTGTTGATTTTTTGCTAATTAACACTTTTTTTGTTGTTTGGATATGGACTTTTTAGATCAATAATTTTGTATTTTGGTTTTTTATATAAAATCATCACCTTCCACATACTAAGGGCCCTCGAAAATTTCCTCTTCCATGATCTCTATTTCTCTATCCATTCTACAAGCACTCATCCTCATCTGATCGGAATCAAGTAAAGGAATTTTACTATTTTCATTTGAAAGTATATATACATATAAAAATCATTGTATATATTTATATAACCATGTTTCCTTTTCTAATGAAAAGTTCATAAATGAAATGCCCTCTCCATTTTCAAGATTCTATTTCTAAAGGGCTAATGTTTTTATTTTTATTACCATGGTATGGTATTCTACCAAATATTATTTATATGTGTGTATATACATAAGAATATACACATAAAAAACTTAATATTTTAAGAATATATATATTTATATGTTATGAGTTTCCTTTCCCTCAGTCTTATATCCAAAAACATATGTGTTAATCTAGTTTTAAAAATATATTATTATATTGGTAATATACATACACAAAAATAAAAGTTTATTCCTACATGCAGGTAAACACATTACATATATTTATCGACTTTTGGGCATGTTCACATGGGAGGGTTCTTGTTTTAGAATTTTTGAAGGATTTAATGGTTATAAATCACATATAAAAATACATTTGTAAGTATATACATATATATACATATAAATTGATGTGTAAACAACTTTGGTATGGTTATTCATTTTCAATTATTTAAAAATTTTAACAGGTATTTAACGCACATCAATCTTGTGGTTAAAGATTTATATTCACATTGTTTATACATTTGTATGAGATAAACAATATCATTTTATGAGAAATTATGAAAGAAGTTATCATTCCATTTGTGAAACCTATTTATTTATTGTTTGAATTGTTTGCTCAACTATATGCGATAAATAATTCCATTTGATGTGGATGTTTGAAATATGTTATCATTTCATTAGAGAGATGTTTTTATTTATTTTTATGATTATTTTGACAAGAGAAATAAATATATTCATTTTCTGATTTATTGTGCATTAATTTTATTAATCCTTTAATTAACGACATTAAATTAAAGAAAATTTATTTATATATACGATGAATATTTTTATGATAATATATGGATTAAGAACTAAAAACATCATGGTGACATGGGACACTTTGGATTGTTTAATTAATATATTCCACCTATGATTAAGACTAAAATGAATCAAAGTAGTATGAGACACTTTAATTTAAATACATGTTCTTATTGTACATATGAGGAATACATAAGACTTATTATGTGATGGGTGAGGCACGTTATATCCTCTCGATGCATCGGTAGGTCTCATGAGACAAACTAGTTCGTGGAACGTGTCCTGGAAAAAATGATTAAATATGGTATTGAAATGATTCCATGAAATAATATTTTTTATTTCATACATTTTTCATTCCCATATAATAATTATATAATTAAAGTACCATGAAATTACTCAATTAGTAAAATATGCATGGATAAAAATCCTTCTTTAATGAACTAGTATTAATCAGTTTTTCTAACATCACATGGTTCATTGATTTGTGTTTAAATATATACTTGTATAAAAATTCATTTACAAATAATAATTATTATTTATTTTCTATATAAAAATTTTAAATGACATCATTTTATGTTCAAATATGAATAAATAATATTTCATGTTTAAATTTTTATCGGCACCTCTGGAATGAAATAGAAAGATTTACTAAGATCAATATATAACTTATAGGTGGCACTAAACGCATTTATATATAATTTCATACATAATAAATTTTATTTATAACTCTTAAATAAGTTCAGTAATTTTGATCATTAGTTTTCCGAAATGTTGTTTCAGAATCTCTCATAAAAATAGTGATGACATGTTTGTGAAATATTAATTTCATGATTAAAAGAATGTGTTTTACAAAAATATTTTAATGAAAAATTATTTTTTAATGGTCATTTTTTAGAACCCCTTATCGGAAATTTTTTTCCTCACCCGATGTATTTCAAATTTTTCTTACAGGTTTAGTGGAAGGGTTACAAGGAAATTATAATGAGGAAGCGTTGCTCTAATGTTTCATTCTTAATTTTCAATATATCCAATAAAATTATATTTGAATAAAATATTGGATTATAATTCTCCAAAACCATGGTTGGTAAAATATCTTCTATTGTATTTCATGCAGTGTATTTCTTAAAACTTGTATTATAAAAAATACATAGCACTTTTAAAGGGATGAACTCGGGTCTCAGTTTCAGGAATTTACAATCCTTAAAGACAATTCTTAAGGAAAATGGATTTTAAATTTTTTTTATTTTCTTTAAAACCATCCATTATATGATTTAAAATATATTTTAAAATAAAAATGTTTTCAAACGTTTTATGTAATAAAAATATTTTTTTCAAGAAGAAAGATCAGTTTCTTCAAGAAAAGTTTTTAAAAATATATTTCAAAATTATTTCCCAGCTGAGATAACATAAATTGGTGTTACTCATGTATTTATGGGGAATTTATTTAATTTTTACATTCATATTTTTTCTTTGAATATATTATTTTTTTAGGGAATGATGTTATGAAACTTGTTTCTCTTTCACAGGTTATATATTTTTGAAACCATCTTCTTTTCACAGGTTATGTTTATGATGAAATGATTATCAGACCGGTCTCTTTCCACAAGTTATGATATGTTTACATGTCCATTATACTCCTTTAATTTTATTGGTTATGATGTGTTAATTTATGATCTTGTGGCACATATATGTATGATTTCATTGTCTGATGGGTGGGACCAATATCTTCATCCAATGAATTGGGTAAAGTTTTATATCTCATGATTTAGACTTTGATGGTTTGAGGAGTGAACTCACACTACTAATATGGTCTTAATAGTGAAACTTGACTTCTAATATGTCCATGAGAGTGAACTATGACTACTATGATGGTATTAGGAGTGAACTCATGCTACTATGATGGCCATGGAAATAAAACATGACTACTAAGATGGTCTTGGATGTAATGACCTGGCTACTATAGAAATCATTATATGCTTATGTGTTTTCCACAATTCCATACCTTACTCCTAGGCTATTATTTAATTTATTATGTCTTTTACATCCTTTATATTCATTTCTTATAAACTGTTATGGTTTTTTCCATGATTCATGTGTTTGGCAATTGATATGCATGGTGTGATCTTCTACTTTCATGATCACATTCTCATACCATTATGCTCATGATTATAATTACGTGTCTCCTTTGTTTACCCTTACTAAGAATTTCAGTTCACTCCTTTTTAGGTTTACTTCCCTAGGTTATGATGATATGTATTATGATTGATGTGTCTAAGAAGGTTTCTAGTCAAGAAGAACCAAGTGGGAGAAAATATGGATCCTTTATGTACTTTTTTTATGCTTCCATGTTTCCAAATGCACTAGACTAGTATGATATTATTGTGTTTGATTATACAATTTTTATGTTTACAAGTTATGTAGTGTAATTTTTGAAAACGTTGGGTTGCTATAGTATGTGGTTAGTGAAGATAAATCCATGAATGATCTGGGAGAGTATGGAGTTTAGTTTTCTATATTGTTTCTTAGTGAATATGGATGGATATCCATAACACATGAGCCTCAAACTAGTTGGTGAGGACTCCTTAAGTGAATTTAGGAGACCCATGATCTAATCCAGGTGGAGGCTAATTTCCAAGAGGGTACTATTGTAGTATTGTAGCTGTACTGTAGCATGTATTGTAGTGGAAACTATAGCAGGCATTGTTTGGCACTGTAGGCACTGAGAATATTCCCCCATTTGGGCCTTTGGGCCACCGATTTGGTCCTCGAGTCCTTTATGTCATTCGGGCCACCCATTCATTTGGGTTAGTAATTCCTTCGATCCTCCTCAAGGCCATCAGGACACCTTAAGTGCATATGAAAACCAGAAAACCTATAAGGAACAAACTTTAAAAGGTGGAGGAGTAAGGATCTCTCACTATAGTAGAAGCTAAAATGGATTTCAAGAATTGGAGGGTATGGAACCTTCCATCGGTACAAGCCTATTCATGCATGAGAAAGCCTAGACGAACAATCATGCAAAGGTGGAGAGATGATTTCACGATGAAGATGTTAGGGAGGATCCGTTCTACATATTTAGTCAGGGTTGTATGTAATGTTTGAAGCCTATGGACAATGAATTCTTCTAAGGCTTATAGGCTATATAATACATATGCCTACGGGCCTTGTATGGGTTCCACCTCACCCCTTGAAAGGAGGAGTGTCACGAATCCAATAAAATGAAGACCTTTGGTCCATTGGAGGAGGATGGATACCCATAAAAGATATATATGGGTGTAGATTATGGGGAGTTACACTAAATAATTGGGTTTCTCGAAGTATTCTAAGAAATAAATTCTCTAAGAATATAATGATATTATTTAGAAGACCTCGGAGAATTCCAAAAATTTTATGTATAAATACTATTTTGTAGGTTATGTATAGATAAATTGGAAGTTTATTTCACATTTTGTATCATTATGTTGTTCGGTATCTTGGATAATAATGATTTATCTTGAATTTAATGCCTGATTAATTAGAAATTCAAATTTGAAATCCAATCCTCTAAACTATAAAATATAAATTTATATTCTCCCTAGATATAGCATAGTGGCATATGCATGGGTCAGACTCAAGGAGGTGGTGTGTTCATCTCAGTGGTTCTTCAAAAATGTTTTTCATTTTTAAAATAGTAAAAGGATACATGAAGAAAAAAGTTTACATAATTGAAATGACTACAAGAAGATGATAAATAATGTATGAAAACCAAATAAAAAATAAAGAGAATTAAACTCAATGAGAACAATACTAGTTAGAAGTTGGTTTTCCTCTATAAAATATATCTCCAAACAAAAAATTATTTTAATCCAAGACTCTCTATGTTACTGCATGAGTTACATATTTTTCAAATTAAACACCTCTCTCTCACCAAAAACAATGAACACTCATGCATTTAATGTCTTCCCATACACAAGTTCTCCCCCAAATGGGAACCTGAATCTTTCAACTGAATTACACTCACAAGGAAACCTTGTAACCAAGATTAATCTAAAAACAGTCATCATGTAAAAAAACATAACTCATCACACTCTACCAAGGAAAAAATGAATAATAATAAATTAAAAATAAGAAAAGATATCAAGTGTGAAATAATTCTCTCATATCTCCCCACATCTCCAGCACAATCCTCCAAGAGTCAAGGAGAATGATATAATAAATAAGATATTTTTCACCAAGAAGCATCAATGATTCATATTATGGAACTATCATTGAAAATTCGTCCTCTATGACCATAGATTCAAGAACAATCACAAAGAGAGAGAACAGATAATTACATTTTTATCAAAATTGGACAAAAGAGTATCTTTTCGAAAGATTTAGAGTCATTATAAAAATAGTTATGGAGTTTTGAAAAAAAATCACATGGGATATAAAACATAACATATTATGTCACTTTCCAATCAACAAATAACAATTATAAATTATTTAAATAATGTAAATATAATTCAAAACAAATGACACCAAAACTGATTAAGAACTTGATTTTTAATAAATAAATGATTAAAACGTTTTTTTGGAAAAAAATTATTCTTGAATGGAAAATGGAACTAAAAATTTTATAATAGAACTACCAAAAAAATTACATTTATATTGTAAAAAATATTCGTTATAGTGAATAAAATTAATTCCAGTTCAATCATGTTTTCTTCAAAAATTATTTTTATTTAATTTACTTCTTAATGTAATAAAATATTCATTATTAAAAATGTATTCATGAAAAAAAGAATCATTTTCATATATTAATTACCAAAAGAGATAAATTTTGACAAAAAATAAATGAATTATTATTTTTTCACAAGATAACCAATATACAATATTTCATCAATTAAAGTGAATTGTATCATTAAAACACACACAATAATCCATATATGAGATGTGGAAAAAATATTTTAATTAGAGTTACATTACACATACCCACATTTAATATATTTATTTTCCTCATACAATATATTTACAAACTCGTTGAAAAATAATATATAATTTTAGTGAAAAACTAAAATTATAGAATGAATTAGATTTAAAATGCATTTCCCCTATGGACACTCTAAATTCCAAAATTTTATTTCCATACTAATATTTAATGTTTAAATATCAAGGTTCCTTTCCTATTTTAAAAAATTATTGATATATAAAAATAATTAAAATTAAAACACACATCAATTTTCATCCAAATATAACATAAAAACTTCTCTCTAACATCAGGTTAAATAAAACTCACAATTCAATAGGTATTATGTAGATTCAACTGAATGGATGTGTGAGAATAATAATTATAAAAAATAATAGATATCACATAAATCACTGAAATAATAAATTAATAGGATTTTATCATGGATCATTTTTTATTTCAAAGTCTATTTTGGTGAATTTTTTATGAGTTTAATTTAAACAAAAAATATAAATGTAAAATATAATTTTAAGTCATGCAATAAAAATATTAATAAAATAAAATTATTTCAAGAGGAAAAGAAAATTAAATACTCAATTGAATCCAAGGATAAATAAAAATTAACCTCCAAAATGTGAAATCATGACCTTCATTCTTAATAAAAAATTAACCTATAATAATTAGAATATATACTTTATGACTATTCAATTTGGAATACAGTTATGTAATTTTTTATGTGTTCATGAAATAATGTAACTTATCCCCTTTAAAAGCCTCCACCACAAACATAAAACACATCATTGTATCCAATGTTTAATATAAAGGTTCCAGAAACATTTAAAAAATTGATGATTCAGAACAAATATTGACATTCATTTTTAAAAATTATTATTTTGGGGATTACATTAATATTAAAAATCATTGTTTCCACAAATCAAATAGCCCTAAAATTTTAGGGAATGGTTTTTTTTCAGAGGATACTACTTGTAAATTTTTTATATAAAGATAATTTTTTTAAGAGATGCAAGAAAATAAATTAATTAGAAAATATTCCCAAAAAGGTCCCAAGAACATGAATGTAAACAATAATTTACGCACACAATATCATCAAAACAATAAAAGTAACCAACATCGTTTTTTAAGTTAATTATATCTTAAAAACAATATATACTATAGTGAAAATATTTTTTTGGTGATGAATGAACTTTTCATTTTAAATAAAAATAAATAAATTTCTTCTATTTCCCTTTAGAGTACTCATAGTTCCTCCAAAGCTATAAAATAAGAAACTAAAAATGATTTCAAACATTCCCCTCAAAATAATGTTTTGGAATGAAATAAAAAAAATAGGGACTGAAGATACAACATAGGATATATTTTTTATGTTTATTGAGATGGTTATGAAACTAAGGGTGACAATAATTTCTTATTTTCCTATAAAGTAAATAACAAAACATTTTTTAAAACCTGGAAAAATAAAAAATGAGGAAAAAAATAAAATAACTTGGGGTAACTCCCCAAGGGGTGAATTATTTTTCTTTTCCATGTTTATATCATCTCAGGATAAACCCCAATATAATGAGGGCATGGTTTTTGTCCATAAACCCTGGAATGTTATTCATTCCACTGTGCTTCTATATACAATGGTTCGAAATATCATGATCAAATAATTATTATTTTAGGTACACATTATCACTGTAATATTGTTGTCTCTAATACCCCTTCTTTTACTACTCCAAAAATGAGGACCAAAAAATAGTGATAAAAATTGAAGAAACGAATCATTAACCATATCCTCATTAAAATATTACCAACCTAACTTATAAATAACACCATCTTTAAACACATCCGGATAATTTTTTTAGCAACAATTAAATTCAAGGGAAAATTAGAAGATAAAATATTAGGTTCAGGAAACTCAACTTCATGTATATCTACATTAGTTCTATCCTTAATTTCTTCATCATCGATTTCCTATATACTCAATTATTCAGTCAATTTTCGGTGCTATAAGATCTCATAAAAAGGATTAATATTATTTCCTATAAAATTATACAATAATTAATAATGTTTAGTAGACTCAATACATTATGTACAAGGAAAACAATTTCAATATTAGGCTCAAAAGAATCATAATGAACTAGAAAAATGGAATGTTCTGTAAATTATAAATCCCATTATAAATGGAATAATTTTTTTCAATAGTATGATATATTTATTATAGGGGTAGGCAAAAGTCTTTGTGTAATATAGTTATCCTCCTCCAGCATATCCTCAAAGTATAGAACCATGGTATTTTTGTAACCAAAAGGAAATGAAATGGTATCTCTAGTTGTTAGGATATATTAATCCATATAAAATAAATAGGTAGGTAGGTATACAAAAAAATTAATTCCAATGAAAATTATAAATCGATTGATCATCCCAATGAACACCAACTTCATGAAATTTAGAAGGATCATCCCTTTACCATCCATGAAAATGTATCAAAATAAAGATATTTCAATCATTTAATTGAATTCATTTTCATGTCATGATCGAATAAAGGAAGATTTATCTATTTCTCCAAATCATATTAATCATTTCTTTGGATTACTAAATTATTATCTTGGTCCACCTAAGACAAGTTAATAGTATGATAGAAATTATTCAGTTTCTCAGTAGCCACTTTATTCTTATTTACAGATACAACATTAACTGTGTGATTAGTCCAACTCATGAGGTATTCCATATATTAGTTGAGTTCCTACAACTGATATGTTTTTAATAGTGATGATGATTCATGAATTTGTATTTCCTTTATTGTTTAAATCTGTATTTATTGAACTAAAATTAAAATATCATAAAAAATAATGTGTATCTCCAAAAAAAATTTGAATTATTGATGGAATATCATCTAAACTATCAAATATAAATTTATATTCTCCTAGTATATAACATTGTTATTGTTATAGGGGGGGTTTTCATAGAGGTGGTTTGTTTATCACAATAAATATAAAAAATATTTTTTTTTTAATTTTTATGATAATAATAGAAAAAAGAGGAAAATAGTTGAGAAGTTTTACATTTAATTGAGAATAGTAAAATTAAATATTGAATATTTAAACAAAAATGAAAAGAATAAAATTTAGTGAGAACAAAAACACTTCCTATCTAGTTGGCCTTTATACTCCCAATCACTAAACTAAAATAAATTTTATTCATCAACTATCAACAACTCTAGATGAATGATCGATGTATTGAATCAAATATGTCTCTATCAAAATAAATTAATGAAAAATCATACAAGAAATGTGTAATTTTGCATTACTTATTTCCTGAATTTGAAAACAAATATTTAATCTTAATTAATCTCACATAGATGTCTCATAAGAAATAATAATTATTTTAAGTTCATCAAGTCACACAAACTCACTCATCACACCCTTTTTAGATAAACATATAAATAATAGGGTCATAAATAAATATATAAAAATAGAAAACAGATTCTATGTGTAAGAATTTTGTCATATCTCCCAACATCACCATCACAATCTTCCAAGAGAAAAATATAATTTGATGATCAAAAAGTTATTTCTTCAATATGAATAATTAATTCTTTACATCCTAAAACAATATTTGTAAATCAGTTTTCCATGACTAAAGGATTGAGATCACACACAAATAGATTGAACAAAAGAAAACATTATTTATTAAATAGGATAAAAGTGTTACATTCAGAGATAGATAGATTCATAGTAAAAATAATTTGGAGGTTTTAACAATTTTATCACATGGGCCATAAATGATAAAAATGTATCTCACTTATTAACAAATAAATTACAATATAATATTATTTTAATGATAAAAATTCAATTAAAAATAAAAAAGGAAAACCCCAATTGATTAAAAACATGAATTTCAAGAAAAATAAGAATGATTAAAAATTATTCAAACGTTAATTTTTATATAATGAATCATAGAAATAAAAATTTTACCACCCAATAACCATGACCCATAGAAAATTAAATTTCAAATAATGTTCCTCAAAGATACAAAAAACTATTTTATCACTATCATAGGTTCATAAAAACTTATTTTAATTTATATTTGAAATTTAGAAATTTTTATTCCTAAAAATATAATCAAATAAAATTACAGTTAATTTTCCAAAATTAAGTACTGAAAACTGAAAATTTCAAGAAAATATTTAATAAATTTATTTTTGATCGTAATCTCCCTAATATTCAATATTTATACAATTAAATGAAAGTTAGACATCAAAAATAAAAAAATATTAAAAGATATTTGGAAGACTTATATCAGCTGGATACATGTCAATATTCAGTATAACTTCAATATGAATTCACTTATTGAAGTTTGTTGAGAATATGTGTTCTATTAGATTCAATTTTTGGTTTCTACATAAAATAGGATTCAAATCCACAGTTGAAGAATTGATCGTGCATCCATATTTGACTCGTTGGCTATATTTATCGGGGTTTGAATTAAAATTGATGTTTAATCTGGTAACCAAGTATCGATGGTTCATCTAGTGACTATAGTGGAGTGGAAATTAGTCTTCACATTTGATCGAGTATGAATATATATATATGATTTTTTATTTATGTTAAATCTAGTGTTCGTATGGCTATGTAAGGTTAATTGTTATGTTTGTTGAATTATCATGGACTTGGGAATAAATAATTTAAGGAATGTATTTTATTTTCACAAAATATTCCTAAAACATGGAAACCCATAATGAAATGTTACCATGCCATTAAACATTTCATGGTGTTTTGGGAAAAAAGTATAACTCATGTATAGTTATTCATTATACAGTGATAAGTTTTTAATCACGTGCATGTAACATTAGAACAACTGAATTCCATAATTTTGATTCAAGACTAAGGTAATGATCTTTAGAGAATTTATAAGAAAAATGCATTCTTTTTTAAAACATTGGTATTTTTTAGATATTGAATGAAAAAATATAAATTAGAGATACATGCAGATTATTTGGAATAAATAGTTGAATGAAGAATAATGAAACATATATCAAAATAATAAATATCATTGAGATGCATTTGGTATACATGAATTAAAATAAATTATTTATCATTTAAGACATGTGTAAAGATCATGAACCACAGGAAGAGGCTAAGAGTGATATATACTATTCTATGGTAGTGAATGGACTCATGAGTGAATAGATTCTATGTATCATAAGCTTCATGTGATATTATCGAATTTGAAATACTCAATTTTAAATATTTATAATTTATGACCTAATAAATGGACATATAATGATTTTTTTTAATAATAATTTTTATATAAAATTGATTAAGTAGATCTTGAGAATGAGAATTTTGGTACTATTCCAAAATTAATATTTTGAAAAGATACTACTCAAAGTTATTACTAATGTTTATTAATAGCCTATTTCAAGTGACATGTGGTGAGATCATGAAGAATAATGGTTGGTGTGATCTCTTTTATTAATATTACTAAGAATCATAGTATATAAACTACCCAAGGATGTTTTGGAGAAAACAACATAGACGCTATTTCCAAATCTAGTTCTTAATGAAACAAAAAGTGTTCCTTTGCATATTAATACAACTTTTTTATTCGGAAATAAGTAGTAGATCTATTTATGAATATCATTATCATATCTATATCCTAATGGATAATAATGAAGTGGTAAAAAAATTAACTTTTTAATTATCTATATTGTCACAACCTGTCCTAGTGCGGCCTGTGCCGCGACTCGCCAAGACCGCCTCCAATAGGCCAAGGGCTGGTGACTTGCACTGAGTAGTCATATTACCAACATGGGAGGCATTTCCAAAGTAACTATACACACACCCACATATTCAAGAACAGAAATGTTGAAATGAAAAAAACCACTAAGGAGTGATGTGCATGCATACAACTAAACCCAACCAAATAGAGTACGACGAAAGGTAAAGTACTGAAAGTAAACTGGGCCAGAACACAATCCCAGCAAAAATAAGAGACTGAAAACTAAAATGTTCATCCTTTAGGAACAAAGAGGTACTGGGACTACTACTAGTAGTCATAAGAACACCTTGGAACGTAGGTAACTAAGAATGCTCGGTCCTGCCCTGGTTCGTCCTAGACATCGTCAAAAGGCCGCTCATCTTCACAAGACACGACACATGCGGGAAAACCCATGCAGGGGTGAGTATAACAATATTAGTATAGGACCCTCAAAACCAAAAATCAATACACATTGTAAAGGTATAGTCATCTCTACATATTATATGTCTAATGAACATATAATAAAGAAAAAACATTCCAGATATACTCAAAAACCGGACATTGAGTCTAAATAAAAGTCACACGACTGCATACCACTACTAGGGACTCTGTTTGATGGTTCAACGAAGCACTTGTCTAATAGAACTCACTTTGTGAGTCTGATTTCACTTATGTTGTCCATCTGAGAAGTACTATTCACTGGGAAATTCTAAGAGATATAGATACACTCATTCGGGGAGAACACACTCTTGAGTTGAGAAATATCATGATACATAGATGATTATCTCTTCCATGGCCTTGGTGGATACCACAACTCATCTGGATTCACCTTCTAGGTAGAGGATAGGTGCCCTGTGGGAATTTTCACATCGATACCTGACTCTACCATGGGTCAAGAATGGATAGAGGATCTCACTTCGGGCCTATCGGAGGGATACCTGAGTCTATCTCTGGAATTCTTGCTGAAGGGATCATACTCATGTGAATTGAAATGATACATGACCTTCGATGCAGTGACCATAAGGGGAACTAACCCAAATGAAAAATGTCTATGATATAGTGGACAATAGAATCAATCCATGTACTGAAAATTACATGGTGTGTATAAGGGTCACATGTCGTGCCCTCGGACCCTGGGTACTACCCGTGTACAACGGCCTGGGTTGAAAGTCTTGTCGCATAGAAGAAGGTATACATGGTGTTTATGAGAGTGAAATGTTGTGTTCCTCTCTCTGGGGAGGACTCCATTTATACTAGCCATGTGTTCATACACAGTTTCAACCTGTGTGTTACAACCCGTGTAACTAGTACATGGGGTAACCAATGCAATAGGCCTGGTCTGATCATGTGGTGGAATACACTACCATGTACTCCACCCTATTTCCGTGAATCATCCAAGATACATGGTGAGTCCACCATAATAACCCACATGCCATGTTCTTAGAATAACACATTATGTCATCACTTCATGCATCATGGAACCCTAGCCGCCGCTGAGTCGTTCCCACATGGCGTGTTCTTCAGCGAACACACCGTGTTCTTTGGTATTTTCCAGAACTTTTGGTTCTTCTCTGCACACCTCCATAGATTCTCAACTTTTTTCTGTTGATCTAATTTCCATGAAACTCCATGTTTGAGGTCGCCCCGAAATCCTAAAGTCATCTCTATTGGTTTCGGGCCTCAAATCGGCCCCGGAAACACGTATTTATCAACCCTTGTAAAGAACGCTCGAAGAACGGTCTCCCCCGATCTAAAACAATTTTTCATCTTCCATCATTGTGACACCTCTGCTAGGTCATCATGAGGTTGGATCTCTAATTTGGGGTCATTTTGTTTTTAATTGGATGCAGAATGATCCGATGTTCATAACTCGATGAAGAACGCGAAGAACTAGGCGTTAAGAGGAGGAAAAAAACAAAAGCCCAAAGAGGAACGCACATCCACCGTCATTTGTCATATCATCAATCCACTCCAATTAGAAGGATTTAAACAGAGAAAATTGAAAAAATAGAATATTCAATCATGGATTAATCCCCTAAATCAAAATCCTGGAGGAAATCGAAAATAATAACCCTCCCACAAGAACGTACGATCCACAGACCAACCTATTCTTGGGTTGATCTGCATTCGTCGTTTAATCCTAGAATGAGTAAAAGAAGAAACTAAATAAAAACCCCTACCTCATTCATTGATGGAGAGGGAGATTGATCGATGGTCAGGATTCGATCTCGCTATGTAATGATCCACACGTCGTCGTTCATCGGTGTCCATCAAAAAACTTCCAAGGATGTATCCTCTCCAATGATCTATATTATTATATGGAGTTCTCCAGGGTTATGATCATAACCCTAGGATTTTTTGTATTTAATGGAAATAAGAATCCTTGCATTATGGAAACATTTAAAATAAAATAAATTATTAATTTTATTTAATTACATTAAAAAGTCCAAAATACGAACTCTTGAAGTTGAACTACATCGGTCAATATTAAGCTCGTCCTAAGGAAAATCAATACCTTGAATGCATTGGTGCCCTCATATTTCTGATCTAGGCACGCATTTAAATATTATTCCACTTTTTCAGGAAAACTAGTCACGTGTGCTATTTAAAGATAAATTAATTTCAGCTATTGATTCTAGGAACTCTAGGCCTCAAAATCTGATGCCGTTGAAATTTATAGTCTTGATATGATTTCATATAATATTAAAAAATAATGCATGGAAACTCTGAGAAATTAAATTATCCCCACCTTAGGGATTTGCGTCCCCGAAAATCCAAAATAAGGGCTAGTCAAAAATATGTGGGTACTGGGCACAGATATGAGTCTCTCGCTACCACATGATCTCCTAAATATCCTCGTACTTGCACTGAATGCACACCAAGGGAATCAATCACACATGAAGGATCCTCTTCTTTATATCCTCGATCTCTACCAAGTACTCAGCAAATGTCACTCTATCCATTATGTCCATCTCTCCCCAGTCGAGGACGTGCGATGGGCCATGTACGTACCTCCTCAACTGCGACATGGGGAAGACAACATGAACTTGGTGAAAATGTGGTGGTACATATATGAGTTACGCCACCTCACCAACTATACAGAGTATCTGAAAATGTCTGATGAACCTCAGAGATAGCTTGCTTCCCTGACCAAATATTCACAACACTTTCCATGGTGAGACACTAAGGATGACATGGTCCTCTTCTTCAAACACTAGAGGTCGCCATTGTATGTCTGCATAAGACATATTCCGTTCATGTGTAGTCTTCATCCATTCCTAGATGATCTGCTCCTTCTCTGTGGTATCCCACACTTATTTTGGACCCATTAGGGTAGACTCTCCGGGGTCAGTCCAGCAAAGCTGTGACCAGCAGGGTCTCCTATAAAACTCCTCGAACAGTGCCATGCCAATGGTAGAGTGGTCGCAGTTGTTGTATGAAAACTCCATCAGTGGTAGGTGGTCCTTCCAAATACAACTAAAGTCCAAGATACAGGTGTGCAACATATCCTCCAGAACATGAATGGTCCTCTTCTTCTGACCATCTATCTGGGGATGGAACGTTGTGCTCAAGCGTAGCTGTGTTCTGAAAGGATCTTGTAATCCCTTCCTCAATCAGGATGTGAAGTATGCATCTCGATCCTATATTATTGTTGAAGGGACACCATGATTCCAAACTATCTCTTTTACATAAAGGCATCCCAAGCTCTCTACATATCACTACTCCCTAATAGTTAAGAAGTGGGCCGACTTGGTGAGTCATTCAACGATCACCCATATGCAATCATGCCATTTTGACTTCCATGGTAAGCTTCTCACAATGTCCATCGACATTCCATCCCACTTCCACTATGGAACTTCCAGGGATGAGCTAATCCTGCAGGAACCTAGTGCTCAGCCTTCACCTACTCGCATGTAAGGCATATAGAAATGAACTCTTCTACTAAATTTATAATACCTGACCACTAGAACCGTCTTTAGATATCCTAGTGCAACTTCTACACTCCAGGATATATCACCATGGGGGATTCATGAAACTCCCTCAGGACCTCCTCATGTAATGCCACTGGTACAACACTACATCCTCAAAAAAATACTATGTGCTCCCCACCTTGTGATTATCCATTAGGGGCACGCCCTATGGATAACTGAGCATGTAAACCCTCATAGTTGACATCCCCAAGTTGAGCCTCCCTAACTCACTATAATAGTGGAGGGATGACAACCATCGATTAAAGGTATGACGCATCCTCTCTATCTACGAAGAAAAACTATAATGAGGACAACTATTCTATCACCTCACTAAACAGTTGTGATATCGATCTCCTACTAAGATCATCTTCCACATTGTTCCCCTTCCCAAGAGTATAGATGATCTAAAAATAATAGTCCTAGAGGTCCTCTATCCAACACCTCTACCTCAAATTCAGTTCCTTATGTGAAAAGTTGTACTTGTGGCTCTTGTGGTCAGAGTAGGCGATGAACCGCTTTCCCCTAACATAGTGTCTCTACATCTTCAATGCAAAGACTACCGCTGCTAACTCGATATCATGGTTTGCATTGTTATTCTCATGTGTCCTAAGTGGGTGTGAACTGTATGAAATCACTGTATGTCTTTGCATCAGGACACAGCCAAGCCTAGTACCCAATTCTTCGCAAAAAACTATGTGCTCGTTACCCTCCTCAAGTAATCTCAAAAATGGGTACCTCGTAAAAATCTGCCTCAACTGCACAAAATCCTTCTAGAACTTCTCTATTAACAAGAAGGGATTCCCCTTCCTGTTCAAGGCTATCATTGGTGCTGATATCTGGGAGAAATAAGGAATGAATCTCTGGTAATATCCGACTTACCCCGATAAGCTCTGCACCTCCTTCACACTATAAGGTGACTTCCAAGATAACCCTGCCTCCACCTTGGCTGGTTCCACAGCTACTCCATCTGGAGAGATTACATGTCCTAGAAAGCAGGCCTCCTGAATCTAGAACTGGAACTTCGAGATCTTCCCATAAAGCTAGTTTTCACGGAGTACGTCTTGAACCATCTGCAGGTGTCTCGTGTGCTCCTCCTATGACGCTGAGTACACAAGGTTATCGTCGATGAAGACCACAACGAACCGGTCTAAATAAGGTTGGAAGATACATTTCATAAGTCCCATGAATACTGCGGGGGAGTTCTATATTCTGAAAGGAATCACCAAGTACTCATTGTGACTATAACAACATCTGAAATCCATCTTCGATATATCCTTGTCTCATACTCATAACCGGTGGTAACCTGACCAAAGATGAAACTTAGAGAACCAATGTGCCCTTATCATCTGATCAAAGAGGTCATCGAACCATGGAAGTGGATAATTTTTCATTACTGTTAGCTGATTCAGCTACAGGTAATCTACACACAACCTCAAACTCCCATCTTACTTCTTTAAAAAAAACTGGGGTTGCCCAGGGTGAAATGTTGGGACTTACGAAATCATTTCTTTGAAAATCCACCAACAGAACCCTGATCTCATGAAGCTCTGCGGGATCTATCTGATACACCAGTGAGGAAATATGTGTCGTCATGGGGTGTAAGTCGATGCAGAAGTCAATTTTTCGGTGGGGAGGTAATCATGGGACATCATCGGGAATGACATCCTCGTACTCCACCACTACTGCTGGGAAATGTAAGCTCACAACATCTACTACTCCGAGGGTAAGGCTATCCATCTCATTAGTGATCGGCTTCACCCTATTATGTGTAAGACGATCTTGTTCTGCCTAGGTCTCATTTGCACTGACAAAGGAAAACCTCGTCCCATTGTTGCAAACACACCGCACTTTTATCTAAAGCAATCAACCTGGGCATGGACCGAAGTTAAGAATTCCATATCGAGAATGACATTGTATAGCCTCGATGCTACCACCAAGAGGTTCCAACAGAAAATTTTTCCTCCAAGGGAAATATCACACTTTCTAAAAAGGTGTGTGATCATCGAGTCTCCACCCGTAGGTGTCTCCATGAATAAGGGTCGAGTCAACGGCTCTACAGGAATCTCAAGGATTCACACAAGACATGTGGAGAAGAAGTAATGACTAGATCCTATGTCTATAAGTATATAAATTATGGTTGAGAAGACATAGATCGTACCTCGGATCATCACTAGAGTACCAAGGTCATACGCCTCGACCACTTGCATTTGTCCTTGCCCCTGTCCCCCAGCTCCCTGAGCCTGGTGCTGACCTCATAGGGTTGGTGGTGGAAGTATATCTAAGAATCTTCCATAACATAGAGCTCTCCTTAATCCTCTTCCAAATCTGCCACCTAGAAGGTCTATCTACTCCAATCCCTACCTCTACCTCAGTGGTCCGTCCACCGCTTCCCTGTCAGAAGCTCGACGAGATGGACAATTCCTAGCAAGATGTCCCCTACCATCACACGAGTTACACTATATCTCTATAGGATAACTGGATTCATCCTGAGAGCCCTAGACTATTGAAACCCTATCATGGGTCCTCATAGGATATCTCCCACATCTAGATCCCTATGCCTGACATCAGCTCCCTCCTACTGAGGTCTCCCCTCCTGTCTATCTGCTACTAACTATCGTCGGTTATGTCTGCTCCACCCAGAAGCTCTCGATCACCAAGGCCCACTCGAGCAATCAAACATAAGTCATTATGCATAGAGGAATGAAACTTTCTAAAATGTCCTATCATAGACCATTCTAGAAGGTTCGAGCTCCAATGTACTGATCCTTTACCATATTCATCGAGTAGCTGGTGAGGTTGGTGAACCACGATGAATAGTCCTACACCGTCAAATTGCCTTGCTGGAGCTGAAGAAGTTCCTGGATACACACCTCTCTCTGTCTAACCATAGAGAACTCCTCCCTAAATATTCACTCAAATTTCGTTCATGAAAGAGTCTCCTCATCGAGAGTCAGTGTGGTCTGACTCTACCATCTCCCTACCAAACCCTGAGGAAGGCTCCCTTCTAGGATCACCATCTTTTCTGCCAGTGTCCTCATGAGACTGAAAAATCTTGTCACCACCACAATCCAGTCCTCAGACACTTGAGGGTTATGCTTTCCTAGGAACCTTATGGGTCTTTGTCTCTAGAACTCATGGAGCGCACTCAGCCTATGCCCCTCGTCGGTCAGTACTGCAAGTACCACGAGATGATCCACTGGTGGTGGTATAGCAGGTGCACCACCCGAAGGTAACACAATGGGAACTGGTCCATGTATCGAAGCCTCATCACCGAGGGGTTCATCCTCATGATCACGCTACTAAATCCAAGAGGGTAAATGTCACAGAGGCAACGTGTATGGAACAAGATGTACTATGGTCAATGGGTATATCACGGTAACTGACACAAAGGAAATGGAAAACATAATCCATTCTTATATAATCCATGTACCAATCTCATATTTCCTAAAAACTAGTGTTCACATGTACCGAGTCAAAATGCTGGTTATTAGAGTCATTTTGTATAGATACGTCAGCTAACCGCACTGACACTGGAGTCCTTGGCCTGAAATACGTCCTCAAAACACTTAACACTGTTACAACAAACCAATCTCACAGACTCATGGTTCTAGGATAGAACCGACCACCTCTGATACCACTCTTTCACGACCCGTACCAGTGGGGCCAACACCACAACATCCCAAGCCCACCTCTAACAAGACAGGGGATGGTGACTAGCACTGAGTAGGCATATTACTAAAATGGGAGGCATTGACAATGTACTTATACACATGCACAAATATCCATGACAACAAATGTTGAATGAAAAAAACCTCTAAGGAACAAAATTCATGCATACAACTAAACCCAACAAAACAGAGTATGATAGAAGTTAATGTACTAAATGTAAATTGGGTAAGAATACAAGCACACTAAAAACAAGAGAGTGTAAAATACAATGTCCTGTCTGTATGAACAAATAGGTACTGGGACTATTTCTCGTAGTCGTAGGAACATCTCGTTTATAAGGAACTCAGAAGTATGGGTCCTACCCTGGTCCACCCTGGACTCAGTCGAAAGGCCACTCATCTATACAAGACATGACACATGCAGGAAAACCCCGTGCAAGGTTGTGTATGACAATACTCATTAGAGGACCCCCAAAAATCACGGTAACACCCTAACCCCTCTAGGCTGGAGCTGGTTCATTACTTGTGATATTGGAATGGTTAAAAGGAATGAAAATAATGAAGGAACAATCAGTTTAGTAGTCCTGAAGAAACTAGATACATATATGTAACTCATGTTACATTGTAAAAGGTTACAAAATACAATACATAACAGAAAAAAAAAACGGCATCAAAAAGAACTCAATAAATGATCTCCTCTTTATCACCTGTTGGAAGAAAAAAATGAAAGGGGTGATCTCAAATGATAAATAAGGATTACGAATAGTGGATGCATGGATACAATAATAAGTGAATTATAATTAATCTGACATAATCAACATGGCATGATGAATAAAAGAAAAACTCACGCCATTAATAAAGAGAGAATGAAACTGCATCCAAATATTTTGTCATAGTGAAATCCTCATGGATAGAAATAAATGATAATGAATAAAAAAATGATTATTAATTTTATGTCATATATTTAGAACATGATACCATAATACTATAAAAATGTTATAATTTTGTGGGTAGTAACACGTCTGTTTTTTGGAAAAAAACTCGAAGTGTTTGTCACCAACTAATTTTTTTTATGAGACCTACCGATGCATCGAGGGGATATAGTGGGCCCCACCCACCACTGATTGTCTAAGGAATTATTTATACATTGATTAAATACAAGATAAATATTCCTTTTCAATATTCATACAGAGTAGAGTATACAGATTCATCAACATTTCAAAAATTAAAATAACTTTCCAAATAAACACCGTATATAAAATGGTATGCAGTTTAGAAAAAAGACATATCCATGAAATGAGATTAATGATATTTAATATAAATATAATTTCAAATGAAAATTGATCTCAAATGGGCTGTAGGTACACCACATAAGGATTATTAGGTGCACCACACAAAGTTAGTCACAACAAAATAGTAGTTGAGACAATGTCTCTTACTATAATGTAATCCGTCAAATCCTATGACCAGAGCTCAATAACCCTCTAATAAAAATTTGAATAACATGAATATAAAGAGAATAATGTTATTATATATCCAATTCCAGTACACATATACCAAATACAAGAAATAAGCGGTGACCAATGAAAATCTCACATAAATGAACATGAGATGAGAAACCCCTTACCTTTTCTAGTGTGTGTTCTTCGTTTGATTTAATGACTAGAATAAAAAAATTTAGATTCATTAATTAATAATTCCAGTACCCCCTATAAATTTAATTTATTTAGTATGACCTTATTAGTTTCATTCATATCCCTTTTATTTGGTTTAGGATGTTCAATTTTATTGGTTTGGAAGCATTTTCTTCCTTGGTTTCCATGATTCATTTACTTTCTTTCATGAATGGAAGTTCATTTGAAATGTGGTTAATCATCCAGAATTGTTAATATATCTTATTAATGTAATTAGGGAGAGATAAATTATCATATAATAAATTTGGATTATGTACCATGATGGTGATTCATTAGTTTAAGGTTTATTACAAATATTCGGATTAACTTAGCCGTTTTGTTCATAATGAACTTGTTTTGTATTATTATTTTATATTATGATTGTCTAAGGATTATAGAAAATTAATGAGATTAAATAAATATAATATTATCTGAATCTAAAAATAAAATGGTTTCATGTCCAGTAATGAAGGAGAAAGTGGAGAATGAAACTCCGTCGTCCAAAAAGGATATATATTGGAACCTCATGGATGTTGATTTCGTTTATAAAAATAAATGGGAGGGAGGAAGAATATTGATGATGGTTATTTCATTAACAAGATATAATTACATTATATAGATGATAATGGAGTTTATCATGGTCATTTTGATAGAGGAGGTGAGGGGAGAAAAATAAAAGAGACGAACATGAAAATTAAAGAAACGGTGAGAGATCCCATATAAAAATTTGGCAGCCTAACGACATCGCTTAAAACCTCATAAAATGAAATGATTAGAGCAAAATGGTTTCTAATCGTATGGAAATAAAAAAATGAAAGTAATAAGAATGCATAAAATTGAACCGCAACATATGAGAATGGAAAAAATAAAATAGATAACATAAAAGGAGTGTCGACTAAAAGAAGAGAATGAAGGATATCCTTACCTTCTAGAGTAACTCCAAGATCTTGAAGGATGGGATCTTGGGAGGTTAAGGATGACTTGGGATGACTCATAGAGAGGTAAAACCACTAGATCTTTGAGGATGAGTGATCTTTAATGAAAGAAAACGAATGGATGGGTGGTTATTTATAGAAAAAGAGAGGTATTTGTTTAATAATTTCAATGGGACGCCTCATTAGTGGTTTTTGTCAAACTTGGGGCATACCTGTGGTATTTTCCCAAGGTTTAAACCAATTGGGATACCTCATGACATAAGTTACTGTACACAAGTCGAACAAACTTTTATATTGAATTATAACATCATTATGATGTCATTAAGCTACAGAACACTCAAAACTGAATTTTTACTATTCACAAAAAAATCAATTATTTTAGAAAAATCCCAAGAATTCACCCTAAATATTATTCAATGTGTAGAATTCGAAAATGAATTCCATTTTTAGAAAATAATTTATTTATTATTCTTAATTTAATTTTTAAATAAAATAATAATTAATTCAAAAAATAACAATTTTAAAGGTATAATTAGTTTTATTTCATATTTAAAAATTAATTGAGATCTCAATATTTTATTGCCTTAAGAAAATAAAATATTATCATTATTTACTATTCATAAGGGTCATATTACTATTCATATTACTATTCATAATGGTATGTTACTAGTCAGCAAAAAAATCATGTTGGCTCTATCAGACTACAAATAACATACTGGTCAAAAATCTAGATGACTGTTTGTCCAAATTCAAAACATAGAAGTGGAAAATTTATGTTTAGTGGATAGCATATAACATTCTTCAATGATGTTTCGTTTTACGAAAGACTTAGTGTCTCAGGAAATATATGAAATCTAAGGAATATAATGTATTTAAGAACAACATACCATAAAATTTTTGTGGTGTTATAATATTCCCTCCTTCTGAAATTTCGTCCTAGATATTTTATGTATAAAGACCACCAAAAAGATGTGGGTGGTTCTTCTTCATGAAATCCTATGGATCCCATGTTGGTTCCTCTATGTTCAGGTTTTTTCAAAGAACCTTTACTAGAAAAGTTGTTCGAATTATTAATACCTACTCCCTTGTGTCCAGAATCCTAATAGGCTCTTCACAGTATGACAAATCATGTTCCAGTTCTATTTAATCACATGCGATTACATGCATTGTGTATGGCGTGTATTTCTTCAACAATGACACATGGAATACATCATGATCTTTGGAGAGACGTGGAAACATTTCTAATCGGTATGATACAGATCCGATTCATTCTAGAATTTCAAATGGTATGATGTACCTAGGGCTTAATTTCCCTTTCTTACCGAATCTTAATACACCCTTCCATGGAGATACATTCAGAAAGACATGATCTACCACTTTTAATTCCAAATATTTCCTTCATTTGTAAGCATAACTCTTATGCCTACATTGGGTTGCTTTAATATGGGCTTGGATTGTCATCACCTATGTTGTGGTCTCTTCAATAAGGTCGGGGCTTATAAGATTCATGTCCCCAACTTCATCCCAAAAAGTTGGAGTTCGACATCTCTTTCCATATAATGCTTCATATGGATCCATTTGAACACTAGAATGGAAAATATTGTTATATGAAAATTCCACCAAAGGAAATTATTTATCACACATACCTTGGAAGTCAAGAGAGCATGACCACAACATATATTCTAGAGTTTGAATTGTCCTTTCATATTATTCGTCAGCTTGGGGGTGATAAACAATACTCATATGAAGCTCAGTATTCAAAGCCTTCTGAATACTTTTCCTGAATTTTAATGTAAATAGGGGACCTCGATCAAATACAATTGATAGAGGTGCACCATGAAGTCTTACAAATTCATTAATATTTTGTCTTTCCAGGTGCTCAAGTGGTAAATCCTCTCTTATTGGAAGGAAATGTGCTGATTTTTTGAGATGATCAATAATTACCCTTATTTCGTCGTTCCTTCTATGTACCTTTGGTAGTCCAGTGATAAAATCCATCATAATGTTATCCCACTTCCACATAGTAATAGTTAAATATTGCATCACTCCATGGGGATGTTGTCTCTATACCTTTACTTATTGATAAACTACACACCTTGACACGTAGTCAGCAATTTCCCGCATCATATTATCCTGCTAGAAATATTCCTTCACATCTCTATACATCATTGTGCTACCTAGCTGTATAGTGAAATTTGAGCTATGAGAATTATCTAATAGTTACCTTTTTAGCTCAGGTATTGATGGAACACATAATCTCTTCCCAAATTTCAGAACTCCATCTTCATACACGAAGTCAACCAGTCTCCCATCCTTGACATCATAAATTTTCTTGTGCAGATTCTCTTCATCATATTGAGAGATTTTTATCTTCTCTAATAAAGATGGTTTAGAAATCATTTGAAAGAGAAATGATTTTCCCCTTCCTTATTAATTCCCATATGCATCTTTAGTAGATCCAAAAATATAGGATCTCTCTCAATATTCATTTGAGTCGGAAGTCTATGATCCTTCCTACTTAATGAATCTTCCACCTTATTCACCTTTCTTGGGTTGTAGTGTATTAAAAAATCATAATATTTGATAAAATTAAGCTATCTCTATTGCCTCATATTGAGCTATTTTCATGTGAAAATATATTTCAAACTATTTTGATCTATGTATATCTCACATTTTTCACCGTAATGATAATGTCTCGATATCTTTAGAGAAAAGATTGCAGCTGCTAACTCAAGATCAAGAGTTGGATAATTTTTCTCACGAATCTTCAACTGTCTTGATTCATAAGCAAATACTTCATCATTTTTCATAAGGACGCATCCCAAACCATTCTTTGATGCATCTCTATATATTACAAATCGGTCATTTCTAGATGGAAGAGTCAAAATTGGAGTGTTGACCAATCTTTTTTTCCATTCTTCAAAGAATTATATACATTCTTTTTTCCACACAAACTTAACTTCTTTACGTGTGAGCTTGGATTGCGGGTTATCCAATCAAAAAAAATTCTGAACAAAACTCTGATAGTAACCTGCAAATCCAATACAACTATGTACCTCAGTTATTTTCGTTGGCATGGGCCAATCTTGGATTGCCTTTGTCTTTGCATGATCAACTAGTATTTCATCCTTAGAGATGATATGGCCAAGAAAAGAAATTCATTGAATCTAGAATTCACACTTTCTAAACTTCCCATATAATTTATTGCTTCTATGAGTTTTCAGAATAACCCACATGTGATTCTTGTGGTCTTCGTAGCTTTTTGAGTATACAAGGATATCATTGATCAATACCAAAACCAAGTTATCAAGATATTCCTTAAAAACATTATTCATTAAATCCATGAAAATATAGGGTGCATTTGTGAGTCAAAAAGGTATCACTATAAACTTTTAATTCCCATATGTGATTTGAAATGTTGTTTTAGGAATATCTTCCTTCCTCACAGGCAGCTGATGATATTCGAATCGAATGTCATCCTTTGAAAGTATTGATCTCCATGAAGTTGATCAAATAAATCATCAATTCGTGGAAGAGGATACTTATTCTTTATTTTAATAGAATAGATTTCCCTATAATCAATGCATAGCCTTATGGATCCATCGTTTTTTGAAAAAAAAGATCAGGTCTTCCCATGGAAAAACCCTAGGTTGAATAAATATTTTGTCACTCAACTCCTCTAGTTGTTTATTTAACTCCAATAACTCCAAATTGGCCATTCAATAGGGGGGCTTTGATATAGTTCTTTCACCAAGAATTACGTAAATGGAAAACTCAATTTCCCGCTCTAGGGGATGTCCATGAAAATCCTCTGGAAACACATCAATGTATTATTTCACTATACGCACATCTTTAATTTGAATATTTATTTACTCACCCATATATATTGGGTTCTCTTCCTCTTCTAGAATTTCATTCAATAGAGCTATTGGGGGTGGGTCTAGATACGAATCAGATGGTGAGGTCTCTGCTCAAAAGATAAGAGATTACACCATTTTCAAAAATTGTTACATCATTTTTCTTGCAATAAATATTCACATCATAATTTGACAGCCAATCAATACCGATAATTAAATTAAAATTCAGTCATTTGTATGATGATAAGGTTAGAAACTAAAGGACGTTTTGGTGTCTGGAGGGGGACTAGTCGACTTGCCTTTATTGCAATGATACATCCCTTGAGAGATTTGAGTGACAACTCCTTTATTAAATCAAATTGGACATATCTTATTTTCTTGGAAAAATGGGATGATATAAATGAATTCGATGATCTAAAATAAAATAATGTGTTGGAAATGTTTGAGGAAACAATTAAAGTGCCAACAACCACGTCATTAAGAACTTCAACCTCCATGGTTTTAATCGTATAGGCTCTACCATTCCCTCTTAGCCTTTTTTTTATTCATGTTTCCTATGGGATTAGGACACTCGTTTTCATAGTGTCCCATCTCTCTGCAATTGTAGCATTGAATTTCATTGAATTGTTTCTTCCCTTTGATTCATCATATCGATGAACATTTTCTATGTACTTATATCAAACTCCCATGCATTTTTAGCATTTCCTGAGATGATTCTTTCCACAGTTCACACATAATGAGGATAGAAATGTTCCCCTATTCTTCTTTGGTGCTTCCCTTTTTCCTTGGTTATCAGAGTACCTATTCTTATCTAGGTTTCCTTTGAAAAAAATTGATCTACCAAATTCTTTCTCTATTTTGATTTCACTTGATACAATTTCATCATATGATGAAAATTATTGAGAAGTTAATTCCCTTCGAAGACTTGGCATAAGACTGTCAAAGAAATGATCAATCATGTATACTGAGTCATGTACATAATCTACAACATACCTGGTTATCCTTGTGAAGGGTGCCTCATACTCTGCAACACTGTCTTCTTCCCTTTTATTTAAGCCATGGAATTTCATCTTCATTTTGGTTTGTTGCTCACAAGGGAAATATTTTTCAAATAATATTTCCTTAAATGTCATTCATTCCTTATCTTCTATTTCTTCTTCCTCCGTGGCATTCTGAATCAAGGACCACCATTGAGTAGTGTCACCCTTAATAAAATATACTTCCAATACTACCTTTTCATTTTCATTGCATCTTAATTCCATGGATATATTTTCATGGGATTTGGTCCATTGTTTAGCAACCACTGGGTTAGTAGTCCCGCTAAAATTTGGGGGCTTCTACCACATGGAATTATCCAACATAGGTGTGGAATGGTTATTCATTACAACCTAGGTAAGTTTTCCCAATATGGTCATGATCCGATCTACACCAACATTGACTGTGTTGACTTGCTCAGTAGGAAGATCCCTACCTTACCCACGAGTATTGATTCCACTTCTTCCATTAGAATCCATTTCTAATTAATGGGATATAATAGATTAGTTTATGTATCTTAAATAGAAACGCACTCAACATATACTGAAATTCTATGCATAGCTAATCTTATAAACATGGTTTCTTTGAGGAAAAAATTACATTAAACGACTCCATAATGGATTGTGAAAACAATGTGAATTATCCTAAGCATATCCTCTAGGAGTTTCTCAACCAAGAGTGCTGCAAGGTCCGTTGTCGTCCACCAGTTCCCATTTGAGTCAATCTCAAAGCGGTGTTTTCATGTTTTACCCCTAGATACATCTTTTCCACAGACAAACCTATACCTGCTCGTATCCATACCGGGATGTATTGCTTGAAAGATATACATAACCTATTCCCTAAAAAAATATCAGGACGTTGTTATACGTTTATCCTCAAATACTTCCTTAGGGATTTGTTCCCTACTAAAAATTTTCTACTCATGTTTCTATGTTTTCTACTAAACTTCCTCTAATACCAACTGTAACACCCCAACCCCTCTAGGCATGAGATGGTGCATTACTTGTGACATTGGAATGGTTAAAAGGAATGAAAATCCCAAAGGAATTATCAGTTTAGTAGTCGTGAAGAAACTAGATACATATATGTAACTAAAATTACATTTGAAAAGGTTACAAAATACAATACATAACAGAAACTAAAAATTTCATCCACAAGAACTCAATAAATCGTCTTCTCTTTGTCATCCGTTGAAAGAAAACAATGAAAGGGGGTGAGCTCAATTTTTCAGTAAGGGTTACAAGTAGAGGAATCATGAATACAATAATAAGTGAATCATAATCAATCTGACATAATCAACATGGCATGATAAATAAATGAAAATATCACGCCATTAATAAAATGAGAATGAAACTGCATCCATAGATTTTGTTATAGTGAAAACCTCATGGATAGTAATAACTGATAATGGATAAAGAGAATGATTATTAATTTTATTTCATGTATCTAGCACACGATACCATAATACTGTAAAACGGTTTAGTTCTGTGGGTAGAAGCTTGTGTGATTTTTGGAAACGAACTCCTAGGGTTTGTCGCCAACTGATTTTTCTATTGAGACCTACAGAAGCATAGAAGGGCTATAGAGGGCCCCACCCACCACTGCATGTCCAAATAATTATTTATACATTGATTCAATACAAGATCAGTATGTCTTTTCAATGTCTATATAGAGTAGAGTATACAGATTCCTCAATATTAACAAAATTAAAATAACTTTCCAAATAAACACCGTATGTAAAATGGCATGCGGTTTAGACAAAAAACATATCCATGATATAAGATTATGGATATTTAATAT
The DNA here is from genome assembly GCA_963277665.1 of Viscum album. Taxonomy (NCBI): domain Eukaryota; kingdom Viridiplantae; phylum Streptophyta; class Magnoliopsida; order Santalales; family Viscaceae; genus Viscum; species Viscum album. The sequence continues at coordinate 1,494,487,692 of OY728159.1, forward strand.
AAATATAATTTTAAATGAAAAGTGATATAAATTGGGCAGAAGGTACACCAGATAAGGATTATTAGGTGAATGACACAAAGTCAGTCACAAAAAAATAGTTGTTGAGACAAAGTCGCTTACCGCTATGTAATCGGTCGAATCATATGACCAGAACTCAATAACCCTAAAATGAATCATTGAATAACATGAATATAAAAATAATCATGTTATTGTATATCAAATGGTAGTACACATATTCCATATACATGAAATAAGTGGTGAATAATGAAAATATCACATAAATGAATGTGAGATGAGAAACCCCTTGCCTTTTGCTCGTGTGTGTTCTTCATTTGTTTAAATGAACTGAAAAATAAAATTTCTATTTGTTATTTAATAATTGAAGATCCTCTTATACCTATAATTTATTTATTATAACCATATTAGGATCATTTAGGGCCCTTTTAATGGGTTTAAGTGGTTCAATTTTATTGGATTGGAAGCATTTTTTTCCTTGGTTTCCATGATTCGTTTACTTGCTTTCATGAATAGAAGATCGTTGAAAATGTGGTTAAACATCCATAATCATTAATATATATTATTATTTACATTAAGAAAATATAAATGATCTTATAATGATTTTGGGTTATATACCTTGATGATGATTCATTAGTTAAATTTATATTACCAATATTCGGATAAACTTGGCCGTTTTGTTCATAATGAACCTGTTTTGTATTATTATTTTATATTATTAGTGTCCAAGGATTCCATAACATTAATGAGATGAAATACATATATTATTATCTACTTCAACTATTAAAATGGTTTCATGACCAGTAATGAAGGATAAAGTGAAGAACTTAACTTCATCGTCTACAAAGGTTATAAATTTGAATGTCATGGCTGTTGATTTCGTTTATAAAAATAAAAGGGAGAGAGTAAGAATATTGACTATTGATATTCCATTCACATGATATAATTCTAGTGTATATATTATACTATAGTTTATCGTGGTCATTTGGATAGAATATGTGAGTAGAGAAAAATAATAGAGATGAACGTGAAAATAAAAGAAACGGTGAGAGATCCCTTATGAAAATTAGGCAGCCTAACGACATCGCTAAAAACATCATAAAATGAAAATTTCAGAAAAAATGGTATATAATCATATTTAAATCAAAAGGACAGTAATAATAATTCATAAAATCTAACCCCAACATATGAGAATGGAAAAATCAAATAGATAACATAAAAGGAGTGTCGACTAAAAGAAGAGAATGAAGGATTCCCTTACCTTGTAGAGTAACTCCTAGATCATGAAGGATGAGAACTTTAAGGCTTAAGGACACCATGGTAGGACTTATAGAGAGGTAAAACCACCAGATCTTCGAGGTTGATATATTTTTAATGAATGAAAACCAGTGGATGAGTGGGTGTTTATAGAAAAAGAGAGGTAGTTTTTTAATAATTTCAAAGGGACACCTCATTAGTGGTTTTTACCAAACCATGGGATTACCCATGGTATTTTCCCATGGTTTAAGCCACTTTGGACGCCTCATGTCATAACATATTGTACACAAGTAAACCATACTTTTAATTTATATTATTACATCATTATGATGTCATTAAACTATAGAAAACTCAAAACTGTATTTTTATTATTCATGAAAAATTCAAGTATTTTAGAAAAATCCCAAAAAAATTTACCCTAAATTATTTCGTCGTGTAGAATTCAAAAATGAACTCAATTTTTAGAAAAAAAATTATTAAGTATTTTTAATTTAAATTTTAAATAAAATCATAATTAATTCGAAAAATAAAAAATTTATAGGTATAATTAGTTTTATATCATATTGGAAAATTAATTAAGATATCATTATCTTATTGCCTTATGAAAATAAAATATTATCATTATTTCCTATTCATAAGGTTCATATTACTATTCATATTACAATTCATAAGGGTATGTTACCTTTCATCAAAAAGTTAATTTGGTTCTATCAGACTCCAAATTACTTACTGGTCACAACTCTAGATAACTGTTTCTCCAAATTCAAGACATAGAAGTGAAACATTTATATTTAATGGATAGAGTATAACTTTCCCCTATGATGTTTTGTTTCACAAAAGACTTATTTCCACATGAAATATAGACCATCTAATGAATATAAAGTATTTAAGAACAAAAAACCATGAAATGTTTGGGGTGTTATAACCAAAAAGAAATACACAGAGTAATGATATAGTCAACTCTCCACAGTATATGTCTACTGAACATATAAAAAGGGAAACACTATTTAGATATACTCAAAACCCAAAACTGTAGTCTAGAGACAAGTCACACGGGCTCATACTGCCGCTACGAATTACATTTGAAGGTTCCACAAAGAACTTGTCTGGAAGAACTCACTCTACGGTTCTGATAGATCATATGTCATCCATCCGAGAAGTTCTTTTCTTCAGGAAAATCCATGAGAGATAGATACACACATTCTGGGAGAACACACTCTTGAGTTGGTACAGAACATGTTACATAGATGAGGATCTCTGCCATGGCATTGGCGGATACCATGACTCATCCAAATTCACCAGCAATATTAAGGATCAGTGCCCTGTGGTAATAGTCATGTCGATTCTTGACTCTACATATGGTTAAGAATAGATAGAGGATCTCACTCTGGGCCTCTCAGTTGGATACCTAACTCTATCTCAGGAAGTTCTATAGAATGGATCACACTCGTATGAATATAAATGATATATAACCTTTAGGGGGTGGGAGAGAAGAAGGGGCACTAACCCAAACAAAACATGTCTATGATATGGTGGACATGGGGATCAAGAAATGTACTAAAAATTACATGGCATGTAGAAGGGTCTCACAATGTGTCCTCTGACCGTGGGTAATACCCATCTAAAATGGCACATGTCTCTAGGTTGGTCGCGTAGAAGATGGTATAAATAGTGTGTAAGAGTGTGACATGCCATGTTTTTCTATACGGGGAGGACTCCGTGTACGTTGGCCATGTACCCGTACAGAGATTCAACCTATGTGTTACATCCCATGTAACAGGTACATGGGGTAACCCATGTAGCCAGTCTGGACTGGTTGTGTGGTGATGTACATGGTCATGTACTCCACCCCTTGTTCATGTATCATCCGAGAAACACGACGATTCCTGTGTAAGGACCCACATATCATGTTCTTACACTACTGGAAATCCCACTTTTACCAACACTTATATCCCAAAGGTTTAACTAAACCATTGGGAATGGATATGTATACCAACGGTTTTCAAAAACAGTTAGTATTGAATATTTTATAAAACCTTTTACCAATAGTTTTGGAAAACTGTTGGTAGAGGCATTATCCATATCACTTTTTACCAATGGTTTAAGTAAACTGTTGGTATTGGACACATCCATACCACTTTTCCCAACAGTTAGTCTCAACCGTTGGTTAAAATACATTCCTAGTGGTTTCTAAAAACAGTTGGGAAAGATTTACCATAAATGCAGTCGAGCATCTAATTCACCCTCCGCTCGATTGACATTATGCTCTGTTGGATTGGTTCACTTAATCCAATATTTCTCCTGCCAAACATATTCCACATATCGATCCATCTTCAATCAAGGAATTAATTTCTTCTACACATCAAATTTTTAGGTGATTCCTTGGTTTTTTTTGTTCTGCAACTATGTGTTTCTGTTTTCACTTTTTATTTGGCCGAAAGGGGAGCTTTGAGGTCATTAATCATGGTTATGGGTGGTCATTTAGGATGTAAGATTTTGTGACTTCATTTTACTTGATATATCCAATATTATTATTGATTTATGTTCAATTTGATTATCTTTGACAAGTGATGTCGTTTAATAAGTTGTTATTAATGGTTGTAATAATGACGATATGGTATAATGGTTCACATGGTGTGTATAAAGGTGGACATGGTGTCTACGATAATCTAGTGTCCTGGGAATGTACATGGAAATGTACACACAGTACATGACTTGGATAGCCATGTAAATATACATGGCCAATCCCTTATGGTGAAAAGTATGTTAGGCCAAATGGGGTGCTGAAAACGTCCCATTTACACATGGCTTTGTTTCATGGGTATGCCCACATGATGTGTAGGCCATACTATACAGTAGGTAGTAATTATCTTAGTCAAAACACTTTCATCCCAGAAATTCAAGACAACATGGTTAAATAGAAGAACCCATTTTCTAATGACATGCCTAACATGGTTTCTAACTCAAATCACCTAATAATAAACTAGAACACTGGTTAAATTCAAGAATTCATCCTAAACGTACACTATAACATTGGTTAAATGTAGTAAATCATCATTATTACTGAATTCCATACACATTTGGGAAAAACAACATCATTCATGAACATCGCTTTAATGTAAAGTATTTTCACAAAAACCATATCCCTTAAATGTCATGAAATTACAGTGGGCACTGATTTAATGTTATCATGTATAAAGGTAGAATCTTTGTAACATTGGATAATATATTCTCAGAACTACAGAGTGGAACCCCATTCAGTTTTTGGAGGTCCACCCAGGAAAAACCCCCTCCTTCCTGGACCCAGGACAACCCCCCCTCCTTCCTGGACCCGGGACAGTCCCCCCACCTTCCTCCCTGGACCCTGGATAGCCCCCCACCCTCTTTCCTAGACCTTGAATATCCCCCCTCCTCCCTGGACCCTGGACAACACCCACCCACCTTTTTGGACCCAGGACACCCCCCACTCCTTCCTAGACCCTGGACAGCCCCCACCCTCCTCCCTAGACCCCAGACAGCCCAAAAATCATTATTCCTATGTGAGATAAAACAAAATAGAACTTGAAGGTCCCTTTCCAATGAGTGGCCATCTGGGTTCAGGTTACTAATGAGTGGAATCCTATTTTGGGATGTCACAATTCATGGATATCATTTTTATAGGTGTTTCTAATCAAATCCATACCTATAACTATTGAAGACCCCTCTCCAAAATCAATTGGTAAATGATTAAATGAATACACCGTACCAACCTATGATTTATGGCCCCAAACCTAGGATCCTTTAATCTATTGTTAAGGTGAAACATGATGAGGCCATAACTACTTTTGATGTGATCCTCATCCAACTCCTCATCTTGATCTCCCAGAAGAAGTTAAATTATAAAACTCGTGTACTACAAACAAGACCCTTAAGGATTATGTATTTCTTGATCCACTTCCAATATCTTACAGGGAAATCCTTGAATATTGGCATTATAAATTATGTATCTTATTTTCATATATACACTATATTTTGTTGTGTTTCGTAATATGTTTCTCATATTGAGTAATGTGTCTATTCTGCGTTTATATAAAGTAAACAAATGTCATTTACCTAAATATTTTTTTGATTGATCTTCAATATTATTGAATTGCTTTGAAATGACGTACTAAAATTTTTCTATAGAATAGATTGAAGTTGGATGTATGAAACTGATCATATTTTAACCGATTTTCAAAAAAATTGAACATCTTTTTAGATTTTGCATTTGACAAGGCTTCAGATAGTGGTTGCATACACTACCCATGTTCTCATTATTTTAGAAGACCTTGGTTGATTCTTGAAGCAGTTAACTATCATAAAACCAAATATGGTTTCCAAACAAACTATTATTTATGGTATCACAATGGAAAGAAAATGGAATCTCAAAATGTTGATGATCCAAATGATAGGACTAAATTGGAGAGTTTGATATATGATAGATTTTCATTTATTCGGAATCATGAGAAGGAAATTATGTCCATCCTACAATATTTTGATACAATCACACATGATGTGTCCAATAAAAATGATGATGTTGATAGGGTGAAAAAATTGAATGATGCTGCAACGACTCCAGAATATCAGCAATGTGGTAAAATGAAAAAGATGGAATTTTTAATTTGATTGTTTCATGGGAAAACTATGTATGGGATTTCAAATAGTTCAATAAATTACATTCTTAACTTCTTGAAGGAATTACATCCAGATGATGTAGATATTCCCTCAATTCACTATATGTCGTGAAAGTTAGCTGATGAAATCAGATTCTCAAAAAAAATCATGCTTACCCGAATGATTGCAGCTTATTTTGGGAGGAAACTACTGAAATAAATGATTGTATCAAATATGGAACCTCCCAATAGAAGCCAAAAGATTATGGAACACCATATCCTGTGCCAAAATAAGTTATTTGGTACATTCCATTGATCCTCGTATTATAGAACCTTTTCATGTCTGATGAAATTTCAATAAATATGTGATGGCAGGACACCGAGAGAAAAAAGAATAATGAAGAGTTGGTTCACCCTGTAGATGGATTTTCATGGTAGAGATTTGATGCTAGATATCCTATATTTGTAGCTGACATGAATAATGTGAGACTGGAACTTTCATGTGATGGTTTTAATCCATTTGTGAAGATTCTTACATCGCACAACACATGGCCAGTTTCCATACACATTTATATCCTTCCCCCATGGTTGTGTATGAAAAACCCTTACACTTTCTTGAGAATACTGATATCTGGCCCTTCTGATCCTGGAAATGATATAGATGTATAAATGAACCCCTTAATAAAATATTTGAACCTTCTTTGGGATTTGGCTGTGCCCACATACGATGCATGTTTGAAAGACATATTTCCAATGCGAGCTACACTTATGTGGATGATCAATGATTTTATTTCTTATACAATGATGTATGGATGGAGCATAAAAAGAAAAATGTAATGTCCGGTTTGCATGAAGAATACTCGATCGATAAGACTGAAATATCGTAGTAGTTTTAGTTTTATGAGGCATCGACGATTCTTTCCAATGAACCATCCATATAGAAACAATCGTCGATGATTTGACAATACCTTGGAGACTGAAAATCCACCTCAGTGTATGTCTGGAACTAATGTGCTTAATGAATTGAAAGATTTCAATTATTTATTTGGGAATAGAGTAATGAAATATAGAAAGAGGACAAATGTTTCCAATGATACCTATTACAATTCAATGAAAAAGAGTATATTCATTGAGTTCTTGTATTGGTCAACCAACATGTTACGTCATTGCGTATACGTAATGCACATTGAAAAGAATATTTGTGAAATGTTGCTTCCAATTGTTTTAATTGTCAAGGGGCGGAAAAAAGATGATTTACGATCTCAGCGTGGCTTGGTAGATTGGTGGATCAGACTAGAATTGCATCCTATCTGTGTCATTGAAAATAAATGGCAAGTTCCACAAGCTTCTTATGTGATGACACCTGCTAAAAAAATCAATTTCTGGAAATTATAGAGACTATAAAAGATCATGATGGATATTGAAGCAATATATCAAAATGTGTCAATAGAAAGGATTTGATTTTTAAATCATTGAAGACTCATGATTATCACATCCTTTGGCTTGAGTTGATTCTAATAGTAATTCGTCATCCCTTTTCCAATAATGTAAGAGTCTCAGTTATTCGGTTGTGCTATTTTTTTAGAGATATTTCTGCTAAGAAGTTTTCCAAATCCTTACTTCAAAAACTGTTGGAAGAGACACCATTAATTTTGTGTGAGTTAGAGAAAATATTTCCTCCATTATTTTTTACATGCATGATGCATCTGACTGTCCATCTTCCGACCAAAATACTTCTTGGAGGACCTGTTGCTTTTTGTTGGATGTATCCAAATGAAAAAACATGTACAAAATTAAATGATATGTTTTGAACAGGAATTATCCCGAAGGTTCTATTGTGAATGGTTATTTGGCTCAAGAATGTATGGATTTCTGCTCAATGTATTTGTCTATTCTTACTATGAGAATAAACATACCAATGAGAAATAAAGAAGAACAGTATGATCAAATTGAACCCAGTTTTCCATCACTTCCTTAGACAGGAGGACTTCTGGGATCATTTATATTGATGACATAAATCCTTGAAGATCAAGAGGTGGCACATCACATAGTGTTGTTCAATTGTGATTTGTTCAATGAGTATATCAAGTAAGTAAATTTTACATGTATCTATTATTTTATCTCTTGAAATTTTAAAGACTTGTTAACTATTATTATTGTTATCTATAGGGAACATAAAGAATTGATATATAGAAACCATCGTTCATTATCTTTGAGAAGGAAGTAGAATTTTCATAGTAAAGGGTTTTCTTGTTTGTTGAAATTGAAGGTAAAAATAATTTTATAATAACTAAATAAAAATAATATTTAATTAAGTTTACTATTTGTTTATATTCTAGGTATCGATTTTTTCTGTAAACTCAGTTTCTGAGGAAATAAGAGCATTGGATTTTGGTCCAAATACCATGGTTCATGCTTGTAAATCACTTGTTATCAATGGATACAAATTTATTATCACTGAATGAGAAAGAAATATTAGAACACAACATGATGGTGTTATGATAACTTCCATAACAGACTGTTATGCCAGTTAATCGGATAATAAACCTCGTTCTAAAAATGATTCTTATTTTGGATTCATTGAAAAAATAATAATTTTGGATTATTACTCACATCGTCAAGTCACGATGATTAAATTTCAAAGGTTTGATTCAATGACAAGGAAAGGAACCTTTATTGATGATTGTGGATTTTGATTTTTTGACATGGCTCGCACTCTTTCCACCGATGAACCATATTTATTGGCATAAATGCTGAAAAATGATTTTTATTTCAAAGATCATCGTTATCCTAAATTCTATGTAATTATTGATGTAAATCCCAGACATGTTTTTGATGATGGTGATGATGAAGTTGACACTATCCCTACTACAATTGGAAGAAATCCATTTATTAATTATGATGACTCCAATAGATCTATTGTAATAGTTGATTTTGAACCCGATGTTGTGGTGGGAAATATATAGAATCATACAGTCGTGTTGTAACCAACATGTTTCACCTACATCATTCAGATTTTTTATCATAGTACTTACCTTCAAACCACCATAAATCTTCTTTTTCATTATGTTTTTTTATTAGAATGGTTTTTTTATATTTTGTTTTTTGGGTTACACATTAGTTATCTATTTATAATTACTTCCATATTTGTTTTCATTGTAGGAAAAGACACCCATTGAAGAGCTATGGTAGAAAAAGATGACAGGAAATAATCATCACATGACATAGATTAGCATTCCTCCACTCATTCCTATTGTAAGTATTTTATTTCAAATATATAAATTTCAATGACATATAATATCATGTGTTTACTTTTGTGTTAAATTTTTTTTAGGATCCACCACCTAGATGAGAGATATCCATTGAGGATCCAGATATTTCTTTCAGTACAGATGAAAGTGGTAGGATGGGGGTGGTGTCAGATTTAGATGTTCATCTGGTGGTCCCGGTACTAAAGCCGGTGGTATGAGGTCTCATGGTGTGAGTGTTAAATGATCCACTAGTTGTACCCGACTGGAAGATTCCACTACCACAAATATAAGGCCTCATCCTTAAACACTACTTAATCTTGAGTTATTACAAGATTACACATTTAGGATCTTTTCAGGTTTAGAGTTTTAGATAATTTGATCATAAATCATTCATTACACTCCACATTTAAACAAAGTGGTTACATAGAATATAGTACTAATTTTTCCCATCAACGGAAACATATTTAAAATAAAACATGGATTCTTTCTTGACACTTCCTTGACACTTCCTTGACATTATCATAACATCATTTACCTTTCCCTTGACCTGTGAAAAACATTTCAAAAACTTAGGATGAGCATAAAAAGATCAGTAAGGGATGTAAAAATACATAAAGGAAACATTAGTACATGTATACATAAGAATCAATGAAATAATAATTTACTCTTAAAATATAAGCACATTAACAAACATCAAGAAATCATAAGATTTATGAATAACTCATAGAAAACATAAGACATAAAGGTAACTTGAGGCATTCATAACATTCTTACGTAGGGAGAAACCCTCATGGTTACATTTGGAATACCCATCATAGTATATTCCTTAAATCTCTTCGGATAAACCTTAACGTTTAACCCCTTCGCGTTAACCACTGAATTGGAGAGATATATCAGGCTCACTCGCCCTTAGTTTATCATGGAACCACCCGTCTTCATAAACAATTCCCAAGAACCATAACATAATCATATCATAGAAAAAATGCATAAAGGAAACATAACATTTCCACATTTCAATCACAAGATATCAATACAACACATTAATATAATAAAAACATTATGAAAACCATTTTCAATACCAAAATAAAAGAAAAGTAAGACATGGTATTTATTTTTCATTTAAAAAAGGTTATGGCTTGTAGAGGAAGCCAAAACTCAAATAATGGTCACGGCGGCAGAGAAGTCATTGTCGCCGCATACGTACGACAAAAAAACATTCCCTTTTGTCATTTAGTAAATGATTCGTATAATAATATTCCTTTTGAATTAATGTAAAAGTCAAAGGGGTTTATACACCGTATAAAAGAAAGTTGTGTAAAAAACAAAATATGCCCCAATGAAAGGAGATTGAGACGAAGTCCCTTACCTCGGGTCCGACTTGACTCGATCATTCATTAAACTCCTAAATAATAAACATGAGTTCATTTCTAATTACTTAAGAACATTTTTTCATGTTCATTATTCCTTTTATATCACTTTTTACCATGTCATGAACATTATGTAATTATTTAAGATAGAAAGGTTGTTTTGTCGATCATTGGTACTCGAGTCAAAAATAAACTCTTTATAATTAGAAGTTGTTCATGTGGTAAAATATCCATTATATCCAGAATTATATTCATGATTTAGAAATCATATATGTCATATATATCCAATAAATACATGCATTTATAATATTACATAACATTTAGAGATAAGAAATGAAATGCACCGTTCATGGAGACGGTAAGTCATACGTAAGTATGAATGCTACATTCATTTCTATTTCGTATTTTATGGAATGGAATCATAATTATATAAATGTATATTATACTTACAGTATAATATCATGTATAATATCATTAACTCCATCCTTTATAAATCCCAGATATGGCATTTACAAATCAAATCACTTTGAGGGGGTGGTAGTCCGCACTTCCTAAAATGAAGATATCGCGTTTACCCATAATGGAAACAATAAAGGTATGCCATAAATGAAAAATATAGAAGATTAAGGAAAACATAAACATATCATATATTATATATAAATATAGTTACATATTAATGTCCCCCCTTTGAAGTTGTTAGAAGAATATTGAACAATCATTGTTTCGTGCGGCAGAAATTCACCATCCACAGAAAAAGTATGCTCTTTAACCATTAAATGTAGGTGTGTGTAAGTGTAGCTCAATTACTTCTTATAAAAAAATCCTAGTATATTTAAGATACTGGTTTTGTTACAAAATAAATGAATAAAAAGAGTTTAGGGGGTTGGAGAAGAAAAATAAAACAAAAGAACATTTGAGAAGTATTTACCTTTAAATCGGGTAACTCCTCTCTGTTTGAACCAAATGGGTTTCTTGAAGAGCATTATGCCTAAGGTAAGGCTTCTAGGATGAAGAGAGGGATGTGGAGAGATAAATTGAGTAGTGATTTTCTGAGCCAATGGCTTGAGAAGTGTGTTTAAGGAGGTAGAGGTGGGGGCCTTTTATAAGAGGAGAGGAGGGGAACTCTTGGAATGTTATAAGATGTTACTTTATATTAAAATGTGTTTCGGATTTAAAAGGTCCCAAATTGATATATTTCTAGGATAAGGTGATATGGGGTCGAAATATACTCATACAATAGGTTTTTGACAAGTTTAAGTCTTATATTTTACATTATCTTTTTATTTTATTTAAATCGTTCATTAATGAGGTAATCGCTGCATCATCATGATGTCATAATTATTTTAATTTATTTAATATCTAAAAACTATACAAAAAATAATATGATGTAGGAAATATTTTTATCTTTCTAATGACTATTTATAGTATAAGAGATCATTTATTTAGACAAAACTAAAATTTTTTACTTAGGTGTTACATACTTTGTTATATTTAACTTTCTTTAAAAAATAAAAAGATAAAAAGTCATTATCACACAAAAGTGATTCCATGGGGTCCCTATGTTTGGAAAAAGGAATACCATGGTCGGCCATCACACAACCAGTATCATTAGGACACATGTTGGAGTCATTTTATATTACTATGATATTATTTTATTATCCTTAACTACCCGATTACTAATTAATCACGATAATTAAAGATAATTACTGTCATTACTATTCATAATGTCCAAAAACAAAATATTCTTAATTACATAATTTTGACTTTATGATTACAATTATGGAACCCATTTTACCAAATTCTAAACATAAAAATTTCAATAGTTAATTTAAAAATAATTCCTGTTGTCAAAACAAATAGCGGGTTTTTTTGAAACAATATCTATGAAAAGTTTGGCACTTGTTTATGCCCAATTATAAAGTGAAATTGATCCCAATGACAACCATTGGATTAAATTGTAGAAATATATTCTATTTAAACTTTAAAACCAATTAAAAAAAATAATCTACCCATATAATTAAATTAGATGAAAAAACAGTTTTGATGTAAAATGCAGTATTTTTCACTATTCATTAAAAAGATGAACATTGTCAGAAAAATACCAAAAATTTATAAAAAGTAAATTTAAATGTCCCAATAATAAAGAATAAGTTCATTTTGACAAATAGATCTTATAAAATTGTCAAAAGTTTGATTTAAAAATGGTTTTCCATCAAAAGGAAGCAAAACAATATTTTAAAAATATTAGTGTATTCCATGCTTAAGATTGGATTTATTCTCATTTTAAGAATCTAAAACACTATCTAATTAATAAATAGACATAGATAAGAATATCTATTATTAATTACATACTTGTGATGTTACATCCTTCCCTCCTTTAGGAAATTTCGTCCCTGCAATTTATTTACTTATCAAATAAGTGGGGGTATTTATCCCTCATTGCATTTTTAGATTCCCATGTTGTCTCTTCAATCATGTGGTTTCTCCACAAAACCTTTACTCGATGAATCACCTTATTCCGAAACACTTGCTCCCTATGGTCAAGAATATAGGCTGGTTTTTTCTCATAAGACAGATTCTCTTCCAGCTGAACTACCTCTGGACTCAAAACATGAGATGGATCTGGCATGTACTTCCTTAACATCGAAACATGAAAAACATTGTGTACCTGAGATAAACTCGGAGTTAAAGCCACTCGGTATGCAACTGATCCAACTCTCTCCAAAATTCCATATGGTCCAATGAACCTTGGAATCATCTTTCCTTTCTTACCAAATCGCATCACACTTTTCCATGGTGTTACTTTGAGAAAAACATGATCACCTACCTCAAAAAAGAGATCCTTCCTCATATTGTCCGCATAACTCTTCTACCTTCCCTGAGCTATTCTCATGTGTCTCTTTATTAGCTGAACTTTTCCTTCCATTTCTTCTACCAATTCCGGTCCCATCAACTTCCTTTCACCTACTTCATCCCAGAAAACTAGAGTTCGACACCGCTTACCATATAATGCCTCAAATGGTGCCATCTGTATACTGGAATGAAAACTGTTATTATAAGAAAACTCAACCAAAGAAAGATGTTGGTCCCAACTTCCCTAATAGTCCATCGAACAAGAACGTAGCATGTCTGCCAAAGTCTGAATCGTTCGTTCTGACTTCCCATCTGATTGAGGATGAAAAGCTGTACTAAAATTTAATTCAGTACCCAATGACTTCTGAAGGCCTTTCCTAAAGTTAGAAGTGAACCTGGGATCACGATCAGATACAATGGGAAGAGGAACTCCACATAACCTGACTATCTCTTTAATATATAAATGAGAAAGTTGATCTAGGGAAAAATTATCTCGTATAGCAAGGAAATGAGCATATTTAGTCAAGCGATCAACAATAACCAAGATTTCATTATTACCTCGAGGTGTCTTCGGCAATCCCATAATGAAGTCCATGGATATATTCTCGCATTTCCACTATGGAACTGGTAAAGGTTGAAGCATCCCTTTCGGTAACTGCCACTCTGATTTAACCTGTTGACAAGTTAAACACTTCATAGTAAAGTCACCTATATCCCTTTTCATTCCGTCCCACGAGTAATACTCCCGAAGATCTCTATACATCTTAGTACTGCCTGGATGAACTGAAATCAGAGAACTATGAGCTTTACACAATAAATCTATCTTCAAATGTGAATCACAAGGCACACACAATCTCTTCCCAAATCTCAAAACACAATCATTATCCTACTGAATTCAGGTGACTTACCTTTCTGAACTAGCTCTACCTTTTTCTGCAACTCACTGTCTTGCTTCTAGGCTTTCTTAATTCTGTCTGATAGAAAAGATTTCACTGATACCTGAAACAAAACTGAAGGAAATCCTGCACCAACAACTTCTATGACAAATTTCATTAAATCCTTAAGCAAAATATCATGTTACAAACGCAACATTGTTAATGAATCATTACTTTTTCGACTCAAAGCATCAACCACTTTATTTGCTTTTCCCGGATGGTAATGATTTGTACAATCATAATCCTTGATTAATTCTAGCCATCTCCTCTATCTCATGTTAAATTATTTCTGAGTGAATATATACTTTAAACTTTTGTGATTAGTATATATTTCACACTTTACTCCATACAAATGATGCCTCCAAATTTTCAAAGCCAAAACAATAGCATCTAATTCCAAATCATGAGTAGGGTAAATTACCTCATGAGTTTTCAACTGATTTGAAGCATAAGAAATTACCTGATCATTCTACATTAGGATGCAACTAAGTCCGTCCAATTAAGAATCACTGTAGATAACAAACTCTCCATTCCTGGAAGGTAGTGCCAAAACTGGAGCTTTCACCAATCTTCTTTTTCAGTTCTTGAAAACAATCATCACATTCTTTTGTCCAGATAAACTTAACACCCTTCCGAGTTAGCTTTGTCATTGGACTACATAATGAAAAAAAATTTATAACAAACCTTCGGTAATATCCTGCCAAACCAAGGAAGCTACGAATCTCAGTTACATTTGTGGGTCTTGGCCATTCTTCCACAACCCTTGTTTTTACAGGATCAACAGTTATCCCATATTTAGAAACAACGTGACCAAGGAAAGAAATTTTTTGCAACCAGAACTCACACTTTCTGAATTTCCCATACAATTTCTTTTCTTTATGGTTTTCAAAATAACCCTTAAATGTCTTTAATGATCCTCTTTAATTTTAGAAAACACCAAAATATCATCAATGAAAACAACCACAAACATATCCAAGAACTCATGGAAAATTCTATTCATAAGGTCCATGAATACAGCAGGTACATTGGATAGCCCAATAGGCATTACTACAAATTCATAATGGCCATATCTTGTACGAAACATGGTCTTCAAAATAACTGCTTCTTTTACCTTCAATTGATGGTACAACGATATCAGGTTAATCTTTGAAAAATACTGATCTCCCTAGAGCTGATCAAACAAATCATCGATATGAGTCAAAGGATAATTGTTCTTAATAGTCATGTTATTCAATGATCTATAATCAATGAAAATTCACATTGAACCATCATTCTTTTTAACAAATAAAATAGTATCACCCCATGGTGATGTGCTCGGTCGAATGAAACCTTTCTCTAATAAATCTTGCAATTGCTCCTTCAACTCTAAAAGTTCAATTTGAGCCATTCGATAAGGGGGTTTTGTAATTGTCTTAGCATCGGGAACCAAGTCAACAATAAATTAAACTTCTCGATCTAGTATTATTCTAGGCAATTCATCAGGAAAAACATCAGGATACTCATTTACCACTGGCACGTCATTAATCTGATCAGTTCCTTTGTTTTTAACAATATGTGCAAGGTAACATTCATTTCCATATTTTACAAGTTTCTCAGCCTCTTGATATGATATCAATAGTAAGGGTTCATTCTTGTACAAAAACTGAAAGTCTTTCTGAAAGTACACTTCTTTAGCTCTATAATAAATCTTAGCATGGTAAACAGAGAGCCAATCCATACCCAGGATAACATCAAGCTCTACTAGAGGTAAAACAATAAGGTTTTCAAGTAGTTTATTTCCACGGATAAGGAGAGGAATATTCTTATAAATTCTTTTTGCCTCAACATTTCCCCCCAGTGTTTTTACCACAAGTTCAGGAGTCATTTCTTGAGATGATATTCCCATTTTACTAGAAAGGTTTTCAAGTATGAAGGAATGTGTAGACCCCGAATCAAAAAACACACTTGCATAATCTGAAAAAACAAAGTACCTGATACCACTTCATTTGATGGCCCAATATCTACTGAAGTAGTTTCAAAGGATTTCACCACCGCTTTCTTCTTGTAGTCTAACTGCTTCCCATCACTCGAGCTCTTTTTCGGACACTCATTTTCATAGTGACCCATCTCATTTCACTTAAAACATTTCACTAACTTTAAACCAAATTTGGTCTTACCATCACTTTGATCTTTTTCAGTGCCATCACGAGCCTTATGTCCCATCTTACCACATCGGTATCACTTTCTAGAATTAAGAAGACATTCCCCAGCATGCTTTTTACAACATTTATCACAAACTGGAAACTTAGTTTTCTTACCATCAGACCTTTTTGAATAATTCTTCCCTTTCTCCCGCCACCTCGGTCTCTTCTTCTGTTGGTTGTTATAGAACACTTGATCATCGACAAACTCCTTTTCCACCTTATCAGCACATCGAACAAGCTTTTCATAACTCTTGAACTCACGAGAAGCTAAAGCCTTCGATATTTTGGCTTTAATCCTAAGTAAAAACGATTGATTTTACTATCAAGGTCTCGGATAAAATTTGGAGCATACCTTGCCAATGGAGTGAACCTTTCTTCATAAGCAGCCACTGAGTCGTCCTCTTGACTCAATTCCAAGAATTGTTTTTCCATCCTAAGTCGAACAACCTTAGGAAAATACATCTCAAGAAACATACCTTTGAATTCATCCCAGTCGAGAGCATCAATCTCATCAGCGTCCCTGATATTTTTAACCATCGACCACCACTGATCTGTTTCACCCTCAAAACGGTAAATATCAAGACTAACCTTTTGATTGTCTGAACACCCCATGACATCAAAAATCTTCTCCAGTGCTTTCATCCACCCTTCAGCTAGCACAGGGTCAGATGATCCTTTGAATGATGGGGGATGTTGTCTCATGAAATGTTCCACCACTGACATGTTCCTCTGTGGTTGATCTGGATGATCTCGCGCATGGATACCACCACCATTTATCGCTTGAGTCAACTGCGCCATTACTGCAACAAATTGTTCATTTCCAATTCCGACCATCTCAGGATGTTGATTCGGAAGGTCATTTCCTTCAGTATGCCTTCCTAGCACTGCTTCCCTATTTCCTCTGTGGAAAACCATTCTGAACAAACATGTCTTATATGAAGCAACATGGTAATCTTAAAATGCTATATCATTTCAATTTGACCATAAAAAATATTTTTGGATAATCATTTAATATAATTCTAACTCCTAAATTTATCTAAACTGACCTTTGATACCAACAATAAATCCCCAACCTTAAACACTACTTAATCTTGAGTTATTACAAGATTAAACATTTAGGATCTTTTCAAGTTTAGAGTTTTATTGAATTAGGTCATAAATCATGCATTACACTCCACATTTAAACAAAGTGGTTACATAAAAGATAGTACTCAATTTTCCCATCAACGGAAACATATTAAAAATAATAAATTGGATTCTTTCTTGACACTTCCTTGACATTATCATCACATCATGTACCTTTCCCTTGACCTATGAAAAACATTTCAAAAACTTGGGATGAGCATAAAAATATCACTAAGGGCTGTAAAAATATGTAAACGAAACATTAGTACATGTATACATAAGAATCAATGAAATCATACTTTACTCATAAAACATAAGCACGTTAAGATACCTCATGAAATCATAAGATTTATGAATAACTAATAGAAAAAATAAGACATAGAGGTAACATGAGGCATTCATAACATTCTTACATACGGAGTAACCCTCATGGTTACGTTTGAAATACCCATCATAGTATATTCCCTAAATCACTTCGGAGAAACCTTAACGTTTAACCCCTTCATGTTACACAATGCAATGGAGAGCTATATCAGGCTCACCCGCCCTTAGTTTATCACAGAACCACCCGTCTTCATAAACAATGCCCAAAAATAATAACATAACCGTATCACATAAAACATGCATAAAGGAGACATAACATTTCCACATTTCAATCACAAGATATCAATACAACACATTGATATAATATAAACATTATGAAAATCATTTTCAATACCAAAATAAAAGAAAATTAAAACATGGTAATTATTTTTCATCTAAAAAAAAGGTTATGGCTTTTAGAGGAAGCCGAAACTCAAATAATGGTCACGGCGGTGAAGAAGTCGTTGTCGCCGCATACGTACGACAAAAAAACATTCCATTTTGTCGTTTAGTAAAAGCTTAGTATAAAAATATTCCTTTTGAATAAACGTAAAAGTATAAGGCGTTTATACACGGTATAAAAGAATGTTGTGTATAAAACAAAATATGCCTCAATGAAAGGAGATTGAGACGAAGTCCCCTACCTCGGGTCCGACTTGACTCGATTGTTCTTTAACCTCCTGAATTATAAACATGAGTTAATTTCTACTTACTTAAGAACCTTTTTTCAAGTTCATTATTCCTTTTATATCACTTATTACCATTTCATGAACATTATGTAATTATTTATGTTAATAAAGTTCGTTTTGTCGATCATTGGTACTTGAGTCAAAAATAAACTCTTTATAATTAAAAGTTGTTCGTGTGGTAAAATATCTATTATATCCATAATTATATTAATGATTTATATATCATATATATCTAGTATAAACATGCATTTATAATATTACATAACATTTAAAGGTAAGAAATGAAATGCACCATTCATGGAGACGGAAAGCCGTACGTACGCATGAACGCTACATTCATTTCTATTTCATATTTTATGGAATGTAATCATAATGATATAAAATTATATTATAATTCCAGTATAATATCATATATAATATCATTAACTCCATCCTTTATACATCCCACATATGGCATTAACGAATCAAATCACTTTGAGGGGGCGGTAGTCCGCACTTCCTAAAATGAAGATATCACGTTTACCCATAATGGAAACCATAAAGGTATGCCATAAATGAAAAATAAATAAGCTTAAAGAAAACATAAACATGTTATATATCATATATAAATATAGTGATATCTTAATGTTCACCTTTTAAGGTGTCAGAAGAATATTGAACAATCATTGTTTCGTGAGGCAGGAATCTGTCATCCACGGAAACTGTATGTTCTTTAACCATTTGGTGTAGGTGTGTGTAAGTATAGCTCGAATACTTCTTATAAAAAAATCCAGGTATATTGAAGATACTGGTGTTGTTACAAAAGAAATAAATAAAAAGAGTTTAGGGGGATGGAGAATCAAAATAAAACAAAAGAACATTAGAGAATTCATTACCTTTAAATCGGGTAACTCCTCTTGGTTTGAACCAAAAGGGTTTCTTGAAGATCTTTATGCCTAAGGTAAGGCTTGTAGAATGCAGAGAGGGATATGGAGAGATAAAATGAGCAGAGGTTGGCCGAGCCAATGGCTTGAGAAGTGTGGGTAAGGAGGTAGAGGTGGGGGCCTTGTATAACAGGAGAGGAGGGACACTCTTGGAATGTTATAAAATGTTTCTTTATATTGAAATGTGTTTCAGATTTAAAAGGTCCCACATTGATATATTTCGAGAATAAGGTGATAAGTATTCTAAATATGCTAATCCAATAGGTTTTTTACAAGTGTAAGTCTTATATTTTACATTATCTTTTCATTTTATTTAAATCGTTCATTAATGAGGTAATCGTTGCATCATCATGATATCTTAATTAATTTAATTTATACAATGTCTAAAAATTATAAATAAAATACTATGATATAGGAAATTATTTTATCTTTCCAATGACTATTTATAGTCCAAGAGATCATTTATGTGGCAAAATTAAAATTGTTTTACTTAGGTGTTACATACTTTGTTATATTTAACTTTCTTAAAAAAAATAAAAAGATAAAAAGTCGTTATCACACAAAAGTGATTCCATGGGGTCCCTAAGTTTGGAACAAGGAATAAAATGGTCAGACATGGCACAACCAGTAGCATTATGACAAATGTTGGAGTCATTTTATATTACTATGATATTATTTTATTATCCTTAACTTCCTGATTACTAATTAATCACAATAATTAAAGATAATTACTGTCGTTACTATTCATAATGTCCAAAAAAAAGAGTCTTAATTACATATTTTGAACCTTCTGATTCCAAATATGGAATTAATTTTACCAAATTCCAAACATAAAAATGTCAATAGTTAATTTAAAAATAATTCTCGTTGTCAAAAAAATAGCGGGTTTTTTGAAACAATATCTATGAAACGTATGGCATTTGTTTATGCCCAATTCCAAAGTGAAATTGATCCCAACGACCACCATTGGATTAAATGGTAAAACGATATTCTATTTATACTTTCAAACCGATTAAAAAGATAATCTAAACATTTAAATAAATTAGATGAAAAAGCAGTTTTGACGTAAAATGCAGTATTTTTCACTATTCATTAAAAAATTAACATTGTCAGAAAAATACCAAAAATTTACCCAAAGTAAATTTAAATGTCCCAATCACAAAGAATAAGTTTATTTTGACAAATATATCTTATAAAATAGTCAAAAATTTTATTTAAAAATGGTTTTCCATCAAAAGGCAGTAAAACAATCTTTTAAAAATATTAGTGTATTCCATGATTATGATTGGATTTATTCACATTTTAAGCACCTAAAACCCTATCTAATTCAAAAATAGACATATATAAGAATATCTATTATTTATTAATTACTTGGGATGTTAAAACAGATGTATATTCTATGCCCCATTTTGATCTTGGTGAGTCTTTAGTGACACACGGGATATTTAGGCCTCCGATGTTTTCACTACTAGTTGGCCAGTCGTCTGTGCGATCATCTTTTTCTTCTGGTTCATTATCTCCGAGCTATTATATTCCACCTTATTCAACATTTGAGATGACATAGTATGTGGTTGAGGAACGTACACTGAGGGATACTCCACATGTATAGGATATTCCTACAGCTTTTGCATATCTAGTGATGCCCATTGATCCGACTACCAAAGGTACAATTATATAACTCTATCAATTTTTTATACCCAAATTTATTTTTATTATGACTTGTACTGATATTTTTTTTCTTTAATAATAGATTCATCTACTTATAAGAGGTGGGGGAGGGGGAGTACTCACTTGTGTGTTGTATGGAACCACCAAACACAGTTGATGTTTGAATACAATGATGATGGATAGATGATTGATAAATTTAGGAAATAATGTTGGGGGTTTTTGGATACTCTAGCCAAATACTATGAGATCATTCCGGTCAGCCCTCTCTCATGGAGACATCTACCACACAAAGTCAAGGATAATTCTTTGGCATAAATATGGGTAAAAAAACTATTGGATTTGATGTAGTATTCTTTGTATTTATATAAATTGATCTATTGGGTTTCACCTTTGGTTTATCTTCCCTGATGGTGAAGGTGTACGAACAACACATTTAAAGATCTAGGACAGCATTGGAGAGCTTATAAGAATGACCTGTATGTCGGCTGGTGTGATAGAGTCGGCACAGAGTTTTAGACAGCAGTTATCGTGGATGACTTCCCGGAAGAGAAATATTGTGAAATGATTACCCATTAGGCGACTTCCAAATTTAAGGTATTAATCCCATTTTAGTTATTTAAATGATAGTTTTAATATTTTGCATTAATATTATCTTATTTATTATTAAACATTATTTAGGAATCTTCTAAAAAAAACACCGATTCAAAGAAATACCTCCACACTTTGGGGCGCACTACTATGTCAGATCATGTGAGGCAGCTTGTACGATATAGTTGTTTATTATTTTTCTTTAGGAAATGCCCTTTTTATTGTTTCATACATAAATTATGTGATTTATTGAATATTGAATATATGATAATACTTACACTTTAGATTGTTTTAATGTCATTAAAGAAGCACAAATTGAATATTGAAGGACCTCTCCCTCGAGAAAAATAGTTTTTCTTGAGTAGAATGAAAAAAGATGGAACTACGGTTAATGAACTGACACAAGAAAAGATTGTAAGTTTTAATTTGTTTATTTCAAATATTAATATATATTTCAAAATTTAATAATCTAATAATATTTTTAACAGGCTTCTTTAGAGGCACTTGATGCCCAAGAGCCTAACAATTTTGGGCCACATGATCATTTATATCCGGTTTTGAGAGATGAGTACTCTGGTCGAGTATGCTTCCGACCTAGAAAGAATATAGTCCCGACGAGATATTGGTCCTCTCCAGGTATCCATTCTAGTACCACCAAGTTAAAACAGGTCAAGAAGCATGCAATAAAGTCTGATAAAAGGGTGATAGAGTAGTAAGAACATGTTCAAACAAGGGAGAAGAATTTATGAAACTGATCAAATCTTATCTTCATCATTTCCACTAGAGGAAAGCACGGCTTGGCTGACATATATGTCGTCGATGGGTGCATTATCCAATGCACCAGATGGGAGTTCTAGTGGCAGTTGAGATTATGAAATTACTGGTAATGATGAGGATGCTGAAGAGGACGAGGGCAAGGATGAGGATAAGGACGACGGAGAGGATGGGGCCGAGGGAGAGGATGGGGTCGAGGGCGAGGATGGGGCCGAGGGAAAGGATGTGGTTGAGGATGAGCATCTGGACGATGACAAGGACAATGATGATGATAGATATGGTGGCGAGGATGAGGCTGATGATGGTTGCGGTGATGGTGATGGTGATGGTGATCAGGGGAAGATTGATCCATTACATTTTTGAATTCTATATAACTCTTTATTTTTGAAACTGGTTTTTCACTATAGAATGGATATTTTTGAATTCAGTATAACTCTTTATTTTTGACCTAATATGGAGGCCTAATGATGTTATAATGGTTTATGGGGCTTCTGGGGCTTGTTCGGAGCTCGGAACCCCAGTCGGTGTAGAAAAACACTATCCCTCGTAGTTAGTAAAAAATTTAAGTCCATCACACATGGTATCTACCAACCATATTGGGATATATATTAAAAGCAATGTGCATGATTTTCCCTAACCATGCACCAGGGTATGCACATCATGCACAATGTCAATATTTTTAGTATAAGATATTATCACTCTTGTTGCATGATTTGCCTAACTGGCATACGGAAAACCGACCAATTGCATTCAGATTGTGTTGATACTTTAGGAAAATGAAACATGATTCATATGTGACGTGTACGAGTCGACACCGCCTCAATCTGAGGCACGGTGTGGATGGTATTAATCAAAGTGTCTCTCTTTTATTTAAAATGGACACCCTTTAAAGTAAAAACAACTGTCTTACAGAAAACTAACCAAACCTATTTGGATTGTGTTGATACTTTAGTAAAAAGATCCCTGCGTCATATGTGACATTTACGACTCAACCCCGCCTCAATATGAGGCATGGTGTGGCCGGTACCAACAAAGTGTCTCACTTTTATTTGAAATGGACAATATTTTAATTAAAAACTACAACTGACATACAGAAAACGGACTAGATGTATTCAGATTCTATTTATACTTCAGAAAAAAGATCCATGGGATATTTTTGATGTGTAAGATTCAACCCTGCATCAATTCGAGGCACGATGTGGCCGATAACACTCAAAGTGTCTCACTTTTATTTGAAATGGACCGCATTTTAAGTGAAAACAACAACTGACATACAGAAAACTGATCAAACTCATTCGGATTGTGTTGATACTTTAGGACAATGATACATTGGTCAATTGTGATTGGTATGTGTCAACTCTTCCACAGTCCGAGACATGGTGTGGCCGATAAGACTCAAAGTGTCTAACATTGATTTGAAATGGAAAACAATTTAAGTGAAAACAATAACTGACATACAAAAAACAGACCAAAGATATTTAGATTGTGTTGATAGTATAGGAAAATGATCCAATGGTCATTTGAGACGTGTACAAGACAACTCTGCCTCAATCCAAGACACAGTGTGGTCGGTATCAATCTAAATGTATCTCTTTTGTTTAAAATGGACACCACTTTAAGTAAAAACACGTGGCATACAGAAAGTCGACCTAAAGTGTTCAAATTTTCTTGATACCTTAACACAACGATCCATGGTTCAGTCATGAGGTGTATGAGGAGACGACACATCATTCAGATGCACGGTTTGTGTGGCACAGTTGAATATGTGTTTTTTAGGTGTTTGGCGCCCTTGAAAAGCGTGCGTGGGGTGGTCAAAACCAGCTGAACGACCTCGGAATGCAAGGAAATCGGAAAAAAACAAGGGGTGGGTGAATTTTGAAATTTTCGGCTAGATTTCACGTAAATTAGAAGTTTCGTGTGGCCGCGGTGGCCAAAAACACACTCGGCATGTCGTAAACAGCCAAAACATGTGTTTAACAGTCAAATGCATGCCAAACGACCTCAGAATGACTTGAAATCACACGAAAACACCCCAATTATTATTATTAAGGTGTAATAGGAGATGGAACATCATTTGGACTCATGGTTTGCGTGGAATGACTAAATATGTGTTTTTTAGGTGTTTGGCGCTCTTGAAAAGTATGTGTGGGGTGGTCAAAACTGGCCGAATGACCTCAGAATACCATAAAATCTGTCGCAATAATGGGTGGGTGAATTTTGAAATGTTCGGTCATACAAAACATCAATCGGAGGTGTCGTGTGACTACGGTGGCCAAAAACGCACTCCGCGTGTCGTAAATGGCCAAAACATGCTTTTAACGGTCAAATTCATACCGAACAACATCGCAATGACTCGAAATCAAACGAAAAAACCCTAATTATTATTTTTGAGGTGTATGATGAGACAACATGTCATTCAGACACGTGGTTTGCATGACATGGCAGAATATGTGTTTTTTAGTTGTTTGGTGCGCTTGAAAAGAATGCATGGGGTGGTCAAAACCAGCCGAACGGCCTCAGAATGCCATAAAATTGGATGACAACAAAGGGTGGGAGAATTGTAAAATGGTCGGCCATACGGCACATCAATCAGAGGTTTCGTGTGACCGTCGTGGCCGAAAACGCACTATGTGTGTTGTAAATGGCCAAAACATGTGTTTTAAAGTCAAATACCCGCCCAAATACATTGTAATGAATTGAAATCAGAAGAAAACACCCTAATTATTATTATTGAGGTGTAAGAAAATGTGAAACATCATTAGGATGAATGGTTTGCGTGGAACGATTGAATATGTGTTTTTTAGGTGTCTGGAGCGCTTCAAAAGCATGCACGGGGTGGTCAAAACTAGTCGAACAACCTCAGAATGCCATGAAATCGGACGACAACAAAGGGTGGGTGAATTGTGAAATGGTAGGCTATACATCACATCAATCGGAGGTTTCATTTGACTGCGATGACCAAAAATGCACTTCGCGTGTTGTAAGTTTCCAAAACATGCATTTAACGGTCAAATTCATACTGAACGACATCGGAATGACTTAAAATCACAAAAAAACACCCTAAATTTTATTCGGGAGGTGTACAAGGAGACTGCACGTCATTCGGATGTGTGGTTTGCACGGAACGACTGAATATGTGTTTTTATGTGTTGGGCGCGCTCGAAAAATGTTTGTGGGGTGGTCAAAACCAGCCGACCAACCTCATAATTCCATGAAATCAGACGACAACAAAGGGTGGGTGAATTGTGAAATGGTCGGCAAGACGATACGTCAATCGGAGGTGTCCTATGACCATGGTGGCTGAAAAAGCACTCTGCGTGTCGTAAATGGACAAAACATGTGTTTTACGGTCAAATACATACCCAACGACATCAGAATGACTTGAAATCACAGGAAAAAAACCTAATTATTATTCATGAGGTGTATGAAAAAATGACACGTCATTTGGATGTGTGGTTTGCGCGGCACGACTGAATATGTGTTTTTAGGTGTTTGGCGCGTTTGAAAAGCGTGCATGGGGTGGTCAAATCCAGCAGAACAACATCGAAATGCCATAAAATCGGACGAAAACAAAGGGTTGGTGAAATTTGAAATGGAAGGCTAGACCACACATCAATTAGAGGTGTCGTGTGACTTCGATGGCTGAAAACGCACTTCTCGTGTCGTAAATGGCCAAAACATGCGTTTAACGGTCAAATGCATATCGAATGACATCAGAATGACATTAAATCACACAAAAACACCCTAATTTTTATTTTTGAGTTGTATGAGGAGAAGACACATCATTCAAACGCATGGTTTGTGCAGCACGACTGAATATATGTTTTTAGGTGTTTGGCGCGCTTGAAAAGCATGCATGGGGTAGTCAAAACTGGCTGAACGACCTCAGAATGCCATGAAATCAGATGACCATAAAGGGTGGGTGAATTGTGAAATGGTTTGCTATAAAACACGTCAATCCGAGGTGTCTTGTGACCACGGTAGCTGAAAATGCACTCTGCGTGTCATAAATGGCCAAAACATGCGTTTAACGGTCAAATGCATATCGAACGACGTTGGAATTACTTGAAATCACACGAAAACACCCTAATTATTATTATTGATGTGTATGAGGAGACAACACATCATTCAGACATGTTTTTTGAGCAACACGGATGAATATGTGTTTTTTAGGTGTTTGGTGCTCTTGAAAATCGTGTGTGGGGTGGTCAAAACTGGCCGAATGACCATAGAATGCCATGAAATCAGATGACAACAAAGGGTGGGTGAATTTTGAAATGGTCGGGTAGACATCACGTCAATCAAAGGTTTCGTGTGACCACGGTGGCTGAAAACACACCTGCATGTCGTAAATGACCAACACATGTGTTTTTTCGGTCAAATACTTACCAAACGATATCAAAAATGACTTTAAATCACATGAAAACACCCTAATTATTATTCTTGAGGTGTACGAAAATAAGAAACATCATTCGGATGTTCCGTTTGCGCGGAATGGTAGAATATTTGTTTGTTAGGTGTTTGGCATGCTTGAAAAGCATGCGTGGGGTGGTCAAAACCAGTCGAATGACCTCAGAATTCCAATAAATCGGACGACAATAAAGAGTGGGTTAATTTTGAAATGGTTATCCAGACGACATGTCAATCAGAGGTGTCATGTGACCATAGTGACCAAAAACACACTCCGGACAACCCCCCCCCCCATTCGGATTGTGTTGATACTTTAGCACAATGATCAATGGATCATTTGTGACAGGTATGAGTCAACCCCACCTCTATCTGAGGCATGGTGTGACTGTTATCACTCAAAGTGTCTCACTTTTTTTTTAAATGGACAACATTTTAATTGAAAACATCAACTGGAATACAGAAAATCTTCACAAGGCTACACACAGATTCATGAAATTAAGGGATAAAAAATAAAATATGGTCTATTGGTTATACATTATTAGAAGAAAATATTTACAAGGAATATATTGAAATACAGTGGTTCATAGTATATATAGGAAAACATAAATTATATTATGAATGAGTCTCGACATCCCATCATGAACATGCACCAACACTCATGTTCTAATTCTCAATACTACCCAAGATGGGGATTCATCTAACATCACACATAGTAGAGAAAATTACAATTAGCCACATACCCCCTTATTCTAGTTGAAAAATCTCTGAAAAACATGTAGGCTACTCTGGTAACTTATCTCATATGTGACGATTGGCCAATGTTTCCCACCAACACATCAGGAACCATTTATACATGGATACATAATCATTAGATGAATATAAAAATCTCATGTGCTTCCTATAACCCATCCTAGTTTTAAGCACATGACCACTACCATTTCCTATATTATGGGTATCATTATCCTTGTTCACTCTACCCATGTTTTTATGTTGGTTTTAAGATACTCAAGAAAAGACCATGACTAAACATCCCATGTGCTTCCTATGACATGTTGGTTTTTCCCTTATGTGTATTGGTGTTGTGGTTTGAGTGAGGAATGAATTCTAAATTTTGAATACTCTTATGTGTGTTGGTGTTGTGGTTTGAGTGAGGAATTAATTCTAAATTTGTAATATTCTTATGGGTTTTATTTCATTTCCTATATCATGTAGTCTTTTTCTCTTATGGGTGTTATTGCATTTGAATTTCTAAACTTCTAAATTTCTAAATTCTGAAATGAATTATAAATTTTTGAAAACTTTGGATGGGTATTTTGTATTGGTGTTGTCGCTGGTCTGGAGAGGTTGAGGTGTGTTGGTGTGGAGTTGTGTTGTTGCAGGTCAGGAGAGGGGAGAGGGTCCATCTGCTGTGGAGTTGAGCAAATATATACCAACAGTTTTCCAAAATTTTGGTATAGATTCTGTAATATAACCTATACCAACAGTTTTTTTATAACCGTTGGTATAGGTTTATACCAACGGTTAAAAAAAACCTTTTTTATAGCCTTATGGCTTTCCATATCCCCTCTATTCCAATGGATTATAACCGTTGGTATAAGTGTAACACACATACAAAAAAGGCTCGGAAACACTTGGTATATGTTATACTCTAACACACATATGCCAACGGTTTGTAACAAACCATTGGTATACCTTCAATTTTGACACCTTTACCAATGGTTTTCACATAACTGTTGGTATAGGCCTATTGTCATGGAATATATGGCCACGGTTGGGGAAACTGTTGGTATATTATATTCCAACGGTTTCCAGGCCCTTACCAATGGTTTTGAACCGTTGGTAAAGTGTAAAATTCCAGTAGTGTTAGGTGGACACATCGTGTCATCTCATCGTACATCGCGAAACCCTAGCCACCGGAGAGCTAGTCCCACGCAGCATGTTCATCAGAGAACACTCGGTGTTCTTTGGGATTTTTGAGAACTGAAGGTTCTTTTCTTTTCACCTTCGTTGATTCTTCGAAGTTTTAGCGAGCTGATTGCCACAAACTCCAAGGTTGAGGTCGCCCCGACACCCTGAATTCGTCTCTGTTGGTTCTGGGCCTCAAATCAGCCCTAAAAATGTTTTTTGATCCTCCCGCGCGAAGAATGATCGAAGAAAATTCTCCCCCAATCCAATACAAGTTTTCATCCTCCTTCAATGTCGCACCCCCGTTGGGTCGTCGCGAGGTCGAATCTAAAATCCTGGATCGTTGCATTCAAAAACAGACACGAAAAAATTGAATGTTCATAACCCTGTGAAAAAACGCGAAAACATGGGGTTAATAGGAGGAAGAAAAAAAAGACAAAAGTGGAACACACCTATATCATCATTCGTCACGACATCAATCTGCTCCCTTTAGAAAGATTTAAATACATAGAATCAATAAAATAAAATATTCTTTCATAGATTAATCCCCCGAATCAAAATCCCTGATGAAACGGAAAATAATAACCCTCCTGTAAGAATGTACAATCCGTGGATCAACCTATTCATTGGTTGAGTGGCGTTCAACATTTAATACAAGAATGGGGAAAAGAAGAATTGAAATAACAACCCCTACCTCAGTCGTCAACAAAGAGGGAGATAATTTATTGGCCAGGATTCGATCTCATTTTGCAACGATCCACGCATCGACGTTTTTCAAAGTCCATCAAAAAGCATCCAAGGTTGGTTCCTCTACAATTCTCTAGAGTAATATAGAGAGTTCTCCAAGGTTATGAGACTAATCTTGGGCTCTATATTACTTAATGAAAATAAGCGTCATTACGTTATGGAAACATTTAAAATAAAAAATTATTTATTTAATTTCCATTAAAACATCCAAAAATACTAACTCTTGCAGATAACCCATGCCTGTTGATGTTTGGCCCCACAAAAGAAAAAGACGTTTCAATGAACGGGATGGTGACCTCAGATTTCTGATCTAGCCACCCATTTAAAACTTATTCCACTTTTTCATTAAAATCGATCGTGTGAGCTGTTTAAATTTTAATTAATTTCCACCGTTGATTTTGGGAACTCTAGGCCTCGGAATCACATGCCATTGAAAGTTCTAGTCTTGAAATAATTCTATATAATAAATAAAAAAATATATAGAAAATCTGAGACATTGCATTTATTTTAATAAATTGTGTGATGTTATTGAGATCCTTCTGGGAAGAAATAGATTTATCCACATACAAGAGGATCCACTCATCATACATTCAAAAAGGATAGAATTTTATTTGACTCTCTGTAAGGAGTTAGTCTCATCTAGACCTGATGAAAATAAGTGTAGTAAATGATGATCATAATGAGTATCTACCAGGTGAACCTGATGTATGTAGGATCTCATGCTAGATAGAGATAGGCCCACATGTCTTTAAACTATTTAAGATACCCTGAAGTATATATATTGAAATTTATCAAATGTGTAATGTGTGAGCGTAGATAATATTAATTTCTCTTAAGATTGGTGGTTTGTCCTTCCAAATTCCATTCTAATATACCTAAGAATATTATTATACACTCGTTCCAAACAAAAATTGTGGGTGTGTTCTTCTAGCACTAGAATATTTTTTGAACCAAGTAAAAAATACAGTGTCCTTGTATTCTTTTCATTCTTCTTATCTTAATATTGTTTTATTTGAATCCATCAATATTAAAGAATTTTTTAAATAAGTTCTTCTAAAAACTAATGAACAATATCCATAAAATAAGATAATTTTTTGTGCCAACCTAATTCACCCCTCCCCTACCATGATTAATTTTTTTGCAATAGTCATCATTTAATTTATTATTTATCTTCTTCTCATTATAAAATCTACCACTCATACAGTTCACTTTATTCACTAAATACTACTCTCTTTCACCATTTGAATTTTTGAAATCATTTTTACTTTCAGAGATATTACCCATTTTATTATTTTATTCATCTATTATAGATATATTAATAATATATTCCATTATATTTCTCTTTAGTGTGAATTCTATGTTTGTTTCTTATCCTTCCACATTTGTAAATAACTCTCCTTTTTTCACCTTGTAATCCAAAAACTTATCCATGTGATCTCTGACTTAATAAATACTTCACATATTCTATCATCACATTCCTATCGATATATTCTTAAAAATTAACTCTTCATTTGGAATTTAGAAAATTTTATTTTATTTTCCATTTTAAAGAAACTTTTTCTCATTATGTTTTAGAGTAAACTTTATAATGCACTTTATTGATGAAACATCTTCACCTCCACACTCTTCATCCTTTAACATTGAAAATTTCACAAAAAAATGTCAGATATCTGTATTGTTCAAACTATTAAATTCTATAATTCCAGGATATATAGCCTTTAATTTTTTTAAAATCCTTCGGTTGAGTGACCTGATCATTTAAAACATGAGATTATCATCATTATCAAAACAAATTGCACTTTCATACCTCAACTCCTTTTATGTATTTTCATTCTTCGAATATTTTGACAAAATTTCATTTTTTCAATTACATGTATTCCTGGAAAAGATAAAATTATTTATCTTATATTAAACCAATACACAATAAAATTCATCAAATATAAATTATTTCATATCATGATAATAAATAGAACAATCCTTGAAATAAAAACTCATTGTAAATATAAGTAATAGCTTGTCCAATATTATTTAATCCACTAGAATTTCTCAAAATCCTATTATTGATCTAAATATCTCATTTAATCAAGAGAAGAGATTATTCATACTATCTCCAACAATTATATAAATTTATTCAACATTTGACTCACATATTTGATGTTTTGTTTCCTTTACTCTAGTATTCCATTCAAAAATATTTCATAGATTTAATTAGATTTTTTTTCTATGTTAATTTCATTAACCTTAATGAATTATATTTTTAAATTTTAATCTGAGATATAATTTCATTTACTCAAATTAATCACAATATTTATTATTCAACTATAGTAATTATTTTTCCCTTCATGAATGGATTAATACCTTCAATTTCAATTTAAAACATTTCTATACCATAAGATAGTCATTATGACATCATATTTTCTCTCAAAATAATGTAATTTTTTCATAAAATGTGTAAAATCATTTTCAATTAACAATATAGAAGTAATACACGATAATAAATAAAAAATTTAGAATCAGTAATAATAAATAAAAATAAAACATCATACAAAAACTTCAGCCGCCATTAATGTCATGGAAGGAAAACCAATATATTTGATAATAATTATGTGCAAAACTATAATCAATATAGTGTAGTCCCATAGTAAGTATTCCTTATTATGGGGGGGAATAACTGTATAAAAATATTTTATTTCTCCATCATCAATCAATAATTTCCACTAATTACGATTAACAAATAATTCTTCCACAAATCTTCCATCTTCATAAAAAAACAATTTTTATATTAATCTTGTGCAATCATTTTTTTCATTTTAACATCAGTTACCAAAAAATTATTTATGTTCATGGTTTACCATTTAATATGAATGGATACAAACATAGAATAATATTGTATTTTCTATTACCAAATGACTTAGTAGAATCACTAAATTGATTAAAATAAATATGGATTATCCTTAAAAACTTCTTGATTGACTTGTATCATAAAAAGTATAATTTACACCCACTCACATTTTGATATCTCTTTGAATAAAATATATAATGATTTTCTTAAGTCAATAATAGTCTAATAATCTAATATTGAAATATTTTCATATTTTATTCTTCTATTTGATCACAAAAACATTAAAATTAAACAACTTTAAGCTTCCTCCAAGACACCAATCATATTTTTCCTTATTCAAAAATGGTATCATAAAGTGTAGATGAACTTTAATCATTAATATCAAATAAAAAACTCAAAAAAATACAATAAAACCTCTTCAGTTATTATTCTTTAAAATTGATCCATAAGAAAAATTATCTAAATATTCATCTTAAAAGAATTATGATATTAAACTGATATGATTCCTTTTAAATGTATTTCATTCTTCTATCTCACTTATTCTTCTCCAATTAATACACACATTTTTGTAAACAGGGTTTTTTTAATACATATTATAAAATTTTAATTGTTATTGAAATTTGAATTTAAAATTTAGATCCCCAACCTAACATTAACTTTTAGTTTGGTCATTATCTATTGAAGTTGTTCAAGGAATCAAGACCTATTTGTAACCCTTTATATATTTGAGAGACTTAAAATATTTATTTATAATATTATATGGTTCTTCCTTGTATCCATATCATTAAAACACTCAAAAACTAGACTTTGGAACAAGTAATAGAATGGAAATTCTAATTGATGCATTACCAAGACTCTTATAGTGAGAAGTTTTAATATTCCACATGATTATTTAGTTATTCAAATATATCATCAAAATATTAATTTATATTTAATTATACTTATTTGAGTCATAATATATTTTAGTGTGGCTATGTTTTTAAAATAAAACAAACATTTTAATGGTATTTATGATTATGGTGTTGTAATAGAATTCCCAGTGTAACCTACTCCATCACAGCACAACCACCTTTTTAATTTATCCACTAATTCTTCATACAAGAATCATTTTGGTGTGTCCATATTCATTTCATAAATAACCCTAAGTCATATAAAAATATACTACAACCAATTCATCATGGCCTTCGCTATTTAAATAATTAATATGGCTTAATTGAGTAATTTCTTCCCTCAGGGTGCAGTATCCTTTAAAATACCAAAGAGTAAGAACAAAAAATATCACCAGTTACACATTATATTGATATATTCATTTCATGATAGGTCATCTCCGATATCACCTCAATTATTCAGCCAAATCATTGCGGGGTTATGGGAATTTTGGCATTATTAGTTCTCACTTTACCGAATGTTTATCATACATTGAAACAATACATTAGTATTCCTTCACTTACTCCTGTATTTTATTCCCCAATATAAAAATATTCCCCAAAATTTCTTTCTAATTTCTTTCATCTTCTAAAAATATATTTTTTCTTCACCTCCTCTAAATTCATCTTATTTTTAATGTGATTCATATATTAATAATGTGTTGAAATATGTTTTGATGTGTTGATAACAAAATAAAACACAAATGTCTTATAACACATATACTTAACTTTCTCTGTCATTAAATTATCTCATCCTTAAAATAATATCCCCTTTCGACTTAAACACATAAATATTCATCATCAATCTAAAACATATTCTTGTAAATAAAAAACATAAGAGGGATTCTCAAACTGTACCAATGTCCACATAAAAAGTCATACGATGTATGAAAACATTTCTTCAACAAACAATAAAAAAGAATATTTAAAACCAATATATTAAGAAATAAAAACTCATAAAACCAAACACAATTTCAACAATATTAATTTTTTGGATAAAACACTCACAAAATAAGAAAATGTGTATTTATTTTGTCTGAAAATTTTACACAAAGAAACTGAACATCATAATCCAAAGAACATATTAATAAATTATTTTAAAACAAATTTGATATATTTTTCTCAAAATAAAGCATTAAATCCAATAAAAATTAATATATAATATTGAGTATGACAACATACCTACATCATAACACATCATTAATTTTGTTTCTATTCATTCAAATCGTCATTGATTTTGTTTAATACCATTCTTAGTTAAACCATAAAATACAGTTAATCCCGTTTCTAGATAATCAAACAAAAATCCAAATAAATACATAGTTGGATATTATCTAATATTAAAACCCATTATGACGACATAAAAAATCTATATAATGATCTAAAATATCCTTCATGAGTAAAATATATAACTATTTATAGGGTTTTTTATAACTTGGTTAAAACACCACACTCAAATCCTTAGATCATTCCACCAACATGAGAGGAAACTAATAACAATAACAGTTAGAATTGGGTGAAGTTGTATTACATTGACCTATAGGTCATTAAAATAAATAAATAACTCTAAAAAACATAAAAATTTCACAAGTAGGTCATATTCTATGTGAGGTTATAAATGATAGATAAATGGTAATTATAACACAAAAATATCAATTTTTATCCACATTTAAAAAGTTGTAATGCCTAAATCATAATTTCATGGACTATACATGTGACTAGTAATTTTATACTATTATAAAACCAAGTATCCATGGAAATTATACATCATCTCTTTGACTATGGGTCTAAATATACATTTTTCTTGTTTTCCTTGGTTTCCCTAATTTTCCTCCAAATTTCACCCAACACCGACAACAAACCTAAATGTATCCAAATACCAACAAAATCATCCTAGTACATAATATAGCCAAAAACTCATTTAATAATACACCCTATGTTTTCGTTAATATGTATAGGTAAGGGTTAACCGCCATTAAGAGGAGGATTAATAATGGTTTATGGAAACACCAACTCTCAAACTCCTTTTTCCATCAATCGTTAGAGTGAAGTATTAATAGATGAATTACACTTTTACAAAAAATTAATATAAATATTTTTAAACCATGTGTATTTTCATGTTTTCTTTCTATTGGAGGAGTTTCAAGAGGATTAGGGTTGGTATTATATAATTCACCCTAGGTTGGGGAAAATTTTACTACAAGAAAAATACCACACCACAACAAATGCATTTTGGAAGGTTAGAGACAATGTAAGCCTATAATTTTGTAGAAGGTGGGTACTTAGTTCCAAACATAGGGTATTTTTATTGTGAATCATTTTTTCAATGACAGTGGTTACATCATGAAGCGCCAAACATGCTAAAAAATTTTGTGTCTATGTTTTTCTTGTTATTCCCCAATACAAATTAGTTTTCCAAAACCTAAAGGGATATACAATAATTTTACCCATTAGGGGGTGTTTTATCTTGGAAAATATATTATCTTTCATGAATTAAATCATCATAAATTGTGTTTTTTCAATCTGGGTATTTTTTGTGTGTAGAATTATTTATTTTATCATTAATTTGGATGCCTTTTAGTTTGAATATACGGAGGAGTATTTTTATTATCTAGACTACTTTCACTAGATTTATGAGAAATGTAGTGGTCAAGAATTAACATCATTAGAAGATGTGAATCTTTGTTGAGTTTATTAAATGTTGGTGAAGACGATTCTAGGGTTTTCATAACTAATCATAAATATTATATATTTCAACCATAATTGAAATTCCTATAAATGGAATCAAATAATTCATCACTTGATGAATTTAAAGAAATAATAAGCAATTCACTTTAGATATGGAAATTTATTGAGGCCTACAATAGCTTGTTTCATGAGATTGCATTGATTTTTATTTTTTAATTATTTCTACAATGAGAAACATATAAATTTCTTTGTTGTAAAAATTTATAATTTCTATTGAAATCATTTATTTTACAATAATTCATGGTTTATTTCAGGTAGGAAGAAAGATCTATATTTGGTCATTCCTGATCATGATCACCAGGATTGTCGAATCAGATATGCTACACATCAAGTGGATAAAAGTTTTCAATGGAGGAAGAAAAATTATATTGGTCATACACAAATTCTTTTTGATGGGTTATGTAAATTGATTCCTATAGATAGTAAGATAGACCTTTTTAGTGGTCAAATTCAATGATACCTCAAATTAGGTTTATAAATCCCTATATGATTTGGGTAAATTTACCGAGCAGAAAATAATTCAAAGGTGTACATGATTTTTAAATTGTTACTCCATTTTTATTAATTTCCATTATATATAATAATATCTTTATTATTTATTATTTTCAAAATATATGGGCTCATATTTGGACCTCTACAACTTTGGAATACTCCTAAGAATATTTCTGAAGATAGGTATTGAGTGAACATGAGATTTTGAGTCCCTGAGACCCTCGGCATAGTGATTTTAAAATTATTAATTGTATTTTGTCTTTTACATGAAATTTCTATTAATAAATAGAATAACACAAAATTAGAGTCTTAGATTGGAATTATGTGGCTATAGTAAAGATGAAAACATTATGTTTACCGTAGGTGTAAAATTAACTTTCTAAGAATTTGGCTTTCGGTCATTGAAAAGTTGGGGATGGGGAATTAAAGAGGATGTTAAATGATTTTAGTTGATTAAATAATTTTAACCAAATTCTCTATACCTCCATATAACATGTTGGGTGCATATTGCAATGGTGGAACTTCTCCCTCTAATTTTTGGAGCCAAATAAAAAATTATTTGAATCGAAGCGATGAAGCATTGCTGATCTATGTTCTTGGCTCTGATCATCCTTAGACTAGGGAGCAGCACAATCCTGGCATCGTTCTACACTTGAATCATTAGTGTTTTCCCCTAATGGTATGAGGTTTTTGAATTTTGGTCTAGACCCCATTTATTATTCATTATTTTAATGTTTTATTACCCTATTACGACTGTAATTGATCCCTTATAGGTTGATCTGTCAGTTTCGAGATAAACTGAGGAGAATTAGGGAAACAAATTGCTAATTGTTTTCTAGAATTACCTTCTATAAGTCATGTAGACTAGTGATACACATCCTTTATCTCTTCTTATTTGGGTAAGATGACATTTCTGGAATACATGTTGTTTATCGGGGTTACACACCATGTAATGAACCCATGTTGGGTGGCCAAAGGATGTGTCCTGAAAATCCATGTGATAGTACATGGACATGTAAAAGAGTGTTTCCAAGATATACATACATGGGGTGTCTTATATGGGAATGGGAAAACCGAACCCCCGATTGTACATTTATCCTAAAAACACAGTGTATTATGGGATACCCGGCATGTGAGGGACACGACTTGCCAAGCTGTGTAGAAGAAGAACATGACCAGGGGCTAGTTGATGGAAAACATGTCATGTAAGGTCTATATACACCGTGTACCCCTTCATGGAAAATTATATATGTGTGAATGGGATATATGGCCTCGTGCACAGGTGAGTCAACATATCTTTTTTGCTCCAGTGCACGCCTTGTACATTCACAAAGATCTTCTTGTGATATTCTGTCTTACATATCTCCTTCATCAGAACACTAATTCTATATTATGAGTATCCTTTCCTATGTAGGTTTCTACGTAAGAATATAATGGTGGCCTCTATTTCATCCTATAAGATATGTGGTGAAATGTTTTCAGCATGATGCTTTTGTTGCAGTGCTTAACCTTGGGTTGGGATCAAGGTGGATCACTTGGTTGATGTTAGGGTCGGTACCCATCCGATTAACATTAGGATGTGGGTCCCCTATAATCTTTAGTCTGGTATAGTAGTGAACCCCTATGGTATCAGGTCATGGGTTCCCTACATGTGGTATTTTTTTATGTGAGGCAGGAAAAATGAGATGCTCCTTTTAGTGGTGTTTGGCGGAAGTTGTAGATTAGTGTAGTTCTTAAAGAAAGACACTGGGATTGGTACTTCCATGTGGAATCATGGAATGATTTTCCCTTACCTATCCACTTTGGTTGATATGGGACTCCCAATATCATGAGTCTGGGTTCTATACCTATGGGGTAATTCTGTGGGGATGGTGAGCACCTTTTGGACATTGGGTGTCGGTTCCTCGTCTCAAGAATGTAGTTGGATAGATCACTCCTCACCATTCTAGGGTGAAGGCCCTCCATACTTTTTGTATAGATAGAGTTATTAAAACCCTATTGTACAAGAATGTGGGTCCTGTAACGACCCAAAATTTTATCATTAAAAATTCATCTTGTTCCAATTATGCAAAATAGTAATATAAAATATGGACTTACTTGATATTATATTTTTGAATTTCAAAATACTATTAAGAATTGTTATCATTGATAATATAGTCGTTGAACTGTGATTGCATGATTAGTATAAATATTGGTCTCTAACAAATCCAATTTACTTAGACAAAGGAAGTGATGTCCTCATCTAGTCGACTTGCCTTATAGGAAGCCCATTTTTTAGAGGATGGAAAGGAGGTTGAATCATTGGGATTTGAACTTGACCAATACCAACACAAGATTCAACACGTTATGCTCTAGCGGAACTCCCAATGGGAGAAGTGGCAGTTGATAGAGATTACCACCCGAGCAATGTTATCTGAGCCACCCTAATAATATGTCACCATCGCACACCTTACCATTTGGTATTATGTGGGTGTTATAAGGGGTTACATAAAAAGACATTATCACTATGATTATGTGTATTAGTTTTGTATATAATAAATAATATACATTCATTTTATTGTTGTTACTTTTTAAATATTTTTTAAAGCCCAAATAGTTTTTTATTAATATTCAACAAAAAATTATATTTAGAAAAATTAATGAATTTTTAAATTAAATAATATTTTAATACAATATTATTATTATTTAATTAATTTTTATTAATTATAAAATATGGTATAATTTTTATGAATACATTTTTAATTTTTGTTATGGTTTGAAAGCAGTTTTTGACAAAACCAATTAATTTTTTATAAATGTCAGTTTTTATATTAAAAGAAAAAATTTACTTATTTAGAGAATTATTTTTATAATATTAATATTATTTTTTGGATTCGTGAAAACAAAATAATCCAATGGTAAATTTTTCATAATTTTCAAAGATAGTCGCATTTTTGGGTAAAAATTAAATACTATTTAAATATATAATGTGTTTTATTACATCATAATGAACCAATATTTATGTAATGAAATACTATAAAAATTATGCTCAGTAAATATATGTTTTAACATTAAAATAATGTTATTTTAGGTTTGTTTTATTTATTTTACAAAGCTTTAGTGGACCCTTCAATACTTTTACAACATTTTAGCTTTTTAAAATGTTTTCCTTGAGAGTATAACTCACCTCCACATAAACAACCCTTTTATTTTAAGAAGATAGGCCACTGTACTTAGAAAATATTTATTTCCACTCCCCTTTTTCAAAAACCATGGGAAAAACCATGAGCTGGTTTGTGTTTTGGATTAGTTTAATGTTTGGTGACCCAAACATAAAGAATATTGAATTCCCTCTCCTTTCCTATATAAACCCACCCATGCTCCCATTTTATCTTCAGTAAAAGCCTTTGGAGTTCGTCCTTCAACTACTCTCCTCTCTCTATAATCCTCCCATAGTTCCCCAAGCCCCTAAAATCCACTCTCTAGCATCTCCCAATCCTTTGGGATCACACTTCCAAGTAAGGGATTCGTACCTTTCTTATTTTTATCCAATTTTAATGATATTGTATTACCATTTTTCGTTTAATTATAAAGGTTGGGGTATGATTTTTCACCTACCTTATATTCCAATCCCTGTTTTTGAAATGATGAGAGACCTCTTTCTCTCTCACTAATGCCTTATGTGTACACCAGTTACTATGCTGAAATTCTGTAAGGAATTTCCCTCTTCTCATTCACAAGAAATTGTTTTGTATTATGAAGATAATTTCCATTAAATTTTATGGGACATGTTTATATATGACCCCATTACTATCCATTTCATGTATATATGATTAGATACCTATTTCACTCTCATCAACTGTTTTTATGAATTCTTATGTCACGTCGTTATGCTATCGAAATTGCACAACATTTTTTCCAATCCATAATAATTGTGTAGTGAATACCATACCCATGTCTCTATTATAGGTATTCACATTTATTCATATATACATATTAATAGGTAATTACATGTATGTATTTAACATTATTTAATTGTTTAATAACTTATAATGTTGTAGGATTCAATTTTATATGATCCATGTGGCACACAAACACATGAAATGAAATGTTTAAGAAGGGTGTGCCCTAATAGCGCTCTAATGCATTAGAAAAAGATTAGTACCATTATACGTCAAGTTCAATGAAGATTTAATCTTACTAATTCAGGTGAAATGAGGATTTACTCTTGATAATTGAAGTACAACAAGAATTCAATCATGCTCCATGTGAAATGAGCCTTGGCTCATGCTAATTCTATGTTAAGTATTGTTTCCACATTTACATGTTTTGATAATCATTCTATATCATGTATTTATGTTCATGTTTTTTATGCTCCATTTATATGCCTATTTCCAAACATGTATTGTATTATTCATTTTATTCCTTGTTTACTCCCTTACTAGGCTTTGTAGCTCACGCTTTTCGTATGCATGTCCTCAGGTTATCCCATGCAATGCTAAGTTTTAGGGAATGTAGTGGTTATGTAAAGGATGTTTTCAATAAATATATTGTGAATTTTATATTCTCAGTTGTCATTTAATGTTCAAAATCCCCGAAGACACTGACATCTAGATCATCTATGTTGTATCATGTGAATTTTTATATAATAAATCAGGTTCAAGTGCGTAATAAAAATTAGGGTTGTTATTGATGGTATCAGGGGATTCTTTTAATAATTTTCGGGATTAGGATTAGAAATCCCTAGTGAAAGCCTTAAGGATAAGGCTATGTATAATAAAAACATTCCTAAATTTTGGTGAGTATTTAGAAAGTGGTTTATCAAAAAAAATAAAACACTGTCTGGATATTAACAGGTAGAGGCGGCTCTGGCACAGATATACCTATGAGTGAAAACTCTGACAAGGAGTTTCGGGCTTGACCCGGGGTATCTAGGTACATGAAAACGGGATTTGCTACACTCATGGTTACTACTCTCCCAGTGGATGTTCTTTGGTTAATTCGCAAGCTTAGTATGAACCATTATTATAGGAATTAAAAAAAATTCCCCTAATAATATATTTATGAAAATAGATTATGGATAACATAGATTACATCCTATATATTCATTATTTAAGGGAAAAAATTTATTTATAAGTAATCCATTTGATTTCTGGGATTACCCTTTATTTATTACCCCAAACATTTCATTTATTATAGCCAATGGCCGATAATAAGAAAAATTGGGTTCATAACCGATGCGAAGATCAATGTGATGACTGTTCAAATGTGTTTCCCAATCCGATAGGAGCTGTAATCATGAATTTTGTCATAATACTCTCTCAGTTAACTCGTTATTTGAATAGAAACATGGGTAAAGAGAAACATTCAACCCCCCCCCCCCATGAAAGAACATGTTGCAATCGAGAACATCATGAGACAAAGGCCTCCTACTTTTGATGGATCATTTGGTCCCTCAATCATCGAAATATGGATAATTTATATTGAAAATATCTTCTCCATCCTTCAATGTTCTGAAGAAGAAAATATTTTTTTCAGGATGCTTATTGTGTGGAGGGTGAAGCAGGTCAATGATGGACATTGATCAAAAATTCCAATCCTGAGGAGGAGAATGATGCGTTGGAATGGATGGATTTTTAGAAAATGTTTTTCGATAAGTATTTTTCTTGCACCCTCCAGGTTAAGATGGAAATGGACTTCCTTTCCCTCTCGAAAAATTATGACAAATCCATCAGAGCGTGTGAGGAAAACTTCACAAGGCTTGCATGATATGATTTCATATTTTTCATTACCCTCGAATGAAAGGTTGACCACTTATTTGGTGGGTGGAAACCTAGACTGTGGAATACCTTAGCGATCTGTGACATCGACATCTATGAGAAAAATTTCTGATGTGTCCTAAAGGTTGAAATAGAGATCAGATAATCTAATGGGTATCATGGGGATAAGAAGAATAAGGTGGAATTCAATTCTGGAAGTCCAATGAATAAATCCAACGGCGCTAAGAAAACCCAGTACCCCACTTTCAAATGGTGTGGAAAGAAGCACCGCAGAAATTGTATGAAGGGGACGAGGAAATACATTAGGTGTGGAAGAGAATGGAAAAAAGCTATTAATTGCTGACAAGAGAACCCAGCAGCTTTGATAGAGGAGAGGAATGCTCCATTCAACCCTCAATGCATTGTTTATTACTTCAACTGCCATGAACCAAGGCACTATGAAAATCATTTCCCTAATACATGGGTTTTTTGAGGCAACCAACAACCTCCAAGGAAACAAAGGTGAACTTTTCCATCACTATCACTGAGGTGAACCCTGAAAATGAAGATGTGATAGGCAATCCATTTATTCATTCAAGAATAGGAATCATGCTTTTTGATTCTAGTTCTATGCATTATTTTGTATCCCAAATGATTATTAGAATAATCCCAAACCTGCAATAAATCTTGTAAGTTAGGATGTCGGTGATAACGACATGTGGGGAAATCATTGCATCCCATGAATATAACTCCTCCCCTTTCATAATTGGTGAATTGAAATTTCCATCGAACCTCATCATACTCCATATGGTGGAATTTGATGCAATTATCAACATGGATTAGCTTTTTATATATATATCCAACATAAATTACAGTTAGTGGGAAATCAATCTTCATATTGAGAATCGACCCCTGATTCTATACAAGTTCAAGGAAGAAGATGAATCTTTTTTAGCACCATCGTCTCAAGTGTGGATATTACTGACCTATGAGCACTCGTATGTGGCTTAGATGATTGAGTCTAAGGAGGAAACCATCCTTGAAGATATTCATGTTGTGGGGAAATTTACTGAATTGTTTCCCAATGAATTTTGTAGTCTTTCTCCTAGAATGGATTTTGAATTCTCAATTAAACATATACCTGGGGCATTGCCAATATCCAAGACTCCATATAGAATGGCTGATGTGGAGCCTGATGAGCTGAAGAAATAACTACAAGAGAATTTGGATAAAGGGTTTATATGCCCTAGTGCTTCAATATGGGGTGCACCAGTCCTCTTCGTTAAGAAGAAGGGAGATTCAATGATCCTTTTCATTGATTATACTGAGCTCTACAAAATCTTGATAAAGAAAAAGTATCCTCTTCCTCGAACTGATGAATTATTCGGTCAGCTACATTGAGCACAATACTTCTCCAAGGTGGATTTTTGGTCAGGATATTATCAAGTATGGGTAAATAAGGAAGATATCCAAAATAATTCTTTTCATACAAGATACAGGCACTATGAATTCATTATAATGCCTTTCAGACTGACTAATTCTCCAGCAATCTTCATGGACTTGATGAATAAATTCTTTAGAGAATACCTCGAAATATTTTTGGTAGTCTATATAGATGATATTATAGTATAATCTAAAACCAAGGAGGATCATGAGGGGTATTTAAAATTGTAATCGTTACCTTGAGATATGAGAAGCTCTATGCAAAGTACAAAAAGTGTGAGTTCGGGTTGAATGAGGTCTCATTCATGGGTCATATCATCACATACAATAGTATATCAATGGATCCCTACAATAAAACTACAATTGAGGGATGGCTGAGGCCAACATTGATAACGGGTATCTATAGATTCATGGGGTTAGCTGGATATTATCACCAATTAGTGAGAAATTTCTCACGATGGTCCAACCCTCTTACCATGAAAACTAGGAAGGGAGTAAAGTTTGCCTCTAGGGAAGAATGTGAGGAGACAATCAAGGAGTTCAAAAGGAGGATTTTCACTATGCCCTTTCTCACATTACTGACAAGTGGAGAACTATTTCTGGTATTTACTAATGCTTCGATAAAGGGACTAGATTGTGGGTTGATGAAAAATGATAAAATGATAGCCTACGCCTCAAGGTAGTTGAAAATCCATGACAAAAAATATCTCAGATATGATCCAGAGTTTCTGGTTGTGATCATTGAGTTGAAAATCTGGTGGCATTATCTCTATGGGGAGAAGTGTGAGATATA
Source organism: Viscum album (assembly GCA_963277665.1). NCBI lineage: Eukaryota > Viridiplantae > Streptophyta > Magnoliopsida > Santalales > Viscaceae > Viscum > Viscum album. Next base: position 1,494,532,358 of record OY728159.1, read on the forward strand.
TACTAATCACAAGAGCCTCAAATATAAATTCACACAAAAAGATCCTTACCATGAACCAACGAAGATGGATAGAACTTATCAGGAATTATGACTACACAATCCACTAACATCCCAGTAAGGAAAACATGATGGAAAATGATCTAAGTAGAAAGTATCTTGTATCTTTATTAATGATGAGAATTGAAAAGGATCCAATCTTATTAGATTTTTAGAGAATGGATAAGGGAATCATTAAGGGAGGAACATCATCCATCCTTTCTCAAATGATTGTTTAACCGTCCCTCATGGAGAAAAAAAATGATGCTCAAAGAAAGGATATGGAAATTTTGAAAAGGGTGGAAGCTATCAGAAATGGGAAATCCTCAGAGTTTGTGGTTGATAAAGATTGAATTGTGAATTTCTGGTCGTGGTTATTTGTACCATTTGATCTAGAGATAAATAAGGATCTTCTGAATGACGCACATAGCTCAACATTCCCTATTTACCCAGGGAGCACAAAGATGTATTGAGAACTCTTAGAATACTTTTGGTGGGGAAAATGAAAAGGGAGATTGCTGAATATACATCAATGTGTGTGATATGTTAACAAGTGAAGGCTGAGAGGAAAAAGTCTAATGGGATGATGCAAACACTACCCATACCAATATGGAAGTGGGATAACTATACCATGTACTTTTTCACTGGACTTCCAAGGGCATCTAGAGGAAAAAAATTATATGTGTCTTTGTGGATCATCTTACGAAGACATCTCACTTTATCACGAATCGAGAGTAATTCTCATTGGATTAACTTGCACTGATTTACATCAATGAAGTGGTAAGGATGCATTGAGTACCAATATCTATTGTATCGGATCATGATCCTAGTTCACCTCAAATTTCTGTAAAATTCTCCAACATGCTCTATGCACTGAACTAAACATTTGTATGGCGTATTGTCCTAAAATTGATGGCCAATCAGAGAAAACTATTCAAACACTGAAATATATGTTAAGATCATGTTCTATAGACATCAAAGAAATATGGGAACAACATATTCCACTAGTAGAATTCTCCAAAAATATCAGTTTTCACTCAAGCATCAGAATGGAACCATATAAATCCTTTTATGGGAAAAGGTGTAGAACAATGGTGTGTTGGGATGAAGTCAGTGAGCGTAAGATACTAGGACTAGAAATGGTCGATGAAATGGTGGAGAAGGTAAAAACCATTAAATGGAATATCAAGGCAACCCAATGTTGATAGAATTGTGATGTGGATAACTGTCAAAGATACCTTGAGTTAAAATTTAGAGACATGGTATTTGTACGCATGTGTCCATGGAATAAGGTTATGAGGATTGGAATGAAAGGGAAGTTAAGTCCTATATGCATTGGCCCCTTCAAGATTCTTGATCGTGTCGGGGCTCTGGCCTATAGACTGGCACTTCCACCCACCATGTGCATGCTACATAATGTATTTCATTTATCCCTCTTAAGGAAGTACATACCAGACCCTTCAATTATACTCTCTTCATAGTTAGTACAGTTATAGGATGATCTTTCTTATAAGGAGTAACCAATGAAGATCTTAGATCATAGAGAAAAAGTTCTATGAAATAAGAAAATTCCCCTTGTTCAGGTGTTGTGGATAAACTAAATGTTTGAAGAATCGATGTGGGAACGGGAGGAAGTGATGGAGCATAGTTACTTGCATCAGTTTTAGTGTGGGAAAAATAAATTTCTAGGGTGAAATGTCTTAAGGTTGGAAGATTGTAATGACCCAAACAATTATCAATGAAAATTACTATTGATCTAATTATGAAAAATGGTTATATAAAATATGAACTTCCATAGTTTTAGGTTTTTTTATTTCAAAATACCATTATGAATTGTTATTTTTTCTAATATAGTTGTCGAATAGTGATCACATGACTAGTATAAATATAGGTCTTTATAAAATCCAATTGACACAGACAAAGGAAGTCATGGCCTCATCCAGTTGACTTGCCCCGTTCGAATCCCATTTATTGGAGCTCGGAAAGTATGTGGCTTCATTGGGATTATATCTTGACCATTCCCAAGCCGAGATTTGGCATGTTAAGCTAGAGCAGAATCGCCTACGAGAGAAGTAGAAGTTGATAGAGATTACCACCCGAGCGATGTTATCCGAGCCAGGCCAAGAGTTTGTCACCATCGCACACCTTACCCATAGGTCATATGTGATTTTTATAAGGGGTTATGTAGAAAGTCCTTATAAATATTATTATTTGCATTATTTTGTATATAATAAATAATATACATTCATTTTATTATTGTTACTTTGTAAATAGTTTTTAAATCACAAAGAGTATTTTAAGTTAATATTCATCTAAGAAATATATTTTTATAAATTAATGAATTATTGAATTAAATAATATTTTAACAAAATATTATTATTATTATATTTTTTATATTAGGTATAAATGATCATATTACTTTTATGAATACAATTGTAATTTTTATTAATGATTGAAAGCTATTTTGGTCAAAACCCATGAATTTTCGATAAATGTCTGTTTTTATTTTAATAGTGAAAATTAATATATTTAGAAAATTATTTAGATAATATTAATATTAAATTTGGAATCATGATGTCAAAATTATAAAATAGTGAATTTTTAATAATTTTCTGAGATAGTCAAAATTTTGGGTAAAAATTATATTCCATTTAAATATATAATGTGTTTTATGACATCATAATGAACCAATAGTGATGTAATAAAATACTAAAAACATTAGGTTCTTCCAATATATGTTTTACCATTAAAATAATGTTATTTTTGGTTTGTTTGATTTATTTTACAAATCCTTAGTGGACCCTTCAAGACTTATAAAACATTTTAGCTTTTTAAATTATTTTCTATGATAGTGCTACTCACCTCCACATAAGTAACCCTATTATTTTAAGATGTTCGGCCATTGGACTCATAAAATATGGTTTTATGAGCACTCCCCTTTGGAAAAAAACATGGGCAAAAAACATGGTTTGGTGTGTCATTTGGATTAGTTGAATGTGTGGTGACCCAAGCATAAATAATAAAGAATTCCCTCTCATTTCCTATATAAAATCACCTAAGAACCCACTTCCTCTTCACTCAAAGACTTTGGAGTTAGTCCAAAATCTACCCTACTCTATCTAGAATCCTACCACTATGACCCAATATCTCAATAATACTCTCTCAATCCTCTCCCAAGCCATTGGAATCCCACTTTGAAGTAAGGGATTCCAACCTTTCTTATTTTTATCCAAGTTTCATTTGTTGTAATACCGATTTTCTATTAATTAAACATGTGGGGGTATGATTTCCCACCTCCCTTGTATTACTATACCTTTGTTTAAAATGATGAGAGACCTCTTTATCTCTCATTAATGCCTTCCGTGTACACCTGTTACGGTGCCAAAATTCTGTAAGGAATTTCTCTCTTCTCATTCACATTAAAGAAATTGTTTTGTATTATGAATCTAATTTCCATTACATTTATTGAGAAATGTATCTATATAAACCCCTTACTGTCTATTTAATGTACATATGATGTGATTCCTCTTTTTCTATCATCAACCATTTTTATGAATTGTTATGTCACGCTGTTATGGTGCCGAAAATTCACCGCATTTTTTCAAGAAAAAATCATTGTGTAGTGAATACCATACCCATGTTTGTATCAAGGGAATTCAACTTTATGAACATATAGTGATTGAAAATTACCTTATTTTATGTATTAAAAATTCTATAATCGTGGAATAACATATGATGTTGAATGATTCCATGTTATATGATTCATGTGGCACACTTATACATGAAATGAAATGTTTAAGAAGGGTGCTCTCGGATAGCACTCCAATGCACAGGGTAATGATTTGTATCATGATACATCACGTGAAATGAGGATTTACTCCTGATAATATAGGTGCAATGGGGATTTACTCATGATAATTCAGGCGCAATGAGGTTGTACTCATGTTCCATGTGCAATGAGCCTTGGCTGATGCTAATTCAATGATAAGTGTTGTTGCTACATTTCCATGTTATGATAATCATGGTATATCATGTATTTATGTTCATGTTATTTTATGCTCCATTGATACACCTACTTCCTAACATTTATGGTATTCTTCATGTTATTCCTTATTTAATCCATTACTGGTCTTTATAGCTCACCCTTTTCTTAGACATGTCCTCAGGTTATCCCATGAAATGCTAATACGAGGGAATGTAGTGGTCATGTAAAGGAAGTTTTCAATAAAGGTGTTGTGTGTTTTATGTTATAAGTTGTTACATAATGTTCCTAATCCCCAAAGACAATAGACCTCCCAATATTCTATGTTGTATCAAGTAAATTTTATGCAATAAATCATGATTAAGTTTGTAACAAAAAGAAGGGACGTAATAGGTCCTCTATTTATGGAGTTGGAACTCCCGAGTCATGTCTAGGCATGGGTATTCAATATGTGACAAATATATATAGTGGGAACATCCCTATCATGTTAGGTTGTAGATTCTATATCCTTCAAATAGGAACTCTCTATAATACCAAGGTGTGGGTCCTCTATACATGTTGTTTTGGTAGAGTTGGTACTCCACTTTTGTACCATGAAGGATGTCCTCCATCTTGTGATGGGTCTCCCATTTTGTGTTGGGGTGCAGTTCCCCCATTGTAAATGAGATGGTATAGTTTTACTCCCTTATCATACCTAGGTGAGGTTCCTCTAGCCATATTTTGGTATTCCAAAGATCGATTAGGGTGCAGGTCCTATAACTTTTGAGTGGTACTCTCTTATTAGACCAGGGTATAAGTCATCAACTATGGGGTAGTAGTCCCTCGACTCTGAATAGAAGCGAGGAGTGGGTCCTCCATTAGATTTAGTTCCCCCTTGTATGTTGAGTAATGTTAAGAGGAATAGATTCCTCCACTAGTTACGTGAGATCCCTGGTTAGGAGTTAGTTCTCCCTCTATGGAATGAGGTGTCAACTACTCCATATAAGAGAAACATAAGTTTCATGGATTAGTTAGGATTCAGTACTCTATTGACTGCATGGATATGAAAAGTGTAAAGTTCTTTAATTGTATCTCATTATAGAGGATTCACATGGTTTATCATTTAGAGTAGTTATCCCCCAACTATGATAATTGGTGAGTGAAGATCCTCTCCACTTGTGTTTATACGACCTTGTGTAAGGTGTAACTTAGCAATGTAATGGCCTCTAGTGTTGTGAATTAGATCTACACCTAGTGAGTTATTCTTTATGGTGTGTATCTCTCTTATTAGTTCTATCTAGGATGGGTGAGATCATTTATTGTGTTATAATGTTTTTATGGGCTACCATTAGACCCTCAAGTGGAATATTTTCGGTTTCTATGATGTCAGAACCACATGAGTCATGGGGTTTTAGATGAGAATATATGGGTGATTCTGGGAATCCTTTTGGTTTTTTCACATTCTAGGATGACACCACTTATGTCCAGGGCATGAGTAATTCTTATATATCCACACCTTAAAAGTGGCTACTCTCTTTCCATGGGAGGTGAAGACTTTTGGGGTATGCCACATGATTTATTTTTTTATATTCTCATGGTTGGATGAGTTTACTCTCCTTCTGGGGGTGGAAAAGTGTAGACATGTATTTCATCTACTCATTGTGTTAAACCCCCTGATCTTGGATTATGTTGTTTTTATGTGACTAATGTAGAGACCCGAAGCCTGACGTACATGGACATTACATTACTTTTGCGGAATAATTAGTACATAACAAAAACACACACACAAGGACCTTAATAGTTTAGTGTCTTTGGAAACTCAGAATATAATCTTCTAATCTTGGTGAAAGATCTTCCACATCTCCCATAAAGATCTCCTTTTTTTAATCCTAATTCCTTTCTTTATGTCCTGGAAAAAAAACATAAAAGGGTGAGCTCAAATGCTCAGTAATGGTAAACAAAAGAAATATCAATCACGTCATATTCATAAGAACATATCTTTTGGAAATCTTAACCTGCAAAAGAGATCATAATTTCATAACATGGGATAAATCATAGTAGTGAAATTTCATCCCAATAATCATAACTTAAAACATGAAACTTTGTGTCATACACAAATAATCATAGAGAATCATTTCTTATTAGTCAAGACTCATTTCCAAGACTATCTTAGTGGACAAAGTCCCTTTCTGAACCGAGTTCACTCCTCATTTCAGTCCTGTTTTAGTGAACCGGTATAACCTACCATTCTATCCATGTCTATCTCATGAGATATAAAATCTTTACCCAATGCATTGGAGGGAGATATAGGTCCCACCCATCTCATAATGATACCATTCTTATGTGTGCCACAAAATCTTAAATCATACATCATTGCACAACCCATGTAATAATAATGGGAATCATAAACATCGTGACATCATCAAACAATTCATATAAGATAAAGGAATTCATAAAAATAATTCCATAACAACATAATCAAACCAATGTAATAATAGGGATACAAACAGAACCCTATATTATCTTATATGGAAAATAATTTTGAAAAAACACTTGAACTCCATTCTTGAGGAAAAGATCATTTCTACTTCAAAAACATTTATCCTTTCTTAACATGTCATACAATTTAAAACAAAAAGAAGTTGATTAAAAATAAACGTGAAAACATGTAAAGGAAGCTTCTTGGAAATAATTTTTTAAAAATCCATTCATGCCGTATAAGTTAAAAAACATTCTTCTCGTACTTTTGTCAGAAAAGTCAAAAAAGTACCTCTTACAAAAACAACGACAAAAGATTCCTTTCATATCTTTTACTAAAAACTCACCGAAGGGTAAAATAGGATTTAAACAATTGTAGGTGGATGGAAATAATATTACATATTGAGGAAACATGGATTTGAATGATAAAATACACCCCAGTAAATATTAAAGTATAAACAATCTCGGATAAAAATGAGATTGAGATATTTCCCTTACCTTATGTCCGATATGCTTTGTACGTATCCGAACCTCCTGTATAATGATTTATATAATGTCATTAACTTATTACAGAATCATATTCATTGTTATGATATCATATATGGTTCACTTATGACTTTATATTACCCGTTCTTTTGAAAATTTAATGTTAATGAAGCGTTTTGGGTAAAATCGTTTCATTTATCGTAGGTGTTTGGACTTGTTGTTCTTGACATTATTATTACTTATATCATGATTTACTTACTTCAAGAATATAAAACATGATTTATATATCATATATATTCAGTATATATATATATAATAGATAGATAAATGAAATGAAACACACCGTTCATGGAGACGGTAGTCTGTACGTACGCATGAACGTTGTTTTCCTTTCCTTATTGTCTTGGATGGAAGTAAGTAGATGACATACATATATATATATATACATAAATACAGTATATTTAAAATGTCATAAATTTCATTATTGTTCATTAGATATACTTTATAATCATTCTTGAATGGTTAATGTGGAGAATGAATCTCATCGCGTCGTGGAGACGATAGTCCGTACGTACGCACGAGCGATGATATCGTTCTCATGATCGTGAACTTGTGATGAAGTGTATATATACTATTTCAGTATCAATATAACTTTATAATATTCATATATAGTTACTCATTAAACCATTATACCCATCCAATTAAGGTGGTGGCGGAAAATAGATTACACCACGGCGTTGAGACGGTATTCCGTACGTACGCACGCGCGGTGATTTCCTTTTTCCATAGGATGGATAGAAGGTTAATTAGATTTGTTTTATATTTATAATAACATATCAGTATATAAGAAATACTGATGTTATTACTTTATCATGAAACAACTAAAGAAGAAGAAGTTGAAGAAGAAAGAAATTGAAAAAGATCGGTAATGGATATTACCTCTTTTTGACGCGCCTTTTCTTAACCTCCACTTAACGAACTAAGGATGGTCATTTAAGAAGACCAGGACCTCTAGGATGATACTAGGGAAGTGGATAAGAGATTTGGGCAGGGGTTGGCCGAGCATGAAAGCTCAAATTGGTGTGAAGAAGAGGGGGAGGAGGTGCCCTTTTATAAGGGAGGAGAGGGCCACCTTAGGAATATCTCAAAATATTATTTTATATTAAGGTCAAATTCGGTTTATAATGGTTCCAAAGGGACTTATTTAGAAGATAAAGTGGGGATGGGTCGAAATCCTCTCATTAAATAGGATTTAGAGAATTTTAGTTTATTATTTTAACCTTATCAATTATATTTCACTCTAAGGTAAATAATTTATCTTTTACCGTGTCTTTTTGTTTTCTTACACTATATGGTTAATAAACTTACCATAACAAGACAAACGAACCCCAAGTTGTTTATTATTAATATATATATCCTTATATAAGTCATTTGGAAGAACCTTAGATTTTTAGGAATTAAATTACAATTAATAATATAGTATTTGTTTTAAAAACTAATTTATGTCTATTTTGACACTATTTGGTACATGATTTATATGAAATTCATAACAGAATGATATGTTCAAACCAAGTTACGTATATCAACAATAACATGTCATATTAACCTAGAAAATTAGTGTAAGTCATAAAAAGTCTCAAATTACATTTATTTGGGTATTTATAACATCAATTATGTCAATATTTCATTAATAAGACAATTACTGCATCATCTTTGTGTCATAATAAATGATAATTATTTAATCGCTAAAAATTATAAATAAATTTCTATGATGTAGATAATTTTATTAGAGTTTTGGAGACTATTCATTTTCGAAGTTTCATGAAGTTTATCACTAAATTAAAATTATTATACTTATAATATTTAAGAAAGTGACATGTTGTCACATTCTTTGGTTTTAATAATAATTACATTATTTTCAGGGAAAAAAGTCCATAAAATGAATCTAATCCAACCCTTAGGTTATATGGGTCTACTTTTAGCCATCCAGTTGGATTTTTCCAAGTGTTAGGGTCATTTTATAATCTTATATTTACCCTTAATTACCTGATTTACCTTTAACTATAGTAAATAAAATTTACCGTAGTTACTATTCACAATGCCCAAAAATAAAAAGTAGCTTATTAACATAATTTGGACCCACGGATTCCAAATATGGAATCCATTTTTCCAAATTAAATACAAAAAAGATGCAGAAATTAAATTAAAATTAATCCCGTTGTCGAAATAAAATGGGTTTTTCATTAAAACATTGCAAAAGATTGAATTGATTTAACCTACGAATTCAAGGTAAAATCAATGCTAATGACATACATTATATTAAATGGTAAAAATATATTCTATTTATACTTTAAAACCATTAAATATTATAATTTAACCACATAATATATTGCGATGAAAAAAGTTGTTTTTAATTAAAATATAGCGTGTTTTTACTATTCATTAAAATATGAAAGTTATCAGAAAAATATCAAAACTTTATCTAATGTAAATTTTTATATCCTGATTCAAAAGAAGAATTTTATTTTGTCAAATTGAACATATAAACATGTCAAAACTAGATTTAAAGTGGGTGTTCCATCAAAAGGCGGAAAAACGACATTTTTTGAAAAATACTTATTTTACCTGAAAAATTTATTTTGTTCTTATACCATGTTCTAGAAAATGTGTAAGATGAATAATAATGTTATAAAATTTAAAATTTAGTTAATAATATTCATAACGGCTAGTTCATGACAATATTATAATAATATATCGTTGTTTATTAAAACCCGGTATTGCGTACAACACACGCTATCGAGGAAGGTCGTGATTGCGTGTAATGCAAGCCAAGTCAGGGTTGCGTGTTGTGAAAGAATCCTTCGTTGTTTCGTATAACAGAATACAACCATATTTCAGTTATACATTGAATATATATATATATACTCAATGTTGCGTAGAATAACTATTATCAAAATTGTGTGTAACACGATCCAAGAATAGTGTTGCGTATACTGAAAGCTAATACGGTGTTGCGTATAGCGCAAGGTAATCTTGGCGTAGAATACAACACAAGACATTAATGAAATTAAAAGAATATTTTTCATAAAATCTCGGGGTGTTTCATTCTACCCCCCTTAAAATGAATTTCACCCTCGAAATTCTTCGGGGTTATAAATGGTTTACTTCTCGAAAGTTTGTTTAATAGAAACCCACATCGTAAAAAGAAATACCAAAACTGAACTTTAAAAACTAAAGTGTGAAATATAACAGTTACCCAAATGAACTCATCACTAGGTTTCCATATAGGAGAAAATATGGACATGGAAGAGAAATCTAACCGTCATGTTCTGATGGAGAGTGGTAGAGAATATGGCTATGAAAATGCCAACAATCGCAAGGCCATAAATTTGTGATGATCTAGGGTACCATATGATTCATCAGATATAAGATCACTAGGACAACATTTTTGGTTTTCAATATCATTTCCCTAAAGTTGAAAAATTTGAATTAGAAGAAATAATTGCTTGATTTTGGTACAATCTCACTGTTGTTCGTGCTTTGAACAATTTCCACTTCATCTCTTAATGAAATGAAGTTGAATCTGTTATTAGTGAAGTGTTAACAGATCATGTGATAGAATGATGGGTCATTCCAACTGTTTCAAACAAAATTTTAGCAATAGTTATCAAATATACATAAGTCTTTCTTTGGTGAGGTTAATCATATACGATTCCAAAAATGAACTTATACTTCATATACCATACTGCTTAATAAAATAAAACTAGTTTCTACTAACCATGGACTTTCTGTAGGCCAGTGGTATGAGATAAAGGCTCGTCGCACTTTAGTTGTGGGTTCAATTCCCACAGCCTTGGCCGACGCGATGGGTTGTCGCACATCCAGCAGGTTGTCCTTTTTCTAAAACTACATTATTATAACATCCCATCAACAATATCAAAAAAATGTTTTATCCTTAAACAATACTAACTTATGTCCAACATAATCTCTTCCAATCTTTAGGCTTATCTAAAATACTTCGGTCCAAGCTCATAGTATAGAGAAAATAATCACGTGAATGCCATCATTTATCCCTCATATATCTTGTTCGTCACATTCCAGTCATGTGAATACCATAATCATGAAATCTCTTGAAAAATGAATACCCATTGAATCTTAGTGAAAACACGAGTGCTGTCAAAATATAACTCTTTCCACATACCAAAATCCTCAAAATTCTATATATTTAGTCCTTATATCAATCATGAGCTCATGAATACAATCAAACATCTCATTATCTTCTTGTCCCTTCATTATGTGCATATCATCTACTTTCCAAAAATATCTCAATCACTTTGAATAATACATTAGACCAATACATAAATATTCCAATACCCCATGATACAACATTATTTTGGAATCCCATTACATAAACACTTAATCATTCCACCACATCGTTGTCGTATTCAACATCGCCAATAGTGATCGCATGTGACTTCCCTTTGTCCTTTGCCTTGAGCGGTTTTTCATGTCGATCATCACTAACCCTTGGATTAGGGAATTTATTAGCATAATGCCCCATTTCCTTGCACTTGAAGCATTGAAGTGTTGGTGGTGCGTTCTCTGCAGTGTTTGCTTTATTCACATCATTAGAAACCCTTCTTCCATTACTTCGACACTCAGCTGCTCGATGACCTTCTTTTCCACACTTAAAACATTTTCTAGTCCCTTTAAGACAATCTCCACCATGCTTCTTTACACACTTTTTGCATAAGGAAAAATTCATCTTCTTTTCACCATTATTCTGAGATTTCTCCTTGAACTCCATCTTTTGTTTCTTGTCAAAACCATGAGATGGACATGTAACACCAACTTCTATTTCTACCTTGATAGCACAACGCACAATTTCTTCATAGCTACTGAAGTCTCTTATAGCTAATGCCCTTAGAAGACTTGTTTTTAAGCCACTGAAGAATCGATCAACTTTACTTTCAAGTTGGATGATAAATCCAGATGCATTCCTTGCAAGCCTTGTAAAATTCTCTTCGTATATACCAACAGATTCATCATCCTTTTGCTTTAGTTCAAGAAACTCCTTCTCCATATTTGTTCGATGAATATGAGGGAAGTACTTATTGAAAAATAAGTTCTTGAACTTGTCTCATTCCATGGACTCAATTTCATCTCTTTGCCTCGTATTCTTGATAAGATTCCACCACTGATCAGCTTCACCTTCCAAACGATATACTGCTAAGATGACTTTATCATGTTCAGAACATTGAAAAACTGAAAATATCTTTTTAGTGGTACTGATCCATTGTTCAGCAACAAGTGGATCTGAAGACCCACTGAAAGAAGGTAGACGTTTCATCATGAAGGACTCAATAGAATATTGTTCCCTTCTCTGCTCATTTGGAAGCCCAGAATGATTCATAGCTTGTGTAGGTATAGAAATAAGATTTGGCACTCCATCTACCATAACATTTGTTTGTTCAGGAGGACAATCATTGCATTGTCCATTATAGTGATCAACACGGTTCCTTCGGATTCCAGCCATCGTCTAAAACCCAAAAAGAATAGTGCGAGAGGCAAAAATCATGATAGGTAAAACAACATAGTAAAGGGGGAGCACCCTCAATATCTAACATCTTAGGTTAAATTCTAAGATCGTTACTATAGTTCTAAGACTATATCTTATACGTATACTTATCCTTAGGGACATCCCTAGACATACCTTATAAATATCTCTAGGGATCTCACTAACGTTTTCGCATCCTAGTTTCCAAAGGTTGACTAAACCTTTCCTCTGATACAAACTGTAGAGACCCGAAGCCTGACGTACATGTACATTACATTACTTTTGCGGAATAATTAGTACATAAAAAAAACACACACACAAGTACCGTAATAGTTTAATGTCTTTGGAAACTCGGAATATAATCTTCTAATCGTGGTGAAAGATCTTCAACATCTCCCATAAAGATCTCATTTTTTTAAACCTAATTCCTTTCTTTATGTCCTGGAAAAAAAACATAAAAGGGTGAGCTCAAATGCTCAGTAAGGGTAAACAAAAGAAATATCAATCTTGTCATATTCATAAGAACATATCTTTTGGAAATCTTAACCTGCAAAAGAGATCATAATTTCATAACATGGGATAAATCTTAGTAGTAAAATATAATCCCAGTAATCATAACTTAAAACAGGAAACTTTGTGGCATACACACATATTCCTAGAGAATCATTTCATATTAGTCAAGACTCATTTCCAAGACTATCTTAGTGGACAAAGTCCCTTTCTGAACTGAGTTCACTCCTCGTTTCAGTCCTGTTTCACTAAACAGGTATAACCTACCATTCCAGCCATGTCTATCTCATGAGATATAAAATCTCTACCCAATGCATTGGAGGGAGATATAGGTCCCACCCATCTCATAATGATACCATTCTTATGTGTTCCACAGAATCTTAAATCATACATCATTGCATAACCCATGTAATAAAAATGGGAATCTTAAACATCGTGACATCATCTAACAATTCATATAAGATAAAGGAATTCATAAAAATAATTCCATAACAACATAATCAAACCAATGTAATAATATGGGTTTAAACAGAACCCTATATTATCTTATATGGAAAATAATATTGATAAAACACTTGAACTCCATTCTTGAGGAAAAGATCATTTCTACTTCAAAAACATTTTTCCTTTCTTAACATGTCATACAATTTTAAACTAAAAGAAGTTGATTAGAAATAAACTTGAAAACTTTTAAAGGAATCTTCTTCAAAATAATTTTTTAAAAATACATTCATGCCGTATAAGTTAAAAAAAAACATTCTTCTCGTACTTTTTTCGGAAAAGAAAAAAAAGTACCTCGTACAAAAACAACGACAAAAGATTCCTTTCATATCTTTTACTAAAAACTCACCGAAGGGTAAAATAGGATTTAAAAAATTGTAGGTGGATGGAAATAATATTACTTATTGAGGAAACATGGATTTTAATGATAAAATACACCCCAGTAAATACTAAAGTATAAACAATCTCGGATAAAAATGAGATTGTGATATTTCCCTTACCTTATGTCCGATATGCTTTGTACGTATCCGAACCTCCTATATAATGATTTAAATAATGTCATTAACTTATTACAGAATCATATTCATTGTTATGATATCATATATGGTTCACTTATGACTTTATATTACCCGTTCTTTTGTAAATTCCATGTTAAAGAAGCGTTTTGGGTAAAATTGTTTCATTTATCGTAGGTGTTTGGACTTGTTGTTCTTGACATTATTATTACTTATATAATGATTTACTTACTTCCAGAATATAAAACATGATTTATATATCATATTTTTTCTGCATATATATATATAATAGATAGATAAATGAAATGAAACACACCGTTCATGGAGACGGTAGTCCGTACGTACGCATGAATGCTGTTTTCCTTTCCTTATTGTCTTGAATGGAAGTAAGTAGATGACATAAATATATATATATATATACATAAATACAGTAGATTTAACATGTCATATGTTTCATTATTATTCATTATATATACTTTATAATCATTCATGAATGGTTAATGTGGAGAATGAATCTCATCGCGTCGGGGAGACGGTAGTCCGTACGTACGCACGAGGGATGATATCATTCTCATGATCGTGAACTTGTGTTGAAGTGTATGTATACTATTTCAGTATCAATATAAATTTATAATAATCATATATAGTTACTCATTACACCATTATACCCATCCAATTAAGGTGGTGGCGGAAAATAGATTACACCACGGCGTGGAGACGGTATTCCGTACGTACGCACACGTGGTGATTTCCTTTTTCCGTAGGATGGATAGAAGGTTAATTAGAGTTGTTTCATATTTATAATAACATATCAGTATATAAGAAATACTGATGTTATTACTTTATCATGAAACAACTAAAGAAGAAGAAGTTGAAGAAGAGAGAAATTGAAAAAGATTGGTAATGGATATTACCTCTTTTTGACGCGCCTTTTCTTAACCTCTACTTAAAGAACTAAGGATGGTCTTTGAAGAAGACCAGGACCTATAGGATGATACTAGGAAAGTGGAGAAGAGATTTTTTCAGCAGTTGGATGATCTTGAAGGCTCAAAGTGGTTTGAAGAAGAGGGGGAGGAGGTGCCCTTTTTTAAGGGAGGAGAGGGGCACCTTAGGAAAAGCTCAAAATATTATTTTATATTAAGGTCAAATTTGGTTTATAATGGTTCCAAAGGGTCTTATTTCGAAAATAAAGTGGGGATGGGTCCCAATCCTCTCATCCAATAGTATTTAGACATGTTTAGGTTATTATTTTAACCTTATCAATTAGATTTAACTCTAAGTTAAATAAATTAACGTTTACCGTGTCTTTTTGTTTTCTTACACTATATGGTTAATAAACTTACCATAACAAGCCAAACGAACCCCAAGTTGTCTATTATTAATATATCTATCTTTATCTAAGTCATTTGTCCGATCCTTAGATTTTTATGAATTAAATAACAATTAATAATATAATATTTGTTTTATAAACTAATTTATGTCAATTTTGACACTATTTGGTACATGGTTTTTATGAAATTCATAACAGAATTATAAGTTCGAACCAAGTTACTTATATCAACAATAACATGCCATATTAACCTAGAAAATTAATTTAAGTCATAAAAAGTCTAAAATTACATTTATTTGTGCATTTATAACATCAATTATGTCAATATTTCATTGATAAGACAATTACTGCATCATCTTTGTGTCATAATAAATGATAATTATTTAATCCCTAAAAATTATAAATAAATTTCTATGATGTAGATATTTGTATTATATTTTCTGTAGAATATTCATGTTTGATGATTCATGAATTTTATCACTAAATTAAAATTATTATACTTATAAGATTTAAGAAAGTGACATGTTGTCACATTCTTTGGTTTTAATAATAATTAAATTATTTTCATGGAAAAAAGTCCATAAAATTAATCTAATCAGACCCTTAGGTTATATGGGTCTACTGTTAGAAATCCAATAGGATTTTTCCAAGTGTTAGGGTAATTTTATAATCTTATATTTACCCTTAATTACCCGATTTACCTTTAACTATAGTAAATAAAATTTACCGTAGTTACTATTCACAATGCCCAAAAATAAAAAGTAGCTTATTAACATAATTTGGACCCACTGATTCCAAATATGGAATCCATTTTTACAAATTGAATACACAAAAGATGCAGAAATTAAATTAAAATTAATCCCGTTATCGAAAGAAAACGGGTTTTTCTATAAAACATTGCAAAAGATTGAATTGATTTAACCTACGAATTCAAGGTAAAATCAATACTAATGACATAAATTATATTAAATGGTAAGAATATATTCTCTTTATACTTTAAAACCATTAAATATTATAATTTAACCACATAAGATATTACGATGAAAAAAGTTGTTTTTAATTAAAATATAGCGTGTTTTTACTATTCATTAAAATATGAAAGTTATCGGAAAAATATCAAAACTTTATCTAATGTAAATTTTTATATCATAATTCAAAATAAGAATTTTATTTTGTCAAATTTAACATATAAACATGTCAAAACTTGATTTAAAGTGGGTTCACCATCAAAAGGCGGCAAAACTGCATTTTTTTAAAAATACTTATTTTACCCGAAAAATTTATTTTGTTATTATACCATGTTCTAGAAAATGTGTAAGACGAATAATAATGTTATAAAATTCAATATTTAGTTAATACTATTCATAACATCTAGTTCATGATAATATTATAATAATATATCGTTGTTTATTAAAACCAGGTATTGCGTACAACACACGCTATCGAGGAAGGTCGTGATTGCGTGTAATGCAAGCCAAGTCAGGGTTTCGTATTGTGAAAGAATCCTTCGTTGTTTCGTATAACAAAATCCAACCATATTTCATTTATAAATTGAATATATATATATATATATACTCAATGTTGCGTAGAATAACTATTATCAAAATTGTGTGTAACACGATCCAAGAATAGTGTTGCGTATACTGCAAGCTAATACGGTGTTGCGTATAGCGCAAGGTAATCTTGGTGTAGAATACAACACAAGACATTAATGAAATTAAAAGAATATTTTTCATAAAATCTCGGGGTGTTACAACTAAAGTCATTTGAACGATTTTTGATATGAAAATAAGATTGTATTTAGTATTTTTGGATGAGTCTCTCCGACTTTTGTGTTCACGACCGAGTGATGTGTTGGAGGTTTGCTGACAGGGGGCCCCGTAAGACCCAATGCGAACATTTGGGAAGCCCTTTATTGTTTCTTAGTACACATATGCACATGGAACCAGCTTTGTACATGACACGCTCTAGGATTACGTGACATGTTTTGGCATTATTTTGGAATCATGAGGAAGAAAGAAGCTTTCCTCACCAAGAAGATTTTTTGAGACATGATCAGAATTGTGTGTGGAATTCAATGCCTATAAAAAATTATATTTTCAAGTTTTGGATTATGCGTTCCTTAGACTATTTTGTTCCAGTATTGGTTAGTGGTATATTTCCAGAGTTGGTCCTGACATTTCTAGTTGAGTTTTTTTACATGACCTTTTTGTTGTGGAAGCCCTGGTGGAGGGAGAACCATTCTTAAAACCATTTTGTAGTGGAAAAGTTATAACCTATGATTTTTTGTAGGCATTATTGGTTTCCTTCAATCCATACTCATCTTGGATTCCACTAGGGGATGTGGTGTTTTTTTTGTGAGCAATGTTACATATGGAGGTTTCAAGAATAAGGGTATGGTAAGACCCATTGTTTATACTTGCGAAAACCTATTTTGTGTGTTGGTATCCTAACTTTATAAACATCAACCATGAATGAAATACTATTAAGGATATTAAGTTCTTCTCCTCTATGGGTGGATGTGGATAATGGGGTAAAATTTGTATTTTCATAAGGTTGGGGAGGTGATGTACTGCTAGACCCTGTGACTACAGATGGACAGTTCTTCTTGGTTATTTTCTACCAATCATAGCTAAGGTGGAATTTCTTACATTTTTGCATAATGCAGGCATAGTTGGAGCTATACGTTAGTTTATTTTATTCATTTTGTCTCCCCTGAGTGTTTTATTATATGTAGTATGGGACCCCTTGGTGGGATCACTGACATGGGAGTTCAAATGCCGAGCTAAATTTGATCCCTTGGGCATAGACAGTCCCTATTTATGGAAGACAAGCCTTAAGCTGTGGGTGATTTAGTGACTAATGTTTTGACCAAAAGTCCTTTTTATTATTCTTAAGAATGTTTTTGAATACAGTTTCAGAGTTAGCATGGGATTACAAGGACTAAATATCCTCAGCATGTTTATTTTAAAAATATTAAATTTATTTTGTCATGTTTGAGAAATTTCCCTTGAAACATGGAATACCACCTGAGTGGAGTTTTAAAATCGCAATTCTAAATCCCCGGTTGAGTTCCTAACATCATTATTACCATAGGCATGTGATTTTCATTGTTAGCACCAGGTTTTCTGTCAGGGGAAATTTAGTGGTGGTGAATTAAATTGGGAGTTAAATGATTTTAATTGATTAAATCAATTTAACCTAATTCTACATCCATACCTATCTCAATTTGTGCATAAAATGAAAATGACGAATTTACACATCCAATCCACTTTACTGATAGATGATGTTTGACCCAAATTGAAGAGACGAAGAACTTACAATCTCCGTTCTTGGAACCAATCATCATCAGATCATCGATCATCACGATCCTAGAATCATTCTACACCCGAATGATATTCTTTTCTCACTCAAGGTAGTGGCTTTCGTTTTGTTCCTAATCCTCTTCATTTAACATTTATTTAAATTTTGAGATCCCTATTATAAATGATAGAGATCCCTCATAGGTCAATCTGTGAGTTTTCGTGTAAACTGGTGCGAATAAGGAATATTTAAAGCTTATTCCCATAGGGAATTACCATCTAGATGGCATGTAGTTTAGAGATACATGTCGTTTGTCAATTCATATTCAGGGAATATTACTTTTAGAGACAACACGCAATTTATCAGGGTTACACACCATGTAATGACATAATGTCATGTGGCTAGATGACTTGGCTTGGGAAACCATGTGATAGTACACAGTCATGTAAAACTACATAGACAAAGTACACAGACATGGAATTTGAGACATGGGCATGGGAAAACCACATGACCATGTGGCTCTTTATCCATAACACACCATGTGGTATTGGATAATTGGAATGTGAGGGACACAGGTATCTAATATATGTGTAATAATAACTTGACTAGGGGCCATCTAAGGATGAACACGATGTGTACATGTTTTACAATACATTTAATGCTACAGGGAAAAGCTAAACAACGTAAACGAGAGACAAAACTACGCTTCTGGGTGAGTCCACACACTGTGTGGTCTCTAGTGCATGCTTTCTACTTTCTTGTATATTGTTTTCAGGTCTTCCCCCTTTTGTATAACCTTATATTGAACTTGGATTCCAGATTGTGAGTAGCCTATCCTAAGTATTTTTTCACATGTTACATGGTAGAAGTCTTTATTTCTTCCTATGAGATATGTGGTGGTGTGTTTCAATCATGAAACTCTTGCAGTGGTAATTAACATTGGGTAGTGATCCAGTTTGATCAATGGGTTCACATCGGGGATGGCACCCTTGAATTTCTCCATAAGATGTTGGTCCACTAGAGTTGTTAGTTTGGTGGAGTGGTTCTCCCCTCGGGTATCAAGGCATGGGTACCCTTCCTATAGAAGTGTTGTGATGTGAGGTATGATAAGTTTGTTTCTAATTTTAGTAGTGCTTGACTGGTGTGGTCGATAAGTTTCATTCATGAATAGAAACAGTATGACGTGTACTCCCATATGGCATTCTTGTGCATGTTTCCCTTACCAATATAATTTGGTTTAGATAGAACTCCCCCACATATTGGGTCTTGGTTTTATACATTTGGGGTAACTATTTAGATGCCTTTACTCCCCTATTGAACTAGGGTGTGGGTTCCCTGTATCATTTCTGTAGTTGGAGATAGCATTACCCTATTTGGATAGGGTGTAGTCCCTCCATAAATGTTGTCTAGATAGTGTAATTACTCCCCTTTTGGACTGGGGTGTGGGTCCTCTATTTGTGGAGTTGGTAATCCCCTACCATGTTATGGTGTGTGTCATCCATACATGAGTTTTAGATAATGAGTGTACTCCCCAATCGTGTTTGGGTCAAGATCATCTATCTTTGGATTTTGAAATCCCATATTTTACTAGGCTGAGGGTCCTCCATAAGTGTCATTCCATTAGAGTTGGTACTCACATATCAAATTAGGGGGAGTTTCCTCTAGCCTTGGTATGGTACTCCAATTTCATGTCAGGGTAAAAGTCCCCCATAATAAATGAGCTGGTAGAGTGTTACTCCCTTGTCGTACTATGGTGCAGGTCCCCTAGACACTTAGTGTTACTCCCCTGTTGGAATAGGTTGTGAGTCCTCCATCATTTTAGTAGTACTCCACTATTAGACTAGGGTTTGGGTCCTCACCTATGGTGCAGAACTCCCCTGAATATGAGTAGCAGTGCGGAGGGGGTCCTCCATTAGAGTTAGTGCTACTTTATCTATTGAGTATAGTTACAATGAGAAGGACCCTCCAATAGTTATATATAATACCTGGTTAGATTATAGTTCTCCATTTTTTGATTTAGGTGACATCCTATCCATACAAGAGTGATATTGGTTTCACAATTTATTTTGGATCATGTACTCCCTCAACTGTAGGGAATTGGTGTGGTGTAGGGTCATCAGTTATCTCTCATTAGAGAGGATGCATGTGGTGCATAGTATGGAGAAGTACTCCCTCATCTGTGATCAGTGGTGAGGGGAGGTTCTCTTTACATGGGTTCTCACGAACATCTTCATGGTGTAGTTTTGAGATGGTAGGACCTCTGTAGTAGGGCACTAGATATGGGACTAGTGAGTTGTTCTCCATGGAGTGAATCTCTTTGGCAGGCTCTATATGGGATGTCAAATATTATGGAGCGTGTTCTCCTAGTGTAATGTGTTTCTGTTAAATACTCGATTAGAATCATTTTACTAACTATGATTTCTGAACCTCATGATACTCTGGGATTGAGAAATTTATATCTAGGTGATTCTGGGAGTCATTATGGTGTTGTCGCCTTCTGGGTTGACACACCTTGTAGACTAGGTATGTATACTTCTTTTGTAACCATACCTTAGATTTTTTTACTCTCTCTCTAAGGGAGAAAAATATCCATGGGGTATGACATGTTTTTTTCATATTTATCTTATCAAGGTTAGATGAGTTTACACTCCTTGTTGGGGTAGCAAACACTCAATGTGTAGTTCATCTACTCAAAAAGTTTTTTTTATTCTATGAGGGTACATATTTCTAGGATGAGATGATGGTTTGATATTTCCCTTATTCTCTAGTTTGTACTTCATTAGACTGAGATGACTAGTCAAGTATATCCAAGGATGGATCGAGATGTATTTTTTATCCCATTCGAGTTCCCTCTGGCTTGGTTGAGCAGACTATTTCCTTTCAAATATTCCCTTTTATATTTCGTTTCTTGGGTGCCTAATATATATTATTATACTCACACTGAAACATGATATTCAGGAACATGTTGTGTCTTAAGTAGACCATAAATCTTCTGATAGATTACATAGAGGATGGAAGGCCATCAAATCTTAGTGGGCTAGATTAACTGAGTTTTTACCAAATTTTTTCCAAGGAGCTTTATGGTAGTTTCATTTGATAATTATCCCATCCTTCTAATAAAGGTTGATGTTTAAATATTTTTAGTTGGAGTTATTTTCTACTATTTTAATTCTTTCATTGCTTCGTATGCACTCTAGTTTGGGATACATGTAGGCATTAATTTAAATTTTTATATTATTCTATCTCTTCACTTGTTCATCGTAGTGTTTGTGGTTGTATGCATACAGTTACCCTAGGAGAAAGGCCTCCCATCTATGTGATATGTCTACTCAGTGAAAGTCGTCAACCCCGTGACTATTAGAGGTATGATTGGGGAGATTCAGCCTAGAACTCATTGGGTGTGGTCATGGAAAACTATGCCCTTAAATTTTTAGGATGTTGAAAAAAATTGAATATATTTAATTTATGTTAAATTTACCTATATTACATTGATATATTGTGGGATTATATTTATTGTGTCTATCATAACATTATTACCCTAGTATTTTTAATTCCTAAGGTGTTAAAAAATGTATATTTTATATTTTTCACTATAATTCACCCCCTCTTATAGTTTAATTATTTTGTTAATCTGGGAAAATATTTGTATTAGATCAGGTCTCTAAATTTGAGACTCATTCTCCCATTATTCTTTTTATTTCCTTTATTTTATCAAAATATTTTATCTCAATGTCTTTACATCTAATATAATTGTACAAAAAAGTTTTTTTGATAAAAGGAATACCTGTTGGGTTATTACAAAATTGAACACTAATATACCTCAAATTTTCCATTGTAATGACTATGAGTAATAAGGATATCGAA
This sequence comes from Viscum album, assembly GCA_963277665.1. Lineage (NCBI taxonomy): Eukaryota > Viridiplantae > Streptophyta > Magnoliopsida > Santalales > Viscaceae > Viscum > Viscum album. The sequence goes on from OY728159.1 coordinate 1,494,554,899, forward strand.
TGTAAACATTATTTATAAATACAAGTTAGGATAATTTCACTTTTCTCACTTAAATATATAATATTATATATAAGGAAATTATTTAAAATGATAATTTTATTTAATTTTACGTGTCTATAATACTTTTCTATGCTAATTCTAGTATAATACATATAAATATATGTTATGTATTGTAAAACATCTCATAGATATTGATGAAATTTTAAATCACAAATTTTGAAACCAAAAATTTTCATGAATAGGGTTATTTTTTAGGTATACAACTAATAATTTGATGTTCTACCTGGGGAAAATATTCTATATGTACATTAGATATTTATAAAAGTTGTAAATAATATACAATCACCTGGTGAAAAAAGAGTTATCATAGGAATAATTAGTATAGAAAGATATTGATAAACTATATAAGGAATGAAAGACTAAGAGGACTATTGTAGATGAGATGAAAAATAATACTATTTTATGATTATTTAATCTAATTAGAAAATTTTTATAGTATTATAATATTTTGAAGAGATATTTTAAAAAAGAAATTAGTAAAAATGGTTTTACATTTAAATGAATTACCAAAGCTTTAAAATCTATAGCTTTTAATGATAATACAAATGTATCTAATGGTTCTAGTTTTTCTGAGTGATGTGAATGTCAAAAAACCCAATTTTCAAGATGGAAGAATCAATACATGGTAAACAATAATCCTCATATAAATACCCTAAATGATAGGAATGATAATTTTGATAAGAAATATAAGTCTAAATCTATCTTCTAGGAATGTTGAAATGATATTTGTATTCATTTAGATTTCCCTAAACTAATAAAGAAAATATAAGAAATATTTAAATAACTATTAAAAGAGATTCGATAAGTAAATATTCAAATCAGTATATTTGAGGAATGCTTATAAAGGGTATACCAATAATGATATTTTAATTCAAAAAATTGATGGAATTAAAAAATTTGATTATTTTTATACTAATTTAACCAAATTTGGGGAATGTTTTATGTGAAATATATAATACAAAAAACATAGACATATAAATATAGATATAAAATTTATTTATATATAAAGTAAAACTATATGTAAATTAGAAGAGAATTCCGTTATTTATAAATAGATATCCTTTAATGTAACCAGTTTTGAAAATAGTGATAAAATAATAAAATATGAAACAAAAAATGCTAATTTTGATATCCCTAGACTTACAAAAAATTATAGTGAACTCAAAACTAAATTATTTAAACTTAAGGAAGAATTTATTAAGACATCATATGAGCTTTCTAAACTAAATAGTTTGAAATAAATTTTTTATTTTGGGTTAAATGATTTAAAAATTAAATTATCTAAGGTAAATTATTTTAGAAAAGAATTTTTTTTGGATAAATCATCATAAAATCATTCTACATATGATGATTGGATGTTGAAACATTCTAAAAAGTTAAATCCACTGAAGCTAAAAATAAGGTTCTTAAGTTGAATTTATAAATTGAGATATTAAAGAATATTTTGAAAAAAAATTAATATTGGATAAAATTGTGTGGGTAGTTTTTTTTGGATAAAATTAGACCATAATATCTACATCCAAACTTCATTGAAAACCCATTAAAATATCAACAAATTAGAATAACTTTCTTATTTATAATTGCGAACATATCTACTAAATTTTAAAAAGAGGAGGAAAATATATGAATAATTATCCTCTAACCGTATGCCAAACATTTAATATAATTCTTGCCTTTATCTCGGATAATGTCACTACTTGTGAACATAAAAGTTCTATCAGATATGCATGTCGAAGATATTTTTCCTATAAATAATTTATGACTAAAGAATATTTTTATTTTGAATATCTAATTTATAGATAACTAAATTCATTGCATATTGGTATATGAATACCTATCAACAATACCTATAAATTTTTTTAATATTATTAAAACATACTTCGTTAATGATTTAATATATTTTTAAATTTCACATGTTTTTATTATTATCTAAATATCATACTTCAAATCCATTAATTCTGGAGAGTTATAGTTTTTCATTTTTAAATAATAATTTAAATAGTAATTTTTAAAAATTATAAAATGAATAGTTTTAAGATATTTCTCCATGGAAACATATTCAACATAAAAATCTCATATTATTTTACCAGAAGATAATATCCAATAAATTGTATCTCTTTGTTTTCCTACATACAAATTTTTATAAGAACAATTTTTTTACATTGAGTGAAATTTTTTATTTTTTTATAAAAATTATATATTTTAATTCAGGATTATGAATCTTTTTATTAATTTAGGTTTTTATGAAATTGATATTTTTCAATTTTTATACTTTTAAAAATCATAAAATCATTTTTAAAGACTCTCCCCAGAATTAAATTTTTAAATTGAATGGTTATAGTTATCCAAAATCTAACACCTATATAAATTGGTGGACCATGAGTTGGTTGGAATTATTAATTATAGAGTTATTAAAAGGGAATTTTTTGAATATTATTTGTAATTTTTAATTTATTGTTGAGTGATGAAATTTTCTTCAGAAATATTAGGAATAGAAATTGTTTGTAAAATTCATGTATATTGTGATATATTAACGAAGAATAAAATTTTAAAAAATTATTTTATCAAGTTTCAATTTTGATAAGATATTAGTAATCAAAAATAATATTTTGAGCTAAGTTATCTTTTGATTATTAATTTGTTCTTTGTATTAGAGAGATTCAAGGAATTATGATATGTGAAAATAATATCATCAACTATTTTTGACTTTTATTGAGCCCAACCTTATTGTGGTTTGTCGAGCTATGTAAATTTCCATTATAAGGTGATTCACTATTTTTTTCTCATATGTTACTTGATTCATATTGATATTTAATAAAGTGAAAATTCAAGGACTATATGTTTATATTTAATTTGAAATTCCATTTGTTGAACAACATGTCACTAAATTTTTTTTTGGTATTAGTTTGTTCATTAATATTGATTACCAAGAAAGGGTAATAAGAACATTGATATAATTAAAAATTTATGTCTAAAATATTTCCTTATCAGCATGTGTAAATTGAATATTTTGAAGTTTTTTTAGAATTATTTTTAATTATTCTTTATAAGAATTTAGAAGATAATTCTTTTTTTCTCTAACATGATTAATAGAGTTGTATTGGTACTTCCAATATACAAAGGGCTTGTGAATGAATCATATTATATTATGGTGGAAGATAATCCCATCGATGTTGAAACTATTTATCATATGAGGTCAAGGAATTTCTATAATAAGAAGTAATTTTTAGAGAATTAGTTGTAATTTTCTACTTTCGATTATCACAAATTTTATAAGAATAATGTTGAGGATAATTATATGAATACATCAAAGGAGAATGGAAAACTCTCTTAGGGTTTTTTTATTAATCATTGTCTTTATAGAAGAAGAAACATGAAGAACGTAAATTTCAAAAAAATATTCCTTTGAAAAAAATATTTACCATGAAAATTGAATCTTTTTCTATATTAGAAGACTCATTTTAAAGATTTGAAGGAAAATTCTAAAAAAAAGTGGGGAAATAGGTAAGATTTCATTGAGATCAATTTTTTATGAAGAGAAGAAAATAAATATTTAGGGGAATTTATTCATTGAAATTTATCCATAGGGAAAAATTAAAGGACATACTCATAAAATGTGGGATATTCTCAAGTATCAAGGACCCTATTACAATCAATTAATAACCATGAACATGATAATAAACTGTTATATATTCAAAGTAAGTATAAATTTGATTGAAATATAAAGGATCCAGTGAAAAAAAAATTAAGTGTAAATATGTATCTCTCTTCTCTACTCATCATGATTTTATGGATCAAGTTGAGAGGTCGTGTAAAGACATTTCATTTGAATTAATTCCAATGGATTTTAATTTATAATAATTTCCATCTATGTAGATTCCTCCAGTTTAATTTAAATGAATGTGGAATACATTGATCTTGAAAAAGTTTTTGAATAAATATAAAAAGATGATGAAGAAGAATATTTTGAGAAAGATATGGATGTTGAAAATGAAAAATCACCAAAAAAAATACCAGTTCATACTTCTAAATATCATAGAATTTCTACATATATTGGGATATGTTTTTAAAAAGTTGATAATGGTCCTAGAATTAGTAATCAATCATCAAGTAGAACTATATGTGAGTTTAGAATATATTTATTAAGAGAAATATTCACAATTGGATTGGATTTATACAATTTGATTGTATATTTTTTGTTGATAATACTTTTAAAAATATTCAACTACTAAAAAATCAACCTAATAATGTTATATTTCAAGAGATATTATATTCTAAGCGTTCATTAGAATCTGCATCTAGTGTTAATTCAAAAAGAAAAAATGGGAGATATATTTTTCAAAATATTTAACAACGAATTTGGATACTATCATGGAATATTTTCAAAAACATAATGCTAGAGTGAATCTGATTCAATATTATATTATCAATACTCAAATTTAAAAGTTTCATATGAGGGTATTTGAATTTTAATCTCTATAAAATAAATTAAAAGTTATTGTTGTATTTTTATGTAATCCTGATGTGATCATTAAAGGTGTTTTTTAATAAATCAGGGATTTTCATATACATAATGTATCTCAAAATACGTAATATAGAAAGAAGTGTAAATATATAAACATTGGAAAGTATATATATATATAAGTACGGTTATATTTTTAAAATTTATTAATATAAGATTATATAGAAGGATCATAAATTAGCTTCCAATGATGAGAAATTTTCGGTGCAAGATGAGAAGTCAGATGAATAACAAAATATAATTAAAAAAATTAAATTTATAACTGATAAACATATTAAGAAGGTATAAAATTTGATTTTTTAGTACCTAAGAAATTATTTATTTCTATTCAATAATTATCTTTGATCCCTTATGGAATAAAATATTATGCATTTAATTGTTAAATTTTATTTTTCATGTATAATTTTCAATATTCATTATACTTGTAGATTCTAATTACTATTATTTGGATATTTTTGGATCATTTTATTTGTTGTCTGAAATAATTTTATATGATTATTTGTAATTAAACAAACTCTATTAGTTGAAATATGATGTTTACTTTATTTTATTTGCTTTAAATACAACCATTCCCATAAAAAAGGACTGAATATTATAATAGTCTCAAGAAAGTTTGATAAATATATGAATTTCAAATTATATTTGAAAATATGAAATACAACATTGTGTTTTCTATGAGGATTCCATTATTTATTGTAGTATTAACATTAATATAAATCATAATATAATTCTTTGAATCCTTGGAATAATAAACATAATAAAGGGGTGATCTCATATGTATAGTAAGGGTATGCATATAGTGAAATAAAAATAAAGAATGAATATTAGGGAAAGAATAAATGATAATAAAATAAAGACATTTATGTAATCATGTGATCTATAAACATATCCAGGTTTAACAAAAATAATAAAATAATCACATTTATATAAATAACTAATATCAAAATGATGGTATGAATAATTTCATATATCATAAACATACCATCAAGGCCAAATCAAAGACATCTTAAAATATCTTTATGTTCATGTTCTATGAGATATAAATAAATGGGTAAGGGCTCAACAAAAACTCAAGATAGTTTGTCATGTTAGAACTATTGATTCATCACGGGGCTATATTCAGCTCTACCCATCACTTAGTAACTCCAATTCATTCCTCATATAAATAAACAACAAAATATAACCAACATTCCTTATATAATATCAATAAGTATCCATATTGGAATAACTATCCATACAAAATATCATTAATTTTCCTAACAGATTTGGTCATAAACCATTAGATTAGGAATGATTAATGGTATCATTATATTAAATTATCTTAAAAATATTCAAAAAATAATGCTGACATAGAAGAAAATAATTTCAAGGGATTACCGCAATATTTTAGAAGGAAAATACCTTTTTCGACATTGAAAATGACATAAAAAACTTCACAAATATAATGGAATACAATTTAATTGAAAATAAAATTGTAAATAAATATTTAAAGGAAATAACACACTAGAAGGTTGGAAAATATGTTCATGTTTTATAAGTTAAAAAACGTTTCTTCTATATTTTTGGCAGAAAATTCACAAAGTTCTTTGTTCGAAAAATAATAGAAAGAGCTATTTCAAACCATTTTTTAAAATTCAAATATGATTGAAAATGAAGTTTAACAATATTAAGAAATATTAAAAAAAATATTAAAAAAACATTTTATGAAATTATGTTTTTTGAATATAAATATTCCATATTAGGAACATAAATATAAACAACCGTAAATATTATTGAGATTCTTAAATAAACCCTTACCACATTGGTCTCTGTTGAATAGTAAGACCCATGAAAGAAATAACATAAAATAAAACATCAAAAACAATGCAAACAAATATCTTCTTGAAATAATATATCAATGGGTCCTTATATACACCATATAAAAGAAATCAGTTATGAATATGGCATATGTCTCATGGAAGTAAAAGTGAGATGAAGAACCCTTACCTTAGATCTGACTACCATTGTTTATGAATAAACATCCTGTATAATAAATATATATTTATTATACATATATTATAGATATGTAATCTTATATTTCATACCATATATGACTTACTTATAATATATTATCAAATGTTTATTATCAATTATATGTTAAACTCGCTATTTTGGGTAAAAACAGCTTCATTTTTCATGTATGTTTTATTTCAATAGTTTTAGTATTTATATCTTGATCAAGGTCACATAATATACAGAATGTTAATAATTATATTAATATAATATATAATATTTATATAATAATTTATATTAATCAATAAAATTCTTATATAGAAAATGAATTACATTGTTCTTGAAGATGGTTGGTCATACATACACATGAACACTATTTTCACATTTCGATAGATGGAATAAAATAATGATAAATAATAATACATATTTATAAAATTATTATTATTTCGTGTAAATAATATATATTCATAAAATATATCTTAATTACCATCCAATTTAAATACAAAGGAAAAATGAATTACATTTCTTTGTGGAGTTGGTAATCTTCGTGTACGCACGAGCAGCGTTATAATTTCCCAATGGGTTGGATGGTTACAAGGTATAAATTATAATATCATTCCCCAAGTATAATTATTTTATAAATATAATATATAAACATTAATCCCATCATAATTATCATCCCTATAATATGGTCATAAAAATGAAGTGTATCACTACGTAGTGATGGTAAGTCATTTGCACGTACGAGCGAAACTTTCAATTAGCATTTTATTAGAAAGATGTTGAATAATGGAAGTTTCATAATAATTAGAAATATTAATATATTAATTATATTTATTTTACAATTTTATGATAAATACAATAAATTTATATGTTGTGGAATGACAAATAAATTAAAATAGGTCAGGTAAGACAATTACCACTTCTTTATAAGAACACATTTGGATATCCTATTGTAAATAATAGGTTTTTTCCTCTGGGATTAAAAAAACTATAAAATGTGTATAAGGATATTTATAACAGAAATTAATATGGGATTTATCTATATTTATCCACGAGGTGTAATGAAGTGAGGGATGAGGTTCTCATTTATAATTGAGGTGAGGGGCACTTTTGAAATTTACTAAACAAATTAAACAATAATATTAAAATTCTAGATCCAAATGATTCAAAATTTTAATTAATTAAAGTAAAAATTATTTGGTGTTTCAATAAAAAAAGGCATTAAAATTTATACATGTCCTTATATCATTTTAATTCTTTCATTTTTTATTCACTTCTTGGTTAACCAATATTATCATTAACTGTGGTAATATCATTTTCACTCTTAAAGATATATAATTTTTCATATAAGGTAACTACCGATCCATAAATGTAAAATAAATATCATTTTGGACAATTTATTATACTAATTTTCCACCTTATATGTATTTATAAATTTAAAATAATTTAATTAATTTCTATTTTTTATAGAGTATCATTAATGTCAATTTTGACACAATTCCTTAAATTTGACTTCTAATAAATCAATACAGCGTTTGATTTAAAATATTATTTATTTAAACATATATAATATTTAAAATATATATATAATTCACGGGAAACATTATATAATTAAAATTATATCACGTTTAATATTCTATAAATAATTTTTTAATGTTCTACTAATTAAATATATATTTCATTAATATTTTAGAAGAATTTTAGGTAATTATATAATATCTAAAAATTATAAATAAATTTTTATCAAGAAAATAAATTTATCAAACTTAAAATAAATATTTTTTCATTACATTATTTTTTCCTTAAGTATATATATAAGAGATTTTAAAAACAAAGAGAGTGACATTTTGTAACTTTCTTGGATTTAAATATTATTTAATTAATTTACCTGGAAAAGTGTCCACTAAATAACTCAATTTCGAACCTATAGTGTTAAGAGTAAAATTTAAAACATCCGATTATAGTTGTTATGATTTTTTTGGAAATATAATGTATTTTTAACCTATATTAATTTCATTTACCCTTTACCGAGGTCATATATTTCGAAGTGGTTATTATTCACAAAACCTAAAAATGAAATGGAATAAATGTGAGAATCCTAATTATAAATGCGGACTAAATTATATGAAATTTAATCTATTAAATTTCTAAAAATTAATTTTCAAATAAGTTCTTAAAATGTGATGAAAACCACCTTTCTGAAAAATACTGTTTTTCTCAAAAATGTCTTTATTTAAAAAAATGATTTCATACCAAATAAAATTATAAAATAGATTCAAATGAATCTAATTTTATTATCAATAATATAATAGAACTTATTTTAATATTAATACATTTCAAAATGAAATGGTTCATTTCAAATGGTTGCATCAAAAATACATTTTTTCAATAAAATTTAGTATTTAACACTAGTCAGTAGAAAAATAATTCTTTTTAGAAAAACAAAAAATATTCACGATAATATAATTTTCAAATGATGTCTAAAAAAATTATTTATATAAAATAAAATTTATATATGTTCCATAAATTAGTAATAATTTTTTATCCAAAATGAAATAAAAATCATTTTTAACGAAAACATATTTCTGAACCATAAAAATGAAAATATTTAGAATTTAGTAATTATTTCATAATAATTAATAAATGATTTTTTATTTTTTATGTTTTTTGTATATATATTTAATAATTTAGGTAATACTATTTATACAAGCTAATTTATCATCTTGGTTATAATTATATTATATAAATAATAATATTTTAGGGGTTTGTTTATGTTCAGTGTTGTGTGTTGTTTACACTATCCAACACAGTGTTCATTTAAAATATCGTTGTGATACATTATCCCCCACCCCATTAAATAAATTCATCCCTCTTAATTTCAAATTTCTTCTAAAAAATCAAGGGTTTAACATTTGAAAATTCTTTTATAGACAAACCACCTTGTGAAAAGAGTTAAAAACATCCTCTCAAAAAAGGGAAACGGAAATATGGAAGTCACCGCAAAACTAGGTTTTAAAATCGGTGAACATTACTGTGAATTTTAAATATGGTTATGAAAGTGAAAACGAATTCCTAAGGATTAATATAAAGTGATGGATAATATTTTCATTAGAATGTTAACGATCACAAACAGAAAAACTTTTATGTGTTAAAAGAAAATTAGTTTATTGGTAAGAAAAGTTAAAGGATATTATTTTATTTCAGGTTACTTTTTATAAAGATGGTATATTATTTTACTACAATATAAATCACTTAAAAATATAAAATTACTTCATTTATTTCCATTCCATAAGCATAATCTCATCCTTTGGTTGTTTGTTGATATATTTCCACATCATCTCTTATTTCAACCCAAGGATATTTAAGATGCATTTTCCTATTCCTCAAACAACTTTAATAAATTATAAAACACACAATTCATTAATTTTTTTATTAAATATTTACCCAAAAAAATATCATGGGTTGTCCGATAATATAAATCACACATTATCCATAAATAATAATATCCAAAGTTTGTCTTAATTCATTCCATTAGTAGTTAAACTTATGGATCCTCCAAAATATTACCGAATATTTTCACAACCAAAAAATTTGATTAAAATAATACATTAGATAACATTATGTAGTTTTTGTGAATCTTTCCAAATATGTGAATACCTTGATCACATATACTAACAATAAGAGTCAAAAAAACATTATCCTTATTCCATATATCCCATAAGACACTAATATAAAAAATATTTAAAAAAATTAACCACAATGTTTATCTCATTATATTTATCTTGTACTTCCAACACATTAATATAAATCTCAAATAATCCTTTATATTTAACATAAAGGTTAAGTATACTTTAACCCAATAAAGTGTATCCCAGAATGTCCTTAATCACATCTAAATCCCAAAAAAAGAAAAAAAATTGATCCAATAATATGCTTCACCAAATCAACACATTATTTATCTCTAAAATCATTTAAGATGAATAAATTTCATACTCAACATGAAATCACATCAGCCAATGGTATGAATTTCACACTTATCTCCCTTTAGTTGTAGTTTTAAGCCCTGTGGCCTTTCCGGATGTGATGGTTTATCACTTAGAATGTCGATGGTCCTTTTTATGAGACTATACCATTCCCAAGAATATGATAAAAATCCTCAAAAATTATTTTTTCTCATAAAATCACTTTTTTAACCATTAAGTCTTTCTATGTGATATATTAAAGAAATATTTTATATATTTTATCGCAATAATATATAAATAACTCAACCTTAAAATAATATTATCCATAATGTTTATAAATAAAATCAAACTTATCTCAAAAAAAATGTAAAATCAATCATTCCAAAATAAAATTTTATATAAAACATATACCAAACCGAGGGTTTTGTTCTCATAAAGTACCACCAAAATATCATGTTAAACACTCATCACATAAAACATCAAAAGGGGTATATATTCCTTTAAAAATATGATCATAAAAATCTTAATCATCCTAATAAACATGAGGTTTATCCCAATATCAAAAACATATTGAGTGATATGAGTCCCTCAATCAAGTGCTTCCATAAAATATTACCTTATCACTAAATTACATTTCTTAATTATGGGTACAATTCCATAGATACATTATAATCATTAAAGAAAAAAAATTGATGGTAAATACATAGATGTTTCATGATTCTTTTAACCATAATATATTTAGAAAAATAATTCTATAACACATATACATCAATCCTTTCACTTAATATTTTTATATAGAATAAGTCCTTATTTTGTCTAGGGAGTAACCTGTTGTTTCTGGAATTGAATCGGATTATTACCACGTTCCCCATGTATAAGACATTTAACTCCTTGAAAACTTGTTACTCTAGGATATTTATATCCCTATAGAAAAAATCATCCCCTCCATATGAGATATTATTCTAGTAGATTATTATCATATTCTTGATAGAAAAGAAATTGAGAATTATTACCTCTATAATAATTTCCACATGAACATCTATAAATTAATTTTTTTTTATTTCATGTGTTAGGAATTTCATTGATATTTAGGTTACTAATCATAAAACATAATAGATGATTAATCATAATAACAAAATCATTTTCCTGATTTATTTTCTAATTTAGTTTCCCATAATCACAAAATTTTCCATCGTATTCTATGTTACTATGATTCCACATTCTTCCATCCATAGACTAAAATAAGAAAAATATAATCACCAAAAAACAATAATCTTAGTGAACTATATGATAATTATGAAATATTATTAAAATTATGTCTAAGTCTCTAATACCTATCCTGAATCTAGGAATAATTAAGTTCATATTAGGTTTTCTATAGTCATTAACCAATCAATAGGATATTATCCTATAATTAGACTTATCATCAATGACATTCATTGGTTTATATTACTTAATATATGTTTTCTTAAAACTAGTTTACATGGTTTTTTCTAAAATTCACTAGATACCAAAAGTAAATACCCCAAATATAATAGCATAGATCTAGTGGTAACTTTATTACATTGGTTGTATATATAAGAAATCTCATATGAATGGGAAAAATATATTTTTTTTCTTAGAAATCATAATACACGTTTGAATTTCAAGTTACATTTGAAAATATGAAATACAACCTTGTATTTTCATCATGGACACCATTATTTATTATATTGTAAAACTGTATATAAATCATATTATATTACATGGAATCATGATAAAAAATAAATACAATAAAAGTGTGAGCTCAAATTCCTAGTAAGGGTTTGAAAAAACTGGAAGCTAAATAAGGCACGATTAATATCACAAGAATAAATTATGATAGAATAATTATTTATATGTAATAACATGAGAGAGAAAATTATCCATATAAGTCACAACTAATAATATAATCACATATACATTAGTAATTTATTTCTTAATAATAGAGTTTATATTGTTGGATATTTAAAACATTACATTAACACCGCAACAAAGATATCAGAATATATCAGCAATGACTTATGTAATGAAATATGTATAAATTGGTAAAGCCTCAACTGAAACCCAATATATTTTGTCTCATGTATCCTACCTATGAATCAAGGGGCTATATCAATCCCAAAATACCACTTATTTTTTCTAATTCATTCCTCTTATGAATAGACAATAAAAATTGTTTAAGATGGCTTAAAAATCAATAACTTTCTATATTTGAAGAACATGTCATACAAAATATAAATACATTCACCAATCAAACTAATAATAAACCATCCAAATAAATATGATTAATGGTATCATTAGGTTATATTAACTAAAAATGTATCACCCCAAGCTTTTACGGTACGCTTCTCTTTGAATAATGTGTTAGCGTGTGTTGTACGCAACACCGAGTTCTAACACACCATAACCAATCAAACTAGCTGTTATGAATAGTAATACCTACTTTTTGAAATTATATATATATTATATTTCAAAATGGACTTCATTTTTGGATTCAGAATATCGAATTTAGCCTAAGGTGAAATTTTGGTACTTTTCGGATAACTTTAATATTTTGATAAATAGTGAAAATTACTAAATTTTAATTAAAAACAACTTTTTTAATCAAAATAATTAATAGTGATAAATTATGAATTTGAGTGGTTTTAAAGAATATTTTTAGTATTTAATATAATGTTGGTCATTGGACATAATTTTACAATTAAACCGAACATAAACAAGTGTCAATCTTTTGATAGTTATTATCTCTTAAAAACACGTTTTCTGTTTTAACAACAGGAATTAATTTTAAATTAATTTCTTCCACTTATGTGTTTTGAATTTGGAAAAATGGATTCAATATTTGGAATCAGGATGTTCAAATTGTGTAAATAGTTAACTTTTATTTTTAGACATTTTGAATAATTACTGCGGTAAATATTTTATTTACCATGGTTAAGGGTAAATCCGGTAAATGAGGGTTAAAAATAATATAATAATAATACTAAATTACCCTAAAATGTGTCCTAACTTTATTGGTTGATACATGTTCTACCATAGTCATCTTTGGGTCGATTTTGGGACCCCATGGAGCCACTTGTCGGTGATAGGGACACTTTATTTTAATTAAGTTAAAATGAAAACAAAAATGACACAAGCATATATCTTTTAGAAAAACAATTTTTACAAAGGGTTATATATGTTTTATTTTTGACTATAAATATTAATTAGAAAGATAAAAAGATTTACTACATAATTATATTTTATTTATAATTTTTAGGCATTAAATAATTTAATTTATTTATGACACAATGATGATGCAGTAATTACCATAATAGTGAAAAATTAAACTAATTGATATTATAAATACACAAATAAATATAATTTGAGACTTTTTATGAATTAAAATAATTTTATAAGTTAACATGACATGTAATCAATCATTTAATTAAATTTTTTCTAAGTAATCATTCTGTTATGAGTTTCAAACAAATAAACTATTAAATAGTGTCAAAATTGACATAAAAGAGTTTTTAAAACAAATATTATATTATTAATTGATATTAAATTCCTAAAAATCTATGGTTCGGCCAAGATACTTATATAATGATAGGTGCATCATTAATGGACCACTTGGTGGTCTCTTGGATGTATATGGTAATTTTATTAACCGTATAATATAAAAATACAAAGAGACATTGTAAAAGTGAAACAAATTAACTTAGAGTTAATACATAAAGATAAGGTTAATATAATGACCCAAACCTGTCTAAATTCTATTGGTTGAGTTTTTTTCGACCCATAACCACCTTAAAATTTAAATAATAAACTTTGGATCCATTAGAAACCGAATATGAATTTATTATAAACTAATATTTCTATCTTTTCCAAAGGTTCCCCTCACCCCTCTTATAAAAGGGCACTCCCCCTTCTCATTAACTCACACCTTAAAAGCATTTTTGTTCGGCCGAAATCTACCCAAATACTCTCCCAACATCCATCAATACAACCTAGAGGCATTAGTTTGATCATAAAGCCAACCTATGGATCCCTTTTGATCAAATCAAAAGGAAGAACCCAAGGAAGAGGTAATGATTTCACCACCCTTTTCCAAGTTCCTTTCTTCTTCCACTTCTTCTTCCTTTGTTATTACCATTCTAAAATAATAACTCCAGTATCATATATATAATTTGATGTTATTATAAATATGGTACAACCATATTCAGTATTCTATCCACCCTTTGAATAACATGTCACCATACGTGCGTATGTACGGCTTACCGTCTCCACGTCGTGGTGTAATTGTTATTAAATATATTATTATTTGGATGGGTATAATAATGATGTGTAACTCATGTAAATAATAAATATAACATGTTAATGATTCTGTATATATGATATAACATCAATTTATATATTATTTTAATATCAAAAGAATGATATTGTCGCTCGTGCGTACGTACGGACTACCGTCTCCACGAACGCGATGAGATTCATTCTCTATCATATCCATTCTAGTATAATTATCATTTGATGATTTAAAAATGATGTTTAAGGACTTGATATCATTATGGATATGAAAAAGATACAACCTATCAATAAAAAACACGGATTATGTAACAAAACATATAAAATAAAAGGAGTAAGTTAACACCCGAAACGACGATAATTCTAAGATATTGTTAACAAATCAATGTTAAAAGATCATATATGATATCATATTAATATATATGATTCTTCTATAATTTAATAACAATTACTTCACCATTATACATGAGGTTAACCTACCCTCAACCAAGGAAAGTGCAAGGTAAGGGTTATTTCACAATCTCTTCATTATCTGAGGTTGTTTATACGTAATAATATACTGGGATCTCTTTATCATCCACATCCATGTTTCTTAAAAATAAATTTCAAAACATTTTCACTATTTACTATAATATGGGATAAAGTCATTTATACCCTTGTTTGACTTTTTATAAGAGGTTTATAAGGGAATCTTTCCATTATTTTCCAAACAAGGTGCTTTTTAACCTTTTCGACAAAATTAAGGTAAGAATGTTTTTTTAACTTATACGGAGGGTGCAGCTATTTTCCGCCATTATAAAATCATCAAAGCTTCCTTTAAAATCTTATAAGAATATTTTCAAAGAAAATGTTTTATTTCATAAATATAATACTCTTAAATTATTTCAAAATAGAAATGGATATTTCTCTAAAAAGAGTTTTGATTTCATCGATGTCAACATCCTTTGATAGATTTTATGCTTATTTGAAGTTGATTTATTATGATACAAAAGTTCTATATTGTGTTGAAGTTTTTGTGATATGTTTGACTATGGATGTGCTATTTTTTATACCGTTCATAGTTTATGGTGAAAGTATTGACATTTCATATGCTAGTTTTAATACGAATGTTTATGTTATGTTTAAACCTTTTCATATGGGAATGAATTGGACTTAATATGTGACGGGTGGAGCCCGCTCTAGCTCTTTAATGCATCGTTAGGTCCCATGAGACAAACTAGTGTCTTGGCACAAGGCCTTGGCAAAATCTTATATGTAGTCTTGGCATGAGGCCTTGGCTATGTGGTTATGATAGTCTGGCATTATGCATTCCATCATTATGAAAGTGGCTATTGATATTGCATGTGATTATTCGATTAGTATAATATCCATGTGAATAAGTAAATGGCATTATTTCATTTTACTTTTTCCTTACTATGTTGAAGTTCAAGTATAAAAGGCTTTTGTTTTAGTTATACATTGCCTTAAATGTTTATGCTTATTTTTGAAAGTTTCTACTATATTGTTATCCTTACTGGGCATTTGAGATCACCCCTTTTCTATGTTTTATTTTTCCCCGGATGTGAAGAAGTAAGTTATGAATGACCTTCAGGGATAGTATGTGGGGATATGAGTGTGGGATATGGATAATATGTTTTTGTAATAGATTTTCACTTTATGATGGAATGTAAAACATTACGAATATATCTTGTGCTTCCAAGGATAATAAACCAATCGGTCTTTCTAGATTTGATCTTTCTTTTTATCATGCCAATGTTATGTAATAACGCATCGACTCTGGGTAACTAGGGTCGGAGCATTACAGTTGGTATCAGAGGAAGTTTTTTATAAACCATGGAAGCTAGATTTAGATAAACTCTAATTAGAGCACGTAGACCTAAGATGATCTTTGAGGATTAGTATAGAAGAACTTCCTAGAATTTTGGTATTGTAGAGATTTTGTGAGTTTTCCGAGAAATACATACCTATCTGGATACGAGCAGGTAGAGGCGGCTCTGGCATAGATGTACCTATGGGTAAAACCCGAAAACACCTCTTTGAGCTGGACTTGAACGAGAACTGGTGCACGACAACGGGCCCTTCTGCACTCTTGGTTATGACACTCCCGGGGGATATGCTTAGGATAACTCTCATTTTATTTACAAATCATTATGAATGGTTTATGAGTATATACTTCCTCAGAGAAAACATTTTTATGATTATGGATTATATCCATAAATAGTTAAATTTATGTTAAGTGTTTTATAAGTATGAGATTTTTTATTTTGATTCATAAACTGATCTAGTTCATTCCATTGTTTAGAAATGGCGCCTAGTGGAAGAAATCGAATCTGAATCAATGCACGCACTCCATGTAGGGATTTCCCTCCTTCTCAAGATAATTATAGTGGATCTGGTGATGCAACTGGTGCCAATCATCTAATCACCATACTGGGACAACTCACTCAGATTATGAATAATAAACTTACCCGTATGGAGCACCCTGATCCACAGCATGGAGGATCAATGTTAGATCAATTCATGAGGAAACAACCACCAACTTTCAATGGGAGTACAAATCCCTTAGTAGCTGAGCAATGGATAAATTCCCTAGAGAAAATATTTCAGGCTTTGGGGAGTAGTAAAAGCGAAAAAGTTATCATGGTAGTTTACCGCCTCACTGGAGATGCTGATCAATGGTGGTCATTGATTCAAAACACGAAGGAAGATGATGAAGTATCAAATATGGAATTGAGGGTGTTCAAAGATTTGTTTTTAGAAAAATACTTTCCTCGCGACCGTCGAGCAGATATGGAAAGGCAATTTCTGAGTCTGAGACAAAAGGAGGATGAGAATGTCACAAAGTATGAGGCTAACTTTACAAGGTTAGCAAGGTATGATGGAGATTATATACGTAACCCAAGAAGTAAGATTGATCATTTCTTTGATGGGTTAAAACCATTTCTTCATCGAGCATTAGTCTCACAATCCTTCTCTTCGTACGAAGACATTGTCTCATGTGCTATCAATACCGAAAAGGAATTCTCTAAGTCTTATGACTTTAAAGCAAAGAAAGAGAAGAAGAGACCTACTGATCAATCTGGGAAAGGAAATAAGGGGAAGATGGGAAAGGTTGAATATCCATCCTATGGTAAATGTGGTAAGAAACACCCCGGTACTTGCTTGAAGGGAATGTGTGTCTGTTACAAATGTGGTGAAAAAGGCCACCAAGCACGTTATTGCAAAGGGAATAATGAAGCTACCAATGTTTAGTGCTACAATTGTAGGGAGATGGGACACTATGCAAATGAATGTCCTAAGCATAAAGAGAACTTACCTCAGAAAAGGACTAGGGATCAAGGCCAAGATTATGCTATCACTACTGTTGAGGTAGAAGCTCTGAAAGACGTGGTGGCAGGTAATTTAATGGTTTCCTCAAGTTTAGAAAATGCATTATTTGATTCTGGATCATCACATTGTTTCATATCTTCCCAGTTTTCAAGGAAAATTAGATATTTCCAATTTGATTTAACAAGGGAGTTGTCAGTTAAAAATCCTAAGGGAAGTATCATTGCAACAAAGTTTTGTGAGTCAGTCCCCATTAGAGCACATAAATGTTCTTTATCTGCTGATCTCATCGTCATACCTATGATTGAGTTTGATATAATCCTCGGTATGGACTGGCTTTTAGACTATGATGCGAAGATTTATTTTAAGAAGAAAGAGGTTATGATTCTTGATGATGATGATAAGGAACACCTTATCTTTAGAGCAGAATCGTCACCGCCTAATTCTTATCTAGATCAACCCCCAGTAGCTCAACTAAATTCAATTATTGGGGAGGAAGATAATGAAATAACTATGGGTGAGGAAAGGAATGTTCAAAGAGAGGATGTACCTGTTGTGAAAGAATATGTAGATGTATTTCCGGATGATTTACCTGGACGTCCTCCAGAACGAGAAGTTGAGTTTTCCATTGATTTAATTCCTGGATCAAGGCCTATATCGAAGACCCCTTATAGAACTTCCACTATAGAATTATTCGAAATAAAGAAACAACTAAATGAATTGAGTAATAAGGGATTTATTCTTCCTAGTGTTTCTCCATGGGGATCCCATGTTCTTTTTGTTGAAAAGAAATATGGATCTATGATGTTATGTATCGACTATAGAAAGATAAATGCTATAACAATAAAGAACAAGTTTCCCCTACCACGAATTGATGATTTATTTGACCAACTGCATGGAGCTCAATACTTTTCAAATATTGACCTTCGAACTGGATACCATCAGTTGTGTGTGAAGAAGGAAGACATTCTGAAGACAACATTTCGAACCAGGTACGGGCATGACGAGTTTATTGTAATGCCTTTTGGATTGACTAATTCACCCTCTGTATTCATGGATCTGATGAATAGAGTTTTCAAGGAGTATCTCAATGAATTTGGGGTTGTATTTGTTGATGATATCTTGGTATACTCCAAAAGCTACGAAGATCATGAAAATCACTTGCGCATTATCTTGAAGACTCTGAGAAGACATGAATTATATGGGAAGTTTAGAAAGTGTGAATTCTCGCTTCAGAGGATTTCATTTCTTGGCCATATTGTCTCTAAATATGGAATCTCTGTTGATCCTTCTAATAACAAGGAAATACAAGAATGGCCAACACCTAGGAGTATAACTGAGGTACGTAGTTTTATTGTTTTGGCAGGTTATTATCGACGTTTCGTCCAGAATTTTTCCCGGTTGGCTAACCCATTAACAAAGCTCACACGTAAAGGGGTCAAATTTGTTTGGACAAAAGAGTGTGAAGAATGTTTTGAAGAACTGAAGAGAAGATTAGTCAATGCTCCTATATTGACTCTACCATCAGGGAATGATGGGTTCGTTATTTATAGTGATGCATCGAAGAAAGGACTTGGTTGTGTCCTTATGCAGAATGATAGGGTTATTGCCAATGCATCACGAAAGTTGAAAATTCATGAACAAAACTATCCTACTCATGATCTTGAGTTAGCAGTTGTGATCTTTGCTTTGATGATATGGAGACACTACCTCTATGGTGAAAAATGTGAGATTTATACTGATTATAAGAGTTTTAATTATATTTTCTCACAAAAAGAACTCAACATGAGGCAGAGGAGATGGCTTGAATTACTCAAGGATTATGATTGTACGGTACACTACCACCTGGGGAAAGCAAACAAGGTGGCAGATGCTTTGAGTAGAAAAGACCATGGAGTTTTGAACGTGATGAGAATTGAAAGGGATCCAATTTTAATGGATCTAGTGAAGATGGACATGGGAATAACCAGGGAAGGTGAAACATCAATGCTTTTTCAAATGGTTTCCAAACCATCTTTACTAGAAAGGATTAAGAGTTCTCAGACCTGTGATGAAGAATTTCAAAAGAAGATTAAAGTTGTGAATGATGGGAGATTGAGAGACTTTGTGTATGAAGATGGAATTTTGAAATTCTGGAAGAGACTTTGTGTTCCCGATATACCTGATCTAAAAAGGGAATTGTTGGATGATGCACATAGTTCCAATTTCTCTATACATCCTGGGAGCACAAAAATGTATAGAGATTTGAAGGAACATTTTTGGTGGGACAACATGAAGAGGGAGATTGCTGATTTTGTGTCAAGATGTATGGTTTGTCAACAAGTGAAAGCTGGAAGGCAACAGCTTGGAGAAGTCATGCAACCTATTCCCATACCGGAGTGGAAATGGGACAATATTACAATGGTCTTTGTCATGGGACTACCAAAGACTCCTAGAAGGAATGATGCAATATGGGTTATTGTTGATCGTCTTACCAAGTCAGCACATTTTCTTTCTATAAGAGAAGATCTACCCCTGGAACGTCTGGAAAGACTATATATTAATGAAATTGTGAGACTTCATGGAGTTCCCCTATCGATTGTTTCCGATTGTGATCCCCGTTTTACTTCAAGAATCTGGAAAAGTCTTCAGAAATCCCTGGATACTGAACTTCATTTGAGCACTGCTTACCAACCTCAGACAGATGGACAATCAGAACGAACTATTCAAACCTTAGAAGACATGTTGAGATCTTGCTCACTTGACTTTCAGGGTATGTGGGATCAATATTTACCTATGGTAGAATTTTCCTATAACAATAGCTTCCATTCGAGTATTCAGATGGCACCATATAAAGCGTTATACGGAAAGAGATGTCGTACACCAACCTGTTGGGATGTCGTTGGTGAATGAAAACTTGTAGGCCCAGAACTGGTGGAGGAAATGATGGAAAAGTTGAAGGTAATCCAAAATCACATCAAAGCAGCTCAAAGTAGGCAGAAGAACTATGCTGATAATCGAAGGAAGGATTTGGAATTTCAAGTCGGTGATCATGTTTTCCTGAAGGTATCTCCATGGAAGGGAGTCATACGTTTTGGTAAGAAAGGTAAATTGAGTCCCAGGTACATCAGACCTTTCAAAATTCTAGAATGAATTGGGGTTGTAGCTTTCCGATTGGGAATGCCTCCAAGTCTCTCCAAAGTTCACGATGTGTTCCACGTATCTCTGTTGAGGAAATACATGCCTGACCCAACGCATGTACTCACCTAAGAAGAATTAGAACTAAAACCCAATCTGTCTTATTGTGAAGAGGCCATCAGGATTCTTGACACGAGAGAACAAGTACTGAGAAACCGGACGACGCATCTGGTAAAAGTTTTGTGGAGAAACCATAAGATGGAAGAGGCAACGTGGGAACCCGAGGAACTTATGATGAAGAAACACCCGAGTCATTTCATGTGATAAGTATTCTAGAAATTTCGAGGACAAAATTATTTGAAGGAGGGGATAATGTAACACCTCAAGCTTCTACGATATGCTTCTCTTTGAATAATGTGTTAGTGTGTGTTGTACGCAACACCGAGTTCTAACACACCATAACCAATCAAACTAGCCGTTATGAATAGTAATACCAAAATTTTGAAATTATATATATTTTATATTTCAAAATGGACTTCATTTTTGAATTTGGAATATCGAATTTAGCCTAAGTATAAATTTTTGTAATTTTCGGATAACTTTAATATTTTGATGAATAGTGAAAATTACTAAATTTTAATTAAAAACAACTTTTTTAATCAAAATAATTAATAGTGATAAATTATGAATTTTAGTGGTTTTAAAGTATATTTAGAATTTATTTTTACCATTTTATATAATGTTGGTCATTGGACATAATTTTACAATTAAACCAAACATAAACAAGTGTCAATCTTTTGATAGTTATTATCTCTTAAAAGCACGCTTTTTGTTTTAACAACGGTAATTAATTTTAAATTAATTTCTGCCACTTATGTGTTTTGAATTTGGAAAAATGGATTCCATATTTGGATTCAGGATGGTCAAATTTTGTAAATAGGTAACTTTTATTTTTAGACATTTTGAATAATTACTACGGTAAATATTTTATTTACCATGGTTAAGGGTAAATCCGGTAAA
Source organism: Viscum album (assembly GCA_963277665.1). Taxonomy (NCBI): domain Eukaryota; kingdom Viridiplantae; phylum Streptophyta; class Magnoliopsida; order Santalales; family Viscaceae; genus Viscum; species Viscum album. The sequence goes on from OY728159.1 coordinate 1,494,577,210, forward strand.
TAAGGGTTAGAAAATAATATTATAATAATACTAAATTACCCTAAAACGTGTCCTAACCTTATTGGTTGATAAATGTTCAACCATAGGCATCTTGGGTCGATTTTGGGACCCCATGGAGCCACTTGTAGGTGATAGGTACACTTTATTTTAATTAAGTTAAAATGAATAAAAAAATGACACAAGCATATATCTTTTAGAAAAACAATTTTTACATAGGGTTATATATGTTGGATTTTCGACTATAAATATTAATTAGAAAGATAAAACTATTTCCTACATAATTATATTTTGTTTATAATTTTAAGACATTAAATAATTTAATTTATTTATGAAACAATAATGGTGATGTAATTACCATAATAGTGAAAAATTAAACTAATTGATATTATAAATACACAAATAAATATAATTTGAGACTTTTTATGAATTACAATAATTTTATAAGTTAATATGACATGTTAGGAATAATTTAATTATATTAGTTCGAAATAATCATTCTGTTATGAGTTTCAAAAAAATCAACTATTGAATAGTGTCAAAATTGACATAAAAGAGTTTTTAAAACAAATATTATATTATTAATTGATATAAAATTCGTAAAAATATAAGGTTCGGCCAAGAGACTTATAACATGATAGGATCATCATTAATGGACCACTTGGGGGTCTCTTGGATGTATATGGTAATTTTATTAACCATATAATATAAAAATATAAAGAGACATTGTAAAAGTGAAACTAATTAACTTAGAGTTAATACTTAAAGATAGGGTTAATATAATGACCCAAACCTGTCTAAATTCTATTGGTTGAGTTGTTTTCGAACCATCCCCACCTTAAAATTTAAATAATAAACTTTTGAGCCATTAGAAACCGAATATGTATTTATTATAAACTAATATTTCTAGCTTTTCCAAAGGTGCCCCTCACCCCTCTTATAAAAGGGCACTCCCCATTCACATTAACTCACACCTTCAAAGCATTTTGGTTCAGCCAAAATATGCCCAAATACTCTCCCAACTTCCATCACTACAACATAGAGGCCTTAGATTGATCAGAAAGCCAACCTAAGGAGCCCTTTTGATCAAATCAGAACAAAGAACCCGAGGAAGAGGTAATGATTTCACCACCCTTTTCCAAGTTCCTTTCTTCTTCCACCTCTTCTTCCTTTGTTATTACCATTCTAAAATAATAACTCCAGTATAATATATATAATATGATGTTATTATAAATATGGTACAACCATATTCAGTATTCTATCCACCCTTTGAATAGCATGTCACCATACGTGTGTACGTACGGCTTACCGTCTCCACGTCGTGCTGTAATTGTTATTCAATATATTATTATTTGGATGGGTATAATAATGATGTTTAACTCATGTAAATAATAAATATAACATGTTAATGATTCTGTATATATGATATAACATCTATTTATATATTATTTTAATATCAAAAGAATGATATTGTCGCTCGTGCGTACGTACGGGCTACCGTCTCCACGAACGCGATGAGATTCATTCTCCATCACATCCATTCAAGTATAATTATCATTTGATGATTTAAAAATGATGTTTAAGGACTTGATATCATTCTGGATATGAATAAGATACAACCTATCCATAACAAACACGGATTATGTAACAAAACATATAAAAGAAAATGAGTAAGTTAACACCCGAAACGACGATAATTCTAAGATATTATTAACAAATCAATGTTAAAAGATCATATATGATATCATATTAATATATATGATTCTTGTATAATTTAATAACAATTATATCACCATTATACAGGAGGTTAACCTACCCTCAACCAGGGAAAAGTTCTAGGTAAGTGTTATTTCACAATCTCTTCATTATCCGAGGTTATTTATACGTAATAATCTACTGGGATCTCTTTATCATCCACATCCATGTTTCTTAAAAATAAATTTCAAAACATTTTTACTATTCACTAGAATATGGACTAAATTAATTTATACCCTTGTGTGACTTTTTATAAGTGGTTTATAAGGGAATCTTTTTGTCGTTTTCCAAACAAGGTGCTTTTTAACCATTTCGACAAAATTAAGGTAAGAATGTTTTTTTAACGTATACGGCGGGTGCGGCTATTTTCCGCTGTTATAAAATCGTCGAAGCTTCCCTTACAAGATTATAAGAATATTTTCAAAGAAAATGTTTTATTCCATAAATATAAGACTCTTAAATGATTTCAAAATAGAAAGTGATATTTCTCTAAAAAGAGTTTTGATTTCATCGATGTCAACATCCTTTGATGGATTTTACGCTTATTTGAAGTTGATTTATTATGATACAAAACTTCTATATTGTATTGAAGGTTTTGTGATATGTTTTACTGTGGATGTGCTATTTTTTATACCATTCATAGTTTATGGTGAAAGTATTGACATTTCGTATGCTAGTTTTAATACGAATTTTTATGTTATGTTTTCAACCTTTTCATATGGGAATGCATTGGACTTAATATGTGACGGGTGGAGCCCGCTATAGCTCCTCGATGCATCGGTAGGTCTCATGAGGCAAACTAGTGTCTTGGCACAAGGCCTTGAAAAAATCATATGTATAGTCTTGGAATGAGGCCTTGGCTATGTGGTTATGATAGTCTGTCATTATGCATTCCATCATTATGAAAGTGGTTATTGATATTGCATGTGATTATTCGATTAGTAGAATATCCATGTGAATAAGTAAATGACATTATTTCATTTTACTTTTTCCTTACTATGTTGAATTTCAAGTTTAAAAGGCTTTTGTTTTAGTTATATATTTCCTTAAATGTTTATGCTTATTTTTGAAAGTTTCCGCTATATTGTTATCCTTACTGGGCATTTGAGTTCACCCCTTCTCTATGTTTTATTTTTCCCAGGATGTGAAGAAGTAAGTTATGAATGACCTGCAGGGATAGTATGTGGGGATATGAGTGTGGGATATGGAGACTATGTTGTTGTAGTATTTTTCACTTTATGATGTAATGTAAAACATTATGAATATATCTAGTGTTTCCAAGGATACTAAACCAATCGGTCTTTCGAGATTTGATCTTTCTTGTGATCATGCCAATGTTATGTAATAATGCACCAACTCTGGGTAACGTGGGTCGAGGTGTTACAAAAAATTTCACAATAAAGGATTCTAACATAGATATTAATAAATTAATGTGATTATAGTAATATTTCTTGATGAATGTACATTTTTTTACATTGATAATAAATTCTAAAAACCCATTAAAATATGAAGGAAATTTTTGATTTGAAAATAATAATGAAATAATATAATGTAATATTCAAATAAAATATTAGAAATAAATTTAGGAATATATATTAACACTATATAATTTAAAAAAAATTCATTCCATTTTTTGTAGGAAAATTCACGAAGTACACCATTTATAAAATGAAAATAGGATTCCATGAAACCCATTTTATAAAAGTAAAACAAGTTTTAAAATGAATTTTAACAATATTTGTCAAATAATAATACATTTTAAAAATATATATAATATATAGATATGGAAGATAAATATTCCCTTAGGGACACTAAAATATAAAAATTCTTGAATATTGATGAGATTATGAAATAAATTGTTTCCAATTGGTTGTACATTGAATAGTAATCAATGTGAAATAAATAAATTCAAGTGAAATTTTAAATAAAATAAAGATAAATAGATTTTGGAAATACTATATGAAATTTTAACTATATATATGAAACAAAATAAAAAAATTGTGAATATGGAATATGTCTCACGGTTGTAAAATTTAGACGAGATACTCTTACCTTAGGTCCAAATACCACTATATTTGTTTGAAACTCCTATAATATATATATATATATATATATATTCCAAAAAACATTACCTTTTATATAATACAATATTTTACTTTATTATAACATTTTATAACCCCTTTATTAAAAAATATTTGTTAAAATCATTATTCAGGGTGGAAAGGACCTCATTTTTCATGTATGTATTTGTTTACTAGTTTGGGTATTTATACCTTAATCAAGGTTCCATAATATATATATAATGTGAATAATGATATAAATATAATTTATATTAATTATATATGTATTTATCAAAATCCACAAATGATAGAGATAGAAAATGAATTACATCATTCATGCAGATGGTATATCGTGTGTACACATGCCTCTAGTTTTTATTTTTCGTTAGAGGGTACAAAAGAAGGAAAAACAATAATTCACCTTCATAGAATTATTATTAATTAATATAAACCATATATATTGATAAAATCCATCTTCATTTAGATAAAATAAAAATAGAAACAGATAATGAATAACATCGCTTCTTGGAGGTGGTAGTCAATAAGTACACCCAAGCGATTTTATCATTTCCCAACAGTTTGAATGGTAAAAAAATTAGATATGATATTTTAATTCTAGAATTATAATTATTTTATAAAAATTATATAAAATAATTAAAACCATTATAATTGTCATGAACAAAAAATGATAATGAATATTGCATTATATCGCTTCATATATATGTTATGTCCTAGGTACGCACGATCAATACATTCACTTCATATTTGATTGGAAAAGGGTGGATATTGTTAGTTTCATGATAATTATAAAATTTCCGTATATTAATGATAAATATGTAAAAATTATAGGACAATACCATATATTAAGAAGTAGTGGAAGTTGAAATAAATTGAAATAGGCCGGGAAATACGTTTGTATCTTCTTTAGAATAACTAATTTGGATCTCCACTTAAAGATCCTAGATTTTATCTTTTCAGTTGAAAAAACACCTATATAAAGTGGAAAGGGATGTTTAAAATAAAAATGGTCAATATTTTGTCATGATAGATGGCTTAATGTGGTGTAGATAAGAGGAGGAGGAGGTTCCCTTTTATAATTGAGTTGAAGAGAACTTAAGTATTTCATATAAAAAAATAAAAAGTAAGCAGACTCTTCATGTTCCAAACGATTAAAAATAGTTATTAATTAAAAAAATTATAAGGTAGAATTAACAACAACCAATTAAATTTATACATGTTCTGAAATAATTTTAATCCTTATATGTTTTATTAACCCTTTAGTTAACATATTTTAAAATTAACTATGGTAATGTCTTTGTCACTCTTAAAGAATTATAATTTTACATATAAGGTAACTAATGACCTATAAATTGAAAATGAAACAATGTTTCAAAAATATACTTTCCTAATTTTACACTTTAAATATTTTTATAATTTTTTAATAATTTTGAAAAATATTATTTAGATAATGTGTCATTAATGTCAATTTTAACACTTTTCTTTTAATTGGACTTCAAATACATCACGAAATAGTTTTATTTTCAGTAAAATTAATTTAAAAAACCAATAAAATGTCACATATATCTAGAAAATTCTTTTAACGCATAATATCATTCATATTATACGAATTTTAATATTTTCAAAAACATTCATTTTATTTTTTTGTAAATTAATTAATTATTCTATTATTGTTTCCAAATAATTTAAGGTAAATGTATAATTAAAAAAATATAAATTAAATTAAATCTAGAAAATAATTTCATTTATATAAATATTGAAATTTAGGTTCATTTATATCATTATTTTCCCCCTATGTTGATACATAAGAGATATTAAAAACAAAGAGAGAGACATTTTCTAACTTCCTTTGATGTAAATAATATATATGTCATTTTCATGGAAAATTTTTCATAAAAAAACTCAATTTAGATACTACGGTCTCAATTGTATAATTTAATTATTCCAGTAATATTTTGGATGAAAATTTATCTCTGTGCTATTTAGTTTCATCACTGGTTAACTTTATTTAACCATTACTCAAATAATAAATTTTACCACGATCACGATTCAAAATGCATTAAAATGAAATGGAAAAATATTAAGATTCCTTATTAAAAAATTTGGAATCAATTTTATTAAATTAAATCTAAATAAACGGTTAAAATGAATTTCAAATTTATTTCGCTGAACACGATGACAACCGCTTTGTTAAAAAACACTTTTTCGTTGAAATTCATTTTCTTTATAAAAAATATTATGGAAAAAATTAAATTATAAAATTTATTACAATTATTATTATTTAATTATTAATAATATTATAGAATAAATTTTAATTTTAAACCAAATTACAATAAAATATAATTTTTAAAATGGATGATACAAAAATAGACTTTTTAATAAAAATATTTATTTTTAACTATTCACTATAAAATAAATCTTTTTCATGAAAATATGAAAACATCACTCTAAGATAAATTTTTTATTCTAATTTAAATAATGATATTATGTTTTTAAAATAAAATTCATGGAATCCCAAAAAATTATTTATTATATTTTTTCACAAAAAGAAAAAAAAATCATTTTTGAAGAAATCATATTTCTAAAGCATAAAATTACATTACTAAAAATTGAGTACATATTTCGTAGGTGTGAATAAATGTATTTGTATTGAGTAAGTACTTTATATATATATATGTAAACACACACACACACACAAGTATATACACACACATATATATATATATATATATCACAATTCAGTTAATAATATTCATACACTCTAATATAATTGACATGTTAAAATTATCATATTAAAATAATAATATTTTGGGGTTTATATATGCTTGGTGTAGTATGTTTTATATGCTATCGAACGTAGTGTTTTTTTAAATATCAGGGTTTTACAATATTATTTATTGATATGTTAATATATTTTGTATTTTATTGTGACTTCCCTAAGGGTAGTTAATGGTGACTATTTCTTATTTTATGTTCTTATATTAAAATCTTAATAGATATGAGTTCCTTACAAATTATTTATTTATGGTAATGTTATTTTTTAAAAATTAATGTAATTAACTTTTTTATATATTTCTTATTTTTGGAATATCATTCTTCTTTTGTTAAATTTTGAACATAAATAATGGGGGATGAATTTATAAAAATTAATAATTCACATATTTATATGGGACTAAATTTTTTAAAGTGTGAGAAAATTGAATGATTTAGAATGTTTCAATAAAAGTTTATTTTTTAGAATATTAATAAATTGCAAATATATTTATTTCATGAATGGGGAGAGATTTCATGAAATGATATGGTTTTTAAAAAATTTCATAAATTATTTTTACTGTTGATGATTAATATGTCATGGACTCAATATTTCATTAGTATTGAATACCACATAATACTCCAAATTTAATTCCTATTAAATTGTTGTTTTTTGTTTTGATAATTTTTGTTACACATAATGAATGCTAAATAACTTTAATTCCAAATATTTTTAGTGTGTCTTCCAAAGGACAGTTTTATTTATCCATAATTACTTTATCAAATTTATGAGCACTATAATGAAAAATTATGAACTACATCAGAATACGTGATGCTACAGTGAGTTTTTTAGATGATGATAAAGATACATTGGATCATATTAAAATTACTTATGATGATTTTAGATTATAAATTTTTTTATCTTCCTATAAATTTAGAAACTTCTTTAAAGACTGAAAGGATATAAATTGATATAATGAAAATAACATTGGAATTTATATAACATGAAACCTATAACATCTTTTTATTTTTATATTACTTTCAAATTTATTATATTTTTAATAGTTTCTACTAAGAGTTTGATTTAGAGTTCTTTATTTAATATCTCTTATAATTTTCATTTTAATTTTTTAGAATCTAATCCTTCAAGATTGAGGGATTTCTAGGAGAATGAAAATAATTCCAATCCATTAGGATCATGAGATTATAGGTTATGGAATTATAGTTTTTCCAATAATTCATATTTTGGGATTATATGGTGGAAGTTGGATTGTTTGGGTTAGACCTTGATACCTTTCAATGGGTTAAGTTATGGGGCACTAGGGGATAATAAAATAGGCCTTTCGTTTCGTTAAATTTGAGTATACCTTGAGTCATGATTATAATTCCCTTTATTATTTAGGTAAATGTATTTTTTTACAATATCATTTAAAGAGGTACTTGATATATAAATCATTACTCCATGTTTTGTTAATTTAAACTCTACCTATTACTTTGTTTTGTATTTTTTTATTCTTGTTATTCAAATAGTTTTTTCTAATTTTTATAGAATTATATAGATTTAATTTCTTCTACAAATATATGTCTCTCTATGATGTAATATGGATTTAAAATTTTTAGGATTATTAAAACATCATGATTCTATTAGTTTTTATTCTTGGGGCAGAAAAAATTCTCATTCACCATTTTAATAACAATTTACCCCCCCCCCCCTTGTATTTTACCTCCCGATGTAATCTTGGATGACAGTCACTTCAGAATGGTCCCCCTATTCAGGTTTTCTATATATATGTATTCAATATTTTTTAAATGACAAAAAATTTTAAATGATATTTATCTTATTCTCCCCTTTTCTACACAAACCTCACTTCCTTCCTCCTTGTGCTTCCACAAATCATGTTTTATTTTTACCTTACTTGGACTTAAATTCAATAACTATATGTATCAGTAGATCACTAGAGTTTGGGATATTAATCATATTATTTATGTTAAGGTAGGTTGTGCATAACCATTCTAATACATTTATATGATATTTCATATGATGTTTAACATGTGGTTGAGAAAAATGTGTGTGATTTACCTAAAACTAAAATGAGTCATTTCCATTCTCCACTAATGTGTCAATTAAAATATTTTAGGGTAGATAGAGATCCTCTATTAATAGTGTCTTGATATCAAGGCCTCTAGTGGATGAGTGTTTGATATAAATAGGGTTTAACCATATACATGTAACCAATTGGGGTTTCATTTAAGTTTTATTGTTATTCATTAGACCTTAATAGTTGTTTTTCCCTCAATTATAAAGGGTATATGTACATACATTATAATTAATCCCAAAATTAGTATATCAAGAGAATTATTGGTCATATAAAAACCTTTTAGAACTATTGAAATGTATGAAGGGTGAGTGAACACCTTCTTTAAACTATGTAGCTCTAAATATATTTATTCCTTTAGTTTATTTAGTAGAAAGGGGCTGGTATTATAAAACTGGTGTGGATTTGATTATCTAAGGTGTTGGGTGACATACCAACCTCATTATGATATATTTATGAGATATTTGTAGACATGTTATTATTCCTTGACACTATTTCTATTATGAGACTCAATTAGCTGGTGTTATCAATATGGAAATAACTCGGGTTCAATATTCGAATTCCATATAACTCATAGAGAATTGGTGTCGATTTCATCATTGTATTAATACTATTATTCACTTGGATAGATGTTCCATGGGGATGTGTTCAATATTATCATGGGTTCACCTTTCCAATGGTCTTTATTTTATTATGAGATGGATTGAGTGTTACAAGGGCTAATATCATTATAGACATAGTCTGCATTCCATTTATCTTCATATTTATATAATCAATGGTTGGGATGCATGAGAATTGATATCATTATAAACAAGGGTGTATTTACCATTTTCTTTATATTTATATGGGAAAATTACAAGATATGAGAGGGATAATATCATTATAGAAATGGTAATTTTTCTTATTTTTTTTATATTGATATGAGTTTAGATGAGGATACCAAAGGTATGTCATTTGTATAGATGTGGGTCGCATTTCCCATTTATATTATTTTTACATTGATCAATGGTTGAGATACCCTTGGGGTTTATATTGTTAAAGGATTATGAATTCACTTCCCCACTATACATATGATATTATAGGGATATATTTTGGATTATTCTAGAACTATGTGAGGTGGGTTTAGAAACTCCATGTGGGGTTTTCTTCACAATCAATGGTGTTACATTTTCCTTTGTAGGTATAGTTTTTTTAAATTTTTGAATATCAATTTGATCATTCCCTCATATATTATAGAAATTATTAGTGACACCATTAGTGGAGGAATAGATTTTTACTCACACCCTTCATAGGTATCTTGATATGCACGTAAATTTTATTGTCCATGACAAAGTCAAGGGATAGGGAATTATAGTGGATTAATGAGATAAATATTCATGTTCAAAGTTTAGATATGGAATCCAGAAGGTATTCAGGTTTAGTTTTATAGACATATATATTATTTTATTAATGTTTGGTCAATTATTTATAATATTGACCCAATATTGATATTATTTATTCTTGAATGACTCATATGATATAATAATACATCATTTTTATTTATAAAGTGGGATTTTATTTTCTTATGAGTTTTTTATTAATGTAATGTAAATATTATACTTTTATATTATGAAGAGTGTTATTATTATAAATTTTCTTATTATTTATGTATAAATGAACCAAATATTATAGTCCGTCTATGATGGCCTTCTGACCCTCAATACTCGACAATAGCATCTAAGTTATGAGGATCTATGTCGGAGGTATGTAGTTCTCATGTTGAGCCATAGTTAGCTGAGTCAGGTTTTGGATTTTACAAAGTGGCACCAAATAATTGATTATCTTCGTATAATTATTTGGGAATGATAGTTTGAGAAAGGATGTTTTCAATAATTGGGGTGGTCTCTATGATTTGGGTGTAGCTGACCCATATCCTACAGAACTCCAAGTTACAAGGGATGGTATTGTTTTTCTATATTTTTATATATAATATGTATGTGGTTTATAAGAAACATACTTTGTGATTTTTTTGCTAATTAATAATAATTTTCAAATATGATTCACATGAAATCCATGTGCATGATTTTGATAGAGCATAATAATTATGATAAACATGATATTGGAATTATACTTATTCAAGCTTTTACTTTTGGTTATGTTGTTAAAACTAATGTTTGGTTGGATGAATCATATATATAGTTTTTAACACCCTTAGTAAATAATGTCTAGGATAAAGGGAGATCCTAAGATATGTTAATTTATTATATTATAGGATACAAGTATATATCATTAGGATATAATTCTATTCAAAGATTATCTTATTATTGAAATAAGGAACTGTGACAGGTATGTTTTGAGTAATGTGTTTAGAATTATAGTGATATGCTATAGTGATGACCACTTTTTGAGAACCAACTGGTCTAGGACAGGCATTCCCTAATAGGGTTTTGAGCTAATCCCTTATATTGTATAGATATATCCTATTTAAAAATTGGTCTTAGATATTCAGCTTCATGTTATTAAGTCTATAGTCTCTAGAGAACCATGATAGGTGCCTTCGAAAATTTATAAAAATATTTTTTTAGTTAAATCATCCACCTATATAAACTAGAGAGGGTATACCAAAAGATTACAAGTTTTGGGTCATGTATATATATACTATCTTATTCCAAATTGAGACATCTCTAGAGTATAGTTTAAAGCTACTGTATATATGATATAGAGAAAAATTTAGCACTGTTTTAATGTCTTAATCTAGGAATATATGAATTTGTTGCTATCCTAGAAAGACTTCTAGGCTCAATTCATTCATATATTAATTTCTATGATTTTAAGGTATTATAGGGCTCATAAGTTTATTAATATAATATATGGGAGTATTTCAATGATATATTATACTAATCATTTGAATAATTTACATCGGTTTTAGGTAATTTTATAAGGTGATGAGACTTGTAGGTTTTTATATTTGGACAATGGTCTAAACCATTCTATATGGGTTTAATTTAATTTTATATTCATAACCACTTTGGTTGAAGTAGTAAACTGGGATCTCATGTCTATGTGGAACTTGGAAGGGGGTGTTATGCTTGGGATGTTTCCTTTTTTATTCATAAGTGGATATTTAAAAAGTTGGAACTATTTTTTTGATGATTCTAACTGGATTATTAACACAATAGATAGTAGAATTCAATGATTATCTTCTTCCTTATGATGGATCACTAACCAAGAATATTATTAGTTTTTTATTGTAACGCCCCAACCCTAGTTACCCAGAGTCGGTGCATTATTACATTACATTGGAATGATCACAAAAGCTCAAGTCTCAAAAGACCAATTAGTTTAGAAAAATTTTAAAAACTAGGTACATTCATAAGTTTAACCTTACATTATAAAATTAAAAAATACAACAACATAGTCTCCATAGGTTATTCTCATATCCCTTAGACTATCCTTGCAGGTTAGTAATAATATTCTTCTTCGCATCCTAGGAAAAATAAAACATTAAAATGGGTTAGCTCAGATGCTCAGTAAGGATAACAATATAGCAGAAACATTTGATAAATAAGCATAAACATTTAAGGAAAAGTATAAGACTAAAAAAATCCTTTTAAAATTGAACTTTAGCATGATATGGGAAAGATAAAATCAAATAATTCCATTTACTTATGCACATGGATATTCTACTAGTCGAATAATCACATGCAATATCAATAGCCACTTTCATAATGATGGAATGAATAATTCCATACTTCATAACCATGTAGTCAAGGCCTTGTACCATGAATACTAATAAGATTTTTTCAAGGCCCTGTGACAACACACTAGGGGGAATAAATCCCTTATTACTCAATTCCTCTAGTTGTTTCTTTAGTTCCACTAATTCTATAGAGGCCATTCTATAAGGCGTCTTTGATATGGTCCTTGAACCAGGAATTAAATCAATGGAAAACTCAATTTCTTGATCTTGAGGATGTCCAGGTAAATATTCTAGAAACACATCAACATATTCTTGAAAAATTGGTACGTCCCTTTATTTGAACATTCTTTTCTCACCCACATTTATTTCATTCTCTTCCTCCACAATAATTTAATTTAATTGGGCTAATAGGGGAGGATCTAGATAAGAATCATATGGTGTGGTTCTTCTATAAAGATATGGTACTCATTATAATCATCGAAAATTGTAATCTCATTCTTCTTACAATAAATTTTCACAACATGGTATGAAAGCCAATCCATACTAGGGATTATATCAAATTCAATCATGGGTATGATGATGGGATCAGCAGATAAATAATTTTTGTATGCCTTAATGGGAACTGATTCACAAAACATTGTTGCAGTGATACTTCCCTTAAGAGTTATGACTGAAAACTCCCTTGTAAAATAAAATCAGAAATGTCTAATATTTTTAGCAAACTAAAAAGATATGAATAAAAGAGATGATCCAGAATCAAATATATCATTTTCAAAACATGATGAAACCATTAAATTACATTCCACCACGTCTTGTAGAAATTCAGCCTTAGTAGTAGTGATAACATAAGCTTAGCCTTGATCCCTTGGCCTTTCTTAGGTTACGTTTCTTGGTACATAGGACATTAATTTTCATAATGCCCCATTTCTCTACAATTGTAGCATTCAACATTGATAGCATCTTTCTTCCCCTTGCAATCATGAGCTTTGTAGACTTTTTCACCACACTTGTAATAGTCTCCCATTCCCTTCAGGAAATTATCGGGTTGTTTCTTCACACATTTATTATAGGATGGATATTCAACTTCTCCCTTCTTCCCCTTATTTTCATTTCCAGAGTGTTCAATAGATCTCTTCTTCTCTTTCTTTTCTTTAAAGTCGTAAGACATAGTGAATTACTTTTCAGTTTGGATAGCACATGAGACAATACCTTCGTACAATGAGAAGGATTATTAGAATAATTATTGATAGAGAAATGGTTTTAACCCATCAAAGAAATGATCAATTTTAATTCTTGGGTAACGTAAATAATCTGCATCATGCCATGCTATCCTTGTAATGTTTGCCTCATACTTTGTGACATTCTCATCCTCTTTTTACCACAGACTCAGAAACTGTCTTTCCATATCAGCTCAATGGTCATGAGTAAATTATTTTTCTAAGAAAATATCATTAAATTCCCTCCATTACAAATTTAATACTTCATCATCATTTATTCTGTTTTGAATCAATGAACACCATTGATCTACATATCCCATGAGGCGATAAACATCCATGACAAATTTTTCTTTTCTGTTACTCTTTAAAGAATAAAATATTTTCTCTACGTAATTTATCCATTGCTCAGCTACTAATAGATTTTTACTCCCAATTAATGTTGGTGGTTTTTTCCTAATGAAGCGGTCTAACATTGATCCTCCACGTTGTGGATCTGGTTTCTCCAAACGGGTAAGTTTATTATTCATAGCCGGAGTGAGTTGTCCCAGTATGGTGATAAGCTGATCATCACCAGTTACTTTACCAGCTCCACTACAATTATCTTGAGTAGGATGGAAATAATTACAAAGATTACATGCATTGATATAGTTTACATTCCTTCCACTATGGCCCATTTATAAACATTGGAATACACTAGATTAGTTTATGAATCATAATATATAATTCCAAAATTGTAAAACAGCAACCATAAATTGAACAATTTATGGATATAATCTATAGTCATAAAAATGTTTTCTTTGAGGATGTATATACTCATAAACCCTTCATAATGGTTTGTAAAGAAAATGAAAATTATCCTAAGCAAATCCCCATGGAGTGTCGTAACCAAGAGTGCAGCAAGACTCGTTGTCGTGCACCGGTTCTCGTTTGAGTCTAGCTCAAAGCAGTTTTTTTTGGGTTTTACCCCTAGGTACATATGTGCGAGATATGCCTCTACCTTCTTATATCTAGACAGGGATGTATTGCTTAAAAAAGTCACAAAATATATATATTACCAAAATTCAAGGATGTTCTTCCATACTATTCTTTAATGTCCATCTTAGGGTAACGTTCTCAAATCAGAGTCTTTCTAAATCTCATTTTCAATGTTTGTATTAAACATTATTAGATACCAACTATAATTCCCCGACCCTACTTACCCAGAGTTAGTGCACTATTACATAACATTATCACGATCACAAAAGATCAAGTCTTGAAAGACATATTAGTTTAGTATCCTTGGATATACTATATACATTAATATGTTTTACATTACTTTATAAAATGAAAAATTAAACAACATAGTCTCCATAGGCCACATTCATATCCATGAGATTATCCCTATAGGTCATTCATAATACACTTTATCACATCTTGGGAAAAATAATACATAGAAACTGGTGAGCTCAGATGCTCAGTAAGGATAACAATATAGCAGAAACTTTCATAAATAAGCATAAATATTTAAAGCAATATATCAGACTAAAACAGAAGCCTTTTAAAATTGAAATTCACCGTAATATGGAAAATATAAAATCAAAAATAATTCCATTTACTTATTCACATGGATATTCTACTAGTTGAATAATCACATGAAATATTAATAGCCATATTCTTAATGAAGGAATGCATAATGGAAGACTTCATAACCACAAAGTCAAGGCCTTGAGCCAAGACTACTAATATGATTTTGTTAACGCCTTCTTCCTAGACACTAGTTTTTTCTATGACACCTACCAATGCATCAAGAAGCTATAGCGGGCTCCACCCGTCACGTACTATTTCCAATGCATTCCTCATATGAAAATGTGTCAACATAACATAAACATTCATATTAAAACTAGCATACGAAATGTCAATACATTATCAATAAATCATGAATGGTATAAAAATCACACATATATTGTCAAAAATATCACAAAACCTTCAATAAAATATGGAAGATTTGTATCATAATAAATAAATTACAAAAAAACTTAAAATCCATCAAAAGGAAATTGACATAGATGAAATCAAAACATTTTTTAAAGAAATATCTCTTTCTATTTTGAAATCATTTAAATGTAATATAATTATAAAAGAAAACATTTTTTTATAAAATATTATTCTAACCCTATAAGGGAATATTTGACGATGTTATAACGGAAGAAAATAGCCGCACCAACAGAATAAATTAAAAAAACATTCTTACCTTAATTTTATCAAAAAGGTCATAAAGTACATTGTTTGGAAAATGACGGCAAGATTCCTATCAAAACATATAAGGTCAAATAAGTGTATAAATGAATTTAACCCATTTTCTAGTAAATAGTTAAAATGTTTTAAAATACATTTTTAAGAAAACACTAATGTGAATGGTAAAGACGTCCCAGTAGATTCTTACATAAAAACAACCTCGTATAAAAAAGAGATTGTGAAATTAACCCTTAACTTGTACTTTTCCTTTGTCAAGGGTAGGTTAATTTCCTATATAATGGTGAAATAATTGTTATTAAATTTTACATGAACCATATACATTAATATGATTTCAAATATGATCTTATAATATTTCTTTGTTAATGATATTTTAATAGTATCATCATTTTGGGTGTTAACTGATTCGTTTTCCTTTATAAGCATTGTTACGTAAGTAATGTTTGTTATGGATAGGATGTATAATATTCATATTCAAAATGATATTAAGTCTTTAAAAATTATTTTTTCCAATCATCAAATGAAAATTATTCTTGAATGGATACGATGGGGAATGAATCTCATCACATTCGTGGAGACTGTAATCCGTACGTATGTACGAGTGAAAATATCAATCTATTGATATTAAAATCGTATATAATTTGATGTTATATCTTATACACAGAATCATTATCATGTTATATTTATTATTTACATCATTTATACTCGTTATTATACCCATCCAAATGATGAAGTGTTTGAATAACAAACTATACCACGACGTGGAGACGGTAATCCTTACGTACGCACGAATTGTGACATTATCATTTCTAGGATGGATAGAATAATGAATATGGATGTACCGTTTTTATAATAACATCACAGTATATAGAGGATAATGGATTTATTATTTTAGAATTGAAAAAACAAAGAAAGGGGAAGTTGAAGGATTAAAGAACTTGAAAGAGGTTATGAAATATTTACCTCTTCTTTGGGTTCATTCTTTTGATTTGATCAAAAAGGATCATCAGGTTGGCATTCTGACTAAAGGAAGGACTCTAAGATGAATTTAGGAAAATTTAGAGGATATTTGGGTAGGGTTTGGACTAGCCAAATGGCTAGGAATGTGTAAATTTGAGAGAAGGGTAAGTGCTCTTTTATAAGAGAGGTGAGGGTCACATTAGGAAAAGCTTGAAATATTATTTTTTAATAAAATAATATTTTATTTATAGTGGCTCAAAAATGAATTATTTAAAGGATAATGTGGGTATGAATCGAAATCCTCTCAACCAATATGTTTTAGATAGGTTTAGGTCATTATATCAACCTTATCTTTTAGATTTAACTCTTAGTTAAATATTTTGAAAATTACCATGTCTCTTTGTATTTTTATATTATATGGTTAATAATCATAATATAAACTTCATAGAGAAACTCATGTGGTTCATTAATGAAATATATGTTATTATTTAATCTCTTTTTCCTAAACATATATTTTTATGAATAAAATATCAATTAATAATATAATATTTGTTTCAAAAACTATTTTACGTTCAATTTGAAACTATTTAGTATTTTGTTTTTGTTAAATTCATAACAACATTATTAATTCAACAAAAATTCATTTAATCAACCCTAACATGTCATATTAACCTATAAAATTAGTGGAGTTCATTAAAAGTCTAAAATTAGATTTATTTGGATATTTATAATATCATTTGTTTTAATCTTTCATTAATAAGATAATTAATGCATTATCATTGGTTCATAAATAAATTAAGTTATTTAATTTCAAAAAGTTATAAATAAAATGACATTATGTATTAAATTTAATTATCATTATAATGAAAATTTATAGTCAAATTTATATTATGTATAACCATAGAATAAAAATGGTTTTGTTATTAAACTTTG
This sequence comes from Viscum album, assembly GCA_963277665.1. Taxonomy (NCBI): domain Eukaryota; kingdom Viridiplantae; phylum Streptophyta; class Magnoliopsida; order Santalales; family Viscaceae; genus Viscum; species Viscum album. The sequence continues at coordinate 1,494,594,908 of OY728159.1, forward strand.
AATTTAACTCTTTTAACTCTTCTTTAAATACAATAATAATAAATGTCATAATCTATTCCAAGAGGACCTAAAGGATCATATTTTATTTATAAGGTTGTTTTTGGTTTAATTACACTTATCCAATATAATTTTTACATGTGTTAGAGTAATAATAATATCATTTTAACCCTTAATTTTCCTATTTACTTTCAACTGTGTTAATAAGAGTAAAAACTTACTATTCACCAAAAAATATTTTCATCTTATTGAACCACATTTACATACTGATATCAACCATGTTTCTATGAATTTTGAAATTCAACTCACAGAAATGGTAAATTTGTTTTTTTGCAAATTGGAAAATGCTCCTAAGAGGTGGGTGAAAGATGTTAAAAAGTTAAATAAAAAATTATATATATAATATTATAACAAATGACTCCAATGAATTATATTGAACATATAAAGGTATTATGTATCTATTTTAACATAAAATAAATATAAATTAAAAAATTAATTATTTAATTAAAAAGTCTGTTTTAAACATTAACGTATTGTTTTTCACTATTCATCAAAAAATGAATGTTTTCAGAAAAATACCAAAAATTCACCCTAAGATAATTTCGATATTTCTAATCAAAAAATGAAGTCCATTTTGAATGATAAATTTATTAAATTTTAAAAAGAGTTTTTTACTATTCATATTAGCTAGTTTGATTTGTTGTGATGTGTTTGAACTCGAAGTTGTGTAGAACACAAGCTATTGTCTTATTCAAAGGGAAACGTACTGTGGAAGTTTGGGATGTTACATTCTCCCCCCCTTAAAATAATTTTTTACTCAAAATTTATAGAATATTACTACATAAAAAAGATTCATGTGGTTCTTCATCATATGGTCCTCATGTTCCCATGTTGCCTCTTCCATCTTATGTTTTCTCTATAAAAACATTACTAAACGAGTCGTCTAGTTATTCATCACTTATTCTCTAATATCAATAATTATGATAGGATCTTCACAATAAGATAGATTGGGTTCCAGTTCTTATTCTTCATAGATGAGTACAAGTGTTGGGTCAGGCATGTATTTTCTCAATAGTGATATTTGGAACACATCATGAACTTTGGAGAGACTTGGTGGCATTGTCAAATGATAAACTACAACTCTAATTCGTTCTAGAATATCAGAGGCCTGATGTACTTGGGACTCAATTTACCCTTTATACTAAAACGTATAGCACCCTTTTATGTAGATACCTTCATGAAATCAAAGTCTCCTATAGAAAATTCAAATCCTTCCTTCGGTTATCGGCATAGTTATTTTGCCTACTAAGGGATTCTTTGATGTGGGTTTGGAAAACCTTCACCTTTTCCATTGTTTCCTCAACAAGTTCTAGGGCTACGAGTTTTCTTTCACCAACATCATCCCAACAAGTTGGTGTGTGAAATCTCTTTCTATATAATGCTTCATATGATGCCATTTGAATACTTTAATGGAAGCTACTGTTATAGGAAAATTCTACCAGAGGTAAATATTGATCCCGTGCACCTTGAAAGTCACTTGAGAAAGATCGCAACATGTCATCTATGGTTTGAATAGTCTATTCTGATTGTCCATTAGTTTGAGGGTGGTAGGCAGTGCTCAAATAAAGTTTAGTGTCCAGTTCTTTCTGAAGAATTTTCCCGAATCATGATGTAAATCGGGGATCACAATCAAAAACAATCGATAAGGGTACTTTATGAAGTCCTATAACTTCATTAATATATAGTCTTATTAGAATTTCAAGTGGTAAATCTTCTATTATATCAAGAAAATGTGCTGACATGGAAAGACGATCAACAATGGCCCATATTTCATCATTCCATCTCGGAGTCTTTGGTAGCCCCATAACAAAGTCCATCGTAATATTATCCCATTTCCACTCAGGTATGGGAAGAGGTTTCAGGACTCTTCCAGGTTTTTTTCCTTCTAGATTTCACTTGTTAAAAAACCATACATCTTGACACAAAATCATCTATCTCCCTCTTTATTTTGTCCCACCAAAAATGATCCTTTAAATCTCTATATATCACAGTTCTACCAGTGTGTATAGAGAAATTGTAGCTATATGCATCATCCAATAGTTCCCTTTTTAAGATCAGGTATATGAGGATCACAAAGTCTCTTCCCAAATTTTAAAATTCCATCTTCATATTTGAAGTCTCTAAATCTCCCATCATTCACAGCTTTAATATTCTTTTGAAACTCCTCACCATCAGTCTGAGAACTCTTTATCCATTCTAGTAAAGATGTTTTGGAAACCATTTGAAAACCTATTGATGCTTCACTTTCCATGAATATTCCCATATCCATTTTCACTAGATCCATGAAAATATGATCCCTTTAAACTCACATCTTGTTCAAAACTCAATGATCATTTCTGCTCATCGCATCTTCCTCCTTATTTTCCTTTATTTGGTGGTATTGTATTGTTAAATCATAATCCTTTAGTAGTTCATTCCATCTCTTTTTCCTTATAATTAAGGGTAAAATAATATTAAAAAATTACACTAACACTTTACATAATAACATTCAACTAGTTTTTTCATCCTAAATCATCCTTGGGTTGAAATGGTATCCTTCGGAAGCCACTGGTAAGAGATTAGGACATTTAATATAATGTATATAAATAAAATTTAAAGACACCTAACTCAAATTTTAATAACTATATACTTTTTTATAAGATTATACCAAAACTAAATTCAATTATCAATATACATTTTGAATATAAAATGATTTTTTTATAATAGTAATTTATTAGAAATTTTTTAGTATATATATAATTACTTTAATTTTTGATACAATGATGATGCCGAAATTATTTAATTGATGAAAAGTCTATAAAATAATTTTAATTAAAATTATAATAATCATTAAAACACCAATAAACGTAAAAAAATCATACTGGTTGATTATATTTTGACCATAATCAAACAAGGGTTGAACTTTTCACCCTTTGGAGTCACATGGAAAAGATTATGACATTTATAATATTTTATTTAAATTTATGATAATGATTTCCCATTCATGTTTTCATAAATATAAATCATTTAAAATAGTAATTTCCAGAATATATATTTGACTATAAATATTCATTTGAAATCTAAAATATTTATGGTCACTATCTTATTTTATTTTTAATTTTTACTCAAAAATTATATAAAATATTTATAAAAAATGGATTTAGTAAATATATTATTAGTGTAAATATGAAATTAATGTTATTAAAAATATTAAAATTAATTTAACATAAGATAATTAATATATCCAAAAAAATTTAAGATGACCTTGAAACTTTGGGATATAATAAAATATTTTGTTCTAGGATAACATCTTATCTTGTTATTTCTAAAAATCCAATTAATGAATATCATCAAAATGGACACAATTGATATTTTATCAAAATATTGTTTTATTAAATTATTCAATAATAATAATAACTTTTTTTTAATAAAAATTATGATATGTTCTAAAATGTTCTAAACAAATTTTATAGCCAAATTGAAATCAAATAAGTAAAAAAATACAATAATTTAATTTTTAATAATTTTTCACCAGAGAAAGTTAAAATTGAATACCAAAGAGTCAATTAGAATGACACGTTTTATTTAGACAATTAAACATGTCCCTTTTTTATGATATTACATCGTATTATTATCTCATCTTCAAAAATATGAAATTTTGGAGGATTTTTTAATAGGTTTTTATTTCATTATAAACTAATATTTTTGGAGATTCCAAAAGTGCTCCTCACCTCAATTATAAAAATGTACATTCTCCCTCACCTCATCAATTCACCATGATCCCTCATTCCCAAACTTACCCTACCAATTTACCTTCTCAAATTCGTTAGTTACATTCAAGATGTTATTGTATTATTAATATACCAGCTCTAGTGTCCCTAAAAGGATATCTAGAGGGAGCTCATAGAAGAAGAGATAATCTTTTTTACCGACTCGCTCACGGTCATTTCTTCTTGTAATTACTATTCCTATGTTTTTTCCATTAAAAAATATTAAATATTTTATCAAATATATGGTTATATTTTATTATTATTAGGGAATAACAATATTCCCCCTTTTACCCATTTCACGAAAAATGAAATCACCATGTATGCATATGTATGGCTTACCATATCCATGCCAATGTGTAATATTTTTTTCATCACCACTTTACTTGTATGGGTATAATTATAGAAATAATAATGATATGTGATTATTATAAAAATATATTGATTCCAGAACAATATATATACCATGCACTTCCAAAAAATTTCATAATTAATGGAATGATATCATCACTAGTGCGTACATACAGCCTACCCTTTCTACGACACGTGGTGATTCATTATCCGTGATAGTATTAAAATAATGATTTCATAAGTGTATAGAATGAATAAATATTATATATATTAAATTATTATCATTATAGAAATGATATAAATGAAACATATGAAGAATAATTAGTATTTAAACCATAAAACATGCAGCAAATAACCCATAAAAGAAGAGTAATAAGGAAATATTATTAAATGGGTGATAATATGATCATATATGATATTATAGATATAAATATTTTTTGGGAATATGTTAATAAAATTATTTAATTCATTATATAGGATATTTAAAATGCATATAAAGGAATTTAAAAGTAAGTAATGGGACAATTTTACAATCACATTATTATCCAGGACTATTAATACGTAAGTATTTACGGGGGGTATTTATGATCCAAGACCATGTTTCTTAAAATGGGTTTCAAGAATATTTTTATTATTTTAATATACTTTTTTTATTTATATTTTTCCCATTTTTGACTTTTTATTAAATTGTTTGAAAAGAATCTTTTTTTATGTGAGGTACTGTTTGAGTTTTATTGAGAAAATATGAGAAGAATGTTTCTAAATTATATGTCATGAAATGATTTTTATGATTTCATGATACAATAATTCCTTGATAAATCACATAAAATATTACATGGTTATTTTAAAATAGAATGCTTTCTTTTAAAATTGTGTGTAATTTTAATGAAATAAATACATTTTCAAGGAAGAAATAATATTTTCTTTAGGAATTATTTTTAAGTGATTTCTCAAATTCTACTTATATTTAAAAAGGGATATTTTTCAACGGTGTTATTCCTATTATTACAATTTTGTATTTCTTTTTATGATGGTATGATATTTATGAAACCCATTTCTTTCTATGGGTTATGTTATGATTAAAATATTTATTTGAAACCCGTTTTATTTTAGAGGTTCTGATGTGATGAATGATTTTTATTCTTGTGGAACACATATGTATGGTTTTAATTATGTGATGATTTTTACCTATATATCCCCCCAAATTATTTTCTTAGAGATAGATATATATCGAGAGATAGAAAGGACTGAAATAGGAAATGATCTCGGTTTAGTAATATATGGCTGGATTGATAAATTTCCTCTATTAAGTAATACAGGGCTAAAAAGGTAAGTAAACCTAGTTTTGTAATACAGTGCTGGAATGAGTTTTTAACTAGATTCAATAAATGACTTTTTCACTATTATGGTATTATAAATGATCGTAGGATAATATAGAAAAAATTTCTATTCTAATTTTTTATCCACAATTCTATGTTTTATTTCATTACTACTTTATGAGGGCTCATATTCCTTTATTATTTATTCCTTAAGATCATTAAAGATTTATTTCATGACACAATATTTCGATATTTGTTATATGTGGGGTGATTTGAGAAATTTATGTTCATGTTTTTACATTAAAATTTTCCATGTTTTATTTGATATATTCCATGCTTACCATTACTAAGAATATGAGTTCACCCTTTTCATATGTTTTCTTTTCCCAAATCTATAATGAATTCTTTTAGGTAGGAAAACAAAAGGGGAAGATCTTTATGGGAGATGTTGAAGATATATCACCAAATTTGATGAATGTGTTACATGTTTTCAAAGGAACAAAACTAATACTTTCTTTGAGAATCCTTTTGTGTAATTTATTATATATTTTGTAAAATTAATGTAGTTTCCATGAACATAATGCTTGTGTCATTATAGTTGGTATCCGTTCGAAGTTTTAGTTGACCTTTGGAGAATAGGATGTGAAAACATTAGGTAAATCCCTATAGATATTTCTATGGATATTTTTTGGTATTTCCCTAAGGATAAGTCGAACTAAAGGTTAAAATCCTAGAATTTTTGTAACCATCATGAATATCCAAGGATTAAACCTAAGGTTATGTTTATTGAAATATAATAATTAATTTCCCTTAATTATGAGTTTTTTGTCAATTATAAATATTTCTCACACATTGATTTATGATATTAGTCAATATCCAAAACTATATAGAACATTGTTAACATTGTATTTTTCAGATATGGAAAGTGTGGTAATTATATATCCTAAGTGAAAATATCATTAAGATAATCTATAAAGTGGTACGATTTCAAGTTATACAACTTATGATAAAGATGTTGAAAATGACATATGAAAGGTATGGTATATACAAAAAATATTTTTTAACATAAAAATAAATATCATTATAAGATTAAGGTTTATAAACCTTAATAAATTATTTACATATCATATTATTGGAATGAATAAAATAATGATGCATGAATAATGGGTTAAGAATAAAGTTGTATGATTGAATTGTATATGTTTTGGAATTAAAGGATTATGTATAAGTATTTTCATTATAAGATTTTCATTAAGGATTGAGAAGGATAGTTGAACGATGATAAAGACATAGAAATGTGATTTAAGGGAAAGGTAATATTTTGATTATGTGAAGGTAAACCTTAATGTGGTCATGATATTTAGAAAATTGTGTTTATGATACGTTGTTAATGATAAATTAAACAATAATAATAAAGGAATAGTTCACATGAGGTTTATTCACTGATGGATGAAGTTTCCATATTTTTGGGACTTAAGGAATAAATCCAATATACCTTGGAATGAGGAAACATTCATATTTTCAATAAGGATATATGGTAATTTAGGTTATTATCATGACTGAAGAGAATACAAGACGAAGGTGTTCACATGTATGGAATATGACCATCAATAGATACCTTATGATATATGGGAGATAAATATGAAGCCATGTTAGTACACCTCTTTCTAATGTTTTCGATTTTAAGTTGTTAAATGGATTATAAGGTTATCAGTTTATGGAAATTTCATGTTAGAATTTGGATGAAGCTTGTTAGAATAAGGTATTATCTTATCATAAGTGGACTTTTCCATATTTTATAACTTGTGGTAACCTTTTTATTGTGATAAATACAGATGTAATGGCCCACCATCATATTTATGGATCTCATTATCTGCTAATTCTTCAAGAGGGTTAAATTCAATATCATTTCTTGGAATAAGAGATGATGTTGTAATTACCCAAGGCACAAAAAAGGGATATTTTTTTTAAATCATCTAAGTATATCATCTTGTGATAATTCATTAACATTATGGAAAGGTATCATGATGTAAAACAATGACTTATTATCATTAATTTTTATGATATCAGTGAACTCTTTATTGATTCTTTAGTTTTTGGTTTGGTTATTGTCAACTTTATTTAGATCAGATGCTTTTTAGTGATCAGAGATCATTATCAATATCTATCATTATTTATGATTTCCCTTCATTCCCAAATCATCATCTACGATCTCCTACATAAAAACCTAGTTATGAGTTACATTAGGTAAGAATAATGTTTCTGTCATTACCTTTTAAAAGAATAATTTATTTTTTTATGATATGGGTTTTTATGAAATAAAAAATAATTTATTAATCCTTTTATAAGCCAAATTAATTTCAAGGGTGAAATTCATTTTAATGGGGTAGAATTTATCACCTCTAGAGTTTTATGAGATAGATTTCTTATAATTTTGTTGATTTCCAATGTTTTACTCTAAACTGAGAAAATGGTGTGCTACACTCAACACTAAATTATCTAGAAGTATATGAAACACTGTGTTCATCCTGTGTTATATACATTTTTGAGTTCTTTTTATCGATTTCATTTCACGCAAGATCGAGTTTAACTGAAAAATTAAATATTATTATGATACCCTATAACCTTGACATTTTTATGGTAGGAATGAATAGAATTAACTAAATTATGAAAATAATCCTTACATATATATATATTATGAATTATTTGGTGAGAAAAAAGTTATAAATGAGAATAAAAACCTTTTTAAATAAGATTAAATCCTTTTCTGAAAAACTATTTAAATGGATATAAGTGTGTTTATAAAATAAAAAGATTTCTCTTCATAGATTTTTAATAATTAAATATATATTTTATATATTCAATATAACATTTATTATTCATCTTATTTGTTTTTAAGACATTATATAAGAAAAAAATCAATTTTTTGGATAAAAGAATTACTTTTTTCCAAAAAAATAGTTTTGTCACCTTTTGAGGGTGCACCCATTATAAATCTACTTTTGGACACTTTTTTATATCTTATTTGAGAAAATAAACTTATTATTTGAAATCGGGTTTTGAAAATTTATTTTAGTTAAATTTTTTGTATTTTTCTAATAAGTTTCACATTTTGATGAATATTAAAAAAAATAATTCATTTTAATTGAAAAAAACTTATTCATCAAATTTATTTATAGGTAAAAATTATTTATTTGAATTGTTTTAAAATATAAATATATTATATTTTTATTATTTAATATTATTTTGTTCATTGGATTAATTTTATATCGAATTTAGACGTAAAAATATTTCAATCTTTGGCATGTTTTAACTTCTAAAACTGATTTTCTCATTTCAAAAACATGATTAATTTTAAAAAAATTACTACAAATTCTCTGTTTAAAATTTTTTAAAAATTGATTCCATATTTTTAATCAGTGGGTCTAAATTATTCCATTAGGTTTATTTTATTTTCTGGGTAATATGAATAGTAACTTCAAGAATTTTTATTAATATAGTAAAAAGGTCAATCAAGTAATTAAGTTTAAAAATAATATTATAAAATTATCCTGAAACTTTTAATAATTTCATTGGATGATTTTTTTGGACAAAATATTCCTTGGGTAGAAATGGAATCCTTTGGAAGCCACTAAGATGATATTAGGACGTTAAATATATTTTAATAAAAGTAAAGTTAAAGATATCTTAATCCAATTTTAATAACTCTATCGTTTTTAATATAAGGTTATACATAATCTAAATTTGACTATAAATAAAAATGTTAAAGATAATTTTTTTAATTATAATGGTAATTTATTTGAAATTTTGAGGATATAAATAATTAGATTAATGTATTATACAATGATGATGTATATATTATTTAATTAATAAAAAATAAATAAAATAATTGTATTTAAATTGAAAATAATTATTAAAAGACACAAAAACATGAAAAAAAACCTACTGTTTTATTGTATTTCGACCACAATAATATATGGGTGTAATTATTAACCTTTTGTTTCTACATGGAAAATAATATTACAATTAAAATATTTTATTTAAAGTGATATTAAAGTAGTCACATTCATGTTTTAATAAATATAAAATTCCTAACATAGGATTTTCTAGAAGATATATTTGAGTATAAATATTCAAATAATATCTAGAAGACTTATTTTCATCATCCAATTTTTTTATTTTTTAATCAATAAATAATTATATTAAATAATTATGCAACACTAATGTAATAATTTATTTTATTAATTGGAATATCAAATTAATATTATTAAAAATATTAAAATAAATATAATTTGGGATAATTTATATAGCCAATAAATTTCTTAGATTACATTGACCCTTAAGGGATATAATAAAATATTTTTCTTGAGGAAAAAACCTTATCATGATGTTTTTAAAAATCAATGAAATGAATAGTGTTAGAATTGACACTATTGATATTTATTTCAAAATAATGTTTTATTAAATTATTTAAATATCACAATAAATTTTAAAAATATGAATTAATGATTATATGGAATGTAATGTTCTAGATTTTTAATTAATGGTCCCATTGACATCAAATAATTAAGAAATACACTATTTTAATATAAAATAATTTATTACCTTCATTGTAATTAAAATACAATAACTAAGGGTTAATTAAAATGAAAAGGTTTAAACTGATAGGAAAACGTGTCTAAAATTTATTTATTGATAACATTAAAACCATATATTAAATTATATTATAAAATATTTCATTTTTGATGACTTTTTATGAAGATTGATTTTTATAATAAAGTAAAACATTTTGAGACTCCAAATGTGCGCCTCGCCTCAATTATAAATCGGTTCCACCTCCCTCAATTATTTACTTCACCTACAGAATTTATTCTCAGCCTCACCCTAAAATTTTATCTTCTCAACATTCCAAGTTAAATTATAGAGGTTATGGTTTTCTCAAAATACCAACTCTAGTGTACCAAAAAAGAGATCTAGAGGGAGCTCGTCGAAGAAGAGGTAATCTCCTTAACTGTCTCTCTCAATATCTTTTCTTTGTATAATTCATCTTCTTATGTTGTTTACATTATAAATCAATAATTATAATATCTAAGATATTATGAGATTTTATTTTAATTATTGAGCAAAAATATTCCACGTTCTACCCATCCTATGAAAAATGAAATCACCACATATACGGACGTGCGACTTACCGTCTCCATGTCGTGGTGTAATCTATTTTTCATAACCACAATACCTAGATGGGTATAATGATGGAAATAATAACTATATATGATTATTATAACAATATATTGATTTTATAAATATATATATACCATTAAATTCTATACCATTTCATAATTAATGGAATGATATCATCGCTCGTGTGTACATACGACCTGCCATCTCCACGATGTGATGCGATTCATTCTCCATGATCTCATTTAAATCAGGATTATAGAGATGAATAGAATAAATAAATATGATATATGTTACATTATTATCATTCAATAAATGATATAAATTGAACACATAAATAATAACTTGGATTTATACAACAAAACATAAAACAAATAATGCTCGAAAGATGAGTAATAATGAAATATAATTAAAAAGGTGGTAATATTAACATATATGATATCATATATATAAATATTATTATAGAATAAGTTAATAACATTATTTAATACGTTATAATTTATATTAAAAATACATACGATGGAATTAAAACATAAGGTAATGGATAATTTCAAAATCTCATTATTATTCGAGATTGTTTATACGTAAGTACTTACAGTTGTATATTTATCATTAATGTCCATGTTTCTTGAAAAAAAATCCAGAATATATTTTTTATTATTATATAATTGTTTAAGGTCAATTTTACCCCTTTTTTAATTTTTATTATACATTGTGAAAGATATCATTTTTTTATACGAGGTACTTATTAACTTTTCCAGCAAAAGTACGAGAAGAATATTTCTTTATCTTATACAGCACGAATGCATTTTTATGATTTCACAACACCATAATGACTTGAAGATTACCTTAAATTAATAAATGTTTATTTTAATATAAAATAATTTCTTTTAATGTTTTTTGTCCTATTAAAAAATGAAAAATAGTTTCAAGGAAAAAAGAATATTTTATCCCAGAATTATTTTTATGCGATATCTCCATAGTTACTTAGGTTTTAAATGGGTTATTTTCCAAGAAATATATCCCTATTATTACTATGATATATTTAGGTTAATAGTGGTATGATATTTATGAAACCTATTTCTTTCTATGGGTTATGTTATGATAGAATGATGTTTATGAAATCAATTTCATTACAACGATTCTAATATGATAATGATTTACTTTTCTATAGAACACATAAGTATAGTTTTCAATATGTGATGGGTGGGACATATGTCTACCTATAATGCATTGGTTAAATAATTATATCTATGATATATATAGGAGTGTAATGAGAAATGGTCTCAATTTAGTAATAAAGGGATGGAATAGGAAATGTTCTCATTTTAGTGATACTAGGATGAAAAAATAAGTAAACCAAGTTTAGAAATAAAAGACCAGAATGTGTAGTGAACTCAGTTTAGTAAAGGAATTTTTTCACAATGATGTTCTTGGATATTATTCTTACATAATAAGAAAATGATTTTCTTTGCTTATATGTTTTTCATAATTGCGTGATTTATTCCAATGCTATTTTCTCATGGCTCATGTTATTTTACGATCTATACCATATGACCTACCTTGATTTATTACATGAATCAATATTTTTACATATTTTACATGTGGTGTGATTTTAGAAAGTTTTTTCATGTTTTTACATTATTATGTTAATGTTTTGTTCGATATTTCCTATGTTTACCATTTCTGAGCATCTAAACTCACCCTTTTCATATGTATTCTTTTCCACAGGATATAAAGAAAGGTATTAGGTAGGTAAAATAAAGGGGATGATATTTATGGGAGAATGTAGAAGATCATTCACTAAATTATATGAATGTATTATAAGTTTCCGAAGGCACTAAACTAATATAATCTTTGGGAATCTATTTTTATAATGTATTAGGAATTATGCAAAAGTAATATAATGTCCATTTACCTTAAGAAAGGGTCTTTAGAGTTAATATAAATATAGGAAATAAATGTATTATGGATGATAATAGAAACCAAATTATTTTAACTTGTCTACATACTATATTTTTAGTAATTTCATGTCATTTTATAAAAAATATAATTATAAATTATCATTAAAATCAATTCTTAAAACTTCTAATTAAATTGATTTTACTAACATCAATAATACAAGTAAAATTAAAACCAAATATTTTTTTATTTACCTAAAATGTAAATTTCATATATAAATTTTTTTACAATGTTATTTGTCTCAAATATATTTAATTTTATATTCTTTAATATATATTATTATATTTTTCCATTTATTGAATAATTAATGTGTCCACATTGTGTAAATGGTTAAGGTAATTATTTCATATCTAAAAATAAAAAAAACATACCAAGATGAAAATACATATTTTATATTTAAAATTAATATTTATAATAAAACATGTGATCTTTTTTACCCTATTAAAGAGATATTATAGTTAATAAAAAAATATTGTGACATTCTTTTACTTTTCTTCAAATAAAATATTATAAAGGTCATAACGAAATTAAAATTAAAACAAAGGCCATATTACAACTATTTAATTATTATTAATGAAATGGAATCATAAAATAAACTCAATAAAATTTTTAGGGTCATATTATAATCCTTCTCATTTGATTTATAATATTAATTATAACATTTAACCTTTAGTATTATAAAAAAAATAAAGTTACTATTTTTAATTACCAAATATAATGGTGACTTGTTTAACAAATTTGAACCCAAAAATTAAAAATATGTAAAAAAAATTTCAAAAATAGAAACATATAAATTTTTTAATTTAATTTAAATTTAAACCATAAAAATAGGACGAATAAAGGCTTTTAAAAAATGACCATTAAAAATATTAAAACAAATTATAGTAAATTCATGTATACAACAATTTCAAAAACCATAAATGTATTATATAAAGGAACTATTGAAATTTTAAAACTAATCAAAAATAATATTTTACGTTAAAATACTTTAAATAAAATTTATCTTTCAATAACAAACAATATTTTAACTTTCTATTAAAAAATAAATTTTTTCCAAAATTTATAAAAACATTTTCTAAATATAATTTTGATTTTATTAATTCAAAAAAAATTCAAATAATTTTTTCAATATTTTAAAAAATTCAATATTAACTTTTAAAAATAAATAAACTCCATCTTTAAGAAAATTTTATTTGAGGAACAAAATCAATTTACAAAAAAATAACATTTAAAAAAATTAATTCATAAATTTGAAATTAATATTACAACAATATATATTTCATAATACAGTTAATATTATTCATTCCCTCCAATTTAACTACTTGTTTATAACGGTTATATATAAATAATAACAATAGATTTCTAATTTATTCTTGGGGTTGCATATATTGTACACTATTGAAAAAAGTATTTATTTCTATAAAATTGGATATTAAATTGACCCCACTTTAAGAATTTATTTCCTCTCCATTTCAATTCTATCCTGGTAAGTAGGGTTTAGCTTATCAAAATTCATTTGTTGAAAACTCGCATCTTCAAAAGAGATAGAGAAAGTTCTTCTTAAAAAGTTATTAATTAATGTAATATGGACATATGGAATAACCCAAAATAGGTTTCCAAATATGATAACCTAAGTGGGAAGATAAAACCTAAATATGGAAGAAAAAATAACATGCAAGGACTATAAGGGAGGGATAGAAAAAAATGCCAACAAAGAGTTGACCATCACAAAACAATAAATATGTGATGGATTAAATGGATATTGGTTTCCCTGTAAAAAACTAAATGGATAGAGTTTTTTCATAATAATTTTAAATAATTTGAAGAATTATATTACTTCCAATATGATGAAAATAAAAAAAGATTACTTAAAAATTATTATTTCAACCTATAATCAATCCCCACAAGAAACTCTTCTTTTTCTCCTAATGATTATATTCAAGGTGAATGTTTCTGGCATAAAGCAATTGAATGAATTAATATGGGTCAAAATTTTCACAAAATAATAATATTTTATTCCACTTATCTTTATGAATTAACCAAAAAAATGGTTATCACAAGATAATATGATTCCAAAAAATAATAAAACATAATATGAATAAAAACTACTTTAATCTACTAAATTTTATTATAATATAGATTGTTCAATATAGATCAATAATAAAAATACTTATCCTTAAAATTTGTCAAAAAAACTTCAAAACTAAACTTTTTAAAAAAATATCAAGACTTTAGTTCATAGTCTTCAAAGATATAATTAATATTTATCTTATAAAATAAAATCAATCACTCTTAATATCTCATACCAAAAATATAATTTCCCAAATCATATAATCTCTAAGATATGATATTCATTTATATAAATAACATGTGTTTCCATAAGCCATAATAAAATTTTATATTCATCCAAAATATAACTCAACCTTTATTTCTCATGTAAAATCCCATAGTATAATGTTTACTTTAATCCTATAATTCTCTCCAAAAATATAGTTACCTTTATCCAAAAATAACATTAATCACATAATCATCAAATCAATTAAAATCCCATGGTTATTTATATGATAAAACATATGTTCCCAAATTGAACATAAACTATGTATTTTAGATCATTTAAATAATGAAAAATAATTTCATACTAACAACGACTTCATGTAGGCCAATAGTAGGTGATTGGCCCTTATCGCCCTTTATTTGTGGGATCAAGCCTCGTGACCTTTCTATATGTGATGTGTTGTCACTCGAAATGTGGGTTATCAGTTTACTAAAGAATAATACTTAAAAATTCTAGAAGTTTGATAAAAATCCTAAAAAACCTAGTATTTTCAATATTAAATCTATGTTTTTACCATAGTTTTTATCTCGTGCCTTTCATTTTTCATACCAAGAAAATAATAACCCATAATTACTTTGAAAAAAAATAACATATAAACCTAAATGGTTATATATATCTTTAGAATTATTATAACATTTTGAAAAGTTCATTATTCCTAAAATATATTTTTTACTTGATAAACATAATGGTTACATATACATAAAATATCTATCAAAACATATTACTAGACACCAAAATTACTCCAATTATTAAAATAGTATTAATTATTTTACACTGATGATTGTACTTAAATATTCCACGACGTCACAACTCTTTAATGTAGATACCTTAATCACTCAACTTTGATTATAATCCCTCAAACCTGATTTTAAATCTTATTCTTTAAAAATTATTTCATATAAACAAAAATATGAATCTAGTACAAAGATTTAGTAATTTCAAAACATATCCCAATAAATCATCCATGCCATTCATATGCCATTTTTTAGTTTTAACAAATTCAATTATAACAGAATTTTGAATTTATAAACATTTATCCCCACAATCTTCCTAATATCATTCATGATCCTTCCCCTTGGGATATCAATTTGAATAATAAACTTTTTCCATACATTTAAATCATTCAATTGATAAATTGAGAAGAAATTATTTCCCCTTCATAGAGTTGGCTAGACGCTTCAATTTCGATGGATGATTATTACTTTATGACCCTCTTTACCATATATGAAACATTTTTCCATTATTTTAAGAAATATTACTTGGTTATTTTTTCCATATTATAAAAAATAAAACATTTTATGTATTTATCTTTGTGATCATTATCACATGGAATTCCATAGGGTTTCATTTACCAAGTATTTTTTATATTATGAAACTCACATAAGTTCAAGTTGATAATCATTTCTCTTGATATCTGGTTATGAGTATCTATAAGAGTAATCACTATAACTCCCATTCTATTTGATTTCTTGTTTAAACTACCCCTTCATTTTCCTGTACATAAATTTTAAATTTTGTCCCTACTAGATATTTAAATTTACTAAAAACCAAAATGATAGTGTGATCATATCAATAAAAAAATAATGAACCATCTTATAAGGAAGATAAAAACTAATACATATTTATTCATGTCACATCTATCTTATTTTATTTATACAAAATAACTATGATTTTGCATAGCATAATGACCGTGGTGGTTAAAATGAATTTTAATATATGCTCAAATTACAATAAATCCTTTAATGTTTTCTAAACCTGACATTGATAACAACTGTTAGGAATAGACCTTAATGATTACATATTATAGTGAATTTATACAGGAATTCAATTTTGTAAATTCCCAAATGCCTTTTAGTTTTAGGGATCTATATAATTATGTCCAAACTCTTACGAATTTTACAAAGATGATACTTCTGATCAGTTTCAATTTCTCCCAATATATAAATGATTTAAAATAAAATTTTATTTATTTTCTTGATAAGTCATTATGACTTCAAATTGCCATCTCCTTTTTCTTTACCTATCTATAAAACCATGTGAAAATAACTTTAAAAACATGTGGTGAGTATAATATCTTAGTAAAGGAACTATGTAAAATGGATATTTTAGTTTAGTGGAGAACATGAAACCCAATGAAAAATATTTTCTTAAAATAACAAATCTTTTTATCTAGAAAGTAATAATTTTTATTTAAAAATATCATTATATTTGATTTTCAAATCAAATGATTTCCATCATAACTCATTAGTATGAATTGAAAATTCATGTAGGTGTGTTGCAACATCATCATCATAGAGCCCATAGGGAACCCATAAAATAGGAATAACCATATTGATGACTTTAATATAATTACCTGATGAATGTAATTCCCCGACTTAGAAACCTAGAGCCTGTGAGTTATTTTTTAACATTTTTATAACAAGAAAGAATCAAATCCCGAAGGACCAATCATTATTACAGTCATGGAAAGACAAATTACACACATGATACCCATAATAAATTGTGAAATAGAAAATACTAGCAAGATGTATAATAAAACGAAATAAATAGCATCTTGTAAAGCTTATTCAAGTATTTCTTCTCTATAATCCAGGGAAATGAAACATAATAAGCGTGATCTCAAATAATTGGTAAGGGGAAATAAATAGGAATAAATAATGAATCAATTGGAATAAATTAACATATAGAGGTAAATAACATATGAAAATTACATTAAAATAACTAGATAAGGACACATCCAAATGGAAAGGTAAAAAATTGAAACCCATGTCATCTAAGTAAATAAACTGATAATGAAATGAATCCATAGATATGTTGACATAAAATATCATGGATGAATAATAACTAAATCTAAATGAGGTAATTACTTAATTATTGGATGTGTTGATTCCTAGGTACATTGTACCTTTAACATGAATACCATTCACAAGATGGTATACAACGTATCGAGTAAAAACCCATCTTATTTGGCCAAATGATTTTTGTCTCATGAGACTATTGTTGTATTAAGGGGCTATCTATAGTCGGGCCCCACCCATATCATATCAATCCAAATAATTCCTCATATATTGAATCAATAATGTGCCTTATCAAATAAACATATTGAATAAATAATTTAGATTTATCAATAATACCCCATAGGAGTATAAGTCACAAAAAAGGTTTTTTACTTTAGAACATTATTCTGAGAAAATAATATTTACACATTCCAAAGTTTCACATACCACTTTGAAACATTAAAATAATGATTCCCAATGAATTAAATGAAATTTATCATATCAATAAAATAATTTTATTCATGATATATCATATACAAACTCATTTTAAACCCCAAATAAAATTGAATTGGAACATCATAAAAAGAAGTCTCAAGGGAATGTAAATTGAGATGAAATCATTTACCTTCACCTTCCTTTTGTTTTGTAATATTAATACTTAATTATATTGGTTTGAAATATGTTAATAACTCATACCAAAACATTTATAATATTTATATTGTTATATCTTATCTAATTATAATGTCTTATTATTTTTTGGTCAATAATCTTTCATTATTTTCACTATTTGAGGAGTTAATTTCCTACTTCTCTCAAATATGTTTTGAATTGTAATTTTCTTATCCTATTAAATTAATCGTGTTTTGATAATCTCCCTAAGTTAAATCATGTTTTAATTATCTGTTATATTCAATACATATGTATTTATAATAATCTATAAAGTTTGTAGAAAAGAAATGAAATGCATTATTCGTAGAGACGGTAGGTCATACACACACATGTACACTACCATCATTTCCTTGTTGTGTTAAAAGATTTAATTGTAAATGATATGTGTATATTATATTTATAATAACATATATATGATGTATATTTTACATATTTATTTAATTCCATCCTTTATACATTCCATTTATGACATGAACGAGTCACATCGCTTTAAGGGGCAATAGTCTTGACTTCCGCAAATGAAATTATAATATTTACACAAGATGGAAGGCTTAAAGTTATGTTATAAATAAATATTATAGATGAAAAATAACTCTATAAATATCATATATTCTATATATAAACATATATTCCATCATAATGGCCACCATGAGAGATGGTAAAGGTAAAAATGTGCAATCATTGATTCGTGAGGCTGTAGTTCGTCGTATATAGATACAATATTTTCATTACCCAATGGATGGGGGTTTATTTAATTATAGGTTGAAATAATAACAAAAAAATACTAATATATTTATAATATTTTTTGTTATGTATTAATGTAATATGAAGAGTATATGGAGTGTGGAAGAAAATTAAAGAAAACTGATCGTTATAAAATGTTACCATAAAATCGGGTAACTCATTTTGGTTTATACCAAAGGGATTAATTGTAATAATTTTTTACTAAATAATGGATAAAAGGGTTGTGGTAGGGTTTTTAGGAAGCTATTTCGGAAGATATTTTCCAACCCTAAGTGTTTTAGGGGTGTAAGAAAGAGGTACAATGCTTTCCTTTTTATAGTGGAGAGGGAGTGGCACTCTTGTGAAAACCAATAGGTATTCATTAATGGGAGGTCTAACATACCAAAAGTTCCTCCATAATAGATAAATAATTGATCAAAGGGTAATAATGGTCAATTTAAACCTTCACTACACAAAAAAAATCAATAATTTAGTTCTATGGTATCTAAGATGCCCCAATTTTATCACGTTGGTTATTTTAAGGAATCTAGTTTTCTAACCTAAATAATTTAACCATTAAGAATAAACTAAAATAAGATTTATTATAAAATATATAAATAATTATTTATTAATATTATATCTAATTTATACAATAAAAATCAGATTCTTTGGAAAAATAATTTTATAATAGGCTCATTTGATGCTATAAAACACTACTTAAACCCAGACCGTGTTAACCAAGTTTTTATAATAAATGGATCAATATGTTAATTATGAAAGATAAACGGTTCCATTAATAAACCATATATACTATTTATTAACACTAAAAAATAAGTTTTATTATTATAGTATTTTTTATTCTTCAATCATTTATTAAAATATCATTTATTGTTAATTAACAATAATTGTCAATTTTGACATTTTTTATTTAATTTTAATTTTATAATATCAATATAATAGTTTAATTAACATATAATAGTTTCATAGTTGTTTAAAATGATATATTCATCTAAATAAATAAATAAATACAATAATTTAATCAATTAATTTCACTTTTAATATTTACGGTATAGTTTATTTTAGCCGGTTATTTACAAAATAATCACTACGTTGGTGTTTCTTAAAACTTTTAAGTAACTATACCATCACTAATTTTTTTTTTAAATTATTATGATAACAATAATCCATTCATATTAAAAAATTATTTTTATAACTAAATATATGATTTTTTTACGCATATGATTGTTTTATAAATGTTTAAGGTAATAAATGTTCCCTTTTGTCTTTTTCCTTACATAACCTTTTATATAGGGCACTACCATTTCATATTATCCCAATGGACACTAAAATTAAAATAAAATGGTGATATGGTATAATTATTACAATCCAATGGCTTTGGGACAAGTTTCCATGTCATTATGGTCCTTAAGATTTAGGTAGAGTCCCTAGTTAAGATCAATCTTAACTTAATCATTGTAATTAATTTTAATAAAATTCACTAATATTTTTGGCCCAAAATTAATTTGATTATATTTGTTCAAAACCATTTTACTGATTATAATCTTGAATTCTCATTTTAAAAAATTAAAATCATGTATGTGAGATATTAATCATTGAACAAATTCTGTACAACTGGGGAGAAAGTGAGTTCTTAAAGTAGAAACCATAATAATATCAATATGTTTTTTTATCTAATTAAAAATAAAAAAAGATTAAAATGAACTAAATTGGATTAATATATGAATAATTTTTCTATTTTTACATTAAATACAATTTAAAATATAATTTTACATTAATAATTATTTTAAAAAATTCAGTTTTAACTAAAATGTAGTTTTTTTCACTATTCATCAAAAAATGAAACGTCTTAGAAAAATAACAAAAAATTACACTTATATAATTTTGAAATTATGAATTAAAAAATGAAATTTAATTTTAAAAATAAAATTTATGAAATTTTCTAAATTTTGTTTTAAAATAGGTGAACCATTAATAGGCAGTATAAACTAGTCTTGTGTGTAATGCCAACTAACTTAGTTTGGTGTGTAGAATATGATTACCATTTTGTTGAGTACAAAAATAGATAAAATAAAACATATTGTAACATAAAAATATTTTAATTCATTGGGGTTTTACATTATACCCACCTTAATTAAGTTGCGTCTACATAATTTAAACATTATCTCAGTAATCAAGGGATTAATATTTTAAAATAAACCATTAGTAAAAATAGCATCATGAATAGGGTTAACAACACAAATACATAATAATAGATAAATGAAATTATAATGGTAAAATAACTATGTTTCATAGAAAGATAACAGATGTGGTAAATGAAATCATGGATAGAGAGGAAAAATCTAACAATCATGTTCTGATGGAGGGTTCAACAGAACATGGTAAAGAGAAAGTTAACAATCAAAATCCCTAAATCTGTAATGATCTAAGGGTTCATTTGATTCATATGAAATGAAGGTACTAGAAAAAAAGTTTTGGTTTCATGACCCTTTTTCTAGATTTGGGGAATTATTTCACTCTCAGAGAATATAAGTAAATATACTTACTTTGTATGTCTCTACAATCTGATCATTTGGTCGTGCATTTAACTGTTTCAACTTCATCTCTAAGAACAAGATTTATCGTATTGGGATGTAATATATTAATCTCTAAAACTAAATTGAATGTTCAACATAAAACATTTCCCAATTTTTTAATCTTTCTAAAAGATTATGATCCAACACTTTAGAAAGATGGTCCCTAAATACCCAAAATGAACATATCATTAGCCAATAATCAACACGTATAATCATTAAATTTTCACATTCTAAACATTTGAATAACTTCATCACGTATCCCCTTGAAATATTATAATAACTCAAAACACCATAAAAACTTATTAGAAACATGAATTATTATGTATTCTTATGTAAGAGGCATGTTATTGGATATATTCCTTAAACCCAAAATTATTTTAAAATCTATCAGCAGTAAAATAGACAGCTTGTCGACATGTTATTAATCATCTCCAAGGTAGTCATTACTTGCCTAAATTAATCATTTATTCATAATTCTATTAACATTAAAAAAAATATTAAGGGTCATTACTCCCTCAATAATGTGTTTCTAGAATGTTTTAACATTTTACTAGATTAATTTCTTTCTACCATTCAATATATGTTCTCTAATCCTTAATGAAAAGGTATTGTTGTAAAATCCACATATATTCCATAATTCTTATAACTAGTACCTTATTGATAAAATATTCAAATAAATAATTATTGAATTGGAATAATAATCATTCCTATTGATATATGGTAGTAGAAAAACATGATCATTATCCAATATCATTATTTGGGTTATATTACTTCGACACATGATATACTGATTTGCAAAGTGTCCCATTTCCTTGCAGTTGAAGCATTATACATAGGAAAACATTTTCATACACTTAAAATCACAAGCATGGTGTCCTTCTGTTCCATACATGTAAGAAACTCCATTTATTTTTATGAAAGTACCATGGTGTGTCTTTCCACAAATATCAAGTGTGTTAAAGTACTTCTTTCCCTTCTTCCCTTCATCCAAATTTTCTTATACAATCCTCCTCTACTCATGCCTCCACTCAAAGCCATATCACATTGATAATTTTTTACCAATCTTGTTAGCACAAGATAATATTTCCTTATATGATGATAATACTTGGGATGTTATTTCCCTTTGAAATGTGGGATTAAGACCATGAAAAATATAACTATTATAACTCTTTGGATCAGGTGAATTGGTGGACTACACATTCCTTTTTCTAGGATACATTTCAAGACAATGAAATATTCTATATTATCTCATAAAATCATAATGTATATGTAACACCCCAAGATTCTACGGTACACTTCTCTTTGAATAATACAGTAGCATGTGTTGTACGCAACTTCGAGTTCTAACACACCACAACCCATAAAACTAGCCGTTATGAATAGTAATACCCACTTTTTGAAATTTTATAAATTTTACCTTTCGAAATGAAATTTATTTTTGGATTTAGAATATCGAAATTAGCTTAGGGTGATTTTTGGTATTTTTTTGAAAACATTCAATTTTTGATGAATAGTGAAAAAACACTGAGTAATTGTTTGAAACCGAATTTTTATTTAAATAATTAGTTATTTTATTTAAATTTAATTAAGGTAAAAATAGATACATAATACTTATATAAGTCCAATTTAATTCATTGGAGTTAGTTTAGAATAATTTTAGATATATAAAAATTTTATTGAACATTTCACCGCCTTTTACCCACCTCCTAAGAGAATTTTCAAATTCACATAAAACATAATTTTACCGCTTCTGTGAGTGGATTTTCAAATATCTGAGAGACACGGTTAATATCAATGAGTAAAATTTGTTTCAATGAGATAAAAATAATTTTTGGTGAATAGTACCTTTTTACTTTTATTTAACACGGTTAAAAGTAAATAGGGTAATTAAGGGTAAAAATGATATTAATATTAACCTAACACATGTCCTAATTCTATTGGATAAGTGTATATTGACCAAATAAAACCTTATGAATAAAATATTATCATTTAGGTCCACTTGGATTAGATTAGAAAATTTATTATTATTTACTTCAAAGAAGAGTTAA
The DNA here is from genome assembly GCA_963277665.1 of Viscum album. Lineage (NCBI taxonomy): Eukaryota > Viridiplantae > Streptophyta > Magnoliopsida > Santalales > Viscaceae > Viscum > Viscum album. Next base: position 1,494,618,667 of record OY728159.1, read on the forward strand.
AAGAGTTAAAATCAAATTTTAATTACTAAAACATTTTTAATATAGGGTTATACATAAAATAAATTAGATTTTAAATATTAATTAGAAATCTAAAAACATTTCCTACCTAATAGAAATTTATTTATAATTTTTAAAAATTAAATAATTTAATTTATTAATGACACAATGGTGATGAAGTAATTGCCTAATTAAATTAATATTAAAATAATTGATATTATAAATATCCAAATAAATGTAATTTGAGACTTCATATGAATTCCAAAACTTTTCTAGGTTACTATGACATATTAGGATTGGTTATATTATTTTTGTTCGAAGTAATAATTTTGTTATGAATTTATCAAAAACAAAATACTAAGTAGTCTCAAAACTGACATAAAAGTGATTTTTAAAAAAATATTATATTATTAATTGAGATTCTATTCCTAAAAATATAATTTTCGGCCAAAGTACTTATTTAATGATAGGTGTATCATTAATGGACCACTTGGGGGTATCTTGGAAGTATATAGTATTTTTATTAACTATATAATATAAAAATACAATGAGACATGGTAAATGTCAAAGTATTTAACTAAGAGTTAAATAAAAAAGATAAAGTTAATATAGCAACCCATACCTGTCTAAAACCTATTGTTTGAGTGGTTTTCGACCTATCCTTACCGTAACCTTTAAATAATATACTTTGGATCCATTAGAAACCGAATATGAATTTATTATAAAATATTATTTCTAGCATTTCCTAAGGTGCCCCTCACCCCTCTTATAAAAGGGAACTCCCCCTTCTCACTAATTCACACCTTCAAAGCCATTTGTCTCGGCCAAACCCGACCCTAATATTCTCTCAACATCCCTAAATTCAACCTAGTGTCCTTCCTTTAGTTAGATATTTAACCAAAGGAGCCCTTTTGATCAAATCAAAAGAAAGAACCCGAAGAAGAGGTAATGTTTTCACCACCCTCTTTCAAGTTATTTTCTTCTTCAACTTATTATTTCTTTGTTATTTCCATTATAAAATAATAACTCCAATATATTCTATATACTGTGATTTTATTATAAATATGGTACAACCATATTCATAATTCTATACATACCTTAAATGACATGTCACCATGCGTGTGTATGTATGGATTACCGTCTCCACGTCGTGGTGTAATTGTTATTCAATACATTATTATTTGGATATGTATAATAATGATGTGTAATTGATATAAATAATAAATATAACATGATAATGATTCTTTATATATGATATATCATCCAATTATATTTTATTTTAATATCAAAAGAATGATATTGTCGCTCGTGCGTACGTACGGACTACCGTCTCCACAAACGCGATAAGATTCATTCCCCATCATATCCATTCAAGAATAATTTTCATTTTATGGTTAAAAATAATGTTTAAAAACATAATATCATTCTGGATATGAATAAGATACAACCTATCCATAAAAAACACTTCTTACGTAACAATTCATATAAAGGAAAACGAATCAGTTAACACCTGAAACAACGATAATACAAAGATATTATTAACAAAGCAATGTTAAATGATCATATATGAAATAATATTTATGTATATGATTATTGTATTAATTTATAACAGTGATTTAACTATTATACATGAGGTTAACCTACCCTCAACCAAGTAAAAGTACAAGGTAAGTGGTTATTTCACAATCTCTTCATTATCCGAGGTTGTTTATATGTAATTTTCTACTAGGACCTCTTTATCGTCCACATCCATATTTCTTAAAAATGTATTTCCATCATTCTTACTATTTTACAGAATATGGGTTAAAGTCATTTATACCCTTTTATGACTTTTTATAGGATGTTGATAAAGGAATCTTTCCGTCTTTTTCCAAACAAGGTCTTTTTTAACCTTTTTTACATAATTAAGGTAAGAATGAATTTTTTTTAACTTATACGATGGGTGAGGCTATTTTCTACCGTTATAAAATCTTAGAATCTTCCCTTGCAATCTTATAAGAATGTTTTCAAATTAAATGTTTTCTTTTATAATTATTTTACTTTTAAATGATTTCAAAAAAAGAGATATTTCTCTCAAATAGTTTTGATTTCATCTATGTCAACATCCTTTGATGGATTTTAAGCTTATTTGAAGTTGATTTATTATGATACCAAACATCCATATTGTATTGAATGTTTTTTTATATGTTTGACTGTGGATGTGTTATTTTTATACCATTCATGGTTTATGGATAAATTATTGACATTTCGTATGCTAGTTTTAATATGAATGTTTATGTTACGTTTAAACATATTCATATTAGGAAAGCATTGGACTTAATAAGTGACGGGTGGAGCCCGCTATTGCTCCTCAATGCATCGGTAAGTATCATGAGACAAAATAGTGTCTTGGAACAAGCCCTTGACAAAATCTTATTTGTAGTCTTGGCACAAGGCCTTGACTATGTTGTTATGATAGTCTGGAATTTTACATTCCATCATTATAAAAGTGGTTATTGATATTGCATGTGATTATTCGACTAGTAAAATATCCATGTGAATAATTAAATGGAATTATTTCATTATATTTCTGCCATATTATACTGAAATTCAAGTTTAAAAGGCTTTTCTTTTAGTTATACATTGCCATAAATGTTTATTCTTATTAATGAAAATTTCTGGTCTATTGTTATCCTTACTGGGAATTTGAGCCCACCCCTTTCTATGTTTTATTTTTCCCAGGATGGGAAGAAGTATTTTATGAATGACCAATAGGGATAGTATAAGGGGATATGAGTGTGGAGACAATAAGTTATTGTAGTTTTCACATTATGATGTAATGTAAACTTTATGAATGTATCTAGTGATTCCAAGCCTACTAAACTAATCGGTCTTTCGAGACTTGATCTTTTGTGAGCTTGCCAATGTTATGTAATAATTCACCAACTCTAGGTAACTGGGGTCGGGGCAACACAGTTGGTATCAGAGAAATTTCAGTACAAACCTTGGGAGCACGATTTCTATAAACTCTAATTAGAGAACATAGACCTAATATGGACTTTGAGGATTAGTATAGAGAAACTTCCTAGAATTTTGGTATTGTAGAGATTTTGTTCGTTTTCCGAGCAATACATCCATGTCTGGATACGATCTAGTAGAGGTGGATCTGACACATATTTACCTAGGGGTAAAACCCAAAAACACCACTTTGAGCTAGACTCGAACGAGAACTGGTGCACGACAACAGGCCTTGCTGCACTCTTGGTTACGACACTCCTAGGGGATATGCTTATGATTATTCTCATTTTATTTACAAATCATTATTAAGGTTTTATGAGTATATACTTCCTCAATGAAAACATTTTTTTATGATTATGGATTATATCCATAAATAGTTCAATTTATGTTAACTGATTTACAAGTATAGAATTATGTATTTTGATCCATAAACTGATCTAGTTTATGCCATTGTTTAGAAATGGTGCCTAGTGGAAGGAATAAAAATCATATCAATGCACACACTCAATGTAGGGATTTCCCTCCTGCTCAAGATAATTATAGTGGATCTAGTGATGCAACTGGTACTGATCAGCTAATCACCATATTGGGACAACTCACTTAGGTTATGAATAATAACCTTACCCATATGGAGCACCCTGATCCGTAGTGTGGAGGATCACTGTTAGATCGCTTCATGAGGAAACAACTACCAACATTCAATGGGAGTACAAATCCCTTAGTAGCTGAGCAATGGATAAATTCCTTAGAAAAATATTTCATTCCTTGGGGAGTAGTGAAAGGGAAAAAAGTTATCATGGCAGTTTACCGCCTCACTGGAGATGCTGACCAATGGTGTTCATTGATTCAAAACACGAAGGAAGATGGTGACGTATCAAATATGGAATGGATGGAGTTCAAAGAGTTGTTTTTAGACAAATAGTCTCCTCGTGACCATCGAGCAGATATGGAAAGGAGCTTTTTGAGTCTGAGGTAAAAGGATGGTGAGAATGTCGCAATGTATGAGGCTAACATTACAAGGTTAGCAAGGCATGCTGGAGATTATATACGTAACCCAAGAAGTAAGATTGATTGTTTCTTTGATGGTTTAAAACCATTTCTCCATCAAGCATTAGTCTCAAAATCCTTCTCGTCATACGAAGATATTGTCTCATGTGATATCAAGATAAAAAAAGAATTCTCTAAGTCTTATGTCTTTAAAGAAAAGCAAGAGAATAAGAGATATTCCGATCACTCTGGAAATGGAAATAAGGGGAAGAAGGAAAATGTTGAATATCCATCCTACAGTAAATGTTGGAAGAAACACCATGGTAGTTTCTTGAATGGAATGGGATCCTGTTACAAGTGTGGTGAAAAATTCCACCAAACTTGTGATTGCAAGGGGAATAAAGAAGCTACCAATGTTCAATGCTACAACTGCAGGGAGATGGGATATTAGGAAAATGAATGTCCTAAGCGTCAGGGGAACTTACCTCAGAAAAGGCCAAGGGATCAAGGCCAAGATTATGCTATGACTACTGCTAAGGTTGAAGCTCCGAAAGACGTAGTGGCAGGTAATTTAATAGTTTCCTCAAGTTTAGAAAATGCATTATTTGATTCTGGATCATCACATTGTTTCACATCTTCCCAGTTTTCTAAGAAAATTAGATAATTACAATTTTATTTAACAAGGGATATGTCAGTTAAAACTCCTAAGGGAAGTATCAGTGCTACAAAGTTTTATCAATTAGTCCCCATTAAGGAATATAAATGTTCTTTATCTGCTGATATCATCATCATACACATGATTGAATTTGATATAATCATTTGTGTGTATTGGCATTGAGACCACTATGCGAAGATTTATTGTAAGAAGAAGGGGGTTACGGTTTTTGATGATGATGATAAGGAACACCTTATCTTGAGAGCAGAATCTTCACCACCTAATTCTTATCTAGATCTACCCCCATTAGCTAAACTAAATTCAATTATCGGGGAGGAAGAGAATGAAATAACTATGGGTGAGGAAAGGAATGTTCAAATTGAGGATATACCTATTTTGAAAGAATATGTAGATGAGTTTTCAGAAGATTTACCTGGACATCCTTCAAAATGAGAAATTGTGTTTTCCATTGATTTAATTTCTAGCTCAAGGACCATATCAAAGACAACTTATATAATGGACACTGTGGAATTAGTTGAACTAAAGAAAAAACTGGTGGAATTGAGTAATAAAGGATTTATTCTCCCTAGTGTCTTTCAATGGGGATCCCCTATCCTTTTTGCTAAGAATAAAGATGGATCTATGAGGTTTTGTATCGACTACAGGAAGATCAATCTATAATAATAAAGAACAAGTATCCCTTATCTAGAATTGATGAATTATTTGACCAATTGCATAGAGCTCAATACTTTTTAAAGATTGACCTTTGATCTGGATACCATTAGTTGTGTGTGAAGAAGGAATACATTCCGAAGACAGCATTTCGAACCAGGTATGGGCATTAAGAGTTTACAGTAATGCCTTTTGGATTGACTAGTGAACCCTCTGTATTCATTGATCTAATTAACAGAGTTTTCAAGGAATACCTCAATGATTTTGTAGTGGTGTTTATTGATGATATATTTGTATACTCCAAAAGCTACAAATATCATGAAAATCTCTTGCGCATTATCCTAAAGACTCTTAGAAGACATGAATTATATGGGAAGTTTAGAAAGTGTGAACTCTGTCTTCATGAGATTTCTCTTCTTGGCCATATTCTTTCCAAAGATGGAATCTCTATTGATACTTCTAAGACCATGGAAATCCATGAATGGCCAGCAGAGATGAGTATAACTGAGGTACGCAGTTTTATTGGCTTATCAGGTTATTATCGGTGTTTTGTCCATAATTTTTCCCAAGTGGCTAACCAATTAACAAAGATCACACATAAAGGGTTTAAATTTGTTTGGACAAAAGTGTGTGAATTTTTTTTAAGAACTAAAGATCATATTAGTCAATGCTTCTATATTGACTCTACCATTGGAGAATAATGGGTTCGTTATTTAAAGTGATGCATCAAAGAAAGGACTCGGTTGTGTCCTTATGAATAATTATAGATTTATTGCCTATTCATCATGACATCTTAAAATTCATGAGAAAAACTATCCTACTCATGATCTTGAGTTATCTATTGTAATATTTGCTTTGAACATATGGAGACATTATCTCTATGGTGAAAAATGTGAGATTTATACTGATCACAAGGGTTTGAATTATATTTTCTCACAGAAAGAACTCAACAAGAGGCAAAGGAGATGGCTTGAACTACTCAAGGATTATGATTTCATGATACACTACCACCCGGAGAAGGCAAATAAGGTGGAAGATGCTTTGAGTAGAAAGGATCATGGAGTTTTGAACAAGATGGGAGTTGAAAGGGATCCTATATACATGGATCTAGTTAAGATGGATATGGGAATCACCATGGAAGGTGAAACATCAATACTTTTTAAAATGGTAGCCAAACTATCTTTACTAGAAAGGATAAAGAGTTCTCAAACCATTGATGAAGAGTTTAAAAAGTAGAATAAAGTTGTGAATGATGGGAGATTGAGTAACTTTCTGTATGAAGATGGAATTTTGAAGTTTAGGAAGAGACTTTGTGTTCCCAATATACCTGATCTAAAAAGAGAGTTGTTGGATGATGCTAATAGTTCCAATTTCTCTATACACCCTAGGAGCACCAAAATGTATAGCGATTTGAAGGAACATTTTTGTTGGGAAAACATGAAGAGGGAGATTGCGGATTTCGTGTCAAGATTTATGGTTTGTCAACAAGTGAAGGCTGGAAGGCAACAGCCTGGAGGAGTCATGCAACCTCTTCCCATACCTGAGTCGAAATGGGATAATATCACGATGGACTTTGTCATGGGACTCCCAAAGACTCCTAGAAGGAATGATGCAATATGGGTCATTGTTGAACATCAAACCAAGTCAGCACATTTTCTTTCTATAATAGAATATATACCACTTGAATGTTTAGAAAGACTATATATTAATTGAGTTGTGAGATTTCATGGAGTACCACTATCGATTGTTTCTGATCGTGACCCCCATTTTACTTCAAAATTCTATAAGAGTCTCCAGAAAGCCTTAGATACTGAACTTCATTTGAGCACTGCCTACCACCCCCAAACTGATGGACAATCAGAACAGACTATTCAAAACTTAGAAGTCATGTTGAGATCTATCTCACTTGACATTCAGGGTATGTGGGATCAATATTTACCTCTGGTGGAATTTTCCTATAATAATAGCTTCCATTCAAGTATTCAAATGGCACCAAATAAAGCATTATACGGAAAGAGATGTCTCACACCAACTTGTTGGGATTATGTTGGTGAAAGAAAACTTCTAGGCCCAGAACTGGTGGAGGAAACGATGAAAAAGGTGAAGGTAATCCAAAACCACATCAAAGCATATCAAAGTAGGCAGAAGAGCTATGTCGATAACCGAAGGAAGGATTTGGAATTTCATGTAGGAGATCATATTTTCTTGAAGGTATCTCCATGTAAGGGAGTTATATGTTTCGGTAAGAAATGTAAATTAATTCCTAGGTACATCGGACCATCCGAAATTCTCGAATGAATTAGGGTTGTAGCTTATCGTTTCGAAATGCTACCAAATCTCTCCAAAGTTCACGATGTGTTCCACGTATCACTATTGAGAAAATACATGCCTGGCCGAACACATGTACTCACATTTGGGGAATTAGAACTGGAACTTGATCTGTTTTAGTGCAAAGAGCCTGTCAATATTTGTGATACGAGAGAACAAGTGTTGAGAAATCGGACGACTCGTCTTGTAAAAGTTCTATAGAGAAACCATAAGATGGAAGATATAATTTGGGAACCCGAGGAACTTATGATGAAGAACTACACGAGTCTTTTCATGCGGTAGTATTCTAGAAATTTCGAGGATGGAATTATTTGAAGTAGGGGATAATGTAACACCCCAAGCGTCTATGGTACGCTTCTCTTTGAATAATACAGTAGCGTGTGTTGTACGCAACTTCGAGTTCTAACACACCACAACCAATCAAACTAGCCATTATGAATAGTAATACCCACATTTTGAAATTTTATAAATTTTAACATTAAAAATGAACTTCATTTTTAGATTCAGAATATCGAAATTAGCTTAGGGTGAATTTTTGGTATTTTTCTAAAAACATTCAATTTTTTATGAATAGTGAAAAAACACTGGGTTATAGTTTAATACCGAATTTTTATTTAAATAAATATTTATTTTATTTAAATTTATTTATGGTCCAAGTAAATAAATAATACCTATGTAAGTTCAATGTAATTCATTGGAGTTATTTTAGAATAATTTTAGATATATTAAAATTTTATTTAACTTTTCACAGTCTTTTACCCACCTCCTAGGTGAATTTGCAAATTCACATAAAACATAATTTTACCGCTTTTGTGAGTGGAATTTCGAAAATCTGAGAGACATGGTTATTATCCAGGAGTAAAATATTTTTCAGTGAGATAAAAATAATTTTTTGTGAATAGTAACTTTTTACTTTTATTTACCACGGTTAAAAGAAAATATGGTAATTAAGGGTAAAAATGATATTAATATTACCCTAACTCATGTCCTAATTCTGTTGGAAAAGTGTATCTCGACCGAAAAAAACTTAGGAATAAAATATAATCATTTAGGTCCACTTTGATTAGATTATGAAATTTATTATTATTTAATTCAAAGAAGAGTTAAAAAAGTTAAAATCAAATTTTAATTACTAAATCATTTTTCATATAGGGTTATATATAAGATAAATTCGATTGTAAATATTAATTATAATTCTAAAAATATTTTCTATATAATGGTAATTTATTTATAATTTTTAGATATTAAATAGTTTAATTTATTTATGACACAATGGTGATGTAGTAATTACCTAATTAATGAAATATTAAAATAATGATATTATAAATATCCAAATAAATGTATCTTGAGAATTTTTATGAATTAAAATATATTTCTAGGTTACTATGAAATATTAGTATTGGTTATATGAACATTGTTCGAAGTAATAATGTTGTTATGAATTTATCAAAAACAAAATACCCAATAGTGTCAAATTTGACATAAAAGTGTTTTTAAATCAAATATTATATTATTAATTGATATTTTATTCCTAGAAATCTAAGGATCAGACAATGTACTTATATCATGATATGTGTATCATTAATTAACCACTTGGGGGGAGCTTTGATGTATATAGTATGTTTATTAACTATATAATATAAAAATACAAAGAGAAATAGTAAATGTCAAACTATTTAAATAAGAGTTAAAAAAATCGTTAAGTTAATATAGTGACCCAAACCTGTCTAAAACCTATTGGTTGAGTGGTTTTGGACCTATCCCCGCCTTAAAATTTAAATAATCTACTTTGGATCCATTATAAACTGAATATGAATTTATTATAAAATAATATATCTAGCTTTTCCTAAGGTGCCCCTCACCCCTCTTATAAAAGGGCACTCCCCCTTCTCACCAATTCACACCATCAAATCCATTTGGCCCAGCCAACCCCTGCCCAAATATTCTATCAAATTCCCTCACTTCATCCTATAGTCCTTCCTTTAGTCATAAATCTAACCTAAGGAGCCCTTTTGTTCAAATCAAAAGGAAGAACCTGAAGAAGAGTCAATGTTTTCACCACCCTCTTTCAAGTTCCTTTCTTCTTCAACTTCTTCATTATTTGTTATTTCCATTCTATAATAATAACACCAGTATCTCCTATTTACTGTGATGTTAATATAAATATGGTTCAACCATATTTAGTATTCTATCCATCCCTTGAATGACATTTCACCAAACGTGCGTACGTACAGCTTAATGTCTCCACGTCATGGTGTAATTGTTATTCAATACATTATTATGTGGATGGGTATAATAATGATGTGTAATTGATATAAATAATAAATATAACATGATAATTATTCTGTATATATGATATACCATCCAGTTATATATTATTTTAATATCAAAAGAATGATATTGTCCATTGTGCGTACGTACGGACTATCATCTCCACAAACGTGATAAGATTCATCCCCCATCATATCCATTCAAGAATAATTTACATTTGACGGTTAAAAATAATGTTTAAAGACTTAATATCATTATGGATATGATAAGATACAACCAATACATAACAAACACGGCTTACGTAACAAAGCATATAAAGGAAAATGAATCTGTTAACACCTGAAACATTGATAATACAAAGATATTGTTAACAAAGCAATGTTAAAAGATCATATATGATATATTATTTATGTATATGATTATTTTATAATTTCATAATAATTATTTACCTATTATAGAAGAGGTTAACCTACCCTTGACCAAGGAAAAAAACAAGTTAACGGTTTATTTCACAATCTCTTAATTATCTGAGGTTGTTTATACGTAATTATCTATTGGGACCTCTTTATCATCCACATCCATGTTTCTTAAAAATTTATTTCAAAACATTCTTAATATTTTACAGAATATGGGTTAAAGTAATTTATAACCTTGTTTGAATTTTTATAAGAATTTTATAAAGGAATCTTCCCATCATTTTCCAAACAAGGTCCTTTTTTACCTTTTCGATAGAATTAAGGTAAGAAAGTCTTTTTTTTAACTTTTACGGCGGGTGAGGCTATTTTCCATGGTTATAAAATCTTCAAAGCTTCACTTAAAAGCTTATAAGAATATTTTCAAAGTAAATTTTTTATTTTATAATTATTTGAATTTTAAATGATTTCAAAAAAAGAGATATTTCTCTCAAATAGTTTTGATTTCATCTATGTCAACATCCTTTGATGGATTTTAAGCTTATTTGAATTTGATTTATTATGATACAAAACATCCTTATTGTATTGAAGGTTTTGTGGTATGTTTTAATGTGGATGTGTTATTTTTATACAATTCATGGTTTATGGAGAAATTATTGACATTTCATATGGTAGTTTTAATACGAATGTTTATATTATGTTTAAACCTATTCATATGAAGAATGCATTGGACTTAATAAGTGATGGGTGGAGCCCGCAAAAGCGCCTCGATGCATCAGTAGGTCTCATGAGACAAACTTGTTCCTTGTCATAAGGCCTTGACAAAATCTTATTTGTAGTCTTGGCACAAGGCCTTGACTATGTGGTTATGATAGTGTGGCATTATGCATTCCATCATTATGAAAGTGGTTATTGATATTGCATGTGATTATTTGGCTAGTAGAATATCAGTGTGAATAAGTAAATGGAATTATTTAATTTTATTTCTTCCATATTATGCTGAAATTCGAGTTTAAATGGCTTTTGTTTTAGTTATACATTGCCTTAAATTTTTATGCTTATTTATGAATGTTTATGCTATATTGTTATCCTTACTGGGCATTTGTGCTCACCCCTTTCTATGTTTTATTTTTCCTAGGATGTGAAGAAGTATTTTATGAATGACCTGCTGGGATAGTATAAGAGGATATGAGTGTGGAGACAAGATGTTGTTTTATTTTTGACTTTATGATGTAATTTAAACTTTATGAATGTATCTAGTGATTCCAAGGCTACTAAACTAATCGGTCATTCGAGACTTGATATTTTGTGATCATGCCAATGTTATGTAATAATGCACCGAATCTGGGTAACCGGGGTCTGGGCGTTACAGTATAATTCCAAATATGGTATAACACATAATGTAAATTAATGCATCATTAATCCTATAATCATAAACATAGGTATCTTTTGGGAAATATTTACATTCCAATCCTTCATAATGGTTGGTATAGAAAATGTGAACTATCATAAGTGTATCCCCTGAGAGTGTCAAACCTGGAGCGTAGTAAGTCTTGTAGTCATGTACCAGGTTACCCTTTTTCAAGATTTAAACTCCTTGTTGGAGTTATTACTCCTAAGTATATATGTTGCATAACCACGTCCTATTGTAGTATCCAGATAGAGATGTATTTCTAGGAATACACACATAATTTCTACCTTTCCCAAATTCTTGGATATTATTCCATAATTATCCTCAATGTATATCTTAGGTTTTTCCCCCTAATCTATTTTTTAAATCTAATTTCCATGATTTATGCTAAACTTTATCTAATACCAACCACTAAGCCTCGTCCTAGAAACCCAAATCATGAGCATTATTTTATTACATTGGCATGATTACAAGGAATCAAATCCCAAAAGACCAATCACTTTAGCAGTCTTGGAAATACAGAATACATACATGATACCAATAATATATTGGGAAATAGAAAATTAAAATATGATATATAATAAAAATAAATAAAAATCATCCTTAAATTCTTACACAATTATTTCTTCGACATAACATGGGGAAAGAAAACATGATAAGGGTGATCTCAAATTATCATTAAGTGTAACTAAAGCAAAAGCAGTAATGAATCAATAGGAATAAATTTACATAGAAATTTAAATAACTATTACATGTTCCATTAAAACAACTAGATATAGAAATATTAATATAGAAAGGTAAGAAACTGCGACGCATTCTATCTAAATCAATAAACTGTGAATGAAATGTATCCATAAGTATGCCAATAAAAAATATCATGGATGAATAATAATTGAATCTAAATGAGGTAAATTATTAATTATAATATTCCATGTTTCCTTTGGATTTGGTAAATTTACCTTAAAGACCATTCAAAAGATGTTTTACAACATATCAGGTCAATACCCATCTAATTTGGCCAAATGATTCATCTCATGAGACTATTGATTAATCGAAGGGCTATCTATAATTGGGCCACACCTGTGCCGTACCAATCCAAATAATTACATATATATAAAATAAAAAAATTTCCTTATCAAATACCAAGATTGAATAAATAATAGATAATTATTGATAATACCTTAGTAGAGGACAAGTAACAGAAATGGTTGTTGACATTAAAACATTCTTGAGAAAAAATAATCATTAAACATCCCAAAGTGTCATGTACCACTTTAAAACATTTAAATCATAATTCCCTGTGAATTAAATGAAACTTATAATATCATGAGAATAATTATATTCAAGATATATCATATCAAAAGGGTTTTATATATACCAAATAAAGGAGAATTTGTGCATGAAAAATTACTTCTCAATGAAATGTTTATTATAAAAATATCGCTTACCTTAACATTTCTTTTGTTATGTGGTGTTTATAGTAAATAATAGTGGTTTAAAATATGTTACTAACATATACAATAACCATAATCATGTTTATAATATTACATATCATCTTCTAATAATGTAATATTACACATTTGTTAAAAATAATTCATTATTTTCACTATTTGGGGTGTTAATTTCCTTATTCTCTCACGTATGTTTTGACTTGTTATTTGATTATCCTATTAATAAGATCTCAATTTCCTAATATCAATAATTTAATCCATGACTTCCTTATCATATATATACATGAAATATATATTAAAAATAATTTATAATGTTTGGATATAATAAATGAAATGCATTTTTCAGAGATATGTTAGGTTGTACGTACACATGAATGCTACTTTTATTCATTTATTATATTAAATAAATTAAAAATAAATGATATATGTACATAATAATTAATGTTTAAATAAAAGTTTATATGTGTATATATGTTTATTAAAAAAAATTCCATATAAATTTCATGTATGACATGAACGAGTCACATCGCTTTAAGGGGCGGTAGTCCATACTTCTTCATACAAAATTATCATATTTACACAAGATGGAAAGAAAACATGTATGTCATACATAAAAATTAACAAATAATAAATAAATTTTAAATATCATATATATCATATAAAAGCATAATCACCATCATAATGGCCACCATGAGGGGTGGTAAAGGGTAAAAATGAACAAATGTCATTTTGTGAGGTAGTAATTCACCGTACACATAAACAATATTTTCGTTTCCAATTAAATGGAGGTGTTTGTAAGTTTAGTTCAAAATAATAACATATTTACATACTAGTGTATTTATTAATCGGTTTCTATAATATAATAATGGAATAAGAAGAGTATATGGAGTGGAGAAGCGAATGAAAGAAAAGAGATTGCTGGAAAACATTACATAAAACCTAGGTAACTCCTTGTGGATTATACCAAAGGGATTATTTGAAAGGATTTATATCCAAAGGGAGGCTTCAGGGATGAGGATATAGAATTTTGGAAGGTATATTGGAATATAATTTCAGAAACAATGTGGTTTGATGGGTGTGAGTAAGGGGTAGAGTGCATGCCTTTTTATAGTAGAGGGGAAGTATCACTCTTATAAGTACCAAAAGTTATTCATTAATGGGTGGTATATCTTACCTAATGTTCCTAAAAAATGGAAAATTAATTAATTAAAGGGGAATAATTTTCATTTTAAACCTCAACCGCACAAAAATATGTGAATTTTAATAATTTTTCTCATTAACATCATCGATTCTCCAATTTTATCATTTGTTATTAAACCATCTAGTTTTATAACTTATGTAATTTATCCATTATGAATAAAATAATATGAGACTTATTAGAAAATTTAGATCCACTAAATTATTAATATCATATCTAATTTATAAAATTAAAAATTTATATTTTTTCCAATTAATTTTGAAACAAGATTATGTGATGTGCTAAAACACTACTTAAATTCAGACCGGGTTAACAAAACTTTAACAATATATGGGTAAATATGTTATCTACAAAAGATAAATTAGTCCATCAAAAGACCATATTTAATATTAATTAAAACTTAAAAATAATTTTTTTAGAAAATAGTATTTTTATAAATTTTAAATAATTTAATAAAATATCATATATTGTCAAATAAAAATAATGTCAATTTTGACATTATTTTTTAAATTTTATTTTTATAATATAAAAAAATTATTATAATTTAAATTTATTATGTTTAAAATTTTTTATCATGATATATTAATATAAAAAATAAATTAATTAAATAATTAAATCAATTCACTTATATTTTAATTTTTATATTATCATTTATTCTAGTTCGTTATTAATTAAATTGTAATTATGTAGTTGTTTCTAAAGAAATTTAAGTAACTAAAACATATCTAAAAAATATTTATAAATTATTGTGATTCAATGCTATTTATCATTAAGAGATTTAGTTATAACCTAATATATTACATTTTTTGCATATCTCAATGTTTTATAAATCTTAAAGGTATGGAAAGTTCCCTTTCTTACTTAACCTTTTATATAGGGAACTTTCATTTCTTAATATATAAATAACCTATGAAATTAGAACCAAGTGGGGATATGGTCAAATTATTTATATCCAAGGGATTTTGGAAAAGTTTCTAGGTCCTTTTGGTCCATGAGATTAAGGTTTAGTCCATTATTAAGATAAATCTTACCTTAATCACCCTAATTAATTTTAAACATGTTCAATAATATTTTGGGTCAAAAATTTTGTTGATCTTATTTGAAAAAAAAATTGTACTGATTACTAGTTTTTATGTCATTTTTTCGAAATTCCAATTATAGAATTGAAAAAATTAATATTTATACTAATCTCACAAAAATGATGGTAAATTGGGTATTTAAAGTAGAAATGTTCAGATGTTCAAAAAGATTTTATATCTAATTTCCACAAAAAAACTATTAAAATGACCTAAATGGGATTATTATATGAATAATTGATCTATATTGAATTTAAAACCAATTATTAATTAATAATTATTTAGGTGAAAAATATTTTTTTAACTAAAACCCATTATTTTTCACTAGTCATCGAAAAGTGAAACTTCTAGGAAGAAACCAAAAAATCACCCTAAGATTATTTAGACATTATGAATTAAAAATTAAATTTTGTTTTGAATAACAAAATATATAAAATTTCATTAATTTTCATTAACCTAGGTGTTCTATTAAAAGGTGGTAAAACACGGACTTCTGTGTAATGCAAGATATCTCAGTGTAGTGTAGAGGGTAAGCTTAACAAGGTTTTGCATATAAAGATAGACAAAATTAAATTTATTCTAACAAGTTAATATTTTAATATATTGTGGTGTTACAAAGAATATGATCATTACCCAAAGCATAGGATTTCTATCTGGGTGAACACATCGTATAAGCTATATTGGGATCACCTATGAGATATAATAGGGATTATCCATTCATTTACATAATCCAAAGACTATATCAAGACTAAAAAATTGAATTTTTTTAAACCCATCGGAAAAAAAATTGAATATCATGTTTCCCAATATTCTTAAAACCCCATTTTAAATACAAAAAAAATACCCAAAAAAGGTGAAAGAGGGTTTTTCATTAAAGAAAACATGAATGATTGTAGTGGAACAAAACATGAAATAAAATTTTCAATAGTAACAAAATTTATTATCTCTGTATAAGTTATAATATAACATTCAATTTCATATTTTTATAAAGAAATTAAACCATTTCATAAAATGATTCCATTTGAAAATATTTGAACGAAAGTAAAATAAAATTATCTTTTAAAATCTAAAAAACTGTACACATAATGGGGAACCATTTTATTTGAAAAGAAAATTAAACTTATAAATTAAAATAAAAAGTATTGAGATATCATGATTGAAGGAAATTCCATTTATACCAGAAAATTCCAGCCATTAGAAAATCTTCTGACCATTTTTTAAATAAATAAAAAACTAGAGGAAATGGATGGGTGAGGTCAGAAAAAGATATTTTCCCTCATCCAAAAATACATACAAACAGGATAAAGATAATAATAAGTCATTTATTATCCACAATCAGAATCATCAGTAGTTTCCAATTTAGATTGTGATTTACCTTGATTGAATATTTTGAGGATATATGTATTGGCCATCTTTGACCCCTTAGAGGAACATCTAATAGACATAGTCCATGGTAGGTTATAATAGTCCCTCTATAGCCTTCTCTTCTAAGGATCAAGAGTGAAGAATTCAATTCAATCACCTTTTTCTTTCAATAAAAAAATGAATCCTTAAAAGAGGCATACCCACTACTGCTCAATTCCCTTAGGGGGTGTTTTTTGTGCAATAATTAGAGACATTTACCCAATTTTCAGAAACCCTGGAATAATAAAATATTTTTTGAAATTCCTAGTGATAATAAACTAGTTGATGAGTATTCAAATCATTATCATGTATGGGTGGAAGATTATTTTCCACCATCATCATGCGTCCTTGCACCAATTGAGGCTTTATAGGAATATCCTCTCACACATCCGTAGGATTTTTAAAATTATGATCATGTGAAATAACTTGTGCATGCTCAACCAATATAGGAATAGAATCTATATTTTACACTAGCTGATCATGATGAAAGCTGCCTATCAGACTGGAAATAATTAGAGCACCCACGCCAATAGTTAAATTGGGACCGTAATCCCTCGTCAAACGACCACCATGATCCACCATACTTTGCACCATCAATTTCTTCATGCAAGATTCCTCATTATACCCCTTTAGAGATCAATATTTGGAAATAACATTTTTATGGAATTTTTCTTTGACATGCCCAATTACTGGGAAATATAAAAATATGAGGATGTATTTCACATTAAAACTTAAGAGGGATATAATCCTCCATTTCAAACAATACTATGTGTATGATTAAGCACTTTCTTAGGTTATCCTCCACCAATATCCTATCAAAATTCCCAAACATGGAAACCTCTGTGGCTCTACCCATTTTGATTGGAACACCAACAGAAAATGAAATATTGAAATGAATCATAGGATTCTATAAAATTCAGTTAAGACTGATTATTTTATTCCAAACACGAAGGAGAATAATTTTTAAAGAAAATGGGTTAAACTGAAAGTCCCATTATTGAAATAAGATCATACCTAGATTTCAAACAATTGATCTATTCCCTAAAGAAATTCTCTTCATTTCCTTTAATGGAAAAATTTTGTAGATGAATCCTTTACCAGTGGGTATACATATCCAATATTAATAATTCCATGAAGACGATAGTTTTTGAACCATTTCATCAATTTTCAAAAGTTTACCACCTATAGAAAGAACCATCATAGTAATGAGAGAAAATATGAAAATATTAAATCTATAAAAAATCTCCTATTTGTTAGCAATCAAATGAGTAGTATCACCCCTCTTCACAACTTGATCAGTAATACCATCCTTAAGATGTGTGAAATGCCTTGTGATGGAATCCCTATCAACTAACAGTAGAGATATTCACTTCCAATTCATCACAGTCATCCCCATCTCAGCAATATGAGATACCTCCATGCCATTAACCATGACTAACCTAAATGTGGCACTATTAACTTCATTCTTTGTCATTGGGAAACCAGACCATTGTCCGGCTACTCAAGTCTCACATATACATTGTCGTTTATCAGTGAACTCACCACCATGTGCACCTCCCTCTACCTCTATAGAGGAGGTACCAAGAACAAATCCACCAGATTCGTTCACATTAGTAGCACTACCCACTGCCATGGAACTATATCCAAAGTCAGCTGGTCTGGCCGCACTAGGTTGAGGCATGAAGATACAAACCTTGTCTAAATGGGGACCATTAGAGTTCAGTCCTTTATTTTCACCTCCCCAAACCTCCATAGATGAGTTTATCAACACTGATCTACAAGATCTTCTCATATCAACATCTCGTGACACCGAATTAAAAGTTGTTTTACCGTATCGAAGAGGGATTCAATGTGCCTCTCCACTATCAACACGAGTAAAACTAAAGAAAGGAGGGATTTCCCTGATGAGAAACCCTAAATCAAAAGGATGTTGGAGTTTCTTTTGTCTCCATCAGAGATATCCTGATTCCCCTCCATTTATAACATATATTTAAAAATATGCATTCATTTTGACCATTGAAAAAATAGTTGAAAGAAGAACTTTAAAATATGATTTTTTTAAAATAATGTCTCTTACCTTGAGTATGACTCATCGCATACATTCTTCAACAACATGAATGCCAAAATTATGTTAATTTCATACTTTCATAAGAACATTTGTCATCTTAATTATTTTTTATTTCATTTAATACCCTATTATATACCATTACTCAATCAATCAAATTCACATTGAGTGTTTTGACAATATGCAGCTCATATGTTAGAAATGAATTCTGTAGGTTGACAATGGTCCGAGAGGTAATTATTCCCTCAAATATATAATAATAATAATTAAATAATTATATTATTATATATTAATTTTACTTTTAAATCTAATCATTAAATATATTTATGAAAAAATTAACTATGTTACAGGCATAGATTTGTTAGGTCGTACGTACACAGGACTAATATTCCCATTTTTTAACGACCATTATAAAAAGTGGGTATGTGTTATTTTATGTTTAAAAAATGAAAATAATATAATAAATATAATATTACTACCTTAAATATAATCATATATATAATCTAGATGATGTGGTGAATAAAAATGAATCACATCGCTTTGTGGAGGTGGTCATCGACACATACACACAAATTTTAGTGCCATTTTTTCGTAAATGGAAAATTAAGAAGGTAAAGGATATATTATATTTTAATAATGATAATCATGTAATTAATATAATTTATAAACATTAATTCCATTATTAAAATCCATTAATTGGATATGGTGATGGAAAATGAATTGCATCGATTCATGAGGTGGTAGACTACCATACAAACAAATGACTATTTTGTTTCCAATTTTATGGAAAAGAAGATGAATATATTTTAAGATATTAAAAAAATAAATCAAAATATATGGAAGATACTAGTTTTATTATTTTTTCATGTTTTAAAAAAATTTTAAAGGGGTTTAAGTATAAATAAAACAGAATTTCATGAATAGAAATGATACCTCTTCTTTGAAAAACCTCATTTTTTTAATACCTTAGAAACACTAAATAAGGTTTTATGCCTAAATAATGAAATCTATAATGAGTTTCTGGATTCTATGAAGTTATTGGGGTGATTATTTGTTTTCAAAATTGGATTTTAAGAGTAAATAAATGAGAAGAAGTGGTATTCTTTTTTAATAGAGGGGAAGGGTAGTCGTCGAATTACACAATATATAAAACTAAAATAAATTAATTTTCATTTATAAATGGATCCGAACTAATATATTTAGAATATTGAATTTTTTCGAGTATAAATAATCTCATAAAATAATTTTTTAAATTGTTTTTGTATCATCTTTACCCTTATTATTTGGTTTTAACCCCTCATTAACCCATTTCACCCTTATAGTTATAATAAGGGTGTTTAGTATTTGACTGTTAATATAATAGCTATAAATTAAGAAATGGTACATAAATAGATTATTTATGATATTATCAACCATATCATAACAAATTAGGTGGGTATATATTTTTTTAAAAGTGTTATATATTTAAATAAACAAATACTTATTATAAATTGACATTAATTTTAATTTTATAAACTATTAACTAATTTCATTTTAATAACATCGTGAAAATAAGTAAAATTAAAAAAATATATTTCATTATATCTCTAAAAGGACATTTTAGTTTATAGAATTTTTTTGATAACATTATTTATATCAAATTATATTATTTATAATATGTGTTTCAATTTATTTTATTTTTTTGATTAATTGAATAAATATTATGTCACCTTTGTGTATACATTTAAGATTATTATTTATTCACAAAAATTTATTAAAAAATATAAAGATAAATATAAATATTGTATGTTAAAAATTTATATTTAAAAAAAGCCATATCATTTTGTTGACCAAATGCTAAAAATATTAAATATATTAAAAACAAGGTTGTAATATTTTTAACTTTTCTTTAAATAAAATACTATAATGGATATAATCACACTCAAATGGAAAAAAAGACCATGTAAACGAATATTAAAATATTATTGATGAAATGTACTTATAAAATAAATTTAATTCCCATTTTATTTTCATTTAATAATTGTTTTCATTTTATTTATAACATTTATTATCCAATTTACCATTTACCGTGGTAAAAAAATTAATAAGGTTACCAGTCATAAAGATTAAAAATAAAAGGGGCCTATTTTCTATATTTGAACACAATGAGTAAAAATATGGAATCCATTTTTTAGAATTTAAAACAAAAAAAATCATAATTTAATTTAAAATCAAACTATCAAAACAAGATGGAAAAATATTCTTTGGAAAAATGCCTTTTAATAAATTAATTATTTTTATACTAAATTCATGTATAAAATCCATTTCAAAAACCATAATTGGAATATAAAAATTAACTAACTAAAATTTGAAACTAATCCAAAATATTATTTTAATTTTTAAATACTAAAAAATAATATACAATTTTCAATAAAATAAATATTTTTCACCATTCATTGAAAAATAAATATTAACGAAAAAAATAAATAATTAATTTCATTAAAATTTTGACATTATTAATTAAGAAATGAAATTTATTTTTTGGATTAATGTTTCTAAAACTTATAAAAAGTAATTATAATATTGAATCATAAAAACCAAGAAAACTACTTTTTGAAAACCAATATTTTTTAAGAATAAAATAAATTTACTAAAAATGACAGCTTATTTAAAAAGAAATAATTAATGCATTATCAATTAGTAGGAAAATTTTATATATTTCATATAATAGTTAATACTATTCATTATTACCAATTTAATGACTAAGTTATAAAGGTCACATTTAAATAATAATAATTTGTAATTTTTTTATCTCAATGTTATGTATCTTCTATTCAATCAAACATTGTATTTTTTTTAAAAATATATCAGGCTATTATATTTTCTACTAAATCCTGGTGAACTATGTTCTCTCTATATATTAAAAATCTATATTTACAAAAAACTACATTCCCTTCACATAAAAAAGTGCTCATCCCCCACTCCCCCCCTTCTCCACTCATTGAAAATAATTATATCAACCAAAAATCAACCCTAGTCTATAATAAAATATCCCACAACATACAATAATCATCTTTCATTCAAAAATAGCAATCTATTTATACTTAAGTTGTTAGTAAGAGGAGAACATCCAAAGGGAGAAGTAATCTTCTCAACCAAGCACTCTTAATTATATTCATATTCTTCCAAATAAAACATAATTTATCCCGAAAAATATGATAAAATTAGTATTAATAATATGGTTAAATTTTATTATACTAATTTAATTTTAATTCTATACCTTCTCCTATAAATATTTGAAAAATAATGTCAGAATGCTACGTACTTGTGGACTATCGCCTCTATCAATGTCATGATCTCTTTTCCATCGTAGACTTAAATATATGGCTCTAAAATTATATTTAATTGTATAATATTATATTTATAAAATTATGTATAATTTTAAATTATAATCGATTCCATATATTCTAGCCGATCTAAGGAAAATGAACGGGTCACCCATGTGAATGTGGCAACAATCGGCACCACAAAACTGGTATATTTAGTTTTTCATATGGTATTTTATTACTTATAAAACTATATTAAAATTATATTTACAGTCATAAAAACATTAAAAATTATAATTATTTTTATATAACAATTATATTATTCCAAAATAAAACTTTTCTTAACTATACTCAATGATAGATTATAGTTTGTTCTTGTTTGGGTCGGTTTAACCACCTATTTGAAAAATGACTTAAATTTTTATCATGGATGAATATGGAAATATATATACCAATGTTATTACACATTAATGATATAATATTTTTTTTATGGTCTTTTAAGGGTTATATTAACATTGAACATTTTATTATTGTACCACCCTTTCGTTCATTAAAAATTACTGAAACAACTACTTCATCAACTTTGTTGTTATGATTCATAACTAAAATACATATGAAATGAAACAAGAACATTGTAATTAATCATAAATCATATGTACCAGTACCTATAATGATCACCAAATTATGAACATTTAATCTCCAAAACATAATCGATATTTCCATTACGAAACTAGTAATGAAGAAACAATTTAAGCTAATAAAATCCAATGATGAAAACATGATATAACTGCCAAATATATTTATTATAAATGATTGTAATTTATGTTTATAAAAGGTTATAGGTATGAATAAGTTTTTAAAATATTTGATTAAGATAGTTATATTTATTAAATTAGGTTAGATCAAGCTTGGGTAAATGGGATTTATTATTAGCACATTTTTTGTTCATGGAGTAATGGTTTTTATTTTTAAGCCTTATTCTTATAAGTACAGAATGATATACCCTATGATTGTATTATGATTTATTCCTCTATTTTTCTTTTTTATTAAATTTAATTATAATAAATTCCCTTTAAAATTATTCGTTCATAAAAATATTATGTTTTTAAGGGTTTTCAAAACATTACTTTCTTTCATTGAGTTATAATTTTTCATTATGAACATCTTACATCAATTATTGGATTCAAAGACACTAATATTTTATATTTTGACTTATATTTATATCTATTTAATATAAAAGTTTTGATTCAAATCATTCACCTTGATGAATTTTTATCAACAAAAGTATGTGACTATTAAGAATAATTCTCAGGCTCATTAACAGACATTTTCCTAACATGTCTATTTTTTACATTCACTATAATTTTGTCCTTTATATTTGGAAAACTAATTGTATTTCATCTCACGTGAACTTTATATTTACCTTATACCCTATTAAAAATGATTTTTGGTTATCCTATATTATGATGTGGTATTTCAATAAAAGTAAACTAAAATTTTAAAATTGTTTTCCTTCCACGATAATTTATCTTATGTTTCACTCCACATTTCATTTAGAAATCAATTATATCATTTTTATGATTATTTTATAAATATTTATTTTAGTTTATTTAAAAAAATCATTTTAACAATTTTAAATTTTATTTTTAATATGACTCATCACTTCATCTTTTTTAGACATTTTATAAAATTGTTTTATATAAACACTTTTATGATTTTTATTCCATTACATCATTAATTTAAAAGTTCATTAACTCCTTGGGATTTATGATTCAAGTAATAACCTATAAATAATATCATAATATAATCTATAAGGATTAGACCTTCATTATTACAATTTTCATTCCTAATCTTCCACTGTGTATAAGCAATATTTTTCTTCCAATCCCATTCCACTATCAATACCATATTTTTCATTTCACCTAGATACCCATACATGGATTGATATTTAAACATTATTGACTTGACCAATATCATTAGCCTATGAAATATTATTTTATGGTATGTTGAAATAGAATTTTATTCCATTTATTGATATGGGAAATATTTTCATTTCAATAATGATGTTTTTTGTATACTATGGAATATTAGTTATGTATTTTATAGATTATTCATTCCTTTATGTTACTAATATGTTGGATATAATTAATTATGGTTGGGTCCTGCAAATATATTCTTCTTAAATGCACTTTTAGGTATCATTAAACAATATATATTGGGAATTTGGTGTATTTTTTCCTATTTATTTATATTTCAATCGTATATCATCGAAAAAAATAATATACTCTGGAACTAGGTCTTGGCGCAATGTAATTACTTTAAACAAGTCCTTGAAAATTTTGAATTTATAAATTATATTACTAGAAATTCGTTTATTAATATCCATATGATAATTTATATTATTGTTTATCCATGGATTTATTTCAATCTCACATGATAAGTTATATGGAATTATTTTATTATCATTTTCTTTATTCCACATGATTCATGTCTTTTTTATTCCATGATAGCTTCTTCAATATGATTTTTATTACTGGGTGGTTGAGATAACCCTTCTTATGTTCTCTTTTCCCTAGGTTATGATGAAAAGTATTACATGTATTATTTATTGAAAAAAAAGTATCTTTGTAAAATTAATGGGATATGTTGAAGATTTTTTATCAACTAACTAGTTTATAATGTAATCATAAAAATAGCTATTTGATGGGAAATAAATTTGATATATTAGTTAATGATGTATGAAAATTATCAAATTATATAATCCAAAAAGGTAATGGGAATATATGTAATGGAATATTTTATTTAAATTATGTAAAATTGGGATAGTTTTGTTAGAATTATAGTTGGTATCTAAGAAATAGTATAGATAACTTTTGAGATTTATAATAGTACATGATCAATGTATAGTTAGTTCTAAGGGTTAGAACTTAATTCGATGTAATCGTAGTTCAATTTATTTCTAGAATATAATAATATATCTCATTAGTATACAAGAATAAGGAATATGTTTATTAGTATGTGGTTTTATGTTTTTTTAGGGATAAGAGTTATGTTAAATTCATGGAACATATCATTCCATGAATTACTGGTTTAGGATATAGTAAGAATAATCTTTATTATTTTTATAGATTTAGACTATTTAAATTAATTAAAAACCATATGGATAATCAAAAATATAAGGAAATATCCTAAAATTTTTGTAAAGTATATATTGTATAGTTTCCTATAAATTGAGTCCCTATTTAGACATTATAAATGGGATTTATCCATGGAACATATGCATCAAGGGGTTATCAAACTGAAAAAGGAATGTTACGTATCAACTTTATATCTACTCAGTGCACGATGAGTGGGCCTAAGACCACCTATCCTGAATGATACTCCTGAGGGAGATTATTTGGATAATCTGTACGATATTTTCAAAATTTTATTATGTATTTAAATATAATAGGAAAAGGAACATGGATAACCGAGGTTAAATAGAAAGATTTTTTGGTTGAAACAACTGTTTCATAGTTGAACCAAAATCATCATAGATTGAAATGAAGGTTTCATCAAAGAAGATGTGTTATGATTGAGTCATCAAAATCATGTGATCATTTAATCTAGTTTTTTTATATTATCATAAAAATATGGGTTTTAGTAATTTCATGGAAATATGACCTTGAAAATGTTGTTGTGAGAGGTTTTTCCTAGGAACTCCAACAACAAACTACTGAAGCATAGTAGGTACAAATTGTTAACATAAACTAGAATATCAGTACATTCCAATTATATGGGAAATAATGAGACTATTAATATCTATGATTTTTATTTTGATAACTTAGTAAAAAATATATCTTTAGTTTCTTATGGATCACATGTAATATTTCACTACTGAATGAAAATTAAAATTTCAGGACAATTTATTTACAGGGGGAATGTAAAGCCATGAGATTTTAGAATATATTTGTCAATGGTTTGTTTCCAATGAAGCTACAAAATAAAAATATTCTTGACTTATTATATGAATATTATCAAAAATATTTTACAAATTATAAAAACTCTATGAAATAAAATATTATTACTCACACAAAATGTCATCCATATAGATGATAAATTATTAATTTCATATAATTTTAAAAAGTATAATTCTTTATCAGGTGAATTTTTTTATAGTGTTTTTTATATTATCTCAATATATTCAATTAAATAACATTTAAAAAATTTATATATATGAACTAATATATTAAAACTATTTAATTTATAATTTTATAAAAAATAATAATAAAAAACATAAGTCCTTCATTTCAATGAAACAATTTTGCATTTATATTTTTAATTTTCATTTGAAAAAAAAAATTATCATTTTATAATTTAAATTTTATAAAATTATTATTATTTTTTAATTCATAATGTAACAAATATATTAGAATAAATTTTTCAAATTTTCCAAAAATGTTTGAGTTTATGGTGAATAATGGAAAATATCAACTTTGAAAATTTTATCAGTTTTATGATATTGTCTTAATAAAATAATGAACACGATGTTAATAAAAGATTTATTATATAGAAAATATATATTTATAAAATAAAATAAATAATTTAAAAATAAAATTTTGAACTTATAAAACCCTTGTTTAACCTTTTGAAAACATTGGTAATATTTTACTCTTATAAAATCATTTTTTAATCTCATTTTATTACTTATTGTACACACTTCTTAATAGTTATTTTTGTTTTTCTGAACAAAAATCCTATATCACTAGTAAAAACCCAATTTATTTCATATAGATCAATATCATGGATAATGTTATCATAAACATAATTTTTATGATTAAAACTATACTTTTTATTAATGAAATTACACGGTACATGCACTAATGTTAAAATTATTTTTTGTTACTTGTGGAAATTATATTTCATATGATTTATGTTATATTTCTAGTTATAATTTAAACATTATGTAATAATTTTATTTTTATTTTTATCCCTAAAAATTAAATTAAATATGTAAATAAATAAATTACCATGGTAAAAATATAAAAGGTAAAAGTTTGAGTATAAGCATAAAATAATTACAAAACATGATTAAAAGAACTGTTAATGTGAATGGTTGATGTATACTAGACCCCAAATCATCCCACACTCCATTATTTTTCAATTTTTCTCTATATTCTATGTGAAACACATGCTGTATTTTTAATTAAAAGTAATATTTAGAAAATTTCCATTACCTTCACCTATAAAAGGATCTCAAATCCACCCCTTTTTCCACTCATTATTAAGAATTATGATAAACAAAACTCTGAAATATTATCTCTTACATTCTCTCCCCAAATCCTATAATCCTATTTTTTTCCAAGCATCATGCTATGTGGCCTTAAGTAATTTCTCAAGGGAGAACATTCTAAGGGAGATGTAATGTAATGAAACAAACTATATTTATAAAATTCTTCTTATACCCCGTAAAAAATATTATATCCCTGAAAATATTATAGAATAAATATTAGTAATATTCAAAAAAAATTAATATACTAATTTTAAAAATACTTTTCCCATCCTCCCAAACTATTAGAAAATTAACACATCATTATGAATACATACAGACTACCTCCTCTATAAATAGGGTGCTTAATTTTTCATCACCTCCATAAAAGAATTTTTTTTTAAAATTATATTTTCTATATTAATGTGATATTTATAAAATTATTAATATTTGAAAATTACAATTCATTCCCTAATTTCCTCTAAATCTATGGAAAACGAACATGTCCCCACAAGTATGTGAGGACCACCACTTCCATGAAAGTGACATATTTTGTTTTTCATAGATCCTTTTATTATTTATAAGAATATCATAAAATATTTTTAAACCCTATAAAAACATCTAAATAATATTATTATTCTTTTTTAATAAATATATTTTTCTAAAAGAATCGCTTTCTAAACCCTAATCACCCATATATTATAGCTTGTTCATGTTTGGATTTGTTTAACTACCTAATTGAATAATGCTTTAAGTTTTTGTCCAGTATGAATATAGAAACCTAAATAATTTTGTTAATTGAAATTAATTAGAAAAAAAATTATGTTCTTGTAAAGGTAATAGTAGTGGTAAACGTTTTATCATTGTTCTACCCTTATCTTTGTTAAAATTTATTGAAAGAAGCTTATCGCCAACTTTGTCGTAAAAAATAACAACTAAAATACTTCTGAAATGAAATTATAACATTATAAATCATTATAAAACGTATATTCAAGTAACTATCCTGAAATAAAAATTAGGTGCTCTAAATATATATAGCAGAGTTGACATTTTCATTACAAAACTAGTACTGAAAAAAAATCTACGTTAATAGAATTTGATGGAAAAAATAAGATATAACTAAATAATATTTTTGAAATAAATCACTATTGTTAAACTCTCTGTAGAATGGTTATTTTAATAATCACAAATCATAGTTTTATTTATTTCCATTTAGTATTTGGTTCAAATTGTTCTAAATGTTATTAAATCATATCTAAAAATGTTTATCTATGATCAATGTATGTTTATGGTTGACCAGGAAGTATTCTGGATTGAACAGACACTTTGTAAGAATTCCATGTCTTAAATCACTGGTAGTCATTTTCCTGAGTCACCGACGATGAACAGTCACACCGATGAACGGTCGCACCGATGAACGGTTGAACAGACGATGAACAGTTGCACTAACAGTCGCACCAATAATAGGAACCATCGCACCGATGATGACCGGTCACACTGATGGCTACCGAAGGTCCAAAAATACACTGATGCTAAGACATCGATGCTAAGACATCAATGCTAAGACACCGATGTTGAGACCCTGATGTTGAGACACCGATGCTGATGCAACCAAAACTGATGCACATTCAAAATGTCTCACTGATCTCATGACTCACCGATAGTGATGAAAACTATTTGAACTTCTATAAATTCGTATTTAATTCTAATGGTCATAATTCATGTTATTAATGAAATTAATGATATTTAATGTTAGTTGTTGGTATGTCAGGAGACCGTACCTCGTACCTATGGAATGGTAATCATTCCCAGTGCTGGAGCTTGTGGAATAAAAATGACGATCGAGTTGTAGTAAAAGAAAGTGTGCGTAAGTGCGTGAAAAGGCATAGAGAGAGAATTCTTT
Source organism: Viscum album (assembly GCA_963277665.1). NCBI lineage: Eukaryota > Viridiplantae > Streptophyta > Magnoliopsida > Santalales > Viscaceae > Viscum > Viscum album. The sequence continues at coordinate 1,494,648,048 of OY728159.1, forward strand.
CGTGAATATACATGAAATACTGAAGAACACACGACGAAGTTGAAAAAGGGGCATTTTCAAGATCTAAAGAAAACTCTTATGCACGCAATCCAGCACTACTGAAGAACATAAGAAGAACACTGGAAATCAGAGAACACACTCGCCTATGAAGGACCTCAAGCAGAATCCCGATACTCTATTTTTAACAGAAAACCCACTGAAGGACTCATAAGCATCTCTGCTAAATCCAACGAGTCCGGAGCTGCACTACCAATCACTAGAGCTTTCTAAACTCTGATACATTCTCTCTTAGTGATTATTTTACTTACATTTTTGAGCAGTGTGTGTACTCTGTTCATCATACACACACACTAACTCCTGTGCTGAACTGGAGGTTATCAAAATCCTCAAACCAAAATTTTTTACGCTTGTTTACCCATGAAAACTGTGGTAGAGGTCCTTGTGTGGCCTGGTCATTGTTTTTTTTTTCACAAAGAACTATGGTAGAGGTCCCTGTGTGACCCAGACAGTCTTGTACTGTTGTTAACCTTGATCCAGGGTGTGGATAAACTTTATATAAATTGTTTGAGGGGACTAAGACTCGGCCTGAGACTGAACCTCTTGGTTTAATCTACTTTTCATATTAGACTAAGTCTAAAGTATACTATTTATATATGTTTCATTTTCCGCTTTTGTTACATTGAAATATAAATCTATTTTAAAGTTACTTTGATAGTTAAATTAGAAAGTGTTTATATTCATTGTAAACCAGTAAGTTAGTTTCAAAAGTCAATTTAATCTTGAGATTAAATTGACTGAGACCTAATCAATATTCGAGAAACTAATTGAAAATTTATAATCTATATAAATTCACTACAGTTTAACTTTTTTTTAAATTGGGGGATTTTAAGAGAAACCTTTTTAATATAAATTTTAATTGGAACTCAACTCACTCCCCCTATTGAGTTTCCACTCCGACCAACATTTGATATCAGAGGTAGTGTTTTTGTTAAAGGATTTTTGAAATACTCTGTTTTTTAACTGTGATTTTAGTTGCATCTTTAAAGATCTTAAATTTCTGTTAGTTATAAATTTTATCTCTTTAAATTTATTTTATAAAATCTAGTTATGGATAATAGACTAGAGGCTACTGCTACTAACAGGGTACCTTTCTTTAATGGTACGAACTATGCTTAGTGGAAATTGAAAATGAAAATTCATTTAGAAAGTATGGGTTTTGATATTTGGACTGCTATAGAGTCTCAATATAAAATTCCAGAAAATAAAATAAAAACTTGGGACGAACCAAAAAAGACTGCTTAAAATAATAATTATAAAGCTATGAATTCTCTGTACTGTGCTTTAGGAGATGAGGAATTTAACGGAATATCTGCTTGCAAAACTGCTTATGAAATTTGGGATACTTTAGGTGTTTCTCATGAAGGAACAAATAATGTTAAATAAATGCGATTGAATACTTATACTATTAAATATGACAATTTTAAAATAAAAACTGAAGAACCTATTTATGATATGTATCTTAGGTTCAATGAGATAGTTAATATAATGAGTTCACTTGGTAAGGTTGTTCCAGCAAAGGATCAAATCATGGGAATCTTGAGATGTCTACCAGACCGATGGAGAGGCACATCTGTTTCAATCATAGAATCATGTGACATTGGAGCTCTGCCTGTCAAAGAACTTATTGGAAAACTAATGATTTATGAGGAAGAACTCAAGGTGAATAATGAAGAATATGATGAACCAAAATGGAAATCAGTGGATTTCAAGACTACTACTTCAAAGACCAAGGACAAAGAAAAAGATCAAATACAAACTAACAATTCAACAAGTGAAAGTTCAGGCTCTGATAGTGATGTTGAAATGGCTCAGATAGCCTGAAGGTTTAAGAAATTTTATAGCAAGAAGAAATTTTTCAGAAAATCAAATTACAAAGGAGTGTATGACAATAAGGGACGTTGAAAGAAGGACTTCAAAATTCAGATATAAGTGATGAAGTTGTTTCCTACGAGTGCAAAAAAAAGGACAGAATAAAGAAGACTTCCCAAAGTTCAAATTCAAGAAGAAATATGATTACAAAGACAGTAAGTACAAGAATGCTATGAATGCTACCTAGAGTGCTTCTAAAGATAGCACAAGTGAATCTAAAATGTCTAACTCTGAAAGAAATCATGCTAACATGTGTTTCATGACCAACACATCTGAGGTAACTTTAGATACTCGTGTTTTAAATTCTTATTATTCTGGAGATAATGAAGAATCTGATTCTGATTCTAAAGACATAACTAAAGCTGAATTATTTGAATACATTGATATGCTGGAAGAGACATGCAATGAACCTAAGGATAAATACAAATCATTGAAGAAACATAATGTTCTCACTACTACTGTTAAAACCGAACTTGCTATTGACAAAGAGAAAAATGCTCAACTGTTAAAAGAAAACACTAAACTAAAAATGTCTAATGAGAAACATAGAAAAGACTTAGAGAAGTTCACAAATGGAAAGGATACACTAACTCAAATGCATGGAAAGAAAGTAGAACCTAAATACACTACTGGAATAGGCTACAAACCTGGACAGAGACATATTACTAAGAATAGATTTATTCCTAAATCTGGACAAACTACTACTAGTTCTAGTTCTGTACATTCATATGCTTAACTAGTTATTCACATAGATATAGATCAAATAAGGTTTGTCTTTCAAAATATATTGTTTCTGTAATTTGTATGAAACCCATAATACAAATGTGGGTACCGAAATCATTTATTGCTAACCTATCTGGACCCATGAAGATCTGGGTACCAAAGTCATTTTCCATCTAAATCTATTTTGTAGGAAACTGGTATAAAGAGTTCTCACAAGAAGGTATGGTACTTGGACAGTGGACATTCGAGACACATGTTTGGGGATTACTTGTGCTTTAAAATCCTAATCAAGACTGATGGAGGCCATGTCACCTTTGGTGATAATTCTAAAGGAAAAATCATTGGCCTAGGTCAAATTGGTAACACTGATTTATTTTTAATTTCCAAAGTTTTATTTGTTGATAGACTAAAATATAATCTGTTAAGTATTTATCAATTGTGTGATGATGGTTTTAATGTTAAATTTGAAAATGATTCTTGTAATGTTTTTAATTCTAAAAATGTTGTAGTCTTTTTTTCTTTAAGAAATGAAAATGTTTATGTAGTTGATTTGAATTCTTTAGCTAGTCAAAATGTTACTTGCATAAATGCTTTTCATAAAGAGTATTGGATTTGGCACAGAAGATTAGGACACTACAACATCCATTCACTTAGAAAACTAACTAGGAAGAACTTGGTTAGAGACCTACCTAAACTTGAATTCCCAAATGACAATGTTTGTAATCCATGTCAAAAAGGAAAGCAATATAATGTTTCGTTTAAATCAAAGAAAGAAGTTTCAACTTTTCGACCTCTTGAGTTGGTTCACATGGATTTGTTTAGACCTTGTAGAGTTTCTAGTTTAAATGGGAAGCACTTTGTTTATATTCTAGTAGATTACTTTTCTAGATATACTTGGGTATACTTCTTAAATCACAAAATTAAATCTTGTTCTTACTTTGTTAAATACTCCAAATCTATAGAAAACCTTAGTGGACTTAAGATTAAAACTCCAAGAAGTGATCATGGTCGTGAGTTTGTTAATAAAGACTTTTAATATTATTTCTCACACAATGTCTATAGTCATAACTTTTCTGCTCCTAGAACACCTCAGTAGAATGGTGTAGTAAAAAGAAGAAATGGAACCCTTCAAGAAAAAGCTAGAACCATACTTAATGAGTATGACCTGCCTATTTACTTCTGGGATGAAGCTGTGAATACAGCTTGTTATATCATTAATAGAGTCTTAATTCGACCAGTTCTTAAGAAGACCCCATATGAGTTGTGGAATAATAGAAAACCTAAAGTTAGTTACTTCAGAGTCTTTGGCTGCAATGTTTTTATTCTCAATACAAAAGATAATCTGGACAAGTTTGATTCTAAAAGTGATGAGGGAATATTTAATGGATATTCTTTAACTAGAAAAGCCTATATAGTCTTTAATAAAAGAACCAAATGTGTGGAAGAATCTTTTTACATCAAGTTTGATAAAACTGATCCACATGAGCCTAAAACCTCTCTTGAAAATCTTCAAGATGATTTATCTGTTCTAGACCTTAATGACAAATCTAAAGAACCAGCTATAAAAACATCCAGTTCTGGACATATTACATAATCTTCTTCTTTTGAACCCGAACCTATAGATGAACCTAAAATTTCTAGTCCTACCTTTACAAGAGCAACAAGGATTCTAAAGAATCATCCTTTGGATGTGTTTTTTGGTATTCTTGATAGAGGGACACAGACTAGAGATTCTCTAAGAAACCAGGTTGAACATCAAGCATTTCTTTCACAGCTAGAACCTAAAAATGTCAATGATGCTATCAATGATGATTTTTGGTTAATGGCTATGCATAAAGAGTTAAATCAATTTGAATGAAACCATGTCTGGGAATTAGTTGGCAGACCAAAGGACACATTAAAAATAGGCAAAAATGGGTTTTTAGAAACAAATTTGATGAGTCTGGAAACATAGTTAGAAACAAAGCTAGATTAGTTGCACAAGGATATAGTCAAGAAGAAGGTATATACTATGAGGAAACCTTTGCACCTATAGCCAGATTAGAATCCATTAGGATCTTACTTGTATATGCTGCTCATCTGAATTTCAAGTTATATCAAATAAATGTCAAAAGTGCTTTTCTAAAAGGTTTTATTGTTGAATATGTTTTTGTTTAACAACCACCTGGATTTACTAATCCTCATTTTCCAAATCGAGTTTTTAGACATTCTAAAGCCTTATATGGCCTAAAACATGCTCCAAGAGCTTGGTATGATAGACTTAGTAAATTTCTTATTTCAAAAAGTTTTACGAAAGGGATTGTTAATCCAACTCTTTTTATTAAAAGAATTTCTAAAGATGTTTTAATAGTTCAAATCTATATTGATGATATTAATTTTGGATCATATAAACATTATTTATGTACTGAATTTTCAAATAATATGAAAAATTAATTTGAAATGAGTTTAATGGGAGAACTTAAATATTTTCTTGGGTTTCAAGTTTTTCAAAATTAAAATGGTATTATTTTGAATCAAAGTAAATACACAAAGGATCTTCTAAAACATTTTTGTTTGGATAGTATTAAGGAAAGTGATACTCCTATGACTACAGTCTGTAAATTGGATGTAGATGAAACTGGGAAACCAGTGGATCAAACCAATTACAGAGGTATGATTGGAAGCTTACTTTACCTTACTGCTAGTCAACCAGATATTATTTTTATTGTGTGTATGTGTGCAGGATTTCAATCTTACCTGAAAGAATATCATTTACTTGATGTTAAAAGAATTTTTAAGTATCTTAAACACACTGTAAACTTAGGCTTGTTTTATCCAAAAAGAAAATCTTTTGAGCTAATCAGTTATTCAGATGCTGACTTTGCTGGTTGCAAGTTAGATAGGAAGATCACATCTGGAACATGTCATTTATTGGGAAAATCCTTAGTATCATTGTGTAGTAAGAAATAGAACTCTGTTTCATTATCTACTACTAATGTAGAATACATTGTTGCTAGTAGTTGTTGTGCACAAATTCTGTGGATGAAACACACTCTTTTGGACTATGGATATGATTTTAAACATATTTCAATTAACTGTGATAACACTAGTGAAATTAACATTTCAAAAAACCCTATGTCTCACTCTAGAACCAAACACATTGATGCCAGACATCACTTTTTGAGAGATCACTACAAGAAAGGTGATATTACTCTTGAGTTTATAGGTACTTAACATCAATTAGCCGACATTTTCACCAAACCCTTAAATTGTGAAAGTTTAAACTTGATTAAACAAGAGTTAGGTTTGAGAGATCTGGGAAACCGATCTGTCAAACTGATCTGTCAAACGAATCTGTCAAACCGATCTGTTAAACCGATATGTCAAACCGATCTGTCAAACTGATCTATCAATTCGATTAGTGCTACCGATTGGGTCGTACTAATTTCAAAATTATTTTTGTCTGTTTAAAATGACGTTGTTTTACTTAATCTATGTTTTATTATTTGTAACCCTAAATGATACAAATAATGACACGTGGCTATTCCATTCTCTAAAGACTGTTGACCTTCCATTTCCCGCCGAACTCTCTCTTCTCTTCTCTATAACCCGAGGATTTTGAATCTTTCCAAGCCTCTCGATTGACTCAAACCTCAAAATGGCCAACCAAAAGAGGCAGAGAAAGGAATATGAAGGAACTTCACTTGTCAAGAGTGCTCTAGGTGAGTCGAGTAGTATGATGTTGAGGTCTGTGAACCCGGAGCTAGAAAAACAGGGAGTTATAGCTGAAAAAGAAATTTGTTCGGAATGGGTTTTATCTAGCAAGTTCGTTCTCTTGAAAGTGTTGGAAACTCAAGGCTAGAAGGAGTGGTTCTGTAATAATGATAGAGTCTTTTACCCGAACCTGGTGCACGAGTTCTATTTGAACCTGGATATAGATTTGGATGGATTAGAGGCTACGAGATTGTCTTCTATAGTAAAATGTAAAAAGATTATGTTTTCATCAAAACAATGGGATGAATGTCTAGGATTACCTCACAATAGAAGATATTCAGGCTATTTTGGTAATATTCCTCCCCCAACTAATTGCTTTTCTTATGAGCTATCCCTGGAGTTTTTTACTGGGAAGTCGTAATCGCGAAGGATGATTGTTGCTGAGTTGGATGGTGGGAACCAAATCCTGTTCAAATTTATTCAACATCAAGTATGTCTGAGAAAAGGTGATTTTGCTTCAGTAAAGTATCAAGATGTCTTCTACTATTTCTTTTTCTAAATGGTGAAAAGATCAATCTATGTAGATATTTTTAGGATCATATTATTGAAATGATAAAACCTTCAAAGAGAGCTACTTCTCTGTTTTATTCTAAATAGATTTATGTCATGCTGAAATTCTTGGGCTGTGTGGATGATGGAGATGAGTGTATCTCATCGGTTATCTTTTGTTTCAACAAAGTTGTTTGTAATAGGACGAAAATCAATTGGAACCCATGGAAGAAAGATTGGGTTGCTAATGAAGAAAAGTTATATGAGTCCTTCAATCCTACTGATCATCCAAGGAGACCAAGGGAAGTAAGAGATCCTAGCTTAAAACCTGGTGAGGAAGTGATCTATTCGGATGAAGAAGAGGAAGTTGTTATTCCAAATGAAACTGGAGAATATAGTAAGAAAATAACGAAAGAAGAAGCTGACGAGATTCTAAATGCTAAAGAATAGGCTGAATCATCTCTTGATGAAAGGACTGATCCTGATACTATTGGCCCAAAGAAAAGAAGGATGGAATTTGGTCCGGTAGGTCCACCTCTTAATTTACCAGAAATTGAACCGCTTTTAGATGATGAAGAAGAAGGCGAGACAAATGAATCAACTTCTGAGGAGCATGAATCTAGAAGTACATACAGTTCACGTGAGAGATTAGTTAATGATGATGATGATGATGATTATGATGATGATGATGATGATGAAGGTGGTGATGGTGATGAGGGTGATGCTGATTGTGATTGTGGTAGTGGTGACAGTGAATGTAATGGTGATGATGTTGATGATGATGATGCTGATGCTCGACCTATTGAAGGTCAGAATGTGATTCTAGATGATCCTCAACCCCAACCTATTGAGCAAGAAAATGTCCCGGATTCTAGGAGGACAAAACAGTTAGAGAGTGATGAGGATGGAGAAGCCCTTCCTGAAAATTCTGGACGAGCTCAGTTTGTGAAACCTATGTATCCTTCATGAAAAGCCACATGGGAAGAGCATTCAGGTCTTGCTGTTCTGGGATTAGACTACCCAAAGGAAGAAAAAGGTGTAGAAGTGGATCTTGCAGGCATAAGTGATTCTGTTAAGGCTCAATTTGTTGCCGAGTTTTTGCAAAGAACAACAGTCAGGCATGATTTTTCAGTGTCTCAAGGTAGACCAGATCCTGTAGTTACTTATTCAGATTTTGATAGATTCAAGGTTGAATTGATCCAAGCTATTAGAGAGACTATTAAATGTGAGTTATCTCATGTTATTGCTCCTGATCCTATGACTTTATTTGAAGTTGGTATGGATGAGTTAGCTCAAAGAGTGGTGAGCCTTATCAAACCAGACCTCTGCAATTACAGTGAATCGATTGGCAAGCATATTACCTCTTTGAATAAAACACATACGGAGTTAGGCAGCAATCTTGTTTCTCTGTCAGGTGAGTTCAGAACAACCATCTCTGGTATGATGGAAGTTTTAAGAAATCTGATAGAACATTGGATGAAAGTATATTTGAGAAGGTTAAAAGTTGTGATTACTCATGTTATGGCTCAGGCTGGAAATGCCAAGGTGACCAAGATCACTGGTCGTGAATTAGATACCTTAAGAGATGTTGTTAGAGAAGAGCTGGCAGCTCTTGGGAAGATTTTAGATTTATATTCATTGAAGAAAATGAAAGAGCATAGTGATCATGTGCATATAATGGTACACTTGTATTCGGTTGATGCTACAAAAGCTCAAAAGGAGATTAAGGAGAAAGTAGATCATTATTTCTCTATGATCTACACAAATCATGAGTTAAATCATCATTTTAAAGTACTGGCTGATAATTTTAGACTCCCTCCAGTGACTCAAGCTTTTAAAGCTCAATTCCAGTAGTTAAAATATTTTACCCCCACTTTAGAAACGTTCATGGAAAATAAGGATGATTTTGAAAAGGCCATGAAGTACGGTGGAGAAGTCATTCAGGACTTCATCAATTTTCTAAAACCCTACATTCATGTGCAAGAAAAATCCATTTTTTTCCTATATCTGAGCCTCTAAAATCATTAGATGTTTCTCCCGGCCAGATGTCTATTTCTCAAGATCTTTCCTGTATTCGACCAGTCTTTCAACAGAAACATTCAGAACGACCTTCTTCGCAGCAGGTGTCTTTGCAACCCACAGTTCGTCCAGCTCGAGTGGTTCTACCTCCTTTCTCTATAATGAAAGTTCCACCTTCCACCCAACATCCTTCTGGATCTTCAATTCCTCCTACTGCTAAAGCGAAATCTCCCTTGCACCCCGAGGAATAGTTGTTACTATCAATTTTTGATAGGGTGTTTGTTTTCCTAAACTATTCCCTTTTTGTCTGTAATATGTGTACTCATTTTTGGTATGGAATCAACTTAATTATATTATTTATCTCTTCTTCTTGATAATCCCAAATAGGGATAGAAATCAAGTAGAGAAAATAGGGGAATCATGAGAAATCAAGGAGAGAAAACAGGGGAATCATGCATGCACATGCGAAATCAAGGTAATAATGTATCTGGATGGGTGAACTGAATGTGTATACGAGCCCGTGCTAGCTATTTATCACATGCATTTATACACAGGGGTAGAAATGTTGAAAGAGGAGAATTCCTTAGTTATATATATGTTCTGGTTGCTATTCAAACCATGTTTTAACTTTTGGAATATATGCCTTTTTATAGGGGGAGTATAATGAATGACATACTATATTCTCTCTTCATTTATGCCATTGATTTGTGATTATCAAAAAGGGGGTATTATTGAACTCTCTGTGGAATGGTTATTTTAATAATCACAAATCTTAGTTTAATTTATTTCCTTTTAGTATTTTGTTAAAATTGTTCTAAATGTATTTAAATCATATCTACAAATGTTTATCTATGATCAATGTATGTTTATGGTTGACCTAGAAGTATTCTCCATTGAACAAACACTTTGTAATAATTCCATGTCTTGACTCACCGTTAGTCATTTTCTTTAGTCACCGACGATGAATGGTCGCACCGATGAACGGTCGCACCGATGAACGGTTGAACCGACGATGAACGGTTGCACCGACGATGAACGGTCGCACCATTATTAAGAACTATTGCACCGATGATGACTGATTGCACCGATGGCTACTGAAGGTCCGAAAAGACACTGATGCTAAGACACCACTGCTAAGACACCGATGATAAGACATTAATGCTAATACACTGATGCTAAGACACCGATGCTAAGACCTCGATGTTGAGACACTGATGTTGAGACAGCGATGATGATGCAACCGAAATTGATGCAGATTCAAAATGTCTCACCGATCTCATGACCCACCTATAGTCATAAAAACTATTTTAACTTCTATAAATTCATATTTAATTCAAACGGTCATAATTGATATTTTTAATGAAATTAATGATATTTAATGTTAGTTGTTGGCATGTCAGGAGATCGTACCTCGTACCTATAGAAAGGTAATTATTCCCATTGTCGGAGCTTGTGGAATAAAAATGAAGATCGATCTACAGTAAAACAAGGTGCGCATAAGTGCGTGAAAAGGAATAGAGAGAGAATTCTTCCATGAATATACATGCGAGACTGAAGAACACATGACGAAGATGAAAACGAGGCATTTGAAAGATCTAAAGAAAACTCTTATACACGCAATCCAGCACTACTGAAGAACATACGAAGGACACTAGAAATCAAAGAACACACTCGCCTGTGAAGGACATCAAGCTGAATCATGATACTATGTTTTTAATAGCAAAACCACAGAAGGACTCAGAATCATCTCAGCTAAATCCAATGAGTCTAGAGCTGCACTACCAATCACTGGAGCTTTCTAAAATCTGATACATTCTCTCTTAGTGATTATTTTACTTACATTTTTGAGGAGTGTGTGTACTCTATTCATCATACACACACACTGACTCCTGTGCTGAACTGGAGGATATAAAAATCCTCAAACCAAAATTGTTTACACTTTTTTACCCATGACAACTGTGGTAGAGGTCCTTGTGTGGCCTGGTCATTGTTTTTGTTTCCCACAAAGAACTGTGGTAGAGGTCCCTATGTGGCCTGGATAGTCTCGTACTATTGTTAACCCCGATCCAGGGTGTGGATCAACTTTAGATAAATTGTTTGAGAGGACTAAGTCTCGTCTTGAGACTGAACCTCTTGGTTTAATCCACTTTTTATATTATACTAAGTCTGAATTATACTATTTATATATGTTTCATATTCCGCTGCTATTACTTTGAAATATAAATCTATTTTAATGTTACATTGATAGTTAAATTAGTAAGTTTTTATATTCATTGTAAACCAGTAGGTTATTTTCAAAAGTCAATATAATCTTGAGATTAAATTGACTGAGACTTAATCAATCTTTGAGAAACTAATTGAAAATTTATAATCTATATAAATTCACTACAGTATAACTTTGTTTTAAAATGGGAGATTTTAAGAGAAACCTTTTTACCAGAAATTTTAGTTGGAACTCAATTCACCCCCCCTCTTGAGTGTCCACTCTAAACAAAAAATATTAGTTGATATTATAGATTAATATACTTATGAATAAGTATATGAAAATGTTAAATAAGTTAGTTATCTTTTTATAAATGATGTTGGATCACTTTTGGTTGTGTTGGATTAAGGTTAGGGTTTTGGCTACCATTATTTTCATTTATAGTGTTATCATTGTTATTTTTATACATTATTATTATATGTTTTTTATTGTATATTCTATTAAATTATTATTATTAATTTTTTCTCTTTTCTATGAACTCAAAAATCAATCTTATAAAATCCATTTAAAATTATTCTTCCTCCAATGTATGATATTTTTTAGGTTTTTCTATAACTCAACATCCTTTCATTAAGTTTTAAACATTCATATTGATCATAAAACTTATATTAATGGTTTATTCCACCCAAATAATATATATTATACATACTCTTTTTCTCTATGTAAAATTACACCTCTGATTTAAATATTCATCCTTGATTAATTTCTTCTCTATAAAAGTATGTTGTTGTTAAGAATAACTCTCATTCTGTATAATGAATATTTTTCTTCCAGGTCATATATTACCTTACTAATAATGTTATCCTTTATATTTAAAAACCTAATTATGTTTTATCTCCGGTGACCTTCACATTTCCCTTCACTTTTTTAAGGGAAGATTTAATATCACTATTTATGATGCGGGATTTCAATAATGGTATTTTTAAATATTAAAATGGTTTCCATCCATGATCATTTGTTTTCTATTCCACTCCACCTATCATTTGGAGAATAATTATGTAATTATCAACTCTCTATTATTGGGATTACATTTAGAGTAGTTTTTTAAAATAATATTTTTCCATGTTACCTACTTAAAAATTACTTTTGAAAGTGACTTGTAACTTCCTTTTATTATGGAATTTTTAAATAATTATTATAAAAATGATTCTATTATTTGGATACCATTTTCTTATTTATAGTAAAGGAAAATTACCTCCACATGAGTTTTGTTTCATGTATTTCCTTCTAAATCATGTCACTATATTATCTTATGGGAATTTATATAGCATATATTCATTCCTTATCTTGTTTTTTGTAGTCATCCACTGTATATAAGAATGATTTTTCTTCCAATAACATTCCTTAATGAATACCATATTTTTTTTATTCAATTTGTTGACAAAAATTCACCTAGATACCCCTACATTGATTGACTTTGGAAAATTATTTAATTAACCATGTATCATTACTCTATATGGTGTTATTTTGAAGGATCCCTGCATTAATAATTATTCTATATATTAATTGTGGAAATATTAATAATCTTTATATTTTCTATTTCAAAATGGATCATTGTTTTTTACATTGGAATGTTGGTTATTTAATGTGTAGTTTATCTAGTCCTTCATATGATGAATGGATGGGAATTAATTATTTAAGGGTGGTTCCTAGAATTATACAGGCCTTCGATATATTTCTAGGTATGATGAGACATTGATGTTTTGGTATTTGGTGTATATCTTCCATTTTTTTATGTCTTGGTTGTGATATAGATATAATGTATGTGTTTTTGAACTAATCCTTTATGGTATGTAATTACTTTTCCATATTGCTTTTAAAGTCTAGTATTATGTATTCTATCACTATGAAACTAGTTACTATTATCCATTGGATAATTTATATTGTTATGTCATCTATGGATTTATTTCAATATCACATGATCAGTTTTATGGAATTAATTTATTATCACTTACATCCTACATTATTATTCATGACATGTTCATTTTATGTTACCTTCTTATATACTATTTCCCTTATTAAGAATTTTACCTCAATGTTTTTATGTTTTCATTTTCCAAGGTTTTGACAAAAATAATTATACATGATACGTCTAGAAGAGTATCGTGTGTGGGGAATTTACACGACATGTGGATTTATTATTATAGATTACGTAGTTTCAAATTTATTGCGAAAAATATACAATTGTTAAGATATAAATGTGCTATACTAGTTAATTATGTGTCTTAATTATCTAATAATCAAACCCAAAAAGGCTAGCGGAATGTATATAATGCAATATTCTCAATAAATTATGTATTTACTGGACATTTATGTTTATGGTATTACAATCAGTTATGAAATTTCAACCCAAACTATTCCTTAGGATTTCTACCCATGATATGTTAGGAATGTGATTTATGGTTTAGTTTTTTCACTATTAAAATATAAGTAGAAAATATAGAGGATATGATCCATCCTAATAATGATAGTGATTGTGTAAGTCCAACAAATTAATGTGGTTTATAAATTTGTCTTCTAGAACTTGGTGTACTTGATAGTGGTCCAAAATATGAATGAAAAAAATTTATGGTAATACGTTGAGTTTTTTTATGATGATATGGTTAGTTAATTACATATAGTTTTTTGATAAAGGATAATGAATAAGAGTAATTCAAATGTAATATAATAGAGAATTTAACTTTTTACCATAAGTTTGATAATATATATGGAAAATCTAAGGGAAAATAGTTTTTACAATGTTCAATGGATGGTCTCCAAGAAATATCATAGGTTAGTGGAACTCTTATCCCTATTGGAACCTACTATATGGGAGTGGGATAACTTGTACACATTTAATGATGTGATTAATTAACCTATTGGTTGGATTTTCAAAATATATTTTAATCATGTAACTTATGATAAATGAAAGGATAAAAAATGTTCTCCCATGGATATAGGATTAAATTATTTACCATATAATTCCTTGTTATTTCATTATTATCTTAATTTTTACTTGAATATTTTTTTCATGTTCCAAAAGTTTATTTGAGTTTGTGAGACAGTTGACTCAATGATGTTCTTTTGAGTTTCAATCTACTTTTTATATTATGATATAATGACATTGGGTGGATATTTTGGTCTAGGGAGTTTATAGATCCTTGTTCTACATGATGATATTATAGTGGTTTAACATCAATTAATCGATGTTCAAAGAATCCCCACATGTGGTATCAAAGTTTAGTTTAAAGGTATAAATATCACACTTATTAGAAGACTCAGATAACATTATTTTTTTTTGACTTTATTTTGATTTTTTGTGAGTTAAATGTATCGGAAGGTATTTTGATGGAAGGATGAAAGTTCCATATAGATGAGTATTATGGTAAGAACATTAGGTTATGGGGAATGCATATAGAAAACTACATATTCATAAGGAAAAAAGAAATTATTTTAATTAGATTCAAACATGAAATAATTTATATCTAATCATTTCAAATGTTTGATAGAAAGGTTATTTGATTGATTTTTTATTATTTAGCAACAAATATTTCATTTAAAATATTGTAAGTGATGAGTAAATTAAAGATGCTGAAATATTTGGCAGACATGTATGAGAATCTTTTATCTATGAATATAGTGTATGTTTTTATAATGTTGTTCTATATGAGTATTTCAGAATAAAGGATTGTTTCTGATTATGTGAATGACATTAACATGATTCAATGGTACCTAAAATTAGTTAATTTTATGTTTTCCAAAGATGTATGAGATCTTGTACTACTATCATCACTTCCAGAATCATTGTACATGATGGTAACTATTATAATTAACCCTTGTTGGTAGTTTTAAGAACCAAAGTTTTTAGAATCGATCAAAATCCCAACCCAATTTGAGTTTTGACTTGTTTCTGAGAAAACTGGGAAAATATAGGAAGTTTGCGAAATTTCTAGACTACACACTGTGTACACTAAAGTAAATGTCATGTTTTGGTTAGGCATGTACCGATCGTGTTCTCACCGAGTACATTCCATGTGAAGACCACGTAGGAATTTCCTACTACACAGCATGTAGTGTGGCTCGACATGTCGTGTAGCCTTGATCGTGTGGAGGCCATACATGGAGTGCAAGCCTGTTGTCTAGGTAGAATGTTTTTAGAAAGTACACGCCATGTATAATGGTCATGTATTGGGATATACAAGGCGTGTTGGGGGCTGTGTTTGGGTAGAGAAGTACACACCATGTACCTCTAGGTACATGTCATGTACTTGGTCAGAAATTCCTTAACCAAATACCAGTTGTTATATGAATAGTAAAATGATACATGGGGTGTTTTCATAAGTACATGCCATGTATTTTATTTTTTCCATTAAAATGGGATGGATCCTCATTTTGAGATAGGGGAAGTGCGTTTCATCCGAGAGACAAGAATAGTTGTTCAGGACTTCAATTCATTCCCGTTCCTTCATCTGAAGTCGAATTCAAACATCATTTGATCCATTAGAACCCCCTCAGTAAGGCTTTGATTCCACTTGAGTTGTTCTTTATGATTTCTGTTCGAAGATGTGTTATAGGGGTTTGAGCGGTTTTGATTCTTTTATAGATCTATCGCATTTTAGACCTTATTAGAGGCTGCTATCGGAGGATTATCATTGTATGAGTCTTGGGTAGGTTTTGTGTACCTTCTTTTGTGTTTTCGTGGTCAATTGGGTGGTGCGGCTTTCGGCGTGTTTTCGGGTATTTTTGAGCGGGACCTATTTTATCTGTTATTACGTATTGAATTAATTGTTAGACCCATGGGATGCCTTTTGGAATGCCCTATTTCCTATACAGCTTGAGCAATGTCGGGTGAGAGGTTGACGCTCATTGGGATACTTGGGCATGGGGTGCCAAAATGGTTATAATTTCTCTTCTTTGTTTAAAATGGGTTCGTTTAATCAGGTAAAGCATGATTATATTGTTTAGAGTCATTCAAGACCTCAGTGTTGTTGTGTGATAACCATTGTTCTTGGGAAATTCAACTATTTAGATTGGTTTTCTTGTTTATGTGACTTTTATAAAAGTGGTATATATATAATTATTTAATTGCATATGCGGTAACCTTTGGGTTGCGTCGGGAATGGCCCAAATATTTCTTGATTGATGTTGTTCTCAGTTTGGGCTTGTCCCGGGTTACATTGGGTTGTTCTGACTATGGGATTGGGTGTCACAGGCATTGTCTTGAAGTAATGTGACTGTCAGGTTATGAATTTTTTAGGTTACTTGGATGGAAAGGCCATCACACTTGAGCAACGTGGTCACAGGGGCACGAGTTGTCATAGATGTTGTGGATTGGGTACTATTTTGGTGATTACCGCTCACCCAAAACATTGAGTAGTGTGCACATAGAGAGACTCTGTGAAGAGGAATTTTTGACCACTTTTTGGGGTATAGGCCCTAGGTAGTTGTAGTTTAAGAACAATTGGTATGGGGGTGATTGTTGTAAGAATCCATGTTGAAGGTGATGAGTCTTCAGGGGATAGCATTGAGGCTATTGGGTTGGGGGTAGAGGCCCACCATTATTTGAGAGCAGAAATCAATGTTCCTTTGGTTACTCTAATTGATGGAAGACATCACTATCCCTCTAGTTACTTTATTCAAGAGATACATTGTTTTCTCTCTGGTAACATTATTTGAGGGCAGAAATTGTTGTCCCTCCAGTTATATATTTGAGGACATGCATCGTTATTCCTCTGAGTTACTATTTCATGGGTATGCTTTCAGTACATCGGTACTTGAGACATGCGGTGTCAGGGGGCACATGGTGCCAGGTTACATGATAGAGATTTCAGCGTTGGCTGAAGAAGGTGACACTCCATGGTGGCTGCTGAGTACCAGTGGAGTTTGTGTTTGTTTGTGTGCATCGAACTGTTTATTTTTTTCCTTATTTATACTTGCCATCTTAAACACTTATATTAGGTATACACTGTTGGGTGGTATCCTACTGATATTCATCTCAAACCTTTAACGGGCCCTTCGGGATGCTTGCGGACATTATGGATTTATGTGCAGGAAAGAGTTCATCTTTAGGAGTTGTACTGCATTAGCTATTGTACAGAGATGGTATGGACCTTGAGGTCTTTCCTAGCTGGAGTTTATCTTGTTTTTCATTCTTTCTTGTGTCAACATTCTTACTTGTTTTGTAGCAACAGTTTGTTAGCCATTGGTTCCTTTACATATGGATATGTATGACATACATTGGATGTATGTTTGTTGTTCAGTAGTAGTTACAATTTATCAGCATGCTATTGTGTTTACTTCCCGCTATTGTTGTTTATATTTATTGCTTCTCATGTATATCGATATTGAATGTGCTTCCACTCTACGGGTCTAGTTCAAGACTACTGAGTCATTTATCCCACTACATATTTATGTTTATACTCATACCAGTACCATTGTGATCCTCGATGAGGGTATAGCCTCTCCACTATACCTATAAGACTCTTGCTGCTAGTTAGTAGCCTTTGGCATCCGGAGAGGAGCGCCTAAGGTAGTGATGCCCGACTCGTTTAGCACTGTTTGGGTATCAGTTTAGGTCCGGGTCATTACAAAGTGGTATCAAAGGAGTTTTTAACATAGATTTAGCAGAAATGTTTTGTTGTCTACTAATGATATTGAGGCTAATATTTATTTTTTGCTCATTTTACTATTTGGGATATGCTAGACAAGAGACAGGTTGTTACTGGAACTGGGTTTCTATCTTGTGCATGGGTGCCTATAGCCCCAGGTATGAGTGATGGACCAAGTTGCCTTGGGTGGGAATTGCTGTTTTTATTTTTTCCAGATTACAATTTATATGATTTACACCTCGGTGGATCACTTGGTGTGTGATGTTATAGATTGTGATATGTAACCCTTAACCTGCTGCAATAAGGGAGATTTGGACCCTGGCCCGATATGGAAAGATGTGATTTTTTAGCTTTTGATAGGCCCATTTTTAGGGTATTTCAATTTCATTATTGCACATATGCTTTGTGAAGTGATAATTCCACTTGAATAATATCAAATTGTCATGATTTGTATGCTTTGAAATATGAATTGGTGAAATTTTTTAAGGAATTGCTTTTTTATTTCAATGTGGTATTCCATGATTAACATATTTGTAGACTTGCATGTGGAAGGGTATTTGGGTTTGGCTATTAAATGAGCAGGCAGGTACTATAGTTGAGGTGATTTTGATCACCAGGATTGGGTGGCTCGGTCCTAAGGTTAAGGAAACGTTAGTTGTTGGGGTGGGCATGGCCCGAGGTACTTTTGATACTTGTCTCTATTTACGGGAGATAAGGGGGGCATGAGGACCGGATCTCATGGTTAAGGGTAGTTTTTTTATGTTTCCTCATTACTACTTCCCTTATCTACATTGAATATATATTGTTCTATATATATATATATGGGTTGTCTGACCATTTATTGTATTCATCGGTTTCTTTTAGATGACTCAGATCGAGCATCAGGCCAGAGATGGTATAGTGCCGCAGGAGCATGATTTGGTTCAAGATCTGGTGCAGGCAGTGCATGAGCTGCATGAATAGGCTCAGGGACAAGATCAGGTCCAGGATCTAGTGCAGGCTGGAAAGCAGTCGAGTTTGGCAGTGTTTGGACCATGGCTCAATGAGAAGCTTCAAGCTAGCATGGTATGCGTCTTTAAGTGGATCGATAGAGGTGTGTATGGTACAGATCCATCTATGGAATATCAAACGCAGGAGTTCCATTCGTAGTACCCTCCACTTTTTCAAGGTGAGTGTGGTCCTTAGGTATCTGAGAACATGATAGAGAGCATGCATATGATCTTTTACTAGATCGAGACACCTCTAGGGCTGAGGGTCAAGCCGGTGAAGTACATGCTATGAGGATCGACAAAGCGTTGGTGGGATGTGCCGGTTTAGGCTAGAAGGCATGAAGGTATAGCATGCAAGGACATCAAGGACAGGTTCTTGGAGCACTTTTAAATAGAGACACTAAGGGAAGAGAGAGCTCAGGTGTTCTTGAGCCTTTTGTAGGGAGACATGTCCATCATGGACTATGCAACAACTGTCACTAAGTTGTCTCGCTTTGCACCTGGTATGGTAAGAGATAACGTGTCAAGGGTAAGTTGTTTCTATGATGGCTTATGACACACCATTCAGAGCCAATTAAATAACTTTTAGTTCAGTTTTTTCTGAGAGGCATTGAATCAGGCGCTCATAGAAAAGGTCAACTAGAGTGATAGGCCCCAGGTTGGTCAGGAGACGGCTTTATATGATGGTTCAGGTATCAAGAAGCGAGGATGGGATGAGTTTCAGCTAGTCATTCTGGCCAAGGACTCATCTACATCACCTCGTACCAGTTCTTCAGTGGTTTTCTTTCAATTTGAATAGTTAGGGAAAGTTTAGATTCAGTGTGATAGGCCCCCAAAGGAGTGTCAGTCATGTGGATAGGTTGGGAATCTTGAGAGGTTCTACAAAAAGCCTTCTCAGACAGCCAACAAGCAGGGACCAGGATAGATAGTGGCATAAAGAGTTGGTTTAGGTTTAGTACTAGGAGAGGGTATCTGAGTTTTAGCTACATGCAGGGTACATGATAGAGATAGCGGAACCTAGAAGAGGGGTCGTGTGGCTGGTGACTGAAGCAATACTATAGGGAGGTTAGGCATCAGGCAGTAGTACATCAGGCCAAGTGCATGTTGTGGAGCTTCCAGGGGTTGATCAAGCAGGTGAGCAGATGACGGTTAGAGGTACATCGTGAGTGTGTCCATGAATTTATTGTTTTCTTTTGGAATGCCATATTGAGACATAACAATTTTGAGTGTATGAGGTGCATAGGATTTATGTGGACTGACTAGATGTTGGTCAGTGGGATTGGCACCATATCGTGTGCGTGATATATATTTATATATATGTATGAGATGCATGGCATCGGGGCATCGAGGATGTGGGTTTATTGAGGTGTCATGGGAATTGGGGAATCAAGGATGCATGTTACTTTAGATGTTGTGGCATCGGGGCATTGAGGATTCAGGTTACTTGAGGTTCTAGGCACCAAGTTCGTTTTGAGCATCTATGCGATGCAGGACCTTGTGGAGGCAGAAAACGATGTGGTGTGGGATTTTTTGGGTGGCAGAAATGACATAGTAGCACCAATGAGGCGCATGGGTGATGATGTGTCATGAGAGGACCATGAGTCTAGAAAATAGGTTAGTGAACCCTTTATTTTTTGAGTTTTGTAGGGTACAGACGGAGTTTGGAAATTCCTAAGGTGGGGAGCCTCTTTGAAGAATTTACCTAAAACCCGTAAGACCGGGGAAGTCTGGGTTACTTCGATTGGGATGGTATGTTTGCTGCCATCTTCGGGTTTTGTTTGATAGCTCGGGGATGTTCTATGTTTAGGTGGTGAGATTGTAAAAACCTGGGTTTTTAGAACGGGTCAAAATCCCAACCCTATTTTAATATTAACTTGTTTCTAAGAAAACAAGGGAAATCTAGGAAGTTCTGGAAATTTCCAGACTACACACCATGTACCCTAAAGTACACGTCGTGTATTGGTTATGCGTGTAGCGGTCATGTGCTCATCGAGTACTTGTCGTGTGATAACCTTGTATGAATTTTCTACCATATGTCATGTACTGTTGCTCGAAATTCTATGTGCCCTTGACTGTGCGGAGGCCATACATAGCATGTAGGAATATTTCTTAGGTAGAATGTTTTGAAAAACTACACAACGTGTACTATTTGTACACGCCGTATAGAGGTGCCATGTATGGGGATATACATGGAGTGTTGGGGATGACGACCGGGTAGATAAGTATACATCATGTACCTCTAGGTACACACTGTGAAGTCAGTCAGCAAGTCCTATGTGAAATATCAGCCATTATATGAACAGTAAAATGATACATGGACTATGGTCATAAGTTCCTACTGTGTATTTTCGTTTTTTAGTTAAAATGGGAATCATCCTCATTTTGAGGTAGGGGCAGTGGGTTTCATCCAGGATCCACGAATAGCTGGCTGGGACTTCAATTCCTTCATGCTCCTTTGTAAGAAGTCGAATTCAAACACTGTTTGATCCATTGGAACCCCCTCAGTAATTCCATGATTCCTCTTGAGTCGTTCTACATGATTTCTATTCTAAGATGAGTTATAGGTGTTGGTGAAACTTTGATTATTTTTTAGATCTACCATGTTTTAGAACTAATTAGAGGCTATTATTAGAGGAGTATCATTGTATGAGTCTCAAGTAGGTGGTGCATACCAATTTTTGTGTTTTAGTGGTCAATTGGGTGTCACGGCCTTCGGCATGTTTTTGGGTATTTTTAAGTGGGACCCATTTTATCGTATATTTCATATTAAATTAATTGTTAGACCGATGGGATGCCTTTGGGCATGACCTATTTCCAATGCTTCTTGAGAAAGGATGGGTGAGAGGTCGACGTGCATTGGGACACTTTGTCATGGGGTGCCAAAATGGTTATAATTGGTCTGCTTTGTATAAAACTAGTATGTTTAATATCGTATAGCATGATTATGTAGTTCAAAGGCATTCAATACCTCAGTGTTGCAATGTGATAACTGTTGATCTAGTGAAATTCAACTATTTAAATTTTTTTCCAATTTATGTGACTTGTTTAAAACTGTAATATATATAATTTCTAAATATTATATGTGGGAACCATTTGGATGTGTTAGGAATGGCCAGGATATTTCTTGAGTGATGCTAATAATAGTTTTGGCTTGGTCCGGGTTGCATTGGGTGGTTCTGACCATGGGATTGGGCATCATGGACATCAAATTGAGGTAGTGTGATGGTCAGGTTGGGCATGGACTGGGTTACTTGGATGGAAAGGCCGTCGGACTTGTGCTCCATGGTCGTTGTGGCATGAGGTGTCAGAGATGTTGTGGCTTAGGTACTATTTTGGTGAATACCACTCACCCAGAACATTGAGTTGTGTGCACACAGAGAGACTCTGTGATGAGGTAGTTTTGACCACTCATGTGGGTAGATGCCCCCAGTTTTTGCGGTTTAGGTACAATTGATTTGGTGGTGCTTTCCATAAGAATCCACGTCAAAGGTGATGAGACTTTAGGGGATAACATTGGGTTTATCTGGTTTGGTGAATAGGCTCATCTTTATTTGGAGGTAGACATCATTTTTTTTCAGTTACTCTACTTGAGGGTAGACATCTCTATCTCTCTTGTTAGTTTATTTAAGGGTAGATATCCTTTTCCATCCGGTTACTTTATTTGGGGGAAAACACCACTGTCCCTCCAGTTATTTATTTAATGATAGGAATCTTTGTTCCTCCGAGTTACTATTTCTCGGGCGTGCTTTCGGGATGTGGGTACTTGAGACATACAGTGTCAGGGGGCACATGGTTTCGGGTTACATGATAGAGATTCTGGCATTGGATAAAGTAGGTGACACTCCATGGTGTCTACTGAGAACCAGTGGAGTTTCTGTTTGTTTGTGTGCATCATACTATTTACGGTTTTCCTTATTAATTCATGTATGATTAAACAATTTTATTAGGTACGCACCGTTGGGTGTTATCCTACTGAGATTCGTCCCATACCAAACACGGGCCCTTCATGATGTGTGTAGACTTTATATATTTATATGCATGAAAGTGGTTAGCTATAGGAGCTGGACTATATTAGATATTGCACGGAGATTGTATGGACCTTGAGGTATGGCCTAGCTCGAGTTTACCTTGTTTTGATTTATTTCTTGTATCAGTATGTTTACTTGTTTTTTAGCTACTATTGGTTTTCCATTGGTGCCATTACATATGGATATGTATGACCTTCTTTAGATATATTTTTGTTGTTCAGCAGTAGTTACAAGTTATCTTCACGGTGTTTTGTTTACTTCCCACTACTGTTATTTATATTTATTTCTTCTGTTGTTTATTGATATTGAATGTGCTTTCGCTCTGCAGGTCTGGTTCGAGTCTGCGGAGTCATTTATTCTACTGCATCTTTATTTTTATACTCAGACTAGTACCATTGTTATCCTCTGAGAGGGTATAGCCTCCCCACTATTCCTATAAGACCCTCGCTTCTAGTTGGTAGCCTTTGGCATTCAGGGAGTTTCACCTATGGTAGAAATGCCCAGCCCATTTAGTATTGTTCAGGTGGCTGTTTGGGTTTGGGTCATTACAGTAGTCTAGCCTTGTGTTTTAAGATGTTAGGGGTATCAATCTTAACAAATATATATGATGGAGATAAATCCATGTACCAATTAGAAGTGAATAAAATATGGAATTTAAGGGTCATAATCCACAATGGAATAGTCAAAGGAAATCAGAAGATATATCTCGGGATAGATTTCATGTTAAATCATCAAATCCTACACCCATATGTTATAACTTAACGAAAAAAAGGAACCTACAGAATGATTATAGGGATCACATGGTGAATTTATGAAGGGTGGGTTCTTGAAGTTCATGTTTTATTAATGCTACAAGTAAAGGTATTATTAGTTTATTATTTAGAGCTAGTGTTCTAATTGAATCATATATCATTGAATATGAATCGTCATTCCATTCCATTCGAGAGATTGGATAAAGGGAGAATTATATATCAAGAAGGATTGGAAATTTTTACATTAACTAATAATGAATTAATCTAATTTATGGGAAATGTGGATTTAAATGTCTAGATGAATAAACAAATCTCATTGGACCTGATGGTTATTCATCACATACTAGCAATACAAATGAACATAAATTCTATGTTTTGAATAGAAAAAGAAAGATTCATATATAGATTTCTTATTATGAGTATGGTAACTTTCTCAAGATTCCATGTTCAATAACATAGGAATAAAAGATGATATATTGTATCTGACCTGAAAGTTTGTTAGAGTAACAATTTCTATAGTGAAATATTATAAAAGTTCATTATTATAGAAGTTTTTTCTTGGGAATATTTGTGATAAAAATTGAATGAAATTGTTGGAAAATGATATGATGAATCTTGATCACATCGAGAATATATGTTGTGAGAGTTTAATACGCAAATAGTGGATAATGGTATTTTTTATTAAAAATAAAAGGACTCAAAAAATATAAAAGTTAGAACATGTGGGCATAAATGTTTGGGGGTTGAAACCAGAATATTTTCAATGTGGATCAATGTACATTTTTATATTCATTAATTATTCAACGAATAATGTATGGGTTTACTTTATAGGGTACAAATTAAAGGTTTTTGGATTGTTTATTGGACGGAATTCCATAGTAATGAAAGATACTAGAAGTAATCTAAAAATTCTTAAGATTCTATAATTGTGGTGAATATATAATCAAATGTTTCTGGAACTTATCGTCAAGAAAAGGAATAAATTATAAAATATTTGAACCTCAAACACAATAGTAGAATGGGTTTTAGAGTATATGATTTGGAAGTTAATAGATAAGATATAGAGCATGATACTTAATTCTAAAATTTATAATAAAGTATTGGTGGAATCTATCAATTTCAAACTGTACCAAGATAATTGGAGTGCTTATGTTCCATTGGGGTAGGAAATTCTGGAATTTCTAGGGTCAAAAAGACCAACGAATGTTATCTACCTAAATTATTTTATATGTTTATACATTTTACATGGAGATTATAGGTAACATGAAAACCCAAAGATAATATTCATCCATGTTTCTTTATAGGATATGGTGATATAAAAAATTGGTTTTTAGCTTTGGTATTATATAAATAGAAATATTGTATGAAGAAAAAATGTTCTATTCAATGAAAGGATCTTAGGGAAATTTGGAAACATTCTGGAAACAAAATTTGAGAATAAATAATTAGTAGATAAAATCCAAGTTGATCTGAAAAGAAGATCTCGAAGTAAATATGTTCTAGAATTTCTAGTTTTCATAGAAATTTGGGATTTTTTAATTAGAATAGTGGAATATATACAATAGTTCTTGAGAACAATGCATGCTCGGGTCAAAATTCATAAAGGTGCTATTTGGGAAGTGATAGACTCAATAATATCATAATCGCAGGTTGAAATATAGATGTCTACCAAAGTTATATTGTTAATATATAGGTTTTTAGAAAAATTAATTTATTATTATTTTTAATGGAGGTTATTTTGAAAACTAAGAAGATGTGCAAATTTTCTGAAATTAGAGAAATTAGAATTTAGATATGAAATAAGAGAAGGATTTTTTGGATGAAAAACTAACATGAGATATTTAAAAAACTAATATTGGGGAAGAAAACAAAGGAGAACAAAAGAGTATTTCATTTGAAAGATGAAGATAATTATAGGATGAGGGAAAATTCTCGACTAGTTATGAAAATATTTCAATGGAATGAGTTAGTGGATTTCATTGAATTTTTTTACTAATAGTTAAAAACACTACTATACAAAGGGTGTTGGGTTTTTTTCCTCTAAAATTTTTCATTTATTTCATATTGATGTTAATATTACATTATATAATGGTGGTTTAGAGAAATACATTTACATCAAACTACTAGATGGTTTCATAGATAATAGAAATATTAACCTGGTGTGTAAGATGAAAGGAAGTCTAAAATCTGGAAGTTGGTACCATGGTTCAGGGAAACATAAGTTTAATGTCATTATAGTGGATAAGTGGTTCTTCTTGATGAAATCAGATTAAATTTTCTATGAGAATGTGATTTAGGAAGTTGAGATTTATCATCCTACTCCTAATTTTGAATAAATTTTCCTAAATGTTCTAGACATTAAATGGATTAAGGAGCGGAAAATAATTTTTTCTAGAAGATTTTGGAATGAAATATATTATGAGAAAAATAGAATAATGGGAATCTTATTGAGAGAGTTAGTAAAGAATAATGTTTTTCCATATAGAGGCTAGATCTGGATGGTAACTGAAATATTCTAAATGATTTTATGTAATAATTTTTTCATAACATTATATAGAAACATCAAACTATCTAAATGGATATGTATGAAAATAGAAAATGTGTTCAATTACATGAACATAGACTCATTTTTATTAGTGATATTTAGCTCGATGTACCAAGATATTTACAAGATAGTGAATTTCAATTTAATTAGGAGTCATTGATCGGATCGTGGAGAATCTAGGGAAAGAAAACCGGGAGGATATTTAGTAGATTATATAGTATCAAAATATATTAGTAGATAAAGACTTATTCTTAAAAATTAATGATTTTTGAGGGGTAAATATAAATATACTTTGATGAGGATATGATAAAATAGAAGAGTTCTACTGTTAATTTTTTCGCACTTGAAAGAATTTAATTTAAATGAATTTTAGGGCTATAGTCGATGGTTGAAATATAAATAATAGAAATTAAATATATAGCCACAATAGATGTAAGGAATGTACCAATATGGTTAATTTGTTTATTAACGGATCATGGATGATGTCAAAAAGATGGTTTTTTTATAGTAAGTGTACAATTCATTTTTCAAATAATATATTTTTTCCCTTATTGTTGAAACACATAAACCTAAAATATCATTTCATCTAGAAGATAGTGGATGATGAAGGTAAAGGGTTATGAAATCAAGTTAAAAGAAAGAATCTGGATGAAATGATCAATAAGGTTTTAGTTCAAGAAAATCTAAGGAAACATTTTCCCTTAGTGGGACTAGGGTAATCATAATGTAGTAGATACATAGTTGCTACTATGTAATATAGAAGTTTGTTTTTCCTAACTATTTTTTGTTTCTATGGTTACCCTAAATCATTATTCTAGTGGGATATTGTTATGAATGTAATTTTTATTTTTCTGTTTTGATTATTTGACCAAAAAGAGAAACTCTAGAAAATGGGATTGAAATAGATAAAGATAATGGAAACAAAATTACAGCCCAATAAGATGGATTCTGATGTCAACTATTGGTATTAGGTCTAATGGTTATTGATTCAGAAGATGTATGAATAATGGTTATGATAAAACATTATTATATCTAGTGATGATATGGTTAGTTGATTCCTTATGATTTTTTATAGGGTACAAAACATAATAGTCACTCAAATGAAATGTATTATTAAACTTCATTATTCACAAAAATTCCATTGGTGTGGAAAGAAACTATTGAATTAAATGAAGGTTACCATGTTCAATGGATAAAATCCCGCAAATATAAAAAGTTTGGTTGAACTGGTTGACCATCTATGAACCACTATAAGGGGGTGGGACCACATTTACATGTGTGTTGATGCGATTAATGGTCTTGTTTAAAAAATTCTTATAGATATTATAATATTATAACTTCTGATAATTGAAAGGTGGAATTTTGTTCTCCCATATATGTAATAAAAAATTCTAAACCACATAAATCCTTATCATTTATTTATTGTATTTATTTCAAATTGAGTATCTTTTAATGTGTTGGGATTTTCATTCAGTGTTTGAGTGGGTAAAATAAGTACAGTGATTCAGGGTGTTGATATAATTATTATGTTTTAGTACATTTAAATTGATGGGTTCTTCTTGTTTTATAATTTTTCTTAAATTTTTTCTTTGTGTTGAAGTATTAGTGGTGTACCTTTAGTGGATATTTGACGAATAAAAAAAAGAGTCCAAGTTCATGTTTGAGATCATGCTATGTATGGATACCATATTCATTTAACCATAATATATGGATCCTATAGATAATAGAGAGATAATGTTCTATATTGAGGATATTTGACGTGAAGGGATTCATTCTACTAAACACTCCCACTTGGGTGCTTATATTTTATTCTCCAAGAAGGGTGATGTTTTCTTTCATTTATATAAGGAATAACACAGGATAAGTGAGTTTATAGTCAATAACAAATATCATATTCCTCATATTTATTAATTATTTGATAAGTTTTGAGGATCCAAGTTGTTTTGTAATATATATTTGAGATTTGGATATCATCAATTCCTTATGAGGTCTTTTGATATTTCTCAAACTACTTTTATAAGAAGATAGTTTTTATCTGAGTATCTTGTGATGTTATTTATTTGATGAACACACCAAAAGTATTTATGGACTAATTAAATTTTTATTAAATTTTTATTTAGTTTAATTCATGGTCTTTTATGATATTTGGATATACTCCGAGATGTGATAGGAAAATTCTCGCATTCTTGAGACTCTCTTGAGAAAATTGAGGGAGAAATGATTATATACTATGCTCTCCAAGTATAAATTATGGATAAGTGACATCCACTACTATGGTAACACGATATAAGAGTCAAATATATATCTGGACCTAGATAAGGTGATGGTCTTAGTTTCTTAGGACTCACCCATGAATGTTTTTCATATTCATAGCTTTCAGGGATTCGAAAGCCTCTATCGAAGATTCATTTTGGAATCCACATAAATTTTGGTGCTAATTGTTTCTCTAAAAAGAAGTTGAAAATGATTGAGTTGTATAATAATTTTGATAGATCCTTCAAATAGATAAAGGTAATGATAAAATTTGTACATATCTTAACCGTTCATATTTTAAGAAATATTTATATCATATATGATTTCTTAGGGGTTGGTCTTGGGTCCTTTTGGATGCATGATGGTATAATGTTTTGTATGGATATAAGTAGTAAATGAACAATTATAAAAAATTTCATAAATTCTATCTTCAACGGTTCCTCTTCTTAATAGGGTTTAAACTTTTGTGATGTTATGAACATTCAGGAATCTGGTTATTCCCCTCGCTCGCTTCTAATGGAATCGTTTATCTACTCTTCTATGGTGTTTGTCATTATCTACATGGTATGGTATGTTCTTAGTGGTTCCTTTCTCCTATTTCATCACCATTCACATATTTTATGCTTCTTTTTTATCCTCACTAGTTTTTAGAAAACATGAGCATCATTCGACTTCATTTTTTCAACTCTTTTCTTGTTCGATGGAAAGACAACAGTGGAAGATATCATGTTGGGTCATCTCAAGGGATAACCATGGAGGTCTTCTCTGATGTCGATGGTAATACATTAAAATCATTATATAATTTAGTTTGTAACTCTTTTAGTGGATATCAATTTCCTTAAAATGTATATTTCTAGTGGTATAGGATGTACGATGAGTTTTTGTGTCCATTTTGTTTGAGGTTTTCGGAGTTTTTGTTATGGTGTTGTGGGGTTTTGGTTCTATTTCAATTGATTATCAATCCTAGTTTCCCCCATTAGAATTAATGTTATTGAATTGAATTGTTCTACTATAATCTT
Organism: Viscum album; assembly: GCA_963277665.1. NCBI lineage: Eukaryota > Viridiplantae > Streptophyta > Magnoliopsida > Santalales > Viscaceae > Viscum > Viscum album. The sequence goes on from OY728159.1 coordinate 1,494,677,397, forward strand.
TCTTATATTATAATGTTATTTTCTTTCCTTTTGTGGTTTCTCTTTAATCTACTCATAAGGTAGCCGCTTGGAATTTTTTATATTGTCTCCTTCCCTAGAGGTACCACACTAGTAGTGAGGTAACAACCTCTAGTTTTTTTTTCACTACAGAAAATGGTATTCTAATGACAGAAATTGAGGGTGGAATAGAGGAGGATAGAAATTTTAGTTTTGGGGATTTAGTTAAAATCATTTCAAAAGAGCTCATTAATAGATATCTCATAAAGGGATCAATATTTTCTTCCATATCTTGTTGGTTTTTTTTGTTTCAACTAAGATTCATGGGTCTTCACCAAAATCTGGTGGTGGTGAATATAGTGTATATGAAGGGTCTGATAGAGGGAGTTACTTTATATAGTCATGAGGAATTAAGATAATATTTGGATTGATGCACCTTCCCTGCCTAATATCATTGCCCAATATTCCTATAGAAATCATATTGAACTTGTGTTTTCAATTTTTTCATGGTTTATAGCATTTTTCATTAGTTTTTGGTTGTATTTGGGTTACCAATAATCACTTTTATATTGATTTTATAAAATATAAAAATTGTTAGAGGAGAGGAATTATTTGGATCAATATTTAGAGATACTGGAAGTAGTGCACGCACATAGGTATTAGTATCACTAATTTTTGGGTGAGATATATGTGGTGTATGCCAACCGCATGAGCCTTAGATATATTTTTACTTGGAAAGAAATGAACCTTTAGTAAGATGGTGGGTTAGATATTTGTGGTCCTTTAACATACTGGTGGAATATTCTACTTTGATGGGGAGTGTAGTGGTCGATGCACTGAGAAAGAAGTTTCATGCTTGGGTAGATTGGGAGGCTAGTAGCAAGTTATAGGTAATGCGCCTCTTCACTGAGATTTATATAGATTTTCGAAAGTATCAGGGAACTTTTCCAATGAAAATTTTTACTATTACCTCCACACTATTCCAAAGGGTGAATGAGAAATTTCTCTCTGAATCAACCTATTTAGTTATAAGGGGGCCTATATATAGTGGTGAACTACCACCTGATTAGTCTCATGGAGACTATTGGATATTATGTGACCATGGTAAGGTTATAGTCCCTATAATATTTTTTTATAACTAGTGTCAAAACAATAGGATTAGATATGGGTTGTCAAATTGAGACTTACCATTATTTAACATGATGTCTATAGGTAAATTTGGGTGTTGGGATAAATGACATTTTAAGCTTCATCCCATGGTGTTTCACCTCATAGTGGGTGATAGTCGAGCATCAGTGGCTCATATGTATTCCAAAAACCGCTTCCCATATCTATGTAAAAGTGGGATGATGTGGAAATTTATTTTTTTATTCATTTTCCAGGATCAGTCTAAATAAGTTAATCAATATTGGTAAATGTGAACCATTTAATAAAGGTCATACATTTCTTATAGATCACAGATACCCACTATCCCTGTGATATTTTTTCATTCTATGTTTGATATATATTCCAACTATGTTGGGTTCCTAAAAAATTAATTTTTAATATGGAATCCTAATTCATATCTCGATTATCTAATTCTTTTAATGAATTGGATATGCATGTGCATTTGAGTGTGGGATACCATCCTCAAACAAGTGGTCATTCAGAGCATACTATTTACATATTAAATAAAATTATTCATGAATTTGTTCATGATTTAAGTGGTTTGTGGTAGAGTTTTCTAACCTTATCCATGTACACATTTAAAAATGGATATTAGGAATCAATTCACATTGAACCCTTCAAAGACTTATATGGAAGTTAATGTTATCACATATATACTAGATAGAGGCATTTGATTATTTTAATATTAGGTCAAGCTTCATACAGGATAAATCGAAGCCTATATGGTTATTTGAGAAGTGGTTAGTGACCACCCATAGTAGGTAGTGATTTTATATATATATCGATGACTCCATCCTCTAAACTTTTTAGTGGGAGGCCAAGTCTTCTTGGGAGTGTTTCAAGGATTTGTGCACCACCGTATACTATGGTCGGGTACTCTAGTTCCTAGGTATGTGGAGTCATTATAGAATTTAAAAAGGATTAATACAATATTTTCTTTATTAGAACTTCATATAAGATTTAATAATATACATGATTTATTTCAAGTATCATATCTAAGTAGATACAACGTCACCCCTTGTCATGTGTTCAGTGCCAATAATTTTGAGCAAGAATTTGATGCATGTTCAAGGAACAACCTTTATAAATTATTGAATAGAGTAAAAATATCCTAAAAGGTATGTTAGTTCCCTTAGTAAAGGTTAACTGGTAGTACAGGTTTATCTAGAAGGAAATTTTGGATTGACAGGCTGATATGTGATCATAATCGTTGAAGATATTCACTAGTAATTCTGAAGACCCGACCCTAGAAGCCCAGAGTCAATGCCTAAAACATGGTGTGTAATTATTTTATAAAAAGTTTCTGATAAAATTACACATCATATCTCATCAAAGATAATCTTCTTAATATAGGTTCTAGAAAACCAGATACAAATAATACATTCCTTCAAAACTAATAGAGGTAAGCTTCTTAATTCAGTCACCATGTAGAATAACTCAGAACTGAAACATATACTAATCCTATAAAAAAATTGGAAACCTAGGGTGATAATTTAAAATTTTCTGTAAGGAGTTTTAATACTAATTAATAAAATACATTTTTAAAACACCCTTTTAAAATTATTAAAAATCATTTTCTTAAAAGGTAACAACATTTCATGAAGTACTTCATCATTTTATTCAATGGTTACTTGGAATCATTTTTTGGAAAATATTATACACACGGATTTATATATTTATTTAAATGAAAAAATGAATTTCATATTATGCATACATGTACGAAATTTCATAGAATTTTGTATATGTGCCATGAGTTTATCAAACTAATATAAGGGTAACATGCAAGGATGCAGGTAAAAGTAAGAAAATGAAATAAAACATGCATAGAATTGCAAAAGTAACAATATCATTATTCACTTAAAAATTAAAATGCAATTCATGAACGTACAAGTGTATTACTACCTTTTGCATCATAGTTCTAAAAATAGGTGCTACATTTCATTATAAGTGACTTTCTATGTTTTTATATCATTATGAAAATTTCATTTATTACTATTAACATAAGAAAAAGGTTCTTAACCAAGGATATTCTACTAGATGAATAATCACATGGTTGGTAAAATATTAATCCCATATTGATGAAATATATAATGTTGGACAATCAAAAACATTCTGTTGAGGCCTCGTGCCAAGGCCATACATAATCATTTTGTCAAGGCCTCATTCCAGGACCTAGTTTGTCTCATGAGACCTTCTCATGCATCGAGAGGCTATAGAGAGCTCCACCCATCACATAATAAGTCTAATTCATCCTTCATATGTATAAACGTATTTATATCAAAGTTTCCCATACCACTTTGATTTATTAAATTATTTCTATTATTCAATGTTTCTTATACCACATTGAATAATTAAATTATGTCACTTATTCAAAGTGTCTCATATGACATTGAATAATTAAACTCTTAATCTATAAGTTATCATAAGAGGTAAATTTAATTTTGCAATTATGTTCATATTCATGAATAAAATGAAGCTTGCATTAACTGTAACATTAATACAAGGACTGCATGGTTTTTTTAGTTATGTCTATATAAGATTTACCATTTACATTCCAGGATGCATAGACATACATTTATACATGAATTGATAATAGGTTCACATAAAATGATTAATTTTTTGGGTTTTCCATATAAAATAATAACTCTTAAATTCAAAACCCATGTTTCATGAAATTAGACATTTTATATACTAAAATACCTGTTTTTCAATTTATGATAGTTATCATTCATGTTCAAACCATGTATTGATAAATGGAAGTTTCAAATAAATTAAATCATAAACGTAAGTAATTAATAGTATTAATTTTGGTAGATTCATCATGAATTAAAAATATAATATTTGTAAAAATTTAAAGTTTATTTCATGTGAGGGATTGATGCATAAAAAAATAAACACATTTCATTATGCTTGTATGTGTATATGTATTAAGGAAAAGATAGATCAATCTATTTATCCCAAATTTATAAATTGATATGCATGTAATATCAATATCAAGAAAAAACTGATGATTTATTTTAATAAATTTAGCTACACAATAATAAAATAATGTTTTTTATTTTTTGCCAATATCAAATTTCATTTGTGATCATTCCGACATGCATATAGTTAAATGTGGTACTTATTTATACATGTGGGTTTAAAACTCATAATTAAAAGAATATGTATAAGGATACAAATCACCTTTTAAAATAATTATTTCTCTTCAGAAGTAACGAGGATTAAATAGATTATGATTGAAAACATTATACATATATATATATATATATACTTATACATAGATTTATTATTTTAGCACCCCAAAACCAATCTTATTAAACCCTTTCACATGTAATACATAAATAAAAATTTATCTATTTATAGATAAATATCACTTGAAAAATCACAAAATAGAATAGGTTTTAAAGATTATATAGAACCTTATATATGAAAAGTGTATACATGAGATTTTCATAACCAAAACAAGGTTTCATAAATCCTTATAAGTTCCATACACTTCAAAAAAAAATATTTAATCACTAAAATCAGTTTTATGAAAGCATAAATCAGTTTATAATTAAAATATATATGTATATACACGTAACTGTATATACAAAAAGTGTATATATGGTTTTTACATATCAAATTTGATGCTAAAATAACCCTTACATATTTTACATGCATTTAGATCATCATTTAAAACCAAATGTTCATCACTTGAAAATCCTAAAAACAGAATAGGTTTGGTACATATATATACACTTATATATACATATATATGTGTATATGATTTATTCAAACATAGAAATGAATATCCCTTACTTGACATCAAAGTTAGGGGAGCCGAGTAGAGGTTGGAGAAGAGTTGGGAGGATAAAAACCCATAGGTTTAAGGTGTAAATGGAGTATTATATAAGTGGTTTATATAAACTGTATATATATATATATATATTTATATATACATCAGTTCAATCATTAAAATATAAAAAATGAAACTTAATGAAATACAAATCTACATATTCAGATAGAAAAAACTATGATTAGTGAAAATCATAAAGGGATCGGTCATTTGGAAATATATATATATATATATATATATATTCAAATAGTTATATATATTTATATATATTATGGGAAAGTTTCATGATAAACTAATGTGTTCGCATTAAACTAATGCACCCAAAGAGGCCTTGTGGAAAAACGAACCAGCTGGGTCTGAGAAGAGTGATGGAACGACTCACAGGAGGAGGATGAAACAGTGGAGAAGAGAGAGACAACTACTGATGTGGCATGACAAGAAAGAAGGAGTAGAAGAAGATAAAAGGAAATGTATGGTTCATATTGGTTTGGGATGGATCATATGGATGTGTTTATTTCCACACTTATAAAAATAGATGAATGGTTAAGATTATATCACAGCAAAATTGAATGTTTGTTGGGAAACCAAGATTTTAAAAAAAGGATGAGCAGTTGAGATAAAAAATGTCCCAATTAGATGGTTGAGAAAAACTTTGTAAAAGGGAGTGGTCGGTGGAGTTCAAAGTCTAGGCTGGATAAGATGGTTGATATCTAACATGGTGAGATGGAACACCTCATATTAGATCCCTTGTAAAAATATACACCTCACATCAAAACAATAGTTGTTTCGATACTGCCTTATAACCTTGACACCATATCCATAAGCTAGTAACACAAGGACACGCCACGGGGTCCTTACATAGGGGAACCCCACCCTGTGAGCCTTGGCCCATAATCACTTATGCTGATGCGCGACTTTCCTCACCCCATCTGCACACCTTACCGGGCCCTGCACATAGGCCCTAAGTGAAACTTAGTATGTGTTATGCATGCACCCTTCATTGCTTTGGTCCCTAATATGAGATGACCACAAGACCTTGAGGGCATAGACTTCAATGTCTCCCTCTATTGGGTGGGTACACACCCAATTTTTTTCCAAAAACAGAACATTATTAAACACAAAGAACACTTGGCATATATTTATTAATGTTTTAGAAAGAAAACATATATATTAATGAATATATATTCATTCTTATTTTAAAGACCATTATTTCCATATGTTTGTATTCATTTTTAGTTTCAAAATATTAAATTCAAAAATCCAGATTTCAACTTCAATTAAAAACATGTCATGACTATATATTCATTTTAACACATTTTAAAAGAAACACCTTGGTTAATAGTGTTATATTTTTAAAATTCAAATATGAAATACATCATTAATTTTAAACTATATTCTCATTTAACTAAAAAACACTTTAATAAATTTTAAAAATCATAAACTATTTCAAATTATTAATATTATTAAATAAATAGAATACTTAAAATAGTCAAAATTCATTAAGGTTATACAATTTTATGACTGACACAAAAACCAACAGTCATATTAAATATTACGGTCAGCTAAAACATTATTACAAAGTATCATTTTATTGTTTTAATAAATAAATAAAAGTTTCTCTTTTAATTTCTTATGTATTTAATTAATTTGGTTTGAGTTTCATTGTTTGAACCAAAATAATAATTCCCATTATATCAAAAATCCATTCATTCCAAAATTTGTTATTTGTTCGGAGCATCACATTATTTTCCCCTCAAAATAAATTTTTCCTCGCAATTCTATCATACTATTATGCTTCATATAATCATCCCACATACATCACTCTTGATGTCCCTACAAAACGTTTTTTAATCACTATTAACTCAAAAAATCTGAAAGAAAAATAGTGTTTTATTTATACCTACACCAGTTCCACCTATGTCGGTGATTTTCCCAGTTCATTATGATTAAACGAATCACCAGAATAGTATCAAGCTCCTCGGTTTCTCTAGTCTTGATGCAGCATTAGCAACTCATGTCAAACTCATATATATAACTATATTATCTCAAGAGAGTGGCATGAGGGGTGTAAATTTGGGAGACATATGTATGGACTTGATGTCTATAAAACCAAAAAAAGGCTCTTCCTCAAGAATTTCAATGTCACTAACTCAGTCATATAGACCTTATGACAAGATTTGACAAAAATATTATATGTGAAGGTCACCCTATCTTGAAGCTTCTTGAAAATCCCTTAGGGATGGAGAACTAAAATCTAGGGTGAAACATTTAAAGAGGCCCCCAAATTAATTTCCACAATATTCATAGAATGGGAGTTGGGCATCAAAATTAGGAAATAAACAGTACTTGATCTTCGATGAAGGTGAAGTATATTAAGAGTGTTAGATATGTGGTAAATATTTTTACATGTCAGAAAAAGGTTTCAAAAGGTCTAAAATTCATCCATGACTGACTTAAAAATTATGGTTTCTAGTGCCTTAATAGGGAGAGACAAAAGGTTTGTTGGTGAACCCCCTCCTTCCATCTAAAATTTTAAAAAAGCTCTAATCACCTAAGAAAAGATATTTTTTTCTGATTTTCAAGAATTCTCTAGACCGTTCCTCTAATACCAACAGTGAGTACCCAATCCTAGAATCCCTGAGTCAATGCCTAAAACATGGTGTGTAATATTTTTATAAAAAGGTGTTGATAAAATTACACATCACATCTCATCACAAGTAATCATCTCGGTCTATGTATTGGAAACCCAGATTAAACTAATAAATTCCTTCAAGACAGAAAGAGGTAAGCTTATTAATAAATCCACCACATATAATAACTCAAATCTGACAAATAAACTAATCCGATAAAAATTAATTGAAATCTTAAGGTGAGCATTTAAAATGCTTAGTATGGGGTTTTAAAACTAATTAATGAAATTCCTTTTTTTTAAATCATCCATTTAAAATGATTATAAAACATTTTCTTAAAAGGAAACAAAATTTCATGAAGTAAATCATTATTATTTTTTAATGTTTACTTGAAATATTTTTATGGAAAATCTCATACAAAAGGATTTATATATTTATTTATGTGCTAAAACCCATTTCATAGTACTCATACTTGTACAAAAATGAATGGAATGTTGTATATAAGCCAGGAGTTGATCTAACTAATTTAAGGGTGACATTAAAGGATACAGGTACAAATTATCACATGAAATTACACTTTCATATAATTTCATAAGTAACAATATCCTGATTCACTAAACACTTAAAATGAAATTCATGAAATGATAGATGTATTGCTAACTTTTGGATCATGGTTTTAAAAATAGGTACTACACTTTATTTATTAGTGACTTTCCAAGTATATACATCATTATTCCATGTGAATTTTTTACCGTTAATATACGTAAAAGGTTCTTAACCAATGATATTCATCAACTCGAATAATCACATAGTTTGTTAAATATAAATCACATATTGAGGAAATGATTAATGTTAAAAATCATAAACATTCTATCAATGCCTCATTCTAAGACCATACATAATCATTCTATCAAGTCCTCATGCCATGTCCTAGTTTGTCTCATGTGACCTATTGGTGCATCCAGAGGCTGTAGCTGGCCCCACCCATAATGTAATAAGACCAATTAATTCCTGATATGTCTAAATTTCTTTAAATAAAAGTTTACATTTCCACTTTGATTTATTAAATTATGTCTCTTATTCAATGTGTCTCATACAACACTGAATAATTAAGATATGTCTCTTATTCAATGTTCCCCATAACAATTTGAATAAATAAATTCGTAATCCATAAGTTATAATAAGTGGTAAATTTTATTTTTCAATTATTTCAATATTAATGAATTAAATGAATCATTAATTAACTATAACCTTAATCAAAAGACGGTATTTGTTTTCAGTTATGGGTATATATAATTTATAATTGACTGGCATGGACACATAGAAATACATTTATACATGAAGTGATAACTAGTGAACATAAAATGATAGTTTGTTTGTGTTTTTCTCCTATAATAATAACTAAGAAATTCAAAACCATTATCTCATGAAATTAATCATTTTACATACTAAAAATAAATTTTTTTAAATTTAATATAGTTATCATTCATGTTCAAACCATTCCATGATAAATGGAAGGGTCAAACTAATTAAATAATAAACTTAAATAACTAATAGTATTAATTTTGGTAGATTCATCAAGAATTAAAAATATAATATTTGTAATTGTATAACATTTTTTTCATGTGACGGATTCATGAAAGACTAATTAAACATACTTCACTATGTAGGTATGTGTATATATGAAAAATAAAAGATACTTCGAGCTATTTATCCAAAAATTATAAATTAAGATGTTTGTAATATCAATTGCAATAAAAAAGTGATGAATTTTTGAGAAAATTTAGGCACTTAAAAACAAATCAATGTTTTTTAATTGTTTTCCAATATCAAATTGCATTTGTGATCATTTATATATGCATATATGTAATTTTGGTACTTATTTATACATGTGGGTTTTGAAATCAAAATTTAAGAATATGTTTAAGGATAGGAATCACCTTTTAAAATAATTGTTTATCTTAAGAAGAAATGAAGCTTAAATAGATCAGGATTGAAAACATTATACACATGTATATATACTTATACATATATGTATTAGTTTAGAAACCCAAAACCACTCTTAGTAAACCCTTTTACAAGTAACAAATGTATAAAAAAATTAGCTAATTACTGATAAATATCACTTGGAAATACCAAAATATATTATATTGTGAAGATTAAATAAAACAATATATATAAAAAGTTTATACATGGGATTTTCATAACCAAAACTTGGTTTCATAAATCCTTATAAGATTCATACACTTCAGCCAACATTATTTAATCCCTAAAATCAGTTTTATGAAATTGTAAATTAGTTTTGAAATAAAATCTGTATATAAATATATATATATATATATATATATATAAGTATATAAACAAAGTGTATATATGGGTTTTACACATCATATACAACACATAAATAGCCCTTACATTATTTACATGCATTAAGATCACCATTTAGACACAAATGTTCATCACTTGAAAATCATAAAAAATAGGTGTATGGCCTAAAATTCTATATAATGTTTTTAAATTATTGTTGATTATTATGAGTCTTAAAAAATTAATAGCGCTTGTTTATGAGGCCTGGTGTGCCTGAAACATAATTTGGAAATTTTTTAAGGTACGTTCAGTAAATGTACGGGGTGACATTTTCTATCTATTGATTTGGTGCTCAGATTAAAAATTTGATGGAATCGTTGAATCTACAACGTCGGGAATCTCTTAAGGGTGGCTTAACATCGACCGCAGTAGGTTAGGTGAAAAAGTTAATTATTAGACTTTTAAATAAATAATAATATAACACAAGAATTGTTATTTTATTTTCTTATCTCCTATTGAGAGGTGGTGGTGGGACTGATTGGGTTTTAATCCCTTTAATGGCTAGACACATTATTTTGTAACCACGTCGTTGAGAGATTTAGAGGTTAATTCACTAATGAACCTCATTAATCCTGTTTTGCATTAATCACATTTTACCCTCTATTTAATTGAGTCTTGGGTTGGGGTTTTTTACATGGTTGTGAGGAACATCTGGAGAAGTACCATGACATCTTCCACCGACGGAGGATGGAATCTTGGAAGGCAACAATCCGGGATCAACGAAAGCTGGTGAATTCACCGAACGGGGACTTTTCTCCCTCCACAACTACAACATCACCCAACAGATCTCAAGGTAGTGTTTTTTTTATTAAATTTAAGTGCAATGTTTCATTCCCTCATTTTTGAAAAGAATGATAAATCAAGGAAGCTCTGAACTGGATTAAATTTATCTTTGTGATGAATTGTTTATTAACCGCTTGTTATAATGCTAACGCGGAGGGCACTGGTCAAACCAACAAGGCCTAGACCCTACACCGCATGATTTTTTGTTTCATTATTTGAGGTAGGATTTCTCAACATGATGAAACCTTGAAAGCGGGAGACACGCAGTGACAGCGGCATCCCAGGAGGCCCGTAGGCACATTATGAAGCGAGAATGGACCACCAGAGAACACCCAAGGGCCCGAGGAAGACCTGAAAGTCGCGGAAGAAGGAGGTGCCACTCAGTGCCATGACGGACCGAAGGGGTGGCTGGCTCTCGGCAGACTGCGTTAGCGGAAGGGTGGCGTTCCGTCGTGTGCCACAGGTGGAGGCTGCTGTTTTGAAGTTGCGACGAAGGGTGTCATACTCCTTGTGGGTCTCATAGACAACAAGGCGGTGCAACATGGCATCAGTGGTTAAAGATCTAAATTTCTCTTTGATGTATTTGGGAAAAAGTGATTGTGCGACCCCTCATGCGGGTCACACCTAACCACCGGGCTTGCCGGGTCCGCTGCCCAGTGGGTCAGGCCGGTCCACAGCCTAGCGGGTTGAGCCTACTGTCGCCCAGCTGATTCTGGTCGGTATGTTCCACGGCCCAGTCGATTTGGGCCAGGCCGGATTCGAACCAGTTCAGACCCAGACCGGGTTGGGTCGGTCTGATCGGGTCAGCCCCTGACTGGGTCAGGTCGGTTCGATCGGGTCTGACTAGACCCACACCCATTTCGACCCAGATATGCTAAAAAGGTCATATCTCACAAACTAGACGTCATTTTGACAAACCTTCTACAACATTGGAATCCATGGGATGAGATGGTTCTTTTGAGATACTCCACCTGAGTTTTGGAGAAAGTTGGAGTGCGGTCGGGTTGGATCATACCCGAATCTAACGGGGCCCATTACTCTAAAATGCTTATAACTCTCAGACTGGTCATCCGATTGACATGCCATCTATTGTGTTGGAACCCTTATGACTTGAAGGATCATTGGTTTAGTTCTTCATGGGACTTCGTGCAGTTAAAGTATTACTGATATCTTGATGAGAGGATCCTCCAAGAATCAAGGGTACTATGTACGGGAACCCTGTGGTTGGCTGAGATGTGAAGAATGAATAGTGATCATGTATGGATTAGCACCTAGAAATCTTGTGTGGACCAGAACATAGAGATCCTGTAGGGATCAGCACCTAGCGATCATGTGTGGATCAACATGTAGAGATCTTGTGTGGATCACCACCTAGCAATCCAATGTGGATCAGCACCTACCTATCCTTTGTGGATCAAAACCTGGTGATCCTTTGTCTATCGGCATCGAGAGATCATGTGTGTATCAATAGCAGAACCCTTGACAGAATAAGAAGATCTAGCTTTATGACTAATCATCTATACATTTGTACTTAAGTTATACCTGATTTGAGTTGAGTCTTTTTCTTTGTGCTTTATCATTGAGATCATGCTTTTTGGTTTTCCTTTGTATAATTCTGGGAGACCTTCAATGGTCTCAGGGTCCCTACTGGGTATTGTTATACTCACCCGTGCATGGGCTTTTCCCGCACCTTGTTGTGTTTTTGGCCGACGATGAGCAGCTTGGATGAGAATATAAGCGCTAGGACTAGGCAATACACAGAGGTGACTATTTGACATAGAGAGTCGTGGAGATGAGTTGTAGCTACCCTTTAGGTAGGATCCTTGGTGGATGATCTCAGGAGATATTTTCCTTTTTTCTATTATAGTTATATCTTTCAGTAAGGCTTGTATTCTGGTCCCTCTACTTTTAGTACACACTTTTTCTACTCTAGTTTTATTTTGTGGTTGCATCATGTTGTTTTCATGGACAGGATGTCTGTACAAGTTTAAAGGTAATGCAATCCCATTTTAGGGTTACTCCTTTCTGTAGCTAGTCTCCTACCCCTGGCCTATGAAGGCGGTCTTGGGGCTGTCATGGAATGGGCCCCAAGGGATGGGTTCTGAAAATGTGTTATCAGAGGAGTCGGTTCTACAAGTGAACTTGGGCTCTGAACATTCAAATGGTGTAATAGTGTTAAATGTTTTGAGAGTGATTTTCAATTCGGGGAGTCTATTGTTGGGGTGGTAGTCGGTGTATCCATACACCAGGACCCTGAATTATGATTTCTGACTCAATACACAAAAACAATGATTGTATGTGTTTTGGAAATGTTTTACTTTTGATCTCTTTGGATTCAGATCACTAGGTATAAATTTTTGACCACTGTGCACCTATTTCTTTTCTGGATTCCACTATGTAGACAACCAGCCAGGATTCTAGAGAGTGTACACAATGATGGCCCACCGAGTGAAAACGCTTAGGTGCAGGGCCCTATTACTGTGTTGACGCCTTCTAGTTGTGTACCATAAGTACCTCCACTTGGAGGGAAGCTGTTGTCACCAGCCCCACTAGAAGACTATGCACGTTGACTGAGTGCATTGAACAAGTTCCTAAGACACAGGCCTCTGAGGATTCGAGGAGAGATAGATCCCCAAGAAGGTAAGGACTGGATGGAGGCTCTGACATGTGTTTTCCACCTAGTTGAGACACCAGGAGAGCAGATGGTGATCCTAGCTACAATCCTATTCCAGGGAACAGTAGGGAGATGGTGGAGTCTGATGCTCCAGACGCACGAGGAAGTGACACTTTCCTAGTTGGACATTGAGACCCTCTTGATGGAGGAGTTCATACCAGCGACATTATGCTCAGTGCATATCCAAGATCTGCTTCACTTACAGTAGGGAAACCTATATGTGGCCCAGTACTTGGCAATATTTAAGGACCTCTCACGATACTCCACTGACATGGTACGAGACCCATTATTCAGGGCCTGGACCTTTGAGAAGGGGATCCGGTAAGATATTTGAGCATTGATGATATCACTCAATATCCCGACATAGGATGGAGTGCTCAAGCGATCATTATTGGTGGAGTGCATCTTGGCTGAGCAGGCACTGACGGTGAGGGACACCCTTGGACAACAGGTAGATGATTCATCTACAACAGGCTGTAGATAAATGACTCAGAGGACCAAGTGGGCTAGACCTTCTGGTGGATGATCCCCGGATGCAGGGTCGGGGTCTATAGATCGCGAGGTAGATGAGGTCTTATGAGTACTAAATCCTATTCCTCTTGCGGTGTATAGGGACACATGGCTCGCGACTGTTCGAATCCCTGTATATATGATCAGTAGATGACCTAGGGGCCATCAAGGCAGCAGCCAAGGTTTGATTGAGGTGGTCTGGAGGTCGGTAGACGTATCAAAGAATCGGGTCATGCAGTAGGTGGTAGATGGTGGTTTGAGGTTCTACCACCACCACCCCTAGGTGTTTTACCGTAACCACAAAGAGTAGGTTTACAGGGGCGAGCTCAGCTTCAGGTGGCAAAGGTCTATGACCATGTTAACATAGAGATTATTTGAGGTATGATCTGTGTCTATTCCACCCTAGTTGTAGTTCTTATAGACATAGGTTCTAGTCACTCTTCTTTTCATGACACTCATTCAGAGCTCAGAGATTTTGATGGAGCCGTTAGATTAATCATTAGGATTAGAGACTCTTAAGGGAGAATATTCGACGACTACACACTGATATAGATAGTGTCACCTCACTCTAGGAGGATAGAACTTCAACTTGGATCTCCAAGTAGAAACTTTGAGGCCTTATGATGTTATCTTGTGTATGGATAGGCTATCCACAGTCCATGCTCAGATCAACTATTTTAGGCACCTTGTGTAGTGTGTCTGCAAGGGTGGAACCATATTTCCTTCAACGGTGATAATGGAACCTTTTCATCAAATGTTGGACTTACAAGGAGGTGGGTGCTGTCGATCACTCATCAATTGGCTAGACTTACCCTTCGAGAAGTTGACAAGTGGAGTCCAAGTTATCTTTTAGTGGTCGAATAGTATGCTGATGTCTTTCTTGATGATGTTTTGGGACTACATCCTCGTTGAGTGGTAGAATTATACTTAAACATGTACCCCGGGACCGCACCAATAACTACACCATCATATAGGATGGCTCCCATGGAGCTTCGTGGGTTGTGAGAATAGTTGGAGGACTTACAGGGGAAGGGGTTCATAAGGCCTAGTGTTTCTCTATGCACATCCCTAATTTTGTTCTCCCAGAAGGTAGACGGGAATCTTAGGATTTGTGTGGATTATTGGTGCCTTAACTAAGTGACCATGAATAACAAGTATTCACTACTGGGGATTGATGATCTTTTCAACTAGCTAAAGGGACCTCGATGGTTTTCGAAGATTGACCTCAGATCAGGATATCACCAGCTCTGGGTATGGGATGATGTCATACCAAATATGGCCTTCAGATGTCGGTATGGACATTACGAGTTCTTGGTGATGCCCTTCGTCATGACCAACTCTCTTGAAGTGTTCATGGGGATCCTAAATATGATCTTTCGGCCTTACCTCATTTTCCTTTTGGTGGTGTTCATTAACGACATCTTGATAAACTCGTCGTCGAAGTAGGAGCACACAATGCACCAACAGATGGTTCTGGATACACTCCGAAAGTACCAGCTTTATGAAAATCTCTTGAAGTTACAGTTCAAGAAACAAGTATTCCACTTCCAGGGGCATGTTATCTCGGAGGCTGGAGTTGCAGTGGATCTAGAAAAGATAGAGGTGGTGCTTGATTTGGAGACACCGAGGAGCGTGACCGAGGCGCGGAGTTTTGTTGGATTGGTTGCATACTACCGAATATTCTTAACTTACTTTTCCAAAGATGCAACACCCTTTTAAGAATTGAAAATGAAGTGACAGCCCTTTGTGTAGATGAAGATATGTCAATGTAGTTTTTAGGAGATGAGGCAAAGGATGATGAGTGCCCCCATCATGAGCATACTATAAGAGGGCGTTGGGTATGTAGTCTACTGCGATGCATCCGGGACCGGACTAGGTTGTGTTCTGAGGTAGAAAAAAGTTGTGATTTCCTACAGCTCAAGACAGTTGAGACATCATGAGAAAAACTACGCTAACCATTACCTATAGTAAGCAGCAGTGGTCTTTGTGCTGAAGACGTGGTAGAACTACTTGATGGGTGAATAGTCTACTATTTACTTTAATCACAAAAGTCTTGGGTATATCTTCTCACATAAACACCTAAACCTGAGACATCGATAATGGTTTTAGTTCCTCCAAGACTATGAATTTAAGATATTCTACACTCATGGGAAGAGAAACTTAGTAGAAGATTCACTTAGCATGAGGTTTAGTCTATAGTTGCTGATTGAGGCAACAAAGAATCTAGCCACGTTGCAGATATCCTTTTTGGATAGTGATGGAGCATCTTACCTATAGTCTATGATAGTTACTCCCCTACTCCTTCAGTGAGATGGAGAAGCACAGCTTGGGGACCATGACTGTGAGGCCCGACGTGCTTTGATATCCTCAGGATAGGCTCCTGATGGATTTTTTGAAGATAGGGATCATGTCATCCTTTTTAGAGGACGCACCATGGTACTAGTAATGCTACAAGAGGAGGGTTTGATGAAGTTAGACACATCCCCTTTGGAATTACATCCTTGAGTGGTGAAGATGTACCAGGACCTCTGGCGTCAGTACTGGTGTCCAGGGATAAAGAAATCGGTGGCAGAGTTTGTATCATGATGCCTCACTTGTTAGACATTGAAGACCGAGCATCAGGTACCAGTAGACTTAGCTCATCTACATGAGGTGCCGAAGTGGAAGTGGGATGGTATCTCCATGGACATTGGGATAGGTCTACCATGTACGATTCCATTTGGGTGATCATTGAATAACTCACCAACTTGTCCCACTTTCTACCCATCCACGAGTAGGGATAAATAGAGATATTGGGACGCCACTACATACATGAGATTGTATAGCTTCACGGGGTTCCATCAGCGATTGTCTCAGATTGCAATGCATGTTTTGCATGCTGCATGTGGAATGAGTTGCAGAAAGAATTCGGGACTCATATACACTTATGCACCACCTTCTATCCTCAGAAAAATGGTTATATGGAGTAGACCATATAGACACTTGAAGATATGATTTGTTCTTTTTTCATTGATTTTGGCTACAGTTGGGAGGACCACCTGCCACTAGTGGGGTTTGCATAATATAATAGTTATCACTCCACCATCAGTATGGCTCTGTTTGAGGCCCTATATTGGTTACCATGCAAATCATCTCTATGCTTGACAGTTGCATGGGAGTCGGCACTTATGTGTCTAGAGTTGGTAAAAGCTACTAGAGTGAAGGTTCAGATCACCCCGGAGAGGATGAAGACTGTTCAGAGATGTAAAAGGTCTTATGACTATAGGAGACAGATACCCTTAGAGTTTGAGGAGGGATACCATGCCTTCTTATGGGTCTCACCCCGATGTGGATTACAGAGGTTTGGTTGGATCACCAAGCTATCCCCAAGGATCATCGGACCATTCGAGATGCTCATAAGAGTAGGCATGGTGGCATACTGTTTATCTCTTCCCCCACAGATGCATCAGGTGAATAATTTTTTTCATGTGTCATAGCTAAAGAGGTTCATGTGTGATCCATCACATGTTATCAACTAGGTTGAGTTGCACACTAATGATGGGGAGATGTTTGTGGAGTTCCTAGTGGAGATAGAGGATCGATAGTAATGGGTCCTTTGTGGTTGGTCAATTACTATAGTGTGTGTTCGATGGGAGCATGGGAACCTCTAATAGAGCACATGGGAGCAGGAGGCTCAGATACATGCTCAGTACCCCCATTTGTTTCCCAAGTTTGATGTAGATTTCAGTGACGAAAATACCTAAGGTGGGGAGAATGTAAAGACTCAGAAATTCCATATAATTTTATTTATTTATTTGGGACTATTACGAGGTCTGGTGTGCCCAGAATGGAATTTTAAACTTTTTTTATGGTACGTTCAGTATACTCGCGGATGGAATTTTTATATCTTTTGGACCGGTCCTCAGATTAAAAATATTATGGGCACCGTTGAATCTGTAGTGTCGGGATTACCTTATGGGAGGCTTAACTTCGATCAAAGATGTTCAGGTGAAAAATTTAGTGTTTTCAACTTTTAAAGAAATAATAAAATAACAAAAAAATTATTTTATTTTCCTACCTCTTGTTGAGCGGTGGTGGTGGGACCGATGGGTTGTCAAGACATTTAATGTCTTGACTCTTTGGTTTGTAACCACACCATTGAGATATTAAGAGTTTCATTCGTTAATAAACCTCATTAATATCCTATTGTGTTAACCTTTTTTTCCCCACTATTTAATTTAGGCTTGTGTTGGGATTTTGGACATGGCTGTGAGGAACCTCTGGTGAAGTACGGAGACATCTTCCCCCATCAAGGGATGGATGCTTGGGTAGCAATGATCTGGGATCGACGAATGTCGGCGACTTCACCTAACGATGACTCTTCTCTCGCCACAACCACAACATCACCCAAAAGATCTCGAGGTACGAGTTTGGTTATTAAATTCATGTGAAATGTTTCTTTCCATAATTCAGGAAAAGAATAATGAATCACAGATGTTCTGAATGGGATTAAATTTATCTTTGTGATAAATTGTTTATTAACTTTTTGTTATAATGTTAACACGGAGGGTGTGGGCCAATAGAACAATGCTCGGACCCTCCACTGCTTGATTGTTATTTTCCTTCTTCAGGGGAGGATTTCTCAACATGATGGATCCTTGAAACCGGGAGGCATAGAGCCACAATGACATCCGTGGAGGCCCACAGGCACATCCAGAAAGGAAATCGGAGCACCGGAGATCACCTGATGGCCTGCGAAAGACCCTCCTTTCGTAGAAGGAGGTGGTGTCACTCGGCACAAGGATAAATAAAGGGGTGGCTGGATCTCGGCCAGCCGCTTTTGTAGAAGTGTGGTACGTTGTCATGCACCATAGGTGGAGGTTGCGGCTTCAAAGCCATGAAGGAGGGGGACCCGCTTCCTGTGGGTCCCATGGATAGCAAGGTAGCACCACGTGGCGCCCTAGTTAAAGAGCTGAATGGATCTTTGAGTCATTTGAGAAGGAGGGGTCGTTCAACCCCACACCTGGGTTGCGCCCTGCTGGTGGGACAGGCCGGTATGCTGCCCAGTGGGTAGACCCCACCGCGCCCCAACCCAGCCGTTCCACGGCCTAGTGGGCGGAGCCCGCCGCAGGCCAGGACGGGAGGGCCATACCGGTCAATGAACTTGTAG
Source organism: Viscum album (assembly GCA_963277665.1). Lineage (NCBI taxonomy): Eukaryota > Viridiplantae > Streptophyta > Magnoliopsida > Santalales > Viscaceae > Viscum > Viscum album. The sequence goes on from OY728159.1 coordinate 1,494,696,512, forward strand.
GCTGAGCCCACCGCGACCTAGCCGGTTTGGTATAGGCATGTCCATGACCAGGATTTTTTAGGCTGGGCCGGGTCAAACCTGAGTTAGACCAGGACCGGGTCGGGTCAACCTAAACCTGGTTGGGCTGACCCAAACCGGGTCGGGTTGGGCCGGACATTGACCCATTTCAGCCCCAATACAAAAAAAGGTCGTATCTCACAAAAGAGACATCTATGTGACAAACTTTCTGTGGCGTTGGAATCCTTGGGATGAGATGGTCCTTTTGAGATACTCCACTAAGGTTTTGGATAAAGTTAGAGTATGTTCAGGATTGTTCTTACCAGAATCCAACTGGGCCATCAACACTAAAATGACTACAATTCTCATACCAAGCATCTGATTGACACCCCATATATTGCATTAAGAACCTTATGGATTGATGGATCATTGGGTTACTTCTTCGTGGGACTTCGTTTTGGTGGAAGTATGACTGATGTCTTGATGAATGGATCCTCCCCGAATCAAGTGTACTATGTACAGGAATCCAGTGGGTGGATAAGATGTGAATAATGAATAGTGATCCTATGTGGATCAACACCCAGAGATCCTTTGTGGATCAGCACATAGAGATCCTGTGTGAATCAACACCGAGAGATCCTGTGTGGATCAGCACCTAGAGATCCTCTGTGGATCACCACCTAGAGATCCTATGTGGATCAACACCTCGTGATCATGTGGGGATCAACACCTATTGATCTTGTGTTGATCGGCACCTAGTGATCCTGTTTGGATCAGCACCAAGCGATCCAATGTGGATCAGTAACAAAACCCTTGATATAATAAGATGATCTAGATTTAGAATAATCATCTGTACTTCTGTAAATAAGTTATACCTGATTGGAGATGAGTCTTTTTGTTTGTGATTTATGATTGATTCATGATTTTTCGTTTTCCTTTTATAATTATGAGAGACCTTCGGGGGTCTCAGGGTCTCTATTGTGTGTTGTTATACTCACCCTTTCATGGGATTCAGCTGCACCTTATTGTGTCTTCTGCAGACGAAGAGCATCTTGGCTGAGACTATAGGATCTAGTACTAGGCAGTACATGGAGGTGACTGGTTGACATGGAGAGATGTGGAGAGGAGTTGTACATACCCTTCAGGTAGGATCCTTTGTGGACATTCTCAGGGGATATTTTTTATTTTTTTGTTTTAGTTGTATCTTTCAGTTGGGCTTGTATTTCGGCCCCTTTACATTCAGTAGAAACTTTTTCTACTGCTGTTTTACGTCATGGTTTCATATTGTTGTGTTCTTGGAATGTGTGTTCATATAGTTTTAAAGGAAATGCCTTCATGTTTTAGGGATACACCTTTCTGGTGCTAGTCGCCATCCCCTGGCCTATGAAAGGCAGGATTAGGGTAGTCACGACTCTGGCCCTGAGGTACGGGTCATGAAAATAGGTTTGGAACGTATATATAAACTTTTATATACATATATATATGTGTATATGGAATAATCAAGCATAAACCAAAATTAATCCCTTACTATAATTAATTGGTAGGGTGGATCCGAGCAGTGGTTGGAGAGGAGCTAGGAGGATAACAACTCGTAGGGTTAAGGTGTAAATGGAGGATTATATAAAAGCTTAATATAAAGTATATATATATATAATTCTATATACAACGGTTCAATCATAAATTTATAAACAATGAAACATAATGAAATCCAAATCTAACTATATAATAAAAAACAAATACCATGATTAGTGCACATCTAAAATGGATCGGTGATTTTATAATATATATATATATATATAATGGGAAAATGAATGATACACTAAAGGGTTCACATTAAACTATTTCACCCCAACTGGCCTTGTTGAAAAATGAACTAGCTTGGTCTGAGGAGAGCGATGGAAAGACTCACAGGTGGAGGAAAAAATAGTGCAGAGGAGAGTAAGGGCTACTGGTGTGGCACGATGAAGAAGAAAAAGAAGAAGAAGGAGGGAAAATGAAATGGACAGTTTGTATTGGTCAGGGATTGATCAGGCGGAAGTGGTGATATCTGCGTATTTAAAAACCAATGAACGGTTGATATTATATCCCGGCTTGATCAGATGGTTTTGGGGAAACCACTTGTTTTAAAAAAGCATGATAGGTTGAGATCAAATGCGTCCAGATCTAACAGTTGACAAAAAAATGGTAAAAGGAAGCGTTCAGTGGATTTTGGAGGCCAAACAAGATCATATGGGTGATATCTCATGTGGAGAGATCAAACGGCTAAGATTAGATCCCCTGTAAAAATAATTGTCCCAAATCAAAAAATAAGTGGTTTGGAGACTGCCTTATATACCTCCACCCTATGGGCCTTGGCCCACCCTTACTCACATCGGTGAGTGACCAGCCTCACCCCCCTGTGGGCACCTGACAATGCCCTAAACAGGGGCCCCGAGAACGACTTAGAAAGCTCTATGTGAGCATTGTTCCTAGATTTTGTCAGTATTGTTAGATGGCCACCATACCTTGAGGGCTTAGCCTTCAAATATGCACTTTGTTGGGTGGGTACATACACAATTTTTTTACCAAAAACAAAACTTCATTAAATACAAAGAACATCTAGGATATTTTTATTGATGTTTTCAAAATAGAACATATATATTAATGAATATATTTTACTTTTTATTCCAAATGACATTATTTCCTTATGTTTTTATTAATTTTTAGTTTCAAAACATTAAATATAAAAATATAAATTTCAACTTTAATTAAAAACAGGTCATGAATATATATTCTTTTTAACTCATTTTAAAAGAAACGCCATGGTTAATAATGCTATATTTTAAAAATAAAAATATGAAATACATCTTCTATTTTAATCAATATTTTTATTTAACTAAAGATAAAACTTTAATAAATTAAAAAAATTAAATAATTTTAAATTATAAATATATTTAAATATGTAGAATTCATAAAATAGTAAAAAATTTAAATGGTTATACAATTTTATGACTATCACCAAAAACAATGGTCATATTAAATAAAATATTCTCCTAAAAACCATATTACAAATTAACTTTTTAGTGTTTTAATAAATAAATAAAATATTCAAATTCCATTCCTTTTGTCTTTAATTCATCTGACATGAGTTTCAATTTCGGCACCAAAATAATAATTCAAATTAAAATGAAAATTCATTTATTTAAAAATACATTATGGGTTCAGGGTGTCACAGTGATACTTAGTGATTCATATTGGGAATGAAATTGTATATAGTGTGGAGTCTGTGACACGCCATGTATCATGAGTAGAGTATTTGTTTATAGTTTTTACAGGCCAGGTGTATTTCGATTGTTTTATGGAACTGGAGGAGTTTCAATTGTCCAAGGGTTTCTATTTTGGAATTCATTCGAGGATTAAACAAAAGATATAAAATATATATAAGAGTATAATACAATATTGAGTAGTATGATAAAGTGGGAGGATATATATGATTAAAATTTTGGAAAATAATGTTTCTAGAACATTAGTGATGGGTGGTTACAATGAATTCCCTTATCAATGGAGGGGCTATTCTTTTAAACATGTATATTCCTTAAAGTCAGTTGGTTTCAATTTCTAGTCTCTTCACTAAAATGGAAAATTACACTATAACTAGAAGGAAAATACCATAATGTAATGCTAGGAAATGGATTTGTATTGTGACCCTTGTGGTCAGTTGCAATGGTCCCCCAACTCAATTTTTTATAATTTTAATCTAATTATATTTAAATAAGTTTCTACCATTCTCCACCCAGGTAGCATTAAATACCCTTATTTTCTCCCTATGTCCCCCCAAATTATGTTTAATTTCTCCCTTTTTGTACACGGATTCAAGAAAAATATGTCTCAATGGATTATTGTAGGTCTAGATTCTTTTCTTATACAATTTATTCTACATTTTTATCAATTTTTGATCATTTACCATTGATTATAGCATGATTTATGTTTTATCATATTTTTTCAATCCAATGGATAAGAAAGATTCATATGATGATCCTTAATTAGATGGGATCTATTATATTAAGGAGGGTGGTTCAAAGACTCTCCTATTAGTTTATAATAGTTTATAGGTGATTAATGATATGTGTTCATGTGAAATGTGTGTTCTTGACCTAGAAATAATGTTAACTATTTATATTTCCCTATAATTAGAGGTGTAAGGATGTTTATGGTCATGGGCAGCCAACCATATATAGTTTCTTAGTGTTTGGATCATATCTAGCCCTATACTTTATATAAAAATGTTTAACCTTATACTAATAACTTAATGGGGTGTCTATTTAGTTATTTTATAATTATTTTGACTATGATAGGTTTTATTTTCCCTACTTTGATTAATGGATGTGTTTTAACCTCAGAATCTATCCTGGAATTACCATATTATTTGAATTATGTGTTGTACTATCACATTATGGTATTTTTGACATGTATAAGGGTTGATTAACCTTCTACTTTAAAAAATAAGAATTCTAAAAGGAATAAACAATTGGTTTGGATTATATAAAGGTGTTTCTGTATAATTAAACACCTATATTTGATTACATGAGGTGTTGGATAAAATTCCACCCTCATTAGGAATTTTTTATGATATATATGATGACTTTTTATTGTTCCATAACATAATTACTGAAATGGTATTTTATTCCCTAATGTTATCATTATGGATATATTGTGGGGTCTATATGATTATGAGGTAAGACCATTATAAACATTGGATCACTTTCCCTATTTCCTTTATATTATTATGACCCATGATTAAGATGCATTAGGGAATGGATCATTATGGGAATACGGCCACCTATCCTTAAGTCTTGATATCTTTATGAGTGATATCCTGATGCCTAAAGGATAATACCATTATATATATGGAATGATTTTTATTATCCATTATATTGATTTGATTAGTACTCAATGTTCTTAAATTCTATCATTATAAACATCAGTTTCATTTCCATTTTTCATTATATTATTATAATTAGGGGTTGGGATGCTTGATGGATGATGTTGTTAAAGACATTTGATTATTTCCCATTTGTATTTATATTCATATAACTAGTGATCAAGAAGCCCACTAGATGTTGTTCACATTGAAATGGGTTTTCTTTCCTGTTTATCATGTTTTTATTTTGAGCATCGATTGAGATGCACATTGGGAAGAGATCATTATAGTAACACCTTATAATTTCAGTATCATTTCACCTTAATTAAAAAACTAAAAATTATGATTAATTAAATAAAAACACAATAGAAAATTATATTTTTTATGTGGAGTAATTTTAATGGTTTTCCTTTTCATTAGGTATATTTTGAAAACAATCTTTCACAACTACACCATCATGGAAAATCACATTGCAATTAAGAGTTATTGCGATCGGTCAGTAAAAATATCATCAAAGTTGATTCCATTTATGATGTATTTAAATTTCATCATTAAATATATTTTCAATTGAAATTTTTTCAATTAAAATTAGTTTAATACCATGTTATTTTAGGTAGAATATGATCACCCATTACAAAAAATATTCACAATGGATATTTACTATCCATCAAAAAAACTATTTGTGACGGAACTATTATTCCATCACCAAGAAATGTAATAAAATAAAAATAAATAAATTCTTCTATAAAATTATTTACAATTAAAACATATAATAAAATTAAAACATATATAAAATCAAAAAAAAATCATAAACAAAAACATGAACATAATGTTATTGTGGTTGTTGGGGATTATATGTTTCAAGCATAGCCGAAACACCTATATTACTGGGACAACTAATATCGTTTGTCTTACTTTATGTATAATCATTGTTATAAATGAGGAATGACATCTTTAAAAATTTATTAAATGTTTATTACTTTACTTCATAAACACCAGAACTAGAAGGGGAGGATCTTCACATGTAGTTTATAATTAATATATTGGAAGATATAGAATTACCTGGAATAGTAATTCTCAAATCATTAATAATATAATCGACTCAATCAAGTCATACAATTGTTATTATTTAGGATACAAGAATTTAATTTCCATGGAAGTGATCCATATGTGCAACACATCCTCTAATAATCGTCTTAGAATCATCAGGTGCTAGAATGGGTGACACTAATTTTTTGTATCATTAATGGTTTTTCTCAACATAACTATCTCGAAGAGTTATTGATGTTCTATAGATTTCTTGAGATAAGAGTAATACCTATAACACTTTAGATCTCTAGAATTATCTCTAGAGATTTAGAGAGATTATCCACATTTTTTGTTCACAACAAATGTCACTTAGGGATGTGATATAGTTAGATATTTATAAATTAAAGTCTAGGTTTTACAATTTTCATAGGAGAACATTGGAAATTAGTTATTTATTAGTAAAACTTATGTCTTAATAATTATATAATTATTATTCACTTTTCTTTTTCATCACCTAAGAATAAATAAATAAAATTTATAACATTTTCAAAGAGGCAATTAAGCTCAATCCCTTTTCCTCCTTGATATTTACTGATCCTTTAATAATAATTTTTTTTAATAAAATAAATATCAAATAATTGTTCATTGTTAAATATAATATATATTATATTATCCAAACATTGTAAATAAATATTTATTACTATTATTATTTTACTCATTTATCCATTTGAATAAATTTTGATTAAATATATTTGATCAATCAAACCGAAAATAAATATTTTTTATTCTACATTTTAAAATTCAATGCTAAATTGAACTGAGATAAGAGATACACTTAGTGGGTAACCCTCTATGTCTATTTCATAGTGGTATTCTATGAAAATACCTAAATTCTATTTAGAATCTAGAAATATTTCATGAAAACCATAGATAAATAATTTAATGATGTAATGACATAAGACCTCCTACAAATGCTTACAATAAAATATAATCGATTTCTCATGTAATCATAAATCATGTAGGTTTCAAACAAGTGTAATAAACCTAGGTGATCAATTTGAATTTCTTTGAATTTTTTGAAATGAACTTTCCTACAGAACACCATATCAATGTATTTTTCTCAAAAGTTTCATTCATAATAAAGGGAAAAAGATATAAACTTCTATCAAGGTATAGAAGAGATAAATCCATTCTTGCATTATCCATTAAGACAATATCACTCACGATGAACCCAACTTATCTCACCTCACTGTGAGCATATTTCATTATGGTTCTCATCATTAAATCAATGTATGTGACTCATGGTATCCATTAATGATAACGATAAAGACTAAATATCAATAAAAACATCTGAAAATAGGACCATCCAATGAGACATGTGAATTTGGATTTCCAATTACTATGGCATATACTCGTAATCTTCTATACTAGAAATTATTAAGGGAATACACCTTGAAAGGTTTCTTCAAATTCATGTGATTACTTATCTCGGATAAACTATATAATATGTATCCTATAAAACGATATCATCTATATATATAATATACATTCATGAATATTATTTTATCACCTCTAGGTTATCACCATAGAGGGGAAATACTATGACCTTTTCAGTGTGACACATATTCATAAGACATTATCAAATACTATTTCTTATAGTGGAACAATCCGAATGTGATAAGAATGTTCATAAAAATTAAAGATAATGAATACATGTAACCATGTAATCAAAAGTTGTATCAAGGTAAAAACTCTAACAAAATCCCACATGCACTAGAGCCAGCTATTAGTAATCTTATTTTCACTAGACCTCACATGATACTGACGAATCTGATGAGATAGATACTTCATCAAGTTGTCCATAAATTTGTGTGCTGTAGATAATCTTTTCATTAAAAATCACCAAGTTTAGAAAAATACCTCAAGATTTGAAACATATAAATTATATGATTTATTCTTTTATGTGTCCTTAGATCCCTATAAATATCTACCTCTATAGTGTTATCATAGTAAAATGTGGTCAGGTATTGATTACTAGGAAATGAATCAACACCTTATAAAAATATAATAATTCAATCTACTTATTTTGTTGTATCCAAAGACACAATATACTCAAAAACTACTATAAAATTTCTAAAACTGGTCTTCTTTTATATCATCCAGCTCAAAGCACCTCTATTGATACAATAAAAACTCCTTGATATGACTTCACATCATTCTGACATATTTGAAAACTGGAATCTATTTAACCCTTTATGACTAAATCTCTATCTCCTCTATAAACTAAGACCATATCCTTATTTTACCATAGATACTTTTTGATATCCTTAATAGTATTATAATGTTACTCACCTAGATCAACTTGAAATCTACCAAAAAAAATATTTTGCAATATTAATCTTTGTACATAACAAGTAATACAGAATATATCTTATGACATATGATTATGAGATATTAGTCAGTATATCTCTTTCCTGTTATTTAGAGGACACATTCTCTTGGAAAGATACATTCCATTCGAAACTGGAACCAAAACCTTCGTGGATTTTTCTATACTTAACCTATTCAATATCCAGTCAATTTATATACATTGACTTAGTCTAAGTAATCTCTTTAATCAATCATATATGATCTTGATCTCTAAAATGTAGGTTTTTTCACTCAATCCTTTCATGGATAAGTACATTATCACCCATTCCATGAACTCTCATAATGATACTATTTCATTTTCAATTATTAATATTTCATCAATATATAATACAATGATAATGAGCATACTCAAACTAAATCCCTAGTAAACACATGGTTAAAATTCATTATTAATGAAATCATATTCTTTTATAGATTTTCTGAACAAAATGTTCTATGAACTAGATTCATTGTTAAATATATAAAGTTATATCTATAACAAGAATACATTTGTTCATTTCTTATAGTCACAATCAATATTGGTTGTGTCATATACTCATCTTCATTAAGTTTCAAATTAAGTAAATGAGTGTTAACATCCATCTTCCAAATATCATAGTCATGAAAAACTAATAAAGAAAATGGAATTATGATGGATTTAAATAAGAATGTTGGTCAAAAGGTTTCATCAAAGTCAATTATTTAATGTCTTCTAGTACCTTTATGCATTTGGTTTGGTTTATTTGTACTAAAATGACATTTCATGTCTTTTTTCTATTTAATAACCAATAAAAACCAATCATATTTACATCAACTTGTGGATCTATCAGAACCCAAGAAAAATTTAAAAATGGAACCCTTCTTAGAAGTCATATTTTTTCATCATGAATCTTATGAGATATATACTATTTACATATAGGATATATGATCACTATTGTAAACTAATAAAGGGTCAGCATCTTCTATGACCAGAAACCATATCTTTTTTGTTTTCTCACCTCTCTAGTGCTACTATGTAGTACGTGTGTTTTAGTGGAAACTTCTTCTAGGGGCCTCTTAGAATATTTTTATATACCAAATCTTGTTCTTACCACAATCCTTTTTCTTTTATTAAAACCAACATTGATGGTAAGTGGGAACCTACAGAATGGAAGACTGTTTTCTACTTTAGTTGGTACTTAGTTTATTATAAACATTGATTTCTTTAATACATTTCCATAACAATATAGTGGAATGATTTCATGTAACATCTCATTACCTAGATCGGGTATTTTTTTCTTTTTCTAAGATCCTTTCTTGTTTTAAAATATATTTATTTAATTTTTATGGGCTTACTGCAGACTGCAGAATAGGTACATGTCGTGTACCTAAATTACATGTCGTGTACTTGGTGCTAGTTGCAGGTCGTGGAAAGGTGGATCCGGCCGGGATTTGGGAGATCACGTTGTGAGATTGTACATGTTGTGTACCTGAGGTACACATTGTGTAGGGGTTAAATAGAGGATTTTTAACCTGAGGTGATGAGTTTTTTGTCATATCATATCCAGCATGGGAAACAAGTTGTGGCCAAGGGGTACAAGTCATAACTCGGACCACGTCCATGTTAAATTCACACATTATTCAGTTTCACATGACTATTATTTCCATATCTATTGTCCCTTGGACCAGAACTCTCCCTAGTAAATTTTATAGGTCTATCACCTTTCATATTGATCTGATCTGCGTTGGATCATCATCATATTTTTAGTGCATATCATTGGGTAAGTGTTCTCTCGGATTCTTCCTTGCGATTGTTTGCGATATCCCCCTATCCTTGCATTATCAGATCTTTTGATGCATGTTGAATGATTCTTATTATCCTACTTTATATCCATTGTGAGATATTTTCTCAAAGGACATTCCTAGGCTAGTTGTGGTTTAGTGAATGCTTATTCTTGAGGTACATGGGCTTTCTTCTATCTGCCAACCCATGTCTTCTTTTTTGAATTAATCCATTGAGGTGCGGGTTTGATTATCGGGCCATCATTGCCGGTGTTGTTGTTTTTCTTTGCTTTAGGACTATATTTTACATGTGTTCAATCCAAATGTTTAGGTAGGTGGTTTCGTCTCTATCCTTTGATAATTAACCCACTTGATTTGCTTTGAAAATTTATTTATAAATTGATTAATGAAATTGACTTGATTTTTGTGTGTGTTGAAAAAGATTTTTGAAAGAAAATTTGTTTTCCCTATATTTTTTTAAATAGATTATTAATGGTTTTGAATTGTTTTCAAGACACTAAAATGGGTTTGAAAAATAGAACATGGGTATACTTGGGTACTTAGGTGGAAGGTTTAGTTTAAGGCCATTGTCCGATCTTTTATGATTATCAAGATGGGTTTTCTTGGGGATTTCCTCTTTTTCCTAGGTATGTTGCTCTAGGGGAACGATATTAACATTGGGGGGGGGGGTTACTCAAGGGGTATTCCTCTGCTTCCTAGACCCATTGTTCTAGGATCAGTTCCTAAGCACTCAATTATTTTGGTACGAGTAGTCTGCTTCCTATACCTATAGTATTCCCTGGTGTTGGGACAACTATGGTTTTTTTCTATTTCTTGGATTTATTATTTATCCTTGATATAAATTTTTATTCTCATGGAAAATAATATGTAAAATTTTATTTGAAACATATATAGAATTTTTTCTTTAGAACTGTGGAAATGTGAATGTTTACTATGTTTTCAATAAAACTGTTTTACTACTTATCATCCAAAGTTTTAAATTTAAAATATGTATACAAGAATTGATATATGGAAACCTTTTATGGAACACCTGGGTGGGATCTTACTGAGCCTATTAGCTCACACCCAATGCACTATGTCGGTGGTGTGTAGACAATTATTTATCATCCAATGTATGGAATGTCCAGGCGCTGTAGGGAGGTGGCGAGGTTTGTGTCAGCTAGGATGGGTATGAGATGGTGAGATGGTTGGAGTTTGTCCATGCCATCGTTGGAGTAGTTGTTGGTTTTGATTCCCTTATAGTCAGACTTGTCTTTTGGAGTTTTTAGTTGTGGTTATAGTTGTTTTGTTTCTGATTTTTTTCTTATAGATATGGCATATATATATTTGTCAGTCTTTCAATGTTCTTTCTTTTTATAAATATGTATGCAATGTTGTTTTTAAGTAGTGGGATAATTCGTACCCACGGTTTTTTTTTTGATGCTCGGGTACATGTTTCCAGCCTAAGGGGATTGGTAACTCCCTTCAGGTATGTGACATATTAGGTCGTGTGTCGGGTTTTAGGGAAACCAAGGTCATTTCGTTAAAGTTTGGCATCAAAGGAGGTCTGACCTCAAGAATCTTTTCTTGGGTTGTTGGTTTGACAGGATATAGGATTGTTGGGACTTTAGAGGTATGTTGCGATGAGTGTCATTCCATATCTTATCGCAATGTGAATCTAGTTGCCATGGGATTTATAGATATGTGTCTCTAGTGTTGGTTTTTTCTTTAAAAAATCTCATTTTTTGATTATGGGTTTTCTAGTTTCAAATGATATTTGTTCTTTGTCTGATCATTCATGTGTTTCGGTGTGTTGTATTATGCCTCTAAGACACCATCAATAGGTTCCTATAGAATCTGTACTAGATACCCCTCAATGGAATCAAGCAATGGATTAGAATATAATCGATACAATTTTATGGGTAGTCTATGATGTTGATCATAATTTTCCATGAGTTCAAAATGAAGTTGATGAAGTAAAACCAGAAGCTAGAGGGGAAATATATCAATTATGAGAGTCCATGCATGAGAAGCCACCAACCATTAATGGTATGAATGAACCTCAAGAGTCTGAACATTGGATATATAGGATCAATCAAATCTTCAACTTCATGGAGACACCTGATAATATCAGGGTGAAGTGTGAAATATTAAGACTCAAGGGTTCTAGTAAGCCTTGGGTGGACTCTATGGTCTAGGTAAACATACATGTGGGCCCGGATTGGAATGGTTTCAAAACCCTGATCTTTCAGCAGTTTTTTCCAGACTCTCTGATGATGGAAAAATCTCTAGAGTTCCTATCATTGCAACAGGGAGAGCATTCAGTGTCTTCTTACACCAATCGGTTTGGTGATCTTGTCTGTTTTTCACTGTATGTGTTAAGGAATGACTAATTGAATGCCTTGATGTACTAGTAGGGTTTGAGAACATAAATTATATCATAGGTTTTCATGTTGAATATTTTAACCTATGCAGAGACAATGGATTGAGAAATGATGGAAGATATGTACATGAGAGGCAAGTTCGGCGCAAATGCCTCTTCTCTTATAACTTCTGATAGCATTAGTGGCATGAATGGGAAGAAGAACAAGTGGAAATACTGTCACGGAAGTGGTGGTGGTGTGTATCAGCAGCGAGCCTCCTTTGTACCATCTATTTTCATTGGTAGTGTTTCTATGACTTACTACCAATGCCACACGGGGGGTCACAAGAGACGTTCTTGTACTATGCCTATAAAGACATGCAATAGATTTGGATGCGTTGGTCATAAACAATGTTTCTGTTAGGATATGAATAAGACTCATTATGAATAGGGTTCATTGGCTCCAAAGGATACTGTAGTGTAGTCAGAAGCTTCAAAGACAATAGGTCTCTAGCCACAGGCCTCTAGAACGAATCATTTACATGCAGTGGATGAGTGTCCAATGGATGTTGTCGTAGGTCCAACAATAGTGAGAGGTACCCTCCTTATTGTAGCTTCAGTAGGTATTTCCTTTTTTGGATAATGGTTCCTCCCACTCATTTATATCTATATGTTTTTCTGATATTCTTAAACATCCAATAGAACTTATACCCTTTACAAGTTATTTAGAGACACCTCATGGTAAGATAAAAGATTAGGGGTTCTGGTGTACTTATTGTTCATTCACAATATCTAACATGAAGTTAGTTAGGGATTTTTGGATTCTTGATCTAAAAAATTTTAACATAATCATTAGTATGGATAGGCTTGTCACTTATCATGCTGATTTTTATTGTTATCACTAGTATGTTTCACATCTTTCTCTTGATGGGTGCTCTTTTGTGTTTCAGGGAGAGTGGGACCCGAGGTCAGGTCATGAAGGACTATCCTTCCCAGAGGTGAGGAGTGTGTTGGTTGTTGGTGTGTTTGATTTTGATGATGTTTCTTATATTAAGGATCATAATTTTGTTGTCCAATACTTTCCTGAGGTTTTCTTAGATGACTTCTCTAGTCTTCCTCTAGAGATAGAGGTTGAGTTAACAACGGAACTGGTCCCATTTACGCAACTGATATCAATGTATTCTTACTGTACAACACTCATGGAGTAGAAAAACTCAAGATTCAGTTGGATGACCTATTAGAGAAGGGTTTTGTTAACCCTAGTGTTTCACCTTGGGCATCCCCTGTTCTATTTTCCAAGAAATTGGATTGTTCACTTCGATTATGTGTGGATTATAAGAAGTTAAATTGTGTAATAGTTAAGAAAAATGTTCTTTTGTGTCGTATGGATGATTTGTTTGATCAGTTGAAAGAAGAAAAGAGGATTTTAAATATCAATAATTGGTCAGGTTATCGTCAACTCATATTCCGGGATTTCAATATACCAACGATGGACTTTAGAAGAAGGTGTGGCCATTATGAATATCTTGTAATGCCTTTCGTTCTAACTAATTCTCCATCAGTTTTTATGGCCTTGAGGAATTGTATATTCCACCAATATCATGAATCTTTCTTGGTAGTGTTCATGGATGATATTCTGGTTTATTCAAAGTATGACCATGAGCACAAACACCATCTGAGTTTGGTTTTAGAGATTCTGAGAAATCACTATCTATATGAAAATCTTTCAAAATGTAGATTCTTGATTCAATAAGTGAAATTATTGGGGAACAAAATTTCTAAGCGTGACTTATCAATTGATCCAGAGATGATAAAAGATGTTTTATTAGGTAAGGAACCATGGAATGTATTTGAAATTCGAAGCTTCCTTGGTCTTTTTAGTTACTACTGATGGTTCATCAAGGATTTATCTAAGTTGGTGTCACCTTTGATTGATCTATCCATGAATGCAGTGAAATTCAGTGAAATTCTCAAGGGATTAAAATTGTCAGTCTTCCATTGATTTACTGAATGACTTCTAACATTTGTGATTTTTCTGATCTTACCTAATCCCAGTTAGTGTTAAGTGGTGTTCTACGATGCTTATTGCGCTAGTTTGGGATGTGTGATTATGTAGAATGATCATGTGGTAGCTTATGGATCTTGTTGTCTATGACCACATGAGAAGAACTACCCCACTCATGATTTAGAGCTTGATATGGTTATTCAAGCACTTAAATGTTGGTGGTACTATATCTTTGGGGAGAAGTTCATGGTTTTCTTTAATCATAAGAGTCTGAGCTATATCATTCCCCATAAGGACTTGAATCTCAGATAGAGACGATGGGTAGAATACCTTCAGACATTTGACTTTGACATCACTTACACCCTAGGGAGTGGGAAAGTTGTTGCAGACCCTCTATGTGGGAATGTACCTTCATAGGCTGTATTCAAAATCGAAGGAAGAGTGGAACTTTATGGAGATTTTTTTCAATTTCACTTTGATGCTCAGGAGGATGTCATGGTTATGGTTCTGACAAGTGTTCAGTTGTCATCATCTCTCCTAAAGTCTATCTTACAAATTCAACAACAATAGAATGAGTATTAGTAGATTTAGGAAAAGCTTTATGGTGGGGAGATAGTACAAGTTTGGTCTCTTTCATCAGATTCTGTACTTCTATTCAAAAAGGGATCATCCTCGAATATGTGAGAAGTTATGTTTTTTTATTTTCATAGTTTTTCATGTTCCATTCATCTAGGAATTACAAAGATGTATTATGGAATGAGAAGGAAATTCTGGAGGTCGTGTTTGAAGTGTTTCATTTTGGATTATGTGTCTTGATGTTACACCTACCAACGGATAAAGGAAGAGAACTTGAAGCCCCCTAGTTTGCTTCATCCTCTTCTAGTGACAGTTTGGAATTGGGATGAGGTGTTCGCAGAAATGTTTTGGGTTTCCACAGACTCCCCAAGGGAAAAATGTTATCAGGGTGGTTTTTTATCAATTGTTAATGTTTTCTCATTTCATTATGATTAAAGACACCACTAAAGTTTATGGTCTAGGTAATCTATGTGCGCAAGAGATCCTGAGTTTACTTGGGAGTCCTTCTTATATTATTTCAAATAGGGATCCTAGGTTTACCTCAAGGTTCTAGAGGATTCTTCAAGAGGCAATGGGGACTCAAGTCAAGTTGAGCATAGCTTACCATCCCCAGAAAGATGGCTAGGTGGAGTGTATAATTCAGATCTTAGAGGATAATATTTGTGCCTGTGTTTTGGATTTCAGTGGATCGTGGTATAGGAATATGGTACCTGTTGAGTTTATTTAAAATAATAGTTACAAGTCATCGATCAGAATGGATCTTTTTTAAGCAGTTTATTGTTTCCCATACAGATCAACTCTTTTTTGGGAAGAGATGGGAAAAGAATCTTTGGTTGTACCAAGTCTGGTTCCGGAGATGTAAGAAAAGATTCAATATGTGTGAGGAAATCTGTTTATAGTCTAGACTAAATAGAAATTGTATGCAGATCAGCAGTGTCTTCCTTCAATGTTTTCTGTTGGTGACAAGATTTTCTTGAATGTTTCTCCTCGATGGGGTCTCCATCGACATAGAAAATATGTAATATTAAATAAGAGATATGTTAAAGCATTTTAGGTCATTTAGTGGCTTGGTAAGGTTTCTTATCGGTTAGCACATACAGTTTAGTTGACCAATATTCCTGTTGTTTTCCACATATCTCAGCTCAGGAAGTATCACCCTGATCCCACTCACGTTTTGAGTTGGGAAGAAATTTTGTTGGATACAGACACTTTGGTTGTAGAGAAACCAGTTGAGATCGTTCACTCTCATATAAAATTCTTCCATGAGAAGTCGATTCCATTGGTCATATTTCACTGGAAACAAGGATCAGATTATCATGAGATTTGAAAACATGAGTCATTGATGAGGGATTAGTGGCCTCATCATTTTCCAGGGAGTACATCTTCCACATGACTTCCCAAGAGCGGAACTTCCTTATGGTGGGAATTTTTTAACATCCTGCTACCTTGATCTGGTATGTTTTCTCTTTTTATAAGTTCCTTTCTAGTTTTAAAATCCTTTTATGTGATTTATTTTTGGGATTACTGCAGACTACAGAATAGGCACACGTCTTGTACCTAAAGTACATGTCATGTACTTGGTGTTGGTTGCATGTCATGGATTTGGGGATCACACTTTGAATTGGGAGATCACATAATGAGCCGGCACACACCATGTACCTAAGTTACACATCATGTAGTGGTTAAATAGAGTATTTTTAACCTAAGGTGATGGGTTTTGTTTGCGTAACATATCAAGTATAGACTACAAGTCATGACTAAGGGGTACACATCATGACCCAGCCCACACCTAGGTTAAATTCATGTGTTTAGAAGTATTTCTCTACTATTATTTCCATATCTATTGGATCATAGATCGGAGATCTCCCTAGGTGATTTTCAATGGTTTGTCACCTTCCATATCGATCTGATTAGTGTTGGATCTTCTTTGCATTTGTTGTGCATCCCATCTGTTAAGTGTTCTCTCTGATTCTTCCCTGTGATTGATTGCATTAGTGCCCTAGCTTTACATTATCAGATCAACTTATCCATGTTGGATATTTTTTGTTGTCCTTTTCTAATTTCCTTTCTTTCCACATAAAAAAGATACTTCATTATGTTCCTTTTCTCCTCTAGATTTTCTTATTTGTATAAGGACGATTCTATGGATACATAGACCTAGAATGAGTCATCAAAAAAATTTCCTTATTCATCCTTTTCATATTCACTATAAGGACCATTAGATTTTCATTCCCCATGTCTTTATTAATTTTCTGAATTATTTTAAGAAATTCTAAAAGTGCCTTCTCATTATTTATAATATTATAATCCAAATGGAAATTGTAGAAGGTTTCCGGTATTGATGATAGAATGAGATAATTTTTAAACTCATCAAGGATCTTAATCTCAAAATTTTCAAAGTGTTCTATGTATCTAATCATATGGAAGACATGTGGCCTAGTTGGTGCTGACTCTCCAAACTTCCATGAGAATATTTCATTGGAGAACTCATACTTATGTTTTGTCAACTAATCTGCATAAAGATAATGAATGTATGAAATGGTTCTCTTGGAATCTATATCTTTGTATTGATTTATAATCTCACTAACCATGGAGGATATCTTTACAATTTGGACATCCAATGGGTTATCACCATGTTTTGGTTAGAGATATACTTCTTCCTCTTCAACCTCTTTCACAAAAGTTTCAGGAAGTGGAGTTTCAAGTAGGTATAAATTCCATTCATAGAATAGTATAATTCATAATTTCCAATACCATTCCTTGAAAATTTCACTAGTGATATGGTTATCCTTATCTGGTGAGGTTCTTACTGATATTGTAAAATTCATGTACTTTTCCATTTCTACAAATTTGGATCATATAGTTTATAATTCCTTGATTATAAATAAGATTAATATTTTTAATTTTTAATAAACATTATTAATCTCCCACTATTTTTTAATAACTAATACCCTCACCATTATTTTCAAACTATCATGTTCCATATATATTCCCATTAAATGGACCCATATTCCCTTTACACAACCCAAACTTATTCTTAACAGGTTAATTTAAGGGTTTTAGTTGGGTATAACTTCCCAACTTCTTTAACTCACAATTCCTTGATCTATTGAGTGGACTCCCCATTCCTAAAAACATGGATTAATATTTCATCAACCCTTTCTTATCCTTTATAATAATTCCTAATTGGGAAGTCAACCCTTGATGTGTACCAAGTTAATTCAACCCAAAATATCAAGCTAGAAGTTCCCTAATATTAAAAAACACCTCAAATGGTGTTTTTCCAGCACATTGAACTATGGGTTTGACTTATAACTTTTTTAAGTGAAGGCTATACTATCTTAATAATTTATTTGAGGGACTTAATAATTATTCCTAAAAACCATGTTTTATTTTATCACATGCCTTATTAATATTAATTGGCATTTAATTAAGTGATTCAACATGTATGACGAATTTTATAAAAAAATATGCTTTTAATTTATTCCTTGTTTCATGATTACTAATTAATTTATTAGGTGATATTATAGCATCCAAAAGAATAAATAATTATACATGAAACCAAAAAATAAAATATAAGTGGAATGATCATGAAATTATTTAATGGTTATTTTATCTTGAGGATGATAAAATAACCCTAAAACCTTTCGAAAAACACCTTAAACCATAGATTGGTTCATGCTGCAGCATTTAACATTTCTTCCAATTTATTTCCTTGATTGGTTTTGCAGCATCTCTATGATTCAGACTCACTCCTATCACTTAAGATCTCCATATGTAAATTTAAATTTATTCATTCATATGTGAGAAGATCTAATGGACTGTAAAAATGGGTTTACATAAAAATCATGGGGATGCAGGACCTTATATAACAAGGGGGCGTGATGAATCATAATCCATCATTTTAATTTAATAATAATAAATTAAAAGAAAACTAATTGTATACATAGTTCCAATATAATAAAATGATAATCTTAATAGATTTCAATGAACATATATTTTAAATGTTTCTATTAATTACTTCAATTTATTTTTTAATAAAGATAAAACTCTATTAAATGATCATATTAATTAAATTAATATTTATATCATTTAATCATATTTACAATTCCTTCATTCATAAATTTTAACACATGAAATAAATTAATTTTATTTAACATTAATAGAGTAAACATGTGTACCTGGAGGAAGCTTCATATTCTCATCCAAAATACCTGGCATGATCATTATGCGTGTACATTACCTTTGTAGAAAATATAAAGATTTGGTAGGTAATTTTAAATTATGTACTATAAATAAAATGACACCTGATACACTTATAAATTACAAATATGAAATTACCTTAAAATTCATATAGTTCACTTTCAAAAAATAACATACACTACTTTTATTTTTGGAATTTAACATGAAAATAAATAAGTTATAATTAAAAATTCAATGACATGGAATGTACTATCAAATAAATGACATATAAAACAATTGTGAATAGGTTCAATATAAAAATATTTATTATCTCCATTATAAATTATGTTTATTTTATATAATTCACTACACCATGTATATGGGGTTACACTGCATGTAATGTCTTCTTTCAATGTCCATGATGTGCACCTATGGACTAGGTGTGATTCCAGCCACATACACAAATGAGGTATACATAATGTATCTTTATTTAATGATGTGTTTCCTTGGAGTTTCATGGATTGTTAGTCCCCATGTTGTATAGTTGACACACACCACTCTTTGACCACCATTTCTCTATTACGAAGATATTAGGAATACACATCATGTATGCATGTTACATAGTGTATAGATCTTTAAACCCTTCACCAACCTATCCAGATCTATGCGCTAAACATATTTTAATTAGATCAATTATATAATAACATTAATATTATATGATATTATAATGATATACAAGTGAGATACACAGTTTCATAGTTTTTATATTTGGGTATAATCCATGTAAGATTATGACTCATATATAGATCCTTTAGGATCACTATATGTAATTTTCAGACATCAATTCATTTAATCATAACTCATTTATTAGTTACATAAGTGATAAATAAGTAGAAATAAGAGATAAAGATGTTTTGATTTCAAGATTGAATAGATATGAAGTAAAATAAATATCAAGTGCATACAATTCAATCAATGATTAAAAAGCAATTATAAATTAACCATGTGACTACTCTAATATCACTTGTTGGTTCTGAGAACATTGGAAGAGCATGTTTATAATATAAAACATAGAATTGTAGACTTAATTTATGAATAATAACTGTAGTTGATGTGGAATAATGTCAGGACCAATGGATTAATCATAGATTACATCACTAGTTATTCACCAAAGATTATATTGGGGGATATTCTAATGTAATTTATAATAAATTTATAAGTAGATCATGATTTATATGAACTTGTGATTCATTCTTCATTGATGATTTAATTGACTTGATCCCATCGTACTATTGTTGCACTATAAGATCTTATTATAGAATCCCACTAGTGGTGATCCACACATCCACCAAAAATATCTAAACATCATCATAGAATCGATGGGTGTTAGAATAGATCATCATGTTCACTTGTGTCATTCTTGGTTTACCCCAAAGAAACTATCCTAATGAATAATTGATGTTGACTCAATGGCATCCGAGAAGAGGTATATAGAGACCACTTTAGATCCCTAGAACTCTCTCTCTATCTTGGGATTATGAGATCTTATCTATATCTATTATGCATAATAAGTGTCTCTTAAGTAGTTAATATAATTATATATTTATAATATATAGTCTAGGGTATGTAATTTGAACATGATCCCCTTTCTAATTCCATATTTCTTAGTGAACCCAAAGTCATAATTACAATATAATTATTATTCACTTTACATGTGAATCACTTACAAATACATACATATCATTTATATTATTACCAATTATTACATTAGTATAAGTTCATTTTTTCTCCTTGACATTTAAAGATACTTAATAAATGAATATTGGTTTAATAAATTAATAACACTATATATTTATTCCATAAATATAATAAATATTATATTCCTAAAACATTGAAAATAAATTTTATTGTTGTTATTTAACTCACTTATGTTAACTAATGACTTGTTATTAAATCTTGGAAATCAATGAAATCCTAAATAAGTATTATTTATTATAACATATTGAATTCAATACTAAATTAAACTAATATTATGGATACACATAGTATGTGTCCCTATAGGCCACTTTCTTAGTGGAATTAGTTAAAACTGACAAAATTATATGATTATCAACAGAAGCAATCCATGTTACCCAATAAAGAAATAATTTAATAATGAAATGACATACATCCTCCTATGAATACTTGTCGTGAAATATAATAACATTATCACAGTTTCTCAAACAGAGCAGTTTGCATACTAGTGTCACCAACCAATGTATTTGATGTCTCTTTCATTGAATTTTTTTAAATAAACCAACCCATAGAACACCATGGCCATGGATTTATCTATAAAATTTTATTTCGATAAAAGTTTCTTAGATACCATCCTTTTTCAAAGGAAATAAGGGATAAATCGTCTCTCGCATTATTCATTAAAGCAATGTCACTTGTGACATACCAACAAATCATACGTATCCTAAGTAATATTTAATTATGGTTTTCTTTAACACATCATAGTACCTGACTTCAAGTATAAATTAATGATAATATTAAAGTTAATGGATAAATACACACATCTACTGATAGGAAAACAAAATTACACATATAAATGTGGATTTACTATTAGTGGGTCTCATTTTTATAGTCTTCTACATAAGATATTTCCATGGGAAGACACCATGAGAGTGTGCCTAAATGTACTCTAAATATCCACCCCTGATATCATATATCATCAATTTCCCATCAAATTATATCATATATCTATAAAATATACTTTCATAAATACTGATTTGGCTCCTCCAAGTTCTCATCATGGTCGGGAACTGTTATGAAATTTTAATGAATCATAAATTATTATAAAATTATCACATACCATTTCATGCATAGGAATAATGAATACATGTAATAAAGTAATTAAAATTTTGTAAAAGGGAACCAAATCATATAGGGATTAGCTGCATCAGGTGGTAGGAACTTCATACCTAAATCATGTGTTTATCCCCATCCATATGACATCACTAGTTGTGCAGCTAAGGTTTCTATACCTGATTATGTCTCCGATCTTCCTAAAACATTAGCTTCCCTTTCTACTCTCTAAATAGAATCTATATAGTTTTATTCTATGCTCATGGCCTCATATAATACATTGAAGTACAAGAATATGATGATCCTGTACATGATCCCTTTCAGAGAAATGATGGCATCGCTTCAATATTATATTAACTGACTAGATTCAATCATCATCCAATGCTAATCACCAAAACATTTTGAATACCATGTGTAGTCACATATATCCATGATTCCTTTTCATAATTTGACATTAGTGTGACCTCACCCCCACTATGTTTCTTGGTATGACTCTCATGATTCTAAAAAAACTATATCCATATATCTCCTACTATAGTATAAATAGAAACTAAAAATACGATATGTGTGTGTGTGTGTCTGTGTGTGTGTGTGTCTTTGTGTGTGTGTCTTTCTGCAAAAAAAATCTAAAAAATACTAACCACAAGAAAATCTATGTCTAACATCATGACACCCTCGATTCTGTCAAACATGAGATTATCTATTTTTAAAAGCATCCCAATTCTAGTAAGTACAAAATCCTTCCCATACCTAGGTAGGGATGTAATCAGGTTGATTAATAACAAAATACTCATTAAAGATAACTATTTATTACCTATCTATTTCTCTCCTATAAAGTTTATGAAAAAACATACCAAAAAGGTTGTGAATGCATACATCTCATGCATCCCAAATAGAAGGTCCCAATATCTCATTGGTAAGAGACCATAAATCTTATAAATATTAAATATTTTAGTAAATTGGATATTGTATAAATTTAGAATTAAATATATTATTTATTTGTATGTACAATCAAGTGCTCAAACATGTGATGATGCATGTTAGTGGGAACCTGATCCCTTGACACCCAGAGGCTAGAAAAAAGTTCCTAATGATAGAATTATCCTGATCAACAGTTGGATGTAAAAACTATGGAAATAAAAAAATAGTAAATATTTAATAAAATATAAAATAATTGAAAAATAATTAAATTAGTATTTAAACTTACTTCCTATTATTAGGATAAAATTCAAAGGATTAGAGCATCTAAACAACTGGATTTTCTACCATCAATCACATAAGTCCTCAACCCCATCTAGTTACTAGTGTAATAGCAGAACCATTAGTTGATAAAAAGATATTCTAATAACATTAAATATCATACACATCTAAGGTATTGACCATCACATTAAAATTATCTAAACCCATCTAATATTGATAAAGAGAATATAATGTTACCTATAAATAATTTTTAGTACATATTTCACATAAAAAACTAATATTTATTTATTTAAAAAATAAAATATATTTACTTTGAATATAATTTGAATGTAATTAATCGTTGTCTATATTTATATTAGTTTAATCAATATCTTCAAACTCCTCCACAAAATCGTTAATATCTATACAATATTCAATTTCATTATCCAAATTTATTTCAAACTCATTGGTTTCATAATATACATTATAAAACCCAGTAACCCTTAATTGTAGTTTTTCATCATCGATATCAGTATCTATATTATTATATGATAAATAAATATATATTTCTTGAAAAATATCCTTATTTTTTACTTCCACACATTTATTAACATTTTCCATAAATTTATCATCATGAGTTTTTATTTTTGTTTCATTCTACCATAAATTTAAATCATTCAATAATGTATAATAATTTTCATAATAAACATGATGTTCTTGATGTTTTGATTATAAATTTCTATTCATGGGGCTTCCATAAAAACAATTTCAAACCTGAATAAAATATACAAATATTGGGAATCATGTTGTATATAGAGAGGAGTGTGTTTGGGTGTTTTATTAACTAATTCAATATATTCATTCAGTGAAGTAAATAGTATATTTTGATTAGATTAAAATAATTATTATAAAAAAAACTAACCATGGATATCCCCTACCCTTGTATTAAATCATGATTCCATTCCATTACTCACATATCATCTCTCTGACCATGAAAACCCTTACTTAATTATCCTCTCTTAGATGTTTAAACTTCAATGAGAGAGTTCAATGATCTTATATCCCCTAATCTCACCCATCATGGTGGTCAGAGACCATTAATAGCCCATAGATAATCCCACTACTCATGATCATAGGTATTATAGAGAACCTAAGTGTCATTTGTCTACAATCCAGTGAAGAGAGATGAAAAATTAAAAATTCATAGATATAATAAAATATCTTAGTGCATAGAAATTTTGAATAGTTATAAAATTATGGAATTATCAGTAGGGTAAGAGGAGTCTTATCATGTTGGACAATAAGGTCTTAGTTTTCCATCACATGAGTTATTATAAAAAATAAAAAACCAATGAAAATAGAAGATAAACTCTCAATTGACTGATCACATAAGCAGCCCCATCTGAATGATTATTTCCCCCTCTTATATCTGAATTCACTAAGGATCATGGTGTAAATATAAATTTACTATGTCAGTAGAATATAATTATTTTACTTCCTTTTCTGATTCCATAACATCCATAATATTCCCCAATTTTTGTGTTGATTTTTGGAGAAGTATTTCTCTATATATGTTAGACACATATCCAGCTCTAACATCATGAAGGAATTATCTAATAATCTCAAACCATCCACATATTTCATAATACAACCATTATCATGAATATTATTGGTTTGAAAATAATAAGTTCATTAATTTTTTAGTACTTTGTGACTTATTTGAACATAGAATTCTTCTTATGGGAAGATGATGATGTTTGTTTTAGAGATGGTTTGGGAAGTTTATTTATTAATGTTATATGGATTAGATCTTTTTATTATACTTTGGATGAGGTTACTTGTTTCATTTTCACATCATATTAATTTTAAGCTTTATGAAGGGTATCTTCTACAAAAAAATTCAATGTTCTAAAGCTTTATGATGGCTAAAAGGAACTTCTACTCATGGATAATTGAACATCATGAGCATGAAAGAGACTTTCACTAGTGATCGTCTCTAATTTTGAAAAAAAATACATGGGGTATTAAGATCATGGGAAAATCCTTAGGATCATATGCCTTTGTTATTTTCTGAGAAAGCTTTGAAAATTCCCTCTTTTAGTGTAGTATTTTTCAAATTAAGTTCAAAATGAATAAAAAAACATAAAACTCATATTCAAAATCTTCTAACCAATAGAATTATTAAATTAATAAAATCATATATTTTAATTAAAATCCTAAGGATGAATAAATCCATTAAAATCATGATTGTATTCATTTAGTAAATTAATTTTAGGGTTCATCAAAGTAATAGAAATTGTATGATTTTCCTAGGTTTTAAAATTGATAGTGGGGTTTTAGCAGTATTTTATAAAAAAAATCTAACAAAATCTAATTTCATAACTCCCTCACACTTAGTTTCTTCCACACTTTAGAAAGATACTGAATTCAATTATTTAAATATATGGTTTATCCATGATTTAAGTACAAAATCCTGAGAATAAAAAAATCACAGGTCTCTATATTTTCTAAATTATCTTTCCTCCTTTTTGAATTTAATTAAATGTATGAAATCAATTCATGTACAAGTTCTTGTTACATTAGTGAAATAGATATATTTACATGGAATTAAAGTTTTAATAAGTTTCTATTCTATTTATCACTTTCTCTTTTGTTCCTTAAACCAAAGTCCCAATTTATACATCCTTAATACAACTCAAATGAATTTATTATAATATAATTTCCCCTTATTCATCTTTTTTCAATACTTACCTTAAAAGAAATAATTTACTTTTGAAAACATATAACTTATTAATATATTCACATCCATTATTGTGAAAAATAACTATGCATATCACTAATTAAATATAAACATACGTAAATTACTCACAAATATAGACCCTAATGTCTAAAATAATTATTTTGGGACCCTAGTTTCCCATTATAATCTAGTTTTGAATTACTTATATCAATTTATTTTGAGTTGGCTCCATATGATTTTCCTTTTCCAAAAAGTAGATTTATATTAAATTAAGTTCAATATTCTAGTGACTCCATCATATAATTTCAATTCCATAAAGATATTTTCACGAACACTTTTTTTCTATTTAAGTAAACAAATTTTATTTAAATTAGTTAGAAACTTGATCTTAAATCATTCTACTCTCATAATTTTAGAACCACTAAAATAATTTACTCATGTATAGTAATTATTATAAATATTAAAACATTATAGATTATGTTTTTGTATCTTAAAAAACACTAAAAAATTAAAAAACAAAAAAAAAAGTATGTAAAAACAATGAATGTATATTTTTTCAAAGAAACCAAATTTATTTTATTCAATGATATTCAAGTATATAGATAAATGATAATAGAAAAAAACAATTTATATCCAATTATACTTTTTACTCTCCATGAAACTTATCATATACATCACTCTAATTAATTATAACATTAAATATTTGGAAATAATAGATTTAAAATAAATGTTATTTAAACTAATTTTGAGGAAAGAGACAAAATAGCCATCCATTATTAAATAGTAGTATGGAGGATCTTAGACTCCTCCATTGGTTATTTCTAAAAACCAATATATTAATGATTCAATTGTTA
The DNA here is from genome assembly GCA_963277665.1 of Viscum album. Taxonomy (NCBI): domain Eukaryota; kingdom Viridiplantae; phylum Streptophyta; class Magnoliopsida; order Santalales; family Viscaceae; genus Viscum; species Viscum album. The sequence goes on from OY728159.1 coordinate 1,494,723,353, forward strand.
TGTATTCACCATTATTCTTTGATTTTAATATTCTACCTTGATCATGAATGCACCAAAAGAAACATTATTAGATACATTGTATAGTCTAGTCCACATTGAATTAATTTTATCATGCATGAGATTTATCCTTGAAGAAAATGGTAAAAAAATTTATCCAATCTCAACGATTATTTTCTATATGATCAATTCATGGAAAAATTTGGACTTCAACTAGTATAATAGTAAATTATAACAATCTTCCTTTTTGATTTCTTCTTGTTCCATCATCTAGAACTTGTTTTCTCTACATATTTTATAAATTCTAGGTTTACCATTTTTATAGCTCTGTATACCATGTACTACAACTCAACATGAATGTTACAATTCATTCCATAATTGATTCTATTTAGGTATATTCCCAAGTCCACTTTATAAAATAATATGTATTCCCATAATAAATCTTCGATATTTTTAATCAAATCTTTCACAGTGGGTAGTATTGGCTTCCCTAGATTCCTCTTTATATCTCTATTGGATACCTTAGATTTCCCATTTGTCTATAGATGATATGTAATTGAGTTTTAATGGTGAACTTTATATTTCATCATCATTGTTTCAACTTTCTTATTTATTAGTTTTGTTCATTGTCACTAATTATTTCTCAATGGATCTCGAAACATAAAAAAATATTTTGATTTTACAAATTCAATGACAGCCTTAGGATCATAAGTTCTAGTTTATTTTTATTATATCCACTTATTAAATTATTCCACTAAAAATAAGATTTATAAGAAACAAAATTTGATATAAAATATACTGATAATATATATTCACCACAACTCAAATATTTCTTATAAAATAAATGGTTTTGGTGGTATTTCATGCCAATTGAAAATTCTTCCAGCAAACTAGTAATTAGGTTATACTTCTAAAAATTTATGTGAATATTAAAAAATTTAAGGATTAAATATTACATCCTCCCAAAATTTTATAGGATTAATTTTTAATCCAAAATTTCCTCCATGTGAAATTGTATAATCGAATTTAGGAAAATATTTAATTTCTTCCTAAGGGATACATAATCTAGCTACATGGTCATTACAAATATTCAAAAAATATGGATCATATAATTTATAAATTTTGAATCATATATTAATTTATAATTTTGATTCTTAGTAAAAAAATTTGTACCATTTATATGATTATAAAATTGGTTATATCTATGTACTCGGGTAAATGGGAGGCTTTTTACAATTTCCCATCAAGGGAAGAGTTATTCTGATTTTTTTTAGTTCTTAGTTCTTCATTTTCAATGTGAAGAAATATAATCATATGTTCTACAACCAGATTATCATAGCTGTTATTTTCCTTAATTTACATTAATTCTCATTATATAGTAATATCCACCTCACCGACCTTGGTTTTGTTTCAACCCTCTTCATTAGATTTCTTAGTGTCGTATAATCAGAGTAAACATTTATCTTTCTTCCTAATATAAAATTATGAAATATCTCTAAATAAATTACATTTGAGATGAAATATTTTGGGGTTTTTATATAATTTGTTTCCAAAGTGAAAAGTTATGATAAGTGTTGGTTTTTAATTTCAATTTCCATTCAAATTTTTGGGAGATAAAATCCCCAACATCCTTATTAAAAGCTTCACTTGGTACCTCATATGGGAAATTCAAGTTAGTTGGGTAGATTATGTGATCTATGATCTGACTCTATTTAAAATTATAGAAATATATCCTAAAAGAATCCTCAAATGCAAAATAATTTTCCTTTTTGGGAAATTTTTTTAGGGGTAAATAAATATTTCTGAATTCCCTGATTATCCTTCTATAAAATATATCATGTTCTAAAAAGGATTGAATATGTCTCTTAGTGGTTGGGAAATTTTGGATATAAAACACATAATTTTTTTTCTTTTCTTCTTGAATCTCTTCCTTTGAAGTTATTTGTCCCAACACATTTCCCTTCACTACTACAAAATGTAATTTTTTAACAATTAAAGTCAGGTTCTTCTAATTGAATTTTCTTACTAAAATTTTTAGATTCTCAAGTCTTATTTTGAAATATATTCCATACAATGTAAAATCATCTAGGTATACCTCCCATAATATCTAAATCAGATATGAAAAAATTACATACCATGCTCCATTTAAATGTACTTAGTGAACAGTAAATATGGAATGAAATTTTACAATAAGAAAAAATACTAAATGTGTTAGTGAATTTGTTCTTATCATGGTCTTTTCAAACTATTAGAAACTAGAAATATCTATAAAATCTAGAAAATAAATAGTAGGGACCCGTCCTAGATATCATCTATGAAAATGTATCTATAATGGGAATTTGGAAGTGGTCCTTTCAGGTAACATCATTCAATTTCCATAATTCAATGAAAACGAAAAAGCTGTTTTGAATTCTGGTGAGCACTGCATTGTTATTCTCATTAGTATTTCATGATTGGGTAAATGATTCCATATCATAAAAATATCTATAATTCTTTTCTTACAATATCTTGGAGGGTTGGGTTTAGTCTCTTTTGGTGTTGTTATATTGAAATAAGTTTCTAGAAAATTCATATGCTTAGGTGGTAGTTATAATACTTATAATTTATCATAGTGTCAATCCTATAGCCCAAAAGTGAGGTATAATAATTTATAAAATTTCATTCCCTTGATTTGGTTTTAATTTACATGAAATTATTATAGTATATTTTTAATTTTTTTCATGGAAAGTATATTTTATGTTTGAGGAAAGAAGCTTCAATCCATTTCTGGTGAGTTTTATAACAAGATATTAAACTAAATGTTATCCATACTATAATCATTAACATGTAAGGTATAGGTTTTAGTAAAATTTTATATAAAATCATAAAAATAACTTCTAATATCTTCTTAAAAATTTTCATCACATAAAATAGATCACAAAACTAATTCATTTCCAAAATAGTCATCTATTAAATTAAGTGTTTCTAGGTCTTCTCCTAATCGAATTATTTCATAAAATAATTCAATCGCATCTTTGGAATAGTAGGGTAATTCAATTTGATTTAATGTGAAATAAAATCTCTCCCCTTGTAAAAATACTGTTGAATCAACCATATTAATATTTACTATTTTTTATCAAAAATGCATTGAAATAGATCCCTCATTAATATTTATTATTATTATTGTAGTCTTTATATATGGACTACTAATAATTTTTGGTGAATTAATAATACATATTTCTTAATCCTTGGTCATAATGTAGAATCAATCATGAGGAAAACTTAATACACGTAAACTAGTATTTTCTAGGACACCAACTGAATGGGTAGTGGTTTGGATGGCTAATTACACAACCACTCAGTTGTGTTTTAGGTCACTTACCTATAGTAAGTAATAAAAAAACTTATTACACTAATTGATGGTCCCTTTTTATATAGTACATTGGAAAAATTATGTTATCCAATTGTGAAAGGGTTTTTAATGTATTGGGGTCTTATAATAACCTAGTTATTTATGGGGTGATATTGGAAAGCACATTTATACATAAATTTTCCATTACATTTATTTTTAGTTACCTATTTATTATGACCATATCTTTGAAACAATTCAATTACCTTGATATTTTTTTATGGATTCTAGAAATGGGATATTGATCTTTGATTTTTCAAATATATTTGAATCTTCTATTGTAAAGATTCATAATTGGGTTTATATGGGGTTAACTCTAGAAGTAAAGGGAGTTTAGGGTTAATGTAGGACTTCAATCATGACCTTTTCCTTGTCTCATTTTATTGGGGGTGTCTCAACTGGTATTTCAAATTAAGGTTCCTTTTTAGGGATATATTCCTCATGTTCGATGGTTCATCCAATTCAAGATTTAGTTTGATATGGGGGTTATTTACTATTTAAAAATTCATTTCAAAAAATAAATGAGATATAAGTAACATTTTATTAGGTTTATTAATTAACTATACAGGATCTTACATGAATCCTGATTTTACATGTCATTGATGGAGGATATGGCGAGGTTATATTTTCCTTCAAACTATTTCTGTGTAGATCCATGACTATCAAGAGTAGATTTTTTAGTGGTGGAGACTCCAATAGTTGTTTCAATAAGTAAATAAAAAATTTATTGATATTTCCTCTGTTTTTAACTTGTAAAGGGTTGGGAATAGCTCCTTTGGAAGCATGGTGGATGGAAAGTCATTTGAAAATCCATCCTAGAATAGAAGAATTTTTTGTTGTTGGTTCCCAACTCAAATTGTGGGGTTAAAAATTAATTTGAATCATTGAATTATTACTATTTTAGTTGGTAATCCATTTGGTATATGGCATAATATATTTCAATTCCTTGAACATAAGGGTGGATACCAATATAGTGGTCTAAAGGGATTCATAGCCGGAACACCCTTTGAGGTATGGTAGGTTTTTTTCATGTACATTATTCATAGATAACTATCTCAACAAAGAGGTTATTTCATCAATTTTATTTTCGATTAACAATGTGTTGGATCTTTTTACCACTAACACTAATCTCATAGTACTTCTTATAATGAATTGAAAAGCTTTTTCAGAGATAATCACCATCAAATATCTTCATTCAAAAGCTAAATTTATTATCAATTCTCCCCAAGAGGTGATATCTAGTAGGTTCTCGTAACATTCCTTAAACACATCGTATAGTAATTCTAGGAAATGATGGTATTCAAATGGTTGGTGTGGGAAATATATTTTCATTCTCTTAATTATTTCATAGAATTTTTAGATTGTCTCTATAATAGCTAGCTTGATACCATAAATATTTTCCCTAGCTAAGTTATTCTTGGGGTAGGGGAATATTTATGGATTATATGATTGTGTAGGTCATCATAGGTGGTGAATTAATCGTGTTTTTGGTTATATAGAAATTTTTTTCTACTCTATGAAGATATAATAGAAAGACATTGATACTAGCATGATCTTTTAAGGATCCTCTTTTTATGTAATTACTTCAGGAATTATCAAATACACTTAAATTTGGGTTGGGATCATCTTATTCTAAGCCATAAATCATTTGAAGGTGTTAGAGAATTCATATTCTGATTTTAAAGACATATTTTTTATTTGATAATTGAAATCGGTTATCTTTTAATATATGGGTGTATAATGTTATGTAATGGTTTTATTCAATTATTCTAAATTATTTCTCATGTCTTCACCTCCAATGCTGACCCTAGTTTATGTAATGGATTAGAAGGGAGTAATTTTCAATGGGCTCGTGAAAAGATATCTTCCATCTTTTTTAGTGATCTTTACGATCCTAATTATTTTAGAAATTGTTTTTTCATCCTCTATATCTAAATTAGAAAGTTTAGATGAATTTTAAATAGCTATTTTTCAAAATCATTTTAAAAAAAATTAAAACACAACATTTAACTCCATGGAAATGAAACCAAGATGATGAATAACCTATCATGGAGTCACCAAAAAAATAAATCCAAATAAAATGATGTGATAGATACATAGGATTATTATACATTGATATCACATGTTTTTATATAAAACTTCAGTACATTACACAAATACATTTCAGATGATAATAATTTTTTAATGACTTTGGAAATGTGGGACACAATCTTCTTAATTCATGAAGGATTTTCAATGTCACCTATAAATATCTACCTCTTTAGTACTCCTATATAAAACATTTATTTGTAACCTGGTAAAGGAAACATAATAAAGGGTGAGCTCAGGTCCTACGTATGGGTAAATTAGGAAGATAAGTTAGTATAAAAGAACATAATCTTATAAGAACATGATCATAACATTTGAAAACCATACACTTTATATCAAAGATTATAATCTTGTGTCATGGAATAAATATTGGCAATTCATAAGATAGGAATGATAAGTGGGTAAAATGACATGATAAATGATATAATTACATTTGAATAATACATATATTTTCGAAATACTCATAATCATATTCACTTTTACTTTAAGGATACCCACTAAGACATTTATAACTTGTTAAGATTGGGATAACCACCTGTGTACCTACTTTAGGCTTGGGTTAGCCACCCATGAAACCTATATTTCGACCATGGGTTAACTACACTTGTACCATTTGATCTCATATAACATTTATCATTACCCAACCCATTGGAGGTAGATATAGGTCCCACCCATCATAGAATTAAAATCCTACATATGTGTTCTACATTATTATAAAATATTCATCATTTCATGACCCATGAAATGAAATGTGTTTCATAAACATATAATCATATCAAAACATGTGGAAAATATACATATTTCATAATCATTCCATCATTTAATCATACCATAACCTATGAAATATTTGTGGGTTTCATTATAATTCTATCATGGTATACCCTCTAAATGAGAAATGGGTTTCAATAACATCTTCTCATTATAAACCATTTTGAGAAAGAAGAACAATGGTATCCTTGGTTCATATCCCTAGTAAAGCATAGGTAACATCAATAGATGCCATCAGAGATAGGAAATGATAAGAAAATATGATTAATAATATTTCTTGAGGAAAATAATATTCTATTAAAAATAATTTTAAAATCGTAATAACATTTTAAAAATCCATTTCATTGAAAATAACTTTAAAATATTATAAAAGTGTATTTTAAAATAATTTAAAATATTTCCTGGGAAAAATATCATGTCTGTAATTAAAAACTCTATAAAATTTTTTAAACAATTTTTTTAAATAGACTTAAATTTTAATAAAGTAATATTATAATAAAATGACGTTCAGGATGAAAGGGAGTTACTTTAATTTAGTACATCTTAAAATAATATTCCATTCACATTTTCAATAAAACCTAAATGGGTATTATTTTGGAAAACAACAAGGAGATTACTTTTTTAAAAAATTTAAAAAATTCAATATTGGGTAAAACTATCATTAATAAACCATTTTAAAGAAAATTGAAAAAAAAATTTGAAATATTTTTTTATAAAAATTGGTTTTTAAATAAAAATATTATTCCTCTAAAATAGATTTTTTCTTGAAAAATTATTTTTTAACTCTTAATTACATAGATAAAGTATAATGATGGAAAACATGTATTCTCATGACACAAACATATACAAATATAATTTATAATTTTCTTGAGTGACATATCATAATATTTCATCATTGGAATCATAATAAAAAACAATCTCAATAAATGATGAGATTGTAACATAAAAAGCTTCCCACATTGGTAACTTTGAATCATAATCCTAATAAAATAATAATATTAAATGAAACAAAAAATATATTTATGAAAAATATATTCATGGTCTCACACCCTGACTTCGAACACTCTTTTATTTTATCATTTTATCAGTCTTGGGTCATTTGGTTGAGGTTCGGGCTTGAGTACCAATTGAAATTTTTTATTTTCGTAGTTTTTTGGGTAATTTTATGGGTAAATCATGGTTGTCGCATGGTTAGTAGTATCCATTCAGACATCATGTGGACATTGATGGCTGGAAAGAACTAACCACATTGCCTATTTAGGACTCTGAAGTAGATCCTAGGTAATCATGTGTTTGGGTTTCCTTAGGTAGAGAAGTTCTAATGGTTACCGTACAGTTTGGAAAACCGTGTGGGTTTGTCGGGTCATTAAAAACTTGTTTTACCTTTTTCTCTCCCCTCCCTTTTTACCATAGTTTAGGCTCTATCTCCACCCTATTATTTTGGCACACCCAATGGTCAAGTCCCTCTTCATTGGATCTCTCTTCCTCTATGGTGCATTCTCTTTTGAACTAAATAATGATTTAGGGGTTTTTAGTCAGTTTTCATCATCTTTCTCTTATCCTCTTCCTTTTCTTGGTTTTATTTCGGGGATTTATTCTTGAATGAACGTTAGGGTTAGGGTTTTATAACCTTTGGTTCATTTTTATTGTGGGTAGAGGTATGGATCACTCTTAGGGCCTCGATCCCCCACTCATTGATGTTTTATTCCATCTGCACATGTTTTTAGTAGGTGTTTCTAAATTTTTCTTTATTAAGGTTATTCATATTATTCTTGGTGCCTCAAATAATTCTATAAATTTGTTTTTCACCACTATGAAACCCTTGTTTAGTTTATTATGGTACTTTGGAATTGATTTGGTCTTCTAAAAATTGTTTTCAATAGAATTTTTATTGAATTGAAAAGGTTTAAGGAACCTAAAGTATTATTTTAAATGCCTTAATTATTCTAAAATGGAGTTGATCCTTTTATGAAATTTCCATCCTTTATGATGTTTTTTATTGATTATTTTTTTGTGAGTTATTTGTGGGGAATATAACTTGGTAATCATGTAGCTTGATTGCTGGGTTTAAATACATTTGATGGTGATTCTATGACTTTAAGGGGATGGGTTGTGTTATTTTATGGATTTGAATGGTTGGTTTGGGTTTTAAATAAATTTTTTTCCTTGTGGAGATGGTTTCAAAATACCCCCATGGTTTTTTATTGTGTTATTGGATGTTGTCACATCCAGGGGTGCACTAGGTGCACCCATGGATGTTGCCTCAAATGATGATGTCACCTTTAAATGGTGTTTCCTAAAAAATATTGGTTATATAAAATTGTTCTTTAGATTATAATCAATGGGGTTTCCCTTTTTGTTTTTAAAGAAATGGTTTAATGTATATTCCTCAAGTGTATTCTCATTTGGATTTTTATGAGTGTTTTTTGGTGAATGCGTGGCCCAAGGGGCTGTTTGGAAAGTTTCAATAGATTCATGTTTTCCTAAATGATGATTTGGTATTGTTCTTGTTTAACAAATTATGGGTTGTGTCTAACTAAAGGCCCATTTGGATCTTCCAATTTATAGGTGATGTTTTTGGTATCTTTTCAAAAGGATTATGGTTTGGAAAATGTGTCCACCCGAAAGGAAACTCAAAATAGTTTATGAAATGGTTTGAATATTTATATAGTATAGCGTCCCGGTTGGTACCTTCATGTGATATGAAATGTATGTATATATATAAGTCACCAGTATATGAGAGATAACCTTTAGGTATTATTGTATATTGGTGTTCATTTTTGGGATGGAAATTGTAGTGGCGACAGCCATGTAGAGTCACATCTGCGCTGGCCTCCTACTAACACAGTATTGATATTACCACAATAGGTTCCTGGGAATTTTATATATGATCAAGTGATGTTAGCTTACCAGCACCGATTATATGGGTTGGTACCCCCTAGTAGATATAGAGGCTAGGTGGGGAGTGCCACTAGTTTTGTCACATGGGTGATCAGTTGGTTATAGACTATGGGGATTCACCATATGCCGACAGGTGGTACCAAAACAATTACATCCATGGGTTTTCAAGGGATGTTTAGGATCACCCATGGTTCCTATTTATATTGTTGTTTACTTTCTACTCTACTAGTTTTAGACCTGTGTTGTTTCCCATTTTCCATTTTTCACTACCCCAGTATTCCTTGCTTTATAATTTTTTATAGAATGGATTTTGGTTTTAGAAATTAAACATATTGAGTTTTGTTTTCTAAAATACTGAAACCCCTATCATTGTAATTTTATTTAAAACTAGTGTCATTAATAGGATTTTGGAATGGATACGCATGGACTCTTTGGTAAATTTTGGCATCTCTACTGAGAATTTTGGTTCTCATACCTATCCTACCATTTTAGATGTAGGTTTATCTTTTTTTAGGTTTCATTTCCTAGATGCTTGTCGTGCATGAGGGTTGGTTTGGTGGTCGTAGGTGACCAAGAGGACACATGGAGATCATGGAAAGCGGTTTAGGTTTTCTTTACAATCTATTTTGTTGTACTTTGTATCTGGATTAGTTGGTTATGTGTTGTGATTCATTTGTTTGGATTTGTTTTGTTTTTAGTATTTTTTTGGTTTATGTATTTGGTCCTCGTTGCTTTTATTTTGGGATGAAATCATTCCCAAAGTTTATATTTTGATTCCCAACACTATTTTCCATCTCGCAGTGATCGGGAATGGCCCTCGAGACATGTCGTGGGCCGGATCGGGTTACTAGTTTAGGGTCGATCCGGATTGGTTTGTGTAAAATTGGTATCAAGGGTAGGTTTTTATTATTTGGGGTGTCTAGTTGATGGAAATTATGATTGTCCAGACTCGAGAGTTAGGCATGGGATGTGTGTCATGAACCCTTTCTCATTCAGAACCTCGAGTCACTAGGGGTAGTCTAGGATTTTAGGATTATTTCGTGGGTTGTTTTGGATTGAGGGATGATAATGGGGGTGCACCAATATCATGTTTTGTCCTCACATGGTGTGGTGACCCATGTGGATTCCAAGTTCTTAGTTCAAGGTCCTCTTAGTGGTATTCCTTACATGGGGCATGGTCCACCTCCATGTCATTGGCTTAGGCATAGGAACTAGTCCCTCATCCCAATAGTTCATTTTTGGTCATGTTTTGATTTTTTTTGTGGTTGGTATAGGTGTATATTGAAAATGAAAGTGGATTTTTATGTGAAAATGGATTTAAAAACGGAAGTTTTTTCCATCTAATGGTTTTAATTGGTAAAGTGGGTTTTGAAGCATTGAAAGTGTCTTAGGTTTGAGAATGTGGATTAGATATGGACCATTGTATTCTATATGGATGTTGACATGTGAGTGGGTGTGTATGAAAAGTTTGGGGCACTTTTTCATGGATAGTGTGGATGGAAATGGATGGACACGCATGTAACAGTTCATAAGATACCATTGGTTGGTTTTTGAAATTAATGGTTTGGCGTGGATTTTCTAATGTGGACTTGACAGGGAAAATGATTTCCAAAATTTGTTTTTCTTGGAAAAAGAGTTTTTGGTATTTTGGAATTGGCCATGGAAGAAGAAATTTTTTAATTTTAGAAGGAAAATGGTTGTTTTTTATAAAGGATTTTTTGTGGTGTTTTTTTTACTAGGCTTATGAGCTAGTTGGTTTTGGGTTTGAGGTATTGCTTTTTTTCCTTAGTTTGATGTTGGAATTGATTTTTTCTTTTCATGTTATTCCTGAGATTTTGTCTAGAAATATCTCTAATGTTTTTTATGAGACTTGTCCATTTACTATTCCTTCTCTAGTATTTCATGTTTTCTATGGTGATCAAGGTCTAATTGAGGTAGTAGAGTGGATTTAGAAGGTTAATCATGTTTTCTGGTTGATAGGAACTCCTGAATCAATTAGAGTCCATGATTTTCAGAAGTTGTTTGGGGTCCAGCCATGGACTAGTGGGAGCCATTTTCCCTTTCATCGATATAGGGTGAGATGGTGTGGGAGGTTCTTAAAGACTCTATCATCTAACGGTTCATGCTGGTGGAGGTGAATTTGAGGAAGGGATTATGGTTTCGAGGTGTTCAGTACTGTCATCAATCTGTAATGTCTTATATTGACCATTTCAAAGTGTCGGTTGCATTATATTTTGAAATAGAATCGGAGGATCATATGAAATCCCCTCTTTTTGTCTCGGGTCTCCATCCCAAAATTACTGTTAATGTTATATCATCCGATCAAACCTACTTTAAGAAGTATGAAGATGAATTGTTCATGGTTGAGCTATTTTTTCAAGTGATACTAGTGGGACATGGATTATCTGAAGGTTCCCCATATGGTGAGGCGGAATTTCATAGGAACATGTTTCTAAAAAACCTCCTTTATTGGTACTAGATTCATGTTCATCATACCATTTGATGATATGCTTCTAGTGTGGTTAGTTTTTACATTCGGAGTCAAGTTTTCGCATTCCTTCAAGTACTTGTTTTCACAGTGGTTGTTTTGGTTTTCTAGAGACGTTTAACATGATGCATTTTCTGAACAAGAAGCCTTGAAAATATTAATTTATTTTAATGTTTTTAAGTTTTCCAACCTGCTTGAAAGTAATATGAATGTCGGAATTTACATGGACAATAGAACTAATCACATAATTGACCTCCATAATCCACTATGGTTGCATGGTAAGTATACCTACCATGGATTAACTTCCATGAAAACATTGTTAGTCTACCCTCAATTCGTGAGACACGTCATGGATTTCTATAAATAATCGACTACACGAACTTTCACCTACCACATCCTTGTGAGCTTACCCTGAATGAAGTTGTTATGATGGAACCACATAAATTACATTATATTTTTTATTTTATAATAAAGTATAAATTTCATGATATTTGGAATATGAAATTTGATTCTAATATGAAAGAGTCCAACATAATGCATGCATAGAGAAGGCCCAGTCCTTATGAGTTTCATCTAATCATGTTTTACTGACCATGATTGATTTTAAAATGTTGTAATTGTGGGAGGTTAAAATCCAAGGATATTGGAGTTTTTAAGATCATATCCTTTTTATTAATTTAAATATAGGTATCATTTAGAGGTGTAACTAAATAAAATTAAATTGGAGATGAACATATATTCATTGGAATAAATGGTTGATTATAGAAGAAGGAGACAACTTTTAAGATACTTACGATCAGGGAAGTGCATTCAGTATATTTGAATTCAAAGAAAAGATTTATTATTCATGGAAAATAGAAAGAACATGATTTCTAGGATAAGGATAGGTATGACATTAACTCATATATGGTCGTGAATGAACTAGTGTGTTCATTTATATATATGTATCATGAGGTATCTGAATTATGGGTGACATATATAGAGAACCCTTTTGAAAAATATATAGAAACTTCCATTGCTTTGTTCTACCGAGTTATTCATGGAAGAGGCAAGGAGATTGAGTGCGAAGAGATCCTAGAAATATTTTAATTCTTCAAAATAAGAAGAATATTATCACTATTTTATTTGTATTAATGAATAAGGAAATTACAAGATAACCCTATCATGTAATTTTCTTCATCCAAAGAAGAATATTATTTCCACTGAGATTATTTTAGAAGACATAGATTTACCCTCATACACATTGGATTACATCACATAGTTCATGAAGAGGATGAATCAAGATTTAACATCACTATAATGAGTTCTCTCATCTGGAGGATTATGAATGGAAGTATAGAAAATAAAATAATAACATATCATCAACTTAGTGAATATGATGAAAATTTTATCCTCCACCAATATTTATTTGAGGAATACCCTAAATTCTATAAACTATTTAAGGACACCCAATAGTATATAAACTAAACATTCTTTAGTTGACTAGTGTGAAATATTATAAAACATGATTTATTCTTGAGATTTGTATTAAACCATTCTCGAAGTGATTTTAATACCCCTAAATAAGAGTATTACATCCCTTGGAACACCAACCCAATGTTAGTGTGTGTTAATCGGACTATCAGATGTTGTTAACCAATTAAATTCATGGTCACCAAAAAAATTTCAAAGGTTGGGTCCGAAGCCTCATTTATTATTAAATCATAGCAAAGACCTCTTTAAATGTTTAGAGGTAGAACCATTACATTTTCTGAAGTCCCAATGGGAATTTATCCCATTACATGGCCCGTAGGCCCATTTTTTAGGCCCAAGGCCCATTCTGTGAATAGTACTACTACAGTACCCACACTACTACAATCCTGCACAGTACTCGCCACTGCTCCAATACGCTACCGCTGCTATAGTGAACTGTTGCCGCTACCACAGTACGCTACAGTTCTACTACAGTAATATGTGCCCAATGGGTTTTAAACCCCCATGTTTTCATGTATAATTAAGGGTTGCTTACCACTAATCCAAACCCCAACTAAATATGGTCTTCAAAAATTATTTATATTTTTTATATGTAATTTTTGTTTTGTTTGGATGCATTCGAAATATATAATATTATAAATAAATGTTCTTAAAACTGACAGACATGATCCTAAAAGAAAACAATAAATATTTAGTGTCACCATAATTCGTGTTGCCCCTCTCATAGTGACTTTAGATCCAAAAATGGTATCAAAGTATAAAGTTTTTGACTTTTAATTAAAATGAATTTTTTTATCTTGGCACTCTTATCTATTCAATATTAAATATTCTATTCTTCAATAGTGTTATGTTTGATGGATAGAAGAAGGAGATGTATTTTATATATATTCTTATGGAAAGGAATTTGTGAATATCATTTAACATGATAATGATAAGACTATTCCCAATGATGGAGTTGAAATTTTTTTATGATATCTCTACCAGATTAGGTTTAAAAAACACAGATTTCATTATGCTAATTATTTTTAGATCAAGAATGGTTTGGAAGAACTCCGTGGAAAATAATATAGAGTAATTAAGGATAATCAAGTTGATAGTTATGATATGGATAAAACAATCGATAGTTTGAATGAGAAATTCATTAAAGAGTTGTATACTTTCTCAAAAATATTTATAAAGAAGAACATGAGGAAATTTGTCTAGTGATTGGTTACTCTTATCAAGGTAAAAAAGTGATTTACCTTGTATACCATATTTAAACTCTTTGAAATGTTCTTCTTGTGAATTAAAAGGTGAAAAATTTATGTCAACTTGATATCAATAAACTAAAAAACCCACTTCATATGGTAAATATGGATCTCTTTTGTGGAATTTAAAAAAGATATTAACTTCCTAGAAATTTAAGTGAATCTATTTTAGACTTAAAGTGAAACAAAATATTATCTGATAATAGATTTAGAGGATTAAAATAATAAAATTATGAACGAAGTAATGACTTATGTTAATTCCTTGATAAGAATGTGAATTAAAATGAAATAACAAAGTGATATAATTTATAAAATTGTTTGAGAAATAAAATTATGTATATAAAATGAGAATCTTCATAAATATTGTATGACTATACTTAAGGAATTGTATGAAAGACATGTGAAAATTGTATATAGAGAAAAGTATTATCTTGTTCTGAATTTAGGAGTACAATTAAAGGTGAAGGATTTTGAAATTAAAGAACATAAAATATGACATCATATTAAGAGGAGGAAGTTATAAGTTAAAGAATATCATAAGGATACGTATCTCTATGTTGAGAGACACACAAATATTAATCCTAGTAAAAGTTAGTATAGACCTGTTAAATCTAATTTAAATGGTTCTCAAAGGAGCATGGAATTACCGTGAAATTTTTCTTATAATATTTAACACATTATGAGCATGAGTATGGGATCTATAAATTTTAAAAATTATGAAATATATATTGAAACATCCAAAAATAAAAAGTATTGTTATACGAGGAGTAATTTTCTTGGAAACATTTATTCTTATACTAAAAATATTCATCTAGAAATAAAAAATATCTATATAAACTAATAAATGTCAATGAAATATCAAAAGATATTAAATCAAAAAGGAATCAATAATGGAAATGATACAAATATGGTGCACCTAAAGATAGATTTGGGTTGATGAATTATTATTGAATAATGATGGTGAATATGATTCCATAGGTATCCCCAAATACTTTTTTACAATAAACCTCTTGGGTAGAAAATAAGTGTGTTGTGGCTATTCCATTTACAATAGAAACTATATAATGGTTAAAGAAGGACTCACCCAAGAAGAGAAATTCAAGGAGGATCTCAAGGATATTAAAGAATATTAGTATAGTTGAATATACCTCTAATAGAGAAGGAATAATGTTTAATAGATCATGATTGGTGAATCAGCCTTAGAGGATACATTCATAAGTGTGTTTAATCCCACAAATAAATTGAATTCCAAGCCCAAGGATGCTACACATAAAAATAAAATTGGGAATGTTCCTAAATAATTATAAATCATATAGAAATATTAGATTGAATCTGATATACATATGGAACAAGAGTGGAATAATGAAAGTGATTAACATATGACTATGAAGAATCCCATGTTAAAATAGGTAAAATATTCTAAATAGATCATGATTAAATAATTGTGTCTTAGGGGTTTCATGGAAAATATCACCATCAAAATTAATTGAAAGAGATTAAGAATGAAATGGATTGCCTAAAAATACCAACCAAACATCTCAACTTAAAGACAATAAAATTATACCTCACCCCTTATTCTTTAATGATAAAACATATGTGTGATGTTTTATATTGGAATATGTTATAAATTGGTGAGTTTTTCTATGTGTTAATCAAAAGAGGAATATTTTTTATTTGTAAAATAATTGAGGTGATAAAGATTATATATAGATAGAAAACCAATATTTTTAAGATGAAAACTTAGAGTTGAAGTTGAAATATTTTTCAAGCTTGTGGATATATAATTATAAATATTCCTACTCAAGGAACTTGTGCTAGATATTGTGAATGTAGTCATAAAATTTATAAATTCACAATTGTAAGTTTTCAAGAGGTATCTTTTGTAAGAAAGGATAGATTACTTAATAAGAAAACAATATTCAATATTTAATGTTTAATTTTATATATTATAACTTAATTTTATCATATGAATTTTTATTTATGATTCCCCTAAGACTCATAGATAATATATATCGTTTAAAAATTTTATACTATGAAGAAAATCTCTCTAATAATATAGTAAAAATGCTCACACATTTATAGAGATAATAAGTTATATTCATAGTGTTTTTTTATCTTCACTTGAATAAAATAAAGGTGTTGTGTGAAGATATAAAAATCATGGTTTCAATTTGTAAGGATTTTTATATCAAAAAGTTTTATCAATTAATTATTAAAGTATAATATTACTCGCTCACATTCTTTATAGTTTTTGTACTAATTTTTGCTGGGAAATTGTTTGAGTTTTAGAAGTTTGGTTTGATCTTCTTGTATATAGATTAGGAATATTTAAAATGTTTTATGTAAAATAATAAAATTATTAATATTGATTCTTGTTTCCTACACCGTTCAATTTCTAAGTAGTCCTAAATTTATTTTTAGGCATTTGATTTATAAGTGATAGACTAAATTATTGGTATTTTGAAAGAAAAATCTAGGACCAAGAAATAAGGGGTCATTATATTTCTAAATATGGAATTCTTGTAAGGTGATAGTTTCTAATTTAATATGTGATGGAGGGGTGTTATGAATAAGGGGATGAGAATTAACATAATTCTTTCATATATAGAGTTGATATTCCATAAGAGATAAGTCAAATACCCTTTTCATTTTATTTACAAAGGGGGATAGGGGTGAGAGATTTTGACTTTCCTGCATATTGTCAATAAAACAAAAAATGGGGAGATTTATTCCACAAAGGTTTGTTTATTTGTACATTGGGACAGTATGTGTTATGTAATAATTACATAGGGAATGGATATATAGTGTTTTAAAGTAAATTTTCATGATTTTTAATGAATTTTTTCAAAGAATTATTAAATTTATATATGGTAAATATAAAATTTCATGTAAGTATTGTATGAATATATTAGATTCACTATATGAGTTTCATACATTGAATGAAAAATAATTATGTTATTTGGTTAGATAATTCATAGAGAAGTATATTTTAAAGATACATGAACTATTCAAGTATTAAAAATGAATGCACAAGTCTGTATACATATTTGAGATATCAGTAGGTTCTTCCAAATAGAAAAATGTCGATATCTATTTTCCCATGATGTAAGGATTGACATGGAAATGATGGTAAAATGTGGAACTAAATGTTTTGATCTATCTTAAATTAATTTATATGGATAAATCATGGTATATGAGGATATCTATAAGAATAAAATCCATTGAATACACGACACACTAAATCCAGTAGCCACATGAAGTGATTATCCATATTGAAAGAGTTGCGATGAAAATAGTTCTGAAATTATAGAATGTGTAAGGGTGATGTGTATTAGTATTAATGTTTATATTATAACATAGAATCTATATATTGGTCATCATGAATTTTAAAGGACTATGTGTAATGATAAAAAGTTTTGTCAATGGAAATTCCCTTCTTATTATTATTTCATATAGTATAAATCAAATAAAATCAAATAAAGAACAAAATATAAATATTATAAATTAATAATTACTGAAATAAGAATTATTTTAATAAGTTATGAAACCTATACCTATGAAATAGTAACTTGACCTTAGGAATCGTAATGTTAACCTTATGAATAGGAAACCTTAAAATAGAATATTAACTTTAAATATGAAAGTATAAATAAAATATAAGCATCTTATAAATGGTTATATGAAATGATTATAATATTTTATAAGTAAATAAGTTTTTTAAAAATTATAAATTAAGTATTGGTATCTTTATAGGTCATAAATATTTAATTACAATTTTGTGATTAATTTAATAATTTAATAGAAAATATATATTCATATAACGTACTCATAAATAATTATTTTTTGTCTTATGATTGTAAGATATTATTATGACACCAAAATTAATTTTTCAAAGTATTTTAAAATCTGTTATAATTTTAAAATCTATATTTTTCGAGAAAATGATTATTTTATGAAAAAAATAAATTTCTAATATTTATAAATTTGTTTTCTTAAAATTCATTTCATTTTTAAATTATACAATTTGTAATATGGTTAAGAGGAATTTTAAGGATTTTCTAAAATAATTGAATTTTTGTGAATAGTAAAATAATGTAATTTATTGTATATGTTAAATACTTGATTTATTAAGGCATAGATGATGTATGTCTGATTTAAGAACAAAATATATAACCCTACCTTAATATTTTAATATATATAGTAATAATTACAAAACTATTCATAGTCTTTATCTGAAATAATAAACTCTTGAATTAAATAATGAGAAAACACCCCCCCCCCTCCTCCACTATAAATAAAACCCCTAACCACATCTTATCCTCACAACTGAAAAGACTTGAGCCTCAACCAAATTCATCCCAATTCTCTTCCCAAAACTATCCCCCATTTCCATGATCTTTTTTTATTAAAAAATTCCAAAACCAATTCCCTAAGGAGGTTCTCAAGAAGAATGAATCAAGAGGTAAAACCATATTCCTTTTCTTTTAATTTCATTTCAAGATCTTTTCTCTTATTTTTCTCCCCTCACCTCCCCTCATCAAAATGGTATGATAACTCCAGTACCTTAAGTATAATTGAATTTTTTTATTCTAATTGAATAATTCATCTTCATATCTCTTTCCACCTTCATTGTTACTAAAAATGAAAACATCGTTTGTGATGTGTTAATTTATTGCATTCCATGATGAAAAAGTTTTCAATTTCCATTACCATATTCAAGGATGGTCATGAAACCATTTTTATGGTAGAACTAGATAATAATATATTTATTATAACTGATGTAATTTTTTGGAAACATCATATATATATATGATATTAAATAATAGAACCAAACTCTTTCATTGTGATCGAAAACCCCCAAAAATTAATCTAAATGATTATCATTAACATGTTATCTAATAATTCATTTGAACCCAAAATAACTAATTTAATTATATGATAATTTAATATTCTGTATGTTTATTAAAAACTTATAACTTTAATTCAATACAACCATTCCCATATTACATGATTATATGTACATGCATATTAGTAAATAGGTCAGAAAAATTAAGAAAACAAGAACTCATAAACAATGAAATTGAATCTCATAACCCATAAAAATAACATAAATGAACTGAATAAAATTATAATAAATATGGTACATGTATAAATGGTTATTAATTAATTATTTAATGGATTTAATTTGATTATTCATGAAATTATGATCATGTGAGGAAATGTTTTGAATATAAGGTAAGGGATTCTAGTCGAACCTCCATTATTCCTTCAGGTTATTATTTTTCTCTTTTTACCCAATTTAAATTCTATATTATTTTTATGTAGATAATATAAATGATTTTTATGTATCCCAAAAACATTTATCAATAACCATTCATCCTTATGTTTTTGTGATATATGTGTTTTTAAAAGGTTCCCTACTCAATTCTTCCTTATAAGCAAGCCCGGTTTAAAGGAACATCCTGATTTCTTACCCACTTTTAAATTCACTCCATAATTTATTTAAATAAGCCATTATTTTTCTAAAATTACTCATTTTATCATTAAAAACTACTAGTGTTCAATTCTGGTTTTATACAAACAATTATTCATTTTCCATTTTATATAATCATGAAAGTTTTCTCTTAAACTATACAAAAAAATTTAATTTATAAAGTTTCTTAAACACTATTTTCACTTAAATTTGAAAAAAACTATCATTGATATGACTATTCTCCTTTATTAATGTCCATTTATGATTCAATTACCTATTTTCATGGACACTGTTGGAAAATTCACTTTTGATATTTTTTTAACATGATTATGATACCCAATTCATTCCATGGGTAACCCTTATGTTTATGTTTGTTTCATTATGGTGAAAAAATATTTATGAACATGTTATGATGGGTGTTATCAGATAGTTCTCCTATGCATTGAGTAATTTTTAGTCTCATTAGACTACATGTGCAACGGTCTTGGTGGTTAGCCTTGACTCGTGATCCACTTTTTTAAATGATATTTGAATCAAGCTAAAGTATTAATTTATGTTTCTTACACATTAATATGATTCCATTATAATATTATACCGTGTTCTATATGTTATTATCACATATGTTTTATCATATTTCATGCCTTTTTATATCATTATGTTATTCCTTCTAACTCACGTGCTAAGATTTTTTTTAATGTTTATTCCCTTATAGGGGGTTTAGATCACCCTTTTTTCATGTTATCCCCAGGTTATCCTTTGAATATGTAATAGTGAAAAGGAATTTAAGATCTCATAGTTAATGATAAATAAAGAAACGGTTTATCGACTCCCAAATTTTAATTTTTATGAAAATAATATCCAATACATTAGAATTTACTATACTTGGATTGAAATTTCAGGTTTAATTATGATTAAAACAATATAATGATATGTGTAAAAGGATAGGTTTTATAGTTGGTATAATATTATATTCTAGTTATATTCAGGTACTATGAATAGAGTACTTTATTAAGAACCCTAGGGATAAGATTATGTATGAGAAAACATCCCTAAATTTTGGTAAGTATCGAGTAAATGGTTTATCAATAAAATGCATCCTTCTATGGATACTAAAAGTGGATATGGTTCTTGAACAAATGTACCATGGAGTAAAAACACTAACAATGTGTTCTAGACCAGACATGGGGTAACCTGGTATATGAAAATAAGCCTTACTACACACCTGGTTTGAAAATCCTAGCGGATATGCTTTGTTAAATTTATAATCTCGTTACAAACCATTATTAAGGGAAAAAAACATGCACATAATAATATGTGATAGGAAAAATATCATTGGTAAACTGGATTAATACCTAGGGGATCACAGGTAAGGACATAATTTTCCATTACAATTTTATCCTTTTATGTTTGAATCTTTTTTTTATTCTATGTATTTATGCCCCCTATTTTTACATTATTTTTAATATTTAATTGATGGGAATAAAAGAACTCATTACAACAATCAATATGATAGGAAATATGATGATTTACATAATTATATTCCAAATATTATGGGAATTGGATCTCAAAACTTCACAACAATACTCTCTCAATTTGATCAAGTTATGAATAATAACTTGAATCACATGGAACGACTTCCATATCCTAAGAGGGAGAAAGTTATGGTCTAATCATTTATGTTTCAAAGTCCTCCCATATTTTTTGTATCTTCTTATCTCCTCCCCATTTAATAGTTTATTAACTCTATTTAAAAGATATTCCATATCCTCTAGTGCTCAAAAGAAGTGAAAGTTGTTTTGTTGGTCTATCATTTTGATGGGGAATCTGATCAGTGGTGGACACTGATCAATAACATGAAGTCTAAGGAAGAAATAAATTCCATGTATTGTGAGGAATTATAGAAAAAATCAATAAATATTTTCCTCAAACCCTCTGTATCAAGATGGAAAGAGAGATCTGTATACTTAAAGAGAAGGAAAATGAGTCTCTCGGGTCATATAAAGAAAATTTACGAGGCATGCATGATATATATATGACTTTATGATGAACATTGAAAGTAAGTTGGATCACTTATTTATGAGACTAAATCAGATTATATGAAAAGAGTTGGTGATTCGATACTCTTATAGCTATGAGGATATTGTATAGTATTCCCTCATGGTTGAAATGTAGATTAGAGACTATCAGTGGTCTCATCGACCCGGTGAAAAAAAGTGTAAAATGTAGTCTAATATGGGTGGATCAGGAAATAAATCTCATTATTGAAATAAGTTTTAATATCCCACATGTCAAAATTTTGGGAAGAATCGTCCTGGGAACTGTCTAAAGGGAACCAAGAAATGATTTAGATGTATAATAAGGGGGAATCTAGTTAAAATTTACAAAGGGATATACAGAATTCCACTAATATGGAAAAAAGAAAGGATGGATCATATTTTCACTCAGCATGTAGTGTAGTGTTTAAACTACAAGGAACACAGGAATTTTTAAAATCAATTCCCTAATCCTAGGTTTCTTAGTGGAAATAAAAAAACCTCCAAGGAAACATGGATGGGAATATTCTATCACTACTGATGAGGTGGAGCCAAACAATGATGTGGTGATAGGAACTTAGGTTATTAATTCAAGAATAGTGAATGTAATATTTGATTCAGGTTCTATTAATTCTTTATTATCATGTATGTTTAGTAGAACTATTTAATCACTACCTCAAAATATGGAGGATGAGTTGTCTTTGAGAATATAAGAAGGGAAAATTATTAAATCCATAGTACATAACTCCTCCTCGGTTAATGTTTGTGGATTGAACCTCCCAAAAAAAATTTTCTTAATTCTTTTGGTATAGTTTGATGTTATATTGGGCATGGATTGGTGATCTTTATGCAATTATAATATCCAATTTTGAGAGAGTGAGATCACTCATCACATCTTAAAGCATCCTCTAATTCTTTACAACTGTAAAGAGTAAAAAGAATCTCCTTCAAAATCATCATCTCAATTGTGGATATTACTTTCTTATGAGAAATAATATCTCACTCGAATTATTGAGACAAATTAAATGATCATGATCGTAGACATTCCTATCGTGATGGATTTAATTGATGAATTCCATGAAGAATTTCTTAATCTTCCTCCGGATTGATTGGTTGAGTTCTCAATTTAACTTATTCTTAGATCTCTACCTATATCAATGACACAATACAGAAAGTCTATTTTTTAACTACTATAACTAAAGAATTTGTTATAAGAGAATCCGGAAAAGGATTTTATATGAACGGGTGCTTAACCATGGGGGGCACCAATCCTCTTTGATATGAATTAGGATAAATCAATGTGCATATGCATTTACTATCATGAACATAATAAAATCATGAAAAAGAACAAGTATCCCCTACCTTGGATATATGACTTGTGTAATAAGTTACATGGGGCTAGTAATTTCTCTTAGGTGGACCTTTAGTCGGGATATCATCAATTAAATGTGAGTAAGGAAGATATTCTCAATATTGCCTTCCAAACAAGGTACAGACACTATGATTTCATAGTTATTCCTTTCAGACTCACTCATTACCAATCAATATTCATGTACTTAATGAATATAATCTTAATAGATTACCTCGACAAATTGGTGGTTATCTTTATTGATGATATTATGATATTCTTCTAGAGCAAGGAGGAACATTAAGAGAATTTGACAAATTTTATAAAGACTTTTCGAAGGGATAAACTATATGAAAAGTATAAAAAATATGAGTTCTAGATAAATTAACTATCATTCATGGGTTATGTTATTTGCAGCAAAGGAATATATGTGGAACCTTCCATGAAAAAGTCAATCGAAGAGTGGCCCTGGAAAACATATGTTATGGAGATCCATAGTTGGCTTGTCATAGCTAGGTTTTACTAATGATTTGTAAAGAAAATCCATGATTGTAAAAACCTATAACCAATCTAACATGGATGGGAGTGATTTTTTTCAGGACTCAAGAATGTGAGGAAAGATTTAGGGGGATCAAATTGAGGTTTATCACTACACTAATACTCACACTCTTGACAAGTGGATAACTTTTTTTGGTTCAACATAATTCTTCAATAAATGGATTAGTTTGTATACATATGAAAATGATAAAGTGAAAGACTACACATCAAGGCACTGAAAATACATGAGAAAAACTATTCCATGAATGATCTGTAGTTCGCTACTATGATCATTGAGTTAAAAATCTAGCGGCATTATCTCTATGGGGAGAAGTATGAGATATATACTGATGAAAAGAGTCTCAAATATATATTCAAACAGAAGGAGTTTAATATTCAAAAATGAATATGGTTATATTTCATTATGAATTAAGACTTATCAACCCACTGCCATCTTAGTAAAGAAAATAAGGTAGCTAATTCCTTAAGTAGAAATAATTATGCATCTTTATCAATGATGAGAATTGAGAAGGATCCAATATTATTATACATTGAAAGAATGGTCATGGGAATCATTAAGGAATGAAAATTTTCCATACTTTCTAAAATTATTGTGTAACCATTCCTTATGGATAAAATAAAGGATTCTTAAAGAAATGATATGAAAATTCAGAAAAGGTTGGAAGCTATCAAAAATGGGAAATCCTCATAGTTATAAATGGATGAGGAAGGATTCATGATATTTAGATCATGATTATATCTACCATTTAATCCAAATATAAATAATGATATTATAAATTACACACATATAAAAACATTCTCTATTCACCCAGGGATCACAAAGATGTATTGAGATCTCCAAGAGAACTTTTGGTGGGAAAATATGAAAAAGGAGATCATTTAATATACATCAAAGTGCATGGTATATAAGAAATTGAAGGCGGAAAGAAAAACATAGAAAGTATTGATGCAACCTTTATCCATACCATAATAGATGTGTGATAACATCACCATGGACTTTGTCATTGTACTTAAAAATACATCTAGAGGGAACAATGTTATATGGGTAATTGTGGATCGTCTTGCAATGAAATCTCACTTTATCACAATTCGAGAGGATTTATCACTAGATAAAGTTGCCTGGATATACATC
Source organism: Viscum album (assembly GCA_963277665.1). Lineage (NCBI taxonomy): Eukaryota > Viridiplantae > Streptophyta > Magnoliopsida > Santalales > Viscaceae > Viscum > Viscum album. The sequence goes on from OY728159.1 coordinate 1,494,748,247, forward strand.
AAAGAAGTGGAAATTATGAATGTCGTACCACTATCAATTATATCTAATCAATATCCTAGATGTACATCCAAGTTCTAGAAAAATATCTAACATGCTCTGAACATTTTTTTGAAATTCAATATGGCATATCATCCTCAAACTGATGTCCAATCTTATCAGACTATTCCGACACAGGAAGACATGTTGACATCATGTTATATGGAATTAAAAGTAGTATGAGACCAACATCTTCCTCTAGTTGAGTTATATTATAAAAATAGTTTTAAATCAAACATATAAATGGCTCTATATGAATCCCCATAGGTGAAAAGGTGAAAACACCAACATGTTGGGATAAATTCAGTGCGTGTAAGCTTCATGGACATGAAATAGTTTAATAAATTATGGAAAAGGTGAAAACCATTCAGTAGAACATCAAGGTATCTCAAAGATGAATGAAGCGTTGTGTAGACAATCCTTAATAGAATCTCAACATTAAGGTAGGAGACATGGTATTCCTCTATATATCTCTATGTAATTTGATCATGAGATTTCAAAAGAACGGACTGTTGAGCCTCAAATACATCGGCCCAATCGAGATCCTTGATCATGTCAGAGTTATGGTATATGGAGTATCACTTCCACCAACCATGTCTCAAGTATTCAATGTATTCCACATACCCATTTTTAAAAATTACATACCAGCTCCCTCACATGTACTAAATTTAGAGGTGGTACAATCGTAGAATGATATCTCTTATGTGGAGCTGCCAATAAAGAACATGGATTATAGAGATATTGTTATTCACAAAAATACCACTCACCTAGTCAACGTACATTCGTAGAACCATAAGAATGAAGATGAAACATGGGTACTGGATTAAGTGATGAAGGAGAAGTACATGCCCCTATTTTTACCTTAGTGTGTAAAATGAAATTTTAGGGGCAAAATTTCATAACGTGGAAGAATGTAATAACCCAATGTTTTTTCAATGGAAATTTCCTTCTTATGATTATTTCATATAGTATAAATCACATTAAATCACATAGATAACACTATATAAACTTCATAAATTAACAATTAATGAAATAAGAAGTATTTCATGAATTTAAGAAACCTATACTGATGAAATAGCTACTTGAACATTGGAATATTAATGTGATCCTTATTAATAGTAAACTAGAAAATAGAATAGTAACATCACCAAACAAAAGTATAAAGAAAAGTTAAACCTTTTATAAATGGTAATTTTCTATAATTATATCATAGCATAAGTAAATAAGTGTTTCTAAAATTATTAACTAAGTGTTGGTATTTTCATAGGTCACAAATAATTATTTACAATTTAGTGATTGATTTAATAATTTAAAAGAAAACTTATTGTAATATAATATATTATAAAATTAATATTTTTCTTTCATAAGATTTTAAGATAATTTAATGAGGCCTTAATTAATTTTTTAAAGTGTTAGAAAATCTGTTGTAATTTTTAAATTTACTTTTTTCGAGTAAATGATGAATTTATTTAAAAATTATATTTCTCATATATATAGAAATTTTTTTTATAAAATGGAGTTCATTGTTTGATATAAAAATCAAAAAATAGTTAGGGTGATTTTTTTATGAATTTTTTTAAAATAGTTGAATTTTTTGTGAATAGTAAAATATGGAAATTTGTGGTATAAGATAAATACTTGATTTACTGATTCATAGATGATGTGTGGCTGATTTAATCACAAAAAATCAAACACAACTTTACTATTTTAATATATTTTGTTTTATTTATCAAATTATTTATAGTCTTGAGGCAAAATAATAAACTAATGAATTAAATAACGAGAAAACTTCCCCCTCCTCCACTTAAAATACCACCCCTCACCACTTCTGATACTCAAAACTCTCAAGAATTGATCCCTATCTAAATTCTACCCAATAATCATCCAAAATATCTCCCCCAATTCCAAGATATTTAATTCTTAAAAAAATACCAAATCTATTTTCCTAAAGAGGTTCTCAAGAAGAATGAATCAAGAAGTAAAACCCTCTTCCTTTTTCTTTTAATTTATTTTCATGTTTCTTTCTTTTATTTTTCTCTCCTAACGTACCCTCATCCAAATTTTATGATAAATTTTTCACCATAAATATAGTTCAATTTTATTATTCTTATATAATAATTCATCATCATCTCTATTTTCCCCTCCTTTTATACAAAAAATCAAAACATCGTATGTGATGTCTTCATTTATCGCATTCAAGGATGAAGAAGTTTTCAATTTACATTAACATCTTCAAAGATGGTCATGAAACCATTTTTATGGTTGAAAAAGATTATAATATATTTATTATACCTAATTTAATATTTTTTAACCTCATATAAATATGATATTAAAGAATATAACAAAACTAGTTCATTGTGATCAAAAAACCGCAAAAAATAATCTAAACTATTATCATTAACATGTTTTCTAATGACTCATCCTCACCCAAAATAACCAAATTAATTATATGACCATTTTATATAATGGATGTTACTTAATTACATGTAAAATCAATTTTTTACAACCATACTCATCTTAAATTGTAATTCATACATGTATATAAGTTAACAAACATGAAAACAAAGTAAAAACGCACTTATGAACGATGAAATTGAATATTATAACCCATAAAAATGGAAATAAATAGACATTATAAGATTATAATAAATAAAATAAATGTATAAAGTGTAATGAATTAATTAATTAATGTATTTAATATTATTATTCAGTACATTATGATAAATTACATAATTGTTTTTTACATAAGATTAGGGATTCTACTCGAACTTTCAATATTCCTTCGGGTTACTCTTCCTCTATTTTTTCCCCAAATGAAATTATAATTTATTTTTATTTAAATTATATAAATTATGTTTATATTTTTTAAAATAAATTTCAATATCCATTAATACTTATTTTGGGGGGATATACATTTTTTTAAATGATTCCCTACTCAATTCTCTCTAATAAGCAAGCATGATTTAAGGGAACATCCAAATTTCTTACACATTTTTATATGAGCCCCATAATATGATTTAATATAACATTATTTTTCAAAAATAACTCATTTTATCATGAAAAACTTCATTGTTATAATTCTGGGTTTATACAAACAATTATTGTTTTCCCATTTCAAAGAATCTTGAAATCTTTCCCTTAAACCGTAATAAAATGTTTTATTTCTAATGTTTATTAAACTCCATTTTCATGTCAATATTACAAAACTGGTCATGATATATTCCTATATTCACTTATTAATGTACGTGTATGATTTAAATCCCTCCATCCATGGATACCATTATGATATTTCCTTTTGATATGCCTTTTGACATGATTATTGTACCCAATTCTTTCCATGGGTAACCCTTGTGTTTAGGTTTGATTACTTATATATGATTATTTATGTGGAAAACGTATTCATTAAAATTTTATGATGGGTGTTCCCATATAGTTCTTTAATTCATTGGGTAATTTTTTGTCTCATGAGACAGTATGCGCAATGGTCTTGGTGGTTAGCCTTGGCACGTGCTCAATGTGCAACAATCTTGGTGGTTAGCCTTGACTGGTGATCCTCTAAATTCAATGAGCCACGAATAATGCCAATGTAGTTTTTACGTTTTTTCCACATTATTATGATTCCATTATTATATTATCCCAAGTTATATATTTTATAATTCCATAAGTTTAATCATGTTCCACTCCTTTTTATATCATTGTGTAATGTCTTATATCCCATGTGCTAAGCATTATATTAATGTTTTCCCTTACTAGTATTTTTAACTCATCTCATTTTTTATGTTATGACAAGGTAATATTATTTTGATTTATGGGATAAAATAAATTTATGATCTCATAATGAATTATATATAAAAAAATGTTTTTCCCATTTTTTTAGTTTCATGTTCCTAATCTCCAAGACCCTGGAATTTATGATACTTAGCTTGTAATTTTTTGTTTTTTTATCAAAATTGTATAATTATATGTGTAAAAGGATAGGGTATCTATAATATGTGTAGTGTTAAAACGCCTTATACATAATTATAAATAAATGAAAAAAAGTGATACTAGGTTTTCATGGTAATTTATATGATCATGCATGTGGGGAGCATAGTCGATATAGTGACAATGCAAGTGGGATTTCAAATGAGAGTTAATGTTCACTTGTCAGTAGTCAGTCAAGTGGTTATAAATATACATAATGTTAAAATTGAAAATATTAAATTTTCATAAAGTTTAGAAGTTAAACAACATTCTTAAAAGTAAAATAAATTTTGTAAGATATGTAAAGAATAGAATAGACTACATGAGTTACCACAAAAATATTTCAGGGATGCATGATAAGTTGACCTTCCTTGGATGAACTATAATAACTACATGGTTATTCAACTATATGTGGATGACCTACATCATGACCTACTATGAGGAAATAATTGTATGTACCTGCACCTACTGCATGCATTTGATATTTCCATGGACGAAGTTGTTTTAATGAAATAGTGTGAATTCTTGGATATTCAGTGTTTTTTAAATAAATATTAATTAAAAATATTTTTTGAGTATGAAAGGATAATTCAAGATAAATGAATCATACTTAATACATTTAGAGAGTGGTTCGGGTCATATTAGATGTGTCTTATCTTATTTTACCAGTCTTCCCAATTTTTAAATGTAGGAATTGTGTAAGGTTAAAATACAAGGATATTGGAGTTTTAAATATTATGGAAGTGGTATGAATTTAAATTGAGGTATTTTAGGAGGATAAAATTAAGAAATTTAGAATTTTGATACATGAAATTTATTAGAATAAATGGTTGATCTTAGAATAAGGATGCGTCATTTAAAAGATTAAATATCATGGAAATGCATTCATTAGATAATAATTCAAAGAAAATGTTTCTAATTCCTAATATATGGAAAAGATATAAAGCATATGAAGAGGCTAAGTGTGATCTTCACTATTTGATAATAGTTACTAGACTCATGCATTCAACTATATATATTATTCATGAGGTATCCTAAGAATGTGAAACATGGATATAGAAACCTATTATAATATATAGTGAAACTTTTATTGTATTGTTATACTTGGTTATTCGAAGAAGAAAAAAGAAGATATATAGAAAAGATATCTAGAACATATTTCTATATCTAGTTCATAAAATAATTATATGATTATCAATGTTCCATTTATATTGAAGAAGGAGTAAGTAACAATATGATTCAATATTATAATTATCTTCTTCTAAAGAAGAAAATTGATGATGTTGAGATCATTAGATAAGACACAAAGTTATAAAAAAACATTGGGGACTCTATCACGTAGTTCTTGAAATAAAATTCATAGGATTCAAATCTGGGTATGTAATTGGTCTCATATAGTGATTTAAGAAAGAAATCACAACCAAAAAGATCATAATATAGTAACAATAATAAAAAAATGGTGAAAGTTTTATTATCCACCAATATTGATTTGTAGAATTCTATGATTTCTATGAACAGTTAAAAGAGGCCCTCAAGTTTATAAATTGAATATTAGTCAATTGAGAAATGTATAAGATTATTGGGGATGAATTCTATATGGGATCAGTAGTGATCCCCTCATGAGTCCACATTTATATCTATAATTCGATGTATTATAGCCCAGGGAATACCAACACATTGATGGTGTGTACTCCTTGGAATATTACATATGGGTGAACCATGTAAAATTATGGTGACCATTAGTGATTTAAATTATTCAAATGTGAATGTTCTTTGGTCTGGATGAATTTCCAATAAATTTAAAAGTTGAATGAATGTTCCCGAAAACTTGGGGAAAAGATCCGAAAAGTAATAGATAAAAATTTAGTGTCACCCTAATTAACCTATCCCCTCTCTGGGAGAATTTGGTTTCAATATCATACCCATAAATTCTATCAAATTAACTTTGGATAGCTTAAGTCATCAAAAAATAATGATTCCACTTATTTGACAAATTTAGTAATGAATAACATGTTATCAAATAATCAATATTGACATTATGAAGCATCATAAGAAGAAAAATGGTATATGTCCATTGACCTGTAGCCATGGTGGGAAAGACTATGGACATAGTTTGACCTATCACCATTGACATAGCGTTACTATAGATATAGATTTCATATGGCCATAGGCATAGTGTCCAAGTAAATAGTATCACAAGAAAATGGTAATGAGGGAACTTGAACATAATAGGGTTGAGGTGTGAAGACCCTACAACAATGAGTATACATGCCCATGACTATTGATTAATTTGGTAAAGGAGTTGAGGTTGTGTGAACTTTTCAATAATGTGGTACAAATATCCTACCAATGTTGAGCCCCATAGGTGTGTATATTATTATTGTGATTAGTGAAGTTGAATAATTGGTGAATAGAATATGATTGAGTGTCTCTTTATATGTTTTTGGTACATAAATTTTATTCAAAGTAAAATTAAGAGATGTCATGTGAAATGAACATCATATTGATTTATATCATTATTGTTTTATCATGTTTCAAAACATTTTGAAGGAACCAGCCCATTTATAGAAAGTTCTTAAATTGTTGAAGTATGTTAAAAGAAAGGAGGACCAAGATTTGAAGGTCACACCCATGTTGGAGTGTGTTTTGACAAGAGAATGGTCCAAAATGGGAAATATTGTTCTCATGGTTGATAGTTTTGATAAATGTAGTGAATAAGTGGTGTTATTGTGGAATATAGTCAATGAAAACTTGGTTTTTGTGGTCCCTATAATGATATTACAATGTGCCTATGAGAAATTTAAAATTCCAAAATAGTTGTTGTGGTTCCCATGGTGTTCTTTGAGCCTAATTATGTAAAATGGAAAATACCTATATTCATGTGGTGGTGTTTGATGAAATTCATGGTTGTAATGTTTTTTATGTAAAAATGGTTTACGGAGGAGGAAAATTCGAATAGTGTACCATGTTAGGGTAAATAGGTGATGCATAGATCCAAAACAGCTAAAAAAAAGTTCTACTTTGTGGTGAATATCATTTTGATGGAGAAAATCTTATTGTTTTTCACTATGCAATAGTGAAAGACATGTCTAGGGTTTTGCTTCATTTATGATAATTTTTTATCATGTGGATTCTTGAAAATGTAATGTCTCCCTAACTCAATCTATGAATTCATTTTTAAAAGTTTCAATGATACCAAGAATACCTAACAAGATCTAATGACTCAAAATGAAGCAGAAGTAGTTGAGTTGATTGGAGAAAGATATTAGATTGAATTCAAATTTGAAAATTTGAATTGGATATTATTATTTTCTATTTCTATTTTAAAACATATGAAATATGGGAAAGAAGAAGAAGATAAATGATATTAATAATTAAAGAAGAGAGTACACGAGTAAGTGAATAAGAAGAAGAAGGGTTTTTGCAAATTAGCATAGAGTGAAGAGATCATACCAGAATTTCTATAGGATGAAGAATATGAGGAATAAAAAACTGTATAAATAAATTAAGGATATGTCTAGAAGGATTTCGTCTTATTGATATCAAGTTATTTAACATTACAATAGTTCATGAAGCATTATCATAGTCTAGAGACTTATTGTAACATGAGTACAAGGATAAACCCTTCTCATTGTACATACATGTTGAAACTGGTGGGATATATGTTCATGAAGAAATTTGGATCCTGGAAAAGACTTGTATTCTTTTTTTCATAGGTGAACCATGTAAATATTACTTTGTGTGTGTGTGTTGGAAAGAGTTCAAGGTTTACTTTAATTAATGATTATAATTATTTCATTGAGGAAACTCAAAAATATTTTAATAACTGATTCATCCCCCTATCAGTGATTCTTTACTAATCCAAGAAATTATCTTTGAATTTGTATCAATGTGTAGTATCCCATCATTGGTGATTTTCTATTTTAAGTTTGAAAAAGCGTTTTTGTCTAATTTAATTGTTTGTCACTGAATTTATAGTGTACATCAAGGAAAATCATAATTTAGTGAATATTAGGGGGATTCCTACATTTTATAGAAAAATATATCACATATAGAAAGTAAATATGACTTCATACATTTTATCAATCAGTTATGATATTCTGGAATCCAAAAATGATGTGTTTGTTCCCTAGACTAAAGGTGTAACTATGATAACATCATAAAATAGAAATTTAGATAATTATGGTCATACACTTAATGTTATTATATTATCCCACTCAGAAAAAAATATTTTGAATGTAAAAGGACTCAAGACCACTAAATAAATCTAGAATAAACATCAGAATATTTATAAAGGAAAGACAAATTTTAATCAAAATAAATTTCAATTTTATAGAATTAAGTATGAATATATTTTAATTCATGATGATGAAAAAATTTATGGTTTTTTAATAAGGGGTAACGAAGTGGTGATAATAATTAGAGTCTATGGTGATAATCTTGAAGATGTTGATGTTGTTGAAATGATTTTGTGTATCTTACCAGATAAGTTTTTTTATAAATTCTCTACATGGGAAGAAAAATATCCAAGTAACATTTCTCTTGATAATTTTCATAGTGTTTTAATATCATATTAAATGAAGAAATACTATTATATCATGAATAATTTTGACACTAAAAAATAAATCCCTTTTAAATAAACAATACAATAAAATTAGAAGTACAAAGTTATTACTAAATAAGAATATTTTAATTGTGATTATGATTCTAATTTGGATAAAAATTTTGATAATATGCTGTCTCAAATATCTAGAAGCGTAAGAAAGGTAATGGGAATGTATAAAAGAAATATTACTCTAAAATGCTTTATGTGTGGAGAAATTGTAATTTTTTGGAAAAAATTCCTATATCAAAATTGGATTGGGTTTGTGATGTGGGAGAATAATCAATGAGATTATTCGTGAAGTAGATATCATCAATTTTTGAATACCAATGGGTTCTTCCAAAAGGAAATAAAAAGAATTTATTGATATTTTTGAAGGGTAATGTACCAAAATGGGTTTTCATGATGGTGTGGATCATTTTTTAGGTTAAAATTCCATTTTTATCATGTTATATATTTCTTATAACTTAAGGATGGTTCTGGGAGTGTCATGGGCTTGTTTGGAGCCCAGCGTTCTGGAAATTAGAAAAACAGAGTGGGTCGAAGAGTTAGTTCATGGTTTGGCTAACCTTGAAAACAAACCTTCTGTGGTACTTAGGGAATAGAAGAGGCTTCATGGATTTTCTACAACCATGTGACCAGACCTTAAACCCATGTATAGTTATAGAATTTTGTGACACAGAAATTTAACATGGATTGTGCAAAATTGGAAAAACAAGGCACCTAGTCCATGTGAGGGGTGCTTCTTGGGAATTGGAGGTAGTAAATTTGGCACACGATTTGTCCAATCGTGCATCCAAACTATTCAATCTATTTTTTTAAAGGTGATTTTACATTTTCACCCCTGAAATATTTTTAACTAAAAATTCCTCTTCATCCCTTATCTCTCCTCTATCATACAGCATGTCCTCTCCCATCATCTCCCATTCTATTATCACAAGTATTTTGATAACTCCCACATACATACTTTGATTACATTACAATCAGAATTTTTAGATCCTCAATTGTAATCTCCCTAATCTTCATTCATCTTATCATGGTTTATCTCCCCATCTCTTACATGGTTTTGGTGATATCTCATTTGCCCTATTTTTAGTGTGTTGGTATGTTCTTCTATTTTATTCAATTATTCATTGAATAAAAGGATAATAAATGATGAGTTTTCATCTAAAAATCTAAGTTAGGTGGTCTAGAAATCATTCATATTAGTTTAAGTGTTTGTTGTAATATTTATTTTTAGCACCACAAGCCAAAATATGTCATGCACTTCCTAAAATGTGTTAAACCAATTTTTATAATTATTCCAAATATAATTACTCCCAAAGACTATATTGAATGATTAAGGGAAGATAACCTCATTGATTTCATTTCCATTTTGTGTGACTAATGAAATACCCTCCTTTTTTATAAAGGTTTAAATAACAAAACAAAGCCTAAGTGTTTTGATAGTCTTGGAAATTAAATTTCATTTTCTGGTAAATTTAATGGATTATGTTAATTAAATGAAAGTGTTTTTTGTGACCATGCTACATGTTATACATTTATAAATATGAAATATAAAAAATTAACCCATGGTTAGTAATGCTAAGAGATAATAAATTTTTTTGAGGTAAACCCTAGTTTCTATTATTAATTGTATTCCATGATTTTTGATTGCTGAAAATGGTTAAGGGAAATGTTGAGTATGACGTTTCACACTCCCTTACATTGGGTGATGGGAATAACATTTCACAACATTATACGTTTATTTGGGCAATGATAATACATTCCCTAGCTTTAGGGGTTGGGAATGATCAATCACCCCACCATCTTGAGTGACGGGAAATATATCTCATGTTCATATGAGATTCAATGATTTCACCCAATGTTTGGGGCTATAACCCATTATACTAGTTATAGATTCCTAAGTTACACCTCGGGAAGAGATTCAATTATTTCACCCAATGTTTGGGGCTATAACCCATTATACTAGTTATAGATTCATATGTTACACCTCGGGTATAGCTATCTCCTTATATCCATGTATATGCTTATATATTTTCTCATTTATTTAGTGCATATACATGTATACATATAATATGTGATTACTTATACGTATATATGGATACACATGGTCACCGAGATCAGTCATTCCATCCAATTATAATGTAGATAGAGTATTCCATTTCTTCGATATGAACCATGACTGACTAGTATTTATTTTTTTATCATTTTTCATTATTCATTTTACATACACACTGATATTCTATTAACATTGGATTGATTATTCTAGACACCATTGGTGGTGGCCTGCTATGTTTATCTCACACCCTACTCAAGAAACATTTGGTACCTTGGTAGAATTCATAAATTCATGTATATAAATGTTCCAGCTCATTGTCATGGATGTTGTATTTATTTTGCTTAAGGTTTAGATCATGTGAGAAGAGGTCTGAGAGTTTTCTCATGATGATGTTGAAGTCAATTTTTGGGCTTTTTAATTCTTAAATTGAATTATTTATATGTATAACATATTTCCCCATTTTTGGTATATCATCATGCCATGAAATCATCATGTATATGACTCATCCAATGGATTTTTAATATTGTAATTGTTTCTTGTTTTTTATGATTTCATAGTTAATTGTTATACATTTTCCACTATTCCATCTGTTATTTTATGCTTTTTATTTTTAATTGTTATATCAACTATGCCACTCTGATATAAGGATATAATCTTACCATCATACCACCATGGACCCTCTCTACATGTCGGAACCTTTGACATACAAGAAGGGGCACTTATGTCCATGTGACCCACTAGATCGAGGCATCGTTTTAGTGGATATCGAATCAGGATGTTACAAAGTGTTACCAAATCCTTAATTATAATTTGTCTTGAAATTTTGGTATTTTTTATTTTGCTAGGATGAAATGGAATTTGGTAATGGGCATGTTACTGGGAGTAGTTAACCCACATATAGGGGAAACCCAAATTACCTGGGATGGGATATTTTGGTTATTGGATTATTCTTATTGTATATGATATGATTTCACCACTGGACGACGCACATGATTTATGGTATTATTATTATTGGTTTTATTAATATATACTTTTTCCCTCAGCCTGGAAATACAAGGATTCAATATCTCATTCATCATTATAGGAACATTACGACTAATATGCCATTCATTTTATCATGCCACGTCTACTTTTTCGGTAAATTTTCTTATTGCATATATTTTTGTGACTTGATTATTATATATTCAAATGTATAAGAATTTATTTTAGGGATAATATAAATTTTGATTAATTAATGTTCCTAAATCAATCTAAATACTCTTTTCCTACATATATTGTTAATGACACCTTAATTGGACAATTATACCACGTCTTGGATTATGGACCAATGGGTTCCAAGGATAGAAACAACAATATAGGACTGTATTACTTGAACGAAAAAGGTTATTTATGGATCATGTAATTATATAAATCCTTAAAGGTGATTCAAGTAATCAAATAATTTCATATGACCAATTATATCTTGATACTTGTTGTAAAGGTTAGGCTGTAGTTAAAAGACATGCCAATTGAAATGTATAAGGAGTATTCCTTTTATAAATTAGAAATGAAGATAAATATAACTAGATCTTTATATAAAATTATATATAGGATTATTAACTTAAATGAAATTAAAATTTTAAATTAAAATGTTTACTACTAAATTTGATGTCAATTGAAAAGTAAGGGGTGTTTCCCTCTATACTGTAAAATTAACACTCCATATACTAGAACCTATGTCATGTGATACAAGAACTAAACACAAAATTGTCTTTAGTATAATGTAGTTAGGATTGTATCCTTAAATATTTATGGTAGGTTATGTTTTTTCTTGTGAGCTAGACCAGGATTTTGGAGTAGTCAGATAGGTGTGTCCCATTTTAATAGGAAGGGTTGTACCAATCCTTATTTTTTATCTATGATCTTTTCAACTATTAATTTTTTTTTTTGATTCATTCATTTTGAATTTTTGAATCATTCCACCATGAAAGCCTCAAGTTGTATTTTCAGAAGGTGGAAAGGACCATGGGCTAGAGGTGGTGGGCCCTAAGCCACATATGAAACCACCTATAGTTCCACTTATGAAACCACATATTATTCATGATATGTGAATTGATGCCCAAATTTGAGAGGGTTTTTTTGTATTATTTATAATATACAAGGAGTTTCTCTACCTACCCTAGATATGAAAAAGTTAGCTATAGTGTTTTAGGAGTAGAATCCTCATATGTTTTAGGGGCTGATAGACCACATTTTGTAGAGTAATGTATTGAGGCCATAATTTCTAAATTCAATCATTTGACGATGCCTCCAGGGTGGAGGGTCAAGATCTCTAGTTATATGTTATGTGGTTCTACCATGCGATGCTAGGATTTCATTACCCAAGAATATCGAAATAAAGACATGATCTAGAGGGGTTTATAGAGAGCATTTTATGATAGTTTATTTCCAAATAAATGGAGATATGAGTGTGATAGAGAGTTCATCAATAGACATTTTGGATCCGTATCTATCAAGGAATATTCTGCCCAATTTTTTGAGCAGAAAAATTTTCACACCAACCTTTTCAGGTGATGATCTTATAACTTCTAAGTGATTTGAGTATGGGATGGTGTATACGATATGATCATAGGTTAAATTCTTCTGGTTGACCACTATTTTAGAAATAGTCAACTAGGACAACATTTATCCAAGTAATATGAGGGAAAATGGTAGTGGGAAGTATGGAGATTTAGTGTCCTGACTAGTTTGTGGTTATTATAGCAGAAGGAAATAGTGTTTCAAGAATTATCATGGTGTATTAGCAGTCATAAAGATCATATATATAGCTTCTTTATATGTCACTAGTGCAGGAATATGGGAAACATGAATCTGCTGTGTATGTGAGGTCTAGTGAAATGTAGACAGTGTGGTATGATGGGGAATATCTAGTGTTCTGGCATGACCTTTCCATCAGTTCTTTGTGATTGACTACACTTACCCCACATTCCAATGTGGGGTCATTATTATCTCTCAAGGTAGGTAGCTGGAATACCACTGGATGATCAAGCTGAGTAGGTTTTCAAGGAAGAGGGAATTAGACTCGAGACATGAAAAACTAGAAGCATGAGCCTACCCAAGGTATTCAGGTTGTCACTCAAGGCCACGGTAAATGCCAGTTACATGTAATAAAACTTATTCCGGGGGAGAAAAGCCTCTAACCTTCTAATGTTTGAGGTAATATTCTAGTAACCTCTACTTTAGTGTCTTATTTATTTGACATAAGCACATCACACACTTATATGAGGAAAATATAGGGAATATGGGCCTCAATGTGGAGTTTTTATGGGGTGTCATGACACTTTACACCCAATTGGGTATCTGATTAGATAATTTTTTCTAATTTAAGGATTTTTCACTTCAAATATGTAGTTATCTCTTTGTATAGAATTTTTTTCATCGACATGATAGTTTTTGATGAAATCCTAGAAATGGAATGGTTAGTTCCTTACTAAGAACATATTGATTTGTATCATCATTATATTATTTTTACATCACCATAGGGTATTATACAAGTACACAAGGGAGAATGGGATGTATATTCATCTCAATAAGGATCTGAGCATTAGGGTTAGGTACAGTGGTAGCCCAAATTTTTTGTTTCTTCATGAATAATTAGGGGTTACGACCCACTTTCTTCCCACCTGTGGTGGATCACTTCATGGAGGTATTACCTAATGAATTTTTTCAGTTACCCCATGTGATAGAGTTAGAATTCACCATTGAGCTAGTTCTCAAAGAGGTACTAGTATCTATTATTCCTTATATGATGAAACCTACATAGCTTTTAGAGCACAAAAAATAATTAGAAGACTTAGAAGCTAATGGTTTTATACATTCCAACATGTCTCCTTGGGGTTCAATGGTCTTTTTCCCCAAGAATAAATATGATTCCCTCATTATCTATATAGATTGCCAATGTATGAACAAACTTATGGTAAGGAACCAATATCCACTACCCCACATAGAGGACCTCTTTAATTAGCTCTATGAAGTGAGGCTATTTTTGAAGAAAAATTTGACTTATGGATATCATCTGGTAGATGCTAGGTCTCTATACATAACTAGTATGTATTTATAGAGTAGGTATAGTTTTATGAGTACATTGTAATGTTTTTCAATATTACAAATGTGCCATATTATTTCATGGTTCTTATTAACTAAGTTTCCCACCCATATCTGGATTCATTCATGGTGGTCATTGTGGAAGACATATTACAGTATTCTTATTCATAATATGAATATTTCCAATATCTTGAGATCATGCTGAATACACTAATATTGAACCATCTATATGATATTCTCAAAAAATAAAACTTTTGGATTGAAAAAGTTCACTACCTGGGTTATATAATCTTGTATTCAAGAGTACTAGTAATCCCAGGGAAGGTGAGAGGTACTGTAACACCCCAAGCTTCAACAGTATGCTTCTCTTTGAATAATACAGTAGCGTGTGTTATAGGCAACTTCGAGTTCTAACACACACCACAACCAATCCAACTAGCCGTTATGAATAGTAATACCCATTTTTTGAAATTTTATAAATTTTTTCTTTAAAAATGTGCTTAATATTTGGATTAGGAATATCGAAATTAGCTTAGGGTGAATTTTGGTACTTTTATGATAACTTTCATATTTTGATGAATAGTGAAAATTACTAAATTTTAATTAAAAACAACTTTTTTTAATCGAAATAATTAATAGTGATAAATTTTTAATTTGAGTGATTTTAAAGTATAATTAGATTATATTTTAACCATTTAATACAATGTTGGTCATTAGATATAATTTCACATTTAAACTGGACATAAGTAAGTGTCAATCTTTTGATAGTTATTATTTCTTAAAAACACGCTTTTTGTTTTGACAACGAGAATTAATTTTAAATTATTTTCTGCCACTTCTATGTTTTGAATTTAGAAAAATGGATTCCATATTTAGAATCAAGAGGTCCAAATTGTATAAATAGGTAAATTTTATTTTTAGAAATTTTGAATAATTACTTCAATAAATATTTTACTTACCATAGTTAAAGGGTAAATCCGGTAAATAAGGGTAAAACAATATTATTATAATAATATTAAATTACCTTAAAATGTGTACTAACCCTATTTGATGATACCTTTCCGACAATGGGCATCTTTGGGTAGATTTTGGGACCCCATAGAGCCACTTTTAAGTGATAATGACACTTTATATTAATTAAGTTAAAGTAAATACAACAATGACATAAGCATATATCATTTAGCAAAACAATTTTATTTCGGGTTATATGTGTTATATTTTAGACAATAAATATTAATTAGAAATATAAAAATATTTCCTACATAATGTTATTTTATTTATAATTTTTAGACATTGAGTAATTAAATTTATTTATGACACAATAATGATGCAGTATTTTCCTTATTAAGGAAAGAATCAAATAATTGGTATTATAAATGATAAAATAAATGTAATTAGAAAGTTTTTATTCCATAAACTAATTTTATAGGTTAATATGACATGTTATGATTTCATAAATTAGTTTTTTTCGAATTAATAAAGTTTTTAAGACTTTATCAAAAATCAATTATTAAATAGTGTCAAAATTGACATAAATGAGTTCTTAAAACAAATATTATATTATAAATTGATATATTATTCCTATAAATCTAATGTTCAGCCAAAGGAATTATATAATTATATTTGTATCATTAATGGACCACTTGGGGGTCTCTTGTATCTATATAGTAAGTTTATTAACTATATAATATAAAAATACAAAGAGACGTGGTAAATGTCAAACTAATTAACGAAGAGTCAAAACTAATAGACAAGGTTTTTAAAGTGACCCAAACCAGTCTAAAACCTATTGGTTGAGTTTTTTTGACCCATCACCACCTTATAATTTAAATAATCCACTTTGGAACCATTATAAAATGAATATGAATTTATTATATTATAATATTTCTATCTTTTTCTAAGGCACCCCTCACCCCTCTTATAATAGGGCACTACCCCTTCCCTCTAATTCACACCTTCAAAGCCATTTGGCCCGGCCATCCCTTGCCAGAATATTCTCTCAACTTCCCTGACTTCATCCTAGATTCCTTCCATTAGTCACAAATCCAACTTAAGGAGCCCTTTTGATCAAATCAAAAGGAAGAACCCGAAGAAGAGGTAAATATTTCACCACCCTTTTTCAAGTTATTTTCTTCTTCCACTTCTTATTTCTTTGTTATTTACATTATAAAATAATAACCCTAGTATATTCTATATACTATGATGTTATTATAAATATGGTACAACAATATTCAGTATTCTATCCATCCTTTGAATGACATGTCACCATACATGCGTACGTACGGCATACCGTCCCCACGTCGTGGTGTAATTGTTAATCAAAACATCATTATTTGGATGGGTATAATAATGATGTGTAATTGATGTAAATAATAAATATAACATTATAATTATTCTATATAAATGATATACCATCAAATTATATAATATTTTAATATCTAAAGAATGATATTTTTGCTAATGCGTACGTATGGACTACCGTCTCCATGAACGCGATGAGATTCATTCCCCATCGTATCCATTCAAGACTAATTCTTATTTGATGATTAAAAATAATATTTAAGGACTTGATATTATTCTGGATATGAATAAAACACAACCTATTCATAACAAACACATCTTATGTAACAAAACATCTAAAATAAAACGAGTCAGTTAACAGCCGAAACGACGATAATACAAAGATATTATTAACAAATCAATATTAAAAGATCATATATGATATCATATTATTGTATATGATTCTTGTATAATTTAATAAAAATTATTTCACCATTATACAACAGTTTAACCTACCCTCGACCAAGGAAAAGTACATAGTAAGGGTTTATTTCACAATCTCTTCATTATCTGAGGTTGTTTATACGTAATTATCTACAGGGACCTCTTTATCATCCACATACATGTTTCTTAAAAATGTATTTCAAATCATTCTTACTATTTTACAGACTATGGGTTAAAGTCATTTATACACTTTTTTGACTTTTTATAATATGTTTATAAAGGAATATTTCCGTCATTTTCCAAACAAGGTCCTTTTTAACCTTTTCGACAGAATTAAGGTAAGAATGTCTTTTTAACTTATACAGCATGTGCAGCTATTTTACACCGTTACAAAATCGTCAAATCTTCCCTTAAAATTTTATAAGAATATTTTAAAAGTAAATTTTTTCTTTTATAATTATGTGACTTTTAAATGATTTCCAAAAAAAGAGATATTTCTCTCAAATGGTTTTGATTTCATCTATGTCAACATACTTTGATGGATTTTAAGCTTATTTGAAGTTGATTTATTATAATACAAAACATCCATATTGTATTGAAGGTTTTTTAATATGTTTGAATGTGGATGTATTATTTTTATACCATTCATGGTTTATGGATAAAGTAGTGACATTTCGTATGCTAGTTTTAATACAAATGTTTATGTTATGTTCAAAACTGTTCATATGTGGAATGCATTGGACTTAATAAGTGATTGGTGGAGTCCGCTATAGCTCCTCGATGCATCAGTAGGTCTCATGAGACAAACTAGTGTCTTGGAACAAGGCCTTGACAAAATCTTATTTTTATTCTTGGCACAAGACCTTGACTATGTGGTTATGGTAGTCTGGCATTATGCATTCCATCATTATGAAAGTGGTTATTGATATTGCATGTGATTATTCGACTAGTACAATATCCATGTGAATAAGTAAATGAAATTATTTTATTTTATTTTTTCATATTATGTTAAAGTTCAAGTTTAAAAGGCTTTTGTTTTAGTTATATATTGCCTTAAATGTTTATGCTTATTTATGAATGTTTCCACTATATTGTTATCCTTACTGAGCATCTGAGCTCACCCCTTTCTATGTTTTATTTTTCCCAGGATGTGAAGAAATATTTTATGACTAACCTTCTGGTATAGTCTTAGGGGATATGAGTGTGGACTATGGAGACTATGTTGTTGTAGTTTTTCAAATTATGATGTAATTTAAGACTTGCGAATGTATCTAGTGTTTCCAAGGCTACTAAACTAATCAATCTTTCAAGATTTGATCTTCTGTGATCATTCCAATGTTATGTAATATTGCACCGATTCTGGGTAACTAGGGTCGGGGTGTTACAGGTACAGTCCCATAATATTATCCCTATAATTTATTTTAGATACATTTATTCTTGGGGATAGTTGTGTATTATAGACTCTTCATCCAAGATTTATCATTCCTAGAAGAACCTCCTATGGGATTTACTGTGAATTTTTGAAATTCATGTTGTCAGAAGCTTTTGAATAGTCTTTACAGGAGTTTAAGGAAAGATTGACTTTACCATAGATCCTAATTCTAGGAGAGCGAGACAATATCTATATTATTTACTATAACACATCAATTATCGGGTTGGGGAAGTCCTAATGTAGGATTAGTGACTTGTAGCATACGAGTATATCCAATCGAGTCCTCAAGGGTAGAATTACCAGACACATGACCTCAATCTAGCAGTTTTCATTCATGTTTTACACTATTTGAGAAATTATATTCTTAAAGATAATTTTTTGGGGTTCACGGAACACAAAATCCTCAATTATATCTTCATACAGTATGATCTTAATCATAATAAGTATGAATTGGTTGAATATCTTTAGTTTTTCTATTTTAAACTTTTTTTATATTTGTGGTAAAGGAAATTTTGTAGCCAAAGATCTAGAACTAGAAGGCTCATACACAGACTGTTCAAGAGGATTGTGGTGAGTGGTATCACATAGACTTTTTTTCAGAGATGTATGTTGAGGTTTCAGAGGATTATGGTCAGAAAATACTCATGGGATTATCAATGGCTTTACCCTTCTATAATAGGTGATAAAGAGGTAAATCCCAAATCTCAAGGGATTAGTATTGAGGGGAAATATATATATGACAATGATTCATCTTCTAGTTGGATCATGGCTGAAGATGAGACCTTTTGCTATCATGTGTGTGTCTGGGTCCCAATAGACACTTGGGAGGAGTTTATTTTGGAATCACTCACCTCATTTTGGGTATTAAATCCTACTGTCTCCATGTTTTAAATATGATTACATCTCTAGTATTGGATGACTCACATGAAATGGGAGATAGCCGACTTTATGACAAGGTTTTTTACCTATCAACAAGTGATGGTTGAACATCAATGACCATCATAACTTTTCAGGAAACTATCCATTCCAGAGAGGAAAGTGGTTGATGCATCCATATACATTGTGACTGGTTTTACTAGATAACCTTAATGTAAAAATATTGTTTGTGTAGTTGTATATATGTTGATGAAGGTTAAAAACATATTACGCGGTCAAGAGACATTCTCGATAGTTGAGCTAGAGAGGCTATACATCAAGGAGTTCATACATCTTTATGGAGCTCCTTGATCTATCATCCTTGACTGGGATGCACATTTAACATCACTGTTCTTTCTAAGGTTACAGAAGGACTTGGGTATGTAGGTGCTTCTGAGAACATCCTATCACCATTAGAAAGACATACAAATATAGAACACAATTCTAGTGTAAGAAGACATGCTACGTGCATGTGTCCTTGACATTTGGGGTTCTTGGGAGAATTAAATACCCCTTATTAAGTTCACTTACAATATTGGTTTCTAGGATACCATCTAGATGTATCCATATGAGGCCTAATATGGTAGGCCTTTTTGATCAACTATGTGGTGGCTAGAGGTAGGGGAACCAGCTTTTCTTTGACCATGTCTCGTATAGGAGACTTCAAAATAACTCTATACAATTAGGAAGAACATATTGAGAGGTCAGTCCCAACCTCATTAATATGATAATAACTATCAATAACCTCTTGAATTTGAGGATGAGGACTATGTATTCTTGTGAGTGTCTTTTTGGTTGTGTCATCGATGAATTCAGAAGTAGGGTAATCTCTCTCATTTATTAATGGGTCCTTTTTAGATCTTCAATAGAATTGGGTCATTAGATTAATGGATAGAACATACCCAGAGATTTCGGTCTATGAATGAAATTTTTCACATATCGGAGCTCCACCGGTATTATCCATACCTGGAGAAAGTTTTACATCCATATGTGGTTGAGTTAGATATTGACACTTCCCTTGAGGAGTATCATGTGCATATCATCGATCGAGGAATAAAGACCCTATGAGGTAGGTAAGTTACATTAGTATGGGTTATATGACATCAAGACCAAGTATATGATGAGATTTGGGATTGGGAAGATGATAAACAATCTTAGTGTCTAAAAATTTTCTCAGAATATGCATTTTTACCCTATGAAGGCCAAATCAGGTATGATTTGCATTAAAGTGGGGATTTTGTAATGACCCATATTTTTAATAATGTGTTCCTAGTTTTTTAATATAGTTAAATTCATTTATTTTATCTTGATAACTGTTACCTACAGAATAAGGAAGGTTTTTTGAGTTTACGTGGCTTTTTCGGTGCCGAAGATCTAAAAATTGTACAAATATAGTGGGTCATGTAGCTAGCATAAAGATAGTTCTAATAGTGTGACTCAATCATGTGGCCTACATATTACATAAGAGAGTCCCCATAGATTTTTTTCAAATTATGTGATCTAGGCTGCATACCCATGTGGATTTTCAAACATTTTTTATAGAGAATTTTTTCATTCCTTTCTAACAGTTGGTCAAATTGTGCACCTAACTCGTGCGAGGGTGGTTCTTAAACAATGGAGGCAGCACAGATGGCACATGGTTTTTCCAATCATGCAGCCAAACCATGTGACCCGGTTTTTTAGGTTCAATTAATTTTTCACCTAGGAAATTTTTTTAACTCAAAACTATTCTTCCTCCCTCATTTATCATCTAGAAGAAATCCATCTCTCGTGAGACCCCCCTTCTCCTCTCTAATGCATTTTAAAAACACCCACATAAAAACATTGTTTTTATCTCTGTTAGAAACTTTGAATCCATAAAAGTAATCTCCCCAATCCTCTTGCTTTCTATCATGGTTTATCTTCAAATCTATTGCACTATTTTGGTGCGAGAACATATTCCCTATTTTCAAAGGGTTGTCCAAAATCATTTTTTTCTTTTCTTCTTTGAATTGAGGGATAATACCTAATGCATTGACATAGACAGACCTAATGTAGGTGGTCTTGAAATCTTTCCAAAAAAATAAAGTGTTTTTTATGGTATTTCTTTATTGTTCTTTGTGTTTTCCTTTCCCATGTGTTCCATAAATTTTTTTAAAACTATTTTAATAATTATTCCATTCCTAATTACTCCCATGGACCATATTAAATGATTTTATGATGGAAAAATATTTGATTTATACCTCTTTCTGTGTGCAAAATTGAATTCCCTCATTTAATATAAATGTTTAAACAAATAAAAACCACCTAAGTTTCCATCTAGACTTGGAAATTGTATTTCCTTTCATGGTAAATTATATTTATTAGGTTTTTTAAATTAAATTGGATGGAAAGTCCATTCCACATGTTGTATATATTTAATTTTGAATTATAAAAATTTTGAACCTTTGGTTAATTATGCAATGTGATGATAAATGTTTTATAGGTAAAACCGTGTTTCTATTATTATTAGATTTCCATGGTTATTGAATATCACTAATGGTTAAGGGAGTTCCTGATCATGATGTTTTATGCTCCATTACATTGGGTGGTGGTTATAACATATCACATCGTTATACTTTTATTTGGGTGATGCGCATAAATTTACACATTTTGCAGCTTTGGGTGTAAGTCATGATTAGTTACCTAACAATATCAAGTGATGGGAAACATGCCTCACATTAAAATGAGATTCATTTATGGTACCCTATGTTAGATCCTATAGCTCATTAGAATTGTTATGAATGCATGAGTTACCCCAGGATTCCAACAATCACATAGTATCCATGTTTGTTCTTATATATTCCATCACATATTTAGAGAAAATTCCTATCTATATATATAATATTTATGATTAATTATATTGAATATATTGATACATATGGTTACCAAGAACAAATATTTTGGCTTATTTCGAAGTAGGTAGGGGCTTTTGGGTGTTCCATAGGAACCTGGGCTGATAGATATTATTTTTTCTATAATTGTAAATTATTCATTTTACATGCACACTAATATGTTATGTACATTAGCTGGATAATTCTATACACTGTTGGTGGTAGAATACTGTGTTTATCTCACTCCCTACTCGGGCATCCTTTGGTACTTGAGTAGATTTCATGACTGCATGTGTGGAAAAGGGTATGCTCCCTGTCAAAGATTCATGATTTATTTCTCTTATAGATTAGATCATGGTATAAGAGGACCAAAGAATATGCTTGTGATTCTAATGGAACTATATTTTGGCCTTTTTTATTTTTATATATCATGATGTATACATATGTACTCTATGTCCTGTGTTTCCCCCTTTATGTTTATCATCATGTTATGAAATCATGATTTTTATGAATCAACCTATGTCTTTTGATTATTATTATAGTTTCTTGATTTTTATGCTTATACAGTTTATTATTATACTTTTTTTCCATTCCATCAATTATGTTATGCTTTCTCTGCTACTTTTTGTTTTTATAGCTTTTTTACCACTCTGATGTGGGGGTATAGTCTTCCCACAATACTACCATGGACCATTACTACTAGTCTATATCCTCTAGCATATGGGGAGGCACGCTTGAGGCCATGTTTCCCAATGTATTAAAGAACCATTTTAGTGGATCCCAAGTAATGATGTTACAAGTAATTTATTATCTAATTGTGAGATTATAAATAGTAGTGATTAAGAATACAAAATGGATATTCTAAGAGATGTTGAAGAAAATCTTCACATTACTAAGGTGAATACAAAAGAATTCACTTGAGAAATATTAATTAAATTTAATGATAATGGAGAATATGATATGGGATTCTTACAGAATTGATGACTCGATGAGTTTCTCTTAGTGATATCTATGTTGCAAAATAATATAAGAAATTTGTAGAAGGAAAATCAATCTTTCCAAAGCAATGTATCAGTTCATATTGAATAGAAATTAAATTTTTAGAAATAAGTAGATGAAATAGATAATGTTTTTGTTGAATTTTAGAATTATAGAATCTATACGAAAGAAGGGGTGAAAGAGACAGATAATGAGTTCAAACTTTTATATTAAAAATTGGTGACTATGAAAAAATAACATGAGAATTTTAATTTTAATTTCTATAACTCTATTAATGAAGTTAGGTAATGACCAAGTAAAGTAAAGTTTCCTAGAAATTAGAAACTTTTAGTCACAAATGAATAGAGAAACACATATAAACCATTCCATAAGTCTAAGAAGAAGAATCAAATCAAAAATACCATGTTTTTTAGTAAAATCATTTGATTTTACAGATTTTGTAAATTCTAAGTGCATCTACAATAATTTATAATATATTAAAAATATTTATGAATAAATTTGTTCAAAAGAATTTATATGTGATGAATATAGTGACCAGAGTTCCGAAAGGTTTTGGTTTTCCAAAAGGAGACATTATTAATGGTGGAAAGAAGGTTGAAATATAGGTTCAAAAGTTCATATAACACGATATTTTTATGGTAAAATATCCTTTATTATGGTAATCATTGGAACTATCGATGTTTCTAGAATATGGAAAGGATAAAATGGTTTAATTAAAAATGTAATGGGGAGTTTAAATGGTTCATAGTACATAAATATAGGGTGATTCTCCTCATTCAAAGTAAAAAATTCAGGGTTAACTTAATAATTCTACATTAAAAAATAATGCATATTTCAACCATTAGAAGATGTTTTTGAATAAAGAAAGAAGCTAGGTAATCTTGAAAAATGGTTTTCATTTTATACTTCCAAGCCAAATATTCTCAATAGATATTTATAAGATGTTACCTATAAAGAAACCCAAGGATAATTTCCATGGATTTTGGACAGCAGATGTTCCTCACATATGATAAAAGATTTGAATCTCTTTAATGATGTCGGACATGAAAACAGGGACCTATGAACATTGGAAATGATGGGTCACTTATAATTAAAGGTTTTGGACTAGCATGGTTTGGTAAAGATCAATTGAAATCCCAGAGGCTTCCTAGGACGATGATCTGTTTTCTTCCCTCAGTTCTAAGATGAAACAATTCAATGAGAGTCTGTTGGAGGATTAGAGATGTCTTTTTGATAAATATCATTCCAATTGGCTCAAATAGTGTGACCAAAACAATGTATACTTCTATGCTTTCATAAAGGAAAAGAGACGACATGTTGACCCTAACATCTTCCAAAATGATGGATCGTTCACTAAGTATTAGGAGGTTGTTGGAGGTATGTTGGCTTCCCATTTCAATTCTTTTTTATGTAGTCCTAACAAATACATGAAGAATTATTACCTTGATGGACAAAAAGAGTTTTTCAGCCCCATACCTTTCACGATCTCCACCCATGAAAACACCCTTTTAGAAAGCACCTCGAAGGTGGAAGATATTTGAGATTATATTAATCTATCAATTTGGAGAGATCCCAGGTCCTAGGTGTTTTCTCGATTTTCTTCTTTGGAGGACCTGGGCTATCATCAAGGAGGACCTAGTTAAGGAAATCTGGGACTTCTTCCATGGTGGACCCCACCCCCAGGTTTCATTAATTACCAGTATTGTTCTCATTCCCATGGCCCAAAATCCCTCCTCTATATCTCAGTATCTCCCCCATTATCATGTGAAAATGCTATTGCAAGGTCTTGGCTACCATCATCAATAAAAGGGTCTCCAAATTAATTAACTCCTGGGACTCTGAAGAATAGCGGGCTTTCATACAAGGTAGTTCTATTCAAGTATCTATGGATATTTTACAAGAGATGGCTGGAGGTATTAATAGGAATATGGTAGGCTCTAATATTGCAATTAATTTGGACATAGAGAAGGCATACAACTGTCTAGAATGGAATTTCATCCTATGGGTTATGCGGAACATGACCTTTTCTGAATGTCTGATTGACTTGTTCTTCTGGTGTTTTAGCTCACCCTAGTTCAACATTCCTTTCATGGGTAGACAATGTATATTCTTGACACTAGTTAGAGGGCTAATGTAAGGTGACCCATTATCTCTTAGTATTTTTATTGTGGATCAAGATGAACTCAGTATATATTTTAACTCTAATATTCAGCTTGTCCTTATCAAGACTTTTTATTACAATGCCCATATCTCTAGGGTGTCTCACTTGTTCTTCATAGATGAAATGATCTTTTTCTGGAATTAATACAAGGCCTCCATCAAATGTTTTAACCAAATCATGGAGGTGTACTCTATGGGGAGCGGAAAAATTTACAGCAAGGATAAAATCCACATGTTCCTTCCAACTTCATGATTGAAAAGAATAAAGAGTTGTATTCAATATAGTTTGGGTATTCATATGAATGAATTACCTATAAAATATTTGGGTGCTCCTCTATCCCCAGGAAGAATTCACATCAGGTACTTTGATGTCCTGATTAGAAAAATAACTATCCAAATTACAAATTAGAAAAATCCATTCCTATCCTTTGGGGGGAGAATCACTTTGGTCAACAGTTTACTAGCGTCAATCCTGATCCACATCCTCTCAGTGATCATATCTCCTAATATGATTTTTTGTGACATTAATAAAATTCTAAATACCTTCATCTGGGATACTCATGGTGAGGGGAGTAGCCATTGGGCTTCGTGGAAGAACCTCGCGAGTCCAGTGGAGTCTGGAGGTATCAGAGTGAGGAATATTAAGGATTCCAAGTATTTTCTTCAAGGAAAATCAGCATGGTAATCTATAAAGGGTCAAACGTTATGGAGAAATTTTTTTACTAAAATTCATGGGATTTTATTGAACTCAAGAAGAGGTAACTACTACCCACATTGGAAGTCCATGCAAAGTCATCTTCTGGTGCTTCAAATCCACACATGCTGGATTATTGGGTGCGGTGATATCAATTTTTGGTCAGGAAATTGAGTTTGATAGGTCATGTGGTTCCCTAGGTTCCCTATTCCTAGAACTTCCTTTAGATAGGCAAGGAATTTTCCTTCCATTGTTAATGTGGTCCTTGATTCTAGAAAAATACAAATCTATTATAATTTTTATCTGAAGGACTCCCCTGATGCTTGCTTCTTCATGGGCTCTACCAGTGGATCTTTTTTAACCTAAGCCTGCATCAAGGTGGAGGGTAGTAATCACGATGTTGTTCCATGGGGTAGTACTCTCTACTGAAAGAATTTTCCTCCAAATATCAATTTTCTAGTGTCTAGATTCCATAAAAATGTTCTTCCCACTGACTCGGTGATAAAATGGAAAGGAATGCCTCTTGATTCTATATGCACTTATAGTAGTTCTCATCAAGAGGAGTCCATGCACCATATCTTCATCTTTAGAAACTGGCATTGGATGATTTGGATTTTACTAGGAGAATTATCATTATATTATTCTACAGGGGTGTCCCTACAGGAATTTCTCCACCAATGGTTTAGCATCTCTAGCAATAATAAATATGAGGAGAGGGAGCACACCATCCTCCTCGCGGTGGGATGTTGGATCATATTTGAGGAAATGAACCAATCTTGGCACAAGTCCCCACCCTCTTATTCGGCTCTTATTGTTCAAACCAGGCCCTTAGCTTTGGAGCTTGAATAGATTTTTGACCAGTGGAGGAAAGCTCCTTCTCTCAGGGGATTTATGGCTAGAAGTTATCTTCTTCCTCCTCCCTGGCCCCTTCTTGTGGGTCATTGGGTTAGGTGGAACCCTCATCCTCATGGTCTTAAATTGAATACCAACGACTCATGTTTCCAAGGCCTCATGCAGGGTGGAGGCATCATCCATGGCACTAGAGGATCTATTTTACTTCCCCTTAGTTCCTTCTATGGGTATAGAGAATATCTTAGGGATGAGGTAGAGGCTATGTGAAACGGAATTGATTTGTGAAATTATAATGGTATCTACTTAACATCAGTGGATATAGACTCTAATATTTTCAAGGATTCTCTAACAATCACCTCTTCTTCTCCTAGGGACATCATTTACTTGATTCACTAATTCAAATCCCTCTTTATATATACCTCTGAGTTCCTCCAAACACGGAGCTAAGGGAACCACTTGGATGACTATCTGGCCTCTCAGTCCTCCCATGTGGTCCCCTTTAGGTTGTTTAATATCCTAGGATCTATTCCCCAAAAGGTGATGATTTTACTGTAGGGGATTCCCTAGGTCTCCACTTTTATATGTCTCCTTGATTCCTTTGTTCATTTTCTCTTCCAATTTTTAATAAAATCTTTTATTTATGGATTAATTGAAATCCAAGAGTACATTATATGTTTAAGAACAGAGACACAATCCTATTATTTTGTATCAATTATGTGATGAAGGTAATTATGTTATCTTTCATAAAGATAGGTTTTTTTAATATCTTGAAATATGGATGTATCATTAAAAGAAAAATAATTAATTAGAGGAATTTTTTTCATATTAGTGAGGCTATAAATTCATGTTGTTGGGGTATGAGACAATAAATCAATTATAGAATTGAATACTAGGTCATCTAGGCCAAAACAATATGTGTAAGCCTATTCATGAATATAATTTTTATGATTTTCATAAGTATAAAAGAGAAATTAATTGGATGTGTTCCCCTTTTAAAATGGTAAGGGTTGTAAATACTTCATGCAAGAAGGTCGGCATACAATCTACTCATCTTTTAGGGTTAATTTTCTCAGATATTTTCAGGACCATGATGATGAAATAAATAAATTAAGATAAGTGTTTTATTTTATTTATTCATGAATTTACACTCACTGTGTATATTATTTTTATGAATCATAAATTATATTCTCTAAAATGGTTCAGAATTTTCAAGAGAAGTTCAAAAAAATAGTGTAATTACCCATTGAAGATGATTTGAATAGATAAGGTGATGAGTATATTAGTGAAATATTTTAATCCTATCTTGAAAAACATGTTATCTATAATAAAATCATTTCATCACACTCACATAAAAAGTAATGGTGTGATTGAATTAAACAATATATATCTTCTGAAGATGGATCAAATAATGATGTTAAACCATGACACATCTCATTATTTCTGGAGACAATATATTAGAGTACCAATTCATATAAAAAATCATTATATTTATAAGAAAATTTATTATATTTCCATATATGAGATGTATTACAATAAATCTTAATGTTTTAAGTGTATTAGTGTGTTTATAAGCCCTTGTATTATCAAAGTGAAATGTAAAAAATTTGGGTAATTTTGAAATAAGATATGTTAATGTTATATTCCTAGGTTATCCACCAGATGGAAGATGATATCACTATTAAGACAATGAAATTGGAAATATTTTTGACTTTTTTATGTAAAAGTGATATAACATAATAATAAAGTGAACTCACTTGAAGAATCAAGATCCAGAGGTGATGAGGATGAATCTATTCTTATGAAACAAGATGGATAATTTTTAGAAAATAGTTAAAATTATGAAGAAGTTATAGTTGAATTATTTTATTTTGTAGATTATAATGATAAATTAAAAAATTCACATCATATAAGTTCTAGAAGGTTTTTTAGGTTTAAAATATATTTTTAAATCATATACTGAAAAATCTAACTAGAAGAAATTAGAGTAAAACCTATAATATCCCATTTTTTTATCATATTGAACCAAAATAGGTTTAATAAAAAATGAAACCTCAAGATTTGATTTATTAAATAAATAAAAATATGGCTCAAATATATAATAATGAGACATGGGGTTCGATAACCAATCCTAGAGAGAATACTAGTGTCAAAACCAAGTGGGTTTTCTATAAAAATATTAATGAAAAAGCTAAATTTATGGGAAACAAATAAATATTTCTATTTAAAGTATTTTCACTCAAAAATATAGATGAATTTGATGAGACTTGTCACCAGTTTCAAAACATGAAACCATAATAATTTTTCTTTCCATTATAGCACAAATGAAATGAAATATATTTTAAATGAATTTACAGTCAACCTTTCTCAATGGGGAATTGGAATGGGACTTTTATACTGAACCACCATGTTGTTTATTTATTAATGAAGATGATAATTTTGATTATAGGTTAAACAATAATTTATATAGGCTAATTAAATCCCCAAGATCTTAGTACTCTATACATGACATCTTCTTGAAGAAAATAAAATTCAAGAAAGGAAGAGTTAATAGTAATATGTATATTAAAGATAATTACAAGGTATTTCTAATTATTAATATTTATGTAGATGTTATTATGGTTTTGGGAATGACGAATTATTTTCCTAAGTGTTTTTTTATAAAAAAAAGAATAATGTTTTTAAGAAGTCTATTCTGGTTGAGATGAGATACTTTCTTGAAATTTAAATTTCTCATTGAAAATATCATATTTTTCTATCTCAAGAGACGTGTGGTGACAAACTCTATATAATGTTTGCAATAGAGGATTAAAATAGGGTTTTTACACCATTTTATAAAAAATCTAGATTGTATAAAGATGAATAATGAAATGAAGTGAATCCAAGTGAATTTAGGAAGATTCTTTGTATTCTATTATAATTAACAACTTTATGAGAAAATATTATGTATGTTATTACACTCTATGCTTAGTATCAAAGTTCACCAAAAGGTTCTCATTACATGTATTGAAGTAGAATTTTTAAATACATAAAATCCCTATAAAACTATGATTTGAAATATGATATTAAAGAGAAACTTGATCTGTTTGGTTATTTAGATGTAGATTGGGTAGGAAGTATTGATGATATAAATTTTTAATCTGGTGGATGTTTATTTATTTGTGAAATATGTGTTTGTTGGCATTAAAATGAAGATAATTTAGTAACCAGAGGAATTTTTAGGGATAAGTATATGGATTCCACCTATGACTCAACACACCTTATCTGGAAGAAGACCCATTTAGAATATTAAAAATTTAATGTGAAGTTGCCACTACTTTTTGTATTTGATAATCATGGTTATATTAATATATAAATGAATGAAGATCAATATTCAAGATATAAGTACATTTATATCAAATATCACTTTATAAAAGGGATATTGTTTAAGAATAATTGAAATTTGAAATTTATTCCTACAAAGAAGTAGATTGCATTTTTTTTCTCCAATAATTTTTCAAATGTATCATCCCATACATCATATATTCATTGGATATTATTGTAATGGTCATTTACTTAAATAATTATGTTATGTTTTTATTCCAATTATTTGTAAAAGGGGGAATGTACAGGGTTGGTGGAGTATCCATTGATATGTGTTACCATTTGGGGGGAGTTATCAATTGAAAGTAAGAATGTATTTAGAAAGAATTATTAAAAGTAAAAAGTGTTAATTTGAAAATGTGTGAATATTTTTTAATAACTTTTTATAATTGATTGTAGAAATTTTTAGGTTTAATGTTTTCATAAATTTATGATTGGATTTTGTGATGTTTTTGTTATGAAATATGCATAGAGATCATTGTCTTATGGATAACATGTTATTATTTATTACATGTTCCTATTTCATTCACCAATTTTGTTCACTTAGGATTGGAATTATTAGATGATGATACATTATTATTTCTTTACAATATTATAGAAATTTATGTTCCCTAGTTAACAACAAAATCCAAAGGGTGGGATTATGGAGCCCAAGCTGTGTTGAAAATATTTTTTTCATAAGTGAAGTGAATGATTAGTGAAGATAATGTGATGGAGTGTGTTTACTTTTTTATCAATACATAAATATTTCTAAGGTAAACTCCCATGATTCCATGTGAAATGATTATCATGTTAATATAAATCATGATTGGTTTATCATGATTCAGGACTTTCATGAAGTTTGAATGAAACTAATGGCTTTATAAATGGTTGTTGAAGTATTGAAAACTCTTGGAAGAAAGAAGTAATAATATAGGAATACCAGGCCCATGTTGATGGGAATGTGGATGATAAAATGATCCAATATAAGCATAATCATTCCCATAGTAGGGAATTTTGATGGTCAGGGTGCATTGGTGGGATTCTTGAATGAAATTTACAAGGGTAGAATGGTCCTGGAAATCTTCTTGGTGATCTTCCAATGTTCCTATGAGAGATATAAAAGACCAAAATGGTCATGGTGGTTCTCGTGGTTTCCAATGATCTTACCTGTACAAAATAAAAAAGCCCACTATTCCTATGGTGGTTCATGAAAAAAATGATTGTCATCATGTGGTGTTTCAGAAAAAATCGGCTGACAAAGAGGATCTCACCCATATTGTACCCAGTCATGGGTATAAATTTGTGTGTTGATACAAAAAAACTAGAATGAGGATATATATTTTGTGGTGGATACTATTTTCAAGGTAAATTGGAATAGTTTTTTCCATTAAGTAATGGTTCACACCATGTTAAGGATTATATTTTATTTTTTATTAGTTTTTATATTTTTGATTCTTAGATGATTTAAGTCTCCCTAACATGATATATGAGGTTATTTTTTGAACCATAAATGGTATATAGAAGACCCAATAAGATCTGATGACTCAAAATGTAGTTTGATTAGTTGATTTGGATGGAGTATATTATTGTCTTCAACTTTAATTTGAACATTGAAATTAGTTCTTATGATTTTATATTGTTTTTGTGAACAGTATTAAATATGTTTGAGAATAAAAAAAAGTGAAAGGAATAAGAGAAGAGGAGAATATAAGAATAAGTGAAGTGGAAGATGAAGGGGCTATTAAAATTAGCACAGTGTGAAGAGATCAAACCTGATATTCTACAAGTTTAAGAATAATAAGAATAATTGCACTACATCAAAAAAATTAGACTAAGGATATAAATATCTCAATTTATTGATATCAAGTTCTCTATTATTGTGTATAGGGATCACTATCACATCTCGAAGACTTTTTATAAAATGAGTAAAATGATAAATCTTGACTATTATACCCATATGTGGAAACTAGTGTGTCATATAGTCTTGGGGAAATCTGAATCAATCCAAGGAATTCCCTTCTCATTTTTAGTAGTTGACCTTGTAAATATTATTTTCGCTTCATGAGTTTATGCATTGTATAGTGATCAAGATTCACTTTAACCAGTAATGAGGGTTGTTTCATTATAGAAAATTAAAAATATTTCAATCAATGATTCATGACCACTCCCAATGATTCATTATTTATTCAAGAGGTACATTTTCAACTGCCACAAACATAATTTACTATGGTGGTAGATTCCATACATTTTGGTTTTAGTTGTGGTAACAGTTTTTTGGTTTAATGAAATTAGTATATAAAATTGATAAATTTTAAGTAACAAATGTCTAATGGAATTGATGTGAATGGAGGTAGAATTGGTTATTGTTCTATGGAACTAGATATTATATAGCTAAACTATATACAAAATACATTCCTAGATTATATATTCATATAATACCATAATATGATATGAAGTATGTAGAACAGCTAGAAGGTGCAAGTAGAATGTACATTTGATCATCACGAGGGAGATAGTTTGGGGGAAAAATAAATACATGTGGGAGACATCTTGAATATTCTTTGAAACATGCACAGTGGACTATCTAGAGCAGTTACAGTTGTGTATGTCTTTGACAATGTGGGAGGTTGATCCATTCAGATCATCTCAATTGGAATTTATATTTTAAATTTATAGAGGCAGAAACTACTAGGAAAACAGATTGGTTCATACATTAAATAGTATGTTATATCATATATGATCTCTTATATAATATGAAATTTTATTCCTCATCTATTTACCTAAATTTAAAGAGATTAGTGTTCCACCCATGGATTAGGTTGCGAATATAAACCATGTAAACTTGTGTTATTATTTTCCATTGCATTATTTCTATTGTTTGATTTCAATAGTCTTGTATGTTTGATGTCTATAGAATGATCAGTATAGTGTAGTGACATGGGTAATTAGTCTTTTCTATTCCAATATTCGTATCATGGTCTTACTTCTATTATATTGTTTCCATATTTAATAATTTCTTCAAGATAATGGTAAGTTACTTTATCAGATGGTACTTGTGAGATGATAATTTTTTATGAGATATTTTTTAAAATTTGATTAGGTGATAAAACCTTGGTGAGGGTGTTTTAGAGAACAGTTCAATAGTATCATTGTAACAGCCCAAGATTTTATAAAAAAATATTCTTTTTAATTTTATTAATGTCTTGTGTTGTACGCTACACCAAAAATAGCTTGCACAACACACATCCTTGACTTGACTTGCATTACACGCAATCGCGACCTTCCTCGATAGCGTGTGTAGTACGCAATACCAAGTTTCACTAAACAACGATATGCTATAAAAATATTATTAAAACTAGCCGTTATGAATAGTAATAACCACTTTTTGAAATCCAGTAAATCTTATTTTTCAAAATGAACTTTATTTTTGGATTCGGAGTATCGAATTTAGCCTAAGGTGAAATTTTGGTACTTTTCGGATAACTTTCATATTCTGATGAATAGTGAAAATTACTAAATTATAATTAAAAACAACTTTTTTAATCGAAATAATTAATAGTGATAAATCATTAATTTGAGTGGTTTTAAAGTATATTTAGAATATATTTTTACAATTTAATACAATGTTGGTCATTGGATGTAGTTTCACATTTAAACTAGACATAAACAAGTGTCAATCTTTTGATAGATATTGTTTCTTAAAAACACGCTATTTGTTTTAACAGCGGGATTTAATTATAAAATTAATTAATGCAACTTTTATGTTATGAATTTGGTAAAATAGACTTCATTTTTGAATTCGGAATATGAAATATAGCTTGGGATGAAATTTTGGCATTGTTCTGAAAAACATCAATTTTTGATGAATAGTGAAACTACTAAGTAGTAGGTTAAAAACTGAATTTTGCATAAAACTTAATTTTACTGCTTCTGTGAATGGAATTTCGAAAATCCGAGAGACACGGTTAATATCAAGGACTAAAACGTGGTTCAATGAGATGAAAATAATTTTTTGGTGAATAGTAACTTTTTACTTTTTTTTACCGCGGTTAATAGTAAATTGGGTAACTAAGGGTAAATATGATATTACTATTACCCTAACACATGTCCTAATTCTATTGGACAAGTGTAATTCGACCAAAAACAAACTTAGGAATAAAATATGACCATTTAGGCCCACTTGGATTAGATTAGGACATTTATTATTAATTTATTTAAAGAAAGGTTAAAATAGTTAAAATCAAAGTTTAATAAGTAAATCATTTTTAATATGGGGTTATACATAAGATAAATTCGATTGTAAATATTCATTAGAAAGCTAAAAAGATTTCCTACATGATGGTATTTTTTTTTTAATTTTTAGACATAAAATAATTTAATTTATTTATGACACAACGATGATGCAGTAATTATCTTATTAATGAAATATTGACATAATTAATGTTATAAACACCAAAATAAATGTAATTTGAGATTTTTTATGAATTACACTAATTTTCTAGGTTACTATGATATATTAATGTTGCTTTAATCAACTTGGTTCGAACATTTAATTCTGTTATGACTTTCACAAAAATCATATATCAAATAGTGTCAAAATTGACACAAAATAGTTTTTAAATAAAATATTATATTATTAATTGTTATTGTATTCCTAAAAATCTAAGGTTCGGCCAAATGACTTAGATAAAGATATATATATTAATAATAAACAATTTGGGGTTCGTTTGGCATGTTATAGTAAGTTTATTAACCATATAGTGAAAGAAAACAAAAAGACATGGTAAAAGTTAAATTATTTAACTTAGAGTTAAATCTAATTGATAAGGTTAAAATAATACCCTAAACTTGTCTAAATCTTATTGGTTGATAGTATTTCGACCCATCCCCACCTTATCTTCGAAATAAGACCCTTTGGAACCATTATAAACCGATTTTGACTTTAATATAAAATAATATTTTGAGATATTCCTAAGGTGCCCCTCTCCTCCCCTATAAAAGGACACCTCCTCCCCCTCCTCCTCACACCAATTTGAGCACTCAAGCTCGGCCAACCCCTGCCAAAATCTCTTCTCCACTTCCCTAGCAACATCCTAGAGGTTCTGGTCTTCCTCAAAGACCAATTCTAGTTCCCTAAGAGGAGGTCTCAAAGAGGCACTTCAAAGAAGAGGTAATTACCGTTACCAATTCTTTCATCTTTATTTCTTCTTCCACTTCTTCTTCTTAGGTTGTTTCATTATGAAGTAATAACATCAGTATCACTCATATAATGATATGTTATTATAAGTATGAAACAACCCTATTTCACCATCTATCCATCCTACGGAAAAAGAAATCACCGCGCGTGCGTACGTACGGAATACCGTCTCCACGCCGTGGTGTAATCTATTTTCCACCACCACCTTACATGGATGGGTATAATGGTGTAAAGAATAACTATACATAGTTATTACAACATCATATTGATTCTGATATATTGTATAATACACTCCAATTCAATTCAATATTTATAGAAATGATATCATCGCTCGTGCGTACGTACGGAATACCGTCTCCACGACGCGATGAGATTCATTCTCCATGTTAACCATTTAAGAATGATTATAATGTATATATAAGAAATAATAATGAAATATATGACATTATAAAGCTACTGGATTTATGTATATATATACATATGTATGTCATCTACTTACTTCCATTTCAAGACAATAAGGAAAGAAAAACAGCGTTCATGCGTACGTACGGACTACCGTCTCCATGAACGGTGTTTTTCATTTTATTTATCTATCTATTATATATATATATATATACTGAATATATATGATATATAAATCATATTTTATATTCTGGAAGTAAGTAAATCATGATATAAGTAATAATGATGTCAAGAACAACAAGTCAAAACACCTACGATAAATGAAATGATTTTACCCAAAACGCTTCTTTAACATGGAATTTACAAAAGAACGGGTAATATAATGTCATAAGTGAACCATATATGATATAATAACAATGAATATGATTCTGTAATAAGTCAATGACATTATTTAAATCATTATACAGGAGGTTCGGACACATACGAAGCAAATTGGACCTAAGGTAAGGGAAATATCACAATCTCATTTTTATCCGAGATTGTTTATTCGTAAGTATTTACTGGGGTGTATTTTATCATCCACATCCATGTTTCCTCAATATGTAATATTA
Source organism: Viscum album (assembly GCA_963277665.1). NCBI lineage: Eukaryota > Viridiplantae > Streptophyta > Magnoliopsida > Santalales > Viscaceae > Viscum > Viscum album. The sequence continues at coordinate 1,494,785,174 of OY728159.1, forward strand.
TTTGCATCCACTTACAATAGTTTAAATCCAATTTTACCCTTCGATGAGTTTTTAATAAAGAATAAGAAAGGAATCTTTTGTCGTTTTTCGTACGAGGTACTTTTTGACTTTTCCGACAAAAGTACGAAGAATGTTTTTTTTTAACTTATACGGAACGAACGGATTTATACTGTTTTATAAAGCCTTATTTTCATGAAGCTTCCTCTAAAATATTTCATGACTATTTTCAATAAAATCTCTTTCTTTTAAAATTGCATGATGTTTTGTGAAAAGAAATTGATTTTGAAGAAGAAAGGATATTTTCCTCAAGAATTCAATTCAAGTGTTTTATCAAAATTATTTTCCATATAAGATAATAAAGGGTTCTGTTTCTATCCATATTTTTACATTGATTTGACTATGTTGTGATGAAATTATGTTTATGAATTCCTTTATCTTATATGAATGGTTTTATGATGTCATGTTATTTAAGAATCCCATTTTTATTACATGGGTTATGCAATGATGTATGATTTATGATTTTGTGGCACACATAAGAAAGGATTCATTAAGAGATGGGTGGGACCTATATCTCCCTCCAATGCATTGGGTAAAGATTTCATATCTCATGAGATAGACATGGCTGGAATGGTAGGTTATACCGGTTCAGTGAAACAGGACTGAAACGAGGATTACTCGATTCAGAAAGGGACTTTGTCCACTAAGATAGTCTTGGCAATGAGTCTTGACTAACAAGAAATGATTCTCTATGATTATGTGTGTATTCCACAATGAGTAATGTTTTAAGTAAGGGTTTCATTTTCACTACTATGATTTATCCCATGTTATGAAATTATGCTCTCTTTTGCAGGTTAAGATTTCCAAAAATGTTATGTTCTTAGGAAAATTATGTGATTGATATTTCTTTTGTTTACCCTTACTGAGCATTTGTGCTCACCCTTTTATGTTTTCTTTTCCAAGATATAAAGAAAGGTTTTAGGTAAAAAAAAAGGAAGATCTTTGTGGGAGATTTTGAAGATCTTTCACCAGGATTAGAAGATTACGTTCCGAGTTTCCAAAGACACTAAACTATTACGATCCTTGTGTGTATATTTTTGTTATGTATTAAGTATTCCGCAAAAGTAATGTAATGTTCATGTACGTTAGGCTTCGGGTCTCTACAGTTGGTATCAGAGGAAAGGTTTAGTCAACCTTTGGAAACTAGGATGCGAAAACGTTAGTGAGATCCCTAGAGATATTTCTAAGGTATGTCTAGGGATGTCCCTAGGGATAAGTATACATATAGGTTATAGTAATAGAATTACGCTAACGATCATAGAATTAAACCTAAGATGTTGGATATTGAAGGTACTCCCCCTTTATTATGTTGTTTTCCCTAGCATGATTTTTGCCTCTCACACTATTCTTTTTGGGTTTTAGACAATGGCTGGAACCCGAAGGAACCGTGTTGATCAATGCAATGGACAATGCAATAATTGCCCTCCTGAACAAACAAATGTTATGGGAGATGGAGTGCAAAATCTTATTGCTATACTTACACAAGCTATGAATCATTCTGGACTTCCAAATGAGCAGAGAAGGGAACAATATTCTATTGAGTCCTTCATGAGGCAACGTCCACCTTCTTTCAGTGGGTCTTCTGATCCACTTGTGGCTGAACAATGGATCAGTACAACTGAAAAGATATTTTCAGTTCTTCAATGTTCTGAACATGATAAAGTCATCTTAGCAGTATATCGTTTGGAAGGTGAAGCTGATCAATGGTGGAATCTTATCAAGAATACGAGGCCAAGAGATGAAATTGAGTCCATGGAATGGGACGAGTTCAAGAACTTGTTTTTCAGTAAGTACTTCCCTCGTATTCTTCGAACAAAGATGGAGAAAGAGTTTCTTGAACTGAAGCAAAGGGACGATGAATCTGTTGGTACCTATGAAGCAAATTTTACAAGACTTGCAAGGTATGCTTCTGGAATTATCATCCAACCTGAAAGTAAAGTTGATCGATTTTTCAGTGGCTTAAAACCAAGTCTTCGAAGGGCATTAGCTATAAGAGACTTCAGTAGCTATGAAGAAATTGTGCGTTGTGCTATCAAGGTAGAAATGGAAGTTGGTGTTACATATCCATCTCATGGGTTTGACAAGAAACGAAAGATGGAGTTCAAGGAGAGATCTCAGAATAATGGTGAAAAGAAGATGAATGTTTCCTTATGCACAAAGTGTGGAAAGAAGCATGGTGGAGATTGTCTTAAAGGGACTAGAAAATGTTTTAAGTGTGGAAAAGAAGGTCATCGAGCAGCTGAGTGTCGAAGTAATGGAAAAAGGGTTTCTAATGATGTGAATAAAGCAAACACTGCAGAGAACGCACCGCCAACACTTCAATGCTTCAAGTGCAAGGAAATGGGGCATTATGCTAATAATTGCCCTAATCCAAGGGTTAGTGATGATCGACATGAGCAACCGCTTAAGGCAAAGGACAAAGGGAAGTCACATGCGATCACTATTGGAAATGTTGAATATGACAACGATGTGGTGGAATGATTAAGTTTTTATGTAATGGGATTCCAAAATAATGTTGTATCATGGAATATTGGAATACTTATGTATTGGTCTAATGTGGTATTCAAAGTGATTGAGATATTATGCAAGGAAAACGAGAAAATGAAATGTTTAACAGTATTCATGAGCTCATGATTGATATAAGGACTAAGTGATATCATGGTTTGAGTATATAGAATTTTGAGGATTTCGGTATGTGAAAAGTGTTAACTTTTAACTGCATTCAAGTTTTCACTAAGGTTCAATGGGTATTCAAGAGAGTACAAGATTAAGGCCTTTGAATGTTTGGAATGTGACCAACAAGATATATCTTATGATATATGGGGATCAACGATGGTATTAAATCTCTGGTAATCGTTTTCACTATGTTATGAGAATGGACTGTAGTATTATGGATAAGCCTAAAGATTGGAATGGATTATGTTGGACATAAGTTAGTATTGTTTAAGGATAGAAGTTTTTTCGATATTATGGGATGTTATAGTAATATAGTTTTAGAAAAAGGACAACCTGCAGGACGGGCGACAGCCCATCGCTTCGGACAAGGCTGTGGGAATCGAACCCACAACCGAAGTGCGACTGGCCTTTATCGCCTACCACTGACCTATAGGAAGTCCCTGTTTAGTAGAAACTAGTTTTATTATATTAAGCAGTATGATATATGAAGTATAAGTCCATTTTAGGAACCATATATGATTAATCCCACTATAGATCGACTTATGTATATAAATTTTGCTAATCTTTTGAGACAGATGGAATGACCCGTCATTCTATCACATGATCTGCTAACACTTCACGAATAACAAATTCAACTTCATTTATTTAAGAGATGAAGTGGAAATTGTTCAAGGCACGAACAATTGTGAGATTGTACAAAAATAAAGTAAGTATTTATTCTAATTCAAATTCTTCAACTTTAGGGAAAAGATCTTGAAAACCAAAAATGTTGTCCTAGTGCTCTTATATCTGATTAATCAGATGGTACCTTAGATCGTCACAAATTTATGGATTTGTGATTGTTGGCTTTTCCATAGCCATGTTCTCTACCACTCTCCATCAGAACATGATTGTTAGATTTCTCTTCCATATCCATATTTTCACCTATGTGGAAACCCAGTGATTAGTTTATTTGGGTAACCGTTACGTTTCATACTTTTGTTTTTAAAGATTGGTTTTGGTATTCCTTTTTACGATGTGGGTTTCTATTAAATAAACTTTCGAGTAGTAAACCATTTATAACCCCGACGAATTTCGAGGGCGAAATTCATTTTAAGGGGGGTAGAATGTAACAGCCCAAGATTTTATAAAAAAATATTCTTTTTAATTTTATTAATGTCTTGTGTTGTACGCTACACCAAAAGGAGCTTGCACAACACACATCCTTGACTTGACTTGCATTACACGCAATCGCGACCTTCCTCGATAGCGTGTGTAGTACGCAATACCGAGTTTCACTAAACAATGATATGCTATAAAAATATTATTAAAACTAGCCGTTATGAATAGTAATAACCACTTTTTGAAATCCAGTAAATCTAATTTTTCAAAATGAACTTTATTTTTGGATTCGGAGTATCGAATTTAGCCTAAGGTGAAATTTTGGTACTTTTCGGATAAATTTCATATTCTGATGAATAGTGAAAATTACTAAATTATAATTAAAAACAACTTTTTTAATCGAAATAATTAATAGTGATAAATCATTAATTTGATTGGTTTTAAAGTATATTTAGAATATATTTTTACAATTTAATACAATGTTGGTCATTGGATGTAGTTTCACATTTAAACTAGACATAAACAAGTGTCAATCTTTTGATAGATATTGTTTCTTAAAAACACGCTATTTGTTTTAACAGCGGGATTTAATTATAAAATTAATTAATGCAACTTTTATGTTATGAATTTGGTAAAATAGACTTAATTTTTGAATTCGGAATATGAAATATAGCTTGGGATGAAATTTTGGCATTGTTCTGAAAAACATCAATTTTTGATGAATAGTGAAACTACTAAGTAGTAGGTTAAAAACTGAATTTTGCATAAAACTTAATTTTACCGCTTCTGTGAATGGAATTTCGAAAATCCGAGAGACACGGTTAATATCAAGGACTAAAATGTGGTTCAATGAGATGAAAATAATTTTTTGGTGAATAGTAACTTTTTACTTTTTTTTACCGCGGTTAATAGTAAATTGGGTAACTAAGGGTAAATATGATATTACTATTACCCTAACACATGTCCTAATTCTATTGGACAAGTGTAATTCGACCAAAAACAAACTTAGGAATAAAATATGACCATTTAGGCCCACTTGGATTAGATTAGGACATTTATTATTAATTTATTTAAAGAAAGGTTAAAATAGTTAAAATCAAAGTTTAATAAGTAAATCATTTTTAATATGGGGTTATACATAAGATAAATTCGATTGTAAATATTCATTAGAAAGCTAAAAAGATTTCCTACATGATGGTATTTTTTTTTGTAATTTTTAGACATAAAATAAGTTAATTTATTTATGACACAACGATGATGCAGTAATTATCTTATTAATGAAATATTGACATAATTAATGTTATAAACACCAAAATAAATGTAATTTGAGATTTTTTATGAATTCCACTAATTTTCTAGGTTACTATGATATATTAATGTTGTTTTAATCAACTTGGTTTGAACATTTAATTCTGTTATGACTTTCACAAAAATCACATATCAAATAGTGTCAAAATTGACACAAAATAGTTTTTAAATAAAATATTATATTATTAATTGTTATTGTATTCCTAAAAATCTAAGGTTCGGCCAAATGACTTAGATAAAGATATATATATTAATAATAAACAATTTGGGGTTCTTTTGGCATGTTATAGTAAGTTTATTAACTATATAGTGAAAGAAAACAAAAAGACATGGTAAAAGTTAAATTATTTAACTTAGAGTTAAATCTAATTGATAAGGTTAAAATAATACCCTAAACTTGTCTAAATCTTATTGGTTGATATGATTTCGACCCATCCCCACCTTATCTTCGAAATAAGACCCTTTGGAACCATTATAAACCGATTTTGACTTTAATATAAAATAATATTTTGAGATATTCCTAAGGTGCCCCTCTCCTCCCCTATAAAAGGACACCTCCTCCCCCTCCTCCCCACACCAATTTGAGCACTCAAGCTCGGCCAACCCCTGCCAAAATCTCTTCTCCACTTCCCTAGCAACATCCTAGAGGTTCTGGTCTTCCTCAAAGACCAATTCTAGTGCCCTAAGAGGAGGTCTCAAAGAGGCACTTCAAAGAAGAGGTAATTACCGTTACCAATTCTTTCATCTTTATTTCTTCTTCCACTTCTTCTTCTTAGGTTGTTTCATTATGAAGTAATAACATCAGTATCACTCATATAATGATATGTTATTATAAGTATGAAACAACCCTATTTCACCATCTATCCATCCTACGGAAAAAGAAATCACCGCGCGTGCGTACGTACGGAATACCGTCTCCACGCCGTGGTGTAATCTATTTTCCACCACCACCTTACATGGATGGGTATAATGGTGTAAAGAATAACTATACATAGTTATTACAACATCATATTGATTCTGATATATTGTATAATACACTCCAATTCAATTCAATATTTATAGAAATGATATCATCGCTCGTGCGTACGTACGGAATACCGTCTCCACGACGCGATGAGATTCATTCTCCATGTTAACCATTTAAGAATGATTATAATGTATATATAAGAAATAATAATGAAATATATGACATTATAAAGCTACTGGATTTATGTATATATATACATATGTATGTCATCTACTTACTTCCATTTCAAGACAATAAGGAAAGAAAAACAGCGTTCATGCGTACGTACGGACTACCGTCTCCATGAACGGTGTTTTTCATTTTATTTATCTATCTATTATATATATATATATACTGAATATATATGATATATAAATCATATTTTATATTCTGGAAGTAAGTAAATCATGATATAAGTAATAATGATGTCAAGAACAACAAGTCAAAACACCTACGATAAATGAAATGATTTTACCCAAAACGCTTCTTTAACATGGAATTTACAAAAGAACGGGTAATATAATGTCATAAGTGAACCATATATGATATAATAACAATGAATATGATTCTGTAATAAGTCAATGACATTATTTAAATCATTATACAGGAGGTTCGGACACATACGAAGCAAATTGGACCTAAGGTAAGGGAAATATCACAATCTCATTTTTATCCGAGATTGTTTATTCGTAAGTATTTACTGGGGTGTATTTTATCATCCACATCCATGTTTCCTCAATATGTAATATTATTTGCATCCACTTACAATAGTTTAAATCCAATTTTACCCTTCGATGAGTTTTTAGTAAAGAATAAGAAAGGAATCTTTTGTCGTTTTTCGTACGAGGTACTTTTTGACTTTTCCGACAAAAGTACGAAGAATGTTTTTTTTTAACTTATACGGAACGAACGGATTTATACTGTTTTATAAAGCCTTATTTTCATGAAGCTTCCTCTAAAATATTTCATGACTATTTTCAATAAAATCTCTTTCTTTTAAAATTGCATGATGTTTTGTGAAAAGAAATTGATTTTGAAGAAGAAAGGATATTTTCCTCAAGAATTCAATTCAAGTGTTTTATCAAAATTATTTTCCATATAAGATAATAAAGGGTTCTGTTTCTATCCATATTTTTACATTGATTTGACTATGTTGTGATGAAATTATGTTTATGAATTCCTTTATCTTATATGAATGGTTTTATGATGTCATGTTATTTAAGAATCCCATTTTTATTACATGGGTTATGCAATGATGTATGATTTATGATTTTGTGGCACACATAAGAAAGGATTCATTAAGAGATGGGTGGGACCTATATCTCCCTCCAATGCATTGGGTAAAGATTTCATATCTCATGAGATAGACATGGCTGGAATGGTAGGTTATACCGGTTCAGTGAAACAGGACTGAAACGAGGATTACTCGATTCAGAAAGGGACTTTGTCCACTAAGATAGTCTTGGCAATGAGTCTTGACTAACAAGAAATGATTCTCTATGATTATGTGTGTATTCCACAATGAGTAATGTTTTAAGTAAGGGTTTCATTTTCACTACTATGATTTATCCCATGTTATGAAATTATGCTCTCTTTTGCAGGTTAAGATTTACAAAAATGTTATGTTCTTATGAAAATTATGTGATTGATATTTCTTTTGTTTACCCTTACTGAGCATTTGAGCTCACCCTTTTATGTTTTCTTTTCCAGGATATAAAGAAAGGTTTTAGGTAAAAAAAAAAGGAAGATCTTTGTGGGAGATTTTGAAGATCTTTCACCAGGATTAGAAGATTACGTTCCGAGTTTCCAAAGACACTAAACTATTACGATCCTTGTGTGTATATTTTTGTTATGTATTAAGTATTCCGCAAAAGTAATGTAATGTTCATGTACGTTAGGCTTCGGGTCTCTACAGTTGGTATCAGAGGAAAGGTTTAGTCAACCTTTGGAAACTAGGATGCGAAAACGTTAGTGAGATCCCTAGAGATATTTCTAAGGTATGTCTAGGGATGTCCCTAGGGATAAGTATACGTATAGGTTATAGTAATAGAATTACGCTAACGATCATAGAATTAAACCTAAGATGTTGGATATTGAAGGTACTCCCCCTTTATTATGTTGTTTTCCCTAGCATGATTTTTGCCTCTCACACTATTCTTTTTGGGTTTTAGACAATGGCTGGAACCCGAAGGAACCGTGTTGATCAATGCAATGGACAATGCAATGATTGCCCTCCTGAACAAACAAATGTTATGGGAGATGGAGTGCAAAATATTATTGCTATACTTACACAAGCTATGAATCATTCTGGACTTCCAAATGAGCAGAGAAGGGAACAATATTCTATTGAGTCCTTCATGAGGCAACGTCCACCTTCTTTCAGTGGGTCTTCTGATCCACTTGTGGCTGAACAATGGATCAGTACAACTGAAAAGATATTTTCAGTTCTTCAATGTTCTGAACATGATAAAGTCATCTTAGCAGTATATCGTTTGGAAGGTGAAGCTGATCAATGGTGGAATCTTATCAAGAATACGAGGCCAAGAGATGAAATTGAGTCCATGGAATGGGACGCGTTCAAGAACTTGTTTTTCAGTAAGTACTTCCCTCGTATTCTTCGAACAAAGATGGAGAAAGAGTTTCTTGAACTGAAGCAAAGGGACGATGAATCTGTTGGTACCTATGAAGCAACTTTTACAAGACTTGCAAGGTATGCTTCTGGAATTATCATCCAACCTGAAAGTAAAGTTGATCGATTTTTCAGTGGCTTAAAACCAAGTCTTCGAAGGGCATTAGCTATAAGAGACTTCAGTAGCTATGAAGAAATTGTGCGTTGTGCTATCAAGGTAGAAATGGAAGTTGGTGTTACATATCCATCTCATGGGTTTGACAAGAAACGAAAGATGGAGTTCAAGGAGAGATCTCAGAATAATGGTGAAAAGAAGATGAATGTTTCCTTATGCACAAAGTGTGGAAAGAATCATGGTGGAGATTGTCTTAAAGGGACTAGAAAATGTTTTAAGTGTGGAAAAGAAGGTCATCGAGCAGCTGAGTGTCGAAGTAATGGAAAAAGGGTTTCTAATGATGTGAATAAAGCAAACACTGCAGAGAACGCACCGCCAACACTTCAATGCTTCAAGTGCAAGGAAATGGGGCATTATGCTAATAATTGCCCTAATCCAAGGGTTAGTGATGATCGACATGAGCAACCGCTTAAGGCAAAGGACAAAGGGAAGTCACATGCGATCACTATTGGCAATGTTGAATATGACAACGATGTGGTGGAATGATTAAGTTTTTATGTAATGGGATTCCAAAATAATGTTGTATCATGGAATATTGGAATACTTGTGTATTGGTCTAATGTGGTATTCAAAGTGATTGAGATATTATGCAAGGAAAACGAGAAAATGAAATGTTTAACAATATTCATGAGCTCATGATTGATATAAGGACTAAGTGATATCAGGGTTTGAGTATATAGAATTTTGAGGATTTCGGTATGTGAAAAGTGTTAACTTTTAACTGCATTCAAGTTTTCACTAAGGTTCAATGGGTATTCAAGAGAGTACAAGATTAAGGCCTTTGAATGTTTGGAATGTGACCAACAAGATATATCTTATGATATATGGGGATCAACGATGGTATTAAATCTCTGGTAATCGTTTTCACTATGTTATGAGAATGGACTGTAGTATTATGGATAAGCCTAAAGATTGGAATGGATTATGTTGGACATAAGTTAGTATTGTTTAAGGATAGAAGTTTTTTCGATATTATGGGATGTTATAGTAATATAGTTTTAGAAAAAGGACAACCTGCAGGACGGGCGACAGCCCATCGCTTCGAACAAGGCTGTGGGAATCGAACCCACAACCGAAGTGCGACTGGCCTTTATCGCCTACCACTGACCTACAGGAAGTCCCTGTTTAGTAGAAACTAGTTTTATTATATTAAGCAGTATGATATATGAAGTATAAGTCCATTTTAGGAACCATATATGATTAATCCCACTATAGATCGACTTATGTATATAAATTTTGCTAATCTTTTGAGACAGATGGAATGACCCGTCATTCTATCACATGATCTGCTAACACTTCACGAATAACAAATTCAACTTCATTTATTTAAGAGATGAAGTGGAAATTGTTCAAGGCACGAACAATTGTGAGATTGTACAAAAATAAAGTAAGTATTTATTCTAATTCAAATTCTTCAACTTTAGGGAAAAGATCTTGAAAACCAAAAATGTTGTCCTAGTGCTCTTATATCTGATTAATCAGATGGTACCTTAGATCGTCACAAATTTATGGATTTGTGATTGTTGGCTTTTCCATAGCCATGTTCTCTACCACTCTCCATCAGAACATGATTGTTAGATTTCTCTTCCATATCCATATTTTCACCTATGTGGAAACCCAGTGATTAGTTTATTTGGGTAACCGTTACGTTTCATACTTTTGTTTTTAAAGATTGGTTTTGGTATTCCTTTTTACGATGTGGGTTTCTATTAAATAAACTTTCGAGTAGTAAACCATTTATAACCCCGACGAATTTCGAGGGCGAAATTCATTTTAAGGGGGGTAGAATGTAACAGCCCAAGATTTTATAAAAAAATATTCTTTTTAATTTTATTAATGTCTTGTGTTGTACGCTACACCAAAAGGAGCTTGCACAACACACATCCTTGACTTGACTTGCATTACACGCAATCTCGACCTTCCTCGATAGCGTGTGTAGTACGCAATATCGAGTTTCACTAAACAACGATATGCTATAAAAATATTATTAAAACTAGCCGTTATGAATAGTAATAACCACTTTTTGAAATCCAGTAAATCTAATTTTTCAAAATGAACTTTATTTTTGGATTCGGAGTATCGAATTTAGCCTAAGGTGAAATTTTGGTACTTTTCGGATAACTTTCATATTCTGATGAATAGTGAAAATTACTAAATTATAATTAAAAACAACTTTTTTAATCGAAATAATTAATAGTGATAAATCATTAATTTGAGTGGTTTTAAAGTATATTTAGAATATATTTTTACAATTTAATACAATGTTGGTCATTGGATGTAGTTTCACATTTAAACTAGACATAAACAAGTGTCAATCTTTTGATAGATATTGTTTCTTAAAAACACGCTATTTGTTTTAACAGCGGGATTTAATTATAAAATTAATTAATGAAACTTTTATGTTATGAATTTGGTAAAATAGACTTCATTTTTGAATTCGGAATATGAAATATAGCTTGGGATGAAATTTTGGCATTGTTCTGAAAAACATCAATTTTTGATGAATAGTGAAACTACTAAGTAGTAGGTTAAAAACTGAATTTTGCATAAAACTTAATTTTACCGCTTCTGTGAATGGAATTTCGAAAATCCGAGAGACACGGTTAATATCAAGGACTAAAATGTGGTTCAATGAGATGAAAATAATTTTTTGGTGAATAGTAACTTTTTACTTTTTTTTACCGCGGTTAATAGTAAATTGGGTAACTAAGGGTAAATATGATATTACTATTACCCTAACACATGTCCTAATTCTATTGGACAAGTGTAATTCGACCAAAAACAAACTTAGGAATAAAATATGACCATTTAGGCCCACTTGGATTAGATTAGGACATTTATTATTAATTTATTTAAAGAAAGGTTAAAATAGTTAAAATCAAAGTTTAATAAGTAAATCATTTTTAATATGGGGTTATACATAAGATAAATTCGATTGTAAATATTCATTAGAAAGCTAAAAAGATTTCCTACATGATGGTATTTTTTTTTGTAATTTTTAGACATAAAATAATTTAATTTATTTATGACACAACGATGATGCAGTAATTATCTTATTAATGAAATATTGACATAATTAATGTTATAAACACCAAAATAAATGTAATTTGAGATTTTTTATGAATTACACTAATTTTCTAGGTTACTATGATATATTAATGTTGCTTTAATCAACTTGTTTAGAACATTTAATTCTGTTATGACTTTCACAAAAATCATATATCAAATAGTGTCAAAATTGACACAAAATAGTTTTTAAATAAAATATTATATTATTAATTGTTTTTGTATTCCTAAAAATCTAAGGTTCGGCCAAATGACTTAGATAAAGATATATATATTAATAATAAACAATTTGGGGTTCGTTTGGCATGTTATAGTAAGTTTATTAACCATATAGTGAAAGAAAACAAAAAGACATGGTAAAAGTTAAATTATTTAACTTAGAGTTAAATCTAATTGATAAGGTTAAAATAATACCCTAAACTTGTCTAAATATTATTGGTTGATAGTATTTCGACCCATCCCCACCTTATCTTCGAAATAAGACCCTTTGGAACCATTATAAACCGATTTTGACTTTAATATAAAATAATATTTTGAGATATTCCTAAGGTGCCCCTCTCCTCCCCTATAAAAGGACACCTCCTCCCCCTCCTCCTCACACCAATTTGAGCACTCAAGCTCGGCCAACCCCTGCCAAAATCTCTTCTCCACTTCCCTAGCAACATCCTAGAGGTTCTGGTCTTCCTCAAAAACAAATTCTAGTGCCCTAAGAGGAGGTCTCAAAGAGGCACTTCAAAGAAGAGGTAATTACCGTTACCAATTCTTTCATCTTTATTTCTTCTTCCACTTCTTCTTCTTAGGTTGTTTCATTATGAAGTAATAACATCAGTATCACTCATATACTGATATGTTATTATAAGTATGAAACAACCCTATTTCACCATCTATCCATCCTACGGAAAAAGAAATCACCGCGCGTGCGTACGTACGGAATACCGTCTCCACGCCGTGGTGTAATCTATTTTCCACCACCACCTTACATGGATGGGTATAATGGTGTAAAGAATAACTATACATAGTTATTACAACATCATATTGATTCTGATATATTGTATAATACACTCCAATTCAATTCAATATTTATAGAAATGATATCATCGCTCGTGCGTACGTACGGAATACCGTCTCCACGACGCGATGAGATTCATTCTCCATGTTAACCATTTAAGAATGATTATAATGTATATATAAGAAATAATAGTGAAATATATGACATTATAAAGCTACTGGATTTATGTATATATATACATATGTATGTCATCTACTTACTTCCATTTCAAGACAATAAGGAAAGAAAAACAGTGTTCATGCGTACGTACGGACTATCGTCTCCATGAACGGTGTTTTTCATTTTATTTATCTATCTATTATATATATATATATACTGAATATATATGATATATAAATCATATTTTATATTCTGGAAGTAAGTAAATCATGATATAAGTAATAATGATGTCAAGAACAACAAGTCAAAACACCTACGATAAATGAAACGATTTTACCCAAAACGCTTCTTTAACATGGAATTTACAAAAGAACGGGTAATATAATGTCATAAGTGAACCATATATGATATAATAACAATGAATATGATTCTGTAATAAGTCAATGACATTATTTAAATCATTATACAGGAGGTTCGGACACATACGAAGCAAATTGGACCTACGGTAAGGGAAATATCACAATCTCATTTTTATCCGAGATTTTTTATTCGTAAGTATTTACTGGGGTGTATTTTATAATCCACATCCATGTTTCCTCAATATGTAATATTATTTGCATCCACTTACAATAGTTTAAATCCAATTTTACCCTTCGATGAGTTTTTAGTAAAGAATAAGAAAGGAATCTTTTGTCGTTTTTCGTACGAGGTACTTTTTGACTTTTCCGACAAAAGTACGAAGAATGTTTTTTTTAACTTATACGGAACGAACGGATTTATACTGTTTTATAAAGCCTTATTTTCATGAAGCTTCCTCTAAAATATTTCATGACTATTTTCAATAAAATCTCTTTCTTTTAAAATTGCATGATGTTTTGTGAAAAGAAATTGATTTTGAAGAAGAAAGGATATTTTCCTCAAGAATTCAATTCAAGTGTTTTATCAAAATTATTTTCCATATAAGATAATAAAGGTTTCTGTTTCTATCCATATTTTTACATTGATTTGACTATGTTGTGATGAAATTATGTTTATGAATTCCTTTATCTTATATGAATGGTTTTATGATGTCATGTTATTTAAGAATCCCATTTTTATTACATGGGTTATGCAATGATGTATGATTTATGATTTTGTGGCACACATAAGAAAGGATTCATTAAGAGATGGGTGGGACCTATATCTCCCTCCAATGCATTGGGTAAAGATTTCATATCTCATGAGATAGACATGGCTGGAATGGTAGGTTATACCGGTTCAGTGAAACAGGACTGAAACGAGGATTACTCGATTCAGAAAGGGACTTTGTCCACTAAGATAGTCTTGGCAATGAGTCTTGACTAACAAGAAATGATTCTCTATGATTATGTGTGTATTCCACAATGAGTAATGTTTTAAGTAAGGGTTTCATTTTCACTACTATGATTTATCCCATGTTATGAAATTATGCTCTCTTTTGCAGGTTAAGATTTCCAAAAATGTTATGTTCTTATGAAAATTATGTGATTGATATTTCTTTTGTTTACCCTTACTGAGCATTTGAGCTCACCCTTTTATGTTTTCTTTTCCAGGATATAAAGAAAGGTTTTAGGTAAAAAAAAAGGAAGATCTTTGTGGGAGAGTTTGAAGATCTTTCACCAGGATTAGAAGATTACGTTCCGAGTTTCCAAAGACACTAAACTATTACGATCCTTGTGTGTATATTTTTGTTATGTATTAAGTATTCCGCAAAAGTAATGTAATGTTCATGTAAGTTAGGCTTCGGGTCTCTACAATCATTCTGTCCTTTTCCTAGTCGGATAATATTGTTGATTATTTTTTAATCTCACTTTTATATTGACGAAAGTATGGTGCGAGTTAAAAATTTCTAGAAGGATGGAATCTTAATATAGTAAGGTTCAAGTATATAATATTGATGAAATGGATTGGGGGTTATAGAAGATGATATTAGAGGAATGTATATAGTATAAGGATCTTGATCTTTTATTGATAGGTAAAAAGATATAATTGATGAAAAATGATGAATTTGGACTAGAAAATATTGTTAAGGTTTTGGTATGGATGTTATTATCTAATAATGTGGATTTTAATATTCATCAGGTGAATAAAAAATTAGAACTTATGAATACCATAACCAATAACTATGAGAATCATTCTGTGGTGAACAAAGTGTTTTTTATTAAGAGACCATTTGGAAGGAGAATTGCAGAAGTGGAGTCTTTTTATAATCATGTTAATAAATTAAACATGATAAAAATATGGTTTGTTTAAATAAATTTTACCGTCATAGATACATAATAAATACTATTTTTAAATGATTCACCTTATAAATATCATGATAAGATTGAAATTTATATGAATAAATCAATCAGAAAGAATGGCCTAGTGTTTTTAGATGTCCATGACCTGACTTTGAATAAGGAACATTATCATAAGTAGAAATAATAATATTTTGGTAATTTTTATAGATTGAATATGGAAACCCATAGAATAGAAGGGTTATAATAAATGAAATAGATATAGAATTCAAATCAGGACAATCTCATTTAAAGGTTTCCACATGTTTGGAATTATTGAAAATAAGGTCACCAAAAGAGGATTGTAATGAGAGGATAGATAATTCTGGAAGATACACTTCTTAATGTGGGTCTGAAAATCTATCTTCAAAAAATAGGATTGGATTAATCATAAGTGTTACTAGTTCACTTTTGTAATGTATGATGTGCTAAATGAAAATCAATTTTTTGTGATGGGTTATTTGTGATAGAAATCCATTCAAAATATTTAATTTTAGAAAAAACCATAACTATTACTATTATTTGTAGTGGAATTTTTTATTTAACCACATGGTGATACTATTTTTGATGGTTTATTTTTTACATCATAATAATTATTTTATCAATACTATTTTGTGAAGGGATTTTATATCAGTCGTAAGAATGTATTTAGGATGAAATGGTTATTCCATCAAAAAACTTATTTTCTATGATTATTTGCGATGGAATTCAATTTCAATCCCAAATAAATTTAAGTGTCAATTAAAATTCATTCTAAATAAAATTAAAAAAAATCATTATAAAATTAAGTATCATATAATATATCAAATGTTACATAGAAAGAAATACAATAATAATGTCACTTGGGTGGGGGAACAAGTCAAGTAGGTAGAGGGAACATTATCCCTAAATCATGTGTAAGATGACAGATATACTCCATTATCTCCCCCTACCACTTATCATTTTTCCATTCCTTCTCTTCCTAGATCCATTTTTTATATTTCTTTTTTTGTCACTGGTTTTCCCATTCTTTGGGATATCTCTATATAACCTCATCCTAATATCCCAACCTCACCTCATAATCTTCATTATTATATGATGATGGTGACTATGCTAATCATATTTATTCATATGATTCCATCACTTTATTTCCATACTAACTAGTTAGTGCCAACCATGAACCTATACCTATCACCCAATCATTCTAAAGACCATTCATCATCACCAGTATCCAAACAACCTCATAAAAATATTACTCTAATTAGGTCCCATCCCCACCATCAACCTCAATATGACACTCACGCATGAGATAAATATCTATATAATTTTTCTTATACAACCATATAAATTTAAATTAATAATATTTAAAAAAAATATGTTAATTTAAAAAATAAAAAAATACTAACAACAATATGTTGTTGTCTGTCACGAAAAATTTGTCCAATACTACCATTAATGTAAATCTACATGTACACATCAAACTCTGTAATGGTTGGATCAACTAAAAACTACATTAATATATCATATGAATTCAGTTTTAAAAATACAAAACTATAATTATTAAATAATATTTTTTAACAAATTTTGATGATGTATATTAAAATTAAGACTTTGAGATCTGTGTGTGACACCATGTCTACCTTTATTTTATCATCTAAAATCAGATATCCTCTATGAAGTATCTCTTATCCAATATGTGAAAAATCCCTTCCATGATTTTGTTAGGATGTAATTAGGTCAATTATTACAACAAAAATCTTAATGTATAGTTTTACATTCTATATTCATATCTCATCTATGATGGTTATAGAAAAACTTATAGAAAATATCAAGCATTCAAGCCTCTCATGCCTCCCAAATAGTAGGTTGAACGATCTCATCAACAAGATACCATAGACCATAAAAATATTTAATAAGTATAGTAAACTAAAAATTATAAAAATTTAAAATAAAATAAAAAATTATTTATACGTATCAAAAAATTCTCTAAATAAATTATGATGTAACTCTAGAGGAACACGATCCAATGAATCCCATGGAAAAAAAAATTGTTCCACAAAATAGCACTGGTCTGGCCAATTTCTAGATATGAAAACTATAAAAATAAGAAAAATTAATAAGATAATTTATAATGTAATAAATTAAATTATATATAAAAAAATAAAAATAAAATTTATTTTCTCTGATGTGGATCAAAATAAAGTGTTGTAAATCACTCTAGAACAGGATCTGGAATCATCAATTATAAAAGGCCATGATCCCTCCAAGTAGTTAGTGTTGGGTCAACTCTCTTAGATGAAGAATCAGGAATCTCATCACCATGTAGCACATCCTCAATCAAGATACAAAATGTTACATCATAGCAATCTTGATCCATATAAATCAAAAATAATTAGAATAAAATTCTCTACTCTATAAAGATATAAATATTTAATAAATTATAGAGAGTTCTTTTAAAGAAACAAACTTAACATAATATTTCCTATAAATAATTTTTAATAAATATAAAAAAATTAAAAACCTCATAAATATTTATTGAAAAATAATAATGCATCATTCTACATATCTCTCTTAATCTTCAAGTTCATCAGTGTCAATGTCTTTATATTCCTCTTCAATATCATCAACTTTCATATGAACTTCAATTTCATCGTCCCTTATAATATCAAATTCAATGGTTACATCATCAATATTATCAGCAACATAATCCCTTAACTGTGTGGTTTCATAATTGATATCTATATCTCTCAATTAAGAGGAATATTTGGTTAATTTTCTTTAAAAAAACGATATTTTTTACTTTAACTATACACATTTCATTTTTTGATAAACTATTATGATTTCATTTTTCTAAAACTCCACCAGTCATTTAAATCTCTTAAAATAGCACATTAATTTTCACAATAAACATGATGTTCTTAATATACTAGTAAAAATGTTTCATATGTAGTAATAAGACTTTTATATTTTATAGTAATGATTTAATAACATGGATAAACATGAAAGCCTCGATCATTATCAAATCAAAGATATTTAAACAGTATTATATAATTATACCTTAAATAACATAACATAATAATTTCATCATGCATCCCATAAAAGTAAACTTCAATTTATTTTTAATGATATCATTTTAATCAATAACCATTTCTCAATGACTTTTTAAACTCATTATATGAGTGTGTATGAAATATGAATCCATTAGTTTCATAAGCATTATAATATTTGACCAATTTGGTTGGTGGATTACATAGTTAGTATAATAATCTATAAATTTAATTTCTATGTTTTGATGCTTGGAAATACACAATTAAAAATATATAAATTAAAAAAAATTATTTTTAATGTTAAATCATAAAATTTAAACATAACATTCTTAAAACTAGTAGGAAAAATTATTTTGTTGGAATTTCCCAAGAAAAGTTGGTGAAATTTGTGGGAATTTTTTTTATATGACCATTGAATAATCTTTAATAAAATGCTAAAATTTAATTTTTAAAATTATTTTAATGAAATATAATTAAAATTAGTATTTACTACAATAATAATTAAATTTACTCATAATTAAAAAGAAAATATATATGATCTATGTGCATTTATTCATTCTAAAATCCATCATTAATGACAACCACCAAAACCAAACTTAGGATGATTAAATATAGAAAAAAAATGATATGTGAAATCATCATAATTTTCCTCATTATGACCCATTCTATTATGTTTGGAATAATATTAATATTTCAAATAATAGGAGTATAAAATTGAAATTTCATTCTAAAATTATGCTTCATTAATTTATTCTTCAACTAATTCATTATTCCATACCTTTTTCTTCAATTTTTTATTACATATATGGAATGGATACATCCATCATAATTATATAGAGCTTGTACATTTAGCTTCCTATAGAAAATTAAATATTAAAGTTCCTTTTAGTCAAAAAAGACCAGTGGAAATGTTTTTTCCAATTTAGATAAAGTTTCCACAACATTCGTTTTTATAATAAATAGTGCATCATATTCTATTATTTATAAACATATTTCATAGAATAAATATTATATTTCAGTTAACACATAAAATATTAATGAATTCAATAGCCCTATGGGGATAATTCACAGTAATATTTGAATGATGACATGATTGTCATGACTTTTTAACAAGGTAATATGTCCACATTTGATGAAATGAGAACTATTTAAAGAATTTCCATCAGGTAACCTCAGATATCCAATCCAATAATATTAAAATAACTAAATTTCTTTAATAAGTGCATAATCAACTTTTGGATTCCTTAATTTTTGAGATCTTTCATCTACAAACAACTCAAGTTCAAGAATCCTATAAATTTGGGCAAGATATAACCATGTCATCATAGTATCATTGGTCTTTAAAAGTGTGCTAACATGGTATGAAATATCTTATCTAGATTTTTCTTCTGAATATGCATTACATATACCATGTGGTGAACTAATAAATTAGATAAATATAGAAACACAGCAAAAAATCCTCGCTTTATCCAATTACAATCTCTCTCAAAACAACTTATTTATTGTTTGTTTATATTTTGTAAAAAATTAATAAGAGGAAAAAAAGATAAATAGATTTTAATAGAATACCTGATATCATATTTTTGGGTTTATCTCATTAAATTATACCTTTTTTATAATTATTTTTATTCCATTACAATGGATGATCTGAATGAAGAAATCTGTGTTGATAGTTGAAAAAACAATTCTTTCATTCATTGACGGGAATGAATGATTTTTTTCTCACAAAAAGTATGGAAAAGATTTGGGAAATTTTATATTCCAACCAGTTAACATACCATACACTATAAATTCAATAATTTTCCACACTAATACTGCTTTGAGTATGAAATTGTGACATAAAAGTATATCATATATAGTTACACCATCATTCCACAATAAAATTAACTCATCGATTAATGATGAAAAATAAACAAAAATATAATTTTTTGAATATACTATAATTATTAATTCCAAATATATATGGTTCTTTCATCAACATCTATGTAATTTAGTTGTGTGGAGTTATAGAAAAAATCCATCATGAATATGGACAGTCATAAGAAACAAATGGATAAAAACCATTAGTATAAAGACACAATCGAATGTTATGAGGTTATAAAAATATACACATTGAAGCATAATATATTTTTTTATATTTATAATTTAATGTTTTAGTTTTTCACTATAATTTTTATAATGGAACTCAGGTTGAATCCTTGATGATAGTACTATTTTTTGAGTCAGTTTTTTTATCTTTTTTTTGGAAATAGGGGGGTGTTTATAGAGCTTAAGTGAAATGATTTATTGTATAATTTAATTTAAAAAATTAAAAATATTAGTCTGAGTTCATTATTATCGATACATGATTATGATATATTTTTTATTTTTTAAATATTTTACTAAATTAACACCCACTTCCCAAGACAATTTTGATCATAATTTCTAATTATTTTGACTTTAATCCAAGACATAACAAGGGTTTTAGTATTAGTAAATAATTTTTTATGGAATTTTGTTTAGGGTTCCAATAATTCATTTAATCAACATGTTAAACCAACCATGTCCTTAATCTATGGTAATTCATGTTTTCACATACACAATCTTAACCTAAATAACATTTAATGTCGAAATCCTCTCAATCAATTGACATCCCCAAATTATCAATCACCCAAAAAAATTATTTAATCATCCATTTATATGGTTAATAATATGATTCATGAATTATTTTTGGATGATTGAAAGAGAAAAAAAAATAACGGGACTAGAAAAGAGTTATGTGCAAAACAAAAACATGAATGGTGATGATAGTATTACAATCATGCTCTATTTTTTCCATTATTACATGATTTATTACATAAGAATATATTTAATAAAACCTATATGATCGATAATTCTTGTGTATTTGATATTAGGTACATTAAATAACATCATAAATCATGTAATACATCATTTTTATTGAAAAATTCTTTAATATTCTCAAAATACTCTTTCAGACTTAAAACGACATGGGATAACTTGGGGAAAACATAAGAAAAGGCTGAGCTATAAATCTGAGTAAGGGAATAAAAATTCAATAAGTGATAAATTTTATACAATATATATATCAATGAGGAACAAAAGGAACATGAATAATAATTCATTATATATCAAGATAATCACAACATGGGAAATGTGGAATCAATTTAAAACACTAAATCAGACACATATTTCAATGCTAAACCCAAAAAAAGAAATCCTAGTGGAAAAATCCCCTTAAAGGAATCGGGTTTACTCCATATCCCAATGTGATGAATTGTGACACTAAACATTACCCAATGCATTGGAGCGCCATTTGGAAGCAACCAACGTATTCATTTCATTCTCATTCTTAAGTGTTCCACATAGATCATAAAAAAAGGATTCATTCATTCTTCTAATTTATTCCATGACCACTGAATCTGTAATAAATATATATATGTCCCAAACAAATAATTATATGTGCATAAAGGTTAATATCATTGATATAGAAATGGTTATGGGATTTACTACACAATTGTTTTGGCATGGAAAATCACAGTGAAATTTCATCACAATAATAGTGTTACTTAAAAATACATAAAATGGTTGAAGAGAGATAAAAGGGTATCTAGTAATTTGGAAATAAAATGGGAAATAATAAGGAATTGGAAATAAATTTCCCAACTCTAGGAAAAGGAAATAAAATATATAGTATTATAAAGAAAATTTAATAAACAATAGATGTTGAGGATCCCTAAAGGAATTTTTTTCATAGTAAAAACTTAGGTAGGGGTCCAAATAAGGGGGGATAAATGATAAATAATTGAAATAAAATAAATTTAAAAGTAATGTAATTCTTATAAATTAATTGAAATATATCGAATATAAATTAAAATAACTAATTTCAAATAAGGTTCTTGAATTACAAAGGTTTAGAGGAAGGTGAGGATTTCAGTATAGTAACGTCTTAGTTAAGGGTCCAAAGGAGAGAGGATAAATGATCCCTCATTCAAATAAAACCAATTAGAAAGTAAGATAATTATTATAAATTAATTAAAATATAACTAATTTAAATTAAATTAACCAATTACAAAAAATGTTCTTGAATTTGAAAGGATGAGAGAACAGTGAGGATCCCTTACTTGAGTATGTGATTCCAAAATCATGGTAGGGGCTTTTCAAGACCTTGGGGAACCTTAGGAGGACTATAGAGAGTGTAGAGAAGAGTATGGTAAAAATCTAAAGAGTTTTATTGAAGTTAAATTGGATCATAGGTGGTTTTATATAGGAAAATATGGGGATTTTATTATTATTTAAGTTTTGAACTCTACATAATAAAATATACAAATCCACAAACCATCCCGTGATTTTTTACCACAGTTTCTTCCAAATGGAATTTTTTTAATATTTTATAATTATAAGGTTTGAAAATCCTAATATAATTCCTTTTATAATGTGGATTGGAGTCACACTCTTAAAGAAAGGATTTTAAAACCATGAAATATATTATAAGTTTGGGAGGATTCATAATGGTTTTATAAAATTAATAAAATAAATATAAAATCAAATTATTTTAAATTTAAAACATAAATTTGGTCCTGGATCCCATTTATAGTAATTATCACATCACTTTGGGTTCATTATGATTTCATAATACACAAAGTATATTTATATGATATCGAATTTTTACCTAAAAAATCAGTTATCTGAGAAAATTATCAAAAATTCACCATTGGAAAATTCTGATGTTATGATTCAAAAAATAATATTCATTTTATGTAAATATTTTTATAAAAAAGTGAATTTTCACTTTTAAAATAAAATTTACATTTATTAAGAAATGATTGGTTTTTTACAATAATAGTTTTCAAACCCTTATAAAAATTACATTTGACTTAATTTGAAAGATATGATCATTTATATTTGATAAAAAATATTTAAAATATTATTTATTTCTAAAATTCATTAATTTATATATTCATTATTTTAATTTTGTTATTAATTAAAATTCAATTTATGATTTATTTTATCAAAATAATAATCATCAAAAAAGAAAAATTAATAACCTGAAAATATACTCATTATTATATGAAAAAGGTACATATTGATATTTCTAAGGTCTTGATACATATACCTTTAATAAACTAGAAAAATCTCTATGAGTAAGGTGTGTGATGGAGGGACTTTCATGGGGTGGTTCGGCGAACATGATTTCGATCTTCATCTCGATGTGCTTAAACTTCTCCCATAAACTATTTCACACAAGATTAAGTTGTTGGATTATAAATTGGGCTTGGTCAAGGGAAGATCTTAGAAAAATTATCTCCCTTAGAAGCTCTGAAAATGGGATTTATAGGGTATGATCATTCTGGTTGAGTCTATCACTTATTTTATCCATTTCAATTGGATTTGTTATAACACTATATTTATAATAATGATATGGTCATTTTTTCAGTGGTTAAAATATAAATGGTAAGATACTTAATGGTATTTTTAATCTAATTGGATATAATGAAATAAAATAAGTTCATGTGTTTTATCTAACTATATAATATAATAAGATTCTTATCTAAATCAAAATGGATGTTTTTATTTATAACAATTCATGTTGTTACAATCTTCCCCCTTAAGAAATTTCATCCTCAGAATTTTATTTTCCCACACTAAAATAGATGAGGTTAACTCTATTTCATAAGATCCTATGGTTACCACATTTCTTCTTCAAACATGTGGTTTCTCCACCACATTTTGAAAGGGTACAATATCTTATTTCATATATATTTCTCTCTATAATCTAATATCATCAAAGGCGGATCTTCATAGGATAGATCATTCTCCAATGTTACCACCTCAGGAATGAGTACATGTGAGAGGTTTATTATGTACTTACTCAATAGGGATACATTGAATATATCATGTTCTTGATATAGGTTTAGGGGGAGTGTTAGTCGATAGGCCACCACTCCAATTAATGCGATCAAGGATATCAAAAGGGTTGATGTACCTTGGATTAAACATTAACTTTTTACCAAATATCATCTCTTTCTTGCATTGAGATATATAGAGACAAAAATTGTCTCCAATAAAAAACTCTAGGTCTTATCAAATATTTCTATCATAGAGCTTCTATCGACTCAAAGTAGTATTGATGTACTGCTGAATAGTATTAACTTCTTACACTATTTTCTCAAACATTTCTTGACCGAGCAATTTTCATACCATAATTTCCTCCCAACATGATGGTGTTGTTTACCTATTCCCATAAAGGGATTTATATGGAGCCATTTGTATGCTCAATTGGAAAATGTGGTTTTAATATAACTTGACTAGAGGAAGATGTTAGCCCCATCCGCCTTTGAAGTCAATTAAGTATGCTCTCAACATGTCCTCAAGTGTCTAGATAGTCCACTCTGATTTTACTTTAGTATGTGGGTGATAAGTCAGGATAAAGTTCAAATCATTATTCAGAGCATGTTCGAGACTCTTCAAGAAATTAGAGGTGAATCTTGGATCTATATCAGATATAATCGATAGTGGTACTACATGAAACCTTTCGACTTCTCTTATTTATATCAGTGCAATTCGATCAAGTGATAAATTCTTTAGAATTGCATTGTGGTGATTAGTCTTTGAAATATGATCCAGAACAACCCATATTGCATTTTTCCCCTAAATTTATTCATAATTATTATGACAAATTCATTGGTGATGTTCTCCCATATCTATAGGGGTGTAGGTAATGTTTTCATCATCCCCTTGGATTTTTTTCCCTTTCCACTTTCACTGGTTGGGATACAGTATATCTTTATATATAATCTCTGATATCTTTCTTTATATTGTCCCATAAATATCATTCATGGAGATCTCGATACATCTTTGTGCTTCCTAGGTGGATGTAGAAGGTTGAGCAATGAGCATCATCCAATAGTTCCTTATTTAACTATGTATTTTATGGTACACATAGTATTGACTCAAATCACACAACTCCTTCTTTAGTAACATTAAATTATGAGTATTTCCCTTTTCTTATAGTTTCTAATTTCTTTTGAATTCCCACATTACCCCTTTGAGCATCATTCAACTTCTCCAGAAGGGACAATTGAGAAATAAATTTTTAAAATATTGATGATGTTTCTTTTATTTATGAATCTCATGTCAGTCCTTTCAACATCTATGAATATGGGATCCCTCTCAATTCTCATTTTTGATAGAATTTTTGGATCCTTTTTTACCTAGAGAATATGTCACCTCGTTATCATTCACCTGATTCAAGTGGATTGAGAATTCATAGTACTTGATCATCTCTAAACGTCTTTGTTGGTGCATATTCATCTCTTTATGTGTGAATATATATACATGAGGATTTTGTTATCCACATATATTTCACACTACTCCCCAAAGAGATAATGTCACCATATTTTCAATGAAAAGATCATAGATTCCAACTCTATATCATGTGTGGGATAGTTTTTCACATTAAATTTATTGGACTTGAATCCTAGATTATAAAATTTTTTTTCTACATTAACACATTGCACAATTGCTTCTTCAAAGCATTGTTGAATATTATAAATAGATCTCCACTTGTGGGTAGTGTGATTACAAGAATACTGATGAACCTCCTTTTTAAATTAATGAATCTCTCTTCACACTCATCATTCTAATAAAACATAAATTCATTATAAGTTATCATGGAAAGAGGGTTTTACAATCACAATAAATTTCTCACAAATCGGAAATAATACCAATATAACCCAAGGAAACTGCAAATATCTGTCAAAGATTTTGGCTCTTTCGTCGTTCAATTACTTCCATTTTTGAAGGGTCCATATATATCCCATTTCTTATTATGATATTCACCAAGAAAGAGACTTCATTCAACCAAAACTCACATTTTCTATACTTGATGTAAATATTCTCCTATTGTTGTGTCTTTGGTACTTTGCTCAGATGTTTCTCATGCCCATAATTGATTTTAAAGAATATTAGAATATCATCTATAAAGAATACTACAAATTTGTTGAGGTAATATCTAAATACTCTTTTCATAAAGTCCATGAAGATTGATGGAACATTAGTGAGTTTGAATGGAATCAGTATGAACTCATAGTGCACGTACCATGTATAAAAAGAGGAAATGGGGATAGCTTCCTTCTTCACCCTTACATGATAATATCCTAACCAAATATCCACCTTGGAGAAGTATTTTTCTTCACATACCTGATAAAAAAATTCATCAATCTGAGAGAAAGGGTACTTGTTCTTAATAGATATCCTATTGAGCTCACAGTAATCATTAAAAAGGCACATTGACCCATCCTTCTTCTTAATGAAGTGAAATAGTACACCCCATTGTGAATCACTTGGGTATATGAACTCTTTATCCTGATTCACCAGTAGTTTTTTATTTATCTCCTCATGTTCTACAATAACCATTCTATGTGGATTATTGGATAATGGAAACCCCCAAGTATAATATTGAATGAAAAATAAAACTCTTGTCTATGAGGAAGACCAGGAAATTCCTTACGAAACACATCATTGTATTCCTTCACAATAATCATGTCTTCAAGGATGGTTATTTATTTAGAATCAATTATTTGAGCTACATACTCTTTATCATAGGTAAAACAATATCCATTCTTGAGATGATGGTGCTAAATAATATTCATCCTCCTCCATGTACTAATATAGAATCGAGGTTCGATTCTTAATACGGAGAGTTATTTCCTTCTTATATAAATTTAAGTTGGATCTATATTAGGAAAGGCAATCCACTCCCAGAATTTCATCAAATCCCACCATTGGTAGTACAATAATTTTTTCTATGAATTTCATCCCACAAAATATGATACGGTATGATTTATATATTTGGGATGAAATAATTACCCCATTTTTTATTGTCACTGGAATATCTACATCCATAATTTGTGGTGGTGTTATTGTAGTTCTAAAAAACCTTCATGATATGAAGGAATTCCTAGAACCATAATCAAAAAGTATGTTTTATATTATTGAATAAATAATAGCATACATGTCACCATTTTTTTAGGATCCACCTTAGTGGTTATGATGGAAAAATCTCTCACTTACTGGTTTGGAGGTTACTGGTTGTCTCTGAAATCCCTTGTCTTAGGAAATTGGTTTGAAAAGTCCCCTAGTTCCTTATAGTTGAAGTAATTAACAATATTTAAAGGGTTGATAGGAGTAATTATTTCATTCCTCTCATTAGCGGGTTTCTCCTGTCAGAAATTTCTAGCTCAGTTTCCTTCTTTCCCATAGCTGAAGCATTTCTTCATTCCTATTAGGAAATTCCCTGGGTGCTTCTTCGTGAACCTTTGACAAGAGGGATATTGAAATTTCATGGCATCGTTTGATTTCTCCATTATACCACCAAAAATAAATTCCACTACACTCTTCTTATTCCAATGATACACTTAATATTTTCCAACCTCCATTTCAACTTTGAGGGAACATCAAACAATTTCCTCACTTCTATCAAAGTCATAAATCTCCAGGGATTTTCATAGACTAGGTTTTAGCCCACCAAAGATGCATTCAACCTTTTATTATAGGGTAATGAAAGACCCATATGTGTATTGTGCAAGTGTTGTGAAGTTTACCTCATAAGCCCTGATATATTCATCATACTTTTTCTTGTGGGAAAGGAAATCTATTTTTATTTTAAGTCATAGAGTAAGAGGAAAATATATATCAAAAATAATTTTCCAAAATTCCTTCCACTCCATCACATCAATATCTTCCTCAGGCTTCATATTCTTGGTCAAATACCACAACTGATCATCTTCTGCCTCCATAAAATAAACATCCAATAGATCCTTCTCCTTATCATAACTTTTAAGGATGGAAAATTTATTCTCACTGGATTTTATTTATTGTTATGTGATTAAGGGATCATATGATCCTTTGAAGGTTGGAGGCTTTTATCACAAGAATCTCTCAATTGTGGTCTGTTATCTATTAGGGGGGTTTGGGTGATCCTCTAGATCTATTTTTCTATTCCGAACTAGAGTTAGCAGAGATAATATTTTCATAATGTTTGTGATTCCTACTTGCATTGGGTTGGGCATCTCTTTGGGGAAGTCAACTTATTTCTCATTCCATCGATTGTTTCCCGGATTGCACCTATTTCTAACCATTGGATAAAATGTACATAAAATTATGGATGAGTGATTTTAAACAATTAAACACATAAAGGTGGGTTCTAATGACATTTAAGGGATAACTTATAAATTTTATTTATTTTCATAACATATGAGTTTATAGGCTTCAATCTATGTTATCTATAATATATTTCCTAATATGTATTCTCATGAGAGATTTTTAGTTCCCTAAATTATGGTTCATAAAAATCTTATAAATTTACCAAAACATATCTCATGTGGGTGTTAAACTAAGTGCACGGTAAGGCCCTTTTTTGTGTACCAGGTTACCCTGATTCAGGTCTGGGACACCTTGTCCGAGTTATTACTCCTGGGTACGTCTATTGTAGAACCACATTCACTTGTAGTATCCATACAGTGGTGTATTGAATGATTGAACACTTAATCTATACTAACAAAATTTAGGTATGTTTTCTTATACTTAGTCTTTTCAATAAGGATTTCTCTAGAGTTTTCTAATCAAAATCCCAAATATTACTAAACTTATCCTATAATACCAATTATAACAAACATGCTCTTTATCTCATATAAATACTATTTTATTTAATAATAATAAACTTAATAAAACTGGGATGGTCAATAATTCTAGTGTATTTGTGAATTATGTACATTACACCACAACATAAAATCAGGGATACCACATTTTTACTGAAAACTTCTTTAACAAGATAAAATTACTCCTCCAAACATAAAATTGATTGGAATAACCTAGAGACATACATAATAAAGGGGTAAGATATAAATCCTAGTAAGGGAATAAACACATCATAAGTGATAAATTTTATATAATAGGCATTTCAATGTGGAATA
This sequence comes from Viscum album, assembly GCA_963277665.1. Classification (NCBI taxonomy): domain Eukaryota; kingdom Viridiplantae; phylum Streptophyta; class Magnoliopsida; order Santalales; family Viscaceae; genus Viscum; species Viscum album. Next base: position 1,494,814,656 of record OY728159.1, read on the forward strand.
AAAGGAATATTGATAATAAGGAATGATATAGCATGATAATCATAACATGGGAAATGTGGCACCAACTTAAAACAATGAATCATAAACATAGGTAAAGGATAAACCCTCCATGAAATAATGGTGTAAAAGGTACCATAAAGGTATTAGGTTGAGTCCCCATCCAAACACGACATATCATGAAACTAAACATTACCTAATGCATTAGAGATCTATCTGGGTGCACTCATCCTATTCATTTAATTCTCATGCTTAAGTGTGCCACATAGATCATAAAAGAGAAATTCATTCATCCTCATAAATTATTTCATGATCAAGGAATATGAAATAAATACATATAAGTCCCTAATAAATATGTATATGTTCAAAAAGGTGTCTAACCTAGATAGAAAAATTAGTATAGTATTAATTACACAATTTTTTTGGCATGGAATATCGCAGTGAAATTTCAGCAGCATAATGACGTTATTTAAAAATTCATAAAAATTGTTGGTGGGAGAGAAAGGTGTATATCATAACTTGGAAATAAAATGATATATAATAGTTACATGAAATGATAGGCCCTAGATTTAGGAAATGGAAATAGAATGCATAATTTCATAAAGAAGTTTGTATAAAGAAGAGAATGTGAGGATCCCTTAATAAATTTTGGGATAGTAACGGCTGGGTAAGGGTATAAATGAGGGAAAATAAATGATCTCTAATTAAACTAAAATCAATTGAATATTAATGGAATGGTTATAATTGAATTAAAATATAACCAATTGAAATTAAAAGAACTAATTTCAAAGAAAGAGCTTGAATTTGAAAGGAGGAGAGGAATGTGAGGATCCCTTAAGGAATTTCAGCATAGTAAAGGATTAGGAAAAGGTCCAAATGAGTGAGGATAAATGATCCATAATTAAAAAAACATAAATTTTAAGGTAAGATAATGATCCTATATGAATGAAAATATAACCACTTTAAATTAAAAGAACTAATCTCAAAGAATGGGCTTGAATTTGAAAGGATGAGAGGAAGGTGAGGGTCCCTTACTTGAGTGTGTGACTCCAAAATAGTGGGATGGGATTCCAAATAGATTGTGGGAACATTGGGAGGGATCTATAGAGTGACGGTAATAGTATTTTCATGATCCAAGAAGTTTTAGGGCATAAAAATTAGAGTTTGGGTGGGATTATATAGGAAAATAGGGGATTTCTTTACTATAAAGGTTATGGACTCTACACAACAAAATATAAAAAACCAAAATCCCACCCATGGTTTTCTATAATGTTTTTTTAAAAAGAGAGTGATTTTTATTATTTTATAATTCCAAGGGCCGGACTTATTAAAATGATTCCCTTTATTGTGTAGAGGTGAGTCACATTCTTAAAGAAAAAATTTTAAAACCTTAAAATATATGATATGTTCTTTAGGATTCGTAATGGATTAAAAATATAAATCAAATAAACCTAAAAAATGTTATTTTAAATTGTAAAAATATATTTTTTTTATTATATCCCATTAATATTAATTATTACATAACTTTTCAGTCATTATGATGTGATAATATTAAAAGTATACTTATATGGTATTTAATTGTTTCCTGAAAATTTTATTATCTTTGAAAATTATTAAAAATTCACCATTTGATAATTTTTATGTTATGATTCCAAAAATGATATTCATTTTATCTATTAATTTTCTAAATATATTAACTCTGAATTTTAATATAAAATCAACATTTATTATGAAATGGTGGTATTTATTTACAGTAACAGTTTCGAAACCTTCACAAAAATTACATTTGACTTCATAAAAATTATATAATCATTTATATTTGATAAAAATTATTTAAAATATTATTTATTTAAAAATACATAAATTCATTAATTCATTAATTCATTAATTAAATTTTAATATTAATTAAAAATAAAATATGTGCTTTATTGTGTCCAAATAAAAATAATTCACAAAGTAACAATAATAGGATTAAAATATAATAATTATTCCATACAAAAAAGTAAATATTAATATTTCTAGGGTCTTCATACATATCCCTTTAATACACTAGAAAACACCCTAAGAGTAAGGTGTGCTATTGAAATAATTTCATCGGGTCGTTCAACAAACATGGTTTTGTTCGTGGTCTTGATGATCTTGAAATTCTCCCATAAAAGTTTTCACTCATGCTTAAGTTATTGGATATCATCATGGGTCTAGCTAGGAAAAACCCCAAAAATGATATCTCCCTATATAGATCTGATAAATTAGATTTATAGGGTACAATCCTATTGGTTTAGGCCATCACTTTCTTTTTCTATTTTAATTGGATTTGATAAAACAATATATTTATGCAAATAATCTGATCATTGTTTAAAAGTTATATTATAAATTGCAAGATAATTAACCATATTTGAAATCAAATTTGATATAATAAAATAATATAATTGAATTTGTTTTCAATAACCATATTATATAATAAGACATTTAATTAAATCAAAAGGTAAATTTTTATTTATAATAGTTTGGGTCGTTATATAGAGTTAAAACACACTTTGGATTGACTGAGAATGTGTAAAAAGGGAATGATTTTCAACTTGATTTAAAAAAATTTAAGGACACTAGTATTTCACAAAATATGGCTGTTGAGGATAAGATATTATTAATATGAAACATGAATTAAAATTTTACAGAAATTATAGTGAAACATACATGATTACAATTGAAAACAAGTGAAATCAAACATGAAATGGAATGTGGGGAAGGTATTTATCTTATTTAAACAAGAGTAAGAAAATTTATCTCAAAATTTTTTAAAGTCTATGGTTATTCCAATTCTCCTCCTTCAATATTGAAATGTCAAACCAATACAAGGGGAATATGGGGTGTATCTATAGCCTAAATTAGTGGAATGTTTTCCTTCAAAAACTTCCCATCAAGTTGAATCATCAATTATTCCACGAATATAGAAAAATTTCAAAAAATAATCTTCTTAAAAGTATTCTATATGGATGTGGTAGTATAAAAATAACATCTGACATGGTTTCCACGTAATTGGGTACCTGATTTAGTGGGTCACATGGACTCAGTTGCGCCTCCCCATACATCAATTATTGTCAAAAAGAAGATAGGGTGTAAAGGTTATATTGTGGGCAGACTATGGCCTCATATTAGAGTGGCACACTATATTTCACCACAAACATACAAAAAATGAATAATATACAATCATACATAATAAAATAGTAGTGTAAGAATAAATAATGAAGAAACTAAATAATAATAATATCATTAGCCTCTAGGCAGTGTCGTATACAATGATTCATGGCTTATAGATATAGAATAGGGGAAAGGGGACAGGAATACACAAGCATTCACTAAAAAGTGAAAAAAATGAAAAAAAAAATTGAGCCACTAGAATCCCAAACATATGCTTTGTCCTCTACTCCTATACTGCATCTAAAAGTAAAGCACATCAAAACATTATAGTAGGGAACTTTCCCTTATCCATACCTATATAAAAATAGTCTACATGAGTACCAAATTCAGCCTAAGGAGGGTGTGAGATAAAATCCTAGTAGGTCACCACCAATGGTTTATATAAGTGATCCAAGTATGGATCATATCTGAATATTGCATAAGTATATATAAATAATATAAAATGCTGAATAAATAAACACTACCCTTCTCAGGTTCCTAAAGGACACCTGGAGGCTCTACCCGCTACGGATCACCTCCAGAATGAGTGTCTCATTTATAACTATAGATATAGTAATAATATATATATAGTATAGTTATATATTTTTTCCACCTTTATGGACCAATTATATGCAGATATAAGTGGCTATATTCCAAGAATACTAGGTTCTAGCTCGACCCGGGCGTAACTCAAACACCTATTACCATTATAAATGAGATTATAAGCTCATGAAAAAGGGAACATTCCCTGCATATCATAATGAGTAAGACAATTCATTCTCACACTTGATATTGTGGTTGTTTTGTCATGCTAACACCCCAAAAAAGTAACGTGGTGCATCTTTTCCACCATCCAAATAGTGTCAATATTGTGAGACATCACGCTCAACATCCTATGTAAGGGAGATTGAATCATCATGCCCAATATAACCCTTATCATCATTCCACAACCCATATCAAATTGGTAATAATATTTATAATAATAGGTGTGATGAATTACCTCACATGAAATACATTCATCAATCCTAGATATAGACAATTCACTACAAAAGTCAGAAAAGGTATTTAAAAAAGCTTGGAATAATAGGCATGTCCTTACAACCCTTTATAAATCATTTTATTTAAAAAAAATTAATACTTTTAAGGAAGTATATCCATGATGAATAATAAATTATATTTGATTTACTCCATTCAATCTATCAAAAAATGGAATTTCATTGTTCACGGATCAAAGAGTCATTTAGAAGGTTCCATTGTCACCTAGGTAACTACCTATAAGTAAAGTTACAATTTTAAGTTGTTCCAAGCACATGTAAGGTCCTTTTGTTAAAAAATAATTATATAATAGAGTAAATTCACTTTATATTCCAATTTGAATGCTTGTAAGGCATTCCGGGAATTTACCCAATTAATTATAGAGGGGAAATTCAATCAGTAACACCCAAGGGGTCTCCTTGATCATGTTTGACATCCTCTATTTACATAACAATTATTATCGGGAGAATAAAAAGTTTCATATACCAATTTAAGATGATGAAATCAATTTTATGGATACGTGTGTGGAAGGATGGTGTGTGGCACAATGTCATGTCTATAAAAACACTAAAACATTTGAGGAAAATGATGATACAATCTATATTAGGTTCTTTGTTGACTCATCTTCTGATGGAGGCCTCATATTCAAATTAGTTTAGGAGAAATATAATAAATAGTCTAACTCCTTGAAAATAGGAAAAAATATTGCATGTAAATAGCATAATAGATATGAAGATAAAATGTGATATGAAGGGAGAAGACTTAATAACATAATATTAGCTATCCAACTCCTTTGAAGGATCTTTATTTAGACTTTTTTTGTGGGATATATTTAAGAACCTGGGTTGAAGGTGGTAGGAGTACACGGGGGGAGAGTAAGAATGAGTCTGTTGGAAATTGGAAGAGGAAAGAAGAAAAGGGGTTTATAATTTCATTAATTTATAAAGAGTAATTTCAGCCATAATATAAGGGTGCACAATTTAGATGCATTCTTTAGACAAACCATGATCCCCTTACTATCCAAGGGAATACCATGCATGTTTAAGGTGCATAGTTTTCCTAACCATGCAAAAACTAGATTAAATACCACTTTCCAACCACAGTAGTTTTATGAAATAGGCATGATCCTAGGGTTGCATCATTGTAGAAAAATCATGTGGCCCTCTGCTGGTCAAAGTGTTTCTACTTGGTTACCCCTCATAGTATCTCTAATTGTGTGGTAATAGTGTGTTCTACCCTGTTTTTCCATTTTCTCAGAACATCAGGCTCTGAACAATCCCCTGATGCTTCTGGTAATTTCCTTAGGTTGTAGTACACATTTATATTGATTAATCTATGGATTAAAATTGAAAAACAAATTATCCATACCTTTCTTAAAATACGGATTGTTACAACCTCCCCTCTTTAAATAAATTCATCACCAAGTTGGAATTATAAGAGGTATCATCAGCTAGGAGTTCCAACCACTAAGCTTGTATATCAACTTCCAATTATACAACTCCTACCAAAGGAATTGACCTACCTCTATGTGTCTTCAAACTCCAATAAACAATATGCACTGGATACTCATCGAATGAAGCATCCATATAAAGATAATTCTCATCAAGATTTAAGACATGGGATGTGTCTAGATAATATTGAAAAAGATGAAATTTGTTAAATATATCATGCATATACTGGTATCCATGAGGAAGCTCTATATGGTAAGCCACTAGTATGATTCATTTCACAACCTTGAAGGGTCCAACAAACCTGGGTGAGATCTTACCCTACCTCCAAAATTTTCTATAGAGAAAGCTATGTGATACCCATAAGAAAACCTAGTCTCCAACCTCAAACATGAGAGGTCATCAGTATCAGTTTGCATACAACCGATGTCTAGATTAATATTTCATCATGTGCTTTTTGATCAACTAGACTTACTCTGTAGTCTCTAAAATGAGATGTGGTCTAAGCATAGTTTCCTACCCTACCTCTTGCTAGTATAAAATCGAATAGAAATTCCTACCATATAAGGATTCATAAAGAACCATCTCTACAGTATCCTAAAAGTTTTTATTGCATGTAAACTCAACAAAGTGAATTTGTTTGTCCCAAAACCTCCAAATTCAAGGACACATTCATGAAATGTATCATATAACACCTAAATAGTACACCCTGTCAGTCCATCTATCAGTAGTGATAGGTTGTGCTTAGAATAACCTATGTACCCAAGGCCTTCTCCAATCTATGCCATAACCATGATGTAAAGTGATTTTATCTATAATAAATGATAGGAAGAAGATCTCCATGAATACATATGACATCCTTGATGTAAATACTCCCTAGATCATTTACTAAGAAGTTATATTGTATAAGTAAAAAGTGTGTGACCTTCATCAAATGATCAAATACAACCAACACTATATCGTTTCCACAAAGTGATATGGGTAAAACAGTCTTAAAATCCATTGAAACATCATTCCATTTCTACTCAGGAATAGATAGTAGCTATAAAATCCCGGTCGATAGTTAATGTTCTTCCTTCACCTACTGGAAAGGGGAATACCGATTGATGAAGCTAGAAATATCACATTTAATACCAAGACACAAATACTAGGGATGTATTCCTTGATATATATTGGTGAAGCCAAGATGAACTTCCCAATATGAGTCATGAAATTCCCACATCAACTCCTCTTTGATTTATATTGGGACCAATACACACCCATCGAATAGTATAGTATAATCCCTATCCATGATCCAACCAAGTGATGTGTCATCATCTAAGACACTTTTCCTTTGGACATGGATTTTTGGATCAGGTAGTTGCCTCATTCTTACCTATTCCAAATGAGTAAAGGTCACTATTAAGGCTATGAGGATAGTCTGTACATGGTCCTCCTGAAAAACCATGTATGTCTCTTCCATTTTCCACTGGCCTTATAAACTTCATGTGTTAGATTATTCTAGATTAGGTCATTGGATACAACATTTCCTTCGCAAGTTGTGTAGGCAAGCATGAAATCAAATGATTTTAGGTATTTGAGCCACTTGTATTGTCTGTGATTTAGATCCTACTATGTAAATATGTACATTCAGATTTTTTGATTTTTGAATACCGAAAATCACTATCCAAGTAGATAGTATCTCCAAAAGTGTATATCATAAACTATAGTAGCTAGCTTAATTTCATGCATCAAGTAATTCTTATCATGAGGCCTCAATTGACAAGACCCGTATGTGATGAATTGCTCTTCCTACATCAAACGAAACTCCAATATTAACACCTAATATATCATAGTAGGAATTATAATTCCTACATAGATATGGTGGAATAGTTATTGATAATGAATTCAATATTCCATTAAACTCATGAAAGGATACTTCACAATATTTTTACCATATGAATTTCACACCTTTCTTGGTCAATCGTGTAACTAGCGTTGCAAGATTTGATAATTCTTGGATGAATCATGTGTAATACCTATAAATCCCCAAGGAACTCTATGTGTCTAATTAATTATTGGGATTATCCTAGGAAACCATTGATCTCACTTTCATTGGGTATACTGAAACTCCTGACTCCTAGATAACATGACCCAATAAATGGGTTTTGTTGATCTAAAAGTGGAATTCACTGAGATTATCATAGATTAAATTCTCTCTCAATGTATTCAACATGATCTCAAGATGGTTGGATTGGTCATGTATGGACTGTGAATAAAAAATTATATCATCAATAAATATCACCATGAATGAATCTAGATATGAATGGAAAACTCGAATCCTAAGATCCATAAAGACTGCTGGTACATTCCTGAATTTAAATGGCATGACCACGTACCCATATAGACTATACCTACTCCTAAACATTGTGTGAGGTATGTCTAATGAATTAACACACACCTGATGATATCCCAACCTCAAATCTATCTTGGAAAACACTCTTTATCCTTGAATCCAATCAAAGAGGTCATATATTCAAGGTAGTGGATACATATTCTTTACCTTAAACCTTTTAAATCGATGGTAATCCACTCAAATTATAAGGGTACCATATTCCTTCTTGGAAAAAAGACCAGTTAACCCCATAGAGAAGTGTTGAGGCATATAAATCCTTTAGCCTCAATATCCTCTAACAACCTATTGAGCTCCAAAAGCTCCATAGGTGTCATCCTATAAGGTGTAATGGTCACTGGTGAAACTCTTGGAAAAAACTCAATAATGAAATATACCACTCACACTTGAGGTAGACAAGAGAAGACTTTTGAAAAGGAATCATTTAAATAATATACTATACGAGTAAAAATAGTGGGTCTTAACCCCATACTATCTAAGAAAAGACAAGCAATCTGATCTATCACACTACACATCCTTTGATACTCAGGTCCACATTGTATCCAAAGAACATCCCACTCTCCCTTATATACATACCTACCAACGCTTTATGATGTAAATGTCACCCTTTGACTATAGATATTAATATGGGCTCGATAGGGAACTAACAAGTTTGTATTGATGATTACATCAAATCTCGTTATGTAGAGGATGAAAAGGTTCCATATAAAGAGGTATCTGCCTATCTTAAGGGTAAACTGCTTAAAATGGAGAACTCCCTCTAATCAAAAACATAATGGGTCATTAATAATCATAATACCATGAATGTTTTCAATCTCAATGCCCAGACACATCACAGTAGTCTCAGATATAAAAGAGATAGATTCACATGTGTCAAATAATGCATAGACTAAAGTGGAGGCTTCTAAAATAGTATCTTCAACTATAGAAGGTCTGACACTCATCTCCTCATGAATAGTTTGGAATGTTTGTAACTATCATGTACCATGAATCTTAGTCACTATCTAACTTCTTTGAGCAAGCCTGCTCAATTGGAGTTGATAATTGTGAGTCTGACTACCTCTACCTTGATTGCCACTTTTTCTTGAGCGATCAGTGGTATTCTAGATGCCTTCCTGACATGATCCTACTTCCAAATAATAGAATATGGGGTAGTAATATATCCTCACTCTCTAGGAGATAATAGAAAAGTTCTACATAAATACTATATATATCTCATCTTGGCATAGCCTCTACATTCAACTGGATCTTGTAAGTAATGAGGTTTTGTATATCCTGACTTCCAACACTTGTGATATTTTAAGAAACTGTCTGTAAGAGGAATCTAACTGATGCTAACTTCATGAGTAGTCTCAATATGTCTCTTTCTCATATAAGAAGATACATAGAAAGATCTTGGTGTTGAACTCCCTAACTCGCATCATCATCTTACCTCAAATTTTTCATTACAATAAGGACTTGGTTTACTATCTCTAATATTATCATCAACTAAAAGGCAATGACTTGTGACTGTATAGTGTATAATATCCCATCGTCAAATCTACTGTCATTTATATGATCATAAACCAATAGAGTAGTAGTGAACCATTATAGCTCAGTTAAATGAAGAGATTATTCCTTCACAAATATACTTTCATACAATAAGTTGATGATTTCACAATCTCTGTCAGCCTTAGAGTCTAGGGAAAGAATTAATCATAGAGTTTTGATTGTAAATATTACCAAAGAATATATTTATAATGATCTTTCTGTGTAATAACATCCAACCATAGCCTGGAAGAATCACATTTCATATACGTAGTAAGTTTCACCCTACTATCTAGAGGCGTCTCCAGATGATAGAATATATAAAGAATAGTTTCAAGCCACAACTCAATAGTATGAGGTCTTCCATACCCTATAAAGGTGGGAGGAGGATGCTATTGGGACTCCTTATTCAACTCTGATATACTAGAGTAAGGTCAGAAAAACCTTGAAGATTCTTCAACATACATAGAAAACCCTCAAGTTACTGGGCATTAGTTCTCATGTCAGGAATAGGAAGAGGTTTTAGAGGTGGGATTACTGGATGGATCAATGACGGCTTGTGGCTCGCAACATTTGATGCATGGTCTTCAACACCTTCTGGTCATATGAATAGATGATTCATGGAATCATGATACTACAGTGCCATACACATTCCTAAAAAAGAGATCTTAACAGTGGAAAATATTTAAGATAGAAAACATGGAGTGGTTCATAGACTTATTTTAGAAAGATTGTACACCTATCCCTAATCATAAATCTAGGACTAAGAGATAGAGAAGGACCATAACGTTCAATAAGGACATAAGAGACAAACAAAACTCTCACTACTAATGCCATGTTTTGTTCTAGGTCTCTATTTAACACATATAAGATAGTTATTTTTACTTTCAAAAAGACTTATTCATTTTAACTTGTGATTTCTCAGATATTTAATTCTATTTAAATAGTTTAATTAGATGGATCTCTATTTCCAATACATAAGCGGCCATACTCCTCATGAACCAAAATATAGTGTCTACTTAATCAAAACCTATAACTTGTTTTAGACCACGAAACCAATGCTCCATGGCTCACATGACACAATTTACTACTTAAGGCATCTACTTTAACATATACAGGAAAAAACTGTTAGGATAATATAATCACATTAATTGTAAATTATGTTTTCTCAACCCTATAAGGAAAATTATCACAATTTCCATAGATAATAAAGGTGCTGACAATATACAATAGTCAAATCCATGCTGAAAATAAAAAGGACATGGAAAATGCATGGAATATTATTCCAATTGTGCCTTTAATGATGCGTGTAATGCGACAGCTCCATTCCATCGATCCTAGGTAAAATAAATCACCATTTCAATAGTACATATATAAAAACACCATAAAACATGTGTGTCACTCAATGGTTAAGTTGAATCAACTATTAATGGAATAATCAATAACTATTATTTCACATCCCATGAAATTTGGGTTCCCCCTATACATGGATTAGATATTTTTAGGAACATGGTCAATTAAAAATCAAATTAACTACTGGAATCTTGTATAATATCCAAAACAATGATACAAAGGAAAAAAATTACCCTCCTATACCATTTTATAACATCCAGACCCGACATCAACTTAATTAGGGCCCCAAACCGATGGGTCACATTCCCTCAAGCGCACCTCCCCATACACCAAAGGATTATAACTAGTAGAAAGAGTTTAAAGGTGGTACATTGAGTAGATTATACACAAATATTAGAGTGGAATAAGGGATATAACCATAATCATACAATAAATGAAGCACATACAAGAAGGCATAAAAAATAAGTAGTGGAAGAATAAATAACTGAGTAACTAAATAAAAATATCATAAGACTCTAGGTATTTTCATGTACATAGATTCATGGAACGATGATATAAAAAATGGGATCAATGGATTTTCATATTGAAACATTCTATAAAAAAAGTGGGAAAAAAAGAAAAAAATCACTCCATTGACATCTCTTTTATTTTCTAGATCCTCTTCTTTTATGATCCATATAAAAGTAAATCACATAAAAACTATGTTGTGGAGTGATTTCCCATATACATTACTATAGAAAAGTAGTATACTTGAGTACCAAAGGTGACCTGAGTAAGGAGTGAGATATAATCCTAGTAGTGAAACACCAATGGTCTCAAGAAGTTATCCTAGTAGCGCTCATTGATAAACAGTGTGAAATTATAAATAAATAATCAAAAATGTTGAATAAAAAAATACCAGCCTTCTCATGTTCCTAAAAAAAACCCGATGGCCCTATATTCCTCAGATCAAAGTAGAAAAGAGTGTTTGATCAGTAACTATACATATAGTAATAATATATATATATATATAGTACATTTATATCTCGTATCCACCTATATGTCCCAAGTACATACGGATGTAAGTGGATATGTAACTGGAATACTTGGTTCTGGCTAGACTGAGGCACAACTCAGACCTCTATTACCATTCTAAATGAGAATATAAGATCAAGAAAAAGGGTACATTCCCTGTGTATCATAATGATTGAGATAAATCATGCTCACACTTGAGATGGTGGGTGGTTCATCAAGACAACACCCTAAACAACAAAAATGGTGCATCATGACCACCATCCAAATAGTATCAATTGTGTGAGATGTCATTCTCAACACCTAATGTAAGGGAGTATGAGTATTCATTCCTAACAGACCCCTTTCCATACTTCCAAATCCCATATCAATGGCATAATCATATTTATAATTATAGTCATGAGGTGTAACCTCTCATAAATTACATTCATCAAGCCCAGATATAGAAAAATAATTAAAATTTTGTAAAGGTATTTTATAAATAATGAAATAATAGGTTTGGCCTTTCCACCCTTTATAAATAACTTCATTTAAACCATTTAATAGTTTTTAAGAAGTATAACCATCATGAAAATCCATTTTATTTGATACAGTCCATTAAATCTATAACAACATGGATATTCATTTTACAAGGATCAAAGACTCATTTAGAAGGTTTCATTGTCACTTAGAAAACTACCAAAAAAGGAACTTCTAATTATAATTTGGGGAAATCAATTAGAAGTTGTCTTGGGTTAAATAAAAAAATTATAGTAAAGGAAATTACATTTATAGTCCAAGAGAAATGCTTAGAAGGAATTCTGATTATTTAATAAATTAATTATAAAGGGGAAACTCAATCTTGCACACCCAAGGGGTGTCTATGATTGATTTTGGAATCTTATATTTACATAACAACCATCATCTATAGTGTAAAAAGGTTTATATAACAATTTCAAAAAAAAAACAACTTTACGGAGATGCCCGGTAAAGGCCAGTGTGAAGCACAACGACATGGCTACGAAAACACAAAAACTTTTGGGGAAAATGATAATACCACCTACCTAAGGTTTTTTTTATGATTCATCATCAGATGGAGGCCTCATTTTTTATATTGGTTATGAGAATTCCAATAAATGGTTTAATTCCTAGAAAATAAGGATATTTCACCTAAATCAAACAACGATTTTGATAATAAAATGAGATAGGATGTGAGAGGACTCAATAACATACCAAGAGCTATCAAACAACTTTGACGGATCTTGATTGGGTCTTTGGATTAAGGGGATATTGAATAACATAGATTGAAGGAGGTGGGAGCTCTCGGGAGGAGATGAAAAATGGGTACGGTTGAAATGGGAGGCAGAAAGAAGAAAAGGGGTTTATATTATAATTAAGGGAAAAATTAATTTCACTCTCAAATATAGGGGAACACAGTTTGGTTTCACGGTTTGGAGAAACCATTCATAAACCATTCTCCCCATACAATCCAAGGGAATACCCTGCATGGTTAAGCCGTACGGTTTTCATAACCATTCACAAACCATGCAAAATACCATTGTCTAACCACTTTTGTTTTTTTGAACGATCATATGTTTGGGGTCACAAAATTATAAAAAACATGGGTGGCCCTCTACTACTCAAAGGAACCCCACACAGGTACCCCATATGGTTTCTCTAACTATTTGGTAATCATGCAGTCTATACTCTTTGCACATTTTCCTGGAACCTCAGGCTCTGAAAAAGCTTTAGACTCTCCTGAAACCATCCTTAGACCATTGTGAACATTTACAAAGATTAAATAATGGATTATTATTAAACAACAAAGTATCCATACCTTGCTGAAAATATGGTTCATTACACTAACCTTCAATTTTGGTGTATGTGGAACTTTTTTGGCCAAGGATACGGTTTTTTTCATAAACCATGTGCTAATGTCCAATTTTATCCTATATATTTCAAATTAAACATCAAAAATGGGTTTCAGGCCAAGAATATTCCTTCTTATTTGAAAAATATTTTCTAAAAATTTGGGATCCCCACTCATGAATTCCTGCCCATAAAATTTCAGCTCAATTGGTAATGTGTATTAGAAGAAAATTCAAGATTTGTGGGATGTTAACAAATATAAGATAGAAATGTGGGATGGAATTTAATTCCTTATTTAGAAAAATTATAGGTTGACTTTGGGACCTGGAATTTTTATACTAAATGTAATGGAATGTTACTAAAATTAGGGTATTTTATCAATAAATTTTACTTATTATTTTGATTATAAAATATAACATCACAACCATTCAAGTTTCATTGGAATATTAATTGGATATTTTTGTATGTTCCATATGGCCCTTAAAATGGATAAATTTTCCAATGATCCAGTTGAATTTTTTTTTGAAATTTGAATCAGGAATATTAAAAATAAGAAAAAAAATATTTTGGATCATTATTTTTAAAGATATGATCAAATAATTAAACTATAATGTAATTAAATGAATTCAAAAAAAATCTTACTATATGTGTTTATGATCAAAATAAGAAAATTGACTAGAAATTAATAATCCTTAAGTAAAAAATAAATGATAGGAGTAATGTAAAATATTAATTTGATATGTAATATCAAATATTTAACTATTAAGATAGTTCATGCTTGCAGGCATACAAAATAAAAATACCCAGAAAAATCATTTTCCCTATCCAATAAAAAAAATAACAAATCATAAGAGGAAAATAATTTTTCACTCATTCATAAAAAATTCAAAAAAAACATTATTACTAAATCCATGTGTCAATAAAATTTATTTTTCATGTTTGAAATTTGAATTTGAAATTGTGGGCTCTAAAACCATACTCCTCTAGAGATGATGTAATGTTTTCCAAGGATGTTTAATCATTCAAAAAAAGGTTAAAATCATTGATTATCTAAAATACATAAGAATAAATTAACTATTTTAAAATTAACAAGAATGAATAGGTCTTTTCTAGTAGTGTTTAATTGGCTATGGTATGGTAGCAATATAATGTCCAAAAGAGAAGAAAATAGGGGGAACATCAACATGGAAAAATAAATGCACAGTTTTTAAAATGGGAAATAGATGGTTATTGAAGCACATATTTACAAACACGCTAATTTTTGAAAGAAGAAATGAAATATATAGAAAATTGGAAGATATTTTAAATATTTAATATATACCAAACAAAAAAAAATTCCCAACAACACAAAAAAAGATTATGTAAGTGTTATTTTTTTCATTAATTTTCTTTTATTTTACTTTTTCATAAGCTGAAAATAGAAAAAATATCACACTCATATCTTAACATGTGTTTGATATCCTCATGAAACTAATTTTAATAGTTCTAAAAAATCAATGATTAATGAAGAGTGATTTTTTAATCACCCATGACAAAACCCATTTTTTTTGTTTTTTTTACAGTTTATCAATTTTTTTATACTTTTCGATAACATTGGTACAAAATGACATAAACCTAAATTCATTCCCAAACCTCACCAAATTAAAACCTATACCCCATACTTAAATGGATTCTTTACCTCATGAATATGATAATATATTTCAAGTCAATGAAAGGATACCCAAAATGATATCCATTCCCCTGCACTTAGATTTTGAAAAACATGCAATGAAAATCCATGTAGAAGTTGGTTAGAACAATATTTTTTACTTGTAATGTGGCTATAAAAAAAATCCTAGGATTTAATGTGTTTTAAAAATGTGGATCAATATAAGGGTAATGAGTAGTAATTTTTCATTTTAGACTGACAGGTGGTTTAGAAAATGCCTTCATCAAATTATTGCACCCTAAGGATGGAAATTTAGCTTGAAGGTACATAAAATTGAGACTCATAATCAATTCTGAAATATAAAAAATAAAAAAATATGGTTTTTGTTTCCCTTTTCATGAATTATAGTTTTTTTCATCAAGGTAGGGGAAAAATAATTTTCCAAATCAAAAATTTGGAATTCAAAATTTATTGATCATGAAACAAAATTTATCTAATATTATGATGAAAAAAATGTTATAGATGAAACATATAGTTTGAATCCCCAAAAAATTCATAATTTAATAGTAATTAAATTATAATATTTTTTTTATATACGCACCTACACAAAAGAGAAAGAGGGAGAAAAAATGGTAGATGAAAAAAATGGTAAAAATTTTGAGGGAGAAGGTTATAATTAAAGAGGAAGAATATTAAAAAGATTTAAGGAGTGAAAGAAAGGTGGATATATATAAAGGGAGATAAATAAAGGGAGAGTAAGAGAAAACAAATGAATAAAAAGAGAGTGGGGAGTAAATGGGAAATAGATTCCCCCTTTTTTGGATTTGGTATGTTTCCATATCCATCCAGTGGTGGGTTAACTCCAATAGTTGGGGATCTAATAGATGTCAATGTGGTTCCCAAGGTGTGTGTACTCTCATAGTGATTCTTTAACTGAATCCCAATAACTATGAACGTAATTTTTAAATAAGGTTCTTTTACTTTAATTCCACCAAATGGGTAAACATTAGTAAAAATTAAAGAACCTTCCCAATGCAAATTAAGCTTTCTTGGGTGAAGCTAAAATCAAGAATTAAAGAGAATCGCCTTTTAACCTTCATTAAATACCTTTCACATGATGTTTTTGTCATTCATTGACTTATATTTCTCATTTTAGATATTTTAATTCTTAATAGATTCATGTCTAAACTCCTACACTTCATTCAACTACAGTAATAACTCTTACCCATATTTTCCTGAATCAAAATTAAACGTTTTCACATCCCAAAATGACTTATGATACACTTTGACTAGTAAATAACACACTTTAACAAAACCTATATTTAAAGGATGAATCCCAAAAAAAAATTTATAGTAATTTTGTTAATAAACAATTGATTCACTAATTATTTCAAGTTAGTATTTTATTGTGGGATTAATATTTCTTTAAACGACTCTTTTCACTTCTCTATTAAAAATTTCAGCCATAGAATTTTTTCTGGGGATATATGTAGTTGACGTTTTTTTGTAAAATTCCATTATTTTTAAAAATTTATTCCATGGTTTGAATATATAAATGGGTTCCTAATTCAATTACTACGTCACATGGAGTTCCCAATAAATGGATGATTTTGTTTTTGAGGAACTAACTAATAGTATTTGCATATTCCATTCTAATAGGTTTGTCCTTGACCAACCTTGAAATATAGTCAACTATAAGAATGGTGTTGGGGAATCCATTGTACTGGGGAAAGGGGGCCATGGAATCAATTCCCCAAACATAAAATATATCTTGAATTATTATGTGACTTTGGGATATTTTTTATTCTTTGGAAAATTGTTCAAAAATTTTGGCAAGTGGGACAAGATTGAAAGAACTCATGTGATTCCTTAAATAGTTAAGTCAATAAGAATAAAGAGTGTATGACCTTTTAGGAGGTCCTTGGGGGGTCCAAATTGGCCCCCTCTGGGAATTGAGTGCTAGAATTCCAAGATATAGGAATTTTCATCATCATTAACTCATCTCATCATCACCATGTTAGTCCTAGTTTTCTAAAGATTAATATCTTCCAAAAAATATTATATTGAATCACTTTTCAAATTTTCTTTATATTTGTATGAAACATTTTTAGTACAGATAGAAGGAACTAGGTAATTTACAATTGGTACATACCATGGTGACTTTGGAGTGAGATATAAGATCTTTTTAGTGGGAAATTTTAGAACAATGATTTCAGAATTAGAAGAATTATAATTTCTAATTAGGTGATCATCCAAAGGGTTTTTCCCCTGGACAATCATTGATCTCAATGCCAAACTCTTAGAGAATTATTATCCATATTGTTACCCAGTTTTTAGAATTAATTTTATTGGATAATAATTTTAAATCAAAATGGTATGTAAAGATGATGACTTTGGAACCTAAGGGATGGGGCCAGAATTTATCCAAGTCAAAAAAAAGATATAAAATTTCTATTTAAATGATAGTGTAGTGACATTGAGTTTCATCCAATGTTTTGGAGGCACAATAGATTAAATGAGTACTTATTTTCTATTCTTTGACCAAGAATGGACCAAATGGCCCATTCAGAAGAATCACACATCAATTTGAAGGGTAAAAACCAATCTGGGGGTTGGATTATTAGGGCACAAGTAAGCATAACTTTATATTCAATGTATAATCTCTTGAAATACTCATCAAAATGGAATGAAAAATCATTCTAGATTAGCCTATTTAGGGGGAGATAAATCCTATTAGAGATCAATATGAATCGTTGATAGAAACCAGCATGACCAAGGAATTATAGAATGTCTCAAATTGATGTGGATTCATGAATTTATTGGATCTCCTCTATCAAATTAGTAACAACTTGAATACCCTCTTAAGAAATAATGTGTCCTAGAATAATCCCATTAGTAACCATGAAGTGAAATTTTGTAAAATTTTGAACAAGGTTACATTTGATACACTTTTGTAAGACCAAGGAGATTTAATACAATAGGTATTCAAATGAAAAACCATAAATAGTAAATACAACCATTAATACCACCATGAAATAGTCAATTAATTATGAAAATATAACAATCATGAACCTCTAAAATATTAAAAGAGTATTTAAAAGGCCAAAAAGAAATATTTTCTATGAATAATTTCTAAAGGGGTGAGATAATATAGTTATGTCCTAGTCTTGAGGTACGATTGGGATATTAAATTAGCTGGTGTTTCTATAAATAAATCAATAATGTGACTTTCTGACTAATCCTTCCAGAATTTGATCAATTAGAGGGTGTTGATAGTGATCTCTTCATGTTTCTTCCTTTAATTTTTTATAATAGACACACACACACATCATTTTTTCACTCAAGTTTTGACCACCTCTCCACGTTCATTTGTCAAAAACAGTTATAACACCCTTCTTAGCTACCAATTGTGTCATACTAACCGATTCACTCTTAGAAATTTGGTGGATAGTACCATATTGAATAATCATGATGATCTCTTCCCTAACTACCTCAACTATAAGTTGGTCGAGTCTTATTTGAGGTTTTCTAATTTGTTTATATGATTCTTCTTGATTGATGTGATTCATGAAAATAAAAGTGTTGATGATTGGTATATCATCTAGGGTCCAACCTAAGGAATTTTTTCCCTCTAACACCTGAAAAATTTTATACTCCTTAGTTTCAGTAATTTCAGTAGAGAAAATTATAGGATGATAGTGATCAAGGAAAATCATACATTATGTGGGTAAGAAAGGATTCATATCAGTTCCATCCATAATTTTTGGTCCATAAAACATTGTAATAGAGGAAGAGATTTATAGCAACCCTTTCTTTACAAAAAATAAATTACATAAATTATCCAGAATATATAAACATTATACCAACAGACGCGAGAAGACCACTCTAGTATAGTGCCTTTGGAAACATGGAAACATAACCATTAGTATATAAATGAGCAACATTATCTCCCACTATGTTCTTATTGACTATCACCCTTCTTAGACACATCAAACATAATACATATCTTCATAACCTGGGGAAAAAAACATAAAAAGGGGTGATCTCAAATGCTCAGTAAGGGTAAACAAGGGAAAAATATATGTATAATCATGATCATAAGGGCATGATAACATGATCATGAAAATATATTATTATAACATGAATATCAAAGATCATACACATGAATCATAGAAAAAATCTTGGCAGTTCATAAGACATGAATAAAAATTAAGTAAAGGACCTAAGCCAAGAAATCATAACATAAGAGTAAGACATGGAACTATGGTAAACCCATAAGCATATATTTATTTCTATAGTAGCCAAGGAATCAATACCAAGAACATATTTGTAGGCATGGATCATTTCAATGGCCATCATAGTAGCATGATTTCAATCCTCACACCATTATAGTATTCATAGTTCACCCCCATGGCCATATTAGTTGTCAAGGAACACTCCCAAGACCATATTATTATCATGAGTTCACTCTTCATAACCTCATATATCATACATACATGTGCCACAGGATGATAAATGAACATATCATAACCCATGAAATGAAATGGGTATCATAAACATGTAAACATATCATAAACTGTGGAAAGAGACAAGTTTCATAATCATCTCATCATAAACATAACTTGGGAAATGAAGTTGTTTTTAAAAGCCTATAACCCCTGAAAGAGAAATGGTTTTCATAACATCATTCCCAAAAAACATAATCCATTCAAATAAATAATATGAAAAGAAAATATTAAATAATTTCCCCATAATGGCATTAGTAACACCATTTTATTTTATCTTAGATGGGAAATAATCTTGAATTATCTTTTAAAAACACTTCTTGGGAAAAATATCCTTTATTCTTTGAAAATTTATTTTTATTACATAAAACCTTTTGAAAAACATTATATTTGAAAAAAGATTTGAAAATTTATAATGAAATCTTTTAAAAAATAAAAAAATATTTGAAATAAATTTTTAATTGAGAATTATCTTTAAGGATCTTTAAAAAATATTTTTGAAAGCATGGTTTTGGAATAAAAAATATTTCCGACCAAAGAGAGGGGTGGTCATATTTTACTAAAAACCTTATCTTAAGTACCAAAGCATGGAAAAATGGTACTAAAAAATGAGTTTATCTTGAATAAATGTAGGATAAGTAAACTAAGGAATATTATAGAATTGTGGATCCTAAAATTTCATTAAAGGAATCGTAAACATAAACAATCTCAAAAAAAATTAAGAGATTATCTCAATAAACTCTTATAACTTAGTGACTTGGGTTCATACTCTCCATGTAAGAAAAAGAAATTAAATTAATCATAATATGTCATTAAATATAAGGATATTCATGATATAACATATAAAATTTAAGTATATACACCTCAAATAATAGTTTAGGTGTATAACAAAAGGGCAGTCTCAAAGGAGGAAAATTGAGACAGAACTATTTTACCGATTTGTAACTTTTGAAAGTTAAACCCCATGAAAGAAAGATCATAGAATAGATATATGAATAACCATAAATTTAATTAAAATACACATATAATACAATAATGGTCAGTATATACACGACACAAAATGAAAGAGTGGAAAACATAGCTTGTATCTCACATAAATTAATAGTGAGTTGAAAATACCCTTTCCTGGTGTCTTGACTCTCTTCATACTCGTACAAGATTCTTGTATAATAAAAACATGTTTATTATAAATATTTTATAGAAACAATATTATTATATCTATAACCATATATGGTTTTATTATGACTTTATATTACATTCCTTTTAACGAACATACATTACAGTTTCACTTCTGGAAAAATACACTTTGTTTTTCACATGTGTCTTAATATGTTACATAATTAGACCTTAAAATTATATCATGATTCCAGAAAGTAAACCATGATACAAATATTAGGTATATGATGTATATTTATATTATAATAATCTATATAATATATTATTATGAAATGGAATACACCATTCAGGGAGATAGTAAGTCGTACATCCGCATAAACGATGTTTCTGTTTTTATTGTCGTATTGAAAGAAAGTATGTAAGTGAAATATTTGTACATATGTACATATTTATATATATATATATATATATATATTTTCAAGTAGAATTAATATATAATATATATCTGTTGATTCAATAAGGTTTTCCTTATAACTTTTACATTCCTTCTTGTTTTGAAAATCACAAACACCTAATACTTAAGCAAATCTATATTTTACTCCCATAAGGAAAATTTCCTTCCCAATGGAAATTTAACCCTACCATGTTTTCATTGTTCATATCAATATTTTTCTTAAGTATAAAAATCGGATTCATATCTAAAACCTCAGAATCGTATAATACTTAGATATGAAGCATTCTTTTTTAGGATTCGAATTCTGGATAAGAACTCTCATGAAGTTCCACTCTGAATTCTGGATATGAACTCTCATGAAGTTCCACTCTGAATTATGGATTTGAACTCTCATGATGTTCCACTCCGAATTCTGGATACGAACTCTCATGAAGATCCACTCTGAATTCTAGATATCAACTCTCATGAAGTTCCACTCCGAAATCTGGATACGAAATCTCATGAAGTTCCACTCCGAATTATGGATACGAACTCTAATGTAGTTTGAATCCGAATTCTGATTAAGAACTTATCTAAGTTCTGACTCTGAATTCTCTAAATTCATACTCCAAACTCTTATGAGTTCTGACTCCGAATTCCCATGAACTCTAACTCTGAACTTTTTAAGTTCTGGTTTCTAATTCTGATGAAACCAGACTCCAAACTTCCATGAAATTCAGACTCCGGATTTCAACAGAATTCAGGTTCCGAATTCCTACAAAATAGAATCTAAATATCTCTTAATTATAGACTCCGAATTCCATTTTGTTTAGACTATGAACTTTTATTTTCTTACATTCCGAACTTCAATTTTACTTATGCTTACACTTGTTCTAATATAATACGATGTCATGCTTTCAGTTATTACCTAACCGTTGGTTGAGTGACATGTGTACAGGTCCCTCCGAAATTCAAGGAGAAATATGACCGTTGGAGGAGGGAGCCGACCGTTGGATATTCACCTATAAATAGGAGCTCAATTGAAAAGAAGCTACAACAATTGACAACAACTTTGACATTGGTCATTACATGTTTTTGAAGTGATTTCTAGAGAGAGAGTCTCTTATCAACTCTCAAAGCATTGTGCAAAAAGTTTGAATAGCTTGTTCTAACTTTACCTTGTACATACTTGATTTTTGCAACTCTGATTGTTGCTGATTACAATCGAGTGCTTCTGGGGATAAGAAGACAGAGTTTTCAATACCTTAAAGTTGAGGGCTTCCGTACTGAGGCAGACAGAGGTTCCGACTACCTGATAGTTGAGGGCTTGCGAGGATATCAAGACAGACTCTGATCTTCGTATCGAGGGATTACCCTGGTATGGGTATGACAGACTTTCTTGAAAGTATAAATCAAATTACCTCTTATCCAGGGTTGTTGGATACCCTTCTCTTTGGGTTAAAAGAGTTATTGTTTGTTACTTGTAGTTTTACTATGTTGTTTTTCCACTGCATTTTGTATTGTTAAGGAAAGTATAACTTTCTTATACTTCCTTACTTATACTCTGATTTAGTTAGATTTTACATGCTTTATGGTGGAATCTTAGTTGGTGTAAACTTTTGTTATGTTTCATTTCCGAAATCACTTTTCCGGAATCAAGCAAGTCTTTACAACTTAGAGGTGTTGTGTATTTTGGTTATCAAAAATTTCCTAAGGGAATTTTTAAAAGGTACAATTCACCCCCCCCCTATTGTTTTTGAATCTCATTGTACTTATTCGATCCTACATTTAGTATTTTTGAGTATATCATACTCAGAGTCATACCATCCTAACAATTGATATCAGAGGATTGGTTCAATCAGAATTAATCTCACAATTAGATTCAGAATTTTTTTTATAACATTCGGATTCATATTTCCGGATTCATACTTTTCATAATCTATTATTCGGAATCATAGTTCGGATTCACTTTTTTCTTAGAGATACAATTTTTCTTGATTAGAATATTTTCTCTTGTTTACAAACTCGTACAATTAATAAGTTTGTGCACCAAAGTTTTTCTTAAGGATGGCAGGTTTAAATGTTGGTTCTATCGACAACCTAAATCCTACTAGACCACCCATTTTTGATGGTAATGATTACGAATATTGGAGAGATCGTATGAATACTTTCATTATCAATAATGGGGTAGATAACTTGGTCATGCTTACTGGTGGATATAAAATTCCTGATAAGGAAGTAAGTTCTTTTACTAATCAAAAAAAGCATGAATACCAACTAAACTATAAGGTACACAATACATTGTTTTGTTCAATAACAAGGAACATATATAGTTAAATTTCTTCTTGTGAAACAGATAATTGTATATGGAAGAAACCTGAAGTTGCATATTTTGGTACATCTAAATTGATTGAGACTAGAAGAGCCATGCTCATAGCTGAGTATCATGGTTTTAATTTTCCTTATAGAGAACCAATTTTTAAGGTGCAACAGAGATTCATGACTATCGTGAATCACTTAAAATCTATGGGAGAGAAAGGTCTAGATGATGAATCCCTTGTTGACAAGATTATTGATATTATTCCCACTGAGTGGGAATCAAAGAGAACTGTTATCTATTAAAAAAGAAAGTTTAGTCAAATTTCTCTTGATGAACTGTTTGTAACTCTTC
Source organism: Viscum album (assembly GCA_963277665.1). NCBI lineage: Eukaryota > Viridiplantae > Streptophyta > Magnoliopsida > Santalales > Viscaceae > Viscum > Viscum album. The sequence goes on from OY728159.1 coordinate 1,494,838,817, forward strand.
TTCAACATGAGACTAGAATAAAGAGAGATGCTAACAACATAAAGAAGAAGAATGGGAATGGTAGTGTTTCTTTTACTACAACTTCAAATCACATGAAAGTTAAGACTCCTGAGAGAGTTACTAGAACCAAATCTAAGAAGGTCATTATTCAATATGAATCTAGTGAGAGTTAAGTCTCAGAAAATGAGTTAGATAATCTTTCTCAAAGGATGAATAAGACAGTTGGACATAGAAATTTCCAATCCAAGTATAAGAAGAAGGAATGGAAAGATAAGAAATATTCAGAGGTCACATGATATAAATGCAAGAGAGCTGGACACATAAGACCTGATTGCCCTATGCTCAAAAGAAAAGAAAGAAAAGAGAGGCATTCTGAAATGAACAGAAATATGTATTACAAATCCAAAGCTAAGAAATTTTTCAAAGCTAATGACACCTAGAGTGCCAGTGGTGGTGACTATTCAGATGAATCTTCAGATTATGAATCTTTTGGACAAAATAATCTTGGTCTTATAGCCAGACTACCTATTAATAATCATTCCATTATGGCTAAGGTATACAATGCTGAATCCTTGACCAACGTTTCTTTAAATGCTAATGATAGTAAATATTATAACTCTTTTGATGAAGAATATTCTTGTGATGAAGAAAATACTTTACCAACCTATGAATAATATTCTATGTTTGCTGAACTTCTTGAGATTGAGAACTAAAAACTTATGAAAAAGATTGATATGGAAAACTCTAGGAATACTATTCTTACTAAGGAAATATCAGATCTTTCTAAATATGTTAATAAGATAAATGCTGATTTTGAAAGTGTTTCAAAAAATCTTGAGGAAGTAAGTTCTAAGAAGAATAAACTTTCAAAAGATCTTGAAAACATAGTTTCCAAGAAAAATATTTTGGAGCCAAACTCTAGTTCAAATATTTTTGAAGACAAAAACTTAGTTATCAAACTCAAATCCGAAATATTATCCTTGAGGAAGTGTTTGTCAAACATTACCCATGGTAATGAAAATTTTGATAAAATTTTTCAAAAATCCGACGTCGAAGGAATACTTCTGGTTTTGGATACACTAGTTCTGAACCGATTTTTAGTAACAACTACTTTGTTCCTCAAAGTGCCCCATTTTTTAAAAAGTTTCAATGTGGTGGTCACTGGGCAAATAATTGTTCCTTAAAAAAAACCCAATCTTTAGGATTTCATAAGGCTAATTTTTCTAAAAATATCTGGGTACCCAAAATTTTACTTTCTGAAATTTTCGGATCCAAGTAAGTGTGGATTCTGAAAACCTAAATTTTTCCTATTTTTAGGAAAATAGGGAAAACACCAAAAATAATACTTGATACATGGATAGTGTATGTTCCCAGCATATGACTAGTAAAAAAACTATTTTGAAAATATTATCAATATGAAAGGAGAAAAAGTAATTTTCGGAGATAATGCTTAGGGATAAATTATTGGTATAGGTAACATTGTTATACTTGGAAAAACTTTGATTTCAAATGTTTTTTTGTTAAAGGTATTAAGCACAACCTCATCAGTATAATTCAATTATGTGATGAAGGCTACCTTGTGAATTTTAGGAATGATAAGTGCTTAGTACACAATTCCAAGGATGAATTTATTCTTTCTTCCAATAGGCAAGAGAATATTTACACACTAAACTTAGAAGACCTTAGGATCCAAGACTTACCTTGCCTTAGTGCAATGGAAGATCATTCATGGTTGTGGCATAGAAGGTTAGGACATTGTAACCTTAGAAACATATGTAAACTTTCTAAGAAAAGATTAGATATGGATCTACCGGATCTTAGATTTGATTCTTCTAAAGTTTGTGACCCTTGTTAATATGGAAAGCAACATAAATCAAGTTTTAAATCAATCGGTGAAGTCTCAAAAACTGAGGCGTTACAGATAGTGCATATGGATATTTTTGGTCCTACTCAAAATGGAAGCATTGGGGGAAAATATTATGTATTTGTTTTGTTTTAAACTTACACTAGATTTACATGGGTCTATTTTCTAGAAAAGAAGTCTGAAGATTTTTCTTATTTCAAAAGTTTTAGAACCCAAGTCAAAAATGAGAAAAACCTTCCATTTAAAACTATTCACAGTGATCATGGATGAGAATTTCAAAATTCTGATTTTGAAACTTTTTGTAGTAGAAAAGGTATTACTCACAACTTCTCAGCACCCAGAACACCTCAAAAAAATGGATTTGTTGAAAGAAGAAATAGAATTCTTCAATAGATAACTATAACCATGTTGACTGAGGATTTTGTAGCCAAACATTTTTGGGCTGAAGCTGTAAGTACTGCTTGTTATACTATAAATTGATTTTTTATTAGACCTTTTCTTAATAAAATTCCTTATGAGTTATGGAATGGTAGAAAACCTAGACTTTCCTACTTTAAGGTTTTTGGTTGAAAAGTATTCATTTTGAATACTAAATATAACTTACCCAAATTTGCACCAAAATCTGATGAAGGAATTTTCATATTCTACTCCACAACTTCTAAGGCTTATAGAGTTTTCAACAAAAACACTTGCACTGTTGAAGAGATAGTACATGTCAAATTTGATGAAACTGATCCTTTTGTTTTCAAACAACCTCAACCTACATCTTCAGATGTTTTTTCAAAAACAGATTATCAACCTTTGATAGAAAGCCCTTCTGATAAGGAAAATGTTCAAGAAGATACTTCTAAAACATTTACACTAGAAGATTTCCTACCTTATTTTGATGAACAGGTTCTTCAAAACCCAAATCAGTAATTTCTTAAGAATCATCCCAGTGATAGTGTCATTGATGATGTTAATCAAACTGTAAGGGCTAGAATTTCCTTCAGAAATGAAGTAGAACATCTAGAATTCCTTTCCCAATTAGAACCAAAAAGCACTAATGAAGCTTTAGGTGATGATGACTGGATAAAAGCCATGCAATATAAACTAAATGAATTTGAAAGAAATAAAGCCTGGACAAATAGACCAATCTGATTTTTTGTTGTAATGTATTTCCTTTTAAAAATATTTTCAATCCTAATTAAAACTTTTGTTTCTTGTGTTGTTTATATGTCTTTACTAATGTTTCAGGTACTTTATTTGTTTTCATTCCAAAAATTCTTTTTGAAAATCACAAAGGGGGAGATGGAAAAAGAACTACTCAAAAGGGGGAGAAGGAAAAACCTAAAAGGGAGAAGAAAAATTTCTAAGTTAAGAAGAACTATCCTTATCTAAGGGGAGTTTCTCATTAAGAAGTTTTTCATTCTCATGATAATGAAAATTCTATTCTGGAAATCTTGAATACCATCCTTAGAGTTCCAAATCCTAAGGGGGAGTTAGTTTTATTCACCATCATCTATGAACAAAGGGATATAAGATTTAATTTCAAAGTCTAAAGAAATTTTTTTAAGTCCTTATATTCTTTTTCGAAAGGTTGTTTGTGCTTTCCAAAAAGGGGGAGATTGTTGAGTCAATAAGGTTTCCTTATGAATTTTCCATTCCTTATTGTTTTTAAAATCAGAAACACCTTATACTTAAGCAAATCTATATTTTACTCCCATAAGGAAAATTTCCTTCCCAAAGGAAATTTAACCCTACCATGTTTTCATTTTTCATATCAATATTTTTCTTAAGTATAAAAATCAGATTCATATCTAAAACCTCGTAATCATATAATACTTAGATATGAAGCATTAGGTTTTAGGATCAAAATTCTGGATATGAACTCTCATGAAGTTCCACTCCGAATTCGGGATACGAACTCTGATGAAGTTCCACTCCGAATTCTGGATACGAACTCTCATGAAGTTCCACTCCGAATTCTGGATACGAACTCTCATGAACTTCCACTCCGAATTTTGGATAGGAACTCTCATAAAGATCCACTCTGAATTCCGGATACGAACTCTCATGAAGTTCCACTCCGAATTATGGATACGAACTCTCGTTTAGTTTGACTCTGAATTCTGATTACGAACTTATCTAAGTTCTGACTCCGAGTTCTCTGAATTCAGATTCCAAACTCTTATGAGTTATAACTTTGAATTCCCATGAACTCTGACTCCGAACATTGTAAGTTCTGGTTCCGAATTCTGATGAAACCAGACTCCGAATTTCCTTGAAATTCAGACTTCGTATTTCTATAGAATTCAGGTTCCGAATTCCTACAAAACAGAATCTAAATATATCTTTATTATAGACTCTGAATTCCATTTTGGTTAGAATCCGAAATTTTATTTTCAACCATTCCAAACATCAGTTTTATTTATTCTTACACCTATTCTAATATAAAACTATGTCGTTCTTTCAGTTATTGACTAACCATTGGTTGAGTGACATGTATATAGGTCCCTCCAAAATTCAAGGAGGAATATAACCGTTGGAGGAGGGAGCTGACCGTTGGAGCATCGCCTATAAATAGGATATCATTTGAAAAGAAGCTACAACACTTGACAACAACTTTGATATTGGTGCTTACATGTTGTTGTAGTGATTTCTAGAGAGAGAGGATCTTATCAACTCTTAAAGCTTCATGCAGAAAGTTTGAACAGCTTGTTCAAACTTTGCCTTGTGCAGACTTGCTTTGTGTGACTCTGATTGTTGTTGATTACCATCGAGGGCTTCCGGGGATAGGAAGACAGAGGTTCCAACACCTTGAAATTAAGGGCTTCCTTGCTGAGGAGGAGAGAGGTGCCGACTACCTGATAGTAGAGGGCTTGCAGGGATATCAAGACAGACTCTGATATTTGTATCGAGGGCTTACCCTGGTGCGGGTAATACAGACTTTCTTGAAAGTATAAATCAAGGGACCTCTATTCCAGGGTTGTTGGATACCCTTCTCTTTGGGTTAAAAGAGTTATTGTTTGTTACTTGTAGTTTTACTACGTTGTTTTTCCGCTGCATTTTTTATTGTTAACGTAAGTATAACTTTCTTATACTTCCATACATGTACTCTGATTTAGTTAGATACTATACGCTTTAAGGTAGAATCTTAGTTGGTGTAAACTTTTGTTAAGTTTCATTTCCAAAATCACTTTTCCAGAATCATGCAAGTATTTAGAACTTATAGGTGTTGTGAATTTTTGTTATTTAAAATTTCGTAAAGTAATTTTAAAAAGGTACAATTCACCCCCCCCCCCTCTTGTATTTATATCTCATTGTAATTATTTGATCCTACGTTTGGTATTATAGAGTATATCATACTCAGAGTCATACCATCCTAAAAATATCATATAAGTTTATTAAAACCATACTTTATACATTCCAACTAGTGTGTGAACGAATCACATCGCTTTGAGAGGTTGTAGTCCACACTTCCTTAAACGAGATAATCGTATTAATACCAAATGAAATGTAAAGAGATGTGTGTTGTAAAAGGAATAAAAAATCATAAATAAATCCAATATATAACATATGAAATTTATAAATATATTTTCTATCATAATTGCCACCATGATTTGTGGTAAAGAGAAATGAAAAATCATCACTTCATGAGGCAGTAGTTCACTGTACACAAAAAAAGTATGTTCAACATCTATTAAATGGGTTTGTGTGTAATTGTATATCATACCCTTTGCATAACAAAATCCTAGTATATGTAGGATACTTTTTTTATTACACAAGAATGTAATAAAGTGATTTTAAGTGGTGAATAATGAAAATAAAGAAAAGGATCTTGAGAGAAGACGATACCTATTAATCTGGTAACTAATTTTGGTTTTTGCCAAAAGGATTCTTTGAAAAGATTTCTTTCAGAAATGGAGGCTTAAAGTTCAAAGGCAGAATTTTTGGGATTCTAACTTTGCAGATCTTTGTTGAACATAAAAGGTTTTAGAGGTGTGATGAATGGGTACATGTGGTTTCATTTATTAGTAAGTAAAAGGAATCACATGGTTGTTTAAGAAAAACATTAGGTGTGCACATGTTCTTACCTAAAAAAAGTCATAAAAAACCAAAAAACTCAATAATGGAATGTATATGGCCTAAATTTGGACATATAATGTGTTTCAGAAAACTTTATAGGCCATTTGGGCCCATAATGTTAAGGTTCAGTCCCTAACTAAGCTTAATTTTTCCTTAACTATTCCGATTAATTTTAATCACTTCATTTTAGTCAAAAATTAACATGGTATTATTAGAATTAAAATAATATACTTCATAAAAAAAATTATGTTAGATTTTTTAAATTCATTTCACAAAAGTGAAAAAATTATGATTATTTCTAATCCGATAGAAGGGATGAAATAACAGGGTTTTAATTTAGGAAAAAATAAAAAAATTTGTTAAGATTTTATATTCAGTTTCAAATTAAAATTCATCCTAATGAATTTAATTGTTTTATTATATGTAATATTTATATAATTTTACCTTAAAACAAATTTATAATAGCATTAATTATTATTAATTAGTTATAAAAGAAATTAACTAAAAAGTAGTATTTTTCACTATTCATCAAAAAATGAAGTTTCATAGAAAAATCCCAAAAAAATATCCCTAAGTTAATTTCAATGTTCTAAATTCAAAAATTAATTTTATTTTATAAAATAAAACTTATAAATTTTTCTAAAATTAATTTTATTATTAAAATTAGTTTATTCAAGAAAATAGTGTTTTTAAACATATAAAAACTTTACCAAAAATCATATTTTTTATTATCAATATGTTATACATATATAAAAAAATTATAAAAAAATATTTTAAAAGGATTTTTTACTATTCATAATACTATGATTAATGGCTAGGTTATAATTGTCTTATTTCAATAGTTAGACAATAAAAATAAATGTTTTTTAGAAACTCAGTGTTGCGTGCATCGTACGCCAAGTCGGTGCTGCTTGCAGTGCAAGCCGATTTGGTATTTCATATAGTGAAAGTAAATTTGGTATTGTGTTTGAAAGTAATATTTGAATTAGTGTCTTAATATATATACATATATATAACTATTTCCAGTGTCATGTGAAATGAGAAAAAAATTATTAAAAAGATAAATTAATTTGGAAAAAATCTCAAAATCTCAAGGTGTTTCAAGATTTCCATTGGTTTTGATTGATTTTCCTCATTATTATCCATGGTGTAATAATATTGATCAAATGTGATATATTATTATAAAAAAATTTGCAATCATTCATATCGATGGAGTATATGAATAAAATTTCAAAATCAATATATATATTTTTGACTTGGTTAATAATGGTGAAAATTTCACAAACTCCTCTATTACAAGAATATGAATAATATGATGGAACATGATTCAACTGACTCTCATAAGTTTCCTTAGATATATGGATAGGGAATAGAAACTGATCCTATGATAGGTATCACATGGCTTGAAAATGTTGAACAAGACCAATTTGTTTCCAAATTCTATGTATAAGATGCTAAATGGAACTAAATTTTAGTTCTAGTTGTCATGAGGAATAATCTTCCTAGAATAAGGGGATATCAGAAAGTATTTTTCTCACCATCCATGTTAAGGAAATATAAATCAACTAGGAAGATAAGAAAATTGGAATAGATAAAAAAATACTCAATTATTCCCTTAAGATTGGTAGTTCTTCGATTAGATAAAAAGATAAAAATTATTTTTTGGGTGTAAGGGACATAAAAATGATGGATAAGATGGATATGGGAATCAATTTTATAGAGTCTTCTAAATCTATGAGAAAATTGTAAAATTTTTAACTCCCTATTTGGCATGGAACTATAAAGGTCCTTGGGTCTTTACACATTGTGGGAACGATCTGTTGGGTTGAAACATTTTTGATTCTCCTACATTTTCCTTTGAGGGTGCATAATTCCTTATGGAACATTTCATATATAGGTATTTTATTAATTGAATATTATAGTGGAATTTTTACTTAAACATATTTAAATATGAAAATCATTTTAAAATCAGGTTTAATTGGATTTATAGTTTTATATATGGCTTGAGTGAAAATAATTGAGTTTCTTAAATGGATGGAAGTAAGTGAGAGAGTGGATTCATTTTATTTTTATGTTCCTTTTCCTTTTATTTTCCTAGCTCAACATTCAAAGGTTCTTTATTGGATTCATCATGAGGCATTAAAAAAAATTTCCTCGTCAAAGTGAAATTTTCCATAAATTACCCTTAGTGTTGGAAAATTGTTGAGTTGGGAGTTGGGATGAATTGGATTGATGTTGCTATCTTGGGTGGCATTCAAGTTGTATAATTTAATTTTTAATATTTGTTAGGCTAGAATTTGTGAAGTATGCAGGATATTCCACATCACATTCCCATGGTTTCTTAGAATAATAATAACAAACTTTATTAGGATTTCCAATATTTGGGTTCCTGTGAAATTGATTAGATTGGGTTAGGAAGGATCACTAGGATAGTGGAATCTTGGAGGAGAAGTGGGAGTATTTTGTTATTTAGGTTGAGGAAAAAATGATAATTTTCTATAAGTTACTCCCATCATGACCATTTTAAAATTGTTTTAGATTTTGATTAGGGAATTGAGGGGGATGAGAGATTGGATAACCATACATCAATCCTCGATTATAGGAAGAAGATAAGGGATTGAAGTGTGGTTGGTAGAAGTTTCTAACAAACAGACCTAATCATTTATGTTTGTTGTTTTTCTTAGCATAGTATGTTTTGAGCTCCATTAGAATAGAATAATATGATGGATCATCTTGCAGTTGTATACATGTGTTATTTAGGTGAGCTGGTGAGATATAGATTCCACAGTTTCATAAAAGCCTATAAAATTCATATTATGGAGAAGATGAGATTGGGGCCTTGGAAGGAACTACTTGTTATCACACAGGACCTATAAGTTCACTCATCTAATCTATTATATTTTTATTATCAATGGTTTTATTCTCTTGGACTTCTTTTCATTGATAATTTTCTCATGTATTGAATTTATATGTGTTTTTAACCATGTTTATTATGATATCTCATGCAGATGTAGGTGTTTTTTCAACAAGAGCATTGTTACTAGTAAAATTATTGTGTGTTTACTCTATAACCAATAACCCTTAATATTAGTATTGGATCAGTATTTTGTTAGGGATTTGGTGGTGTGGGAAATATGGCACAATATATTTTTACCTCTATCAATAATCATGGAGTGATTCATTTTGGAATTGACATATACCACTTATTTACTTTTAGATAGAATGAGTTTGAGATTTAGGGAAGAATTTCTCTAAGTAGAGTCTTTTCATGTCATTCCATGTGTTTATAGAACCAGGAGGGAAGTACTAAATCCATGAATTTTTTGAGTCATCTAGGTAGAAAGAGAATACTCGAACTTTCATTTATTCTTCTGAATCCCCTTGAGGATTCATGGTAGAGAACACCACATGGTACTCTTTGAGATGAATATGTGGATCCTTGCTAGATAGCCTAAGGAAATGAAGAAAAATTTTGAATAAAACTGATTTGAGTTTCAAAAGCTTCCCCAATGATTGAATATTAAATACCATGTGGTTGTTAATTCATATTAGTGGTAGGGATTCTATAAGTGTTTGTTCCCATATATTGATAAAATCTTGACAAATTCAATGGGAAATGTTTAGATTATCCCAAATACTCTTCTTAAGTTAAAGAAGGGTTTCCTCAATTTCACTTTTAAACAAATATGCATAATTTTTTAGGATTATATGGTGAATTATATTAAAATTTTGGAAAGATAAGGAATGAGGGGTTTCTCTATGTTTTTTTAATATTTTTGTTTGTTTTTTTAAAAAATTTAATTTTTGTTTTGTATAAATATAAAAAATGATAGAATAATTATCACCACATACCTGGAAATGATACCATTTTAAGAACATCCAATTTTCTCTCAAAAAACATTCAAATTTAAGGTGCTCTGGTGGTCTAGTATAATGTTTATAGTGGCACTATGGTCTAATCCTCGGTTATGATACTATTTTTTGATCCTATTTTTTAAAAAAAAATTAAAATATTGGGGGTTGTATGTAAAGATTACATGAAATGATTGATTCATGGATATAATTTAACAATTAAATAAATATTATGGTTAGTTAATTATTAGGGATACAAAATTATTATATCTATGTTCTTTTCAATATATTTCATTAAATTAACACCCATTTCACAAGATTATTTTGTTCAGTTGTTTTATCTCTAATAAAATCCTTAACTTGGCTTATAATCACAAAAAAAACTTGTTTTTTGATGTTTCTTTATGTTAACAATAATACATGGAATCTAAATATTATACCAAAAGTTCAACTAATCCGTGATATTATATGTTTTAACATACACAATGTCAACGTAAAGAATATTTAATGACCAAAATCTCTCAATCACATGACATATCCAAATTGTAAATCACCCAAATGAATGATTTTATCAACCATTTACATGGATAATAATATGTTTTATTATTTATATGTAGCTTATTTAAAAATAAAATAAAATAAAGGAACTATAAAATAGTTTTGCACTGAACACACACATGAATTATGAAGAGAGTTAAACATGCACATTGAATTGAATGAGAAAGTGTAAAAATTTAATGATTTTAAAATTGATTTAAACATTTTTAATAACATTAATATTACACAAAATTGGTTGGATGATGATAATAAATAATTAATAATAAATACTTATTAAAATTAAAATGAAATTATAGTGAAACTTTCGCAATTATAGTTGAAAATAAGAATAAAAAAACATGAAATGGAAAGTGGAGGATATGTTTCTATTATTGAAATGGGAGTATGTGAATTTATCCTTAGACTTAAGAAAATATGTGGTCATTCCAATTTTACTACTTCAATATTGAAGCACCAACCCCTTTCTAGGAGAAGAGGGTGACGTATTTGTCACCCAAGGTAGTGGATTGTTTGCCTTACGAAACTACCCCTCAAATTTGATTGAAATTTTAACCCTGAAAATATCCAAATATTAAAATATAATCTTATTAAATGTTTTATATATTGATTTCAAAATTCTACCACCATACTTTTTTGACCATTGAAATTTTTACCCAAATATATGGCTATTTTCATAAACCATGTATTGATGAATAGTTTTATCTCAAATTTTCATAGGCCAGAATGTGAATGGGTTTTAGGAAAATAATATTCCCTTATATATAAAATATATATTTAATAAATTTTATTCCCTAACACTTGAATTTTTATAAAAACATTAAACTAAATTTTGAAAGTGGATTGGGAGAAAAGTCATCAATTTTTGGTTGTTATCAAATCCATGATAGAATTTTGGGTTACACTTTCAGGTATCAATTGGGCCACATATGGGTAGAGTTGGGCCTTGAAATGTTTATCCAAGATTTAGTAGAATTTCCTTAAACTTATTATGTGGTATCAATGAATTTTTACTTACGGATTGAGCCCATAATATATAACATCAATGCTTGTCCATTTTCATTGAAAGATTCATTGGGTCTTTATTTATGATCCATATGGCCCTAAAAATAGCCAAATTTTCCAAAGATACAATTAGAATATTTGATTTAATTTTAATTTGGAACACAAAAAAGAAGAATAGGAACATCATTTAGATCATTTTTTTTAAATATATGATCAAAATATTAAATTTCAATGTAATTGAATGAATTCAAGAAATGATCTCCATATTTTTTATGATCAAACCAAGAACATTAATTAGAAATTAATTATTTTTTAATAAACAAAAAGTGATGGGAATAATGTAAAATATTGAATTAATATTAAATATCATACCTGATCAATGTGTTTCTAAGAATTATCATCACAAATCTAATTTAAGATTTTATTGATACAAACATGGGATCTATATCATTTCATCATTAATTTGATATTACAAAAAAATAATTGAGATTTCATCTAATATGTAATTGGAAAATATCTCAGTTTTTACCAAGAATAAATTCAAAATTTTCTTGCAGTACATATTTTTACCTCAATTGTATACTTATTAATAAATCTGATTACAACTCATATTAACAATAATATAAGATGTAATCATTTAAATATGAATGTATTATTTGATAACTAAGACCAAACTTATGAAAAAAAATTTACTATCATATAATTTTTCATGAAATATATTCCCATTAGGAAAAAATAATTTAATCAAAGAAAATATTTTCTTAAGATAAACATTGGACATTAAAAATCATATTTAATAGGACAAAATTTGCAATAGTTAAAAATTTTCTTATCTTTCACATGTGATATAAGGCTTCCTCGGCAGATTTCAACAAATCATAAATTCTATATGGTTCTAATTTAAAAAATTTATTCTCATTCTAAGTGTCTTTATGTTGAAAAGATTTCCCTGTAGCATCATATACTAAATTTTAAAACCGAGATGGTTCAAAAACCAAAACATATATATTTCCTTCAAAATTTCATTCACTATATTGATATAAAAATATATAATAATTTAAAAACTGAGATTAAAATGATAAACCCCACATTATAAAATGTTTGAAATATTCTAAGACAACACTTATTACGTAAGAACTTAATTATTCTTTCTGAAACAAATTCTAAATTTGAAAATGCGAATTATATAAACACTTTAACACCCTTTATGTAGATAAGATTTATACTAGATCTATTTATATATCTATGATGATTTTTCATGCATGATACAATAGAAAAAATCATTGTCTATTTATTATGTCTATAGTTTTTTAAAAAAATAACACTAATCAGTTTATTATATAAAATGTATTGTATAAATTTTTTTCAATAAAAGAAAGGTAAATTATTTTTTTATAATATAATTAATAAAATATTTCATTTTTAATACTATTAAAATTTTAGAAATTATAAAATATGAATTTATACAATTTTTCATTACTTTATACTTTGTTAGTAATTTATACTAAACAATATCAATGATTACTATATTATAAAAATACACTCTAATTTTTATTAATTTAGGCCAAATGAAAGTAATTTTTACTAAATTATATTAATTTATAACAATTTGTGGGGAATTAGTACTAATTTATAGTAATTTATAATAAATTATATCAATTTATATTAAATTATACTAATTTATACTAATTTTGGATGAATTCATACTGATTTATATTAAATTATATCAATTTATAGTAAATTATATTAATTTATGAGGAATTTATACAAATTTATAGTAATATATATTAATTTATAATTAATTTTATTAATTTATATTAATGTATATAAATTTTTATTAATCTGTACAAAATGACACTAATTTATTCTGATTTCACATAATTTAAATTTATTTTTGGGAATTTATGCTATTATTTATTAATATTTAGTATTTCTTATAAAATATATAAATTTATACTAATTAATTATAATTTAATTGGAATTAATAAAAATTTATTATAATATATATTAATTTATACTACTATATACGTATTTATAAAAAAATGTTAATTTAAAGAATTTTTTTATTAATTTATATAATTTATATCAGTTTATAATTGATTATACAAATTTATACCAATTTGGGAGGAATTAATTCTAATTTATAGTTATATATATTAATGTATAATAATTTATAATAAAATTTAATAACTTATATTAATTTATTTCCATATATTTATCAATTTTTATCAGCTTATACAAAATGATACTAATTTATAATAAGTTACATTAATTTGTACTATTTTTAATGAATTTATACTAATTTTAATTAATTAATAGTAATTTATATTAATTTATATCACTTTAGAGTAAATTATACTAATTTATAATAATTTAAGAGTAATTAATATTAATTTATAGTAATATATATTAAATTATTCTAATTTTAATAAATTTATAGAAAACAATAATAATTTTTACTTATTTATATTAATTTATAAAAATTCATAAGGAATAAAAACTAATTTATAATAATTTAAATTAAATAATATCAATTTATAGTTAATTAGAGAAATTTATTCTAGTTTGTGTGGAATTAAAACTAATTTATAGTAATACATATTATAAATAGTAATTTATAGTGATTTATAGTGATTTATAGTAATTTATAATAATTTGTATCAATTTATAATAAATTATATTAATTTATACGAATATAAGCAGCTTTTTATTATTTTTTAGTAATTTCTATCAGTTTATACTTATATATATAATTGTTATTTATTTAGTTTAATTTTTAATATTTTTTGCTAATTTGTATTAAATTATATCACTTTATAATAATTTATATTTATTTATAAATTTTTTTAATGAATTTATATTGTTTTTACTAGTTTATATGAATTTACTCTAGTTTTCTTGAATTTATAAAAAAATTATCAATTTATACTAAATGATACTAATTTTTACCATGTTGTAATATTTTATAAAAAAATTATGAATTTATAATAATTTTAATTAACTTATTACAATCTATATTAGTTTAGATAAATTATATCAATTTATTGTATATTATGATAATTTATAATAATTTTTGAGGAATTAAAAAAAGTGTAGTAATTTATTATAATTTATGTTAATTTGTAACAATATGCAAAAAATTACATCAATTTATACTAAATTATAAGAATATATTTTAATTTTTAGAATTGTTTTTCAAATTTTTATAAATTTATAATAATATATTTTTTTTATTAATTTATACAAGTTTTTAATAATTTATACTAATTAACACTAAATTTGATCACCTTGCAATAATTTAAATTTATTAATACAAATTTTTTTTGGAATTTATATTATTTTCTACTAATTTTTAAGACTTCATAAGAAAATTATGAATCTATACTAATTTTCATTTATATATACTAAATTATAGCACTTTTTAATATCTTTTTTTAAATTTATATTAATTAATAAAAATTATATAAATTTATAGTAAATTTTACTAATTTTTACTAATTTATGATGAATTAATAGTAATTAATACTAATATATATTAATTTATAGTAGTTTATAATAACTTATATAAATTTATCGTTAATTATATTAATTTTCACAAATTTATATGAATATATAATAATTTTAATTAACTTTTTTATTTTTATTAATTTATAAAAATATATTAGTTTATATAAATTTAGAATAATTTTTAATATTTTATATTATTCTATACTAAATTATAGCACTTTATAATATTTTAAATTCATTTATAAAATTTGTAAAATCTAAACTAATTTATATGAACTTATATGAATTTATACTAAATTATATCAATTTATTGTAATTTTATAATTATTTATAATAATTATTATTGATTTAAATTAATTTATTCTAATTTTTAATAATGTATATCATTTTATATTAATTTTTATTACTTTATACTAATACAGAATATTTATTGTTAATTCATACTAATTTAATAATAATTTATAACAGTTATTAATAAATAATTGTATTCTGTATTAAACTATATTAATTTATAAATATGGTCCAGAATGTATTGAGATGAGAGACATATTTGAAAATATTGTGTTTTTTTAAGAGAGAGAACGTTTTGGGGTGATTGTGGGGAGGGAAGGAGGTCTACACATATTTACAGTGTTTTTAATTGCGATGGATATTTTATAATGTAATATTCATCATAAAAGGTTGATTGTTTGTTATATTTATTTTGAATGTTTGTGATGGATAGGTTATTAGCTGTAAAAGTGATACTAAAGGTTTGA
Source organism: Viscum album (assembly GCA_963277665.1). Lineage (NCBI taxonomy): Eukaryota > Viridiplantae > Streptophyta > Magnoliopsida > Santalales > Viscaceae > Viscum > Viscum album. The sequence goes on from OY728159.1 coordinate 1,494,854,426, forward strand.
CGCATGGAGTACGAAATATTCAAGGAATGCATTCTGGGGAAGAAACAGATGGTGTATTTCCAAACAGAAGGTAATACATGAAGAAATGGAAGTTGGAGTCCATTCATACAAACAAGTGGGTAACAACTCTGGTTTATTCTCAAAGATGATCACTCTACAATGTAACATTCATCGATGATGCAACATGAAAATTGTGGTTATTTTTTTCTAAATAACTAGCCCAATTGTTTCAAAATTTTCATCTGATGACAAGCTATGCTGAAAAAGTGTACCAGATTCAATCTTTAAGTGCTTATAGTCAAAGAATAGTTTGGATTATGGGTGTAAGGGCTTCAAAAGGTTCTGCTAGTGAAAAATAATACGGTTTTAGAAGAACATAACATGAACTCTAGAATATCATGGAGTGGCGGAGATGATGAATAAGATTCTAGTTGAAAAATAAAGGAGTATGATAAATAATGTGGGATTTATCAAGGTTTTTTGGGAGGAAGCTATGAACTATATGACATAAATGATCAATAAGTGTTTTTCTTTGATGTGGCGGGAACTTCCCGAATCATGTTGGATTTAAATGAAGGTATAATTCACACATCTCAATGTCTTTATTTTTCTAACCTATATCCATGTTCATTCTATGGATGGGGGAAATCATGACATAAAGTCCCATGAATGTTCAATTGTGGGATATAGAAATGAATAGAATTATTTTTGAATTTGGGACAAAAACCTTCAAAAGGTGGTCAATATTCTAAATATGATCATTAATAAAGAGATTTTATGGAAGGATCAAAAATTAGAGAATAATTATGATGAGAAAAAAGAATCATCATAGATCTAAGTTAAACTAAATAGGCATCTATAAAATATTTATGTTATGAAGAATTAGGGAATCACATCAGTACTAGAAACACAAGACTTCTTAAAGGATGTTTTTAAAAGTAGGCCTAAAGTGGCAATTAGCTCAAGCACAGCTAAATATTGAGAAAAATCTCAAGAGAAAAAATTTCTAAAATGATAAGTACTGGAAGGAAAAAATCCATGGAGAGAGTTTCAGAGATCTACTATAGTGAGGCACCAGGTACAGATGTATTAAAGTTATTTACACTATTTTATTATAAGAGACGATAGAGAGACTTAGAGTCTGTAAGAGGAAAAACGTTTCAAAGCCTTGAATCAGTTGGGGGTTATCTATGGGTGATGAAACCGAATCCCTTAATATTTCTGGAACATAAGAGTTAATGGAGAGGCCTTTTGGTAATAAAATCCTTAAAATTTGGTTTTTTGGTAGAATCATGAAGTGGAAGGTAGGTGGATGTAAAAGTCAAGGATATTCTTAAAGGGGTTTCACCTAATTAAATATATATGGATTTATTATAAATTTTATCACTTGTAGTAAAAAATATAAATGTTAAGAACGTTTTGGGTATGGTTTCAATGGATGGACTTTATTTGGAGTAGTTATATGTGAAGACATCAATCCTTCATGGGTACATAGATAAAGAAATTTATATACAATAGTTGGTTGGCTTCACTAAGCATCAAAACTAAGATCTGGTGTGAAAACACAACTAAATCCATTAGGGATTGAAGCATTTACCAATGAATTAGAATCCATAGTTCTATGACTCCATAAAGGAGTTTAAGTTCATCCATTGAAATTATGACCATTTTTGTTAATGAGAGGTTTTCTATGATGATAGTTACATCTTCTTACTTCTCTATGTTGATAATATACTGATTGTAGGTCTGATAAAGGAGGGGATCTGTGATCTAAAGGATAAATTGTATGAATTATTTTTGATGAATAATCTAAATTAGGAAAAATAGATTTTATTGATAGGGATAGTGATATATTTATGTTTTTTACTATGTAATTATGCTAGTTGGATTATGTTAGAAAGTAGTTCAACACTTTGAGATAGGTGAGGTGAAAATAGCGACCACACCCTTGGATGGATACTTCCTGGTAATAAAGAAGAATTAAGCATGAATAGAATTTGGGGTTGAGTAAATGGTAGATATCCCATATACATCATCTATTAAAATCATTATATATTCCATGGTTTTTACTCATCTGTACATTCTTAAAGAAGTGGATGTTGTCAACAAAAAAATGTAAAACATAGAAAGAGATCATTGGGAGATAGTGAGGTAAATTCTTCATTAATTAAAGGTTTTTACAAGAAATTCTCTTTTATTTGGAATAGATGAGTCATTAAAATGGGTTTCTGACTCAAACTTTGGTAGAGATAGAGGCACATAGAAGAGAACTACCATATGCATGTTCAATTTTATAGAGGAATTGATATTTTTTATTTATCAAAACTACAGTCGATAATTTGACTCTCAAAAATGGAAGTGAATTACAACACATTGAATGGATCTGGGAAAGATTTGATCTTGATAATATGGATGATGAAGGATCTCTATTAAAAGAAAGATGATGGGATTCTCTTTTCTGATTCACAAAGTGCGGTTTACTTAGCCAAATATTTAACCTTCTAATCAAGGATGAATAATATTTTGTTGAAGTATCACATTATTAAGAAGTTTTTAGGGAAAAAAGTGATAAATCTATATATGATTGAAGGGGATCAAAATCCATTGGAAATATTGAAAAAGTTAATAGTCTCAGATTTACTATGGTAATTTTGGGCCTCAAATCGGTTGGGATGATCAAAAGGCATGATGGTGGAATAATGCTAACTATAATTGATTATTAAAGAGAGGAATGATGTTAATGGAATAGAAAACAGTACTTCGTGTTGAATCAGGTCGAAATGATTCTCAAGTGGGAGATTATTGGGATTAAATTTTTGAAACCATTTTTCAAACCAATGGAATTAGACTACTACATGGAGAAATATAAGGTGTATATTATGAAATGAACCAGATGTTAATGGTGGAATCAGTAGTGAAATATCTATGCATCTTCATGTTGGATGGAAAGAAGTTATATGGACTGGATTTTCATATGATGGACTTGAATAATACCATTTGATAACATGAATAATATGAAACAGCTAGAAGATTAAAGAGGAAGTAACCCTTGATCTTTAGGTTGAAGATAGTTCATAGAAAAGGAAATTAATATAATATTCATCTAGAAATATATTTACCACAAGATTGGTGGATTGTTTAGGGAATTTATCACAATGGAAGTCTTTGACTGAGCAAAGGGTTTTTCCATGGAAATCAGATTAGCTAGACATTATCCCACAATGATAGGTAGGTAGTGACTATGGATCACACCATCTTGATAATACCACAAATATTATAGTAGATCACATGTGTTTATGATTTTATTATGAAATTATATTCCATTTCAATTTAATTGAAAAAATGAGTTGAAGTATTCCCCTGTGGATTAGGACACAAGTAAAAAACATGTCAACTTTCTTTTTTTCCTTTATTCCTTTCTATTATTGTTTTCTAATATGCTTTTTTATTCTTTCTCCAATAGTTTTGTGCTATATAGTGGTATCTTGGCTGATAAGTCTTATAATTTTTTGTCACTTTATGATAGGATTTCTACTAACATTTTTCTCTATCTAAGTAATTTTTAGTAAAATTATTTTGAATAGATTATCATATGGTGGTTGGGATCTCAACACATACTATAAAACTCTAACACTATGGGTATCCACACATGTAGTGGTAGACCCTAGATGATGAACATGCTGCCACAGGAATTTATTCCTGTGAAAATATAGGCCTATCACAATGAGTATTTTTCTAATATTGGTATCATCCCATATGTTCCCAATAAACTCCCATGATCATTTTTTTCCATTTAATTAAATTCAATGCACAATCACTATTTTTTTTCCAATTTTAGTATCCCTATAAGTCCACAATACTTTTCCCATGGCAATAGAGTCCCACATGGACCCTCGATTTGATCACGGGCATGTGTCTTATGGGAATAATATATCATTTTATTTATCATAATAATAATAATAATGATTATATATATATATATCAATATATTTTTGTGTGTGTGTGTATATATATATATCTAGAACTTAGTGTGATTGAGTGGTAAATCCATTCGAAGTTAACCTTGAGGTACTTGGATAAAACTACTCCAATTTCTTATATTAAAATTTTTCTATTACCATAGGTATATGCATGTGATAATAGGTTCTTAGTGCTATTATTATTTAGATATAATATTGTTCCCATGGAAATTCATATCTTGTTCAACGAACAAATCTTGTGGCATTAAAACATTAACTCGTGGTTAAATATTGTGATATATGGAACCATTAATAATGTCCATGGTCCATAACTATGGAAATATCCCATCATAATATTTCCATGTCTCTAAGTCCCAGAAGAACTGTGCCTGAGTCCATAGGCCTTTTTCTTGTAGTTATTGTATGAAACAATAAAAATAACCTACTTTTGATTATGAAAATAAAAACTAACTAACTAACTAATATATATATATATATATAATTATTATATTTCAATACTATAAAAATTAACAAAAATGAATGAGGTTTTAAAATAAGTTATTAAGAGAGTTTTTTTATATATTATGTTAAAGGTCCTTCATGGATGTTAAGAGTAAACTTAAGGGTTTTTTTCCAAACTCACTTTGAATCAATATTGTCTATATCTAAATTACCATTAGAGAAAATTATATAATGTTTTTCTCTAAAATCCCATCTATTTTATTTTCCAATAATTTTTTCTATATTTTAAATGTCTTTTTATTTTTTGTGCTCCCATTAGTATGTAATTAATCCAAAATTATTCTTGTAAGTAGAACCTACCATATCTCTTGATTTTGGATAGAAATACATATCCTCTATATCCATGTTTTTAATATGATTTTTTAGATTTAAATATCCCTTCTCTAATTATTGATTGAGGTTATTTTCTATTTACTTATTCATTCATTTCCAATAGAATTAAACAACATTTTTTTAAAAAAAAATTATGGCCATTTTCTCTCATCCTTTTATATGATTTTCTTTCTAAATAATAAATTACAAGTTTTCATGGTTTTCAAATTTAATTTATATTTACATTATCATTATTTTTATAAATATTTTTTTTTATAAAAAAATTCTTTTTAAAATAAAATTTATCTAAATGTAAATTATATTTCTTCTTATTATTTAAAGAAATTTTCTAATAATATTTTAATGTTTTATTCATCAATATATATATATATATCCTTTATAATTTCTTATGATTCCATATAGATATTCTTAAATGATTCCATTTACCATCTCTCTCTTGGTGAATTATGATAAAATCTTATATAAGTTTTGAGGAAACCCATTTCTTTAAGATGATTTAATTAAGTTGTGATGGAATTTAAAATGTTTTAATGTTTATATAGAACAAAAATGTACGGGTTTTCATTATTTGATTGGTGGGACTAGAATATATATCCCTCTAATGTATTATGTAAATATTTAAATCACATGACCTGAGATTTAAGGGATCTGGAGTCATTCTAATCCATTATGGGACCCTATACATTATGTTTATGGGAATGGGGTTGCACCTAATCCACTATGGGACTATATACATAATATTTATGGGAATGAGGATGGAACCCAATCCATTCTGGGAGAATATCTATAATTTTATGATAGTCTTGGAAGTTTTCCTAGACATTGGGAATGATTTTATATACATATGTATGTTCCATATTCTGATTCCAAGTTCTTATGTTATGTATTATGAAAACTTCAATATTATTCCACATTTTATACCAAATTTTTCATGTTATATTAAAATTATTATGTAAAAAATCGAGATTTATGATCCAATTATTATTTTCCATGATTTAATTATATTATTTTTATCTACCTTGATTATGTTTAAATATTTTCATGTTCATCTTGTGCTCACTTATGATCTTCGATTGATATCTCTTACGTTCACCCATTATTGTGCATCTAATATCTCATTTTCTTATGTTTCCATGCCCAATGTATTTAATATGATTATTATGTATGACTTTTCTAGAAGGGTTTTCTGTGAGAATATAATCTATGGTATATGTTTGAGATTTTTTGAAAAATAATTTAGTTATGTATCTAATCATCAATGAAACAAAACTTATATGTTTTGGTATGTGATTTAATGTGAGATAAAATAGATATTTTTATAAAATGTTTTAAAATGTTTTTATATGATGGTTAGGCCATATAAGATGGTATTGTTTTATGGATTAGTTAATTTTGGGAATTATTTATCACTAATAAGAGGATATAACTTAAAACCACCTAGTTTGAACCAAAAGTGAGTATAATGAAAATAAAATGGCATGGGTTTAAATAAGGGTTTCATAATTTAAGACATATTATGATTGATTTTTCTTATTATATGATTATTTATTTGAAACATTATTATTTAATAATAATTATAACTATTTCTTTTAGTGAGGGACTGTAGAAATAATCATTATATTGGGGTGATGAAAGGTACACTCAATACTCACCCACTCACAAAAAAAACTTTATTCCAAAAACCCTATAACTTAGGGGGTCTAGAGTGGTGAATCCCTATGGAATCACCAATAAAACTGATGTCAAATTCATGGGGTAGATCACACATAATATTATAAAGAATATATTATCACTAAGACTCACTTTACAATAAATATTATCAGTGGAAAGGTTCCCCTCTACCCAAGTGTGAGTGAACTTCGTTCCATGATAAATGAGTGACATACACTTCCTAATGTGGTAGAATAAGAACCACAAATTTATTTCATTATCACCAAGGGACTGAAATCATCTTATTTAATCATGGTTTTATTAATTCCATTATACATTAAAATGTCTCTAAGACTGTTAATTTTTTTTCCTAATGATTAGATATTGAATTATAAATGAAAACTCATAGTCGTATAATGAAGGGATCCCAAGTATATAACACCTCTCTAATATAAATTTATGGAAATGACATTCCTAAAAATATTATTATTATCACTTTTCTCAAATTTGATGTTATTTGGGAAATGGATTTTCACTCTCAACATACATCCCATTTTAATTATTGGGATAGGGAAATCACATTTCATATCCCAAATCAACCTATGATCATCAATTAACGAAAGGTTTATTATGAACTATATATGGGAATTACTTCCTTTGTATAGAACTAAATACCAAATAATGAGGGGTATTTTCCTCAAATGGTTAGCAAGAAATTAAATATTTAGGATAATCTAATTATGAGTTTATTTGTTGTTATTTTTTCTAAATATTTTCATGTTTTTCCCATGATCTGAAGGTAAATTTTTCTATAGAACTGATAACTAGTGTAATTCCCATACCAAAAAATCATCATAAAAAACCTCAATTAAATTAGAGTAATTAAAGAAGAAACAATATGATAACCAATCTAAGGGTTTTATATTCCAAAGTGCTTCACAATGGGGTTCAACAGTCCTCCTTTTCAAGAATAAATATGAATCAATGAATCTCTATATAGATTATCATAAACTTAAAAAGATCTTTATCAAGATAAATTATCCCCTACTATATGTTGATGTTTTTTTTATCAACATTGAGGTCATAAATTATTCTAAAATATTGACCTTCAATCTAAATATCATAAAGTAATCTTAAAAATAGAGAATACAACCAAGACAACCTTTCCTATAATATTTGAACATTATTGATTCCTATATATTCTCTTGGAACATAAAAATTACCTTGTTATATTCATAAATATAATGAATAAGTGCTTTAAATATTACCTTAATCATTTTTTATAGTCATTATATATGATATGATAATATATTATAAGAGAAAGGAAGAGAATAAGGATCATTTGAAGATTGTGTTTAAGACCTTGAGAAAGGAGAAATTGTAATCCATTTTCAAAAAGTGTCAGTTCTGGATATGTAAAGTATCATTATTAGGTTATGTAATCACAAGGGGTGGTTTATATATAGATCCATCAAATATGTAAGTAATTGAATAATAGTCAGACCCACTACTATAACATATACTAATAAATTTCTTGGATGGGACGGATATTGTCGACAATTTTTGATAAATTTCTCATGATTTTTAAATCCATTAACTATGTTAACTTAGAATGAGTTTAGGTTTATATATAAAAATGAATTTAAGTATAATTTCTAGGGTATAAAGATACTGTTGGTCACATCACCTATACACAGGCTACATTTTAATGGAAAATCTTTTGTTATATAGAGTGATTCTTCAAAGAAGGGGTTGTGATGTTTCTTCCTAAAAAATTACATAGTGGTAGCATATACCTCATGTTAATTGATGGTAAATTTTGAAATTTTTTAATAGATGGGTTATAGATAAGAGTATAAATATTTCCAAAAAATATATGGAGGTATTATGTCTATGGTGAAAAGTTTTAAATATGTACAGATCACAAGATCTTAAAGTATGTATTCACGTAGAAATAGATTAGCATGTCTAAAAGGAGATAATTGAAGTCAATCAAAGACTATGATACCTAAATAAATTACCAATATATAAAGGAATATAAGGATGTTGATTCTATTAGTTGGAAGGATCATGCAACCTTATCCATTTTGAGTACTAAAATAGAATCAACGCCCATGTATTTACAAAGGATATACCACGTAATCATTAGGGAATAGAATAAATCCTACATTTACCAAATGAAAATTAAACCCTTAATCCTTGTGATGATCTAGGAATCATAAAAAAGGATATATGGATACAAAAAAATATAAGGAATGTTCTATATTTCAACCATGACATTAATTTATTTACAATATTTAGGGAACATTAATATGTCCCATTAATACTAAAATTAAAGGATTTGGTGGATGATACACATATCTTGTCATTATCTATCCATCCTGGAAGAAAAAAGACAAAAAAAGATATTAAAGGAAATTTTTGTGGTAAAAATTGAATAGGTATATTTCAAATTATATATTTTGATGCTGGGTATTCCAACAAGTTAAGGTAGAATGAAAAAAGTATTGGGGGATGATGTAACCATTACCTATACCGATATGTAAATGGGATAACATTACCTTATATTTCATTATAGGTCCTCCTAATAATTGAAAATTATATACTACAATTTTAGATTTATTTGATGTTCTTGTAAAGTCAATATATTTAATTTCTATTTGATAAGGTTTCTCACTCGATCCACATTGCATGAAATAAATTAAATAAGTTGTAAGGATGCATAGAGTACCAGATTCCATTATTTCATATCGAGATATAATTTTCAACTAAAAGTTCAAGAGAATTCTATAAATTATTGGATAAATAGATATTCTTAGGAACTTTTTCTAATACTTATATTCATAGTCAATCTGAAAGGAATATCTAAACCACAGATGATATGAAAAGATCTTATTCAATGGATTTAAAAGGAGGTTCAAATCAACACCTTCTCATGGTAATGTTCTCCTATAAAAATAGATTCTATACTAAAAAAAAATGGAAACATTTGAGGATATTTTTAAGAAGAGTTGAAGTACTCTATCATGTTTGGATAAAGTTGGTGAGTGTATGCTTCTAGTACTAGATCTAGTTCAATAAATGTTAAAGAAGATTAAAACCATTTAGGTAAATATTAAAAATTCTCAAATTCAATAGAATATATACACTAATAATAAGTAAGGATATTTATAATTTGAATTTATAGATAAGGTATTCCTTTAAATATCACTATAGGAGAGGGATATGAAATTTAAGAAGAAGGGAAAGTTAATCCCTAGATAGACTGTCCCCTTTGAAATCCTCAATCATGTGTAGATGGAAGCTTATCACCTTACACTTCAAAAAAACCTCTCATAAGTAAAATACTTATTACATGTATCACTTTTAAGGAAATAAATCTTTGATCCATCATATGCACTAATCTTAGTGGAAATAAAACTAACACATGATCTCTTTTATGAAAAATAATTGATAGAAATATTGGATCATATTGATAAAGTATAGATTAACTATAAAAATAACTAAGTTAAATTTATCTAGAGGAATTAAATGTTTGAGGAAGCATGTGTGAACCTAAATATATAATATATAAAAATTACCCTAATTTTTTCATTATAGTAATAAACTTTTAAGGTTTAAATTCTTTTAAGCTGATTATAATGTAAAACCCTATTATTTTAATATTTATTTCTCTTTAAATAAATTGTAGACCGTGTGATACAAAAAAACTGAACCAAATTAACAATTATTTATTTCATTATGGTAAAATATTTCAATATAAAATGAAATATATTATGACATAACTAATGAAACATAACCAGTAAAATTAAAGATGTAGTAAAACTATAAGAAAATAATACTATAAGTTTGAAATTATCATCACCATGATCTCTCACAAAGATCATGTCGTTGATGGCAATTGTAAAAAGAATATATCACATTTGAAACATGATAAAAATCGTAAAAAATAAATTATATATTAGGATGAATGATTTTAGAGATGTATATTAGGAAATATATAGGTATATAAAACTATAGTTATATATATAGTCTTTGGTTATATGGCCATTGAATATATTTTCATTAAACATACTTATATCCAATAGGTACCTCAAAGATGTGTTATTTTTAGAAAAAAAAATTAAAAATAATATAATTCACGCAAAATATATATTATATAAACAAAATAAATAATAATAATTAACTAAAATGATTTATTATAAAAATATGTATTATTATATGATAAATATTATAATTATTATTAAATATCTAATTTCAATTTTCATATAATTTAAATAAATATTCTAATATAGATGAATGGAAAACAATTAATAGTTTGAAGATAAATAATGGGATGTGATTAAAATCATTTAATGTTATGGTTATTTTTCAACGAATTATTTTTTTAACTATTCGGTATTTAAAACTTAATAAATTAATGTTTAAAGGATGATTATAATAAAATAAAATGTTTTTATGTAAATAAATATATTACCACTCATTTAATTAGTAATTGATAAGAAATAAGATCAAGAACACTTAATGTTTAAAAATCATTTTTACATAAAATAATTTTTATATATATTTTATATTCCATTTAAAAGTTACATTTCTTATATTTTTAAATTATATTAGATTAAATGAACCCAAAATTTTAAATAATTAAATATAAATTAGATAATAGGGTTCACCTTATATTTTTAGTAAAATAATAATTACTGTGGTAACAAATCACAAGTGAAAAAGTGTTAAAACGTGGTAAAATGGAATGGATCAAATATTTGATAATAAAAATGATATAAAATTTTATTTAAGAAATTTTATAAGTATTATAGTGAATCATATTATTCTAACCATAATTTACTTACCTAACTAACCTAACTCTCATGTGATTCCATCTTTACCAATCATTTAACTCATGTTTCCAATGAAATGTACGACATTTTCACCTATAAAATTAGATCTCTTATGAACACTCTATGAAAGTTATATCCTTTAAATATATCTTTAATTCCTACCAAAATACCCTCTCAAAAATTCTTTATAAAAATTTGGTAGTTATTGGTCCAAATAATGTGGAATGAATCATTCATTCTGAAGGAACCCATTTCGAGAAGGAGAAATTCTATCAAAGTATATAGTAATCCTATAAATTATTAAATTTATTTCTCATATAAACTTTTTTGAAATATAATTATCTACTCTAATTTTGTTATATTTACATCATTATTCTTTTTTTAAAATGAAATTATCATTATATAACTCTATACTCATACTCATTTATTAGTTTATCATATTAATAGTTGGGTCAATTGAACCACCTACATGAACTATGGAATACCAACATCATCCTTTCAATTATGGATGGGTATAAATAAATTAACAAAGGTAATATATGATATTAAATATAAAAATATTATATGAATATGGTAATATAAGGTTGGCACAAAAAAATGGTTATTATAGAGTAACTCATTTTTATTAATAAATTATACAAAACATGCTCATTATAAAATATATACTTAGAAATTATACTCTTAATTTCATTAAAATGAACATGGGAATACATAATTATATAAAATAAAATTATTCCACAAACTTTAATAATCTAGGAATTATGAAATGTTTATCAAATAACAAGGATCAACGCTACCTTTATAAAACATGAATGAAACAATAAAAACTACTAACATTTAATACAAAAAAGTAACTAATATATGTGTAACAAATAAATATAATTGATGAGTATAAAATGAAATAGATATTAATAATATTCTGAAATAATTTATTGAGATGTTCTTTTATTACACATGTGGTTAAATCCCTTTCACAGAAGTTATGATATTTCTCTCAATAACCCAATATATTTTATTCTCTTATAGTTTTTTATGGGTATTTTATATATTCTTATCCTTTATCCTCCCAGTGGATTATAATTCACTGGAAATGATGCTTGTAAGTGGAATTCACCTTATCTCTTATTTTATGTTGGGAATCATTCCCCACCATGTTAATGTTTTTATATGATTTAATGAATGTCTTTTTCCCTTCATCCAATGGTTTATTAAGATCATTTTATACTGACTCTTACATTCTTTAAAAAATTATTGAAGTAATATTTTTCATTTTATCTACATAGAATATTTCTTCTTGGGTTTTTGTAAAAACTTATGTTTTTTATTTTGTTTCTAAATTAATGTTATATTGGATAGCTTACTCCACAAAAAACCCCATACTAAAAAAATTCATAACATATTTCAGGAAAATTATAAATATATATATATATAATATAACATCTAAAAATGGAAATAGTTATAATAACCAACCAAAAATTGTTACATTTATAGGATATATAATTAATATGATTATTTATACTCAATTAACCACTTAAAATATTATTAAATTCAATCAACCACTTTTAAATGATTATTATGATAGTATATAAAATTATAGTATATTAACTAATATTTTAGCATTATTAAAATTAAAAACTAGTATAAAATAATAAAAAATTAAAAAAATTAATGTGTAAAGATATCTTGTCCAACAGAACAAGTCTTCTTTATTGAATAAAAGAAAAATCACAAATGTCTAGATGAATATGTTTTATAATAATCATGATTCTAAAAAAAAAATTCATCAGGATGGTCATCTCACCATATCAAGTCAGGAACATTAACCCCTTCATTAGAAATACCATCATCCAAATAGTTTGCATCACCATAGGTTTGTGTAATGATATAGTTCATTGATGAAAGATCATCCACTAGGTTTCTCTATCTGGTAGTCAACTTCCGTGAAAGATGAAGAGTACTATTTCTGAGGGATGGAACCATGGTGGTGAAGTCACGTTCAATCCACAAGTTTAGGTTTCCAAGTTTCAATAAAATATCTACTAAATTGATAATACAAAGCATTTAATAATAAAGGTATTTGGTGAATTTTCATTGTCCAAAAAGGCATCCCTCTGTTTCACCAATGTGGTTTCTAAAAATCGTACCATAACCAAAAGGTACCATATTTCCACTTGATGCACCATCTGTATTTCATGTGATAAATCTTATGTGTGGAGGAATCCACAAGAATTCTAAGATTACAAAAATAGGATGGTATTTACTAGAAATAAAATGACACTTAATCATGCTAAGTTCAATGATTAAGTTATCAAAATATCCTTTTTGAAAATCTTTTTCATATTTTACAAAAGAAAAAACATAGGCTAAATCCAATTGTAAATTGAATATAGTTCCCTTATGAACCAATTTATTCTGGATAGTCCATATGGTAGAGATAATATCCAAAACTGTTCACTAAGAATTGATTGAGAATCTATTATTAAATTTGTAGATTCAAATAGTTTAGCAGGTGATCTAGCGTATAGGCTATTATGGGAATTGAAATTTCTAAACAGTCCAAAACTATAGTCCATAGGGCAGAATCTCTAGCAATTCCTAAGAAAATATTTTCAATGTACTCTCTATTATGGTTACATAGGATACATCTAGAGAATATTATAATGCTAAATCCCGAAAAAATAACATTAGTGGGATGTTTGTAATGCATGACTCTCTATGCAATAGTGAATCTGGATAGGAGAATTATTTTTTTTCTCAAATTATTAGCCCAGTTGTTTAAATTACCTTACATAGCCTCTTAATAAAATTACATTTATAATAACGACCCATTAGAGGCAGTTTCAAAAACAAGATTATCAAAACCATTAATGAAATTATAATTCAAAACTAATTCCTTGATTCTAATATCAAACAACACAAAGAATTCTCTAATTTATCTTTGATCGACACATTTTTGTGAAAATAAGTATTATAGAAGTTAATAGTGTTGATAAGAGGTGTGTCTTACATTTATGTAACCAAAATTTTTTTATTAATTTATACTTACAATCCCATTTGAATTCACAGAAAATATGGAGAAATAATTATTAAGGGTAGGACATATAGAAAAATCCAAATTTCTCGATTTTGAACCTGTTTTAATATCTAGATCTTAGAAAAGAAAGATACATTTACCTATTATTGATATGTCTCCAAATAAAGTTATCCTGTAAAACCAAATTGGATTTATAGAGATTGTTTATGACCTTATCACCTCGATCATTTGGTTTAGAGAATTTTTTCCATGGAATAGCCCCAAGTCTTCTTTGAAGAATGCTTTTCACTCCAGAAAAAAATAGAGATCTTTATACAATTAATAAGATCAATTGATCTTATATAAACCATAAAATAAAAAAAAATTGATAAAATAACATATTTGAAAATAAAAAACCTTATGACCATTGAGATTGTTTTACCTTTCAAGGAAGCCAGCTGGTTTTTTACATGGATAACAATTTTGGAAAAAATGATCAATATATGGTTTACCCCAAAACATAGGGATACTAGGAAAATTAAATGGATGAATACCTTATCTAATTCCTATATCTCCAATGATTCCCACTTTTCTACTACAGTAAAAAAATCCAAAGTAAACTAAAGACTTATTACAAATGATCTCCTACCCTAAGACTATCTCATAATAAAATACGTTATCTTTGATTTTTTTGATGTTTCTTTTTTCACCTTGAGTGAAAAGGATGATGTCATCTGCATTCAATAAATGAGTGGTTAAATAAGGCCTTTGGAATCTATGACAGTCTTGAGTTTATAGGAATTTTCAATATTGATAAGGATCATTCTTAAGTGTTCTCCATGAATAGAAAAAATGATGGATGATAGAGGATCAACATACCTAAAATGTTATGTATATTTGAAATATCTGTCAATGTATCCATTGATAATCCTCAAGATATGTTCTGAACTCATGAGAGTTCCAAAAAAATTGATAAAGATGTCATCAAATCTGAAATTACTCAAAACATTACAAATGATGCTTCAATAAAATGTGTCAAAGGTTATTTAACATCAATATTGAGAGGGATATTACCCTCTCTAATGGATTTCTCAAAAACACATAATATTTTAAACAGCCTTTTTCCAAAACCAATAGTCTTCATTTTATGAAGTAATTTCATTTAAAAGTAAAATTTTTTAATTTTAAAAGTTTATTTTGATAAAATGAAGTATACTTATATATTAAACATTAAAATGTTTTCTTAGGATAATTTGTTTTATATTATTCTAAAATAATTTATTTTTAGGTCAATAATAAAAAAAATATTGTTATTACTATTTCCCAATTGTTTATAACTTTATCATAAAGTAAATGTTACATAAAAACATATATGAATTTTCATTGTACCCAAATATATATATATAGAGAGTAAAAAATTAATCATCTAAAAAACTATGTTGAATTTATAAAGCTCATGTCCAGTATTCTGGAATCATAGGTAATATTTTACTATAAAAACTATTTATATTCAATTATATAAAAAATTATTTTGCATCAATTGAGGGAATTAAATTTAAAAAATTGGTTTTAATATTTTATATCAACATTTTAAAATTATTAAATAATTACAATTAATTTTTTAGGCATAAAACTAGGACTATTAGGATTAAAGTTAATTATTATGATAAAGATAAAAATATTATTTTCAAAGAAATTTTTTTAATATTATGTAGTTTTTATCTAATCAAATAAATTAACATATTATCAAGAATAAAATTAAAATAATTTAAAACCCATATAAAAATATATTATCACTCATTAAATTGGAAATCAATAATAAATTAGATTAAGAACACATGATGGTAAAAAAATAACATTTTTCATCAAAATAGTTTTTTATATAATAAAAGTTTTAAATTAAAAGTTAATTTTCAATTATTTATAAATTGAATTTCATTATGTGGAAATAAAATTTAAATTCATCGCACCCAATTTTTTAAAAATGGGATATAAAATATATTTTTATAAATCATAAATTACTTAGCTAAAATCTAGTTATCAAAGTAAAAAAACAAAAATGGTAAAATGTAAAAAACAAAAGGGTAAAGTATTGAAACATCTTTAAAACTTGCATTAAAATGATTTTTGGGGGCTTGATATACCTTATCTGACCCAAATATTCATCATTTCCCACTTTTGGATCCATTTACCCTTGAATAGTGCTTTTTCATTATTGAAAAATAATGGGTATTCACAAAAGTACACTTTTATTCACTTATAAAAGTGGGTCACATCTAAAAATTAAATGATCTTAATTAAAATAAAAATTTAATAGAACCCATAAATTATTTTAATTTACTATAAGTCCCTTTTTTATTAATTCTCCATGTCACTATAATTTCTTCTAATCCCTTAATTTCCAAGGTGACTTTCAAGAGAAAGTTTAAGGTCCCAACAAGAGTATTACTAAATCGTTAACATTTTCTTCTTAATATTTATCTTATATCCCAACCATAACCATAGAAATATTATTAACTTAGTATAATTTTTATACTTAATTATTATTATTTTTATTTAAAAATAATTATTAATTCCTTTATATCCACTTAGAATAAAAAAATAATATTGATCATGCATACGCTTGGACTACATTCTCCATGAAGTAAAGTTTTTAGTTTTTTATCATGGTTTTCATTATTAATTCAAACAATATATAAAATAATAGGAACCCAATAAAAAAATATAAATAATATCATTATTCTTCTGTTATAATAATATTATACACTTCTTTAAATGTAATCTCCCATCTAGTTATAATGTGGTCTTATTTGGGTCGGTTTAACCACCTATATGAACGACACTATATAAATCTATCATGGATGAATATGTGAACATAAATACTAATATTATTATAATTTAGTTAGAAAATAATTATTTTATTATGGTTCTAAAATATTTATATTATTTATTTAACTTATTATTAAATTTTCATATTCGACTTCCAAAATTACAGAAATAAGATGACACTGATTCCATTTTAATGAAACATAACTAAAACACTTATGAAATGAGATAGAATTTTTATAAATAAAATATAAGTTTCATGTTCATGTACCTTAAATAATTTAGTAATTATGAACATGGTATCAAATAATGGACACCAAAATCGATATCATAAAGCATGCATGAAACAATTAAAGTTACTAACTCCTAATTGTAAAAATAAGCTATAACTAAATAATATATTTATTATAAATGATCATAAATGAAGTATACAAAATTTAATTTATATTTAAAATTTTATTTGATATAATATTATGATATTTATGGTTTTTATAGGATTTTATATCACATTCGATTGAAAGGGGAAACAATTTAAGGGTTTTTGCATCTCAATTTTGCTTCATTGAGATATGATGTGTACTAAGAAATTATTTCCCATTCTTGGTGTATATGTGGGACATAGATTTATTTCAGAATAATTTTCATGAAATACATAGTATTTAAAAATAAAGCTTAAATTTTATCTTTCATGGTTTTTTGATTCAAAATATACTAAATTTTCACTGCTTATTTGCCTCTATTTTCAAAACAATGAGATTCGATTGATATTGTGCACCATAATTTATTTTTTATGTTTTACTTACTACACTATTATAATAAGGTAAAATTACAATATTTAATTTCATGACTTGTGAATATTCATTTCATAGTAACACTCTTATGTTCATTTAAATATTTCTTTACCATTACCGTAAGGGTTTCCTCTTAAATCCCAATTTCAATGCATGATTATTTTTGAAAGATAATATATATAGGGAACGTGTATGACCTTTATTTCTAAAATACCCTATAATTTTCCATTCCAGTTATTATTTTGGGGGTTTCAAATGTCTTAGAACTATTTTATTCTCCTACATAGTTCATTATTTACCTATTGTAAAGAAACTAACCCAACCTCTTCTTTTCAGTTTAGAATCCTTATCTTCCATTACTATATTAACTAGATGCTTTAATGAATTTATTTATATATTTACCTTAATAATTTATTACTATAATATTTAATTCTTTTAACATATTTATAATTATTTAAAAACTTAATTTTTTTTCTTCTTGGTTTATTTTCATAAAAATTTGATAAGTATCTTTTTTTAACATTTTCAATGTGAACAAATATTTCCAACATTTTTTTATTTTTCTGTTAAAATTTTTATTTAAATTTTTATTTTTTATAAATTAAATTGTCATTTTCGTTTTTTAATAAAATATTTCCACTTAAATAAATGTTTTTTAAAATATCAAGAATGTTTCTTATTTTCATAGATATATTTTTAATGTTACCAAAAAATATTTTTCATCTATTTCATTGTCCATTGATACATTTTATACTTGATCAAGGATATTATTAAAATGATATCATCCAACATATTTCTCAGTATGGTCTATTTAATATTATTTTATTAGAGGAGTGATTCACCGCTACCTTTTTTTCAAATAATTTATTGTGAATAGGAATAACTAGTCGTTAAATTCATTTCCCTTGTGAATATGTTGTTTTCCATTTCATCAATTTAAGGGTGTTAACCTAGATCCCATACATATATTGAATTGGGAAATTATTTAATTAATCATATACCCTATATTTATATATTGTAAATCTCAGATTCTCTATTATCTTGATTGAAGAGTATTTACATAGAATGTTATTGAATATATTTGGATACTAATTTATTTTCCACTGGTAAATCATGTTATTATTAATGGTAAAATTATAAATTTTTTGTGGTTATATTTTAAAAGGATATTAAACCCATTTTATTTCCATGGGTTCTTTGTGATATAGTGAATGATTTATTTCAAGTGGCACTCAACTATAATGATGATTACGGGTGGGGTAATATATCACCTTCCAATGTACGGGTTAAGTATTTATATCTCATGAAATAATTATGGGTGGATTTAATTAGATTGGTTCACAACATAAAATGGTTTACAAACATGGATTTTCTTACAACATAAAATGGAGTAAATACTTCGATTTTTTCATAATTATTTCATATTCTTATGTTTGTGCCACAATATTACATTTATTCTTATAAATATATTATTGTCACATGGATAATTTTCATTAATTCGGGTTTACAAACTCTACTAATTCATTTATTATTTTATTTCATTCCATATTCTATGAATAAATTTTTATGATCTATTTTTTGTTAGTTATTATTCCCTTATGGACATTTATTATTCCCATTTTCACATTTTATGCACACTTATTATTATTTATGGTTATAATTTATTAGTACCCTTAATAAGGGTATAAATTCACCACTTTATTATGTTTCCTTTTCCCCAATTTATGAAGATAACTTTAATTTATGAGAAGTATTGAAGGTAGTCCAGTTTAGCTCAATTATAGAGAAATGTTCACAAGTATTGAAAAATAAGTTTATTTTTTATCTGATCCTCAAAGAAAATAATCCTTACATTATTCAGATTATGTATTTATTATGAGTTTTAATGTTTAAATTATAGAAATGATGTTAAATAAAGATAGTTCCATCTTACTTTGTATCAAATGAAGTTTTAAAGAAAGTGTTTTTAGCACCAAATCTGGGAGTGTTGGTATGGATTGTTATATTTGGTATCAGTGTAGAGATTAGTTTTTTAGGATTAGTTTAGTTCTTTTATATTTTATGATAAGTCAACTCATAGAAAACCCGAGGTATATTTCTATGTTATTAGTATATGTCTCTGATAAAATCCTAGAAGTTTGGTAAATTAGTTATTTTTGCGTTTCCTTGAAAGAACAAATCTGTTCGGATGTTTCAACTGGATACAGTATCTAGAACAGATTTGCCTATGGGTAGTAATCCTGAATGGGGTGTATTGGGTATTAAATCAACTGTAATTAATTGAAAAACAAATAGGCCTAAATGAACACCTTTTTGACACTGTTAGGTATAATTGTTGGATTAATTAAATTCTCTTTACAACATACTTGAAAGGATTTATTATGGTAAGTAATTAGGTGAGGGGTATGAGAGAACATAACCTAAACAAACCTAGATTGAAATAAGGGTGATCTATGTTTAACTAAAATATAATGTGATAGTTTTAAATATTAAAACATTCAGAAGTTATTTTACTCATAAGATAAATTTTGATATTTATTTTATGTTGTTAATTATTCATCACTCATGTTAACGTTTTTTTGTTTTAGTAGTGGTTAAAGCCTTAAGGATCTAAGTTAACAATGTATGTCTTGGAAAATGTTGAATTTTTTACAATGATAATTTAAATGGGATAAGATTTTAAGTGATCAAACATGTGATTATTTCAATCTAGCTATTATGAATTATGATTAACAATGTGAACTTAGTTGAGTTTCCAAACACCCCAAAGAAGAGAAGGATGGAATCTTATGTAAGTTTAAGTGATGAAGATGATGAAGGAAGAAAGATTCAATTTCCTCCATATCTAATATCTAGAATGATTCAGCCAATGGATTGTCTCAAATTAACAAGAATATGTTTATCTATGGTATATGAGTCCATATATAAAACAACTACAATGGAAAAAATAAATATTTTAGTTAACATATAAAAGTTATGAATTATTTTGATTATGTTAAAGGTGGGGAACAAGAATATATTGATATTGATAACTCTTGGTATATTATTCTTATTTTATATGAAGTAATTATTATGGAATAAGTTGACATAAATTGGTTTGTGAAGGTAGTTGGATGATTAAAGTGGATATGTATAGGGTTTGAGGGAATATCATATAGTGGGTTTCATCAATGATATTTTGGTTTATTCTCAATTTATTAGAATTATATAAAACATATATGAGTTTTTTTATCATTAATTTTACTTAAAATGTTTGGAAAAATATGTTACAAGGTATCAAAGACTATGAAAAGAGATCTTATGACAAGTTAATGTTTTCGGAGATAACTATTGAATAACACATGATAGAGGATGGATAAATATTAGGATCAATATATTCTTAATAGTGATAAAATGGGATATTAATAAATAAAGGGTTGATATATGTAGAGGAAATAAGTTACATAGTATTGGTATCCTTGGGATTCATGGTTTATTTGATAAAAAAGTGGTTCAGGATATTTTTGGTGATGTTGCCAAATTTTTGGGAATATGGTTCATATTTTATGGAATGTGATTTTATGACCTAGGGATGTATTTCATTTCAAGGTTAAATATAGAGTCAATTTTTGGGATCATATATGATTTCTCTATGGTTTTATGCCTTGGGAATTTAGGTTATCATGGAATATATCATTAGGGTATATAAATACTTGGTTATATGAGTAATTAATGATGAAAAATATGTGTATATAGATATGGACTTAGATAGTAAGGAATATTTCTCATTAGATGTTATATCTTGACTTACAATTATTTTAATAATTTCATGATAAATCTATATTAGTAATTTATAATTATAATTGTGTTGAAATAATTTATTTATGGGGGTAGAATTTAGTAACACGAGATTTTGAAAAATAGTTTTTTCTTAAATTTATATTATTATTTGTAGTTTACTCAACATGAAACACTAAACTAAAATGAGTCATGAAATATTTTATGAGCTAATATATATAAGAATAATAAAACCTCTAAAAATAAAAAAATTATAAGAACTAATAAAAAATTCTTGCATTTAGAGGATATATAATTAATATAAATATTCTTTCTTAAATAATTTATTAAAGTAATAAAAAATTAAATCCAACAAGTTTAAATGATAATTATGATAAAATATTAAATTCAAATATATTAAATAATATATTAAAATTATTTAAATTTTAAATAATTATTAAATAATACTGAGAAAACATAATGTCTTAAAAATACTTTTTCAATAAAAGAAATTTTTCCATATATACTGTATTTTCTGTTAAATTTTAATTTATAAATTTTAGAATTTTAATTTGAAAAAATAAAGTCCATTTTTGGTTAAAATATGTGCATATTTTATTAGGATAGTTTTTTAATGTTTTTCAAAAATAATTTATTTTTAGGTGAATATAAAATAAATATTATTTTTAGTAATACCCTAATGTTGATAACATCGTCATGATGTATATGTTACATAAATATTTATGAGAATTTTAATTGATATATATTTATATATATATTGAAGTAGTTAAAATTATTCATTTAAAAATACTATGTTGAATTTATAAAACCTCTGTCTAACATTTTGGAAACATAATTAATATTTTACTCTAAAAACTGTATTTATTCACTTATATTAAATATTATTTTTCATCACTTTTAGAAATTAAATCAATAAAAATAGAATTTATATTTTATATCAACACTTTAATATAATTTAATAATATCAATTTAATTGTTAGTCCTAAAAATATGACTACTGGGATTAAAGTTAGTTAATGAGATAATGGTAAAATTGTTATTTTCAATGAATTATTTTATTAACATTATTTAATTCTAATAAAATCAAATAAATAAATCTATTCTCAGAAATTACATTAACATAATTTTTAAACTTATATATAAATATATTAACACTCAATAAATTGGTAATAAATACAAAATAGTATTAAGAACACTTAATGGAAAAAAACAATAGTTTTTAAATAATGTAGTTTCTCTATATGTTAAATGTTTTTATTTGTAATATAGTTTTCCATTATTTATAAAATTAATTATATTATATGTATATTAAATTTATCTTAAAAACAAACAAAAAAATTGTTAATAGTGGTTATCTTAAACATTTTTAATAAAACATAAATTACTTAGATAAAAACTAATTACAAAAGTAAATAAATAAAAATGGTAAAATATATCAAAACAAGTGGTAAAAGTATTTAAATATAATTAATTCATGCCTGAAAATTAGTAGTGGTGGATTTATTTGAATTATCCCACCCCTCACATGATTATTGATCAATTTTAGAGCTATTAACCCCTAAATAGTGTCATTCCATTATTGAAAAATAAATCATATTCATAAAATTACTCTTTCCTTCAATTATAAATAATGATCACTTCAACCCTTTCCATGATACACTTTACCTTTGATGTTTCCAGGAAATCCTACACTTTTTCCTCTCTATATGTCCTTTACAATTCCTAAATCCCTTTATCACTAAAACTTATCCAAATCTCTTTATTTCAAAGGAGACAACCAAGACAATGTTCAAGGTCCCAATGTGAGTATGACTTATTACTTAACTTTTTATTCATAATAATTCACTTAAAAAACTAAAAACCCATAGTAATATGTTGAACCCAGTATCATTAGTATAATAAAGTAATATTATATTAATATAACAGCCAATATTTATTCCTTACTATCCACTTAGAAAAACAAATGAATGCCAACCATGCATACGTGCAGACTACCACCTCCATGAATTAGTGTTTTTCATTTACCATCTTGGTTTCCATTTTATATCATAGACACTTAAAATATGATTAAAAATGAAAAAAATCAAAATAATATCATTATGATTCTATTATAATGATTTTACATACTTACCTAATTATACTCACCCCTCAAGTTATAGAATTTTTGTATTTGGATCGATGTAATCACATACATGAATGATTCTATAAAACTCTATCATAGATGACTATGAGAAAATAAATAATATAATAATTATAATTTAGTATTAAAATAATTATTGGTTTTTAGTTCTGAAAATTTTAAGTCATGTGTTTAACTAATAATTAAAATATCATCTTCAACCTCTAAAATTATCTAATTAAGCTGACACTATGTTTAGTTTCATGCAACATAAAAAACACTTATTAAATGACATAAAATACTTATAATTAAATGTGAATTTATATTCTAGTAACTTAAATAATATATTAATGATGAACTTTGTATCAAATAAAGTATAATGAAATTGATATAATAAAGAATTCGCAAAATAATTAAAGTTACTAGCATATGAGGGTTAAAATAAGATATAGCTGACAAATATGTTAATAATAAATGATCATAAATGAAGTATATAAAAGAAAATTTATATAAATACCTTTGTAAAATTGAATTAATATAGTAATTTTTTATTTACATGAGGTTATTTTTCATTCTATTAAAAAGGAGAAAATCTAATGGTTTTTTCATCTCCATTTCACTTCATTGAGATATGATGTGCACTCACCACTTATATCAATTTTACCGTGTATATATTGTACATGGGTTTATTTTATCATATTTTTTCTAGAAATATATGAGATTTAAAAATCCATATCACATTTTATCATTCATGGTCTTTCAATTCAAAAATACCAAATTTGTAAGGGTTATTTGTCTCTATCTTTAATTCTATGAGACATGTTAGATATTTCAAACCAACATTTATTTTATATAGTGTATTAAATTACCTATTAACTTAATGTATAATGAATATCTATCATTTTATAATACTGTAATTTATATTTTGATATAACCCTATTATGTTATTTTTATTCTTACTTTACAATTACCATGAGTGTTTCTTCTTGAATCTCAATTTAAAATCAGGATTGTTTTTTAAAGATTATCCATATAGGGAATATATATTCTCTTTATTTATAAAAAACCCCATAATTTTACCATTATTTTATTATTTATAGGGTTTTATATGTCTTCTCAGTATTTAATTTTACTCCTTGGATCCTTATGTTCCCATTATAAGAAATTTAGCCCTACCACTTCTTTTCAGTTAGGAATCTTCATACAGATATTTTTCATCAAATTTTGAAAATATCCCACTTTAATTTTTTCAATTTAAACACATCTTTCCACTATTTTTTCCTATTTATATGAAAATTATTATTTTTATTTTCATTTTTTCTAAAAAAAATTCTTATTATAATGTTTTTATAAAATATTTTTACTTAAATAAATGTTTTCCAAATTATCAATAACGTTTATTATATCTAAATAAATTTTTATAATGCTCTGAAAAAAATTTATCTATGTCAATGTCCTTTGAAATATATTATTCTTTATGAAGTATATTCTTAAAATTATACCATCATCCTTATTTATCAAGATATATTATAAAATATTTTTTTCTATCAGTGAAGTAATCCATCACTACCATTGTCTTATGTAACCATACATTATGAATAGGCCTAAATTTTCTTCTAATTAATTTACTTTTGAATACCCTATTATCCATTTATTTTATTAAAGGGTGTTAACCTAAATTTCATATATTGATTTATTGGTTAAATTATTAAATATATTCAATTTATATATTTGGTTTAAATATGATATTTTCTATTATATTAATTAAAGGTAATTTAAATAGAAATTCATTGGTTATCTTTGGAAACCCATTTATTTTCCATAGGTATATCATGTTATGATTACTAATATAATTATGAATGTTTTGCATATATGATTCCATTTGAATAGAATATGAAACCCGTTTATTTCCAAGGGTTCTTTGTGATATGGTGAATGATTGATTTCCAGAGGCACTCATGTGTAAGGATGGTGATATATGGGATCATACATCACTATCCAATGAATTAGGAAAGGATTTATATCTCATCTGACAATGATGCATGGACATACATGGATTTCATTCATAGAATAAAAGGGTGTTCATACATGTATGTTTTCACAACATAAAAGGGTAGACATACGTGGATTTGTTCACAATTATTTCAAATTTTTATGTTTATTCCATATTATTCTACTTATTATTATTACAATATTTTGATCTCGTCCTCATTTTCATTGAATCATGTTTCCATTCTCACTAGATTAATTTATTATGCTATGAAATTCTATATTCCAGGAATCATGTTTTATAATATTTGTTTAATTGGTTATGATTTACTTATATACTTTAATAATACCGATTTACTCATATTATGCACCCTTATGATCATTGACTATTATCACTTATGTTTACCCTTACTAAGAATTTTAGAACATCTACTTATAATATTTCAATTTCCCTTACTATGAAGATAAGGGTAATTTATGATAAGTTTAAGAGGGAGTCTGTGTGTCTTTATTCTAGAGAAATGTTCACAAGTATTGAAAAATAAATTTCTTATATAGTTTATATTTAAAAACAAGAAATTTTTTATGTTGTAATTATGTTTTTTATGAGTTATAAGGTTTAACATGGGGAAAATATGTCAAATAAACATAGGTTTATCTCAAATTTTATCAATTATTCTATTTAAAGATATAGTTTTTCATTGCAAATAAAGGAGTGTGGGTCTGGGTTGTTATATTTTTCTTCATTTTTCTTTATAAAAATTCCTTCACAAGTTTTCATGGATTTTTAAAGTAATTTTTATTTACTTAATCATTATTTTTCTAAAACTATTATTTTATAAATTATTTCCTTTTAAGATAACATTTATCAATATATAAAGGGTATTTATTAGTATTTTGAAATAAATTTTATAATGATTTTATAAAGTTTTTTATCTTTGTCTATATCCTTTAAATTTTCATATTATTTACTATGGATATTCACTAATGATACCATCCACCATCTCTCTCAATATGTATTATGATCATTTCTTGAGGAAGTTTTCATGAAACCCATTTATTTTATATGTTTTTATTACATTTTGATGGAATTCAGAATTTTTTCATGTTCATATGGCACATATATGTGTCATTTTTTATTATATGATAGGTTTTTGAAGAATTATATATCCCTTTAATTCAGTTGGTAGGTATTTATATATTATAATATGAAATGTAAGGGACTTGAAAGTGAACTCAACTCACTATGTAATTTTTTTCACTATGTTTATGGGAATGGGGAGTGAACCCAATACACTATGGGACTCTATTATCTTTTTTATGGGAATTTTGAGTGAACACAATCCACTATCAATCTTTTTAAACTATGTGAGGATTCATGGAATTTATCCTTAACCAAGAATTAATTTTCTATTCTAATATATGTGTGATATTCTAATGCCTCATTTATATGTTATGTCATATTTCTATGTTATAGGTGATTATAATTGCCTCATGATTCCACCTTTATATGTTTCATTTCTTGAATTATGTCAAGATATATATGTCATGATTCTTGATTTTTTATTCTAGTTTTATTGGGTGTGATTTCCTTATATTATAATCAAGTATCATGATTATTTCTGAAAACCTACATGTTCTTCTTATGCTCACTTATGATCAATTATTGATATCTCTTATATTCACCCCTTATTGAGAATCATATTTCACTCTTTCATTTGTTTTCATTACCCTAGTAATAAAGAAGAGTATTTTATATTATTTTTCTATAAGGGCTTCATGTGATAATATTATTTATGGGAGATGTTGAAGAATGTTTGTAAAAAAATTTGGTTACATATCTAATATCCAAGTACATTAAACCTATTGGTTATAGGGTAAGATTTATTGTGAGATAAAAGAAATATTTATATAAAATGATGTAATATATATAGGAATGTTATTGTTTGTTTTCTCAACTAGAGGAGTCAAAAACGTACAACCCCACTAGCCTTTTGATATCACAGTGATATTCTCAAATTCATTCTGACACTGGATGAGGTAGATATGGTTTCTTCTTGGGTATTTTTTATCCATTATAGGGTGTGGAATTTTTTAGTTGGAATTGTTTGTTTATGATTGATATTATATCACTTTAATCATATACTTTTATATTCTATATTTTTCTATGGACTCCATTGGTGGTGGCCTACTAATTTTTAGTCACACCCTATATGAGTATAACATTTCCTTGGTTGGCATTATTGTTTGTGACATAAGTAATGGAAAGTTCCCTATGGTGGATAGTAGTGTTAGAGATGCAATATAATTGTTGTGAGAAGGGTCTAGTAGGGATTCAGGTCTAGTTAATTATACATATCCATTATTTTGTTTATTTTTTTACTATGATATATAGGATCATCCTATATGATATTTTTTTAATTTCTATATGAATCTTGTGACATTACAGTATCACATTTTGATATATCATGTGACGTGTTATTTACCTCTGGTTATATTATATCCATAATTTTAATAATAAATATTTATATTTTGATTACTAATATTATTGATATATTCGTTTTTATTTATGGTTTTATGTTCCATAGAGTATACTCTCCCAAAAAACACTTATATACCCTCAATATTAACCGATAGCCTCTTTCACATGACAAGGCATAATTAATGTATGTAGAACTTTTTTTCATCTATCGTCAAGTGATTTTGTTTGGAGATATTACATGAAGTTATGAAGAGTGATATATAAATAAAAAACACACATGATACCTGAGTTTTTACATGTTTCCCTCAACTTTTTTGATAAGTGTAAAATCCATAGTATTTAGTGGTTGTGATCCCACTATCCACTTTCTTATATTATTAACAACATGAAAAATGAATAGAAGCAAGAATATGTTTATTAAATAAAATTATAAGGAAGATATATTTGAGAGTAAATAAGTATATCAATCTCACGCATCCTCCTAAAGTTCCATCATACTTTGGAATAACCATGCAACCAAATTCTTCTCCCCAATCTCCACCAAATACTCCTTAGAATTCTCTCTAGAACATAAGAATTTTTATCTCACATTTTTCATGATTTTCTCAAAAGAAAAACTCATTTATTTATAGACCATACAAAATCATGTTCTTATGACATGTTTTTTGATATGATCTTTAGATCCAAAAATCCATTCCAATGTCTCTTTAAAAATTCTCAAAGGGTAACCATAATATATAACACCCTCATATTGTATCTAGATTCACCATTAAATTATTTCTATATATTATCATATATATATTTTACATGTCGCGAAATAACCCCAATCTTTAGAGGGTGAGGCTTCTATAAACTCAAATAGCTACTCTCAAAAAATCCATAGCTCGACTTACTTACTGTGTGATAAATTCTATTTTATAATTGTATTGTTCTTAAATTGTTGTGGTATTCAACTATCATGGACTTCCCAACACCAAAATATTACATGACACTTTCATGGTGCGATATTCACACATCTTTATTACTTATGATAATCTTTAGTATTCAAAACTTAAAGATATTGTTTGATTATAATATATGAATAAAATGATCTTATGATTCAACCAATCACTATATAATAACTTATATCCCAACATGGTTTTATAAACCTAAAAATTTCATCATGCCTTTTCCACTCATATTTGGGTATTTAGTTTTATTTTATTCATCAAGAATCTATAATATCCTTTGGTATCTATCATGATTCCATATAATAACCTCAATATAATTTACTAGAATTGAGTCTCATTATTCCTATTATCTCTTCATTATTCAAGGGATAAATATTTGGTATATCAAACCCTATATTAATCATAAGTAATTATCCTGAACAGAACCAGTAATACATTTCTATAAAAAATATATAGAAAAATAATGTTAGAGTTCCATAAACACCTTATAAATGGATATAATATATTAAAAAATAATTTTATATGTTCATTTAACCACACCAATGGTTTGGAGAGTGTTTTTGAGATATGTACATCCCTCAGTAAACATACAATCATGTGGCTAATGGAAACTCCCTTTATCATTACAAGGTGTCACAAGTATAAAATGATTCTTCATATTACATGTGATACTCTATCCTATAGGAATTATTTATGAGGTATTCGTGTAATGTATTCTTCAATTACTAGTTTTCAAAACTACCTCATATGTTTCTTAATGAAACTCTTCCATGATCCAACCATGGAACAAGATAAAACCCAACATCTTCATTGATAATCATAAAAATCATATAATCTCATTCTATAGTCACCTCATAAATCCACTTTATCTTAATGATGATATCCAAATATCCATCCTTAATGACAGTTCAAACACTTCATGTAGGTAACAAATCAATCTCTGTTGATCACTTCATTTTCTCATGGGTATTGAATAGATTATTCTTTTATTTATTTGAACTTTAGAAAACATTATCTCAATATACCATAATCATTTTAATAATAAAAGTTCATTCCATTTTCAAAATATAGCATCATTTCCAGTTCTGCATCATTTACAAATCTTGAAAAGTGAAAAAAATCCAACATGAAAAATAAGACGTGCATAAATTTCATGCATAATGACATGCTTGGGAACATAAATCTCCTCTTTTGGAATTGTTTCAAATATTAAAACCATAAATCCTTATCCTCAAAATGTTTACTGATTTATGAAAAACTATTACAGGACTTGAAATAATATTATTAATGAAAATCAATCAATCCCCTTTCATCAAAACCCTTTAGTAATTCCCAAAAAACTCACATTCAATTTATGTTCCCCTTATCCACCTTTGACAATATAATAAAAAGTTAAAATATAGAGAGTGTGTGATAGGGATTATACCTTGTTCTGTCCCCCTTGATGGGATTTAGAGTTTTTTCTGGATTATAATGATGTTTCTTTGTTCATATTTATGGGGATTTAAGGACTTTACCCCTATATATTTACTCCTTTTTTGATACCAATGTATGAATTTTTTAGGGAAATACAACTTAAGAACAACCTTTTAAAATGTATAATACTAATAGTCCTTATAAATAAGATATTGAATCTAAATTATCTAATATATGAAAATATAAATATCAATAAATATCTCTATTAATTGAGAGAAAATATGTTTGTGGAGGTAATAGTAACTAACCAATAAGATGACATTGTCCATGAGTAATCCTACTAAAGAAATTCATTTGAAATACCCTATTATATTTTTCAAATAAACATACCAGTTCATTCCAAAACATCAACAAGTAATTCATGTGAAAATAAGGGAAGAGGGTTTATTAACTCATACATTAGTTTTTTATAGGATAAGGTCTCCCAATTTGGATCAACCTTTTATTTAAAATATTTTAAGATTGACCCATAATAATTTTCACCACTTATTTTCTATCATATCAATAAATCCCATTTAATTATTGTTCACATTAATAAAATATATTTTTATTCTTTATTCATTACATCCAATACATTCATCACACTAATACCCATATAATTTTTACAAGTTCCAATGGTTATCTCAATATATAGCATATATTCAAAACTCCACATGGATTTAAGATATTGGAATACACTTTTAAAAACTATCAATTTATTCTTCAATGTGGATGGAGCATGCTAAATAGGAAAATATATCATACTCGCTCTTTAAGTGAATTCTATATTATTATTATTATTATTATTATTATTATTATTATTATTATTATTTAACAAGTTTTTAGAAACATATTGTGTATTTTACTCAAAAAACATTGATTTTAAACAACCAATTATTTTTCTTGATTACTATACCTTTTAATTGATTTTTATTACCCTGTTTACATTAGTTATTTTAATAACATTTTGAAACACATTTGGTAGTGTGTTTGGGTAGATTCAACCTCCAAAAAGTTTCATAAAGAGAGAAAAGATATCATGTAATATTACCATATCATTTGAATTTTGTCTCGACTGGATTCTAAAATTTACAAACTGGTTATCTAATAATTTTTGCCCTCTAATTGATTTAGGGAGTGATAAATTAATCCATCACACATAGGCATTGGTTCCATAAACTCTGTAGTGCCAACATCTTCCTTCAAATATAAATATAAAACGTTGGAAATAATATTCACCAAAATATTCTCATTGACTCTCCTTCTGATTTGAAATATAATACATTATTAAAAATTATTCATTCTTAGAGGGATTTATATTTATCATTTACTTAAAATTATGATTTTCCTTGAGAAATTACTTATTTTACACCTCATTACTTTTATAATTTTTAGCATCACAACATAAGGTAGAAATGGGTGTCTTCTTATTTTTATTTTAAGAAATCACCTTCTTACCTTTATTATCTCCATGGCCACTATTTTGGATGCAACCTAGAGTATTTGAAAAAAATCTGGACATTATATAACTGTCATCAAGATTATTAGTAACATTAAAAATCTTCTCTACTACTTTAGAGAACTCAAAAACTTTTTAATAAAATCTTGAAATTTATGTTGATACTATTTCATAGAATTTATAATAAGAGATAAAATTTCCTCAAGAAATTATACCTCCTCATTCTTACTAATTAAATTTTTTATGGTGATATCAATCATCTTTTCTCTTCCGTTAATGATATCATTGTGATATCTCATATTTTGTGTGAACTTCAATTATATCTCAATAATATACTTATCTTTTAACAAATAAATATATTTATTTAATGAAACATTCTCACTTTTAACAACTTCCTTTTATCTCTTAGGATTTCTATTTTATTTTAAGTTTACCAAGAGATACATCTTCAACTAAAAATATTTAGTGCATCCTCATCACTAATATACTCTTCATTGATATGTTCTTCTATACTTAAGGGATAGTTGGCCCTTTTTCTTTATCCATGAAATCTATAAGGCCTCCATCCACTGAGCCATCATTCTCCATTTCAAATTCCCCATCATGGTATTTGTAATTATATTTTGAAAGAATTGTTTTTCCTTGTTGTTCTAGAATTTTAATTTTTCTTTAATATACTTTCATTTATTATAACCACTTTTACATTTCTTCTATCTAGTGTCCTTTTTAATTGATCACCATCTCCTACTTCTTCTTTATTTTCAGGTAAACTAGTTAAAAGAATATAATCTCTTAAATGGTCCACTCATAAAAGTCCTGATTCTATTGGGTGGAAATATTTTTATCAAACATATCTAGGATATTCAACATAAAATATTTTACTATGATGGAATAATTTCTTCATAAATTCGAGTTGATGGAATGATTTTGTTCTCCCAAAATAGTAACCCATCCAATGATTCATCTTCTCTAAATCGAATATCCTAAAATAAATAATTACTTGTTTGTAATCATGACTCCTTTACCTTCATGTCTAACTCATGGATATTATATAGTATCCATCATATTCAACTCATAGTTCTTTTACTCATCACTGGTGTTTACTCCTTCTCCGTGAGGGATGGGAGTGGCAAATTGTATGTGCTTCTATTAGATTAAATAATATTATTTTGAAGAAAATTGTAGTTTTTTACAACTTCAATAATATATACACCATTCTAAATGATATCAAGAATCTATAAGACAATAGGAAGAATATATGGAACCATTATTCTCCTTCCATTGAAGGAATCGCTACCCATAAAGCATGGAAAATATTTTTCTACCAACATTATTCACTATTTGTATAGATATAATTATTAAAAAATATTAGAAATAATGAAAAAACATAGATCCATAAGAAATAACTAGGATGTTTTTGATTAACATATAAAAGAATAACTTTCTTCGAGGTTGTCTTCAAAAATTAACAGCCTTATTTAAGGTCAAATGATATTCCCATGCAAGAGTAAACCACCAATGAGAGTGGGGTAAATTAGTGATTACCCACGAAAAAATTATAAAATGTGATAAACTATAATATTTTATCATGTAGGATAAATATATGAAACATTGTTATGTTAATAGATATATTGAGATAGAACACTCATCCCATAAGAGTTTTTATAAGGTTTACATACTCTTTGTATTGAGTGGATAATCCTTGGTGTTTAGTGTTGGTGATCCAATTTTCAACTTTATTAACTTATCATCAACAATAAAAATTTTTATAATTAGTAATATGGTCATTAAATCTAATTTCAAGAGATATCTAGATAATCATTAACATGTCTATCAATCATTTGTATACTCCTCAAGTGCCTTCAAACACTGGATCAAGTGTAAATCGTTGTTCTTCACCCCAATCCTTGAGAAATCCAATTTTAAATACTCTCTGGAATGTATGGAGAGTTATCTCATATATATATATATATATCCTATTTTTATCTAAGTAAAAATACCTATAGACCTTATATATATCCGAGTGTGATGACATGTGTTGGGATGTGATCATTAAAACTAAAAATATTGACCTATATTTTTTTATAAATTCTCAAATGTGTTGAGTCAATAAGGTTTTCCTTATGACTTTTTCCATTCCTTCTTGTTTTGAAAATCACGAACACCTTACCTTTAGGAAAATTGTTTTCTTAAAAAAAATTGCTTTTATAAGGAAAATTGTTTTTTTAAAGAAAATTGCTTTTATAAGGAAAATTTCTTTTATAATGAAAATTGCTTTCTTAAGGAAAAATTGATTTTATAAGAAAAATATCTTTTATAAGAAAAATTATCCTTATCATATTTTCATCCATATTTTTCTTAAGTATGAGATTCGGATTCATTTCAATTTTCTCGGAATTGTTGAAACTTTGATATGAAGCATTCTGTTTTAGGATCTGAATTCTGGATAAGAACTGTAAGGAAGTTTCATTCAGAATTCCGGATATGAACTCTGACTAAGTTCTACTCCAGACTCAGGATATGAATCCTTATGAAGTTCTACAACAAATTCTTATTACGAATTCTGATGATGAATTCTCATTCCGAATTTGGATGAGGAATTCTCATTACGAATTCTGATGAGGAATTCTCATTACGAATTCTGATGAAGAAATCTCATTACGAATTCTGATGAAGAATTCTCATTATGAATTCTGATGACGAATTCTCTTTCTGAATTCTCATTCCGAATTCACCTAGTAAACAGAATCTGATTATCTTTGTTTGATACACTCCGAATTAATTCAGACTCCGAAAAATATTTTGGTTAGACTCCAAACTTTTATTTTTCTTACACTTATATAATTTGTCTACACTTTATTATTTTCATTAAACTCCGAACTTTCACTCCGAAGTTTTCATTCCAAACTTTTGAGTTAGATTTTAAACAATTTTGTACATACTGTTACACTTGTTTTGTTATAAAACGATGTCGTCTATTTTTTTATAAACTAACCATTGTCTAAGGGACACATGTACAGGTCCCTCTGATATTTAAGGAAAATATGACCGTTGGAGAAGGATCCGACCTTACCTATAAATAGGAGCTCATTTGAAAGAGCTCAGGGCTGTAAAAGTGCTGAAAGGATGACTGATCTTCGTCTCATGTGATTACATGCTTGAAGTGATTTCTAGAGAGAGAGGCTCTTATTAACTCTCAAAGCATCGTGCGACTCCGAATGTTGGTGATTACATTCGAGGGCTTCCGGGGATAGGAAGACAGAGGTGCTGACTACCTTAAAGTTCGAGAGCTTCCTTACTGAGAAAGACAGAGGTTTCCAACTACCTTGAAGTTGAGGGCTTGCGGGGATAGCAAGACAGAGACTCCGATCTTCGTATCGAGGGCTTTCCCTGGTGTGGGTAAGACAGACTTGCTTGAAAGTAAAAATCAAGGGACCTTTATCCAAGGTTGTTGGATACCCTTCTCTTTGGGTTAAAAGACTTATATCTTGTTACTTGTAGTTCTACTACTTGTTTATATTCCGCTGCATTTTGTATTATAAGGAAAGTTTAACTTTCTTATACTTATTTATTTGTACTCTGTTTCATTTAGATTCTATACGCTTTAAGGTAGAATCTCATATTGAATTCTTTTGATTAAGTTTCACTTTCTGGAACCATTTTTTCCGGAACCTACTTTCGGAATCTCTTTTGAAGTTTGCATTTGGTATTACAGGTGTTGTGAGTTTGCGTAGTTTAACTTTGTTAAACTTAGCCCTTTCCTTTGCTTAAGGAAAACATAGTTATTCTTAACTAGCTTTAAAGGTTCCAAAGGAATTTTTAAACTATACAATTCACCCCCCCCCCCCCCCTCTTGTATATTGAGAATCTACATCACTATTTCGATCCTAAAATTGGTATCAGAGGAGTTTTCTGAAATACTTATACTTTCGAATAAGTTTTTCTTTCTCACTTTGTCATTCCAAACTTTGTCATTCCGAATTTTACCATTCCTAACCTTCTCATTCCGAACTTTGTTATTACGAATCTTTGCTACTAACAAGTTTGTGTATCCAAGGGTTGTTCTAGTATGGCAGGAATTAATGTTGGTTCGATTGATAATCTAAATCCTACAAGACCACCTATATTTGATGGTAATGACTATGAGTACTGGAGAGATCGAATGAAGACTTTTGTTATCAACACTGGAGTAGATAATTTTTTTATGATTACTGGTGATTATAAAATTCCTTACAAGGAAGATAGAACTTTCACTAACCCGGAAAAGCAAGAATATCAACTCAACTATAAGGTATGCAATACTCTACTATGTTCAATGACTAGAAATATATATAGCCAAATTTCTTCTTGTGAAGCAGCTAACTGTATCTGGAAGAAGTTAGAGGTTACACACTTTGGGACTTCTAAGGTGATTGAGACTAGAAGAGCTATGCTTAGAGCTGAATATCATGGCTTCAATTTTCCTTATGGTGAACCAATATGTAAAGATCAACAGAGATTTATGACTATAGTCAACAGTCTACAATCTTTGGGAGAGAAAGGTTTAGATGATGAAGCTCTTGTGGATAAGATAATTGATATTATGCCCAATGAGTGGGAGTCCAAGAGAACAGCTATAGATGAAAACAGGAAGGTCACTCAAATTTCTCTTGATGAGTTATTTGGAACTCTTCTCCAACATGAGACTAGAATGAAGAGAAATGCTGACAACATCAAGAAGAAGAATGGAAATGGTATTGTTGCTTTTACAACAACCTCAAATCAGATGAAAGCTAAGACTCCTCAGAGAGTAACCAGATCCAAGTCTAAGAAAGTTATTTTCCAATCCGAATCTAGTGAGAGTGAAGTCTCTAAAAATGAACTAGCAAATCTTTCTCGAAGAATGAACAAGATAGCTGGTCAAAGAAATTTCCAATCCAAGTATAATAAAAAAAACAGGAAATATTGGAAAGATGGAGAAGTTACTTGTTATGAATGCAAGAGAGTTGGACATATTAGACCAGATTACCCTATGATGAAAAACAAAGAAAGAAAAGAAATTCATTCTGACAGGAATAGAAAGAAGTATTATAAAGCCAAAGCTAAGAAAGTTTTGAAAGCTAATGACACATGGAGTGCCAGTGGTGGTGACTCTTCAGATGAATCTTCTGATTATGAATCTTCAGAACAGAATAATCTTGGTCTTATATCCATATTACCTATTGATAATCATTGTTTTATGGCTAAGTTACAAAATGATGAATCATTGACCAATGTTTCTTTAAATTCCAATGATAGTAAGTATTATAACTCTTCTGATGAAGAATCTTCTTCTGATGAGGAAAATACTTTACCTACTTATGAATAAGTCTCTAGGTTTTCTAAACTTCTTGAGATTGAGAATTCCAAACTCAATAAGAAACTTGATAAGGAAAACTCTAGGAATTCTATTCTTACGAAAGAGATATCAGATCTTTCTAAAGATCTTGATAGGAAAAATGCTGATTTTGAAAGTATTTCAAAAAATCATGAGGAAGTAAGTTCTGAGAAGAACAAACTTTCTAAAGAATTAGAAAAAGTAATTTCTATGAAAAATGTTTTCGAGCCTAGCTCTAGTTCTAAAACTAATGATCTTGAGGATAAAAACTTGGTTATAAAACTCAAGTCCGAAATTTTTTCCTTAAAGAAGTGTTCATCAAACTTTACCCATGGTAAGGAAAATTTTGATAAAATGTATTCTCAAATACAACCTTTATGAAATAAATCCGGATTTGGTTATACCCATGAAAAACCAATTTTCAGTAACAATTATTTTGTTCTTCAAAGTTCCCCATTTTGTACCAAGTGTCAATGTGGTGGTCACTAGGCAAAGAATTGTTCCTTAAACAAAACCCAATCTTTAGGATTTCACAAAGCTTACTTCTCTAAGAAGATGTGGGTTCCTAAAATTTTATTATTTGAAAATCTCGGATCCAAACAAGTTTGGATTCCGAAAGTCTAATTTTCTTTTTGATTTCAGGAAAATAAAGAGAGTACCAGCAACAATACATAGTACATGGATAGTGGATGTTCTCGGCACATGATTGGTAACAAAAGCTTTTTTGAAAAGATTATCAAAACGAAAGGAGGAAAGGTAACTTTCAGAGATAATGGTAAGGGAGAGATTGTTGGTATTGGTAATACTGTTCTTCTTGGTAAAACCTTGATTTCAAATGTTCTTTTTGTTAAGGTTCCTAAGCACAACCACATTAGCATAAGTCAGTTATGTGATGAAGGTTACCTTGTGAATTTTAGGAATGATAAGTGTTTAGTTCACAATTCCAAGGAAGAATTTATTCTCTCAACCAACAGGCAAGAGAATGTTTACACCTTAAACTTAGAAGATCTTAGAAGCCAAGATTTACCTTGCCTAAGTGCAATGGAAGATCATTCCTGGTTATGGAATAGAATACTAGGTCACTGTAACCATAGGAACCTATGTAAACTCTCTAAGAAGAAACTAGTTATGGATCTACCGGAGCTTAGATTTGATTATTCTAAAGTTTTTGATCCTTGTCAATATGGCAAGCAACATAAATCTAGTTTTATGTAAATCGGTGAAGTCTCAACAACCAATGCATTACAGTTAGTGCATATGGATCTTTTTGGTCTAACACAAACTGGAAGTATTGGAGGCAAATACTATGTGTTTGTTCTAGTTGATGATTACACTAGATTTACTTGGGTCTATTTTCTAGCAAAGAAGTCTGAAGATTTTTCCTATTTCAAAAGTTTTAGAGCTCAATTTAAAAATGAGAAAAACCTTCCATTGAAAACTATTCATAGTGATCATGGAGGAGAATTTCAAAATTCTGATTTTGAAACTTTTTGTAGTAAGAAAGCTATTACTGACAATTTTTCAGCACCTAGAACTCCTCAACAGAATGGTGTAGTTGAAAGAAGAAATAGAATTATTCAAGAGATAACAAGAACCATGTTGAGTGAATATTCTATTGCTAGACATTTCTGGAATGAAGCAGTAAGTACTGCTTGTTATACTATAAATCGAGTTTTGATTAGAACTTTTCTTAATAAAACTCCTTATGAGTTATGGAATGGTAGAAAACCAAGACTATCCTACTTCAAGGTTTTTGGTTGCAAAGTATTCATTTTGAATACTAAATATAACTTACATAAATTCACACCAAAATCTGATGAAGGGATTTTCTTAGGATATTCCACAACCTCTAAGGCTTATAGAGTTTTTAACAAAAATACTTGTACTCTTGAAGAAACAGTACATGTAAAATTTGATGAGTCAGATCCTTTTGTTTTTAAACCATCCCTACCTACATCCTCGGATGTGTTTTCAAAAACTGATTATCAACCTTTGATAGAAGAACCTTCTGATAAGGATAATGTTCTAGAAGATACTTTTGAAACATTTACCCCAGAAGACTTTCTACCCTATGTTGATGAACAGGTTTTACAAAACCCAAATCAGGTGTTTCTAAAGAATCATCCCAGTGATAGTATCATTGGTGATGTAAATCAACCTGTAAGGACTAGAAGTTCCTTAAGAAATGAAGTAGAACATCTAGCATTTCTTTCCCAATTAGAACCAAAAAGAACTGATGAAGCTTTAGGTGATGATGATTGGATCAAAGCCATGCAAGATGAACTAAATGAATTCAAAAGGAATAAAGTCTGGACTTTGGTTGAAAGACCTAAGGAAACATCAGTTATTGGAGTAAAATGGGTCTTCAGAAATAAATGTGATGAAAATGGAGTCATAGTTAGAAATAAAGCTAGACTTGTTGCTAAAGGCTATAATCAACAAGAGGGAATAGACTATGAAGAAAACTATGCTCCAGTAGCTGGACTTGAATCTATCGGTATTCTACTTGCCTTTGCAGCTTTCTTTAATTTCAAACTTTTTCAAATGGATGTGAAATGTGCTTTTCTTAACGGTTATGATCAAGAGGAAGTTTTTGTTGAACAACCTCCTGGCTTTGACGATACAAAACATCCTGATCATGTTTTTAGACTTACCAAAGCTATGTATGGCCTTAAACAAGCCCCACGAGCATGGTATGATAGACTCACTGGATTTTTGCTTCAAAATAACTATGTTAAGGGAAATGCAGATCCAACCCTTTTTATAAATAAAGATAAGAAAAATGTTTTGATTGTTCAAATTTATGTTGATGACATTATATTTGGTTCAACTCAGCAATCTTTGACTGACTCTTTTGCTAGTCTAATGAAATCTAGTTTGAAATGAGTATGATGGGTGAGTTAACATTTTTCATTGGATTTCAAATTTCTCAAAAACCAGAAGGAACCTACATATCTCAACATAAGTATATTAAAGATCTTCTTAAAAAGTATGGTTATGACAACACTAAGAGCATAAGTACTCCCATTGGTACCTCAAACTCTTTAGATCTTGATGAAGCTGGGAAACCAGTAGATCAAACATCTTTTAGAGGTATGATAGGAAGTTTACATTACTTAACATCTAGTCGACCAGACTTAATGTTTTCAGTATGATTATTTGCAAGATATCAATCCAATCCTAAGGAATCTCACTTAAAGGTAGTAAAAAGAATTTTTCGCTACCTTAAGGGAACCATGGATCTAGGATTATTTTATACTTCTGGAAATTATTTTGTTCTAAAAAGCTTTTCTAATGCTGACTTTGGTGGATGTAGAATGGATAGAAAAAGTACATCCGGAACTTGTCATTTCTTAGGAGATTCGTTAGTTTCTTGGTCCTGCAAGAAGAAACATTCTGTAGCACTCTCCACTGCTGAAGCTGAATATGTAGCAGTTGGAAGTTGTTGTGCTCAAGTGTTGTGGATGCAACACACACTCACAGACTATGGCTTGAGTTTTACTAAAACTCAAATTTTATGTGATAACACAAGTGACATTGCCCTAAGTAAGAACCCTGCACATCACTCTCATGCAAAACACATAGACATTAGGCATCACTTTCTTAGGAATCACATGCTTAAAAGAGATATTATTCTTCAGTTTATCGGAAAACAAGATCAACTTGCTGATATTTTCAAAAAATCTTTGCCTTCTGATAGATTTGAATATATTAAACAGAATTTAGGAATGATAACCGTAAGTTAATCTTTCTTAATTAACTTTATATTGAAAAAGTATGCTTACAGTAATAAACTCCTTTTCATAGGGGGAGTACATTTGATTGTTAGATTAGCAAAGTTTTTCAAAAATTTGTTTTCAAACTTTTCGGAACGAAGATTTCTGGAATGGAAATTTCCGGAACTACAATTTTCCAGAATGGATATTTTCATATTAGAAAACTTCTAAAACAGAAATTTTCATATTAAAAAACTTCCAGAATGGAAAATTTTCGTACTGAATCTTTCATACTGTGTTTTTCGTACTGAATTTTTCGTACTAAGTTTTTCGTACTGAGTTTGTTTTCCGTAGTAAAGTTTTTGCGAACATTGTCTTTTCATTAAAAAGATTTTTTCGTAGTCATTTTTATATTACCCATTACGAATAATCCTCCTAAGCCAATCCGAAAGGTATGATTTCCTTACTCAAGTTTTCGTAGTCATACTTTACTTGCTGGCATTTTCTTGTATTATGTTTTCGGATTATAGTTTTCTTAATTCTTTGTTTTAATAAAAACCTCAAAATGATCAGATTCAAGTTTTCAACCGTCAGATCTGATCTCAGCTTATCCCAACCGTTAGATAAACCAAGGAAGTTGAACCTTCGTTCCATTGCCTATATAAAGGGGACCCAAATACTCATCCCACATCGATTTCAAGCTCTCGCGTCCCGAATCTCTGCCTCTTTGTTTTAAAGTCGTTCCTAACTTCAGACTTCTCTGTTCCGAACTTCTCAGAGGAATTCAGATCCGAATTTCTATGGAGTTAGTGTCTCAAGAGATGTCATCCACCAAACCTATTTCACAATGGTTAGTTTACAGAGAAAGGCTAGTCCATCCGGATTTCTTCAACAACTATGATTCTCTTATTTCAAAGAACATTAAGTTGAATGGCAGGGAAGATATTGCTGTGTCCAAACCGGGAAACCAAGACGATGTTTTTACGGAGTTGTTGAGTTCTATGAATCAGTTTCCTTCTTTCAGGAAGATAATAGGGAGAAGTTTTCTTTTAAGTCTTATGGAAAGACTTACAAGCTTTCTTATACCAAGGCAGCAAGCTTGGTAGGGCTGACCTATGAAGGAGAAACCGAGTTCATATCTCACGTTTTGCCGGACTCTAAGGGTAGCTTCGACAAGGAAAAGTCCTTGAAAAGTCTCGGACTCTCAGATGACAAAGCTCCGAAGATTCCTAGTTTGCCTACAAATTTCCGGATTCTAGAGCTGTGGGTGAAAGGGCTTATCGTACCGAGGAAAGGTGATAAAGATAGTTTGAGGAAGAGTGAGATCTATATCTTAGATTTCCGGATAAATCTAAGGAAGTTCAACTTCATGAGGCACATTCTTATAACCATTGAGAATCTTAAGAAAGGAAATCTCAAAGCCCAGATCGTAATGTACCCAGCAATTTTATCAAGGTTGATAGTTCGGTGCCTTGAGTCTTTCAAGGAATCTTGCAGATCTAAGCCAAGGGTTTGTAAAATTTTGTTGGTCAGTGATGATACCCTTAAGAGGATGGATGTGGCTTTCAACAAGGAAACTGGTGAGTTCTTCGATCTACCTGCTCAAGAAGAAACAGCTTCGAAGGCTGCTGAACCGGAATCATCTAAGCCAGCAAAGAAAAGAAAGTTGAAAGAAGTTGTAGTTGAAGTTGAGGATCCTAAAGCTAAGGAAGTTCAAACCGCACCTCCCAAACCAAAGAAGAAGAAAGCCTATCCTGATGAAGTTGTTGCGAAGTTGAGAGCAGATAAAGAGAAAAGGAAAGAAGGGGATCCGCAGTTCGGATTGGACCCTGCGGAGGCTAAGGCCTTGAAGGAGAGAACTACTGATGAGCTTAAAAAACAAGTAAAGGAAAAAAAGCTCAAGAAGAAGATGACAAAAGCTGAGGCAGTCCAAGCATTATTAAAGTTTAATGAGATGGTATCCGGAAGCATTCCAGTTCCGAGATCTTTCTCCTTGGAATCTCTACCTGAGACTCTAGGAAGAAACCTTGATCTTCCAGAAGAGATTACAACTGAACATGTTGAGAAACTTGAGCAGATTCAACAAGTGGAAGAGGAATAAGAAGTTGCTGAAGGAAGTGGTGAAACAAGAGACTTATTGAAAGAGGTAGATGATTATAAAGGGACACCTTCGGAACACCTATCACTCCGAACTTCAGAGGCTGAATCCTCTAAGTTAGTAACTCCAGAGAAGGATAAGAATGAGGAAGATGTTGTTCAAAAAGTTGTTGATGATATTATTCAAGTGTCTTCTAGTGAGCAGAAAACTCCTGATCAAGAATCGATT
This sequence comes from Viscum album, assembly GCA_963277665.1. Classification (NCBI taxonomy): domain Eukaryota; kingdom Viridiplantae; phylum Streptophyta; class Magnoliopsida; order Santalales; family Viscaceae; genus Viscum; species Viscum album. The sequence goes on from OY728159.1 coordinate 1,494,897,987, forward strand.
CCGAAAAAAGACAAGGGAAAGCAACTCCTTGTTGAGACTCCGAAATCAGTGGCTAGCAAGAAAAGAGAATATGGTGATTCTTCTAAAAGGAAGTTGGAGCTTATTGAGGAAGAAAATTCTCCAAGTAAAGTTTCAGATTCAGATTCATCCTCGTTGGGACATGACTTTGTTGTTCAATCTTTGAGGAAGTTAGTTTGTTCCATTCCGACCATCTCGACTATAGACTCAAGATGCCAAATGCTCCAACATTCTCTGAATCAGAAATCAGATTCTGTATCCTAGGTTATGGATAAGTATGTCATGATAGAAGCCGAATTCAAATCTTTTCTTGTTAGCTATAAAGCCCACAGAAGATCTTGCAAGATAATGACGAGCTGGTCGAGGAAGACTGTGGAAGAGATGAGGCTATTCGATGAGTTTCAAGACAATGTTAAAGATGCTTTTGAGACCGAGGATGGAAAGATAAATGAGTTAACTTCATCATTTGAAGAGAAGCTGACAGATGAAAAGAACTTTTGGATTCAAGAAGTCAGAGATCTGAATGGGAAGCTGAATTCCGTTTCTCAAAACTGGAAGTTTGAAAGGGATCATCGGATTGAGTTTGAACAGAAGATAAAGGATCGGGAATAAAAGATCAAGGCTCAGGAAGAAAAGCTGAAAGCTCAGGAAGAAAAGATTGAAGCTCAATCTGCAAGAATAGTGGTCTTAGAGAAGCAAGCTGAAGAAGATCATAAAGACCTAAAGAAGATCAAGACTATTCTTAAGGGGCTCATTTCTAAGGAAAAAGATCTAAAATAACTAAATCCGATATTTTTTTTGTATCCAGTTTTCTTTGTTTCCGACATTTCAAATCTAATAAAAATTGTGCTTCTCGGTTCCTTTGTTGTTATTACTAATTTTTCAAGTACTTTGTTATTTTTTTTCCATTCCCTCGATTTCTTTTTTAAAATCACAAAGGGGGAGAAGGAAAAGATCCTTAAGAAAAAGAAGAACTCTAATAAGAGTTTATATAAGGAGGAGAAGGAAAAGATCCTTAAGAAAAAGAAGAAGTCTAATAAGAGTTTATATAAGGAGGAGAAGGAAAAGATCTGTAAGAAAGAATAACTCTAATAAGAGTCTATATAAGGGGGAGTTTGTTAAAGAAAACTTTCTTATTCATAATAAAATGTCACTCCAGACATCTTGAATACAATCCTTAGAGTTTCAAATCCTAAGGGAGAGTTAGTCGTATTCATCTATATCCTTAAAGCAAGGGAGATAAGCTTTTTCTTCTTAGAATTTCTTTTTCAAGGATGTTTGTGCTTTCCAAAAAGGGGGAGACTGTTGAGTCAATAAAGTTTTCCTTATGACTTTTTCCATTCCTTCTTGTTTTGAAAATCAAAAACACCTTACCTTTAGGAAAATTGATTTTATAAGGAAAATTTTTTTCTTCAAAAAAATTACTTTTATAAGGAAAATTGCTTTTATAAGGAAAATTGCTTTCTTAAGGAAAAATTGATTTTATAAGCACAATCGCTTTTATTAGAAAAATTATCCTTATCATATTTTCATCCATATTTTTCTTAAGTATGAGATTCGGATTCATTTCAATTTTCTAGGAATCGTTGAAACTTTGATATGAAGCATTCTGTTTTAGGATCCGAATTCTGGATAAGAACTGTAAGGAAGTTTCATTCCGAATTCCAAATACGAACTCTGACTAAGTTCTACTCCATACTCAGGATATGAATCCTTATGAAGTTCGACAATGAATTCTTATTATGAAATCAGATGAAGAATTCTCATTCTGAATTCGGATGAGGAATTCTCATTACGAATTCTGATAAGGAATTCTCATTACAAATTCTGATGAGGAATTCTCATTACGAATTCTGATGAAGAATTCTCATTACGAATTCTAATGATGAATTCTCATTCCGAATTCTCATTCTGAATTCACCTAGTAAACAGAATCTGATAATCTTTATTTTATACACTCTGAATTAATTCAGACTCTGAAAAATATTTTGGTTAGACTCCGAACTTTTATTTTGCTTACACTTCTATAATTTGTCTACTCTTTATTATTTTCATTAAACTCCGAACTTTCACTCCGAATTTTTCATTCTGAAATTTTGAGTTAGATTTTAAACGGTGTCGTACATACTGTTACACTTGTTTTGTTATAAAACAATGTCTTCTATTATGTTATAAACTAACTGTTGTCTAAGTGAAATGTGTACAGGTCCCTCCGATCTTTAAGGAAAATATGACCGTTGGAGAAGGAGCCGACCTTACCTATAAATAGGAGCTCATTTGAAAGAGCTCAGGGCTGTAAAAGTGCTGAAAGGCTGACTGATCTTCGACTCATGTGATTACATGTTTGAAGTGATTTCTAGAGAGAGAGGCTCTTATTAACTCTCAAAGATTCGTGCGACTCCGAATGTTGGTGATTACATTCGAGGGCTTCTAAGGATAGGAAGACAGAGGTGCCGACTACCTTAAAGTTCGAGGGCTTCCTTGCTGAGGAAGACAGAGTTTGCCAACTACCTTGAAGTTGAGGGCTTGTGGGGATAGCAAGACAGAGACTCCGATCTTTGTATCGAGGGCTTACCCTAGTGTGGGTAAGACAGATTTTCTTGAAAGTATAAATCAAGGGACCTTTATCCAAGGTTGTTGGATACCCTTCTCTTTGGGTTAAAAGACTTATATCTTGTTACCTGTAGTTCTACTACTTGTTTATATTCCGCTACATTTTTTATTATAAGGAAAGTATAACTTTATTATACTTCCTTATTTTTACTCTGTTTCATTTAGATTCTATACGCTTTAAGGTATAATCGCATATTGTATTCTTTTGATTAAGTTTCACTTTCCGGAACCATTTTTCCGGAACCTACTTTTGGAATCTCTTTTCAAGTTTGCATTCGGTATTAGAGGTGTTGTGAGTTTGCTTAGTTTAACTTTGTTAAACTTAGCCCTTTCCTTTGCTTAAGGAAAACATAGTTATTCTTAACTAACTTTAAAGGTTCCAAAGGAATTTTTAAATTATACAATTCACCCCCCTCTTGTATATTGAGCATCTACATCACTATTTCGATCCTACAAAATGATCTAAAAAAAAGTCTTATCAACCTCATGGTGTAGCTAAGAGAGATGATATATGATCTTTATATATACTCATATATGTGTTTTGCATGTTATTTAATGACCCCAAACCTTATGGTGTATGACATATGTCTTATCATATAGCCACACTCAAAAATATCATGGCATAGAATCTTTATGGAAAGAACACCTCAGTTTTAAAAATGTATTTTACTTGATGAAATATAGAATTTATCTCATACAGATAACCGAACACCAAAATATCACATCCCTATATCAAAATAGAATAATTTGACCCAATTATTCCTTGGAATCATCTTCCTGATACAACACCTGATACTGCTTCCTGATTCTGGTTTAATAATATAATTATCCTCTAGTTTAACAAATCATAGTGTAATAAAATATCTCATGTAATGATTTTTCATACCACTATAATTATTTAATCATTTACCATGAATGTGTGGATATCCATGATTGTTTTCTTCTATATGGATCTATAATTCCCTCTTGTCACCATCATTATTCCATAGGATCACCTTAAGTTCTATTACTCTTATCAAGTCTCATTCTTTATCTTCTCACTTTATAATCCAAGTGATAAGTGATATACCAATCTCCGTATCAATCACAATGATTTATCTTCATGATTACCAACAAGATATAACTATAAAATATATAACAAAAGTCTTTTTTGTGTGTCATAAACTCTTCATAAATATATAAAATCCATATCTAACTCCATACAAATGTTCATGTCACAATACCATTGGTTGGGCAGTGTTTGTGAGAGATATTCATACCTCAGTAAACATGTAATCATGTATTCAATGGAAACTCCATTGATCATCACAAGGTTTCTTATGTTTCAACATGCTCTTCAAACTCTATGTGATGTTATATCCTCTATGAGTTCTTCATGAGATAGTAAAGGTATATATTCTTCAAAACATATTACCAAAATAGTTATATATATGTCTTCATAAAACTCCTCCATGATCCAACTAGACCATATGAAAAACTCCAACATCTTATATTATATCGATGTACAACTTGAAATATACTTTTATAGTCACATTACAATCCAAATCATCTTTAGGATGATATATAAAGTTTTCTTTTTCATAATAGATCTAACACATCAAGTTAAAAATAAATAAATATTCATTGATCACTATATATTTCCACGAGTATCAAATAAATCATGCTTTGAGAAAGCATAAACTTTTGAAACAAGACTAAAATTATCTCAATCTACCATAACCACATAAATAAAACATTGAATTCCAAGTAAATAATGCATGATTTTTGACAATTCTTGATCCTTGAAAATGCTTAAACATTTACAAGAAATCCAACAAGAAAATATATAACATGAATGGACTTCATCCACAATGGAATGTATGGGATCATCAAACCAAAATATTTTCCTTTTATCTAAAAACCTAGGTCTTATTACTTTACCCTGCTTAAACATTTCTTATCATTAAAAATTAAGTATAATATAATATACCACCAAAAATAAATTTTATAACAACTCCCCATTCCATAATGATATTTTCCTAAAAACATAAATTATCAGGGAATAGTTTATATTTCTAATCCCATTGGAATAATTATTTTCTATGTATCTCCACTATAAGTAATCTTTATTCACTAGTAAAAGGTGTATATTGGTGTGAACCCAACATGTTATTTTATACAACCTCTATAAAAAAAGTGATCATAATCCATACCATACCATGGTGTTAGACCATTAATTTATCTTAACCCATGATATAAAGTTATCAAAGATACATACTGATAAAATACAATAAAAACAATCTCCTCAAATAGTTTTTCTTATATGACCATTTGTTAATTAATTCAACAAAAATTTAAAAAACCAACAAAATCATGCTTCTATAAATTTCTCACACCCAAACCCTCATGTCATCCTAATATAGTTTTCAATCCCAAAATGAAAATAAAACCCACATTTACCACACCTCTTAACTTAAAGGATTTTTACTATATTTATATAAAAAACTAGACCATTTATTCTAACTACCACCCAAAATTACACTAATTAATGTTCAATCTCATCAATTCTCACCTAAAACTCCCCCAGAAAGTTTTTTACACTTTAAACTACATTGTCAATATTTTTATAACATTTGAGTTATTATATTGGAAATTGTTATAGTTATATCACAAGTATATACCTCATAAGATTTAATTTTATCATATAAGACCAAAAACTCTTCTCAATGACTAATCATCTATTTAACCAATAAAAAATGATTCCACCATTACATAAAAGATTACTTGAATCTTTTTTATGCATTAAACAATTTTTGGGTACCAAAAACCCATATTTCACCTCACATGATTGATACCTTTAAAAACAAAACTTGAAATCTGTTTAAGTACCATTACTTCACAAACCATTATATACTCCTCATAAATTGGTCATTATTCTTCTATAATAGGTACACACCATAAAATTATACTATGTGTTTTGAATACCATCAAAACACTCATACATCATTACAACACTAAAAAATTCGGAATCTCTCTAAATCTATTCCAACAATTATTTATTCTCCAAAATAAATTATCTCTATCAAATAATACTATCATTATTATAACACCCATGTACTAAAGATGCCTCATACTCTCACCCACAACTAGCACATTCTAGTATGTATCCATATAAATATAATAAACTAGTATTTTTGTAACTTGAGTTCTTCTATTCATGAAAAATATCATATTTACATAATGAGACCCAAATTTATCATAACAACAACATAACAACAACAAAAAATTAAATTACAAAATACCTTAGCGTAATGGTAACCAAAGTAAATAAAAATGAAAACAAAATGGAAATTACTCTAGTTACTCTCATAATAAATCAAAAACCCAAACTTATACATTTCTAAAAACTTCCCCAAAGGGACACAAAAACTACCAACTAAATTTCAAAACAAATAAGACAAAATCATTCACCAAAATATACACAATTAACTCTTGAGTTTCACCTTATAACACATACAAAATGACCCCAACAACTCTGATTGAGTATCCACAGATAAGTGGTTAAGTCATATCAACATCCTATCTAACTCCAAAGAATTCAATACACTGACATAGTGAGTTAAGATACTCTTTCATATTATACAAATAAACCACATTCCCAAAGAGTAAGATGAAATAATAAACCTAAACTAAGGTAATGTCATAGATGTTAATCCCCTAGTTCCAAAAACCACCCACTGAGTAAACCACCTATTGACACATGTCATATTAACTCCAATATCTATTCAAGGGGTTACATTACCCATGGTATAAATTTAGGTACCCAGATCTTATCTTTATACATGGGGTTAAATCTACAAAGGATAAATATAAGTGACCAGATCTGTTATCTATACATGGTGTTACATCATCCAATCAATATTTTTTTATGGTTTATGTGGATAAAATAACTCCCCCACCCTCATAACTACTATTATGAAACCATAAAACAAAAAAATAAACTAATATAAGGAGAAAACCCTCTGCACTTTGAGCTATTATACCTGATACCCAACAAAACCACCATTCCGATTAAGGAATTACTTCCAGAACCAAGATTATTTATAATCACACATCAGTGGAACTCAAACATGTCATCAACAATAAAAAACTAATTTCTAAAAAAAATTACTTCAACCGGTTTCAGGTAATATCTAGGGATTATAACAATTTAAAAAATATTATCTTTAAAATCATTGCAATTGTTTCAACCAGTTTGAAATAGTCATTTCCAATACCATAAAATTTAAAATAATCATTTTATTTAAAATAAATACTTCCATGAATTTTCCCAAAATCGTTAGTTTAACACTGTAAATCCTTATTTCGATTGCATTAATAAAAAAATCCCCAATAATTGGTAAAAAATCTCTAACTAATTTCATCCCAAATCAATGAAAAACCAAAAAATAAACCAAGTAAGTGATGTATGAACAATAAAACGAGAAAAAAAATGTTTGATCTTTACTCTTGATACTCTTTTAGACATAATGAGAAAAATCTCCATTGTCATATCCCAATTCCACCATGATCTTGTGGAATCTTCACCAAAAACAAAATTTTCAAATTGCTTGAATAAAAATATAAAGGATAGTATTAGGAAGAAGGGAATATAGTAATGAGAAATCACAACTAATAATGTTCCCCTAAATTTAATTATCCATATATTAATGAAAAAAATAAATAGGGTAAGAATGAAGGGAAAAGGGATAGCTCATGTGGCCCTTATAAACTATAAAGGAGAATATTTTATTTATAATTTTTCTTAAATATTTTAACAAATTTAACTATAATGAAAAAAATTACATAGTTCCATGTTGAAGTATGACCATAAGCATCATAGAATAATACCACATTTCAAATCTATCATGAAATAATCTTAGCCAATTTTTTGTAATTACCATGATCATCATAGAACAACACTGCATTCCATATTGGGAAACCAAAATGTTTAGGTTATGACTAAATTGGTCAGACCTATGTGGGAGTAGTCCTGTTTTGATTATTCCCATTTTGGACTATTTTATATATTAGTTAAAATATAAAACCCCAGTTCATTTTTCATAAGGGAAAAGAAATTCCATGGTTTATTTTCGGATATATTTAAAAATATTATATTATATATTTATTTAAATAAAAAACTAAATAAAATCAGTAGTCATGTGATTATTTCTTTTTATAAATTCATATAAAACTTGTGTTTGCATATTTCTACCAATGATATTCCATATTCCCCTAATCATTCTTGATTTTAATTGGAATTAAAAAATATGAATACAAAATTGATGTGTTAAAATTGGTTGGAATTTGTAAGCTAATTAATTTAACCGGAATAAAAAATGAAAAGAAAAAAATGGAACTGTTCCAATTTGTGGGAAATTAGTAATTTAGTGTTTACTAAATTGAAAAAAAAACGAATGTGGTGATTTTCAAAGACATGCAATTTAAACAAACTTATTAAACCCAACAAGTATATGGGGTGACACAAGACAATAGGGTTTTCAATCAGAAATATAGAATCATTTTGATATAGCTATTTAGGATCATTTTTTAAACCATTCAAAAAGTTTAAACCCAATACACACTATATTTACAGGATTTATGGGTAATCCCATAGAACTAGGCCTATAATTTCATGTATATTTTTAATGAAATGATATAATCATGAGTAACTATTAAATTTAAATATTAATTTCATGTAGAAATCACTTAATTCTCATTCAATTTACTACCATCACCAAAATTTCACCTCATTTTCACTATGAATATAGCCCGGTTTATCCACCCCTACAACATGGATTCTATGCATATGAAAACCATTAAAATATCCCTACTATAATAATTATAATCCACAGAAATTACCCTCAAGCATCAATCTTGATCATTATTAGTCCCTAAGTCCTGACGCACACTCCAATTGTTGATCTCCTGTTGATCATAGTCATGCCCACAATGCAATCAGGTTAGTAAAATAACTAAAATTTAAGACATACAAAGCTTTAGAAAATCCCAAAAATTATTTATTCCTTAAAAAATCAATCTAACTCATATCCTAATCATCACACTCAATCACATGTAAAATACACCATTTGGTACCCCATTGTACCATCTACCTTCTAACACCTGATGGGTTGCACACAGTGGTGTTGACTTAACCACAAACTACATGAAAATTCCTTAACTCATCAATATTCATGACTTTCCTATTCACTTATACCATACATCCCAGATTTATGACTCTAATATAATCCAAACTATCATATACTAAGTGTTTCACACATGAAACCTTTAATTGACCACATCTTAAATCAAAATCTCATATTTGAGACTCATCCCATCTCATAAAGACATGATACATCATATGGGTCAATGTACAATCCATGATCAATGGTATTGTCCAGACTAGCCACTATACAATAATGATTCATGAAACATTAACTTGATCAACCCAAAAGACCAAAAAAAACCAACCAATATTATTTTTAAACTACCAAATCTATAGAATATATATAAAAAATAAATTTCAAAAATTGGGTATCCTTCATTTTGCAAACACATCCCATACACTTTCATCCAAGAATCAATATGAGTCCTTGACCTCTTTTGGCTAGGGTTCACCAAACATTTCACCCTTAGCATCCATCAAAATCCACTCGAAATGAGTGTTGAATACTCAAACCATATATAGTGTGAACCCAGTCATAAGATTTCACTTATCCTTGATTGAAAACAAATATCGTTCTTGTATTCTGTTATTAGTCGAATGTTAAAACTCATGAACCCCAAACATTATATCCATACGTATCCATCTCATGAGCCTTTCTCTAGGTTCAATTTCATGTACCTTTCTAGATACCCTAGTACCCTGATACCCAAGATATCTCTCACATAGCCCAATGGACGTTCCCAATCCCCAAGAGTTGTAAAATAGCACCTATAATCATACATGAATAAAGAGTGAATGATTTTTTCATAAAACAGAAGATGATAAACTAGATTAAAATCTTAATATCAAGACTCCACAAGGATAATGTAGTAGATTTCAAATAGCTAAAATAGTACCCAGGTAGAAAGATAAACAAGTCAACTAGAACATCAACCCAAACAGCAATAAAAAACAATTAATGCCTCTAAACAATGTTTAATAAGTGTACCTCATCTTTATTGTTCACCATCATCACTATACATTCCAAAGGATCAAGAACATCCACAACCTCCAAGTTTTACTTTTCCATTAGTCATACATGGCACAAGAAAATATACAAATGATAGAATGAAAAGGTAGGTTGTGAGCTATGAATCCCTATATGGTATCTCCAAGTCTTCCACAAAATATTCCTTAATAATAAACCATTCATTATTTAAATATAAATAAAATAGAACATGGGATAATATATCTTTTTCATATTTAAAAAAACATACTTTCTTTTCAATAGATGGAATACATTTCTTACATCGCTTAAATAAACATTTTATATAAAAGAATTTATATAAATCATTTGGCATGAGAAAACAGTTCTATAATCAACGAAATGTATACATAATCAACTCATACATAATAGGTACCATGGTAATCATACCTGAAGTATGTTAGTTTCCAGATATATGATCCTCACACTTCATAAATCATTGATCACGAATAAACATGCATGCCCATGTCCCATAGGATTCTACCAAATAGGACTCATTATTATTACATCAGGGATAATCATACCGAACCAGGTTTTTGTTAGATTTTTCATTTTAAATTCATCTCTTGGGGATTAATGTGACATCATGCCTTCCCCAAATAACAAACTAACTACCCAAGATCGCATGTTCTCTATAAATAAATAAGTAATGGGGAAAATGTCTCTTTTCAAATCAATCATTATTTATAATTCAAATTCCAAAATTTTTGTTTCAATATTACAATTCAATTTCAAAACCAAAACATTGGTTTTCATCATTTCATGCCTTTTTAACACCAAACCAGTCATAGGTTTCCATCATTAAAATTTTAGAATTTTTTTCAAAACAACTTTTTAATCATTTCATCAATTCCATCTTTTTCAAAATGCAACCTACTATTCCAATTCCATTGGAATTGGAGTGGGGGTTCTCAAAATCCATTCTGTTTTAATATTTGTAATAAAATCATTCAAAATCAAGGATTTATAAATCAATTGAAATAAATTTCAAACAAATCGAGAAATATAATATTTCAATTACATGAAAAATATCAAATGGAACCACTTACCTTTAAATTAATGATTCGGAAATCAAAACCCACCACTAGACTCACCAATGAAGAACGAAGGAAAAAAATATCTAGAAACCCATAATTGAATTAAGATCCAACTGATAGGAGTTTAGATCCCTCCTTTACAAGATGATCCATAAATATCTAAGGAAGAGATAAATAGAGACCATAAGAAATCACATGATAGAAGATCCACTTTCCTAGAAATACGAACCATAACAACAATGATAATTAATCACCTAATAAATGATATAGAAGGATTAGAGATCTCTAAAATCAACTAGGGAAGGACATGGATTAATAAATAAAGGATATATGGTTAAATGAAATTAAAATCACTCATACAGCATCCTAAAACCTACAACTCGTTAAAATTACATGTCGTGTAATACCATTACAAGTCATGTTATCCAAAAGGGCTAAAAGTGAAGAGAAATGCATCACCTTCTTATTAAAAATGGATTTTTTACCTTTAACATCATGATTTAAAAGTACACAGTGTGTAACCTTTTATGCCCTATAAATATTCACGACATGTTCCTGGTAATAAATACACATCGTGTAAACCAAATACATGTTCTGTAATCACCCAAATTACAGTAGGAAACCTGGTTTTTAACAGAGAAACATTGAATCACCATTGAAATTATGCAAACATTAGATCATTTTCCCTAACAAAGGCTTTCTATCTCTGAGAATATTGAAAACACACCCAAATGGGAATGAAATGAAAAACATGAACAAAGGTGTAATTGAAAAGTGTAACAGGATGTTAAAAACTCCTCACCATTAAAACTTTCTTCCCCCAAAAATCATGTCATGAAGTTTCCATATCAATGATATAAGACCATTTTTCTCTCATTAGTTCCTCACTCTCCCATGTCACGTGCGAATAAAAAACAAGCTGCCATAGAACATGGACCAAAGGTGTTTTCCTCCAATGAAGTACCTTTATATCAGAATCAACATTCCTAACTGGATTCTCTATCATGGATAAATCAGTCTCAACATCAATATCATCATAGCTCAAGAAATGTGATGGGTCAAAGAGATACTTTTGAATCTGTAATACATGGAACAAATTATGTATTGATGTCAACTGATGTGGGATTTCTAAATTATTAGATGCTTTACCCACCTACTCTACAACATAAAAAATGTCCAAAAAATTGAGTAGTAAGTTTCTCTTACATCCCATGTCATGACCAATCTTAGAGGGGCCAGTGTCGTGACTATCTCAATCCTTCCTCCTATAGGCCAGGGGATTGCAACTAGTGCTGAATTGGAATATCCTAAAAATGGTAGGAATTTTCCTATATACCTTCACACACACACACATATCCAAGCCTAAAATGCATTAATGTAACAACACTAAGTAAATAAATGCATTCATACTAGTATATCACAACCAATCAAGTATGATAGTAAAGTAAAGTGTAGTAATGTAAAACTAGGTCAGAATAAAATATCACCTAAAAGAGTTTGTAAATGAAAAATTCCATCCTATAAACAAAGGTATTGGGACTTCTATCTATAGTCGTCAGAGCACACCTTGGTCTTTCTGAACTCGTCAAGCACTGTCTGGTCTTAGTCCACCTGTAACTTAGAAACAAGGTTGAATGTCTTCATAAGACATGACATGTGTAGGAAACTCCCATATAGGGGTGAGTAAAATAAAACTCAGTATGACACCCCGAAAACAGAAAGGAATACCATAGAAAAAATACCACAAAGAAGATACCACATAGAGGTACCACAAAGTGAAAATACCACTAAGAACATATATTCAACTAATTAGAGGTATATGTTTATAGAATATACAACAAGAACATATAGGTATAATCATAAAGGATTCCAAGCCTCAAAGTATCATCCACTACCAGCAACCTGATACTTCTCGTAGTGTGCTCAGCCTTAGATATTTCACTCCTTGATCTATTGGATAGAAGCACATATAATAGACTTACCAAAAGTACATAGGATAAAACTAGGGTCTTGATAAGTTATGTAGTTTCCCTAAGACATATTGTCTCACAAAGATAGGGATTTTAGATAAAACACAGAGTGTCAGTAATACATAGAGTGTTGGCAACACATGGCGTGTTGGAAACACCTGAAGTGTTGATAACAAATGGAGTGTCAGTAATTCATGAAGCCCCCAAGTCATGAATTCACCAAGTAACAGCCAAATATCAACCACTGAAAACTTCCTGAATAACCCTCTTCATTTCTAGTCATGAAGAATAGAATGAATCTGATCTTGATACCCATATATGGGGTCAAATCCTAGGTCTTGTGAGGGGGATACCAAGAGATATTGGAAACATCATCCCATATAGAGGATAGGTGCTTGTGTAAATATTGGTAACACCTTCTCCACAAACCCTATCCAAGACACCACTAAGGAAAGTGAGGACCGATTGTGCCTCTTAGTGCAATACATGCTCCAACCGACTGAGTCAATAGTTGAAGCTAGGTTGAGACAACTAACTTCAAAATATAGGACATCCTTTATAATAAGAATGGGATCCTATATCGACCCCTCATAATAAAATACCAACTATATTCTATAAAACTCTTATGATTAAACTAAAACATCACCAATCAATCTCAAAATGAACTCCATGTCAAAAGGGTCCCAAAGCTGCAGACAGCTCGTCAATCGGATGCTCCGTTTGAAAGATATGGTCATTCTAGTGAAATTGCCCAATCTAGGTCTGACCTGACCCACCGAACCTGACCCAATCCAACCCAACTCGAACCAGACTAGTCTATTGGGCCACTAGAGTGGCATGTCTCATCTGCTCTAGCCCGCATTGTGGGCCATTTTTGTTTCACCGAACGCGGTCCTCCAGACCGCGTGCCTCCATCATGTTTAACGCAGATGGCCACCATATCCTAGCTCCCCCATGGCCTACTACCATCGTGAGCTGCATGAAAACCCTATCCACATATGTAGCTCCCTTTGTTGCATCCCCAGTCACCACCCTCGGTGCCGCTCGGCTGTGGGATACCATGCGGCCCTAATTGGATGTGTTCCTCCTCCACCAGCCACCACTGGAAGCCTACCATCATCCTCCACATCTATATGTAGTGAGATCAATGTGCCCCCTCCAACCACCATTGATCGTCGGCATGTCGGTGGCCCATAATGGGGGCCATCGGTTCACCTCTGGTGCTCCCTTTTTCGAAATGGAAGGACACTTGTGATCCTTGGGTCATGTTCTTCATAACCGTAGGCTCAGATATATGTTATGATTTATCCCAATTAAAAACACATGAATGGAAATATCTATTGACTTGCTTTGATCTTTCTTTCATTTTTATCATCACACATTTGGTTTTCCATGCTGATCCCAGATTTGTGATATCGGATCATTATCCCAAGTATCAAGTGTGTAATGATTGATTGATCGTAGCATGTCGAGTCTTGGGATAAACAATGAATGGACACGATGAATGAAGAATGGGGGGATAAAAGAATAAGTCAATTGAGAGTAACAGACCCCGATCTATGTCCATCTCGTTCGTGGTTCATTGTCATTAGAACAACAATCGAAATTCAACAAATAATCACAAGATCATTCTCCCATCAAAACCCCATAAAGGTAAATCACATCCCACAACAATGATCGATTCATGTTCCAATCTATTTATTAATTGGTTTGTGATCATAATAGAATTTATTAATGGTGAAAAGATATTAAATCACAATCTCCATACCTCGATTCGGTTCAATCACTGATGAAGAAAGGTTTCCACATCATTGTTGTGGGTGAAGATCCTTCGAATCTGAGCTTCGTCGTTGATTGTCGATCCACAATCTACCACCGTTCATCAAGAGATCTTAGTCTTCTTACCTCAGAGGAATTCAAGGGTTATGGTAATAAACCTTAATTTTCTAACAAATTCATATTAATAGAAAATTTGTCGTTATGTACAGAATAAAATAATTTTATTAAAATATTTCAAGGATGTTTACTTCCAAGAACTATCTTTCACAATTTTCCTACGACGGCTAATTTTAGGCCTCACCTAATAAAAACAACCCCTTATTAACTCAATGGTGGTCTTGGATTCCCAATATGAATTATCGTTTATGAGTTATAATGATTATAAAATAAAATAATTTTATTTAGTTATTTTATTTATGGTTACATCACTAGTTTATTTTTCTATACATGACCGGTGTTGACTATGTTTAGGTCGTTCCTAGGTTAAATCAACTGTTTTGAGTTCAATGGTGCCCATGGATTTTTTATTTGGGAAACTGCTTAAAATCTATTTTACTTTCTATAAAAAGTCACTCACAAGTGATATTAAAAACATAAAATTTGTCAATGAATTGTTATAGGAAAACCAGGCCTCAAAATCTCATGCCATCTTAGCACTTGGTCTCAAAATTTTCCGAAATAATTTCTATAAAAAAATATGGAAAATCAAAGTCATTATATTCTTCCCATATTATGGATTTAAATCCCTGAAAGGAAAAAAAATGGTTACTCATACAATTTAGGGTACTAAGCAGGAATCTGAGCCTCCCACTCCCATGTGCTCTCTTAAATATTTTCATGCTTCCACCAACAGTCACCATAGGAATCAACCTCCCACGAAGGATCCACTTCTTTTGATCCTTAACCTCCACAAAGTTCCCAAAAAAAGTCACCATGATCAATGAAGTGAGATGAATCATGCATGTATCTCCTCCGCTTAGACAATTGGAAGACATCATGTACCTGGTCCAACAGTTGGGGTAGAGCCAAGCAGTACACCACCTCACCAACTCTATGTAGTGTTAGGAACGGATCGATAAACCTCGAAGACAACTTGCTATTCTAGGCCAAATCTCTATATACCACATCGAGGAGAGACTCAAAGAAACACATGGTCTCCCTCATCGAACTCCAAAGGCATCTGTCCCCTGTTGGAATAATATTTATGATAGATCTGTGTATTCTTAATTCCTGCATGGATGACTACACCTTCTTTGTAGTTGTCGGCACCAACTTCAGGGCCATGAGTGCTAACTCTCCTAGTTTAGTCCAACAAAGTTGTTACCTACAGGGTCACCTATACCAACCCTCTAATGGTACCATACTAATGGTGGAGAGGTATCAGTTGTTATATGAAAATTCCACCAGGGGTAGGTGATCCTATGCACTATGGACAAGACTTAACATGTAAGCCCGAAGCATGTCCTGTAGAACCTGAATGGTCCGCTCAAACTAGTTATCCTTCTAGGGATAAAACATTGTTCTCAAACACAAATGAGTCCCAAACACCTCCTATAATCCCTTCCAAAACTGGTATCTGAAGCAAGGATCGTGATCTAAAACAATCTTTGATGGAACTCCATTGAGTCAAATTATCTCATGCACATAGAGGAATCCCAAGCTCTCTACTGAACTCTACTCCCAGATGGCTAGGAAGTGGGCCGACATGGTGAGTTGGTTAATGATCACCCAGATGGTATCATTCTCCCTCAATGTATATGGTAACTAGTCACAAAGTCCATTTTTATCCCATCCCACTTCCATTTTGGCACCTCAAGGGGTTGAGACAAACCCTCTAGAACCAAATTCTTAGACTTACTTGTCAACAAGTAAGGCATCAAGACACAAGCTCTAAAACTTCCTTCTTCATCCCTGTCCACCAAACTAGTTTTGTAGGTCCTAGCACGTCATTGAAACACATGGATGTACCATTAATGGGGATACATGAAACTTCCTCAGAACCTCCCCTCTCAATGCAGCAGGTATCATCGTGCGTCAGCTAAAAAGAAAAACATGATCCCTGACTTTTGAATATCCCTCGGGGTCATGCCTTATGGACATTTGAACAATTAGAGCCTCATAGTTGGTATCCCTAATATGTGCCTCCTTGAATCACCTTAAGAGTGTATAGGTTACAACCATTGTCTACAGCTAAGTTACTCTAAGTCCATCCACAAAGTTTATCTGCAATGTTGCTAAATGATTTGTTTTCTTGTTGAGAAACTATAAGTTAGATATATCATTGAGAGAATATTCCACCATGTTCCCCATCCTAGGAGTACAAAAATTATCCATGTCATAGTCCTAGAGGAACTCTATCCATCTCCTTTATCTCAAGTTGTAATCCTTCTGAGAGAAAATATACTTCAGACTGTTGTGGTCAAAGTGGACGATAAATTGCGTGTCCATCAGGTAGTTTCACCACATCTTCAATGTGAAGACTACTGTTTCTAAATAAATATAATGGGTTGTGCAGTTTTTCTCATGGGATTTCAACTATAATGAACTATAGGTAATCATTGATTGCCTATGTATTAGGATAGAACCAGTCCTGTTTTCTGATTTGTTATAGAACACTATGTACTCGACACCCTCCTCTGGAAACCACAAAAGGGGAGTGCTCATCAAACACTTCCTCAACCTTCGTTGGATACATTGAAACTCCAGTCTCTGATATGATATGTCTGAGATCAATAAATATCACCTAGAGATCCCTAGGTTGAAACACTAGGTCTCATGAATCCCTTACTCTACATGTCCTCCAACTGCACTCTCATCTCACCAAGCTCTATGAGAGCCATCTGATATGCTGGTGTAGATATCAGTGTCATATAGAGGTGTAGATCAATGTTGAAGTCTAACTATCGATTAGGAGGTAAACCTGGAACATATTCAGGGAATATGTTCTTATAATCATCCACCATTACAGAAAATTGAGGGCTCAAAAAATCCACTACACTGAGGTTCAGGCTAGTCAACATAAGATTAATCGGTTGCACCCTCCTATGTGTGAGTCCATCCTAAGCTGCAAGGAATTCCCTTTTACCAATAAAAAGGAAATATGGTTATATTACCATGGATGAACCACACCCTTAACATAAAACAATTAATCTGAGCATGATTTGTGGCTACTAGTTCATACCAATAATGACATCATAAAGCATCGACGCTACTACCAAGAGATCCCAACCAAAACTCTCACCTTTATGAGTCAGGTCACACTTTTAGAACTAGTATGTGATCATTGAGTATCCTCTATTAGGTGTATATAAGAATAAGGGTAAAGTAAAAGGTTTAACCAAAATATCTAGGTATCAAACTAGAAAAGTGTAAAGAAAAGAATTACTGGCTCATATGTCCATCTACTACAGCCAAAGTAGAAAGACACAAATCGTACCATGAACCATTCATGGAGTCCTGGGGTCATAATAATTGATATCCTGCAACTGTCTCCTCCCATTTACTCCAACTCCCTAGGTCTGGTATGGACCACCTGGGGGTGGTGGTTGTAACACGTCAAAATGTTGTCCACCTCCTACTGCTTCCCTAGCTCCACTTCCACATCTTTCACCCGATAGATTTGTTTGCTCCAACCATTTCCACTTCCTTGGAAGTTCATCAACCACCTATTTGACTACACCATAAACAGTGGGACAATCTCATGTGGAATTTACCTTCCCAAAGAAATCATAGTAATTCCTCTTCCATGGGGAACTATAATGCCACTATAACTTCCAATGAAACCTCATATTATTTGGATTAGATCACGCACCTGCTATCAGTAGGTCCCGCTGACCCTGTGTCCTGGGTGATTACTACCTTGGAATCATGTGATAAGCATTCAGGCCCTTTGTATCATCATCTTGTTCCAAAATATCCATCCATGACTCATTCTAGCAAGCTTCATCCACTTGAATCACTGGAGGTGGTTCTAAGAACTGATCAATAGGAGAAAGAACCGCCTACTGAACATCCTGAATAAAAAATGATTCATGACTGGCTCCCCTCAGTGATTCCTCATTAAACATCTGGTCGAACTACTAATCCTACTTTGTAAACCTCACTGGCCAGCGTCGTGAATACATCTAGTATGAAAAAAAAAATTCACGGTTAAAAGAGTATACTTGGTGAGCTGACTCAAGAAGGACATGGAAAAAACAACTCATTCCTATAGTATGCATGCACCTTTATTTTTCTCTAAAAATTGTGTTTTCATGTATCGATTCAAAAAGTAGGATTTCATAGTCTTGGTGTTTGGATACATAGGTCGCCACACCAACACAATATTCCCTGGCCTAAAATCAAAACTTGAAACCCTCGACACTATTTCCCCAAACCAACCTCATAGACTCCTGGTCCTTATAGAGAACTGACCTCCTCAAATACCACTCTGTCACGACTCGTACAAGAGGGTCCCATGTCATGACTACCCCAAGCCATCTTACGATATGCTAGGGTATTGCGACTATCATCAAGTAGGTATATCCCACAAATGATAGGCATTTTCTTATGTACCTATGCACATGCACACATCTCAAAGCCCAAAATGATGTAATGTGAAAACACTATGTAAACAAATTCAAGCATACCACTATATCCTAACCAATAGAGTATGATAGTAAAGTAAAGTGTAGTAAAATAAAACCAGGTCAGAATACAAGCCCACTAAAAAGAGACTATAAATCAGAAATTCTAACCTATAAAAAAGGTAATGGGACTCTAGTCTATAGTCGTAGGAGAACACCCCGATCTACCTGAACTCATCAAGCACCATCTGGTCCTTCTCTACCTATAACTCTATAAAAGGACATACAACTACAAAAGACATGACATGTGTGGGAAAATCCCGTGTAGTGGTGATTAAAACAAAACTCAGTAGGACACCCCCAAAAAAGGAATAGCATAGGGGAAACACCACGAAGAAGATACCACGTAGAAGTACCAAAATGGAAATACACCACTAAGAAGATATAGTCATCTCAACATAGGTATATGTCTATAACACATATAACAAGAACATATTGGTGTACTCATAAACTATTTTGAGCTTTAAAGTATCATCCACTTCCAGCTACGTAGTTTCACTCATAGTACGCTCATCCTAGGAGATCTCACTCCTTGGTCTATCTGATAGAAGCAGGTAGAATAGTTATACCAAAAGTACTGAGGAGAACACTAGGGTCTCGACAAGTTACATAGTTTCCCTGAGACATCCAGTCTCACTAAGACATTGAGTTTCGATAACACACTATGTTTCAGTAACACACAGAGTGTCGGTAACACTTGGAGTGTCAGTACACTTGGAGTATCGATTACACATGGAGTTTTGATAAGTCATGAATCCCCCAAATCATGTAGTCACCATGTCACAGCCAAAAATCAACCACTAAAAACTACATGAAGCACACTCATGAGGTCTAGTCATATAGAATGGAATGAATCTGATCTTGATACACATAAAGGGGTTCAATTACTAGGCCTCTCTTGGGGAAACCTAGCCCTACTAGAAACATCATCTAAGATAGGGGATAGGTTCTCGTGTAAATATTGGTCCCAAAAAACACTATCTAAGGTACCTTTAATGGAAGTGAGGAATGACTAGGCATCTTTTTGTGATACATGCTCCAGCCCACTGATTCAATTGTCAAAGATAGGTTGAGACAACTCACATTAGATTATGGGACATACTCTATGATGAGAGCATGATCTTGAAATAAACCCTCGTAGGAAAATACCAAGGGTACACTCTCAATCTCTATTGATCCAACTAAAAAAACCCCAATCCATCAAAAAAGGACCCCCCCCCATCACATGGGCCACAACGCCATAGATTTCTCATTAATCAAATGCTTTGTTTGAATGATATGGATATTTTAGTGAAAAGGCCTGATCCTGGTCTAACCTGACCCAATGGAACCGACCGGGCCCACCGGCCAACCAGACCCGGTCCGGTCGTCCAACTCGGCCCGACCTAGTCCGGACTAGCTCAAACCATCATGGACCATTGGTCTCAGCCCACATAGTCCTTGGGTCGAGGCCATTGGAGCGTCTCGACTCATATGGTCTAACTTGTGTTGCCAGCTGGTTTGGATACACCACACATGATCCACCAGACTACGTGCCTCTTCTTAGTCAATGTGATGCCACAATGTTCAAAACGGAAGGCCACCACATCCTAGTTCTCCCACGTCCTATTGTCGCCACGGGCTCCATGTGGACCCCAACCATGTAACTGTCTCCCTTTGTCGTGTCCCCGGTCACCGCCTTCGGCACCGCACTAGCCACGGGCTCCCATGCCGATCTTCTAGGACACATTCCTCCTCCTTCGGTAGTCTGTGGTCATCTTCCTCATCCTCATGTGGACTCTTCCATATGCCACCACTGGCCACCACCGCCATTATTCGCCAGTGCGTTGGTCACCCCTTCTGTGGGCCACTGGTTCACCTCTGGTGCTCTATTTTTCAAAATGGAAGCACTCATGTGATCCTGGGGTCACGTTCTTTATCGACCTGGGATCAGATAAAAATTATGATTCATCCCGATGAAAAATAATTCAAGCAAAAATAACTATTGACTCACTTAAATCCTTCTATCATTGGTGTCGCAGCACCTCCACATTGCCATATCGATCCTAGATCTATGATATTGGATCATTACACCAAGGATTAAGGGAACAACGATCGATCAATCACAACATGTTGAGTCATGGGCCAAATGAATAATGCATGTGACTAATTAAGAATAGGGGGAGAAAATAATAAATCAACCAAGAGGAATGGACCTTGATAGATGTTTATGTTGATCGTGGTTTGTTTCTATTAGAAATATAATCCAAATCCAACAAATAAACACAACATCCTTCTCCCATCAAAACCCCGCAAAGGTAAATCCCATCCCACAACAACAATATATCCATTGGAAAATATGTTTGTTGATTGGTCTGCATTCATCCCAGAATTCTTGAATTAGGAAAATAAATCAAATAAAAAAAGCTCTACCGAGATTCTGTTTGATCACTGACGAAGAACAATCTTTTCATCATTGTCATGGGTGAAGATCCTTTGAATCTGAGGTTTGTCATTGATCGTCAATCCATTATCCGCTAACTTTCATTGAAAGAGATTCGTCTCCTTGCCTCAGAAGAATTCCAAGGTTATAGTGATAACCATGAATTCTCTGACAAATGTGTCTTAAAAGAAAATGTGGTGTTTCATCAAGAAGAAAATATTTTTATTAAAATATTTTAATGATGATTACATCCAAAAACTATCTTTCATAGTTGGCATGAACTAGAAAATGATATAACTCACCTAAAAAAACACCCCCTTAAAAACTCAATGTTCTTCTAGGATTTTCAATCTGAGTACCATTTATTTGTAATTAAGATTTTAATAATATAATTTTATTTAATTATTTTATTTTCAATTTCATCCCAGGTGGCTATTTCTAATGATGACCCATGCTAACCAATGTTTGGTCGTTTCTACGGTAAATCCACTCTTCATTGTTCAATGGGGCCCTTGAATTTCTAATCTGGGAAATCACTTAAAAGTTATTTCACTTTTTAATAAATGTTGTGTGCGTGTAGTATTAAAAACATACCATTTTTTCAGAGAATCATTTTGGGCACACCGGAACTCAGAATTTTATGTTGTCTCAGCACCTGTCTCATAATTTTCCCAAATAATTTATAAGAATAAATTCGGTAAAATTAGGGTCATTACATACCAAGTCATTAGTGACTCAACTGAGGTGAATCCTTAAAAAACACCTTTTCACCAACTTAGAACTCCAATGGTTACCTGCAATAATCAACATAAGATTTTTATTGACTCTATGTTATCAAAAATCTCTAACAAACCAATAGAATCTTTGTTGACAACTCTTGGAACAAACTCAATCTAACCATGTAATTTTCACCAATCTCTAACCAACACAATAGATATTTACATGGGTGGCCATACAATGCCTCAAATTGATCCATATGAATGGACAACCCTTAACTATTTTCATATGAAAACTCAACTAATCCTAAGTGTATATCCCAATATTCGCCAAAATTGAGGATGTGAGCATGGAACATGTGTTCCAAAATATGTATAGATCATTCTATATAGCCATATGTTTGTGGATGATATGTATTGCTCAAACTCACTTAATATCACACTACCTCCTAGAAGTATATCCAAAAATGAGAAGTGAACTAAGGATCCCTATTAAGTACTATCATAGATAGAACACCATGTAACCTAAAAACCTCTTGTATGTATATGCTTCCTATATCTTAAACTTTTTTTTGTATAATAGATGGGTATAAATTTATCTGATTTGGTTATCTGATCGATCACAACACATATAGTGTTATTCTTATGAGGGGTACTAGGTAGACCCAACATGAAGTCTATAAATATATCCTCCCACTTTCAAGCTAGAAATGTATGTTTCTGAAGAAAACATGAAGGTCTTTGATGCACATCCTTGACATGTTGGAAAGTTCAACAGTGTGAAACAAAATCAGCAATGTCACACCTCATACCTATCCACCAAAATTATCATCGCATATCATATAACATCTTTATGATACCCGAGTGAAGTACCCACTAGAAATTATGAAAATCCTCTATAACTAATTTTCTCACTGTCAAAGGTACAACATACCAGTTTCGAAAATATAGGCTACCCTCAAAAGAGAATAAAGATTCACCAATGGTATCCCTAATATAAAAAAAGTCCCTATAGCTACAGAATTAAATATCAAGAAGATTCTCCTAAAGATTCATGTCGATAAGAGAGGAGGTCAACTAAACACTTATCAAAACAACCTCAGCCTCTTCCTCCTAGACTCGAAAATTAAACTGAGTAAAACTATCCATCAAGTTCCACTATTCTGAGGAATCCTTTACAGCATGGGCTGGAAGTTTCCTACTCAAAGCATCAGAAATAAGATTTCCTTTTCTTGGGGTATAAGAAATGTAAAAATCAAATGACTGTAGGTACTCCCCCCAAAACCTCTAATGGGGAATCAAATATTTTTTAGAGAAGATATAACTCGAGATTTGTTTGAGAGAAAAAAGATTAAACCTTTCTCTAAAAACTTAATATCTTCATCCTTTTAGAGGATGAATCATGGAAAGGAGTTAGAGATCATGGGTTCAATAATTCCCTTTATGTGGTATAATCTATCTAGATCTATAGGTTATAACGTGATCACCATGTATAAGAACACAAAACAAACAATAACTTGATGTGACACAAAAGACCACATATCCATGAACTGCCTCTAGAAGACTCAACACCAGTGAAAAAGTCAAAAGATGTTTAATATCAATGGTATAACTCTAACAAATATTATTACAAATTAAATTCACTCTTTTCCAAGGGAGAACATCCATTCGAAAAGCCAAAATTGAAAAATCCTTGAACAAATGGAAGAAATACCTCACCAAACTCAAGATTCTCTAAATCTAAAAAATATTTATTCATTCCTTCCATGTCATAACAAAATTCAAATTCTTAAGACCAACATAAATATCAAGTTTTGAGACCATGTGTCCCAAGAACTTCACTTCATGAATTCAAAAACATAATTTCAAGAGATTGACATAGATTTAGGGATTTATGAAAATTTTCTAAACTATCCTTTGGGGAAGCACATGATCCTCCTCAGTTTTAGAGTAAAGCAATATTTTATCCATGAAGACCCCCAAAAATGTATCAAGATACTTGAAGAAGACTTTTTTTATCAAAGCTATAAATACTATAGGGGAATTGGGTAAACCAAAAGGAATAACAAGATACTCATAGTGGTTATACCTACTCCTAAAGTTAGATTTTTAAAAGTAATATTATTTAATTCAAAAATTTAGGTAAAAATAATGAAGGTAAATCTTTTAGAACCATTTATCCCCTTAAAAATGGTCAAAAAGATCATCAGTCCAAGGAAATTGATATTTTTCTTTATAATAACTTGTTTGAGATTCTAGTAATAAAAACATAGATGAATCACACTATCAGTTTTCTTTGAAAAGAGAATAGGTGACACCCAAGGTGAAAAACATGGGTATATAATGCCTTTATCATGAAAATCATTCAACTGAGTCCTTAAATATTTTAACTCCTCTAGTTCTATATGGTAAGAAGAAATAAATACTAGTTTAATACCATGCACCAAATAAATATAAAACTCTATCTCACTTACCAGTGGAAAGCTAAATAAATAATAATGAAAAACATCAGGAAACATGATGAAAACTGGAGGGAGATCATCACTCACTGATTATTTCCCCAATTCAAAATAAAATAGTAATATCACTCAGTCTAACTCCAAAAAACAGGTTTCGACTCTACTCGGTCTTGGGTCCCATTCTCGCTGAAATACATGGACCACCCCATTGGGTGAGGTAAAGGAGACCCGCTGAAGATAATAGTAAATCTTGTCCTGATGAGAGATTATTCAATCCATTCTAAGAATGATGTCATGATATGTCATATCTAAGACTAGAAAAATCTAGATAAGCTTTGTCTCTGATAAATAGAAAAAACAAGAATGACATTGAAAACCCAACTCTATCGTCATTCTAAGGAGTGTGGTAATATCCATCCCATAATATTAAAGCTCAATAATAAGGGTTATAAAATCAATGACATGGGTCGATATGAACGAGTGAGATTCAGAAGTATCAAATAAAGAGATCACTAAGGATGAATTTATCATGATGGTACCTCTCACAGTCACTGGACCTATATCAACATCCTCTAGAGACTCTTCCACTATATAAAGAAGCTTCATTTTGGATGATTATTATTATAACCCCTTGGTTCTTTAAGCATCAAATTGCACTATAATAATTATTTGTGCTTACGATCCCAATCCACTACATAGAGAAGAAAATATATAACAAAAATTTTATAAGTGACCTGGTCATCTGTATAAACTGAGGATCTTGGGTGCCTTAGTGTAAACTCATTTCGAATTTCCATCCTTTCTATACTAGAAATGAGTCAAATAGTCTCTATCAAGAAATTTATGAGGTATTGAAGAACCTTGATATTTATATACACCCTGAGAATCATCATGCTTCCTATTTCCTTTAATGGAAGTCATAAAACTATCATAGAGAGAAAACATAACCCCCGTCAACCCTAACTTACCTGCTAGGTCAAGCTCAACCACAAAATCTCTCTCAAGTAGATAAGAATAATAATTCATCTTTATCAGGAAAACATGGGATCAAATATTTATTTAAATTCTCATCTCAATCCTCCATGCCTTTAGCTTCCCATTAGTTACAACCTCAAGAGAAAATTAAACAATCTCAGTAAAAAAATTCATACTGAGTCTCAGACTTTTCACTTTTCTAGAGAATAAGAAACTGCATTTAATTTTATGGAACAATGGAATATAGATAGAACTAATTAGTAAAAAGGACCTTGAATTCATTCCACTCTAATCCTTCATGATTCTTTTCCATAACCATTTAATCCCACTAACTTCTGTGAGGTCCCTTAATCTTGAAGGTAGCACAATTCACTTTAATTGAATCAGGAATTTACAAGAACTAAAAAATCTACTCAATTCATTTCAATAAATCCTTAGCCTCTTTAGGTTCATTATATCCTTGTAATGATGGTAGATTTTGGGGATGAAACTATTACGAATTATCTATAGATTCATAAATTTGAGGTTCTATAGCTAGATAATGAATGGGAATGGTTGTTTTATTTCCTAGAGATTATAAATCATAAACCACTATCTCAGTAATATTATTCTCATCTAGAAGGTTTTCCTGCCATAAATCCTTAGACAATCTCTCATCATGTTGGTTAAAATATCTTTTCAAAGGCATGATGCTACACACCATCAATAGAAAACAAGAAAATTTTAACAAGGAGACTCAGATCAATAACTCAAATTGAATTAAAAAAGTTCTAATTTCATCAATCATAATTAAAAAGTCTAACATTTTTAGAACAAACTATTCAAATTGGTAAAAGATGAGAAAAATATAAAAAACACATCAAAGACAGTTTTTCCCACCACCTATAGTGACTTAAGGCACATTATAACAAGATATGGTAAGACACACACGGATAACTACCTCTCAAGTCCCATCAATCCAACTTCTTGTCTACCAGGATAACCCAGACCACATAATAACTTTAGGGAAATATCCTTAACTTGCACCTATGATACCATATTTCTATCAATAATCCTGGATGTCCTAGTACCCTAATACTCTATCCAGCTCTGACATAGCCTGAAGGGTGTTCTTGATCCTCATGGCTTAGTGAATATCACTTTAAATCATCTATGAATGAAGTGGAGATTATTTTTCCCCAAATAGAACATAAGGTAAAAAAAATATAAAATTTAGTATATCAAGACTCCCCAAGAAGAATTTACTAGAATTTAAACTGGTAAAAAAATACCCAAGATGATAGATAAACAAATCAATGAGAACATGTACCAAAATAGACATCAAAAAAACAAAGAAGGTCCTTAAACCCTTTGTAACAAGTGGACCTTATCTCCACTTGTCACCATCATCACTCTACAATCCCAATGATCAAGAATATCCACCACCTCTGAGTGGAACTTTTCCTTTTCTCGAATATGGAATATGAAAATCTACAAACTCCCAAATTAAAAGGTAGGGTGTGAGTTATAAATCCTAGTAGGTTCTCACTAAGTTTTCCATAATAGATACTATAATAATAAACTAATCATGTTTTCAATTTAAATAAAACAGGACATGTCATAATATAAATTTTTCTTATTTAAAACAAAACATACTTTCTTTTCAATAGATGGAAAACATTTCATACATGGATTAAATAAATATTTTAAAAAAAATAATTTATATAAATTATTTTTCATGAGTAAAATAGTTCTACAATAAATGGAATATATATATATGAAAACATACACAATAATCACAATAGTTATCATCTCTGAAGTACATTAGTTTATGTCTATAGGATCCACAAACTTCTAAAATTAGTGATCATGGATAATCATGTGTACACACATCCCTTATTCTAAGGTGTAATACGACTCATCAACATTCCATCAAGGATAATCATGACGAACTAGGTTTTTGTTAGAGTTATAATCATCAATCCATTATTATGGGATCAATATCATAACATGCTTGTCTCAAATAACCCACTAAATAACCAGGATCACATGTTCTCAATCAATCAATAAATAATTAAAAAATAATATCATTTAAAATCAATCATCATTTACAATTTAATTGACTAATTTTTAGTTTCAATATACAAATTTAATTTGAAATCTAAAACAAGTTTTTTATCATTTTATTCCTTTTTAAGAAAAAATGAAACATAGGTTTCCATAATTTCAATTTAATTCATTTTTTAAAAAACAAATCCCAAATAATTTCATAAATTACATCATTTTCAAAATTCACCCCACAATTCCATTAGAATTTAAATTGGGGGTTTTCTAAAAATCATTATCATTTTAACCCTAATAATAAAATCATTCCAAAACAATTTATAAATCAGGAAAATCTATGTTTAAATTAAATTGAAAATCGAAAATGGAACCACCTAATTTTAAATCAATGATCCATAAATCAACACCCACCACATGACAAACCAATGAAGAATGAAGGCATGAATGATATAGGAATGCGACCTAGAATCAATATCTAAAAAATTTGTTTATATCCAAAAATTAAATGATGATTTATAAAAATATAAGTATGAGATAAATAGATATCAAAAGATATCATAGGAGGGAATATCCACTTACTAGGGAAGAGAAACCACAACAGTGAAATTGATCAGTCACCAAATGAATAGTTTGGAAGGATCAGAGATCTCCAAAATCACCTAGGGAAGGATCTGTATCTAGAGAGGAAGGATTCATGGTATTATGAAATTAAAATCACTCATATAGAATCCTAAAATATGTAACTAATGAAAATTACATGTAATTTAATCCCATTACAATTCTTGTAATCCATGAGGGCTGAAAACATTTAGAAATGCACTAAATTTTTATTAAAACCCAATTTTTTTCCTTTCCCTTCATAAATTCCAAGTGCAAATCATATAACCTTTAATTACCTATAAATATTCATAACATTTTCATGGTGATAAAAACATGTCATGTAAACAAAATTCACAGTATGTAATCACCCATATGACAGAAAGAAAACCAATTTTTAATAACAAATATCCAAAGAACCCAATACATTCTTTGAACATTAGGTCATTTTCCCCAAAAAAAGGCTCTCCATCCTCAAGAATCCCATAAAGACACCCAAATGAGGATGAAATGAAAAACATGAATAATGGATTACCTGAAAAGCGTAATGGGATGTTACGATCAATGACTTCATGTTACTCTGATAATTCATTATCCAAAACTATCAATGATCCATCACCACGCACCCAACCTGATTGATATAACCCAAGATTAATTTCCTCTCTCAATACCACACAACACTCTTTTTTCAAACCCGTTATATACTCCACCCTGTTTTTCTAGCAGTTCTCAGTTATATAGGTTCCAAACTTCCAATAGTTGAGGTACTCCTCAATTTATCACCAATGAAACTAATCTTCTGATATCCTTGGAATCATAATAAATTCATCGATCTTCTCATCAATTTCCACATTAAACAAGATACCACATATTTGTCCTCTATAGCTGACCAACTCAACTAAATCACGGTTCTTATGACCCTTTGGCTATATCATAATTACAATTCACATACCATATCTCTCACGCATGTAATATCATAATACACTAGTTCTCATTGGTCAATCACACCTGATCATCTCTATAGCGACCCCTTCATTGACTAAGGTATGATATATCTTTAAGGGATAACACCCAAAGACCTGAAAAGGAATCTCACATGTTTCTACAATTACCTCATACCTGATCATAACCAATAATGGTCATTCGATAAATTCTATCTGTAGACCATGACCTATATCTAAGCAGTTGAAGAAACTAAGGAGTCTTAGACACCATCATAACGTACATGAACCAATTATGGTTCTACAGACTATGTAGGTCTCAAAGGAACTAAAAGAATTTACTAGATCATCCAAGACTACAAACTATGAAGGCATTATTGAAACCATCATGCATCAATAACATCATTGGGACCTTTTCCCATAATTCATATGATCCACATACTGACTCACCCAAACCCAAAGAGTTACCAAAATCAATTCCCCAGAATATAACACATGATATATATGTTTGATTGTGCCTATATAACCACTAATATAATCATCCTAAGGCCAGTATGAGACAATTCCCATCACACATACAACTCAAATATCGTAAATAACTATAATGACTTTAGGTTTTAGACACTTTTAAAAAATATTATATTCAATGGCTTGTGTCACACGCAACACCAAACTAATGCAACACCTAAAAAATGAACCAGGACATATTAAAATTACATAAATAAAATAATAATTATTAGATAAAAAGATAATGACCAATTAAAATAATTATATATTATTATTTTTCTTTGATTAATATTTTTAAAAAGACGTCTTTTGAAGAACTATTAAAAAGGTTTATTATTTCACTAAAATTAATTAAATTGATCATCGTAAAAATATTATTATAATAGTAAATATTAATATTTATAAACAAACATAATTTTTTTTGGTTTTTTTATTAATATATATAAAATAAGATAAAAGGTACTTGAATTTAAAATATGTCATTTTTTTATAAAATATTTTTTATTTATAAATTTTATTTTTATTTAAAAAAATAATTTATAAATTTTTGAATTTGATTTTGAAAAGATAAATTTATTTTTGAATTAAACATTTAAATATTATTTTAGGGTGATTTAAAAATATTTTTTTTGAAAATTTGATTTTTAGGTGAATAGTGAAAATTCATTTTTTGAAAATAACAAGTCTTTCATGAAAATATTTGTATTCAAGTATAAATTTTAAATTCATCAAAACTTTTTATAAGATAATGTATTTATTTTATAAGTTACTTTTTAATATTAATAAAAAAATACAAACCCATATTTTACATTCTAAAACTTAAGTTAAATTTTTCCAAAAAATGATTTTACTATAATTTATATTTGGTGTATTAAAATTAATTTTCATCACTTTAACAAAATTAATATAGCTAAATGGATTTAAAAAAATTAACTATTATGTATAAATTATTTAATAATTACCACTTTATTTTCAAGCATAAAGGATAAATTACATTGAAAAAGAATATTTACCTCAATAAAAATAAAAAGGGGTTAATGTAACGTCCCGAGTTCGGAGCCCCTCCACTGGTGCCCCGTACCCGGTTCGCCACATGACCTCAAGAACGTTTCCCCGAACGCTAGAGGCTACCGACTAGTAGAGAGGGACTTGGTGAGTCGGTGGGGAAACTATGCCCTCATTCGGTAAGGAATACAAGGTATAAAAACAACAATAAACAGCAGAAGTAGTAAACAACATGCATAACAACAGAAACCAAATAGCAGAAACAATGTAGATATATAACTATGATGATAATGATGGAGCAGGTACAAGTATCTAAGGAAAACATCAAACACAACAACGTGATGAAATAAAACTGAAACCAGGTGCAAAATAAAAACTAGGTAGCATCGTGATCCACGGCTCGGTCCCATGCTCCCCAGCTCCTGGTGTAGTCAAGATCCTGAAGAAGAAGGGTGCTTCCCCTTGTCTATACCTGCAGCAACATAGTCTGCTTGGTCCCAAAATCATGGCCCAAATAGGGTGTGAGATACAATCCCAGTAGGAAATCACCCAAAGATTTGTGCCTAACAGTCAATGAATACATGGCAGTAATAAAACAATAAGCAGTAAACAGAAAAGCACAAATAGCTACAATCCACAGTTCTAACAAGTATAGCACACAAGTAAGCAGCCAGCAACAAAAGAGGAAACAGGTAACCCTCTGGGTAGCTCTCACAGTCTAGCCCCTATGGTTCAAACTCTAAGTACTAGCAACCCTCTGGGAGGCACACACAGTCTCACCCCTCTGGTTCAGCTACGTAATTAAGCAGACTCTCTAGGGAAGCACTCACTGTCAATTCCCCCTATAGTCTCGTATCGTGCTAAAGGATCTCTGGGGAAGCACTCAATGTCAATTCCCCCTGTGGCCCACGTCGTAATTAAAAGACACTCTAGAGAAGTCCTTCCGTCAATTCTCCACCTGGTCTCGCATCGTGATTAAAATACACTCTGGAGAAGCCCTTCCGTCAATTCTCCCTTTGGTCTGGTGCCCTAGGTTCTCATAGTCTTGAGTAACCAAACATGCTCAGCGCGTGTGTATCATCCAAGTAAACCTCAAGAACGACTTGGCTATCAACTAAGGCTCAACAACAACAACAAAAACAGTCCACAATCCTACAACTAGGCATGGCAACTGGAAAAATGCCAAATAGGCAGAACAAGCATAGAAAAGCAATCTGAGAAGAACAAAAAAATACTATAATCAGAAGTAATAACCTCTACTAAATCAATCAAGAAAAGAAGGAAAGTAATAAGGAAAAAACAGGAAACATGCAATACCCCGTTCAAGGGTATTGGTGAAAATTGCACAAAATATTCATCAAATTTCTACGAAGAGGCACAAACCACCTACCTCGATCCTAGGAGATCGATATACGTGAACCTCGAGGACAGATTCCCCTTAGAACGACGTAGATCTGAGAAAATGCACAAAACGTTCATCCCACGATAACTTGAAAACAAGTAGGAATCAAGAAACAAGGCTCAAGCAGAAGGAATAACTCACCGCTGCGATTCCAACGCAATCAACCGTGCTCGAATCGGAGAACGGACGGCGAGGTAGGACTCCGTCGAAGATCTGGCCATACGGACGCTCTCGGACAGTCAAAAATTGAAGAAGAAGACGAAAATGGGGGTTAGGCAAGACCCTGGTCTGTTTAATGAAAAAAAAGTACACAATGTGTACTTCTAGAGTACACGGCGTGTACATTAAATTTTTTCCATACTCCGAAAAATCAGCCTCCACCTCAGCCTTACACACCGTGTGTGTGGCCCGGATGCGGCCAGCACACAGCTTCGAGCCGGAACAAAGTACACCGAGTGTACTCAAAAAGTACATGGCGTGTACTTATGAGATTTCCAGAAAATTTATTTTCCTTAAAAACTCCAGAAAAAGGAAAAACATACCTGAATGAAGGCCCGAGTTCTTACAAACTTCCCCCCTTAAAGAAATTCGTCCCCGAATTACCCTAACGAGGTGGAGAAGAAGGATCCCCAAACAGCTCCAGCCACTGCGATCGTACATTGTCCCCCCTCTCCCAGGTCTCATCCTGTACTCGCCCGTGCTTCCATAGCACTCGTACCAGAGGAATAGACCACCCACGGAGAACCTTCGTACTATAATCGACAATCTGGATAGGTTGTTCCTCGAACAATGCATCCACTTCAAGCTTGACTTCCTCAGGCTGAAAGATGTGAGATGGCTCTGAAAAGTAACGTCGGAGCTGAGAGACGTGGAAGACTTCGTGCATGGCCTGATACCTCTGAGGTAGCTGAAACCGATAGGTGACTGGCCCCACTCTCTCCAAAACCTCAAATGGCCCGACGTACCATGGTAAAAGCTTACTATGTCTCTAAATCCTCTTGTGTCCCAACCTAGGTGTGACACGGAGGAAAACCCGATCACCGACCTCGAACTCCATAGGTCATCTCCGCTGATCAACATAAGACTTCTGTCGAGACTGCGTTGTAGCCATCCTCTTCTGAATCAGCTCTATCTTCTCTGAAGTCTCCTGAACAATACGAGGTCCTAGCAAAGCTGTCTCTCCTGCCTCCAGCCAGCATAAGAGTGATCGGCATGGCCTATCGTACAAAGCCTCGTATGGTGCCATCTGGATGGTCTCCTGGAAATGTTTGTTGTAGGAGAACTCCACCAGAGGAATATGCTTCTCCCAAGAACCGCCAAAGTTAAGGATGCAAGATCAGAGCATATTCTCAAGCACCTGGATTGTGTGCTCGGACTAGCCATCAGTCTGGGGATGGTATGATGTACTCAAAAGAACCTATGTACCTAAGGCCTTCTGAAGTCCCTACCAGAACCGAGAGGTAAAGCACACATCTCTATCTGAAACAATAGACCGCGGAACTCCATGCAGATGCACAATCTCTCTGATGTAAAGTTGTACCATATCATCGACACTAAATGTCTCCTTGATCAGCAAGAAGTGAGCAACCTTCGTAAGCCTGTCGACGACAACCCAAATATCATCGTTCCCTCGAGGTGATCTCGGCAACCCGGTCACGAAGTCCATCGCAACATCATTCCACTTCCACTCCGGAATGGGTAACTACTGTAAGAGCCCCACTGGTCGCTGATGCTCTGCTTTCACCTACTGACAAGTAGAACATCTCATGACAAAACCAGCAACATCCTTCATCATACCTGGCCACCAGTACTGGCGATAAAGATCCCAATACATCTTGGTGACGCCAGGATGAACTGCCCAAACTGAGGAATGGAAATACCACATCAGCTCCTCGCGTATGTCTTCTGGAACCCATACGTGTCCTTAGAAACGCAAGATCTCATCCTCTCCCACTGTCCATCCAGGAAGAGGGTCCTCTCCTGACACACTCTCCTGCAGGACTAATCCTTCCGAGTCTGATAGCTGCCTCATCCGTACCCGGTCAAGTAGCGTGGAGGTAACAACTACGGAATATAGAAATGTTTGTCCCCGTCTATCGTGCACCTCTAAATGCATCTCAGAGAACAGATCCATCAGCTACCACTCACTACTGGCCTCCTAAACTTCCTGAATCTGAGTTCTCCTACTCAACGCATCTGTCACGGCGTTGCCCTTTCCCAGTGTATAGGCAAGATCAAAGTCAAAAGACTTTAGATACTCAACCCACATGCGCTGCCTCAGATTCAGATCACGCTGAGTGAAGATATACTTGAGAATCTTGTGGTCAGTGAAAACCACAAAGTGCTCTCTCGGAAGATAGTGTCTCCAACAACGCAAAGCATGAACAACAGCTGCCAACTCCAAATCGTGCGTAGGGTAGTTCTTCTCATGTGGCCTCATCTGCCAAGACCCATACGCAACGACTCCATCTTCCTGCATAAGCACAGCTCCCAGCCCGATTCCTGAAGCATCACAGTAAACAGTGTAGCTCTTTCCTGGCTCTGGGAAGACTAGTATCGGTGGTGACATCAACCTCCCTTTCATCTCATGAAAGGATGACTCAAAAGAATCTGACCATAAGAACTTCACCCCCTTCTTGGTCAGACCTGTCAAAGGTGCTTCTAGACGAGAAAAGTCTCGAATGAAGCGACTGTAGTATCCAGGCAGCCCTAGGAATCTTCATACCTCAAAAACATTCTTCGGTTGCTCCCAAGAAACTACAGCTCTCACATTCTCTGGGTCCATAGATACTCTTATCTTTGAGATGACGTGACCCAAGAAGTGAATCTGATCCATCCAGAAGTGGCACTTTGAGAGTTTATCATAAATCTGATGCTCTCTCAGTGTACTCAGAACAATATCAAGATGGGTGGCATGGTCGTGTAGAGTGTGAGAGTACACCAAGATATCATCCACGAAGACCACGACGAAGGAGTTCAAGTAAGGATGGAACACTCGGTTCATCAGCGCCATGAAAACTACAGGTGCGTTCGTGAGACTGAACGGCATGAATGTATACTCGTGAAGACAGTACCTGCTCCTGAAGGCTATCAGAGGTATATCTGATGGCCTAACACGCAACTGATGATAACCGGACCTCAAGTCAATATTAGAGAACACCCAGGCTCCTCGAAGCTAATCAAAAAGGTCATCAATTCGCAGTAATGGATATCGGTTTTTTACCGTCAACTGGTTCATCTTCTGATAATCCACAAAAAGCCGAAGGGTACCGTCTGCCTTCCTTGCAAATAGGCCAGGAGAACCCCAAGTAGAAGTACTGGGTCGGATGAAACCCTTAGCCTGTAGCTCCTCCAACTGCTTCTTGAGCTCTTGCAACTCAGGTGTGGCCATCCTATAGGGAGTAATGGACACCGGTTCCGCTCCTGGCACGAGCTCAATAGAAAAGTCTACCTCATGCTCCGGAGGCAAACCTGAAAAGTCCTCTAGAAAGACATCCCGGAAGCGATCCACCACTGGAGGAAAGCCCAACTGTGGAGTCCCCTGATCATCCAGATGAAGACTAGCAATCTGGGACGTCACTCCTCCTAGACCAAGATGCTCGAGTCCTACCCGACTCTCCCGAACATCCCATTCGCCTCTGTGAAGGAAAGATTCACCCTCTGGTGAAATGAAACTTACTCTGCGGTGATAGCAGTCGATGACTGCCCGAAAGGGAATCAACCCACCCATGCCAAGGATTACATCATAGCCTATCATCTCTAGGACATTGAGGTCCCATAAGAAGTGATAGCCTGTAACCTCGAGAGGGCACTCTCTACACTGGCGTACACTAGATTTCCTCATTCCTAAAGGTGTGTTTTGTGTCAACGAGTCGGAAGAAGAAAAGATTAAAAGTCCCAGGCTCTCCACAACAGCAATTGATATAAAGCTATGCATAGCACCAGTATCAAAAAGGGCTGAAGATAAAACTGAGGCTACTAAAATTGTACCTCGAACAGTAGAAGGGTCGGGATCCTTCTCATGATAAGTCTACTCCACGGAGAAATAATGGCTTGCACCGTGGCCCTGTGCCCCTGACTGACTGCTCTGAGCTGAATCTCGCTGCTAGTGATGAGGAACTGGTGGTTGACCACCACGGCCTCGACCTCCTCCTCGGTCCGAACGGCTGGAAGAACTCCAGTACCCTGACTGGTGAGAGACTGGTGGGGCTTCTCCTGAACGAGGAGTCATGGAAGAACCCCGGTCACCTGCTTCTTGTGGAAAAACCTGGCAGAAACGTTGAAGGTGACCCATCTTGCCGCATGATCGGCACTCCATGGGGTCTCTCTGGCATTATACCCTCGTGTGCCCTGCCCGGCCACACTGATAGCACGTCACCTGGCTGCCTGATGATGCATCTCTCTTTCTCGAATCACAGCACGTAGGCTCCCTATGGCGCTTCTTGCTGTCATCTGAAGGAAATCTAGCTCTGGAAGTAGAACCGCCCTGACTCGCAACTCCAGAGTCTCTCATATTGCGCTCCGAAATCAGTTCCTAGTTGACGATGGAAGTAATGGAAGTCAGCTGAAAGATTTTCACCTATGAGCGAATCTCGCACCTGAGTCCATCCTCAAACTTCCTCGCCAAGAACACCCCAATCCCATCCCAATGGGGTGTAAAACGCTTTAGCTCATTGAAACGAGAGGAATACTCCATGACCGATAGAGTACCCTTCTCTAAGCTCATGAACTCCCAGGATCGATCGGCCCTCAGGGTCTCTGGGTAGAAGTAGTCGTAAAACACGCGCTGGAACTCTTCCCAAGTCATAGCCTGCTGCTGACCCACCTGTGAGATCACGTCCCACCACCACTTGGCGGAGTCTCGGAGCATGTAGGTGGTGAGCTTGACCCTCCTCTCTAGAGGTGTCTCTAGATTCTCAAATATGGTCATCATGGCTTCCAGCCAAGACTCTACAGCCTGAGGTCCTCCCTCCCCCGAGAACATGGGGGGATGCTGCTGCTGAAAGACCCGCGTCAAGTCTTCCATAGACGAGGCAGGAGGCGGTGCTCCCTGGAAGGCCTGCATAATCCTCATGAAACCCTCCCTAAACTGCACATCGGCTCCTGCAACTGGTACAACAACCGGTGCCAAGGCTGGCTCGGCTGGGGGATCGACAGGAAGTCCCTGATCAGCCCTGTCTGGCATATGATCACTGACTGACGACAGACGTACGACCGGAGGACGTCTCGGAGGCATAGCTCTAAAATATCAAAAGCACACCTTAGATAAGGAAAACAAGGACAGAGAACACAAGATTACAATACGGGAATAGGGAGAAAAACACACAATATTGCAAAACACGACTACACGGCATGTATAAAACTACAGAGTGTGTCTACTTAAACCATTGACATGGGCGTGTACTCTCACCCTACAAGTCGTGTACACTTCAAACTACACGGCGTGTTGACCCCCACACACGGCGTGTGCATAAAAACTATTCCCCTACCCGAGTCTCCTCACACGGCTAACCCACACGGTCCGACTCAACCCGAGACTACACGGCGTGTTCGAATAAAACACGACGTGCACTAGACAAGGCTTCGGCGGTCCGTGTTGTTGAGTACACGTCCGTCTACATGGCTGGACCTTACATGGTGTGCTTCGAAAAAGCACGACATGCATAGGCGAAGGCAACACCGTCTCGTGTTGTTCGTGACAGGTCTGGGCACCTGAGCAAGATTATGTGGCGTGTTCCGAACAAACACGGCGTGTGGAAAAGAAGTTAACGTCGGCCCGTGTTGTTCGTGACATGGCCGGGAACCTGGATAGGACTACACAGCGTGTTCCCTACAGACACGGCGTGTTCTACCTGAGCTCCCCCGGCTCGTGTTGTTAGTGAAACGGCCGGGTACACGGCTCCAAACTCACACGGCGTGTACCAATGGTACACGGCGTGTTCCCGAAGTTACTCCTACAACACCGTGTTTTTCTCACACGGTCAGTGACACAGCCTAAAAACTACACGACGTGTATCCAAAAAGTACATGTAGTGTATTCTGGTTTTTTCTGGGCAGTAGCTCAGAAACTGCGCAGAACTCCAGAAACACTAAAACAAGTGAAAAGGGTGCCAAATTATGATCCGCAAGGGCCCGTAACACCTCAAGAACCAAAATTCAGTGTTCATTTTAAGCAAGGAACAAGGTAATAGTTTTCTAACACAATAGCAGAGAATATATCAAATAGCTATCACAATAGCATGCATAATCTACACAAAGTCTATCACAATAGCATGCAATCGCTAATGCACCCTAGATGGCATGTTAAGAATGCATGACATGTGATTTATACAAGTGCCAAGATGATGCATGAGATGACATACCCTCATCTTATCGGGTTGTGACAGAAATAGAACCGAAATATCAAAACAATAACTGCACAAGTCATACGAATCACTCTAGGTGAAAACATACCAACCATAAAAATCTCAAAACTAGAAAACTGCAATTAACAAGGTAGTATGGATTTTCCCTGTACACGGGTTAGCTACTCCCGAGCACAGCTTAACGCCATGTACGGAATCCACACTATCCCTGGATAAGGTCTCTAAGTAGTAAAACAAGAGAAAAGAACCCCTTTGATACCACTTTGTAATTTCCCGAGTCCGGAGCCCCTCCACTGGTGCCCCGTACCCGGTTCGCCAAATGACCTCAAGCACATTTCCCCGAACGCCAGAGGCTGCCGACTAGCAGTGAGGGCCTTGGTGAGTCGGTGAGGAAACTATGCCCTCATTCGGTAAGGTATACAAGGTAAGAAATCAACAATAAACAGCAGAAGCAGTAAACAACATGCATAATAACAGAAACCAAACAGCAGAAACAATGTAGATTTATAACTATGATGACAATGATGCAGTAGGTACAAGTATCTAACGAAAACAAAAAACACAACAACGTTCTGAAATACAACTGAAACCAAGTGAAAAAGAAAAACAAGGTGAGCTCCTCAGCATCGCGAGCCACGGCTCGGTCCCATACTCCCCAACTCTTGGTGTAGTCAAGATCCTGAAGAAGAAGGGCGCTTGCCCTTGTCTATACCTGCAGCAACATAGTCTGCTTGGTCCCAAAAGCATGGACCAAAAAGGGTGTGAGATACAATCCCAGTAGGCAATCACCCAAATATTTGGGCCTAATAGTCAATGAATACATGGTAGTAATAAAACAAGAAGCAGTTAACAGAAAAGCACAAACAGCTACAATCCACAGTTCTAACAAGTATAGCACACAAGTAAGCAGCCAGCAGCAAAAGAGGAAATAGGTAACCCTCTGGGTAGCTCTCACAGTCTAGCCCTATGGTTCAACCTCTAAGTACTAGCAACCCTCTGGGAGGCACACATAGTCTCACCCCTCTGGTTCAGCTGCGTAATTAAGCAGACTCTCTGGGGAATCACTCACCATCAATCCCCCCTATAGTCTCGTGTCGTGCAAAAGGCTCTCTGGGGAAGCACTCAACATCAATTACCCCTATGGCTTGTGTTGTAATTAAAAGACACTCTGGAGAATCCCTTCCTTCAATTCTCCACTTGGTCTCGCATCATGATTAAAAGACACTCTGGAGAAGCCCTTTCGTCAATTCTCCCTTTGGTCTGGTACCCTAGGTTCTCATAGTCCTGAGTAACTAAACATGATCAGCCCGCGTGTATCATCCAGGTAAAGCTCAAGAACCTCTTGGCTATCAACTAAGGCTCAACAATAACAAAAAAAATAGTCCACAATCATACAACTAGGCATGGAAACTGGAAAAATGCCAAACAGGAAGAATAAGCATAGCAAAGCAATCTGAGCAGAACAAAAAAATACTCTAATCACAAGCAATAACCTCTACTAAAGCAATCAAGCAAAGCAGGCAATTAATAAAGGAAAAACAAGAAACATGCAATACCCCGTTCAAGGGTATTGGTGGAAATTGCACAAAATATTCATCAACTTTCTACAGAAAGGCATAAACCACCTACCTCGATCCTAGGAGATCGATATACGTGAACCTCGATGACAGATTCCCATTAGAATGACATAGATCTAAGAAAACGCACAAAATTTTCATCCCATGATAACTTGAAAACAAGTAGGAATCAAGAAACAAGGATCAAGCAGAAGGAAGAATTCACCGCTGCGATTCCAACGCAATCGACCATGTTCGAATCGGATAATAGACGGTGAGGCAGGACTCTGTCAAAGATACGGCCGTACGGATGCTCTCAGACGGTCGAAAAATGATGAAGAAGACGAATATGGGGGTTAGGCGCGACACTGGTCCATTTAATAAAAAATGTGCACGGCGTGTACTTATAGAGTACACGGCATGTACTTTAAATTTTTTCCATACTCCAAAAAATGGTCCTCCACCTCAGCCTTACACACCGTGTGTGTGGCCCGGACGCAGCCAGCACACGACTTCGAGCCAGAATAGAGTACACGGCGTGTACTCAAAAAGTACACGGTGAGTACTTCTGAAATTTCCAGAAAATTTATTTTCCTTAAAAACTCCAGAAAAAGGAAAAACATACCTGAACGAAGGTCCTGGTTCTTACAGTTAAAGGGTTTAACCAAGAGGTAAATACAAAAAACATGTTTAATTCATGTCTTGGAATGTGTTTTTAAGTAATTTATAGACCTTATACCTTCCACCTTCCAATATTTCCCATTATTTGAGTTAATTCCTTTCATATTTACTTGCCATTATTAAAATGTTTAAGGTGTTTACAAAAATTTCATCACTTTTCACTTATAAAAGGGGAACTCCTCTCCTCACTTCCCTTTGCACTAAAACCCACATAGATGGGCCTAAAAGTTTCCCAAAAATCTCTTAAGAATTTATATCCACCTTCAAGATGTTTTTTATTCTCAAAATACCACCCTACGAGGTTTAACACCCTTCCCAAAGAAGATAATCCAAGTAGTGAGGTATAAATGTCTTATTGCTTCTTTCTTATTTCTATTTATTTATGTTCTCCTCTTATAGAAAAAAGTAAATTGCACTATATTAAAATAATAATACAATTATTATTATTATTATACCAGTATTTTATTATAATTATGGTACAATCATTAACAACTTTTCTATTTTCCATTAAGATAAAGGAAAACATGAATCATGTGTACGTGCGTACTACCACCTCCATAAAGTAACATATTTGTTTTCCTTCATCACCAAACATAGTTAGTTAAAAAGGGAATTTATTTTATAATTAATATATATATTAATTATATAATATTATTAAATAATAAACCATATTAATCCTCTATCTTGTTTCATGAAAATTAAATCATCATCCATTCATATGTACGGCCTACTGCCTCTATGGAATGGTGAATTCTGTTTTTCATTACCATTTTCTAGGATATTACTAAAAATGGTTATAAAGGATAAGTATAGTTTTTGAGATATTATTATGTTTCAAGTAATATAAATTTAATCACCTATTATTGATATGAATGATAAACAATGGTTATAAATTTAATTGTATAAAACAAGGAAACTAAAAAGGAAAAAAACAATTTATTCATAATATGCAATTATTTCGTATCCATTAACTCTTCTAATACTTAATTATAATTTAGATATATAACACTAATTAAAACTAAATGGTCTCATTATTATACTTTAATAATCATATTTCAACTAAACCACCCCATAGTTATCCATTAATAATGGTATATACTTGTTTTTTTCGGTTTTACCACCTACTTGAACAATGGTATGTAATTGTATCATCGATGAGTATGAAAACATAATTCTTGGTATAATATGAAATAATTATTTAAATAATCATTTTTCTTTGGTTTTTTAAATTATGCATCAATATTGAACTCGATAATTAAGAACACACTTTTCATTGGTTATGAAAATCATTGAAGTGTGTTATTATCGATTTCATTTTCAAAGATAACAAGTTAAAAACTCATCAAAGAAAAATATAACACAATAAATAATGATAATTCATTCATTATTGTATCTTTAATGATATTTAAATGAAGAAAATTGGAGGAAGAACGAATACTACTACTGCTTTATTGAAACTAGTACAGACCGTCAAAATTAAAAACACCCGATATGGGAAAATAGGTGAAAAATAATATACATGTAGATAATTTTTATAAATTAAAATTTTAAATATTTTTTTGTATGAAATGGTTTAGAAATAATTTACCAATATAGTTACTTTTTTTATAGATTCTTAGAGTTCATTCGTCTAATCGGGAAAACAAGGTAAGGGTTCTTTTTATGGAATTTTAATTCATTGAGACATGTTCATTATACACCAAGTTGTATTTTTCAAAGTAAAAAATAAATCCTAATTATAAATTTTTATCATGATTCCCTTATATTTAAAAATTTTCAATTATATATTATAATTTCATTCCCTTATGGTATTTTGACTCAAAAATTACAAAATTTATAAGGGGTTCTTTTTCTCAAGTTTAATTTCTTTAGACATTTATTAATGTGCACCATGATACCTTTAATGTGTTGGGATTACTACTTGATGAATGTATTTTACTATATTCATGGGTTTTTAAAGATACATATCATATTCTATCTTTAAAATTAATTTTATTCAGAATATACCAAAGTTGGGAGTGACTTGGTAACTCCAACTCCTTTCTTTTACTTATCCACTTTCTTATTGAACTACGTTCTTCTATGAAATTATATTTTAAATGATGATATCTATTTTATTATATGGTAGAAAGGATTTTTAACCAAATACATTTCCATGAAATGTTTTCTTTTCAATTATTTTTTGAAAAAACAATGGGTTCTTTTTTAAAAAGACTTGTAAACATGGCCATTAAATCTATGAATAAAAAAAGTTTTCAAGAAGGTTTATTTTCATGATTTAGTTTTATTTTTTATTTATATATTAAAATGATCTATTTATAGTGTATTTATGTTTCATATTTTACCCAATATTTTTCTTTTATTATGTGATTATTTTGGGTGATCTGGTTGTTGGTATCAATCTATTTAATTCATGATGTTATTTTAATCTATTTAAATGTTTTTTGAAACATATTTTATTACAATTGGTTCTTTATGAAAATATAATTATTTTCATTTATATGTTTTATGAAACTATTTTATTGTCCAGGGTTCTTTATGAAAAGAGATTGATTTCATTTAGATGTTTTATGAAACTCATTTTCTTTCCATGGGTTCTTTATGATTAGAAAAGTGAATGATTTATAAATGTAATAGGTAAGTGTGGATAAATAACAGCTGGGGGTCTTATATCAACCTCTTATGAATTAGTTTATATTTTATAAATCATTAGATAATTATTTTT
This sequence comes from Viscum album, assembly GCA_963277665.1. Lineage (NCBI taxonomy): Eukaryota > Viridiplantae > Streptophyta > Magnoliopsida > Santalales > Viscaceae > Viscum > Viscum album. The sequence goes on from OY728159.1 coordinate 1,494,941,631, forward strand.
TATGTGGGTATGATTTCAATTTATCTATTCTCAAAAGGTTTTGAATAAGTATAGTTGTGGTTTATCTATGATCACTAGGTTGTGTGTGGGTGTAATTATGTTTTAACTATTCTCACAAAGTTTTTCATGAGTATAATTGTGGTTTATCTATGATAACAAATTTTTTTGTGAATATAAATCTAGTTTAGATAAGCACATAATGTTTTTCCTGAGTAAAATTGTGGTTAATAAATGATAACAAGTTTGTGTGTGGACATAATTGTGCATAATATATGTTTATAATGATATATTTTCTGATGCTTATGTTTATGATACAATATTATGCCTATGTTATACTCTTATGGATCATGTTTATTGAATAATGTCTCTTAACTCTTTTAATTCATATATTATGTTGTGCTAAGACTTATTCCATGAAACATGATTTATTTTAGATGATTTTGTTGATATTATTTTCTAATGTTTCTTAATTATTCCCATATACTCATATTATTATCACTTATAAACTATTATTTTTATCACTTATTTTTACCAATAATTGGCATCCAAACTCACGGAATTATTATGATTCAATCCCCTAGGTTATAAATATTAATTTCAATTATTTTAATTATAGATGGGATCTATCGTGGTTCGATTATGAAGAAATGTTAAAAATTTGTGTAAAATAAGTTTGCTATGTAATGTAGTGCCCCCAACTATATTATAATAGAGCTTGTGGTTTCTTTATTAAATTTTCATAAGATATAAGGAATCACACCTTTAAAGACAAAATATTTTAGTATTCTTGGTAAAATAGATACATACTTTAAATTATAATTAAAATTAAAAAATAAAATACACAAAGTATTTTCTTTGAAAAAACCATTATTCTCTCCTTAGTATATCCCTTCATATCGATCATAAAACACTTACTGGTGTCCTAGGGAAAATAAAACATAAAAAGGGGTGAGATTATATTATTAGTAAAGGTAAGGGTATAGTGTAATCTATGAACAAATAAGGCATAATAAATATGGAAAGGTAAATAACTGAAAAAAATTCATTTAATTAATAACTTGACTACAATAATATATGATTAAATGATGACCATATAATTTCATATAAATAATCACAGGAGTTTGAAACTTAACCGTGGATATTATAACTAATTTAATAATCACATGAAATATCAATAAATCAATACATAATGATGAAATACATAATGTTGGACATCTAAAAAATTTTATTGAGGCATTATTATCAGACATATAATACCATCTAGGCCTTGTGCCAATACATCTATATAAATGGGTAAGGACTTAGTCGAAGGCCATTTTAGTTTGTCTCATGAGACCTACCGATGCATTGAGAGTCAATAAAGGGCCTCACCCATTACATAATCATTCTAATGAATTACTCATATGAAATTGTTTAAACACAATCAACATAAACATTTTTATTGAAAAACTAGCATATAAAATTGTAATACTTTCCCCAATCGATAAACATAACCATAAACCATCCAAATTTATATGGTGAATGGTAAAAAAATTGTACATCCTTTATCAAACTGATCATAAACCATCAAAATGAACAATAATGATGATACAAATAAAACATATTTCCAATGGATATTAATTTAAATTAAGGTTTGATGTCTTTTTTGAATATAAATTCCATAAACATTTCATTAAAACTTTCTTGAAGAAAATAAGAATTTCATTTTTAGAATAATTTTAGAAATATTAGTTCACAAAAACATTCAAAAATACGTTTCTTTGAAAATAACTATTTTAAATCGTAAAATTATCTTTCAAAAACTATTTGTTCTTGATGGTGAAAAATTTTATTAATGTCACACATGCTAAAAACAAATATTATTTTCAAATTTCCTGTAAAAGGAAAGCAGACCTTGTTCTGAAAAAAAACAAAAAGATTTGTTTCAAAAAAAATTCAAAATTCAGAATATCTAAAAAATTATTTATTAAATTATCTCAAAATAGTTAAAAATATTTTTGAAAAAAAATTAGAAAATATTGATTTTGATGGAAAGGTATTTTCAACAAAAAGAGAGAAATAAAGTCGGAATTTCCTTAAAATATTTGGTATATAATTTTAAGTACCAAAGAGTGATAAAATGGTATTATTACCTGAAAATTTTCATTAATTACCATATTCAAATAAAACATATTTATTTTAAGAAATAATATCAAATAATTCCACCAATGGCGACTTAAAAAAGTAATCTCAATTAATTATGAGATTGTGAAATAAACTTTTACCAATTTGGTAACTATTTATCATAAGCCCCATAGAAGAAATAAATTCAAATTAAACTTTAAATACCATTAATAAAAATATTTAATGAAATAAAATATCAAAATGGGTATTATATACACCACCCAAAATATTTTCATGGTGAATATGGCATATGTTTCACGGGTGTAAAAGTGAGACGAGAAACCATTACCTTGAGTCAACGTGTATGTTTTTATATTCCTAAATAATAAAATTATATGAATTATTTAATTGATTAAGAACCTTTTTAAGTTTATTATTCCTTTTATTTCACTTATTACAATGTTATATGGGATAGCTTAATAAATTAAGTTTATGTCGTATGTTTCGATGATATTTGGATTATGTGTCAAAAATGACTTTGTTAGGTTGACTATGATCAATTTGGTAATTACTTAAACATGTAAATAATAATATTCATGAAATATTTATTATATTTATTCATCAATTATACTTTTATAACCGTTCATGAAATATGGTTCTGAAAATTTAACTACGTTAGAATCATAGATACAGTAGGTCGTACGTAGGCATGAGCAACGTTTCCTATTTTCCATGATCATTATGAAAAGAATTTAAGTAATAATTTATCATTAAATAATTATATTAATATAATAAATACCATATTATTTTTTAAATATACTTATATATATCATTCATACGGTGTGGTGACGAAAAGAGATTCACCTCACTATGTGAAGGTGGTAGTCCACACGTACAAGAACGATGTTATCATCTTTAAGTCAGTGAAAACCTAAGAAATAAAATGATATAATATCTTTTAATTATGATAAATATGTTATAAATATCATAATTATTTAATTTATATCACATATATCAATTAAATTCATTCTTATCACCTTCCATGTAAATCGTTATTGAAAGACGAATCACATTGCTTCACGAGGCGGTAGTCCGCTGTACACACGAGCGATGTTATCTTATTACCTATGGAATGGAAAGTAAAAAATGTATATACGATATAATAACTCAAAAGGAAAAATTATGTTATAAATACCATATATGTACTTTATATCTATCCTCATACCCAATTGTGAGAGGTGGTAATAAAAAACATTAATAGCATCGGTTCATGAGGAGGTAGCATGTCCTACAAATGAATTACGATTCCATAGTCCATTTAATGAAATTGAAGATTTTTTAAGGTCATTTCCATAACATAACAATATATTAATGTATTTAATATAATTATGTTATTATATAATCATGTTTTAATTAAAATTTGTGGATTTTGGCGAAGAAATAAAATAAAAATGAAAGTTGAAGAACGTTACCTTGTTTTGGGGGTAACCACCTTAGGTTTGAACCAAAGTCATATCTAGTTTAAATTTATGCCCAAAATAAGATATGATTAGTTTATGAAATTTTATTTTTTATTTCTACATGTATTTTCCAAACCAATGTGCTTTTAAGGTGTGAATAAGATATAATAGGGGTGGCATTTTATAAGTGAGGTGACACACTTGTAATATTTGAAAAGAAAAAGTGTACCCAAGTTCTTCACATTCCAAAAGGGTCCAAAATGGAGTATTAAATATAAATAGATATTATAATGTCAAAATATTTCCATAAAACGTATTTTATATAATTTTTTAGATTATTTTAACCATTATATTTCTTGTTTAACCCCCTGTTAAATCCATTTTTATTATAGTCGCAGTAAATAATTTTTAAGGTATTTATTAATTATTTGGATAAAAAAACTAAGTTGAAATAATTATATAATATAAATTATTATGATTAAAAATTTTGAATCGATTTTTCATAATTATATTTACATTTGTGGAAAAATATTATATAAAATTAACCCCATTGGCGTGATAAGAAAGGGGGGTTTCAAAGAGAGAATTCTCAAAAGTTTACAAAGTTTTCATATTAGAATTCAATATAGAAAAATATTAAAATTAACTAAAATGGATAAATAGATATATAATTGATATAATTTTACTTTAAAACCAATAAAAATATAATTTAACTTTAAAAATATTTTAAATGAAAAGGCAATTTTCAATTAGAATTTAGTATTTTCGCTATTTATCAAAAAATGAAATATTTCAGAAAAATTACCATAACTAACCCTAGGAAAATTTTAATATTATTGTTTAAAAGTTTTATTTTAATTTTATCTAATAAATTTTATAAAATTTGTAAAAATTAATTTTAAATTTTTTGTTCAAAGCGTGACAAAACCATCTTTTTAAAAAAAATCCATTTTTATAGAAAACATTTCTTTTTCATTTAAATGATTCTTGTTTTATTTATAATAAATAGATAAACAAAATTTTAAATATTTTGTTATTAATATTGATACCTACTAATTTAATGGATATTTTATAATGTTAATTTTTAAATAATAATATTTTAATATAGTATTGAGTTTCATTCAAATTGAATGTTGTGTTCATTAAAAGCTATCAAAGAGATTGAATTTATTTAAAAATAAGTATATCATAAGTTCTCAAGATGTTATATTACATTATGTTATTGGTGTTTTTTTCAAACATGCTTTTGAATATGATGTTCGTATTTTAATATATCATTGTTTTATAATCTTCCCCCAATAAAAAATTTGTATCCTCACAATTTAATCTTGATCTCGGTAATCTAGGGTCTTTTATTTGAAAATACCCTTCCTGAAATAAAATATCATGAGAAGGGTTAATAAAACACCTCTTCATAAGAGATGAGTGAAATAAAAAGATCATATGAAATAATAGATAAATAGGTCTCTAAGTAGGAGGGAATTGGCGGATAGTGTAGATATGGACATAGAAAAAATGTTTAAATAATTATATACAGTGATAGATTTCATTGATCACAAAAAACTAAATGATAAATGGAAAGTGAAGGACATAAAAACAATAAATCTATGATGATTTAAAAGACCATCAATTCAACATAAATGAAGATATTATGATAGATTTTTGTTTAATTATATTTTTACTAGATATATGGACTTCCTTTACTATCTAAGAATATGATTAAATATACTTACCTTATATATTTTTATTTCATAAGAACAATTTCATCCTTTAGATGTGCTTTGATCAATTTCAAATTCATCCCTTACTCTAGGAAATGAATATCAAAAATTTATTTTTTATACCTGTAGCACTAAAACTCACTTTTAACCAATTTTAATATCTGTAATAGAATGACAATTCATTCTGTATATATCTAGTTATTATTATAAAAAAATGGTTAGCATAGGTTATCCAATATGAAAAATTATTCATATGGTGAAGTAATAAATTAATCTATAAAACCTCATCCCATGTTCAATATAAAACATTTTATAAATGGTTAAACATAAAACCCTTCTACAATATTAAGATCCAAAGCATTAGAAAGTAGCTAAAAAAATTCCCAAATTGAACTTATCATTAATCTCTCAAATAACATGATGCAAATCTAAATTCTCACATACCAAACATGTGAATACCTTCATCATGTATTCTCTTGAAACATTTTAATATCCTAAATTACCATAAAACCTTATTAAAAATATTAATTCTTATTTATTCATTAAATAAAATACTAATCATTGGATATATTCCTTAAATCAAAAAAATGTTAAATCCATAAATCAGAGCATAAATCACTTGGTCAAAAAAATTAATCAGTTACAAGGAAGTTAGTACTATCCAATTTACATTATCTATATCGTTGATCTATTTATCCCAACATTATTATTACAACATTAGGAAAAAATTAAGAGTTATCTTTACTTATTCATGTTTTTTATAAGAATTTAAACTTTCCACTGAATCATTTTTCTTGGTAATTGGTACCATTCAACATATGATTTAAAATCCTCGTAGTTGGGGTTTGTCTTAGTGTTAATAACCATATAATACTACATGAAAATGGGGGTTTAAACCCATTGGGCGCAGGTACTATAGCAGTAGAGGAATTGTAGATATGGCGGGCATTGTAGAGGTGGCAGAAACTATAGCGGAAGTAAACACTATAGTAGCGACGAGTACTGTGCGATATTGTAGCAGGTGGTACTGTAGCAGTAATATTCAAAGAAATGGACTTGGGCCAAATATTTGGGCCTATGTTCCATGTAATGGGATATATTCCCACTAGGCCTTTAGGTTATGTAAAGGGTCTCCCTCTACCGAGTCAAAAGAGGTCTTTTCTTTTCTTTAATAATAAAATGAGGCTTTGGTCCAAACCTTTTTAACATATGATTTCAAATACTTGATGGAAAATTACTACAATATAATTTTTATACATTTCATAATTCTTATAACCGTGATATCATTGATAAGATACTCAAATGAAATAATTCTCGAATCTAAACACAAGGACATTAATCATTCCAATTCTTTTGTGGTAATAATATAAGCTTTAACATGATCTATTAACTACTTTTGAGGAATATTACATTGATTCTTGAGTAATTTGTTTATGTATTTCCTCGTCTCCTTAATATTGAAGTATTGAACATTGAAAGCCTATTAAATTCCCTTGAAAAAATGAAAATGGTGGCCTTTCACTCAAAAATTGTATCAAACTCCAATTCCCTTTATGTTGGCACCAAGGTGTTTTGTTCCACAATTATCACATGTGAGATAATTCTTCATTCCCTTCTTCCATTTATCTATATTTTTCTCTTTCACGCTCTTATTTTTTTTCTTCCCTTTAAATCCATAATACTTAGAGAATTATTTTTTTATCTTGTTATAAAATGATATTATGTCAACATATGATGAGAGTGTTTGGGAGACTAGTTCCCTTAGAAATATTTTCTTAATACCATCAATGATATGAACATTATTACCCTTTAGATTATGTGGATTAATGTGGTTCCCACTCCTTCTACTAAGAACCACTTCTAAATGATATAATATACTATATTGAATCATATCATTATAAAACATAATGTATAATCCCAAAACTTGAGAAATAATTAAAATAAATTGAAAAAAGTTATGCATAGCTAAGATCATAATCATAAAAATGGTTTCTTTATGGATATATTTATTTTTAAACCCTTGATAATGGTTTGTAAATAAAATGTGAATTATGTTAAGAACATCCCTTGGGGGTCTCAAACTAGGTGAGTCAATGGACCATTTTTGCGCACAAGGTGATGATCAGGTCAAGCTCAATGCACCCTTTTCAGAGTTATTACCCCTAAAAATATCTCTTCCATAACCAAGTCCACTTACAGTATACAGACAAGGATATATTTACTAGGAAAAACCACATAATCACTTCCTTACAAAAACATTAGTATATTATTCTATACTTATCATAAAATTCATTCATAGGGTTATGTTTTCTAATCTATGTTTCTCTTAATCTAGTTCCCAAGGTTTCTACTAAAATTTCTATGATACCAATTATAGCACCTCTGACCCTAGTTTCCTAGATCTAGGAATTTATTTATTATAGTTTCAAAAGATATAAGGAATTTCATCCCAAGCGATTACCGGCGCTGCGGTTTCATCGGTGCCCTCGTATTTCAATTCCAAGCACCAGATCAAAAGTTAGAAAACTCGCTCGTTCGTTCACTGAACGTACCCTAGCTAAACTTAGGAAAAAAAATTCCGAGCACACCGGGCCTCAGAATCAGGCGCCGTCAGAAACTACGTACTTGTATAATTCCAAAGAAAATTAAGAAAAAAAATTTCCCTTGAAATGTACGGGTCTTTACATTACTCCCACCTCAGGGTTTTACGTCCCCGTAAAGAAGCATCTCAAACTAGGGAAACAAAAGCGGGAATTGAGCATTCTTCTGAGCCTCCCGCTCCCAAGTGCTCTTCTGGAGGTTCCCGTGTTGCCACCCGAGGCGCATTAGAGGAATCGACCGTCCACGTAGGACCTCCTCCTATCGATCCTTGATCTCCATCGGGACCTCTGCAAAAGTCACCCCATCGTCAAATTCCATCTCCCCATGGTCGATGATATGTGTCCGGTCATGCACGTATCTCTTCAGTTGAGATACATGGAAGACGTTGTGCACCCAGTGCAATTGAGGTGGTAAAGCCAGGTGATAAGTCTCCTCGCATATCCTGCTGAGAACCTGGGTTGGTCCTATGAAGCACGGAGATAACTCTCCGCCCCGGCCAAATCTATGCAATCCATGTTGAGGTGTGACTCATGAGAAAACGTGGTCACCATCCTCGAACTCTAGTGGTCTCTGCCTCCTGTCAGCATAAGACTTATGTCGGCTCTGAGCTGTCCACATCCTATCTTGGATGACCTGGACCTTCTCTGGTCCTACAAGAGCTGCAAATATTTCTACTTTGTCAATAAGGTAAATCTGTTCTCATCCCCTGGATGAACCACATTCTTTGCCTAATATAGTCAATCCTGACATAGATGATACTAATCCATACCAAGGATGACGTCGTAAGGCCTCGACGCTACTACCAAGAGATCCAACTGTTACTCTCGCCTTCAAGGGTCGAGTCACACTGTCGGCAGCAGTGTGTGGTTACTAGGTCTCCTCCAGTAGGAATTTAGAAAGTGAGGGTCAAGTCAATAGTTTTAAACCGGAAACTCTTAGTATCAACTACATAAAAAGGACAGGGAAGAAAACGTCACAAGAACAAGTGTCTTTTATTACTGCAGCTCAAGGTACAAAGACACAAAACATCCACAAACAAAACATCAACAAGGCCAGAAGCAACATGAACAAAAGTATCCATGACTGGAGCTAGTACCGCTCCTATTCATCAGCTCCCGGAGCTCCATGGTTGTAAGACTCAGCTGCCTGAAGCTGAGCTCTCCCCTATCCACATTTTCCCTGCGGTCGAGGTGGTCTTCCTGGTGGTGGTGGTGATAGGTCCTCAAAGGATCGCCCACCACCTGCTGCTCGGTCAGCTCCTCTGCCTCGTCCGCCTGCTCCCTATGGACCACCATGGTCAAACCTCTTCCTGTGAGGTCCCTCTACTGTCTGCTGCTCATCTGTAGGATGAGTCGGGCAGTCTCGAGCCTTGTGACCATGCCCGCCGTATGTGTAGAACTACCTACTCCTTGTGTGGATGGCTCTCCTTCGTGTGCCCTGCACAACCGAATCTGCATCCTGAGATTTCTCGTCTGATGGTCTGGCCCGCTTGGACCTCTACATAATCTGTCTACTGCCAGCTGCAGAAGACTCCGCTACGGGTCGTCCTATGGAGGGTCTCGCTGTTGGTGACTGCTCTGCGAGAAAACTCTCCACTAGAAGGGCTCTCTCCAACACCCCCGCCTGCGTCAGAATGTTGAGGTAGATCATCGAAGCCCTAATCTCATGCCTCAGTCCCTGCTCGAAGGTCCGAGCCCTGAAGAACGGGTCTCGTACCATATCCGTGAAGTAGCGCGAGAGATCAGTAAACCTCACCGAGTACTGGGCCATAGTCATACTGCCCTACCGCAGCTGTAGTAACTCTTGAATGCGCAATGCACAGAGGGTGGCTGGGATGAAATCCTAGCGGAAGAGGCTCTCAAAGTCTGTCCAAAGAAGTGATGCCTCATCGTGCACCTGGAGGATCAGGCTCCATCATCTGCCTACTTCCGCATGCAAGAGACTCGCTGCAAGGATCCCCATGAGGTTAGCTAGTGTCCCCACTAACATGAAAACTCGAACAACAGCCTCCAGCTAATCCTCGGCTACCTGAGGGTCCATCTCCCCATGGAACCTAGGCAGTCTCTGATGCTGAAATTCGTGCAGTGCACTAAGGTGACGTGCACTCTCAATAGATGGGGCTGGTGGCATCGGTGGATCGGTGGGTAGAGGTACCGATGGTCCCTCCACTGTAATGGGTCCCTGCACTGAGGCCTTGTCACTCGATGGGATTCCATCTCGTACAACACTCGAAACCCTAGCTTGCTACCATCGTGGGAAAATCCTGAAAAGGAACAGGTGTGCCACGGTCAAACCAGTATACCTGGTGAGCTGAGACAAAGTAATCACAAAGAAAACTTTGAAACACACATGCAATAAATGTTTTCATGCACTGAGTCGGAAACCAGAAATCAGGGTCCTGGTGTATGGATATGTAGGCCACTGCACCAACACTGGACTCCCTGGACTGATAACCACACTCAATACCCTAAACACTATTGCTTCACATAGAAGAAATATCAAAGTCCTAAGTTCTGCGGTAGAACCAAACTCCTCTGATAACAATTTGTCACAACTCGTCCTCGGGGCCCATGTTGTGACTACCCCAAGCCCGCCTTCCATAGGCCAGGGGCTGGCAACTAGCACTAGAGGCGTAAATTCCGAAAAAAGGGAAGGCGTTGCCTTTATTGTAACACCCCAAGATTTTATAGTGTGTTATTTCTTCAAAATAATTCAATAACTTTCACTACACGCAACACCAAGTTCAATCGCACCATGACTTACCAAACAAGCTGTTCAAAAGAGGTTATGAATAGTGTTAACTAAATTTTAAACTTTATATAATCCTTATAATTTTAGAATCCATATTATGAGTTTCTTAGACATAATGTAAGAACAAATTCATTTTCAGTATTGCACTTTTACCAAATTTTAATAGTGAACCCTTTTTAGATACTATATTTTAAACTTTTTTACTAAATGGGGACATCAAAAATTTAAAATGAAACATCCCAAGCTTCCACGGTACGCTAGCGTGTGTTGTACGCAACACCGAGTTCTAACACACCGTAACCAATCAAACTAGCCGTTATGAATAGTAATACCTACTTTTTGAAATTATATATATTTTATATTTGAAAATGGACTTCATTTTTCGATTCGGAATATCAAATTTATCCTAAGGTGAAATTTTGGTACATTTCGGATAACTTTCATATTTTGATGAATAGTGAAAATTGCCAAGTTTTAATTAAAAACAACTTTTTTAATCAAAATAATTAATAGTGATAAATTATGAATTTGAGTGGTTTTAAAGTATATTTAGAATATAGTTTTACCATTTAATATAATGTTGGTCATTGGAAATAATTTTACAATTAAACCGAACATAAACGAGTGTCAATCTTTTGATAGTTATTATCTCTTAAAAACACGCTTTTTGTTTTGACAGCGGGAATTAATTTTAAATTAATTTCTGCCACTTCTGTGTTTTGAATTTAGGAAAATGGATTCCATATTTGGAATCAGGATGTTCAAATTGTGTAAATAGATAACTTTTATTTTTAGACATTTTGAATAATTACTGCGGTAAATATTTTATTTACCATGGTTAAGGGTAAATCCGGTAAATAAGGGTTAAAAAATAATATTATAATAATACTAAATTACCCTAAAACGTGTCTTAACCCTATTGGTTGATACATGGTCGACCATGGGCATATTTGTGTCAATTTGGGACCCCATGGATCCACTTGTAAGTGATAATGACACTTTATTTTAATTAAGTTAAAATGAATACAAAAATGACACAAGCATATATCTTTTAGCAAAACAATTGTTACATAGGGTTATATATGTTGGATTTTAGATTATAAATATTCATTAGAAAGAAAAAACGATTTCCTACATAATTATAATTTATTTATAATTTTTAGACATTAAATAATTTATTTTATTTATGACACAATGATGATGCAGTAATTACTATAATAGTGAAAAATTAAAATAATTGATATTATAAATACCCAAATAAATATAATATGAAACTTTTAATGAATTAAACTAATTTTCTAGGATAATATGATATATTAGGATTGATTTAATTGACTTTTTTCTAAGTAATCAATCTGTTTTGAGTTTCACAAAAATCAACTATTGAATAGTGTCAAAATTGACATAAAAGAGTTCTTAAAACAAATATTATATTATTAATTGATATTAAATTCCTAAAAATCTAAGGTTCGTCCAAGAGACTTATATCATGATAGGTTCATCATTAATGTACCACTTGGGGGTCGCTTGGATGTATATAGTAAGTTTATTAACCATATTATATAAAAATACAAAGAGACATTGTAAAAGTGAAATTAATTAACTTAGAGTTAATACTTAAAGATAAGGTTAATATAAGTACCCAAACCTGTCTAAATTCTATTGGTTGAGTGGTTTTCGACCTATCCCCACCTTAACCTTTGAATAATAAGCTTTGGAGCCATTAGAAACCGAATATGAATTTATTATAAATTAATATTTCTAGCTTTTCCAAAGGTGCCCCTCACCCCTCTTATAAAAGGGCACTCCTCCTTCTCATTTCTTCACACCTTCAAAGCCTTTTGGTTCGGCCAAACTCGGCCCAAATACTCTCCCAACATCCCTCACTACAACCTAGAGGCCTTAGTTTGATCAGAAAGCCAACCTAAGGAGCCCTTTTGATCAAATCAAAAGGAAGAACCCGAAGAAGAGGTAATGATTTCACCACCCTTCTCCAAGTTCATTTCTTCTTCCATTTCTTCTTCCTTTGTTCTTACCATTCTAAAATAATAACTCCAGTATCTCACATATACTGTGATGTTATTATAAATATGGTACAACCATATTCAGTATTCTATCCACCCTTTGAATAACATGTCACCATACGTGCGTACGTACGGACTACCGTCTCCACGTCGTGGTGTAATTGTTATTCAATATAATATTATTTGGATGGGTATAATAATGATGTGTAACTCATGTAAATAATAAATATAACATGTTAATGATTCTGTATATATGATATACCATCCATTTATATATTATTTTAATATCAAAAGAATGATATTGTCGCTCGTGCGTACGTACGGACTACCGTCTCCACGAACGCGATAAGATTCATTCTCCATCGTATCCATTCAAGTATAATTATCATTTGATGATTTAAAAATGATGTTTAAGGACTAGATATCATTCTGGATATGAATAAGATACAACAACCATGTCTTATGTAACAAAACATATAAAAGAAAATGAGTAAGTTAACTCCCGAAACGACGATAATTCTAAGATATTATTAACAAATCAATGTTAAAAGATCATATATGATATCATATTATTATATATGATTCTTGTATAATTTAATAACAACTATTTCACCATTATACAGGAGGTTAACCTACCCCAACCAAGTAAAAGTACAAGTTAAGGTTTATTTCACAACCTCTTCATTATCCAAGGTTGTTTATACGTAATAATCTACTGGGATCTCTTTATCATCCACATCCATGTTTCTTAAAAATGTATTTCAAAACATTTTTACTATTTACTAGAATATGAGTTAAAGTCATTTATACCCTTTTTGACTTTTATAAGTGTTTTATAAAGGAATCTTTCCGTCGTTTTCAAAACAAGGACCTTTTTAACCTTTTCGACAGAATTAAGGTAACAATGTTTTTTTTAACTTATACGGCAAGTGCGGTTATTTTCTGCCGTTATAAAATCTTCAAAGCTTTCCTTACAATCTTATAAGATTATTTTCAATGTAAAGGTTTTATTTTATAATTATGTGACTTTTAAATTATTTAAAAAAAAGAGATATTTCTCTCAAAAATATGAAAATCCAGTGCAAATGTATACATATTTAATGCAAGCTTAAAAATGTTTTCAGAAAACCTGACTCTCGAGTTTGGTAGACAGGAAGGGATTGGGAGTGGACCCATCATGGCCTGTAATTAGTTGAGTAGTCTCAGAATTAGTTATTTCGTTTTCAGAAGCTTGCATAATATTTTCAGAAAAGCACGGAAGTATATTTGAGCAATTTTAAACGTAAGTATCTTCTAAAAAATGCATCGGTAGGTCTCATGAGACAAACTAGTGTCTTGGCACAAGGCCTTGAAAAACTCTTATTTGTAGTCTTGGAACGAGGCCTTGGCTATGTGGTTATGATAGTCTGGAATTATGCATTCCAACATTATGAAAGTGGTTATTGATTTTTGCATGGGATTATTCGATTAGTAGAATATCCATGTGAATAAGTAAATGGCATTATTTCATTTTATTTATGCCATACCATGTTGAAAGTTAATATTTAAAAGGCTTTTGTTTTAGTTATACATTGCCTTAAATGTTTATTCTTATTTATAAAAGGTTCCGCTATATTGTTATCCTTACTGGGCATTTGAGCTCACCCCTTTTCTATGTTTTATTTTTCCCAGGATGTGAAGAAGTAAGTTATGAATGACCTGCAGGGATTTTATGAGGGGTTAATAGTGTGGATTGTGGAAACATTATGTTGTTGTAGTAGTTTTTCATTTTATGATGTAATGTAAAACTTATGAATATATCTAGTGTTTCCAAGGCTACTAAACCAATCGGTCTTTCGAGATTTGATCTTTCTTGTGATCACGCCAATGTTATGTAATAATGCACCGACTCTGGGTAACTGGGGTCGGGGCATTACAGTTGGTATCAGAGGAAGTTTAGTACAAACCTTGGAAGCTAGATTTAGATAAACTCTGATTAGAGCACGTAGACCTAAGATGAACTTTGAGGATTAGTATAGAAGAACTTCCTACAATTTTGGTATTGTAGAGATTTTGTGAGTTTTCCGAGCAATACATCTCTGTCTGGATACGAGCAGGTAGAGGCGGCTCTGGCACAGATGTACCTAGGGGTAAAACTCGAAAACACCGCTTTGAGCTAGACTCGAACGGGAACTGGTGCACGACAACGGGCCTTGCTGCACTCTTGGTTACGACACTCCCGGGGGATATGCTTAGGATAACTCTCATTTTCTTTACAAATCATTATGAAGGGTTTATGAGTATATACATCCTCAAAGGATAAATTTTTATGATTATGGATTATATCCATAAATAGTTCAATTTATGTTAAGTGTTTTATAAGTATGGGATTATGTATTTTGATTCATAAACTGATCTAGTGTATGCCATTGTTTAGAAATGGCGCCCAGTAGAAGGAATGAGAACTCCAGAAATGCACATGATCCAAAGAGAAGGAAGGATCATATCTTTCATGGTCTTAAGCTAGAATTTATAAGAGAAATAGTCTCCCATGTATTATCATCATATGAAGAAATAATATCATGTGTTGATAAGATAAGTAAAGAGTTTACTGAGTCCTATGGCTTTGAAGGGAAGCAAGAGAAGAAAAGGATGGAAGAGAGAAAGATAGATAAAGGGAAGAGGGAAAAGAAGAATTTTCCCATATGTGGTAACTGTGGAAAGAAACACCCTGGAACTTGCCTGAAAGGAATGGGAGTTTGTTATAAGTGTGGAGGAAAAGGGCACAAAGTACGTGACTGCAAGGGTAAGAAAATGGTTTCAAATGTACAATGCTTCATTTGCAAGGAGTTCGGACACTACGCGAACCTATGTCCCAGTCATCAGACTATGCCGCAAATGATTCTATTGGATAATAATCAAGTTATGATACTACCACAGATGAAGAGGAATGATTAGAGTTCTTATGTTGATTATGTCAATTGAGTGTTGTATCAACAATGTACTTGTTATAATAATTATGGAGTATATAAGGATTGTACTGCAGTACTATTTCATTAAGGACTTGAGATTGTGTGGAACAAAGAAATGTGACTCAATAGCAGGATAAATTTTTAGAAAATATATGGTTGAGAGAAAGATAAACCATAATATGGTTCTGATATCGAGGTAGTGATTTTAGAATAATACATGATTGATTTGGATAAATTATATTGGATATTCTTGACTACCTTGAAGCTGATTAATGATTTTTATATTCCATCATTATTGGGGTTTAAAACATTTTTGGATTGATGAAGTATATCCAGCATTCTATATGGAATAAGGGAGCATGAATGTAACCAATAAGTATTATGGTAATTTAGGATGTTTCAGTGTTTTAAAAGAATACATGATGAAGGTATTCATATGCTTTTACGGGGTAAAAAGGATCTATATTATGTTTACCTTCCTTATAAATGTTGGACTGTGAGTTTGGACAGAAGTATTTTAGATTGTTCTAGTTTGGATTATTTTGGATTACCATAAAAGGACAACCCGGAGGTCGGGCGGCAACCCGTCGCGTCCGGCAAGGCTGCGAGACTTGAACCTGCAACCGAAGGGCGACAAGGGTGTATCACCTACCACTGGCCCACGAGATGTCCTGGATTAAATAATGTAGTTTTTATTAAAAGATCTTTTAGATGAATTATAAATTCGTTTATTTTGGAACCCTATACTAATAGTGTAAATAGAATTTATTTTACATTATATTATCTTTTAGAGTGAAAGATGAGTTTGTGGTAGAAATTTATTAATGGATAAAACTCTAATTATAAAGTAAGTATATCTCCATATGATCTTATCCAATCTCATAAAAAAATTCCTCAATATTAAGAAAAGCAAATTAGAACAAAAATGTTTTCCTAGATGGTACCTTAAATCATCACTAATTTATGTCTTTGGGATTGTTGGCCTTTTCATAGCCATGTTCCCTACCACTCTCCATCAGATAATTGATGGTTAGATTTTTCTTCCATATCCATATTTTCCTACATGGAACCCTAGTATGTGTTATTTTCGGTAATCTTCATACTTTTGACTCTTTATTTTAAATAGAGGCCTCATTAATTCATTTTTCGATGTGGGATTTCAACTAAGATATTTTGAAACGTCAAAAATCTGTTATCCTAATACCCTATGTTTTGTTGAACCGATGGTATTTCAAATCATCATAGATTGATGAATTTAAGGACCTCAATTTTATACTTGTTTGTGATTGATGACCTCAATCACTACCTATAAATATTTACGTTTTTCCTCCAATTATATGTCTCTAATTGCCACCAATATTCTCCTAATAGAGATCATAATTTGGTGGTGATCCTTTTATTTCACTTTTCCTCATATTAAGATTAAATTTTAGTAACCCAATTTTCGATGTGGGTTTTCCCACAAAGATATTTTCTATTTTCAACCTTTAATTTTCGAAGAACAATTTCAAATTGCGAGGACGCAATTTATTGAAGGAGGGGAGAATGTAACACCTCAAGATTTTATAGTGTGTTATTTCTTCAAAATAATTCAATAACTTTCACTACACGCAACACCAAGTTCAATCGCACCATGACTTACCAAACAAGCTGTTCAAAAGAGGTTATGAATAGTGTTAACTAAATTTTAAACTTTATATAATCCTTATAATTTTAGAATCCATATTATGAGTTTCTTAGACATAATGTAAGAACAAATTCATTTTCAGTATTGCACTTTTACCAAATTTTAATAGTGAAACCTTTTTAGATACTATATTTTAAACTTTTTTACTAAATGGGGACATCAAAAATTTAAAATGAAACATCCCAAGCTTCCACGGTACGCTAGCGTGTGTTGTACGCAACACCGAGTTCTAACACACCGTATCCAATCAAACTAGCCGTTATGAATAGTAATACCTACTTTTTGAAATTATATATATTTTATATTTGAAAATGGACTTCATTTTTCGATTCGGAATATCAAATTTATCCTAAGGTGAAATTTTGGTACATTTCGGATAACTTTCATATTTTGATGAATAGTGAAAATTGCCAAGTTTTAATTAAAAACAACTTTTTTAATCAAAATAATTAATAGTGATAAATTATGAATTTGAGTGGTTTTAAAGTATATTTAGAATATATTTTTACCATTTAATATAATTTTGGTCATTGAACATAATTTTACAATTAAACCGAACATAAACGAGTGTCAATCTTTTGATAGTTATTATCTCTTAAAAACACGCTTTTTGTTTTGACAGCGGGAATTAATTTTAAATTAATTTATGCCACTTCTGTGTTTTGAATTTAGGAAAATGGATTCCATATTTGGAATCAGGATGTTCAAATTGTGTAAATAGGTAACTTTTATTTTTAGACATTTTGAATAATTACTGCGGTAAATATTTTATTTACCATGGTTAAGGGTAAATCCGGTAAATAAGGGTTAAAAAATAATATTATAATAATACTAAATTACCCTAAAACGTGTCTTAACCCTATTGGTTGATACATGGTCGACCATGGGCATCTTTGTGTCAATTTTGGGACCCCATGGATCCACTTGTAAGTGATAATGACACTTTATTTTAATTAAGTTAAAATGAATACAAAAATGACAAAAGCATATATCTTTTAGCCAAACAATTGTTACATAGGGTTATATATGTTGGATTTTAGATTATAAATATTCATTAGAAATCTAAAAAGATTTCCTACATAATGATAATTTATTTATAATTTTTAGACATTAAATAATTTATTTTATTTATGACACAATGATGATGCAGTAATTACTATAATAGTGAAAAAGTAAAATAATTGATATTATAAATACCCAAATAAATATAATATGAAACTTTTAATGAATTAAACTAATTTTCTAGGATAATATGATATATTAGGATTGATATAATGGACTTTTTTCGAAGTAATCAATCTGTTTTGAGTTTCACAAAAATCAACTATTGAATAGTGTCAAAATTGACATAAAAGAGTTCTTAAAACAAATATTATATTATTAATTGATATTAAATTCCTAAAAATCTAAGGTTCGGCCAAGAGACTTATATCATGATAGGTTCATAATTAATGTACCACTTGGGGGTCGCATGGATGTATATAGTAAGTTTATTAACCATATTATATAAAAATACAAAGAGACATTGTAAAAGTGAAACTAATTAACTTAGAGTTAATACTTAAAGATAAGGTTAATATAAGTACCCAAACCTGTATAAATTCTATTGGTTGAGTGGTTTTCGACCTATCCCCACCTTAACCTTTGAATAATAAGCTTTGGAGCCATTAGAAACCGAATATGAATTTATTATAAATTAATATTTCTAGCTTTTCCAAAGGTGCCTCTCACCCCTCTTATAAAAGGGCACTCCTCTTTCTCATTTATTCACACCTTCAAAGCCTTTTGGTTCGGCCAAACTCTGCCCAAATACTCTCCCAACATCTCTCACTACATCCTAGAGGCCTTAGTTTGATCATAAAGCCAACCTAAGGAGCCCTTTTGATCAAATCAAAAGGAAGAACCCGAAGAAGAGGTAATGATTTCACCACCCTTCTCCAAGTTCATTTCTTCTTACACTTCTTCTTCCTTTGTTCTTACCATTCTAAAATAATAACTCCAGTATCTCACATATAATGTGATGTTATTTTAAATATGGTACAACCATATTCAGTATTCTATCCACCCTTTGAATAACATGTCACCATACGTGCGTACGTACGGACTACCGTCTCCACGTCGTGGTGTAATTGTTATTCAATATCATATTATTTGGATGGGTATAATAATGATGTGTAACTCATGTAAATAATAAATATAACATGTTAATTATTCTGTATATATGATATACCATCCATTTATATATTATTTTAATATCAAAAGAATGATATTGTCGCTCGTGCGTACGTACGCACTACCGTCTCCACGAACGCGATAAGATTCATTCTCCATCGTATCCATTCAAGTATAATTATCATTTGATGATTTAAAAATGATGTTTAAGGACTAGATATCATTCTGGATATGAATAAGATACAACAACCATGGCTTATGTAACAAAACATATAAAAGAAATGAGTAAGTTAACTCCCGAAACGACGATAATTCTAAGATATTATTAACAAATCAATGTTAAAAGATCATATATGATATCATGTTATTATATATGATTATTGTATAATTTAATAACAACTATTTCACCATTATACAGGAGGTTAACCTACCCCAACCAAGGAAAAGTACAAGGTAAGGGTTATTTCACAACCTCTTCATTATCCAAGGTTGTTTATACGTAATAATCTACTGGGATCTCTTTATCATCCACATCCATGTTTCTTAAAAATGTATTTCAAAACATTTTTACTATTTACTAGAATATGAGTTAAAGTCATTTATACCCTTTTTGACTTTTATAAGTGTTTTATAAAGGAATCTTTCCGTCGTTTTCAAAACAAGGTCCTTTTTAACCTTTTCGACAGAATTAAGGTAACAATGTTTTTTTTAACTTATACGGCAAGTGCGGTTATTTTCTGCCGTTATAAAATCTTCAAAGCTTTCCTTAAAATCTTATAAGATTATTTTCAATGTAAAGGTTTTATTTTATAATTATGTGACTTTTAAATTATTTCAAAAAAAAAGAGATATTTCTCTCAAAAATATGAAAATCCAGTGCAAATGTATACATATTTAATGCAAGCTTAAAAATGTTTTCAGAAAACCTGACTCTCGAGTTTGGTAGACAGGAAGGGATTGGGAGTGGACCCATCATGGCCTGTAATTAGTCGAGTAGTCTCAGAATTAGTTATTTTGTTTTCAGAAGCTTGCATAATATTTTCAGAAAAGCACTGAAGTATATTTGAGCAATTTTAAACGTAAGTATCTTCTAAAAAATGCATCGGTAGGTCTCATGAGACAAACTAGTGTCTTGGCACAAGGACTTGAAAAAATATTATTTGTAGTCTTGGCACAAGGCCTTGGCTATGTGGTTATGATAGTCTGGCATTATGCATTCCAACATTATGAAAGTGGTTATTGATTTTTGCATGTGATTATTCGATTAGTAGAATATCCATGTGAATAAGTAAATGGCATTATTTCATTTTATTTATGCCATACCATGTTGAAAGTTAATATTTAAAAGGCTTTTGTTTTAGTTATACATTGCCTTAAATGTTTATTCTTATTTATAAAAGTTTCCGCTATATTGTTATCCTTACTGGGCATTTGAGCTCACCCCTTTTCTATGTTTTATTTTTCCCAGGATGTGAAGAAGTAAGTTATGAATGACCTGCAGGGATTTTATGAGGGGTTAATAGTGTGGATTGTGGAAACATTATGTTTATGTAGTAGTTTTTCATTTTATGATGTAATGTAAAACTTATGAATATATCTAGTGTTTCCAAGGCTACTAAACCAATCGGTCTTTCGAGATTTGATCTTTCTTGTGATCACGCCAATGTTATGTAATAATGCACCGACTCTGGGTAACTGGGGTCGGGGAATTACAGTTGGTATCAGAGGAAGTTTAGTACAAACCTTGGAAGCTAGATTTAGATAAACTCTGATTAGAGCACGTAGACCTAAGATGAACTTTGAGGATTAGTATAGAAGAACTTCCTAGAATTTTGGTATTGTAGAGATTTTGTGAGTTTTCCAAGCAATACATCCCTGTCTGGATACGAGCAGGTAGAGGCGGCTCTGGCACAGATGTACCTAGGGGTAAAACCCGAAAACACCGCTTTGAGCTAGACTCGAACGGGAACTGGTGCACGACAACGGGCCTTGCTGCACTCTTGGTTACGACACTCCCGGGGGATATGCTTAGGATAACTCTCATTTTCTTTACAAATCATTATGAAGGGTTTATGAGTATATACATCCTCAAAGGAGAAATTTTTATGATTATGGATTATATCCATAAATAGTTCAATTTATGTTAAGTGTTTTATAAGTATGGGATTATGTATTTTGATTCATAAACTGATCTAGTGTATGCCATTGTTTAGAAATGGCGCCCAGTAGAAGGAATGAGAACTCCAGAAATGCACATGATCCAAAGAGAAGGAAGGATCATATCTTTCATGGTCTTAAGCTAGAATTTATAAGAGAAATAGTCTCCCATGTATTATCATCATATGAAGAAATAATATCATGTGTTGATAAGATAAGTAAAGAGTTTACTGAGTCCTATGGCTTTGAAGGGAAGCAAGAGAAGAAAAGGATGGAAGAGAGAAAGATAGATAAAGGGAAGAGGGAAAAGAAGAATTTTCCCATATGTGGTAACTATGGAAAGAAACACCCTGGAACTTTCCTGAAAGGAATGGGAGTTTGTTATAAGTGTGGAGGAAAAGGGCACAAAGTACGTGACTGCAAGGGTTAGAAAATGGTTTCAAATGTACAATGCTTCATTTGCAAGGAGTTTGGACACTACGCGAACCTATGTCCCAGTCATCAGACTATGCCGCAAATGATGCTATTGGATAATAATCAAGTTATGATACTACCACAGATGAAGAGGAATGATTAGAGTTCTTATGTTGATTATGTCAATTGAGTGTTGTATCAACAATGTACTTGTTATAATAATTATGGAGTATATAAGGATTGTACTGCAGTACTATTTCATTAAGGACTTGAGATTGTGTGGAACAAAGAAATGTGACTCAATAGCAGGATAAATTTTTAGAAAATATATGGTTGAGAGAAAGATAAACCATAATATGGTTCTGATATCGAGGTAGTGATTTTAGAATAATACATGATTGATTTGGATAAATTATATTGGATATTCTTGACTACCTTGAAGCTGATTAATGATTTTTATATTCCATCATTATTGGGGTTTAAAACATTTTTGGATTGATGAAGTATATCCAGCATTCTATATGGAATAAGGGAGCATGAATGTAACCAATAAGTATTATGGTAATTTAGGATGTTTCAGTGTTTTCAAAGAATACATGATGAAGGTATTCATATGCTTTTACGGGGTAAAAAGGATCTATATTATGTTTACCTTCCTTATAAATGTTGGACTGTGAGTTTGGACAGAAGTATTTTGGATAGTTCTAGTTTGGATTATTTTGGATTACCATAAAAGGACAACTCGGAGGTCGGGCGGCAACCCGTCGCGTCCGGCAAGGCTGCGAGACTTGAACCCGCAACCGAAGGGCGACAAGGGTGTATCACCTACCACTGGCCCACGAGATGTCCTGGATTAAATAATGTAGTTTTTATTAAAAGATCTTTTAGATGAATTATAAATTCGTTTATTTTGGAACCCTATACGAATAGTGTAAATAGAATTTTTTTTACATTATATTATCTTTTAGAGTGAAAGATGAGTTTTTGGTAGAAATTTATTAATGGATAAAACTCTAATTATAAAGTAAGTATATCTCCATATGATCTTATCCAATCTCATAAAAAAATTCCTCAATATTAAGAAAAGCAAATTAGAACAAAAATGTTTTCCTAGATGGTACCTTAAATCATCACTAATTTATGGCTTTGGGATTGTTGGCCTTTTCATAGCCATGTTCCCTACCACTCTCCATCAGATAATTGATGGTTAGATTTTTCTTCCATATCCATATTTTCCTACATGGAACCCTAGTATGTGTTATTTTCGGTAATCTTCATACTTTTGACTCTTTATTTTAAATAGAGGCCTCATTAATTCATTTTTCGATGTGGGATTTCAACTAAGATATTTTGAAACGTCAAAAATCTGTTATCCTAATACCCTATGTTTTGTTGAACCGATGGTATTTCAAATCATCATAGATTGATGAATTTAAGGACCTCAATTTTATACTTGTTTGTGATTGATGACCTCAATCACTACCTATAAATATTTACGTTTTTCCTCCAATTATATGTCTCTAATTGCCACCAATATTCTCCTAATAGAGATCATAATTTGGTGGTGATCCTTTCATTTCACTTTTCCTCATATTAAGATTAAATTTTAGTAACCCAATTTTCGATGTGGGTTTTCCCACAAAGATATTTTCTATTTTCAACCTTTAATTTTCGAAGAACAATTTCAAATTGCGAGGACGCAATTTATTGAAGGAGGGGAGAATGTAACACCCCAAGATTTTATAGTGTGTTATTTCTTCAAAATAATTCAATAACTTTCACTACACGCAACACCAAGTTCAATCGCACCATGACTTACCAAACAAGCTGTTCAAAAGAGGTTATGAATAGTGTTAACTAAATTTTAAACTTTATATAATCCTTATAATTTTAGAATCCATATTATGAGTTTCTTAGACATAATGTAAGAACAAATTCATTTTCAGTATTGCACTTTTACCAAATTTTAATAGTGAACCCTTTTTAGATACTATATTTTAAACTTTTTGACTAAATGGGGACATCAAAAATTTAAAATGAAACATCCCAAGCTTCCACGGTACGCTAGCGTGTGTTATACGCAACACCGAGTTCTAACACACCGTAACCAATCAAACTAGCCGTTATGAATAGTAATACCTACTTTTTGAAATTATATATATTTTATATTTGAAAATGGACTTCATTTTTCGATTCGGAATATCAAATTTATCCTAAGGTGAAATTTTGGTACATTTCGGATAACTTTCATATTTTGATGAATAGTGAAAATTGCCAAGTTTTAATTAAAAACAACTTTTTTAATCAAAATAATTAATAGTGATAAATTATGAATTTGAGTGGTTTTAAAGTATATTTAGAATATATTTTTACCATTTAATATAATTTTGGTCATTGGACATAATTTTATAATTAAACCGAACATAAACGAGTGTCAATCTTTTGATAGTTATTATCTCTTAAAAACACGCTTTTTGTTTTGACAGCGGGAATTAATTTTAAATTAATTTCTGCCACTTCTGTGTTTTGAATTTAGGAAAATGGATTCCATATTTGGAATTAGGATGTTCAAATTGTGTAAATAGGTAAATTTTATTCTTAGACATTTTGAATAATTACTGCGGTAAATATTTTATTTACCATGGTTAAGGGTAAATCCGGTAAATAAGGGTTAAAAAATAATATTATAATAATACTAAATTACCCTAAAACGTGTCTTAACCCTATTGTTTGATACATGGTCGACCATGGGCATCTTTGTGTCAATTTTGGGACCCCATGGATCCACTTGTAAGTGATAATGACACTTTATTTTAATTAAGTTAAAATGAATACAAAAATGACACAAGCATATATCTTTTAGCCAAACAATTGTTACATAGGGTTATATATGTTGGATTTTAGATTATAAATATTCATTAGAAATCTAAAAAGATTTCCTACATAATGATAATTTATTTATAATTTTTAGACATTAAATAATTTATTTTATTTATGACACAATGATGATGCAGTAATTACTATAATAGTGAAAAATTAAAATAATTGATATTATAAATACCCAAATAAATATAATATTAAACTTTTAATGAATTAAACTAATTTTCTAGGATAATATGATATATTAGGATTTATTTAATTGACTTTTTTCGAAGTAATCATTCTGTTTTGAGTTTCACAAAAATCAACTATTGAATAGTGTCAAAATTGACATAAAAGAGTTCTTAAAACAAATATTATATTATTAATTGATATTAAATTCCTAAAAATCTAAGGTTCGGCCAAGAGACGTATATCATGATAGGTTCATCATTAATGTACAACTTGGGGGTCTATTGGATGTATATAGTAAGTTTATTAACCATATTATATAAAAATACAAAGAGACATTGTAAAAGTGAAACTAATTAACTTAGAGTTAATACTTAAAGATAAGGTTAATATAAGTACCCAAACCTGTCTAAATTCTATTGGTTGAGTGGTTTTCGACCTATCCCCACCTTAACCTTTGAATAATAATCTTTGGAGCCATTAGAAACCGAATATAAATTTATTATAAATTAATATTTCTAGCTTTTCCAAAGGTGCCCCTCACCCCTCTTATAAAAGGGCACTCCTCCTTCTCATTTCTTAACACCTTCAAAGCCTTTTGGTTCGGCCAAACTCTACCCAAATACTCTCCCAACATCCCTCACTACAACCTAGAGGCCTTAGTTTGATCAGAAAGCCAACCTAAGGAGCCCTTTTGATCAAATCAAAAGGAAGAACCCGAAGAAGAGGTAATGATTTCACCACCCTTCTCCAAGTTCATTTCTTCTTCCACTTCTTCTTCCTTTGTTCTTACCATTCTAAAATAATAACTCCAGTATCTCACATATACTGTGATGTTATTATAAATATGGTACAACCATATTCAGTATTCTATCCACCCTTTGAATAACATGTCACCATACGTGCGTACGTACGGACTACCGTCTCCACGTCGTGGTGTAATTGTTATTCAATATAATATTATTTGGATGGGTATAATAATGATGTGTAACTCATGTAAATAATAAATATAACATGTTAATGATTCTGTATATATGATATACCATCCATTTATATATTATTTTAATATCAAAAGAATGATATTGTCGCTCGTGCGTACGTACGGACTACCGTCTCCACGAACGCGATAAGATTCATTCTCCATCGTATCCATTCAAGTATAATTATCATTTGATGATTTAAAAATGATTTTTAAGGACTAGATATCATTCTGGATATGAATAAGATACAACAACCATGGCTTATGTAACAAAACATATAAAAGAAAATGAGTAAGTTAACTCCCGAAACGACGATAATTCTAAGATATTATTAACAAATCAATGTTAAAAGATCATATATGATATCATATTATTATATATGATTCTTGTATAATTTAATAACAACTATTTCACCATTATACAGGAGGTTAACCTACCCCAACCAAGGAAAAGTACAAGGTAAGGGTTATTTCACAACCTCTTCATTATCCAAGGTTGTTTATACGTAATAATCTACTGGGATCTCTTTATCATCCACATCCATGTTTCTTAAAAATGTATTTCAAAACATTTTTAATATTTTATAGAATATGAGTTAAAGTCATTTATACCCTTTTCGACTTTTATAAGTGTTTTATAAAGGAATCTTTCCGTCATTTTCAAAACAAGGTCCTTTTTAACCTTTTCGACAGAATTAAGGTAACAATGTTTTTTTTAACTTATACGGCAAGTGCGGTTATTTTCTGCCGTTATAAAATCTTCAAAGCTTTCCTTACAATCTTATAAGATTATTTTCAATGTAAAGGTTTTATTTTATAATTATGTGACTTTTAAATGATTTAAAAAAAAGAGATATTTCTCTCAAAAATATGAAAATCCAGTGCAAATGTATACATATTTAATGCAAGCTTAAAAATGTTTTCAGAAAACCTGACTCTCGAGTTTGGTAGACAGGAAGGGATTGGGAGTGGACCCATCATGGCCTGTAATTAGTCGAGTAGTCTCAGAATTAGTTATTTTGTTTTCAGAATCTTGCATAATATTTTCAGAAAAGCACTGAAGTATATTTGAGCAATTTTAAACGTAAGTATCTTCTAAAAAATGCATCGGTAGGTCTCATGAGACAAACTAGTGTCTTGGAACAAGGCCTTGACAAAATCTTATTTGTAGTCTTGGCACGAGGCCTTGGATATGTGGTTATGATAGTCTGGCATTATGCATTCCAACATTATGGAAGTGGTTATTGATTTTTGCATGTGATTATTCGATTAGTAGAATATCCATGTGAATAAGTAAATGGCATTATTTCATTTTATTTATGCCATACCATGTTGAAAGTTAATATTTAAAAGGCTTTTGTTTTAGTTATACATTGCCTTAAATGTTTATTCTTATTTATAAATGTTTCCGCTATATTGTTATCCTTATTGGGCATTTGAGCTCACCCCTTTTCTATGTTTTATTTTTCCCAGGATGTGAAGAAGTAAGTTATGAATGACCTGCAGGGATTTTATGAGGGGTTAATAGTGTGGATTGTGGAAACATTATGTTGTTGTAGTAGTTTTTCATTTTATGATGTAATGTAAAACTTATGAATATATCTAGTGTTTCCAAGGCTACTAAACCAATCGGTCTTTCGAGATTTGATCTTTCTTGTGATCACGCCAATGTTATGTAATAATGCACCGACTCTGGGTAACTGGGGTCGGGGCATTACATTTATAAAGTAAACAAACACCACAGAGTATAAGCGGAAGCAACACTAAGTACAAGAGAAAGTGCTGAAAGGTAAATGGGCTAGAATAAAAACCCAACTGAAAAGTAAATCTACAACTGAATGAAAGTACAATAGCTGGAAGTTGTCGAGCTGCTCCAAGATCATCCTCTGGGTTCCTACCTGATGGGTAGGTACAGATGGCCACCTCAGCTCTCCATGTCCATCTTTCCCCTACAGGTACCGTCTCATCATGAAGTCCACCTCTGGTACTAACTCGTCATGAGGTCCACCTCTAGGTACAGCCCCGCTCCTCAAGCCTCAACCACGATCGGCATTGTCCGTCATCTGAAACCAACACAACTCAGTGCAGGTGAAGCCCGTGCAGGGGTGAGTATACGATACTCAGGAGGGACCCCAAGACTCCCGAAGGTCTCCTTGAATCCACAAAGCATAAACCACAAAGAAAAGATACAATCACAAAGTATCAACCAACACGGCTTAGGTATATTCCCATACATATACCTAAGTCATCAAATCCAGTTCAGCTCCAACTCACGAGCTCAAGTACAATCCAGTCCACTCAGGAAAGTAAAACTTAATCCACACAGGAAAGTACGACCCAATCCACACAGGAAAGAATAATCCAATCCACATAGGATATCAAGTCAATCACATCGACGATAATGATTGAAATTCAAGACTCATCTCACACAGGTATCCATTTACGAAGAGGGGTGGAGATGATTAGATGTAGCCTCTGAATCATCTCCTCTGCTGAACCCACGTAGGATCCAAGTTTAGTAGTCGTTGCTGCCAAACCCACGGAGGATCAAAGTATAGTAGTCATCGTCGTTAAACACACGGAGGATCCCAGAATGATAGCCGAACCCACGGAGGATCCCAGTACAATAGTCATCATCGTCGATCCCACAGAGGATCACATCACATTCGTCGAACCCACGGAGGATCCTAGTACGGTAGTCGTCCTCATCGAACCCACAGAGGATCCCAGCACAGTCATCGAACCCACGGAGGATCCTAGTATGGTAGTTTTCCTCGTCGAACCCACAGAGGATCCCAGCACAGTCGTCGAACCCACAAAGGATCCTAGTAC
The DNA here is from genome assembly GCA_963277665.1 of Viscum album. Lineage (NCBI taxonomy): Eukaryota > Viridiplantae > Streptophyta > Magnoliopsida > Santalales > Viscaceae > Viscum > Viscum album. The sequence goes on from OY728159.1 coordinate 1,494,970,534, forward strand.
GGTAGACGTCGTTGTCGCAGCCGCAGCCAGCTCTAGGGTTCCCGCACACAGCACGCTCATTTCGGGAGGATCTGCTCCACGAGCCAAGGGTTTGATACATCAACTGTCACGTATACCTCAGTTGATGTATCGCAAAGTTCTGTCTCGGCAATAGGAACTCAACGCGACAAACGGCGCGTCAATCGGACGCCCGGTCTGAGAGTTATTGGCTTTTTCGTTCCAGGGACCCAGTTGGTTTTTTGTCAAAACCAACCCGACCATACTCCAACTGCATCCAAACATCGAGCGGAGTAAGCCAAAAGGTCCGTCTCACTGAGAGAAAACCAACAAAGTCGACGGCACGTCAATCGGACTTCTGGAGCTCAAGTTAAAAGTGTTTCCGCTCCGAAGGCCCGGTTGGTTTGGTGTTCAAACTGACCTGGCCATACCCAAAGTTCTCCGAAACCTTGAGTGTAATATACTGAAACGACCATATCGATCCAAGGATCGCATCGCAACTGACGGTGCATCAATCGAAGGTCCACAGCCCAAGTTACAGATGTTTGAACAAATCTGTCCGTTTTTAGGGGGATTGGGCCCGGACCGACCCGGCCCAAAACCCCCTGGGTCGGCCCGAAACGGGTCGACCCGACCCGGGTCCGGGTCCGGCCCAATTGGGCATGGCCCGGCCCAGCGGGCGCTGCCCGGCTCGGCCGGGCACTCGGTCTGTGACCGAGCGGCGCGAAGGGGGGGTGCTGGCCCCTCGCCTTGTAACGGCGGCCCCACGTGGGGGACCGCATGTCCACCACCGGGGGTTACGACCCCCGGAATTCTGAACGGTCGGCCCGGTTGGCCGGCCGGTGCCGCAGTCCCGCCCTCCATGCGTCAGTGGTCAGTTTATCCGGCCACCTCCAGGTCTTCCGCAGCGGCCAAAGGGTCGCGGCTCCTAATGCTCTGGTGGCTGGGGAGTCCGGCCGCCCCCTTTCGGTGATCTTCGTGGCCTTAGGCCGCAATCATTCTTTGACCGGCGCGGCGCGACGGCGCCGCACCCCTCCGCCGTGGCCCCTGCTCCGATCGCGGCCTCTTTCGGCCTTAACGGCGTGGTGCGACGGCGCCGTGCTCCTTCGCTGCGGATCCCTCGTTTCTGCGTGGTGCGATGACACTGCGCCGTTTCCATTCCAATCCACAATGAAGGACAACAGTAAAAAGGGAGGTGGGTCATCCGTGTTTGTGCGGTCCGGCCCCCTCCCATTAATCGATAGCAAGCGGCTAAAAGATTAACGATGAACGCCAAAATATTCATGAACATAAAATCAAACCCCTACCCCAAAGAAGGCGTTCGTCGGTGTTGCAGTAGACGGCGTCGCGGTAGGGGGTGTCACGGTAGACGGCGTCACGGTAGACGGGCGTCGTTCCGTCAACGTCGGGAAGGATGAAGCCGAGGGTGGCATCGGAATTCTTCATTCTTCGTTGGAGGAAGAGGAAAACACTCTAAGTGCTGGGCATCGTGCTTCCCTGCTAGTGTTCTGCCGCTTGAAGAAGCCGTCCATAACTCCTCCCCCTGGCCTCCTTTAAGTAGGAGTGGTGGGTTCATCGTTGGCACGCAAGTCATAAATGGGGGAATTTATGACATAGGGCCCCACTCAATTAATCCGCTATGGTGGAACATTAAAAAGAGAGGAAGAATCCTCATTAATTAAATAGGTTGGCATTTCATTAAAGAGAGGGAGGAAGGTTCCTCATAAACCTGAAGGGTTGACAAGTATTAAAGAGGGAGAGGGTGTTTAATGGGGTGTTAGGAAATTTAAGGAGGTGGGGGCTCATGTGGGTCCCACCCCACTTCCTCACAGCTTCCTTTCCCATAACTCATAAAGCACTAGTGGCATAATAAAAATATAATTGTAAAACAACTATATTTTTATTCCTCACATTTTTAACATATCATCCTGAGAAAATGAAACTCCAGATAAAGTCTTCCTAAGAGATTACCGGCGCTGCGGTTTCATCGGTACCATCGGATTTCAATTCTGAGCACCAGATCAAAAGTTAGAAAACCTGCTTGTTCTTTCACTGAACGTACCCGAGCTAAGCTTCAGAAAAATATTTCGGGCACACCGGGCCTCGGAATCCGGCGCCGTCAGAAACTACGTACTCGTAGAATTCCAAAGAAAATTAAGAAAAATAATTTCCCTTGAAATTTACGGGTCTTTACAATAAAGATGATATAAATACAACATTTCCCCATTGGATCGTAATTACTGATAAGGGTTGATGTATTTTTTGAATAGAAATGTCATAAAAATGTTTTTAATACATTATTGATGAAAATAACCTTTTCATTTAGAGAATATTTTTAAAAATAAAAGTCCAAAAAAAATTGAAAATATTTTTCATTGAAAATAATTACTGCAAACAAGTAAAATAATATTTAAAAAATTTACTATTCATGATAGGGGAAAATTCTATTTGTGGAGTACAAATTAAAACAAATATTCCTTTCATATTTTCTGTAAAATCCAAAAGGGACTTACTTGGAAAACAACATAAAGATTCATTTCAAACATTTCTGTAATTAAAATTACATTAATAAATGATTTTTAAATGGTTAAAAAAATTTAAACAAAAATAGAAAACATGTATTTTATGAAAAAATATTTTTGACCAAAGAGATAAATAAAGCCATATTTTATTAAATGTATTTAATCAATCATTCTAAGTAAAAAATAGTGTAAAATGATATTATTACTTAAAAACATCATGAATAACCATATTATTATTAAAAATATTTATTTTAATTTATAAATATCAAATAGTTAGTCCAAGGGAGACTTAAACAAAAACAATCCCAAATAATGATGAGATTGTAAAATAAACTTGTACCACCTTAGTAACTATTGAATCATAATCCCCGTGAATGAAATAACATAAAATGACACTTTAAATACTATTAATATAACTATATTCATGATATAACATATCAAGATTGTCATTATATAAATCAAACAAATGAACTAAGTGGTTAATAGGGAATATGTCTCATGGATGTAAAAGTGAGATGAGAAATCCTTACCTTGAGTCTGACTAGAAACTTACATTCATTATCTTCCAAAATAATAAACATATGTTAATTATTTTCTTTCTTTAATTTTTTTTCAAGTTTATTATTCCTTTTATTTTACTTATTACCATGTTATATAAGATTAATTAATCATTAATTTTACTTCAGATATGTCGATGATATTTTACATATGTGTCGAAAAGACTTTGGTAGGTTGACTATGGTAAAAGAGGTAATTTTTAAACATAACCATAAAAATTATAAATAAATAGTTGTCATATTTATACATAAATTATACTTTTAAACCCATTCATTAAATATGGTTTTGAAAAATTAACTACATTATAATCATGGAAACGGTAGGTCATACGTTCGCATTAGTAACATTTCCATTTTTCAATGATCATTACAGCAAGAAGTTAGATATTATTTTATCCTTAAAGAATTATAATAATATCATAAATAAAATTTTGTCATTAAATATACTTATATATTTCATCCATGTGGTTTAGTGATTAAAATAGAGTCACATCACTATGTGAAGGTGGTAGTCCACACATACACAAACAATGTTATCATCTTAGAGTGAGTGAAAATATAAGAAATAAAATTGTATATTATCTTTTAAGGATGCTAAATTTGTAATTTATATCTTAAATATTTCATATATATCACATATATTCATTAACATTATACTTTTCACCTTATATATAAAGTTGTAGTGAAAATGAATCGCATCGCTTCGCGAGGTGGTAGTCTGCTGTACACACGAGTGACGTTATCTTATTCCACACGGAATGGAAAGTAAAAAATTTATATATGATATAATGATTTATTATTTATATTTATGTTATAAATATCATACATATAATTTATATTCATCATCATTTCCAACTGTGAGATGTGTTATAGAAAAACGAATGACATCATTTCGTGAGGTTGTAGTCCATCGTACACATGAATGATGATTTCATAACTGATTTTATGGAATTGGAGATGATTATAAGTAATAAAATTAACATAAATACATCTAAGTATATTTTATAAACTTATTTTATTTTATAATCTGGGTTTAGTAATAATTAAAGGTGGTTTAGGAATAAATAAACTAAAAAACACTCATTGAAGAACATTACCTCTTCTTCGGGTAACCTACTTAGTTTTGCTCCAAAATCCTTCCTAGGTAATATTTAATCCCACAATAAGCGTTCATGGATGCGGGTATGAGATTATGGAGGTTATTTAGAGAATTATTTTCTAAAAAAATGGTTTTTAAGGTGTGAAGAAGAGATAAGAGGCGTGGTCTTTTATATGTGAGGTGAGTGGCACACTTGCAATTTTTGAAAATAAAAAGATGTACCCATTTTTTTATATGTAAAAATTGTTAAAAATTGATTATTATTGATAATTATACATTAAACGTTCTAAATATATCTATAAAATTTATTTTATACAATTTTTTAAGTCATTTTAACCATTATATTTTTAGTTTAACTCCCTAATAAATCCATTTTTACCATAACCACGATACATAATTCTTACTATTTTTAATATTAATTTTTGTAAAAACATATGTTGAAATTATTAGATAATATAAATTATATTTATTCAAAATATTTAATCAATTTTTAAAAATTCAATTCTCATTATTTGAAACATATAATTTAAAATTAATCTCATATATATGATGAGAAAAGGGGTTTTATAGTGAAAATGTTCAAAAGTTTACAAAGTTTTCATATAAAAATTAAATATGAAAATGATTATAATGATGTAAATTAGATTAATAGATATATAACTGAACTAATTTTACTTTAAAAAGAATTAAAAATTAAATTTAACTTTATCAATAATTTAAACAAAAGGTGTTTTTCAATTAAAATTCAATACTTTTCACTATTCATCAAAAAATTAAACATTTCCAAAAATTAACGAAACTTTACCCTAATATAATTTTGATATTTTAAATTCTAAAATTAATTTAATTTTATCAAATAAACTTTCCAAAATTGGAAATAAAAATAATTTTAACTTATGTTTCAAAGTGTTACTAAACAATATTTTAGAAAAAATATATAGTTTTTCTGGAAACATTTATTTTTAATTTTAAATGATTTTTATTTTATTTATAATAATTATATAACCATAATTTTAAATATATTCTTAGTAAGATTAATACCCACCAATTTAATGGTTATCTAATAAAGTTAATTTTTAAAAAATAATATTTTAATAGACTGTTGTGTTTCATTCAAACCGGGTGTTGTGTGTATTGAAAGATATCAAAGATATAGAATTTATTTAAAAATAAATACATTCTAAATTATTGGGATTTTATATTCCCTTATATTCTTGGTGTTTCATGTCATACAAACAACTAAATATTATGTTCATCTGTTAAAATCTTAGGGTGTTACATGTAACATATCCTCAAATACACTACACCTTTCATTCTTGAGGATTGTGTGATTTTTTTGTAAAATGTAATGTTTAGATAATTAAAATTATATAAAATAAAGTTTTTATTATCTTGGGTCACTATAGTTGGTATCATAATATGGTTTAGTAAATTTTTAGGATTAGTTTAGTTATTTTGGGTATTAGTATTTGAGAACATTAGTGAAACCCCTAAGGATAAGTCTAAGAGACAAGTCTAAGTTCATGACAATAACTGAATATTTCTATAAAGTAGAGACTATGTGTTTTGCCTAATAATAGAACCAATAACTTGATACTACAATTAGATATGGGCCCTTAAAAAAAATTACCTTGTTTTAATAACCCTAAAAAGAAAATTTTGGTTACTGTAATGGCCAAGACCTCTCTGGTCCATTCTTTTGCTGAAAGCTAGTGTTCTAGGTGGTCAAGGTGACTTATCCCCAACACTTTTCCGAATTTCTAGTTATTTGAATAGTGTTTTCGAGAATTTTCAGTCTTTTTTCTTTCACCAAATTTTGAAAACTGTGTCATGAATAGTGTTTCTAGAACAGTGATTCATTTCCCTTTGCCAAATTTCCAGAACGGTGTAGTGAATAGTTATTTAAAAATGGTGAGACATCCAACGGTGTCATAAATGGTGTTTCCAGAAGGATGATTCCTTTTCATTTTCCAAATTTCTAAAATGGTGTCATGAATAGTGTTTCTAAAATAGTTAGACATCCAATAGTGTCATAAATAATGTTTTTATAATGGTGAGTCATTTTACATTGCCAAATATCTAGATTTTTCTAGATTTCCCAGTTTTTCCCTTTTTACATATTTCTTTGACATAAAATGAGTTGAATTACGTATTTAAGTGGGTTTAAATCTGTTTCAAGGTCTGAAATAATATCTTTGATTTTCTAAAAATTTAGAGGCTTTTAATTGGTCAAACCACATGGTTTAATGTGATCGGATTTTAATGGAAAATATAAAATGTATCTAAACAACTGCTCTGTTTAGAAATTTGTAAGGTGAAGATACCCTTCTCATTATTCTATCTTATTTTTTCCCACTTTCATGAGATTATTGAACCGTTCTTTCCTATTAGAGTCATGAAATCAAGTGTTTATCCTTGTATTATTACCCCTTGGAGTTTTTCTATTGCTTATGTTCACCCCATATTTTGGTGAAACCAGGAAGTGTCAATCGATCTTCGATAAGGTATGTTCTACCATCATTATTCTGTGTTAGTAGATATGTTTCTTCATGTATATCATTTCTATATAATGGAGTATGATCTATATGTTTCTAATGGATACTTCTTGGGTTTTTGTTGATGCAGTCGTGCCCCGATGTCCTCATGTGAATGAAATCATTGTGGAAATGTGATCATGATCCATTGTGATCGGCCCATTCTCATACGAAGAACGTTGGAAACATTTTGAGGTAGTTGATTCATGGCTTCTCTATTTCCTTTATATAGTAGTATAGTTAGCAAGATTTATCCCACTAGATCACAATAGAATTCATATAATAAATATTTCAACTGGATTAATGCATTGATATATTTTTCATAGTAATGTTATTGCCTCTTGATTTTCTAGATAGTGTGATATCTATGCCTTTCTATTTATAACGTTGTTCTTTATGGAAATCAATAAAGAACGTAAATTTGGGATTAATTGTAAATAAATTGGCCAATGATAAGGAGGAGTGTAAATGAATCCGGTTATCTTTTTAATTTTATGATAATCAAATTGATGCAGTAACCATGTTTAACTAATATGTGATAGCTATGGTAGCTTTTTGGTTAGGTTTCCCATAGTAGGAACCTATTAATAATGAAACGGTAAACTCAACAAGGACTAAATAACTATTTGTTGATAAATGATAATGCCTGATAGGGTTTTGACTTACCCTCTTTCTTGTAAGGGATAAGACCCTTATGATTTGGAGCCATGAGTGCTCGTTATGTGTAAAGGATGAATTCCTTTCTTGGGGATTAGATCATGGTTTCTTTGTTGTTTGTTTCCAACTTCTTGTGATGTGAAGTGAGCCTAGATGGTTGTTGAGATATGTGGGGTCAGAGAGGCCCATAGGTTTCTGTAGCAGTTCATGCCCAGATTGACGATATGCAGTGGTTTATGCATATGGGTTTCTGGGAGGGCACCGGGGATGATGGAATGGTGAATCTTGGATTACCCATAGATGTGAATGTTGTGATGCCTATTTTTTATCTTCTTTACTTCCCCCACTACGTTAGGAAAATGGGTTTGATTACCCTTCATCCAAAAGGGGAGAAGATGCACGAGGTATGCCACGTGCTTTCGGCTTTATCTTCTCAAGGATGTATGGGTCTATGCTCCTGCTATAGGTGGAAAAGACTTGATGGGTAGTTCATCTACTCACCATTTTGAGCCCCTTGTGTATGGTAGCTTATAATGTTTTCATAGAATACCTAGGATTATGGAAAAGTGATAATTTTGTTATTAAATTATTGAATAAATAATGTTCAACTCAAGGTGTTGGAGCTTTCTGGGATGCAATGTTAAGGTTATAATTCTAAGGAATTATGGACTCGATTTGGTTGTTCCTAGAGGGCATGGGACATTTTTGTGATTCTAATGAAATGTAACATGGAAATTCTAAAAGAAAATTAATGGTTATAGAATTAATTAATGTAAAGTTAAACTAATTAAAAGGGATAATAAGACTTAATAAAGATATTTAAATTGTTTTTTACTTATATGATATCTAGTCTTAGTAGTGGTAGCCATGAGTCTGAGGGACGTTAGTTGTAGTTGATTCTAAGACTAATTTTTTCCCATAATGTGGTTGTGAGTTATATTATGTCATTCACTTTTTGTGTTTCTATATTCTACCCAACTCTTTTGGTTAGGGTGACTGACACCTTGGGTATTTTGTGCCCTAGAGGGGTATTTTCCCCAACATCCAGGATGGAGGATGGATGGCTGACTTCCCCCTTTGGCCCTGCTCTCTTCTCTTGGTAGTTACCTGTGTTGGTATACACAGTGGTTATTTTTACCCATATATGTGTATAGTGGCATGTAATGTATTATGTTTATTTCACACACATATAATTTGGATATAATTTCTTATGTGCTACTATAGGTACAACATGTACAGGCTATGATGGCTTGAGGATCCTCGCTCGGTGTATGGGTTTTAGTGGCTTGAGGTGTAATACATGACATTTGATACACATTATACAAGTTGTGGTGGCTCCTAGAAACTACCTAGTTACTTTTGGTTGTGAGGATGGTGTGGTGATTTTACTAGGTTTCTATGGGAAAGCCTTTGTGTTGCATGAGGTGCATGTTGTGGTGCTCACCTAGGTGTCTTCAAGCCAGCCTTTTTGGAGAGAGATGGATTAGGATGTATGTTGTTTGGTAAAAGCAGCCAACCAATGGGGAAGTGGTGGCAGGGTACCCTTGATATTATTTACCATACTATATACTCTTCTATGTGATACTCGGTCAGATTAGACTTGGTGAGGTTGGGAACTTAGTATACCTGTTTAGGTGATGAGTTAGTTTCATGTGTTTTCACTATGCTTTAGCATGATCTCTTTAATTTTTCATGAGAGGATACAAGGAGGATCCTACTATGTATATTGTTACACTCACCCTACATTATATAGAATATTTTTCAGGTCACCTGGAGTAGGTTGGAGATCAGGTTAGTTACTACTAGATTGGGGCTTACAGGAGATTTTCGGGCTTCGTGGTTGCTACTGTTTTACTTTCTTTTGGTACTTTCTGTTTTCCCTTTCATTTGTATTAGTTTTTTTATGTCATTATATACATGTACTTGGGAATATTTTATATTTCAATTTGAGTTGGTGTTGGTTGGTGTATATCTTATATCTCTCTTTTTCATGTGTTCTCTTATAGGTTAATGCCTCCCATTTATGTGTTTACTATACCCCTGGTTCTAGTCGCCAACTCAAGGCCTACTTGAGGCAGGACTTGGGGCACATTATCTCTCCTCTCTCATTGTCATCTCGAAGGGGTTCTCTTTGTGGGGAAGGGTCATGACAACTATTAACTCAATCATTATCGGGTGAATGAAAAAAGAGGCTAAATTTAGCACCTCTTTTGACACTCTCAGGGAATATGCTTAAATCATTTACATTACTTTTATAAACAATTATAATGGATTTATTTCTTAATTACTTTAAGGTATTGGGTTAATAATTACATGAGAAACTATATTAAATAAAATTACAGTGAACTAAATACATCAAAGGATGAAATGAATGTGTCATTTGAGAAGATATATTAGGATTTATTTTTCATATTTATATAATAATTTATTATAATTTTATTGATAACCATTCTGTGTTTTTTTATTTTTTTGAACGAGGATTATAGAAATGAATCTGGAAAAGGTATGTATCTATAAATCACAATTTCATATAACCAAATTAGGGATAATATTTAAATGGTGGAGAATCTTAGTATATACCTATTATGATGGAAAAGGTTATTTTCATAGTCTTGCCTATGGTAGTGAGGTTCATATCAAAATAGAAATTAATTCTTGATACTATTAACTATTTTAATCAGTGAGTGGTATTTCTCAATGATATGCTAATATATTCTAAATTTAAAGAGGATAAAGTGGGACATATATGGATTTTTCTTCAGTAGTTCTGATTTAATGGTTTATAATCCTATATTAAATGGTATCAATAATGTTGAAAGTTGATTTTATTACATGGTTGTATATTTTCAGATAACTAGTGAAGAAAACATGGTTAAGGAATGTATAACTCTTAGGTCAAATATATTATTGATTTTGAGGTAATAAAGGGTTGATTTATTTCAAAAAAAAGTGAGTTAGATAGTATTTATAGCCTTGAAATTTAATTTTTGTTTAATGAAAAAGTGATCCATGATATTTTTTGTGTAGATTTTCTAATTTTTAGGATTATGATATATAGATTTGTGTGTGACTTTACATACATGTGATAAAAGATAAGAGTTAATTTTTTAAGGAATGTATTATTTCAATTTTATTATTGGATTCAAATGGTTTTTAGAGACGTATTTTATAGAGAATATATGATTGGGGTATATAAATAGTTAGGTATATGATTGTATGAATGGTCACTGTTGTTTGAGGAAGGATAAATAGATTGATATTTCCTAATAGAGTAAGACAGAGGTCATATTAGAGGTTATATAATGAATGATGGATATGTTACTATTAACCTCATTAAATTTCATCAGTGATTAATAATTAAAATTACAATAATGTAATTTATTTAAGAGGGTAGAATATAATGACCTAAGATTTTAGACACTTTAAATTAATATTATCTTTAATAGCTTGAATCACACGTAACACTAAACTGATGCAACACTAGAAAAAAAATGAATGATGAAATATTAACATTATATAAATAATATAATCATTAGTAGATAAAAATATAATAATTAATTAAAATAATTACATGTTATTTTTTTCTCTGATTATTATTTTTAAACGGATAAATTTTGAATAATCCTTAAAGAAAGATATTGTATTTTACCTTAATAAATTAATTTAGTCATAGTTAAAATTTATTATAATAGTTAATGTTTATATTTATTAACTAATATACCAATAATCAATTATTTAGAAGCCTATATGAAATAATATTAAAAACACTTAATTTTTAAAAAGGGTATTTCTTAATAAATGTAGTTTTTATTTATATATTTTATTTTCGTTTAAAATACAAATTATTATATTTGGAATTTGAATTTGAAAAAAAATTAATTTTTTATTAAAAATGTTAATATTAACTTAGGATGAATTTTCTTTATTTTTCTAAAAAATGATTTTTAGGTAAATAGTTAAAAATACTATTTTTTCAAATAGCGTGCATTTTATGACATTATTACTATATAAGTATGAATGATAAATTCGTGAAACCTTTTTATAAGACCAAATATGTATTTCATAAGTGAATTTATAATTTTAAAAATGTTGGTTTCTATTTAAAAACCCATGTTTGACATTTTAGAACTTAAGTTATATTTTTCAAAAAAAAAATAATACATCATAAATTTAGTATTTTAAAATAAAATTTTACCAAATTTAGAAAATTCATAAAATAAAATGGATATAAATTTTTTAATTATTATGTATAAATTATGTAATAAGTTCCATTTTATTTTCATAAATAATGAATAAAATACATTGGTAAAAACTAGTTACCCTAATAAAAATAAAAAGGGGTAAAAAGGTTTTAACCAATAGTGAAAGACTAAAAACATGTTTAAATCATGTCTGTGAATGGGTGTTTGATGTATTTAAAAAACTTATAAATTGAAGCTATATTAATTCACACTTATTTGGATCCTTCCCTTGAGACTGAGTTCCCATTATTAAAATGTTTTTATTTTTAAAAAAATGTCATTCCTTTTAACTTATAAAAGGGGCACTACTCTCTTCACTTAAGATCAAAATATAGCCCACTTAGTTAATCCTAAACTCTTACCAAACAAATCATAAACATTTATATCCATCTTAAAAAAGGATTTTTTTTATTATCAATATATCATCCCTCAAAGGTTTAACCCCCTTCACAAAAGAGATAATCCAAGTAGTGTGGTATGAATTTCTAACCAATCCTTTCTAGAATATATTTTATTGTGTGTAATTATTCTTCCTAAAATTACATTGAACCATATTAAAATTGTATAATAAGTATCATTATTATACTTGTATAATATTTTAATGATTTTACACGCAGTAACCACCTATAACTATTACTTTAAGATTAACTAAAATTTGAATTATGCATTCATGTGGACTACCACCTCCATGAAGTAATGTGTTCATTTTTATTTACCATCTAAAATGGTTGGTTAAAAGGGGAATTTAATTTATAATTATGATATTTATGACTTATTTAATATTATTAAATCATAAACCATATTAATCATCCCTCTAATTCTATGAAAATGAAATCATCATCCATGCATACGTGTGTACTACTGCATCCATGAAATGATGAATTTATTTTCCTTACCGAATTTCATGGATTATTTTAAAAATATTTTTAGAGTATTAATATGATTTCTATGACATGAATAATTTTATAGCAATAAAAAATGAATAACCAATTAATGATATGAATTATAAACAATCCTTATAAAATAAAATGTTATAAACAAGAGAACTAAAAAGAAAAAACCAATTTATTCATACTATATAATTACTTAATATTCATCAATTATTCTCCTAATTATTTAAAATTACAATATATCACACTAATTAATAATAAATTATATAACTATTGTACTTGTATAATGATATTTCAACTAAATCACCTCATAATCATCCATTAATCACGATAAGTTCATGTATAGGTTGTTTTGGCCACCTATTTGAATAGGGCTATGAAATTATATCAAGGAAGACTATTAAAAATAGTTAATGGTATAATATGATAAAAATATTTAAATAATTATTTGGTTTTTTTGAAATCTATACATTTATATTTAAATCAGTAATTTTGAAAACACCTTTTATTGGTTAATAAAATCACAAAAATGTGTTTATTGTCGATTTAATCTTTAAAGATAAAGAGTGAAATGCTCATTAATTAAAATTGAAACATTAAAAATAATTATAATTCCTTCATTATAGTAAATTTAATGATATTTTAGTGATAATTTTTTTAATAATAATGAATACCGACATCGCTCTTATAAAACTAGCATAAACTACCAAAACTATAAATATATGGTGCGGGAAAATGGGTGAAAGAAAATATAATGGTATATAATAATTATAAATTATATTTATAAATAGTTTTAGATAAGAATATGATTTTGAAATAAGTTATTAATATATTTATGTTTTCTATATAGGATCTTAGAGTGCATTGGACAAATTTAAGAAACAGGTTATGGGTTCTTTGTCTCAAATTTTACTTCCTTGAGACTAGTTAATGTTATGCACCATGTTTTCCTTTTTATGGTGGAGAAACTCCTACATTTTTATTTTGTATCATGATTCCATTATCTTTCATGATGTTTAATTTTCTATTCCATTTATATTCTCTCTTATAGTCTTGACTCAAAAATTACAAAATCCGTATGGTGTTCTTTGTATCAAATTTATTTACAAGGACATATTTCTTAATGTACACCATGATACATTAATATAGTGTGATTACTGCATAATGAATGAATTTTGACATATTCATTAGGATTTTAAGATCCATATCATATACTCTCTTTAAATTTATTTTTAATCAAAAGATTCCAAAGTTATAAGGAACTTAGTCTCTCAAAATCCTATCATTAAGTTATATGATTTATAATTGAACTTCATTCTTCCAACATTTTTCTTTTTGATTAATGTTCTATTTTTTCTTAATTTTTAGAAATATTTTTTTATCTATCTCAATTACAATGAAAGGTTTTATTTTAACTTTTTTTAAATAAGGAACCTTTTTCAAAATATAAATATAACCATGGACTTTGAATTGATGAATTCGTAAAAAATTCAAGAAAGTTCATTACATGATTTAGTTTCTATTTTTCTATATATATTCAAAATTATCTACCTTAAATAGATTTATGTTTCATGTTTCTCTATATATTTATCTTTAAATATTTTATTCTTTTGGATGATCAGGTTTTTAGTATAAAATGGTTTAATTCTGGTTTTTAATTTATACCATTGGGATATTTTTTTGAAATTCATTTTATTTTTATTAGTTATTTATCAAAAGTGAATGAATTAAGTATGGATTTTTTATGAAACCCATTTTATTTCCATGGGTACTTATGAAAAGAAAATTATTTTAATTTGGATGTCTTATAAAACAAATTTTTCCATGGGTTTGTTATGATTTAATAACTGAATGATTTCTAAGAGAAACATGTAAATATGTTTGAATGGTGGGTGGGATAATATATCACCTTACAATTAATTGGTAATGCTTTATATATTATGAGGTAATTATTTTTTTTCATGCATATAATTGTGGTGTATGTATGCTCGAGATATTTTTCATGAGTATAATTTTGGTTTAGCTATGGTCACAAGGTTATGTGTGGGTACAATTTTGGTCTAACTACCCTCATAAAGTAGTGAATGAGTATAATTGTATCTTATCTATGCTCACAAGGTTTTTTTTTGGTATAATTATGGTTTATATAATCTCATAAGTATTTAAATGAGTATAATTGTTGTTAATAAATGCTCATAAGTCTCTATGTGCACATAATTTTTGTTAATATATGTTCCAAATGATATATTTACTTCTTCCTATGTTTATTCCACACTCATACATATTCTTGTACCTATGTTATGCTCTCGTGTCTCATTTTTAGAGACTAATGTTTCCATATTATTTTGATTCATGAATTATGGTATGTTAAGCCTTATTCCATGACTAGTGATTTATATTCTATACTTTTTTGGGTATAATTTTATAGTGTATCTTGATTATATCAATATTCACATATTATTCTCATTTATAAAATGTTTTTTTATAACTTATGTTTACTCTTATTGTTAATTTGAGATCGTGACTTTCATATGTTTTATTACCCTAGGTTATTAAGATAATTGTAAATTATAGGAATTGTAACATCTTATTACCTTTATATCAAGTAAATTTTATATTTTGTCACGATTTTCCTTTTATTTTTTGGTATAGGGCCGAGAAGGAATTGGGAGGATACCAATAATGGTGAAGTTGAGGATTTTTTGGAATTTTCAGCATAAAACCATATGGCTTTTCATTCTTCTGGAGATTTACACTCTATGTAACATGGTTACATGACATGTAAAAATTAAAGTTGGATTTCATTAATAAATGGTGATTTCTATTTCAACGTATGTAGTACTCGACAATTACACGATGTATAATTGGGTTACATGCCCTGTAAAATCCTGAGTGTCAGTTTTAAGTAGGTGTTTGGAATAAAATATATTATTTACTTCCTCCATGATTCCTTCTCTCTTGGCCTAGAGATATCCCCAAGAAATTTTAGCGATATCAAACCCCTCGATATCATCAGTTTGGTGATTTATATTCAAGTTAGGGGTGATAAACCTTTTCGGGTAAGCGGTCTCCCTACATCTCTTTATCTTTATCGTTCCCTCCATCGAGTTTGATATATTATCTTTGGATTGATGGATCTAAACGCTATGTTTTTTAATCTTGTTTCTAGGTTGATTTCCTCGATCTTCTACACCTTTTTATTATTTTCAAGACCAATTGTAGGAATTTTATTTCCATTAAAAAGGTAGGTGGTATCTAATAAGTTTTTTCAATTTAATAACCCTTGTATTTCTTAATTTAGATTAAACTGTTTTCAACTGAACTATAAAAATACATTTTTTTATAAATTGGGATTTAAATATAGATGGTCTGGATTTTGGGTAAAT
Organism: Viscum album; assembly: GCA_963277665.1. Taxonomy (NCBI): domain Eukaryota; kingdom Viridiplantae; phylum Streptophyta; class Magnoliopsida; order Santalales; family Viscaceae; genus Viscum; species Viscum album. The sequence goes on from OY728159.1 coordinate 1,494,986,417, forward strand.
CTATAAATTATAATAAATTGTGGTGTGATTTTAATTTTATGGAAATTGTGGAATTTCATTTGTGAAATTGATTTGTGAAATTTATTCTGATAAAATGGCTTAAAATTATTTGGATAGAACCTCTGTTTGGTTTTATATTGAAAAATTCATGAATTGATTAAAAACCCGTGTTTTTTAAGGGAAATTGTAATATTGAAATTTGAAATGGGTTAATTATATTTTAAATAGTTTTGAAATTATTTTCCCATTACTTATTGTTTTTTGAGAATATTCAATCCTAAGAATTTAGTAATTTATTTGGGACAAACACTCTAGGATTGAAATTACTGAGCAATGGACTAACACTATAAATCTCTAATATAAACTTATTGGAAGATATTATCCCATTGGTATGTTGGTTATTCCACTTTGGCGAGTGTCATAGGGATGTGTGTGCACATTATCATTATCACTATATGAGTGTGTGAGGATCCCATAACCCAGAACTATCATACATCTTAGATGATGACCATGTTTCTCATTATTAATGTTTTGATGTATATAAATATATATTCTATTTTTAAAAAATATTTAACACATTCCTTTTCAATTTATATAAAATTTTTATTAAGAAATTTTTTGAAATGTTTCCATCAATTGAAATGAATAGATTGTTTTGTTTTAAATATACAATTCTACTTCCATGTCTATTTTATTTTAAATTGAAAGCATGTGATGGTTTTTTATTTTTGGAATCTTATTATGGAACAATTTTTGAGACCCTATTGGTATTTTTTCTCACACCCTACCTATACCTTCAAAATTTTGTAGATTTCCTTCTACCATGTTCGATCAAGGGGAAAGTTCCACTTATAGGTGGTTCTTGTTTTTTATCCTTTGATCTTGGAGTGATGTGACCATTGGGACTTTGGTTGTTTATATTGTTTTCTAGTACTTTATTGTTGTACTTTGGGTTTGTATACCAATTTTAATTCTAGTATTGTTCTCCCTGTGGACTTTTTCTTTTGAGCATACTGGCTTGTTTCTGTTTCTTCAGTTATTTTTGTGGAAAGTATTTCCCACCTTATCATGTATAATTCTAGGTGATAATCGCCAACCAATGGGGATCATGAAATCCCTTTGGTCCATATCAAGACTAGATTGGTTAGCAGGGTTCCTGGGTATCTAGGATGGTTCATGATAATGTTGTATCAAAGGATAGGTTGATCATCTTACCTAGATGTTAGTATCTAGTTTGAAATCTTATCGAGACTTAAGAGTTAGCTAAAACTGAGTGTCTGGCCAGATCTCATAGTAATGTGACTTTTGTTACAATATGTGGTTTAGAAAAGTCATTTTGAGGATTAGTTATAATCATTTCTCAACTTTTGAGTTGTGTAGTTGAATTCAAAATCTTGTTTTCTTATTGGATGGGATTAATTTCCTTATTGATCTTATTTGAGTGTTGATCTGAGTAAACTTTATAACATATTCAATGTTTTCTACTGATGTTGTGTAGCATCATACCTCCAATAAGATGTGTGAATCAGAATCAGAAGGAAGTTTCTGATGTATCATAGTGAGAAAATCCTCCCATGGACTAGAATCTAGTTGAGATTATAGTGTGTGATATCCAAGCTCAGGGATTGGCACCTACACTTGTTCTCATTTAGGCTCTAATTGTGGATCCTCAGAGAGATGATTTTATGATTTTTTTTCTCATTAATTCCATCTCCAGAATCCATAGGCATTCTAAGAATCGAAAGAACCTTATGAGTGTGAGGATTGGTTGAGGATAGTTGAACTTTTAGTTAAGTTTTTTGAAATTTCAGATTTTATCAAGGTGAAATGTGCCACATTTAAGATAGAGGGACTTAGAAGGATATAGTGGTACATGATAGTGACAAGGAAGAATCAAAAGGTATTAGAGTGGAAGGAATTTAACACTATTCTCACTAACTACTTATATATATATTTGATGGTATAGGACAAGGCTATAGTGTTTTTCTAACTCGAGCAGGCAAAAAAGACCGTGACAGAATATGAAAATCACTTCGTTGAGCTTATGCAGTTTTCACCTAATATTTTATCAAATGAGAAGATTAAGACTTAACATTTCGAGATGGGACATCGATCTAATATATTTTCTCATGTTTTCTTTCTAGATCTCCCTTCTTATGTTGATGTATTATATATAGCATTGATAGTTGAAATAGACCTAGTTGGTAAGTCAAGGTTGACATGAGTTCCTTTTTCTCCCAGTGGTATTTTTGGGTATTTATTCTAGGGAAATAGAAAGCACGAATATTCTCATGGTGGTTATCAATAGTAGGGATCTTCTAGACATCCTAAAGTGCTTGGTAGAGGCCCTTTGATTTTCTACCAGTGTGGAAATTCTGGGCACTCGAAACAAGTTTTCACTGAGTCACCCAAGTTATGTGGTTCATGTCGATGCTTAGGTCACATGAAGAAGTTATATCATGTTTATTATACTCCACATAGTGTCATGGGATCATCCACATCAAAAATTACTATAGTGCAGTCAAATTCTTCACAAAATAAGGAGATTCATCCAAAGGAATTTTGAATGAATCTTCTTTATTTGGTGAAAGAGTCTCCATAGGAAGCAGATATATGTCTAGTGTCTATGAGAGGTACCATTACTATAGATTCTTCATTAGTGAATACTTTATTTGATACAAGTGTATCTCATTCATTTATTTCAACCCTTGTCGTGAATATGATAAATCTTTCTACATATCTTTTATCTTATGTGATGGATATTATTACACCCCTCAGAATGAAGAGATAGGAGGGTCTTCATTATCTTGATTATGTGTTCTCTTTATCAGGGATTAATCTTACCTAGTATTTTCTAGTTATTAATATATAACCACTTGATATCATATTTGGGATTGATTGGATCATTTCTAATAAAACCTGAATTTATTTCTATCTATGATGTGTCTCCTTTACTTTGCCCAATGGGGAGTTTCGTATCATTCGGGGATAATGGGACCTATGTTTGAGTAGAGTCGTGAGTTCTAATCCAGAGTTAGTGAAAGTGTTTTCAGTGTTTACTTTTGATCTAGAGTCTGAATCATGGATTGTCGATCTCCCTCCAGTTGTTGTCAAGTTTCCTTCTAATTTTCCTTCCAACTTATCTAGTTATCTACTAGTAAGGAAGGAATAGTTTTATATTGATTTAGTTTTAGGTACTCAGTTGGTATCTACTCCTTCTTACCACATAGAACCATCTGAAATTAAATATTTAAAGACTCTACTGGAATATCTGTTAGAGAAAGGATTTATATGACTGAGTGTTTCACCTTGGGTGGCTCCTGTTCTCTTTACTAAGAAACCTAATGGACCACTTTTACTTTGTGTGTATTACCGAAAACTAAATCAATTTATATTAAAAAAAATTATCTTTTTCCATATATTGATTATCTTTTTGAATTGTTAAAAGGAGTGAAGTGGTTCTTGAAGATTTCTCTTCTATCTGATTATAACTAATTGAGAATAAAAGAATCTGACATTCAAAAGACCACATTCTGGGGAAGTTATGGCCATTAAGAGTACATTTTCCTACCATTTGGTATAACTAATTCTCTTTTAGTATTAATGGATGTAATGAATACGATATTCAATGAGTATCTTGATTCGTTCTTGGTGTTCTTTGTGAATGACATCCTTGTTTACTCTAATTCTGAGGAGGATCATGTTTGCCATCTAAGAGCGATTATGGAATTGTTGAGAATTACTAACTTTATTCTAAGATATCAAAATATAAATTATGGATTTTGGAAGTCAATGTATTGGGACGCGTGGTGTTGTACATGGTGTATCAATTGATCCTGAGAAAGTGAAACATGTTATGACATGGGAGCAACTGTGAATTGTTTTTTAGTTTTAGATATTCTTGAGTTAGGTGGATATTAACATGGGTTTGTAATAGATTTATCAATGTTGGATTCTTCAATGATTGCTATTACTTATAATGGAATTAAGTTTTCTTATTATGAGAAATGTTATAGTTATTTTGTTGATTAGAAACGTATTTTGATTTTTGCATCGGTGTTGACACTTCCAGAAGTCGGGTATGGCCATGTGGTATTTTTAGATTAATCAATTTCAGGATTGGGTAGTATTATTATATTGGGTGATCATGTCATTTCCTATGGATCTCGTCATCTTAGGTCACACAATAAAAATTACCCAACCAATGACCTTGAACTTGGATATGTGATGCATGAACTTAATAGTGGGCATCATTATCTTTTTTGAGAAAGGTTAATTGTGTATTTTGACCATAAGAAGATGAGTTATATCTTCTCTCAAATAGATTTTAATCTCTTTTAGAGGAGTTAGGTGGAATAACTATAGTATTTTTTACTTTGACATTGCCTATACCCTGGGGAAAGGGAATTTCATCATGGATGATTTGAGAAAGAAACTTCCAACCCAGACCATGACAGAATCATCAAAAGAGTAGAACCTAATTGGTATTTTTTCACAATTTCATATTAGAGCTCAAAAAATAGTATTCATGTTTTCTTTGGATGGTTTTTAGTTGAAATCCACTCTTATCAGGATGATTCTTCAGAAACAAAATCTTAATTATGAGTTTTATATTATTAGAGACACACTTTATAGTGGAGAGACCATTACTGAGTGGTCATTCTCCATGGATGGTATTCTATTTCAGAATGATTTTTTTGTTCCATTAGCGGTAGGAAAAGATGTGTTGGGAGATTTCAATAATTCCCAGTGGGCAGTGCACCCAAGAACCATGAAGTTGTTCTATGATATGTGGTGTTTTTCTATTATGTGTTGAGATGGGGCATTTATGATTTTGTATCCCATTTTCATATATTCCAACATGTTAAGGCCGAGCCCCAGAGACCTTAGGGTTTTATTTAACCACTTCCATTACTGACTTGGATGTGGGATGATATCTCTATAAATGTTTTTTTTTGGGGGGGGTCACATACCCAAAAAAAGAAGAATATGATATGGGTAGTGATCGATCGGTTAATGAAATCGACTCACTTATGAACCATTCACGATAGAACCAAAGTTGATGAGATGGGAAATATCTATCTAAAAGAAATTTTTTGTTTTCATGGAGTTACATCTAATATATACTCTGATATAGATCCCTATTTTACTTCTCACTTTTTTAGAGTCCTTTAGGAGTCACTGGTATCTCAGGTTTTTTTGAGTATAGAATAATATCCTCATTCATATGGATAGAAAAAGTGATCTATATAGATTCTTTAGAATATTTTTTTATATGAATTCATGACTTTAGTGGATATTCAAATGACCATTTAGGGGTGGTTGAGTTTTCTTATAACAATTGTTACCAGTCTATGACCAGAATGGTTCCTTTTGAGTCCATGTATGGCTAGCCTTAAAAATATCCATTGTGTTTGTCTAAGATTGGTGAACGTTCATTGGTTGGACTAATATTGGCTCAAGCGAGGACAACAAATATTAAATTGATTCATCCGATAATTTTGGTGGCCTAGATCAGGTTTAAATATTATACTGATTTTCATCGTAGATAATAGGAATTTTCAATTGGTGATCAAGTGTTCTTGAAATTTTTACCCTGTTTAGGACATCGAAAGCTTAGTCGGAAAGGGATGATAGATCCTCATTTCATGTAAAATTTTTAGGTTGTTTAGTAGGTTGGGGAATTTTATTATAATTTATAAATTTCTCCGAATTTTTCATAAATACATAATCTGTTGCATGTATCATAGTTGTGAAAATATCTTTCTGATCCATCTCATGTTCTAAGATGGAGTGATGTTGATGTTGATCCTGATTTATTTATGACTAAGCATCCAGCCATTATATTTGATTATGAGACCAATTTACTTCATGGGATGATGATACCTTTGGTCCATGTTCTGTTTTATCATGGTTCTAATTCTTATGATACATGGGAGCATGATACGTTAATGAGAGAGTAGTGGAATCACCTTTTTGATATGGAAGCATCTTGAAAAGCTTTCTTGGGATAGAAATTTTTTATGATGGGGAGATTATAACATCACACTACCTTTCAATAAGGTATATTTTAATATTTTTCATTATTTTTCTTTTTCTTTTTTTGGTAGGGCTCAAAAGGAATTGGTAGAATATCTATCATAGAGAAGTTAGGGATTTTTTGGAATTTTCAGCATTATACCTTCTAGTTCTTTAGTCTTTTAGGAATTTACACACCATGTAACATTGTTACATGAACTATAAATTTTAAAATCATTTTTTTAAAAAAAATTGTGTATGGAACTCTATAATTACACAATTTTTATTTGGGTTACACCTCAAGTAAAATATTGAGTTTCAGTTTTAAGTAAGAATTTTGGCACAAAAATATTATTTCCTTCCTCTAGGATTCCATACCTTTTGATCTTGAGCTATCCCCATGAAATTTTAGTGATATCCAACCCCTATGGATCATTCATTTAGTGATTGATCTTTATTTTGGAAGTAGTAAATCTTTCTGGGTAATCAATCTCTCTATCTCTCTATATCTTTCTTTTTTCATCCTTGGAGTTTGATAGATCATATTGGGATTGCTGGGTTTAAAATTTGTGTTGTTGAATCATGTTTCTAGGTTATGTTCCTAGGTCTTTTGTGCCTTATTTCTTATTGGTGATTCCCATTGAGGATGTTTTGTTTCTCTGAAAATGGTAAGTGGTTCCGTATAAGTTTGTCCAATTGAATAACCCCTGTATTTATTGATTTAAATTTAATTGATGTCAATTGTATTGTGAAAATAAAATTTGATGAAAATTGGGATTTAAATTGAAATGGTATTTATTTTGGGGAAACCCCCAATTCAAATGAATTGGGGTACTATTTTAATTTGATGTAAATTATGGGATTTTATTTATTAAATAGATTTTGAGAAAATGGGTTTAAATGATTAGTTAAAACCTTTATTTTTTTTATATTGAAAAGGGATGAATTTATTAAAAACCCATGTTTTGGTTTTTAAGGAGAAATTGGAATATTGAAATTAGAAATGGGGAAATTTTATTTTAAAGAATTTAAAATAAGTTTCCCATTATTGAATATTCTTTGATAACATGAAAGCATAGGTATATAGGGAGTTATTTGGAAAAAATTGCTAATATAGGGATGCCATAGAAATGGATTGATGATTTAAAACTCCAATATAAACTTATTGGAAGACATTATCCACATTGGAATGTTGTTTAGTCCTCTTTAGATAGTGTTGAAGAGACATGTGTGCACATTTCCCTTATCACTATATGAGTGTGTGAGGATCCCACAACCTGGAACTATGATACCTCTTGGATGATAACCATGTTTCTCATTTTTAATGTTTATATATATATATATATATATATCCAATTTTTTGTAAACTATTTCACGCATTCCATGTGAATTTATATAAACTATTTTATATAAAATATTTATTAAGCCATTGTTGGAAATGCTTCCATAAATGGAAATAAATAGCATGTTTTGTTTTAAATATGAAACTATACTTCCATGTCTATTTTAATTGAAATTTAAAGAATTTAACAGTTTAAAATTATTATAATATTATTATTGAACACTATTTGAGACCATACTAAGCTTTTATCTTACACCCAACCTTTGATTTTGGGTGTTTTTAGATATCCTTCTTCCAGGTTCGAGCAAGGGGAAAGCACCACTTGGAGGAGGTTATTATTGTTGATCATTTGATATTTTAGTGCTATTTCTATTGGTACATGGGTTGTTTATCCTATTTTCTAGTACTTTGTGGTTGTACTTTAGGTTTGTATACTTATTTGACTTTAGGTACTAATCTCTATATGGGGTTTTCATTTTAGCATACTGAATTGTATCTATTTATTTCACATTTTTTGTGCAAAAGCCATTCCCAACTTTTCTTGTATGATTCCAAGTGATCGTAACCAACCCGTGGGGATTAGGAATGCCCTTCGTTCCATTTTAGAACCAGATCAGTTATCATGGTACCAGGGTATCTAGACTGGTTCATGAGAATAATTCTAGAAGAAATCTAGTGTGGTTCGATTATGGAGAAATATTCAAAAGTTTTGTAAGATAAGTTTCCTTTATAAAAATACTTTATAGACACAAAACCTTATATTCATGGGATTGTTTGATTTTTTTTGAAATTTAATGTTCCGATCATGGAAATGATGTAAAATAAATATATGTTTAAATTGGGTCACTATAATGACCATTCACTCGTCCAGTACTAAGAGAGGAGTTCTAAAATCATACATATAATGGTACAATACTACTACCATTGTAAATCAATAAAAATATGCACAGGCTTACATACTAATAATACCCTACAAAAAAACCCAAATCATATCATAAAAATTCATTTTCCAATATTCCTAGGCTCACACACCTAATCCAATGACCATGCATCCCAACAATTACAACCACATTATCACAACAAATAACCACTCATCTTTTCATATCTATATATTTCAAGGCATCCCATGTTCCTAAACCAATACATGATCACATGTTCTTGTGTATTTCATGTCATATGAAGCATCCACCAATAATTATTATATAGAAGGCATCCAAATAAATGGGCTAACAGCTCACTCCCAGGATACCCTCATATATCATAACTTATCTCAAGAAAGAATAGTCAAGGAATGATTTTATTTTTTTAATCATACCTAAACTAACCATGAACCTAAGTCATATCTCATCAACACTACACTACTATAAAAAATGCCTTTAATAGTTCTATAAAATCCTTTATCAGTGATAAGAAATCACTTATAATCAAACCATGATTAGAAGGCCAAAACTTTTATCACTGCTAAAAAAGCGATGTTAAACGGGTCCTTTAACATTTCTTTTTTAGCACTGTTAAAGGTCACTTTTAGCAGTGCTTTTTTAGTGCTATTAAAGGGTGCCTTTAACTGTGTTTTTTAGTACTGATAAATGCAATGAAATTAAAGGGGGTAAAAATTTTCAAACACCTATGTGCTCGACCCCTATATTAGCACTTCCAAAACCCCTTAATAGTGCTCCATGACCCATTTATCAGTTCTTTTCACCCTACCACCCATTTTATCAGCACTTTGCGAATTTCCAGCCTCATGGGAATCTTCCTGGATTCGAACCATAGACCTCCCCTTTAAAGATATAGCACCTTTACCGCTACACCATGTTTTTTTATATCTGTATAATGATATTTCAATTTATATATATATATATATATACATATATATATTTACATATATATTTACATATAATTATATAATTATTTTTAAATATATTTATACAATATATGTGTGTGTGATATATATTACCTTTATTTAAATATATTATAAATTATATTCATTTACCTATATTATATTTTAATATATATTTATTTATTAATACACACACATATGTATATTAAAAAATTATAAATATATTTTTAAAATGTAAAAAATGGTTAGATATTGTTTTAAATACACTTTTTATAATATTTATTTATTTAGATACATTAGAATATACATTTTTATGTAAATATATTGATATATGTATTTATATGAGTGATTTATCCTATGTAAATATAAGAAAAAATTTATATATTTAATTATAAATAAAATTATGTTGTGGAAAATGATAAAATTTAATAACCATAATATCAATATGAATGTATTACCAAATAATATATTCATTCCTCACTGAAAAAGTGCAAAAAGATCCCTTTAAATGAGGCTAAAAATCCATCGAATATTAAAAAATTTGGGTACCCCAGCTAAAAACTCAGTTTTAGAGGTCTTTTGGGATTTTATTGCCTCAAAAAATGTGACAGAGGTTTACCTCTGTCACTAAGGGAATAGAGCTCATTGTAGACATAGATTTGATATGTGGTAGATCCCAAACAGATACCCAAATTAAAAGTTATGGTCATTTGAATTTAGAGTTATATTTTCAACTTATTTTAGACCTTTTTTTAATTTTTAGATTATTATTATGTTCAAATTGATATTAAATGACTATTACTCTATAATAATAAGATAGTTATTAATTAAAAATAATTTTTAGTTATTTTGTACGAAATTTTACCAATTATCTTATATATTAAGTGTAAATTCCTATTTACCTTGTCAAAAAAATATTTCAAAAAATATACATTATATTTATATCAATATAAATATATTTATATATTAATATATTATTTTTAATTTTATAAAGTACAATTTTACCAGTGCTTATAAAAAAGTGTTGATAAATCCCCCTATCAGCACTTTTTTAGAGGCATTGTTAAAAGACCACATTTATCAGTGCTTTTTTAAAAGCACTGATATAGAGTAGGCCTTTATCAGTGCCTGTAAAAAAAGAGCTGATAAAGGTGGGTCTTTAAAAACACTTTTTTAGCACTCTTAAACACCCCCTTTAATAGCGCTCTTTTTAGGACTGATAAAGGTGGTCATTAACAGTTTTTTTAGCTAGCACTGTTAAATCCTTATCACTATATTAACTTAATTTTATAGTAGTGCTAGGGTATCTTTTCTAGTCTATGGACCATAATCCTATAATCCACATATCATTGATAAATACTAATTCATTCATCCCAGATGTTATAAGTAAATCTACATTCCAATAAACCCAATCTAGGATTTTGATTCATATATGGCACTCCCATACATAGGCCAAACTACCCATTCTATGGCGGTAATCCTCACTTTGTATCTACATACTAGATTACCTCATCAAGGATCATACATAATCATCATTCATATATAAACAAAATCAATCAATAAATTATGGTAGAATATCCCTATTTTGACAAAAACACAGCCTGAAATAATCTTATCAAAGTCCCCAATGTCATAGTTTTAAAAAATTAGTAATAGGCATGACTTTTTATTACTCTATACACACCCTCTACTCAAAAGGGTATAATACACCTCAACCACACTTTATCCCTTCTAATCCACTCTCATGTAGGTAAAACAATGCACATAAGACTCATATAATAAGTTATCATGTAAATTCCAAGAATAAATAACTAGTAACCATCTTCTCGGTTAAGTAGAGTATCATCAACCAATTATATAGTAAATCATTGTATAACTTGTTATTGGCACATTAAATAAAAAATCCAACATCATAACTTAGTTATCAATCACACACACATGAATTTTATGCCGAACCTGTATTTTGAATATAATTCATGAGAAAATACTCATTTTCCCGACTAGGATAAGAGTAAAACAATAAAAAAGTAATATATAACATCACCCATTGAAAAATAAATTCAACTATAACAATTTAATATAATAACAGCAATCCCAAATCCCCTGAAACATATATTTCAACCCATATATGTATTATTCAGTCACAAGAACCACTTTTATCCTAGTTTTTTTCAGAACTATATACATCTACCATATCCCTTATAGTAATACAAATAAAATAAATTTATGATACCACTTTGAAACATCTCTGACCAAGTCACATACCAAAAGGTAAGATGAGTTTCACATGACCTCAAACACACTTACCCATACCCTAGAGGTTACTAAATATTAGTGGGGGACTAATAAAACAATTTGGGGATGTAATACCCTTAGTATAATCACAAGAAATAATAATTAATAATAGAAATTTACATAAAAAATACAACTTAAATAACAACCCATGTATTTTAAACATAAGGATAACTATAATAAATACATCATTATATTATAGAAAATGGAACTGGTATAGGAAGACATTCACATATAATAACAGGATGACCTAATAGCCTGATTATAGTGAACTAGGATTTCTATATATGGATTTTACATGTTTTTAGATAGATATTCAATACATTACACAAACATACTCTTAAGGACTATAATAGTTTAGTTCCTTTGGAAACATGTAAAACAATCTCCTTAATTATTGGAAGATCTTCAATATATCACAAAAAAATATTCCCCTTTTGTACTATTCATAAGCAACCCATATTTAAAACATTTATTCATAAGATGTGGAAATCAAACATAAGAAAGATTGAGGTCAAATGCTCAGTAAGGGTAGAAAAGGGAGATATATAAGCATAACATGATCATGAGTTCATGAGGATATGATCATAACATTTGAAAACCATATCCTGCATATCAAAGATCATAATTATTAGTCATGGAATAAAGATTTAAAGTTCATAAGACATGAATCATAATGGAATTAAAGAACATGATCTATGAGAGAAGATAATTGGTATAAGACATATATTTGTAGCATATGTATAAGCATAGAAAAAAATATTTCAATTCTACCTACCAATACATTCAAAACATGTTAGGAATGGGATAACCACCCAGATAACTACTTAGAGATTGGGCTATCCGAACATTAACCCTATATTATGGTATTAGGATAACCACATGTGTTCTGTCCTCTTTAGGATTGGTATAACCACTCATATACCCTTTGAGAACCTAGAAAATTTATCATTACCCAATGCATTGAAGGGAGATATAGGTCCCACCTATCTCATAATAAAAATCATACATATGTGTTCCAAAAGATCATAAAACATTCATTATATCATAATTCATGAAATGTAATTAGTTTTATAAACATTTAATTGTATCATAAATTATGGAAAAGATACAGGTTTCACAATCATTTCATAATTTCATCATAGCATAACCCATGAAAGTAAACAGGTTTCATAATCATTTTATCATGGTACAACATGTAGAGAATTATTTGAAAAGATTACTTTGGAGAATTTCTTGAGGAATATAACTTTTATTTGAAACCCACTTTTTTAGAAAATAAAACATTTTGAAAATAATTTTCTTTTAAATTAGACTTGAAAAATTATAAATGAATATTTATAAATAATTTAAAACATTTATTGATGAAAAATACATATCCTCTTTTAAAAACACTTTTTAAAACACAAAACATTTTCAAAATCATTTTAAATTTGAAATCATTTAAAAAAATCACTAATACTAAGGAAACAATTTTTTTCAAAATATCTTAAAAATTTATATGGTAGGCTTGAAATATTTGAGTTGTCTTGATTTTATAAATACTTTTCATTTAGTGTTTGTTAAGAGAAAATATGTTTTCTCGATTTTAGTAAAAACCTAATGGGAAATGTTTGGAAAATGAAATGAATATTACTTTAAAAAATATCTATAAAAAGTAAAATATGGTTAAAAATTTCATAACTAAACAATTTGAAAAATGATAAAAGAGTTTTTGAGAACATTTTTAGAAAACATGAATTTAGAAGAAAAATGGTTTTCGGTCGAAGAGAGAAATAAAGATGATTTTTCTTAAAAACATTATTTAGAACTCTTGAGTAAATAAAGAGATTGAAATGAATTAAAAACCTATATTATCAAGAAATAATTAGATGAGAATAAAATTCATGAGTTTATTTAATGATATATCATAATATTTCATCACTAGAAGCATTATCATTAATAATCTTGATAAATGATGAGATTGTAACATAAAATATTTACCACTTTAGTAAATTTAAACTGTAATCCCCATGAAATAATATCATTAAATTTAACTTAAAATATAATGAAAAGAAAGATATTCATAATATATCATGTAAAAGGGTAGCATATATACCTCAAAAAAGAATATTGGTTCAACACATAACTTATTCCTATGAGATGGAAAATTAAGATTAAAAACCCTTACCACTTTGGTAACACTAGAACTGTAAACCCAATGAAATAGACATCTACAACTGGTTATTTTGATCCCCATAAATTTAATTATAAGTTGTCTCACCCAAATTTACCCATGTTTTTATGGTTAAGCAGTCTCTTTTAGTTTAACTTGGGTTGTCAAATCCTCAGATACCTAAGAAGAAACCTAAAGACACGTACATTCTATAGACTATTTTTGGCGATGAAATGACCAACTTTGGGTTGATTTTATATAGTTTTAAGTGAAAACTAAGAGTCTTAATTGAATTCAATTTTAAATAATTATTTTATCTGAGGTTATCACTTGGGGTGGATTGGATGCATTCATTTTTTAACTAATTCAATTTCTTATATTCGAGATGGGTTTATATAAGAAGATCGAACAACATAATCACTTACTGGTTTAATACCTACACACCCTAATATTAATTTCCTATACACTTATAAGATCAATGTTTTGAGCACTCTAAGTTAAAGGTTCTTATTTGTAACTGAAGTCGGTGGCCTTAAATTCAACAAGGACGAAGCAGTTTAAAAATCTTCAAAAAATATCTCAATTAAAAGAAGTGATTAGACATTAATGGGGTGAGAAATAAAATCCAATACATACCCTTTCTACTTCCTTAGATCAAACCATAAGTGGTTTATCCCACCATTTATTCTATGGTTTCAATGTAAGTGGGAAGTAAACTCATGAGGGATGAATTGAAGAAGTAAAAAAACAATAGAAAGAAAATGAACACTCTATCATTGTGTGAATAATTTCCCATGGTTTGGTTTGAAAAATCTCACACCTTGGAGAAATGGTGTCAAAATTACAAAAAAATAATATAAAATGAGAATTATAATAAGTTTTATTTATAAGATAAGGTGATTCGAGAAATTGACAAATTGAAGAAAAGCGATTATAATATCAAATAGGCAGTATAACCATACAATGAAACAAAGAACAAAATATGATCTAATACTTCACCACCACTACATTAAATAGGCTTTTTTGAAACCTTGGTTCGATCCTATAATATTTTAAGTCACCTAAATTTTGGGGGCTTATATGCTGGAAAGTTAAGGGAGAGTGGATTTTTCAACCCTTGACAAACAATATAATCCAACTTCCATCCACTAAATAGAGGCATAGAAATGAGATTACAGATGGCCTAATTTTTGTGTTACATTGAATAAAAAATGAATATACTAATTTACCCTAATATTATATAAAATTTCATCCCAAATTGATATTTTTTTTGCGATATATATGTAAAATGGTGGGTTGTTTTTCTGAGCTGCAGAATCTGGACCAAATTTTTATCTCCAAATTGGGCCACATAAAACTCTTAAAAAAACTTCTAATTATCTCTTTTTATTATTGTATGAAATTTTCCCATAATTTATTATATATACATTTAATATTTTATATTCATTGGGCTTGTATATTTTCTTCTATAATAATTTGAATGGGATGTTATCCATTTCACTTCACCCAAAATGTTTTTGGATCAAGGCCAACTTTGGTGGTCTTCTAATGTGAATCTTCGAGAACTCAAAAAGTTTGAATTGTTCCCAATGGAATAGGAAACCTTAAAATTAAATATTAAAGTAAAATCATGAAAAAAAAATTTGTGAGGTGTTCAAATATATATTACGTAATATTACACTTTAATAAAGAATTATAATCATAATGTGAAATAGTGTTTAAATTTTAAAATGAACTAAAACTGGTGTTTAAGAATAATGAATAAAAATAATATTATAATATAAAAAATTAATATTAGTCTCTTTCGTTGGATTATCACACCCCCTCCAACTTGTGTTTTTCTAGTCTGGAGAAAAATATATCTCAAAAATATGAAATTCGACTTCCCTTTTCCCAAAACATTTTAATACACAATGCTCACCAAAAGATCACATACCAAACAATTATAAAACCCATAAAAATCATTTAAACACAAGATAGGTTCATGATAATATCCCAATCCCAAGCCCATTCCTTTCTAAAAATTCATCACAATATTTCATCCAATTCTGATTAAGCATGATGATGTGTTGCGCATCACAATAGACATAGGGGTTTACCATTATTCAAGGGATAAAATATGTAAGTGCTAGGTTGAATCACATTTTAATATTAATAAGAGTATTCATTTTTTTTTTTTTTGAAATTTTTACATGGTAATTGAAATTGAAGCCAATCCAGTCAACCCTTGTAGAGAGACTTTGTAGATGACTCCCAGGCTCAAAGACCTTAGAGAACCAAGTGAAGCTCACATACTTGGGAATTTACTCAAGTTAACTCAATAAAAAACAAATTCAAATTACCAAAAATAGAGATAAAATAACCAACTATAGGCTAGAAAACTATGGAGTCATGATCCCCATGTTCCTAAAGCCACACATTAGTTAAATCCATTACTCTACATGCAATTGGTTTTTTTTTTATTTTTTTCTTGATTGATTTTTTTCTGAATACTCATATTAAATTTAAAATGATCACCAAACCTATTCCATTTATTATGGGACCTTGAGAACTCAAAAAAATACCCCACAATCTGAAGGTCGTGTGTTGTGTTTTTTTATTAAATGGTTGAAAATAGAAATGGTGAAAAATCCCATCGGACAACTTCAATTTAAAAAAATTATGATCATAAACTAAAACATTCATTAATATAAGAATAAAGTCATGAAACATTATTTGATATTCAATTTCAACATTTTCAATGTGTACTATCATGTTTTATGGTTAAAGAATTTTTTTCTTTCAATTTATACATATAAAATTTTATTTGACATTATTTTTTTATTCTTTTCATCCCCCCCAACATAAAATAACATTTTCTCAAGTGTTTAAAGAAAAGAAAAATATAAATGGGTTAGAGGTAGATAAAATCACTTCCAAAATAAATTTAAAAATTAGAATCATGAAATGAAGTCACCTGCTGGTCAAAGTTGAAGTTCGTGTTACTCACATTCAATCCCTTGATCTCTATGTTACTCATAGAATCCTCATCAAAGATAATAGTTTGTGTTTTTACACCTAGAGGAAATATGATTTTCCCAAAAATTCATCAATCCTTGTAGTCGTTGAAGCTAACACCCCAATATAATTAGAAACCATGGGAACCCCTTGAGGTTACCTTAATTAAAAATAAACAAAAAAATGAATATAAAAAAGTACAAGTTTATTTTGAAACTACAAACCTTGAGTTAGTGTATATGTAAAGTTCGGGTTTCCTCCAACAAATCACTATTTTTAATGTCGTTATCCCAACATGGACCCTAAATATATCAAATGTGTTCAGGTTCATTGGTTGTATTAGTTAAATCCTCCATTGTTTCTTGTTTATTTAATGATTCAATGAATGGTTTTAACCTATGACCATTGACTTTGAAGACATGGCCACTAGTGGGATCCAGAATATCTACTACCTCATGAGGGTAAACATGAGGCAGTATGTATAGACCTGACCATCTTGACCATAACTTTCTTAGGTTTAAATGAAGTTTTGAACTATACATGAGTATGAATTTTTTCAGTTCAAAGTTTTTGACTTTATATTCCTATATTGGTAGTCTTGAACTCTAGTTTTATTTATCCTTGAATCTTCATAAGCCACCATCATAAGTTCCTCATGTTTATTAAGATCTGATTTTCTTGTTTCTTCGACTAAAGAAATGTCAAAGTTCGTTTTTGGGATTTCCCAAAAGGCCTTATGTTCAATTTCAATAGGTAAATGGATTTCTTTTCCATAAAACAACCTATATGGTGACATTCCTAGTATGTTTTTGAATGTGGTACGATATTCCCAAAGGGAATCGAAGAGTTTCCTGGACCAATCTTTCCAATAGGGATTGACAGTTTTTCAATAATTTTCTTAATCTCCCTATTTGCTGACTCACCTTGACCATTGGTTTGAGGATGGTATGAAGTGTAAAATTTATGAGAAATCTCATACTTATAAATGAGTGAATAGAATAGGAGATTCCAAAAATGGGCTCCTTAATCACTAATTAAATCCCTTGGAATTCTAAATCGATAAAATATGTGCTATTGAAAAAATAGAATCCCAACATGATGGTTGTTGGACTTGGTAAGAATGGACTCAACCCATGTTGAGACATAATCAACATCTAAGAGTATTTAGTGGTATCCCCTAGTGTTTGATAAGGGTCCCATGAAATTAACTCCCCAAAAATCAAAGATTTTGATGACGATAATGGGAGTAAGGGGAATTTGATTCCTTTTGGTAAGGGATCCTAATTTTTGACATTCGGGACAAATTTGGAAGAATTAGTAGGAATCCTTTGTGAGGTTAGGCCATTAGAAACCACTTTGGATGACCTTTTTAGTGGTTTTATTTGGGGAAATGTGGCTTCCACATGCCTCTCCATGACAGAATTTTAAAATAAACTCTTTCTCAAAATTGGAAACACAGATCAGGAAAGAACATGGAGTGGTAAATATCATCAAACACATGTCATTTGACATAAAAAAGGAGTTTCTTCTTAGCTTGGGAACCTTGGAATTTTGGAATTTCACCCATCACCAAATGGTTTTCTATGTCAACAAACCATAGAAAATCACTCATATAAAAGTGGTGCTCATTGGGAAATAAATCAGACACAGAAAGGTGATGTGAGTTGTGTTTGAATTATATCCTTGAGATATTATCAAATACAACATTTTCAACACCATTTTAATCATTAATGGTTAAATCGAACTCTTTAAGAAGAAGGACCCACCTAATAAATCTATCCTTGGATTCTTGTTTTTGTAAAGGGTATTTTTGGGATGAATGATCAGTGAATACAATTATGGGTGATCTTAAGATATAGTACATGAATTTATCGAAGAAAAATAAAATTGTAGGTAACTCTTTCTCATTGGTGGTGTAGTTGATTTGTTCATCATTTAAAGATTTTCTTGCATAAGAAATAACACATGGATTTTTATCACACTGTTTTCCTAAGACTACTCCTACAGCAAAGTCACTCACATCACACATGATCTCAAATAGGAGTTTCCAATTTTGATATTTCATGGTAGGTGGAGAGATAATAGCTGACTTGAGTGTATATAATGATTCCTCACTGCTTTCTGTCAATAAAAACGGATCCTCTTTCACCAATATAGTAAAAGGTGGTTGAGAAATATAGATGAAATTCCTAATAAACCTTCTATAGAAACCATTATGTTCTAATAAGGACCTCACTTCCTTGAAATTTTAGGATAGATAAGGTCATGAATGATATCGACCTTAGCTGTATCAACTTCAATCCCTCTACCATAGATGAGATGGTCTAGATTTAGTCTCTCAATTACCATGAAATGGAATTTTTCCTAGTTTAGGATGATATTCTTATCCTCATATCTTGAAAACCCCCTTTCAACATTCATAAGGAATCCCTAAAAATTATCCCCAAATATAGAGAATTTATCCATGAAGACCTCTAAACAATCCCCCACCATGTCCGAGAAAATTCTCATCATGCACCGTTGGAATGTACGAGGGGAATTACATAAACCAAAGGGCATGCGCTTGATGGAAAAAGTGTTGAATGGACTAGTGAATATTGTTTTTCCTTGATCCTCTAAGGAGACCTCAATTTGATTATACCCTAATAATTCATCTAGGAAGTAGTATAATTGATAACTCGACACTCGCTTGAGGACTTGTTCAATGATGGGAAATGGGAAATGGTCATTCTTGGTACATGAATTGGGCTTCTGATAGTCAATGTAGACTCTCCACCTACTACTGACCCTTGGGGGGAAAAGATCACTATCCTCATTGGTGATCACAAAGATTCCATATTTCTTAGGTTCAACATGAATTGGGCTTACCCACTCACTCTCAGTAATGGGATAGATGATACCCGCTTTCAAAACCTTAATAAGTTCATTCCTTACTGTATCCATAAGATTGGTATTGATTCTCCATTGAGGTTGATGATATGGTTTGGATTCGGATTCAAGAAAAATCATATGAGTTCCAATGAGTGGTCTAATCCTAATAATATCATAAAGGGTCCATCCAATTTCTTTCTTATGATTTTCTAGGACATCCTGAATCATCCTCTCTTGATTTGATTCAAGAGAGAAAGAAATGACAATGTGAAATTCTTGATTGTACCCAATTAATTCATACTTGAGTGATGAAAGTAAGACCTTAAATTCAAGATCAGATTGGTTAACACTTTCGATGGTAGTATGGGACTTTGTATCAAACTCAGTCACATTTTCCAAATTTTTTGATATAATTGGTTCCTTTTGAAAAAACGTTTCAGCCACCACATTGGCCAGATCAATGTCATGAATATGTATAGACTCAATGTTATTGATTTCACTAATGGTATCATTGATTAGTGATTTTAGAAAATCATCAAAAGATCTTTCTAAAAGAGATTCAATCCAATGAGACAAGTTTACCTCATGTGAAAAAAGAAAACAAATCCATTCTTGAATTAAACATACTTCAATAATTCTTTGATGTCCTCTAGTTCACTATCAACACTAACAATCTAGTTAACCTCATTAATATCTTCATCATCCCATATTTGAGAGTTTTTATTGTAGATATTAAAATCATGGCTCATGTCTTCGAAGGTTGTTTTCGTGTTCCCATGCCTAACTCAGATAACTGAGTTGATTGTTTCTAAGAAGTGATGACCAAGGATGATGGGGGTTTTCTTTATAGGACCTAATCTTGGGTGATTTTCAAGAAAAATGAAGTCATTAGGGTAAATGAAATTTTCAAATTTCACCAAAACCACCTTTAATATCCCCTTAGGAACTCGAATGGTGGTACTCACATTAGCAGCCAAAAGTACTTGGTTTTAATGTGAAAATTTCCTTTTAAAATTGAAAAGTCCTTGAGGTACATTGAGTTGGAAGGAATGGTTTGGATTTCTTCAATAAGTGGAATGATCAACTTAACTGGAGAAAAGATTTCCCTCAAAGTTTCATTTAGTTCTAGTTTATATTATCCTCTCATGCATTGAGGGAAGGGAGAAGGTTGTTTGAGTGTTTAGTGTGGTTGTGGTTCCTTCCCATGATCATTGGGTTTTTCAAAATATGTGGTTGGTTCTTCATCATATTCAAGTGTTATTGGAGCTTTTAATGCTTCTGTAATTGTTGTTTTAGGTTTCTCAATGGATTTACCACTTATTAAAATAGTCACTACTTTTATTTATTAATAAGAGGGTTTTGTGTAACTGGATTCTCCCCTTAAGGTTGAGGATGGTACCACCTGAGTAGGAATGGGTGCCTTTCTAGTTTTAATGGTTTGTATCTAATGTTTTAGGGATGAGACTTCTGAGTTCATTTTCTCTATTAGTTTACAGAAC
Organism: Viscum album; assembly: GCA_963277665.1. NCBI lineage: Eukaryota > Viridiplantae > Streptophyta > Magnoliopsida > Santalales > Viscaceae > Viscum > Viscum album. The sequence goes on from OY728159.1 coordinate 1,495,007,431, forward strand.
TATTCAAATATTGTTAGAGGGATTGATTGGGTAGGGTCTTGTCCTGGTTGGTTTATCCCCAAAGGATAGTTTGGTTGTTGTATTGGTTACTGGATGGGTTGTTGTTTTTGGATAGGAGGATGTTGGTATTGTATTGGTTGTGGTTGGAGCTGATTATTATTTTTAAAATTTTGTGTAGGGTAGGTGTTTGGTCATTATGGATGACTAGGATGTTCGATGGATTGTTGGTTATCTTTCCAATATAATCCTAGATGGTCATTGTACCTTGGATTGAAAATATTTTTCTACTGTGGATTTTAAAATTTCATATAATTGACCTCCACTGCTGGTCCTCTTGAAAGAACATCCTTAATGGAAGGGATGGTTGGGTAGTTTTCAGTCTTGTTGTATTGCTTTCACAAAATTTTAAAGCATTCTCAACTGTTTAAATTTTATATACCCTCCTATGATCGATCTCCTCAACCTTCCTAGTGAGTGCAGAAATTTTTTACCTAAGGTTTTTCTCCTCCCTAAGAGTGTTAATTCCACCAAATTTGGGTGTATTTTCATAGTAAGGTGATGTTCCTCATGTTTGGTTTTGTTCGGCCAGTCCTTCTAGAGAATCGTAAGCATCATTTGGGGCTTTGTTTTTTAAGGTTCCATTATACATCATGTCAATGAATTGATTGTTTCCCATATCCAACCTTTCATATAATATTTAAACTTGTTCTGGGATTGAAAATCCATGGTGAGGTACCATGTTGAGTGTTTATTTGAATCTTTCTCATGTTTCATAAAATGACTCGCCTTCTTTTTCAAAAAAGTTTTGGATACTTTTTTTAAGTGAAATTGTTTTGTGATGGGGGAAGTTTTTTGTCGAAATATCTTTTTAATTGTTCCTAATATTCTATTGATACAGGTCTAAAATTGTTTAACCAATTATTTTCTTGGTCCTTTAGTGAAAAAGGAAATAGATTCATCTTAGCTGACCCAAGTTGATGTGGTGGGAACATGGTTCAACAATGTCGTTGAACTCTTTGACATGAATGTATGGCATTTCAAACTCCATCCTATGGAAGTTTTAAAGTTGGTATAGGATATGAGGTTTGAAGACATATTGGGCTTCTCCTATGGAATAATGCCAAATGCAAGAGGGTTCATTGGTCTAGGTTGTTTTGAGGTAGTCATTCACGGTTTATCGACTAAATTATCCAAGTTTAGGGCTGGCTCATTTAGATTTCCTTTTTGGTTTCCTCCTAGTTTTATGAGTTGGTTTCTTTCTAGATCTTCCATTGAAATGGGCTCAATTTTTGAATTCGGCCTATTAGGATGATTATGATCTAATGGAAAAAATAACCCTTTATGTACTTCACTGTCATATACATGACTTATTTTGAAGTTAAATTTCATTTATTTTCCTTTCATTCTTTGTTTTGGATGGTTTCCAAAGGTTTTATGGAGAAATAGATGAGTTTTCATGAATTGAGCCAAACCGTGAGTCCAATTCCAGATTTAAAAATAAAATTTGTTTCCTTTATAACTTTTTCATTTTTTAATATTTTTCCTTCATTCCAATTCCTAAATGGTATCCTCTGAACTATTATCACCAAAATATAAATTTGGAGCCTTTATAAATCCATAATTATGGTGGATATGGGTTTTTATTTAAGATATTGGGCCTGCCCGAAGGCCCATTTCCTGCATTAAAAATAATTTTTAAATTTTTTATATATCCTTCACTATTTGCGGTTGTTCGATTATTCCACCTCCCACTCGACCCTAAGAAACTCAGGCGCGCTCTCATTGCCTTCCCCCCCTCCTTGGAGCTATTTGAAATCGCGAGTTAGGGCTGATCTTCATAGGGTGTCTCAAATCGGCCAGAATTGAAGAGGTAACTTCATCCCTTCTTAACTCTCTCAATTATTACTCTTTTACCTCCATTCCAGTTCCCAAATTACCTCCTCTATCTTTTTCGATGAATCCCTGAATTTTAGCTATTTTCAATTTCAGCAACTATTGTTTTTGGAGTGATTAATTCAGGATACTTCAAGTAGGTGAGTCTATTTCTTTCCTCTTTCAAATTTCTTAGGGTTTCTTCCCTAATTCATGAATTATAAAAATTCCAGAAGTTAGGGTTCGTGAATAGGTTCTAAATTACTGTATTTTGGGTTAAATATTGAGGTTTTAGGTTTCTTTTAACTTCCTTGAGGTGCGGCGGTCATGCGGTTGATGTTTCGCCCCAATATTTGAGGGTTTCGACACATTCGGTAGGTGATTCCATAGATAACCATTTAATTATGAGTTAGTTTGCTTGATTAAATAATTTTACATGTTCATTATGTGTTGTGCATTATGATAAAACCATTTTTCGTAGCAATAGTAAAGCATTTGTTTTTAAAGTTACATTTTTGCTTGAAGTGTGTATTTTTCAAATGTATTTCGTGTGTTATCTTTTGTGGTAGTTTTGTAAAATGTAGAAGTGGTTTATTAGTTGTTGAAATGGGCTTCCAATTATGGTTGGGCAATGATATAGTTCCATGTGGGCCTAAAAAGGGGGTGTATTTGAATGGATTTATTTGTATAACCTTGTTATACTCCTTGAAAGTGTTTTATGGATTTGTGTGTTCTCATGGGTATCTTTTGTGATATTATTCAAGGTGATTATATAACATTTGAAAGTGAATTATTACATGTTGATTGGGCTGAAAATTCTGTTTTGGTAGGGTCTTGGTGTGATTTTGGCTTAAAAAGAGGTTTTTGAAATGGATTTTATGTGCAAAGTTTGGGTATACTCTTTGTAATTGTTTTATGAATGTTTTGAATGGTTTATTGGGTTGTGTAATAGGTGAAACTATATCAACAAACTATTTTGGTAGGAGTATATTTTTAAAAGGTCCATTTCATTTGTGAAAATTTTGTTATGTGATATGTATCATCCTGGAAATATTTTATTAAATTGTTTGAAGGAGATATTGAGGAGTGAAAGTGATGTGAAAGTGATGTGGAGTGTTTTGTGTGAGTGTGATGTGAAAAATTGAATTTTTGATTATGAAAGAAGTGTTATATTCCATTTTTGTGGGATGTAATGTGAGTTTAAATATCTTGTAATTGTTTTATAAATTTTTTTAATGGTTTTGTGGAAGTGTTGGAGAAATGTGAAACGTGTTGTGGGCCATTTAGGTGTGATTCGGATTTCAAAATCATTTTGAATGAAAAATGGATTTTTGTGACTTGTGTGGTATACATATGGGCTGTTTGGTGAATTTTTAATTTGGAAATGATATTTTCATGTTCAATGTATATTTCTTGACTAGTTGAACTTGTTTGAGCACAAGGGGAAAACCTGGGTATCTAGGTGGGTGGACGTGTACTAGTATGCTAATGAATCCGTGGGGTTTGGCCTCAGTTTCACTTAGCAAGATTGACGCTTAAAACTCTAACTAAACTATGATGATGTTGATTGGGGACCACTAGGTTATGGGTATGTTCCCTACTAGTGTCTTGTGCACAAGAATGGATATTTGTGATGGTTACTCTCACCGAGATACGAGGTACCTGGGACCCACAGCTAGCTAGTGCCTAGGGGTTACTTCCTATTTCTTGTGCTCATTATTCACTTTGTACATACTATCGGCATATGGTATTGCTGGCTGGAAAATTCAGTAGTGTTGACATTATTTTTAAAAGTGTTGATTCTTAATGATAACCCACTTGAAAACTGTTTTTATTCAAAGTTGCATCTTTTAGAAATTGTAACTAGCTTTTCATGTTTTTGAAAACTTGCATGCTTTTCATCTTTAAATGTTTATCACATGGAATATCTTAGTGGTGGTATCCTACTGGGCATTGGCTCACACCCTACTTACACCCTTGGGTGTATGTATACATGGTTATTTTTGTTGTCGCAGGTTGGGTACAGTTTTTTTTGTTCCAGTGGTTCGGGTTTCTAGCAGGTCCTTGGTGGTGAAGTCTTGTGGAGGTGGCTTGAGGGCGGTGCCCCTTGCCATGGGGGTTCTTGGGCTGTCCTTATTTGGATTTTTACCTTTGGTATAGACCTTTTGAGTTGTTTTAAGCCATGTAATTAAGTTCTGAATTTTTGTAAAAGATTGTTTGGTTTGAAAAATCCAGATTTGTTTCATTGGATTCTTTTGTTGTTTTATGTTTATAAACTCAGGTAAATCATTCCCAATTTTCATTTTATGATGCCCAGGCACTTGTTCCAGCCCGTGGGGATCGGGAACGCCCTTTGGGCCTTGTCACGGGCTGGGTTTTGTGCCATTTTTTGTGGTGATCGATTCGGTTCGTGACAAAATGGTATGAGAGGGAGGTTCAGGTTAACACTTTGGGTCATGTTATTTGGGGAAGAGTCAGGATAGTCTGGAGTTAGGATTGTTGGGACATGGAATTCTAGTTATGGGTAGTGTGTCTGATCACCACACCTCATAATGAGATTCAAGTTTCCAAGAGAAGTCGGGATTTATCTAAGTCCTTCGGTTTTCTTGGTTCGATGATGATTAAGGGAAATGAAAAGAGAGTTGGGTTAATGGTCCTAGTGAGCTCACAAGGCCTGGAAAGCCATGTGGAGCCAAGGATATTCCCTAGAACACTCTCTGTGATAGTGAAGTGATTAGAATATGGCTACCAACCATATTTCCAAGTCACCCACTGAAACTAGTTTCCACTTGCACTATTTTGTGCTTAGGTTTTGAAACCTTAGCACTTTGGTTTTAAGAAGTGTAAAGTTTTTGTGAGATGATTTTCAAATAAAGAGGGAATGGTTTGGTTTATGAAATGGCGGAACTTAATTTTCAGAATTGTTTTGAAATGTAAAATGGTGTTCTTACACCTCTTTGAAAGCAAGAACTATATTGAAGTTGGTTTTAAAAAGTGTTTCCAATAGAGTTTTCTAAACAATCGGAGTGTGTTTTAATGGGATGAGATGTTTTGAAATTGATGTGAATATCTTGAAAGTGAGTTATTTTCTAAATGTTTGTGACTTTCTGAAAATTTTTGTAAGATGTGAGTTGGGATTTTGATCTCATGGTTAGTAGTTATGAGAAAAAAGGATGTGTTGGTTGACCGTTTTGGTTTTGAAAAGTGGAAAGAATTTTTGTTTTAACCTTTGGTATTTCCATTAGCGACCACATGCATGGGGTTATATGGGATGATGGATGGTGATGGGACAACTGGATGAGTGTCGGGATGGATATGAGGAGGGTTTCTGGTGTGGCACAAAAACATGCATGTGTGAGGCCCATGGGGTACCATTGGTGGATATGCTTACTGCTAAACTGTTTGTTCTCAAATAATTACTTTTAAAGAAAAACATGATGTCTTGATGAATATTTTTGTATGGTTTGTATTATGGGTTTTTGAAAATGTTGATGTTGTGGGATGTTTTGATTCCAAGAACCCCTTCTGTTTGAACTGTGTTTTGGGTTTGTGTTTGGTCGGTAAGCTGTGTTTTAGGGATGGTTAGTGGTCTCTTTTGAAAAATGTTTTGGGATGCCTTTACAATAGTTCCCTTCATGTGTTTGGAGCTGGTTTATGGCTTGTTTTGACCAATAGACCAGATTGGTTGGGTCCTTGGGTTCTCTCATTGGATAAGGTACGCCCCCATTAAAGGTTAATTCATAACTGAAGCGCAACCCAGATTGTTTCTCCATTGGAAAATCCTCCAGTTGATCAATATAAGAAATCTATTTCTTGAGCTTTTTAGATTGAGTATATACCCTTTCCTTTATTGGTTTTTCATATCCTCTTGTAGTGGGAGATTGATTATGGATGGTTGAAAGTGACCTTAGCCTCTTAAGTTTCCTAATTTTTCGAAGGTGGAAGTGTTCTGGTGTTGTTAGCATGGATGAGTATTTGGATAGTGTCTAAGAGGAACTCTCAGTCCTTCATAGTCTCTTCGAAGAAGGAGTTCATGTTAAACAACTAGTGTGGGAAATCTGGTCATGAGAGGATATTATGGCCACTTTCTAGAATTGTGTGTTGTTTTGGGATGTTGTACAAGTTCCCTCTCTATTCATTGTTTATATCAGTCATAATGGTCATGTTCGGTGATTCCTCATGATGTCATGTGCTCGATTGACTGTAAAGGTGAAAGTTGGGCAATCATCTGTGAGTCTCTATTATGTTGGGAGAATGTCTCCCTTGAAAAAAAATAAAAAGAAATATTCCATTTTAGAGGAAGGTGAGTATAAGTGTTCTTTACTTCTATTGTTTCTCACCCGAACAAACAAGGTGTGATGTGTGTACATATTCTAATCCCTTGTTTCAGTGAAATATCAATTTAGGGTAAAGTGAGTTTGGAATGTGTTATGTCTTGGAAAAAACTTATCGGGGGGATTGTGGTGTAGTTGTTGTTTGAAACGAAAGAAGAATTCTCATTCAGGTGGTTTCCAAAGCCTAACTGCGAGGCCGAAGATGCTTCAATATTTTGAGCTCCAGCCATAGGTCCCGGAGAGAAGATGGCGCGTAGTCAGGGGAAACCCCAGTGTTATTTAAACCCTTGTGCAAAGTCTTATCCTCAATATGAAAGATAAGAAGAGTTTAAACCTATGGTGTCATCGTATTTCTTATGTTGTTCCCGTTCGGTGGAAATAGGTGGAGGGTCTTGTACCCATGTCATCACACAATGTTATTCCCTCCCTCTTTGGATTCCATTGAGTCTTTAGAGAAAGGTATGAAGTTTGGCTAGACAGGTTGACCACACAGTTTGCACTTGGTTAGTAGTGACCATGCCCCCCAAAAAAACCATGTAGATAGAAGAATCTCCACTATTAGTTCATGGTTTCCCAAACCATGCAGACTAACCATGTGGTCTTCCCAACACTTTATATTTTGGGGTCTTTCCGTACCGGCTCATGCTGGTCGATTAAGATTGTTGGTTCTTATGGTGGGGAGCCTATTTTTTTTCCCCCATACCAATAACGTAGATTTATCCATGATCAAGGATTGGTGGTAGGTAGTCTCATTCGGATCTATCAAGCTACCTAAATCTTCTTTGAGTAACCATTGAGATTGGAGAGTGCCCAATGGTTTAGTTATAGTAAGGTATGTGTAACCTAGTTCGATGTTGTTGTTCGTTTGAGTGAATTGCCTGAGTCTTGTCCTGATAGTGTTTGAGGTGTTTTCCTTTGGGATAAAGCCTGAATGTGATTGATTGTTTCAGGAAAGTGGTGTATGATTTTGTTGTGAATTATTCCTTCCTTAATTGATCAATGGAGGTGTTTTGGCCTTTGGGGGCGAAACCTGGAATGGGAGTACATCTTGGTTTATCAGTTCGGTTTGGCTTTTGTATCTGGCCTTTCTGTAGCTTTTTGGGGACGGAAAGTTTTCATGGTGGGGAGAATTGTCAGATACATGACTTATTTTGAAGTTAAATTTCATTTATTTTCCTTTCATTCTTTGTTTTGGATGGTTTCCAAAGGTTTTATGGAGAAATAGATGAGTTTTCATGAATTGGGTCAAACCGTGAGCCCAATTCCAGATTTAAAAATAAATTTTGTTTCCTTTATAACTTTTTCATTTTTTAATATTTTTCCTTCATTCCAATTCCTAAATGGTCTCCTCTGACCTATTAACACCAAAATATAAATTTTTAGCCTTTATAAATCCATAATCATGGTGGATATGGGTTTTTATTTAAGATATTGGACCTGCCCGAAGGCCCATTTCCTGCATTAAAAATAATTTTTAAATTTTTTATATCTCCTTCAATATTTGCGTTTGTTCTGTGATTCCACATCCCCCTCGACCCTAAGAAACCCAGGCGCGCTCCCATTGCCTTCCCCCCCTCCTTTGAGCTCTTTGAAATCGCGAATTAGGGCTGATCTTCATAGGGTGTCTCAAATTGGCCAGAATTGAAGAGGTAACTTCATCCCGTCTTAACTCTCTCAATTCTTACTCTTTTCCCTACATTCCAGTTCCCAAATTACCTCCTATATCTTGTTCGAAGAATATCTGAATTTTGGATGTTTTCAATTTCAGAAACTATTGTTTTTGGAGTGATTAATTCAGGATACTTCAAGTAGGTGAGTCTATTTCTTTCCTCTTTCAAATTTCTTAGGGTTTCTTCCCTAATTCATGAATTATAAAAATTCCAGAAGTTAGGGTTCGTGCATAGGTTCTAAATTACTGTATTTTGGGTGAAATATTGAGGTTTTATGTTTCTTTTAACTTCCTTGAGGTGCGGCGGTCATGCGGTTGATGTTTCGCCCCAATATTTGAGGGTTTCGACACATTCGGTAGGTGATTCCATGGATAACCATTTAATGATGAGTTAGTTTGCTTGATTAAATAATTTTACATGTTCCTTATGTGATGTGCATTATGATAAAACCATTTTTGGTAGCAATAGTAAAGCATTTGTTTTTAAAGTAACATTTTTTCTTGAAGTGTGTATTTTTCAAATTTATTTCATGTGTTATCTTTTGTGGTAGTTTTGTAAAATGTAGAAGTGGTTTATTAGTTGTTGAAAGGGGCTTCCAATTATGTTTGGGCAATGATATAGTTCCATGTGGGCCTAAAAAGGGGGTGTATTTGAATGGTTTTATTTGTATAACCTTGTTATAATCCTTGAAAGTGTTTTATGGATTTGTGTGTTCTCATGGGTATCTTTTGTGATATTATTCAAGGTGATTATATAACATTTGAAAGTGGATTATTACATGTTTATTGGGCTGAAAATTATGTTTTGGTAGGGTCTTGGTGTGATTTTGGCTTAAAAAGAGGTTTTTGAAATGGATTTTCTGTGCAAAGTTTGAGTATACTCTTTGTAATTGTTTTATGAAAGTTTTGAATGGTTTATTGGGTTGTGTAATAGGTGAAACTATATCAACAAACTGTTTTGGTAGGAGTATATTTTTAAAAGGTCCATTTCATTTGTGAAAATTTTGTTATGTGATATGTATCATCCTGGAAATATTTTATTAAATTGTTTGAAGGAGATATTGAGGAGTGAAAGTGATGTGAAAGTGATGTGGAGTGTTTTGTGTGAGTGTGATGTGAAAAATTGAATTTTTGATTATGAAAGAAGTGTTATATTCCATGTGTGTGGGCTGTCATGTGAGTTTAAATATCTTGTAATTGTTTTATAAAATTGTTTAATGGTTTTGTGGAAGTGTTGGAGAAATGTGAAACGTGTTGTGGGCAATTTTGGTGTGATTCGGATTTCAAATTCATTTTGAATGAAAAATGGATTTTTGTGACTTGTGTGGTATACATATGGGATGTTTGGTGAATTTTTGATGTGGAAATGATATTTTCATGTTCAATGTATATTTCTTGAATTGTTGAACTTGTTTGAGCACAAGGGGAAAACCTGGGTATCTAGGTGGGTGGACGTGTACTAGTATGCTAGTGAATCTGTGGGGTTTGGCCTCAGTTTCACTTAGCAAGATTGACGCTTACAAATCTAACTAAACTATGATGATGTTGATTGGGGACCACTAGGTTATGGGTATGTTCCCTACTAGTGGCTCGTGCACGAGAATGGATATTTGTGATGGTTACTCTCACCGAGATACGAGGTACCTGGGACCCACAACTAGCTAGTTCCTAGGGGTTACTTCCTATTTCTTATGCTCATTATTCACTTTGTACTTACTGTCAACATACGGTATAGTTGGCTAGAAAATTCAGTAGTGTTGATATTATTTTTAAAAGTGTTGATTCTTAATGATAGCCCACTTGAAAACTATTTTTATTCAAAGTTGCATCTTTTAGAAATTGTAACTAGCTTTTCATGTTTTTGAAAACTTGCATGCTTTTTGTCTTTAAATGTTTATCACATGGAATCTCTTAGTGGTGGTATCCTACTGGGAATTGGCTCACACCCTACTTACACCCTTGGGTGTAAGCAGACATGGTTATTTTTGTTGTCGCAGGTTGGGTACAGTTTTTTTTGTTCCAGTGGTTCGGGTTTCTAGCAGGTCCTTGGTGGTGAAGTCTTGTGGAGGTGGCTTAAGGGCGGTGCCCCTTTCCATGAGGGTTCTTGGGATGTCCTTATTTGGATTTGTACCTTTGGTATAGACCTTTTGAGTTATTTTAAGCCATGTAATTCAGTTCTGAATTTTTGTAAAAGATTGTTTGGTTTGAAAAATCCAGATTTGTTTCATTGGATTCTTTTGTTGTTTTATGTTTATAAACTCTTGTAAATCATTCCCAATTTTCATTTTATGATGCCCGGGCACTTGTGTCAGCCCGTGGGGATCAGGAACGCCCTTCGGGCCTTGTCACGGGCTGGGTTTGGTGCCATTTTTGGTGGTGATCGATTCGGTTCGTGACATTCACTCCCCAACCCCAGAACTATCCATGCTAACTAGTTAGTTCGATTGTTCATAGGTATATGTGGACATGTGACAAGAAAAGTGAAAAACAAAAGAAAGGGTAAAAGATAAGAGAATTTGAGATGAGAAAAGGAAATGTGTGAGAATATAATGGGTGTTAAGATGACTTACTTGGGTCCCTATAAATGACACAAAAATTTGGTCTCACTGAAATTTTTTGGGTTAATTTTAGATAGGTTTAAGTGAACACTAAGAGACTAAAGTGGATTCAACTTAAAAGAATGATTTGATCCTAGGTTATCACTTTGGTTGGATTTGATGCATTCCTTTTTGAACTAATTCAATTTATTTTATTTGAGATGGGTTCATTTAAAAAGATCAAACAACATCATCGTATACTGGTTTAATACCTACACACCCTAATACTAATCACCTATACACTTATAGGATCAAAGTTTTAATCCCTCTAAGGTAAAGGTTAGTATTAGCACTTGAAGTGTGTGGCCTTAAATTCAAAAAATATGAAGGAGTTTAAATATCAACATACAAAATTCTCAATTAAAATAAATTATTGTAAATTAATAGAGTGATAAAAAACATTCAATAAATCCCCTTTATACTCCATTTGATCAACCCATAAGTAGCTTATCCCTCCATTGATTCTATGGTTTCAATGTAACTAGGAAGTAGTCTCATGATGGAGGAATTGAAAAAGTAATAAAACAATAAAAAGAAAATAATCACTCCACCATTGATTGAATAATTTCACAAGGTTTGGTGTGAATAAGTTCACACCGTGGGGAAACAATATCAAAGTGAAAATAAAAATAACATAAAATGAGAAGAAGAAGAAGTTTTATTAAGAAGCTAAGGTGATTCAATCAACTTACAAATTGAAGAAAAGTGATTACAACATAAAATTGGAACCATAAACTTACAATGAAATAAAGAAAAAAAGATGATCAAATCCTTCACCACCACTACTTTAAATAGGAATTTTTAAAGACATGGTCTGATCCTCAAAAAGTGAAAGTCACCTCAATTAATGTTTTTGGGCCTAGGTATGTGGAAATTTAAGGGAGAGTGGACTTTTCCACTCTTGAAAAACAATCCGAGCCAACATGAATTCGCAAAACAAATGTTCCAAAATGAGCTTTTAGATGGCCGAATTTTGGTGGTACATAGAAGAAAAGAATTAACATTCTGATTTCCCCTGATAGTATGTAAAATTTCAGCCCAAATAGATATTTGGTTTGCAAGATATGTGTAAAATGGTGGGCTATGTTTTTTTTGCCGTAGAATCTGGCCCAGAATTTTATCTCCAAATTGGGTTGCATGGAACTCCCTTTAACACTCCAAATTAGCTCTTGTCACTATTGGATTAAATGTACCCCATAATGTCTTTTATATTCATTTAAAATTTCTGATTAATTATTCTTGGATCTTGTATTTTATAATAATTTTAATGGGCTTCTTCCCAATTCACATCACCCAATGTTATTGGTTCAAGGCCCACTTTGGTGGTCTCCCAATGTAAATCTTCAAGTACTCAAAAGTATTAATTCTTCCCGATGGAATGAGAAACTTCGAAATTAAATATAAAAGTAAAATCATGACCATTTTTTGTTTTAGGATGTGGTCAAATATGTACCATTTAATAGTACACTTTAATAAAAAATTACATTCACAATGTAAAATAGTGTTCAAATAGTAAAATGCACTAAAAATGGTGTTTATGAATAATTAATCACATGAATATTATAATATAAACAATAAATATTAACCTCTTTTAGTGGAAAATTAATAAGAATAATAAAACACCTTCATAGGAATTATATACATCATATTAAATCAAATGGGTGGTGAATATGGAATGTGTATCATAAAAGTAAAAATTTGATAAGTAAATCTCTTACATTATGTTTTGACTACTGTTTTACACATTCAAACCTCCACTTCTTTGGGTATCCTCTTTAGGTTTTCACAAAAATCCATCCTATATTTTATTTATATCCAATATAAGGATTTTGGGGTGATATAAGAGAAGTTGGGAAGTGATTAGGGAAGTTCTTGGCTGAACTAAAAGTTTTTGAAGGTGTGAATATTAAAAAGGTAAGTTTTGAATATTATAAGTGTGGTGAGTGACACACTTGTAATTTTTCTAAAGAAAGAATTTTGAACATGTTTTTTATATAAAAAGGTTCCAATGATGGACCAATATGCACCCTATAAGTTATAAGGCCTAAATATGGCCTTCTAGTTGATTTTGTACATGTTTTAGGTTCTTTTTCACATTAATATTTTTCGTGTAACCCCCCCCCCCCCCATAAAAACATTTTTACCTTAACCGTGATAAATAATTTTTACTGATTTTACCATTTATTTTTGTAAAAATTATGTTGACCTTATTATTTGATATAAATTATTATTATTCAAAATATGTAATCCAATTTTCCAAATTCTATTCATAGAAGTGGGTGAATTTAATTTAAAATTATCCCACATACATGATAAGAAAGTGAGGTTTTTAAGGGAAAATGTTCAAAATTTTACAAAATTATTATATAAAATTTCAATATATAATTAATTAAAATGACCTAAATTGGATTAGTAGATAAATAATTGATCAAATTTTACTTTAAACCCAATTTAAAATATAATTCAACTTTATAAATATTTTAAACAAAAAATAATTTTTTAAATAAAATTAAATATTTTAACTATTCATCAAAAAATTAGTATTTTCAGAGAATTTAAAAAAATTCACCCTAATATAATTTCAAATGATGATTTCAAAAAAAATAAAAAAAAATCTAAATATAGGAAAAAAAATATAATCTATAATGGTGAGGAAAAGGTCGGTTTTTGAGAAGTGTATCTTTCTAAAAAAATGGTTGGGGTCAAAGCCTATTTTATTATGAAAGGAAATGCCTATTTATATTTGGGTATAGTGATAACTATTATATAGATCATAGGTCTTAGAACATGTTTCCTAGGAACAAGGCCTAAACGTACAGTGTAGCATCATGCCTAGATCTTCTTTCATGCCTTATGCCTGCATTATGCCTGCAGCACCACCTTCCTACATCATATCTGCATCACCGCCTTCCAATATCATGTCTGTTTCACTTCCTATTTCAAAAATACTCCAAATTTATTTCTATGATTCAAAATGGGTCATTTGGATGAATTTCTATGGTTTTTACTACACAGATGTCACACCAACTTCTTGAGAAGAGTTTTTTTTTCAAGAACGATATAGAGACCCTCGCTTGACATACATTAACATTACATAATTTTTGAGGAATACTAAAAACTTAATACAAATAGAAACCCAAAGACCATACTATTCTAGTGCATTTGGAAACATGGAAACATAAACACTGATACATAGGTGAGCTACATTATCTCCCTCTAGGTTCTTCTTGAATAAAACCCTTCTTAGGAAAATAAAATATAATACATATCTTCATAACCTGGGTGAAAGAAACATAAAAAGGGGTGAGCTCAGATTCTCAGTAAGGGTAAACAAGGGACATATGTAAGAATAATCATGATCATAAGGGTATGAGAACATTATCATGAAAATAAAAGATCACGCCCTACATATCAAAGTTCATAGACATGAATCATGGCATAAATCTTGGCAGTTTATTATACATGGATCATAAGGAAATAAAGACCATAATCCCGGAAAGCATAACATAGGAATAAAACATAGAATCATTTCAAACACATAAGCATATATAATTTTATTTCCATATTAAACAAGGGATCATTTTCAACACCATCTTAGTAGTATGGTTTCACTCCCCATATCATCTAGGTAGTCATGGTTCACTACCATGGACATCTTAGTAGCATGAGTTCTCTCCTCATACAATCTTGGTAGTCATGGTTCACTCCCATGACCATCTTAGTAGTCAAGGTTCACTCCCTAGACCATATTATTCTATATAATTAAGTATAAATCATAACCCAATACATTGGATGGAAATATAGGTCACACCCATATCATAATGAAATCATACATACATGTTCCAAAAAAATCATAAAAAATCATATCATAACCAATCAAATGAAATGTGTGTCATTAACATTTAATCATATCTTAATCTATGGAAAAGGGAAATATTTAAAAACTTTTTAATCAATTAATAACTCGTGAAAATAAGTGGAGTTTATAAGCATATAACCCATGAAAGAAAAACAGATTTTTAAACATCATGCGATAAAAGGTAAATCATTCTGAGAAATAATATGAATAGAAACATTTACCATTTCCCTATAAAGTAATTAGTAAAACCAATTTATGTTATCTTATATGGGAAATAATTTTTTAAGATATTTAAAAGAATCTTGAGGAAAATATCCTTTCACCGTTGAACAATGATTTTTAAAACATAAAGCCTTTTGAAAACCTTTTTCTTTAAAAATAGCTTTGGAAACTTATAAAGGAATATTTAAAAACCATTAATGATTTCTAAAATCATTTTTACTTTAAAATGATCTTCAAGGAATATTTTAAACCATTTTCTTAAAAATAGAACTTGGTTTTTGAAATAAAACAGATTTTCAACTGAAGAGAGATATACGGTCATATTTTCTTAAAAACATTTCTTAATTACCTCAATACCAAAGAGTTGAAAATGGTACTAATACATAGATGTATCTTGAATAAATATAGGGTAAGGAAACTCAAGATATTTCTTGACATATGTATCATAATATTTCATTAAATAATCATACTCATTAACAATCTTGAAAAGTGATGTGATTGTTTGAATAACCTCTTTCCACTTGGTTACTTGGGATCTTACTGTCCATGTAAAAAAAGAAACTACATAGAGCTTAAAATATCATGAAAATAAGGATATTCGTGATATAACATGTACAATGGAAGTATTTACACCTATAAAAAGAATCTAGGTGCATAACGAAATAAGAGTCTCAAAGAAGGAAAATTGAGACAAAACATTTTTACTGATTTTGTAACTTTTGAAACTTAAACCCCGTGAAAGAAAGATCATAAAATGGATATGTAAATGCCCATACATTTAAGTATAATAATCATTTAATATATCCATGGGAAATATACACACCTCAAAAAAGTAATGTGTGTTGAATAAAGCATGTATCTCATGGAAATAAAAGGTGAGAATAAATCCCCTTACCTTGTGTATTGACTCTCTTCATAATCATACAAACCTCCTCTTAATCAGGTAACTTCTTTTGGTTTGCACCAAAGATATTCCGTAGAAGCCTCTCTTCCCAAGTTAGTATTCAAGGAGGATGGGATTATTTTTGGGATTATTTTTTAGTAGATCTTGTCCAAACCTAAGTGCTTTTAGAGTTGTAAAGAAGTGGAGAGGATGACTTTTTATAGTGGAGGAGTACTGGAACTCTTGTAATATTTTTGTGAAAGGAATTCCGTACATGTTTTTCAAATGTCAAGTGGATCAAATAATCGACCACATTAGATACAATGGAGTATAGGGTTGAAATATGGCCTGCCAATGGCTCTTGGACAACTTTTTAGGTTGTTTTTCATCTTAAATGTAAGGTTTAGTCTTTAGTTAGGCTTAATTTTACCTCAATCAATGTAATTAATATTAATTAAATTCACTAAAAAATTTGTTCAGAAACTAAGTTGAACTTATTAGACCTTATAAATTATTCAGATTCCAAATATTGAAACCATTTTTTCAAATTGTAACCACATAAGTTGGAAAAAATAATTTAAAATTAATCCCCCAGTTGGGTCGACATTATGGGTTTTTAACGTAAAAATGATCAAAAGTTTTCTACGTTTTTATATCCAATTTCCATTTGAAATTGGTTTCAATAAACTAAATTGGATTAATTGATAAAAATATAATCTAATTAAACATTGAAACTAAATTAAAATATAATTTCACCTTATAAATAAATTAGATGAAAAATAAGTTTTAAATAAAAATCTAGTATATTCTCACTATTCATCCAAAAATGAAGTTTCTCATAAAATCCCATATATTCACCCTAATCTAATTTTGAAACTATAAATTAATAAATTAATTTTATTTTATAAAGTTAAATTTCTAAATGTTTCTAAAATTAATTTTATTATTTTTCACATAATGACATGAAAAGTAGTTCATTTGAGAAAATAGTATTTTTAAAAAAATAAAGACTTTACCAAAAAATTATATATTTTGTTATCAATAAGTTTTATTCAAATAAAACCATTATAAAAAATATTTGAAAATAATTTATTATAATTAATATTACTAAGATTAATGGAAAGGTTATAATTATCTCGTTTAAATAATTATAATAATAAAATTATGTTTCGTAGAAACATCGGTGTTGCGTGTAATGTACACCAAGACGATGTTGCATATAATGTATGCCAATTCGGTGATACATGTAACATATGCCAATTTGGTGTTGCGTCCGTCGATTTGGTGATGTGTGAAAGGAATGTTTGACCTAGTGCACTGAAAGACATAAATGGAAATTTAATTTATTCTAGAGAAAAAAAAAGGTCCTTAAAAACTCTGGATGTTACATTATACCCTATTTAAAATGAATTTCAAGAATGAAATTATTTATTCAGGTAAAAAAATCAGTAAAATTATTCTATATCATATCCTCAAGTTCCCATGTAGCTTCCTCTATCTTGTTATTTCTATACAAAACTTTGACCTGGTCAGTGGTCTTGTTTCGTAGAACTTTCTATGTATGATCAATAATTTTAAATGGTTGCTCCTCATAATGAAGATCTTACTCTAGCAGTATGACCTATTATTTTAGTACATGTGAAGATTCAGGTGTGTACTTTCTCAAGAGATATACATGGAACACATCATGGACTTGAGATAGATTTGGAGGAAGTTCAAAGTGATAGGATACTATCCCGATGTGATCAAGATTTCTAAAGAGACAAATATACATAGGTATTAGTTTTCCATTCTTCTAAAATCTCATAACTTTATTCTAGTGAGAAATTTTTAGAAAACCCATTTCACCAACTTCAAATTCTAGATCATGTTTTTGGTTATCAGCATAATTTTTTCCGACTTTGAGCTTCCTTGATATGTTGCTGAATGGTTCTAACCTTCTCAACTATTTCTTTAGTGATCTTAGGTCCTAATAGATTTATTTCTTCAACTTCATCCCAATATGTTGGAGCTTTATATTTCCTCCCATAAAGGGCTTCATAAGGTTCCATTAAAATTCTTGAGTGAAATCATTTTTTGTAAAAAAACTCAACTAGAGTATGGTGTTGATCCAAACAACCTTTGAAATCTAGAGAACATGATATAAACATATCCTTTAGGGTTTGAATTGTTCTTTCAGACTAACCATCTATCTAAGAATGATAAGCAATGTTGAAAATCAATTTTTTATCAAGTCCTTGCTGAATACTTTTCTAGAACTTTGAGGTGAACCTCAGATCCCGATCTAATATAATATAATGTAGTACTCTATGAAACCTTACCACTACCTTGATGTATATCTTGGAAATTTGATCTAGATATAAGTCTTTACTGATAGAGATTAAGTGTGTTGAGTTAGTAAGGTGATCTACTACCACACATATAATATTAAACCCTTTAGAGGTTTTGGGTAGTCCAACAACAAAATCCATAGTGATGTTATTCCATTTCAATTCTAGTATGGGTAATGGATGCCACATCCCCTTTGACTTTTGTCTTTCAGCCTTAACTTGTTGGTATACCAAGAACTGAGATACAAACTCTATGATATCTCTCTTCATTTCATCCCACCAAAAGTATTCTTTCATATACCTATACATATTTTTACTTCCAGGATAAATAGATAATGAAGAAATATGAGATTATTCTAAAATATCCTTCTTAAAATATGGTATGGAAGGAACACATACATGGTTCCTGAACCTTATCACTCCATCCTAATCAAGGTTAAACTTAGGAACATTTCTCACATTCTTTTGTAGCTCTACATCTTCCTTATGTGCCTCCTTAATCTTCACATAGATAGAAGGTTGAACATTCATTTAAGAAATATGATATTATTCTCCTTCCTTCAGAATTTCTAGATCCATCATTTTTAAAATCTATAAATATTGGATCTTCTGGGATCCTCTTCATTGATAATATATCATGATCTTTATGACCTAAAGTATCATCCACCTTGATCGCTTTCCCATGGTGGTAATGTATTAAGAAGTCATAATCCTTTATCAACTTTAAGCATCTTATCTAGAATATTTTCAACTCCTTCTATGTGAATATATATTTCAGAGTTTTATGATTGGTATATAGGTCACAATTTTCTCCATAAAGATAATGAATCCATATCTTTAATAAAATAATTACTACTCCTAACTCCAATTCATGATTTGGGTAATTTATCACATGAATATTCAACTATTGTGAGACATAGTCTATAACTATGGTATTATATATAAGAATACATTCTAATCCCTTCTTGGATTCATCATTATAGATTACAAACCTTTCTACACTATAGGGTAATGTAATCATAGGTTCACTAACCATCCTTTTCTTTAGTTCCTTGAAATTTTCCTAACATTCATCAGTCTATAGGAATTTGACAACCTTCTAAGTTAACTTGTTCAGAGGATTAGATAGTCATGAGAAATTATCCATAAACTGTCGATAATATCCATCTATACCAAGAAATCTTTGGATATCAGTCACTATGGTAGGTCTAGTCCAGTATTCAATATCCTCTATCTTTGATGGATCTACTATTATACCATATATTGAGATTATGTGACCCAAAAATGAAACCTTTTGTAGAAAACAAATAACACTTTGAAACTTTTTCATACAGTTTCTCCTTTCTTAGGGTCTTTGGTACAATTCTCAAGTGATCTTAATGCTCTTACTTGATTTTTGAATATATAATAATATCATCTATAAATACTACCACAAACTAGTTAAGGTAATCTATAGACTCTATTCATCAAATCCATTAATATAGAAGGGGAATTAGTAAGACTAAAAGTAATCACTATATATTCATAGTTTCCATGCCTTGTATAGAATGTTTTTTTGGGAATATCTTCTTTCTTAACCTTCAATTGATGATATCCAGAATGAAGGTCAATCTTGAAAATTATTGAGTTATGTGTAGTTGATCAAACAAGTCATCAATATGGGGAATAGGATACTTGTTATTGATTATGATCTTGTTTAAATCCTAATAATCAATGTATATTCACATTGATCCATCTATCTTTTTCACACACAAAAATAGGTGAACCCCAAGTTGACAGACTTGGATGAATGAATCCCTAATCAAGGTTTTCTTGGATTTTCTTCTTCAATTCCTGAAACTCAGTCGGGGTCATTCTACAGGGAGTCCTTGAAATTGGTGTGGCACCAGGTATGAGTTATATTGAGAACTCAACTTCACATTTTGGTGGAAGTCTAGGAAACTCTTCTGTAAATACATCATCAAATTCTTGAACAATGGGTATATCATCGATGTTGATTTTCCACACAACCATTTGAGATAAACAACCCTTATGAATGGGAATTAATACCCATACACAAGATGTAATCTCCATAAGAAGTTCATACATGTCATCACATGGATGGATGGTCCAAGGAGGGTTTGAAATATCAAATTTAACTTCCATTCCTTGACAATTGATGTGATATTTATGCATAAAAATACAATGCATGCCTAAGATGACATCAAATTCAACCAAAGGAAGAATGACAATATTTTTAGGAAGCAAATTCCCATAAATTTCAACCTGAGAGGAATCATATACTTGGAATTAAATTATCAGACCATTAGAGGTTTTTTACTTCTAATTCCATATCTAATTGTTTTGGTGGAATCTTAACACCCTTAGAAAATTCTTTAGATATGAAAGAGTGGGTAGATCCAGAATAAGATATGACATTAGAAATTCTAGAGTGGATGGTAAGTGTACATTTCATCAAATCATTTTTTCACCCCTTGGTAGAAATAGCGATTGCATGATATTTACCCTTGTCCCTGAGTTTAATAATTTGCTGACATCGATCATCATCACCAGCCCTTGGTTTTGGAAACTGGTTATCATAATTCCCAATCTCTTAACACTTGTAGCATTGAAGCATGGGATGTGAATTAAATGTATTTTTCTCTCTATTAGGACTATTATCTAACTTCTTCACATTAATTCAACAATAAATCGCCCAGTGACCTTCCTTTCCACAATTAAAACATTTATTTGACCCCTTATGACAATTTCCTCCATGTTCTTTCCCATACATAGTACAAAAAGTAAATCACATCTTATTTTATTCAGGTTTCTTAGATTTTCCTTTAAACTCCATCTTACTTTTATTATCAAAACCATGAGATTGATATGCGACTCCAACTTAATTTCAACCTTTATTGAAAAAATCACAATGTCTTCGTATCTATTAAAGTCTCTAAGGTCCAATGCCCTTCTGAGGTGTGGTTTTAAGCCACTGAAGAACCTATCAACTATACTTTTTGGTTTGATGATAATTCTTGAAGCGTGCATTTTAAGTCTCATGAAATTAGCCTCATTGGTACTAACAAACTCATCATCCCTTTACTTCAACTCAAGCAACTTTTTCTTTATATTGTTAAGAATAATTTGATGAAATTACTTATTGAAAAATAATTTCTTGAACTTATCCTAATCTATGGATTTAATCTCATCAGGCTACCTAGTATTGTTGATTAGAGTCCACCACTGGTATGCTTCACCTTTTAACCGATAGATATACCAAATGAATTTGTCTTGCTCTACAAACTAGAGAATGAAGAATATATTTTCATTAGTACTGATATATTGTTCAGAAACAAGTGGATCAGAAGACCCTCTAAAAGAAGGTGTACATTTCCCCATGAAAGGCTTAATAGAATGTTGTTCCCTCATTTGGTCATTTGGAATTCCACCATGATTCATAGCATGAGAAATATGTGTGAGCATAGTAACAAGTTTTTCATTCCACCTCCCATAGCATTAGGTTTCTCAGGAGGACAATTGTTTCATTATCTATCACAATCACCACTAAGATGGTTCCTTCAGGTTCCATCCATTGAATAAAACTAAAAATCATAGAGTATGTAGAGACCCGTTTTTTGCTTAATAAAACTTTAAAATATTTCTAAGAATATTTCCAGAGTTAGGCACTGAGATGGAGTGCAATTTTGAGGCTCAGTGTGCCCGGAATAAATTTTATAAAAATGTGAAAGTGTTTCTATATTACGCACACACGGTTAACTAAAGAAAATTGGATATATCATAAACGGTTGATCAGATCGAAAAATTTGAGACCAAGGTTGGGTCTGGAACATGGTGTTTCCCCTAAGCGTGACATAAAATAAGTCGGTGTGGGATGTTCGGACCCCTTGCTCGTTGACGGTACGTTAAATGGATGAATTAAATTATTAATTTATTCATTTAATAGTTCAGACCTGAATAACTCATAGACGGGGGCTCAGATGAGAAATCTGAGACAACAGTTGAGTACAGAATGTAGGTTTTACCCTATGTAGGGTATAACCTTTGTCCGCATCGAGTGTTCAGCTTATGCGCCATTGTGGGAAAATAATTAAATGATTAAATGATTATTAATTTAATTATTTGGTTAGAAAAACTCTTCTAACCTAATAAAAGGTTCTAAATATGAGGCTTTAAGGGTTTGGCCTCATAATCCCTTCAATTATCTAGCAAAACCATAATTCTTCTCTACAAGAAGTTCAAGGTAGGACTGGTCATTCGTAATTTTTTTCCATCATGATTTTACTGTTTAAGCATAGAGTATAAATCTGCTTATTGATCAGCGATTACCATTCTTCGCACGAGCCCACAATTTTTCCCGGCGAGACGATCTTAGGCGGCTAAACGACGCGGTATGTTGGCATGTGGAGGAAGCCGAGGCAGTCTGGTGCGGATGAAGGCAGCAGGACGGTGGTATGGTTTCTCATCAAGGCGTGACTACGGGCGAGTTAGGCAGTGCAGCAGTCCAAGCAGCAACATCCCAAGGCGGCAGGCCGGCGTTGCGGGTGTCAAGGTGGGCATCGGCGCGGCGGAGTAGGGCACACAGTGGTGGTCGGCGGGGACTTTCTGGCGGGTCCATCAGGAGGAAAGCTAATCGGGGGGTCACCCGTTAAGATGGCTGATGCAGGCTGGTGATTCATGCGTGAATGGCGGCGGCAGTTCAGGCGGGTGCGGAGGAAGCCTGCAGTTAGGAGGAGGTGCACATCTTGGAACAAGAAAGGATTGGAGAGAAAATGGGAAAACAAAATGAACAAATAATAAAATAAAATTCAAAAGTAAAGGGTGATGTACATTCCTATACACGCAAAAAGTGAATTGTGGGATTCTTTGTTTGTGGCAATCAAATTAAGGTTTAGTAAAATAATAATAATAAAATATTATTATTATTATTATTGTGGGAAAACCTTATTTTTTGTCATATCATTTTCATATGGCGTCGGTTTCACGAACCGTCAGTGACAGTGCAGCCCTAACTCCAAGACGGACATTCCAAGTCCAATATTTGATATCTTTTACGAGTTCGTGGATTGGGTACCCGAAACACTCAAATAATAATAATACATTATTATTATATCTTTGACTCGCCACAACTCCTACATGCGAAGTCTGATTGAATTTCCATCAGTGGCGATATGATTCTGTCATTAAGACGGTCGATTCAAGTCTAATGGTGAATATTAAATTCTGGTTTGTGGCTTGGGTCCCCAGAACACCCAATATTATTATTATTATTATTATTATTATTATTATTATTGCACGATCATGTATCCGACTTATCTCCCTCATACGGTATCGAAATGATGAATCTTCTGTGATGTTGTGACCCTGAAATTAAGACGAATGTTTCAAGATCAATTTTGGATATTTAATTCAAGGTTGAGGAGTGGGCCCCACGAGGCCTGGTTCGCACAAGTTACGGTGGAATGCGACATTTTCTCTGGGTATCCGTTATGGGCGAACGAGTAGCCGACCCCATCTATTTTTCTGAGATGTACCATCTAGTGGGTATGATCATAGTTCCTCAAAACTTTTCCAAGATGTACACTACTATAAATTTCACCTATTCCAACGGTTTTAAACTGTTGTAATAGCCTCTGAAACCGTTGGGATAGTCTATCCCAATGGTTTCATGAACCGTTGGTATGCGGGTCGTTCCAATAGCCCTATTCCAATGGTTTCTAGAGAACCGTTGGTATATCTGGTCTGAAATTAATCTTCCCAACGGTTTAAGTAAAACCGTTGGTATATATGTGTACCAACGATTCAAAAACCATTGGTATACATACCATCCAGTATACATACCAACGGTTCAAAAACTGTTGGTATATATTCTATCCCAACGGTTTCATTGAAACATTTGGGATATATGTTGTCCAGCATTTGAATACCAACAATTCTGTGAACCATTGGCATATGTTGCCCATGATATTAAATACCAATGGTTCTGTGAACCGTTGGTATATCCTATACTCCTCAGCACACATCAAAGCAGCACAGCACACATCAAATCAGTACACATCAAAGCTGGGCAGACCTATAACTCTACTCCCCAGCAAACATCAAAGCTGGGCAGACCTGTAAACCCACCTCAAGCAGTAAACCTGCACCTCTAAACCTGTAAAACCTAATCTGGGCAGACCTGTAAACCCACTTCGAGCAATAAACCTGCACCTCTAAACCTGTAAAACATGCACTTGTAAACCTGCACCTCTAACAGACTTCCAAAGCACACTTTAGACCTATAAACATGCACATGTAACTGTAAACATGCACCTCTAACAGTCTTCCAAAGCACCTGTAAACTTGAACCATCATGCACCTCATATGTAAGTAGCTTCATATGATGAGTGGGAAAATTCACGTGGTTTTTTCCACCTTGGTTTAGACTATTCGGACTTTAAAAATGTTGAAGAAGATGCTGGATAGCATAGAGATTCTCAGGGTAGTTTTACCTTGGTAGAGGATAAGGTATCATGTAAGGGGGATCCCTCCTCTGGTTCCAAATTGCATGGACTATCATATCCAGACTCATATGGAGATAGTGATAGTGATGAACACAGTATTCCACTAGAGCATGGTGGACCTACTGTCTCATTTGGATTTGGGACATATCCTAAGGGATCCTTAGTTAAGCATATTGACCAAGCAGGTGAGCTTCAGGCTTTTCCCTTAGATGTACCTACCAAATAATAACATGTAGAGGCTGCTTTGCCTAGTGTTGAGAGAGTTATTTCCCCATTGCCTTCAGATGTTGTATCCATAATATATTTATAATATTTTAGATAAAGACTTCTTTTAGATTTTAGTGGAATTTTGAGTTATCAGGAACCTCTTGTCACTCAACATAGTGAAGCTTATGCTAGACACCTTTTTGATATGGTTGTATGTCATATTCATCCGAAGATGATTTTTCATATTTAGGAAGTTATGATTTAAAATTGAAGGTTGTACAGTGATATAGATTCCATTTGATCTGTTATGAAGGAAATGAGGACCTCCTTTGTTTCCAGTCAGGATTCTATATGGAAGAGATTGGAGAATGTTCCAATTGTTGCATCTACATCTAGTGCTCCACCTCCCTCATTTTTAGTTGAAGACTATTCGATCTAGTCTATAGTCAAAGAGTATCTCCATGTTGTTATAGGTGATGTATATTCACCTCATCAAGATTAATTGAGGCAGATTCTATAGAATGGGTTTTCAAGGAATAGGTTGACCGGTTGAAAGTGATGACAACTCTACTCAAGCTATTCATGGAGGTGAAGAAAGTTTTCTTTAGTAGTATTAAGAGATGAGGAAACATTATTAGATACTTTTTCAATCTTATAAATCCTTTCCTACATGTATCCAATACTCTAGTGGCTTCTCCAGACCTTTGATTCTTCTTCTGATCCACTACCTCTTTAATTCTATCCTTTTTGTATGTCTTCGGTTGAAGCTGTCTGGAATCTCCAACCTATTGTGATCTGAAAACTTCCTACCTCTACATCTATACCTTCAGCCTTTACATTAGTACCTCCTGATTTTGGAAAGGGAAAGTGCCCTACTGATCACCCCGCCTGCACCCTGCCCTGCAAACCCCCCTAGACAGCCCTTGGACACTCCCCCTGGACAGCCCCTCCTAGACACCCCACCTACACCCTCCCCCCTGCCCGACAGACCCCCCGACACCCCCTGGACAACCCTTGGACAACCCCTCCTAAGAATCTTGTTACCCATGAATTATTGTGGGGATACCATCTTGATTCTGGGGTTCCTAGATGTTCCTTCAAGATCGATTTATTCAAGGCTTTTGATTCAGTCAGGTGGGACTTATTATGGGATGCTTTCGATCTGCTCGGCTTTCTGGCTAGGTTCTCATCTTGGGTTAAAATATGTGTCTCTACCCTAATGTTCTCGGTGAATAGTAATGGCAATTTAAATGGATACTTTTTGTAGAAAATATGGCTCAGGAAAAGGGATCTGCTTTCACATTTCCTTTTTGTGATTTGAATGGAGTTTTTCTCATGCATCCTAGACTTCCCTATTTCATCTTTAGATGCTTACAAGTTTCATTAGCGATTTGCGGGTTGGAATACAGGTAGCAGGGGGCTGGTGCAGGTTGGAACAGGTGGTATGGGGTTTTTTTTGTAGGTGGTAGGGGGTTGGTGCGGGTTGGAATGCAGGTGGATAGGGGCTGGTGCGGTGGCTGGTGCGGGCTGGAGTGGCTGGTGCGGGCGGGAAGGCAGGTGGCAAGGGGATGGAAGGGGGCTGGTGCGAGCTAGAATAGGTGGCAGGGGGCTGGTGTGGGCTGGATTGCAGGTGGATGGGGGCTGTTGGGCATGTGGCAGGGGTAGGTGCGGGTTGGGATGTTGGAGGTCGGGGGCTGGTGAGGGATGGAACTGGTGGTTGGGTTTGTTTTGCAGGTGGAAGAGGGCTGGAATGAGTGTTTTACAGGAGGCTGGGGGTGGGGGATAGTGTGGTGGATGGTGTGGTGGCCGGTGCGGGATGGATTTTAGGTGGATGGTGCAGACTCTAATGTAGGTGGAAGAGGGCTGGAATGCTGGTGGAAGGGGGCTGGTTGCTGGTGGTGAGGGGATAGTGCGGGCTGATTCGAAGGCGGTAGGGGGGGCTGTTGTAGGCTGGAATGCTGGTTGCAGCGGGCTGAAATGAAGGTGGATGGGGGCTGGTGTGGGCTGGATGTGGCTGGTGCAGGCTAGATTGTGGTGGTTGTGGTGGCTGATGGTTCGTATGTGGACTATGGCGGCCTCCTTGTGTTGGTGGTTGGGAGCATGCGTTCATGTGGTTGGGTGCGTGCTTGTGTTTTCGAGTTTGGGGGTGTGTGTTCTCCGTGGGGTGGGTGTGTGGGTTCGTGTGGGTGGGTGGGTGTGTTTTCTTCTTGGTTGTCACTTGTGTCGAGTGGACCTTGTTGCTTTCATGAATGCGGGGCGGTTTTGTGTGATTCTTGGGTCTCTGATTGGATGTTCATTTGATGTTTGCATGTTTTTTCTGCGTCTCTTCATGTGGAGGCTTCTTCTTTACTGCTGGTGGCGGGCTGATGGTGGTTTTTGTGGTCTCATCCTGGATGAGGGCCAAATCACAACATTACCATAGCATGACTGTGGTGTGATCGCTGCTTGAACGCGGTGGGACAGCGGCGTGACCGCGGCGTGTTGGCCTGGTCCAGCGACATCCATGAGGCAGCATCTTTCAGCCAGGAGTGAAGGGAGTGGGAGGAGGCGGGGCAATGTTCTAGCTATCGCCTCCCTCCCCATTAACTATGGGTGTGTAATGTATCTAAAACTCTATCTAGGTGTCATACATCAAATTCTGATAGGACTGCGAACCTCCGTGGGGTGTCATCCTAGAGCAGGGCCAAATCACGGCAATTGTACATCTAGAGTTTGATGAGGAAATACTTATGAGGATGGATTGGAATCTTGGTAGGTTCTTAGAGTGGGATGGTACCTCTGAGTATATAAAATTTATTAGGAAAGGTTTTACTCCATTTAATGATTCAAGAGTTCAACTAAAGAGATGAAGGATGAGATACTAGTGTTGGTATTTGATATTGTCTGACAGATTGGCATTATAATGCCAAGAGGCTTGTTTTGATTTAGCTTAGGATGGAACCTGGTTGGTGGGGATGGGTTATAATACATGATTTTGATGAGGTTCTTGCCAGATTATTGAGAATATAATGTAGATGGGTTTGACATGGTGTGCTTTTGTGACTAGGACAATCATAAGGTGAATAATCCTCTTTGTTTAGTTGGATGATAATATGTGCATCGAGGCATGAGATAATCCTTGAGAGATGAGTCTAGACTATGTGACTGAGAGAATATACTAGGATAGGTTTTATAGGATTGGATGAGTGGCCAATCCATGCGAGGATGATACGATGTATGGAGACACTTGGAGACACTTGGAGTTATTTATGCTA
The DNA here is from genome assembly GCA_963277665.1 of Viscum album. Classification (NCBI taxonomy): domain Eukaryota; kingdom Viridiplantae; phylum Streptophyta; class Magnoliopsida; order Santalales; family Viscaceae; genus Viscum; species Viscum album. The sequence continues at coordinate 1,495,035,161 of OY728159.1, forward strand.
TCTCATGGAGACACTTGGGGTTATTTCATGACTCCAACATACTCCAGAAATATTCCCACACAATGTTTTAGAAAAACAATTTCATCTCATGGAAGACCCCAAGGCTCCTCTATCTTTTAATTTTTCCTCACACTCACACCACATGGTATTACAGTATAAAAGTGATCTATGTCAACTAGTCAGGATAGCATCACTACCCTCCGTCTGTAGAAATAAGTAAAATACCTAAGTGGCCAATGTGATAAAGAAAATAAAATAAAAACTAAACAAAAACATACCTGTATCTTGTGACTATACATGTCACCGCCCAATATATAAGAACCACACCGCCCCATGGGTCAAATCATGTTCCTACAAGCAAGGGGAAACAGTTCCATTTAATAATCTCTTCATTTTTCATTATGTTCTTTATATAGAACATTGTGGGAAACACCATACTAGTACACTTAGCCATTGAATATGTACTTATTCTACATTAGTTGAGTTGAAGATTGTGCACATAACCCTCTTCATTATGAAAAGAACCTCATAGGGACCTCAATCAATGTTTAGTAGTTGATCCTACTCTTGAACCTGGTTGGGCACCAGTCCATGAACCAGATGGTCTACTTGGTCATGAGGGTGTAAATCATTTTATTATACTATACTAAGAATAAATGTGTTGGTATCTTTTCTACTAGTAATGTGAATTTCTCAAGGCTTGAGTTCCAATCGACTCCCCTAAGTTAATGGCTCCTTAACTATCCGTAGATGTCAAGGGGTGTCTCCCATAGGTGTCTTGTGGTGTGTGGTGTCTATCTATGATTTCTGTGGTGCTTCCATATTGTAAAAAATATGCATTGCATGGTCAATTTAATTAATACATTGGTCAATTGGAAAATACACTCATAGTCAATAGAGATATACCAACTTTTGATATAGAACACCATCCAAATAACCAACTCAGAAATCCGAGACTGACATTTTACTTTACCAATTCCAATTACATAATATATTTATCACCAACTTATGTTTTATGAACCAATCAATTAAAGGGAAAGAAACTCCTCACCATAACCCATAAAATCTCATATAGCATCACTCACCTCCAATTAACCCACATCGTTGCACATCTTAATGACGATACAACCTCATCACATATATATCATTATTTAAAAAAAATCCAACACAATATAAGGTATAATAAGATTATATAGAGGAAAATATGAGGTTTTTAGAAAATCATGAACTTTTTATTGAATGCATTGTTCGAATGAATGGAATACAACATGTGAATCTAACCCTACATTTCTGGAAGACTCTATTTTGAAAAAATTCACAATTTACCCAATAATTCACCACACCTTGAGTTGGTTACTAAAAAAAACTCTAGAAAATGAATGATTAATATGAATGGTTATCCTAACTATGAACCTAACAATGCATTCCTTTTTGCCTCATTTTTTAAAAAAGAATACCAATTCTTACCTGGCAATACCGATCAAGAACCCTAGTGGGAGGAGAGGAAGCAGAGAGAGGGGGACGTCCCACGGGGCGTTCAGCCAAGGGGTGTCTCGCGTGCGACTGGAGAGGGGGTAGGGGGATGTCATAGGAGTAGATTGAGCTAAGAGGAGAGGGGGATGTCACCGGGAGTGGGAGATGGGAGGGGAGGGGGGAACGTCACTGGGAACTAAGAGCGGAGGGGGATGTAGTCGTCGGAGAGGGAGCCGAGAGGGGAAGGGGAACACCACCGAAGGAGAGGGAGGGGGTCGGGAGGCTGAGGCGGAGGCTTGGAGGAGATCGACATCTGGGAGGGGGAGGGGGGAGGGAGGCGGAGGTCGGGGACGGTCCACCCAGGATGAGGAGCCCTAAATTTGGTGTAATTTTTCCCTATAGTTAATAAAAACCATAAGTAAATTTTTTCTTTCCTAACGGTTTAAAAAAACATTGGGAAAACCAAACATATAATACCTTATACCAACAGTTTACTAGAACCGTTGGTAAAGGGTCTTTATCCCAATATATTATTTAAACTATTGGGAAGTAAGTGTTTCTATAGGTCCGAATTCCACTAGTGGTACCATCCAGCAAGGGTGATCAGTGTTCCTTAGTTCTTTTCTGATAGGTACCATCCAGCAGGGATGGACAGGGATCCTTAGTGCTTTCTGATGGGTACCATCCAACGGGTATGACCAGTGAAATTCCAGGCTGAACCTCCCACTAGGCTAGGAAGTGTAGTCCCCAAGGAGATACTGGGTTGACCCAGAGGGTAGTCCTTGAGAAGATACCAGGTTGACCCAGAGGGTTGTCCCCGATGAGATATCGGGTTGACCCAGAGCGTAGTCCCCAACGAGATACCGGGCTGACCCAGAGTGTAGTCCCCAACGAGATATCAGGCTGACCCAGAGCGTAGTCCCCGAGGAGATACAAGGATGACCTAGAGCGTAGTTCCTGAGGAGATACCGAGCTGATTCAGACTGTAGTCCTCGAGGAGATATCAGGTTGACCCTCCCAGCGGGCCGGGTAACATAGTCTCTGATGGTTTAGAGAAGTCCATTGACCATGTGACATAGTGGCGAGGCATGGTTCGACTTACCTAAGGATCCACAAGGAAGAGGGGAAATTTACCCAGTAAGATGGGTCCTTGTGATGCGACCTAAAACCGTGAGAGTGAGTCAGTGCCTCCCAAAGCGGATAGTATCAAGGTGCGGTGATTTAGGCCCCTTTGACTTGGGCTTTCTTGGGTAGATGTGACGAGGTGTTGGGCATTACCGATAATTTTACTTGACTCTATTGGATACTCACTTTCTTGGTATGAGTTTTGAGATGGATATCCCCTTACTCCCTCATTTCGGTTTCTTTGACTGAGCATATATATATATATCATATTTCCAGAGCCCACTCCTTGGGCTTTGGCTACTCCCCTTCTAAGAGAGGAGAAGACGTGTGAGGTATGCCACGTTCTTTCTGTGTCTAGCTTCTCATGGTTAGACGATTCCACTCTCCTACTATAGGTATCCAATATTTGATGGGGAGTTCATCTCCTCAGCGTTTCGAGCTCCTTGTGTTTGGATGATTCTACTTTCACTCTATTATTGGGTTGAATTGTACTCATGTTCACTTTTATTGTACCTTGTTCCCATACTGGTCTTCTTCTGTTATATATCTTACTGATCCTCTATTCAGTTCCTCTCTTACTGCTCCCTCGAGCCTTCGGGGCATCTTACTAAGTATTCTCATACTCACCCATGCTTAGGCTTTTCCCGCATTCAGTGTGCCCTTGTAAACAACGGATAGGTTGATCATGATATTGGAGGAGCTTAGGGATATTGGGTGCTTGGACTGTATATAGTGGTCATAGCTTGGGATTCAGGAGTGGGACTCTCCCAGTTGTTTTACTTTTTCACATATTTCCTGGTTTTGGAACTTTTCTAGTTGGGTGGGTATTTTTCCCCTTTCCCTTTCAACTTTACTTTTCATGTACTTGTACTGTTTATAGGTCGATTCATATATGTTTGGTTTCCCTTTTATAGAAATGTTGTATCTTTCTTTTTTCCTCTACACTTTTTCATTGAGTTGGTTGGGAGTGTGTGTATTGTTTTTTAGGTAAAGGTCTCCCTAGTTTATTGTGCTTTCGGTGCTAGTCGCCATCCCCTGGCCTATGAAGGCGGGCTTAGGGTAGTTGCAGCTTGAGCCCCAGTATGGGTTAGGTCATGAAAAAGTGGTATCAGATGTGGTTTGAACCTTGGGATGTTGTTCAGACGTTTCCCTAAAAATGTCTTGGTTGGGTTTAGGGAAACAGAGTCGAAGTGTCTCGGGAGAGGCTCTCAGATCAGGGAGTCCAGTTGTGGTTTGGGTGGCCAACATATCCATTCATCAGGATCTTGATTACCCGCTTGTCGATTTGGAACCCTAAGACACTTATTATAGGTAACAATGGTATATGAATCATATAGGATTGAGTCTTTGACTATCCTTCTCGAGTCAGCTCCCCACTCTCGTTGATATATATATATATATATATATATATATATATATATATATATATATATTCTCATCAAATCACCATACTCCTTAATAAAATTCAGGATGTCTTTACGATGAAATCTAACTAGGATAACAGCTACAGTTCGTGATGATGACCCCGTGAGAAATGAGGGGTCAGTTCAAGACCCATCCGGTGAGCCCCTTTCTCTAGGTGGGCAGGTAGCATAACCCCTACCTGTTGAGAAACATACAACCCCAACAGAGTAGGCTGAGGACGTGCGTTGGCTGAGTGCACTTCACAAGTTTCAGCGCCAGAGACCGTTGAGGTTCCGCAGTGAGCCAGACCCTCAGATAGCGAAGGATTGGTTAGAGTTGGTAGTTCGCCTCTTCAGTCTTGTATAGACACTAGCAGATAAGATGGTGGCTTTGGCAGCCGACCTTTTTCCCCGAAGTAGTTGAAAATTGGTGGAGCTTGGTTACTTAGATACACGATGAGTTAGTACTATCATGGGACGACTTCTAGTATCTGTTTCTTGAGGAGTTTAACCTCTCCTACATGTGCTCCATTTGACTTTAGGAGATTATCCATTTACATCAGGGAGGGATGACGATGATTGAATATGTGACTAGTTTCATACACCTTGTTCCCTAATCTCTAGACATGTTCTATAATGGTTACTTCCAAGCACGGAAGTTCGATCAGGGACTCTGTAGAGAGGTATGTGATATCATAGTTCCCTTTTTCATCCCCAAATATGCCAAGGTGCTGGAGTAGGCACTGGTGGTAGAGATATTCCTATGATTCCATATAGCAAGTTGTAAAAGTGAGCACAATAAAGCTGAGATGTCTGTTGCAGCTAGCAGATTCCAGACGATGAGATCTCAACATAGGAGATCTTCTTATGATCAGTCTCAGTAATTTGGTCATATGTGGAAAAAAGAGCAGTAGAATCATGGTGGAAGAGTCCATCGTACTTTTTCACTCAAGGTGCAGTTGTGTAGAAGATTCCCTTAGAGGGAAGTGCGGGAAGTCCCAGACTCACCTTGTGTGAGAATTTTCCGAGCAGTTAACTTCCCTACAGCTGACCCTTGTGGAAAAGTAGGGTAAAACTATCCTTCAGTTGACAGTGTTGGATCCTTCGCTTCCTGAGCACATAAGGGAGTCTCATTTGTGAGGTACCAACTGTGTAATCCTGCGTGACCAGATATCCTTGGGTGTTTCACTATATGGATATTCTAAATGAGGGAATCATGAGACCATGTTCCAGTGACAAACAGAGATTCCATTTGGGACATGGAATGTAGAGGTTTGGTTGGGGAAGCAAAATATCCCCCGATTTCTATCAGGTCATTCAAGAATGTGCAAGTATATGGTGAGGTTGCATACCACCATGCCTTACCCCAAATATTTGGAGTGGGTACATGGCATCTTACACATGTCGTAACTGAGGAGATACGTGTGTGTTCCTACACATGTCATCAACTAAAGAAAGCCTTATAAGGGTGGGCCATCACTTTGTTCCATATGCTTTGGCAGCCTGGAAACGTACAGGTTTCCTTGGGAGAGGGAGAGCTATGTGTGGGCTCGGTATCCCAACTTTTTTCCCTAGTTTTTCTTTTCGATTAAGAAAATCATGAAGGAGGAAATAATGTAGAGACGCAGTTTTTTTCTATTAAGACTTTGAAATATTTCTAAGAATATTTCCAAAGCTGGGTGCTGAGACGGAGTGCAATTTCAAGGCCCAGTGTGCCCGGAATTAATTTTATAATAATGTTAAGTGTTTTTATATTATGAACACATAGTTAACTAAATAAAATAGGACATCTCTTAAATGGTTGATTGGATCCAAAATCTGAGTCCATGGTTGGGTTCAGAACATGGTGTTTCCCCTAGGCGTGACATAAAATAAGTCGGTGTGGGACATTCGGACCCCTCACTCATTGATGGTATGATAAATGGATGAATTAAATTATTAATTTATTCATTTAATAGTTCAAACCAGAATAACTCATGGACAGGGTCTCGGATGAGAAATATAAGACCACCGTTGAGTTCAAAACATAGGCTTTATCCTAGGTATGGTATAACCTTTGTCGATATCAAGTGTTTAGCTTATGTGCCATCGTGGGAAAATAATTAAATAATTAAATGATTATTTATTCTTTATTTGATTAAAAAAACTATTTTAACCTAATAAGAGGTTATAAATATGAGGCTTTAAGGGTTTTTCCTCATAATCCCATCAATTCTCTAGAAAAAACATAATTCTTCTCTATAAGAACAACAAAAGAAGAACCCTACTCGGCTCGAGGTGGATTTAATTAAAATGAACGCAACGTATCTTCCTCATCTATTGGTGAGCACGTTCTTAATCGAAATAATATTCAGGTTTCATGCAGGACTTGTCATTTGTGATTTTTCCATTATGATTTAACTATTTAAGCATGGAGTATCAATCTGCTTATGGATCTGTGATTATCATTCTTCGCATGAGCCCATAGTTTGTTAATTATTGTTATAGATTTTCAATTGTCATTCTAACAGGGAGAACAATAAAGAATCATAACCAATTTACACACCGGTAGGGTTCGTTTCCAATTACAATGGTTTGTGGTTTTCTCCCTCTGATGTTTTCATCAACATTTGTTTTGAATACCCAAAAATCAATTATTGTGCGATTGATACGTAACAGATCATCACTACAAGTTCATAGTTGAGATCGAAAGATTTATCGAGGTGAGATGCAATGTCTAATGAATGAAAATAGATTTGTGTTCGAATTGAAGGTTTCGTCCCGTGGATCAGTGTGTACGCGTGTGGTGTTTCACTAGATATGGTGTAAGATTGGGAGAGAGTTCCATGATGGTGGTAGAACTATGGTGGGAGGTGCGACACAGTCCTTCGGATGAGGGGAGGCTGGTGTTAAGGCATCGCGTGCCTGGTGGCTCCTGGCGAGACGATCTTAGGCGGCTGAACGATGCTATCTAGTGGAAGCAGGAGGAAGCCAAGGCAGTCTAGCGTAGACGAATGCAGCAGGACGGTGGTCTGGCTTGTCTTCAAGGCATGACTCTAGGCGAGGTAGGCATTGCGGTAGTCCAAGCAGAAACTTCCCAAGGCGGTAGGCTGGCTTTGTGGGTATCCAGGTGGGCGTCAGCACGGCGGAGTAGGGCGCACGATGGGGATCGGCGGGGACTTTCTGGCAAGGCCATCAAGAGGAAGGATAATCGGGGGTGGCCTGTGAAGATGGATGATATAGGCCGATGATTCATGTGTGAATGGCGGCGGTGGTTCTGAAAGGTGTGGAGGAAGCCTACAATTAATAGGAGGTTCAAATCATGGAACAAGAAATTGGATTGGAGAGAGAATGAGAAAACAAAATGAAGAAATAAAAAAATCAAATTAAAGGGTGATGTGCATTCTTATACACACAAAAAGGGAATTTTGGGAGTCTTTGTGCATGGAAAACAAATTAAGGTTTAGTAAAATAATAATAATAAAATATTATTATAATTTTTTTGTGGGAAAACATTACTTTTTGTCATGTTGTTTTCATATGGAGTCGGTTTCACAAACCCTTAGTGATAGTGTTGCCATAACTCCGAGACAAACATTCTGAGTCCAATATTGGATATCTTTTATGGGTTTGTTGATTAGGTACCAAAAACACTCAAATAATAATAATATATTATTATTATTAAATCTTTGACTCGCCATAACTCCGGCATGTGAAGTCTGATTGACATTCCATCAGTGGCAATGTGATTTTTTCATTAAGATGGTCGATTCAAGTCTAATGTTCAATATTAAATTCTGGTTTGTGGCTCAGGGCCCCGGAACAGCAAATAATAATATTATTATTTTTATTGCGGGAACTTGTATCCGACTAATCTCCCTCATACGGTGTTGAAATGACGAACTGTATGTGACGCTGTGACCCTGAAATTAAGGCAAATGTTTCAAGATCAATTTTGGATATTAAGGTCAAGGTAGAGGAGTGGGACCCATGAGGCTTGGTTTGCACATGTTATGGTGGAATGCGAATTTTTCTCTGGGTATCCATTCTCGGCGAACGAGTAGTCAATCCCATCGGTTTTTCTGAGAGGTACCATCCAATGGGGATTATCAGAGTTCCTTGATACTTTTCTAAGATTTACCATCTTGTAGAGATTATCAATGTTCCTTAATTATTTTCTGAGAGGTACTATCCAGTAGGGATGGCCAGTGATCCTCAGTGATTTCTGAGGGGTACTATCCCACAGGGATGATCAGTGCAGTTTTGGGCTGACCCACCTACCAGGCCAGGAAGCATAGTCCCTAGAGAGATACTGGGATGACCTAGAGGGTAGTCCCTGAGGAGATACCGGGCTGACCCAGAGGGTAGACCCTATGGAGATATCGGGATGACCTAGAGCGTAGTTCCTAATGAGATATCGGGTTGACCCATAGCGTAGTCCCCGATGAGATATCAGGCAGACCCATAGCTTAGTCCCCAATGATATATCAGGCTAACCCAGAGCGTATTCCAAGAGGAGATATTAGGCCGACCCTCCCGGCGGGCCGGGTAGCGTATTCCCCAGTGGTTCAGAGAATATCATCAACCGTGTGACATGGTGGTGAGGATTGGTTCAACATACCTAAGGACCCACAAGGAAGAGGGGAACTTTCCCCAATGATACACATCCTTGTGATGTGACCAAAAACCGTGCGGGCGAGTCAGTGCTGCCCAAAGCAGATAGAATCGAGGTGCAGTTATTTGGACCCCTTTGACTTGGGATTTCTTGGGTAGATGTGATGAGGTGTTCGGAATTACATATGGTTTTACTTGGAGCTGTTGGCTACTCTCATTCTTGGGCTGAGTTTTGAGATGGATATCCCCTTACTCCCTCGTTTGGATTTCTTTGACTGAGCATATATATATGTATGTATTTATGTATGTATGTATATATATATATATATATCATGTTTCCAAAGCCCACTTCTTGGGATTTGGATACTCCCCTTCTAAGAGAGTAGAAGATTCACGGGTTATTCCACATGCTTTCCGTGTCTAGCTTCTCATGGTTGGATGAGTCCACTCTCCTACTATAGGTAGAAAGGATTTGATGGTGAGTTCATCTCCTCACCATTTCAATCTCCTTGTGTTTGGATGAGTCTAATATCACTCTCTTTTTGGGTTGAGATGTACTCATGTTCACTTTTATTGTACCTTGTTCCCATACTGGTCTTCTTATTTTATATATCTTACTACTCCCCTATTCAGTACCTCTCTTGTTTCTCCCTCGAGCCTTCAGGACATCCTACTGAGTATTCTTATACTCACCCCTACTTGGGATTTGACCTAATTTGGTGTGCCCTTGTAGACGATGGAAAATTTCATCATTATATTGAAGGATCTTAGGGATATAGGGTGCTTGGACCGCATGCAGTGGTCGTAGCTTGGGATTTAGCAGTGGGAATCTCCCATTTGTTTTACTTTTTCACCTATTGCCAGGTTGTGGCACTTTTCTAGTTGGGTGTGTATTTTTCCCCTTTCCCTTTTAGCTTTACTTTTCTTGTACTTGTACTGTTTATAGGTCGATGCTTATATGTTTGGTTTCCCTTTTATAGTAGTGTTGTATCTTGCTATATTTTCCTATGCACTTTTTCATTGAGTTGGTTGGGTTTGTGTGTACAGTTTTAGGAAAAGGCCTCCCCTATTTTATTGTTCCTTCTACGCTAGTCACCAGCCCCTGACCTATGGAGGCAAGGTTGGGGTAGTTGCGGCTCAAGCCCCAGTACGGGTCAGGTCGTGATAGAGTAAGAAACTGTAATCATATCGAAGAACCACATAATCATGAAAAGTCACTTATAAGATGTCTAAATTATGAAACATTTGTTAATCTATGACACCTTAGGTTTATCTAATTTTAATCATAGAAAACATCTATTTAAATCCTTTATGATGGTTTTTGAAGATTTTTTGAATTCCTAAAGAATATCCCTTGGGAGTTTCAAACCAGGTGTGCAGCAAGGTCCATTTTCATGTACCAGAGCCCAATTCAGGCTTAGAACATCTTTTTAGAGTTTTTACCCCTATGTACATTTGTGCTAGAACCAAATATAATTGTAGTATCCAGATAGGTATGTATTTCTACTAAACCACTCACTCTCTCCTTTACCAAAATTCCAGTACATTTTCTTATACATTTCCTTATCCTTATACTCATCCCTATACATTTCCTTAGCATTCTCACTATGGTTTTCTCGTCCTAGCATCCAAAGTTTAACTAAACCTTTTCTATGATACCAACTTTAGAGACCTTGACTTGATATAAACTAACATTAAATCACTTTTTTGGAACTATTAAAACATAATACAAATAGACACCTAGAGACCGTACTAGTCTAATTCCTTTAGAAACACAGAAACATAAACACTGATACATAAGTGAGCTATATTATCTCCAACTAGGTTCTTATGAACTAGAACCCTTCTTATAAACATCAAATATAATACATATCTTCATAACCTAATGGAAATAAATGTATAACAGGGTGATCTCAAATGATTAGTAAGGGCAAACAAGGGTGATACGTAAGCATAATCATGAGAATAAGGGTATGATAATATGATCGTTAAAATAGAATATCATACCCTACATATCAAAATTCATAAATATGAGTCATGATATAAAGCTTGGAAGTTCATAATACATGAATCATAAGTAAATAAAGAACATAATCCATGAAAGAATAACTTTAGAATAAACCATGAAATTGTGGTAGACACATAAGAATATATAATATTTTTTCCATAGTAGCCAAGGCATCACTTCCAAAACTATCTTACTAGTTTGGGTTCACTCCACACAACATCTTGGTAGTAATGGTTCAATCCCATGATCATCTTAGTAGAATGAGTTCACTTTTCATATCATCTAGGTAATCATGGTTTACTCTAATGGTCATCTTAGTAGACAAGGTCCACTCTCATTACTATCTTAGTCTATCTTAGGATATATAAATCTTTACCCAATGCTTTGGAGAGAGATATATGTCCCTCTCATATCATAATGAAATCATACATACATGTTCCACAAAATCATAAACAATCATATCATTACCAGTGAAATGAAATGGGTGTCACAAACATGTAATCATATCATAACATATGGAAAATAGACATGTTTTATAACCATTTAATCAAATAATAACCTCTAAAAAGAAGAGTGTTTCATAATCATATAACTCGTGAAAGTGAAACAAATCTTGTAAACATTATATGGTAAAAGGTAAACAATTCAGAGAAAGAATATGAATGGAAACATTGTATCATTTCTAGAAAAAAATTAATGATTTAAACCAATGGATGTTATCTTATATGGGAGATAATTTTTAAATATCTTTTAAAAAAATTTCCTTAGGAAAATATATTTATTCTTTGAAAATTTATTTTTGAAACATAAAGTCTTTTGAAAAAAAATTTCTTTTAAATTATATTTAAAACTTATAAAGGAAGTTGTGAAAACAATAAAACATTTTTAAAATCCCTTTTATATGAAAATTATCTTCAAGGATCATTTGAAAACATGTTTTCTGAAATAAAATAGATTTTTGACGGGCGAGAGAAATATGATCATATTTTATTAAAAACATTTTCATAATTATCTTAAGTACCAAAGATTATAAAAAAGGTAATAATACATAGATATATCTTGAATAAACAAAGGGTAAGGAAACTAATGAGTGTTCTTGAGATATGTATCATAATATTTCATCAAATAATCATAATCATTAACAATCTCAAAAATTAATGAGATTGTTTAAATAAACTCTTACCACTTGGTTACTTGGGATCATACCCTCCATGTATGAAAAGGAAATTACATGAAGCTTAAAATATCATTAAAAGAATGAGATTCATGATATAAAATTTAAAATGGAAGTATATACACTTCAAAAAATAATCTAGGTGCATAAGAAAACATGAGTCTCAAAGAATTTAAATTGAGACAAAACATTTTTACCGATTTGGTAGATTTTGAAGCTTAATCCCCATGAAAGTAATATCATAAAATGGATATGTAAATACCCATAAATTTAAGAATAAGAATCACTGAATTCATCAATAGGTAATATACACACCACACAAAAGGAATGGGTGGTGAATAAAGTATGTATCTTATGGAAATAAAAAGTGAGATGAAATCCCTTTACCTTGTGTCTTGACTCTCTTCATACTCTTAAAAACCTCCTCTTAGTTTAGTAACTCCTTTTGGTTTTCACTAAAAGGATTCAATGGAAGGATTTATTCCTAAGGGGGGATTCAAAAAGGAAGGTAATTTTATTGGGAAGATATTTGAGAAGATATTTGGTGAAATTAAATTTGTTCTAGAGGTGTGAAGAAGTGGGGGAGAGGACTTTTTATAGTATAGGAGGAGTGGAACTCTTGTAATATTTTGACAAAGGAATTCCGTACACGTTTTTCAAATGTCAAGTGGATACAATAATGGACCAAATTAGATCCAAGGAAGGATACAGTCGAAATATGGTCATCCAATGTATCTTGGATAAGGTTCTAGGTTTTCTGGGTCTTAAATTTAAGGTTTAGTCTTTACTTAAGCTTAATTTTATCTTTATCGATGTAATTAATTTTAATTACATTAACTAATCATTTTGGTTGAAAAATAAGTTGAAATTATTAGACATTTAAATTTATGATTATTAAAAATATGGAATCCATTTTTCCAAATTCTAATCACATAAGTGGAAGAAATTAATTTAAAATTAATCCCACAGTCAGGTCGAAAATGTCTGTTTTTGAAGAAAAAATTATCAAAATTTTCCTAAGTTTTTATGTACAATTTCAATATGAAATTGGTTCTAATAACCTAAATTTTATTAAGTGCTAAAAATAAAATATAATTAAAATTTGAAAAAAAAAATTAAAATATAATTTCACCTTATAAATAAATTAAATGAAAAAGTAGTTGTGAATTAAAATCCGGTATTTTTTCACTATTCATCCAAAAAATGAAGTTTCAAAAAAATCCCATAAATGTAACCTAAGATTATTTTGACATTATAAATTCAAAAATTAAGTTTATTTTATAAAATTTCAATTTATAAATGTGTCTAAAATTAATTTTATTGTTTTTCATAGAAGGACAAGAAAAGTAGTATGTTTGAGAAAATAGAATTTTTAAACATATAAGGACTTTACGAAAAATTATATCTTTCATTATCAATATGTTTTATTTATATAAAAATATTATAATTTTTTTTTGAAAAGTAGTTATTATTGTTCATATTACTAATTTTAATGGTTAGGTTAAAATTATCAGGTTTAAATAATTATAATAATAAAATTATGTTTCGTAGAAACATCGGTGTTGCGTGTAACATACGCCAAGTCGGTGTTGCGTGTCACATACTCCAAGTCAGTGTTGCATGTAACATATTCCAGGTCAATGTTTCATGTAATATACACCAATGTTGTGTTACATGAATAAATTCATTGATTTGGGAATGGAATGTTCGACTTAGTGCATTGCAAGACATAAATGAAAATTTCATTTATTCAAGAGAAAAATAAAGGTCCATAAAAACTCGGGGTTTACACGCAGTATGATTTTATATAAATTCTATGTTTAACAATAATAATTTTAGGAATATCAATTAAAATTTAATTATATATAATATACATATTTTATTTAAAAAAGTTCTAAATAGTTATTATTATAGTTAATTAAAATGAAGACACATGATGCACTTTAAAATAGTTTTCAGAAGAAAAAACCCCTTTTTTGAACCCAAATATAAACTTCAACTAAAATACAATACAAATTTCATTAAAAAGTAATTAAGTGGATTAAATATTAATAATAAATAATTATTTTACTTTAAAACATAATTATTCATTTAAATTACTTAATTTATTGAAAATAAATGAGAGTTTTTCAAAAAACAATATCATTTTTCACTATTCATTTAAAAAACTATATTTTTAAAAAAATCCTAAAATTTATCCATAAATTAATTTTGATATGATGATTTAAAAAAATGTTTTAATTTTATAATATTAATTTTATAAAATTTATTTAATAAAATCTTTATAAATTAATTTTATTATTTCTTCATAAAAATAAATAAACACATTTTTGAAGGAAACATATTTTTTGAAGAATATAATTACTTCACTAAAAATTAGTTAATTATTTACTAAGAATTTATTAATAAATTTATACTGAGTGGTAAATTTATATGTATATTTCATAAAGTATTTAATAATATTTATACACACCTATATGATAGCGAGGTTATAATGGATATATTTAAAATAATATTATTTCATGGTTCACTAAAGCTTGGTGTGGTGTGTCAAGCACACTATGGAAGAAACTCTTTATTGTGTGTAACATAAACTAAGCTCGGTGTTATGTATAACACAAACCAAACCCAATATGATACAAAAGATAAACACAGTGTTTTGTGTACCACAAAATATCTAAAAGATTAAATTAATTTTAAAAACTTTTACACGAAATGTCAAGGTGTAACATTTTACCGTCCTTAAACTGAATTTCGTCCTAGAAATTCATTTTTTTCATCAATGGATTAACATTTGAAAATTAATTCATAGAAACACGCAACACAAAAATGAATAATAAAACATCCTTTAAAAAGGTAAATTAAAAAACATAAAGGATACCTAATGTAACTCATTACAAGGTTTCCATGTAAGAGAACATAGGTTGGAAGTGAAGATATGGACGTAGAAGAAAAGTATAAATAATTATAGATATTGATAATGATCATTATTCCCAAAAAAGTGGGTGATCAAGATAATTTTAATGACCAAAAAACTATAATCCAAAGATTCGGGAAAAAAGGTCATTTATATCGACAAATATAATGATAGCATGATGACATTTTATTTTACGATCCTTCTCTTAATTTTGGGAAATCATTTTCAATCTAGAAAGAGAACACATGAAAATATAATTAATTTATATCATTTTATTTCATAGGCATAATTTCATCCTCTGGTGTGCCATAATTAATTTCCACTTCATATCTTACTCTAAGAGAAGAATTTTTCATGTCTGAAGTACTAAATATGATCCATAAAATAATGATAAGTCATTAATTTTATCTCGAGTAATAAAACTTTTTACATTTGTCATCCTATATGGATAAATATATATAGATGGTGAAGTAATATGTTAATTTATAAAATATCATATTATGTTCAACATAAACCATTCTATAAATGGTTAACATTATAACCCTTCCAAAATTCAAAATTTATAAATATGGTCACTAAATTTATCAAAATAAACTTAACATAAATCATCCAACTTTCATTAAGAAGCTCTTATTGGTCATATTACGGGTATATGAATACCTTGGTCAAATATTCTTTTAAAGGGTTGTTATAAGAATAATTACCATAAAACATCAATGAAATCACGTATGCTTCCTCATTCCTTGAATAAAACCATCGATTATTGAACATAATTCATATATCAAATAATGGTGTAAACTCTATCAATGATAACATATACCACTTTTCCAACAAATCATTTTTCAGTTCTGAAGCCATATTACTATCAAATTTACCTTTTCCTATATCAATCATCTATTTATTCAAACTAAAACCATTTTCTCATCCTTAGTAACATATTAATGTTTTTCTTACCTTAATTAAAATATTACCTTTTTATTAAATCACATTTCTATTCAATCAGTACTATTTTACATATTTTTTCAAATCCTTAATTTAAAACTTATATTGAACAATACTTATATATTTTATGATTCATTATACTTTAATTCCAATAAAAAATACTTCATTCATCCCACTTCCTTCTCAAATCGTTAAATTGGATTCATTAACTTATTCCTTAAAAACTCCTTCCTAAAATATGAAATATGAATCCTTTTTTGACCTTAATAAGCATCAATTTAATCATTATTATTATGTTTAATGTCAAAAATACTATTGAATCATACTATACCTTTAACATTTCATACATGGTATCTTTATCATTAGTTCTATAACCATTACTCACACAACCTTTCTAATTATCTTAACAAGTTTTCCCCCTATGAAATCCATTTTCATAATGCTCATAATTTCTATTATTAAAACATTTATCCATTAAAAATAACTTATAGAGACCAATATTACAATCCATTATGTTAAATGAACTTTTCATTTCCCCTCAGAAATTACTTACGCTATGCCCTTCTTATCCACACATAAAACATCTTCTCATTCCATTGAGACATTCCATAGTGTTCCTCTTCTAACATTCTTGATATATGAAAAACAAAATCTTATTTCCTATATGGTTTCCATTACCCAAACTCTTAGAAAAATATCTCCTTCCCTTCTTTGGTGAGTCTAAGATTTGGTTAAGGGGCAAATTATTAATCATATATCCTGATAACTTATTAAGAATAATAACAATATCCTTTACCCTATTAATCAACCCATTTGGCTTCTCATCATCGAATTTTTCTTAACATTAAATGTTAACCAAGTTTATTTTGGTTCCCACCATTGACTAAAACCATAAATAATAGTGTTATTATAGCATCCCAGCTTTTTATCACATAAACTTTCATTACATTATACAAAACCAAGGATCTTTAAGGTTTAGTGTCCTGGAAACCAGGAACTTAAAACATGACAACATAAAACATTCTTCTTAAACACTTTAAAGGATTCTTCATACTTGTTCATGCTAAGTTCATTACTGCATCTCATAACCTGGGGACATACATCAAAGGAAAGGGCGAGCAGAATTCCCAGTAAGGGAAACAAGGGAAAAATTTTACATGTGAACTTGAGATACATCAATAAAGTCATGATAAATAACTTTAAGGCATGAGAAAGAGATCATGAGGTATATCATAATAAAAATAATGTGTTTCATAACTTGAAGATGTGGCTACAACATTTAACATAGACAATAATTTCCATATAACCAAGGTCCATCCCCAAGGTGTCATTAAAAATTACCAAGGTTATTCACCAAGGTATCGTTAAAATGGTCATCTCTAGAGATTAAGTCTTTACTTAATACATTGAAGCACTATCAGGTAAAAACCTTAATTTTCCTTTATTATCATGTTAGACACATATGTAATCATCAATCATTTCATAAATAACCCATATATCATAAAAGAAATGGGTTTCATTTCATAGTCATAACATTTTAAAAACTGCTTTAAAGACGTGATCTTTATGTCACTTTAAACCCACAAAAAAGAAAAGAGGGTCTCGTGTATGTAAATCCCAGAATTTAAAATAGAAAATTTTGATATATATGTGAATACCACTATAGAATAAAGATCTTTGATTATTCACTTTATAAAATAAAAGAATTTGAGAAAAAGAGAGAGACATTTTGTGACGAAAATTCTGCAGCATAACGGATATGTTGCAGGGTTTCAAAAAACATTGAAAAGAGAGGGGACATGGGTCACCCACTCATAAATGATCCATAAAACAGTATAGGTACATAATATAAATGATATAAGAAAATGGTAATGAAATTTTAAATACATACCTTATTAAATGAAAAACATGGAAGGAAGAAAAAAATAAGATTTCTCTTATGAAAATTCGGCACCCTAACGACGTCACTCAAAATTTCAAAAAAAGAATTTTTGAGATAAAAGAGGGTCTCTCATTATATGAAGATAAAATAACATTACGATGGATATAGAGATCATACCCCAACATAATAAAAAGGAACTTTAAAGACTTGACATGAAAATAGAACTTGGAAATGAGAAAGGTGAAAGAATCCCTTACAAAAATTCGGCAGCCTAACTGCGCTACTAAATCATTCTTAAAATGAATTGATGAGAGCAAGAGGGGGTCTCTAATAATATGAACATGAAAAGGAAAGTAGGATGAATATAAAATAACATCTCCAACATAATAACATAGAGCTTAAAATAAATGACATAAAGGAGAATACATAAATAGAAAGAGAGAGGTAGGATCCCTTACCTTGAAGAGTAACTTTGAAATCATGAAGTTTGGGGCCTTGGGAGGCTTGAGGGCGCCTTGGGAGGACTCCTTGGGAGGTAAGAAGACCTGAACATTGTTGAGGATGATTTTGGAATGGAAAGGATGAGAAAATGGCTTGGTATTTATAGGGGAAGTGAGAGGACAAGACATTAATGGCCAAGGGACACCTCATTGGTGGTATTAGAGAAACCATGGGATTGACCATGGTATTTGCCCATGGTATTGGCCACTTGGGACACCTAATACCCTATATTACTAGTCATAAGTCGACTAGAATTATTTCATAATTATTACATCCTTAATGATGTCATTAAACACCCAAAACTCAAAAACTATATTTTCACTATTCACAGAAAATTTAACTTTCTCAGAAAAATCCTAAAATTTCACCATAACTAAATATTGATGCTCTGATTTCAAAAATGAACTCCATTTTATGAGAATAATTTTCTCAATATTTTTAATTTAATTTTAAAATAAAAACACTATTCAATGAAAATTCATTTTTTCAGAAAAATCCCCAAAAATCACCATAACCTAATATCGATGCTCTGAATTCAAAAATAAACTCTATTTTATAAAAATAATTTTCTAAATATTTTTAATTAAAAAACACTATTCACCAAAAAAATAATACTTGACTACTAATTTCTGAAACAGTTATTTACCTATTTTATTGAATCACGTTACTTAATCAAGGTGCCTAAGTTATATTAATACATTCTTTAAGTGAGATTACTAATCCATTTCGTCACATTACTAATCCTAAGCATAAAATCACTATTCATAATTTACTATTCATCAAAAATTAAGTTTATCTTATTAGACTCTAAATTTCTTACTAAACATAACTGTAGAAGACCATTTTTTGAAAATCATTACACGTCATTAATTATTTAAGGTTTACATAAATATTTTTAAATATTATATTTTTCCAAAATTCATCAATATACATCCTATATTTATTCAAGCATCTGAAAAAATCACAAACTTCACCAAAGGAAGAAATTACAATTTTATTTACCTCAAAGGATTACACAAAGTAGCTACGATCTTGTTACATAGCCCCTTATAACCCCAACATATGACCTAAGTGTAAGGTGTGCTAAGGTGAGAGAATATGAGGGCGGATCAGCCACATTACCCGAGTAGTGATTTCTATAAGCTTGAAATTCTCCCGAAGGCGATTCCGTTCCAGCTTCACAAGGTGAAGTTCAGCTTGGGTTTGGTCTAGAGCAAAGCCCAGTGGTGCTACCTCCTTCCCAAGATACATTAGATGGGCTTCGATCGGCCCGAGACTACTGGATGAGGCCATTGAATCTTCTTTCAATATTAATTAATCAAGAACACTTGTATTTATAGAAAATAATTGTAACATTTAGTTTCCAACGGTCATATTGACCAATGGTCATATTGACCAACGGTCATATTGACCAATAGTCATATAACAGTTGAAACCCAACGGTCTTATTTTAATTATACTCATTTTATTAAATGAAATAGTATTGTTTAGTATAAAATAAAATAACACTCAAAGGTAGGAAACAAAATTTATTCAAAATTTCGGGTCGTTACAATCTTCCCCCCTTAGGAAATTGCGTCCTCACAATTTTAAAACTGGGCTCGAAAATTTCTTTGAAAGTCCCACATCGGAAAAATAGTCAGTAAAACTACTACATTAAAATAAAGAAAGGTAAGTACAAAGGTCACCCAATTTAACCCATACTAGGATTCCATGTAGGAAAACATGGATATGGAAGAGAAAACAAAGGGTCAAGTTCTGATGGAGAGTGATAGAAAACATGATTAGGAGAAAATTAACAACAAGAAGATCACAAACTTAAGATGTGTTAAATGGTATTTTATTACCCAGTAGGAAACGTATACCAACAACATTTTTGTTTTACGTTCCTTTTCATAATTTTGATGAATTAATTTACTACATAGAATAAAAACATACGAAAATATATTTACCTTTAAGTAGAGTTTCATCCCTTAATAAGTTCCCACCAAGACTAATACTTTCTCTAAACAATGAGCATTCAAAAAGACTTGGTCTTATCAAAAGCACAATAATCATCTTCTAGAGAATCACATAATCCACAGAAGAATAACTATTTTTTTCCCTTGTCTTTAGTCATCAACTAAAACTAAAAAGGTTAGTACGAGATTATATAATCCCCAAAAAGGATAATCCTATATAAAAAGAAATATGACTATTAATCTCCAAAATTCAACAAGAGTACCCAAAGTTCTATAAATACCATTCAATACAAAACCATCCTTAAAATTCTTCAGAATAATCCAAACTAAGATTGGAACCCAAAAATCAGAAGGATTTAATCACATAGTCTTCCCCAATAAATCTTAACATTTATCTCCAAATAACATCAACTACTTTAAAGTCTCCTACTAAAGTATAATTAACATATTCACATATTCTCTGTGCTAGCTTCATCATTTTCCAGAAATAACCCAAATCACCATATGTCCACAATAAATACATAAATTCTAACAAAAAAAATTCAACCATTCCTCCTCAATTTTAATCCTGTAGTGTTTTATTTCCCTTAGGCATATAGTACTCCAAAAGAGAAAACCTCATCCAAAATAACCTTCATTATTTAATCACCAAATCATTTTCCTATAAAAATTATATACATATGATAAAACATAATCTCCAAAATCAACTTATTCTTGATCCATAAAAATAGCAGGTTTATTAGTCAGTCTGAAGGGCATAACAACAAACTCATAATTGCCATATCTTGATTGGAAGGCAGTTTTTCGAGAATATCATCATTCTTAACCCTCAATTGATGATAAACAGAACGAATATCAATATTAGAGAAGAATTGAGTCCCACAAAGTTGGTCAAATAAGTCATCAATTCTTGGAAGAGAGTATTTTTTATTCACTGTGATCCCATTCAGTTCTCTATAATCAATACATATCTATATCTATCCATACTTCTTCTTCACAAAGAGAACTGGTGCTCGCCAAGGAGACACACTTGGTCGGATAAACCCATTCTCCAAAATATCTTGTAGTTGTTTCTTTAATTCCTCTAGATCCAAATTTTTCATCCTATAGGGGGTCATTGACATTGAATAAGATCCAGGTATGAGTTCAATAGAGAACTCTACCTCTCTTTCTAGGGAAGGTCTGGGTAACTCCTCAGGAAATACTTCAAAGTATTCTTAGAAGATGGGGACATTTTTAAAGGATTAAATCCTTCGTTAGAAAATTATTTCATTTACGAATATTTTAACTAAAAAGGATTTTATGTCTTAAAACTTCATGCTTAGACAATTACATTTTTCTATAATTCCTTCATAATGATTCATAAAAAGCTTGAGATTAACCAAACATATCCCCCGGGGGTGTCATAAACAAGAGTGCAGCAAGTTCTGTTGTCGTGTACCAGTTCCCGTTCAAGTCTAGCTCAAAGCGGTGTTTTTGGGTTTTACCCCAATGTACATTTGTGCTAGAGCCACCTCTACCTGCTCGTATCCAGACAGGGATATATTTACTTGATAAACCACTTACTCAATACTCACCAAAATACCAGGAAGACTTCCTATACATAAAATTTTCCAAAGGGTTCTTCCTAATGTTTTGATATCCTAATTTCCATAAATAACTAAACCTTCTTTTAATACCAACTATAGCATCCCACCTTTTTATCACATAAACTTTCATTACATTATACAAAACTAAGGATCTTTAAGGTTTAGTATCTTGGAAACCAGGAACATAAAACATGACAACCTAAAACATTCTTCTTAAACACTTTAAAGGCTTCTTCATACTTTTTCATCCTAAGTTCATTACTGCATCTCATAACCTGCGGACATATATCAAAGGAAAGGGTGAGCAGAAGGCCCAGTAAGGTAAACAAGGGAAACATTTTACATGTGAACTTGAGATACATCAATAAAGTCAAGATAAATAACTTTAAGGCATGAGAAAGAGATCACGAGGCATATCATAATAAAAATAATGTGTTTCATAAAATGAAGATGTGGATACCACATTTAACATAGACAATCATTTCCGTATCACCAAGGTCCATCCCCAAGGTGTTATTAAAAAATTACCAAGGTTATTCACCAAGGTATCATTAAAATGATCATCTCTAGAGAATAAGTATTTACCCAATGCATTAGAGCGCTATTAGGGCGCACCCTTAATTTTCCTTTATTATAATGTGATCCACATATATCATCATCAATCATTTCATAAATAACCCATATAGCATAAAAGATATGGGTTTCATTTCTTAGTCATAACATTTTAAAAACTACTTTAAAGACGTGATCTTTATGTCACTTTAAACCAACAGAAAAGGAAAGCAGGTATCATGTATGTAAATCCCAGAATTTAAAATAGAAAATTTTGATATATATATGTGAATAACCCTGTAGAAGAAATAGATTTCTGTATTCACCTAATAAAATAATAGAATTTGAGAAAAAGAGAAAGACATTTTGAGATGAAAATTCTGCAGCATAATGGCTATGTTGCGGGGTTTTAGAAAACATTGAAAAGAGAGGGTACATGGATCAACCACTCATAAATGATCCATAAAAAAGTATAGGGACAGAATATAAAGGATATAAGAACATGGTAATGAAATTTGAAATACATACCATATGAAATGAAAAATATGGAAGGAAGACAAAAATAAGATTTCTCTTATGAAAATTCGGCAGCCTAACAACGTCACTTAAAACTTCAAAAAAAGAATTGATGAGATAAAAAAGGGTCTCTAATAATATAAACATAAAATAACAGTATGATGGATATAGAGATCATAACCCAACATAATAAAAAGGAACTTGAAAGACTTGACATGAAAATAGAACTTTGAAATGAGAAGGGTGAAAGAATCGCTTACAAAAATTTGGCAGCCTAACAGCCCCACTAAAACACTGTTAAAATGAATTGATGAGAGAAAGAGGGGGTATCTCATAATATGAACATGAAAAGTAAAGTAGGATGAATATAAAAAAAATCCCTAACATAAGAACATGGAGCTTAAAATAAATGACATAAAGAAGAATACATGAGAAGAAAGAGAGAGGTAAGATCCCTTACCTTGAAGAGTAACTTCGAAATCTTGAAGTTTGGGACCTTGGGAGGCTTGAGGGAACAATGGGAGGACTCCTTGGGAGGTAAGGGGACCCGAAATTTGTTGAGGAGGATTTTGGAATGAAAAGGAGGAGAGAATGGCTTGGTATTTATAGGGGAAGTGAGGGGACAAGGCATTAATGGCCAATGGACACCTCATTGGTGGTATTGGCAAAACCATGGGCTTGACCATGGTATTTTCCCATGGTATTGGCCACTTGGGACACCTCATACCTTATCTTACTATTCATAAGTAGACCAAAATTATTGCATAATTATTACATCCTTAATGATGTCATTAAACACCTGAAACTCAAAAACTATATTTCCACTATTCACTGAAAATTTAACTCTCGGAAAAATCCCAAAATTTCACCTTAACCAAATATAGATGCTCTGATTTCAAAAATAAACTCCATTTTATGAAAATAATTTTCTAAATATTTTTATTTTAATTTTTAAATAAAAACACTATTCACTGAAAATTCATTTTTTTCAGAAAAATCCCCAAAAATCACCATAACCTAATATCGATGCTCTAAATTCAAAAATGAACTCCATTTTATAAAAATAATTATCTAAATATTTTTACATTAATTTTTAAATAAAAAAACACTATTCACTTGAAAAAACTAATACTTTAATAATTTCTGAAATAGTTATTTACATATTTTATTGAATCACATTACTTAATCAAGGTTTCTAAATTATATTAATACTTTCTTTAAGTGAGATTACTAATCCATTTGGCCACATTACTAATCCTAAGCGTAAAATCACTATTCATAATTTACTATTCATCAAAAATTAAGTTGATATTATTAGACTCAAAATTTCTTACTGAACATAACTGTAGAAGGCCATTTTTTGATAATCATTACACATCATTAATTATTTAAGGTTTACATAAATATTTTAAAATATCACCTTTTTCCAAAATTCATCAATATACATCCTATATTTATTCAAACATCTGAAAAAATCACAGCCTTCACCGAAGGAAGAAATTGAAATTTTATTTATCTCAAAGGATTACACAAAGTAGCTACGGTATCGTTACATAGCCCCTTATAACCACAATATATGACCTAAGTGTAAGGTGTGCTAAGGTGAGAGAATCTGAGGGTGGCTCAGCCACATTGCCCGAGTTGTGATTTCTATAAGCTTGAACTTCTCCCGAAGGTGATTATGTTCCAGCTTCACACAGTGAAGTTCGGCTTGGGTTTGGTCTAGAGAAAATCCCAGTGGTGCTACCTCCTTCCCAAGATCCATCAGATGGGCTTCAATCGGCCCGAGACTACTGGATGAGGCCATTGTATCTTCTTTCTATATTAATTAATCAAGAACACTTGTATTTATAGAAAATAATTGTAACATTTAGTTTCCAACGGTCATATTGACCAACGGTCATATTGACCAACGGTCATATTGACCAACGGTCATATAACAGTTGAGACCCAATGGTCTTATTTTAATTATACTCACTTTATTAAATGAAATACTTTTGTTGAGTATAAAATAAAATAACACAAAAAGGTAGGAAACAAATTTTATTCAAAATTTCAGGTCGTTAAAGTTATAAACACTAATCATAGTGTAGATCCACATAATTATAAGAAAAATAACTTATAGTATTTCTAAATCATGACTCCTTCATTTCAATATATGAAATTTTAGGATTTACCTAGGTCATTTGTGGTCATTATCTATTTAAAATTTTTATGAAGTTTTATAAATTATTTATGAATTTCTATAGCATACCCTCTAGGAGTGTCAAACATGGCGTGTATCATGGCCTATTTTCATGAACCATGTCACAATTAATTTCAAATTAATATGCCCTTTTTTAGGTTATTACCCCAAGGTACCTCTATGCCAGAGTCACATCCCATTATAGTATCTAGACAGGGATATAATTTCATGGAAACCACTTGATATATCCTTTACCAAAATTCTAGGACATTTTCTAATAATTTTAATCATCCTAGGAGTTATCCTTAGATACATCTCTTGACATGTCCTTATAAATATCCCTATGGGTCTCATGAAAGTTTTTATAACATATTTTCTAAAGGATAACTAAACATTTCATGAGATACCAACTATAGAGGTCTGGAATTATTTTTAGTGCACTATAATTGATACCTATAAGGGAACTCCATAGGTGGATACACCTCCTGGGTAGGGCAAACCATTATCCCTAGTGGCATCCCTTTCCTCATGAATCCCTCGGGTAGAGATCCATGCTTCATCCAATGCCCACATGTGAGAGTTCTCAAGGATCATACAACTTGATTTTCCTCCGATACTAACTATAGCGACAGTAGATTTTCATACATAAATATTAAATCTTTTTAGATGAATATTCAATACATTACACAACCATACTCATGAGGACCATAATATTTAACTCCTTTGTAAACAAGGAACATAACATTATTAATTCATGGAAGATCTTCAATGTATCCCATAAAGATCTTCCACTTTAGTACTATTCATAAACATACCCTACTTGAAAATGTTATTCATAACCAAGGGAATGGAATCATAAGAAAGTGTTAGTTTATATGCTCATTATTGGTAAAAAAGGGAGATACATAAACATAACATGAGCATGAGGGTATTAAAATATGAGCATAAATTTTTAAAATTGTACCTTGTATATCAAATATTATAATCGTGTGTCATGGAATAAATATTTTTAGTTCATAAGACATGAATCCCAAGGGGATTAAATAACATTGTCCATGAGAAGATAACATTGGCATAACATATAGATTTGTGTAATACATACAAGCATAGAAAATATTATTTCAAGGCTACTCTCCTCGACATTCATAACATGTTAGGATTGGGCTAACCACTCGTTTACCATCTTCGAGCTTGAGATAACCACATGTGTAAAATATTTTTTAATCTTAGGATAACTACTTTTCTAGCCTCCATTCAATATTGGGCTAACCACACATATACCCTTTGGTCTCCTACAACATTTATCAACACCCAATGCATTAGAGAAAGATACAGGTCTCGCTTATCTCATAATGAAAATAATACATATATGTTCCAAAATACCATAAAACATTCATCATAAAATAAACCATGAAATGAAATGGGTTTCATAAAAATTTCACCGTATCATAACCTATAGAAAGAGACAATTCTCAAAATCATTTCATAAATTCATCATAACAAAACTTGTTAAAAGCAGCGGATTTCATAATCATTTTATCGTGGCATAAACTGTGGAAGATAAATGAGTTTTATAAAAAACATGTCATCATAAAAAACCATTAATATATGGGATAATAATGGTATACTTAGATCATATCCCAAATAAATCATAAGTAACCTCAAAGTATTTAATCATAAATTGATAATGATTTGGAAATATTACTTGGAAACTTTATTGAGTAAGATAAATTTTCATTGAAAATAACTTTTCAAAACATAAAACATTTTCTGAATTCATTTTATCTAAAAATAAAATTTATAACTTATAAAGGAATATTTTGAAAAAAAA
Organism: Viscum album; assembly: GCA_963277665.1. Taxonomy (NCBI): domain Eukaryota; kingdom Viridiplantae; phylum Streptophyta; class Magnoliopsida; order Santalales; family Viscaceae; genus Viscum; species Viscum album. The sequence continues at coordinate 1,495,061,813 of OY728159.1, forward strand.
ATTAAAAATTTTCGTAAGGAAAATATCCTTTACACATTGAAAAAACTTTGCAGAACATAAAACATTTTTGAAATCATTTAAAAATTTAAAATATTAAGAAAAAAAATTCTATGAAAATATATTTTAAAACTTTTAAGGGAATCCTAAAATACATGAGTGGTCATGAATATGATAAATACTATTGATTACATGCAAGTTAAAAACAATGATTATTATCTCATTTTCAATAAAATACAAATAGACATTGTTTCGAAAAAGACATGAATATTCCTTTCAAAACATTAATATAAAAAATAAGAAATAGGTAAAAATGTATTTATTAAACCATTTAGAAAATTTAAGAATCATTTAAAAAAAAAATAGAAAACATGGTCTTGGAATAAAAAGTTTTTTCGATCAAAGAGAACAATAAAGATGATTTTTCATTAAACAAATCTTTTGAACTCTTGAGTAAATAACGAGAGTAAAATAAAGGTAAAATATGTATTATAAATATATATCCAAAATAGAATATAAATCATAATTTTATTGAGATATATATCATAATATTTCATCATTGTAAGTATAATAAAAAACAATCATGACAAACGATGATATTGTAACATAAAATCTTTACCACTTTGGTAACTTTGAATGGTAATACCCATGAAATAATATCATTAAATGAAATATAGAATATAATGAAAATTGATATATTCCTAAAATATCAAGTCAAGGGGAATTATATATACCCTGTAGAAGAATAGAGTTGTGTAACATAACTTATTCCTCATAGAAGGAAAATTCAGAAAAAAATACCTTATCTCTTTCATCACTCTTGAACCGTAAACCCCATGAAAGAGATATCCTCAAATGGATATGTAAATCCCCATAATTTTAGGAATAATCATCATAAAATACATTCATGTAAATTTTATACACCATATAAAATATAATAGGGGTTTAATATAAAATGTGTCCCATATAAGTAAAAAAGTGAGGTGGAAATCTCTTACCTTAAGTCTTGACTTCTTTTGTACATGTTCAAACATCCTCTTTATTGGGTATCCTCTATAGGTTTTCACCAAAAGACTTCATAGGATCACTTTATATCCAAAATAATTCTTCTTAGATTATAAGAGGGAATTTTGGAAGTGATTTGGGTATGGATTGGCTGAACTAAAAGTGTTTAAGGTTTTAAGAAAATAGGATAAGGGGTGGCCTTTTATAATTGAAGTGAGTGGAGCACTTGTAATTTTTTGAAAGAAAGAATTCCTCACATGTTTTTATTTATGTCAAAAGGATCCTATAATAGACCATTCTTGAGGATAGAATATATAAGGTATATATATGTCTGTCCAATGGGTGTTGTACAAGTTTTGAGAAATGTTTTACCCTTATCTTTTTAGTTTAACCCCCCCCCCCGAGTAAACACATAATTTCCTAAACTGTGGTAAATAATTTTTACTTCTTCAACTATTAATTTTGGTCAAATATTATGTTGACCTTATTATATAATATAATTTTTTCTGATTCCAAATATGGAATCCATTTTTTCTAAATTTAATTCATATAAGTGGGAGAATTAATTTTAAAATTAATCCCATGGACGCGACGAGAAAGCAGGTTTATAAAAAGGAAATGTTCAAATGTTTACAAAGTTTTTATATACAATCTCAATAGGAAATTTATTAAAATGAAATAAATTGGATTAATAAATATATAATTAATCTAATTTCATTTTCAAACCAATTTAAAACATAATTTAACATTATAAATAATTTAAACTAAAATGTAGTTTTCAATTAAAATTTAGTATTTTTCACTATTCTCTAAAAAATTATTCATTTTATAAAATTATAAGAAATCCACCGAAATATAATTTTGACTTTATAATTTAAAAAATGAATTTTATTTTTTCAAATAAATTTTATTAATTTAGAAAAAAATTTAAAACAAAACCGCAAACGCGGCAAAAAGCAGGTTTTCAAGAAGTATATATTTTTCAAGCATAAGATGATTTTATAATAACTATATGTATAAAAATAATCATTTAATGAATATAAATTAAAATTTATTGATTTATAATATATAAATTTTATTTAAAACATTCATCATTAGTTATTATTTTAATTAGTTAAAATGGAGAAATATTATGCACTTTAAAATAGATTTTAGAAAAAAACCCTTTTTTAAACCCAAAAACTAACTTCAACTAAAATATAATATAGTTTTGATTCAAATGAAATTAAGTGTATTAAATATTACTAAATAATAATTATGTTTCTTTAAAATATAATTGTAAATTTAAATTAATTAATTTATTAAATATAAATTATTGTTTTACAGAAATCAGTAATTTTCACTATTCACTAAAAATAAGCATTTTTTTAAAATATAAAAATTCCACCATAAGTTAATTTTGACTTGATGATCTAGAAATGAATTTTATTTTATCAAATTAATTTTATAAAATTTCTATAATTTAATTATAATATTTATTTATAAAAGTAAATAAAAATCATTTTTAATGAAAAATATTTTATGAAAAACATAATTACTTTACTAAAAATTATTTTATTATTTACTACGCATTTATAAATAAATTTATTTTTAGTAGGAGTCAATAAGGCTTCCTTATTACTTTTCCATTACTTCATGATTGGGGAGGTTGTTGAGTCAATATGGTTTCTTTATAACTTTACTATTCCTTCTTGTTTGGAAAATCCTAAGCCCCTTATCTTAAGGAAAATTTCATTTTACCCTATTCTTTGCTTTCATAAGGAAAGTTTCCTTCCCCAAGTAAATTTATCCTTACCATGTTTTTCATTGATCATTTTTTCTCAAAGTATAAAATTTGGTTTCGTATCCAAAACCTCGATATCATATAAATACTTAGATATAAAGCATTCAATTTTCAGGATCTGAATTCAGGTTCTGAACTTTTCTGAGTTCTGACCCTGAGTAATTTGAATTCAGACTCCAAAATATTCTGAGTTATGACTCCGAGTTCTCTGAATTCAGACTCTGATCTTTTCTAAGTTTTGACTCCGAGTTCTCTAAATTCAAACTCTGAACTCTTCTGAGTTCTTACTCCAAGTTCTCTGAATTCAGACTCTGAACTTTGTAAGTTTATACTCCAAACTCTTATGAATTCAAACTCCGAGCTTTTGTAAGTTTAGACTCTGAAATTTTATGAATTCAGACTCAAAATTCTACTTAATTCAAGTCTCCGAATTTCCTTGAAATTCAGAATCCGAAATCCTATATAATTCAGGTTCTGAATTCCTAGGAAAAGAGAATCCAAATATCCTTATATTATAGACTCCGAATAGTTTTTGGTTAGACTCCGAACATTCATTTTTTCTTACATTGCAAAAAATGAATTTGCTTAAGTAACCATATTTTTGTTTACTCATGTTTTAGTTATAAAACGATGTCATGAATTTAGTTACTAACTAACTGCTGTTTGAGTAACTTGTGTACAGGTGCCTCCAAAATTCAAGGGAAAATATGACTGTTGGAGGAGGGAGTTGACTGTTAAAGTCGTGCCTATAAATAGAATCTCATCTGAACAAGCTCAGGACTTTTACTTTTTGTAGACCAACTTTTGGCAGAACATACTTACATGTTGTTGAAGTGATTTTTAGAGAGATAGGCTCTTATAAACTCTCAGGATTCATGTAGAACGTTTGAATAGCTTGTTCAAACTTTGATTTGTGTAGAATTGCTTTGTGCAGAGGTGTGATTTCCATAGAATCAGAGACTTCAAGTTGTGAAGTCAGAGGTGTTGATTTCCTTACAAATCGAGGGATTGCGTGGATAGTAAGACAGATACCGATCTTCGTATTGAGGGTTACCTGGGTTTGGGTAAGAAAGACTTTCTTGAAAGTATAAATCAAGGGACCTTTATCCAAGGTTGTTGGATACCCTTCTTTTTGGGTTAAAAAATTTACTACTTGTTACTTATAGTATTTCAATTTCTTTTTTTGTTGTAATTTTTATTGCTAAGGAATGTATAACTGTTTTATACTTCCTTAGACTTGTACTCTGATTAAATACGATTCTATACGCTTTAAGGTAGAATCTTAGTTATTGTAAACTTTTTTTAATTTTCATTTTTGGAATCTCTTTTTCGGAATCACTTTTCTGGAATCAAGGAAACTAGTAGAACATAGAGGTGTTGTGAATTTTTTTATACAAAATATCCTTAAGGTTTTTGAAAGTATACAATTAACCCCCCCCCCTTTGTATATTGATTATTTACACGATAGTTTGATACTAAAATCAATATCATATCTATCTTTCAATCGATCCAAAAATTAGTATCATAGGATTGGTTAAATCTGAATTAATATCACGATTAGATTCAAAAGAGAAATCTTATTCTTCATTTTTTTGGAATCTGATTTTCGGACTCATAAAGTTCATATCCATATTTTTCTTAGAGATACTCTAGTTCTATTTTCCTTACTTAAGAAATTTTTTTTCTTGTTTACAAATTTTTATTACTAACAAGTTCGTGTGGAAAGATTTTCCTTAAGATGGAAGGTTTAAATGTTTGTTTTATCGACAATATAAATCCTACCATAACTTCTATTTTTAGTAGAAATGATTATGAGTACTGGAGAGATAGGATGAATACTTTTGTTATTAATACTGGAGTTTATAACTACCGGATGATGATAGAATACTATAATATTCCTGATAAGGAATTGATAACTTTTACTAATCAGGAGAAATCAAAATATCAAGAAAATTTTAGAGTCATAAATACATTGATATTTTCTATGACTAGGAAAATCTATAGTCAAATATCTTCATGTGAATCTCTAAATAGTATTTGGAAGAAACTTGAAGTTACACATTTTGGTACTTCTAAAGTTTTAGAGACAAGAAGAGCTATGTTGAGAGCTGAATACCATGGATTTAACTTTCTTTATAGAGAACCTATAAGAAAATTTCAGAAAAGGTTCATGACTATTGTAAATAGATTATAGTCTATGGGAGAAAAAGGTTTGGATGATGAGGCCCTTGTAGATAAGATCATAGACATCATGCCAAATTAGTGAGAGTCCAAGAGGATGATAATTGATGAGAACAGGAAAGTCACCCAGATTTCCTTAGATGAGCTGTTTGGAAATCTTCTTCAGCATGAGACTAGAATGAAGAGAGATACTGATAATGTTAAAAATAATAATGGGAATGGAGGAGTTGATTTTAAAACTACTTCAAAACATATAAAATCCAAGACTCCAAAAATAATAACCAGATAAAAAACAAAGAAGTCACTATTCATTCAGAATCTAGTTATACAAAAAAGTCTGAGAATGAATTAGCTAATCTTGCTCGAAGAATGAACAATATAGTAGCTCAGAAGAACTATCAAAATAATTTCAAGAGTAGAGACTACAAAGATAATAAAGATGGGGAAGTTACTTGTTATGAATGTAGAAGAATAGTTCATATCAGACCTGATTTCCCTCTATTGAAAAAGAAGGAAAAAAAGGAAATGAATTCAGAGAGAAATAATTAGAAGTTCTATCATTAGAAGCACAAGAAAAGTCTTAAAGGAAATGACACTTGGAGTTCTAGGTGTGGAGACTCTTCGAGAAGTGAATATCATGAATAAGAATCATCAACACAGAAAAATATTGGATTCATTGCTACTACTTCTTTCCCAAATACATGTCTTATGGACAAGGTACGCTCTACCAAGGCTTTAACAAATTTATCTCTTGATAAGAATTACTATTATGAATATATTACTTCTAATGAAGATAATTCATCTTAAGATAATGAAGAAATTCCTTCATATGAAGAAGTATATAGATTTTCCAAGTTTTTAGAAGCAAGAAATTGTAAAATTTCTAAGAAACTAGACAAGGAAAATACTAGGGAAGAAGTTCTTACAAAATGGATTTCTGACCTCTCTAGAGATCTTAAAGATAAGGATGAGCTTCTAGGAAAACTTTCTAAATACCTCAAGGAAGTAAATTCTTAAAAGAAAAAAACTTTCTAAAGATCTTAAAAATGCTATTTTAAAAATAAATGTTTTTGAGGAAAAATTTAACTCTATGGAAATTATTCCTGAGGATAGGAATTTATTCATAAGACTAAAATCTGAAATATATTCTCTTAAGAAACTTCTTTCAAACTTTACTTCTAGTAAAGAAAATTTTGACAAGATGTATTCTCAAGTCAAACCTCAATGAAATACTACTAGAGTAGGTTATACTCACAGAAAACTAGTTTTTTAAAAAAAATATTTTATTCCATCTAGAGCCCCTTTTGTACTAAATGTCAAAGTGGTGGGCATTGGAAGAAAAAATTTCCTTGATTAATGTTCAATCTCTTGGGTTTCATAAACCTTATTTTTCTAAACAAATGTGGATACCCAAAATTTTATTATCTAACAATTCTAGATCCAAGAAAGTTTGGATTCCAAATGTCTAACATTCTTATTTTTAGGAGAATAAAGAAAGTACCAACATCAATACTTGGTACATGGATAGTGGATGTTCTCGGCATATGTCTGGTAACAAAAACTTCTTTGAAAATATTATCAAGATGAAAGGAGGAAAAGTAAATTTCGGAGAGAAATCTAAATAAGAAATTATTGGTATAGGTAACATCGTTGTTCTTGGAAAAACTTTGACTTCAAATGTTTTATTTTTAAAGGTTCTTAAGCACAACCTCATTAGCATAAGTCAATTATGTGATGAAGGTTACCTTGTAAATTTTAGGAATGACAATTGGTTAGTACAAAATTCTAAGGAAGAGTTTATTCTTTCTTCCAATAGGAAAGAGAATGTTTACACACTAAACATAGAAGACCTTAGGAGCCAAGATCTACCTTGCCTTAGAGCAATGGAAGATCATTATTGGTTATGGAATAGAAGGTTGGGTCACTATTACCTTAAGTACCTATGCAAAATTTCTAAGAAAAGACTAATTAAGGATATATCGGAACTTAGATTTTATTCTACAAAAGTTTGTGATCCTTGTCAATATGGAAAGCAACATAAATCAAGTTTTAAATCAATAGGTGAAGTCTCAACCACTTATACATTACAATTAGTACATATGGATATTTTTGGAAGAACACAAACTAAAAGAATTGGAGGAAAATATTATGTATTTGTCTTAGTTGATGATTACACTAAATTAACATGGGTCTATTTTCTAGAAAATAAATCCGAATATTTTTCTTATTTCAAAAGTTTTAGAGGCCAAGTTAAAAATGAGAAAAACCTTCCTTTGATAACTATTCATAGTGATCATGGAGGAGAATTTCAAAATTATGATTTTGAAACTTTTTGTAGTAGAAAATGCATTACTCATGACTTCTCAGTACCTAGAAAACCTCAACAAAATGATGTTGTTGAAAGAAGAAATAAAATTCTTTAAGAGATAACAAGAACCATGTTGAGTGAAAATTCTATAGCCAAACATTTTTGGGTTGAAGTTGTAAGCACTACTTGTTATACTATAAATAATGTTTTGATTAGAACTTTTCTTAATAAAACTCCTTATGAGTTATGGAATGTTAGAAAACCTAGACTTTCCTACTTCGAGGTTTTTGGTTGCAAGGTATTCATTTTGAATACTAAAGATAATTTAAAGAAATTCGCACCAAAATATGATGAAGGAATTTTCATAGGCTACTCCACAACTTCTAAGGCTTATAGAGTTTTCAATAAATAAACTTGTACTATTGAAGAGACAGTACATGTCAAATTTGATGAATCCGATCCCATTGTTTTTAAACAACCCCAACCAACATCTTCAGATGTGTTTTCAAAAACTGATTATCAACCTTTGTAAGAAGATCCTTCAGATAAGGAAAATGTCCAAGAAGATGTTTCTGAAGCATTTACCCCAGAATATTTACTACCCTATGTTGATGAACAAGTTTTAAAAAACCCAAATCAGTTGTTTCTTAAGAATCATCCCAGTGATAGTATCATTGGTGATGTAAATAAACCTGTAAGGACTAGAAGTTCCTTAAGGAATGAACTAGAACATCTATCATTCCTTTCCTAATTAGAACCAAAAAGCACTGATGAAGATTTAGGTGATTATGATTGGATAAAAGCTATGCAAGGTGAGCTAAATGAATTCAAAAGGAATAAAGTCTGGACCTTGGTTGAAAGAACAAAGGAAACTTCTGTTATTGCAGTAAAATGGGTCTTCAGAAATAAGTGTTATGAAAATGGAATCATAATAAGAAATAAATCTATATTGGCTTCTAAAGACTATAATCAACAAGAAGGAATAGACTACAAAGAGACCTATACTCCAATATCTAGACTTGAATCTATTCGTATTCTACTTGCCTTTGCAACATTCTTCTACTTAAATTTTTTTCAAATGGATGTGAAATGTGATTTCCTTAATGGTTTTGTTCAAGAGGAAGTTTTTTTTGAACAACCTCCTAGTTTTGAAGATACAAAACACCCTGAACATATTTATAAACTTACCAAAGCATTTTATGGACTTGAGAAAGCCCCTAGAGCTTGGTATGATAAACTTACATTATTTTTTCTTCGAAATAATTATGTTAAGGGAAGTGCAGATCCAACCCTTTTTATAAAGAAAGATAAGAAAAATGTTTTGATTGTTCAAATTTATGTTGATGACATTATATTTGGTTCAACCCAGCAATCTTTAACTGATTTCTTTGCGAATCTAATGAAATATGAGTTTGAAATGAGTATGATGGGTGTGTTAACATTTTTCCTTGGTTTTAAAATTTCTCAAAAACTAAAAGGAATATATATATCCGAACATTAGTATATTAAAGATATTATTATAAAGTATAAATATGACAACACTAAGAGTATTAGTACTCCCATTATTACCTCAAACACACATGATCTTGATGAAACTGGGAAACTAGTAAATCAAACATCTTTTAGAGGTATGATAGGAAGTTTACATTACTTGAAAACCAGTCATCCAGACTTAATGTTTTCAGTATGCTTATGTGAAAGATATCAATCCAATCCTAAGGAATCTCATTTAAAGGTAGTGAAAATAATTTTTCACTACTTAAAGGAAACCATGGATTTAGGACTCTTTTATACTTCTAGAAATTATTTTATCTTAAAGAGTTTTTCGGATGCTGACTTTGGTGGATGTAGAATGGATAGAAAAAGTATATCCAGAACGTGTAATTTCCTAGGAGATTCATTAGTTTCTTGGTCATGCAAGAAGCAACACTCAGTATCACTTTCCACTACTGAAGATGAATGTGTAACATCTGGAAATTGTTGTGCTCAAGTGTTGTGGATGCAACACACACACACAGATTATGGTATGAGTTTTACAAAAACACAAATTTTGTGTGATAATACTAGTGTCATTGCCTTAAGTAAAAACCTTGCACATCACTCCCATGAAAAACACATAGATATTAGGCATCACTTTCTTAGGGATCACACACAAAAAGGGGATATCATTATTCAACATATCAGAACACAAGACCAACTTGCTAATATTTTCACAAAATCATTGTCATCTGATAGATTTGGATACATAAAACAGAAGTTAGGAATGATAACCATAAGGTAATATTCCTTGTTAACTTTCTATATAAACCAATCTCCTTATAGTAATAAACTTATTTTCATAGGGGGAGTACATTTTCTTGTTATATTTTTTTTTAATTTTTCATAATGAACATTTCTATACTCAAAAGTCTCATAATGAAGATTTTTGTACTCAAAATTTTTGTAATAAAGATTTTTATACTCAAAATTTTTGTAATGAAGATTTTCGTACTCAAAATTTTCATAATGAAGATTTCTGTACTTAAAATTTTCATAATGAAGATTTTCATACTCAAAATTTTTGTAATGAAGTTTTTCGTTTTGAAATTTTTTTCGTAATCAAAATTTTTCGGAATCTAAAGTCTTCAAGAAAAAATTTCTTCAATACGAATACTCTTCCTAGAAATTCGAAAGGCATGTTTCCTTTCCTGAGTTTTCGTAATCATCCTTTACTTTATAGTAGTTTGTTTCTATTTTTTTCAGATTATCTTTTCCTTAAATCCGAATGTTTTTATTAAAAAACCTCAAAATATTGGATCCAATATTTCCTTTCAACTATCATATCAACCGTCAGATTTGATCAGAAGAATTTTCAGCCATTGGATTGAGTTTGGAAGATGAACTGTTGCATCAAAAGCCTATATAAAGGACCCCCTGATGGTTGTCCCACATTGAATCTCAAGCTATCGTGTGCTGAAGTTCTGCCCTTCTAAATAATCTCAAACTGGATTTTCAAAGGTTTCTCAATTCTGAATGTTTGTAAAAGAATCCTCTCAGAAAGATATGTCTATTATCAAGCCAATCTTAGAGTGGTAGGTCTATAGAGAAAGGGTGGTGCATCCGAACTTCTTCAACAAGTATGAGTCTATAATCTCGAAGAACATTAAGTTGAATGGATGGGAGAGTGTTTCTGTATCAAAGCCAGGTGCTCAAGATTTGGTGCATCCTGATTTTCTAATTTAATTTTATGAATCAGTCAGTTTCTTCCTGGAAAAAGGCAGAGAGAAGTTTTCATTTAATATCTATGGAAACACTTATGCTATTTCATATACTAAGGGAGATAATTTGTTTAGAATTCCATATGAAGGGGAATCTGAGTTATGTTCTCAAAAGTTTCCAGATGTCAAAGGAATCTTTGTTAAGGTGAAAGCTATGGAGTGCCTCGATCTTATAGATGTCAAGACTCCAAAGATTTCCCACTTGTCCACAAATTTCCGGAGTCTCGAATTATGGGTTCAGTGATTCATAATTCCGAGAAAAGGTGACAAAGACATATTGAATAAGTGTGACATGTATATTTTGGATTTCTTGGTGAACCAAAGGAAGATCAACTTGTTTATGCATATTCTCATTACGATTGAGAATATTAAGAATGGAAACTTGAAGGCTCAGGTAATCGTGTATCCAGCCATTATTTCCAATCTTATTGTTCGGTGCTTAGAATCTTTTAAAATTCCTTACAGCTCGGAGCCAAGGAATTGAAAATTCATGTTCTTCAGTGATGATACCCTGTAGAGAATGAACATTGGTTTTTATATAGACTTTAGAGAATTTTATGACTTACCAAAGGGAGAAGATGAAGTTGTTCCGAAAAATCAAGAACTGGTTGAACCGTCCAAAAAGGGATGAAGGGAGAGGAAGTTGAAGGAAGTAGTAGTGGAAGGAAAAACTACAGAGCCCAAGGAAATCCAATCCACAACTCCAAAACCTAAGAATAAAAAATCATATCTAGATGAGGTAGTTTCTAAGTGGAGAGAAGACAAATAGAACAAGAAAGCAGGGGATCCATGTTTTGGTTTGGATCCTTCTAAAGAAAAATCCTTAAAAGAGAAGACAAATGATGAGCTTGAAAAGAAAGATAAATAAAAGAACTTAAAGAATAATATGACTGAAGCTGAGAAAGTGAAATCCCTTCTGAGGGATACTGAGAAAGCATCAGATATCATTCCAGTATTGGAATATTTCTTGGTAGATTCTTTACCTGAGATTCTGGGTAAGAAATTCGTCACTCTGGAAAAAATCCAAGAAAAGATTTTTGAAGAAAAAGAAGTTGTCGAAGGAGTTGAAGAAGAAGTTGAGATCAGTGGTGACACCGCAGATTTGATTAAGCAAGTTGAAGATTTCCATGAGAAGGAAAGTCCATCCGAGAAGCTGTCAATCCGAACCTCTCAAGTCGATTCTTCAAAGCTGGCTACACCTAAGAAAGATGAGAAAGGTGAATATGACAAGGCTGGAGAATAAGTGAATAAACTCTCTGACGAAGAAAGTTATAATCATGATTTCATTCACCTAGAGGATGCTGAGGCAAGAGATGAGAAAGAAGAGATAGATGAAGATAAAATTGTTTAGTTTTCTGAAAGTGAACATAAATCTCTAGATGAGGAAGCTATTCTGAGAACTGATAAGGTTAAATAGTTGGTTGGTGATACACCTACTAAATATATTGTGAAGAAGAAGAAAGTTGGTGGATCTTCAAAAAGGAAACTTGTTGATCTAGAGAAAGAGCCCTCTCCTAGGAAAGTTTTAGATTCGGAATCATCATCCCAGGGACATGATTTTGTTGTTCAATCGTTGAAGAAGCTTGTCAGGACCATTCTTATTTTTTGAAACATTGATTTGAGATTCCAGATGCTTCAACACACCTTAAACTAGAAATTGGATTTAGTATCCATGGTGATGGATAAGTGTGTAAAGCTTATGGCTAATTTCAAGAATTTTTTCATTCACTATGATGCCCACAAAAGATCTTGTAAGAAAATGGTTAGATAGTTAAAGAAGACAGTTAAAGATATGGGAGATCTTGATGAGTTACAAGATAGTGTCAAGGAGGCATTTGACATTTAAGATGGTAAGATCAAGGATCTAACAAGCAGTTTTGAAGAAAATATGACTCTAGAATAGAATTCTCAGATTCAAGAAGTGAAGGATTTAAATGGTAAACTATATTCAATTGATCAAATCTAGAATAGAGAAAGGGATCTTCAGATTAAGATAGAAGAAAAACTTATCAAGCAGGAAGAAGTCCGGAAGGCTTAGGCAGAATTTCTTAAGGCTCGGGATGATAGAATCAAAGCATTAGAGAAGAAAGCTAAGGATTAGGAATAGATTCTTAAACAATCATAGGAAGACCACAAGGATTTTATATGCTCAAAACAATAGTGAAGAATCTGATGCCCAAGGAAAATGAAGGATGATCTTGTTTAAATTCGATCTTTTGTTGTCTTCATTTCCTTGTACAAATTTTTCCTATCATAATGAAATGTATGGTTGCTTGTCTTTTCGATGGGTTGTACTAATATTTCAGGTACTATAATTTCTTTTCCATTCCCTCAAATTCCTTTTGTTAAATCACAAGGGGGAGAAAGTAAAAGGAATACGGAGTAAAGAAAAAATGTTCCTAAGTAAGGGGGAGTTCATCTAAGGGGGGTTTCATTATAAAGATTTCTGTATTCAAGATAATGAAAAATATCATTCCGGAAATCCAGAATATGATCCTTAATGTTCAAAAGCCTAAGGGGGAGTTAGTTATATTCATATTTTCCCATGTTTTAAGGGAGATAAGTTTTATTTTCAAAGTCTAGAAAAATATTTTCTAAGACCTTATATTTTTTTGAAAGGATGTTTGTGCTTTCCAAAAAGGGGGATATTGTTGATTCAATAAGGTTTTCTTATGAATTTTCCATTACTTGATGATTAGGGAGATTGTTGAGTCAATAAGGTTTCCTTATGACTTTACCATTCCTTCTTGTTTTGAAAACCCCAAACACCTTTTCTTAAGGAAAATTTCATTTTACCCTACGCTTTGATTTTATAAGGAATATTTCTTTACCCAAGGAAATTTATCCTTACCATGTTTTTCATTGATCATATTTTCTCTAAGTATAAAATTTGGTTTTGTATCTAAAACCTCGAAATCATATATATACTTAGATATAAATCATTCTGTTTTCAGGATCCGAATTCAGGTTCTGAACTTTTCTGAGTTCTAACTCCAAGTTCTCTGAATTCAAACTCCGAACTCGTCTGAGTTCTGACTCCGAGTTCTCTAAATTTAGACTCTGAACTTTTCTAAGTTCTAACTTTGAGTTCTCTGAATTCAGACTCTGAACTCGTCTGAGTTCTGACTCTGAGTTATCTTAATTCAGACTCCAAACATTATAAGTTTAGACTATGAACTCTTATGAATTCAGACTCCGAAATTTTGTACGTTCAGACTCCGAACTCTTATGAATTTAGACTCCAAATTCTACTGAATTAAAGACTCTAAATTTCCATGAAATTTAGACTCTGGAATTCTTTAGAATTCAGGTTCCTAATTTTTTGGAAAACAGAATCCGATTATCCTTGTATTATAGACTCCGAATATTTTTTGGTTAGACTCCGAACTTTCATTTTTTCTTACACTCCGAAAAATTAATTTTCTTAAGTAACCATATTATTTTTTTACTCATGTTTTGGTTATAAAATGATTTCATGCATTCAGTTACTAACTGACCGCTGTTTGACTGGCACGTGAACAGGTCCCTCTGAAATTCAAGGGAAAATATAATCGTTGGAGGAGGGAGCCGACCGTTGAAGTCGTTCCTATAAATAAGAGCTCATTTGAACGAGCTTAAGCTTTTACTTTTGGTAGAAAAACTTTTCGCAGAACTTACTAACATGTTGTTGAAGTGATTTCTAGAGAGGGTCTCTTATAAACTCTCAGGATTCATGCAAAAAGTTTTAATGGCTTGTTTAAACTTTGCTTCATACAGAATTTCTTTGTGTAGAGGTGAAATTTCTTTAAAATCAGATACTTCAGGTTGGGAAGTCAGAGGTGTCGGTTTCCTTATAAATCAAGGGCTTGTGAGGACAGCAAGATAGATACATATCTTCAGATTGAGGGATTACCTGGGTTTGGGTAAGACAGACTTTCTTAAAAGTATAAATCAAGGGACCTTTATCCAAGGTTGTTGGATACCCTTCTCTTTGAGTTAAAAGACTTACTACTTGTTACTTGTAGTGTTTCAATTTTTTTTCGCAGTAATTTTGATTATTTGGGGAAGTATAACTATCTTATACTTCCTTAGACTTGTACTCTGATTAAATAGGATTCTATATGCTTTAAAGTAGAATCTTAGTTATTGTAAACTTTTTTTAAGATTAATTTTTGGAATCTCTTTTTCGGAATCATTTTTTCGGAATCAATAAAATTAGTAGAACTTAGAGGTGTTGTGAATTTTCTTTACACAAAATTTCCTTAATGATTTTTTAAGAATACAATTCACCCCCCTCTTGTATATTGAATATATACACCATAGTTTTATATGACAATCAGTATCATATCTATCTTACAATCAATCAAACAGGAAATTTATATTTATATTTAATAAATAATTCAATACCATGCATACCCTTCTATTTAATGGATATTTTATAACTGATATATTTAAATTAATATTATTTCATGGTTTACTAAATCGTGGTGTCATGTGTCATGCGCGCTATTAAAGAAACCCATTATTGTGTGTAACTCAATATAATATTGGTGTTGTGTGTAACAAAAGTAAAACTTAGTGTTTCATGTAACACAAGATAAACATAGTGGTACATGTAATAAAAAATATCAAAAATATTAAATTAATTTGAAAATGTATTTCCCAAAATCTTTGGGTGTTACACTGTTCATATATAATAAATGAAAAAACTAAATAAACAAAAGGAGATGTAGCCACAAACCTCAACATTGCCTTATTTCAATATACATATCCAATCTAATCTCAAATACATCATCTACTCTATTAGAGACATCACCCAAACTAGCATATCAACCATAATAAATGTGTTTACACGAAAGTTCTCAGGAATTATGTAAATATAGAACTCAATAGCACACCACTAATAGAAATCCTAATAAAACTAGTATCTATGTGAATGCATTAATTGAATAAAAATGAGTCATAAATCTCACATATAATACAATTTCCAAACTAATGATTTTTAAGGATCCACCCAAATTCCCCACTCAAAACAACTTCAACTAGTATTGTTATTAGTATGAACATAACACACCTATGATAAAAAGAGTTAGAAAAATATCCACCCGATCAAAATGTAAAGTGTAACTTGAGAATAATATTTGGTCTCTTGTAATATCTCATTGTGAATGGGAATAGTGTCCTATGATATAATAGAATTAAATACAAGTGAATTATGTCCCAAAAAATCACAAAATCTAGTGACTGGGTATAACATCTCATCACATATGTTAGGTCCCAAAAGAGATATGGAGTTGGTCTAGAGGGGGGTGGATATACTAGATTAAAAAACTAATAAAATGAATTAATTAATTAAATTAATGGTAAAAGTTATCTATTAAGGTTAATTAGCAGTGGAAAAAGTAAATAACACCAGGATATTTTTTATAGTAGTTCCGTCCAAAGTGGGTATACTCTACTCTTATACCTCTCTACTGAGTGAGTGATATGTGTGCATTGAAAATTATTTTTGAGGGAAAATAATAACCAAATTTTATAATCCATTTCTTATGTAGGGATAACCACAAAACTGACTTTTGTATGGGGAGTCACAACCCTTACAACATAGAGTTAGACATTAGGAGTTACAACCTGAATATTGCTGACTTTAGATACAGGGAGTAAAAACCCTTAGATCCTGAGTTTATAATCTGAGAGTCACAACCTGAGGAAGAGAAGTATAAATGATACTTTGGTGTGTAAAATCATAAACAAAAAAACAGAGTTCATGTGAGATATGGGAAATAGTGTTACTGACTCAGAAACTAAATGAATATGAAGATAAATAATTAAAGAATAGGTAGTGGTTCTTATGTATTGTATTGATATATGTCGTCAAGATAGTAGAAGTTGAAGTGGAAGAAATTCATCCCTTGAAGGAATGTTCAGGTGATTAAATAGGGTATCTCACAAGTCTTCGGTTTGTGAAGCATTTGAGACAGTTTGTGAAGAACTTGAGACGTTCATAGATTTTTCTTGTTGAAAAAAAATAAAGAGAAGAAGATGTTAAATTTTGTGTTTTATATGTTTCAAGTGTGATCGACAACCCTTTAAATAGATATATAAAAATACTAAGAAACTCCTTCCATAAGAAAAGTAGTTCAAATTCAAATAAAAATTATTTGAGATAGAAAATAATAATGTCCATAATAATCATAACAGTAATGATTTGAATTCAAAAAATAAATACCAATTCAAACTAATTTAAATAACACATAAAATAATGATGATGATAATAATAATAATAATAATTCAAATGTTGTCACGTCCCATCCCCCGAGGCCCATGTCGTAACTACCCCAATCCCACCTTTCATAGACCAGGGGCTGGCAACTAGCACCAAAGGTGTAAATCCCTATAACTGGGAAGGCATTGCCTTTATAAAACGTAAACTCACACAACCAGAGAACAAGCGGAAGAAAACACTAAGTAAAGCAGTATAATAAGTGAGATGAAAGTACAAAGGGGCCTAAAATACAAGCCCAACAGAAAGGTATAGCTACAATTGAAATAAAAGTACAACTGAAAAGACAACAGCTGAATGGTGAAGCAGCTCCTGGATCGTCCTCCGAGTTTCTACCTGAAGGGTAGGTACAAATGTCCTCCTCAGCACTCCGCGTCTATCGGTCCACTCCATGTGCCTTCACGCCGAGTTTCCACCTCCGAGTACCATCCAGTCCTTGTACACTCTGCCTTGGTAAGCGCTGTCCGTCGTCTTCATACAGCACAATGAGGTGTGGGCGTAGCCCATGTAGGGGTGAGTATAACGATACTCAGTAGGGACCCCGAGACCCTCAAGGTCTCATGAAAATCCAACAAGGATAAACCAAAAATAGAGATATCAATAGATAACCTTACTTAGGTATATGCCCATATATATACCTAAGTTATCAAGTAAATCATCTCAATTATGAGGAAAACAAAAAGGTCATTGACTCAACTCAAACCAGGATTTTTATTCATGATGTTGAAAACACAGCTGCTAGAGACCTCCTCCTATGTCGAGTACAGTGGTTCTGTCACGACTCCGAGGTGCTAATAACTAACCTTAGACTGCTAAGGTACTCCTCCTGTCGAGTATCGTGGGTCTGTCGCCTCAACACAGTAGCGCTCCCCGCCATGGGTGTGCCGCCCCTACACAGTAGCGCTCCCCCTGATAGCCTATAGAGGTACTCCTTCTATCGAGTACCGCGGGTCTGCCACCCCTACACAGTAGGGCTCCCTGCCATGGTTCTGCCACCCCTACACAGTAGTGCTCTTCATTAGGCTAGTCAAGTCACTCCGAAACGAATCAGACAAGCAGTCATCAAGTCTCAGCCAGCCACAAGGTCTCTATACCCCGCACGGTCATCTCCGGGAGTATCCGCTACACGATATACATGTCAATACTTCCAAGTGTCATGTAATCTCACATGGTAGTATCTCATGGGACCGCCTCGTCATAGGGGTCTCAACGCAATAGACGGTGTGTTAATCGGACACCCAGTCTGTGAGTTATTAGTCTTTTTTTCCTGGGGGCCCAGTTGGTTTTGTGTACAAACCAACCCGACCGTATCACAACTATACCCCAAAATCCCATGGGGTATACTCAAAGGAACCATTTCTAAATGAGATTACCAATGCCGCTGATGGTTCGTCAAACGGACGTCCGGTCTGAGAGTTATTGGCTTTTCCATTCCAAGGGCCCGGTTGGATTTTAAGCTAAAACCAACCCGGCCGTACTCCAACTACATCCAATCGTCAAGTGGAGTATTCCAAAAGAACCGTCTCATAAAAAGGAAACCAACGTAATTGACGGTACGTCAATCGGACGTCCGGTCCTTAAGTTATAAGTGTTTTTTCTCCGAGGGCCCAGTTGGAATTATGTTCGTTCCAAACCTAGACATTTTCCAAATTCATCCAAAACCCACATAGATTAACGCAAAAGGACCGCCTCGTCGCGAGGGTCCCAGTTCCGAAGACGGCGTGTTGATCGGATGTGTTGTCTTCATCTTGTTCATGTTTAAGTGAGAACGGGCTCGGCCTGTTAAGCCCATTGGGCTGGCGGGTCGGGTCAACCCAGAGTTGGTGGGTCCGACCCTGGAGGGGGTCAGACAGGCCTGATGAAACGCACAACCTGGCCCGAGGGTCCCGCGTCCCGGCCCTGCGGGGTGCGGCCCGACCAGGCGGGGCGCGACCCAGCCCGAGGGGGTGCGACCCGGCCCGAGGGGGCGTGGCCCGGCCCGAGTGTGCGCGACCCAGCCTGGAACGGCGCGGCCAGGCTAGGCACTGTGTGGCCCGGCACGGTAGGGCGTGGCCCAGCCGCAGCTCGGCCGGCCGGCCTAGCGGCTCGGCCCGACTG
Organism: Viscum album; assembly: GCA_963277665.1. NCBI lineage: Eukaryota > Viridiplantae > Streptophyta > Magnoliopsida > Santalales > Viscaceae > Viscum > Viscum album. Next base: position 1,495,080,703 of record OY728159.1, read on the forward strand.
GGGCCGACTGGTATGAGGAGGGGGGCGTGGCCCCCGACTACCCGAATTGGTGATGCCAAGTGGCGGCACCCTCCCTAACCAGCCAGCTGAACCTGGCTAGCCTTATTGGCTCAAGCGGCCCGCTCGGGTAGACCACGGGTATTCCACAGCACGATGTCGTGGGTCGCCGCAGACATCACAGCCCGACCGGTTTTGGCCGCCCGGTTCATCTCGGCAAGTGGCCCGCAATGCGGGCCGTGGTTCCTTCAGCATAGCCGGCGCGATAGCGCTGGCTTCCTCCACTGCGGCCTGCTCTGGCCGCTGCTCTGCATCCCCGGCACGGCGCGACGGTGCCGTGCTTCCTCATCTCGGCCGACTGTTGAGCCAGCCTGCTCGTTTCGCCAAAGCATCCCACCCTATGCGGGCCGAAGTTCTCCGCAGCGCGGCGCTGTGGGGCGCCGCGGTTCCTCCCTTTGGCCCGGCCGGCTATGGCCGGCCAATTCTTCCTCAGTCGAGCGGCCAGCGGTTGCGGGCCGCGGTTCTTCCGCATGCGGCCGATGCACGTCCGCTGCTTTTGCCGTCACCACCTCTTCCATTCACGAAATAAAAGAACAAGAAATGTTGGAGGGATGTCGGGTCATGTGTTTTCGGTCCGCGCCCTCTGCGTTAGGCGGTAGCAATTGGCCAAAGTCAATCCAATTCTTACAACGAGAACAAGAACAATTTTAATCCATTAAAATTGAACATAACCCCCTACCTCAAATAAGGTTTGTTCATCCTAGACGCGGAAAGTGATGTCTCTCCGTTAACATCGGAGGAAGAACCATCGTCATTGGTGAGTTCCCCGCGGCAGAGTCTCCTCCCTTGTCGCGGAGGAAGATGAGGATTGGAGAATTGTGGAACATTGTTCGTCGAGTCGTTCTTCGTTGAAGGTTGGTTTTCTTCGTCGTAGAAGAACACTATTCTCTCTTTCTCAAAATCTCTTTCCCTTAACTCATCGAAAGCCCCCCAAGAAATAAAATAATAGGCTAAGGCCATTATTTTATTAACCCATGGAATTAAAAATTCAAAACCCATAATTTAATTAATTGAAGAGTTAGAATTCATTGATTAACATGTGTTGTCAAACATTAAAGAGGGAGAGAGGAAGAGGGTAAGTCCTCTTAATTAAGGGGTTTGTCTTGAATTAAACAAGGGAGATTAAATGGGGTTTAAAGGAGGTTATGGGGAGATGAAGGGTTGGGACTTGTGTGGGCCCCACCTATCAAATATCCACGCATGGGAAGTTGGGTGGGTGTGGGCCCCACCAATAACTTCCCATGGGAGAAATTAACTTCCATAGATATATATATATAATTGTTCTAACAATTTTATTTAACTTCGTAATTTAACCCCAATTTTAACTTTCAACCCGCATAAAACGCAACTACGGTAAAGGTCCCCTTTAGCAAATATCGGCACTGCGAGTTCATCGGTGCCCTCAGATTTCAATTCCAAGCACTTCTTAAAAACATAGAAAAACCCGCATGTATGTTTACTGAACGTACCCGAACAGAATTTCAGAAATTGATTCCGGGCACACCGGGCCTCAAAATCAAGTGCTGTTAGAAGCCACAGACTTGTAAAATTCCAAATAATTAAGGAAAAAATTTCCTTGAAAATTAAGGGTCTTTAAATTATTCCCACCTCAGGGATATACATCCCCATAAAGCTACAACACACACTAGGAAAACAAATGGGGATACTGACCTAGAATCTGTACCTCCCGCTCCCAAGTTCTTTCCTTGAGGTTTCCGTGCTGCCGGTGAATGTGCACCATAGGAATCGACTGCCCACGTAGGACCCGCTCCTATCGATCCTCGATCTCCACCGGAACCTCTGTGAATTTCACCCCTTCATCGATATCCAGCTCCCTGTGATCAATGATGTGTGATGGATCGTGCACGTATCTCCTTAGCTAAGATACGTGGAAGACGTCATGTACCCAGTGCAACTGAGTTGGAAGGGCCAGGTGGTAAGCCACCTCGCCTACCTTGCTGAGGACCTGGAATGGTCTGATTAAGCGCGGATATAACTTGTCACCCCGACCAAATCTCAACATACTTTGTCGAGGTGATACCCGTAGGAAGACGTGGTTGCCATCCTCGAACTACAGTGGTCTCTGTCTCCTATCAGCATAGGACTTTTGTCTACTCTGTGCAGTCTTCATCCACTCATGGAAGTTCTGAACCTTCTCCATTGTAGCCTACATCATCTCTGCTCCTACAAGAGCTGCTGAGATTTCCCCTTTGCCGAAAAAAGAGAAATATGGTCTCATCCTTTGGATGAACCACGTTCTTTCCCTAATACAGTCAATCCTGACATGAATGGTACAATTCTTGTCTTTGAGGATGTCATAAGTCCTCGACGCTACTAATAAGATATCCAACCATTACTCTCGCCTCCAAGGTTGAGTCACACTGTCGGCATCAGTGTGTGGTCACTGGGTCTCCTCCAGTAGGAATCTTGAAAGTGAGGGTCAAGTCAACAGTTTTAACTAGAACTTCTCAGTATCAACCATACAAAAAGGACAGGGAAGTAAACATCACAAATATAAGTGTCTTTTATTACTGCAGATTATAGTACAAAGACACATAACAACCACAAACAACTAAAACATGGAAACTAGAAGCACCAAGAACAAAGGCCTAAATGCCTGGAACTAGTTCTTCTCTTGTCCGCCTGCTTCCGGAGCTCCATAATAATATGCTTCAGCTGCCGGAAGTTTTGCTCTCCCATACCCAACTGTTCCCTACAGTCGGGGTGGACCTCCTGGTTGTGGTGGTGACAACACCTCGAAGCGTCGTACACCACCGGCTATACGGCCAGATCCTATGCCTCGATCTGGTTGGTTCCTCTACTGCCTGCTACTCATCTGTCGGATACGTCGGGCATCCTCGAGCCTAGTGACCCTGTCTTCTTATTGCATAGCACTTCCTACTCCTCATATGGTTGGATCAGTTTCATGTGCCTCGCACAATCGAACCTGTATCCTGAGGTCGCCCACCTGTTGGCCTAGTCCGCTTGGACTTCTATGTCATATGTCTACTTCTGGCTACAGAAGACATCGCTATAGTCAGAAAACCCTATGGCAAGGGCAGCATCTCCTGAGCACGCTCAGAGTGTTGAGTCACTGGTATAAGCTCTACCCTGAAAAAACTATCGATGTTTCCCCAGGTGAAGGTCTTCTCATCATAAAACTGGAGCATCTGGCTCCACCACCACTCAGCTTCTCCCTGAAAGAGACTAACAGCTAGGTACACCATCAAGTCAGCAGGTGTCCCAGCTGTGTGGAAAGCTCATGCTACAAACTTCAACTATTACCCAACCGTTTGAAAATATGACTCGCCTAGAAACCCCGGAGGCCTCTGTCGCTGGAACTCGTGTAGCGCACTCAAGTGGCATGCACTCTCTGCTGGTGTCTCAACTGGAAGAGGGCCCTGTACTGAGGCCTCGCTGCTCAGTGGGCTATCATCGTGCTCTCCACTCAGTACTCACGCTAACTGACTGGGTGAAGAAATCCTGAAAGAAACAGATGTGACACGGTCAAAAGATTATACCTAGTGAGCTGACCTATTTTGAGATGACTTAAAGAAAACATTTTAAAACACATGAAATCAGTGTTTTCCTGCACTAAGTCGTAAATTAGTAGTCAGGGTCCTCGTGTATGGATACGTCGGCCGCCTCACCAACACTAGACTCCCAGAACTGAAAACCACACTCGGTACTCTTAACACTTTTGCTTCACAGAAAGAAAATATCAGAGTCCTAAGTTCTACAGTAGAACTGATACCTTTGATACTAATTTGTCACGACCCGTCCCCCGGGTCCAGTTTCGTAACTACCCCAAGCCCGCCTTCCATAGGCTAGGGGCTGGAGATTAGAAAAAAGGCCTAAATCCCTATAACTGGGAAGGCATTTCATTTATAAAACATAAACTCGCACAACCAGAGAACAAGCGGAAGCAAACACTAAGTAAAGCAGTATAACAAGTGTGCTGAAAGTACAAAGGGGACAGAAATACAAGCCCAACAGAAAGGTATATCTACAACTGAAAGAAAAGTACAACTGAAAATACAACAACTGAATGGTGAAGTAGCTCCTGGATCATTCTCTAGGTTCATACCTGAAGGGTAGGTACAAATGTCCTCCTTAGCACTCCGCGTCTATCGGTCTTCTCCATGTTCCGTCACGCCGAGTGTCCACCTTTGGGTACCGTCCAGTCCTCGTACACTCTGCCTTGGTCAGTGTTGTCCGTCGTCTGCATCCAACACAACGAGGTGTGGGCATAGCCTGTGTAGGGGTGAGTATAACGATACTCAGTAGGGACCCCGAGACCCTCAAGGTCTCACGAAAATCCAACAAGGATAAACCAAAAAGAGAGATCTCCACAAATAACCTTTACTTAGGTATATGCACATACATATACCTAATTTATCAAGTAACCCATCTCAATCATGAGGAAAACACAAAGGTCATTGACTCAGCTCAAACCAGGATTTTTATTCATGATGTTGAAAACATGGATCCTGGAGAACTCCTCCTCTGTCGAATACAGTGGTCCTGTCACAACTCTAAGGTGCTACTCACTAACCTTAGACTGCTGAGGTACTCCTCCTATTGAGTACCGCGGGTCTGCCTCCCCAACACAGTAGCGCTCCCCTCCATGGGTCTGCCGCCCCAACACAGTAGCACTCCCCCTGATAGCCTATAGATATACTCCTTCTGTCGAGTACCATGGGTCTGCCGCCACTACACAGTAGCGCTCCCTGCCATGGGTCTGCCACCCCTACACAGTAGTGATCCCCATTGGGCTATTCAAGTCACTCCGAAACGAATCGGACAAACAGTCATCAGGTCTCAGCCAGCTACAAGGTCTCCGTACTCCGCACGCTCTTCTCCGTAAGTATCCACTCCACGAGCTACTAGTCAATACTTCCAAGTGTCATGTATTCTCACGTGGTATTATCTCATGGGACCACCTCGTCATAGGTGTCTCAACGCAATAGACGTCGTGTCAATAGGATTCCCGGTCTGTGAGTTATTAATATTTTTGTCCCGGGGGCCCGGTTGATTTCGTGTACACACTAACCCGACGGTATCACAACTATACCATAAACTCTCATGGGGTATACTCAAAGGAACCGTTTCTCAAGGAGATTACCAACGTCGTAGACGGTTCGTCAAACATACGTCTGGTCTGAGAGTTATTGGTTTTTCTATTCTAGGGGCCCAGTTGGTTTTTAAGCTAAATCCAAACCATCTGTACTCCAACTGCGTCTAATCCTCAAGTGGAGTATGCCAAAAGAACCATCTCATCAAAAACAAACAAATGTAATTGACGGTACGTCAATCTAATGTCTGGTCCTTAAGTTATAAGTGTTTCCGCTCTGAGGCCCCGGTTGGAATTACGTTCGTTCCAAACCTGACCATTTTCCAAATTCATCCAAAACTCACTTAGACTATTGAAAAAGGACCACCTCATCGCGAGGGTCCCAATGCCGCAGACAGCACGTCGATTAGACGCATGCTCTTCATTTTATTCACGTTTAAGTGAGAACAGGCCCAGCCCGTTAAGCCCATTGGGCTGGCGGATCGGGTCAACCCAGAGTTGGCGGGTCTGAACCTGCAGGGGGTCGAACATGCCTGATGAAACGTGCAACCCAGCCCGAGGGGGCGCATCCCGGACCGGCGGGGCGCGGCCCGGCCCGAGGGGGCACGGCCCGGCCCGAGGAGGCGTGGCCCAGCCCAGCACGGCGTGACCGGGCTGAACAGGGCACTACCCGGCACGGCAGGGCGCGGCCCAGCAGGTCGCGGCGTGGCCCTGCCGTGGCTCGGTCGGCCAGCCGAGAGGCTCGGCGCGAGGGGGGCCGAGCGGTATGAAGAGGGTGGCCGAGCAGTACGAGGAGGGGGCGCAACCCTGACTGCCCGAAACGGTGATGCCAAGTGGCGCCACCCTCCATAACCAGCCGGCTGAAACCGGCTGGCCTTCTTGGCTCAAGCGTCCCACTCGGGCGGACCACGGGTCTTCCACAGCGTGGCGCCACGAGGCGCCGTAAACTTCACAGCCTGACCGTCTTAGGCCGGCCGGTTCGACTCGGCAAGCGGCCCGCGAAGCGGGCCGTGGTTCCTTCCATACAGCCGGCGCGACGACACCGACTTCCTCCACCGCGGTCTACGCTAGCCGCAGCTCCATGTCCCCGGAATGGCGCGACGGCGCCATGCTTCCTCATCCCAGCCGACCGTTGATCCAGCCTGTTCTTTTCACCAAAGCAGCCCACCCTATGTGGGCCGTGGTTCTCCACAGCGCGGCACCATGGGGCACCGCGGTTCCTCCCTTCGGCCCGACCAGCTATGGCCGGCCGGTTCTTCCTTAGTTGAGCGGCCCACGGTTTCGGGCCGTGGTTATTCCGCATGCAGCCGGCGCACAGTCGTCGCTTCTCCCGTCGTCACCTCATTCATTCACGAAAAGAAAAGAACAAGAAATGTCGGAGGGATGTCAGGTTGTGTGTGTTCGGCCTGCACCCTCCATGTTAGGTGGTAGCAATTGGCCAAAGTCAATCCCATTCTTACAACGAGAACAAGAACAATTTTAATCCATTAAAATTGAACATAACCCCTACCTTGAATAAGGTTTGTTCTTCATTAACGTGGAAAGCCATGTCGCTCCGTTAACGTCGGAGGAAGAACCATCGTCATTGGTGAGTTCCCCGCGGCGGAGTCTCCTCCCTTGTTGTGGAGGAAGATGAGGATTGGAGAATCGTTGAACGTTCTTCGCCGAGTGGTTCTTCATTGAAGTTTGGTGTTCTTCGTCAGAGAAGAAAACTATTCTCTCTTTCTCAAAATCTCTTTCCCTTGACACAACGAAAGCCCGCCAAAAAATAAAATAATAGGCTAAGGCCATTATTTTAATAACCCATGTAATTAAAAATTCAAACCACATAATTTAATTAATTAAAGAGTTAGAATCCATTGATTAACATGTGTTGTCAAGCATTAACGAGGGAGAGAGGAAGAGGAGAAGTCCTCTTAATTAAGGGGGGTTGTCATGAATTAAACAAGGGAGTTTAAATGGGGTTTAAGGGTGGTTATGGGGAGATGAAGGGTTGGGAATTGTGTGGGCCCCACCTCTCAAATATCCACAAATGGGAAGTTGGGTGGGTGTGGGCCCCACCAATAACTTCCCATGGGAGAAATTAACTTCCATATATATATATAAAATTGTTCTAACAATTTTATTTAACCTCTTTATTTAACCTCAATTTTAACTTTCAACCCACATAAAACGCAACTACGGTAAAGGTCCCCTTAAGAAAATATCGGCACTGCGAGTTTATCGGTGCCCTCAGATTTCAATTCCAAGCACTGCTTAAAAAGATATAAAAACCCGCACGTACGTTTACTGAAAGTACCCAAACAGAATTTCAAAAATTGATTCCAGGCACACCGGGCCTCGGAATCAAGTGCTGTCAGAAGCCATAGACTCGTAAAATTCCAAAGAATTAAGGAAAAAATTTTCCTTGAAAATTCAGGGTCTTTACATTACTTCCACCTCAGGGATATACATCCCCGTAAAGCTACAACACAAACTAGGAAAACAAATGGGGATACTGAGCTAGCATCTGTACCTCCCGCTCCCAAGTGCTTTCCTAGAGGTTTCCGTGCTGCCAGTGAATGTGCACCAGAGGAATCGACCGCCCACGTAGGACCCACTCCTGTCGATCCTCGATCTCCACCGGAACCTCTGTGAATTTCGCCCCTTCATCGATATCCACATCCCTGTTATCAATGATGTGTGATGGTTCATGCACGTATCTTCTCATCTGAGATACGTGGAAGATGTCATGCACCCAGTGCAACTGAGGTGGAAGGGCCAGGCGGTAAGCCACCTCGCCTACCTTGTTGAGGACCTGGAATGGTCCGATGAAGCGCGGAGATAACTTGTCGCCCCGACCAAATCTCCATATACTTTGTCGAGGTGATACCCGTAGGAAGACGTGGTTGCCATCCTCGAACTACAGTGGTCTCTGTCTCCAATCAGCATAGGACTTCTGTCTGCTCTGTGCAGTCTTCATCCACTCCTGGAAGTTCTGAACCTTCTCCATCATAGCCTACACCATCTCTGCTCCTACAAGAGCAGCTAAGATTTCCCCTTTACCCAAAAAATATAAATCCGGTCTCATCCTTTGGATGAACCACGTTCTTTGCCTAATATAGTCAATCCTGACATGAACGGTACAATTCATGTCTTTGATGACTTCGTAAGGCCTCATCGCTACTACTAAGAGATCCAACCATTACTCTCGCCTCCAAGGTTGAGTCACACTGTCAGCATCAGTGTGTGGTCACTGGGTATCCTCCAGTAGGAATCTTGAAAGTGAGGGTCAAGTCAACAATTTCAACCGGAACCTCTCAGTATCAACCATACAAAAAGGATAAGAAAGTAAACGTCACAAAGATAAGTGTATTTTATTACAGCAGCTCATAGTACAAATACACATAACATCCAAAAACAACTACAACATGGAAACTAGAAGCACCAATAACAAAGGCCTCAATGCCCGGAACAAGTCCCGCTCTTGTCCACCTATATTCGGAGCTCCATAGTCGTATGCTTCAGCAGCTGGAATCTGTGCTCTCCCATATCCAACTGTTCCCTGCATTCGGGGTGGACCTCCTAGTGGTGGTGGTGGAAACACCTCGAAGCGTCGTACACCACCGGCTATACGGCCAGCTCCTTTGCCTCAGTCTGGTAGGTTCCTCTACTGCCTACTGCTTGTCTGCTGGATAGGTCGGGCAGTCTCGAACCAAGTGACCATGCCTGTCGCTTGCATAGCACTTCCTACTCCTCATATGGTTGGCTCTGTTTCGTGTGCCTCACACAATCGAAACTGTATCCCAAGGTCGCCCACCTGTTGGCCTAGTCTGCTTGGACTTCTAGGTCATCTGTCTACTTCTGGCTGCATAGGACTCCACTACGGTCATAAAACCTTGCGGCAAGGGCAGCAGCTCCTGAGAATGCTCGGATTGTAGAGTCGCTGGTATAAGCTCCACCCTGAAAAAACTCTCGAAGTTTCCCTAGGTGAAGGTCGTCTCATCACAAAACTGGAGCATCTGGCTCCACCACCTCTCAGATGCTCCCTGAAAGAGACTAACAGCTAGGTACACCATCAAGTCAGCAGGTGTCCCAACTATGTGGAAAGCTCATGCTACAAACTCAAACTAGTGCCCAGCCGTATGAAAATATGACTCACCTTGAAACCTCGGAGGCCTCTGTCGCTGGAACTCGTGAAGCACACTCAAGCGGCGTGCACTCTCTACTGGTCTCTCAACTGGAAGAGGGCCCTGTACTGAGGCCCTGCTGCTCGGTGGGATATCATCGCGCTCTACACTCAGTACCCGCACTGACTGACTGGGTGAAGAAATCCTGAAAGAAATAGATGTGACACAGTCAAAAGATTATACCTGGTGAGCTGACCTAGTTTGAGATGAATTAAAGAAATCATTTGAAAATATACGCAATCAGTGTTTTCATGAACTGAGTCGAAAATCAGTAGTCAGGGTCCTGGTGTATGGATACGTCGGCCGCCACACCAATACTGGACTCCCAGAACTGAAAACCACACTCGGTACTCTTAACAATATTATTTCACATAAAGAAAATATCCGAGTCATAAGTTCTGCAGTATAACTGATACCTTTTGATACTAATTTTTCACGAACCGTCCCCCGGGGCCCGTGTCGTAACTACCCCAAGCCCGCCTTCCATAGGCCATGGGCTGGCGACTAGCACAAAAGGCCTAAATCCCTATAACTGAGAAGGAATTGCATTTATAAAATGTAAACTCACACAACCAGAGAACAAGCGTAAGAAAACACTAAGTAAAGCAGTATAACAAGTGTGTTGAAAGTACTAAGGGGCTGAAAATACAAGCCTAATAGAAAGGTACATCTACAACAGAAAGAAAAGTTCAACTGAAAAGACAACAGCTGAATGGTGAAGTAGCTCCTGGATCGTCCTCCAGGTTCCTACCTGAAGGGTAGGTACAGATGTCCTCCTCAGCACTCTGCATCTATCGGTCTGCTCCGTGTGCTGTCACGCCGAGTGTCCACCTCCAAGTACCGTCGAGTCCTCGTACACTCTGCCTTGGTCAACGTTGTGTGTCGTCTGCATCCAACACAACGAGGTGTGGGTGTAGCCCGTGTATGGGTGAGTATAACGATACTCAGTAGGGACCCCAAGACCCTCAAGGTCTCATGAAAATCCAACAAGGATAAACCACAAAGAGAGATCTCAACAGATAACCTTTACTTAGGAATATTCCCATACATATACCTAATTTATCAAGTAACCCATCTCAATCATGAGGAATACACAAAGGTCATTGACTCAACTCAAACCAGGATTTTTATTCATGATGTTGAAAACATGGCTCCTAGAGAACTTCTCCTCTATCGAGTACATTGGTCCTGTCACAAATCCAAGGTGCTACTCACTAACCTTAGACTGCTGAGGTACTCCTCCTGTCGAGTACCGCGGGTTTGTCGCCCCAACACAGTAGTGCTCCCCGCCTTGGGTCTGCCACCCCAACATAGTAGCGCTCCCCCTGATAGCCTATAGAAGTACTCCTTCTGTCAAGTACCATGGGTCTGCCGCCACTACACAGTAGCGCTCCCCGCCATGGGTCCTCCACCCCTACACAGTAGTGCTCCCCACTGGGCTAGTCAAGTCACTCTGAAACGAATCAGACAAACAGTCATCAGGTCTCATCCAGCTACAAGGTCTCCGTACTCCGCATGCTCATCTCCAGGAGTATCCGCTCCATGAGATGTTGTTCGATACTTCCAAGTGTCATGTAATCTCACGTGGTATTATCTCATGGGACCGCCTCGTTATAGGGGTCTCAATTCAATAGATTTCGTGTCAATAGGATGCCCAGTCTGTGAGTTATTAGTCATTTTTTCCCGAGGCCCGGTTGGTTTTGTGTACAAACCAACCCAACCATATCACAACTATACCCTGAACTTTCATGGGGTGTACTCAAAGGAACCGTTTCTCAACAAGATTACCAACGTCGAGGACGGTTCGTCAAACGGACGTCCGGTCTGAGAGTTATTGTCTTTTCCGTTCCAGGGGCCCGGTTGGTTTTTAAGCTAAATCTAACCCAGCCATACTCCAACTATATCCAATCCTCAAGTGGAGTATGCCAAAAGAACCATCTCATCAAAAGAAAAAAAAAACGTAATTGATGGTACATCAATCAGACGTCTGGTCCTTAAGTTATAAGTGTTTTCGCTCCGACGGCCCGGTTGGAATTACGTTCGTTCCAAACCTGACCGTTTTCCAAATTCATCCAAAACTCACTTAGAGTATCTCAAAAGGACAACCTCGTCGCGAGGGTCCCAGTGCCACAGACGGCGCATCGATTGGACATGCGGTCTTCTTGTTATTCACGTTTAAGTGAGAACAGGCTCAGCCCGTTAAGCCGATTGGGCTGGCGGGTCGGGTCAACCCATAGTTGGTGGGTCCGACCCTGCAGGGGGTTGGACAGGCATGATGAAACGCACAACCCGTCCCAGCAGGGCGTGGCTCGGCCGGCAGACCGAGCGGTACGAGGAGGGGGGCGCGGCCCCCGACTGCCTGAACCGGTGATGCCAAGCAGCGCCGCCCTCCCTAACTAGCCGGACGAAACCGGCTGGCCTTCATGGCTCAAGCGGCCCGTTCGAGCGGACCACAGGTCTTCCACAGCGTGGCGCCGCGGGGCGCCGCAGACTTCACAGCCCGGCCGGCTTTGGCCGGTCGGTTCGGCTCAACAAGCGGCCCACAAAGCGTGTCGTGGTTCCTTCCGCATAGCCGGCGCGATGGCGCCCGCTTCCTCCACCGCGGCCTGCCCAAGCCGCGGCTTCGCGTCCCCGGAACTGCGCGACGAAGCCGTGCTTCCTCATCCCGTCCGACCGTTGATCCAACCTGTTCTTTTCGCCGAAGCGGCCCACCCTATGCGGGTCGCGGTTCTCCATAGCGTAGCACCGCAGTTCCTCCCTTTGGCCCGGCTGGCTATGGTCGGCCGGTTCTTCCACGGTTGAGTGGCCCGCAGTTGCGGACCCCGGTTCTTCTGCAAGCGACCGGAGCACGGCTTCCGCTTTTCCCGTCGCCACCTCATCCATTCACGAAATAAAAGAACAAGAAATGTCAGATTGACGTCGGGTCGTGTGTGTTCGGCCCGTGCCCTCCACGTTAGGCGGTAGCAATTGGCCAAAGCCAATCCAATTCTTACAATGAGAACAAGAACAATTTTAATCCATTAAAATTGAACATAACCCCTACCTCGAATAAGGTTTGTTCGTCATAGACGCGGAAAGCGATGTCGCTCCGTTAACGTCGGAGGAATAACCGTCGTCGTTGGTGAGTTCCCCACGGCAGAGTATCCTCCCTTGTCGCGGAGGAATATGAGGATTGGAGAATCGTGGAACGTTCTTCGTTGAGTCATTCTTCATTGAAGGTTGGTGTTCTTCATTAGAGAAGAACATTATTCTCTCTTTCTCAAAATCTCTTTCCCTTAACACAACGAAATCCCCCCAAAAAATAAAATAATAGGCTAAGACCATTATTTTATTAACCCATGTAATTCAAAATTCAAACCACTTAATTTAATTAAATGAAGAGTTCAAATTCATTGATTAACATGTGTTGTCAAACATTAAAGAGGGAGAGAGGAAGAGGATAAGTCCACTTAATTAAGGGGGGTTGTCATGAATTAAACAAGGGAGTTTAAATGGGGTTTAAGGGAGGTTATGGGGAGATGAAGGGTTGGGACATGTGTGGGACCCACCTCTCAAATATCCACACATGGGAAGTTGGGTGGGTGTGGGCTCCACCAATATCTTCCCATGGGAGAAATTAACTTCCATAGATATATATAAAATTGTTCTAACACGTTTATTTAACTTCTTAATTTAACCTCAATTTTAACTTTCAACCCGTATAAAACGCAACTGCGGTGAAGGTCCTCTTAAGAAAATACTGACGTTTCGAGTTCATCGGTGCCCTCAGATTTCAATTCTGAGCACCTCTTCAAAAGATATAAAAACCCACACATACGATTACGGAACATACCCGAAAAGAACTTTAGATATTGATTCCGAGCAGACCGGGCCTCGGAATCAAGTGTCGTCAGAAGCCACGTACTTGTAAAATTCCATTGAAATAAGGAAAAAATTTTCCTCAAAAATTATGGGTCTTTACAAAGGTAACCCCATAAAAATAATAAGTTAATTTGAATGTTTAAATTCAAATATTAAATACATTTTAATTTAATGTACCATATCAATTAAAAATTAATTATACTAATTTAAAAATCATAATTTTTTTTAAATAAATTCAATGTTATTAAATCATTATTTATAAAATAAATAATTCAAATAAAATAACTCAAAATATTAAAGTATAAATACTTCCATAATAAAATGTAAGAGTATGCTTGGATGAAGAATAAAATTTCATTAAATTTTTAAAATGATTAAAATATTTTTAAAATTTTTCATATGAGTTTGAAAATAAATACATAAAATAGTTAATATAAGTATAAAGTTAAATGAAAATTATGAAAAATAGAGTTCTTAAAAAAATAAGAACAATAAAAAATTAATCAACGATATCAAGCATCTAAAAACATTGAAATAAAAAATTCATCCACCATTAGAATAAAAAATTAATTGATCGTTAAAAAATCAATTCATTGTTAGAATAAAAAAACTAATTAACCATTAGAATAAAAATTAATTCATCATTAGAAAAAAAAAATTCACCATTACAATAAAAAATTAATTCACTAGTACAATAAAAAATTAATTCACTAGTACAATAAAAAATTAATTCATTGGTATAAAGAAAAATTATTTTATCAGTACAATATTAAATTAATGGAATGGAAAAATAAAAAAGTAATTTACTCATATAATAAAAATTAATTTACCATTACCAAAAAAGTAATCGATTATTTAAAAAAAAATTGATGGTTTAAAAAAAGTAATTGATTAATAGTGTATCATTTCATGTATATAGGGAACACACAAATTTTGGTGAATCTTTAATCCATATAAACAACTAAATTAAAAATTGGTCTAGATTACTTATTTGAAGATAATTTTAATATATTTACAACAAAATAAGAATAGCTTAATTTTGATAAGTATTGGATGAGATATAATCAAAATATTATGAAATAATGAAATAAAAACTCAACTAAAAATGCTAATATTCTGCCATTTTTTAAGATATGTAAAATACATTTTCAAAGATTCAGGTAGTTGAATTTAATTAAGAAACACGTCATATATTTCTAATTCAAGAAACTTTGAGTTATTCCTATTAGAAATGAATGAGGTATCAAAGAAACAAAAAATATTTTCAATTCTATAAAACCTTGATTTTCAAATTTGTTGTAAGATATTTAGATAAAAGGTGCACCCCATAAACAATAAAATTAGCCTTCTATTTAAACTAATGAAATGAAGATAAAAATTTTATCTTTCAAATGGGATAATTTTTGAAAGAATCTGATTATAATATAATAAGTTATAAAATAATTACATTAAAAAACTTTAAAGTAGTTTATACTGAAAACATTTCCTAAGACAAAAAACATGATTCTTTTTCAGGATTAATTGCGAACATACTAGAGAAACATTTAGAAAAATTTTAGTTTAATAAAATTTATATTAAATTTTTATCTTTAAAAAAAAAAAAAATCTGATCAGTACAACTAATAATATAATTAAAATATAGAGAGGTATTAAAAACAGTTTTTCACATAAAAAAATAAAGGGTTTTGAGATATTTAAAAACATAAAACAATATTTAATCAACCAAAAAAATAATACATACATGAACATGAAAAAATAGTATCCCTCTTTTTGTTTGATTAAAAAACCAAAACAATTAAAACCAATATTCTCCCCATTTTGTAAATAAACAAAAAATAACATAAACTCCCCTTAAATAAATGCAATAATAAAATAATTACATTTCCAACATTCCATGTTCAAATTTAATTTTTTCAAACTAAATAGAGTCTAAAGGATTAGTAAATATATTTTCTATCTGATTTTTAGTATGGATAAATTCTAAAACAATATCACCCTTATTCACATGATCTCTATTAAAATTAAATCTAAGATTGATATTCTTTGTACTAGAATTTTGTAACGGATTTTTAGAAATAGAAATTACAGAAGTGTTACCATTAAAAATATGGAATTGTTCAAGATAAATTCCAAAATCACATAGGTTTTTCTTAATCCATACACTTTGATCACAACTACTAATAGTAGAGATATACTAATCTTCTACAAAAAATAATTGAATAGATAATTGCTTCTTAGAAGACCGAGAAATTATTTTTTTTTAAAATGAGACATACCTGATGTACTTTTTTGATCAATTAAACAACCTCTAAAATTAGAGTCATAATAGGATATTAAAACAAAATAGATATATTTTGGATAAAATAAACCAGAATCAATAGTTCCTTTAACGTATCTAACTATTATTTTTACAACATTAATAAGAATTTATTTAAGACAAGCATAAATATAGAATATAAACAAACATTAAACAATATTAAGTTCATATTGCATAGCAATAATCCAGGTAGAGTCATTAAAAGCACCATTAACATTATTATGAACAAAATCAGAAATAAAAAGAGAATCAACACAAAAATCTATAACATGATTTCTAGTTTTTACTCCAAAATCAACATTACCAATTACATTTTCAACAGGATGATCTTTATGAATCTTACATGATTTTGGATCAGGTTGAGAAGGAGTAGGCACCCCTCAATTGATTCATCCTTATATTTAGTTTTTTCTTCACAAAAATTTAAATCTCTAAACTCTTCATCAATAACATTAGAATCATAATTTAATTTAACATTATTTTCATCAAAAAAAATAATAAAATATTCTTCAATAATTATAGTTATTTTATTATAAACTCTATAAGATTTACTTTTATTAGAATATCTAAGAAAAATACCTTCATTACTTTTTTCATTAAATTTATCTAAATTATACTTTTAATTTAAAATAAAAACTTTACAACTAAAAAATATATGGTAAAAAACATTATGTTTTTTATTTTTTAATAATTCTTGAGAAGTTTTCTTTAAAAAAGGTCTAATAATAATTCTATTTAGAATATAAGAATCATAAAAAATGGCATCAATCCAAAAATATCTTGGAAAATTATATTCACTTAACATAGTTCAAGCCATTTCAATAAGAGTTCTATTTTTCCATTCTAAGACACAATTTTTTTGTGGTGTTCTAAGATTAGATAATTTATTAAAATAACAATTATTTTAACAAAATATTTCAAAATATAATTTATGAAATTAACCTCATTTATCATAATTAATAGATAATAAATTACAGCCATTTTCATTTTTAACTGAATTACAAAAAATTACAAATTTAGATAATGTATCATTTTTATGAGAAAGAAATTATACCAATTTAAATCTACAATAATCATAAATAATAACTAAATTATATTTATTTCTTCTAAGACTATAAATTTGAGTGGGGCCAAATAAATCAAAATTTACTAACTGTAAAGACCTATTAGTACTTATCTGATTGATGGATCTAAAAGAAATTTTGTGTTGCTTTCCTTTCATGCCAGCACCAAAAACATGAGGTTGTTCTTTATTCAAGGAAGGAAGTTGTAACACATTCTCATGTTTTGAGATCTTATATAGCATTCTGAAATTCACATGGATTAAACATCGATGCCAAAAGATGTTATATTTCTATATAGAATTCAAACACTTAACATGTTTAATAGTTAGTTCAAAAAAATAAATAGTATAAATATTTTCTTTTCTATTAGTATAAAATAATAAATAATCATATTTAAAAACTAAAAATTTATAATTTTGAAATTTAACATTTATTCCATCATCACATAATTGTGATATACTAATTAAATTAGGTATTAATCCTTGAACATGTAATAATTTAGAAATAAAAGTAGAATTTGAAATACTAACTTTACCAAAACCTTTCACATTTCCATTGGAATTTTCTCTAAAAGTAACATTACCTCCATCACATGTATTGTCAGTGGAAGAATTTGATTTTTCTTCATTAATATTCCCAGATAATCCACTTTCCATGTATCAAATTCCATTCTTGAGACATCCAATATATTTTTTCTACAAAAATCAATTACTTGACGATTTTGGTTCCCAAGTTACTTTGGGTCCAATAGGACTAGTAATAAAATTATTCGGTACCCATATAAATTTTAAACATGTATTTAAAGGTACTATAGATAATAAGGATTTAAAAATAATAGTTTTTTAAAATTGTAAAGATTTTTTAAATCTAAGGAAACAATCATTTTCATAATAATATTTCTTGTCGCATTTAAAACAAGTAATAGTGCAAGTACAAAAATTTTTAATTATAAAAAAAGGGTTTTAGACATTTGAGGTAATATTCTATCATATTTGAAACTATCTTTATTTTTATCATTTTTAGTCAAAGACATCATCTCATGATATTTTTCATGACCTTGAATAAAATTAAATAATATCTTTTAAGACATTCAAATTTCTTTTTCAAATTTTCATTCAAATCTTAAGTAGTTTTCAAATTATCATAAACTATTGAATGAGAAGTATATTCATCATTTCTTAATTTTTCATTTTCTCTTAATGTTTATTTATTTTCATAAATGAGTATCACATTATTTTTCTTAATCGTATTATATAAATTAGTGTATTTTTAATTTTATTTTCTTAATCTTTCAATTTCTTTATTTAATTCAAAAACTATTGGGCCTTTAGAATCATAGTTAGAATCATAACATCCTGAATAAAAACTAAATTTTTTAACCTTATCTAGTGATTCCATGAAACATAAGTTAATAGATTCTTTCTCATGTCTAGATTACTCTCTAGAATTATATTCTTCTGTACAACTCCAACTGGTGGCCAAAGCATTTTTTTCATTCTTTTTGTATTTGTATTTATTATTAAGTTTTGTACAATTGGTATTTATATGACCTTTTTCCTGCACTAATAATAGGTTACATCTGAAGCATTGTAATTCATACCACCTTTCTTATCTCTCTTATATTTTTCTTTATGAGGGTTTCTTCAAAACTGGTTCTTGAATCCTTTCTTTTTCATTATTTTGTTAACCCCAGTTACTATCTGAGCCATATATTATTTTTCATTAACCTATAGATAAGAATCATAAGAGTCAATAGACATAATATTCACAGATTTAAAAGATACACCTTTTCTTTTTTTGGTCTCCCCATCAATTATGTTCTTCATTTCTAGTTTATAATCGAGTAGTGATCCAATCAATTAATATTGGGTATACTCTTTGAAGTAATTTCTTTCATTAATGGAAACCTTCTTCACGTTCCATTTCTCTGGTAATTCTCATAGGGCTCATTCAACAAGTTCTGGATTTTCTAGTGCTTCTCCAAGTGAATTAATTCCATTAACAATTCTTGTGAATCTAGGAAACATTTGGTTTATTGTTTTATCTTCACCCATATAGAAGTCTTGGCACTCAGCATGAAGTAATCTATGATTGGTTTGGATTAATTTTTCATATCCAAGGTTAGTGATTTGTAGAATATTCTTAATTTGATGATTTGTCTTATAACTAGACACATGACTAAAAACACTTCAATTAATAACACAATATAAAATATTAATTTTTTTTTAATTTAAAACATATCTAGTAGTATCATTTCCGGTTTTTTTATTTTAGTCAGCTTCAAGTAGAGTGTATGATTTTTCCATAATGGACCAGTGCTCAACGCTCAACTGTTTTAGGGATTCCTCTATTCAGGATCTTCAATAGCCATAATTGTTACCATCAAAGTGTGGTGGATTTTGAGGAACCCAAGCATATTTTTTGTTCAATACTTTCATCTTAAAGATCTTTGTCATTAGACTTTGAGGTTTAGGAATATTTAGAACAAATAAAATAAAAGTATAACTTATAGAGGGATTGACATATTCCAAAAGGAATAACCTTTGATAGAGATTGGAATGAATCAAAAAATAGTATAACTAAGCTAATAGTTTTTAAAAAGGATTAGGATCTCAAAACAATTGTTAGGTCCCTATAGGGATATGGAATACAGTTTTGAGGGGTTTAATATACCATATTTAAAAAATTAAAACAAATCAACTAATTAATTTAATTAATTATCAAATTTAGTTATTAAGGTTAATTAGCAGTGGAAATGGTAAATAACGCAAGGATGTTTTTTATAGTAGTTCAGCCCATAGTGGGTCTACTCTACACTTATAGCTCTCTACTCAGTGAGAGATACATGTGCACTAAAAATTATTTTTGTGTGGGGATCATAACATAATTATAGAATCCTTTTATATTGTAGGGATAACCATGAAAATTACTTTTGTATAGGGAGTCACAACCCTTACAACATGAATTTAGACACTATGAGTCAAAAACCAAAAATCATGACTTCAGATATAGGGAATCATAACCCTTAAATCCCGAATTTAGAATTTGGGAGTCACAGTCTGAGGAAGAGAATAATAAATAATGCTTTTATGTGTAAAATCATAAACAGAAAAACTGAGTGTATGTGAGATATGAGAAATAGTGTTAAAGACATAGAAACCAGAAAATAGAGGAGGTAAATAATGAAATCATAGGTACTGGTTCTTGATGATTGGATTGAAATATCTCATAAAGATAGTGGAAGTTGAAGCAAAGGAAATTTAGACCTTGATAGATTATTCAGGTGATAAAATAGGGTGTCGTACATGGCTTCAATTTGTGCAGCACTTGAGATGTTCACAGATTATTCTTATGGAAAAAATAGAGAGTCAAATATGTTAATCAGTGTGTTCGATATGATTCAAGGGTTCTCGACACCCCTTTAAATATATATATTCAAATCTTAAGAAAACAATCATAGGAAAAATAATTCAAATTCAATAAATAATTATCCCGGAGATAGAATAATAATATCCATAATAATGATAACAATAATCATTTGAATTCAAAAATTAAATACTATTTCATACTAATTTAAATAACTCATTAGATGATAATAATAATAATTCAAAGGTAATCCCATAAAATCATTGTCTATTTTGAATGTTTAAATTTAAATATTAAATACATTTTAATTTAATGTACTATACCAATTTAAAATTAATTATACTACTTTAAAAATCATAAAAAGTTTTTCAAATAAATTCAATGTTATTAAATAATTATTTAGATAATAAATAATCTAAATAACTAACTCAAAATATTAAAACATAAATATTTCAAAAATATGATGTAAGAGTATGCATGTATAAATAATAAAATTCCATTACATTTTAAATTCATTAAAAAATATTTAAAACACTTCACATGAATTTGAAAATCAATACTTAAAATAATTAATATAAGTGTGATGTTCAAGAAAATTATGAAAAATAGAGTACTTACAAAAATTTCAGAACAATAAAATTTTAACCGGTGGTATTATTGGAATAAAAAATTCTTCAACAGTTAAAATAAAAACATAATTGACCGTTAAAAAAATTAATTCACCATTAGAATAAAAAATTAATTTAATGTTAGAGTAAAAATTGATTCACCATTAAAATAAAAATTAATTCACCATTATAACAAAAAAAATAATTCCATAGTATAATAAAAAATTAATTCATGAGTATAATAAAAATTTAATTCATCAGTACAATATAAAATTAATTCACTAGTGAAATAATAAATCCATTCAATGATATAATAAAATATTAATTAACCACTAAAAAATTAATTTATGGTTTAAAAAATAATTTATGGTTTTAAAAAAATTATGGTTTTCAAATGAAAAATTAATTTATGGATTAAAAAAATTGTTGAATAGTGCATAATTTCCTATAAATGCAGAACACACAAGCATTGGTGAATTTTTAATCGATCTAAAAAACTGAATTAGAAATTGATCCAAAATACTTATTTGAATATAATTTCAATATCTTTTCAAAAAAACAATAATCTCTAATTTTTGATAGGTATTGAATGAGATATGATCAAAATACTATGAAAAAATGAAATAGAAACTTAAATAAAAATGGTAATATTCATAGATATTTTAAGATATGTAAAGTACATTTTCATAGTTTCATGTTGTTGAATAAAATTAATGAAAACTTCTTATATTTATAATGGAACAAAATTCAATCAATTCTGATTATAATTGTATGAGATATCATAGAAACAAAAAATATTTTCAATTCTGGAGAATCCATATTTTCATAATTGTTGTAAGATCTTTGGATAAAAAGTGAACCCCATAAACAATAACATTATCCTTCTGATTAAAAAAAATTAAATAAAGATAAAATAGTTATCTTTAAAACTGAATAAGTTTAGAAAGAATCCAATATGAATATTACAAGTTATAAAATAAATACAGAATAAAACATTAATGTATTTTATAGAGAAAACATTTCTTGAGAGAAAAAAATTATTCATATTCGGGCTTAATTGAGTACTTTCTAGAGAAAGATTTACACACATTTTTAGATTAATAAAAGTTATTTTAACTTTTTATAATTTAAAATAAACAAGAATTATAAAATTCAAATCAATACAACTCATGTTATAATTTAAATATAGAGGGGTTTTAAAAATATTTTCTAATATAAAATAATAAAAATGGGTTTTGAGATATTTAAAAACATAAAATAATATGTAATTAAACAAATAATAAATACATACATGAAAATGCACAACCAAAATATCCAAAATAGTGAATGGGAATAGAATCCAATGACATAACATAAATCAAAAAATTCATGTCATCCCATTAAATCATAATATTCAATAAGTGTAAATAATTACCCAAATAATATAATGATCAGGAAAGTAGGAATACTTTCCTATTTTTTAAAAAATTCTATGGTTAAGTGATTGTAATTTCCCATGATTATAATCAAATCAAGATAAGGTGAGAATATTATCCCATAATTGGAACAATTAGGTATATCTTTCCATTCCAAATACAAGCCTAGGGCATAGTAGGTGTAACATCCGGAGACTATAGACAGCTCAACACATGTGGTGATCACATCCCATTCAATAGAAATACCAATAGGTTTTAATAGTTCCCCTTTTCATGGGGAATGCTCTTTACATGGGAATAAAATCTCCTTACTATAGAAATTTCATAAAATTGGGCATTGAAACCCTTTTCCATGAGAAAAAAACTAAGTTTGTGGGCATATCATCACATTCCATAATCAATATTCAATAAAATAATCATATTTTCATGGTCATGGTCTACATAAAGTAAATTGGTAAATAATCCTTCTTGGTATGCTTGATCAATCTCATAGAGTAGGACATCCCATCTGGAATAATCATTGTATAAACATGGTCCCATAGAGTAGTATGTCCCACCAATAATATAAAATCAATTACCATTAGTTGCAAAAGTGTCAAATATAGGGTTTCAAAAATCATCATATCCCCAAAAAAGGGTTATCATTGTATCACCAATAACATAACAAAACTAGGGTAAAAATATCTCTTATCACCCTAAGAATCAGTTCATATAAACCTAATCTACTCACTAGGCATCCCACAGCCAAATTTTTATATATATAGAACTTATATATCAATCTCAACAACCTGTGAATTTTAATTCTATAAAGACACCAATACCCCAAGGGTCTGACTATAGTGAGAACATATTACTCTAATGTCTCATTGCAAATTATGTATTACCACTTAACCCAACTAATATATGAATTCATATCATCAAATAACACTCGAGATTGATATATAAGGCTTGAAACACATGTTAGGTATATGGACACCCCTTTTGGTTCCATTCCCTAAGTATCTCACCACTTCCAAATTTTACATGACCATTGGTGACCATATATTCAACACATATAATTTAGAGGGCCTATAATAATCTAGATAGTTTATACTCATCACTTAAGAATAAAGGAATCCATATTTTTTCCATTATCGGTAATATTCACTTACCCACATATGATCAAATAAATTGCATCCAATAGGAAGAGAATACATGTGTTCACTCCTAGACATCAATCCATGTGAGATTCACTTACCAAATAAGATCTTACTAGTTAAATAAAGTCAAATCTTGGAGATATAAACCTTTCTTAATTCCTAACATTATACTAACTAGGCCACTCACATATGCAGCATAACCATAAGGGACTATGTAATTAGAGTACAAGTCACAAGTCTTACTATGAGTCCAAACAAGTACCCTTGCCTCACCTCACAAAATATAACTCAACCATGTATCTATATTGGGTTTCTAACACCTACTTACCCATAGTTATAATCAAAGTAATATATGTACAACCGTATAAAGAGTTAATATTAGGGAACACTTACCACATATAAGACTTATTCCTTCACGAATCACTCGACCACTATCATTAAAGCTATTCCAATCCAAAATTACCATTTGACCATATCTAGTATATACTAAATACAATTAAATATTAACTTAATTTAATTATAAAACAATAATAACTAATTTATTTTTGTATAATCATGAAATAACTCATCGGGTGATGTATCCCCACTTAAAACTCAAGGAAAAAATTGTGATCCACTTATAACAGAACCCTAATACAGCTTAAAAAATCCACAACATTTGATTCCAAATATATATAGAATTTAATCCCAAACTAATGAAAAAACAAATTAAATAAAGGAAGTAACTTACTAATAAAAATATTAAAACCATAAGGGACCACCTTTCCTAATACTCTTCTAACCATGATTAGGGAAATCATCATCACTCTAAATTGAGTCCATCCAAATCTAATTGAGTCTTCACCAGATACCTAATTTCTAATCCATATAAATCATAGATCAAGGATAGGATGAAGAATAAATAATGTAAGAAAGGATAACTAACCTCTAACAATGATCTACTAAAATCAAACCTCCATAGATCAGATGAGAGAAAATGGGAAATTAAAGAGTTGTTAATATAAAAGGTTTACATATCCTATAAAATAAAAATTAGGAAATATGATTTATAATTATTATTAAATATTTTAAAATTTTAACTAAAATAGAAAAAATTGCATAGGGGAACATTGCAACATAACCATGGTAATCTTAAACAAATGTCTCATTATAAAGAAATCACCAAATAACTATGGACAATATTGTAACATGACCATGAGAATAATGGTGCAATTACCCATTCTAGAGAAACATCATATAATCCTGGATAACATTTGCATCATTATCCTTACCTTTATGACACAATCCTTCCATTACATCATGATTTACTACAATTGCCAAAATTTCACTTTGTTTACACTGGACAATTGTTCAATCCCATATGTTTTTAGGTACATTTCTCTCTATAATTTTTGTTTAAGCATTGGTGTCCTAGTCTTATTCTTATAAAAAAATCCTTTACTGGAGAAAATAACCTAAAGTTCATGGATGTATTCTTGTTTGAGTTAAGGGAGTCGGAGTATAAATGAGACTAAGTGTTAAAATTGGTTCTTAGTAAGTTGAAAAGCTTTAAAAGGGGTTCAGGTTGTTTAAAAGGAAAATGCGATAAACAATAAACCATGGAACATTTACACATCATGTAAAGGGATTACATGTCATGTAATTGTTTTTATATTTTAATAAAAAATAAGGTAATAGGTTTTTCAGATAATTACATTAAGAAAATTATTCAATGTGTAACCAAATTACTCACCGTGTAAATTCCCGACCTACAATTTTAAACATGTTTTGTGGGTGATTTTAATTATAATCCATAGAAACTTCCCACCTCTAGACCCTAGTGAATTCTCTAGGTTATTTTGGGGTGACAACTTCCATTTTGAACATCTTGTGTGTGTGATAAATAAATAGAATCTATTTATAATCATCTGCACCTTCTTTATCATGGGCATTTTTGATTGGAAGCATTATTTGTTTTTTGGTTAATGGTAGGGGGTCTAAATCTTAACCCTGTGGTTTTATATTTTCTAAGTTTATTCAATATCTTGATTACTCGATCCTTGTGTGTGCCCAAATTAATTAAATAATTGAATGAAATTATCCCTTGATTTACTTTGTTTTCAAATGGATTTGTAATTGGTTAATAGATTAGATTATGTTTAGTATGGTATGTGACATTGGGTGATTTATTGTTATAAAATCCCTAACTAATTTCATATTGATATAAATTTTAATCAATTATGAATTGAATTGAAAGTGTCATATGAAAGAAAATTTAAAATTCACTTAATTAACCATTGAGATATATGATGTGAAATTATGATATCCATGATGTATGATAGGAATTGTGTTCCATGCTGTAATATTTATATATTGTTTTCAACCCTGGAACTTGCACACTTTTATGTTGTAATTATGATATTGTGTGGGATCAGTCCAGTTCCATACTATAATTCTTATAAAGAGTGAGCTACAGAAAGTCTCATACTATAGTGGTTATAGGTATTTGACCTAGAATGTTGTTATTCTTATAGTGCATTGACCCAAAAATGTTGTAATTCTTATAGGGCTTTCACCTGGATTGATTGTTGTGATTATACCATGGTTATATGGTTATGGTTGGCATGGTCGTAAGACATGGTCATAGATATTCCGGCATGGCGCTGAAGTCGGTTATCTTACCTTTGTTATATGTCGGTGGTTGGAATGGTCGTAATACATTCTTAGAGATATTCTGGCATTGAACTAAAGTAGGTTATGGTTGTATTTTATTAATTTTTCAATTAATTAATGCACCTGTTTATCACATTATTGAATACACTTCTTATCAAAATGGTTTTGTTTAGACACTGTGGTGTCGACCTACTGAGTTATACTTACACCTTATTTAGGCTATCGTTAGGCACCCGAGTAGATTATATAGTTGTAGGTTTGGATAATAGCAAAGGACCTTGTTGTTGATTTCTTTTCTATTGTTGGGATGGAGTTTGGAGATGTGAATGGTTTTGGGTTCAAGATCTAGGAGTTTAATTCCTTTATTTAAGTCTATTAGTTTTATCTTGTATTGTTCTATCATGACATTTAGTTATATTCTAGCACTTCATTACATTATTTATTATTATTTATTGGATTATTCAGTTGGATTTTAGCATTATCTTTCACAACGTATTTACTCTAATTAGTTATATTTTATTATGAATTGTTCTAATACTATTACACTTCATACCAGGGGTTATAGTCTCCCTAATATACAATTCACACCCCTAATACTAGTCGTAAGACTCTGGCATATGGGGAGTCTTTATTGAGGTCTTAGAACCAACCCTTTCCAGTCATTTGAGAGAGTGCCAGATTTGGGGACATTACAAAGCGGTATCAGATCGAGAAGGTTTTCTTTTCTTTTCTTATGAATTACTAATTGTATAAATTTAAAAAGAAGACTAAGGTGTGTTAGGACTTAGTAATGATCTTGTACATGGTATTAGATAACCCATGTATGGAGGAATCTGAGTACCTAGGGGTGGGATTGTTGTTTCTGTTGTGTGCTTGTTACAATTGGTGACATTTCACCTTGGGTAATTCTTATGTTGTGTGAGATTATTGTTTTATGATGTTATTGTTTCTTGAAATTTGTACTTGTAGCATGTTATGGAATGAGATGTAAATACATTCATCATAATTGGCACATAGGGATATATTGACATGAATTGTTTATAATAGCGGAATATCTATTTTTTCATATAATATATACTTTCCTATTGAACTGTAATATGAGATATCTATTTTACTACACAAATGAAATGAGTTGTCATTACATGATAAAATAATTGTAATCTGTGTCTATTTTTTCATGTAATATAATTGTAATCTATGTCTAGAGAGACCAAGATATGAGCTGATAAGAGAGTTTCATTTTCAGTATTCGACTATTTTTACTGGGGAAGGGGGACCCAAGTAGCCAAGTTATAGATCTATTTAGTCAATAAAATCATCAATAATCTCAAGACACCCATGGATAAGAGGGTGAATCTTACTGTATATATGATTCATGGACCTTCCAAGCATTAGTGGGATATTTTGGAGCAAGTTGGGTGGTAGGATGAGCTATCTTGGATGGACTTTGAGATGAAGTTTCTGAGACATTTTTATCCCAAAACTGTGAGGGATGAAAAAGTGTGATTTCATGCATCTGACGTAATAGGGTTTGTCATTGCTTGACTATGATGGATATTTTACCAACCTATAGTGCTTTATGCCATCCTTAGCAGCTGATGAGATATCTAGGGTGAGAGGTTTCCAGGGAGGTCTTCATTATGAGATCAGGTCAAATGTAAAAGTTTTCTACTTAGGTAGCTTTGAATACATGATGAATAAGATACTCATCACAAAAGGGAATATGAAAGATCCCTTGAGAAGTGGTCAGGATTTTTCAGTAGGGTGATCTAGAAGTTATTTTTTGAGTGGTAAGAAGCATTGTTATGGTAGTTTCTACCAAATTAATAGTGGGAAGAGCATTTAGGGCAGTTGAATACCATCAAAAGATCATGTTCTATTTTAGTGTTATTAGTGTGGAATTTTTTTTCCAAGTTCCCGCAGTGTCCTTACCCCATAATCGAGTGTTGTATCTATGGAATACTAGTCCATCTTTTGAGGTTCTATGATAAATTTACATGGCATACCAATAGGAGAGGATTAGGAAAAGAAATAGAGTCAGGAAGGGGCTAAACTTCCCCTCAGCAGGTTGGTAGTTAGAGTTCCATAGGCCATTCAAGATGAGGCAAGGGAAGTGGTACCCCAGTGCATGAGCAATAATACCAAGTAAGTGATGTAGCCTAGAGAAGAGGGACAAGTCAGTTTCTTGTTATGAAAACTACTCTGGATAATGTGGATGCAAGACCATCTACCGTCAGAGGTGCGAATATTGTATCATATACCTTATCATGTATTTTGTTTGATATAGGAGCATCATATTTTTTCTATCTTATATTTTTACAAATGTTTTGGGATTTGATGTTAAAATATTATATGGTGTTTTAACTGTTGATGCAATTTTGGGAGTGCAGTCAGAGAATTTCAGACATTTTAAGGTGTGTTGTCTAGAGATTGCTGGTTACTATTTCTTTTGGGAACCATTCATGAAGGAAATAAAAGGCTTAACCTTGATTATTGTCATGGATTTGTAAGTAATATATCAGGATCATATCGACTATTATAGGATGAGAGTTACCTTCCTATCTCTAGAAGGATGCAGTTATTCTCACCAGGGTGAGTGGGATCTATAGGCTGGTCATGTGTGACCGATCCAGTGTAGGTTAGATTTTTTCATGGCTCAAATAACCAGTCATTCTATAGATAATGGTGGAATGCAATAGGATTCTTTTCCACCAGTGTTAGATAATTTTTAGGATGTCTTTCCTAATGATTTTTATGGATTAATAACTAAGAAATAGATCAAGTTCACGACCGAGTTGGTTCCTAGAGTAGATCCAAGTTCTTTCTCACCTTACCAAATGGAACCAGTAGAGATTTGGGTGTTGAAGGTTTAGTTGAAAGATCAGGAATCTAAAGGCTTCATACGATCGATTACATCTCCTTGGGGTTCTCTAGTTCTCTTCACCAAAAAGGTTGATGGATATTTGTGCTTATATGTGTATTATCAATGGTTTAACCAAATGATGGTCAAAAATCGATATCCTCTTCCATGCACTGGTGTTATTTTCAATCAGCTTAGAGGTGTCAAGATATTTTTTATGGTTGATTTGAGATCAGGTTATCATTAGTTATGGGTGATACCATCAGACATACCTCATACTCCTTTTAGGGGTAGGTATGGTTTGTATGAATTTTTAGTGATGTCATTTGTGTTAACTAATGCCCCTAAGATATTCATGTACTTTATTAAAATGATCTTTCATAATTTTATGGATTAATTAGTGGTGGTTTTCATTGAAAACATCTGAGTGTGATCTTAGTCATCATACGATCATACCAAACATCTTTAGATCATCCTGAATACATTGATAGATAATAATCTTTATACCAAGATAACTAAATGTATTTTCTGGAAAAATGAAGTGCACATTTTGGTCAATTTCATCTCAGATGTAGGAGTGTCAGTGGACCCAAAAAAACACAGTAATTGTATCTTGGAAAAATCCCAAGAACATCTTTTAAATTAGGATATTTCAGGTATTAGTGGGTTATTACATATTTTTTATCAAATATATATCACGTTTTGCAGCACTAATATCTTGGGTGAACTAGAAAGAGGTGAAGTTTGTTTGTTTTAATGCTTGAGATGAAGATTTTTAAGACCTGAGAGGCAGGATGACCTCAAAACTTATCCTCATTTTACCGGTGCCGGGTAAAGTATATACTGTGTATTGTGGTGGATCCAGAGTTGGACTCAGAGTCTTTCTAATGTAAGAGGATCGAGTGGATACTTATGGATCTTAGTAGCTAAGACCTTATGAGAGTAATTACCCTACTCATGATCTGGATTTAGCGGTAGTGGTATATTCCTTGAGATTTTGGAGACACTATCTCATGGGAGATAGTTTTGTGGTATACATGGATCACAATATCATCAAGTACATCATTTCTTAGTGAGACCTTAACCTTCAGTAGAGGAGTTGGGTTGAGTATCTACAATATTTCAAATTTGAATTAGATTATACACCAAGAAAGGGCAACATCATTACTAACGCTTTGAGCCAAAAATACATAGACAGAGGATGTATGGGAGTCTTGTGACAAGTGGTGGATAATGTCCATTTTTGTAAACATGTATCTAGATGTTCAGGTGTCTTAAGGTAAAGTAACTCTGACATCAACATCAATTATACCATTTACTTTTTACTTTATTAAGACTAATTAGTTGTCTATTCTGGATAGATCAGTTCTGAGAGACAAATTATATTGTGGGAAGACTATATCAATATGGTCTATCTATAATGGAAATTCTATTATTTTTTTGTGGATGGGTATGGTTTCCTATAGTCTTGCATGGGGATTTTATAAGGGGGTTTCATGCTTCTAGATAAGCGATGCATCCTAGTTTAACAAAGACATATCATGATATCTATAGACAGTATTGGTGGTCAGGAATGAATAAAGAGGTGGAAAGATTCATGGATAGATGTTTCACTTGTCAATAGGTGAAATCCAAGAATTAGAGGCCATCTAGGTTTCTTTAGCCATTACACATTTTTGAGTGGAAATGGGATGATGTCACGATTGATTGTTTTATGGGATTACCCATGAAGACCCATAAGAATGATTCTGTATGGGATTTTTTTGATCGATTGAATAAGGTATCCCACTTCTTACCTATTATAGTAGACTTTATAGTTGAATATTTGGAAAATATTTACATGTATGATGTGGTTTAGTTTCACAGTGTTCCAAGTAGTATTGTTTCAGACAGAGATCTCCATTTCACATTGAGTTTCTATCATGGTCTTCAGAAATCCTTGGGATCACAAGTTATTTTAAGCATAACATATCATCCAAAGTGTTAGGACCAAACTGATAAGGATTATTGTATTTAGGTGTTTCATTTTATTGTTAATGAAGTTTAAGAAAAAAAGTGATTTTAAGAAGAAAATAAATCACCTCTCTTTGTTTTTGGTTAAAATCAGATTGACTATCATATTCAAAAAAATCAGACTCCTAATGGCTGAGAAATTCCATCGTATTGAGAAGTTGTTTTCTAGATAAAAAGGATCATTAGACTCATCTTGGGTCCAAACTAGAAGAAGAGATCATAATGGGGGATAATCAGAGTCTAAATGAATATGATATAAATGTGATGATGCTTTGTTGATATTGGAGTGATTATAAATCATAAGTATTCTATAAAAAGGTGTTGATAGATTGATGAAAGGAAGGAGGAAAGATTCTGAAAAATCTTATTCCTTATGATTATAACCATGTTAATCGTATTTAGGATAAGCAAGAAAAAAGGGTTTTTCGGGAGGAATGGGAAGTCATAATAAATTCCATTATAATTTAGATGGTGTCAAAGCATATATTCAACATATTCAAATTCATGAAGGAATTCATGACACTAGCAGAAGTTTTTTAAACAAGAAAGTTGATGATGCTGAAAATTTATAGTTTTAAGATCATCGTAATGTGTTTTTTGAATGCATACTTTTTTAAAATATAATAAGGGTGATCTTAATGATGAGAATAAATAATTTGAAGTTGTTGATGATGATACATCATATTCAGTGCACCATCAAATTCGTCAAAGACATAATTTTTTGTGATTGAAATTCATTAGTATCATATTCAGAAGAGAAAGAAGAACACTGATTTATTTTCAAGTGATTTTATTAATTGAGTCAAGATCCATATTATTGGAGTTGATAATGGATCATCAACCTAAATAAAATAAGATGTATAATAACTTGAATAAGTTTGAAATAATCTGTTATCTTCATCATAATGGAGAAGATCATAATGAAAAATTGGAATGGGAAAACAATTTATTTGGTGTAGAGAAACATAATGAATAAATCATATCAGGCAATCAGAATAGAGAAATGGAATTAGAATATGTTTTGAAAATAATATTGAAGATTTTTATTTCTTCATACATGAAATTAGTACATAGAATTGTAATGTAGAAATCATACTAAAAAAATAAGTATGAGAAATCATAATCGGTCTGGTGATTCTAAAATAAGTTATAAGAGAGTGGAAGTGTTTAGAATATTCAATAAAGATTGAAAATAAATGCGAAAAGTTGATAAATGTTGATGAAGTCAAGATACACCCAAAATTCAAGGAAACATGCGAATTAAGGTAATTTTGTTGGGTGAGAAAGTCTTATAGAATCCTGCCTAAACCATATTTGGGGCGAGTATAAAATGAGAAAAGTACATTGTACTTTTCAAATGGAAGTATTGTTCATAATATGTAGAGAAAAGTCAATGATATATAAAGAATAAGAGTATCCAAATTTTTTTTCTTGAAGAATTCATGATGGACAGAAGAAAACGGAGAAGAGACAAGATTGCAACATTTTCAGTCGTTCATCAAATGCAGTTGATTATCGTATTCATCTAGTTATTGTATTGGTAATGAGTATTGTATTGGGATTTTTAGACAAGAGAAAGAAGTTTTTATAATTTTCTCAATTGTTTTATAAAAGATATATATTTCACGTATTGAGAAATCATACTGGGAAAAATCGAACAAGGAAATCTAGTTGAGTTTTATTATAAAGTCCAAGAATTTCTTACCAGCTTCTGGGTATGAAACTGAAAAATTGTTTTGAAAGTTTATATTTGTGAAAGTTGATAAAGAAGAAAAGTAACATGTTTCGTTACAAAATATTTGTATTATATCATCTTTTCTAAAATGAGTGACCGCGCTATTTGACTGTTTACATTGTATTACACGAGTGAAATGGAATATCCTAATTATTGTATTCCACACAAAAAAATATTTTTTCAGGTGGATATTGTTGTATTGGACCATTTCCCAGCCACACCAAGGACATAGCTATTCTTATTGAATAGTGAACCTTTGAATTCTTTTATTCTTGTGCATATATGTATGAATTTTTTTCAGCATGGAAAGTAATATTTAACAGGAGGTGAATGTTGTTTCATTTTTTAAGGAAAAATAAAAGAAAATATATCACTAATACACCCACTCGCCCTCTTAGTGACACAATTATCCTGACTGGGCAATTACAATTAGTATCAGATTCAGGTTAGGTTCCCTTCACTTATTCTTTGATGATGTTTTGAAGATAAGTTGATAGAGAATCTAAATTGTTTAAATAGTAAAGTAATTTTGGTTTTTGATGGTAAGAATTGTCATATCTAGAAATTCAGAATGCTACCTTATCTTATGTCTATTAGATAGGATATTCATGAAGCCGCAATAGATGGATTTCCAATTTTTGATGAAAATGTTCCTCTTATGTATATTAATAATAAGAATCTTGTGAATGATATAAGATCCAAGAATTCATTACAATTATTAATTTATGAAAGTGAATTCTTAACGTTAAAGGGTGTTTTCACAGCCAAATGAATATGGGACAAGTTAAAAAAATATAGACAAAGTCAATACCAAAGTGAAGAAATAAAAATTACTTACTAGAGGATGAACAATGAATATTTGAAAATGGGAGAGTTTTAATCTGTTGGAGACTTCTTAATCATGTTAAATTACAATGTCATCACTATTAGATGTCTTGGTGAAAAGTTAGAGGATTCTACATTTTTTGACAAGATCTAAAGAATCCTTCCATACAAGTTTGATGCAAAAGTTTCTTCATTGGAATTTATATATCTGAAAACATTATATCTAAATGATTTTCCTAGAACTCTCATCACTTATAAAATTTTAAGGGATAAAGCTATAAAAATTAAAACAAAAGTTTATAGAGATATTTATTTCAAGATTATTGAATAAGAATCTGGTGATTCTGATTCCAAAAATGAGTTATGCAAAAATCTTGATGATATTTTATCCCTATTTCCGAAAAATGTGATAATAGGTATTGGTAAATACAAAGAGAAACTTCCCTTGAAATGATTTGAATATGGAGCAGTTGGGCACTTTGCCACCAATTTTCCTCAAATAAAGAAAGAATAGGATATTAATGAAAAATAAAAAAATCCAAGAATATCATAGAAGAAGTAGAACGATAAGGATAAAGCCTTTTATATAGGTAAATATAAAAAATTCTTCAAATCCAAAAGAAGTGGTTTCTTATCTAATGATAAATAATAAGAAGGTAGTGATGCAGAATCTGAAAATCTTATTGAGTATGTTAGTTAGAATAATTTTATTGCAATGGTGAGTGATAAATAATTCAGAAGTAGCTATTATGAAAAATATTAAAATCAATTAGAATTTCATCTGAAAGAATAATTGAAATAATTTCTAATAAATATTGGAAGGTAAGTGAAAGAAATAAAGAAGTTGAATAATGAAATATCCTCAACTAACAATCAAGAATGTTTTCCTAATGATAAATAATAGTTGGTGAAATAAATAGATGATTTAAAGAAATCTCTTGAGAAGGAAAATAATCATAATGAACATCTAGAAGTGAAACTGAAGGAAAACAAAGAAGAGTTGGAATTTGTCTAACAAAAATACTCTAAATATGAAGATAGAAATAAAAGTTTTAAAAACGTTATCTTTGAAGTCGATGAAAGTTTTCCTAAGGATAAATCTGATAAGGATCAAAAAAATTTACCTTCAAAGGTTGATAAGAAAGCTATAATTTTTTTTGAAAGGAATAAAGTCAGAAATGTTGTGTATTCTTCCAAGATCAACAACGTTGGTAATTCAAAAGTTTCTAAATATCCTGAGTCAAAAAATGTTTCTAAACATTATAAATATTTAAACATTTCTATTACTTATAATTCTAATAATACTAAAAATAAAATGAAGGTTCTGATTGATAATATGAAGGTTGGGGGTTCAGATAAGAAAGTTAATAAGTTTACTAAGAAATATCTTCACAATTATGGTCTGTATAGAAATTTCACAGGCAAATACTCTTTCTATGGATACTACTTTTATTGTTTTGGATTCATACATAGGTAAAATATGTGTTGGTTTATCCAACAACTTTATTATTATCCCATAGGTTATGAAAGGAAAAGTTTGTGGGGGATTCAATCTCCTCAAAGGATGAAATATGAGAAGGTTGTTTTGAAGAAACCTGAAAAGATTTGAGTAAATCTTGAAAATAGGTCCCAACCTATAGAAACTATTTTTGAAAGATGTGAACAACCTGTACTTATTTTTAATGGTTGTATTTTTTGTTAACAGCAGAAAAAAAATGTTTCTTAACAATTCTCAAAAGTTAGGGGTAATGAAATAAAATCGACAATAAAAATCTCTTGTTTATGAAATCACTCAAAAAGGTACAGAAGGAGAAACTTAGATTCTTAATAGTGGGTGTTCTTCTCATGTGATAGAATATTTAACGTTTTGAAGAATTTGAAAGACTTTAAAGAAGGAATTGTCACATTTGGTAATGATGAATCCTTGAGAATCAAAGGTTTTGGATCATCCATCATTGGGAAAGAAAAGATGAAATCTAATAAAACTTTATATGTTGATGGGATAAAACACAAATTGTTAAGTGTTTCACTACATTCTGATTAGGGTAACAAATTTACGTTCATAAAAGTTATGTTTTTTTGAAAAGTGAGGGACATGGAAATATTGTTACAAGAGGAAAATGTATGAAAGGAAACTTATTTCAAGTTGATGAAATAAAAAACTATTGTTACTTGAGTATGGTATAAGAGAATAAATTATAGCATAAAAGGATAAGATACATGTGTCAAAGAAACATGATAAATTTATCAAAGATAGATAGTGTTCATGATATTCTTGATTTTCCAAGAAGAATAGGCTAGTGTTTCACTATTTTTCAGAAGTGTAAAATTACAAACTCAATGCATAAGAAAGTTCAGATTTGTTCAAAACACCCCCTAGAACTTATTCATTTCGATATATGTGGTCCAATGCGAAAAAATAAACATATAGTGATAATTACTTCATCACTTTCAATAATGACTTTAATCAAATTACTTGTGTTATGTATATGAAACATAAGTTAGATGATTTGAAATTTTTTAAAAGATTCAAGATGAAAGCTGAGAAGGAAAGTGAGTATTCTGTGAACAAGTTAAGAACTGATTAGGTATTCAGACACTGATTGGGCCGAAAATGTTGATGATATAAGATCCATATCTTCTAGAGTATTCTTAAGAAAATTTGTTTTATTTTTCACACAAATAAATATAATTTAGTAATGCATAGTACGGCTAAATATAAGTATATTGATGATACTAAATCCACTACCAAACTTATGTGGATGAATACTCAGTTAGAATATTTACTTACTGAGGTGAAGTTACCCTTTCTCTTGGGTTGTGACAATCAAACTGCAATCAATCTCATTAGGAATCTAGTTCAATATTCTCATTAAAAACATATTGATATCAAATATCATTTCATTAAAGAGCATGTGGAGAAGAATGAATTGAAGATGGAGTATGTTCCTACATCAAAACAAGTTGCTAAAATTTTCAAAAAACCTTAACCAAAGGAATCATTTTCTAAATTTAGGTTGAACATGGGCATCCAACCTCTTTCTCATAAAGGTTGATGTATGTGTTTCTATCCCATATCTCATCTTACTTATTGGATAGTGTTGTCAAGGGGTATAATTATTTCATAAATCTATCCTTATGGAATCATGTAAATAGGAGGAGTTGTGGGTAAGATGTGAATTAAGTGTTGTGTGTGTTTGAACTATTATAACTTCTTTTTGGAGTGTTTGTAGGGGGAAAATTATATTTCAGGTAAGTTGAATAAGTGGAGAAAGCTGAGGAAGAAATTTGTGAAGAAAATTTGAAGAGTTTTCATCATCACTAATTTTGGATAGCATGGTTTTTCTATCAATGATTCTTTTTTCTTACAATGATTTATCTCACATAATCTTAGAATTGTTGATAAGTAATTCATATCTTGAGGATACAGATTTTAGTGATTTACGAATCTTGGTTGAAAAAAAAACTACAAAAGGGGATATTTTTAGGACCAAGATGATAAGGATGTTTGTATTAAGGTGTTTTTTTGTTGTCAATGAAGTATAAGATAAAAAGGGTGTTTAATAATAAAAGAAATCAACTAATTTTTTTTAAAAATAGGACTAACCATTATATTCAAAAAAAATTGGAATCATAGTGGTTGAGAAAGTCTATCATATTGAGAAATTTTTTTCTATATGAAAAGGATCATTAGACTCATCTTGGATCTAGACTGGATGAAGATATCATAATGGGGTAGAATAAATGTATATATTATTATGATATAAATGTGGTTATTCTTTTATAATCTTGTAGTTTTTATATATCATAATTATTCTATAAAACTTGTGATTTTATCATGATGAAAGGATGGGAGAGAAAATATTCTAACAAATCGTATTCAGTTATATTTTATTCATGTCTATCATATTTATGATGATCAGGAAAGAAGGATGTTTATGGAAGAATGGTAAGTTTTAATAATTTCCATTATAAGTTAGACAAAGATAATGTTGATCTTAAATGTAATCTAAGTCATGAAAGAATCCATTATAGTAGTTGAATTTTGTGAAAGAATAAAGTTAATGACGCCAAAGATTTCAGATCTCAAGATCATCATAACGAGTTTTCAGAATGTATATCTATATAAAAGTTGATAAAAATGAAAATATTTATGAGAATAAATAAGTCAAAGTTGTTGATGATGATCCATTTTATTCAGTGTACCATTATATTTTTCATAGAAAAAATTGTTTGTGATAGAAATTCATTGGTATCCTTTTCAGAAGAGAAATAATAACTCTCCTTTTTTCATGTTCTTTTATTAATTTAGTCGAGATCCATATTATTGGAGTTGATACTCAATCATTGGCCTAAAGAAAGGAATAAGTAGAATCAATTGAATAAGTTTGAAAGAATATGTTATCTTCATCATAATGGAGAAGATTGTAATGAAAAATTGGAATTGGAATATTTTCTTTAATTTGGTACAAAGTAACATAATAGAGAAATCATATTAGGAAATTGGAATGGAGAAATGGAATCAGACTAGGGTTTTTGAAGAAGATTGGAGCTATCTATTTCTTCATGCATGCACTTGGTTCAACGCATCATAATTAAGAAATCATACTGAAAAAATCAGAATGGGAAATCAAAATCAGTCTAGTGTTTCTGAAAGAATCCAAAAGAGATTGAAGTTTATAGAAGATTCTAGAGGATAAAAAATAAATGAGAAGAGTTAAGAAAATTTGAAAAAAAGTAAAGTTTCACTTGAAATTAAATGAAATATGAAAAATTATAAAATTTGATTGAGTGGGAAAGATTTCAGGAATCCCACCCAAACCATATTTGGGGTGAGTATAAAAGAAGAAAATTAAATTGTACTTTTCTGATGGAAGTATTATTCATGGGAAGTAGTGAGAAGATAGATCTCTAGAGAGAAGAAGGGTTTCTAAATTTTTTCTAGAAGAAGTCATGATGGATTGAAGAAAAAGGAGAAGAATAAAGATTACAACATATTCAACTATTCATCATATTCAGTTGATTATCATATTCATCTAGTTATTAAATTGGGTATGACTATCATATTGGGATTTCCAGACTGGAGCAGAAAGTGTTCAGAATTTTCTCAACCATATTCTGAGAGAGGTATATTTTCTATATTGATCAATCAGACTAAGAAAAATCGGACTGGGAAATTGGACTAAGTTTTATTAAAAATTCAAGGAAGTTCTTACTAGCTTTTAGGTAAGAAAGAGAATATTTTTTTTAAAATTTTATATTTTTTAAATTTCATGAAGAATCAAAATAACATGTTTTGTTACAAAACTTTTTATTACATCATTTTTTATAAAAGGAGTGCATGCACTATTGGATTGTTTACATAGTGTTACACAAGTGAAAGGGAATATCCTACTCATGGTCTTCCACAAAAAATTATTTTTTCCCCGTGTTGATTTTGTGGTATTGGATTATTTCCAAATGATACCAAGGATGTAGTTATTATTATTGAATAGTGAACATTTTAAATTCTTTTTTTCATGTGGATGTGTGTTTGAATTTTTTTTATTAGTAAAATTAATCTTTAACAGGAGTTGATGGTTATTTCATTTGATAATGAAACATAAAAGAAAATATATCACTGGTTCAAACCATCTCCCTCTCAGTGATACTATTACCCTGACTGGGTACTTACACATAGACCAATGGTCAATCGGACCAGACTATTTACATTATGGAGGATTTTTCATGGGCCTATGTTTTAGATTTTGGTGGTTCATGGGATAACCATATGAAAATCATGGAGTTTTTATATAATAATATATTTTATGCATCAATGAAAATGTAACATTTTGAGGCTTTGTATGGTAAGTCGTGTCATTCACTTTTTTGTTGGCTGGATGCATGTGATTCTGCACTTGTTGGACCTAGTCTCATGCAGGAGACATATGAACAAGTTCAGTAGATTAGACCAAGGTTAGTGATCATGCAGAGAAGGCATAAATCATATGTTGATTATTTGATACAACCTATGTAATTCTAGTTTGGTCATAATGTCTTTCTTCTAGTGTCACCTAGGTTGGGGTAGCGATGTATTATGAAATAGGGAAAGAAAGTGCCAATGATTTTCGGACGGTTTGGAATATTTGAAAGGTTTGGTCTAGTGGCATACTATTTAGCCCTTTCATAGCACTACAGTTCCATGCATGATATGTTTCACATGTAAAAACTATGAATATATCATCTATTCCCTTCCCATGTGATAGACTTAGCTAAATATAATCTTTGTTATGATGCCTCCTTTGAGGAGAATTCGATACGGGTTGTGGATCCTAGTGAGAAATATCTTCAAGGTCGAACTATAATGTTGGTTTGGGTAAAATGGATGTATGGGTGAGATTAGGAGGATATCCAGTAGAGGTACTTTGATATGCGAACACAGTGGATGAACCTATTCCATGAGACCTCACAGGGATAGTTGGAGTAGCTCAGGGATCAGCTGTAATAAGGTAGGGAGGTTGTAATACCCCTTCTTTCTAGGTATGCTTCTCTCTAAGTTTTTCATTTGGGCCTTGGTATTCGACTCTTGTTTAGAGAAGGAGAGCCTTTATTGGATAAAATGACCTGAAGTTCAGGGATGTATGCCTTTTTGAGTTAGTGGAGTTCGGGTATAAATGGGACTCAGTGTTAAAATGGGTTCTTTGTAAGTTGATAAGATTTAAAGGGGTTTGGGGTAGTTTAATAGAAAAATGGGATGAAAAATAAATTTTAGAACATGTACACATCATGTAAATAGATTACACATCATTTAATTGTTCATGGGTTTTAAAAAAATAAATATGTGGTGATGGGTTTTTTTAGATAATTTCATTAAAAACATTTACATGATGTGTAACCACTTTACATTCCATGTAAATTCCTAACCTACAGTTTTAAAAATTTTGTGTAACTGATTTTCATTCTAATCCATAGCACCTTCCCTCCTCTTGACCCTAGGTCACTCTTCAAAAGATTTTGGGTTGCCAACTTCTCTTCTGGGTTTCCCATTTTTTGTGATCAATCTCTGAGACCTCTTTACAATCATCTTCACCTTCTTCCTTGTGGGTGTTGGCCATTATAAGAATTGTTGGATTATCAGTTAAAGGGAGGGGTTTAAATCTTAACCCTATGGTTTTATATTTTCCAAGTTTATACAATATCGTGATTTCACCATCATTTTGTGTGCCCAAATTAATTAAATAATTGAATGATATTATTCCTTGATTTTTTTTGTTTTAAATGTATTTGTAATTCAATAATAGATTAAAGTATGTTTAGTATGACATGTTACCTAGGGTGATTTTTTATTATAGAATCCCTAAATTGTGGATTATTTCTTATTGATATAAATGTTAATTAATTTTGAATTGAATTATAAGTGGACTATGAAAGAAAAATGGTAATTCACATAATTAACCATTGAGATATATGATATGATATTGTGATACCCATGTTGAGTGATATGAATTGTGTTTCCTGATGTAATGAATATATATTAGGTTGAGCCCTAGAACGTGTACACTTATATGTTGTAATGCTGATATTAAGTGGGATCCACCAAATACCATGTTGTAATTCTTATGGAGAGTGAGAAATTCTTAATCCCATGATGTAATTTTTATAGGGATTTGACTCGGAATGCTGTAATGTTTATAGAGATTTGACCTAGATTGATTGTTGGGACTATACCATGGATATATGGGGGTGGTTGGCATGGTATTAAGACATGTTTAGAGATATTCTGGCATGGCTCTGAATTAGGTTATCTTACCTTGGTTATATGGTGGTGGTTGGCATGGTAGTGAGACATGCTTAGAGATATTTTGGCACGGAGTCAAAGTATGTTATGGTTGTATTTTATTAACTGTTGAATTAATTAATTCTCCTGTTTATCACCTTATTTCATATTAAACTTATCAGACTGGTCTTTTTAAACATGGTGGTTTTGACCTACTAATTTATACTCATACCCTATTTGGCCCACTGTTTTGGCACTCAATAAGATTATATGGATGCAAGTTTGGACAAGGGAAAAGTACATTGATATTGATTGCTAGTTTTATATTGGATAGAAGTTTAGAGATGGGACTAGAGTGGGGTTAGAGACTCAGAACATTGATTATTTTATTTTTTGTTTTATAGTTTTTTCTTTTATGTTTATAGCATGAAATTTAGTTACATTCCATCACATCATTACATTATTCCTTATTGTTTATTGGATTATTTAGTTAGATTTTATTGTTATCTTCCACAATGTATTTATTCTGATTAATTCAGTTTTATTATGAATTGTTCTACTGATATGACACTTCATAATATGGGGTATAGTCTCCCCACTATACAATTCACACCCCCGCTACTAGTCTGTAATCTCTGGCATATGGGGAGTTGTGCTTTAGGTCTCGTAACCAACCATTTCTAGCCACATGAGAGAGTTCTAGATTAGGGGATGTTATTACTATAGTGTGGTATGTTCACTCCCATATAATTGTTACTTGGAATATATAGGTTATTACAAATTAAAGATTCTAATTGAAAATAATATAATAATAGTGTCCCTTTTGAAATTTTATGAAGATAATATAATTCAAGAACAAACACTTTTAGTATCTATAGTGAGGTTGAATACCTCATCAATACAAGTTAGCATGCCTAAATCTGAATCCATTATAAGTATTCTACCACTATCACCATATTTAGTACCTCTAAATATCAATATTGGATAAATTTAACCAACTTTAGTTAATAGTATTGAGTTGGGTAATTGGTGAAGTGTAAAAAAACTAAAAAAGAGTTCTAATTATTCAAAAGAGAAAAATGATAAATAATAGGTTTTTAAAAAATAATAAGTTACATCTAATAATTTTATGGATTCAAAATATTTTTTATATTTATTAAAAAAATACTAAAATATTCTATTCTAGTTTTGAACTAATTGACATATAAATTTTATAAACTATTATATCATGATTTCTTCTATAAATTTGGTATATTTAATCATTTAATTTTATTTTTTAATAATTTTAAATAGGTATATAAATCATATATTTAAATATAGATTTATAAATATTCTAGTACTCTAAGTTTTTTAATTTTATTTTTTTAATATATTTACTAAATTTTTTTCAATATTCGTTATTTTTTATTTTTATAAAATTTTGCGTAAATTACATTAAACTTTGATTGGTTTAAAACTTTTTAATATTGATAAGGTTATCACAATAAAAATGGAATAGATTATTGGTGCCATGATCCATTTTATTTTATTTTTCTATAAGTAAAATATATTTTGATTAATATATTATTTAATTTTAGTTTTATTTTTATTTATTTTTATTATTTATTAAGGTCATGTCATGAGCACAACACCATTTGCATCAAGCCCCAGAATAATGTTATCATGATAATACTTCCAGTTTCATGTTTTTTTGTGTAATATAGAAACACATAAATAACATGATACTCTATCCATCATGATACTTTTTTTTTTTAATTTTCCTTTTCTTTTCATTTGATCATTTGTGTGATGCCCATTGTGTCACAAGTAAGTTTAACTTTGATCTTATGTGGTCTCTGTTGAGGTTTTAAAGTCTTTTATGAGTCGATAATCGTAAAATTAGGGTTTTGGATAAAATAGGTCAAGCAAAAGATCTGTTCACATTTAAGGGTAATTGTATGATATTGCTCTATGGATTCCAATGGAGATTTACACGGTTTGAGCATAGTTTTTATATGCATGTGAGTCTCCATGAAAACCATGTGAGATGATGTATTTGGTTTAGAGTATATCACAAGGTTTTAGCATAGTTCTTTAAACTATGTATCAATTCTATGGAATTTATTCTCTTTGGTTTTCAAAGGACAGTGGCTACCACACAGATAGTGCACAGTTTGTATAATTGTGTTGCATAACCGTGCGACCCGATCTGAACTTATTAAAATGAAAATTTATCGAGATTACCCTAGTCATTTTAAGTCTAATATCCTCATAAATATTTATTATCTTGAATCATACTCTCATTCATTCTCATAAATGGTTCACCCTTTTTTTGCTTGGTGATTATTTGTCTATGTGGGTGGATCTCTTTGAGGTATATTCTGATTTTGTCTCGATCTCTTCTCCTCTTGTAATATTTATTCTCGATCACTCTTCCCCCTATCTTCTTTGAACCATATTGGGTTGTGATTTCTAGATATAGAGGATTTTATGGGGAATTTATGTTGATTATTATGGATATTATCTTGTGAGTACTCGATCTCTTCGATTTCAATATCTATAATGAGATTAGATTTCCTCTGTTGGTGAGGTAGGTGTCTCCATACTGTGGTTTTATCCCTTCATTTACCATATGTTCACATAAATTTCGTTATATTGATTTATGAAATTTGTTTATTTGTAATATATTAGGGTTATTTTTTGAAATTACATTATGGTTGTCTTGTGAAATAGTTTTTAAAATGGGGGTTTTACTTTAAAA
This sequence comes from Viscum album, assembly GCA_963277665.1. Classification (NCBI taxonomy): domain Eukaryota; kingdom Viridiplantae; phylum Streptophyta; class Magnoliopsida; order Santalales; family Viscaceae; genus Viscum; species Viscum album. The sequence continues at coordinate 1,495,124,354 of OY728159.1, forward strand.
TTTGTTTATTCACACCGTGTGTTCCATGAAATTCTTTAAAGATACTTTTGACTCTAAAATAGATTTTTATTCATGGGATTGGTGAATCTTGTATTTTGAAAATGTTTTTTAAAATATTGAGAAAGTTTTATTCAATTTTTTGTGAAAACATAGCACGTGGGAACAATTTGGAAAACTTGGGTGAGGACATATGTAAACCTTAGTGAGTGTAACACCACAAGGGGATATGATTATGATATCGACAGACTGTGGTAGGACTCAATACAATAGAATTAAAATTTATTTTGGCTTGGTGTTAACTATAAAAAATGATGTGGGTAACGGTGGTTTATTCTTGGTGGTTATATTAATGAGTAAAAAAAATTAGTCTAATAAAAAAAATATATAATATGGCAGTGGTATCATAAAACCACCATGATATTTTTATTAATTTATTAATTAGTTTTTGTTTAAATTAAACCACCAATAAATTTTTTTAAAAACACTAATCCCTTCACCTCCCTCTGTATGACCCCCCCCCCCAGCTCGCTCGACCTCCTCCTCCCCTCTCCCTGAAAGTGAACTCACACCCATGACCCCCTTTTCCCCCCACCCCATCCACCTCTCCTCTCCCCGATGGTGACACCAAGCCCACGAACCTAAGAACATGACCCCCGAACCCCATGACCCCGACCCCCATGACCCTTCCCCCCCTTTGACCTCCTCTCTTGTCGGCTCACCGGCAACAAAATCGCCCCCCCCCCCCACTAACCTCCCTCACCACTGCTCAGTTCCCCTCTTTAGCGGTGATGTAGACTCCCCCCCAAGCTCCCTCTTTTAAGCTCGGATCCCCTCATTAGTGTAAATGAAAACCCCCTTAATGGTTGCAACATCCTTACACAAATCTATTTTTGACTACCATTTTTTTTGTATGATATCATACCACCCCTTATAATTATAGTATAATATATGATACAATATCTTGAATTTGTATACAATATAATTTTTTATATATAATTTTTTATATAAAACTCATTCTAAAAATAATATCGTTTATATTCCTACATTAGGATTCATTATAGAAAAAATATTAAAAGCAGCTATAACTGGTTTATTTTTTTTAATGTGGTTAGTTGTGTTAAGAATACATAAACAGTTGCATACACCATAACTAGGATAGAATTTAAAATATCATAAATAGAAATTAAAAATTGATTTTAAATATGTGAAAATAATCACATAAATTCACCCTACCCCTCTTGTAGTGAATACACAATCTAATAGGAATTTCTTGTTGTTTCAATAACAACCTGAGAGTGGTCTTATTAATAATGTTTTTTATAAAGGGATAGATACATATATTATGAATGAGTATTATTTTTTTAATTTATATTTAATAATGTTAGTTTCTACGAATCAATAGATTTGAATTCAATATGTGAATTTTAATGATTGTGGGTTCATAAATAATAATAATATCTTATATATAATGATAGAAAGATATAAGGTTATAGAGTATCCATGGTACTCTTTCGGTGTATGATGATTTCGGTTCTTCCATACAAATTCATATAACCATAATTATTTTGTACATAAACTACTTAGACATACTATGATCATGGATCATTGTCAATAAAGACACAAACATCAATTTATACTCCATATTAAAAGGGTTTCAAAATTATATTATTAATTATAACATGAATGAGTTCAAATGGGTTTGTTGAGATGATCATATTCTCATAAATTTTGGATGGAACCCTTTTAAATATGAATCTATCATCAAAAAATCAGATTCTAATATAAATAAAGTAAAATAACTATGTGTACCACAAGTACTCTGTGATATATATCGATAAAGTACACTGGATGATTATCACTATGAAATATATCTCTTTCTCTTTCCTCTAATGTTTTTATATCGGTCACCAGAATCTACAAATACTATATCTGGATTTATAGATCATAAAAAATTGTTTTATCACCCTATCATTGAATATTAATAAGGAATAGGTGTGAAGAGAGAATAATATAGTATTGGTTCTTTAACACTACCACAAACATACATGGATCAAATTCTATATTATTCATTACTTCATTAAAGAAATTTTCTAAGAGATACATCTAATTTGTAGCTACCAAAATTTATGGATGTTTTATATAATAATTTATGAAAATTCTTATTATTATATATTTATTATAAATTATTATATGAATCATTATAATGATTAATATTGGAATAATAACCAATATTGAAATATGATTTGAAATATTATATTACATAGACTATTTCATAGATCTATTGTATGATATGATATAGGTCTCTAATAAATACCCTAGGATTTAGTTATGATTATAATGTCATGTTCGATATATATATGTCAAATAAAATATTAAAATATAATAGTGATTTTTACTATATGATTCATCCATTTTATTGAATATTTATCAATTTCACACAAGAAATAAAGTCCTTTAAATATTCTTTATTATAATTCACAATTCCATGGGAATCTATTAAAACTCCATTAGAAATAGTTTATAAAAAACAATTATTTTTTAAAAAACTTTTCAAATAAATTTGATCTATTTTCTTAAATATAACTTTGTAACAATATGATCCTTAACCATTTGAAATGTAGGAATGTCTAGAACAAAAAATTTTTAGGATCCTAGTCGATCAGCATCTCGGAGAACGTTGGCACTGTCATCATCTTCTATGGATACTGGCGATTCTGTTGTACCTGATACTACTAGAGAGATAGTCATTTACCTAGATATCATCGGTATCCCACCATATGATTCACCTCCTATGATGGAGCATTTTTTTACCTCCTCTATCTAGGGGATATTAGTGAGTTACCTTTACTGGTATGTATGTCATTTTTCAAAAAAAACATTATATTTTATTAATTGTTTAATTAATTTTTAAAATAGATAAGAACAACCAAATAATGGATACAAATATTAACATGATATATGTATGGGACCTAAAGGACTTCAAGATTATCATTCCATTTGATGAGTTGGGGGTGCCTACTGGTGACGCTGCTAGAATCAACAGGCAAATTCTTGGGAAGCTTTTTTGCAAGACGATGAACATTCCCATTGATTATAAAGATTAGACTCATATTTCTATATCTTGGAAAAATGAGGTCATTAATACTAAAGTAAATTTAATATTTATTTAATATTACCTGAAAAATAATTTAAAATACATGTGTAAAATTTTGTAATATACTCATAAAGTGTCATGTTTTTTATTTCTAGATTTTTTTTCATTTAGATGTACCTCACTCCATCTCACTCCCATGGGATTTGAAAATTTTTGGAAAGAAATATAGAGATTTTAAATGAAGATTATGAAATTATTTTAATTAAAATTCTTCAAGCTCATGAAATATGTATAAGAAATTTCCTGAAGGTGTTTCTCATAAGAAATGGAATATTTTTGTCGATATCAACAGAGATTCATGTCATAAGGTAATTTCATATTTTACAGTATCTTAAAAACATAAACATAATAAAATTATAATTTTTAATAATGTTTCTATTTTATAAAGGAATTATCTAAAAATTTTATATGGATCGTGAGATGAAATTCATTCCTCACATTTCAAGGTATTATAGTTTTTAAGAAAAAGAACAATTTTGTTTTGTATTTTATTCATTATTATTTATATCATTTTATTAAAACTCGATGATTTTTCTAACTTGTGTACATTTTCTTATAAATTAGGTCACTCTATTGGAATAATAGAGGCGTGGTTTAAAGTGCATTGGATACCCAATGGTATTTTTGTAAATGACCCTACCAAAGACGTTGGAGTAAAAACTTTTCATTATCATTTCATATTATTACATTCCCATAAAAATTTAATAATGAAAAATATATTATAAAAACTAACAAGCCTTAAACCCAATTAAATGGGGCTACATACACGGATCAAACAGTGATAATTTGGTGTCATTTGATACATATAGTCATCCCCAATTGAAAGGGTTTAAGGATTATTTATTGTTATAATAAAATTTTCAATATTATGTTTTTTTAGTTTTTAAATAACAAAAAATACTAATGAAAAATTTATTAATTACATAACATTATGAAGTTTAGATATTTTAAAAAATAATTGTTAATATTTTTGTATAAATGGGTTAAAATTCAAAAATTATGGGATGCGAACCCTTCACAATTAGCATCAATTTTCTAGAACAATGTAGTTGAAATATTTTTAGGTAAGGAGCATCTCAGATGTATATATGGGACGGGTTTTGGGCCTACTACATCAGCTATCTTTGGTAGGGTGACAACATCTGTTACTTCTACAACTAATAGGAGTTCAAATAGTGTGCTGATAGGGAATAAAAAAAAAGAAATTACAAGATTAAAAGAAAAAGTGCAAGAACAAGATTGTTATAGGCAAACATAGGATCAGTGGCAGACACAAATGGAAAAATATTTAGTTTATTTATTTTAGCGGATAACCTGTACGATCCCTGAGGAAATTTACAGCCTTATAGCTCATCCCACCATGGTAAATTATAAATTCCATAGATCAGTCACATATTTTAAAATAACACATACAACATTAATAAACTCTTTAGCTACAATTTATGATATTTCTCACTAAAAAAATTATTTTATCTATTTAGAAATGGTTCTTAATAACCACCGCTAAATAACTTAGCAATGGTTATATTAACTTCTCCCATTTTTATTTTTTTGTTTTTTTTAAATTAATTTTCACCAACTGAATAAAAACCCAAATCTAAGTACCCAAAAAACAATAAATATTAAAACTATTACTAAACTATAAAAATCACCACTAAATGATTATTGACCATAAAATAAACAACGATTATAAAGTAAAATTTTATTTCATTAATAAAATTCGATCACTGAAAGATATAAAATAACCTATCTACATTTTAGTAATTAATTAAACTAATATTATAAATAGTGCTAAATATTTAATTTTATAAATAATATATCAATTATACAATTATAATTTTTAAAAAAAGTTTAATGATTACAAAACTTATCATAGGAGAAAAACCACATATTTATTTGTGAAATATAGGAATCGACGCCACATCAATCCATGTTACGGTTTGTCTTTGTTGTACGTAAATATGTTTTTAGTGTTTTAAAACACTTAAATTCATGTATAACAATAAAAAAATAAAAAATTATCTTGTATTGATGTTAAATAATGGGACAACCACCATTGAATTATTTGTGACATGTAAAAGAAAACAACATGTCCATTCAACATGTGGCGTGCTCTGAATGACTCAATAAGTAATTTTAAAAGATATCCAAGTTTTAAAAACATACATTAGGGGATTAAAACCAATAAAATGATTTATGATTTCCCTAAAATAATGGGGTAATCAACATATATTTAATTTTAAAATATATGAACTCGCAGCACATCATTCCAAATTACAGTTTTCCTATTATGGTTAGAAAGATGTTTTTAGTGTTTTAAAACACTAAAACATTTGTGGAATAGTCAAAACCATATAAAATGACCTCATATTGAAGTGATATCATGGGAAAACCATTTTTGAGTTTTTTGTTTTGATGTGTACACATAGACAACATGTCAATCTGACATGCAGTGTGGTCGAAATTACTCGGTGTAGACTTTTGAAAGGTACAGAAGATTTAAAATCCAGTGTTGGGGGTAAAAATTAGAGAAAAAACCTTAGATTTCCCTAAAATCATAGAAAAAAAGACTGTAGTTTTAATTTTGAAATTTAGGAACTGAAAATGCATCATTCTGAACTACGGGTTTCCTGTTATGATCATAAATGTGTTTTTAGTGTTTTAAAACACTAAAACGTGAATGAAATGGTCAAAAAAAAGAAAACAACTTCATATTGATGTAAAATAATGGAAAAACCACTAATTAGTTATTTATGATGTTTATTCATAGACAATGCGTCAATTTGATATGTGGTGTGGTCATAATTACTCATTATATGCTTTTAAAAGGCACAAAATCCTTTAAAAACAAGTGGCATAGAGTAAAAACTAGGAAAACATCCCCAAATTGACTTGAAATCATGGGAAAATGACCATAGATTTAATTTAGATATTTAGGAACCAATTGCACATCATTCTGAATTAATATTTTCCCATTATTAATGTAAATACGTTTTTAGTGTTTTAAAACTCTAAAACGTTCATAGAATGCTCTATAAAAAATAAAATGATATCATATTAATGTGAAATCATGGTAAACCCACCATTGAGTTTTTTTATATGTACTCACATATAACATGTCAATATGACATGCGGTGTGGCTAGAATTACTTGGTATACAATTTTTGAAAGGTACAGAATCCTTTAAAAACAAGTATTGTGGGGTCAAAACAAGGAAAAAGTTTTCATATTGCCATGAAATAATGGGAAAATGACTATAAATATAATTTTGAAATATAGGAATTGGTGACACATCATTCTGAATTACAGTTTTCTCATTATGGTTGTAAATGCGTTTTTAGTTTTTTAAAACACGAAAACATGTGTGGAATGATCAAAACCATAGAAAACAACCTAATATTGATGTGATGTCATGTTAAAACCACCACTTAATTGTTTTTGAAGTGTATGTGTAGATAATATGTCAATATGATGTGTGGTGAAGTTAGAATTACTTAGTATACACTTTTAAAAGATACAAAAGCCTTTAAAAACAATTATCAGGGGTCAAAACAAAGAAAACAATGTTGTATTTCCCTGAAATCATGGTAAACAAAACTGTAGATTTAATTTTGAAATGTAGGAACTAACGACACATCATTCTGAATAACAGTTTTCCTGTTATATCCAAAAATGTGTTTTTAGTGTTTTAAAACACTAAAAATTTTGTGGAATAGTAAAAACCATAGAAAACATCCTCAAATTGATGTGAAATCAATGGAAAATGACCTTTGAGTTTTGTTTTGACATTTACACAAAAAACACTCATTAATCCATTGTGTGGTGTGGTTAAAATTACTTGGTATACACATTTGAAAGGTAACAAATCCATTAAAAATAAGTTTTGGGGAGTAAAAACTAGAAAAATGATATCGGATTGCCCTGAAACCATGATACAATGACCATATATTTAATTTTTATATGATGGAACTGACAACACTTCATTCAAAAATACAGTTTTCTCATTATGGTTGTAAATGCATTTTTACTGTTTTAAAACACAAAAATATGTGAAGAACAGTCAAACCCATAGAAAAAAACATATTGATGTTCAATTATGGTAAAATCGCTGCTATGTTGTTTTTGATGTGTATGCATATACAAAACATCAATCCGACATGTGGTGTGATCAGAATTACTCGATATATACTTTTGAAAGGTATAAAATCCATTAAAAAGAAGTGTCGAGGGGTCAAAAATAGGAAAACAATATGATATTTCCCATAAATCATGTGATAAAAACTATATATATAATTGTGAAATGTAGTAATTGACGACACATCATTCTAAATTATAGTTTTTCCATTATGTCCATAAATACTTTTTTAGTATTTTAAAACAGTAAAACATATGTGGAATGTTCAAAACCATAAAAAATACCTCTTATTGAATTGAAATCATTGTACAATAACCGCTAAGTTGTTTTTGACATGCACAAGTAGACAACGCGTAAATCTGACGTGCGGTGTGGTCGTAATTACTCAGTATACATTTCTAAAAGGTATAAAAGCCTTTAAAAACAAGTTTTGGGGGGGGGGTCAAAACTAGGAAAAGACATTGTATTACCCTAAAATAATGAGAAAATGACTATAGATTTAATTTTGAAAAGTTTAAACTGAAGGCATGTCATTTTGAATTAAGGTTTGACTGTTATGGCTATAAACACGTTTTTAGTGTTTTAAAACACAAAAACGTGCATGGAATGGTCAAAACCATAGAAAACAGCCTCAGATTGATGTGTAATCATATAAAAACAACCAATTAGTTGTTTTTAAAATATATTACATTTTTTGATAACAAAAATTTTAAAATTTGTTTATTAAGTAAATTTCAAGCACACTGCACGTCGCTTTAAAAGTAAATTAGAATATTTACTCATCCGTTTTCAGTTTTAAATGTTGAAAGTTTTCTTAAATAGGTATTTTTATGATTTCAAAGTGTTTTTAATTATATATTATTTGTTTTATATTAAAATTTATTCTATTTAATTTACAAAATTAAAAAATTTATGAGCAACATTCTGAAAATATTCAGTAATTTTTTTCTTTTTCATTTCCTTTCTTAAATGTTTGGTTTTCATTATTGGTGACATATGTCGATAGTAGGTTAGAGGTTGACCATTAAAATCCATAAAATTCTTTATAAGTCAGTCATGAGGGTTCTTATTTTCCCTGGTATGTTAAAATATTATCAATTATTCTAATATAATTCTGATTTGTTATGTGTAGTTTTAATTTTTGTTTATATTTTTCTTACAGTTGGTGAGATGATGTGGTTAGTTTCAATTGATGACATGTTGTGGAGGAATATATATGTAGTAGAGTTCATGACATGGATGTATATTAGGAATTGGTTTTTGTGGGACATATTTTTTATGTATATTGACAGATGTATTGTTTGACTTAGATTGAACTTATGATGACTGGATGTTTGTATGTATGATATATGTATAATATGATTATCATATATTATGTTCTAGTTTATTATATGTTAGTTTTTTTATATTTATAGATTTTTATTATTTTTTTAAAGGAAACTGATTTATTGGTGTTTTTATGTAACGACCGCAAAATACATCGAATAAAAATGTTTAGCAGCGGTTACGATTAACCACTACTAAAAGGAACCACCGCTAATATGTTGCATAACAGGTTATTTTATTTTATATATATTTCCCCCAGATATTTTTTAAAATAAATATACTGCCACTAAATAAAGAAACACCACTAAATTCTCAAAAAATGACACTTAAAAAAACTATCACTAGATTATAAAAACCTCCATGAAATAACTAGTGATCATGAAATACACAGTGGTTTTAATAACTACTTCTAAACTATGAGGCGTCTGTTTAAACTGCTGCTAATTCATGAAAAAACTATCGCTACAAACCCTTTTTTTGTGTTTTGCTTCATTTCTAAGTTATATATATGTATAGTCTAGATCCCAGTTATGTTTCATTCCCTTGGTTTCATTTATGTATCGTCTTTTAAATTCTAACTTAGTTATCTCCAGGTTTATTAATGCTTTCGATTATTTCCCTCCAGGTTTTTTTCATGTTGATATCCATATTCTTAAAGAATTAAATATTGATTATTTTTAAAGTAAAACCACATCATTATTTATGTAAAAATGTTTTCAAATGAAATTTATTTATAAACATGTTTTTTATTAATAACCAATGATTGTATGGTGATGAGAATTTTATAGATTCTTGGTGGTATCCTACTGGTCATTCTCCCCAGACACTATATACACCTTTGGGCATATGAAAATTTGGTTATTCAGTTTACAGTTAATGGGAAAAGTGTCATGTATCTGTAAAATTTCCCTTGGTTTTCATTACATTTATAGTGGGTTGGAATAATGGTAATAGATATTCTTATTGAGATGTGGTTTTTGGATTTGTTATTGACATTGTTTTATTTCTATGATTAGCCTTTTGTCTTGGTTATTGTATATCATTATTGTGTATTTTTTCTTTAAGGATTTACTTTGATTATTTATATCTTTTCTGTTATACATGAGGCATGTTTTTGTTATTGTGTTTATCTCCACCTTGTGGTGAGCCATTTTGAGTGACATATCATGTCGGGCTGTATTGGTTCACTAAAATTTGTAAAGATTATTATCCTATTCTCACTCAAATAATTTTCACACATAAAGAAGAATATGAAAAATCATGATTAGAATAATATCATGATAATTTTATAAGTTTAATGACTACAAACACCCTGTAAACATTATTATTCACATCATATTTTTTATTAATTATATTTTAGATATGAAAACATCATTGATTTGATTCCAAATCACTATGAAACATGCATAGAAATGTCTGGAATGTTATTCTTGTATGTAGAAATGTGTAGCATTATAAAGTAAACACTATCTGAGGAAAGAAGATGAAGAAATCCTAGTAATGATAATGTAGTATTTAGACTCAACAAAAGTAACAAGATGAAGATAATATCATATTATTTTAAGACACGATTTTATAACTCAAATAAATTATTCAAAAACTAATACATTCTATTGAAATCACATTCTTCAATGCTAAAGAAATAAATTGGAAATTATTCTAAAGGAAACTTGATAAAACAAAAGGATTTTTTTTGTGTTAGATTTTTTTCAACAACAAATATTTTTATTAAAACCTTATCATTAAAAGATAAACTATTAAGATAGATATCATCTTACAATAAGTAAAGAGGGAATACATTAGAAAGTCATAAGAAAAGATAAAAATACATATATGTGTAATATTGATATTTGGAGAAATAATTAGGTGAATAATCATGGAATTTAAACATAGAGGTTAACAAGAGCATGTATGGATGTCACAAAAGTGATTAGGGAGGATTTAAAAAAGGGAGAATCAACTGTGAATACACTTGAAGAGTATATGACTTTGAGAACTTAAATATGGAGTGAAGTAAGAATTATCATGATTTTTATTTTGTGGATTATTTTAATGTTTGGGACAATTTATTATATCCAATATAGGTTGTAAATTAATTTATAGTATTACTGGAGATGTTTAGAGATGTTTGGAATCTTATTTGGTGAAGATTAAAAAATAGAATCATAATATATGACATCATGTCATAGTTATTTTGTGGTGGTTTTGAATAATTTTATTGGATGATAAATAAAATATTACATTGTATAAAGAATTTATTATACGATTATTTTTCAATTATAAAATAAAAGTGGATTTGGTTGTTCAATGCAACAAGGGTTATTAGACTATAATGATATGTCATAATGAAAAATAATTTAAATATATTCAACATGATATTTAGATTATTTTATAATAGAATTCTATAATTTATGAAGAATTTATCTTTTATGTGAATTGATATGGGGTAAGCAACATGCTTTAGAAGATTATGGCATATTTAGAAGTTATAATTTTTCATAGAATAAGGAATTACATTGTAATGTTATTCATTTTATCCATGTGGTTTTATATGATGGATTTACTAAAAAAATTTAAACATGATTTTCATGATAATAAAATCCGTATATTCTGATTTTTAGATAGATTTATTAATTGAAGATTATCACATTGCAATGGTATGTAACATCGTGATTTGGAAGATATCTGCATCAAATCAAGAATTATATATATTTTCAAATAACAGAACATTTGGATAATTTTATGTGATATTTGACTCAATAGTTTTGGATATATTTCAAGACCCATAAATGAGTGACACATTATGGATTAACATAAAGAAAATCAAGGAGATATTTAGGATAAAATCTATTATAATAGGTAACACATTATGAAACTTTGACCCAGTGGGAAAGGAAAGAGAATATAATATACTAATATTTATAGATCTACTTTTATCCGTAATTCATTATGTCAATAATCGAAATTCATGAAGACTTATTATCATGGTATTAATATTTCACCAAACAAAGAGACAAGTTCCATAATTATGATTGACATGGAACATTCCATTAGAAGAAACAAGAATATTTTTCTAATATGTGGTTGGGCCATTAAAAGATGATTTATTGAGGTAATTTTGGCATTATTATGGCAATGAAACTTGGAATGATGAGATGGGAAAATTCTAGTCCTTAATATTAGCTCTAGATGTGGAAGATATTCTACATTTGACTAATGAGCATAGGATAAGGAAAGATATAATAGACTGAATGGAATTGAAATTGCTATTTCATTGACATAAAAAGGTTTATCATCCATATAATACCATTAAAATATCTAACAAACAGAAAAGGGAAAAGAAAACATAGATTAACATAGATAATTCCCTTTAACAAGGAATCAATATAATATAAATACATGATGAAGAAATATGATTCTAGTGTAAAAAAAGTATGGTAGAAATCATAATGAATCTATTATAATAGAGTTTATCACATTTTTTATTTTAAATCAAAGATATAGTGAGTGGATAAAAATCAAGAACTAGATCTGGATTTACAGTGACATCAATATCATTTTTATTCTATTGATTTTTCTAGAGACCTATATACTCATATCATGTGTCATACTCATTAAAAATAGTGAGAGTAGAGTGGAATAAATCTATTAACCCTTGGGACATATTATTTCATTCTTAAACCTTATTAAATAGAGAATACCTTATTTTCGGTTTCTCTAGCATAAAACTTTTATACATATGGAAAGTGTGTTTAGTGGATTTTGATACACCAATAAATTGTTGATATATGTTTCTTAGACATAACCTAATTTTAGTGAACAAAGTAAAAATATTACCTTATATGATTTAAATTATTTATATGTTTACATGAATTAAAAACTCAATAGATTTAATTTTTGTTCATTCTAACTTGTGAAAAAGATCAAATATAGTGTACTATGTAAATTAATTAGTGTGGACTACAACATAATACTGTAGAAGCATGTGACTGGTGACACCAATAGAACATTGTATCTTTATATAATTCTGACCATTGTTTATGGTAGTATAATGGACTTACTATGTGGTTGGTGGCACTATAGTAATGTAGGTTACTATAGTACCATGTTTTTTTATGAGCCCATTCGAACAAGGGTTTTTACATATGTGAAACTCTGATATTTTTCCTTAAATTATTCTCCTAAACATAGTGAAATTTCTATGATGCTATGGTCATAGGGATAATTTCTTAACCACATAAATCACTATGTCTTATGATCTTCTTCATGTTCTTTTGTTTTTTCTATTTTTACTCTTCTTCTGTAAATCTTGGATTGTTTATTTCTCTAAATTTTTCTACAAAAAATGTTATCAAAGGATGAGTTTGTAAAATAAAGTTTTGTTTTATAAAATTAAATCATAGTTATATAAAAATTCAGGTTGAAGATAAATAATTTCAATATAACTAATTTTAGTTTCTATGGGATGGAGATTAAGGATTATATTTAATAGAAAAATATGTAGTTACCAAATTTATCTAAAAAACTAATGGAGATAGAGAAGATGGAGAGAGGGATATTAGATCAATGGATTCTAAGATTTTTATTCTTTATGTTGTTAAAAAACATGGATTTCAACGTTATAGATGAGTAGATGATGGTTAGATTGATTAAATCTCTCATGAATATGTATGAGAAGTCATTAAAATTAAATAAAGTATACCTTTTGTGACAATTATTCAATACATATATGATTGAAGGGAAGATTTTTTTTATCACATAAATGAATTCAATATAATCACAAGTTAGTTTTCATCATTGGGAATTATTTTGAATAATGAGTTGTGTGCTATGGTTTTGATCTCATCATTACCTAATAGTTGGGAATATACTATAACATCAATTAGAATGTATTGCAAAGTAAACAAGTTGAATATGAATCATGTGTGAGAATTGATTCTTACTAAGGATATACATAGATTATAATCAAGTATCTTATCTCTTTTTATGATTAATATTAAATGAAGAGGTAGATATGTGCAGTGAGATAATCAAAGATAATGATCAAAATTAGGGGGAAAGAGTCGAGACCAGAAAATGGATTTGGTCTAACCTGCTATATTTGTTGGATTAAAGGACATGTCAATAAATATTTAATAGAAAATTGAAAGGTACCTAAAACTAATATATAAATAATAGTTTCTGAAGGAAAAATGATGTTTTACTGCTAACCATGGATAGGCTAATGGAGTCATGGATTTTAGACTCAAGGGAATATTTCCATTCCACTTAAAATAATGATTTTATGGACAATTATGTTCCTAGAAATTTTGAAAAGGTAAATATTTATGATGATAAACCCTTGCAGATTATGAGTAAGGGAGATACAGAGATTAAAATCAATAGTATAAGTTTACTCATTCTAGAGAATGTGATATATATCCTTTGATTGAGAATAAATATTTTTTTTCTATCAAACAACTTGAGGATGCATGAATTATCATTACATTCATTGGTGTGGCATGGAATATCACTAAGGTAAATATGTTCATAGCTCAAGGAGTAAAGAATGTAACCCCTTAAAATATGATAGATACTTTCTTAGACATGCTTGAAAAAATAAATTCCTTTTAGAAATCAAAATTATAGAATAACATATCACATAATGACCTCTCTTTCCTTTTTATTTATTTATTTTTTGATTAAATTTCAAATCCTAGGTGTTTTGGTTGTTTCTTAGGTGGTTCAAAAGGGGATGGGAAGCTATAAGACTGAAACTATATAATTTCACCCCATGAACTAGATTTTTACCATATGAATTTTTTGGGGGAAATTAATTTAGGGATAGAAAGTGTGTTTCATGACCTAAATGATCCTAAGTGGACATGTGATTTATCATACATTCTATGTTTTCCATTTTATAGTAACGAATTTTTTGGGGTCTTGTTTTTCCCATTTACACTACAGTAGTCATGGAATCTCCCCACTTTATCCCCCATCATCTAAATGGATATTCCAATGGTATTGATTAAATTTTAAGGTATATTCCTCATGATAAATACATCAAACCTCTCCGTCTCTACCTTTTTTATTTTTTGGGTGCTCAGCCCCTCAGATGATCCCCAACACTGCTGTTGTGGTGTTTTGTAGTGTAACACATATGTTCATATCATGAACTATTTTGGGTAGTTTCTAGGAATCTCAAGGAGAATATCCAAAGTTATGTATCTTGTGGTTCATTCCATGAACCCCCTACACACACCATGAACTAATCAAGAATAAATGATTCACAATGTGAATTATGTTTCGCGTTGTGAAACTATCCAGATCATCTTTTAAAATCCATTTTTTCCTATTTTTCCTTGGATTGATTTGACATTATTTTTTCCTCATTTTAGCCAAACCCAAACATGGAAGACTATCTATTGTAGTAAATTCTGTATCCCTTCACCTATAGTGAAATTTTGGTAGGTATTCTCCTGATATCTTTAAGGAACGTTGCGATAAGTGGTTTTACTCAACTTTTGTGATCTATTATGTTCTATATTGTATTTTCCAATCACTATAAGGATATGTAAATATGGGATTTTTTTTATTCAAAATTTATTTCTAATGGTTTGTGGTTTATGTATTCCTTTCATATTATAAGGGATCTCGATTATGTATGTTTTTGGGATCCATATGATTTTTAGATATTCTAAGTGTTTGAGGTAGGTGTCCCATGAATCTCTCTATAAAATTAAATCTATGAACCACTAGAAAACCACTCTATATCCACGGTTTCAAACCATGGGTATAGTCCCTAAAACCGTGGGTATAAGATATACCCACTATTTTAGGAACCAATCCTAATGGAGGCATGGGTATAGACCCATACCCATGGTTTCTATACATACTGTGGGTATAGATCATAAAGATTCTTTAATACCAACAGTTTAACCAAATATGTGGGTATATATTTATACCCATAGTTTGGAAAACCATAGGTATAGCTTATCCAAGTAGGGAAACTATACCCATGGTTCTTCAAACTGTGGGTATATGAATTTTTCCCCATTTAGTAGCAACAACATCAGCACCTCTACCACTACATCATGAACCTATAAATTAGATAAAACATGTAGTACACATTCAATGTAGTATAAATATTCTATATTCATCATTAAACCAAATATTTTTAATAATTTTTAAACCATTTACAATAATGAAACATATATATACATCCATACATCCAATAAATTCAAGTCATTAATCAAGCTCCACATTTTTCATTGTCATTAAGTCAAAAAAGTAGGGGTTCAATATCTCCCCCATCACCAAAATCCTCATCCTCGTCACCATCACAAACATTCTCATCACTATCACCGCCACGACCCAACCCATGTTGGGGATTGAGCTGCTATGACCCCAATAAGGCCTCCATAGTCTAGGGGTGGCGACAAGTGCTAAAGGCACAAAAAATTCAAGGAGGCCTTTTCCTTCGTACCTGTACATGTGAACACATCCAACTCAATGAAAAAGTTTTGTGGAAGAGAAGTAAAATTTTCTACACTCGTATCAATAAACCAAAAATGCAAGGACCAATAAAAAATACAAATTCAGTAAGGTAAACTGAAAGGGAAAAGGAAAAAATACATGACCAACTAGAAAAGTGTCACAACCTAACAGAAACTAGAAAAGTAAAATAATTGAGAGATCCCCACTCCTAGATCCCAAGCTACAACCACCGTACACAGTCCATGCACCTGTATCCCAAAGCCCCTATGAAATCATGATCAAACATGTATTTCATCTACATAAGCCATGATATATGTGGTCAAAACCCATACATGGGTGAGTATAAACATACCCAATAGTATGACCCGAAAGAATAAGGGGTTAGTAAGAGATACACAAAAGAGGAAAGAAGTGGATAGAACAAAGTACAGTAAAAGAGTGTAGATCAACCCAATAATAGAGTGAAGTAAGATCATCCAAACAAAATGAGATAGAAATAGTGAGAATATGGACTTCTCATCAGGTATTCACTACCAATAGTAGGAGAGTAGACTCATCCAACCATGAGAAGCTAGACACAGAAAGCATGTGGCATACCCCACACATCTTTGCCTCTCCTGGAATGAGAGTAACCAAAACCAAGGGAGTGTGTATTAAATAGGATATATAAATATATATAAATGCTCAGTGAAAAGAAAATCAAATGAGAGAGTAAGGGGATCTCTATCTCACAGCTCATCCCAATAAGAAGAGTCTCCAACCATTCATAATTAACCACCAATGATTCCTATCATCCCTCACGTATTCCCTAAATGCACAAGTCAAAGGAACTCATTCACCACACCTTGATACTATCCACTTTGGGGGGATCTGTCTCACCTGCATGGTTTTAGGCCATGTCATAAGGACATGTCTCAGTGGGGGAATTGACCCTCTTACATTTGTCTAAAGCTAGGTCAAAGTATGTCCTATCACTAATCCGTAGTCGAATGGTGCAACTTGAAGTAGAGGTCCTGCACCCTAATGTGTTAGGGTGTTCCACTATGATAGTCTTCATACAGGACCCATTCTCTAGTGAATTAGGGGGGTTTCACTCTAATAGTAGTCATAGAGGACCTACACCTTGGTATCGCAAGGGGGTTACACTAAAGGTAATTGAGGACCCATGCCCTAACCATTATGGGGATTCAACTCAGAAGTAACTATAAGGGATCCACACCCATGCCAATGGGGGGTTACATGATGATATCATTGAGGTCTCATGCCCTAGTGTGTTAGGGTGGTTCCACATGTAAATCTCTTATATAATTGTATATCCACTACTTTCATCAAACACCGCAAGAATGGTCATCATTCTTGGAACACCCCACATCATAGCTTGGAAACCACATTGAAGGTCACAATTGTGCTCTATACATAAAAACATGTAGGATAGGTTTTTTACTTTCCCAAAATAGATAACTAGTGAAAAGGGATATTTTCACCATAACAAACCCAAATGGGACATCGTGGGGCCTGCATCTCGAACCCAAACATTAAATTCCCAAAATAACCTCAAGAGCTTCTTCTCGAAGAGAGAATCATGCTACCATAGATGTTACATAAAAATGATCTTCCATTTAGAAGATAAGACAATTTGAAGACACCGTATGAAGACCATATGAGGCCTACGGCTGACCAATTGTAGATCGACCACAATGGTCGGTCCACCTAGCACGGTTGTCTACTACCATGGTCAACCATCCATGGTGTGGTCACTAATGGACCGACCTCCACGGTCGGTCACTTTCTCGCACTGACCGGTCTCTACAGTCGACTGCCCAGGACTGGCCGAAGTCATTGGCCCCATGGTAGCTCAAGATGTCATGGATTCATAGTCTACTACATCCAACCCAGGTCTAAATTGGTTCTAGCCCACTAGGTTGGTCCAATCCAACCTGTCGACCTCGGCCCAACCACACCGCATCAACTGACGTGGTGTTGCCTTCAACACGGCCAACCACCCACCACGTTCCACGATAGGTGTAACTGTCTCGGGTCATGCCTCGCGACCCCACTTGGTCAATCACATGTCTCCACCATGATCTAGTCAAACCCCATAGTTCCTGACCTCCTCACACACCCCAGGGTCATCACTTAACGCGGCTTGTCGTCGTCCTGCCCGACCCGCGCCGCCACCTCCATCTGCACGCTGTACCGACTCTGATACAACTTCAAACAGAGAAAATAACATAGATCTTGGATCCTCATGTCAATATCTTCCAATAATTAAGACACACTTGAAGATCTATTGATGATTTGATGTGTCCGAAAGTTATCCACAATTTCACAAAGAATGGTCGAAGAACGCAACCAAAAAGGGATTCAAAATGTAGTTCGGTCGATAGTCATGTACATTTGGACATCTCCATTGATATTCAAAGTATAAAATTCAACAAAGAAGAAATTATACCTCAATAATTTCAATTTGGGACGTGAAAATCCAAAATAAAAATCCTACCTCGAATTCATATCTGTTCGTCGTCAACAACGTGTCCACCATGCTTCTGTTGTGATCTCTCGAAGCTTTATTGAAGTTTTTTTTTGATTTGTTGAAGGGAAGAGAGGAGAGATTCCCCATGGAGGGAGTATTATGAGGCTAACCCTTAAATAATCCTCATAATCCCATATTTATATAATTTTAACAAAACTCTTGCCAACAGTCGTGAGAACCAAACATCCCTCGCCCTCCCACTTTAGGTCACGCTTAGGTAAAACACCCCATTAAAAACTCAACAATCGTCTAGGATTTCCAATCCAATTCCCCATTCAAAAGTAATTTGATATGAATTCTGAGATAAAATAAAATAATTTAATTATTTTATTTACGATTACACCCTTGGTGACATTTTATTGTAAAATTCCTATGTTAACAAAATTTTTGTCCATACTAGGATAAACACCTCATAACAGACTCAAATATGCCTTTATATTTCTTATCCGAGTGACCATTTTATATTTATCTAGATTCTTTCATGTGCATAGTATGAAAATGTACTTATTATTTTTATAAAATTTATTCCGAGCACAATGGGCCTCGAAATTACACACCATCTCAGTGCCTAGCTTTGAATATATATATATAGAAATATTTTAAATTCTTACAAGGAAAAAAATTAAGTCTCTACATCATTCCCTCCTTTACGATTTTCATCGTCGAAAAGCTAAACTAGGAAAAAAAACTTGGGATACTGAGCTCACATTTGGATCTCCCATTCTGAGGAACTCTCCTGCACATTTCTGCGCTGCCATAGTATGTGAACCAAAGGGATTGTACATCCACATAAGTTATGCTCCTTTCGATCCTTGATTTCCATCAAGTTCTCTGCAAAGGTTGCCCCATCTTCAACGTCCAACTAGCACCAGTTGATGACATGCATAGGATCATGCACGTATCCTCTTAGCTATGACACATGGAATATGTTGTGCACCTTCTCCAGCTATGGGGGTAGATAAAGGCAGTTAGCAACCTATCCAACCCTCCACATGATCTCAAAAGGCCCGATAAACCTTAGGGATAGATTGCCCCCCCTGACCAAAACTCCTCATTCAATGTCATGGAGAGACTCTCAAGAATACATGGTCTCCCTGTTCAAACTCCAAGGTCCTACGACGGCGGTCTGCATAGGATTTCTGTCCACTCTGGTCCATCTTCATCCGTTCACAGATGACATGCACTTTCTCCTTCAACGCTTACACTAATTATGGGCCCATGAGGGATGAATCTCCAACCTCTATCTAGTACAAAGGTAACATGAAGGGTATCTCGTATAGGGTCTCAAAATGTGTCATGTTGATGGTAGAGTGGTATCTATTTTTGTATGAAAACTCAACCAAATGAAGGTGATCCTCCCAGATCCAACTAAAATCTAACATGAAATCCCTCATCATATCCTCTAGTACATAGATAGTACACTCAGTCTACCCATCGGTTTGGGGTTGAAAGGTTATACTCATCGGTAGTCGGGTCCGAAATTCTTCCTACATACCCCTCCAAAATCATGACATAATTCACGCGTCACGATTGGAGACAACCATTGAGGGTATACCATGAAGGCGAATGATCTCTTGTATATAAAAACATCCCAAACGATTCACTGAACACTTCTCTCTAATATTAAGGAAGTGCACCAACTTTTTGAACCGGTCTACTATTAACCAGATGGTGTTATGGCCCTTTTTTGTGTGTGTAATCCCTATGATTAAGTAAATGGATATGTCATCCCATTTCCACTTTGAAATATCAAGAGGCTACAAAAAACCCTATGAAGCCTTATTATTATCTTTCACCAGATGATAGGTGAGGCATCGTGAGATGAAATCAGATACACATCATCTCATGCCAGACCACCAAAACATATTCTAAAGATCCATGTACATCTTCTCTACACCGGGATGTACAACTAACGGAGAATTGTGGAACTCCCACATCACCTCCTCCTATATCATGACTGGGACCATTGTTTGTCCCTAGAACAATATATCATGATTCCCTCCTTTAGAATATCCATCTAGTATGTTTCATATGGAAATATGATCATACATAACCTCACAGTCGATGACTTCCATTGAGGAATCTTTCATGCACTCAAGGAGAGAAGGAGTCAGCACCATCGAATGTAGAATAATTGTACTCTGCTGCTCCACTAGGTTCAGTTGTAGGGAATCTAACTACTCTGAATATTCCTACATTAGGCATGCCTGGTACTTCCTTATAAGGTAATATACTCAAATTTTTTCCTTTCCTAGAGTATAGACTATCTCTAAGTCATATTCCTATAGGAACTCTAACCATCACCACTTCTACAAGTTCAGGTCTCTCTGGGTGAAGATGTACATGGGGCTCTAGTGGTCTGAGTAAACCAAAAAAATTCTCTCCATAAAGGTAGTGTATTCCACATCCTTAGGGCAAAGACTATCGCTACTAGATCTAAGTCATGAGTCACATAGTTTTTCTCATGGGGTCTCAAATACCTTGACTTGTATATGATGAATGCCTATCATTTCATCAACATGGAACTGAGCCCAGGTCCTTAAGCATCACAATACACTGAGACCATAATACCTTCCTCTAGTAGTCTCAAAACCAGAGTACTCTTCATCCTCTATCTCAACTCATCAAAGGCCTTCTTGAACTACTAATATTAGGTAAATGGTATTCCCTTCCACATCATACTGGTCAAAGGGGCTATGATACTGGAGAAGTCTTCAACAAATATCTGGTAGTAACCAACCAAACCAAGAAAACTTTGCACCTATGACACATTATTGGGTGGATCCCAAGAAAGAACTGCTTCGATCTTTTCTAGATCCATGACTAAAACTTGTTCAGAAATGACATGCCTCTAAAAGTGGACCTCATGTATCTAGAACAGAATCTTAGAGAGCTTTTTGTAAATATGGTTCCCTTGTAGTAAATCAAGAACCATCCTCAAGTACTCTACATGCTCCTCCTTTGGCACATAGTAGATGAGTATGTCGTCGATGAAGACAACAAATAACCAATTCAAGTATGGTTGTAATATCTAGTTCAACAAGGCCATAAATATGTAGGGGTCATTATTCACACCAAAAGGAATCACTAGGAACATGTAGTGCCCATAGCAAAATCAAAAATCAAACATTGGAATATCAGCCTCACGAGCCCGTAGTTGGTGGTAATCAAACATGATATCAATAATGGAAAACCATCTCGCACCTCAAAACTAGTCAAGGAGGTCATCGATTCTCAATAAGGGTTACTTTTTCTTTATCATGTCCTGGTTTAGACAATGATAATCCATGAAAAGATTTAATCTCCCATTTTCCTTCTTTATGAATAGAATTGAAGCTTCCCAAGGGACACACTGGGTCTAATGAAAATTTTATAATGAAGGTCCTCCAACTATAACCATAGATCTAAAAGTTTTGTGGGTGCCATCTGATATTCTGCAGAATATATCGAGGTAGCCTTAGGTTGAAAGTTAATGCAAAACTCCAACTCCCGCCTTGGAGGCTATCCTGGAACGTCTTCGGAGAATAATTCTATATAGTCCTTCACAACTGAAGGAACCCAGATTCCTAAGGAGTCTACTACACCTGGGTTTACTCTCTCTAACTGATGGCTAAAATTTTTTAGCCTCCTGCTCACAACACCTACCTACCCTTATATGAGGTCTCTTTCACCAAGAAAGAAGAACTCCATCCCATCAACATGCAGGCATCTCACTAGCCTGTGGTGATATTAAATTTGGTCTCAAACCATGTAAAGTCAAACCCTATCCAATATGATGTTATAAGGTTCCACCATGATGACCAACAGGTACCATGTAAACCTCTCTCCTCCAAGTTATTACTTGAACTGTCGGCATATGAAATACACAAAAGAAGTACTCCCCATAGGAACCTCGAGACAAAGCTATTTTTCTAGAACCTCTACTAGTAGAAATAACTCCTATACCAAGAGTAATGAGATACAAGAGTTTCTGGAACTAATGTATACTAATACTAAATAAAATAGTATAATAAACAAATTGAGTACCTCGGATTATCTCATGCACAGCAGGATCGTGGAAATCCAAAGCATACAGTTTTCTGCGCCCTAACCACTAACTCCCTGATCCTGACGTGGGCTGACCAGTGGTGGTGGTGGTGGAAGAATCTAATAGTTTCATATCCCACCTATAGCTCCTCCTACTCCTATACCATCATCGCCTCCCTAGGGACCACCCTCTCCCAGCCTGGGCGATCCCTGATCATGGTATTGTCTTAGCCATGGTGGTCCACCTGCTATCTTCTTGGGATACTCAGCATGTCTAGTCAGGCAGTCTCATGCCATGTGACCTCGCCCATCACAAGCATACCTTTGGCCCTCTCTGGGATAGCCCAGTGCTCTGTGTTGTCCCATTGGTGCCTAACCATGTGCCCAAGTCTGATCATGGGGAGGCCTCTTGCAACGAGGCCCTGCCAACTGACATCTGCAAACTACCACAGACATCTCAACTATGTAGTGTCAACTTCTAGTTCCACCTAACTAGCACCCCTATAACAGAAATCTCTCTATTTATAGTGCTCAATCCAGCACCCTGTCATTGGTGAGGATGCAGAAGGGTACTATGCTAGCACTAATCTCTTTGTGGAGTCCCTTCTCGAACTTTATTTCCTATAATTAACCATCACAGATCATGTCCAGAGAGTACCAAGTCAGGTCTGTGAACCTATTTGAGTACTCTACCACTTTAATACCTCCCCACAGAATCTCTAGAAGCTTCTGAATCCAAATGGAGCGTAATAATGTGGTGTAATACTCCTCACAAAACAATTATTGGGGTCATACCATGAGAGTTATAACACATCATGCATCTGAGTAACCAAGATCCAACAACATCCAGTTGTTCCATGGAAAATACTAGCTTCCAAATCCACCATTTGATCCATCAATGTCTGTACAATCCTAAAGAGTCGGACCACCGACTCTAACCAATCCTCTGCTTCTTGAAGATCTTCCTCACCATGGAACCTGAGTGTTATCTGGTGCTAGAACTCCTGAAGTTCACTCAGCCGACACTCATACTCAGCCTGCTCTGCTATGACTATATTTAGCTCAATGGGAAGAGGTACATCTACTAGCCCACCTGGATGAATGGGATCACATGATGTACCCTGAACTGAGGCCTCATCACTCATAGGATCATCGTCATGAACTGGAGCTGGTATCCTGACTAGCTATCATCACAGATGCATGTTGAAAGTTATCAAGTAGTACCATGGTCAGATGAATATATATATATATATATATATATATATATATATATCAACAAAAACGGTGATCTAACTCAATAATTAAAGTCAAAGACTCAATCCTATATGATTCATGTACCATTATTTCCTGCAACAAATGTCTCTGGGTGCCGAGTGTGGGTAATCAGGGTCCTGGTGAATGGATACGTCGGCTTCCCATACCATTACTAGATTCCTTGTCCTAAGATCCACTCTTGAGACACTTCGACACTATTTCTCTAAACCCAACCAAGACCTTTTTAGGGAAATGTTCAAACAACATCCCAAGGGTTGAACCACCTTTGATACCGATTTTTTCCGATCCGAACCATGTTAGGGCTCAAGCCACAACTACTCCAACATCACCTCTATAGGCCAGGGGTGGCGACAAGCACCAAAGGCATAAAAAAATTAGGGAGGCCTTTTCCTATGTACCAGTAAAAATGAACACAACCAATTGAATGCAAAAGTGTAGAGGGAAAGAAGTAAAAGATTATACACTACCATAAAAAAACAAAACCTTCATGGAACACTAAATAGTAAAAATAGATTAATGTAAACTAAACGGGAAAATAGAAAAATACATTCCCATCCATAAAAGTGTCCTAACTTGATAGAAACTATAAATGTAAAATAGTTGAGAGAGTCTGGATCCAATATCCCAAGATATGACCACTGTACACAGTCCAGGCACCCTTATCCCAATGCTCCTCTAAAATCACGATCAAACTTATGCATTTTCTATATAAGGTATGATATGTGCAGGAAAAGGCCATGTAGGGGTGATTATAAACATACCCAATAGGATGCTCTAAAAGCAGAAGGGGGATGAATAAGAGATACACAAAAGAGGAAAGTAGTAGATAGAACAAAGTACAGTAAAAGAGTGTGGAGAGAGTGAAATGAGCTCATGCAAACACAAATATATAGAAATTATGAGAAAAAGGAATTCTCATCAAGTATTCAATACCTATAGTAGGATACTAGACTAATCCAATCATGAGAATATAAACACAGAAAGCATGTGGCATACCCCATGCATCTTCACCTTTCTTGGAAGGAGAATAATCAAAACTCAGGGAGTGGATACTGAATAGGATATGTGTGTGTGTATGTGTGTGTACTCAGTGAAAAGAAACCCAAACAAGATAGTAATGGGATTTGAATCTCAGACCTTAGGCCAAGAAGAAGAGTCACCAACAATTCCAGAAGTAACCTCCAATGATGCAAATCATCCCTCATGTTTTCCCTAAACATGAAAGTCAAAGGGAATCAATCACCACACAATGAAACTATCTTATTTGGGTAGCTATATCTCACCTGCATGGTTTTAGGTCACATCATAAGGGCGCGTCTTAGTGGGGAAAGCACCCCTCTTACTCGTGACTCCAAAGTTACATCAAAGTACGTCTCTTCACTGATCCATAGTCGGATGGGGAAACTTGAAGTAGAGGACCTTCACCTTAGTGCACCAGGGGTGTTCCACTTTGATAGTCATTGTAGAGGACCCATTCCCTATTGCATTAGGGGGTTCCACTCCAATAGTATTCTAGAGGACCCACACCTTGGTATCGCAAGGGGGTTCCACTCTTGTTCATCGAGGACCCACAACCTAGCTTGTATGGGAATCCAATAGAAAGTAACTGTAGAGGTCATATGCCCATAACGATGGGGGGTTCCTCTCTAATGTCGTCGAGGACCCATTCCCTAGTGTGGTTGGGTGGTTCTACTCAGAAATCTACAATATCATCACATTTTCATTACTATCATCAAACAACCCAAGAATTTGAATCTTGCTCAGAACACCTTGTATCATAGCCTAGAATTTGTGTCGAAGGTCAGCATCATGATCTACTATGAAAAATGTACAGGATAGGAATGTTTACTTGACTGAAATAGATAACTAGTGAAAAGGGTGATTTTCACTATAACAAGCTCGAACGGGGCATTATGGGGCCCAATTCTAGACCCTGAACTTTAAAATCCAAAATTGACTTCAAGAGCTTTGTCTTGAAGAGAAAATCATGTTGTCGTAGACGAAACATCAAAAGTATCTTCCATTTAGAAGATACGGCCATTTGAAGACACCGTACGAACACCATCTAGGGCCCGCGGCTGACTAGCCATTGACTAACCACCATGGTTAGTCCACCTAGAGTAGTGATTGACTTCCATGGTCAACTGACTATAGTGTGTCTGCCTGTGGAATGACCACCATGGTTGGTCCATTGGTCCCACTGACCAGTCTCCATGGTCAACCATGGCCGCATTCCACTCCAGCTGACCGGAGCCCGACCCTGTTCTGGTCCACTGGGTTGGCCCCGACCCATTTTGGCTGGGCCCTACCCACTTCAGCTTGGCCCGCCTTCCAACCTCAGCTCAGCCCACACTCTATCAACCGATGAAATGCCATCATCAATGATACCGACAGACCGCAGGTGTCACCGCCTCAGGTCATGCCACGTGACCCTTCTTGGGTGACTACATGTCTTTGTCATTCTTCAGCGGCACCCCGTGGTTCCCAACCACATCGCACACCCTAGCACTATAGTTTCATGCAGCCTTTCACCGTTGTCACGGCCCCCCACAGCCGAATGCTACCTTATAGGACCCGTGCCACATCCTCCTTCTATACATCGTACCAAATCTGATTCAACTCAAAATGGAGAAACAAACATAGATCTAGGATCCTTGGGTCGAGATCTTCACATACTTAATCCCCTCTCAACGATTTGTTGATGATTCGACATGTCTGAAAGTTATAAGGGATTTTACGAAGAATGGTCTACAAAATGACCAAAAATGTATTCAAAATGTAAATCAATCAATGTTCGTGTTCATTCTTCCATCATAGTTTATATTAAAATAATAAAATTCAACAAAAAATCAATTATACATTAAGAATTTCAATTAGGGATACAAAAATACAAAAGAAGAATCCTACCTTGAATTCGTATTCGTTCATTGTTGACAATGCATTCACCCTACTTATGATGTAATCCAACAAAGTTTTTTTGAAGATTCATTCTTGATCTACTAAATAGGAGAGATGAGGATGGATTCTACATGGAGGGAAGATTATGGGTAAAACCCTTGCATAATCCTCATAATCCCATATTTATATAATTTTAACAAAACACCTTCCAACGGTAGCGGGATCTGAACATCTCTTGCCCTCCCACTTAAGGTCATGCTTAGGTAAAACACCCCATTACGAACTCAAAAGTGGTATCAAATTTCCAATCTAAGAACCGGTTCAAAATTTATTTGATAAGACATCCGAGATAAAAAAAAGTTTATTTAATAATTTTATTTATGATTACACCCTTGGTGAACTTTTTCTATAAAAGTCTCGCACCAACAAAAGTTATGTCCTGCTTATGGTAAACGTCACATTATGAACTCAACCATGCCCTAGGATTTATGATCTGAGCTACCATTTTAGATTTATACCATTTCTTTGCCATGCATAGTATAAAAATACACTAAATATTTTTATAAAATTTATTCTGGGCCTCAGAATTGCACATTGTCTCAGTGCCTAGATCTGGAAATATATATAGAAATATCTCAAAGTATTACAAGGAAAAAACAAGGTCCCTACAGTCAAAAAAAATTTCATGACCAATAACATCATCTGTAGCATCAATACCATCATCATCAACAACAAAATCAACAACAGCAGCATCGCCACCACCATCAGCTCGAGTGCCACAAGGACCCTCATTAGAATAACTTAGGCCATCATTTAAAGAAAGAACTGATGAAATATATGAATATATAGTACTAGAATCCTCTTGTGGAAGTGATTTACTCATAACTGACATAGCTTTAATGAAGTTTTTGATGATAAACTTACTTATTTCATGCACCTGTAT
This sequence comes from Viscum album, assembly GCA_963277665.1. Taxonomy (NCBI): domain Eukaryota; kingdom Viridiplantae; phylum Streptophyta; class Magnoliopsida; order Santalales; family Viscaceae; genus Viscum; species Viscum album. The sequence continues at coordinate 1,495,152,120 of OY728159.1, forward strand.
ATCTATTTTTATTGCCTCGTCTGCTTCTGCACAAGTGCTTTGTAGCTCAGGGGTCTGACAAGTTTGATAGTATCCTGATGAGGACTAATACCTAGAAGGGATTATTCTTTTCCTTGGTCAACGTCATACTCTCCCCTAGTACTCCTCACCTAATACACTACTAAAAAAATTGCCTTTAACAACGCTAGAATATGCCTTTATTAGAATTAAAAAATTGATGATAATTTGAGTGCGGTTAAAGGCCCAAAGATTTTATCAATTATAAAAAAGAACTATTATAAGTCCCCCTTTAACATCACTAAAAAATCACTCTTAAAAATGTCTTTAACAGCTATTTTTAGCGCTGTTAAAGGCCCCTTTTATCAGTTATTTTTTAGTGCTGATATAGGAATCACTGATAAAGGATGTATACAAAAATTCCCACACCCCACCCACCCCCCTTCATCAGCACTTACCAACCCCCACCCCTTTATCAGTTCTTCCCTCACCCCTTTATCAATTATTTTGATAATCCAACCCTCCCACATGTGGTGCATCATCCAGCAAGTTTTGAACCCTAGACCTCCATCATACACATCAAAGCCTTTTCCACTCCACTATATTATTTTATTTCATAATTTATGATATATCTATATATTTATATATATTTAGTTACATTTTTTATCCATATATTTGTATATATGTTTTTATATTAATAAATATATTTCATATGTAAATATGTTTAATTATTTATTTATAAAATTAAATTTTTATGTGTGAATATAAAAAATATTCAGTCTCCACCAAAAAAAGACCCCCCCTAAATGAGCCAGGAAATCCATCAAATGTTTAAAAATTGGGGTATGATGACTAAAATCTCAGTTATTTAGGCCTTTTTGGCCTCAAAAAATGTGATAAAGGTTTACCTATTTCATTAGGGGATTAGATCTCATCTCAGGATTTGATTTCATATGTGTTAGAGTCCAAACGGATAACTTGAATCAAAAGTTATGAACATTTGAAGTTTGAGTTACATTTTAAACTTATGTTAGATATTTTATTAATTTTTTGATTTTTTATATCATCAAAAATATATTAAATGACTACAACTTGGTAATAATAAACAAATTATTAATTAAAAATATTTTTTAAATTATTTTATAAGTTATTTCCACTAAATATTTTATATATTAAGTGAAAATGACAATTTACCTTATCAAAAACATATTTTAAAAAATATATATTATATTTATATCAATATAAGTATATTTATATATTAATATATTATTTTTAGTGAAATATAATTTTTTTTGAAGTATAATTTTATCAGTTCTTGTAAAAAAGCTCTGATAGAGGGGGTCTTTTATTAGTGCTTCTAAAAAAGCACAGATAACCCCCCTCCCTTTATCAGTGATTTTTTACAACCACTGATAGAAGACCCCATTTATGAGAGTTTGTAAAAAAATCACTGATAAAGCCCCCCCCCCCCCCTTAATAGTGATTTTTTAGCACTGTTTAAGACCCTCTTTAACAACACTTTTTTAGCACAGGAAAGAGGGTCTTTAATAGTGTTTTTAGCTAGGAATTTTAAATCCATAGCACTAGATAAACTCAGTTTTGTAGTACTGATACCTAACTCAAATGATCATTTGGGGCGAAATTGGAAGGTTCTTTATCATCACAGGCTCCAGGGAAAACTGTTGAAAATAAAAACAAGATATTTAATTATGAATTTCATATAAATATTTGAAATATAAATAAAAAAATTACAAATTTTTCTTGTGTTTTAACATTTATTCCACTTCCATCCTTTTTCTTCCTACTTGAGAAAAATAATTTTCCTCTAGGACATGGAATTTGATGCCCAATATCTCTTTCTAAAAATGAAATTGATTTGTATACAGATATTCAGAATATAACAATTTTATAATCTTGAATAAAAATAAAATAGAATAAATTTTAAATGAATAAAAAATGTATAAATTTAAACATGTGATAAACATTGATGAAAAAATCATAAATAATATCTAATCATAAACGCTGTATAATTTTAGCTACTCATTATGAACATTTCATAAATATCATCTATTTTTTAATGATAAAAATGGAAATAAAATCCAAGTGAACACTACCAAAATTTATTGAATAAAGTTCTAGAATCCCCAAATCCAAATCAGCAACCTTAGTGAGTGATTGAAGTTGAAAAGGATGACTAGATTTCATACATTTCTAGTCTATAAACCTTATGTTAAATCATTTAATAATATATTTCTAGATAGATAAAGATGAAACAAAAATACATTGAATCATACACCATGATAACTCTGTAAGAACTCAAATAAGAGAAACAATAGATTAATATTATTGAGATTTTTATTCCATATCACATCAGTAAAAATGAATAAAATTACTTATCTAAGATATGGACACTATATCGAAATATGTAACTCATAGATTTGAATATGAATATAAGAACTAATGATGTTGAGAAAGGTTCTAGTAATTAATATTAACATTTTAATTAGATAGAGAAAGGTGTCTCCTAAGTCATCTAAGATATGGACATTATATCTCATTTACAAGGGGATTGTTTCATTTTAAAATATAATTATATATCATGTTTAAAAAAAATAGTTATCTTATTGTTCATTTCTTGATGCAAAATACATTATATCATGTTTAAAATTAACATTTTTATGGTACATCATAATTATTTAATATCATAATATGACATAAGTCAGAGATTTATAATATCAAAAATTAATGATGAATAAAAAAATAGGACATAAAAATATGCATAGATAAATAAGTAACAACATAAATCTAGATATTAACTCTATTAATATTTAAGTAATAGGCTCTTATTAGGCTCAAGCATTATAGTACGCCCTAATATTTGCAGATATGTCATTGAGTCTTTGTTATTTTTTTCTGATGCTTCCTAAAATGAATTATTTAATACAACTAATTAGAATTAAATTTTATATGTAAACTATTAATGATAGGGAATACCTTAAACTCATTAATCATTCAATACATGATCATTTTTTGATATTGTGTTTTTGGATAGTCAATGAATATGGGTACACCCTCTAAATCAGAACCAACTTTACTCCTCCCCAAAATCTGAATGTCCTGAAGGGATTATTTTTATTTATTTTGGGATAATACCACTTTTTAATGGGATGAGAGGGAACTCTTACATGACCCGAATGTGTAGTGGCACAAGGCCCAGTACATGACTCGAAGACCCAAAGGTATAATGCATGATACATGAACCGAGGTCCCAACCAACTAAAACTTCCACTCCCCAGAATATGCATCATTGAAGGCACCTATCTCCCCATGTCACATTACTAATCGGCTATCATTTCCCCTTGAAAAGTTGCACGGTTTCTGGTCACGATATTGATTTTCATACCCTCTAATTATTTCAATCTAGTTAGCTCTTCTCTTGTAGTTTCACCTTACTCTAAGTATTCTTCTAGGGTGTGCTCTATGTGGTATCTAGGATGCTCTATGGTGTTTTTGGCCTAAAGAACCTGTGTCCTGAAGGCCTTGGGTGGCCCTTAGGTCCAAAACAATGGCCCAAAGGCCCAAAAATATGAATATTTATGGCTTCTATAGTACTACTACAGTACCTGCTATAGTACTTTTATAGTAAACTGGAATTATGCATCCACCGGGATTTGATCCTGGGTTTCATGCAGACAAACAGGTTTATTAACCACTCAGCAACCACCCCAAATACTTGTATTCTCTTCATAACTCCCCAAGATCCATCAACTTTGTAACCTCAGAAGCTTCACCATCTATAAAGTTAAACTGACTCTACAAAAAACATGTTAATTCATATAAATACAATATTAATATAGATATAAATTTATAAACTTCTCTTAACCATATCTACATCCATTATTTTTTATTGATTTCATTACCGATATGTATCCATGAGACCTGTTCCACCAGAATGATATCATGGTAATTAGATAAAATGGCCATGAAACTTTTACACTGCCTTGCATTTTTACCTATCATCTATTTTTCTTCAATGTAATCCACCATTATTTTTGTTTGGCTGTTCTAGGATTCCCATATATGGGTGTTCCCACATCACCAATAAGAATATCCCAATAAATAAGATAAAAAGGAAAAAGAGATTTAAGTCATGGTAAAACAGGAAAAAAATGAAGTGATATAATTTGAAAAGGTTATAATAAAAAAACCTCATGAAGTCTGCTCAATAGTATTTGATGGATATGTGAACTATCATGGATTAGTATCCTCTATAAGATGTGTCTATTCCAATGCATGCTCCGGGTGATCTGCATGCACTGAAGTGGGAGATGAAGGAATAGAATCATTAGATCCTAGATCAATTGAAGGAAATGTAGGTGATATAGACATGACATGATATGGGTTATAGGTTTTGGGATAGGATATGGGTATTAGTGTTGGGGGTACATCAAAGGATATGGAAATGTTAAAGGTGTAACCATCCCTATAGGTGGTGAAGACATGGTATGGGAAGAAGAGTCTAAATGATAAGATAATGGAGGCATGGGTGGGAACATCTCTACTGGTGATGTAGACATTGTATGGGAAGAAGATTCTAAATGAGATGATAATGTAGGCATGGGTAGGAACAACCATGGAGGCTCAAGAGGAGGATGGAAATTTGTGGTAGATGGGGTGTTCACTGGTGGGTCTAGGTGGGAAGATATAAGATGGGAGCTCCATCTAGGTCTAGGATCATCCCCACTCAAACCCATACCGGTAGGATGAGTAGTCAAATATGGTGAAATTTAATATCCCTAAAAAAATTTGATAAATAATATGAACATGAAATTATATGTAATGTAGAAGGAAAATATTAAAATTATTATACTCACTAAGGGACGTAGAAGAACTAACCCATGCTCGTGCATCTATCGATCAACATCAAATAATCTCTTCCTTCAAACTTCTGAAGTATTTTTCATAATCTTAATAAAAATGAAATGTAAAATTTTTGGAAACAATTTCTAAAAAACATATATAAAACAAAGAAATCAAAGAAGTCATAAAAAATGTAATAACATGTTTTACTAACAATAATTTAAAACCAAGTTATACATTTTTTTAAAATAAATTTTAAAATCGTTTTTTTGAATTGAAAGAAATATAATTAAATGTAATAAAACCAAACTATACTGGAATATATATATCATTCCAAACTGAAACTAAATTAAATAAATTACAGTAATACCAACCTAATAAACTCATGTCAAGGTAAACTAAATTAACTATAAACAGACATGCTTGCTTCTATATATTACCCACCACTACTTGAGGTTAAAAATAAACCCTCACAATTGGATAATTTGAGTCATCAAATGAAATATTTTTGTCAACGCTAATGGGGGAGTCAATGGTGTCAGTTTTTTTCCCAGTTTCATGAAAAATCTGTCTTGGTATAACTTCATTATTGACACTTTAATTAGGTGTCAGATGATATTTCACATAAAACTCTTGTCTTTCATTGATACTAAAATGTATGGTTCATCAGTATCCACTAATTGACTCATGTTAATAACTATGAATCCACTATCATCAATAAATTTACGCTATAATATCATTGAATCAAACCATTCACATTTCATCATAGTGACTCTATATTGAGATTAGTAATCTAATAAAAATATTTTCTCAACAAGTCCATAAAAATACACATCTTTAAATCAGGGTAAACTATCTAAGGCACTAGAATAATAGTCTTTTGTAGTATTTAACATAAATCCATCATGTTTTTTTTTTCTCATTTTCACCACTCGATCAGTTGCAATAAATTTATACCATTGATTATTAATGATTTTCATTCATGAATCGAAGAATTAGGAAAAAAGGAAAACACTCTTAATTATTGAGAAATATAGTCAATAGGTAAACTCAATACCTTTAATATATATTAATAATACAATTAAATTGATATTTATATTTTTAGTTAATTAAATTAATGGTCATAACTTTTATTTCAACCAATTAGGAAATTCTTATCATTGTAAAGCCTCTCTACTTCTAAAAGGAAAAGATCAGTGGAATATACTTATAATTTTGCTTATGTTCCCTATATAAAATTATAATAAAAGTATAATATATATGTTAAATTAAATATTATGAGAAAACATATAAATATCCAAATTACTAACTTGATATAGTCATCGAAAAAACCAAGGTTAAATAAGACTGTGCAATGTGCCATATCCTTCTCTTCAAGGATCAATGTAGCCAATGTATATGACCCAAGAATTCCTCCTATATAGGGAAGAGATAGAAAGTAGGGCTCAATTTCTCCATACTGATTGTCTTCATTTCTCATTGTCTAGTTATTTCCTATGCTAAAATTAGAAAAATACATTGAACAACAATCCATACATTCTGGAGCTAGATTACCTCTCACAATTGAACCTTTAGGATAATTATTGTTTTGGACATAATATTTCATTTTTTGCATATTTATTCCAGTATGATACATCCACCAAAAAGAAATGGGTCTCCCATGAATTGTTTTGTTATGAAGATGAACTGTTGAATGAAACATGCATCTGAAATTTGATGGAGGAAAAAAATTCTCACTCACACAAAATTAATGGTGCCTCTTGTAGAATTTTTATCAAGAATGACTTGGATAACATTTTAGCATGAAGGTATCTAAAAATGGAATAATGAAATCAATATCACACTTACATTATTGGATAGAAAATGTAAAACTTCCATTGGAATAAATTCATGAATAAGGATGTGATAATCATGAATTTTTAGGGATTTTAGATTCAAATACCTTTTGTTGACTCATTTAGATAAGTTTCTGGAATATCCATCAAGAACCTTGATATATTCCAATACTTCCATATATTGACTTTCCCCTAATAGTGTCATCACATAAGAATCACAAGTAACTTCTCATTTGTTTTCACCGATACACACAGGATGCAATTCTATTTGAATACCCTAATCCATCTAGTCCTAATGATATTGGAATTCATATTTTTTCTTCCCCTTGATGTTTAAAATAATTGAAAAAAACAATTCACATATATTTTTCTCAATGTGCATTATATCAAAACAATGACATAAAAAATTGGTATACCAGTATGGAAACTCAAAAATGATACTTCTCTTTTACCAATTGTAAGTGGCTTCTATGTCTATATTATTCCAATTTTTAGATTTCCTCTAACCTTTCCCTAATGAAAAACTGAAATATTTCAATTCATTAAGGAACATTATTTCTTGACATACATTGAGGTGATTGTCTAGTGTCAATAGTATTATCAAACCTTCGGTGATTATTCTGGTATTGATGATCCATTAGAAAGAATCATTGATGCCCCCACAAAATTGAAACTACGAAGATATTTAAGCCTTCTTGATCATGTATTTTTTATACAAATATGACATGATATTTTTATATTTATGATCCAACCAGACATCATTGCATAAGTAGGAAAATCATTTATAGTTTATAGAAGGGTAGCATGCATCTGAAATATATTTTTTGAAGAAGCATCGAATGGGAAAACACTCATGTCCCAAAGGTGCTTCAAATCTCTTATTAAAGGTTTCAAGTAGACATCTATATCATTTTCAGGATCAAAAGTTCCAAATATCAGTATAATCAAGAAAGTGAAAGGTTTTTTCATACACATCCATGGAGGAATATTATAAATTTTTATAAAAACTACCCATGTACTGTGAGGAGTAAGAATCTGACCAAATAGATTAAAACCATCGTAGGATATACCCAACCTGATATTACACACCTCAGCTTCAAAATCATTATTTTGTGCATCAAATGTCCACCATGATAATCCTTCTGCATGATTAACCAACTCATCATTACATTTAATTTTCCCTGTATCATGTCAACATATATTAGATGAGATTTTTTAAAATATGAATAGATATTAAAGTTTGAGAATCAATGGAAAGTGACACATGACATTCTATGGCACATGAGATGGTGTTTTATATGCATTTTCTATCCATCGAGATGTACAACATTCTTTACAGTCATTAAGGTCAGTTGTTTCCTCCCAAAATAAACTACAATATTTTAGAAAAACATTAACTTTATTAGTATAAAATCCTAGATACTAAATTAAATTCCATTACTTATAATGATTTGAGGGAATATTTCACCATCAGGAAGCAAGTCCTTTAAAAAAGGTATGAATATAATCAATATTAGTATTATAAATTCCATAAATTTTTTTCCATGATATAACCACATTATTAATTTTAACATGGTCATTTTAGTACATTCCAGATATATAGGAGTTCTATAATCATCCATTAAAATTTTCACCCTCTCAACAACATCATGTTCAATATTTTACTCATGTGTATTGACATCATTTTCTTCTTGCACTAGAATATTATCTCTCTCGTGATGATACACAAATAGAAACTGATCAAATGTCAAATTCTCTATACCACTTCTTTATTTTCGTTCATGAATAATAGAAAATTGTCTCATCTCTTCATAGTGATACCAAACATAGTAGTTTTTTTTTAATCCAGATTTCATTATATGGTAGAGAATTCTTCCTATATTAATCATGGTCTTACAACACATTTTTGGCATGAAAAAAGTATGCATCCTCCATTTAAAGCATTGTTAAATGAAAAATCTAAAAAAAATCCAAATTCTTTTGAAATTTGGTTGAAGTATTATCAGTATGATACATATGGCTTTAATCTATTATATTATTATAGAGAAAGTTATTTTCCAATAAACAATGTAAAACATAATTAAAAAATTCATTATAATAAATTTTAATATGAAAGTTATCAAAGAATACTAGTAGCTAGAAAAACAAAAAATAAGAGGAATAACATATGATATAATTAATGGATAAAAATAAATAAATGAGGTGGGTATCCCAAACATTTAATAATTTACTACCATGGTGGATAAATTGAATAACTTTGAGACACTTCTATCCATTTTATTCCCATCTAGTCAACTATATTTTAACAAAGCATCCCTATCTATATATCCCTAAACTCAATTTAGTCTACCACAAGGCTTAAATGCCATTCTAGATCAACGGGGGATAGTAACAAGTTCTAAGGACATCAACTTACACAATGGAAATGACTTCACCTAAATAAAAATAAAACAAAAAATAATAATTCCTTCTGGGAACCTGGGATGAAAATTCCATATATTTTTCATTAATATATATGAAATAAAGGTTTTTGAAATTAATAATATACAAACATAGAATAATAACACAATTAAATATTAAATGTGTTATAAAACATAAAGACATAAAATTTAAACATAATCACTATATTTTACATACATCCAACTATTATATAAAACATCCAAAACAATAGAAAAATAGTATTTGAAGAATAAGAGGCTAAAAACTAAAAAATGTAAAGAAAATATAACGTATAATAGAAAAAAACAATGTCTACACATATCCATGTATCAAGTATGAATATCCCATCTATTATATCATCCAATCAAGAAAAATACTTCGAATACCCATTATCTCAAGGAATATATTTTAATTACATTCATGAAATGGGACCATGTATATATACAAAAAAATTGTGTATAAAGGTTTTTACAATTGATTCCCATTAGGATTCCACCAAATTCTTCATGCACAAACTTTAGGAAAAAATATGGCATACTATTTTGAAATTCATATAAGTAAAGAAACCATTTAATTATTTGAAATAAAATTAAAAACATCTATAAAATAGTAGATAAATTTTAATAAAAATATAATTTATAAAAAAACCGTATATATTATATTAGATGACATAAAAAATATTCTCATTTCTCAGGAAATGATAAATATATGTTCCTTTAAAAAGAAGAAAAACAAGAGATGGGTTTTGAATCCATGTGGATTGTTATATTGAAATATAATGAACCTAAAGTATCTACTATGTTTGATTATGTATAGGAGATATTTGAGGATAGTAAAATAATTATGACTATAATCAATAAAAATTTTAAAAATTAAAGGTTAATTATAAAGTAAAACTAATCTTTCTATTATTCTAATATAAAAGTTTTGGAAAATATTCCCTAAACATTCCTAAGAATAAAATAAATGCATTTGATGTTAATGATAAAGATAAAAACATAAAAATAAGAAGTGGGGGAAGAGATAAAAAGTAGTAAAAAAATTTAGTGATTGGAAAATGGAATTAAAAAACAGTAAAAGAATAATAATTATGAAAAGGTAAATAGAGGATAATACATATTCCTATATCAAATATGAAAACATTCATGAGAAATACAAAAAAATTATGGAACATGTTTAGAAGCATAATGGGTCCTCAATCATTGATGAGGATAAAGTTGAAGAGACTTAAATGAAGTGTCTGCTTAGATATGAATTGAAACCATGTCTTGAGTATAATAAAAAATGGAACACATTGGTAAATTTTTTTAAGAATTCTATTTGAATGAAATATAATCTAAATAAAGAGTTTCTAAAAAGATAAATATAGCATAAATCAATGTTTAAAAATAATTAGAATGATAATATCATGAATGATATTAAAGAAAACCCTTTTTTTGAAATAATATCTTAAAAATCAGTTGAATTCATAGTTTTATCCTTCAACACCTAGGATAAATGTAATAATAAATTTTATTAAAATTTTACCTAAAAATTCTAAATAATATTAAATATTTTTTGTCTAAATGTGATGGTAAAAGTTGAAAATACAGGAAAGGGTGTGCTACAAAGGATGAAAAGAAACAGTTATCCACATTTATATATGAATAAATATTATAAGGAAAATAAAATTCCATATAAAATAATAAATATTAGGTAAATTTTGTATGGTAAAAGTATAATTCTGGATGTAAGATTTAAGGAAATAATTTCATTAATTATAGAAGATAAATTTTTAAAGTCTATTGATTAAATTATATGATGTTTGGTCATAATCACTTTTCATTTTGGTTCAAATATGTTTACTTTAAGGAATATATGAATCAATTACCAGAAATTATGAGATTAAAGATAAATAATCAATAAATAAGCAATCTATAGACACAAAATCATCAAATATATCTACACAAATGAATCCAAAATAGCACTGGCAGCATACCTATACTCAAACAGTCACACACAATACTACTCTAAGGATCAGTGCTAAAAAAAAATCTACAATTCTATAAAAAAAATAGGGAAACCAACAAAAGTCATGAAAACAAAAAAACATCAAACCACATCCAAAAAAAATTAAAAGAGTTGGAATGTATTACTTTTTGGCATGAATGAAAACTCATAAAACTGATAAAAATACTAAATAGATGAAAATAAATATTTTAAACTCACTTATGTGATATTAATGAATATTCAAATCAAAAAAATAATTGAAATAGAGGAGAACACTGTAGAAGATAGAGGTCAATGGATGCTCGGGTGGTCGTCCCTCACCAGTCGCATGGGAGGTCATCGCTTAGAAGTTCATCGGTCATTCGGGAGTTCACTAATGGGGAGTTCGCAACATGATAGTGGGAGAGGGGAATTAGGGAAGGAAATCATGAATGGGAGGAGTCTTGGAGAAGCCTGATTTGTGGAAACCATATACCAGTGGTTTGAAAAAACATTTGTTATAGACCTACCTATACCGACTATTTCAAAAAACCATTTTTATAGCTTCATATCTACCAATGGTTTCAAAAATCTATTGGTATATGATGGATCTAGGAACTCTATACCCATGGTTTGCTTAAATCATGGGTATAGAGGTGTAGGGATAGACCCACTTTCTAGTAGGTATGATTTCTTGTGATTTATTGAACATTTTTAAATGTATTTAAATATTTCCATTTATAATTTTGCAGCAATATCAGAGGCTTATTTAGTCCTTTAGATTTTAATAAATGAGAAAATAGGGGTTTTCGTGTGAATAGATCTTAAAATCAATTTTAAAGGTTTAAGAATTATTTTGGAAATTAAAATTTAGGGTTGGATCTTTGATGTTTGCATCTTTGAAATTTTTTAAAATACATGATCCTGATTTGATATTTCGGAAATCTCCATTGGAACTTTTTATTATTTCTTAGAAAGAAAAATGATTTATCACATGGATCTTGTTTTCTTTCATTTTTCAAAAGATGTTTAAATATTTTTAAGGCATGTTTTTGACTTCTTGAAATATTATTTGAAAGTTTAAAATGAATCGATTATGAAAATAATTTCTAGTAATGTTTATTCCTAGTTTTAGGTTTTTTTATTTCATTGATAAATATAGATTTTGATTTATAAAATCCCCCTTTAAAATGATTTTAATTGTGAAAATAGTGCTTCGGTGTGAGGGGAAATCCCATGGGGGGCTAGATATTAGGTGGGTAGTCTTGTACATTAAAAGGTTTGGTTATCCTCACTAGCATTAGATATATTTGAAAACTCTAACTAAACATTGGTAAGATAGGGAGACATGGGATGTTGATCTCCAGTCCCTAGGCCCATGTTCTAGTGAAGTGAGTGTGCACTCATTTAATTATTTTACTCGGTAACTTAAGGTGTGAGGATCCTAGATATCCTTAACCTGATATACCTTAGGAATCCTTAACGATGTGATAATTTTTTCTATTATCAAAATAATTTATCAATTCATGTTTTCAAAATGGTTTGTATGTATATTTTTTCTTTCCAGGCTGTTATGTAATAGTTGATTTCCATGTTTTTTCTAGTTATGAAAAATGATCTCATTACTTTATTTATAAAACTATTTCAAAGAGTCCATACTTATTATTTTGTATTAATTATGAAAAACTAGTTTCCCTTAATAAAATAGGATTCTATGAAATCGATCTTTTCATTTTGTGAAAATGTATTCGGGTTTCTTTTATGGTTTTACTTGAAATTATTTTAACTAGAGTTTATGAATGACCTTGTTTAAAAAAATTATTTTTAGTTTAATTTCTAAAGAATCCTAGTTTTAGTGAAGGTATGTTTTTTCATAGGAAAACTTTTTGAAAATTGTTTTAAATGATAAAACCATGGGAACTAATTTATACCACTATTATTAATGTAGAATGTTGTAGATTTACTTTTAAAGTGTTATACATCAGGTTAGGGAGTGGTGACATACTGACACTTTTAACTCATGTATATCTAATACTAGTTATAAGACTACTTGAATGTGGTGGATGTTTATGGATATCTTGGTTCTAGTTTGGTAGAGTTTTAAGTGGAGTTCTCTCACTTGCACATGGATACTTGATTCTAGTGGTCATGTTGTATTTTTTTTCTTTTTTTCAGTTGTATTGGTCATAGACCTTGTATTAGTGGATCTTGTATTGTGTAGTTCCATTTATTATATGAGATTTCCTAGTTTATTTACCTATTATGGTTGTATTTATGTTTTATATTTATTATTTTTTTTTGGAAAAAATCACTTCCAATGTGTTCTTCGTTATGACCTAGTTCTTGTCACGTTTCTGTGGTGATTGGGAATGTCATTTAGGCCTTACTATAGACCGAATCATGTACCCAGTTTAGGGGTGAACCAGGTTAGTCCGTGACACTATAGTTCATGTCACATAAGTGAGAAGGTGATAAAGGTGTCAACAACAAAAATAATTCTACTAGAGATAAAGTAGATGGAAGTTAGCTTGTGTGAAGATTATATCTTTGGAAAGTATAAAAATGAATCCTTTTCTAAAGAAGGAAGAACACTGATGTTTGGGAAGCTAGACCCGGTGCACACCAATGTTTGGGTTCATACATCGATATATTACCTTGCTGGGTCACAATATTATATGACATTTATCAATGACTTGACAAGGAAGGTAAAGTTTACTTTAGGAAAATAAAATCTAATGTATTTAACATGTTTTAGAAGTTGAAGACTCTTTTGGAATATGAGTTAGGGTCAAAGAAAAAATTCTTGAGGTCTGATAATAGAGGAGAGTATAATATTGAAAATTTTAGTGAATAATGTGATAATAATAGAATTTTGTGGGAAAAACGCTTCTAGGTACACCAAAAAAATGGGTTTGCTAAAAAGTTGAATGAGAAATTTAATGAATGTGGAAGGAGTATGAGGCTGCACTTGAGGCATACCCAAGACCTTCTAGGAATAAATAGTGATAATAAAATCATATAGAATCAATAGGATTTAATATGTATCAATGATAAAATTTCAACCTGAGGATATATAGTTAGTAATGGTGGTAATAATATTTAATTTTTAATTATTTAGTTGTTTTTAGTATGTATATATAGATTTTAATTCAGTGGACAAGCTTGATACTAAGTCCAACCCATGTTTCTTTATTGGCTAAGGTGCTGATGATTTCGATATTGATTATGGGATGATAAGAAAAATATGATTATTAGAATCAAAAAAATGTGATATTCAATGAAGGTTTCATATACAAGAACCAACACACTATTGAAATTGATGGAGGAAATAAAAATAAGAATTTTAGGAGCAAGTAGATCTTAAAGGTGTACTTTAGAATGTGACATTGGAATAAGTGGAGCATAATACTCATGTGGTGTTCAAGATATCAACATAGGAGAGAAGGTCTGCACAATTTTATTCATCATCCTTACACAATTTTATATTGAATGATGGTGGAGATTGAGAATTATTTGAATAGTAAATGCATTTTAAGTAGTCAAGAAAGTGAGAAATGGATATAAATGAGTATATTTCTTCATTACATGACAATAATACTTGGGATTTACACCTTTTCAACAAGGAATGAAATAATTTAAGAAAAAATTGGTATATCTAGTTAAGGAAAAAAATGAGAGTAAGAGGAGACATAAAGAAAGGATGGAAGTGAAAGGATTTCAGTATAAGGAAGGTGTGATCCAAATTGAAATTTTCTCACCTATAGTGAAGCTTACCACTATCTGGGTGGTTCTTATTATTATTGCATTAGAGTATTTACATCTTGAGAATCTTTATGTAAATACTAATTTCCTTCATGTAGATATGGAAGGGGAATTTTATATGTAGTATCTTGAGGTATATGTTGAGTTAGGAAAGGAACACCTAGTGGGAAAAGACTAGAATATATTATATAGTTTAAAGTAGTCACCCATGTAATGGAATAAGAATATTGATGAAATCATGTGAAGAAATGAATACAACAAGTTTTTTATAGATCAAATATACTATTATAAGTATTTTGGTGATTGATACATTATATTCCTTCTATATATAGATGAAATTTTCATTACAAGATCATGTATATAAAGGATCCATGAGATGAAAGTGCAGTTGGATAAGGAGTTCTATGTGAAAGATCTTAGAGAAGATGGTAAGATTTTGAGAATGAACATTAAGAGAGACCACATAGAGGGAACCTTGAAGTTATCACAAGATAACTATATTGGAAAGTTTTTGAATATATTTAGTATACTGGAAGAAAAAGAGTTTATATTCCCCTAAAAATCAATTTAAAATTATCAGTGGAGTGAGAATTTAAGATAGTATAAGAGGTTTAGTATATGTAAAAGGTTCAATAAACAACATTTATTGGAAGCTTTATGTATGCCATGGTTAGTACTTGAACTGATATTGAACATATAATGGGATTTGTGAGTAGTTTTATGGATAACCCAAGAAAGAAGAATCAAGAAGCTATGAAGTGGATATTGAAATATTTGAAGGGAATCAAGGAAGTAACTTAGTGATTTTGGAAAGAAAATTCATTTAAGGGTTATATGGATGCTAACCATTGAGGTGGTGTTGATGAAAGGATTAGTGCCATAGGTTATGTGTTTAGTAGTGTAGAAAGTATAGTGAGATATATATCTAAGTCATATAATGTGGAGGGTTTATCCACGATAAAGGTAGAGTAAATTGTTATAACAGAAGCTGGGAAGGAGATGGTTTGGCTAAAAACATATTGGGGTGGATGGAAATAAATACGAAGTAAACTTCTCTACACTATGAAATTAAAAGTATTATAAATCTAAAAAAACATATTGTTACATTCTCAAATGAAGTGCATTAATTTGAAGGACCAATTTATCATAGGATTAATATAGGATGGGTTGTTTTAAATTTAGATGATTCATGGAACCAACAATTTGGAGCACATATTAATGAAGCTTATGGTGATAGGGAATTTAAGGCACTATTGAGCCTCTTTTGATCTCCACTAATTAATAGAGGATGAGATTTAGAATATTGGAGACCACTATGTGTTCATATAATGGAAAACTATTGGTATTTCTAGAATAGCATTCTTTATATTGTATATTTGATGGTATGTTCCCATTAGTGAGTAAAGAATAAGGGGAGATCAAATTAAGTAATTTTTCTAAGTTAAAACCATGGAAGGATGTTAGTTTTCTTAATCAATATCCTAGTTGGAGATTATTGGATTGGTGTAGCTAGATACTTTGGACGAAGTTGGGCCAACTTCTTGTGGCCAAGACTATACACCAGACCATAACTCTCATGTTTTAACCTGTACAGTGAGGTCACTAGGGGTTTCAATGGGAAGTGTGCCCTTCCTTAGGGTCCCAAGGTTGAATTCCCTCAGAAAGGTTTTTTGGGCATTGTAGAAACTCTACCTACCTATAATATTTTTCACTAGAGATATCAACATAGAACTATAGAAGTGTGGACTTCAAATAGTACTGTAGCAATATGTGACTAAAAATACCAACAAGTTACATTAGTACTGTGGGATTTTAGCCGCTAGTTAATATAGAATAGTGGAATTATTATGATATTGGTGATACAATAGTTACACAGGTTACTATAGAATTTCATTTATTTATGATATCATTCAAACAGGGGTTTTTTATGAAACTTTGATATTTAACTTATAATAATGATCTTGAACATAGTGAAATTTCTATCTATATTTGAATGTAGATATCATTTCCAAAATCATGTAAATATTTATGCCTTGTGATCTTATTCTTATTATTTTAGTTTTATTTTTACTCTTATTTTGAAAATTTTTAATCATTCATTTCTCTATAAGTATTTAAAATAGTATATTCAAGGGAATATAAAACCTTGAAGAAAGTGGAGGATAGCCTAAAACTATTTTTGCAGCAATGATGTGAAAGGAGGAATTCGTGAGTTATTTTTTTATTACATTTGGTATCATTTGATTATTAGAATACTTCAAGATAATTAATAATAGATAATATAATGATCATTGTCATTAAAAATCTAGTTTTAGATAGGAAATTATTTGGTAGTTTTTATAGGATAGTCCATGAAGCTTTCTTATTACATTTTCAAAACCAAGAACATCCTATGAAGTAAAAAAAATCTTAAACAATTATTATATCTCACACACTTTATTTTACATGTTTATTTTCTAACATTTTTTATAGAAGTATAATTATAGATCAATGGGTAGTTATTTTAAGGAATATGATTTCCAATCTATGAGCTCTTTATAGATGAAAGTGATTGCAACCGTTGATATATACCTTGTTAACTTTTTCTCTTATTTCACGTAAAAATTATTAACTCAGTAGGATTATAAAATTTATTGACAAATCTTTGAAAATTGGTAAGCTTTATCGCTATAAATTTTATAAGAAAAACAAATATATTTGTTTAAAGAGATACACATACATATTTATAATTCTTGTTAAAGGAGGAGAATTTAAGTTGTATAAAGCATTATAGAACATTTTATTAAATTATACATTTTGGATTAAGTGTAAAAGGAGAAAGTACTAGACCATAAATATATTCTAATATGTAGGTAATGATTATTCTTTGGAAATTTATGGTACCATACGAGGTGTTATAGTGAAGATATTTATTGGTTAGTGTTTACAAAAAAATCCAAATGGGAGATTATTGAAACTAAAGTGTTGTTTTATATTGGATTTATTATCGATCATGGGTTTTTCATTAACAACATATTATGAGAATATAAATAGTGATGTTAGAGATCATATCAAAATTTATGAAGATATAAGATCATGGAAATACATGGGATAAATGGGAATAAGGATATACATATAATTGATATATGAAAAAACATAGATATGAACAAACATAGAATTGGAACACTAAGGTTAATGGGAGGATGTTTTAAATCTACAAAAGTTACTATGGAGAATTTCAAAAAGGAATCCTAAAAAATGAATACTCTATAATATTATATGACTTTGAGAAGTTCAAGATACCGTGAAGTATGAATTTTCATGATCTAGGTCTTATAGATGATTTGAATTCATTTTATTGTTTGTTATCATTTATATAGGTTCCAGATTAAGTGAGATAAGTACTAGAGAATTTTAGAATTTAATTTATTGATGATGAACAAAATAGGTTGTAATTTTTGTAATCATTCCATTGTAATATTTAGTTATTTTGAATAATTTTGATAAATAAAATTTTATTTCAAAGTAAAATATTTACTATACAATGATTTTTTAACAAGGGAATAAAATTGGGTTTGTTTATTTAACATGTAAAAGGAAATTGGGCTATAATAATAAGTTATAATGTGTAATTATTTCATGTTATTCAATAAACATTGTATATTATGTTATAATTGATATCTATGATTTATGGAGAAATTTTTTCCAGGAGAAGTGATCTAGGAAGAGTAACACACTTGTAGAGATTAAGAAATATTTAGAAGTTACAATTTAGAATGGAATAAGGTACTACAATATAATGTTATTTTTTATACCATAGTGGTTTTTTCTAATGGATTTCCTAAAATTTATAAACTATGATTTAGAGGATAAGAAAATATGTATAACATTATTTTTTGTAAAGATATTGTAATTAATGAGTATCATGAGATAATTCTATATGTATGACATGATTTGGAAGATATATGCATTATTTATAGATTTTTAGATATTTTTAAATAATGAAACATTATAACATTTTATAGGAGATTTGAGTACAAAATTTTTTATGGATTTGAAGACCCATTGATGAGTGAAACAAGGTGGATTATCTTTGTGAAAATTGATGAGATATTTTAGAGAGAATCAATATTAATGATATGGAATATTTATTATAGGTAATACAATATGGAAATCTAACTTCTTGGAAATGGAAAGAGATTATTGTACATCGATATTTATGGGACTACTTTTGAACATAATTTATTATTTTGATAATGGAAATCCATATAGATTAATATTCATGGGATTATCTTTTGAATAAATATAGAAAATATATTTCCACTAATATAATTAACATGGAATTATTGAAAATGTACTTTTATGAAAATTAAGTAAGAATAAATTATATGAAGTTGGTAAATTTTACAAATACATATTAGTCAATTGAAGTAGAATCCATTGATATAATTTATACATTATAATATTTTTGGAACATGGCATGGGGATATGAAAAACTCATTGACCTTGATAATTGTTCTATATGTTAAAGAAATTATATACATGACTGATGATATTGGAAGAAGAAATTAAATAAAAGGTTGAATAAAACGGAAACATCTAGTTGATTGAGTTGGAAAGGCTCAGTATACATGAAATATCATTGATATATCTATTAAAGTATAAAAAAATATCAATTGTAATGTATGAAATTCCCTTAAAAAGGAATTTAATTAATATGAATCCTTAATTAAGGATAATTATACTATTTCTAAGAATGTGTAGAATACATTATAATGATTCTCCTATCATATATTTACTCATATATAACTTTTCAATCAAGGAGGTGGTAAGAAGAAAACAATGAATTATTGAATCTCAATTTACAATGAAATCTATATTAGTTTTCTTATAATAATTTATATAGATACCTACATCCATATTCCATGTGTATTCTTATTTAAAGTAGTTAGTGGAGATAAGATATAAGGGTGTGAACCTTGATGAGGATTTCTATTTCCTAAATCCTTATATCCATAGGGATAGTGAGTTTAGTAAATTTTAGTATACTAATACACTATTTTTGTTTACTCATTTGATGTATCCTAGTTCAGATTAAACAAGAAAAATATGTGTGTCCTTATATTCTTTACATGATTTATATTAGTACATGAATTGAATTTTTAAAAAATTGAATCATAGTTCATCATAAGATATGATCAAGATCTGATGTAGTGATTTAATTAAAAGAAAATTTTAAATTTTTGGATACCCATATTCACCCCTCCCCCTCCCCTCTTTGGGTGACGCTATTTATTAGCATACATTTTGGGCCCATAGTCCCAAAGAGACTCTGAAATATATGATCATTGGGAAGACTCTATTTCTTAAATGAGAATAATAAGGAAGGACTTAACACAGATCTGATCCAATATAATGATAAACTTATGACTGATTCTTTTATTCTAGAGATAATTAATTTAGAAATTTTATAAAAAGTTTGAAACTATTATCACCTAGTTCTTTCTGGATATTATTGTAATTAATTTTATATATTTCCAACTATGTTATAATATAAATTATATTTTATGATTTATTATGTAAAATCAAGGTTAATTTAGTGTATTATGTAACACTCTAATATTTTATTATATATTTTCCTTTAAATAAATACCATGTTGAATATAATTCTCCCTACATTAAACCAAATTAAAATAAAACTGTGATAAATTTTATTAAGAGAAAATTATAAGTATTTAAATGTGACCACAAGAAATGTAGTAATTAAATTAGTGGGAATAAATAAAGGTAATTGTATTATGAAATCAATACTAAAATAAAAATAAAGGTCATTTATTTTTATCAATTCATTGATAAAATTATTCTAGTTTATTTAAATAACTTATAAGATCATTTTATGTTTAAAAATGTACATTCAAAAAAATTATTTTTAGGTGCTATGATTTTTTTTATTTTAATAATATTAATATATTATGGTTAAATGGTGATAAAATATTTTTTTGATGTTAATAATATATTAAAACTTATTTAATTAGTAATTTATGGGAACTTAGAATCAAAAGAGTTGATTTTTTAAAAGTCATTTTCCAATAAAAACAGTTTTCATTATATTTTATATTCCAATTTAAAAGTTAAATAACCTAAATTTTATGATTTAAATTTTAAAAAATGAACTTAATTTTTTGATTCATTGTAGATATATTATCTTATGATGAAATTCTAGGATTTTTCTAAAATTAATTATTTTTAGGTGAATAGTATAAAATACTAATTTTATGAATACCGTGACTTTTATGGAATTATTATACTATAATCTTGACTTAAAAATTTATGGAAACTTTTTATAACCAAATATTTATTTTATAATTAAACTTATACATTTAAAATATTAAATTTAATTTATAAACCCATGATTTACATTTTGTAACCTAATTAATATTTTTTAAATTAGGTTTTTATGCACTGTACATACATTATTTTAAAATTAATTTTTTGAAATTTTAGAAATTTAATATTGGGAAATAGTTTTAATATTTGGAATCAAAATATCCAAATTATATAATATGGGTAACCTTATTTTTTGTCATTCAAATAATTTACCAAGGTTAAAAATGAGCTACTATGATAAAAGTAAATTACGGTAAAAATTTAAATTGTGTAAAACGCCAAAAAATTATAAAAACTTATATTTTTTGTTTAGATGACTGGTTTAATATGAAATTATCCCCCCTATACATTAATTTCTATTTTTATCTACTTTCCTCAAAAATTGATATAATATTAATATAAAGTTATGGGTATTTACAAAAGTGTCGCCCCTCTCAATTATAAAAGGAGCTCTTCACCGCCCCACTTATCTACGCACTATAATCCTTGTAGCTTAAAAAATTATTCCAAAACCCTTTTCCCAAATCTTTATATAATTTGTGGTTTTTTTTCTCACCAAAAGACAATTCAAAGAAGTTTTAAGTATTTTTCTTGAGGTATAAGATAAAAACTCTTAATCACCCATTTTCATTTATATTCCATTTTTTTCTTCTAATTACTAAAAATATATTATATCCATGATATCATAATTAAATTAGTGTCATAATTATAATTTAAATTTATTATACTAATGGAATGATCATTTCCTAAATTCCTTATAACCGTTTGAAAAATGAAAACGCCGCTCATACGTATATGCGGACTACCGCCTCCATGGACGATGTGTTTTGTTTTTCCATCACCGCCTTACATGGATATTTATAATAACATATTTAATAAAAAATTATATATATGAGATAATTATTATTCCTTAAATATAAATAATTAACTACCTTTATTTATTTCAGTCTATTGAAAAATTGAAAATGTCACTCGTGTATACATGCAGATTTTCGCCTCTATTGATAGTGTGTTTTATTTTTAAAAATATTCTTACATGAATTATTCTAAAACTATATTTGATAAATTTATAATTTATTTATTGGTAATATAATTAATTAATATTTTTATTAATGTTTGACCTAAAAATAATCATCATTTTAATGTAATCGTTGACAATAGTAAATTACTTGAAACAAACTCATCATTGATTTCATCTTAAAAAATCATAACTAAAACTCTCATGTAATAATAATTTTACTTTATAAATAATTATGGAAATTATTTTCAAGTATCTTGATTAATCTTGGAATTATTAACTTATATTCAAAGAATGGGTTTCTATATCTCCATTACAAACATACATGAAACAATAAAAACTACTAACATCCGATAATAAAAATAAACATTAACTAGATAATGACTGTATAATGAATAATTATAATTCAATAATATAAATGGTTTATTATCTCAAATTTACTTATTGATACATGTTTTATATTATGAAGCTATTTTCTTTTATATGGTGTGTATAATTCCTCATTTGCATATTATATTAAGATTCCATTTATATTAATGGTATTTAGATTTCCATTTCAATCAATTTTTATTTAAAAGTTACCAAAGTCATAAGGTTTTAATGTCTTACTTTTATTTCTTTGATAGATATGCCATATTCAACACTTATTTTATATTTTGTGGTGTATATAATACTCTTTGAATTTTTTATCATAATTTTATGAAATTTAATAGATTTAAAAATACATCTCAGATTGCATCATTCATGGGATTTTGATTTAAGAGATTTCAATGTTGTAAGATATTTTATTAAATAAAACTTCATTCTTTTGATTTATAATTATGGGAATTGAACTTATTTATTCTATGTTTAGTTTCTTCCACCATAATATTTTACTATGTAAAAATTTATCTTTATTTATATTGAAATTGAAATTTTTAATTCCAAGCCTCTTTTTTGATGAATTTATTTCTCATAAAAGTATAACATTGTTAAGAATAATTATCATCCATTTTAATTACTATTTTCATCCATTTCCATATTAATTATTACCACCAATATTCTTATTCTTTATTTTTTAATCAATATATATATTATTTATTACAATCTTCATATAAATCATTACCAATTTTTAGGAAGAATTTTTATAAAAAAATTAAGATTTGGGTTTCAATAAAGCTATTTTTAAAATTTTGAAAGGTATCTTCCTTTTCTAATTATAAATTTTATCACGCACTCCACATTTCCTATGAAAAATCTTTATGTATTTTTATAATTCTCCATTATTAATATTCCTTTCCAAATAGTGTTTTCAAAGAAAATGTTGTCTACTTATTGAAATAAACATTTGAAGGTATCCCATAACTTCGTATTTTTTGATAATGTTGAAAAAAAAATTATGGAATATATTTTCATGATTTCTCTTACTTTTTTTATCTATCTCCAAAATATATATCTCCTTTGGAGTATTTTTTCATGAATCACACACTAAATTCCCTTATGAAATACCCTTTTTGGGTGATTTAATTTTGAGTATCAATTTATATAACTCTTAAATTTCTTTCATGTGATACAATTTGGAAGTTTTATGAAACATGTTTTCTTTTTTGAAGGGTTCTTCATGATATGATATATGATTGATTTTTTTGGGACACATGTGTATAGTTTATCATTATTATATTTTTGGGGTCCTATATATCCCTCTAATTCATTGATAAATTTTATATATTATGGCCTTAAAAGAGTACATGAGAGGTTATCCCAAGCCTTAGGGTACACGGGTGGTAAGCCCAAGCCTAAGGGTACCCAGGTGGTAATCCTAAGAACAAGGGTACACATGTGGTATACCCAAGCTAGATGATACAATAATGGTAAACCCATTCTTAATAAGGTACAATAGTGGTTAGAACAAGAATAATAATGTTATATGTGGATCATTTCTCATTTTAACATGTCCATAATGTTATGATTACCTATTTTTATGATTATGGCACATTTTTATGCTATATTCATAGGTTATGCTCCATGGAACATGATTATTGTCTCATGTTTCTGCACACTTATTCCATGTTATATGTTTGATAATTTTATATTACATAACCTTATATTATACAGATAAATCTTATCAATTAATTTTTTTAAAATATTTATCTCATGCTCATGTTTCCCATTTCTTATGATCTAACCCTTTTGATGACTCATTGATAACTTTTTCCCTTAAGGAGAATTTTAGATCACCCCTTTCTTATATTTTCCATTTCCTTGGTTATGAATATGAGTATAACCTTTGATATTCTAAAATGGGGTCTAGTATGATGCGATTATAGAGAAATGTTCACTAGTGTTTTAAAATAAGTTTTTTATAAATCTAATCTCCAAATAAACCAAACCTAAAGGTCCTCAGGGTTTTGTGAGATTATTCTGAGATATGATATTAATGTGAAATATATGAAATTTTAGCTTGGTTTATTTCACTTGGTATCAAATATAGTTTATAAGTAATTTTATTTTAGAATCAAACCAGAGTGTGAGGGTCTGGGGTGACTCAGTTTGTATCACATCATGGTTTCAGTTATTTTTGGGGATTAGTTTACCCATTTTAGGGATTATGACTAGATAATTTTTTTGAAAATTATAAAGGAAAATACTAAATGTTTGAAAACACCCTAAAATTTTGGTGAAGTATAGAGTGTATGGTAACCTAGAAATGAAATTATTTTCTAGATACAAACAATTGCATACATTCTCTAGCACAGATGCATCTATGGGTAAAAACCCTAAAAAGGGTTGTTAAGGTATTAACACTATCATCACTTAGTACATGAAAAGTATGCCTAAATGAACACATGGTTTGAAAATCATGGGGGATATACTTCAATGATTAAAATTCCTTTTACAAACCATTATAAATTTTTAAAATGGAAGTTTATGATGTAATATATAACTTGTTATGTTAGATAACCTAATATGAATATGGAAGTGGATAACATAGGTTATACAAAAGGATTTATAGGTTGATCCAATTGTATCATAGTAGAACCAAAATAATCATGAGTTAAAATAAAGGTAAAATAGGATAATACATCTTAATATTTATATTTTATATTTATATGATCATTTAATCTTATTTTATTGAATATTATTATAACTCATAACAACCTGAGTTTTTCCACCTTCAACAAATATTGTGTACGATAACTTGTATTACATGTTACACTCAGCATAAAATAACTAAAACATACTATAAGAACATTACTTATAGAGTTATAATAAACACTAAGATATTAAACCATTAAAATTTGTTACCTTTAGAAGAAAAATAATTAATATGAGTTAATATTGAAAAATTTTATTTTCAATAAAAGGTGTTTTCATTATATTATATTATATTTTAAATTGAATTTTAAAAAAAAAATAGAATTTATATTTGATAAAATAAGGTTTATTTATTAATTATTACCATCAAATTTGAATTAGTATGATTTTTTGAATTTCTTTAGAAAATATTTATTTTTTATCGAAATATACAGTTTTTTTGAAAACTATAATTTTTATGATTTTATCATTATGTCAATGTATCCAATAAGTTAAAAAAATTATTAAATGAATTATGAATTTTAGTAACAACATTATTAATTTTAATCTATTATTTGAGGTTATAAATCCTATGTCTAATGTTTTATAACTAAATTAAAATGTTATTTTATTAAAAACTTTGTTCAGCCTTTTATATGAATGAAGTATTTTTAAGGTTATATTCACTTATTTATTTCCTTGAAATCCAAATAAATTTTATTTTATATAAAATAAATCAATTTATGTCATTAAAATCATTAATAATGATAATTTTATCTTATATATAATTATAAAGATGAAAAAATATTTTTCTGAAAACTATATTTATGTGATTAAGTGTGTTTATTTTAAAATTGACTTTTTCACACTTAGAAATTCGATTTGATAAAATAATTCAAAAATTTGAAATCATAAGGTTCAAAATTGTTAATGAGGTCAATTTTAATTTTTTTTTTCATTAAAATTATTTACTACAGATAAAAAATAATCACCTCAATTAAAAGTATTAATGGTAAGAAAGTATTTCGCTAAGGGAAAGAGCCAAAAATTATTAAAAATTTGTTTTAAAATTTGTTTTTGAGGTCTTTTTCGACCTAGAACCACTTTCCCCTCTACTTTTTTCCACTTTTTAGTCATTTACCCTTAAATAGTGTCATGACATTATTGTAAAATGATGATTTTTTCAAAAAGTTCTCTTTTATTCCCTTATAAAAGGATACCACTTCTATAATTACAAAGGTACACTTAACCTTAGATTTTTTTCATTTAAACCATTTAAAATTTCTCCTTTTAGAACCAAATATCATGTCCAAAATAATCTTTTAATTATTATTAAACATAAGGCCTTCAATTCCAAGGAGTGTTCCAAGTAAAGATCAAGTCTCAAAAGTAAGTATTATCTCTTTATTAAGTTTTTCTTCTTATTCTTACTCTTCTAAATATTTTATAACCATTATAATATTATGAATTAAATATCATTATTGTACTAATATATTGTTATATTAATTTTAAAAACCTTATTTATGTATTTCCATCCACTTATAAAAATAAATGAATTTCAATTATTCTTGTATACGGACTTCCACCTCCATAAAGAATCATTTTTTCATTTCTATTACAGTTTTTTATTCTTTATCTAAAAATCATAAAATTTGGTTAAAAATCCTAAAAAAATAAAAATATCATTATTCTTTCATTATAATGAAATTATATCAAAAAAACACCTACATAACCATACTCACCCATCTAGTTAAATTTTTGTTCATGTTTTGGTCACCTATATAAATAATGCTATAAAAATCTATAAATAATTAATATGGAGACATAAATACTAATATTATTATAATATAATAAGAAAGTTTGGATTTTGATATATTTCTATAAATATTATATTAATTATTTAATATATTATTAAAGGACCATCTTCATTCACTAAAATCACTGAAATAAGCCAACATCTATTTCATTTTCATACATTGTAACTAAAACACTTATGGAATGATATAAGAGATTTATAAAACAATTTAAGTTATGTATTAATTTATATTAAATTATATAAATTTAAATAAAATAATGGGTAATGATATCAACATTATAAATCATGCACAAATGGTTAAAGTCATTAACACCCAATGGTTGAAATAATCTATTACTAACCAATATACCCATAATAAGTAATTATAAATAAGGGATATGAAAGGTAAAATATATGAATAAGGTGATTAAATATATTATTAATTTATCTATGTTTTTATAGTATGTTAGAGTATCATAAATTAAGTAAGAAAATTTGGTAATGGTTTATCATCTCATCTTTTATTCATTGAGATATGTCATAATGTTATGCACCAATTTATTATTTATATAGTGTATAGATTTACAAACAATGTATTTTGGAATAATAAATGACCCAATTAATGGGATATATAGAACTGTATCATTTTTAAGCTTCCAATTACTTTTAATTAAAAGGTTATTAAATTCATAGGGGAATTGGTATCTCAAAATCCTTTCTTTAAGTGATACAATTTTTTATTACACTTTTTTTTCAAACACTTTTTATTTTAAATTATGTTCACTTTTTTATTTTTGGTAGGGGATTTTTTAAACCAATTAAATTTTCATATAAGTTTTAATTTAATTTTTCTAAAAAACTAATGAGTTTTTAATAAGAGACACATGACTTTATATTTTATAATGATGAATACAAAATGTTTTCAGAGAGCTCTTTTCATTTTTTGGTTTTCATAATTTTCAAATAATCTATATCTTGTGGAGTAATTTTTCATATTTCACCCTATATTATTCATTTATGATGTGACTATTCTATGTGATAAAGTTTTTAGTATCAAAAAAAATAGTTCATTGTTTTATTTTATACCTTTTTGATGTTTTGGGAAACCCATTTTATTTTTATGGGTATCTTTTAAAAATTGAATGATTTCAATTTTTGTTTTATGAAACCCATTTTATTTTCATGGGTCCTTTATTATGTGAAAACTTAATGAGTTTTAAGTGGAACAAAAATGTTTGGATGAAGGATGGGTGGTTCCATTATAAACCATGGATGGTTGGTTTTGTTATAAACCTAAGATTGGTCATTTCATTATAAACTGGAGATTGGTGGGTCCATTATAACCTAAAATTCGCTGTTTAAGAGTTAATATCTCATGATATAAAATTTTCATGAGTATATTTTAGTTTCTCATAAGCATGGTCGCCTATTGTGGGGCTCATGATAGTAATATTCCCTAAAATAACATAGGTTCCATGTTTGAAATATGATTTTCATTATTTTATCATTCTATCTTATTGTATCTCATGAAATTAATGTTTCCCTATGATAATGTTTTTACCACCATCAAAGTATGTTATTTATTATGATATTATGCTCTCTTGATTCAATATTTATTTTAAATACTTCTAAGCCATGTTATAGCTATTAGGTTTCCAGGTTTATCTCTTATGGATTTAAGTTCTTACACCATGATGTTTTAGGCTCACTTATGTTTTATTTTAATTATTCAAGATGTTATTATATTTCTCTTATGATCATTTTTTACTTATTCTTAAGAAATCATCCTTGATTAAATGTTTATTCACCCCTTGTTGAGTGTTTTATCTCACCCTTCTAATATTTTTTCATTCCCCAGGTTATGAGGATGTATATTACTAATGAAATATCTATAATATAGTCTTGTATGGTTTCGTTAAAGATAAATGATCTCTCAAGTATCGTAGAATATAGTGATTATGTTTCTAAACTTTAAATACACTTAATATATCATTCCTTGGGATATTATTATTTATTAAATGTAATATTTATATCATGTAAAATATGTAAAATAATTTCATGTTTATCTAGGTTTTTTACAGTTAGTATCAGAGTAAAGGTTTAGTTACTTTTTGTAATTAGAGAATCTATTTTCAGAATTATGGTTAGAGAACCTTAGAGAAAATTCCTAGAAATATGTATTTGATGATATCCTAAAATTTTGTTAAAGTCTTAAGTTGTTTTCCAAGAAATTAAATCCTTGTATAGATACTACAAGTGGATGAAGGCTCTAAAATAGATGTACATAGGGGTAATAACCCTGAAAATGGTGGATTGGGTATTAACTCAGTCATCACCTACTATATGAAAAAGATTCCTAATTACACACTTAGTTTGATGATCCCAATAGATATGATTTGGTTAATCAAATTCTATTTATAGTCTTTTATAAAGGATTTATTTCTTGGTTACTTTAATGTATTCATTTAAGATGCATGATAGAACACAACTAAAAGTAACCTAGGTTAAACTAATATTGATTTAGATTTAACTAAAGTAATTATTGGCCAGTATGATAACGTAAAGTAATAAGAGGTTTTGAGTTTTAATTCCTTTTATGGTTATGATAATTCACTCATATTATAAATGTTTTTTCACTAATTTCAAACCTTTTGGTTTTATTAAGGGGTGAAACTAGAATTAAACATGGGTGTGACGAATAATGCAGATATTTCCTCATTGAAAAACCCATCATAATGGGAGATGGGGTGAGGAACCATGTGATTAAAAAAAACTGTCTATCATGGTATTGATCAACAATGTGAACATAGTTTATTTCCCAAACACACCAAGTAAAGTAAATATGCAATCTCATAAAATTCCAAGATCCTAAGATGCTGAACAAAAAATGATCAATTTCATATATGTAAAAAATCTAGAAAGAAGAACCTGTGTAATTTTATCAAGGGGACAAGAAAATTATTTACATGTGGTAAAAGAGTCCATCAAGAATAAAAATATAAAGGTTAAAATAAAGATTCCAGTTAATAAGATGAAATAAGATAGAACTCATCCCAAGGCACCACTTACAATTCAATGTCTTATGTGTAGATAACTTGGTCATTATCCAAGTCAATATCCTAATATAAGGATTTATTAGGATGGTAGGAATACACAACATACTAGATCCTGGGAGAAAGAAAGAACCTATTAATTGAATATTGATGAAGAGTATAATAGTAGTTAGGTTTCACTTACTCTCCACCCCAAATTATAGGATGTATTCTAGTTCTATCAACACTATTGTATATAGGATGTTTTTTAATAAAATTAATTCACTTCCCTAAGTGATTTTAATTTTAAGGAAAATAATTAATGTTATGGTTATTATGATTGTTGAAATAAACTTTTAGAAAATAATAATATCCTCTAAAAAAATTAAAATTTCAAAATAAAATTGATCATGTTGAATTTGATGAATTAAATAAGTGGCTAAAGGAGCATTTATATAAGGATTTTATCATTTATAGTGCTTCACTATAGGGATAACTCGTCCTCTTTTTTATGAAGAAATATGGATCAATGCAACTTTTCATTTACTATCATGATCTTAATTGGATCATAATTAAGAATAAATATCTATTTCCTCATATCAATGACATGTTCGACCAACTTAGAGGATCTCAATACTTATTAAAGATTAACATTTGATCTAGATATCAGCAGTCAATGGTTAAAAGGGATGATATTTCAATGAAAGATTTCCGAATTAGATATTTACACTATGTTTTTATAGTGATTTCATTCAAATTGACTAATTCCCCCACCATCTTCATGGATCTAATGAATAGAGTCTTTAGGAGCTACCTGGATCAACTTGTTGTTGTCTTTATAGATGACATTATTATATACTCAATTTAAATGGAATATCATAAATATCATTTTAGTGTTTTATTTACGACCTTAATAAAGGATAAGTTGTATACCAAATTTTGAAAATGTGAATTCTGGATTCAAAAGGTTTCATTATTTAGTTATGTAATCAATGTCATGGGAATATTTTTAGATCCTTAAAAAATAGAAGTTATTGAAAAATGTCCTATACCAACCAATATAACATAGATCCCCAATTTTCATATGTTATTAGGATATTATCATCTCTTTGTGATAAAATTCTCATAGATATAGAATACACTAACTTGGTTAACATGCAAGGGAGTCAAGTTCCTCTAGAGAGATGAATGTGAATATTGTTTTAAGGAACTGAGGAAGAGGTTGGTTACTACTACTATACTTAAATTACCCCATAGTGTTTAATGGTTTATAATATATATTAATGCTTCAAAGAAGTTTTTTGGATGAATCCTTGTGGAAAAAAATGTAATTTCTTATGCCATGTGATAATTAAAAACACATGATATAAATTACCCAAACCAAAATTTAGAGGTGGAAGAAGTAATATTTTCCTTGAATATTTGGAAGAATTATATATTTGGATAAAAGTGTGATATATATAATGACCACAAGAGATAAAAAAATATATTCACATAGAAGTAATTGAACATGTTCCATAGGAGATGGTTGGAATTGATAAAAGATTAAGAATATTCAATACATTACCACCTAGGGAATGAAAATAAGGCAGCTGAAGCATTGAGTATGAAAGACCATGATACTTTTTCCATGATGAGGATTGAAAAAGACCCAATTATAACAGATTTTTAGAGTATTAATCTTGAGTTCATAATGTAAGGAGATAAATCCTATTTTCCCAATAGATTTCTGAACCTTCCATTCACATGATTATCAAATAATCCCATAATGATGATGTAGAACTACAAAAAAATGCTATGAATATTCTAGAGTTTAACTTTGATAAATATTGAGTTATAAGGTTTGGAACTAGGATATATGCACCATTAAAACCATAACTGAAGTGGGATAATTTGGATGATTCGCATAGCTTGTCTTTATCTATTCATCCTAAAATCATGAAGATGTATAGAGATCTAAAGAAAAACTTCTGGTGGAATAATCTGAAGAGAGAGATTGCAGAATATATATCTTGAATCTTGGTATTCCATAAATTTAAGTTTGAATGACAAAAGTCTATGGGTATTTTGAAATCATTACTCATACTAGTATGGAAATAGGAAAACTACACCATGGAATTCATCATAGGAATCCCCAAAATGTCTAAAGTTCAAAATGCTATTTGGGTTGTATATTATCATATTACAAAGTTATCTCATTTTATTTCCATTGAAGAATATTCCCCCCTTGAAAAAATCATCAAGATATACATAAGGGAAGTATTAAGTCTAGATGAAGTAAAACTATCCATTGTATCCAGTTAGGATCCAAGGTTTACCATGATGTTTTGGATAATTCTTCATAAATAATTAGAAACAGAGTTGGGTTTTATCATTGCTTCTCATTCTCATTTATATGATAATTCTAAGAAAACAATTTAAACTATATAGGATATGTTGAGATTTTTTTCAATGGATTTACAAGGATTTTTGGATCAACACCTCCCCCTGATGAAGTGATCATATATGAACAGTTTCCATTATATATTTTAGATGGAACTATATGAGGCTCTATATGGGAATACATTTAGGACTCCAACATACTAGGATGAAGTTGGGGAGAGTGATTTGATAGGTCTCAAACTTTTCCAAGAACTAAAATATAAAGGTTTAAACCATTGAACAATGTATGAAAGTGGAACAAAGTTGATAGTAGTAATATAAAGATAATCATCGATGGTATATATATTTTAAAGTTAGTGATAAAGAGTTACTTTAAATATCTCATTGGAAACACATTATGAGTTTTGGGAAGAAAGGGATGTTGATCCCAAGGTATATTGATCCCTTAGAGGTCATTAACTGTGTTAGGGCTATTACATATCGCTTAGTACTCCCACTTGACCTATCCCAGGTAAATTATGTGTTCTATGTATCACTTTTGAGGAACTATGTACCAAATCATTCACATATACTAAACTCTAAATCTATTTAACTGGAACACGATCTCTTATATGAGGAACAACCAGTGGAAAATATGGATCGAATAGATAATGTGATGTGGAACAAGACTACTCATCTAATCAAAGCACTATGGAGAAATCATAAGTTTGAAGAAGATATATGGTAACCTGAATATTTATTGAGAAAAAAGTACCTTCAAATTTTTACTTCCATGTAATAAAAATTTGAGGTTAAAATTCTTCTTTAGGGGGTTAGAATGTGATGATCCAAGTTTTTCCTCCTTATAAAATACTATGATCGATAACTTGTGTTACATGCTATACTCAATGTAAATTAACCTGAATAAATTATTTAAAAATTATTAATAAATATATAATAACACTAATATAGTAATCCAATAAAATCTATTACCTTTAGATGAAAAATAATTAATATGAGTTAATATTGAAAAAGGTTAATTTCAATAAAAGTCATTTTATTTATATTATATTTTATTTTAAAATATATTTATAAATTTTACAATGTAAATTTGATAAAATAAAATTCATTTTCTAATTACACTAATAAAAATTTACTTAGTATGAATATTCAAATTTTTTCTGAGAAGATTGATTTTTAGTTTAAAAATATAATTTTTACAAAAAAATATATTTTTTATGATTTTATCATTATGTAAGTATATATTATATGTTTAAAAACATTTTATTTAATAAAATATGTATTTAAAGAATAAAATTTTTAATTAAAAT
Source organism: Viscum album (assembly GCA_963277665.1). Lineage (NCBI taxonomy): Eukaryota > Viridiplantae > Streptophyta > Magnoliopsida > Santalales > Viscaceae > Viscum > Viscum album. The sequence goes on from OY728159.1 coordinate 1,495,185,938, forward strand.
ATATGTTTTGAGGTTATAAATCCTTTTTTGAACATTTTTAGAACAAAATTAAAATGATAGATTAATAAAAACTATTTTCAATATTTTCATTGAGTGAAGTATTTTTAGAATGATATTAAGTTGTATATTTTCTTTAAAGACTCATAACTTTTATTTAATTTACAATAAATCAATTTATGTCATAAAAATTAGTAATAATGATAATTTTATCTTATATATAAATTTAAAGTTGAAAAGCATCAATTTTATAAAAAAACGTTTTTATGGGATTACATGTGTTTATTTTAAATTAACCTTTCATACATTTAAAAATTTTAAATGAATAAATTATTTAAAAAATTTAAATCAAAAGTTTAAAATTATTTAATGAGGTTAATTTTTATTTTTTCATCAAAATTAATTAATAAGGTTAAAAAATTGTTACCCATCAAAAAAGTAAAAATGGTAAAAAAAGTCTTTTAAAAAGGGAAAGGTCCAAAACGTATTAAAAACATGTTTTCAACTGATTTTTTACATTATATATGATCCAAAACCACTTTAACATACACTTTTCTCCACTTTTTATCCATTGACCATTGAAAATTTTCATGGAATTATTCAAAAATGATGAGTGTTTCCAAAAGTATCCTTTTCTTCTCTTGCAAAAGGATACCACCTCCACCCTTTCAAAGTTACACTTAACCTTAGAATTTTTCCTTGAATTTATTCCAAATTTCTCTACATAGAACTATCTTCCACTTAAAAATAATCTTTTCACTATTAGTTATCATAATGCCTTCAATTCCAAGGAGTATTCTAAGGAAATATCATGTCTTCAAAGTAAGTATTATCTCCTTCATAAGTTTTTCATCTTGATATTACTCTTAAAAATATCTTACAATCATATTCATCTGATTAATTATGTATCATTATTATACTGATATGTTTTTATATTAATTTTATAACCCTTATTTATTCATTTCCACCCACTTATAAAAACAAAATAACATTAATCACGTGTGTGCGTGGACTATTGCCTCCATGAATAATCATTTTTTTGTTTTTCTTCTAAATTTTCATTCCTTATCAAAAAATCCAAAAATATGATTCAAAGTTATAAAAAATATATGTAACATCAAATTAAGTTCTTAGAAACTTTTGATGTTTCTAAGTACCTCTATTTTGGAGTAGTGACTTCAGGTGTGTTTGGGTGAACTTTTAAGGAAAACTAAAGGACAGTGAGTTGTGCATGGTTTGCGCATGGTTTGACAAACTTTGTGACCAAACCATGCCAACCATGCAGAACTGGATAGAGATATCCACACAGTTTGCGCACGGTTTGATAGACCGCGTGACCAAACTGTACCAACCTTGCAAACATGGACAGTGGGTTCCGCATGGTTGGCGCAAGGTTTTCCTGACCAAGTGCCTCTATCCAGGTAACCGTGTGCGTGGTTTTTTAATTACAAAAATCCTTCTTAAAACCACTTCAACCCCTAGGACTTACATATTTCTGACCTTGACTTGGGCTTGAAACATTCTAGGTGTTTCCAAATACTCCCGGAGAGATTCCAAGGTGATCTGAACTTCTTCCTTTGAGATTGAAGGCTCGAATTGAGGATCTTCTCTCCTCATGGTAAGTGGATTTCAACTTGTTACTTCTCTCGTTCTTTCCTCTATATTTACTTGATCTTTTCATGGGAGATGTCCACCGTTTTCTGTCAATTTAAACCTATGATTTTAGATCTAGAACTAGGATTTTAGATCTATATCCAGTTTTACAAGATCGTGATGCCATTGATCTTTTTTTGGTTTTAAGGATTTAGATCGAGAACTTGATTGATGACATTGTGCCGCTCAGTTTTTGGGGATTCTCGTTGGTCTAACTCCCATTAATAAAACGAGGTATGTGGTTACATTCTAATTATCCAAATTGATTATCCTTTTTTTCCTTGATTTATTTCCATTGTTGATTTAAATTCAATTTCTCAAATTTTCTTTCAATTGAATTAATAAAAAGTCAATTCCAGTAAATTGAGGTACTTGAAATGGTTTTGGTGTGAAAATTTGGAAAACCCCCAATTCCGTTGAATTGAGTGTGTTTATGGAAATTTTCTGATTTAAATTGTTTAATTTAAATTGTGGATTTGATGGAAATGATTTCAATTAAATTGTTGAATTTAATTGGTTGAGAGATATCTATTGGAGAAAAGGAGCATGTCTCTCTCGGGCGATCGAAACACAAACCCTAATAGTGGAGATCAAGGGATCCAGGATGTGAGATCGTTTGCGGATGTTGTAGTGGGTAGAATTCCATGTGTAAAATCGAAGACCTCTGGTAGTCTTTCTCCAAAAACCTATAGACACAGAGGTTTATTGGTAATTTCTTTCTCAAAATATGAGGTACAATATCTTTCTTCGGATCTTAGATTTGTGCTTATAGGAAACTTTATCAAGAATCTCCCTTCCTTGTTCTTTCTACGCAAAACCCTTGAGAACATTGGCTTCACTAATTTTCAAATTGGGTTTCTGAATTTCTTGAATGTCATTTTTCGCTTCTCTTCAGACAATGACTACTATAGATTCTGGATTTGAGGATACTGGTCCTTTGGGGGGTCTGCTATGAAGGTATTCAAGTGGTCTTCGGACTTCCGATTAGATTAGACACAGCTACCTTGAACCTGTCTAGACCTTCAGTAGCTAGGATTTACACTGAGGTCGATATCTCGTGAGATTTTCCATCTTGTTTCTGGATTCAAAATGGAGATAAAGGATTCATCCAAGAGGTTATATTTGAAAATGTTCTTCCTTACTATAAATTTTGTTTCAAAATTGGTCATTCGATGGAGGAATTTGATACCCAAAGATTTGAACCCCCCCCCCCCCCCAACCTCATTGCAAGTCAATTTTGATGGAAAAAACTGACTCAAAAAAGATCTTAGTTGACAAACCTATTGATAACACTTTGATCCCAAACATCATGGATATCCCTCGACCTCTTAATGAGATATCATCACCTAGGGATAATATGATTCTCCAGAAGGGTCAAATAAATACCACTATAGAAAAGAGTGAGCTCCCTTCCAAGGATATTTCACCTCTAGTTGTGGCTGCAAATAACCATCAAAGTCCTCCCACTCTTCTTGAGGTGGTACCGAGAGTGAAATTGCATGATGATACCCAAGAGGATGTTGAAAATGTGAGGTGTGATCCATCTGAAATTAGTGATTCACCAAATAAAGAAGAAGATAAATCAACTCATATTGAGGAAGAATATCTGAGAACCATGGCTAGGAAAGGAAAAACGCCAATTGTTGATGCTGATGGGTTCATCACCCCCAACCCCAAAAAATGAGTAAACGTGGAGATTACTCCAAAATTGAAAGAACTAAAGTCACAAGATCTTTTGACTTTTCAAGAAGGGAAGCCTCTCCCCCTAATAGAATTCAACATGTAGAGGACAAGCAACGTGTTGAAGACGTTGAGAAGCAGAATGTGCCCGGTTGTGAAGATCCTAAATCTTCGGTGAAACTTAGAGATGAAATTCTGTATAATTCCCTTAGAAAAGGGAATATTTCAAAAAACAATTACCTTTCTATTAAACAGGAAATTTTCAATGATAGATTGAAGAGAGAGTTTCAAAAAACTCTCTAATTTTTCTTTGATGGATTTTTCTAGTTGTTTTATTTTTCTTTGGTGGCCTCACTACTCATTACTTCTATTTCTTTCATCTGAGTACCTATATGTGTAGTGGTGCTGATCCTCCTTGGAAGTTTCTAATCTGGATTTCTGGTTTCATCTACCTTTCTTCTCCCTGTTTTTAAAGCTTTGTTGAAATGGTCTGAATGGTTTTTAGAAGATGGATTTTGGGAAGTCCCTTACTATTTGATGCTAGTGGTTTGTTTCGTCCTTTTTGCTTCTTTCTTCTACTTCACATTGGCTGATTGGGAAATTTATGTTTTATTGATATTTTTTGGAGTTTGGGACTATTTATGAGATGGCTTGGCTATTTTTTAAGGAAATCTGAGATCTGATTATTTGTTCTGAATTGGTGATATTCGGAGCTGCTGATATTGCTAATTTTTCTTTGATTTGAGTTTCTATGTTGGATGGGTTTTAGAGATCAATATTCATTGAACGAAGCTCAGATTTTTATGGATCTTGTAGTTACCTTTAAACACCTCTTGATTTCATTGTTTCCTTCTTTACTGCTTAGTTTTTTTCTTCTTGTCTTTGGATATGAACATGTTTCTACTTGGTTATTTCGGAATGAGGCTTTGGTCTGTCCTGCTATAGGCTGGTTTGGAATGGGTCTGATATGCTATTTTTGGGTCTGCTTCTTGAACATCAATGGAAGATTTAAAGTTTTGAGGACTTTTCTAGTGCAGCGATATATGATTTTTCCTCTTGGAATCCCTGCTCTGAATTCAGGAATATTCATCAATGGATACTCAACCATGAAGGAAGCGTGGACATATACTGAGCTGGCTTCAAGTCTTGGTGTGGTTTTTCTTTGAGTGTTTTTATGTTCCTCCTTATCTCTCTGCTGGTCTAATTACATTAAACCTCGTGTTTGTATGGTAACTTTTTGAATTTAATAAATTCCCTTGGAGGCATGAATTGGGAATCCAATTCATGCCACCACCTTCTTTAAAAAAAATTGTTGGATTTAATTGTGTGATGATGGAATTAGTTTTGATTGGATTTCAAACTAGTGAAAATGTCTTAAAATGATTTGATAGAAACCCATTGGTTTTATCTTGTAAAAAAGGCATGTTTTTTAATAAAACCTGTTTTGGTTTTAAATGGAAAGAAATTGGTAAATTTGAAATGGAAGAATGGGATTGATTGTATTTTTAAGCATTCTTAAAATAGTTCTCCCATCATATAAGAGTTCATGCAAGCCTTAGGTAGTTAGTGAGTTATTTGGATACACTCTATGCTACAATAATGTTCTAAAACATACTTGCGGCAGGTCACATCCCCGATGGGTTGGTGACGAGTCTCCTTTGGCCAGTGTCATAGGGACGTGTGTATACAAATTTTTCTGAGTTCACATAGAGAGTGTAGAATCCTATAACTTGTTAATAATATCGTACCTTTTATAAGATGACCATGTTTCCCTCTTGTTTATTTATATTTGAGATATAAATGTTTGCAAATACTTTTTAACTGGTTTACATGCCTGCTGAATTTATATAAAATGTTTTATATAAATGTTTTAATTAATCTATTGTTTTAGAAATATTCCATCATTTGTAAAATCATTACTTAAAATATTTATTTCCATCAATTGAAAATGTATAGCATGTTTTGTTAAAATATTCTTTTGATTTTCCAAAACATTTTTATTTGAAAATTTAAATATTTTATTTGGATAATATATATTTGTAATCTGTTACATAATCTTTGGTGGTATCCTACTGGGCTTAGGCTCACACCCTACTTTTGCCTTCGGGTGTTTGTAGACTTTCTTCATTCAGGTTCAAGCAAAGGGAAGGGATCTCTTGGAGGTGGATCCAGCTATTGAGTTTTGGTATTGGTGAGTTGTGTCCTTGGGGACCTTGGGGATGTTTTCCCATTTTTAGTACTTGGGATATAGTACTTTGGTCTTTTTATGCCTCTTTGTTTTCTGGTACATTACTCTTAGTGGAGTTTTATTTTGTTATTAATACTATCTTGTTTATTTTCTTCTACATTGTTGGTGGAAAAATCGTTCCCACTTTCATGTTGTGTGATGCCAGGTGCTAGTCACCGACCCATGAGGATCAGGAACACCCTTCGGGCTATGTCAGGGCTGGCTCGGTTATCGAGTTACTAGGGTACCCGGGATGGTTCATGAAAAAATGGTATCAAATGGAGGTTAAGCATTTTTCCTTGATGACAGTATGCATTTGAGTATTCTTGTCGGGACTTATGAGGTAGTAGTAATTGAGTGTCTGACCAGATCTCACCACAATAAACCATAAGTCACCAGGGTTGGTTAGGGAAATATGACTTGTGGATTAGTTCTAGTATTTTCCCTGTTTTGATTTGGATGGAGTGGAATCCAAATCTTATTGTCCCTTCTATTAAGAATAGTTTTCCTTGTTACTCAGTTTGATTGTTAATCTAATGTCTTTTTATGTTGTGCAGCATCATGCCTTCGAGAAGATGTGGGAATCAGATCCAAAAATAGGCTGCTGCTGAATCTCAGAAAGCAAGTCCTATTGTGGATCCGAGTCTAGTTGAGGTAATTGTTCACACTGTCCAAGATCTAGGACAAACACCACCTCTAGTTCCTATTTAGGCTTCAGCTATATATCCTCATAGTGATATTCTCTAAAGTCGTTCTCAAGAGTTCCTACGCTAGAAGCCACTAGTTTTCAAAGGATCCACTTACCCTCAACATGCTGAGGAATGGTTAAGTAAGATTGAATATCTTTTTGGGTTCTTGGAGACACCTGATGTGATCAAGGTAAAGTGTGCCACCTTCGTGTTGGAGGGACAAAGTAGGAGATTGTGGGACAAGATGGTGACGGCTAGGAAACATGAGGGTTTGGAGTGGAAAGACTTTAGGGTTCTTTTCACTAACCAGTTATATCCTAAATCAATGGTGTTGGCCAAGGCTGTGGAGTTTTTCAAGCTTGAGCAGGCCAACAAACCCGTGAATGAGTACTCAAATCTCTTTTTTGAGTTGGTACAGTTTTCTCCAGAGATTGTATTTAATGAGAAGATGAAGGCTCAACGATTCGAGTTGGGGCTTCGATCAGATTTCTGTTCTCATATTTTCTTACTGAAGCTAACCACTTATACTAATGTGTTGGATAGGGCGATGATGGATGAGATGGACCTGGAAGGAAAGTTAGGGTTAAAGGAAGTTCCTTTCCCTCCTAGTGGCAGTGTTGGTTCCTTTATCGGCAAATGTAAGTGTGACGTTTCTCATGGTATTTCTCGACAACAGAGTCATTCCAGACCTCCGGTATCACTAGGAGGGGCTTCTTTAACTTGCTATCAGTGTGGAGAGCCAAGACATTCTAAGAGGTTTTGCACTGAGGCACCCAAGAACTGTAGCTCATGCGGACGTTTAGGTCACTTACAAAGATTCTTCCATCACTTCTCTACTCCACGTAGTGTGAAAGTATCATCAGCACCTCCAAAAAACTGCAGGGCAATCAAATGCTTCACGTACAAAAGGGTTCCAGCCATAGACATCTGGAACGAAGCTTCTTCACGCAGTAGAAGAGTCGCCAGAGGTAGCTGATACAGGTCCTGGAACTTTGAGAGGTACCATTACTATAGCTTCATCTTTAGTGACCTCCCTTTTTGATACTAGTGCAACTCACTCATTTATTTCAACCCATATTGTTAATCTTCTTAATCTACCTATGGATCATTTATCTTGTGTGATGGATATTACTACACCTTTTAGTACAATGAGAGAAAAGGGTATTTGTAGTCCTGCTTGTGTCTTATCTCTATCAGATGTTGATCGTGCTTGGAGTTTTTTTGTTCTCGATATGAAATATTTTGATGTCATATTTTGGATGGATTGTCTCATTGCCAATAAATCTAGGATCGATTGTTATCTTCAACGAGTCTACCTTACGACACCCAATGGTGTGCCTGTTGTTTTTCAAGGAGAATGGGACCCAAGTTCAAGCAGAGATGGACCCTCTTTTCTAGAGTTGGGTAAAGTTATAGCAGTGTATTCTTTTGATCTAGAGAGAGATTCAATGCATGGTGATCTTCTTTAAGTCTTCACTGAGTTTCCAGATGTGTTTCCTTCTGACATCTCTAGTTTTCCACAAGGGAGGTTGATTTTTCTATTGACTTAATGTCTGGTACTCAATGGGTTTCTATTCCCTATTACCAAACGGCTCCAACAGAACTAAAATAACCGAAGTCTCAGTTATATGATGTTCTTGATAAAGGTCTTATACGCCCGAGTGTGTCACCTTGGGCAGCACTAGTTCTATTCTCCAAGAAGGCTGATGGTTCTCTTCACTTATGTGTTGATTATCGAAAGCTCAATCGAGTTATGATAAATAACAAATATCTGTTACCACGAATTGATGATTTGTTTGATCAATTGAATGGGGAAAAGTGGTTTTTAAAATTTGATCATTGATCTGGTTACCATCAGTTGAGGATAAAAGAATATGACATTCATAAGACCACTTTTCGGAGTAGGTATAGCTATTATGAGTACCTTGTTTTTTCCCTTTGTCCTAACAAATGATCTTGTAGTTTTCATGGTTTTGAAGAACAAGGTTTTCCATGAGTATATAGATACTTTTTTGGTAGTCTTTGTGGATGAAATTCTTGTCTACTTCAAGTCTGAGGAGGATCAGGTGCATCATCTGAGGATAGTTCTGAGTCTTCTAAGGAATCACCAACTTTATTCCAAGATTACAAAGTGAAATTTCTGGATTCGGGAACTAAATTTATTATGAAATGTCATGTCAAAACAAGGAATATCAGTTGATTCTGAGAAGGTGAAGGCTTTTATGACTTGGGAACAACCACGAAATGTTTTCAAGATTCGGATATTCTTGGGTGTAGCAGGATATTATCACTGATTTGTTAAAGACTTCTCAAAGTTAGATTCTCAAATGACTACTATGACTCAAAAGGGAGTGAAGTTTTCCTGGAATGGTAAATGTCAAAGTTCTTTTGTTGAGCTAAAGCATCTTTTGACTACTACGCCAGTGTTAACTCTTCTTGAGGCAGGGATAGGTTACACGGTCTTCTGTGATGCATCGGGTTTAGGTTTGGGATGTGTCCTTATGCAAGGTAATCATGTTGTTGCCTATGGATCTCATCATCTTAAGCCTCGTGAGAATAATTATCCTACCCATGACTTTGAAATTTTAGTTTTAATGCACATACTTAATTGTTGCAGACATTACCTTTATGGAGAAAGGTTTACTGTCTATTCAGACCACAAGAGCTTGAGTTATATCTTCTCTCAAAAATATTTGAACCTCCGCCAAAGGCATTGGGTGGAGTACCTGCAATATTTCAACTTTGACATTGCCTATACCTCGGGGAAAGGGAATGTAGTTGCAGATGCGTTAATCAGGAAACTTCCATCACAGGCTATGAAATAATCTTCAGAAGATGAGAGTTTGATGACTCTTTTTTCTCAGTTGCATATTAGAGTTCAGTGGAAGGGGAATGAAGTTTCTTTAGCCAGTGTCTAGTTGGAATCTACTCTTCTTGAGTTAATTATTTAGGAACAACAACTAGATGATGAATTCCATAGCATTAGGGACTCTCTTTATGGTGGGGATACTGACACCCAGTGGTCGTTCTCTAAAGAGGGTGTTCTATGTTATTTAAACTGTTAGGTTGTGCAGTTATCGGAAAAAAAGGATGTTATGGGGGGTTTCTATAACTCTCAGTGGGTTATACACCCAGGAACAACGAAGATGTTATATGACATGTGGAAATAGTTCTGGTGGCTAGGTATGGGATGAGACATTGTTGAGTTTGTATCTCATTGCTATACATACCAGCAGGTGAGAGCCGAGCACCAAAAACCTTCGGGTTTGCATCAACCACTTCCAGTCCCTACATGGAAGTGGGATGAAATCTCTATGGACTTTTTGGTTGGGTTACCTCAAACCCAGATGAAGAAGAACACGATATGGGTTGTGATCGATAGGCTGACCAAGTTGGCTCACTTTATACCTATTCGAGATACAACCAAATTTCGGAGTTGGGAAATATCTATGTGAAAGAAATTGTTCATTTGCATAGAGTTCCGTCTGCTATAGTCTCTGATAGGGATCCTTGGTTTACTTCTCACTTTTTTAGAGGCCTTCAAGAGGCACTGGAATCTCAATTCCATTTGAGCACGACCTACCATCCACAGTCAGATGGCCAGACAGAGAGAGATATTCAGATCCTTGAGGATATGCTTTTCGCATGTGTTCTCAACTTTGGTGGATTTTGGGATGATCATCTGGGGATAGTTGAGTTTTCTTAAAACAACAGTTATCAGTTTGTGATCAAAATGGCTCTTTTTGAGGCATTGTATGTTCTTCCTTGTAAATCTCCTTTATGTTGGTCAGAGCTTGGTGAAAGTTCCTAGGTAGGACCAAGTTTGGTCCAAGATATGACAGCTAATATCCAATTGATTCGTCAGAGAATGTTGACAGCACAGAGTCGGTACAAGTCTTATGTGGATCGTCACTGTAGACCTTTATAGTTCTCAGTTGGTGACCAGGTTTCCTTCAAAGTTTCACCCCGATTAGGTCATCGACGGCTTGAGAGGCAAGGGAATCTTGCTCCTCGTTTTGTGATACCTTTCAATGTTGTTGGTCATGTAGGGAAAGTTGCTTACCGTCTACCTCTACCACCCCAACTGACGTCGATACATAACGTGTTCCATGTATCACAGCAGCGAAAGTATATCTCTGATCCATATCATGTTTTGAGCTGGAGTGATCTTGAGATTGAATTAGATTTATCTATGACTAAAAGACCAGTCAAGGTTGTTGATTTTGAGACCAAGGTACTTCATGGGAGAACGATACCTCTGGTCCGTGTACTATGGAAGCATGGTTCCGATTCTCATGAGATTTGTGAAAGGGAGGCACTAATGAGAGATCAGTGGCCTCATATTTTTGACGTGGAGGTTTCTTCATAGGCTTTCTAGGGATAGAAAGATCTTATGGTGGGGAGGTTGTAACATCACGTTACTTTTTCAAGTACTTTTTATGTTTCTAAGTACCTCTGTTTTGGAGTAGTGACTTGGGGTGTGTTTGGGTGAACTTTTAAGTAAAAATAAAGGACAGTGAGTTGTACAACGTTTGCGCACGGTTTGACAAACCGTGCGACCAAACCGTGCCAAAATGAAGAACAAGATAGAGAGGTCCGCATGGTTTGTGCACATTTTGACAGACTGTGCGACCAAACTGTTCCAACCTTGTAAACCTGGACAGTGGGTTCCACACGGTTGGCGCACGGTTTGCCTAATCAAGCACCTCTATCCAGGTAATCGTGCATGCGGTTTTTTAATTCCGAAAGTCCTTCTTAAAACCACCCAAACCCCCAGTAATTCCATATTTCTAACCTTTTATTGGGCTTGAAACATTCTAGGTGTTTCCAAAGCCTCCTGGAGAGATTACTAGGTGATCCTAACTTCTTCCTTCAAGATAGAAGGCTCAGATTGAGGATCCTCTCTCCTACTGGTAAGTGGATTTCAACCTATTACTTCTCCCATTCTTTCCTCTATCTTTCCTTGACCTTTTCATGGGATATTTACACCGTTTTACATGTATTTAAACCTATGAGTTGAGATCTAGATCTCGGATTGTCGATCTAGAACTAGTTTTACAAGATCATGATGCCATTGATCTTTTTTTTGTTTTAAGGATTTAGATCCATAACTTGATTGACAATGTTGTGCCGCTCGGTTTTTTGGGTTTTTTTGTTAGCCTAACTTCCATCAATAAATCGAGGTAGGTGGTTACATTTTAATTAGCCAAATTGATTATCCTTGTTTTTCTTGATTTATTTCAATTGTTGATTTAAATTCAATTTCTCAAATTTGCTTTCAATTGAATTGATAAAAAGTCAATTCCAGTAAATTGATGTATTTCAAATGGTTTTGGCATGAAAATTTAGAAAAACCCCAATTCCATTGAATTGAGTGTGTTTATGGAAATTTTCTGATTTAAATTGTTTAATTTGAATTGTGGATTTAATGGAAATGATTTCAATTAAATTGTTGAATTTAATTGTGGATACAAATTGTGTGATGATGGAATTCGTTTTTATTGGATTTCAAACTGCTAAAAATGGATTAAAATGATTTGATAGAAAGCCATTGGTTTTATCTTTTGAAAAATGCATGTTTTTAAATAAAACTTGTTTTGGTTTTAAATAGAACGAAATTGGTACATTTGAAATTGAATAATGGGATTGATCGTATTTTTAAGAATTCTTAAAATAGTTTTCCCATAATGTAAGAGAGCATGCAAGCCTTAGATAGTTATTGTGTTATTTGGATACACACTATGCTACGACTATTTTCTAAAACATACTTGTAGCGGGTCACATACCTGATGGGTTGGTGACGAGTATCCTTTGTCTAGTTTCATAGGGACATGTGTATACACATTTTTGTGAGTTCACATAGAGAGTGTGGAATCCTATAACTGGTTAATACTATCGTACCTTTTGGCAGATGACCATGTTTCTCACTTTTTTATTTATATTTGAGATATAAATGTATGCCAATACTTTTGAACTAGTTTAAATTCCTTCTGAATTTATATAAACTGTTTTTTATAAATGTTTTACTTAAGCCATTGTTTTATAAATATTCCATAATTTGTAAAATCATTACTTAAAGGAATTATTTCCATCATTTGAAAATTTAAAGCATGTTTTGTTGAAATATGATTTTTAATTGTCAAACATATTTATTTGAAAATTGAAATATTTTCTTTGGATAATCTATATTTGGCATCTGTTACGGAATCTTTGGTGGTATCCTACTGGGCTTAGGCTTACACCCTACTTTTGCCTTCTAGTGTTTTTAGACTTTTTTCTTCCAGGTTCAAGCAAAGGGAAGGGATTTCTTGGAGGTGGATCCAGCTGTTGAGTTTTGGTCTTGGTGCGTTGTTTCCTTAGGGACATTTGGGTTGTTTTCCCATTTTTAGTACTTAGGTTATAGTACTTTGGGATTTTTATGCCTCTTTGTTTTCTGGTACATTACTCCTAGTGGAGTTTTATTTTGTTATACATACTGTCTTGTTTCTTTTCTTCCACATTGTTGGTGCTAAAATCGTTCCCACTTGCATGTTGTGTGCTGCCAGGAGCTAGTCGTTAACCCGTGGGGATCGGGAACGCCCTTCAGGGTATGTCAGGGTCGGCTTAGTTATCGGGTTACCAGGGTACCCAGGCTAGTTTTTGAAAAAAATAATAATATAATTATTATTATATTATAATCATATTATTTTAAAATAAACACCTCTTAACCATACTCACCTATCGAGTTAAAATGTATTCATGTTTAGGTCAGTTTAACAACCTACATGAACGATGATATAAAAATTTGTAATGGATAACTATTGGAACATAAATACTAAAATTATTATAATATAATAATCAAATAATTATTGGTATATGGTTCTATAAATATTATATTAAGCATTTAACTTATTATTAAAATACCATCTGTGTTCACAAAAATCATTGAAACAAGCCAACACATATTCCATTTTCAAGAAATATAAATAAAACACTTATAGAATGATATAATAAATTTATAAATAAATTTAATTTATATATTAAATTATATTAAATGATATAAATTTTCATAAAATAAGGGTTAATGATATCAACATTATAAATCATGCGTAAACAGTTAAAGTTATTAAAACCCAATGTTTGAAATAAGCTATAACTAACCAATATACCCATAATAAATAATTATAAATAAGGGATATAAAAGTTAAAATATATGAATAGGGTTATGAAATATATTATTAAGGTATAGATATTGTTGTATAGGAGTTTATATTATCATATAATATGTAAGGAAACAATATAAGTTTTTTTCATCTCAACTTATTTTCAATGAGACATGTCTTAATGTTAAACACTAATTTATTATTTATATGGTGTGTATACTACCCAAGAATTTATTTTGGAATAATATATGAATTATTGAATGGGATATATAGAACCATATTATTTCTATTCTTCTAATAATTTTTCATTCAAAAGTCACTAAAGTCATAAGGGACTCGGTAACTCAAACCCCTTTCATTGAGTTATACAATTTCTTATTGAACTTAATTTTTCTAATACCTTCCAATTATTTTATATTTTTATTTCTGGTGTAAAAGAGTTTTTGAAAAAATTACATTTTTATGACGGAATTTCATTTCAATTTTCTCAAAAACAAAGGAGTGCTTTTTCAAAAGATAATTGTAACTTTGGGTTTTATAATGATGAATACAAAATGTTTTCAAAAATATTTTTTCATGATTTAGATTTAATAATTTTTAAATGATCTATCTTCAATGGAGTTATGTTTCATTTTTCACCCTTTATTATTCTTGTATTATGTGATTATTATTTTTTATCAAGATTTTGGTATCAAATGATTTAGTTTATCATATTATTTTATATATTTTGGATGTTCTATGAAACCCATTTTATTTCCATGGTTTACTTTTGAAAAATTAATTATTTCCATTTATTTGTTTTATGAACCAAATATTATTTCAATGGTTCATTTATGATGTGAAAATTGAATGATTTTTAAATATCACATATATTTTTGGATGTAGGATTATTGGTTTCATTATAAACCAAGGATGGTTGGTTCTATAATAAACATATGATGTGAGGTTCAATTATAAACCTAAGATAATCAGTTATGTTATAAACCTCTAATGGGTGGGTCCATTATAACCTCTAATACATTTCTCAATAGTTTATATCTCATCGGATAAAGTATCTATGAGTACATTTTAGTTTCTCATAGGTGTGGTAACTTATAGTGTGGGTCATGAAATTATTATTCCCTATACTAACATATGTTCTGTATTTGAAAGATGATTTTAATTATTTTCTTATACTCACACAATGTGGCTCAGGAAAGTAATGTTTCCCTATTATAATATTTTTTCCTCCATTAAAGGTTGTTATTCATTATGATCATATTCTCTAATAATTAAAGGTTTGTGTTAAATGCTTCTTACACATGAGTCACGACCTGTCCCAAAGGGGCCCGTGTCGTGACTAGCCAAAGCCCACCTCCAATAGGATAGGGTCTGGTGACTAGCACTGAGTAGGAATATCCCACAAATGGGAGGCATTAGCCTAAAGTACCTATATGCATGCACACATCTACAAGACACAAATAATGAAATGTAAAAACACTAAGTAAACAATGTATGAAAACCACTATATCCCACAACTAGAGTACAAGAGTGAAATTAATGGAATGTAAACCAGGATAGAATGCAAGACCACTAAAAAGAGTATGTAACCATAAGTACAACTTGTAATAAAAGAGGTACTAGGAATGATGTCTGAAAAGCTGCAGGAAAACACCTCAGTCTATCTGGTCTCCCAAATCACAGTCTGGTCCTAGTCTGCCAAGGACTGCATCAAAGGGTCGATCATCTTCACAAGACACAACATGTGTGGGAAAATCCCATGTGGGGGTGAGTATAACAATAATCAATAGGATGCCCCAAAACCAAAAATAAAAACCACAAAATAATACCACAAGGGAATACCACAAAGTAATACCACGAAGGAATCCCATGAAGGAATACCATAAAGGAATACCACGAATGAATACCACAAAGGAATACTATGAAGGAATACCACAAAGTAATACCATTAAGGAATATCAAAAAGGAAAACCACACAGGATTACCACATAGGAATACCACACAGGAATACCACACTAGAATACCACACATGAATACCACAAAATATTACCACAAAGGAATACAACACAGGAATACCACAAAGGAATACCACATAAGAATACCACACTGGATTACCACACAGTGATACCACATAGGAATACCACACAAGAATTCCACACATGAATACCACATAGGAATACCAAATAGGAATACCATATAGTAATACCACACTAGAATACCACACAAGAATACCATACAAGAATACCACATAGGAATACCACACCAGATTACCACAGAGGAATTCCACACAGGAATACCACATAGGAATACTACATAGGAATAACACAAAATAATACCTCACAAAAATACCACATAGGAATACCACACAGAAATACCACACCAGATTACCACACAAGAATACCATATAGAAAAGTACAGTCAGCTCCACCCAGGACTACCACACAAGAATACCCCACAAGAAAGTATAGTCCACTCCACACATGTATATGTCTATATTATATATAATAAGAATATCCAGATATTCTCATGATAAACACTACTCCTTCAGGAAGTATTAACCAACTGTCATCCATGGGAGTCTTCTCAAATCACACTCGTTCTTGGAGAACTCACTCCTCGAGACATGATATCATAGGAGACACACAAGAATAGGTATAGATTCTTTGGGACCTGCCCAAATGAGAGTGTATTGGTCAAGAAATATTATGATACCATAGAGATGGTATCCTACCCAAACATTCTGGGGAATAACACTAAACTAATTTGGATCAATTCACAATGTAAGGGATCACACCCAGTTACACTAGGGGATAACATGGACCCTACTGATGAGTCCCTCTAGGTAGAGGATCATTACCATACTCACAGAGGTTATGCAATTCCAAATACACCACTAGGGGTGATATAGGATTGCACACCAGTCTTGGGGAGGTATACATAACTCTATCGGGGACTCTACCTCTAGAGGGGATTACAATCTAGTGATTTGGATGTAATATAGTACTGAACACTTGAGGAAATTACAAAAATAAATTCTCTCTATCAATATTGTTCCAATCTAAAAACTCACCACATTATGTCATAATTTTAATCTCAACTTCAGGGTCCCAAAGCCACAAACATCTAGTCAAATAGACATACCATTTGAAAGTTACAGTAGTTTGAAGTTTCAGAAGAAGGGGGGTCACTAGGCCCATGGACTGACCACATGATCGGACCACTAACTGTGGTGGTCAACCACCGCTTTTGGTCTTCTCCATGGTCAAATGTAATTGGTCGATCATGAGACCACCTCAGGTTGACTCGAGGTCTGACCCAGATTCGACCCAGTCTGCTAGGCCGACCCGACCCACTGGGCCAGACCTGGCCCCCTAGTATTGACCTGGCCCTTTGGTCCTTTTCCACACAGTCGTTAGTTGTGTCTCATGCGGTCACTGCCACCTCCACACCCCACGGACCTACCGCATCCCATGGCTCACCATCTTCACATGAAGCTACCCACCAAATCTCATAGCCTGTCGTCACCACTATCGTCATATGTGGTAGCTGCTACAACCACCGCCCACGGTCACAACACCGATGCCACATCACCTTTCTAGAACACCAAACCTGCATCGGTGGTCCCTTCCACAGACCACTGAGAAACTTCTGATTCCTGGAATTTGAAATGGCCATATATTTGGGTTCCTTGGGTCCCGATCTACACAATCCCAGCCTCTATTGTCAGTTTCCACCAATTTGACAGTCGGATTGCATTTGGAGCCACCCAGCAAGTCGAAACGTGGCCATAGGGGTATAATATTGAATAATGGAAAGAATGGGGGAGATAAAAGAAAAAATAACACCTGAAGGAACAAACCTATTCCTTTGTTCATTTCAGCCTCAATCCATTTCTGTTATAAGGATAAATTAATAGGAATCAAATAAATCTCCCGATAATCTTGCAGATAATATCCCATCCCGCAACAATGATCTATCATAAAGCCAATATTTTTTTTATTGGTCTTATTTCATCATATAATTAAATAAATAGGTAGAAAAATACAAAACAACATGCCCTACCTTTATTTTATTCAATCATTTATGAATAATGATCGTTGAATCATGTTCGTTGGCGAGATTCATCAAATCTGAGGTTACAACGATTGATCGACCCATGATCCACAACATTGTTTTCATTCTTTCAAAAGAATTCTTTATGGTTCTCTCTAATGATACTTCAGATATTCCAAGGTTATGTGATTAACCTTGTAATTCTAACATAAGTATATTTTTTAAAGAAACGAGTTGCTACGCCTCTGCATCAATAAAATAATTAAATTATTTTATTCTCCTTATGTCTTGCAACAACTTTTTCACAAATGTACCACGCCGATTAAATTTAAGTCATGCATAGGGAGAACACCACATTACAAACTCAACTATGGTATCATATTTCTAATCCAATTCATCGTTCATGAGTTATTATGATTTAAAATAATAATAATTTTATTTAATTATTTTAATTATGGTAACATCCTTAGTGACGTTTTCTACATATTACCCACACTGACCAATGTTAAGTCACACCTAGGGTAAAGACTCCATTGTGAGCTCAATGGTGCCCTCATATTTTTGATCTGAGGACCCGTTTAAGAGTTATTCCACTTTTCCAAGAAAAATGCATGGTCGTGCAATTAAAAGTTTAATATTTTTCAAACAATTGTTTTGGGCATACTAGGCCTCATAATATCACTCCCTCTTAGAACCTAGTCTTGAAATCAATATATATAATATCTAAAAATAGTATATGTAAAATCTGAGATGTTAAGTTCTCCCTACCTTCGGGATTTACATCCCCAAAAGCCAAAATAAGGGCTACTCAAATAGATGAGGGTATTGAGCATGAATCTGAGCGTTCCTCTCCTATGTGCTCTCTTAGAGATTCTAGTGCTACCACTGGACACACACCAATGGAATTGATCACCCTCTAAGGATCCTCTTCTGTTGATCCTGAATCTCCATCGGGTACTCAGAAAAAGTCACCCTATCCTCGATGTCTAGTCCACCCCAATCGATGACGTGTGATGGGTCATGCACATATCTCCATAGCTACGACATGTGGAAGACATTGTGAACCTTCTCCAACTACAGAGGTAGATCCAATAAGTACACCACCTTGCTAACTCTAAGTACAATCTGAAAAGAGCTGATGAATATTGAAGATATCTAAATGTGGTTCGACTTGGTATGCCAGTAAATGATCACCCATATGTAATCGTGTCCCCTAGATGTACATGTTAAGATTATCACAAAGTATATAGATATCCCATCCCACTCCAATTCTGGAACCTCAAGGGGTTGATTTAAACCCACTGAAACCTGGTGCTCATCCTTAACCTGCTAATAAGTAAGGCAACAAGAGACAAACTCTGTAACTCCTTTCTTCATCTCTAGACACCAAAATTGATATCGGAGGTTCTGGTATATCTTCGCCACTCCTAGATGTACTGCCAAAGGGGATTTATGGAACTCCCTTAAAACCTCATCTTGCAACACCATTGGTACAACTTTGCATCCTCTAAAAAGAACGATGTGCTCCCCACATTTTGAATATTCATCAGGAGCATGTCATGTGGACAACTGATCATGTAGGGTCTCGTAGTTGGTATCCAAAATATGTTCCTCCCTGACTCTCTGTAATATTGGAGGGGTGAAAATGATCGACTTGAGGTAAGTTGCTCTTTATCCATCCAAAAAGGATATATGTAATGAGGAAAACTACTTTGAAGCCTCCTTGAACAACAACAAGCTAGATCTCCTACTAAGAGAATCAACCACCACATTCCCATTCCTAGGAGTATAGACAATCTCGAAGTCATAGTCTTAGAGTAACTCTAGCCAACACCTCTGTTGATCCACTCTAACTCTGTCACCACTAAATTAAACTGAGGACTCATAACATCCATTGCACCAATGGTTAGTCTATTCAATTGATGAGTAATCGGTTCCACACTCTAATGTGTGATTCTATCCCGTGCTACTTGTATTTCATTTTCACCAACAAGGAAAACCTTATTCCACAACTAAAAAAACACTACACTCTTTTCCTAAAATAGTCAATATAAGCATGAATTGTGGATAACCAATCCATACCAAAAAAATATTTTGTAAGGCCTTGACGCCGCTCCTAATAGATCCCAACTGAAACTCTCACCTCCAGGAGTCGGGTCACACTTTCGTCACCAGTGCATGATCATTGGTTCTCCTCTAGTAGGAGTCTCTAATAATATAAAAATGACCTTTAACAGTGCTAGAATATTCCTTTATCAGTGATAAAAAATCACTGATAATTTGAGCACGGTTAAAGGCCCGAAGCTTTTATCAACGCTAAAAAAGCATTGTAAAAGGCCCCTTTTAGTAGTTCTTTTTTAGCACTATTAAAGGGGGTCCTTAACAGTACTAAAAAAGTGCTTATAAAGGCTTTACTAATAAAGGGTATATAAAAAATAATTTCCCATACCCCACCCACCCCACTTCATCAGCGCTTACCACCCCCCCCCCCCCCACTCGTACCCCTTAATCAGCGCTTCCCCCACCCCCTTTATCAGCACATTAGATAATCTCACCCTCCCACGCACACCCTTACATCTAGTGAGTTTCAAACCCTAGACCTCCAATATATACATCAAATCCTTTTCCACTCCCCTATATTGTTTTGTTTCAAATTTTATGATATATCTATACATTTATATATATTACATTACATTTTTTATCCATATATTTATATATATGTTTATATATATGATTATATATTAATAAATAGATTTTATATGTAAATATTTTTAAATATTTATTTATAAAATTTAATTTTTATGTGTTAATATATAAAAAACTATATTTATATTATTATATATCTGATTATAAATAATAGTACATTGTAAAAAATGATAAAATTTAAAAAAAAATATCAATATGAATGTAATACTTGGTAATAAATTCAATTCCCAAAAAAAAGGGAAAAAGAACCCCATATATGAGCCTGAAAATCCAAAAAATGTTAAAAACAATCAGGGTATGTTGATTAAAAATCAGTTTTGGAGGCCTTATGGACCTTTTTTGCCTCAAAAGAATGTTATAGAGGTTTAAATGTGTCACTTAGGGCATATATCTCATCGCAGGCTTTGATTTGATATTTTTTAGAGCCCAAAGAAACACCCGTATCAAAATTTATGGTCGTTTGAAGTTCGAGTTACATTTTCAAGTTATTTTAGATCTTTTATTAATTTTTTTTTATTTTTTTTATCTTCAAATTGATATTTAATATCTATTATTTGGTAATAATAATAAAATTATTAATTAAAAATATTTTTTAAAAATATTTTATAAGTTATTTCCACTAAATATCTTATATATTAAGTTTAAATGCCAATTTACCTTATCTAAAACATATTTTTAAAAATATATATTATATTCAAAACAATATAAATATATTAATATATTAATATATTATTTTCAATGAAATATAATTTTTTTAAGTATACTTTTATCATCACTGGTAAAAAAGCACGGATAAGAGACCCCATTTATTAGTGATTGTAAAAAAGTGCTGATAAAGGCCCCTCTTTAACAGCACTAAAAACACTGTTAAAGACCCTCTTTAATGGTTCTTTTATCAGAAATGAAAAAGGGGGTATTTAGTAGTGTTTTTATCTATTTTTATTAAATCCTTGTTGTTGGATAAAACTATTTTTGTAGTAGTGCTCTAAGCATGAGGGTTGAGTCAATGGTTCAACCGGAATCTCTGAGTCTCGAACAAGATTCATGGCATGAAAAGAATGACTGTAACATGTGTCTATCAAAAGATAATCTGAAGTAGAAAAGATACAGATCATACCTAAAATCATTAATGGATCCCCAAGGTAAAATGCCTCAACTACATGCATTTGTCCCCTCCCCTGTCCTCTTGATCCCTAAGCCTAGTGTGGACCACCTGGGGGTGATGGTGGTAACATGTTGAAGTGTTGAACACCTCCCGCTTCTCTACCAGCTCCTCTGACATGTCCACCACCCTCTGGATATGTCTACTCATATCGATGTCTCTACCTATGTGGTCCATCTACAATCTATTTGTCATTATTATTATGGGTTGGACAATATCAGGTGAGATGTCCCATACCGTCACATGAATAGAACCACCTCTCTCTAGGATTATTAGACCCAGCCTGTGAGCCCTAAACTACGGATCCTCTATCCTAGGATCTCATCTTGAAATATCTCGCACATCTAAGTCCCTAAGAATGATGTCAGCTCCCTGTTTCCAAGGTCTCTTCTACTAATTTCCCACTACTGAAAATCATTGAATGTATCCTCTTAGCTAAGAAACTTCCAACCATCAAAGCTTGCTCAAGCACCCCACCATAAGTAGGAATGCTCATAGGAATAACATAGGCATGGATTTCCCTACATAGACATCACTCGAAAGTCCAATCCCTAAAGTACAGATCATATATCATATCCATCATGTACATGGAGAGGTTGGTATGCCTCTATGAATACTCAGATACCGACATGTCATTCTTCTAGAGCTATAGATGTTCTTGGATATGCATATGCATTTGCTTGTAAGGTGAGAAATCTTCTCTGAAATGGTTCTCAAACTCTATCCAAAAAATATTCACCTCATCGTAAAATCAGTAACAAAACCCCACCATTGCCCTACTGATCCAAGTAGAAGGACCATTACCAAGACCAAGATCTGATCTACTGGTGTTCTGACTAGATGGAAAACTCGGGTCACCGCCTTAAGCTAGTCCTCGACCATCTATGTGTCGGGCTCACCACAGAACGCCAGAGTTCTCAACCTATAAAACTTTTTTAGTCTGATTAGGATGCACACCTCATCTGCTAGTAATAAAGGTACCATGTGTTGATCTACTAGTGATGGTATGGTTGGTAAACCACCTAGAGGTGATATCTCTAGTAAAAAACCATGTATTGATGCCTTATCACCTGGTGGATCATCCTTGTGATCACGTGGTGGAATCCTAGATGGATATCAACATAAATACATCCTGAAATAAAACAAGATGTACCATAGTGAATTGAGTATATATGGGGATCTGACTCAAGAAGGACATGGAAAACACAATCATTCCTATATGATGCATGTACCATTGTTCTCTCTGTAACTAGTGTTTTCATGTACTGATTTGAAAAGTAGGTTACTAGAGTTCTGGTGTATGGATATCTAAGTCACCAAACCAACATTGGAGTCCCTATCAGGAAATATAAACTTGAAACACTTAACACTATTTCCCCAAACCAACTTCATAGGCTCATGGTCCTAAGGTAGAACCGGCCACCTCTGATACCACTCTATCACGGCCCTTCCCAGAGGGCTCATACAATACTACCCTATTCTAGCCTCCAATAGGCTAGGGGCTGGTGACTAGCACTGAGTAGGTGTATCCCACAAATGGGAGGCATTATCGAAAATTATCTATATGAATGCACACATCTCCAAGACAAAAATTCTGAAATGTAAAAATATTAAGTAAAAAATACATGCAAACCACTATATACCACAACCATAGTACAATAGTGAAAGTAATAGAAATTAAACTAGGATAGAATAAAATCCCACCAAAAATTATCTAACAACAAGTCTAACCTATAAGAAAAGAGGTATTGGGACTGTTGTTTGAAGTCCATAGGAACACACCTCAGTCTTTCTAGTCTCACAAAGCACTATCTGGTTCTGGTATGCCTTGTCAACCATCAAAGGGTCAATCATCTACACAAGACACAACATGTGTCATCAAAGCCCGTATAGGGGTGAGTATAACAATACTCAGTAGGACACCCTGAAACCAGAAATAAAAAACACAAAGGAATACCATGAGGGAATACCAAAGGAATACCAGGAAGGAATACCATGAAAGAATACCACAAAGGAATACCACAAAGTAATACCTATAAGGAATACCATGAAGGAATACCACAAAGGAATACCATGAAGGAAGACCCCAAAGTAACACCACACATGATTACCACATAGGAATACCACACATTAATACCACACTGGAATACCACACATGAATGCCACATAGTATTTCCACACAGGAATACCACATAGGAATACCAAATAAAAATACCATACAGGAATACCACATAGGAATACCACACAGGAATACCATAGAGGAATACCACACAAGAATACCATATATAAATACCACACAGGAATAACACACAAGAATGCCACATAGGAATACCACAGAGGAATACCACATAGGAATACCACACTAGAATACCACCCAGGAATACCACACAGGAATGTCACATAGGATTTCCACACAATAATACCACATAGTAATACCACATTGGAATACCACATAGGAATACCACATAGGATTACCACACAGGAATACCATATAGGAATTCCACATAGGATTACCACACAATATTACCACATTGGAAAGTATAGTCAGATCTATACAGGATTACCACATAGGAAATTATAGTCATCTCCACATAGGTATATATCTATAGTACATATAATAGTAATATACAGATATACTCATGAGAAACACCACACCATCAGGTATTTTTAACAAACTATCAACCATATGATTCTATTAAAATCATGCTCGTTCAGGTATAAATCGCTCCTTGGGCCATGATGTCATCGGAGACACTCATGAAGAGGTATAGCTCCTTTGGTCCCTACCGAAATGAGAGCGTATTGGTCAAGAAATATTATGATACCACAGAGAGGGGATCCTTCCCAAACATGATAGAGAATACCACTAACCTAATTTGGATCAATTCTAAACATAGGGGATCATGCTCAATCACACTATGGGATACCATAGACCCTATTGATGTAGCCCGATAGGTGAAGGATTAGCACCCTACTCATGAAGGTTATATGATTCCACATACTCAACTAGGGTGATAGAGGATCACACTCCAGTCCTAGGGATGGATTCCTAACTCTATCTAGGACATGGCCTCTATAGTGGATTACAATCCAATGATGTGAACATAATACCATACTGAACCTTCAAGTAAAGGATTAATGGAAACACTATAAACATATACTAGTCCAAGAAAAAAACTTACCACATTATGTCAAAAGGACTATCTCAACATCAAGGTCTCAACACCGTAGAAGGCTTGTCAAATGGATGTACCGTTAGAAATTTATAGCAGTTTGAAGTTTTAGAAGAAGGTGGGTCATTGCACCCATGGATCGACCGCATGGTCAGACCACTGATCATGGAAGTCAACTGAAAATGGTCGACTATGTAACCCCCTCATGGATGACCGTGCTGGAGCATCTTCAGTTTTCATGGTGGTAGACTGCTATGGTCGATCATCCCATGGTTGACTGTGTGACCGCCCTGGGTTGACCCAAGGTCTGCCCAGGATCTAGCCTAGTTCGCTAGGCCAAACCAACCCACGGGGCCCAGTAAACGCAGTCTCTAGCCACGTCCCACCTAGCTACCTTCTCCTTTTCACCCCACAGCCTTCTTCCTTCACACACGGCCACCCTCCATGTCCTACGGCCTTTCATTACCACCGCCATCATCTCTAGCTGCCACAGCCTTACCTTGTCGGACCGTCATTCCAAAGACACACCGGTGGTCCCTTCCATAAACCACCTAGCCACCTTTGATGCCCGTAATTTGAAATGGTCATAGATTTGGGATCCTTGGGTCTCTATCTACATAGATATGGCCTCTTTTTTGTTTGCCTCCAATATGGGGGTCTACTCACATTTGGATCCACCCAGCAAGTCAAATCATGGCCCCGGGGATCCAATGATGAAGAAAATGAAGAACGGGGAAGAGAAAAGCACAATGAATTCCCAAAAGAATGAACCTAGTCCTTTTTTTCTGACAGCCTCAATTTGTTTCTGTTAAATGGATAAATAAAGGGGAATTAAATAAAACTCTTGATAATCCCATAGATAATATCCCATCCCGCAACAACGTTCGATCCATGGGTCAATATATTCTTCGATTGGTCTGTTTTCATCATAGAATTAATGAAATATCAAGAAAAACTCAGAACAACATGCCTTACCTCAATTCAGTTTGATCATTGATGAAGAACAATTTTTGTGTCACATTCATTGGCGAGATCCTTTGAATTTGAGGATGCACCGGTTGATCGATCCACGATCCACAACTTCTTTTTCATTCATTAGAGAGAATTATATAGGGTTCTCTCCAATGATCCTCTAGATATTACAGGGTTATGTAGCTAATAGTGTAATTTTTTCATAAGGGTGTTTTTAAAGAAACAAGTTGTTGTGCCGTTGTTTCAATAAAACAATTAAATTACTCTATTCCCATTAAGTCTCATGATAGTTTATTCACAAACGAACCGTGCAGACTAAATTTAAGTTGCTCCTATGTAAAACAACACATTATTAACTCAACAGTGGTCTTGGATTTCCAATATGAGTCCCCATTCATGAGTTATTAGGATTGAAAAAGAAAATAATTTTATATAATTATTTTATTTACAGTTACGTCCTTAGTGACTTTCTACAAATAACCCATGCCGAAAACTACTAGGTCTCACCTAGGGTAGAGATTCCATAATGAGCTCAATGGTGCCCTAATATTTATGATTTGGGAACTCATTTGAGATTTATTAAATTTTTCTAGGAAATCCTCACATGTGTGCTATTGAAAGTTTAATATTTTTAAAACAATTCTTCTAGGAACATCGGGCCTTAGAATCGCACTCTGTCTTAGCGCCTTGTCACAAAATAAATCCATATAATATCTGAAAATAATAAATGGAAAATATAAGATGTTACAACATTTTATAGATATTTTTTTCCAGGTTGATCTCTTTTGGATTTAATTCCATACACCATGTGAATTGAGGTTCACTTATTTTTTATGTTTATCACTCGTGATGTTATAATATTTTGATTATGCTTATGTTTTTACTTATTCTAATGAACTCATCCTTTAAAAAAAAATTATTCACCCTATATTTAGAATTTTAGATCACCCCTATCTTATTTTAGCATTTCCCAAGTTATGTGTTTGAGTTTTACTAATAAAATGTCTATAATATGGTCTCTTGTAGTGCCTTTAAGAATAAATGGTTTCAAGTATTTTAAAATGTAGTGATTATGTTACTAGTCTCCAAAGTATTTGAAACTATAGGTCCTTGGGATATTTTTATTTATAAAATGTAATATTTATATCATTTAAAAGATGAAAATAAAGGAATTTTTATCCTAGTACACTATATAACTATTTTGGTTTAGTGTTTGGTTGGAATCAGGATCGCCAAAATATAGTTGTGAAAGGTATATCTTTAAAATCTAGTATGACATATAGTCATATTAGGAGGAATATTTTGAATAAAATGGTTTACAATATCAATATGTTCCTATTATAAAGGAAAATATGTGTTTTATAGTCTTACCCATGATTGAAAGTAATAAATTATATCTTGAGTCATACCCTTAACTATTCTTCATTAGTGAGTAGTAATTAAAATTAAAAGGAAATAGTTTTTTAAATGTGGTATAATATAATGCCCTGATATTTTAGTATAAATTTTCCTATAATTAAATACTATGTTGAATATATTTATCCACATGAAACACCAAACTAAAATAAAACTATGATACATTTTATTAAGAGAAAATCAAAAGTATTAAAATGTGACTATTATAAATGTAGTTGTTGAATTAACGGGTATAAATAATGGTATCCACATCATGGAATATATATTTAAAATAACATAATGGTCATTTTTTATAAATTCATTAATAGAATTCAACTATTGTAGCTAATTAACTAATAAGATCATTTTGTGCTTAAAATTTACTTTTCAAAAAAAATATTTTTTAGGCACTATGCATTTTTTATTTTAAGAAATTAAATATATTATGGTTAAATGGTGATAAAATGTATTTATTATAATAATTAGGGATTAACACTAATTTAATTAATAAGTTATAAGAAATAATTATAAGAACCATTAATATTTAAAAAGACATTTTCCAATAAAAACAGCTTTTCATTATGTTATGTATTTACATTTAAAATTTAAATTAAAAAATTTTAGAGTCTTAATTTTCTAAAATGAATAATATTTTGGATTCATCCTAAAATTTAATCATAGGATTAATTTTTATTATTTTTTAAAAAAGACTGATTTTTTGGTAATGAGTAAAAAATGTCATTTTTATAAATACTACGACTTTTATGGAATCATTAGGATATAATCATGACATTAAAATTTATGAAGCATTTTTATTAACCAAATATTTATTTAATAAGTAAAATTATAAATTTAAATGATAAATTTTAATTTATAAACCCATGATTAATATTTTGGAACCAAATTGTTATCTTTCTAAAAACTTGTTTTTATGCGTTATACATTCAATATTTTAAAAGTAACTTTTACCACTTTAAAAAATTAAATTTTATAAAATAGTTTTAATATATGTATTTATAATATTCAAAATCTCTAATAAGGGTAAATTTTTTAGTCAATAAAATAATTTACTGATGTTAACAAATTAGTTATTTTGGTAAAAGTAAATTATAATACAAATCCAAATTTAGGGAAAGGGCATAAAATATCTCAAAAAAATTGTATATAAGAGTTTTTTCAAAAAATAATCCTCCCTTATCTATTATTTTCTAATTTTTGAGACACTTGAATTTAAAAGATATGTGATATTAATATAAAGTTATTGGTATTTATAAAATCACCATCCCTCTCACTTATAAAAGGATTCATTCACCACCTCACTTATCCACAAACCATAATCCTTATAGCTCAAAAATATTCTACCCAAACCACTTCCCAACTCCCTATCCTTAGTTATATAGGTTCTATTCTCACCAAAATACCATTCTATGAAGTCTCAAGTATTTGTCCCCACGAGTATGGTAAAAACTCATAATCACTCCATTTTCATTTCTATTTCTTTCTTTCTTCATCTAATTCCTCCAAATATATTCTATATATGATAAAAAAATTAAATAAATTTCATAGGTATAATGAAATTTTATTATTTTAATGGAATAATAATTTTCTTTCTTCCTTAAACCCCATTAAAAAAATATAATCATCGTTCTTGTGTGTGTGGACTACCACCTCCATGACAATGTGTTTCAATTTTTCATCATCTCATTACATGGATGGTTAAAATAATGTTTTTAATTATTAGATATTATTTATATGAAATAATTATGATTCTATAATGATAAATAATTATCTACCACCCTTTCTTTCTATCCTTTGAAAAAATGAAAAAGTCACATATGTGTACGTGCAAACTACCAACTCCATTAATGAAATGTTTTATTTTTAATCATTTCCTTATATATATGATTGTAAATATATTTGATAAATTTATATGAAAATAAAAATTAATATATCTCATGAATATTTTTCTGAAATGATGACACAAAAATTAATGATTATTATAATGTAATTTATTAATATCATTAAATTATTTGAAATAAGCTCATCACTGATTTCATCTTCATGAATCATAATTAAAACTATCATTGATTTATAATTTAACTATATAAATAATTTGGGAACTTATATTATAGTATGTTGAATAATATTGTAATTATGATCTTTTATTCAATGAATGGGGTTTGACATTTCTATTTCAGAACATGCATGAAGCTACTGAATTTACTAACATCCAATGATGAAAACAAACATTAACTAGATAATGAATGTATAAAAATGACTATAATTAAATAAAATAAAAGTTAATATATATGAATAAGGTTCTTAAATATGTTATTAAGATGTTTGTATTTATTTTATGGGAGGTTAATTCACTTGTGTGGTATTCGAGACTTAAGGTAATGGTTTCTTATCTCAAACTTACTTATTGAGACATGTTTTGTATTATACACTGGTTTTATTTAATACAATGTGTATACCACCTATTTAAAATATTATATCAGGATTTTATTTATATTTATGGTATTTATATTTTCATTTTAATTTCTTTCTTTTAAGATAATGTGATTTAAAAGTTACCAAATCCATAAGGGTTTTTTATTTCACTTTTCATTCTATGAGACATATGTCTTATTCACCACATGTTTTATTTTGTGTGGTGTAGATACTAACCTATGGTTATTTTTATCATACTTTCATTCAAATAAATGTTTTTAAAAAAAATCTTAATTTCTATCCTTTATGAGATTTTGATTCTATAAATACCAATGTTGTAAGGGATTTCATTAACTCAAACGCCATTTCTTTGAGTTATAATGCTTTTACTTGAACTTAATTTATTCAATGTTTACTTTATTACATTTTAATATTTTATTATATGATTATATATATTTATATTTATTTAAATTTAAATTTTTAATTTCAATCATCTTCCTTGATAAAAATGTTTCTCATAAATGTATAATTTTGTTAAGAATAATTCTCATCCAATTTAATGACTGTTTTCCTCTATATTTATATTCTTTCATACCACCAATGTTCTTCTTAATTATTTTGAAATATAAAAATTTATTATATATTATGATCATCATATCACTATTCAACCAATTTTAAGTTGAATTTTTGTAAACTTTTTTTATGATGTGGGTTTTAATAGATGTATTTTAAAAATGTTTAAAGGTTTTTCCTTCTCTCATCATATATTAATCTTCCACTCCACATTTCCTCTATAAAAACTTTATGTATTTTTTTTAAACTATTACTGATTTTAATTTATCAATAGTGTTTTCAAAAAAAATCATGTCAACTTCTTGAAATAAACTTTTGAAAGTTACCCATAAATTCATCTTTATATGATAATGTTAAAAATTGTTTATTAAATCTCATTTCATAATTTCACTTCAATTTTACTCTTTTCCTCTAAAATATATATCTCTATTAGAATAATTTTTCATGAATCAACCTTTAAATTTCCTTGTTAAATACTCATTTTAGGTTATTGAATTTTGGGTATCAGCCGATCTAACACTTGAAGTCATTTCATGTGATGATATTTTGAATTGTTATGAATCTAATTTTATTTGCAAGGGTTCTTCATGATATGATATGTGATTGATTTTTTATAGAATAAATGTTTATATTTTATCATTATGGGATAGGTGGGTCCTATATTTCTCTTTAATTCATTAGTAAAGTTTATTTCTCAGGATCTCAAAAGTGTATGCAAGAGGTTATTTCAAGCCCAAGTATCCATGGGTGGTCAGCACAAG
This sequence comes from Viscum album, assembly GCA_963277665.1. Lineage (NCBI taxonomy): Eukaryota > Viridiplantae > Streptophyta > Magnoliopsida > Santalales > Viscaceae > Viscum > Viscum album. The sequence goes on from OY728159.1 coordinate 1,495,216,554, forward strand.
CCCAAGGGTACATGAATTGTAATCCCAATTCCAAGGGTATATGGGTGGTAATCCCAAGATATATGGTATAAAAATGTTAATCCCAATCCAAATAAGGTATACATGTGGTTATCACAACCCTACTGATGTTATATGTTTATCGTTTTATATTCAAACATGCCCATAATGTTATGATTACCTATGACTATACTTATGCCACATTTCTATGTCATATGCCTATGTTATTCTCTATTTAACAATATTACTGTCTCATTTTTTCACATAATTTTTTCATGGTATTTGTTTAATAATTTGAGATTATATTTCCTTCTATTATATATATAAATCTTATTGGTTTATATTTTTATAATAATATATTTCCCTCATTCTCAAATATCTCAAATACTTATGATCTAATAATTTTGATGAATAATTGATAATTTATTCCCTTATTGAGTATTTGAGATCACATTATTCATATTTTTTCATTCACTAGATTTTAAATTTATTTATAACCTAGAATATGTCTAGAAGGTGATCTAGTAAAATGTGATTTTGTATAAATGATCACAAGTGTTGTAAAATAAGTTTTTTATGTATCTAATATTAAAATATATTAAACCTAATGGTTCTTAAGATTGTATGAGATTATTTTGAGGTTTAATATTAATATGATATATATAAAACTTTATCTTGGGTTATTTCACTTGAAATTAAATCCAGATTATAAAGAATTTTTTTTAGCATTGGACTTGGGAGTACAAGTCTAGAAACCTTAGATTATGCATCCTTTTAATATATGTCAAAAGTGAATTTGTATTTTGATCAAAAGGAAGCATTTATGTGGTTTTACATACACTCCAAAAAGGTATTTTCAATGGATTTTGATTAAAATGAACCACTTGAGGATGCCACATGAACTGAAACTCGACCCAGTATACCTCCGTCTCGAAGGGAGTTTCCAATACCCATGGGATAAAAACTAGATCATGGACTTCAAATGAAACACTTTGGGAATTATTTCTACCTAAATTCAGACTTAACACAATAGTGGATCATTTACAAAAAAATCAGTTTGAACATCCCATACTTTGGATGTTCATTCAATATTAAGTATTTGAAACCAAAATAAACACATGAACCAATGATTCATAATCAATAATAATGATTTAAACCATTTGAATATATATAAAACATCATCAATAAATAATAAAATATAGCATGGAATAATATAATACAATAAAGGAAATTTAAAATAGATTCAAGGGTGGATACCTTGGTTGATACGTTGATAAACCCAAAATAAAACAAATGAACCTAGTTCAAATCCAAATCCAAGAAAACTTGGGTTTATCAGCACATCCCAACTCACACAACATAATCCCAAAGAATGAAACCCAAATACATCTAAAACTTGGAAACTAAAATATATATAGTTGTGAGCTGAATAGACTAGTAGGTCACCAAAAACTAATTCTATGCAATCCCTTTATATAACTTTTCATGAATGATAGTTTGAAAATACACTAATAAATATATGTTCTTTTATTTAATAACCCATAAATAAAAAACCCAAATTCTTGTTTTAAGGAAAAAATTAACATTTAAACCCAAAGAATTTATTTTCAAAAAAAAGTCTTATAAATTATTTTTGGAAATACTTTTCAAAACCATTCTTAAAAACAAAACAAATGTCCCAATTTTTTTTCCAAAACATATTTATATATAAAATTTTAAAAATATTTCACAAACACACCAACCCATAGATAAAATATCCCAATATAGCAGAACCTCAACATCAAGAAATAATAAATAATATAAGTGCTCTACTAGTAACAGTCATAAGAAATTATGATAGATAAAATAAATTACCTACTTGAAACCACCTATCAAGGCAGAAGCGTTATGGGATACTAACCTAGGAATCCATATAATATGATCCTGAACTGTAGATAAGCACCTTAGGTTATACTTAAAGAACCTACTCATCCTAGTAGTCACTTTGAACTAGCCAAACCCTAAACCATCCCCAGAGAACAAATCTACTATAGAGAATCATCTAGGTTCACTCATCAACCTAGTTCCAATCTATCTAGACACAAGTTACACAAGAGTTTTCATACATTGAGGATACAACTTTGTTGCCTAGAATTCCCATGAAAAAACAACCATGCATAAAGGTGAGAAATAAATGGAAATTAAAAATGAAAATGAACAAAATAAATAGCTCACATCTCACTTCCGACACCATCACATAAAACATCTCAGATCATATCATAAATCCATCAAAAAATAAAAAACCCACAAAAGGTATAAAAACAAGGGGTATTTATCAGTGTCTCATGAGATATTAACCCATTTTATAGTTCCAAATATCCATTTACACAATATATAACTTTTTATGTTGAATCATCTCCTTTAATTTGAAATTTAAAATTTTCAATACTTTGAAAACATTTAGGAATGCACCCTTTTTATGTTTCAAAAATTTCTTTAAAACTTGGTTTCCTCATATAAAATACAAAATATGGCCTAAACCCTTTATTTATCACAAAAATCCAATTAAAATTCTCATATAAATTTAAAAAAACACTTGGAAAGCTTAAAAAAATTATTCAAATAATTTCGATTAAAATACATAGAAATCCACTTGTGTTAAACTTGTAATTCTCTCAAAAAGTATTCCAAATTAATCATAAAAATTATACAGAGATATAATTTAATTAAAAATGAAATAAATTTCCTCAAGAAATTAATCAATTTAAAAATAAAGAGTAAATAAACAACTACCTCAATAATTTAGAAGGGTTTCATAACAAATCACCTTCCATGATTAATGCCTATATGAGTCAAAAATCACCCTACATTGTTCCTAGATAAGAAAATCAATAGGTTAGAACCAACCCAAACCTGAATCCTAGAATGAGACATGGATTAGGGTTAATGGAAAAATATGGAACCTAGGAAAATGGGGATGAATGAAGGAGTAAGTGAATAGAGAATGAAAGAGAGTATTTACCAAGGGAAGCACTTGAAAATCAAGGGATGAGACACCCAAATTTATGGAAGAGGGAAAGGAAACCCTCCTATGGATCTAAGTAGGTTTGTTCAAGAATGAGGAATAAATTAGGTGAGGGTGGGAGTTAAAATTATATAGGGGAAAAGTAAAATCAATTCTTAAGTGATTTTGGGTAGGCTATGGGGTTTGGATGCACAGCTTGGAAAACTCTCCATGAACTATGTGGAAGCCAATGTGAGAAACAAAACACTTCATATGGTTTTCTTGGAGACACCACATGGTTAGTATAATTGTGTACTAACCTTGATCCCATCCAAAAACCTTCCAAAATTTTGAAATTTTGGCACCAAACCCTCAGGATCTCACTACAACTCAAGATAACATGAAATAACATAAAATTACTTTAAAAAACACCATGGTGACATTGAAGGGTCACAGATATCCCCATAATATTGCTTTATTCCCCTAGAAATCCATCAGTTAAAATATAAGGTAGCCAAAAAACTAAAACATTCCCACCTAATTCTTTGTTTTTTGTAGATTAGTGATAAATAGAAAATATATCATCAAAGGAAACTACTCATAAGGTCCACCATAAAAATTTTCCAACAAGTATTCTCAAAAAATGTGATAAAAATACTTAAACCTAATATAAACACTCCAAACATAGACAATACACAACCATTTTACAAAATTTTCTCATATAATAGAGATTAAGAAATGGTATCACCAACATTTAAAACTTTTTTGAAAAGGTGAAATAAAAGGAAACACTTCCAAGAGTAAACTACCTTCAAGATAACCTCATCCATAAAATACAACAACCGTTTTAGGAAAACTAATCAAAATATATAAAAGATAAAACCTGCATAAAAACTAAAATCCTTTAATGAAACATATCTTCACACCATTGATAATTTCATTCACACCTTCCTGATAAAAATAGGTCAGGCTAAACAACCATAGACAAGATGCATGATGAAATAATAAGGTCACTAACCTTGGACCATCACTCCATAGGGGTATACTGGGATCTTATCTAGTGGGAACCGTCTCATGGTGACCCCTAAAAAACCATCACCCAAAAGGTATTACCAAAGGGAAACTTAATTCCTAATTACCTTAGAATTTACTAAAAGGCCTCCCATGTTTTACCAAATAAAAATCTCACCACAAATAGATAACCTTAAAACCACAGATAAAACACTTCAAAACATGACCATGTACAAAATCACAAAAACATAAAGAAATAAGATTGCACCAGCCAAGAAAAACATAACCTCAAATAACTAACATACCATAAGGAATGATCAAGAAAACACCCAAATATATTTATCAAAAAAAGGCCTTAACAAGATCTAAATCCAAAGGGAATCCTAAAAGATGATCAAAAAAGCATCCCAAACATAATTACACCTTGGAATTATCTTAATAACCCCAAAACAAAAAACCTCTAAAATGATCTGAAAACCTATAACACTGCCTTACAGAACACCCAAATTAGGAACCAAGAAGTGAAAACATCCCAATCCAAACACTCCATTCAAAGTCAGTGTGGTTTCTGAAGGTGGTGGAAACCACACCAAGAAATAAGAGGTTCTATCCTAAAGGTAAATTTAGGGACTATAATTCTATTCTATTTCTTAACAATTATTGGAATCGTACTAAAATAACTCATGACATGAACTCATCCAATCCATTCCTCACTATTTAAATTAGGGTTCCAATTACATCTAAGGGATAAAAAAACAAAACACTCAGTAAATAACACATTCATCACTCACTATATAAACATTCTTTTAAAATCACTAACATCTTAAAAATGAATTTTGAAAACTTATTTTACAAAGGAATGAATTAAATTAAAAAATAACCCTTATTTTAGAACCAAAATATCTTTGGAAACATGAATATTTCATTTTCAAAAAAAAATCAGTTAACAATATCACTAAAATTTTGAGACCATTTTTTCACTCCACTTTAAAATTTCAAATCCAATTCTTTTATAAATTAATTTTATTAAATTTACGATAAATATCATTACCATTTTCTAAAAATTTAAAAATTCCATAATAAAATCATTCACATAAGAAACATATAATTTATTTTTAAGATGTACCATTAAAAAAATTTAAAATTATAACTTTCAAGAAGGCCCCTTTTTAAACTCAAAAAATAATATAAACATCAAACAAACAAAATAAAAAAAATCATAAAAGAAAACCCCATATAAAATCCAAATAAAACATTTAAAAACACAAAAAACCCTCTTCAATTCATATCTAAAAAGTGATAAATAAATTAGGAGTATTCTAGTATTAAGAGGTATCAGAACAAAAAAATTCTAAGGGATATAGAGTTGTGAATGGTTTATCAAAATGGTTTTTCAAGTCTTGAACCAACAATGAAATAGACTCTAAGATGTTCAGAAAAACATTTGAATGGACTATACAAGGCTTGAAAAACTATTTGGACTAACCATATAGCCCTATTTAAACATTTTTTTCATCCCAAAATTCTCTAAGACTCCCAAAATCACCTTAAAAACTCATCAAAAATCTGTATACCATCTTTTTACACTAAAATTTCGCAAAATAGATAAAACCTAAAATCAAAATAAAATACTCAAGCCATGAATACCCATGCAAACTTGAGGTTCTAAACTATAAAGAGATTTTGAGGCCTTCCCATGCACATACCTCTCAAGTTCTAACATCCCAAGCTCCAAAATACTATGAAACCTCCCAAAATAATAAAATATAATTCTCAATAACATAGGCCCTGACTATGATCCAAGGATCTAATAGAATTTATAATGAACCCTACTAGGTTGTAATTTGAACCAGTACCCAACCCTATCTTCCATTGGCCCGAATGTAATTTCCAATCCCTAAGGCTAGAAACTAATGCCTAATTACAAAAAAGAAAACACATTGGGAATGATTTTACACTCAAATCAGAGTTAACACAACATAAAATCATTACCAAAAAATCAGTATGGACCAACCATACATTGGATACCCATTCAACATAAAGTATCCCTAAATAATAGAGTATGTTATAGTATTACATGACACAAAATAAGTTAATAAAAACAAAGATAGGTGTGTTTTTATTGTCCAATACATCTATAAACCCAAAATAAAATAAACGAACCCAGCATAAATCCAGCTCTATGAAAATTCCATTTTCACACCACGTCACAACTAACCCATCATAGAAATAAAGAATAAAACCCAAATCTATTTGAAACCTATAACCTACAATATACATAAGAATGAGTTAAATATCTAAGTATGTCACCACCCACTGAGTTTATATAGTCACTTTATATAATATGTCATGAATTCTAGTTTAAAAATACACTAATGAAAATACGTTTTTATATTTCACATACCATAATGAAAACAAAACATAGTTCTCATTTCAAGAAACAAAAATTTTCTAATATTAAACAAAACCCCTTTCCTTTTATATAAAAAGTCTTATATTTTTTTGTAAATCTATTTCAAAAAAAAATTGAAAATAAAACCAAATGTCCCAATTTTATTTCCAAAATATCTTTCCAAATAAACTATTAAAACCATTTCACAAACACACCTACCCAGAGAAAAAATAACATAATATTGAATCATATTAAGTTAAATAAGTAAAAAAATATATATATATATAAGTGTATTTAGTAATAATCATAAGGGGGTATCATAGATAAAAATAAATACCTTGTGTGAAATTCCCTATCAAGGAACAAGAATCATTATATACTAACCTAAAAAATAAGGTAATATTATACCAGACTGGTAATTATATCCTTATGTTAACCTAAGAGAAACTACTCATACTAATATTCCCATCAAATTATTCATGTTCTAAACCTTCATAAGATCATGAATCTGACATGGGGAACTAACTGAGCACACTCAAAAATCCATTTCCACTCTAGCTATACACAAGAGACACTAGATTTTTCACTCATCCAAGACACTACTTAGTTACCTAGAACTCCCATGACCAAACAACCAAGCAGGGAGGTGAGTGGTAATATAAAGTAAAAAATGTAAATGAGAAAAAGAAATATCTCGAATCTCACTTCCAACACCCTCACATAGAACATACCTGATCACAACATACATCCATCACTAAATGATGAACAACCCATAATGGCATAAAAAATTAAAGAGGCAATCAATGAGGGTATCACAAAATATGAACCCATTTAAATGTTCTAAATAGTAATTTACACAAAATATTACTTGGTATGTTGATTCATTTCCTTTATTTGAAATTTAAAATTTTCAATAAATTAAAAGCATTTAGAAATGAAACATTTTTATTATTTCAAAAAAATCCTTAATATTTGGTTTCTTATTTTAAAACCCTTAATATGGAATAATCACTTAATGTATCTCAAAAATTAATTTAAAAAGACTTAGGTAATTTAAATAAACACTTATCATTCATAAAAAAAATAATTAAAAATACTTCAATTAAAATCCATAGAAAAACATTTGATCCAAGAATGGAATTCACTCAAAAAAAATTCCAAGTTCACTATAAACACTATACATAGTAATAATTTAATTAAAAATTAATTTAAAAAATACTCAATCACTTAATTAATTACAAAATAAATTAAGGTAAAATAAATAACTACCTAAATAATTTTTAATGGTATCCCAACATGTCTCCTAACATTGATAATTCCCAAATGAGTCATGAATTACCCTCCATGGGTTCTAAGAAATAAAATACCTATGTTAGAACCAAAAAAAACTGGAAACATATAATTATATAGAATTTGGGGTAAATTGTGGAAGGAAAAAACTAGGGAAATGGGTAATAAGTAAATAGTAAAATAATAGAGAAAGAAATAGCTTATTTACCTTGGAAAACACCTAAAAATCAAGGGAGGGGGCTACCAAATTGAAGGAGGAGGAGAAAATTTTTCTAGGGCTCTAAGGAGGTTCAGTAGAATGTGATAGAGAAGGGAATACATGATAGTATTTCAAATAATAGAGGTTAATAAGGAAAAACAACTTTTTAAGTGATAATGGGGAGGTTGCATATGGCATCCCACCTTTTTATTACATGAATTTTCATTACATTTGACTACTATAGGATCTTTAAAAGTTTAGTGTCTTGGAAATAAGGTAGATAATACATGAAAACTTAAAACATTATTCCATTCCAATTGAAAGATTTATTCAAGTTTAATATTAAGTAAATTTATTACATCTCATAACCTGGGGACATACATCAAAGGAAAGGGTGAGCATAAGGCCCAGTAAGGGAAAACATGGGTAATAGTTTACTTGTGATCTTGAGGAATATCAATAAGAACATTAAGAAATACATAAATGCATGATAAAGAGTAATATAATAATAATAATAACATGAATAATAACTTGTAAATGTGGCTATAAAATTTTCTCTAGTCATTCATAAGCATATCAACAAGTTTTTTCACCATGGTGTTACAAAAATTACCAATGTTATTCACCAAGGTATCGTAAAACATGTCATATCTAGAGATTAAATTATTTACCCGATTAATTGAATAGATATAAAGGATAAACCTTTATATTTATTAATTAATTTGACCCAAAAAATATCATAATAAAACAATTCATAAATAATCTGTGGAGAATAAAAGAAACGGGTTTCATTTCAAAATCATGGTGTTTTAGAAAGTACTTAAAAACAATATCCTTTTTTCATTTTAAACCCATGGAAAATGCTGGTGGGTTTCATGTATGTTAATCCCAAAATTAAATATATAATTTTGAAATCTATGTTAATACCACTATATAATAAATTGGTTTGGGTATTCACAAAATAAAATATAATAATTTCTCGATAAAAAGAGATAAATTTTGTGACGAAAATATGGCTCCATAACGGGTATGAAACATGGTTTCAGAAAAAATTAAAAATAGGGGGTTAAGGGTATAAAATTCATAAATTAATATTAATACAGTAAAGGGACAGAATAAAATATATATAAGAACATGGTATGGTAATTTTAAATACATACCACATAAAAATGAAACATGAAAGGAAAAGAGAAGTTGAGATTTCTCTTACCTTGAAGAGTGACTTATAAACTAGAAGATCGGGACCTTGGGGGATTTAGGAAACCTTGGGAGGACTCCTTGGAAGGTAATACTATTATATATTCGTGTATAAAGAATTGGTAATGAATGGAAATGAATAAATGGGTGGGTATTTATAGAAAAAGTGAGGGGGGTTTTATTAATTTGTTAGGACGCCTTAGTAGTGGTATTTGAAAAAACATGGGCATGCCCATGGTATTGTCCACTTGGGACACATACTAAGTTAATTTAACAAATAATAGTCTACCATCATTTTAAATTAATCACTATATCATTATGACATAGCTATAATGTCATTAAACTTACCAAAAAACTCAAACTGTATTTTTACTATTCATGAAAAACTAAAGTATTTTATAAAATTATCATAAATTCACACTAAACTAATATTGATATTATGAATTCAAAAATTAAATTTATTTTATCATAATAAATCTCTAATTATGATAAATTTAACTTTTAACTATAAAATACTTATTTATTAAAAATAATAGCGGACAAAAAGTGCATTGTAAAATTGTATAGTGAAATTTCTGATACTTGAAAAACTAAATTTATTTTATCATTTATAATTAAAAATAAGTATTTTCATAACTCTATTTAATTAACATAAGAATTATTAATAATACCCTTGTTTATTATAATAATTATATCTTTCTCAAAAAGTATAATTTATGTCTAAAAAATAAATTTATCAGAACCCATCTCAATTTTATTAAAGAAAAACTATTCTTAAAACAAAAAATATGGAACAAAAAATTTATTAATATAAAGGGTATAAACTTTATGTAACTAAGGCCTTGAAACATAACCCTTTATAACACCTATGTACGACTTAAGGGTAAGGTGTTTGATGGTGATAGAATCATTGGGTGGCTCGGATAACATCACTAGAGTGGTAATCTCTACTAACTTGAACTTATCACATAGGTCATTTCATTCAAGATTGACATGTTGAAGCTCAACTTGGTCTTGGTAAAGTGTGAAGCCTAAAGACACTACCTCACTCCCATGTTCTAACAAATGTGATTTGTACAGAATGACTCTACTAGATGAGTCCATCGACTCTTCTTCCTACATCAATTAACCATTATCATTTCTATTTATAAATAATAACCGTAATATTAAGAGTATAGTTTCCAATAGTCATATTAACCAACAGTCATAATTGACCAATGATTATATAATGGTCGAAACCCAATGATACCATTAAAATACAATTATTTAATTATTAATGATATTTAGTTTTTTGTGTAAAATAATATAACACACATTTTTAGGAAACAACTATTATTCAAAATGTTTAAGTAATTACATTCTTCCCCCCTTAAGAAATTTAATCCCTAAAAGTTTAACTCGTTCTCTCAGTTGAGAAAATGTGAGGGTACTTTTGCCTCATTTTTTCCTCCAGTTCCCACATTACTTCTTCATGTTTATGGTTCCTCCACAACACTTTAATGAGGTGTGTAGTCTTTTTTCATAGAACCTTGCCTCTACGGTCTAAGATCTACATAAGATGGTCCTCATAACAGAGGTCATGTTCAAGTTGTACCACCTCCAGATTCAGTACATGTGAAGGATCAAGTATGTAATTCCTCAAGAGATATATGTGGAAAAAATCATGAACTTAAACTAGATTTAGAGGAAGTGAAAGCCTATAGGCTACTCCTCCTATGCAATCAAGGATTTCACAAGGGCCAATGTACCAGGGGATAAGGTTCCCTTCCTTCCCAAATCACATGACTCTCTTCCATAGTGAAATTTGAAGGAAGACTTTTTTTCCAACATTAAACTCAAAATCCCTTAAATTATTGTTAGAATAGCTCTTTTACTAGCTTTGATAATCCTTAATGTGTTGTTAGATGGAATGAACTTTTTATATCATTTCTTACACAAGATCGGGCCCAAGAAGCTTTCTCTCACTATCTTTATCCCAACAAGTAGGAGTTCTACATCGCTTCCTATATAAAGCTTCATATAGGGACATTTAAATACTATAATGAAAGCTATTTTTGTAAGATAACTCAACTAATGGGATGTTTTTATCCCATCCACCTTCAAATTCCATGGGGCATGTTCTCAGCATGTCCTTGAGTATTTGAATAGTCCATTCATATTGGCCATCAGTTTAGTGGTGATAGGCCATACTGAAATTCAATTTGGTACTCATATCATGTTGAATACTTCTACATAATTTTGATGTAAACCTTGGATCATGATTAGAAATGATAGAAAGTGAAACTCCATGCAGCCTTACCAATTATATCATATATATCTCGGTGAGTTTTTCAGGAGAGAAATCTTCTCAAATAGAGATAAAATGGGAATTCTTGTTGAGATGATCCACTATAACTCATATCTCATTGTTTTCTTTGGATATTTTTAGGAGAATAGTGAAAATTTACATAGTATTATTGTCCCAATTCCATGCGGGTATGGGTAGTGGTTGTAATACCCCTTTAGAAAGTTGTATCTCTGCCTTCACCTATTGACACACCAGGCACCTTTTAGTTTAGTCAATGATCTCTCTTTTCATGCTATCCCAGCAATAAAGATCACGAAGGTCCCTATATTTTTTATCTTTCAGAATGTATTGAAAAATTAGAGATAAGATCTTCAACCATCAGCTCCTTTATTTCTATAATATATGGAACACATAGCCTTTTATGATATTTTAGTACACCTTCTTGATCAATATTGAACTCATGAAACATCCTATTCTTCACAGCCTCTATCTTTTTCTACAAAAAATGATCTTCTCTTTTAGATTTCTTGATCTTCTCTAGTAATGACGGTTGATAAATAATTTGGGAAAGGTTTGATTATATACCTTCCCTTATGATTCCCATGTCTAGTTTTACTAGGTCTTTGATCAAAGGATCTCCTTGAATCCTCATCATTGATAGAATAAAAGGTTCCTTCCTACTTAATACATCAGTGACTTTGATTTCCCTTCCGGGGTGATAATGAACTAAACAATCATAGTCTTTAAGAAGTTACAACCATACTCTATGCCTCATGTTCAATTCCTTTTTCATGAAAATATACTTCAAACTTTGATGGTATGTTTATATATCACATTCTTCCCATAAAGATAGTGCCCCCATATCTTCAAAGAAAAAACAACTGCAGCTAGATCCAGGTCATGCATAGGATAATTCTACTCATGAGCCTTTAACTATTAAGAGGAATAAGAAATCATTTTTTCATTTTTCATAAGGGTACACCCAATCCCTTTCAGATATTCATCTCTAAAAATAATGAATCCTTCTTCTATAGAGGGTAGAGTTAACACAAGTGCAGTAACCAATATAATCTCTAGTTCTTAGAAACTTTATTCACATTCCTTTGATCAGATGAACTTGACCCATTTTTGAGTTAACTTGGTTAGTGGATTAGAAAGTTGTGAAAAAAATTTCACAAACCTCGTATAATATCCATCTAAAACATAGAAACTATAAATCTTAGTTATTTTTATTTGTTGAGGCCACTCCTCCACAACCCTTGTCTTGGAAGGTTCAACTAATATTATTTCATTGGTTATAATGTTCCCCAAGAAATCAAATTTTTGTAACCAAGACTCACACTTTCTAAACTTTCCAAATAACCTATCCTTCCTCATAGTTTTTAGTATCACCATTAGATGATCCTCGTGAATTTTGGAATATATCAAAATATCTTCAAAAAAACTTCAACAAAGTTATCAAGGTAGTCCTTAAAGACTCTATTAATCAAATCCATAAAAAAATAGGATCATTAGTCAACCCAAAAGTCATAAAAACAAACTAATAATTCTCATATCTTGATCGGAATGTGGCCTTTGGAATATCTTCTTTCTTTACCCTCAATTGATGATAACCAGATGGAAGATCAATCTTGTAGAAGAATTGAGTGCCATGAAGCCAGTCAAATAAATCATCAATTCTTGGAATAGGGTACTTTTTCTTTGTTGCGGTCTTATTAAGTTCTATGTAATCAACAAATAGCCAAATCGATCCATAATTATTCTTCAAAAAAGAATAGGGGCTCCCTAAGGAGACACACTTGTTCAGATTAACCCCTTATCCAAAAGATATTGGTGTTTCTTCTTTAATTCCTCCAGCTCCACATTTTCCATTCTATATAGGGTAATTGAAATTGCCTTGGAACTAGGCATGAACTCAATGGATAACTCTACCTATCTTTCTGTCAGAGGTCCAAGAAACTCCTCAGGAAATACATCAATGTATTTCTGAATGATGGGAACATTTTCTATTCTTATTCTTTCATCCCCTTATTCATATTTACTGAAAAACTATATAAAGAAAGATATGGGTGGTTCTTCTGGACAAAGATTAGGTTGAGATATCTCTCCTCTGAAAATAATTATAGGTTGTCCACTCAATACAACTGATATTTCCTATCTTTTGCATTTTATCTTAGCATTATATTTTGAGAGCCAGTCCATCTTAAGTATAGTGTCAAATTCCATCATGGGAATGACTATTATATTTGTGATTAAATTGTGCTCACCAATGTAAATACTAGAGTTTCTATACACTTATGATGCTTGGATAATCCCAATAGGAGTCTTAACAAATAATTCTACTTCTATTAGTTTAGAAATTGATTCTATATTCTTTTAAAATATGGAGGAAACAAAGGAATGCGTAGAACCAAAATCAAATAAATTAATTTCTATATTTGAGATATAAATGAGAGTACCTACCAATACATCATTTGGAGCTTCAAATTCATATATCATGACATAAAAATCATTACCTTTCTCCCTTGGCCTATGTTGAGGTTGATGGTGATTCCCCTACACTTCCCGTAGATTTGTAAAATTATTTTCAAAGTACCAAATTTTTTCACATTTGAAGCATTGTACTTCATGATTATCCTACACCACATCCCCTTTTTCATTACTATTGATAATTTGAGGCCTCACCTCACTACGACAGTTTTTGAGAAATATAGACTTCTCTTCAAAACTTGTAACACTTACTTCTCCTGAGCAGGTAGTTCTTTGAATGATTCTTCCCACATTTGTTACATGTGGAAAGATTCACTTTCTTTCCACCTCTCCCTTGATCAAAGTTCCTCCTTAGGTTTGGCTCTAGATATCTCTTCTTCTCATTCAATTTTTGATACCACTACATCTCTCCCAACTCTAGTTTGACCTTCATATCACTTCGTATGATTTCTTCATAGCTTTAATAGTCTTGGTTGTATAAATTCTTTTGTAGATGATGTCTTAGTCCACTAAAGAATCTATCAACATTCCCATTTGGATCCATGACAAAGCTATAGGTATAACAGGAAGTTATTATGATGTTAATCTCATAACTTCTAATAGATTCATTCTCTTTTTACTTCATTTTGAGAAGTTACTTCTTCATTTTCATTCTCATCGAATGAGGGAAATACTTATTAAATTAGATTACCATGAACTATTCACACTCCAAGGATTTAATCTCCCATATTTCCCTAATGTTTTTAATCATTTCCAACCACTAATAAACTTGTCCCTCAAAATGGTACACATCCAGAGTGACTTTCTCTTATTCTAAACAACAAAGTATAGATTAGATCTTTTCTATAGAGCTTATCCACTATTCCACAATCAATGTTTTAGTATATCCGCTGAATTTTGGTGGTTGTTGACACATACAGGAATCAAGATAATGTTGTTCCCTTCATCGTGAAACTGGTCACTCATCTTCATTCAAGTTATTGCCCATAACTTGAGTTAGTTGATACATTATTCTCATGAATGTTTCCATTCCAACTTCCATCAGAGGGTCGTCAGCGTATGGTCTGTTGCGCTCATCATTTAAATGGTTCCTCCTATTTCCCTGAATTTTATAAAATAATATAAACTTAGTGAGAAAAATGTTTATTTTAATAATATTATAACTCTAAAATAATTTTATGTCTTAAAACATCTTACTTAAATTTTTTATTCATTAAAAGAAATTAGATTTTCAATAAATCCTTCAAAATAGTTCATAAAATGCTTGTGATTAACCAAACATATCCTCCATGAGTGTCAAACTAGGAGTTAAGTAAGGCATATTTTTATGCACTAGTTACCGTTCAAGTCTATCTAAAAGTTATGTTTTTGGTTTTACCCCTAGATACATTGTTTCCATAGACACATCCCCTTATTCGTATCCAGGTAGGGATTTCTTTGCTCGGAAACCACTTACTTAATATTTCTCTAAAATATCATGATGTTTTCCTATATTTAAACTTTCTTATAGGGTTATTTATAGAGTTGTAAAATTATAATTTCAAAAAATAACTAAATTTTCCTTTGATACCAATTATGGCATCCTAAATTTTTATTACATAACTTTTCATAAAATTTTAGAAATAGATGATCTTTAAAAGTTTAGTGTCTTGTAAATAAGGTACATAATACATGAAAACATAAAAAAAATATTCTATTACACTTCAAAGGATTATTAAATATTAATCATAACTAAATTTGTTTCATCCCATAACCTAGGTACATATATCAAAGGAAAGAGTGAGCATAAGGCCCATTTAGGGAAAATAAGGGAAACCATTTAATTATGATCTTGAGGAATATCAATAAAAACTTGAATAAATACATAAAGTAATTAAAAATAGGCATATAATAGTAATAAGAACATGAATTATAACATGTAAATGTGAATAAAACATTTACTTTATAAATTCATAAGTATATAACCAATGTTTGTCACCAAGGTGTCATAAAAATTACCAAAGTTATTCGCCAAGGTATCGTAAAACATGTCATCTCTAGAGATTAAATTTTTTACCCAATGAATTGGAGAACTATCAAGGTAGACCCTTAATTTTTATTAATTAATGTGAGCCACAAATATCATAATAAAACATTTTATAACTAACCCATGGATAATAAAGGAAATGGGTTTCATTTCAAAATCATGGTGTTTTAGAAAGTTCTTAAAAACAATATCCTTTTGTCATTTTAAACCCATGGAAAATGAATGTGGGTTTAATGTATGTTAATAACTAAATTAAATAGATAATTTTGAAATCTATGTGAATAATCCTGTATAATAAATAGGTTTAGGTATTCATAAAATAAAATATAATAATTTGTTGATGAAAATAGAGAAATTTCGAGGCGAAAATCCAATAGCATAATGGGTATGAAACATGGTTTTAGAAAACATTAAAAATATAAGGGAAAAGGGTCTACCATTCATAAATTACTCATAATATAGTAAAGTTATGGAATAAAATGGATATAATAACATGTTATGGGAATTTTAAATACATACCACATAAAAAGGAAACATGAAAGGAAAAGAGAAGTTGAGAGTTCTCATACCTTGATGAGTGACTCCTAAAACTCAAAGATCCGGAACTTAAGAGATTGAGGAAAAATTGGGAGGACTCATTAATATCATTTTTTCATGGATAAAGTATTTTTAATTAATGTAAACAAATAAATTTTTGGGTATTTATAGCAAAATTAAGGGAGATTTTTTTTTAATTTCTGAGGATTCCTCAGTAGTGGTATTTTCAAAACCATGGGCTTGCCTATAGTATTTTCCCATAGTATTGGCCACTTGGGACACCTTTTGAGTTAGTTTTACAAATAATAGTCTAACATGATTTTAAATTAATCATTGCATCATTATTACATTGCTATGATTTCATTAAATTTACCAAAAAACTCAAACTGTATTTTTACTATTCATGAAAAACTAAATTATTTCATAAAATTATCATAAATGTACCCTAACATAATATTAATATTATGAATTAAAAAAATAAATTTATTTTATCATAATAAATATATAAATATGATAAATTTAACTCTTAAATATAAAATACTTTTTTATTAAAAATAATAGCATATAGAAAATGCATAGTAAAATTGCATAGTGAAATATCTAATACTTGAAAATAAAAAAATATTTTATCATTTATAATTAAAAAGGATTGTTTTTATAAATCTATTTAATTACCAAAATAATTATTAATAATACCCTATTTTATTATAATAATTATATGTTTCCTAAAAAGCATGTTTTTTGTCCGAAAAAAAAAATATCAGAATCCATCTCAATTTTATTAAGAAAAACTATTATTAAAATAAAAAAGACAGAACAATAATTTTATTAATAACAAGGGTTTAAAATTTATGTAACTATGTCATTGAAACATAACCCATTATGACACCTACATATAACCTAAGGGTAAGGTTTGTGATGGTGATAGAATCATTTGGTGGCTCTAATAGCATCATCTGAGTGGTAATCTCTACTAAATTGAGCATATCCCATAGGCAATTTTGATCAAGATTAACATATTTAAGCTCGGATTGGGATTAGTCAAGTTCCAAGACCAAAGGAACTAACTCCCTCCCAAGTTCTGACAAATGGGATTTGTACGGCACGACTCTACTGGATGAGGTCATCAACTCTTCTTTCTGCATTAATTAACCATTATCATTTCTATTTATAAACAATAACCATAATATTAAGAGTATAATTTCCAATGGTCATATTGACCAATGCTCATATAATGGTCAAAACCCGATGGTTACATTAAAATATAGTTAATTATTATTAATGAGATATAGATTTATTGTTTAAAATAATATAACACACATTTTCGGGAAACAATCATTATTCAAAAAGTTCAGGTCGTTACACTGCATAGTTTATCCATATGATTTTCCTAAAGATGTGCCAACTATGTGGGATCCACTACCTATAACAAAACACTTCACACAGTTTTCCTAGGGACATCGCATATTTTTACTAACCATGTGGTAATTTTTAACCACCCAAAAACCTTCCAAAATTTTGAATTTCCATCCCAAAACCACCTGAAACTCATGAAAAATAAATATGACATAGAGTTACAAAAAACAAAAAAACAATAACACCATAGTGACATGAAAGGTTTCACAGTAACCCCCTTCAAAATATTGGATCCTTTTTAGTAAAAATTCATACTTTTCGAGGTGTTAGAAAAGGTGTGAAGAGTGTATCGGGGTTATAGTGATCTAAACCACTATAAATCTATTATTTATTTACTATATTATTTTAGACACTTTTAATTTTATATAAACAAATACACCCCCACCACTATTTAGTATCATGTCTATTTTAACTTAAAAAATATCATTAATCACCACTCACCTAAATTCACTATATTTATATACAAAAATCATTTAGTCTGCTGTAATATCTTATGATGTTTTGTAATTAATCACTTACTCCTTATAAAAAATGAAATTTTACAATTAATACCAACCATGTGTAAATCACTATATCATTGAATATAATAGTTGTGGCTATCCTCAAAATAAATTTTGTGCCTTTTATTCTCTTTATCAAGTTTCTTTTTCCAAATTTTAAGAAATTTCTTCACATGAACCTCTTAATCACATTACAAGTACCTAATTTTTTTCTTTCTTTGGATCGACTTATGTGATTAAAAAAACCTTTCAAATATTTTATATCAGTTATAATTTTATTATCTTTTATCGGAATAAATGAATTAGAAAATTATGATATTTTTCTCATCTCTTCATTTATAATGTCACTCTATTTTACTTACATCATAATGAAATTATTAAGTTTTGAATTCAATAATTTCATTTTAAATGTTTCTTATGATTTTGATAAAGTAATAAGAAAACATAAACCATGAACCTTAAGTTAAAACTTGATACTCATTATATCCAACTGGTATATAACTCTTGATAATTAATTTAAGTGATTCTATAAAGGAATACCATGATCATACTTTAAATATATTAACTTCTTGATCATGTGAATAATGTTATTATTCATATTTCAAGAATAAAACAACTATAGATTGGGAAAAGGTAGTTACACGTGTATCTTACCATTCATAATATTTCAAATGTTATCATTAATCGAGAACTTAATATATCCATAAAATTTTTAGTGTTTTAAAACACATTAATTGTTTTATTTAATTTCTATCTTTATATAGTAATAATAAATGAAGAAATTATTTAACATATAAAATATCCCCTTTCTTTCCCTTTTAAATGTGATAATTAAAATAAATTTATTTAGTAAAATATTGGTACTTAAATTTTATTCCACTATTCACATAAAAAATATCATAATCTGGAATCCTTATTCTAATACCACTTTTTGGGTTTTGTTATCTTGAATGAATATTCCTTATGAAAGATTTATAAAAATCAATAAATACTAGAAATAATAATAATTCATAATAAAAAATAAATATTAATGAATTTAATGAGATAAAATAATGAGTATGGAGAATTATGTAATCAGTAACCAACTCCAAATAATACAAATAATAGTCATAGATAGTTAAAAATCATACTTATACTCAAACTTCTTTTACAAATATTTAGTAGAAAAAAAATCAATGAAAAGCACATTCACTTATGATGTCTCTATAAATAATATTTTATAACATGATAGAATAACCACTAAAATTTCATGATATCATACACTTTTCATGATACTCATTATGTAATTGGATATCATTTTCACCCCTTGAACATATGACTAATTATACAAAGGATTTATCTATTTTTTAACCACTTTATTAATGGTGCAACCACACCAACGTGAATTGAACAAGAAAGTAAAGTTATAACCTTAGTTTTTTCCTTTCATCTTGGGTTCCCTATAATCTTTTTATGAAGCAAATCAATTAATATTATTACATCTCATCATTCAAATATCAAAAAAGGAGCATATACATATATATAATGAGATTCCTCCATTGAAATTGTCTAACCCTCTTCTAAATATATTTAATTTTTATTATTTTATCCATTGATATATAGATACTTTCTAAGTTATTATTTATAAGAACCATTAAATAATATATATCTTAAAGAAAAAAATTCAACGAAACAAAATCAATAACAAGTGTAATACCAAAAAATAATAGCAAAAAAATATATCATTAATTTTAAAAATATGATATGTTTAACCATATAAAATTTTATTTAAGATGTATAATGGTGACTTTCTTGGTGATCTGTTCAAGAAAATTAAAGTCATTGTAGACTTTCAATTTTTTTGGTTATTTTGTTTTTTTTTATTCTATTCTGATTCCTTTGAGTTTTATATGTTATTTTTATTTTTTTTATTCCATGTACTTTAATTTAATCTAGATATTTTTTATTTTATAATGTTATTTTATTTTTTTTATAAGAAGGAAAGAATCTATAATTGTTAGTTTTGTTGGAAGTTTTATAATTTGAGGAGTCAAGCCACCCATTATGGTTGAGGTTCATAATAGTTGATATGATCCTCTATTTTTTTTATTTTATAGGATTTGAGTTTATTTGTAATTATAAAAATTATGGTGGTGTATTTTTTTGATTTTATTTTATATATTATAATTTCTCCTATATTTTATCTAAATATATTTTTTATTCAATATTTTTTATTAGTTATGTTATTTTTGGGTGTTCCATGTTGTTTTAGTGAATTTATTAGAAAACTAAAAAATATATCCCATCACACCATTAAAATTCCCTAAAAGGTAAAAAACAAAAAATTGACTCATATAGTTATAAAAAAATCTATAAAAATCAACTAAATATTAATTTCATGTTCCAATCATCCATTGTTAATATTTTTTGTGATCTTAAAGGATATACTCTGTAACTCATGATATAATTAGGGGTTCCCATTGGGATATTTCATTCTTTATTGAGAGGTTTGTTTCATTCGACGATTCTAATAGATACATTCTTTGTCTAAAATTTTGAGGTTTTCTATCTAGGTATTTTTTGTATCACTTATATTTTTTTTCACATCTAGGGTTTTTTTTTCATCGCATTTGGGGATATCAATTTATACTTAATTTTGAATGTTTTAGGGGTTTCTTTTGAAGTATTTTTTTATCACTTTGATCATTTATCCTACTCCATCTATAGATTTTGGGGTCCCTGATAGATGAGGTATGAATAAAATGAGTACCTTATCATGTGGTGGTGTATCTATAGTTTTAGAAGTAGATGAGGTTTTGGATTAGGACATATTATGACATACATTAGTGGGAACTAGTTTATCTAATTGATCTCTTAATAAAGTAATGGTTTAATAAATTATTAGAAGAGTTTGGAACTTGGATTCACATAGATGGATTTTGATGGTGAGTGGAAATAATTTTCTTATTTTTAAATTATCCATGTAGTTAATTAATTATAAAATTATGAATATGGGTATGTGGTTATACATGGGTCAATTTTTGATGTTAGAATAGTGGGAAACTCATTTATCTCTAGTGGAGATTGATTTTACCTAGTACTAGATAAAAATTTAAGTATATAGTATTCCTTTATTATATGTTTCTAAATAAAATCCTTATTTAATAACTCATGAATTTTTAAAGGTATTGGATATTTATATTTCATTGGTGTGGAATATAGGGGTGTAGTATATTTTTATAGCATAGGATAATGATCATGTTAGGTGTCCATTTATGATAAATATTATATTTGGACTAAGATGAATGACAGGAATTATGGATTCATTTTAGACATAAATGATTATTATATTTTTTTAGTTTTATTGTCATCTAATCCATTCATTGAAGGATTATTATAGTGGGTATTCTTCTTTTTTAAATTCATCTTTTAAGCTAAAGAATATATTCAACCCCTCAATAAGGGTTGATATGACTAAAAATACTAATGGGTTCATACTAAAGGTTTTATCAATAAATAATTTTGATATGGTGGGTTACGCAACTTAAAATACAATCATAGTGATAAAATGTTTAAGAGGTAGGGATTAAATATTATCTATTTTGAATTAGATAAAATTGTGGAAGGTGTTCTTAATTCTATTTGTATGGGGAATTTTTAAAAGGGTTGTGGGAAGTGGACCAAGGTACTAGAAAGATAATGGTAAATAAATAGTTCTTGATAAATTTGATCTCATTTATCAAGGTAAAAATTGATCTATGAAGGAAGATGTGGGATTTTTTGAGATTCCAGTTCTACTCTTTAAAAATATTTTTTCCTTTGATGGAACATTATCGGTTGGTTGTGATTTGCCTTTGGGGTGAAAGAGATGTCAAGGGTTTCTAGATCTTCTTTTGTAAAGTGAGTGAATTTAGGTAAATCCTTGTGGTAGTTAGCTAAAATTAAGAATAACTATCTTTTGTCAAGTTTGGGGGAATTCACATTATCATCTATTCAAATGGTGGTTGTTATGTCATGCTAGAATACAATAATTTTGATGTTTTATTCTAATATTTCATCAATAAAGGTATTTTTAAAACCCTATAAGGGTCCATGAAACTACAAAGTTGGAACTACCGGGGGATAGGTAACCCATGGACAATCTATGAACTCATTTTTTGAAGATATAAAATCAAGATATAGTTTTACTTATATAAGTATATCTTTGGAATAAATAATTTGAGAAATTTGGGATATGTTTAAGATTTAAATTTCGGATACGTGATCCTTCTAATGGTTGTTAAATGGATTTGATTTTACTATGTAAAATAAGGTTAGACATAAATTTATAGTTTCACTCATACCCACATACTGATATTATTGGTCGTTTAGTGGGATAGGAGAACAGGTAAATAGTTATGGGATTTTATGTACACAAAATATGCATTGAGAGGCGCCATTTTTTAAAATTATATAAATCTGGGGGGTATTAACAACTTATATAGTTTTTTATTGGTGATTTTATTAAAAAAATAGTAATATAGAGAATTAGGTATCAAAATAGGCCATGATTGAAAATTTATAATTTTGAATAATTTTTAGTACTATGAGACTATATGATCTTGGATTTCAAGGCTTTCAATTTACTTAGAAAAAAAATTTATGTGATTAGATCATCTCTTTGATATAATTGATTAAGTTTTTTGTTTAAAGCTCATCACATATAGTGGGAATTCTTGGATCATAAATCATTATCAGTAGTGGTGGGAAGGGGTAGGGTTGTTCAATTTCAGAAAAGGATTTATGTTAAAAGAAATTAGTTTGATGAAATGATTTTGTAATGTGATTAAAAAAGATTATATATGGTAGATGGATGGACACCAACATCTTAATTGGAGTATAAAATTTAAAATTTTCTAGAATAATTAAACATTTGAAATAAGGATAATGTTGGAAATGTGTAGAGATGGATAATAGAAAAGAATAATGGTTTGTAAGGGGTACACCTATAAACACCCTGACCCTAGTATCTCATATTTGGTGGTTACTTTATTATATTGGTATTAAATACAAGAAATTGAATCCCAAAGGACTGAATATTTTAGTAGTCTTGGTAAACTAGATACATACTTGAATCCCACATTACATTTAGAAACATAAAATACAAAGCATTTTCTTTGGTATCATCTTTATGAGCTCCAGCATATCCCTATATATCAATCATAAATAAATCCTAACATCCTATAGAAATGAAATAGAAAAAAGGGGTGAGATCAGATGCTTAATAAGGGAATGTGTACAACTGAATCTAAATAAGTCTTGAATAATATGGTAGGAGTAAATTATGATAAAATAATGTCATAATCACATGAGTTTGAGACATATTCATGGATATAAAAACTATTCAAATAAACTCATAGAAATCAATAACTAATTTCATAATTATGGAATGCATAATGTCATACATCTAAAACTTACCATCGAGTCCATGTTCCAAGACATCTAAAAATACCATTAAGGCCTCATGCCAGGACATTTATATAAATGGGTAAGTCATTGGCCTAGTACCTAACCTAATTTTTCTCATGAGACCTACCAATAAATCAAGGTTATATGAAATTTTATTCCCTACACATAACTTAATATGTCCAATGACTCAATTATATGAATAAACAACATAACTTAATCAACATGCCTTGAAAATCAATAACTACCTATATTAGAAGTACTAGAATATAAAATATCAGTACTTTAATCATTAAATATGATCATAAACCATCCGTAGATATATTTTGGATGATATCATAAGATTATAAACTTAGTAAAATATAATATCTAATAAAGGATGTTGGTATAGAAGAAAAAACTTTCAAAATCTCATAGGAAAATTTCTTGAGAAAAATACCCTTTTCACTTTGAAAACACATATTTAAAATCTAAAAATTTACCAAATATTAAGGAAAAATTTTTCTTGGAAAATATACATATAATATTATAAAGTAAAATTCAAATCAGTGATTGGTCATGATAGAAGGGAATTTCATTCATGCAATATAAGTTATAAAAACATTCCTTTAACAAAAAAGGGAAAATAATACCTCGTTTGGAAAATGACAAGATTCCTTTTAAAAAATCCATGAAAAGTTAAAAAAATGGGTAAAAATTAATTTTAAAAATCATTTTATAATGTTAAAAACATCCTTTAAGAAATTTTAAGTAAAATAACAACATGGAAGATAAATATTCCTGACGGAGTAGAAAAATAAGGTCAGTTTTCCTTAAAAACATTATTTCGATATCTCGAGTACTTAAAGAGAGGAAAATTAAAGGAAAAATTTTGATTTATAGAAATAAGTATATAATAAGAAAAAAAATTGGTTTAAGATATAAATATCCAACAATTATCTTAGTGGAGACTTAAACATAAACAATCATGAATAATGATAAGATTATGAAGTAAACACTTACCACTTTAATAACTTATAAATAGTAATCCTCTTGAAAGAATAACTTAAAATGAAAAATTAAATACCATAAATATAAATATATTAATTATATAAAATATCAAAGGGAATTATGTATACCGCAAAAAAAGAAATAAGTGGTGAGTATGGAATATATCTCACAGAAGTAGAAGGGAGACAAGAAACCATTACATCAGGTCTAACTCCTTTATAAGTGTTTAAACATCCTTTATAATAAATATATATTTATTATACATATATATTATTGAAATAGACTCACATATATCATACCATATATTATTTACATATAACATTTTATCATCTGTCTATTAATAATTATTTATTAAAATTATTGTTCTGGGTGATAACGGCTTCGTCTTCCATGTATGTTTTGGTTTAATAGTTTTGGTCCTTGTACTTTGATCATGGATATGGAAGGTTATACATATGCATGAACGATGTTTTCACTTTTTGATGGATGGTATGAAAGAAATAAAAATAATAATTCAACTTTATAGAAACATTTTTGTATAATATACATCATATATATTCATTAAATATATCCTTATTGTTATCCATGTAAAGTAGAAATAAAAAATGAATCACATCGCTTTGTGGAGGTGGTAGTCCACATGTACACGCAACCGACGTTGTCATTTTTAAATGGATTATAAGGTAAGAAGGTATATATGATATTAAAATTATATAAGAATTATTATGTTATTAATATCATATATAAACATTAAACCCATTATAATACCCATCTATAAAATATAGTGATGAAAAATTAATCATATCGCTATGTAGAGACTGTAATTCATATGTACGCAATAGAAATTATTTAACCTACCATTTAGTGGAAAAGAGTGTGGATAATGGTGGTTCCACAATAATAATTACATTTCAGTATATTAAGGATAATTAATTTCATATTTTATGATAAATACCATATATTTATAGTATATGAAAGAAAAGGTAAAAATAATGTGATCGGTTAAGGCGATTAGCTCTTCTTTGAAAAAAATCCTTTAGATCTCCTCTTAAGGATACCAGGGTTGATATTTTGGGAAGAATAAAACCTGTAAAATGTGTATAAGGATCTTTATAAGATAATTTTGTAGGATATTCTTGAGCTAGAAGGCTCAATGTTGTGTAAGGAAGAGAGGGAAGGGTTCCCTTTTATAAGTGTAGAGAGGGGTATTTGTGGAATTTTATAATGTATTAAATTAATATAAATTATTTCCAAAGACCAAATTGATCCAAATTGACTTAATTATAAAATAATATGATTATGATTATAAATTTTCTCATAAAATAAAATTTAAATAAGTTTTTTATGTCTTCACCCTTATCATTTAGTTTTAACTCTCCATTAATCCTTTTGACAATTACTGTAATATTGAAATTTTGTACCCTTTAAGGGTCAAAAATGTTACCATAAAATGAAAAAAATACCAATAAATAGAAAATGGTTGATTTTTTCAACCATTCTCATTCATTTTTAAGAATTAAATATTTTTATGAATTTTAAATAATTTAGTAAAATATTATTTATTATAAAATATTATTAATGTCATTTTTGATACTATTTATTTAATATGACATTGAATACATTAATAGAAAGGTGGAAATAGAATCTAATCCCTTAAAACTTCTCTAATATATCATATAGATATACAAAATTTGTGGTAAACATTAATTCATTCAAATTATATCACTTTTAATATTTTTAAAATCATTTATCTTAGTTATCTATTAATTGAATAAATGTTGTATCGATGTTGTGTAAGAATATAAGGTAATTATTTCATCACAAAAAATTATAAACAAATTACCATGATAAAAAATTATTTATCTTTGAAATATCTATTTATAACTGAACATAACCTCTATTTATACCAATTTCAAAAATTTAAAGATAATAAAACAAAGAGAATGATATTTTTTACTTTTATTTAAATGAAATAATATAAAAGTGAAAATCACATCCAAATGGAAAAAAAGAATCATATATTAGAATATTGGGTGATTATGGATTAAATATGTTCATCTAATTAAATTAAATCTAGTTTTAGGGTCATTTCCAAGTCTTTATCATATTATTTTTAACAATAATTACCTGATTTATTCTAACCATAGAGACAATTATTTACTATCATTACTATTTATAATATCCAAAAGTAAAAGTAGACTATTTACCAAATTTTTACCTCATAATTCCAAATATGGAATCCATTTTTAATATTAAAATTCTATAAGTGGTTGTGATTAATTTAAAATCAAAATAAAAAATGCCACAAAAAATCATTAAAATTGTTTTTTATGTGTACAAATGTTTTGTACCAAATTCAAGAATAAAATTGATTCTAAATAAATTAATTAGATTATTAATAATATAAAAAAATATTTTAAATCATTTTAAAATAAAATGTAACTTTTTAAATTCTTGAAACGAAAATATTTTTTTAATGAAAATGGTATTATTCAATATTCATTAGAAAATCAATCTTTTTAGAAAAATTAAAAAAAATTACTCTAATATAATTTTGATATGATTATTTAAAAAACAATATTATTTTTAGAATTCATTTTATAGAAGTTTCTGAAATTAATTATAATATTTTCCCCCAAAAAAATGAAAAAAAAATTGAAGAAAACATATATTTGATGCATGAAATAACATAACTAAAAATTTTTGCTCTTATTTCCAAAGAATTAATAAAAGAATTTTTATTTAGTGGGTCCTTTAGATATATTTAATATTTTAGTTAATACTCTTTATAATTTAAATTCAGCATCTAGGTTATAATGGTCATATTTAAATAATAATATTTTTTGGTTCTTTTTTCCTCAGTCTCTTGTGTCATATGCACTATAAAACATAGTGTTATTTTAAAATCTCAAGGTGTTACATTCTACCCCCACACCCCCTCCCATAAATAAATTGTGTCCTTTCAACTTGAACTTATAATTAGTAATTAGGGGTTTGAAATTTGAAAATTCCTTTTTGTAAATCCCACATCTTAAAAAAAGGATAATAAAACTTCCACTTGAAAAAGGGATATATAAATATGATGACCTTTTGGAGTAACACATAACTAGTTTTAAAAATATAGTAAATTTTTAGGAAATTAAAATATGGACATGGAGGAGAAAAATAACACCCAGGTACTAATATAAAGTTATAGAGAACATGGTCAATAGAAAGTTGATGACCAAGAAACCATAATTCTATGAAGTGTGAAAACAACCAAAAATTAATCATAATTGAAGGTAATATGAAAAAAAAATTAAGATCCATTTTCCTAGAGTTGAGGAATTAATTTACCAACTAGACTAAGAACATAAGGAAATATTCTTACTTAAAAAATCATCATTTGGTAAATTTCAACCACAATATCATCTTTTTCTAAACACGATGAGTATTAAAGACGAATTGTTTATGCCTGAACCACTAAAATCGACTTTTAATAGATCAAATAATCCAAAAAAGGATAATAATTTATTCCTCCTTTCTTTATACATTAAATAAAACAAAAAAGGTTAGAATAAGGTATGATAATTCCCAAAATTAATAAACCTTCATAAGAATAAATAATTCATTAATCTATAAAATTCAATAGTAATACCCAAAGTTTAAACTAAATAATTTTATAAATAAATATCCTTAAAATTATTCAAAATATTTATGACTAATATTGAACCCAAATATTAGAATTATTTGATTTCATATTCTTCCAATATAAATTTAACATTTATATCCAATCAACATTAATTACTTAAAAATACATATACCCAAAAATGTATATGCCCTAATCATATAATCTCTAAGATATGCTAAAAATTTCCATAAATAACTTTAATCATCATAAATAATCATAACTTATGATTCAAAAAGATAATTCAACCTTGATTCTTCTAATAAAATACCATAATATCATATAATGTACCCCAAAATTATAGGCATCTTCTTCCAAAATAATGTTTATCACTTAATCTCCAAATCAATTTTCAATCCCATGGTTATCTATAATATGAAAAATATGTTCCCAAAATCAAATTTATCTTCATCTATTAAATATTTTAGGTAAAAAAGTTAATTTCATACTAACTAGTGCATCATATAGGCTAGTGGTAGGTTTTTAACCTTTGTCACACCTCGATTGTGGGTTTAAGAACCACGGACTTTTTGGATATGACAGGTTGTCATATAGCCTATAGGTTGTTTTTTTAATACAACTATATTAAAATAATTCTAATAAAATCAACAAAAAATATAATGAACACTCTCAAAAGTAACCTAAATATCTTCAATGTTAAATAAAGTTTTAACCTTAAATATTATCTCATACCTTCTAGCTTTCATCCTAAAAAATATAATATTATTCTACTTAAATAATCCTTTATGATAAAACTAAGGGTAACATATATCTCAACCCAATAATACATCTCCCAAAATATCATTAATCACCTTAAAATCCCATCTTAAAAGGGTATTTATGTTTTTAGACATTTGATCGACATTATAATTATCATCCAAAGACACTTTAGGTTTATTTCATATCACTTTGGTATATCATGGGTTTCCATAGTTATTTATTCTTTAATTAAACATAATAGTTTATATATAAAATACTAATTAACCCAATAATATCGTTGATTAGTGTCAAACCAATTGTGTAGTAAGGTCACACTCATCATGCACTAGAATGATGGCCAATATGTACTTGACCAACTCATTTCAAGGTTATTACCAATACATTCATCTGTGCAAAAAATGAATCCACTTATAGTATTCAAACGGGGATGTATTTCTATAAAAAACATATAGTCTCTACCTTATAAAAAACTTTATGATGTTATTCTATACTTAGATTTATCCTCAAAGTCAGCCATAGGGTTATTCTCCCTAATCTATGCTTCCCGAAATTTAGTTCCCAATGTTTCTACTAAACTTTATCTAATACTAACTATAAATACCCTAACCCAATTATTCTAGAGTCACTGTTTACTTTATTACAATAATACTAAATATAATAAATCGAATCCCAAGTGACCAAATATTTTATTAGTCTTGGTAAACTAGATACATACTGGAATCCCACATTACATTTGAAAACATAAAATACAATATAGTATTTTCTTTAGGATTATCATTATTCCCTATAGCATGACTCTATATATCAATAATAAAAAATATAGTATTCTGAAGAAAGGAAATAGATAAAAGGGGTTATCTCAAATGCTCAGTAAGGGAATACATACTGTAGAAGCTAAATAAGGCATCAATAATATAGATGGAATAAATTATGATCAAATAATGCCATATTAACATGATTTTAAAACTTATAAATGGATATGAAAACTATTTAAATAATCTTATGGATAAAAATAACTAATTTCACAATGATGTAAGACATAATTCCAAACATCTGAAACATATTTTTGAGGCCTTGTGCCAAGACACCTAAAAATAGTGTTAAGGCCTTATTCCAAGACATCTATATAAATGGGTAAGGCCTTGTCCATATACCCAATATATTTTGTCTCGTGATAACTATCAATTAATTTGTAATTTTAATACCCACCCATAACATAATAATTCCAATGCATTCATCATATGAATAAATAATATAACTTAATCAGCATGCCTTAAAAATTAGTAACTATTCATATTAGAAGAACTAGAATATGGAATATCAATACTTTACCCAGTGAATCTAATCATAAACCCTCAAGATAAATATGGTAGATTTTATTACAAGATTATATCCTCAGTAAATCATAAGATTCAATAAATTATATTTACATATATGAATATACTTTCCAAATCTCACTAAAAAATATCTTAAAGAAAATATAATTTTTCACTTTGAAAATGCTTATTTAAAATCTAAAAAATTACAAAATATTAATGAAAAAAATTTCTTTTAAAATAAACTTCTAAACATGTAAATAAAACATCAATTTAATCATTATTCATAATGGTGGTAAATTTTATTCATGTAGTATAAGTTAAAAAAACATTCCTTTCCAAAAAATGTTAAAAAGTACCTTATTCAAAAAAAGAAAACAATATCACTTTTAAACCATTTTGTAAAAAAAGTGTAAAATTGATAAAAATTTACTTAATAAATTAGTTTATAATTTTAAAAATATCTTCTTATACATTTTAATTAAAATATAGACATAAAAAAGAATGATTCTCAACTGAGTATAAAAAAAGTATATTTTCCTTAAAAACGTTATTTCGGTATGTTGAGTACTTAAAGAGATGAAAATTTAATGAAATTTTTTATTTTATAGAAATAAATAGAGGGTAAAAAATATAGGTTTTAATAAATAAAGATTAAATAATTCAACTAGTAGAGACTTAATCATAAACAATCTCGAATAATAATGATATTGTGAAATAAACCCTTACCGCTTTCATAACTTATGAATCATAATAATCATGAAAGAATATATTCAAATGAAATATTAAATATCATTAGCATAAATAGATTCATGATATAAAATAACTAATGGAAGTATGTACACCACAAAACAGAAATAATTGGTGAGTATGGCATATATCTCACTGAAGTAAAAGTGATACGATAAACCCTTACTCTAGGTATGAGTTCCTTTATACGTGTTAAAAAATCATATATAATAAATATAGATTTATTATTCATATATTCCATAACCATAATCATGTATATTATACCATATATTAATTATTACCTTTTATCAACTATTTATTAAAAATTAATTATTGAAATCATTGTTCTGGATGATAAAAGCTTCGTCTTCCAAGTATGTTTTGGTTCGATATTTTTAGTCATTTTACTTTTATCATGGTTCCATTATATCTAGAATATTATTAATTATATAAATATCATATATTTATATATAATATATCTTAATATTCATTATAACATCCATAACCTTTTACACATATTTTTACATGATTTTAATCTTAATTAACCATGAAATACAAACCATGGTTTGTAAAGTCTAGTGTCTATTGAAGATTAGGTACATAGTTAAGCAGCATGAAACAAAAAATAAAAAACATATTTTATTTAATATACATAAAGATCTCCTAAATTGTAATTATCTCTTATATATTTATTAGATAACCTATGGAATACATGAATAAAGAGATGAGTTAAAAATACCAGTAAGGGGATATGAATATGAATAAAGTATAGCACATGGGTTAGAAGTAATAACATATTGAAATAAAAATTCATGGAACATGAATAAAAAAATGGGCGAATAACATATATATCATGGGATCATGTAATCATGGAATCATATAAATGTGGAAAAAATACAATATGGCATAAGCATTAGTCAAGGATAACCACCAAGACCACTGAAGATAGAGGATCATGAGTTAAGGATAACCACCAAGACTATTGCACATGGAGGAGTATGAGTTAAGGATAACCACCAATACCATTACACATGACATCTCAAGAAACCAAAAATTAACCAATGAATTGGAGCACTATCTGGGTACACCCATCATAACATGTTTGTTCATATGTGTGACACATGAAGAATCAAACATAAACATAAGGGTTTTCCATGTAAATAAATTGGTACCATAATCATGTCATAGAGCATAACAAATGGGAATATCATAAAAGTGTTCATGAAATAATGGATTTAAATTATAAATGTACATTAATAAGCTAAAATAATTATATATAATGATAAATGATGTCCAAATGAAGTTAAAACAAGTATAAAGAGTGTTTAAGAAACTTTAGAAATGATACTCCTTAGTGCGGTTTAAGGGAACATTTTAAAGAGTCTTTAAAATGGAAAAGGAACAGATGTTTATATAAAACCAGAAATTAACCAAGATATTTTTCCATGATAAAATTATTGATTTTATAAAAATAATGTTGGCTTAAAATATATTATGGAGTTCACTTGAAAATGGGTAATAAATTGGGAAGTTCCCTTGAATCAGGCTTGCTTATGGGGAAGAATTAAGACGAGAACCTTATAAAACATTTATTTCCCCATCAAAGAAATATTAATTGAACTAGGAAAATATTATTGGAACATTCATACAGAATTTATGGGGATTAAATAAGAATTATTAATATTTACATTAGGGTAAATCGAGAGAAAGTATAACTCATAAGAAAAAAAATAAGTTAGGAGAGAATCCCTTACCTCAGGTCTAAAAGTGTTCTACACTTGAACTTAATGTCCTAGATAATAAAATTAGATTCATTAAAAATTTAATTTAGAACCTAATAAAAATTATTTTATTTATTATAATTTTATTAAGTTCATTTATGGTCTTTTTGATGAGTTGTGAGATTCAATTTTATTTTTTTGGGAGTATTCATTTCCTTGTTTTTCATGATCGGATTGCTTGTATACCTATAGAGAATATCATGTGAAATGAGAATACTTTTATAGAATTAAAATTATATATTATTAATTAACCTTAAGAATATTAAATTTTCTTATATATCATTTTTTCCATATGTTACGATGATTCATTTGGTAAAATGTTAATGATAATTGTTTAGATTATTTTGGCATTTTCTCAATCATCACGAAATAGTTTGGTTTTATTAATTAATATTATGTATATATACTAGTTTTAGAACATTAAATAAGAAGTAATAAATATATTATAATATTTTGTAACCATAAAATGGTTTTATGAACATCCTTGAAGGCAATAGTGGAAATTTAAAACTCGTCATCCTTAAATGTGATAAATTGACAGATCACGGAAGATGTTTTCATTTTAGAACAAAAGAAAAGGGGAAGAGAATTGATGATGGGTTGTTAAACTAACAAAATAATATTAAATTATATAAAATATATTTTAATTATCATTTAATTGGATAAGGGGGGTTATAATAGTAAAATAAAAGAAAATAAATTGAAAAGAAATTAAAAGAAAAAGAAAGATGTTTTACCACTTGAATTCTTCTCCTTGAGAACCTCCTTATGGGAAATGGTTTTGGTCTTTTGTTGATACCAAAGGATCATGAAAATGTGGGGGGACTTGGGATGAGTATTGGGAATAATTTTTAAAAGACTCAAGGCTTTTGAGTTGTGATGAAAAGAGTTGGTAAGGGGTGGTATTTATAGTGGAGGAGAGGGGTGTTTTTTGATTATTTTATTCATTTGTTTATTATTTTGGCTCAAGATTATGAATAGTGTTTATTATTGTGACTAAATACATTAACTAGTGTATATTAGTTTGAACCAATGGTGCTTAAATCATCCATAAATCATCCATGACATAATAATTTATGTACTTAGCATATACTGTAAATTACTGTATTTCACTATTCACTAAAAATTCAATTATTTTAGAAAAATCTCAAAAATTTACCCTACATTTTTTAGATGTGTAGAATTAAAAAATGGACTCAATTTTATTAAAATAAATTTCTAAATATGAGAAATTTAATTTTTAATTAAAATGATCATTTATTCAAAAAATATATATATTAAAATTATAACTGATTTTATAAAATTTTGAAAAATAATTTAAGGTCTCATAAAATTATATTATAATAATAAGACAATAAAATATTAATTTAGAAATATTTTTTATGAAAATAAATTTTATTTTAATTCATTATATTAATTATGAAATTACAATTAAATATTAATGACTTACAAAAATACCAGCACTTAATTTATCATTTTTAAAACATTTATTTATTTATACCATGATATAAATATATCATATTTTCATTTATAATATACCTAAATTTTATTTATACTTTCAAAGGTGAGGTTAGTATTCTACTGGCCAAATTACTATTCCTATGGGTCATATCACTATTCTAATGGCCATGTTACTATTTAACTGGTTTAGGTTCCTTAATTTCTGAAAAAGCCTATTATTACATTCATTATTCATTTATAAAGTTTTTATTATTTTCTATAAGTTATTTTAATTGATTTATACTATATTACATATTTATAATAAGGTAAAATTTCATTGATATAATTCTCGGTCGTTACATTCTTCCCCCCTTATGAAATTTCATCCTCAAAATTTTGTTTTACAAACTAAGGGGAAATAAGTGAGGGTATTTCTCCTTCATTGATTCCTCTAGTTACCATGTTGTCTCTTTGAATTTATGATTTCACCATAGTAATTTTATTGGGTGAGTGGTATTGTTGCGTAGAGCTTTATCTCTACAGTCCAAGATCTTCACCAACTACTCCTCGTAAGAGATAACATTTTCCAGCTATACCACCTCTAAATTATGTGCATGTGAGGGATTTGGCATGTACTTCATCAAGATAGATATGTTGCATACATAATTTACTTGAGATGTGGTTGGTAGAAGTTTTATTCGATAGGCCATAGCTCTGACATGATCAAGAATCTCAAAGGGGTTAATGTACCTAGGACTTGGGTTTCCTTTCTTCTCAAATATAATGATCATCTTCCATGGAGATATGTAGAGGAATACCATGTCTCTAACCTAAAACTCAAGGTCTCATAGATGATTATCTACATAGCTTTTCTGTCAAATTTGGTCTGCCTTGATGTGCTTCTAAATGGTTTTCAACTTTTCCACCATTTCTTCGACCATTTCAGGTCTGATAAGCTTATGTACACTGACTTCATCCCAACATGTCAGTTTTATACATCTTTTTCTATAAAGGAATTCATATGGAATAATCTGGATGCTCTAATGGAAACTATTGTTGTAAGAGAACTCAGCCATAGGTAGATACTGGTTCCATCCTCCTTTGAAGTATACAGAATATGCTCTCAACATGCCTTCTAGTATTTGAATAGTCTGCTCAGATTGGCCATCAGTTTGAGGATGATAGGCCATGATAAAGTTTATCTCAGTGTTTAGAGCATGTTGGAGACTTTTATAGAACTTAGAGGTAAATCTCATATCTCGAATGGATAAAATCGATAGTGGTACATCATTAAACCTTACCACTTCTTTGATGTATATCCATGCAAGTTGATCCAATTAGAAGTCCTCTCTTGTTATAAGTGATCTATCTTGGTAAGAAAATCCATAACAACCCATATAGCATTATTTCATCTAGATTTATTTTTAATTCCAGTAACAAAGTCCATGGTGATGTTTTCCCATTTCCATGTTGGTATGGGTAATGGTTGCATCATCCCCTTATAATTTTTCCTTTTATACTTCACTTTTTGATATACTAGGAACTTTGATGTATATTCGGCAATCTCTTTATTCAAATTGTCCCACCAAAAGTGATCTCAGAGATCTCGATACATCTTTATGCTCCCTGGGTTAATAGAGATGGTTGATCTTTGTACGTCATTTAGAAGCTCATTCTTTATCCATGGATTGGATGGTACGCATAGTTGTGACCCAAATCTCATAACTCCTTCCTCATTTATTTTAAACTCTGAGGATTTCCCATTTCTGATAGCTTCCTCCTTTTTTTGAATCATTTATTTAAGCATTATTTATTTTCTCTATAAGGGGTGTTCAAGAAATCATTTGAGAAAGGAATGATGATTTTCCTTCATTAATGATTCCCATTTCCATCCTTTTTATGTCTAATAAGATTGGATCCTTCTCAATTATCATCATTGATAAAGATAGAGGATCATTTCTACTTAGAGCATCTTCCACCTTATTTTCTTTATGAAGATAGTAGTGGATTGAGCAGTAATAAACTTTGATAAGATATAACCATATTCACTGGTGCATATTAATCTCCTTCGGTGTGAATATATATTTGAGGAGCTAATGATTAGTATATATCTCACACTTCTCCCCATAGAGATAATGCCGCTAGAATTTCAACACAAAGATCACTGATTCCAACTCCAAATCATGTATGGTATAGTTTTTCTCCTGAATTTTCAACTACCTTGAGGTGTAGGATATCACTTTATCATTTTACATCAGTAAACATCCTAATACCTTCTTTGAAGAATCTATTTAGACCACAAATATTTCCTCACTTTTTGGTAGTGTGATCACTAGTGTAGTGATAATACTATTTCAACTGTTTAAAGTAGTCTTCACATTCACTAGTCTAGAAAAAAATCACTCCCTTCCAAGTCATGTTGGTTTTTGGGTTTGATAATCTTGATAAGTTCCTCACAAATCATCAATAATACCCAGCTAGACCAAGGAAACTACGGATCTTCATTATATATGTTTTTCTGGGCCTCTCTTCGATTTCCTTTTTCTTAGAAGGGTCCTTAGATATTCCATTATATGTGATATCATTCCCCAAGAATGATACTTCCTCTATCCATAACTCACATTTATTGTAATTTTCATATAGTTTCTTCTTTAACAAAGTCTTTAGCATAGTATTTAAATGTTTCTCATGTTCCTCCTTCCTCTTCGATTATATCTAAATATCATCAATAAATACTATCACAAATTTTTTGAAGTGATCTATAAATAATATATTCATTAATTCCATAAAAATTACTAGAGAATTAGTGATTCTGAAGGGAATTACTAGGAACTCATAATGTCCATAAATAATTTGAAAGGAATTATTGGGAATATCTTCCTTCCTCACCTTAAATAGGTGATATCTCGACCGAAGGTCCACCTTAGAGAAATAATTTTCCCCACGTAGTAGACTAAATAAGTCATTTATTTCTCTGATAGGATACTTGTTATTTATCATTATTTTATTGATCTCATTATAATAAATGTAGAGGTGAAATGATCTGTCCTTTTTTGATGAATAGGATCAGTGCACCCCATGGTAAAGCACTCGGGTGTATAAAAACCTTGTCCAGATTCTCCTGTAAGTGCTTATTCAATTCTTCCAACTCAATATCATTCATTCTATAAAGTTTTTTGATATAGGTAATGATCCAAGAATAATTTCAATTGAGAACTCAGCCTATCGGTCATGAGTAAGACCAAACAATTCTTCAGGGAACACATCAGTGTAGTCCCTCACAAAGGAAATGTCTTCAAACATGATTATCTTCTTTGTCTTAATCATTTGGTTTAGATATTATTTCTCATGAGGTGATAATATCCACAATTGAGACAATTATTTTGATATAGATTCATCCTCCTCCTTACACTTATATAAAATTTGATGATACCTCAGGATGTGATGAGTGATATCCCTTTCCCGACAATCTATGTTGTCTTTTTATAAATACAGATAATCCATTCCAAATATAGCATCAAACTCCACCAAAGGAAGTAAGACAAGATTATCTAGGAGGTTCGGTCAACAAACATTAACCAAGGAGGAGTTATATACTTTGGATGAAATAATTTCCTTGTTTTCTATTCTCACAGATAACTCAACCACAATATTTTGATGTGGTGTTTCAATAGTTCTATTAAATAGGAAATATATGAAAGAGTGTGTAAAACCAGAAACAAATAGTATGTCAACTATTCATGAATGAATAACTAGTGTGCATGTCACCACTTCATTGTCAGTATCCACCTCAACAGTAGTTATAGCATATTCCCTTCCTTGCTTCCTTAAAGGTTATTGTTGTTGATTTCCCCCAACAATCCTTAGATTAGGGTAATGGTTCACATAATTCTCATGTTCCTTTCAGTTGAAACACTGCACTACAGGCTGAGTAATGATATTAACTTTCCTTCATTCTTCCACATTAATGGGATTATTCATGTCCCTTTGACAGTTATTAGCCAGATTACCCATTCTTCCACATTTTAATCATTTATTATTTCCTATAATAGAGTTCCCAAGATGCGTCTTCCCATAATTTTGACATGTGGGATACTATTTTTTCCTCCCATCATGGTATTTATCTTCTAATACTCCCATATTAAACTCTATTTTATGCTTTTTATCTCTGGTCCAATGAGACTACTAAGAGTCTTCTATCTCCATTTCAACCTTAAGGGAAAAATAGACATTCTCCTCATATCCATCAAAGCCTCGAATCACCAATGATTTTCATAGACTCGGCTTTAATTTGCAAAAGAATCAATCCACCTTGATAAAGGTGTTCATGAAAAAGTTGGAGGCATATCGTGCAAGCCCTATGAATTTTTCCTCGTACTCCTCGATAGACTTGTCTTCCTTATGCTTCAGTCTGAGGAACTACCTTTCCATCTTGATATGTATTATTTAGAGAAAATATTTATTGAAAAATATTTTCTTGAATTCCTCCCAATCCATGGAATCAATTTCATCTTTGAACTTTTTTTCTTTTCCATTTTCGACCACTAGTCAGCTTCCCCATCAAAATGATTGACCATCAGTATAACTTTATCTTCTTCTGAGCACTGGAGGATAGATAATATCTTCTTAATGGAGTTAATCCATTGTTCTATAATGAGGGGATCAAAAAATTACTAAATATATGAGGTATTTGATTTATTAAGGATTCAACCGCAACTTGATCTCTCTTAGTAGAAGGAGGGTGTTTCACATGATTCAAGTTATTATTCATAACTTGATCTAGTTGATCAAGTACTATCATGAAGTTTTGACCACCCATTCCCATCATATTTGGTATTTCATTAGATAAATCATCGTATTATCTATCACATCTATTTTTAGCACAAGTTCCCATATTTCCATCTATTAAATAAGAAAAATAAATTAAAAATAAGGGGATTGAATACTTAGCTAATAGGCATATAAAAAAAAGAAAACTTTGAATATAGAAGGATAAACTTTTAAATGAAAAGTATACCCTAACTTGTGATTCTATAAGTTTTAATCTAGGTTATCTATGGTGATAGTATTATCCCTAGGGCTATTACTAAAGTGATCTAGTCTTAATCTCCAAAAATAACTAGACCATCCTATGATACCAACTATAATGTCTCTAACCTTTTACACATATTTTTACATAATTTTAAGCATAATTAACCATGAAATATAAACCAAGGATCATAAAGTATAGTGTATTTTGAAGATTAGGTACATAATTAACCAGAATGAAACCAAAATAAAAAAAAACATATTTTATTTAATATTGAAAATGATCTCCTAATCCATTGAGCTCTTAAATCTGTATAGGATAACTTGGGGAATACATGAAAAAAGAGATGAGCTAAAAATCCCAATAAGGGAGTAAGCATATGAATAAAGCATAGCACATGGGTTAGAAGGCGTAACATGCTGACAAAAAAATGCATGGAACATTAATAAATATATATAATCATAACATATAGAATATGGTATCATGTAATCATGGAATCATATAAATGTGGCAACAACATACAACATGACATAAGCATGAGTCAAGGATTACCACCAAGACCATTGTACATGACGTATCATGATACTAAATATTACCCAATGCATTGGAGATCTATCTATGTGTTCCCATCATAACATGTTCTTGATTATGTGTTCTACATAAATAATCAAACATAAAAAATAAGGGTTACCTAGGGAAAGAAATGGGTATTGTAATCATATCATAGAGCATAAAAAATGGGCCTATCATAAAAGTGTCCATGAAATAATAGATTTAAATAATAAATGGGCATTAATAAGTTAAAATAACCGAATATAATGATAAATTATGTCCCACTTAAGTCAAAACAAGTATAAATATTGCATAAGAAACTTTATAAATGATCATCTTTAGTGCGATTTAAGGGAAAATTTTAAAGAATCTTTAAAATGAAAAAAAAAAACTTGTTTGTATAAAACCAGAAATAAAAAAAAAGATAGCTTTTCATGATAAAATAATATATTTTATAAAAACATTGGTTTATTAAAACATATTATGTTGTGCAATTGAAAATGGTTAAGAAATTGGGAAGTTCCCTTGAATTCGGTTTGCTTATCGGGGAGAATTGAGACGGGAACCTTATAAAACTTATATTTACCGGTCAAAGAAAGAAGAATTGAGCTAAGAAAATATTTTTGGAACATATATAAATAAGTTAGTATGATTAAATAAGAATAATTAAGAATTACATTAGGTTAAGGTGAGAGAAAACGTAACCCAAAGGAAAAAATAGAGGTTCGAAGAGAATCCCTTGTCGTATATACAAAAGTGTTCTGCACTTGAAATGAATATCCAAGATAATAAAATTAGATTCATTAATAATTTAATTAAAAACCTATAAAACAATTATTTTATTTATTATAATTTTATTAAGTTCATTTATGGTCTTTTTGATGTGTTATGATATTTAATTTCATCGTTCTGGGAGCGTTTGTTTCCATGGTTGTCACGATCAGTTTACTTGTATACATATATGGAATATCTTGTGAAATGAGTATAGTTGCCTATAATTGAAATTATATGTTATCAATGAACTTATATAATATTAAATGGTCTTATATATCATTTATTTTCCATATGTTAGGATGATTCTTTAGATAAAATGTTAATGATAATTGTTCATATTATTTTGGTGTTTTTTTATCATCACGAACTAGTTTTATTTTATTAATTAATATTATGTATATATATTGGTTCCAAAACATTAAATAATATTTAATAAATATATTATAATTTATTTTAACCATAAAATGGTTTTATGACCTGACTTTAAATTGATAATGTAAATAAAAAACTCTTCGTCCTTTAATGCGTTAAATTTACACATCACAAACGATGTTTTCATTTCAGGACCAAAGGGGAGGGGAAGAGAAATGATTATGGATTGTTTCATTAATAAAATAAAATTATATTATATAAAATATACTGTATTTATCATGTCACTTGGATAAGAATATGTCAAGAGAGGAAAATACAATAAAAGAAATTAAAAGAAAAAGAAAGAGGTTTTCACCTCTTGATTTCTTCTCCTTGAGAACCTCCTTATGGGAATTGGGGGTGGTCTTTTGTTCATACCAAAGGCTCCTAGAAATGGGGGAGATAATTGGGAAGATTATTGGGTAGAATTTTTAAAATATTAAATTCTTTTGAGGTGTGACGAGAAGAGGTGGGGAGGGGTGGTATTTATAATGGAGGGGAGGGATGTTTTTTTATTATTTTATTCATTTGTTTATTATTTTGGACCACGGCTATGAATAGTAATGATTCTTGTGACCAAATATAGTAAATAGTTCTTGTTATTTCTAAACAAGGGTTTTTACATCAGCATACATCAACCATGACTCAATAATTCAGGTATTTTTCTTATACCATATGTTACCATATTTCACTATTCACCAAAAATTCAACTATTTTAGAAAAATACCAAAAATTCACCCTCAACATTTTTCGATGGTTAGAATTAAAAAATGGACTCTATTTTATAAAAATAATTTTATAAATATGATAAATTTAATTTTTAAATAAAATAATTATTTATTTGAAAAATATAGATTTTAAAATTATAACTGATTTTATTACATTTTGAAAAATAAATTAAGGTATCAAAACATTATATTATAATAATAATAAAACAAAATATTAATTTATGAATATATTTTATAAAAACAATCTTTTAAGTCATTGTATTATTTATAAAATATTAATTTCTTACAAAATTACAAACAATCAATTTATCATTTTTAAAACATTTATTTATTTATATCATGACATAAATATATCATATTTTAATTTATAAGATACCTAAATATTATTTATAATTTCATAGGTGATTTTACTATAGTATTTTCCATATTACTATTCCTATGGGTTATATCACTATTATAAAGGTCATGTTACTATTTAATTAGTTTAGGTTCCTTACTTTATGAAAAATCATCTTATTTTCTTCATTATTCATTTATAATGTTTGTATTATGTTGTATAAGGGATATTATATGATTTATACAATATGACATAATTATAAGAAGGGATATTTTCATTGATAGAATTATGGGTCATTACATTTAGAGTCATCTATAAAAGATAGAGATAGAAAAATAAATTACACTTTTCATGGAGACGGTAGGTCATATATACACATGAATGTTGTTTTCACTTTTAAAAGGATGGTATGAAGGAAATGTAAGTAATAATTCACCTTTAAAGAATCATTTTTATATCATATATATCATATATACTCATTAAATTTATCCTTATTACTGTACATGTAAAGCATGAACAAAAAATAAATCACATCGCTTTGTGGAGGTGGTAGTACACATATACGCACGAGAAACATTATCGTTTTCTAATGGATTTGAAGGTAAGAAGGTAGATGTTATATTATAATTATAGAATAATAATTATTCTATTTATATCATATAAAATCATGAAACCCATTATAATACCCATCCATAAAATAGGGTGATGAAAAATGAATTGTATCATTATGTGGAGATGGAAAGTCGTACGTGAGCACTAGCGATGCATTCACTTCCCATTTAGTGGAAAAGAGGGTGGGTATTGGTGGATTCATAATAAAAAAATTAATTATATTTAGGATAATTAATTTATTATTTTATTTTAAATACCATAGATTTATATGAGATAAAATAAGAAGTAAAAAAATAATGTGATCGGTTAAGTCGATTACCTCTTCTTTGAAATAAATCCTTTAAATATGACCTTATGGATCCTAGGGTTAGTATTTTTGGAAAGGAAATAACCACTATAATATGTATAATAATTTTTAGAATATAATTTTTAAGTTTATGGTCAAGCTATAAGGCTCAATGTGGTTTAAACAAGAGAGGGAAGGGGTGTCTTTTATAGGTGAGGGGAGGGGTATTCTTGGAATTTCCTAAAATATTAATTAATATAAATTATTTTTCATTTACCAATAGATAAAAATTAATATAATTGAAATATAATATTATTATAACTCTAAATAATTTCATACGATAAAATTTTAACAACTTTTTTTTATGTTTTAACCCTTATCTTTTAGTTTTAACCCTCTATTATCCCTTGTCACAATTACAGCAATATTAAAAAATACCCTTTAAGGGTCAGGAATGTAACCATAAAAGGAAGAACGAGCCATAAATGGACCATAGTTGATTTTTTCAACCATGTTTCATCCATTTCTCATAATGTAAGTTTTTTATTAATTTTAAATCATTTAATAAAAAAATTATTATAAAAAATTATTAATGTCATTTTTGACACTATTCATTTTATATGACTTTAAATACATCATGACAAATAGGTAAATATAATATAATTATTTAAAAATTCCATAAAATGTTATATAGATCTATAAAAATCATGGTATGTATTAATTCATTCAAATTATATCAATTTTAATATTTTTATATTCATTTATTATATTTTTCTATTAGTTGAATAAATAAGGTACCAATGTTGTGTAAGCATTTAAGGTAACTATTTCATAACTAAAAATTAGAAATAAATTCCCATAATAAAAAATATATTTAAATTTAAAAAAAAAACTATTTATAACTGAACATGTCTTACTTTTATCCCTATGTGAAAAAATTAAAAATAATAAAACAAATAGGATGGAATTTTTCACTTTTCATTAAATAAAATAATATAAAGGTCAAAATCAAATCCAAATTGAGAAAAAATATCATATATTTGAATAGTATGTGATTATGGATAAAAATAGGTTCGAAATATGAAATTAAGGTAAGTGATAGGGTCATTTTCTTGTCCTTGTCATATTATTTTTAACCTTAATTGCCTGATTTACCCTTACTATGGTGATAATTATTTACTATAAATACTATTCATATTGATTAAAAGGGGATTAATTAAAAACAATATAACTTAAAATTATAAATATGGAATCTATTTTTTAAAATTCCATTTTTATAAGTGGTAATAATTAATTTAAAATCAAAATGAAAAATGCAATAAAAAATAGTTTTTCAGAAAAATGTTTTTTTATGTATAAAAAATTTCTTATTCCAAATTCAATAATAAAAATAATTTGAATGAAAATAATTGGATTATTAATAATATAAAATAAAAAAAATATTTAAATTATTTTAAAATAAAATAGGTCTTTTTTAAATACTTGAAAAAAATATATAGTTTTCAATAAAATCGGTATTTTCACTATTCACTGGAAAATACATATTTTTAGAAAAATACAAAAAATTTACCCTAAGATAATTTTGATATGATTATTTAAAAAATGATATTATTTTTAAAATATAATTTATATAATTTCCTGAAATTTTTTATAATATTTTCTCATAAAAATCAACAA
Organism: Viscum album; assembly: GCA_963277665.1. Lineage (NCBI taxonomy): Eukaryota > Viridiplantae > Streptophyta > Magnoliopsida > Santalales > Viscaceae > Viscum > Viscum album. The sequence continues at coordinate 1,495,261,352 of OY728159.1, forward strand.
AAACTATTATTGAAGAAAACATATTTCTAATGTATAAAATTACTTAAATGAGAATTTGAGAACTTATTTTATAATAATTAATCAATGAATTTTTATTTATTAGTTAATTTATATATATTTGATAATTATTTTAATATTATTCATACCCACTAATTAAACAGTTAGGTTATAACATTCATATTTAAATAATAATATTTTGTTCTTTATTTTGGCTCGGTGTTGTGTGTCGTATATGATATTGAACATAGTTTTCCTTTAAAGTGTCAAGGTGTTACACCACTAATAGGAATAGAATAAAGTAAAATTTGTTTCATCTATGAAAATGATAACTAAATTAAGGTAAATTTATATTTCCTAATTATTTTTTTATAGGTGGAGGATATTAATACATCTCATTTCCATTTCAGATATCCTCAAATGTGGAATAAAAATATTATAAAGGGGATAAGGTATAAAATAATAGTTTTCCAAAAGGGTTAATTTATAATGGATAAAATTCTAAGTGATTGTTTTACTAGTATCTTTTCTTCTCAGGTTCCTTTTAGAATTGATGAGGTGTTACATTTTTAGAACTTAAAGTTACTTCTGAAATGAATTTATATTTGCCTTTTTCATTTTCTATAATGGAAGTTAAGGAAACACTATTTCATATAGTTGTTTTAAAATCCCATATTCATATGGAATTTTTCACTTTTTTCTAAAAATATTGGAATATTATTAGATCTGATGTTTCTTCTATCGTTATTGGTGTTATTAATTCAATATATTCTTTATTTAAGTTAAATCACATAGATATAGTTTTAGTACCAAGTGAAATTTCCTACCTCTATTGATTAGTTATGGTCCATTAATTTTTTAATTTTATTTATAAAATTTATGTTATAATTATTGTTAATTAGTTGAAGAGGTTTTCTTTCCGGTTTCACTTCCCCTGGGAAAAGTAAATTTATTTTACATAGGAAAGTTACCAATAATATTAGTATTTATTTTGAGTATTGGCATCAATTTAAATATATGTAGAGTGGATAAAATGGGTGAATGAATTTAAATCTAGATTTTATCAATGATTATGATAGAGTAGAGTTTATTTTTTTTGAATAAGGTGATGTATAATCTTGGTTTAATAAAAAGTTTTTTAGGATTGTGATGTTATGTATTTATTTGATTTATTTTTATTTTCTTATTTATGTGAATTATATTGGTAAAGTTCAACCATTGGGGGTGTTTTTTAAGGGTATCTTTATCTCTTTATCTTTTTCACATGTGTATTAAGTCACTTGATTCTCTTATTAATGGAACTCAACAAGTCGGTTGGTTGGGTGGTGTTAAAATATATTATTCAAATACACATATTTACCATTTATTATAGAAGGTGATATTATTTTTTCATGAACTTCAATTTAAGAATATATTTTTATTCCAAGGGTGCTTCAGGAGTTTTAGCAGGCATCAGGTCAACAGATTAATCTTATAAAAACAAGAATTTTCTTCACCGACAATACTCCCAATCAAATTTAATATAATATAATTGAAATGATTTGGGTTAAAGAGGCTAAATATTTTTATATTTATTTGGGTTTTACCACAATTATAGGTCAGAAATTGAAAGATGTATTTTTTATTAGTAAGTAAAATTGTATGGCTAGGTTACATGGATGGAAGTGAAATTTATTATCTAATTCTAAATTGATTGTCTTTATTAATGTGTCATCCTTGGATATTCTAGTGATTGTGATGATTTTTTTCTACATTACATTATTTCTTTTAGAATGTTAAATTATCTAATTGATAGATACTAGTGAAATGGGATGGCATAACATGACCTATAAGTTCCCCACCAGGGTTGGAAATATATCAAGTGTGCCACCCCAATCCTACCTCCAATAGGTCAGGGGATGGTGATCGGTCCCAAAAAAGACATATCACATACATGGGAGACATTATCTTAATAAAAATATATACAACCAAATAACTCTTGAATAGAACATGATGAGAACAAAATATAACTATTGGATGAAAAAAAATTCTTGTGACACACATTTTACATACACACTACATGATATATATACATCATCAAAAGGTAGGGGATAATACAAGGTCTCAACAACTGAAATAAATTCATAATATAACAACTATATTAGGAGAGAACCATGTGATACCAACTCTTGACTCAAATTCCATTAACAACTAATTAAATTATGTACCACTGAGCTTGGTAAACATAAGCACCTCACTCACCCATGTCACCTCTCAACTTTGTTTTATATGTACATACACAAACATGTTCAGTCATGGGACTTGTGCATGGTTGAGTATAAACATTCAAGTATAACACCATAAAAAGACAAAATAAAAAAACAATTCAGATCAATTTTTGAAACCTAGGGGGGCCTTAGAGAAATTAGACAATATGGTGTATATGATAATTTGACCATTTATTACTCAACTCCATATATCATGAACCCAAGGTAACCTAAAGAACCTTGGACTCCACAGAAAATAAAAAATCATTATTCCCTAACTCTTATATATTCCACATCACCTCATTGGAACTAAAGTGAGGGAGCCTCATCTCGCTAAGGTGTGAACATCATTTGAGTGGGTGTTTACCCCTGTAAACGACCCATGCCTCATTGTATGGTAAGTGTACCAATTGAGGGGTTTACCAACTCTAAAAAGTGTATAGAGGACCCACACCCTAGTATCAATGCCCCCATGGGGGTTTACAAACCTCATGTTCTCTCTATATATCCAGTTAACTCCTCATTATCATCATAATGAAGATAATAAATTGGATTGTCTAAAACACCATAGAATCATCCTCATATTACAAGGAGAGATACACCATTAAGTACTATGTGGAAAAATACTCAAAATGTACTACTCACATGTTTTCTTCTGATACTCAATTGAGAAGTTAAAAAAACAGAAAAGAACACATAATACAAGGTGTGACCCATAGTGGTATAGGGTGTGTTGTTACAAATGGTTTCAAGTATGTACTTCTAGTACACCTCATGTCCTATTGTTTACTTAAACATAGTGAATTAACCATATATACATGGTTTTTGAAGCTCGATAGTAAATCATCATGTATCATTTAAGGCCAATGTCATCTATTCTTGAACTACATAAGATATACTCTTAGATACATGGTGTGTCGATCACAAGGATTAGCTTGGTCATGTATCTTAACTTATTCCATTTCATTTACATGTACATGGTATGAGTTTCCACTTACATGACATGTATATCAAATGTGGTTTATAGGCATATATCCTCCAACACCTCAGGTCATGAACTGATCTATCACACATGACATGTGTCATTTGAATACACCTCATGTGATACTACCATGTAGAAACCTGTCTGCAGTGAATAAATATATGACATGTGTTTCAAAGAGAATATGCTATGTGATTGAGAATTCAGGATGCAAAACCCTTATAAACCAATTTGAACCATCTCACCATGAATCACACCAAAAACAGTCAAGAATCACCCAAAAAATACAACAAATACAACAACGAGGGTAAAAAAACATAAAAATAAAATTCAAATCAATTAAAATGACAAGTCATACCTTGATTTAGAAACCATTAAAGTTTCAAGAATTTATGCTCAGTGTTTTAAGATTGTCACCACTAAATCCACACCGTTCTCTAGATCCAACGTATCTTCATAGAAATATCATAAACCATTAGTTTTGTCTCACTCAATGGTGGAATCAACCACAACACCCCCCCCCCCCAATTTCAAGTTAAGTTGGGGTTTTATATTGTTAATATTAAACTTTCCCATTTAAAAAAACTATTTAATGTCTTGAAATAGCTCTAACATAATCCTAAAACTCAAATGAAAGTTATACCTTTCCTAAAAAAACTCCATATTTCAGACATGAATGTGATGTCAGAAAAATGATATTTTTATGTACTAAACTTATTATATATTATTAAAAATATACGAAGGGTCATAAAAAATATTTTTTTTGCTAAATCCTCCCCACCTTCAAGGGTTTTAATCCCAAAAATAAAAATTTAGTAAAATAGATGAGGATACTAAGCTCACATTTAACTGTATCACTCCCAAAATATCTCCTAAAGATTATCATACTATTATAAGATACACACAAAAGTAATCACTAATCCATGATGTATTTTCTCTTAACAATACTCAATATCCATTAGGAACTAAACAATTGTGGTTCCAACCTCTATATCCATCTTTCCCCAATTTATAATGTGTGGTGGATTATGAACATACCACCTTGGTTTTAATATGTAAAAGACATTGTGTACCGGGTCTAACTATGTGGGTAACTCCAGGAGATAATAAACCTCTTCAAACCTATGTTTGATAAGGAATTTCCTAGTGAATCATGGGGATAGATTTCTTTCTTAACTAAACCTCTTAATATTACACCAAGGTGAGACCTTCTATGATGCATGATCTCCCTTATCAAATTTCAAAGTTCTATGTTGTATAAATGCATGGGATTCATGATGTCTCAAGGATATCCCCATCCACTCCTAGATCATCTATGAATTATTCATCATTAATTATACCATCTCAGGCTGCATAAATTATGACTTGATAATTTATATCCAAAAATGGGGAGGTATACAGGTTATCCTATAGAGGGTCTCTAAGGGTGTCATATCAATAGTATAATTTTAATTATTATTATATAAAGACTCCACCAATTGTGGGTGATCCACCAAACTCCAACCAAAATCAATCCTAAAATATCCCACTATATCCTCATGAACCTGAATAATCCTCTATACCTGACTATTTTTTAGGGTTGGAATGGTGTTCTTAATCACAAATAGGTCTTGAAAGTATCCTAAATTCCCCTCTATAATTGAGATATAAACCAATAATCATGTTTGGAGATAATCATTGAAAGTACCTAATGAGACTGGACAATCATCTTGAGAGAAATCAAGCTAACTTGGCCAATCAGTCTATAATCACCCAGATGATATTATAACCTTTTTTCAAATGTGTAATTCCATTCATGAATTCTATTTATATACTGTCCCACTTCCACTCAAGAAACTAAATGGGTTGGCTCAAACAAATAGGAACCTGGTTCTTAGCCGTTACTTACTGATTGGTAAGGTATTGAGATATGAACTCATTAACACACCTCTTCAAGCCAGACCACCAGAATTGATTCTTAAGATCCTATTACATCTTCATTGTGTAAGTATTTATCTCTATATGTGATGTCTGAAACCCCCTCAACACTTCCTCTTTCAACTAAATTAAAACTATTTCCTTCCCCTAGAATAATATAACATGCTCTCTACCTTTATATAATCCCTTAGGTATATATTATGAGAATATTTGTTCATACATTACATAATAATTTATGTCTCTTAATTAATCCTCCCTTACCCATTGATTAAGTTTTGGGGATACCACAATCAATCAATGGTAAGCTATGTCTTCCTCTTTCACCAAAAACAATTACACTGAAGTTATCTACTTGAATGCCCCATCCGATAATTGAGTATGAGATTTCATAATATGGGAATCAACCACTAAATTTTCTTCCTATAATTATAGACTATTTAAAATTAATAATCCTATAGAAACTCCATCCATCACCTCTTATTAGGTTAAGATCTCTCAATGAGAAAATATACTAGAGACTCTTATGATCCATGAAGACTACAAATATCTCATTGAGAAGAGGGTGTCTAAAAATATTCAGGGAAAACACCACCACTACAAGCCCCAATTCATGGGACACATAATTCAACTTGTTTGGTATTGAATTCGTATACCAAGCAATAATCCGCTACCTTTGGATATGTACACAACCAAGACAATATCTGAACACATCATATAACACCTCAAACAAGACCCCTTGATATGGTAACTAAAAAAATAGAGCACTTGTTAACCTTAGCTTAACATCAATGAAATATATCTGAAAAAGGTCATTCTAGGTTAAAGGATTCCCTTTATAAGTAATGATAGTCATGAAAGCCTCTATATTGGAGAAATATTATATGATAATTTGATAATAACCCATTAACACAAGAAGGATACATACCTAAAACACCATATTTAGTGGATCCTAGCCCAGAACAACCTCCACCATAGTAGGGACCATTATTACTCCACCCTCATAGATGACATTCCCTAGGAAATTAACTTTTAGAATCCAAAATTTTCACTTAAAGATCTTTCTAAATAGGCAGTGCTCATAAAGTAAGTCCAAAATAGTCCTCAGATGATCAGAATGATCATCCTCCATTTAAGAATAGATTAAAATTTCATTAATGAAAACTAAAATGAACTAATCCAATAATTTTTTGAAAATATAGTTTATATTTTCTATAAACATTGTAGGGGTGTTCAAAATTATGAAAGGTTTCATAAGGAATTCATAGTGACTATAGAAATACTTGAACATCATAATTAGGATATCCTCCTCACAAACCCAAATCTAATGATATTATGATATGATATCGATATCTAAGAACCACTTATCTCATTTAATATGGTTGAAAATATTAATGATCCTAGGTAAATGGTAATTATTGTTTATTTTCATATGGTTTAGGAAATAATAGTCAATATAAAGCCTCAAGATCTCATCTTTCTTATTAGTGAGTATAATAAGAGCTAACCAAGGGAATACACTAGGTATAATGAAACGTTTCTCTAAAAATTTCTTTAATTTCTCCTCCAGCTCACTAAGGTTAGTCAAGGATATCTGATAAGCTGCAAAAGATACTGATATAGTCCTAGGCTGAAAATCAATACTAAATTCAACCTCATGATGAGGAGGAAATACTTGATATTCCTTAGATAAAACATCCAATTTCTCCTCCATTGTAATGAAAATACACTCCTCTTCAATATTTATAAAACACAAATAAATTCTCTCCAATTGATGAGTAATTGGTTTAAACTTCCTAGGAATTATCCCCAATAATCCTATTTGAGGGTTCCACTCACTAGTGAAAGTGAATCCTAACCCATACACACAATGAAAAAACACTTAACAATGATATAAATATACCCAATATTGAAACATTGATAGCTAGACCATATCAAGAATGATATCATAGGGTCATGTACTTTCCATGATGAGATCCCAAGAAAACCTCTTTTTTCGAGCATCATTTCACACCAAGGAAAATATGTGTAAGAGACTAATCACCTTTGGAAAGAGTCTCAAACAAAATAGTTTGAGATAGGGTATAAAATAATATCTCCAACTCCTAAATGAGTTATATAGAAAGAAGAGAGTGTATCATGCCAGTTTCGATGAGTATGAGTGAAAACATAGAGAATAAACAAATATACCTCGAACAATAATAGGAAACGCCTAATTGAAGCCCTTGATTGCCTATATATGACCTCAAATATAGCCTCTAGTAACTTGTACATAACATGGAATGGCCTGTGGTGTTAGTATAAGTAAATAAATTTTTCATCCACCCTTTGGTACACCAATGAAACCTACTTCTCAGTCATAGGTTCCTCCGCAAGGTCCACCTTGTCTACTTTGAGGAGGGCCCTAATCTCAGTGCTTCCTCTAACGAGGAGGTATATCCATAGTTCCACTATAGTTAATATTCATCTCTTATCAGGTGGGACAGAAAATATTCATGTTCCCACTTCCCTCAAAATAAAAGAAAGTTTGGACTTCCGAATGGTTAGACCCTATGTGAGATATCTCTATTTTTAATCCTAAAAACTAGGTTTTCTTATGAAAGAGCCTATGTGGATGAGACCCCAAAACTTGATGTTGACTATCCATTATAGATGTCTCTACACTTAGGAGATTATATCGTTCCCCACTACCTATAAATGAATCCTTTAAAAAAACTTGATCACCAAATCATTATTTAAGACTCTAGAATATCTAGGGATATATAAGGGCATAATCCCATCACAATTATCTCTCTAGAGACCCCACTCAAACTTTCAATTTCAAAAAAACTATCATGATTATTATCCTAGGAGTACCTTATGAGGTTTGTAAGCCTTTAGGCATACTTGGACATGGAAATACTTCCATGTTGAAGGTTTAACAACTCATTAACATGTACCATCCTCAACATCTCCAAATGGTACTCATCTCAAAAAAATCTCAACCTATGACCAAGGAATTGTGGGATAATCATGGGTATATATGATCAGCATCTACAATCATCCATCTTTGTCATTTATCAAGATTGAAGCACAAACCACCATCTATTTAGTGGGTGTCAAAACTAGACAAAAAACATGAGTTGACGATTCCATCCAATACTCTACTAACTGAGGGTTTAGCTCACCCTAGGACATAGAAGGCCACCAATATTAAATATCATGAAGTGCACCCTATATATGGATATTATCATCCTTCATATTGGAGACTACCACATTTGTTGTGGGTGGGTTTACTCTCTATAATAATGGTGTTGGATATTCCATATGAAAATGAATTATATATTCCACTTGATCAATTCCTTGTGTTGATGTCTCGTTACTAAATTGATCAGTGTCATGGAGATGAAGTGATGAAACAAACTCCTTATAACACCACCCCTACAACTGAGATAGTTTTTATTGGGGTGGAATCCTATATTTTAACAAGATGAACCTAATAACCAGCCCATCAGGTCCCTTTCAAGGATGGTATTGTTAATTCTCAATTGATTTTTAATTCAAAAATCCATTTATAATATTTTTAATTTTCTAATACATATATATTGGTGTAATTGGGTGACATAACTCAACCCACTCGGTCCTCATCGGGGCTAGTAGTAGTTTGAGTGTTCCAAAACAAGTCTACCTCTAATAATATAGTCATTAATCACCCAAACCAATATCAATAACCAGACCTGTTACACATATTATTACATGATTTTGAACATAAACATACAATATCCACAACCCAAAGATTTTGAGGTCTGGTGTCTTTAGAAGATTATGTTCATCATACATCAAAAGAAACTAAAACACAATATGTTTGTTTTATTCTTTATAATGGGATCATAAATCACTTTGAGCTCCTAAAACTGAATAGAATAACCATGGGGGTACATAAAATAAAGGGGTTGTATATAAATCCCAAAAAAGGAATAAACATGATTATGAGGAATAACATCTGAGTCAAACGTTATAACATGATATCATAAAAGAGAAGGGTCATAAATAATCACATGGGAGAATAACATAAAGAACATGGAATTATAAGATCATGAAAATAGATGAATATAGAATAAACATATAGCAAGACAAAAGAATAATTCAAGTCTAACTGTTAAGACAACATCATATGGTGTATTAAATCCCAAAGTATATTATGTTTACTCTTTAATCCAATACATAACATCTCATGATACAAAAACATTACCCAATGAATTTTATAATTATCTAGGTTCACCCATTATAACATATACATGTTTATGTTTTATACAAAATGAAATCAATCAGAAGGAATACACATAAGAATTACAAATGGAATGATATTCTTGTTTCATATCACAATCTATGAGGATTTCATAAAGAAGGTGTTTGATAAATAAAATTAAGGTATATGTTACCTCATCAAAGGAATGGAAAATAAGATATTTGTATATGTAATATACATATAAATATAGAATTTAGAATCATTATATAGCATAAAATAGAGAGAAATTTTGAGTTATAGAGACAAAGGTCATAACCCAAAGAAAATGGTGGTACGGAGAGATCTCTTACCTTGTGTTACAGAATCATTCAACACTTTCACTTAATGTCCTGAATAATAAAATTAAATCCATTAATTACTTAATTAAGAATATTTTAGATATATTTCTGATTTATTATATTTTTATTATATTCATTTATAACCATTTTGTTGAAATATAATGCATAATTGTGTTTTTATAAGGGTGTTCCTTTCATAATTCCAAGGTTGGATTACTTGTGTATAATTATTAATGTTATTATAAAATGGGAATAAAACTATAGAATTGAAATTAAATGGTATTCATTTAATTAAAAAAATGTTTCTAAATACCCATATTTCTTCCAATATAGGGATGACTTTTTTAATAAATACGATAACATTATGTGGTTAGTTCATTTAGTCTATTTTACCGACCATCACGAACTCGATTCATTTGATTTAATTAAATGATTATTAAAATATTAAATAAGTTAAAATAAGTTATAATTTACTTATTATAATCATATTTAATCATAATATTTTTTATATTACCATCCTTGAAGGTAGTGGATAAAAATTAAATTTTGTTGTTCATGGAGGTAGTGAACCAACCATATTGTAAACAATATTTTCATTTTAAAATATAAAGAAAGGAGGGTAAAATATTAATATTACACCATAATAGTAACATATAATTATATTTAGGATACTGAATTATTATTTTTAGGTGTATGGAGAACAAAAGCGGTGGTAGAAGAAGAATAAAATTTAAAGAGGTTAGTCAAGAATTTTTACATCTTCCTTTGTTGGCCACCTCTTAGGATACCCCTTAAGGATCCTTGGAATGGTATTTAGTTGAGATTGGTAGCACTAGGATTTTGGGGGAGAGAATTAGGAAGGTAATTGGTTAGAAATATGGCAATATAAAAGGGTTAGAATTTATGAGGAGAATGTGTGGTGAGGGGTGGTATTTATAAGGGAAGGAGAGGGGTGTTTTTGAATATTATATTCATTAGTTTATTATTGTGGCTTAATACTACCAATAGTATTGATTATTATGACTATATATATTAAATGGTGTGTTTGAACTCAAAATATTGGGTGATTACATCATTCATGACTCAAAAAATAATGTATTTGCCTTATAATGTTAAATACTGTATTTTATCGTATTTCACTATTCACAAAAATTCAAATATTTTAGAAAAATAAAAAAATTTACCCTAACCAATTTTTTATGATTATATTCCAAAAATAAAATCCATTTTATAGAAATAATTTTTTAAATAATAGAAATTTAATTGTTAAATAAAATCTTTATTTACTTGAAAAATAATAATTTTAATATTAAGATCGATTTATTAACCATTTGGAAAATTTCCTATGGTCTCATAAAATTATATTATAATTATAATAAAATATAATATTAATTTATAAACCCATTTTATGAAAATAAAATTTCTTTTTAATCATTATATTTTTTATAAAAAATTTAAAAAAAACATATATGTTTTATAAAAATGTGAATACTTATTTTATCATTTTTAAAACATTTATTTACTTGTATCATGATATAAATATGCAGTAATTTCATTTTATAAGACACCTAAATATCATTTTATAAATAAATATGTGAGGATACTATTCTAATGATTATATTACTATTCTTAATGTTCATATTACTATTCTAATGGTCGGGATACTATTCCAATGATCAGATAACCATTCATGCGGTCAAATTTTTAACAGTCAAATGGATTCCTCACTTACTATAAATACCAATTATTTAATTCATTATTCATTCAATTATATTTTATCTCAAGTTTATATATATTTTTATTTTCAATATGAATATTTTATTACTAATATTTTTTCTTATTTCTATTATGTTTTTCATGAGTGCAATTATTCTGGTGGATCAACATATCCAAATTTTGATATTTTAGTTATCTTATTTTATTTTTTTTATCCCATTATAATATTATCATTTATTATGGCCATTTTTATTCTCTAAATTTAATACTCAAATTAATATAATAAAAAAATTTGGTATTATCATGTGGAAGATTTTATTTATGCTACATTATAAAATATGACATAATTATAAGAAGGGAAATTCTATTGATAAAATTCTAGGTCATTAAATTATTCCCCCCTTAAGAAATATCTCCCTCAAAATTATGTTTTACATAATAAGGTGAGAACATTTGAGGATAATTATGTTTAATGGATTCATCTAGTTCCCATGTTTCATCCTCATACTTATGGTTTTTTCATAGTACTTTGAGTTGGTGAGTTGTCTTATTATATAGTACCTTGTCCTTCAACAGATTCTCTTCATAAGAGAGATCATTTTCTAGTTGTACCGCCTATGAATTTAGTACGTTTGAAGGATCTGGTATATATTTCCTCAATAGGGATACAAGGAATATGTTGTGTACTTGAGACATGGTTGGTGGGAGTTCTAGTTGATATGTTATAGCTCTGATGCAATCAATAATCTCAAAGGATTTGATATACCTCAGACTTATCTTACCCTTATTCCCAAATATCTTGACTCACATCCATAGATTTATGTTGAGGAATACTTTATCTCCAACTTCAAACTCTAGGTCTCATCGATGATTTTCATCATTGCACTTCTATAAACTCTGAGTATCCCTAATGTGCTGCTAAAGAGTCCTAACCCTTTCTATCATTTTCTCAAACATTTAAATTCATAGCATCTTGTATTCACAAACTTCATCCCAAAATTTATTTTTTCTACATTTATTCCCATAAATATCTTCATATAGAGACATTTATATTCTTGAGTGGAAACTATTATTTTATGAAAATTAAACCAGAAGAAGATGTTGATCGTATCCTCCTTTAAAGTCCATCGAGCATGATCTCAACATGTATTAAAATGTTTGGATAGTCCATTTATATTTTCCATCTTTTGGGGGGTGATAAGTTGTAATAAAGTTCAATTCAATTTTTAGAGTATGTTGGATAATTTTTCAAAACATAGAGGTAAATCTCTTATATTGGTCAAATACAATATATAGTGGTGTTTCATGAAGCATTACCACTTTTTTTATGTATACCCTTGTAAGTTTATGAAGTGATAAGTCCTGTTAAATTGTAATGAAGTGATAAGTCTTTATATAAAAATCCTCCACAACCCATATAGCATTATTTACTTTGGATGTATTTGGAAGTCCAGTGAAAAAGTCCATGGTGATTTTTTCCCATTTCAATATAGGTATGGGTAATGGTTACATCATTCTCATGGATTTTTTCCTCTCCACCTTCACTTGTTGACATACCAAGAACTTTGATTTGTATTCTGCGATCCCATTCTATATATCTTCCCACCAATAGTACTCTCATATATCTTGATTCGTATCCATGCTCTCTATGTGGGTGGAGAAGGTCGAGTTATGTGAATCATTCAACAAATTATTCTTTATCTCAATTTTTTATGGTATACATAGTCGTGACTCAAATCTTACAACTCCTTATTCATCAATTCTGAACTCTAAAGATTTATCTTTTCTTATAGATTCCACCTTATCCTAAATGTCCACACCATCTATTTCATCATCCTTTATCATCTCTATAAGGGATGGTTGTGAAATCATTTTAGAAATGAATGATTATGTTCCATATTTTATGGTTATCATGTCCATCCTTTTCAAGTATAATAATATTATATCCTTCTTAATTATTATGTTGAAAAGGTCACGGGATCCTTTATACTTAGAGAATCTACCACTTTATTTACTTTCCTAGGATGATTGTGGATTGAGTAGTCAAAATACCTGACCAAATATAACCATATTCATTGTGAATATTAATATCCTTTTGTGTGAATATATAATTGAGGCTCTTATAATCTGTATATATTTCACTCTTCTCCCCATAGAGATAATGCCACTGGATTTTCAAAGTGAAGATCACTATAGAAAAATCTGGATCATGTGTTGGGTATTTCTTCTTGTGAACTTTCAACTACCATGAGTCATAGTTTATCACTTTATCATTCTATATTACTATACATCTTAATCTCTTCTTTTAATCATTGATGTATACCATTAAAACTCCCCACTTGTGGGTAGTGTAAGTACTAGTGTATTGATAAGAATATTTTTTAATGCCTTAAATCTATATTTTCATTCATCAATCCAAAAAATATTTACTCCCTTTTGAGTTATCTCAGTTATTGTTTTTGAGAATCATTATAAGTTTCTCAAAAGTCAGTGATAATGCCTAAGTAGTCTAAGGAAACCATTTATCTCTATTAAATATATTTTTCTAGGTCATTCCTTAATTTCATTTATCTTATAATAGTCCAAATATATCCCTTTTGGGTGATAACATGCCTTAAGAATGATACTTCCTCAATACAGAAATCACATTTACTATACTTTTCATATTTCTTCTCCTTTCACAAATTATTTAGCACATTATTCAAAGGCTCCTCATGCTCCTCCTTCCTTTTGGAGTATATCATAATATAATCTATAAAGACTACCACATATTTGTTGAGGTAATATCTATATACTCTATACATTAATTATATTAATATTTTTAAAGAATTAGTGATTCTTAAGGGAATAACTATGAACTCATAGTGTCCATACATCATTCGAAAGGAAATATTGGGAATATATTCCTTATTTAACTTTAATCAGTGATATCCCGACTAAAGTTCCAACATAGAAAAATAAGGGGCTTGCATAGTTGATCAAATAATTCATCAATCTATGGAAAGTGATACATGTTCTTTATCATGATTTTTTTTTTGAGTTAAAGATAATCAATGTAGAGGTGCATTGACCCATCCTTGTTCTTAACAAAGAGTATCAGCACACCCCATGGTGAAGTACTCGGTAGTAAAAAAAACCTTTCCATATTCTCTTGTAAATAATTATTCATTTATTATAACTAAATGGTTATTTTTTTATAGATTCTTCTATATGGGAAGTGATCTTGGAATAATTTTTATTAATAAATCTGTCTCTTAGTCAGGAGGAAGACTATAAAATTTTTCAGGGAATACATCAGGGTGGTCCTACGTAATTGGCATGTCCTCAAGCCTGATTCTCTCCTTTGTCTCAATCATTTGGGTTAGATATTATTACTCATATAGAAATAATATTCATGCTTGAGAAAAATATTCCAAATTAGATTCATCCTTCACATTAAACTTGTACAGAATCGGAGGATAACTTGGGATGTGAAGATTGATCTCACTCACCTGACAGTTCATGTTAGCTTTATATATAGATATAAAATTCAGGATCAATATAGCATAAAACTCCACTAAAGTAAGTAAGACAATATTTTCTAGAATCTTCACTCCATAAACATTGATCGGGGTGGATTTATATACTTGGTATTCATTAATGGATATGTTTTCTATTCTCATAGATGGATCAACCCCTATGTTTTTAAGTGGTGTTTGAATGGTTATAATAAACTTACAAGATATAAAATAATTCATATAACCATAATCAAAAAAATTTCACTGTTATTGAATGAATAACCAGTGTACTTTTCACCAAATCATTATTAGGATCCACCTCATCATTAGGGATAGTATATTCCCTTCCTTTCTCTCTAATACTTGGAATCTATTTTTGTTTATTGCCTATAATAACCATTGTCTGAGGTCATTGTCTTGCATAATGCTCATGTTTCTTACAGTTGAAATATTGTAACGCATGATTATTGTTGTTCTAAACATTATATTATTATTAAATATTAGTGGGCTTCTTCATTTCCCTTCAGCAATGACTATCCTAATTCCCTACTTTTCCACATTTTAAATACCTCTTAGTTTCCTTTAAATAGTTTTTTGGATTCTTCTTTCCACACTTTTGACATGTGGGATGTTGTGTTTTCATTCCTCAATGGTAATTATTTGTTGATCCACCCAAATTAAAATCTATTTTCCTTTTTTTATCTCTATCCTCATTGTACCATTAAGAGTCTTCAACATCCATATCAACTTTAAGGGAACAATGGACAATCAATGTATAGCTATCAATGTCTAAAATCACTAAATATTTTTTGTAGACTCGTCTTTAACACACTAAATAAATGGTCCTCCTTAATTTCAGTGTTGATGAAAAAGCCATAGGAATATCATGAAAGCCTTGTGAATTGTTCCTCATACACCCCCCCAATAGACTCATATTCCTTTTGTTTCTATTCTAGGAACTCCCTATCTATTATACGATTGATATTTTGGGGAAAATATTTATTGAATAATATTTTATTAATTCCTTCCCATTACATGTAATCAATATCTTATTTGGGATTCATTTTCTTGATCAATGTCCACCACTGATCAGTTTCACCTTCTATAAGAAAAATATCCATCATATCTTTTTATTATTCTAAGCACTGGAGGATATAGAATATCTTCTCAATATGTTTATTCCATTATTCCATGATGAGGTGATCAGAATATCCACCAAAGTTAGGAGGTATTTTTCTCATTGGACTTGATCTTTCTTAGGAGAAAAATGACATTTCACATGATTCAAGTTATTATTCATAGCATGAATTTGTTTTTCCAGTACTTTCATGAAGTTTTCATATCCTACTCTCATAAGGTTGTGTATATCATTAGGGAAATCATTAACTTTGATTCCATGTTGGTTTTTGGTAAGGTTCCTCCTATTTCCCACCATTAACTAAAATAAAAAAATGGATAAGAATACTCAAACTAAAAAACATATAAAAGAGAAACTATGAACATAGAAGGAATAATTAATAAATGACATGAAAATACTATCCTATGAGTCTCTAGGTTTTAATCTAGGTTATATGTGTTAATTTCCTTATTTTTCTAACCTAAAAACTATTCAATTATTTTATTATGGTTTGAAAAGTGTTTCTAAATTTTTCATATCATATCTCCTGAGAGTGTTAAAATAGGTGTGCAGAAAGGCCTCATTGTTATGAACTAAGTGGAAATTGATTTAATACCCAATTAACCCTTTTCGAGTTTATTACCCCCTTAGTAAAACTATTACAGAGTCACATCCACTTGTAGTATCTATAATGGGATGTAATTTCTTGGAAACAAATCGCTTTATACTTCACTAAAATTCTAGGATATTCTCCAATACTTAGACTTATCCTTAGGGTTCTTGCTAAAGTATTATAGTCCTAATAATAAAAAATAACTATATCGTTATTTGATACCAACTATAGAGAACCAAGAATTTTAGGCATATTATTGCATGATTTTTAAGATAAAACACTAATAACCACAGCCCAAATATCATGAGACCTAGTGTATTTAGATGACTAGGTTCATAATACATAAAAAGAAACTAAAACACCACACCTTTATTTTATTCTCTATAATGAGATCCTAAATCCCTTTAATATCCTAAAATATAAAAGGATTTCCTGGGTAATTTATAAAATAAAAGGGTGAGATATAAATCCCAATAAGGGTATAAATATGATAACAAGGAATAACATGTGTGTCAAAAAATATAACATGATATCATAAAAGGTAAGGATAATTAATAATCGCATGGGATTATAACATAAATAAAATGGAATTATAAGATCATGGAAACATGAAAATGTGGTAGTAATATATAACATGACATAAGAATAAGTCAAGGATAAACACCAAGACAACATCACATTGTAGAAAAAGTCACATCGTGGATTATGTTTACTCCCTAATCTCATACATAATGTATCATGAGGAAAAAACATTACCCAATGAGTTAGATCCCTATATGGTCACACACATTATAAAATTTACAAGATTATGTGTTCCAAAAAAGGAAATAAATCTTAAGGCATAAACATAATAATTACCCATGAAAATAAATGGGTTGCATATTCTTGCCTCATATCATAATCAAAGGAGATTTTATAAAGAAGGGATTTAATAAATAAACTTAAGGAATATATTACACCATTAAATTAATGTATAATAATATAGGTATATATTTAATATACATATATACATAATTTAGAATTATTCTATAACATCGATGATATATATAGAGTTAGATAGAGAAATTCATAACCCAATGATAAAGGGTGGTTTAGTGAGATATCTTACCTTATATTCTAGAATAATATTGTACTTGAGATTAATTTCTTAAATAATAAAATTAAATTCATTAATTAATTAATTTATAACATTTTACATATATATTTTATTTATCATAATTTTATTATATTCATTTATAACCATTTCAATGATATAAAATGTTTAATTTTACATTTTTAGGGGCGATTTTTTCGTAGTTCCAAGGTTAGATCACTTGTAGATAATTATTGATGTTACTTTAAAATATAAATAAAAATATATAAGTGAAATTTTATGGTATTTATGTCCTTATATAAATTTAAATGGTATCAAATACCCGTATGTGTTACAATGTAGGGATGATTCTTTTAGTAAAAATGTAAACTTTATGTGGTTAGTTTATTTAGGCTGCTTTATCGACCGTCAAAAACTAGATTAATTTTATTTAATTAAATGATTATTAAAACATTAAATAACTTGAAATAAGTTATAATATATATTATAATAATATTTAACCATAATATTTTTTTATAAACAACCTTGATGGTAGTAGAGAAAAAGGAAGTATTTTGTTCATGGAGGCAGTGAACCAAACATTTTGTAAACAACATTTTCATTTTAGAATCTAAAGAAGGTAGGGTATAAGATAAATATTCCACCATAATAATAACATATCAGTATACTAATTACACTAATGTTATTATTTTTCTGTATGTATAACATAAGGGGTGGTAGAAAAAGGAATAAAATTGAAAGAGGTTAGTTGAGAATTTCACCTCTTCCTTTGTTCGTATCCTCTTAGGATACCTTTTAAGGCTTCTTGGAATGGTCTTTGGATGATACAAAAATCAAAAAGATATGGGATAGAGGATTGGGAAGGTAATTGGGTGGAAATTTTTCAAGCTATAAGGCTTAGAAGTTGTGAGGAGAATGGGTGTTGAGCAGTGGTATTTATAAGGATAGGAGAGAGGAATTTTCAAATATTATATTCATTAGTTTATTATTTTGCATCAATACTAATAATAGTATTTATTCTTGGGACTATATATAGTAAATAGTTCATGTGAGTTCAAAAAAAGAGTTTTTTCATCATCAATGACTCAAAAATTCATGTATTTAGCTTATAGTGTTAAATACTGTATTTTACTGTATTTTACTATTCACACAAAATTATAATATTTTAGAAAAATATCAAAAATTAACCCTTGCCATTTTTCAATGTGTAGTTTAAAAAATGAAATCCATTTTATTACAATAATTTTCTAAATATGAGAAATTTAATTTTTAAATAAAATACTCATTTATTTAAAAAAATACCAATTTTAATATTATGATCAAATTTCTGACCCATTGGAATTTTGATTAAGGTATCGTAAAATTATATTATCATTATAATACATCATAATAATTATTTATAAAACCATTTTTTAAAAAATATTTTTTTAAAACAATATATTTGTGATAAAAATACTAATAAAACATGTATGTTTTACAGAAATATGAACACTTATTTTATCATTTTTAAAACAATTTTTTTGTAACATGATATAAATATATAGTATTTTCATTTTAAAAGATACATAAATATTATTTTAAACATCAATAGGTTAGAATACTATTCTAATAGTCAGGTTTTGGTTCCGAGTGATCTTATTACTATTACAATGGTCAAGTTACTATTCCAACTGTCAAATTACTATTCCAACATTCAAATGAGACCTCAGTTTCTATAAATACCTATTATTTAATTAATTACTCATTCACTTATACTTTCTAACACGTTTATATATATATATATATTCATTTTAAATATTAATATTTTATTACTAAAATTTTTTCACATTTTTACAGCATTGTTCGTGAGTGCAGTTATTCTGGTGGATCGAGTATATTAAAATTTTCATATTTTAGTTATATTATTTTTTATTTTTTATCCCATTATAATGTTTTCAATTCTTAAGTCCATTTTTATTATATAAATGTAATTTTTAAATTCATATTAAAAAAAATTATTGATTTCATAATGTGGTAAATTTTCTTTAGGCTACATTATAAAATATGAAACAATTATAAGAAGGGAAACTCCATTGATAAAATTCTAGGTCATTCCAACCAATAAGGTATATCACAAACATGAGAGGACTTATCCTAATACACCTACACATATCCAAATAAATCTTGAATATAACATAATTTAAATAATATATAACCAAAAGATATAATATAAAATTCACTTTATGCATGATATACATACACAATGTATGATATATATACATGATTCGAATATAGAATAAAATACAAGGTCCTAAAAACTCAAAGTAAAGTCAAAGCTCAAAAATTGAATAAGCATAGAATCATGTCACACTGACATTCAACTCAAACTCTATCGGTAGTTTCTATCTACTTGTGTTGTTAATCCCCAACACCACCAGCTCATCACTCTCCCAAGTCACCTATGAACTCACCATTTTATGCATAGACATAAACACATATGGGAACATGGCCCATACAAGGTTGAGTATAAACATATCTAGTAGGAAGGCTTGAAAACATAGAGGTAAAATAAAATAGTAAGTAAAATCATGTATGGAAACCCAGATATTCCTTAGATAAAGGATAAAACTTGGTGTAAAATAGAATACCATTGTTCATAGCTTAACTCCATAGATTTTTAACCAAAGGGGGATGAAGAACCTTGAGCACTATAAGAAATTAAATATCAATATTCCCAAACTCTTTTATCTTTCACATCACCTCACCACAATTGCGAAAAGGTACCTACACCTCATTAATTTGTGTGCATAAATTGAGGGGGTTCCAACCCTA
Organism: Viscum album; assembly: GCA_963277665.1. Lineage (NCBI taxonomy): Eukaryota > Viridiplantae > Streptophyta > Magnoliopsida > Santalales > Viscaceae > Viscum > Viscum album. The sequence continues at coordinate 1,495,281,904 of OY728159.1, forward strand.
GTTGAGGAACTACACCTTTTCATGTTGTAATTTCATTGATCAATGGATTTACCAACTTCAAAACGTGTATAACTGACCCACACCCTAGTATCAATTCCCCTAGAAGGTTACCAAGACATTTTTATTCCCCGTATCTCATTCACTATTCATCACCCTCTCAATGATGTTAACAACTCGTATTGCTCAAAATGCCTCAAAAATATCCTTATATAATCTAGAGAGATGCACCACATATACTACAAGGAAAAACACTATAATTTACTATTCAAATGTTTGGTTCTTATATCATGATAAGTTATGAAAAATTATAAAGAACGCCCATTATGTTGCATATTCCATAGTGTTACATAGTGTGTGGATCATGTTGGTACATCTAGGCATGTACTACTATTACACCTCGAGTTATATTATCTACTTCTATATATAATGTTAATAATATATACATGGCATGTAAATCCCAATGATTAGTCTTTAAGTATTGACAAGGCCCTAATCTATGTGGTTCTAAATTATATGGGATGTACTCTTGGACACATGGTGTGTGAAACACAAGGGTTTCCTTGGAATGTACTATAACACATTTCATGTTGTGTACATGTACATGGAATGTGCTTCCACCTACATTACATTTATATCAAATAGGGTTGTCGGACATGTATCATGTCACTCCTCGAGCCATGTACCCATCAAACACACATTTCGTGTGTTATTAGACTACACCTTATATGAAATTACCATGTAAACACCCATCTATAATGAAAAACTACACATCGTGTGTTTCAAATACCACACACCATTTGATCTAGAATTTCTATTGTAGAACCCCTGAAAACCATATCAAGCCACATGTATCTCTAAAACTTACACCAAAACCAACTGATAATTTACCAGAAACCATTTAAAATCCTAAAATGAGTTTTGGAAGTAATATAAAAATGAAGATAAATTAAATTAAAATAAAAATTACTACCTTGAGGTGGAAAATGAAAAAATATTTAAGAATCTAGGCTCAGACTATGAAAGTTTCTACCTCTAAATTTGTTCCTTCTTCTAGATATGATGACTCTTCCTAGAAATATATCAAATCATTGGTTCCCCCTCACTTAATGGTCGCATCAAACACAACACATCCCATACACCCAATATTAATTTATGTTTGGGTTTTGGGTAGGGTAATAATAAACATCCCGATTAATAATAAATTTAATTAATGTCCTAGAATGACCCCAACCCAAAAAAAGATATGGTGTCAGAATTTCTATCCAGAGATCCATTTATAAGATATTAATTATTCACACATGTCATGATAAAAAATTTATTTATGAAATATTAAATATTCTGTAAATACCCATTATGAATTAATAACAAACCAACCACATGACCAACTTATTATATTTTATTAAAAATATTCAAAGGATTAGAAATAAATATTTGGGGACACTACATGGGGATCTAGATAAGATATGTATTTATTGGCTTCAATGAGATTCTTTATATGATAGTAAACAATAGGGAACTTTCATTTTTTGAGATCTCAATGAATTTAATTTGGCTATGCTATTGAATCCTGGGTAGCATATCTTGAAAATTTTAATTAAACTTTGTGATTAATATTTAAAAATAAATATTTTTCTAATTGACCTTTTTTAGGTGCCACATTTAGAATCATAACTTCATTTGTTTAGTGTGGGTTTTTTGGGGGTTTAATGGTTCTTTAACAGGGTTTGGGATGGAGAGTAGGATAAGGTATTGAAATTTTGATATGTTTTTATCAATGGATACCAACTCCTACCACTTATAAGTTAGTTTCACATAGAGGGGATGTGGATCCTAATGTAATAGTTTTTTATTTAATTATGTAAGAGAGGGAATGAAATATAGAGTCTGTGAGAGAGATATTTTTCATCATGAATAAAATTAAATTTTAAATATTCCTATACGCTCTATAAATTATATTGATAGTTTTATTTGGGTGGCTGATAAATTTTAATGTTTTAAAGTGTGTTCTATGTATGTTATTTTACGGAAGTTGTTTTGAGGATCTGTTCATACAGAGCAAGGATCTTCATGAGGGATAATTCGTTGGAGTAAATGAAAAACAATTTGGAATATTTAGGTTATAGTGAAAATAAATTTTTCATGGTGGGTTTTTCTTGATATTTTATATATAAGGCTTTCATTTGATAATAAAGGAATTCTAGTTCATTTTTCTATCCTTTTTGTGTTAAGAATGAGGATCTTGAACATTTATTTTAGACTTGTCTTAGAGCAGTTGATATTTGGTAATGAAACCACATGTCTTTTAATTTTTATGTTGGTGTAACTTTTTGAGTGATATTTTTATATTTTATGTGTTGTGATGATTTATATCATATAGAATTTTTTGAGATGATTTTTCAAAAAATATGGAATTATAGTAATTCATATAGATTTTAAGGTATATATAGAATATCTAATTAGTCATTTTGGGAGATATGGTGTTATTTCAATGGTTTAAAACAATTTAATGTATGGATTTTCTTTTAGAAACATACTTGTGGAGGCCTCCTGATGAAGGATTTTAAAATATTAATGTTGATGCCTCATTTTTTCAAGATAGAATGAGTAATGAAATTTCAATAATTTATTAAAATGTGAATAGTCATTTGGTTGGTTTAATGTTAGATATTTTTTTTTCTTATGATATACATATTTTGGAATACCTTATAATTTTATTGGTATTTTTCTTTATAGTATATTATATTGACTTCATTTTTAATTTTAATCTCATTTTTTTTATTTTTTCAGCTATTAAAATTTTCTCGATTATATAACTTCTTTTTTTCTATTATTCAGAAGTCTTTGAGAAAAATAAATGGATTTTCAAAGAGTGTATTTTGGATTATTTTTCAATAATCCAATACGATGGTTGATGTTATTTCTAAACTGCTTGTAAACTTCTTGGAGTTTTATCTCTAAGAGTCTTGAGTTTTTATGATAAGTTGTTGAAGTTAAAATAGTGTATTTATGTCATTAATGTTAGATTTATGTACTAAAGGCACCATCATAGAATGGTATATTATAACACATCCTAATATTCCCTAGGATACATTGTGTCATAGTTTTGTTCATATAAATTTCATGTATTATGAGATAATACATGGATCACACTTTTTCTCCAACTCCAAGATTTTATAATTTGTTAATTATCATGTGATGATAATCTAGATGATCTTGAACATTAAAAAAATAATTTAAACATTAAAAAATGAATAATAATTATTTGAATGTTAAAAATAGTTATAAATTATGAAGCGTTTATGAAATATTTCATTTAATAGCCAAAAAATTTTGAATCCTAAAGGTCTCTTGTGATGGATCTATAAATAATTTTATAATATGTTATTTAGGTGGAATCTAAATGTTGTGAAGCTCCTTGGTATAACTAATCCCAATCTATTGATTATAACCAACATTTAAACTCAAAGTTCTATCAAACCATGGCTTAATATAGGTGTTTCCTAAGCATTGGGAGATTCTCATGTTCTATGGATACACTGGGAGGGAGGAACCCTTCGGTTGATCCTTAATGATCATTATAAAACATTTTTTTGAAGTCTAGATTTATTAGTGTAAGGTATTTCATTTTCTTCTTTGTTTTATTATTCATTCTAAATATATAGATAGATTCTTAGTTTTTTTTAGGTTTTGATGTTTGATTACACTATTTTTTGGATGTTATACATCCCACTAAAACCCATCAATGGTATCAATGTAGTTTTTATCAATTTTTGGATTGATTTTTGAATGATTGAAAAAACTAGAAAATAATGTTTTCCACATTACATAGAATATCCCATGTAAAATAGGTTTTTTAGTTCTAGATTTTTCTTGACCAAGGAATATTCTCATGAAAAAAAACTGTGGTTATTATAAAATTTATAACACCATGCCAAAGAACATGAAAAAAAACCATAATAGGTGAATAAATAAAACCCATGAAAACATAGCAATGTAATCAACACCACCATGATGTGGTTAGTGGATCTTTTCACTATGGTCATATTCATTGTGGTCATAGACCATGTTGTGGTATATTTCAAATAGTAATTTCCTAAAAATATTTTAAAAAATTGTCTTACTCAAAATGCCTCATCCAAGTGACATGGTTTGTCATGAACCAGCCTCAGTCAAACCCAAACTGGTCACCCAAGTTGGGCCATAACATCCCTTAAATTAGGAAAACCATATTTCAAATGGTGATGTTTTTATTTTTAGAAAATATAAATGGGGTTTTCAACTTCATTTTAATAAATCCTTAAAAATGGTTTTTTAATTATAATGAATTTTGATAAAGAGGGTTTTTGTTAAATGATTTTGTTCTTCATTATCGATTTTAAAAATGTGGTGTTTTATTTCAATATAATTTTTAATGATTTATTTAAAAAATAAAGTCGTTTAAATTGGAAGGTATGGATTTCTTGATGTAAATTAATGTATTTTAGTTGAATGAAATGGCTTAAAGTGTGGATTTGAAAATGGTTTCCAATGTGGTGGTTAGTAATATTTTTGAAAAAGTTTTTTGAAATTTGTGGGTTGATTTATTTTTTGTTTATTATTTAATTATGATGAGTTATTGATGGTCAGTTGGTTTTGATTGAGTTTTTTTCTTATTTCTTAGAGTATTCCCCCACTAATATCTAAGGAATCCTAAAAAAGATTTATGGGTGGCTATTCCACCATTTACGTTTGATCGATCAACTCTTATTTCAATTGTCTAGTCCTTCCATTCTAGACATGGAGCTTGGTGTTCCTTAATATCAGGAATTTTTCAATAATTTTCAAGAGTTTATCCCTCCTCACTTTTTCAGGCAGCTAGAATCATAAAAAGTTAAGGAATGGTTGAAAACCATCAAGGAGATTTTCACTCAACTTAAGCTTCATGAGCCTCTTAAGCTCATGTTCGCAGCCTTTATATTCAAAGGACCAATTTAGAAGTGGTGGAAGTCAATAATTAGGACCAGGAATAAGGAATACCTCTCCTAGGAATTATTCAAGTCTTCGTTCTTTCGATAGTACTTCTCTGAGGTTGTGAAGTTGGTGAAGGTGATGAAGATGTGCTGCCTTTAACAAGCTGATGGATTTGTGGTGGATTTTTTTCATCATTTTTTGGATCTAGTCCCCTATCTCCTAGAGTTAGTTTATGATGATTCTTTAAATCCTTACATATTTAAAATGGGATTAATCCTAATCTTCAGTCAATGGTATAAAAATTAAGTCTAACCTCCTTTGGCAGCATGGTGAGACAAGTTGTTTAGGTTGAGGTCATGTTAGAAGGGGTGATCAAGACATCCAAACATCCTTTAGTATTATTAAGTGGTGAAGGGGTTTATAGTAAAGATATGGGAAAGCTTCCTAAAGTTGATTATTCTAGTGGTGGAATTTATAGGTTTTCTAATCTTTCATCAACTCTTTCTGGGCATAGGACCTTAGTATGTCAACAATTCAGCAAGTAGGGTCACAAAAATCCGTATTTTTCGGAAACACCAATGAACTTCCATACCTATGGAATCATGGGTAAATTTCAACGGTATTTTTATGGTGTCTCCAAGAAGGGATGTGGAGATAGGTCCACCCCTTAAAAATACCCCCCCCCCCCATCTCATTTTCTAGAGTAGGGCACTAATCTAGGATCAGTTTGAAGTTTCTTTTGTTGTATATGTTTCCTGATTTGGGTGTGGTGCTTGGTGATATATTATTTCCCTTGGTTTTTTGTTTTCTTTAGGATTAGAGAGTTATTATGTCTTGTGAAATAAATTTCTAACTAGAGTTCTAATATGGTTTAGATGCCACCATAGGATGATCTCATGATGAACTCAGCTTCTAGGTGTTCTTGACGGGGCACTTAATTGTTTCCTCTCTGCCTAAACTCAATCATATTAGTTGGTTGGCTTGGATAGTGGTATATGATATGATTCCCATATAGATCCAAAATACACCATGATGAGTTTATTTTATGGTTTCTATGTTATGGGTTAGGGTGTTCCTTATTGGTTTGTGTTTGGAAAAGAGTGATACTCCTCTTTGTAATACCTTCATTGTTGATTTGAGTCCCTTGGTATTTTGGGATTTTTTTCCTTGGATTTTTGGATTCATTTGAATATGGCATTGTAGTTTCCTTTAGTATTTCATAATTTTGGGTTTTGAACAAAAGAGAGTATTGTTTCTTCATTCTTCACATTTTTAGGTCTTGCCTTAAGTTGTAGTTTATCCTTGCATTGGTATTGATCTACTGAGTTTCTTGGGAATTTCTAGGGGAATAAAGTGTCATGGTGAGGAGAATTATCATACCTTGATTTGAAACTTTTATTTTAAATTAATTATTTTTAAGTTCAAATTTATTTATCTTCTCTTCTAGGAATTTTTTCCTTGAAATTAGGAGGTTTTGGTCTTGTAGAGCATGTCGCATGGTTAAGGAACACAATTTTCCAAACTGTGTGGAAATAATGTGATAACTTCTTTAATTTTTGATAGATCCAAATGCACATTTGGTGCATGGTTTTCTAAATCATGCAACTAACCTCTGTGGAGTGCTCCAAGAGCACAATAGAGGGTGCACGGTTCGTGCATGGTTTTCCAAACGGAGTTACAAAAACCATGAGTTATGTATTTTTTTCAATAAAAATTAAATTCATTAAAATTAAAAACTAAGAATAAAATAAAATAAAACCCTAAACACCCCCCTTAGCCATGAAACCACCCCACCCTCCTCGTGCATCTCCCCCCTCCCTTACGTGGACACCCTCACCACAATCTCCCCTCCCCTCCAGTGTCCTCTCTCTCATAGACCCCCATGGTTGATCCCTACTCCTCTAACCTCTCTTCTGATCATGTGTGTGACCCCCTGGTAGAATCCCCCTCCTCTCGTGTGGTCTCCTAACTCTCGAAAAATACTTATTGTAGAATTTGTGTCACAGTTTCTTAGAGACTGAGGGTCATCCTTTATAGGTTTGGTCTCTGCATCCCCCGTCTTCCTTATTCTTGAGATTTTTCCTCTCTCCATCACTCCTCTTGGTTCAAACGAATCCTAGGGTTCTGAATGATCCAATTTTTTATGTTTCTCTTTTTCTTAGGGTGTGTGATGGGTCTCTCGGGTTGGATTCATGATTATTTTAGCATCCACTACTAAATTTGAAGCGTTACGATCCATTCTGGTTCATTCAATGCCATTTGAGTAGGTATTATTCCACCACCTTTTTATTGTTCCTATTTTAATTAGGCTCTTTTAGTGATTTTTGGTTCCCTCTTAGTTATTTAAAACATATTATAGGTCCTTGAAGGCTTACGCACATATATATAGGTATGTGTGTGTGTGTGTGTGTATATCCTCCTTGTAAAAATTCCCTCATGGTGAGGGGAATATGTACATTGGATTAAGGGGTTTATATATATTGAAGTGTATATGCGTACAAGGGTAAAGTGGTATTCATCAAAGGCACCTTGAGTTTGAGGAAGTTTTCCCTATGCATTAGCCTTTAAATTTATGAATCATTCATTTCTTGATGTTTATACCATGTTTTAATGCTATTTAGTAATAAATAATATCTTAAATATTTATTGGAATAAAATAAAGTGGTTTTATATTTAAATAAAATTGTGTGAAATTGATTTATTGATCCTTGCACACCAAATGATTGATGAAATATATGGTTGGCATTAATAAATGAGTTTTGATTATCTAAATGTTGTTTTTGGTTTCTAATAGGGTTTCTAAATGAACTTTGGGATTGATAAGTTGTGTGTTTGGCTCTATTTGAAACAGGTTGTTACCCAAATAATATGTGAGGCATAGTTGGAACTTTTATAAATGAATTTTCTTTAAAAAAATATCATTGGGATGTGTCTCTTTCCTTAACATTGTTATAGTAATAGTAACTTCCTTGGTATGGGACATCCCTCATTGGTTGATGGATTAAAGGAAAGTGTAATTCCTTGGGGTGGTGCTTGGGGATGATGCTTGTGTGTGTAATATGTGTGACTTTTGGTTATTATTTATGTATTATTGAAGGTCTGATACTCCTTAGCTCACTACCATTTTAGACATAACATGGGAAATTAGAATAGCTGGTGGATTATTTGAGAATGCTTATTTTACCATTTTAGGATAACGCTCTGACTAGTGGCCCCTTATTATGAACATACTCTACTTTGGGGATGGTTCCCCTTGGTTAGTCTAGGTAGGGTACAACTGAGAATTAGGGATATTTGATTGCATCAATTTCACTGACAAGATGGATTAGGTTAATGTATGTCCAATATTTTCACCGGATCTCCTAAGTATTACCATTTTCTCTAACAATTATTTATCTATGGAGGATAATCTAAGTGCCCCATATGTTTTGGCTACTTGAGTATTTCTTACCCATTTCCCTCGTTATGTTGTTATTTCTTTTGTAACCTCTTTATGATGTGTCTCTTTAGTAAAGATGAATTTTTGGTTCTTAAATGTTTTCATGGAAAAAATGTTTTGGAATATTATTCACACACCCTCTCTCTATCTCCCTCTTCCCCTTTATTTTAAAATTCTCAAACCTCCCCTTTTTTTGAAAAAAATTCTTTAAATAAAGAGGTCAATGGACTGTGATTTGTTTTGAAATTTAATGGATGAAAAATATATGTTTATATTATTGTATTTCAAACTATTAATAAATAGATATTTTATTTAAATGAAATTCATAGGTAATAGTTTTACTTGGGTATGCCTATTGAGTTTTAATACTCACAACTAAACTTTTATTATTGTTTTTAGCTTCAAGTGTCGGTTATTCTTGGTTTTTATTTCTGTGGAGTGATTTTGGGTTTTTGGGTTTGATGAGTGAACCATGGATTCACATGGATATATTTTTGGTTGTCAAGTTCAATTATGATTTAATTCAAGTTTATGTTTAGTTTCTTATTTGGTACTTTTTATTTATGTTGAGCTAGTAATTTATCTTTTCACTACTTTGTTTAATTTATATTGGGTGAAATTATTCCCATTGTCTCTCATTGATTCCCTTGGTTCTTGTCTCCACCCAATGTAGATCAAGAACGTGCCTTGGGGATGTCATGGGCTAATTCAGGGGACCATTTTGGGGTCGACCCAAGTTGGTTCGTGACATAGTTTAACTTAATAATATCTTGTCCATGGTAAATGAACTTCCAAAAATTATTTTTATGTTATGAAGTGTTTTAGAAAAATGAACTACTTCTATCTTCTCATAATCAAAGTGATAGTAATCAAAAGGGAGTTCCAAGGTAGAAATATTTCTTTAACACTGATCCCATTAGGGTTGATTTCACTTCTGTATAGGAGAAACATAGAATATAATTCTATCAGGCCATCAAGTAGGTTTAAACTTCCTTGAGAATAAATATAAAATAGGGAGATAATGACTTGGATAAAGACAAAAATAATCAAGGGAGAAAGACTACTTATAAATACAAATTAATCCAAGGAAGGAATATGGATGAAAATTTTGTATCTCATATTCCCTGGAAGAAGAGTAGGCTAGAAGGTACTACTCTAATATCAAGATAATGATGAGAAATAAGAACACTTATTTGGTAATAAATATTTTGGAGAACTCCAAAATTTTTATCCCATTGATTATGACTCCGACTGGTATGAATATGGTGACGATTATCATACCGATTATGACTTTTAGTTTTTGATTTCATGGAATATTTATGGTCGGTCCTTTGTTTTTGGTAGAGGGAAGAGATTTTGTGTTTATCCCCTCAAACCTTTCAATCCTTTATTTTTTTTAACTTTAATAAAAGGGGGTCATACCCCAACCTATTTTAATAAAAAAACATATAAATGTTAATATGAAATTTTTATATTGGATACAAGTGAATTTTCCAGCTTTATCCATGTTTAAATTATAAAGTTTTTATAATTTATTTACTAATAATTCCTAAATTTTTATCTCATGTTTGAATATATAAATTGATTATTTATTTATTCTATTCCATTATTTATTATTTATATATTTATATTTATTATATTATGAATAAATTTATTCCTTAGTTTAAATTGTTTAACTACTTCCTTAAATTATCATGCATACACATAAGGAGTTATGTGTTAGGTATGATAATTATATTAGCTTACTACTCCCATGAATTTATCGTGTCCATAGGTTATGTAAAGAGTTTCACATCAATATGATTTGAACATGTTTATTTTATAGAAATAAAAATGGTTTCCAAACTAAGTCTTTATAAGCATGAACACATGTATAGGGAATACATGAGATATAATGGAGAGATTTAAATGTACTTTAAAATACTTAGTGTTAGATTCCATCCAAAGAAAATTCTTGTATAGATTTATAACATTCAACCAAGTAGGTTATGCCAAATATGGGTTCCCATGGATTATATTGTGTAAAGAAATCTAGTAATGAGGTGACCCTAAGTGTTAGGTAAATTGTTTTATGAATTTGATTTAGGTTGCACTTGGCTAGGAAAAAATTAGGAAGGATATAGAGGAATAATTATCACTTTATCCATATGATGGATTGGGAAAAAGTTTTCCATTCATCCATCCAAGATTCATATATAATATTATTGGAATATTAGACTACATAAATCACTAAGTGGTGAAATGAATGATAATGGAAACCCATTTTTTAGTGAAATATGAGACATATATCACTAATTGATATGATGTATTTAAAAGGGGTTTTCATTTTAGAGGGAGAACATTTAATAAAATATAGTATTAAATAAATGTAAAACATGGTACACATCTGATAAAATCTTCTGTTGTAGAAAAAATAACATCATGATCATAAAATTTGACTTTGAGATCAATCCTTGGGTAAAATAATTTAATATAAGAATTTTCTCAGACATTTATAGAGACTTAAAAATCATTATTATGTAAAAAAATAAAATTTTATGTGTTAGATTAACCCCTTCCTAAGTCTTTAAATATTGTATTTATTCAACAAGTTAATCTATATTTTTATAAAAAACATAGATGAATTCAAATAAGGTTTCAAAGGAATTGTTTGAATTTATGATGATTGAAGTAACTTTAGTCTCCACTCATATATTCAATATGATTGTGTATGTTAATTAATAAGAGATACTAGAGGTTTCTTTAAATCTTTTTATAGCTATGGAATTCATTCTATAATCATTATTGGAAAAGTTTTAACATTTTGAATGATTTATATAAATGTTTAATCTATTTAAAAAAAATAGGATAGATAAAATAAACATGATATTTTTATGTTCTAGTGCTATATTGATAGTATAAATGGGTAAAATTTCAAAATTGAAAAATAAAATTTAGTAGGAAAGTCCAATAATATTTCTTTAAGAATCTAATCGAGGTTAATGAAACCAAAAGGATATTTCAAGAAGTTAGGATAATGTTTCTATAATATGTAATTATCTAGAATACCTAAAGGGGTTTGAGGAACTATATAGAGAGTATATGTTAGGTATTAATGTTATAGAATCAATTATTAACTTTTTAAGGGTATATTATCCCAAATGTAAATTTTACACGTTTTATAAATATATAAAAGTTCAAAATCAAGGAAATAATTGATGGGTCTTGTAGTTTATATTCATATTATGAAGTAATTAGTTAATAAATCATGGAATTGGATTCAAAGGAATATTTTAAGCTCTGGTGTATCTAAATAAAGAATATTTATTTTTATTATTTTCTATTATATGATAATAGAAGTTATTTATTAAATAGTTAGTCTCTATGAACAACATGAGATGGAAGTTTTAATATAGATGGTTTATGATTCATCGATTTCTATAAAATGCATGAAAATAAAATAAGGATAAAAGGAGTTTTATCCGGGATAAAAGAGTTAATCTGAGATATTTATTAAAATATGATGGAAATGATATTCCACCACTAATTTGTGGGATATTTTAATGAATAAAGTATTCTTTTCAAAATAATTTTCCAAACACATAGAATAATATATATGATATGTATATAATATTTTATTTTTCAAATATTCTCTCTAAAGGAAATAAGTTTTATTTCATAACATAAAAAAATTATATTTCATAGCATGATATTCTAAAATAGAATATAATGTCTAAGAGGAAAGTTGAAGTATGAAAAATTAAAAGTGAATTTCACTTAATATCTTAAAAGAGTTTATGGTATATTAGTAAATAGAAATGTAAAGATTTTCTTTTAGTAAGATTAACGAAGTGATTGTCACTTTATGTCATAAAAGAGTTTATGATATTTTAGTAAAGAATAATTTAAAGAGTTAAATTATTTACCAAATGATCTCAAAATAAAATTTTGAATATAAATTTTCTAATATGATGATAATGAACTTGAAAATTGTTCTTAGTTGATAAAAAAGTTATTACCAGCATAAAATTTAATTTTTATGAAGTAAAGAAGTTTGAATACTATGTTAAAAGAGTTGATAATTAGTGATATGGTTTCCAATTATCACCATTATATTAAATGTATTTATTTATATATAGTACTCACTAAAAGATTTTAGTGGGAGGGTTTTATCAGATGTTCACATAGATATGTGAAAGTAATTACATAGATATGTAATGATTTTAAAAAAACCAAAAATTTCATAAAAAATATGGACTCTATAGTGTTATATCATATGTAACATGATTAGACGAGCTCTTATATATAGTTTCATAATATTATTAATATATTTTCGTAATATGAAATGTATTATGTTATAAAAAGGTAATCTCAACTTTATCATTCTTTCACATTGGTTTCATATATTACATTATGTAAAATGGTAATTAACCTCTCAAAATATGACCTTGAGATATCCTTAAATGATATTTGTCGTGAATATGTATATATGGTGTTGAAATTTTATGGTTAGAATGAGTAGGATTTTTTATAGATATATTAAATCTTATCCTGAGGCACAAAATGAATTTTGTTCACTGTATGGGCCACCAAGTATACAACGTAAAGTTTCATACACTATATCTTTAGTATTTTGAGGGTGTGTGATTTATATTGAATCCTCATACATGAGGTTGGAAATATACTTAGCATGATAACATTTATACTTTTATACCTTCTTTATATAATCCTTTAATCTTATCTAATCAAGGGGTAGTTTTGTATGTTACTAGTCATGTTATCTATTGATGGTTAACTAAGAAGGGATTTGTCCTCTCATATCATGAGTATGAAATTTTTTCCTTTGATTGAGGTAGACTTAGAAAATATATAGACATTCTTAGATAAGTTACATGATATGTACTTATCTAATTGGGTGAGGGGCATGTGATGTGTTTATTTTCTTAGATGAATGACATGTAATGTTTCCATGGATTTGGTCATTTTATACTTAGATAATTGTAATGGTGTGAGTAGGACATATGGTATTAACATAATTTGTTTCCCATGGTCACTTGATTATATGATTATGCATAATTTCATATGATGTAGCTAGTGGACATAGTTCTATAGATATAGGTGTTTTATAGAGATCATTGTATATACCTTTATAGTTTGAGTAGAATTTATACTTTACTAGAGAACAATATCTACTTACATTTATAGATTTTGAGAATTCATAATTATTTTCAACTTTGAAAAGGCTCATGGGAACATACTTTTTGGTTGTGCGAATGAGTATCAAGTTTATGAAACTTTGAGAGAAAACCCAAAAAAGTGTTTTATAGGATATATGGAAGAAGTTATGGATGGATTTTTATATGTTATTAAAAAAGACCTAACATGTTGTGAAAATGCAAAAAACTTATCCAAAAAGGGTTTCGAAAATATCCAAAAGGACACTATTTATTACATAAAATGAAAAGTTGTTAACTTTATAAATATTTAGTGAAATTTAGAGATTTTTGGAATTATTCAAAAAAGGAACCACCATAATGTGCTATTTTATACAATTTTGTGGTATTCTCTAGGATATACCATGGTGTGGTCAGTGTCAACATGTTATATTACTAGGAAAAATAGTCTCTTTTATTATGCTATAATGCATAGATTGGAATACTTATCCTACTAAAATCTATCGTGATCAGTTTATTATCAAGTGATCATAATCTAGAGGAGTTTTAATTTTCCAAACAATATTTTAGGCATTAATAAAATTAATTATAATGATTATTTTTAAGTTACAAATAGTTGTAACTTATAAAAATTTGGTGAAATATTAAATTTAATAGGAAAAATTTTTATAAAACTATAAGGTATCGTATGATTTATATATAAAAGATCTCATGGTATGTGATTTTTGTGGTATCCTGTAAATATCTCAACCTTCTCGATCAAGTAATTCTTAATAATTTCAATTTTTAATTTCGTTTTTTACTACATTTGAGGTTTAATAGGAGTTAGGTGGAGAATTGAGGTGTTTGGAGGAAGGGATAAAGAAGAGGGGGGATGCCCCTTGGGTATGGGAACCATTGAGTACCATTTATCTTAGTACCACATACCTAGTGGGGGTATGAAGGTTACAGGTTTTTCTATTTGAGCCACAATATACCCACTGTAATTAAACCAGATACCCAGTAGCCCCTTGGAAAAATTCACTTAATAAAGGGAAATTTGGTATTTTAAAACCCTAAATTAAGTTCCCTAAAACACACCTTTTAGTTTTTTTATTCCACTTTCCATAATATAAATATCTATCAATATCTTCCTTCCCTCTCAACATCTATAAGTGGTTTCACCCTTTCTTCATGATCCAAGGTGTTTTGGTTAACCATGGGAGCTCCTCTTTATCAAGGTAAGGTCATGGGTTGCCTCTAAATTTCTTCTTATCTCTATTTTTCATAGAATAGGGTTAAATATCCTTACTCATATCTTTATTATTCTTAGATAATTATAATTTTTTAACCTTCTTCTTGTTTGGTGGATATGAAAGGTTAGCTCGGGTGATATTAAGGTATTGGCTTAGTTTTCTTTCCCAATTTCAGATTTCAAGTCATGAAAAACCTAATCCCTAAATACATTTTTGTTCTATGTTGATCCTATACTTTATGTGGTATATTTATCTTTTTCCCTAGAACCTAATGAACTAGGATTTAAATTATTTGGTTGGAAACCCTTTCCTCCTCTCATATTCATTAAGGTTTGGGTTAGCAATAATGTAGTCTGAGTAAATATAATTGAAACCAATAGGTTTTATTCTAATAAATATTTCCTAAAATAGTTTTATAAATAAAACTAATATAGCCTTGATCTTCTTTGGTTATATTTATTAATTGTCATGCCATGTTATAAGTTCTTTCCATAATCCATATTGGTTAAATACAAAATTATGTCTTATGATTTCATTGAATGAAATTCAAAATATTAAGCATGCCTATTATGTTGATTACTGGACATACAATTTGAGTTGTGTAGTTTGATTCTTTACACAATTGCGTTAGTGTTGCTTTATATTTTATAGAGATTTTAATGCTTTGATATCTATGTTTAGATAATTATTCTTAAAATGGGTGTTTTATGAATGTATAAAAAAGGTTCGCAGGTATAGCTATTGGCTATAGATAAGTTGATGGAATAGAATGGGCTCATAATACCCTAAATCTATTATAACCCTTTCCTCTAACCCTAAGGGTATGGTTATCATGGTTGAACCAACTCTATTATACATGATTCCCTTTCCCTAAAATAGAATTGGTGGTTCACCCTGACTTCAATTATAGTTCATCATAGATATAAGTTAATCCTAAAGTAGGTACGGTACGTAAGGACCCTCCCAGTATATGGAGTTAATTATTTTAGCTATGAATATTCTGAATTAATATATGTATAGTAGATTTTTTATTCTCTGATTATTGATTCCATTGGACTTGTTTTGTTCGTTCATTATACTTGAGTTTATGATAGGGGATTAGGGGTGAGTGGTGATCGCTTGTTGATTACATCATACTCGCACCCCAGACAAGCCCCTTTTGAGATATGTGTAGACCCGTTTTTCTATGACCTAGGTAAAGTAAAAGGTATTGAGCATGGGTGTTTGCTTCACATTGAATCTGGAGGATGAATGGTAACATTTTCACCTTCTAGAGGAAGTGTGGGATAGATGTATAGGTATTTCCTTTAATATGAATCATAGAGTATATCACATGGTGTGACAAACTATCCTGGGATACCACTAAACCAAGACCTAATTAGATTATGTGCTATGCATGAAAGGTATTCCTGATCCTCAGTAGCTGAAAACTAGTGTTTGGGAATAAAGTAACCACATTGGGGAATTATTTTTCCCAATAAAATAATATGTCATAGAATTCCACCCAAAATTTCAGCATGTCCATATCATACATTAGATAACAAAACACATGATAAATAAAAAAAACATAAAATAAACTAATCCAAACTAAACATAATCATGAAATCATAAATTATATATAATAAATAATCCAAAGTTTGCATCCAAAATTTTCAAATAAAATTTAAAACTGAATTAAAAATGAAACTAAAACATAAATCTAAAATAAGTATATATATAAAATTCTGATAGGGCATGATACATCAGGAAAATAAAAGAAACTAAAATGAAACAAACCACTACAATCCATATCTATGCATCATTTGAATCACCCTCACTTGTTTCCACCAACATTCCCAAATCAAACCATCATTACATATACAAATTTCAATTAGAATCTACACTGAATGAGTAATTATAGGCACAAACAAAAAATTCTAATAGGAATCCTCCTAAAACCCCATGATTAATCATTAAATATAAATCCATTTTCATGCTATTTTTAAATACAAATATGAATATACACTTTCCTATTTTACCAAAAACCAATATATTTTCCTTTAAAAACTCTTCCATTTAAATTAATGAAAATCACCATTCTAAAAGACCCTTTTTAAAGAGGGTTGTAATATACCATTTAAATATAAGAAAACATTTAAAAACTTTAAAGATACCATACTTACAAGTTTATGAAACAAAATACAATCATCTCCCATTATTTAGAACATTTTATAAAATTCTCTTTTTAAAACAATCTAAAAATGTAAACCAAGACAGAAGAAATAAAACAAGAAAAGTAACTGCCTGTACATTAAGAGGTATAATTTAAACCCAATAATAAAAATAGTATCACCGATACAAACAAGGATAATAGGATACAATCAGTGTATAAGGTGGAAATCCTATAATAAAATCATCAACAATGAATAAGAATCATGGGTGACACATTGGGCTCTAATGTGAAATGATAATTGGTCTAGATAAAAAATATATAAATGGAATCAGATGAACCTAGGTGACCTTAACTAAACTCAAACCCATCTTACCCTTACGGTATCATCAGGAGGTAACCCCTAGTAGAAAAAACTCATTCATAGAGAACTATCTAGCATGTAATCTCTATTAACAAAGAACTCATCTAGAATTTCAACTTATTACCTATAGTTACCATGATATATATCAACATAGGTGAATAATAATAAGAAATAATCATCACATGAATTTTAAAAACACAAAAATAAATCTCACCTTACCTTTAACACACTTGCATTAAATATCCCATTTCATATCATACAGATTTAGTTAAAACACAGTAACCCATAATGGAAAATAATTCAACCAATGCACAATTATGGGGCACAAGAGAGGGTCTCACACATGATAATTATATCATACTTTAAATTTCTAATTGGGACTATGAAAGTCTGAATTGGAATTCTAAGAAATCACACCACCATTTTAAAACTATAATTTGAAACAAACTTTGAAAATAATTTTTAAAACTATGTCTCCCTTTTATGAAAACCGAGAAGTCTTAAAACAATTAAAAAAGTCATAAGTCCCTTATTTTTATAAATCATCCCTTTGAAAATACTAAACACCGCTATTTATAATCAAATCATCTATTTATTTCTCATTTTTAATAAATCATCTTCAGCATTTAAACAATAAATTGAGGAGATCCATTTATAGAAAAATAGGTTTTGTGCATGAAAACATGAGGAATAGTCCCCCTACCAATTTTAATTCTAGGTAAAACCAACTCCCTCTAGTTAGAATAATTATAACACTTTATATCACTTTAAAAATCTAAAAACAAAGGTTAAAAACAATTAATAAATCAATGGTTTTAAATATAAAGTTTTAATCATATAGAAAACTACCAGGAACACATAAATTTACTAAACTATTTTGTTTATCTACCTAAATGAGGTCAATAAATCCTTTGGAGACCAAAGGAGACCTTGTGTAAGAAAAAATCAAAATTAAATCGATCTGAAATGAACTCTATATCACTTGATCAATCCTAGGGTTAGAGGATAATGAAGAAATGAAAGAATAAGTTTTTAGGAAGGATTTATAGGAGATTAAATTGAAGAATCCACCTCAAATCATGAATAGATATCCATGTAATTACCAAGTAAGGGGGAGGAATTGAAGGGGGTGGTGTGTTGGGTTCATAGGAGTCAAGTGGGGTGGAAGAGGGGTGTCCAATAGGTAAAAATTCAAGGGGTTATAATATTAAAATCCATTTTTTTATGAACCTATGTGGATTAAATGGTTATCCAAAACTTTATCCAACCATTTGGATAGAAATTTCCACAAGTAGTCACACTACATGGTATAGTTTCATGGTTAGGGAATCTATGCACTAATTGTGAAAATGGTTATGTTAAAATTTTGAGGTGTTATCATATGGTTACTGCACAGTTTTTACTAATTGTGCACTAATAATCCATGACAAATAAAACTTGCATGTATTGCACTATATTTCAAATAGTTTAGATAAAACCATGTTCTACCAGTGTAGACTAGCCATGCAAGAAAAAATTTAACTATAAAAATTATGCATAATAATCCTTTCATTATTTCCCATTAACCATTCATGATAAACCATGCACAAAATAATTTTTTTTAAAAGATTAAAATTCTAATTTAAAACATTAGATAATTTAAACTACCCCAAATTAATATAAAATAAAAAAAAATCATTTGGGTGTCACACTTCTTCCCACCGTGTCACTTTATTCCCCAGGAAAGTCCTTGGTAAAAGAAAAGAAAATGAAACCTTAAAATCTTTACACTTTTATGAGAGTGGTGGGAAGGATTAGGGAAAAGTCTCAGAAGGATAATTAAACTAGGAAGACGTCTAGACATGACTTATCTCCCAAAAAATCAATCAAAACCCTCAATCACCCCAAATCACATCAACTAAGATCCACAACCATTCAACAAGAATATATAAAGAAAATATGATCCCATATATGTCTCCCCACCATTAATAATTAATCTAAAATGGTGGAAACAATGGGAAACCTATTTGAGAGAAATTACATCATAAAAAAAACTCATGATTACACAAACTAACAAAGGATCCCATAAAATTACACTAACCACAACTAGTTACTAAGAAATTGACACAAATTCCATAAATTAAACATAACCTAATAAGCCAACCAGATGACCCTAAAACCAAGGAACACCCAAACACTAATAATACCAGTTCAAAAAATCATCGCATCCCAAAATAACCAAGGTGTGTATCAACTTGATACATGACTCAATATGAAAATTTATGTTTCTGACCTCATACAAAAAAAAATGTATTATAAGGTAACTGAGATTAAACCATGGATCACTAGATCATGGTGATGCTAACAGAAGAAATCTCAACCTGGTAACACCCACAACAAAACTGGAATCAACCAAACACCCCAAAAACCCATGCCCAAACCCCAATATTCTCCATGGACAAACTAATAAGCTAAAACTCATGCATATACCTCACCAGAAATCAAGATTTGTTAAAATAACCACATGATTCACAAAAAAACAATAGGTCATGGGCATCCTAAAGCAAATAAACAAATCCATCTGAAAAAAGTCACCTTAAATCTATAGAGGCTCTAAAATCATTGAACAAAATCCCCAAAATATTATATCACACTATAACTAGATAAGAACAATCCTCAGCCAAGGATCATTATCCAATCCTACCCCAAAAACCTATATAATTCCCAAGTAAATATACTAGACAGACATCTGCTTGAATAATTTCAAGATGTGTCGCTACTCTACCAAAAGAGGAAGAAATAACCAGTTAATCTATTCAAAGTATTGTTAGAGCCATGAATATCAAAGGGAATAACTTTATAAAGAAACACTCTACCTTTTATCAGGATCTTTCATGGAGGCATCAATAGGAATAGAACATGAACCTAACCCAGCCATATAACCCAAACCAAACCAAACAGTCTCAATAAAACCCAATAGACAAATACAAACACCTAATTCACCAAAATAATCAAAACACTCTCAAAACATTTCCTTGTAAACCATTTCCCCTAGACAAGGATCTTGAAATATTCTTTAGAAACAACCACACTTTTGAAAATAGGAAATAAAACTCCACATAATTTAGAAAACCAATTAAAATTTATCCATTCATCATTTCTAAAAAAATACACCATTTAAATACGAACCAAGGGTTAAGGAAAATCACATTTTAAATAATTCTCTGATTTTATTTTAAAACCAATCTCTATTGAGAATGCACTTTAATAGAGTGGATTTTTTTTCAAATAACCCACCAAACTAGTTTTAAATTTGAAATACTTTCTATATTTTATTATAAAATCAACTATCTCTAAAAACTTTTCATGAAAAACAAGTTCATTTTATGGAAATTCTTAAAGCTTCATTTCACCCCAGAAACATTTCCCAAGAAATGTAATTTTTCCACACAAAACAAGTTTTCACAATAAACACGTAAAAAAAACATAGAAAAAATCTAAAAAAATACAATACACATCATCAGCATATCACAAAACTCCTTTGAATTCAACCCCATAATTGGTAATCACCAAAGGGAATTATAAATATTAATCCAAATGGGATAAATAACTATGTATTACTTGGCCCCAAGTTTAGATATTCCATGGTCTGGTTATGCATCAGTTCCTGAAATATTTATAAAATAAAGTACCTAGTTACTTCCTAGTTTATCAAGTCATGCAATCCAACCTCATGATACTAATACTTCCTCTATTTTTACTCCAAAATTAATCAAAACACATGAGGTAAATCATACAATTATAATGAGGATAAAAAACTACCATTGAAACCCACAATCCAACATGAGTAATCAAATAGAAACCAAAACCCAACTACCCTTTTAAATTCAAGCATTATCTTTAAAGGTGATGATAAATAACTTACTCATGATTTACCTCCTGAGTTCCAACAGCCCTATTTTCCTTATTATCATGACATATCCCTAAAAAGAAAATTTGATTATCAATAAACTATGCCCTCATCAAGAACCCAATATCTAATACCATTTATAATGAATCATCCCAAGCTACCATTGAACGGATAGTTGAGTCGATCCACCACTAGATTTTAAGGGTGTTACTGATCCCCACATGCTAGAAACCAATTCCTAGGCATTAGGGAACCATGCTTGGGAATAATTTCACCTAATAAAATAATAATTAATGGAATTTCACTCAAGATTTAGACATTTCCATACTATATTTCAAATAACTATGTACATGATAAATAAGTGAAATTATAAAAAACTAATCCAAACTAAGAATAAGTATGAAAATATACCTTAGAAACAATAAATAAGATAGAGTACACATCTAAAATATTCCAAATGAAATTTTGACTTAAAAAATAATTTAACCTCAACATAAATTGAAAAGAGGGATAGATTAGAAATTATGAGATGGAATAATACATAAGGTAAATAAAATAAACTAAAATGAAACAAACTATGATAATCCATCTCTATGTGTAAAGTGAATCACCCTCACTTTTTGCAACGAACATGCCCAAACCAAACCAACAAGACAAATATAGTGTCCATATAGAACCTACACTGAACCTATAATTACAAGTGTTATCAAAATTTACTAGTAGGTATCCTCTCCACACCCCATTCTTAACCTTTAAATATAAATTCATTTTCATGCTAGTTTGAAATAAAGATATGAATGGAAACCTTCTTATTTTACCAAAACCAAATAAAATTTTCTTTAAAAACTATTCCATTTAAAATAATGGAAATTTTCAATTCATAAGAAAATTTTTAAAGAGGGGTAAAATTCATCATTTAAATAGGAGAAAACATTTAAAACCTTAATGGTGGTGTACATACAAGTTGATGAAACAAACCTGAAAAATTTCTCATTCTTTTTAACTTTTTATAAAACTCTATTTTTAAACCATTCTAAAAATATAAACTAAGTCACAATAAATAAACCATGAAAATTAATCACCCACACATCAAGATTTGTAATGTAAACACAAGAATGAAAATGGTGTCACTAGGACAAATGAGGATAATAGGATACAATCTGAGAATCAAGTGGGAATCATCTAATAAAATCATCAATAATGAATAGAAATCATGGTTAACACACTAGGATCTGACATGAAATAATACTATACTTTACTAATAGAACACCTAAATTGAATCAAAATATCCAAGGTGAAGTTAACTACACTCAATCCTAACATTCCCCCATGGTCTTACCATGAGGTAACCCCTAGTATAACAAACTCATACCTAGGGCATTAGTTAATGAATAATCCCTTCTAGGGGAGCACTCGTCTAGAACTTCCACTTATTACATTGGGTTCCCATAACATATCTTAATGGAGGTGATAAATAATAGTAAATATGCATCACATGAATAAAAAAACAAAATAATAAATCTCACCTCACCTCCAAAACTCTCAAACAAAACAACACCTTTCATATCATATATATTTTAGGTAAACATAATAACCAATAATGTGTAATAATACAACCAATTCACAAATAAGGGGCACAAGAGAGGGTCTCGCATAGAACAAGTATCTCTCATTTTAATGTAAAAATTAGTCCTATGAATATATTACTTGGAATTCCTATCCATCACAGTGTTTCCTCTAGAAATGGGGATGACCTCATTTTTTTAAGGTTCAAACATTCCAATCGGTTTCTAACGGGTTTATTCATAGAACTAGAAACATCCAATGATTCTATATCCATTTGGACCTACATTCCAAAGGTAGGTGCTCATTAGTTGTAGAGCGATGAGGCTTAAGAATTTTCATTGGTCGAGAGGATGGGAGGTCAGACTCATCACACCTTTTTTAGGGGAATTATTGTCTACTCTGGGACTCTCTTTATATATTTGAGTTATGTTCATGAATCCTTATTAAATTACCAAGTATGAAAATGACATTTCCTTTAGATTTGACAATCAATGATTAATATGTAGAAGATTTAGATAATCTTTTATATGTATTTGAGGTTCTTCATCAATAGAGAATCATCTGTATTTGTTAGATATTATTAGTCAATGGTATCCTTCAACATATTATATAGAAATATCTTGGTCATTATGATAACCATACTGGTTTTAAAGGCACTCAATGGGGCACTTGAAGTTTATTTTCATTCATAAGGACATGGATTATTTCAGAGTTGGGATCATACCCGAAGATGGGCTACCTACTTATCCTTATTTAGAGAATGAATTAGACCCCACGTAGTTCAAGTGAAGAAATATGGACTATGCATGATTGATGGCCCAAATAAATATTTCATAATTACTTTTACACTCTATGATCACATGAGTCATGCTCGGTGTGAGAAATAAGAGGTATCAGTAAAACCTGACGATTGTTCCATGAAAGATGCAATCATAAGAAATGATGTGGGGCTTATGTATGTATGGCTTCCCAAATAGATGAGGATTGGGATTTACTTCAGGGAAGAAATCCAGGAATAAGGTCCATAAAGGTATGTGTGATTTATGGAGATTCAGATACTAAAATTAGGGCTTACTCCTGAGAAGGATACCCTAGTTAGAGGGTACTTTATGATTGGGTTGTATTCCTGAGAAGGAATCCCAGATCAAAAGAAATTAATATTGGGGATTACTCCTAAAAAGGAAGCCCAGGTTAAAAGGATTTTGAGACTGGGTCTTACTCCTGAAAAGGAGGCCCAGTGAATAGGTAACTTGGGGCTTACTCCTAAGGAGGATGCCCAGATTTGGGAAATGATGACTGGGGATTACTCCTGAGAAGGAGGCCCAGGTTAGGGGACTTAGATTGGGGCTTATTCTTGAAGAGGAGTCCCGTATTTGGGAATTTGAGACTGGGGATTACTCCTGAGAACCAGGCCCAGGTTAAGGAAAATTATGACTGGGGCTTACTCTTAAAGAGGAGGCCCAGGTTAAAGATCCTCTCATCTTAAAGGATGAGGTTGAATGAATGAAATATCTAACCTTAGTGACATAAAGATATGTAAATCACTAGGTTTTAAGAGATGTTCTACATAATTCCTTTCAGATAAGGAATCCAACAAAGGAACCTTCCAAAAATGTATTTTTAGAGGGTTTTGAAGGCTAAATCTTGAATAGGAGAGTTGGATTTGAAGAAGAGGGTTGAATGGGCAGGAGGGGCACCTAAAAAGAGACAGGCGCACAGGTTTTGTTTGGGCACACAGGTTCTGTTCGCGCAGGTGTACCTACACGACACTTGGGTACTTTCACACCGGTCAACCCATAGGGTAACACTTGGGCGAAATTTGGTTGAAGCCCTTAGTATTACCTATAGAGGCTTCCAAATGAGTGGCGTGCAGGTTCTGTTGAAGGGATAAGGTGGTGTGTAGGTGCCTTTTATTCCCCTTAAGGGTGAGACACTTTGGTGCGCGGGTGTTTATGAATTTCAACACTTAGGCCTTATTCCCCCTCTTTATATCTTCCATTCTAGGTAATAAATTACCTTAGAATTGTTCGGAAGACTTCAAGAAGAGACTAGGGTGCCGAGAGCTCAAATATGAGTTTCTTTATTTTTCATCCTTGAAATGGGGGGCCCACAAGGGGTATTTATAGGCTGCTAAAGACCTTGGGAAAAAATCATATAGGGCGTGCAGGTCACCTGTGCGCCCAATATGTGGTGCGTAGGTACCTTGCGCAACTATCTTGGAAATTGGGCGGCCCCTGCTGAAGCAAATCCTTGTTCATGCCTTTGTCAATTTTTAGTGTTTCCTCAAAGGATGAATAACTTTGTGTTAAGGTATTCCCATTTTTCAGTTGTTAGAATCTATGATGGAAATGAGTGTCAACAAAAGTCCCCCCTCATAGTTGGATCCGAAAGGAAGGAGTATGTGACTCTGAGGTAAAGAGGAAAACCAAGAAAGGGTGGCGTGCAAGTTTTGACCACGCAGATATCGACACGCAAGTGAGAGGCGCGCAGGTGTCGGCACGTAGGGGTGCGGCCTAGCCTATAAATATGTGTCCATTCTCACGCAAAGCACCTGGATTTGAATAGTTAGTGCTCTCACCACACAGGTTTCTCTCATCGCGCAGGTTTCTAATTTTCCATGGTTTAATTGCTTCTGTTCGTGTCGCGCTTCTGCAGAGGTATTTTGACCTACACGGTGATACCTGCGCGCCAAAACCTGCATGACACAGTTGCACTTGCGCGCCAACTTTTGGACTTGCGTGCCTTAATGCCTTAGCCATTTTTTCACTTTCCTTCACAAATTTTATGAAAAATAAACTTACTTAAGAGTTAATTATTCGACCTTTGTGCATATTCAATGGCTCCTAGAAGAATCGGAACAGCTGATGAACTGGCTAGAAAAAGGATTGATGACCTGATGAATGTTGTTGGTCATGATTACTATGATATCTGCGACAACACTCTTCCATATTTGGCTAAGTACTTGAAGAATTATCATCTTAACTTTCCACAGAGCATCTACTTGCCTCTGTATGGGCATGGTCATCTACAAGGAGTCAACGTTCCAGATACAAAGAACTATATTCCCGAGATGCAGCCACACTGCTACCCCTCTATTTCGGTTATGTTGTGCATTAAGAGCAACAACAATGGTGTGAACTTTTAAATTTTTCCTCCATTCCATTTCCTTGTAGATATGAAAATGGAAAACCCATGGGCTGATATGTTTTCTACTGCCGGTTGGTGGAGATAAGACTATCATGGCATTAGAACTATATCTAAAAAGAGTATTTTCTCAAAATGGCTCTTTACTTCCAATGCTCCATTCTCAAATCCATGTATCCATCTTCCAAGTCTCTTGGACAGAAACGGAGTCACTTTTTGATCAGTAGAAAATTTTATCAAACCGTACTCAAGAACATTCTTTTACAATTGTTCCAAGAAGAGCTGGTATCACAGCATCTCTTATTGTATCCAATTGAATGAATGAATTTCAGGTGGCTGTTGATGAAGCTCGGGATTCCATAAATCAAATGAAGAGTTATGTTGAAAGTTTCTTATAATCCCTGAAAAAGAGAAGAGACTTCCAGTCTGTGGATGTCCTTCTAACTCTTGTGCATTAATGAAAAACACTTTCATCTTCAATCATTTTTACATGCCTTATTTTGCTACTTGCCATAAATTTTTACCTAATCCAATGGGCCTAGTAAGCATATTTTGATTTTTTTTCTAGGATTACTATAAATAACCCTACAAACTTTGAATCATTTTATTGCTCAATATTACCTAAATCATACAAAATGTATGTTTAGTGAGCTGGGACTTGACTTTTATTCATATTTCCCTTGTCTTTTGTGGGCAGTTTAAATTCATGCACATCAGACATAAAAAGGATAATGTTTAAGGTCGAAATATCTTTGACCAAATGGATTAAAATTGACTCAATTCCTTGATAATTTATCTGAAAAAATATTACCATATTCAAGTATGGGGGAAAACATGTAAATTGTGACTTAAGAAATTTTGAATCTGAGGAATGATATGAAAAAGGGCTAAAAGTCTTTAGAATAAGTATTTTCCAAGAATAAAGTTACCAATATTTAACAAACCCATTATGGGGTTGAATTATGCAGGGTCGCATAAGGGCATTGGCTGCATAGTCAAATAATAGAATCTTTTGGCTGACAGGTCTGTTATGTAGACTACTTATGCAAGGCCACCTAAGGGCATGTGCTGCATAGTCAAGCAAAAGATCTCTCAGAAATTTTACTTTTCTAGTGCTAAAAAACTAGTGAAAGTTTATGGAGATTCAAATTTTCCAAAGCACAGATTCTACTATATGGAGAGAGGTACTTGAATATGGAGAGGATATTTCCAATCAAGATTGTCTAAGAATTGGATGAATGTCACTCCTACGAAGTTTTTACCCAAACGTCGGGAAGGAAAATATAAACCATAGACTTAAATACTTTCAAATCATGAAAAATAATATGGGACAAATATGTTAAGGATGGCTATTTTTGCGGATCCCTACATATTGTTGTTAAGACAAATAAGGAAAAAAGAGGTTTTCCTCCCAATAATGAAGTTACCACTATTTGACAAACCCATTATGGGGTTGAATTATGCAGGGCCACCTAAGGGCATTGGCTGTATAGTCAAATAATAGCATCTTTTGGATGAAAGGTCTGTTATGTAGACTAATTATGCAAGGCTACCTAAGGGCACGTACTGCATAGTCAGGCAAAAGAACTCTCAGGTATCGAACATTTTGTGACCATAAGTCAAGAAAAGGGTTATGAAGATCTGAAAATATTTAAGGTTAGGATTATGACACATAAAAATGGGTATTTTACAATGCATATAGAGATACACATACCAATGCTAACCATAATCATGTTGTGGTTGGGTCCTAAATTGGGGTGATGGACTTCACTACGTATCCCATAAGGATGGGAATCAATCCATACATAGTTCTTGAAATACAGTTTAACATCATGTGGGATGAGAGTGTAGGAGATCTTAGTTTAGGGTCACAGAGCTCAGACCATAATAATGAATACACAGTGTGTGTTTGTTATGAACCTGATGTGAATGAAGACCAGGGTTTTCATATCACATTCATGTTTTCACAGGGGACTTTTCAGCCAAGGGACTGAAAGTGGAATTTGGGGTTAGGCCCAAAGACTTGGGGCTAGATTCGAGGGATTCTTGAACGTTCCTACGTATCCCATAAGGATGGGAATTAAGCCAACGTAATTCTAGAAATACCCTCTGTACAGATTTGGTTTGTACAAGTGAAGGGTGAAAGGGGACTTTAGTGCAATGATGGTTTGACCCAAGATAAAAGGTTCAGGCATTTCCATGTATGCACATAGTCTTTGGAATATAACATGATTGGAGATCAATGTAAATAATTATTCCTTCTTAGGTGAGGGTATCAAAGAATGTTGTAGTTTATTGTTGTACAGGACAAAGGGGGACTGTATAGTTTAACGTCATATAGTAAATACGATGGTGAACCAATGTAAAAAATATTGGTTTTGGGGGAGGCTTCACGAATCAAAATCGTATGAGATGGTGGTGAACCGATGTGAAGATATTGGTTTTGTGCTTGAACCTCAGGAGGTTGCCTATGTACCCAGCCTATAAGGTAAGGATCAAAGTCAGCATAGTTCAATTAAAGGATGAATTGGCAATCAAGTTGTTCTTGAGGACAACGACCTAAAAATGGTGTTGGAAATTACGCATGGTTAGATGCCTAGAGAGGGTTTTATGGTTGAATTTTACTCTAAGATTATGTGAGTTATACTCAGTGTGAGAAACAAGAGGTAGAAAACCCTAACAATGCACAGTTTAATGTCATGTTGGACGTATAAGGGATTATGCAGTTTAAATTCTTGCAGTAAGGACTTTGGAGACTGTGCAGTTTAATGTCATGCAGTAAGGAAAACACAGTTTAATGTCATGCTGGACAAAAGGGGAACAATACATTTTAACGTCATGTTGGATGATGGAGTGTTGTACAGTTTAGCATCATGTAGCTAGGACGTATTAGGGACTTTTCCACAGTTTAATGTCATGTGGGACGAAGAGGTGCATAGTTTAACGTCGTATAGCTAGGATGATAGTTATGCAGTTTAACGTCATGTTGGACTTCACAGTTTAACGTCATGTTGGACGTAAGTGCGAATAGTTTAAGGTCATATGCATGGACCGTTGTTGATGTATTTGTGTTTATACAAAATACTTCTTTAGAAATCTATCATTGGTTGGAGTCGTGATGAGTTCTCCATCCATTGAGATTAAATAATATGCTCCATTGGAGTATACCTTATGTATTGAGTAAGGTCCTTCCCACTTTGGATCAATCTTGGGAGGTTTCCTTCCTGGTATCATTGAATTTCTAAGAACCAATATCAATTCTCCTTGAATGAATGAACGAAGATGAACTTTTTGTTGAAAGATCATGCTATTAGATTCTGATAGACTTCCAAGTGATACAGGGTGCACAATATTTTCTCATCTAATCATTCCAATTCATCCAATCGCTTTTGAGATTGTTCATCTGTAGATGACTGATCACAAATGGCTACTCTGAGAGAAGGTAATTGAACTTTAATGGGAAAGACTTCTTCTATTCCATATACCAATGAATATAGAGTTGACCGCGTTGCAGTGCAGGTGGTGGTCAGATAATCCCATAAAGCATGAAAGAGTTTGTCAGGCCATGATTTCTTATCTTTATCCGCCATATTTTGCAGTATGTTTGAAAGAGTCTTGTTGAAGGCTTCTATCTGGCCATTGGCCGCTGCATGATACCGAGTTGAATGATTGGATTTGATGTTGTATTCTTGATACAACTTCCTTACCTCAGATGAACAGAAGTTGGTGCCATTGTCCATCAATATGGTATGAGGGACACCAAATATGGTAATTATGTTAGACTTGATGAATCTAACAATGATTTTAGAACTAACTTCTTTGAGAGGTATTGCCTCTTCCCATTTGGAAAGGAATTCAATAGCAGTAGGAATATACTTAAACTGCTTGGTTGTAGCTGAAGGATAAGGTCCTACTATATCTATTCCCCATGTGGAAAATGCCCACGAGTATTTAGATGTATGAAGCAAATATGGGGGCTGATGAATGAAGTTGGCATGTACTTGGAAAGAATGTCACTTCTTAGTGAAATCAACACAATCTTGTATCATTGAAGTCCAAAAGTATCCAAGCCTTCAAATTTGATCAGATAGTCTATGTCCATACGGATGGGTACCACAAACTCCTACATGTACTTATTTCATGACATCCATTATCTCTTCACCATAAATGCTTCTGAAGTGAATTCTGTCAAAACCATGCTTGTAGAGAATTTTCTCTAGGTGATATGGGCTATCATAAAGAGTAAAATTGACCACACGTCGCCGGATTTTTCCTTTCCTGGCTCTATCAGGTGGAAGTATTCTATTTTGAAGCTATTCCCTGATAGGTTTCATCCATCCTGTAGTATGACCATATGGTTCAGAAATGGGACTAATTTCATTGATTTTCTCTTTTTTAGTTTGAACATAAGGTGAAATTGTACAACGGTGGGCAATACTAATGATTTTCTCATCCTGATTTGGATTTTCCAAAGTTGTGGCTATATTAGCCAGTGCATCAGCTTGATCATTTTTCGATCTCGGGACATAATAAAATGTCAGTTCTGAAGGAAATTCCGCCATTAAATCTCTGATGTAATCATAAAAAGGGATTAACTCTTCTTTTCTGATGGCATAATCCCCACTGACTTGTTTGATTACCAGGTCTGAATCACCTTTCACCTTTAAGTGATTCACTTATGCCTGAAGTGCCAACTCCAAGCCTACGATGAGAGCTTGATATTCTGCTTTATTGTTTGTACCACCTTCCCACAATAAGAAGGAATAAGGTAGAACTTCCTTTTCTAAGGAAATAATCACAATTCCTAACCCAACTTTTTTGAATTTAGGATCTTCCATTTTCTTCCCAATTGGACTTATGGAAGCACCATCAAAGTACATTTACCATGCTTGAGGATTATCTTGAATAGAAAAGACTTCCTCATCAGGAAGTTCAATATCTAAAGATGTATCTTCTACTAAAGGGTGTTCAGTAAGGAAATCAACCAGATCTTGTCATTTATTGCCTTTTGAGACACATATTGGATATCAAATTGCTGCAAAATAACTACCCACCGTTCCAGATGTCCTGTAAGCATTGGATGACTAAGGATGAATATGAGCGGGTTATTGCAAGATACCAATTGGACCTCATGATGTTATAGTTAGTGTCTCAATTTTTGAACTGCAAAGATTAATTCTAGGTAGCACTTTTCGATACTTGAATATCGGGTTTCTGCTTTAAGCATAGTTCGACTGAGATAGTAAAGGCTTTTTTCATTCCCAACATCATTCTTCTAGGAAAGGAAGGCACCCAATGATCACTCTAAAGTTGTCACATAGAGGATAAGTGGTCTTCCTCCACCATGTGGCATTAATATCGATGGACTCATGAGATATTTCTTGAGAATATTGAATGCTTCTTGACATTATTCAGTCCATTGGTAAGTGACTACCTTATTCATCAATTTGGTGAAAGGTAAACTTTTGCCTGCCAAATTGGAAATGAAATGCCGAATATAGGCCAAGTGTACTTGAATTCCTCTCAATTATTTCAAATTTAGAGGAGTTTACATACCAAGTATTGACTTTTTCTTCTCAGGATCGACTTCGATACCACGATAGCATACAACAAAGCTGAGAAATTTTCCTGAGGTTACCCCAAAAGCACATTTTAAGTGGTTCATCTTCAAATTATGTTGTCGAAGTTTGTGGAATATGACTTCCAAATCATCCAAGTGATTGAAACATTGTTTGGATTTAACCACCAAATCGTCCACATAACATTCAACAAATTTTACTAAAAAGGTTTTGAAGATACGATGCATGGCACACTGGTATGTTGCGCCTGCATTTTTTAGGCCAAAGGGTATCACCCGATAGCAAAACACACCCTCAGGGGATCTGAAGGATTTATATTCTTCATCTTCTAAAGCCATTCAGATTTTATTATACCTAGAATATCCATCCATGAAGGAAAGTTCTTCATAGCCAGCTGTTGCATCAATTAAGAGTTCTGTAATCGGAACTGGAAAATCATCCTTAGGACAATGTCGATTAAGATCCCTAAAATCAATGCAAACTCTAATTTGTCCATTCTTCTTTTTCACAAGGACAATATTAGCCAACCACTTGGGATATTTAACTTATCTGATGAATTTATCTTTGATAATATTATCCACTTCAGCTTTAATTTTGGAAGCATAAATTGGGTGTGTTCTTCTCACGGCTTGCTTAAATCCTCGATGTTCTTCTGGCAAACCCAAATGATGTGTAGAAACATCAGGATCAAGGCCTGTAATTTCTATATAGTTCCAAGCAAATATATCTTGATTTTTATTCAAAAATGAAACATACATTTCTTTCTCTTCAAGATTCATGGCTGCACTAATTAAAGTGGGGCATGGATATTCTTTTGTACCCAGATTTATTTCTCTAAGTTCATCTGCATGGGTAGAGATACCCTCTTCAAATGATGGAGAAGAATCCCTGAGATCTTCCTCTTCTTATTCAACATGTATTATTTCTTCTATTTCTACTTTCATAGTAGATGATGAAGTAGAATTTCCATGATTAGAAGAGATGTTAAAATTTTAACATCTTGAAGAATAAGCTTACATTTCTAAATTGATTGATGATGAAGGGTCTTCCTTGGGTAATAAAGAGGAGATGATGGATTGAGAATCGACATCATCATTCACCTCTAACATTGATATAACTTCTTTTGGCCTGGTTGGAAAATTATAGACTTTCTGGATTTCAACTGATGAAATGAAGACATATCCATTTGAGCTTTCATCATTGCTTGGTGATTCACTAATTTCTCCCATGATGCCCGGCTTGATTGTTGTAATTGACATTATGGAAGTTTCCATAAGAGTATTTTTATTTGGGTCTATCCTGTCAATTTGACTGATAGGCAACACATAATCTTTACTCACATGTGTAAATGGGTTTACTGGAATCTTTTCCAAACCATATGGAGCATTAACCTTGGTAACCTCCCTTTCTGTGGATTTCTCCTTTCCCTCCATGTGATAGAATTCTGCCTCAATGTATTGAGATTCTCATGTCTTGAATGGGGATTTATCACTATACAGTGTCCCAATTTGACCATTGAAACAATATTTGAGACATTGATGGTATGATGAAGGGATAGCCACATGTTGATGTAGCCAGGGTCTTCCAAGCAAGATGTTGAAGGCTGTGTCATGACGAACAACCATGAAATATGAATTGGATACAAGGTCTCCAAACTGGGTTCTGAGTGTGATCTTGCCCAGAGGTTCTTGTTCATTTTTATCATACCCTTGAAACATCAAAGTATAAGGAGATAAATCATATTCGGTGAGTCCCAATCGATGAAGTGTACGAATGGGGATGAGTTTGACTCTTGAACCATTATCAATGAAATCTTGTCGGATTTCTACATCATTGACCTTGCCAGATAAATACAAAGGTCTAATATGCCCATGCATAACATCATCTTCATCTTCATCAGTGAAAGATATCATTGAATGGTATTCTACAGGATCATTCTCTACATGATAGACTTCAGCAGCAGCAATTTCAGTTTTGAATTCCTGAGGACTTGACAAAGCCTCAATGAGTGCCTCCCGAAGATCCTTTGATAAATTCAAGGCATCCAGAATTGACAACTTGGCCAGTACTTGGGCCAAATGTTTCAAGACATCATATTATTGATCCAAAGGTATGTGTTTCCCAATAGGAACATGTGGTTTTGCAGTTGCCTTGGAAGTTGATGCTTTGGAAGTAGATGCATCTTGTATCGGGATAGGAGTTGGAAATACTCCTGGATTTGGAAGATTGGACCAACTAGGTCTATTTACCTACTAAGATGAATAAGGTGTAAACTCCAACCGATCCTCCATAATAATTGTGTCAGGACTGAATTTTCCATGCATAGAAGAACTTTCTTGTTCTTGTTGAACCTACTGAAGGGCTCTTCCACGAGTTTCTACTGCATATATAGTTCTAGTAGGGTTAGAATTGGAATAGTGGATTCTGGGATATCCACGTCTTCCTCTGTATCCTAGACCTCTAGAACTCCCTCTAATTTCTCTGTTTGATACAGTGAACTCAGGCTCATCGAGCTCAAAATTGTGACTGACATAAGGATCTATTAAGTGAATCATGTTAACAGAACTGAAGATCAACTCTTCATCTGATGAAGACTCTGCCTGATTAGCCAATTTAGGTTGTGCCGTTTGGTGGGGCGGTGCCAATTATTTTGAAGTATATGGCATAAAATCTTCCAGAGTCAAAGATAGTTTGGGCTTTGACACGATTTCATCTTCTTCAGATTGTTCCTCTTTCTTTGAATTATGTCGCCCCTTTGAGGATTTTTCTTTTGATGAAGGAGGTTTTGTTGTGGAATTCATAGTAGAAGACACAATTGGTTTCTTCAATTGCGTTTACAAAATGGAATGAGTTCGGTTGATCGTTTTTCTGACCATCCAATCATCATATTTCTATGCATTTTTTCTTTTGACTTCTTCCACTCACCTTCTTCCTCTGGATCTATAGCATTAACACATGCTACCTGAGCTGAAGAACCTTTCAATTTGACTTGTCCAGATTCCACCATATTTTTCAGGAGTTATTTGAAGACAAAACACTCCTGAATGGGATGCCCCAACATCTGATGAAATGGGAAATAGTTGGTATGGTCTTCATCTCCTTCCTTGTTTGGCCTTTTGGGCCTCAGCAACTAAACCAAATTATTCTCCAAAGCTGAAATGAAGTAACCAGGAACTTGTTCATTTTGGAAAGAATAAACTTTGTTCTTCAACTCATAAAATTGTTTTCATCTTTGATCTCTTTGATCGTCTTGAGGAAACGGTCTCTGTTCTTCATTCTCAGGAGGTGGAGCCCTTCGGAAAGATGAAGTTTTTGAAGTAGAAGTTGGTACAGGTGATTGTTTAAACATAATTGTAGTAGTCTCTGCTCTACCCATTCTCCTTCCTGGAGCTTATGGAATTACATGAGTTTTATCCTTAGTCTTCGTAAGAGAATCTTCAATCTATTGAGTGATTGAATTAAGGTTTCAAAACCCTCTTATGTATTTCACAGGGATCAACGGCGTGCATAATTCATCATGTAAATTTGCCACACAGATTGGAAACAATTCTTCTTGAGGCGGTGCTAAGCTTAGGGAATATGTTAATCCCTTCCAGCGAGCAATGAAATCTGAAACTCTTTCATTCTCCCTTTACTTACAATTTGTAAGATCAAAAACCATTGTCTTTGGCAATGTTGGTATGAACTGAATAAGAAATCATTGACGGAGATCTTCCCATCCGGTAATTGACTGGGATTGCAAGCTTGTGTACCAAACAAAAGTAGGCCCTTGTAATGACTGTACAAAACACATGAGCTTAATAGCTTCTTGTTGCTAAGGGGTTCCCATCATAGGATCACAATGAGAAACAAAATGTGTTAATTGTTTCTCTAGGTCTCCCTAACCATTAAAGATTGGGAATGTGGTACTTGAAAAATTTGATGGTGGAGGAATTGCATCAACCCATTCAGGGTAAGCTCTCTTTTCTGGTTGAATTTGTGCACGCTTTCCCTCCATAGCTTCCAACCGAGATGTTAATGACTCAATATTAGTTATTAAATTTTGAGAAACATTCGGTTGAGCTTGGACTTGAGCAGTTGCAACAACTGGAGCTTGGATAGGTGTGGTGGATGGTACCATAATTGATGGTAGCACCACCGATTGTTGTTGCACATGACCCGTAGGATTAGACCTGTGAGGGTGTACTAGTAGAGGAGGATATTCTTGATCCATCTCAGTAAATGCAACAAATTCCCTTGGATGACTGACTCTAGCACTCTTAGGAGGAAGACTACCTTGAAGTAGTTCTGTATTCAATCTCCTTAATTCCTTCATTTCTTCCTCCTGGTGTGTAAATCTTTACTCTAGTGAGAGAAATTAGCCTTCTCTAGAGGAAGGGTGGGACGTAACCTGATTCTTTCCTTTCCCCTTATTGGACACCTTTCGGAGAGGCGGATGTGGGTTATTTGAAGGAATACCTAGATTCTGGGTAAGCCTTTTATTTCATGTACGCACACCTTCTTCATTTGTGTTTGTGTGTACAAATTCTTGAACAAGAGCTTCCTCATATGATCCCTCTGAATGAGCCTCATCTGGGGGATCAGTAATAATGGTATTGATGACATTAATTGATTCATAATGCATTTCATCCCTTCTATCATCATTTCTGCAATATTGTCTTTTTCAATTTCCTTGATGAGACATTGCCTTTTGCTGATTCAATCCCTCAGGAACTTCTTGACAAACCGTAATTTAGAGGGAATACCCTGATAATTCATCTCTTCGTTCCTCTTGTATATTCTTCCCTAATCGAGAGAAGACCGACTTTCTCTGAGGAAGAGATTGAGGATTTGAAAAAGTCCCCAGTCCGGTGGACTGGGGCTGTTCCTGCTTAACTCCATGAATACTATTTGTTGATTTTGAGGGTTGAGAGAAAAGAGTCCCCAGTCTGGAAAGCTGGGGTGGTTATTGAGCTGGTATATCTGATACTTTCTTAAAATCTCTCCTGATCTTAAGGACTTTAGTTCAGAAATTGGTTGGAAGCATCAACCGACATCCACTCAAATCACCCAGCTCAAATGACCGTTGGATG
Organism: Viscum album; assembly: GCA_963277665.1. Classification (NCBI taxonomy): domain Eukaryota; kingdom Viridiplantae; phylum Streptophyta; class Magnoliopsida; order Santalales; family Viscaceae; genus Viscum; species Viscum album. The sequence goes on from OY728159.1 coordinate 1,495,318,444, forward strand.
ATTTCTGACACTTCTTTCACCTGATGATGCACTCGCTCTAAACGAGAAGCTTGTTTGATATTCTAATTTTCCTGATGCAAGAGTAATTCAACAACTTGTTCTTTGTATTCTTGAATTTGAGAAGAACTAGTTGAGGCCTGTTCTTGGGAAATCCTTTGATTACAAACAAAGCCAATTGGTTGTGGCTGGCCATGGGAAAAAACATTGCATGAGACCATTTTCGATGGGCTTTTCTAACTGGAGGGTACAGTGAAATGTAGTGCTCCATGAACACTCTATCCCCTAATATGAATACCAGATGGGGTGTTGGAAATTAACTGGCGCAATATTTTTAGTGCGCCAAGGCATAAACGTTGAAGGGCTCTATGCTGCTTTTCAGCCTTCGGATATTGAGAAACTGAGAGAGATGCCAAGTCAATTTGGCATTGTAACCCTTCTATTATCTTGACATGATTTTCATATTCATCATAAGATAATATTTTCTTTTTCAACTTATAAATAGTTTTCCATATGTTGAGACGAATATCATGAATTCTATATTCCATCAACATCTCTGTAATGTCATACTGAGAGTCATCCAAAGGCCAAAACATGATTGGTACTTCACCTTTCTCTAGTTGTTTTCTCATATTCAGTACTTCCTCCTTATCATTTGATGAAGATTATTCTACTTGATTAGACCAGAGTTGGTGCTTCCTTGTTACTTTTTCAGATTCAACAAGATTGGTAGAGAATTCATTGATCAAACTAGAAGATGAATGACCCAGGGGTGGTTTAGAGAATAACCTACACCCCGGGATATATTCTTATTGATAAAGTATTTAACCTGCTAGCGGTAAATCATCAGACATGACTGGCTTTACATTTGCAAGTACCTCAAGATAAGAGGGCTTTCTCATCACTGCATTGTCCTCTAAAGAATTTTCCAGGCAATGCGTATTACTACTGTGGAGAGAAATTTCATAGCTAAATTCATCATCATGAGGAGGACCTCCATGATGGGTTACAGCAAAAGATGAAACATTTTGCTCCTTGATCTTCTGGCCATACAGAGGGTTACTGTGGCTCTCATCTGAAGATGATACTTCAAGATCGATCGAACTGTCATGAAGAAAGCCTTCATGAAGAAGTTTCTGATGAAGACCTTTGGAGTTAATGTTCCCACTATTGGGAAATGAGAGAGTAGAATCTCGAGTTGCAACAGATAATTGTCTGACTGCATCAAGAACTCCAACATCGAGCAAGGCCTTATTACAAATTGGCTCTTGATTTATTGACTGTGCTGGACGGGTCTTCTTCTTAGACGCCTTCTTACTCACTTTAGGAACCACTTTTTGATGAAATTGGTCATTATGGGAAGGTTTATGTGCCTTATCATGATAAATGATTAGGTTAGGCTGATTATCTCCACTCAAATTAGGTGTATGTGCCTGACTTGGTTGTCTGTATGACATGGGGGAGTATGCCCCACAACCCTCTTGGACTGGAACAGAGGTGTGTGTCTGTTCCAGAGTGATATGTTGATGTGTCACTCCACTGGTAGAGATATATTTTAATTTCTTTCCCTATGATGCTACTGAAGTTGTTATAATATTCTGACAGGCATCCAGAATATGAGCAAGGATTTGCTTCTTCTCTTTCACCATTGTTAGAATGTGCTTAGTGAATTCAACTGCCGGAACAGGATTATATGTTCATTCTGTGCTTGGAGTAGGTGTGTATTCCTGCTCTTGTCCTCCTTTTCCTGTCATTGAATTTTGACAGTACTCAAGTGTGGGGTAAGAGAGTTCACTCTGCTCAAAATTTATCATCCGAGCTTTCTGACTGACTTCTTCGAGTGCTACCAAATGAGAATGTTGGCAGGCTTGATTAACATTGGTAGGTGTATGTGCCTGCTGTGTATTCCTCGTCAAGTATGGTTTACAAATTTCCTTCAATATTGGAAGAAGAGACTGCTGACAGAATTATAGATTATAAAAAGGTGTATGTTCCTTCTTATCAGTTGCCACCATATTAAATTGGAGACCTTCTTTGGTTGTAGTCAGATGATACTGCTGACTAGCTGATGAGTTATAAACAGGTGTATATTCCTACCTATAATACTCCGCTGGAATTTCCTGGCGGGATTGGCGTGTTGCTGTCAGATGAGTCTACTGGGCAGTAACATCAGGATGGACGGGTGTGTATGCCCGCTCGTTATTTGAAATCAAGTTGGTTTGATGGACTTCTCTGGAAGGGGCAGAAGTAAGAACCTGCTCCCTGTTGACCAGATTTTTCCTATGGCGATTCATCTTGGGTGCTCGGGTTTCAGGAACCTGATCTAAACCTCTGAAGGTGATGCCCTCATCATGTTGATGGCGCACTATCGCACGAGTCTGGAGGCGATTGTTTATGGGATCCCTCGGGAATAACTCTTGTTTCCTTGAATTAAGGCCTTGAGTGACCTTCTCATTAAAATCCCCAGAATATGGGAGGGACTGGTGATTGCATTCCGGGGATAACGACCTGAAACAGTTGGAAACAGTAGTTGGAACCACCTGCTTCTTGATTGCTGGTTGTCGCTGTCCAGACAACCAGGGTGCATTATTGACTTGGAGGGCTTGTTGAGCGGCCTCCAAAGTCAGAATGGTACAGTGTTGATGGTATTTTTTTAATCAGTGCATTTGAAACCCAGCGTTGAAGACACTGAGTAAGTGATGTCGTCCTTAGAGCAGACAAGGATCCAGCATGAGTAACAGCAGAGGTACTCACAGCAGAGGTATTCACAGGTGTGAATTTTAGAGAATCCATAACTGTAATGCAAAAGATCTTGAAAACAAGTGCCTGTTTGATATAATAGACATAATCAAGATAAGTTCAGCCACTACATATTTTGGATGAGCACATATGTTATTGATTGCTTTGTTGGCCCTCTTATTGAGTTTAAATAGGGTCCTAACAAACAAGTATAACATCATTTTAACTTGGTTAAGGATTCACGTCAGATTCACCATTTTTTGTTTCCTCTAGAAATGGGTATGACCTTGTTTGTTTAAGGTTAAAACATTCCAATCGGTTTCTAATGGGTTTATTTGTAGAACCGGAAACATCCAATGATTCTATATCCATTTGGACCTACTTTCCAAAGGTAGGTGCGCATTAATTGTAGACCGATGAGGTTCAAGAATTTTCATTGGTCGAGAGGATGGGAGGTCAGACTCATCACACCTTTTTTAGGGGAATTATTGTCTACTCCAGGACTCTCTTTATAGATTTGAGTTATGTTCGTGAATCCTTATTAAATTACCAAGTATGAAAATGAGCTTTCCTTTATATTTGGCAATCAATGATTAATATATAGAATATTTAGAGAATATTTTATATGTATTTGAGGTTATTCATTGATAGAGAATCATCTGTATTTGTTAGAGATTCTTAGTCAATGGTATCCTTCAACATATTATATAGAAATCTCTTGGTCATTATGATAACCATACTGGTTTTAAAGCCACTCAGCGAGGCACTTGAAGTTTATTGTAATTCAGAAGGACGTGGATTATTCCAGAGTTGGGATCGTACCCATAGATGGGATACCTACGTATCCTTATTTATAGAAGGAATCAGAACCCACGTAGTTTGAGTGAAGAAATATGGAGTGTGCATGATTTATGGCCCAAAGAAAGATGTCATAATTACTTTTATACTATAAGCTCACGTGAGTCATGCTCGGTGTGAGAAACAAGAGGTATTAGTAAAACCTGACGATTGTGCCATGAAAGATGCAATCATAAGAAATGATGTGGGGATTATGTAGGTTTGGTTGCCCAAATAGATGAGGATTGGGATTTACTTCAGGGAAGAAACCCAGGAACAAGGTCCATAAAGGTATGTGTGCTTTATGGAGATTCGGATACTTAACTTAGGGCTTACTCCTGATAAGGATACCCTAGTTAGAGGGAACTTTATGATTGGGTTTTATTCCGGAGAAGGAATCTCAGATCAAAAGAAATTAAGACTGGGGCTTACTCCTGAAAAGGAAGCTCAGGTTAAAAGGATTTTGCAACTGGGGCTTACTCCTGAAAAGGAGGCCCAGTGAATAGGGAACTTGGGGCTTACTCCTAAGGCGGATGTCCAGATTTTGGAAATGATGATTGGGGCTTACTCCTGAGAAGGAGGCCCAGGTTAGGGGACTTAGACCGGGGCTTACTCCTGAAGAGGAGGCCTATATTTGGGAATTTGAGACTGGGGATTACTCCTAAAGAGGAGGCCCAAGTTAAAGATCCTCTCATCTTAAAGGATGAGGTTGAATGAATGAAATATCTAACCTTAGTGACATAAAGATATGTAAATCACTTGGTTTTAAGAGATGTTACATAGAATTCCTTTCAGATAAGGAAGCCAACAAAGTAACCATGACAAAAATGGATTTAAAGAGGGTTTTGAAGGATAAATATTGAATAGGAGAAGTGGATTTGAAGAAGAGAGTTGAATGGGCAGGAGGGGCACCCAAAATGAGACAGGTACACAGGTTTTGTTTCGGTGCGCAAGTCCCATTCGCATAGGTGTACCTGCGCAACACTTGGGTACTTGCGTTTTGGTCAACCCATAGGGTAACACTTGGGAGACATTTTTCTTAAGCCCTTAGTATTACCCCTAGAGGCTTCCAAATGATTGTCGCATAGGTTCTGTTGAAGGGATAAGGTGGCATGCAGGTGTCTTTTATTCCCCTTAAGGGTTAGACACTTTGGCGCACAGGTGTTGATGAATTTCAACACTTAGGCCTTGTTCCCCCTCTTTAGATCTTCTATTCTAGGTAAGAAATTACCTTAGAAGTGTTCGGAAGACTTCAAGAAGAGACTAGGGAGCCGATAACTCAAATATGAGTTTCTTGATTTTTCATCCTCAAAATGGGGAGGCCCATAAGAGGTATTTATAGGCTACTGAAGACCTTGGGTGAAAATCATATAGGGCACGCAGGTCACCTGCGTGATTGTCTTGGAAATTGTGCGGCCCATGCTGAAGAAAATCCTTGTTCATGACTTTGTCAATTTTTGATGTTTCCTCAAAGGATGAATCAGTTTGTGTTAAGTTATTTCCCTTTTTTAGTCATTAGAATCTGTGACAGAAAAGAGCTTCAACACACACCACCATTTTAAAACCAACCATTGAACCATCCTTTGAAAATCACTTTTAAAACAATAATTCTTTTTTATTAATACCAATAAGTATTAAAACAAATAAATCAATCCCAAGTTTATTATTTTTATAAAATATCCCTTTTAGAATACCAAACATCCATCTTTAAAATAAAATCATCTCTTATTTCACTTTTTTAATAAGGCCTCTTATGTATTTAAATAAGCACTGGAGGTGATCACTTTATATAAAAATGGGTTTTAAGCATCAAAACATGGGGAATACCCAATATACCAATTTTAAAACTATATAAACCCAAATTTATCAAGATATAATCGTTATAAAACTTTATATAACTTTAAAATATCTCAAAATAGAGGTTATAAACAAGAAATTAATTAATAGTTTTAAATTTAAAAATTTGAGCATAGCGTAACCTACCAAAAACAAAACACTTTTCCAAATCGTGACATTTATCCACCTTGATGTGGTCAAGAAAGTGTTATAAGACCAAATTAGATCCTACATAATCAAAAACCCCAATTAAAATTGAGGCGACATGAAACCAAGTTCACTCGAACCATCCTAGAGTTAGAGGAGAAGAAATAAATAAAAGAAGAAGAAGTGGGGATGGAGTTAGAATGTAATCACCAAGAAATTATGAGGAATCAAAGGGGTAGGTGTGTTGGGGATTTAGGATTTGTGTGGGGAGGAAGAGGTGTTTTCAAGAGGTAAAATCTGAAAGGTTATAAAGGTAAAATCAATTTTTTAATGAATCTAGGTAGACTACATGGTTTTCCTGCACAGTTTTCTAAACTATGTGACAACCATATAGATAGAACTATACACACCTGTTAACACTGTATGATTTAGTTCCATGGTTAGGAAAACTATGCACCAACTATGTAAATAGTTTTATTAAAATTTATAGGTGTTCCCACATGGTTTTAACATATTTTATACTAACAGTATTCTAGACATGATCTAACACTCTAATCCAAAATAAACTCATATGGTTTACACTATATTTCACATGGTTTAGAAAAAATTATGTAATACCCATGTAGACTAGCCATGTAAGAAAAAATTGAACTAGAAAACTCTTACACAAAACACCCCATACAATTTCCCCTTAACCGTTTATGATAAACCTTTCATGGAGGAAAAATTCTAGAAAACTTAAAATTCCATCTCGAAACATTAAATAATTTAAATTACCCTAAGTTAATATAAAATTATAAAAAAGAGTGATGTATGGGTGTCATACATGGATTCCACTTATAGGCTTGTTATTCCTTGTTTGGCATACCTAACTTATGTATATATCATTTTTTCTAGTATTATACACTTTTATGGTTGTTTTGATGTTTTCAAGCTTGATGATGGATGTTTTTCCATGTACATGTTATCTCATTATTCTAATTTATATTTTCACCATTTATCATGATTTTATATTACATATTTTTACCCACGATGTGTGTGTAACTATTTGGTATTTTCATTTTAAGTAGGGAATAGTTGATATTATATCTTTTAATATGGGGGGACTACCTACTATTGATATTTATCTCAACCCCATCATCTATGCCAATCTCTAAAGATCTGGAGGTGTACCTAACATGTTGTAGTGACCCGAACCAATACGGTTTGGGTAATTAGGGAATGTTCATTAAAAATGTTATGAGAAAATGCTTTTAGGGCTATTGGGAATGAGACATGAGAGTATCCAGGAGATATGGTAATCAGGACTCCGGAATTAACCCATAAATATTCTTATCAAACATAATTATAGTAGAATCCTAATTTACTAGGTTTGGTTTGGGATTTTTTTTCTCTTCTTCCTCTTCAAGTTAGTATTGATTTGTAAGTCTTGTGAATAATAATAGATTTCGGTATATGGGTATGGGTTAGACTTAGTGTAATTTTACATGCTTTCATATGCTTTATTATGATATTGATGGAATAAATTTGAGGATTATATTTACTAAAATATTAAAAAAATATTGTTTTACTATTTATTTGTTGATAATGACTAGGTTATTATGAGATAATAAATAGTTTCTTTGATTGTATATCTCTTTTAAATTGATGATAGTTATTTTATTTTAAGATAAACTTGAAGAATGTGTGTTTGTTTTTCTTAATAAATTAAAAACATGATATATATGTCTCTAAATTTACATCAAAAGTATTTTTGACCACATTAACATATTGATGAAACCCATTTTTAAAGATGATAGTGTTTTTGTAATAAATAATTAATAGGTGAGAGTGGGGATGGGTTTAGACCTAGATTTTATAAAAATATTTCTTAAAATTTGGGTTTATTTTTTTGGGAAAAGGTTTACTATGGTTCTCTATAATTTTATATAGGATGTCTCCTTAATGACCACCTTATAAGACCATATAACACCCTAAGAGGGGAGGGGTGAATTAGGGTGTCAAATTTTTCTTTTAAAGTGACAGATCATGTTCCCATATTGGTAGAAAATATTTAAATTTGTCTAATGGAATCGTGTAGTTATAAAACATTCTTATACAGAGAGACAACATAGCAATTTTATTTGGTTCACCACCAAGGGATAGTCTAATGAACATACGTCAATATTGTTTTATTCATACCTAAATCCACTAAGATTAATTATTTATTATGTAGTATAAAATATCAGACACAGGCACTTTGTGCCAGACACAATGCTTTTAAAAGTATTATAAGGACAACACACTTCCTCTCTCGAAACACTTATGTCGGTGAATCCCCTATATCATTTCCTTAGGTTAAGTCTTACTCAGTTTAACAACTTAAATTTCAAATTAGTATATTAGGAATTTAATTATTTTTCCCCGATGAGTATGAGACTCTTCTTGCAGTGTAGTCCTATGTTGATGCACTTGAAAGCACTATTCACTTAAACTATATGTTCAACACTACTATTCGTGAAGCTACCAAACTTCGCAAAATCCCCTTTATGTGTCAAATAAATTATAAAATTCACGATACCACACACCGTCATGAAGATATCAACCTTCACAAAGCTCACATCCTTCATGGAACACTATGTCTTTGTGGAACTCCTAGTATTCGTGAAACTCCATTTTTTGAAAAGCTATAGCATCAGTCAAGACTTGACCATTAATTTCATGATGCTCAAGATCTCAAATAATTCCATATTCACAAATCTCTCAGCCTTTATGAATTCAGATTGATTCATCCTTTTTCAAATTCACTTTATGTTTTTAAATGAGGGGTGACCACCTATTTATAGAATTTTAATTTGGAAAATATCATAAACTACCTGCGTCCTTTTCACAAACCTATTATATCTTGTTCAGGAATATCCTCTATTAATGAATCTCCAATGAAAATTTCTCATTCATAAAGCTTCTCATATTTGCGTACAACACCGTATTTCCATTGTATGTTTGTAATGCTCCACAATTTTGTGAAACCCAAACTTTGTGATACTAGATGCCTTCGCAAAGCTTCATACATTTGTGGAACTCAAATATTCACAAAATTCATCCCTTTATCATATAATTGAAGAGACAATCCTAAAAATCCATATTTCATGAAGCTTACCCTTTATTTGGATTTTGGGAACAAAAGGTTTGGCAAACACTGGGAAATAATGCCAACTTTCAACACTAAAGTCGCATTCACCATAAGATCACTTGCCTTGAAAACTCCCTGATCAACCCTAGTTTGGATTGATAACAAACACAAAATACACTCCATTTATATCTTATGAATAACCTTGGTTTCAAAAAATTTCCAATTTAGTTTTGTTGGAAATCTGTAGATAAGTTCAATAAATCACTAGCCTCAATCAAAAAATTGATAGGCCTGAAATAGATCATCCATTACTATAAGTCTATGTGAGAAAAGATTAGTGTAGAAAACAAGAGTGTAAAAACATAATTTCATGCCTTCATAGACCACTGAAAAATCCTATAACTCATTGATTCCACTTATCCACTTATCTCCCTCTTTGGAAATAAACATGAAGAAACTGTATTTGTACTTTTAGTACATAAAAAAAACTCCCCATGAATCATATACCCCCCATAGACATACATCACATACACAAACAGATTAAAACTATTAACACAAATGGAAATAGGGGACCAAACATAACCTCATCATGCAATGGGAGGAGGTTGAACATCAAGGTTAAACCAATGTTTCTAGAACATTGGTGATGCCAAGGTCTCAATAATGATGTTATAAAATTGGCCATATGTTCCAACATGCTTCATTTTAATCACACCTTATTCAAATTATTCCTTGATGAAGTGATATTTGATCTCAATATGTTTGGTATGAGAATGATGAATTGGATTCTCCATAAGATCAGTCACACTCTTATTGTCACAATGAATCACTATCAATTGTTTCACCGCGTCATTAATATAATTCAATTGTTTCTTCATCCACAATAGATGAGTGTATGCCTTTGTAGTAGAGATATACTCTGCTTTATCCGCACTAAGAAAAGTTCTTTCTTGTTTCTTTCTCAACCAGGCCAGATAATTATTTCCAATGAAGAATGCTCCACCACTTGTGAACTTTTTATCCACCGCATCTTCATCCCATCTATAATTATAAAATCATGATAATTCATTATCTATTACTACTAAAAAGTATAGTAAAAAATTCATAGTACCTTGAATATTCCTCAAGATTTATTTAACTGTTAAAAAAATTATCTTCCTTCAGATTAATTTGGAAGCGATCTGCTAAGCATGTTGCAAAGATGATATCTGGCCATGTTGCAACAAGTATAATAAGATTCCAATGATCCTCCTATAAATTTTGGGATCAACATATTTCTCATCCTTATGATTTCTAAGTTTTTTCCCAACTACAGTTAGAGTCTATATTATTTTAGATTCATGCATGTTTAATTTCTTCAACAACTCTCTTGCATATTTTTTCTAATAAATGAATGTGTAATCCTTCATTTGAACCACTTATAGATTCAAAAAGTATGTGAGTTCACCAATCATAGACATTTTAAATTTATATCTCATGTGATTGTAAAATTATTCTACTGATCCCTATATTCTTCCACCAAAAATAATATCATCCACATACATAAGCACCATAAATTGATCTTTCTAGGAATTCTTCACATGTAGATTATGGTTTAAACCTCCTCTTTCAAATTCTAGTTTCTTTATATAAGCATCTAGTCAAGAATACCATGCTCCTAGTACTAGCTTCGGACCATAGAGAGCCTTTTTTAATATACTAACCTTCATATCAACATCTCCAATTAGAAATCTAATTGGTTGTCAATATAGACTTATTATTAAAGAACACTATTTAAGAATTCTATTTTGACATCCATATGATAAACTTTGTACTATATTTTAATTTTTATGGTAAGGAAGAGCCTAGTAGACTCCAGTCTAGCTATTGGATCAAATGTTTCGTCAACATCAATGCCTTCATTCTATGCATAGACTTTATACATCAAATATGTCTTATTTATGATCACATTTCCATACTAATAGAATTTGTTTTTAAAGATCCACTTTGTTCCAATAACATTGAGATTTTTGGGTCTCTTAATAAGATCTCATTTCTGGTTCTTGTCAATCTAATATAGTTCTTCCTTCATGGCCTTACCCAATGATTCATCCTTAATTGCTTCTTCAAATGAGGTTGAATCTAAAATTGATAAGAAGGAATAATTTTCTTCATTCCTCATTCTCCTTATCTATGTAGGTGCGTTCCAATCCTAAATGATGTTAGATTTATCAATTTTTTCTATTCTATTCCTCCTGTGAGGTTCTGATGAAGTTTCTTCAGTAATGGTTTTCTCTTCTGATTCTTCTTCTGAATCATCGCCATTTTGTGAGCTCTGAATGTGTTTCAATCCTTCCATTATTTATGCATTTGAATATGTCCCTTGTCCAATTTCTTATTCATCTTAAATCATATAAACATATGATCTCCTAGAGGTATTTATGGTTTTATCCTCAATGATCTTGACATCATTCCTTTCCAAAATATTTATAAGATGATTATTTTAACATTTTTAGGCTTTATTCTTCATTGAATATAAAAGGAATATTCCCTCATCTACAAAATCACCATATTTTATTTGATTTCCTTATTTTTTTTGGATGAAAAATTTACTTCCAAAAACACAAAAATAATTTAAAGAAGGATTAGTTCCATACCATATCTCATAAGTTTCCATAGTTTAACCTATAAAAATCCTTGATCAATTTTGAGTGTACACCACTACTTAAACAACCTATTTCTAGTAATTATGAGAAACACGACTCTCAATCAACATAATTTGATCCATATTTTTTACCTATAGATTTCTATATTCAACGGACCCATTTTGTTTAGGGGTTCTCACTGCATACACCTAATGATTTATCACATGTTTTTCAAGGTAATTTTTGAATTCAGTGGATGTATATTCTCATCCATCGTCATATCATAGAATCTTGATTGTTAGTCCAGTTTCATTCTCATCTCTTTGACGATAACTCTTCATGAAATCAAGCACTCACCATTTCTTTTTTATAAACATCACACATTCCATTGAACTATAATCATCAATAAAAATAATGAAGTGCCTCTCTCCATATGTTCCAACCACACACATTGGACAATATACGACTCTAGGGATGAGATCAAACATATTTAATTCCCGTTTTTTCTTTGGATGATATAAACTTGTTAGGTCTACAAGGATGAATACCCTGAGAGGGGGGGTGAATCAAGGTATGACTAATTGAAAATTAACGCCCGTTCTGATCTTGTTTCGCTGTTAAGAAAAACACTCTTCTCTCTCTTTCTTGTTTCATAATGTAAACAGAAAGTAAAGCATGCATAGGACACACCAATTTTACTTGGTTCACCGCAAAGGGCTATGTCCAAGGAGCATACGCCGACAAGTTTCCGGTCGTACCAAATTCCACTATACTTCACTAGCTGTGGATACAATGGTTCGGTCTAGATCACTTCTATGCCCAGGCTCACTGCCTATACAAATTTTAGGGTCAGCTCACTGCTTTCCCAAGGGTCACTCCCGGTTTCTCTCTCTCTAGCTCACTGCCGGTGGAGAGGATCACCTTCTTCCTCTTCCTAAGCTCACTGCTCTTGTGAAGGGATTCACTCACAGTTTATAGACTTGTAGGTCTCTTCATTTGCAGAAATAATGTATCTTCAACTGTTGATAGATGCTCTGTTGAAGTCCAACTTTTATCCACTTATGAATAGCACTTTGCCTCTGACCACTGGGCAACTACCTTTGGAAAGTACCTTCGCAAAGCACCCTACTTCGCGAGTCTCCCAATTTCGCAAAGCTCAAACAAGCCTTCACGAAGCTCCTGCCTTTTCGCGAAGCTCTCTCGCGAAGCTCTTTCATGAAGCACTCTCGCGATGCTCAAGACGTCGCAAAGCCACAGCCCTCGTGAAGCTTACTAAGCCAACGCGGAGGTCATAGGAATCGCGGAGCTACAATAGCCGCCACGAAGCTCCTCTTTTGTCAAGCACACTGGCTCCGCGAACCACCTTTGAAAATCGAGAGAAAAGGATTTTCTCTAAAAATTCTCTCTACTTCTATCGAGGGGGTCGGCCTCTATTTATAGGCGATTCCATCCACCCTCGAGCTTTCTGCACGAAGTCAACGCCACGTCATCTCAAGTCGCGAAGCTCCAAAGTTTCTTCCGGAATTCTGTCCAAATAGCGAAGCACCACGGCAATTTTCCATTCGTGGAGCTTGACATAGTCACGAAGAATCACCATCAACATACCTTCTCCCCTTCGCCGTGAAGCTCCCTCGCAAAGCCCTTCACCACCGCGATGCGCTTCAACCTCTGCTGTTCGCGAAGCTTGATGTAATCACAAAGACTCACTGCCTCCATTCTTCTGGTCTTTGCGAAATCCAAACCATGCATCATATCTTTGTGAAATTCATGCCTTTTCCATATTAAATTATGATCTTCATGGAAACCTGCTTTGTCAACAAACACAATCAACCCAAAAATACTACAAAGTTACCTTGAGGGATTTTTGCCCAACAATCTCCCCCTTTGGGTTTGTTGACAACTGTTCATAACTCTTCTCAGAATGATTTTCTGCACGTTGATACCTCACTGAGTCTTCTTCCAGTTACTACCACCATTCGCCTCTTGCGATTCTGATAGCATTCAAGGATTCACTTAAAACGTACTCTAAGCCCACATGAGCAATGCTCGGTGTGAGAAACAAGAGTAGTATGAAAAGTTCATCAATGAATCACTTCATGTCAAACACTAATTGTCGATTCCAACATGATATCAATTCTTAAATTGATACCAATTGTTGAACCACACTGTTCCCAATTGGTGATAGCTGGAAACCTTCTCTCACCATTCCAATACCACTGTTCTACTTTGATCACGATCCTCAGCTGTCGTGATATCTATGCTTTGATCAATCACTTCTAGCATCGTCAGATTTGAAACGCTCTCCCCCTTTCTCATTGCTCCCCCTATCTGGATGCTCCACCTGTCAGCTTCTCCCCGTATCAATCATGATTTATCAAATAGCCACACTGTCTCCCAATCACTATTTTTTCCCCCTTTAACAAACACTATTTTCTCCCCCTTTGTCAACGAACCCAAAGGTCACTCCTTTGCAGTCTGTAACAGAGTAGAGAACACATCAGCACATTAGGGGAAAACACATCATACCTCGGGGAGAGGGGGGTGTCCCACATCCACACTATTTCAAGTGCGGGGAATCGACTGAACTCCCAGAGCCAGTCGATGCCTTTCAAATGCTTCCTTGGGTAAGGCCTTTGTCAGAATGTCTACAACCTGTAGCTCTGTAGGCACATACTCTAACTTCACGATTCCCTGCTCGACTTTCTCCTTGATAAAATGATACTTTATCTCAATGTTCTTTGTCCTTGAGTGATGGACGGGATTTTTTCTGAGATTTATAGCACTTGAGTTGTCACACTGGATTCCGATTGGAGACTTCACTTCAACTCCCATATCTTAAAGATGTTGTTTCATCCACAATAATTGTGTGCAGGCTTGAGTGGCCTCAATATACTCGGATTCTACGGTGCTCAATGAAATACAATCTTGCTTCTTGCTTAGCCAAGAAATACACAATCCATCAAGATAGAATGAACCACCTGACGTTGATTTTCTATCATCTGCTGAACCGGCCCAGTCTGCATCAGTATATCCCAATAACTATGTCTGAGATTTGTCAGTATATGTCAAGCCGAAATCCATTGTTCCCTGGATATACCAAAGTATTATTTTCACTGTAATCATGTGCCTTTCCTTGGGATTGCTCTGATATCTCGCTGCTTGGCATGTGGAAAAAATAATATCAGGCCTCGTTGCAGTCAAGTACAACAAACTTCCAATAATTTGCCTGTATTCTATGATATTAACTGCCTTTCCATCTTCATCTTTCGATAATTTTATCCTGGTGGAAACTGGATCCTTCATCTCCTTGGAATTTTCCATTCCAAACCTTCTCAGGACTTCCTTGGCATATTTAGATTGAGAAATGAATGTTCCATTCCTTCCTTGTGTCACCTGTAGACCAAGGAAAAATGTTAGCTCCCCAATCATTGACATTTCAAACTCATTTTTCATGAATTTGGAAAACTATCTGCACTAAGCTTCATCTGATCCACCAAATATTATGTCATTGACATAAACCAACACCACCATCCTTTGATTACTGTCATTACTGAAATAGAGATTGTAATCAACTCCTCCACGCTGAAAACCAAGCTTCTTCAAGTACTGATCAAGCCTTGAGTACCATGCTCTTGGTGCTTGTTTTCGCCCATACAATGCCTTCTTCAGACTGCAAACTTTGTTCTCATCCTCATGAATGAGAAAACCATCTGGCTGCTCAATGTACACCTCCTCTTCCAGAACCCCATTCAAGAATGCAGATTTGACATCCATCTGGAACACTTTGAACTTTTGTTGCACTGATATGGCCAAAAATAATCTGATTGTCTCCAGCCTTGAAACCGGTGCAAATGTCTCATTGACATCTATTCCCTTGATCTGGGAGTACCCCTTGCACACTAGTCATGCTTTGTTCCGAATCATTGTGACATCTTCATTCATCTTGTTACGATAGACCCATTTAGTCCCGATGACATTCTTGTCTGCTGGCCACGAAACAATCTCCCATGTCTGGTTCTTCTCAATCTGATCAAGTTCTTCGTTCATAGCCTGAACCCAGTTTTCATCTTCAGCTGCATCGGAAAAACATTTCAGCTCCACCAGAGATAAAAACGATGTCTGCTGTAATGACTTCATTCTTTGAGTCTGAACTGGAGCTGTCTGATCACCAATGATATTTTGCCTATCAATTTCAGCTCGACTCTTTGGATTCCTTGCAGACACAGACTTGACACTTTCTTGTTCATCATCAGTATCTTCTTCTGAGTCAGCCTCTGCCACTTCTGCTCCCCCTGTGTTGCTTACCTCATCATCACTTTCATCCAGGAACTGTTCACTCTGTTGTTGAGTATGTTTTTCATTTTCAACTATAGTGACATCATTGCTCTCAACAATTTTTCCCAGCCTTTTGTTGAAACATTTATATGCTTTGCTTTTCCCTGAGTAGCCAAGGAATATCCCCTCATCTCCTCGTGCCTCAAACTTCCTGTGATTTTCTTTGTTGAGAATGAAACACTTACTTCCAAAGATTTGAAAGTATTTCAGCGTTGGCTTCTTTCCGTACCACAGTTCATACGGAGTCTTCCCTTGCTTTGGACACAACAAAGACCTGTTCGAAACATAGACCGATGTCAAAACTGCTTCCTTCCAAAATTTCTCTAGTAGGTCTTTATCAATAATCATTGTTCTAGCCACATTGTTGATGATCTGATTCCTCCTTTCAACCACTCCATTCTGTTGGGGAGTTCTTACCGATGAAACTTGATGCCTTATCCCATATTTCTCGAGATAGTTTTCAACTTGACTGTTTGTGAATTCTGTACCGTTATCAGTACGAAACTTCATAATTTTCTGCCCAAGCATCTTTTGTGATTCCCTCCTATACTGCTTTATGCAACTGAACACATATGTCTTATGGGTAACGATGAATATCCAGGCCGTTCTGCTATAGTCATCAATGAAAAGGACATAGTACCTTTTCCCATTTATAGCTCGTGGTGAGATAGGTCCACATACATCAGTATGAACCTGTTCAAGCACTCTAGTTGATTTCTGTTCCTTTGGCCTGTATGTATTTCTAATGATCTTCCCTTGTTGGCAAGCATCACATGTATGAGTGCGATCACGTGATAGCTTGGGAAGATCTCTAGCAGCATCACACTTTATGAGATCCTCCATAGATGGTTGGCATAGATGACCAAGTCGCTTATGCCACAACTGCTTTTCTTTCTCTTTGGAAAAAAGACAAGTATCTTATTTCCCACCTACAAGGTAGAGATTTCCCTTTGACCTTTTTCCCTGAAGAACTGTTACTCCATCTTTTCCTTTCACAACACACATCTTCTCGGTAAATCGGATAGAGTGCCCAGAGTCACATAGTTGACTGACACTGAGTAAGTTATGACTGAGACCCTCTACTACCAAGACATCAGCACGTCTCATCTCTCTGCCCCCAAACTTAGCTTTCCCTGAGCCAACAATCTTCAGGCCTTCATCATTTCCAAATTTGACAACTCCTTCTTTGTCATATTTGATGCCTGTAACAAGATCCTTATTACCCGTCATGTGGGATGTGCAACCACTGTCAAGGATCCAAACACCAGATCGATCTGATGCTTTAAGGGCAATCTTCGCCACCACGGCCTTCTCATTTTTCTTCTTTTTGGTCCATACTTTTTCTTTCACACTCGGAATGGATTGAGACTTCTGTTCTTTCTCAGAGTATGATGGACCAGCCTCATCTTGCAAAGCTGCAAATCTATTATGCGTTTTTAACTCACCTGTCGGTTTATTGACCTACTGCTTGCGATCGTTTTGATTCTTCTTTGGCACATTTCTCTGAATAGTCAAAGTACAGTACCTAGCCATGTGCCCAAATCCTTCGCACCAAAAACAGTGTCCTTCAAAATATGTTCTGGAAAATCGTTCTCTGTTTGGCTGTCATATCTGTTATTATTCCCTTCTATATCTCTTGGCTATGGAACACACATACTGTGAATGTCCCATTTTCCCACAGCAATAACACCTGATATAGGATACATTCTTTCATGATACTTCAGCACTACGATTTTCCCTTGGGGATCTATGAATATTATGATTCTGTTTTGTGCCCAAATCAACCTTCAATTTTGGGACGGGTGCTTGCAGTCTGACATTAACTGCAGCCGATTTTTGTTTCTTATCAAGCCCTAAATCAAACTTAGCATTTGAGCTTTCTTACTGCTTCACTCCTTCTGAACTACGAGCCTCCTATTTCATCTTCTCTGTCTTCTGAATGGCCTTCTTTTCTGATATCACATTGGAGGTCAAGAGTTTTTCTTGATCCTTAATTTTTCATGGCAAAATGACTACTTCTTCTTCAAGCTCTTTGATACGTATGACCTGCTCCTTTCCTGTGTTAGTCAAACAATCAATTTCCTTCTTTTGTTCCTCAATTCTAAGCTTATGCTCAACAATATTTTTTGAGCTCTCTGGTGTTGAGGATTTTAGTCTTTCAATTTCTTCTAATAGTTCTGACTTTTCTTCATCCTGTTGTTTCATATAGAGTTTGGCATCATGAACCACTTTATTGGATTTCTTCATTTTGGCTCTCCAAACATCTATCTCTTCAAGAGATGCTTCCAATTCGGCTTCCATATCAACTCTTCCTTCAACTTCTTCTTCCTCTTCTCCAACGTCAGTTTCTTCCTTTTCCTGAGAACTACTGACGACCGCTACCATCTCATTTTGTCTATGATCTTTACAATTTTCAAACTCCTCAACCTCTTCATCCTCAGACTCATCTGAACTGTCTATTTCTTGTGAAAGAAGATTCTTCCTCTTGAAGAAATTTCTCTTAAACTACTTCTTCCCTTTCACATAAGCCGAATATTTCTTCTTGGGAATTTCAAATTTATCATCATCATCATCGTTATCTTGAAATTTCTTGGGGAATCTTGCCGCAATATGACCAACCTTTCCACATTGAAAGAATTCTAGCGGAAGTTTACCTTTAAACTTTCCTCTTCCTCTTTGCAGATTTGAAGGAATGGCATCACCTCATCTGTCTCTTCTTCTTCATTAGAATCTTAAATGGTGAGTTTCTTCATGGACTTGAATGCCACCTATTTGGATTTCCCCTTTTCCACAGTCTCGTTATCATCGTTTCTCATTTCATATGCAACAAGAGTACTGTGCAGGTTATCCAATGTCAGTTCTTTTGGGTCTTTATCTTCCAAAACAGAAACTTTCGGATTGAACCGAGGTGGAAGTTTTCTCAATATGCGCTTCACAATTTTTATATCTTCGATAATTTCTCCAAGACCCTGCATGTCTTCTACCACAGCATTTACCCTATCAAAGAATGCATCAACAGACTCATTCGGGTTCATTCTCAGATCTTCATACTTGTTCCACAACACTTGTAGCTTTGCCTCTCTGACTTTTGTATCCCCTTCATAAATATTCAAAAGCTTTTCCCACATGGCATGTGACGTTTTGCATGACATCACCTTTATATATATGGGATTGGAAAGGGCTCCCCCTAAGGCATTGATTGCTTTGGAATCAGCATCCAAATCTTTGTGCTCAGCTTCTGATAATGCACCACTAGTAATATCAGTTGTGATACCATGCATGGCTGCTGAAAACACATCCATTCCCAAAGATCGGAAATAGTGTTGCATTCGATTCTTCCATATCTGAAAATTACATCCGTCGAATATCGAAATCCATCTATGATTAGTGAACTCCATTTGAGAGAAGAACAACTGTCAACCTTTCGCTCTGATACCAATTGTTAGGTCTACAAGGCTGAATACCCTGAGAGGGGGGTGAATCAGGGTATGACTAATTGAAAATTAATGCCTGTTCTGATCTTGTTTCGCTATTAAGAAAAACATTCTTCTCTCTCTTTCCTGTTTCACAATGTAAACAGAAAGTAAAGAATGCACAGGACACACCAATTTTACTTGGTTCACCGCAAAGGGCTACGTCCAAGGAGCATACGCCGACAAGTTTCTGGTCGTACCAAATTCCACTATACTTCACTAGCTGTGGATACAATGGTTCGGGCTAGATCACTTCTATGCCCAGGCTCACTGCCTATAAAAAGTTTAGGGTCAGCTTACTGCTTTCCCAAGGGTCACTCCCTGTTTCTCTCTCTCTCTGGCTCACTGCCGGTGGAGAGGATCACCTTCTTCCTCTTCTTAAGCTCACTGCTCTTGTGAAGGGATTCACTCACAGTTTATAGACCTGTAGGTCTCTTCATTTGCATGAAATAATGCATCTTCAACTGTTGATATATGCTCTGTTGAAGTCCAACTTTCATCCACTAATGAATAGCACTTTGCCTCTAACCACTGGGCAACTACCTTTGGAAAGTACCTTCGCAAAGCACCCTACTTCGCGAGGCTCCCAATTTCGCGAAGCTCAAACAAGCCTTCACGAAGCTCCTGCCTTTTCACGAAGCTATCTCGCGAATCTCTTTCACGAAGCACTCTCGCGATGCTCAAGCCGTCGCAAAGCCACGTCCCTCACCAAGCTTACTAAGCCAACATGGAGCTCACAGGAATTGCGGAGCTACAATAGCCGCCGCGAAGCTCCTCTTTCGTGAAGCACACTGGCTCCGCGAACCACCTTCACAAATCGAGAGCAAAGGATTTTCTCTGAAAATTCTCTCTACTTCTCTCGAGGGGGTCAACCTCGATTTATAGGTGATTCCATCGACCCTCGAGATTTCCACGCGAAGTCAACGCAACATCATCTTAAGTCACGAAGCTTCAAAGTTTCTGCCGGAATTCTGTCCAAATCGCGAAGCACCACGGCAATTTTCCGTTCGCGGAGCTTGACGTAGTCGCGAAGAATCACCGTCAACATACCTTAGCACCTTCACCGTGAAGCTCCCTCGCAAAGCCCTTCACCGCCGCGATGCGCTTCAACCTTTTCCGTTCGTGAAGCTTGACGTAATCGCGAAGACACACCGCCTCCATTCTTCTGGTCTTTGCGAAATCCAAACCATGCATCCTATCTTCACGAAATTCATGCCTTTACCATATTAAATTATGATCTTCATGGAAACCTGCTTTGTCAACAAACACAATCAACCCAAAAATACTACAAAGTTACCTTGAGGGATTTTTGCCCAAAACAACTCTTGACCATCTTTCCTTGCATACATGCATCGTGTGTCTTTTCTCAGTCACACTTCAGATTAGGAATTTCAAAAATTATCTTAAGATTAGATAAGTATTCTATGCTCTTTTGATTAATGTCACCCAACATTAGGTTCCATAAGTTTTTTTCTTCTTCAATTGTTAAGTAACAAGTGTCCTCTTTACTATCAACCTAATATAAATTGTCATCAATTCTTCTTCCTTTCCTGAAAGAATTACCTACCTTTCCTTTGATAGTTCAACCCTTCTAATTAAATGTCACTACTAATCCTGAGTCACAAATTTGACTTGCACTCAGAAGATTGTGATGCAAACCGTCTACGTAGAGAACTTAACCTTTCCTTATCTCATTATTTTATATATTTTTATTTCAAATTCCTTTGATATTTAATGCACCATCATTGCTAAATATTACTATTCCATGAACCATTTTCTTAATATTATTCAAAAAATCTACATTTCTTGTCATGTGGGATGAGAATCCGCTATCAAGAATCCAGGTACTATTGTTATTTGTGGCTTTGAGGGTTATTTCAATAAGATTTTATTTCTCAATTTTCTTTTTACCCTTCCATGAGATACTTGATTGATTGGAGGAAAAATATTACATTTCCAATCTCCTTTCAATATGTATGGTTTCATCATACTTATCCTCTTATTTCAAAGTATAATACCTATTTTAAAGAGTAATTCTACTTAGTTAAAGGTTATTGACTTGTCTCGGAGTTCTGTAGTTATTATTACCACCTTTCTATTGCCTGCAATGAATATATCTATGGCCATAGTTAGAATAGTGAAAACAATATCCATAGAAAAAATTTATTATATATGATGAAGGATATGGTACCATTCTCATTTGTTGACTTATAATAACTTCACTATTTAGATTGATCCTTTACTGATCATAGTAAGACATGGTATGCCACATAAATCCACACAATTGACACTTTATAAGGAGAAAAATATTATCACCTCTGTTCCTCAATATGTCTAATTATTTTGTATAGGTATTTGACCATCGATCCTATCTAGATAATTGAGTATTATTTTTAGCTCTATTTTATGTTTGGTTTTAATATTTATTTGTTAGGACATCTGGAACCTTTTTGATATGTCCAACTTTATGCTTCCCTTCATTTAGGCTCATCCTATTCCTATCCCTTGATGTTTTTTCATCACATCCAATTATACTTTTTCCCATACATGTGGATCTCCGATCATTAAAGGCCTTCTCTAATCCTTCATAACCACATTTATCTCTTTCTAACAACTCTACATTTGAGAATCTTCCAAACTATAATTTATTCTTTATTTCTTTTGATTTTTATTCAATTTCCATTTTACTTCTTAGAGTAACAACTTCTTCTCAAATTCCTTCAACTATCTTATCAGTTTCCTCTAGTCTTGATGTAAATTCATCGATGAATTTTTCCTAATCTTAAATACTGAGTTTAAACTCCATAACCTCTTATGATCTATAAAGAGTTTTTAAATTTCTCTTCTTCCTCTTCTTATAGTCAATAAATTTCTACTTCAATATGATCAACATACTCTGATGACTCTTTCAATACATCTCCCATATTCCCATTTTTATTTCTTTAAATTTCAATATAATAAAAATAACCCTCAAGCTCCATCTTGAGATCTTCAATACCAATCAACTTATTATATTCAAATTTTTTAGGTTCTACCTTTCCGACTGTAATTATCATGGATTATTTGGGTTCATATTTAAACTTTAGTTCAACATCCTCCAAAAAGTCATTATCGTCTTGGACTTATTTACAAATGAATCCTTTCTCTATAATTGTTTCCTTATTTGAAGTCTCACTTTTGAGGGAACCTTTTCTAAGGCTTCTTCATGATTTATAATTCACCTTATACAACATAAAATTTCCTTGGGCATCAGGAGATAATATTCCCTACTTTACTATACTAAAAAAAGACAAGGGAATCTTTCCTTCAAATATCCCTTTTCATCTCTTGATTTTTTTGTAATAAGATAATTAAATTAATCATCCAATTAATATCCATCATCACTACCTCTAGAAATTTAAATATTTTCCATGGATTTGAATTCCATTTCAGTGATTGCTTGAATTTTTTTCTTCTAATTTGACTCTCATTTCATAAGACACCAGACTGGTCAATGGATCATCAAGAAAAAGATTATATAGATCCCTTTCCTCAAGGGATGACACTTTTGGATTTCATAGAGGTGGAAGAATTCATAAGATTTTCTTCACAATTTAAATATCCTTAATTTCTTTACCAAGTCCTCTAATATCCCCCAACATCATTAGTAATGTGATTAAAGAAACTATGTGCATTTTCATCAGGATGCATTTTCATATCATCGAACTTATTATGAAAAACTTGAAGTTTGTCCTCCTTTACCTTGTTATCACATTTTTATATATTTTATATTTTATCCCATATGGACTTGTCTATAGTGTATCTCATCACCTTAAAATATATTTGATCAGAAAGTGTTGTAGTAAGGGTATTTTGATATTTGGCATCACTATCAAGATTTTTTCTTATCTGTTTCAGTCATACAATGACTTGTTGCATCACTGAACTGAATCCCTTGAGATGTGGAAAAGTGAAACTCCATACCAAGGGATTGCAAATGATATATCATCATATTCTTCCAAATCTATAAGTTTCTTCCATCAAATAGGGGGACCCTCTTAACATTCATTTAATTCTCAATGAGAAAAAAAGAGAAGAGATTTAACAACAAAAATAAGTACCCTGTGATAACACTTGTAGGACCCTAACACACCCTGAGAGGAGAGGGTGAATCGGGGTGTCAAATTTTTCTTCAAAAGAGATGGATCTTGTTCCCACATCGGTAGGAACTTGTAGAATCTTTATAATGGAATCATGATGTTATGAAATATTTATATACAGAGAAACAACGCAGTAGTTTTACTTATTCACCACTAAGGGATAGTCCAAGGAGAATGTGCTGATAGTGTCTTGGTCATACCTAAATCTACTAAGCTTCACTAGTTATTGGGGAGTACATAAGATCAGACATAGTCACCCTTAACTAGTCATACTTCCTTTATAAGAATTATAGGGATAGCACACTGCCTCCCTTGGAACACTTCTTTAGATGAATCCCCCTACCTTGGGTTAATTCTTATTCAATTTAATTACTTGAAGGTCACATTACTAGATTGGGTATTTAAGTTTTTTTTCTTATTAAAACGATACTCTTCTTGCACCATAGTCCTGAGTTGATGTGCTTGAAAGAACCATTCACTTAAATCAGATGTTCAACACTACTATTTTTTGAAGCTCTCATACAAACCCCATTTATTTTTCAAATAAATTAAAAATTTCACAATCCCACACACCCTCATGAATCTCCCGACCTTCATGAAGCTCACAGCCTTCATGAAACACTAATTCTTCACAAAAACTCCTTTTTTTGAAAATCCATGGAATCAGTCAAGACTTAACTATTCTTGTCATGATGCTCAAGCCCACAAATAATTCCTGATTCATGAAGCTCATAGACTTCATGAATTCAAAGTTATTTAACCTTTTTTAAAATTTACTTCATGTTTTCAAATGAGGGGGGGGCTACCTATTTATATACTTTTCCTTTCATAGATATCCCAAGATCCCAATGGCCTTTTAATAGACCTATTCTATCTTGTTCAAAGATCTCCTTTATTTGTAAATATCTAGTGAAATTTTACCATTTTTAAATCTTCTCATAATCATGTAAAACATTGTATTTATATTATGTTTTTGCGATTCTCAACACCTTTGTGAAACCTGACCTTTACAATATTGGATTCCTTCTCAAAGCTTCATAACTTTATGAAACTCCAATATTAATGAAACCCATGAATTTACTATATAATTGAAGATATATTCATGGAAATCCATGTTTCGTGAAGCCTACCCTTTCTCCATATTTTTAGACCAAAAATTTTAGAAAACACTATGAAATGACACCACTTTTCAACACTAAAGTCACCTTCACCATAAAATAACTTGACTTGTAAACTCTCTGATAAACCCTAGTGTGTATTGACAATAACCAAAAAATACACTTCGTTTATAGCTTATTAAAAACCTTAGTTCCAACACACTCTTATCGAGTAAGAAGGGGCGTGCAACCATGAACCACCCAACCAACCTATTATTGATCTTCATCTACTATAATGGATTGCAAAACTACTTCATGTTTTGATTTAGGTAGCTCCACAAAAGGACCTTAATGATTTTGAAATTATTATGGATTTAAAGTTCCTCCATCCTTCAACTTTCCAGGGTAACATACCTCATAAGGAGGTCGATAAGTGGATAAATCATCTCTATTGGATCTTTAAGAGTATTGAGATGACCAAATAACATAGGGTTAGTCTAGATGCCTTCACATTGTAAGGATAATCACACCAGTAGTGGGATGTGATATTGTAATCTAATAAGAACCATGGTCTAACATGTATGAACTTCCAAGAGTTTTTCTTTAATAATTTTTATCATGATACTTTGTATTGTGTTAAGGAAAAAAATTTATGGACCTCCAATAAGGTTAAATGATGGTTATGTATTGTGCCACAAAAATTAAAATATCTCCTTATCTTTACTCCATATATAAGTAAATAGAAATAATTTAAATAAAGACACTTTGATATGGGCTTGAATAAGTTATTATAGCCATAAGTTATGATTTTCAATCTACCTATATTCCTAAAAGTTGTAAAGATGGATGTTTTGGTTGAGACTACATCCAAGGGAGGCTCAAGAGTGGGTACCCCATTACCCTGCCAAATTATGGGTGATATTTCCTCAAGTGGCTAAAAATAGCAATGAGAGGATATGAGCAGTAGAGGATTTCTCTAGGGGTGATAAGGTAGTGGCGTACCTCTGGCTCCTAGTTTAGGAAATACTTCTTTATAATGTTACTAGTGTGGAAACTTCATACATATTAGGACATATTTCACCAATAAAGATAATAAATTATATTTTTCAAGTTAATATGTCCAAATTCATATGTATTATCACCACAGTTTATCTGAGAGTAATAGAAAGTTACCTTAGCAGACTCGGGAATCTCAAGAATAGTCTATATCTTAGTCTATTAAGGAAATTTGACCACCTTATAGGAGGTTTGGTGATGTAATTAATTTATTCATAACTATTTTTCAACTCTATTTAGTAATTTTCATGTAAAAGTGCATAATTGGTGCAAAATACCCATGTTTTAATACTAAATATAATTTTAGAGCATTATTTGAATTAATCCAATCGAATTAGATTACTATTATAATTATAAATCTCACCCTACTTATCCAAATTGAATGATTCTTAATTTTTAGGGTTCGTGATCCAATTTCCTAAAAATCATTAGACTTAAATTTGGTCCAATTTATCCATTTGAAGGGTCATATATTCCACATAAGAACACCCAAAGAATCTTTGAAGAAACTAGACCATCCATGATAATTGAATTTCTGGGCTCAATCCAGAAGCCCAAAATTGATGAAACTATAGAATATGTTCTTTATTACCCAGAAATAATAATTGATAAAAAATTTAAGGTCTAACTTCAACAACAAAAAACCCAACATATTCTTTTAATTCCATCCCACTATTTTGTATGGAATTTAAAAAAAGCACACAATTATTAACTTTACTTCTGATATAGACATCAATTCGATTTGAGATTTTTTAGTGTGAAATCCAAGATAAATGCTTCTGACTTTGTAGAATAAATGGTTCATATTTTAGGTTATCTTCCTATTCAAAAACCCATTCACATTTTGGCCTTCGAAAATGCATGGACAGAAATGGACAAATTAAAATTGTTTATTAAAACCACCATAACTTTGGCTCCTTAGGTCCAATAGTTGAAAAATTTTATTGTAGAATTTAAACATTCATATCTACAACTTTGAAGGAGATTTCTCCATATTTATATATCTAAATTATCAAATTGGTGAGCCAAGTGGTGGGGAAGATTGGGAAAGCAAACAATCCACCACCTTTGGCTATAAATACATCCTCCTCCTATCCTTGAAAGGGGTTGGAATTTCATAGCAAAGGAAAATAGGTTGTCATGAACAAGACTCTACCAAATTCTTGGGAGTATCTTTCATACTCAAGTTTCAAATTGAGATACCATTCATCCATGCTTCTTTTGATTTACTTTTTTATTCTTCTTCATTTGTAATCATGTAAGTGTTTGTGTTGTAATTCTATTTTAATAAATGAGTATTTATTGTTATCTCTTTTTATCATCCATACTCTATTTTTTAATATTAATATTCTTAAAATTATTTAAATCAAGTTTAAAATCACTCCCTTCTTTTGCTTTCTCATTCAATCGAAAGTCCATTTTTAATTATTTTCACCATCCGTGTGTGTGTTCGGTGCACTACTCTTATCTTGTCCCATTCTTTTTAATTTATTTTAACTTTTCACCATAAAAATATTAAACCATAGTAATAAACATATAAATGGATTAGTAAATCATTCATTGGTTTGAGTCATAATTTGTGGATATTAAGTGATTGAGATATTTTTCTCATTGAATATTCTGTAAATTAATATTGTGTATGTTGAACTTAAAATGTCATGGATTAATGACATGTTTTGTTTAACAAGTGGTTTCCATAGATTATTGGAACCATAAATACACTACCATAAACATTTTTTTATTGATATCAGAATCCTAAGTTAAGTTAATGCTTGTATTAAAGCCTCAACACTTGTGAATTCTGACTAATAATCTTGTGAAGTGGGTTTTAATTTAATGTAATATAAAGAAAAGATCGAGGATATTATAAGCTTAAATCCCCAATAATGAACTTATGACAACCCTGATTTTTATTAAAACTTAAACATGCTTTATTACATAAAACATCACTTGATACAACAAAGAATATCGAGAGGTTTAGTGTCTTTGGGGCTTAGGATCATTACATAAAAACTTAAAACATGAATACAACATCTTTATTGAGAACTTACTTTACATTACCACTATATTCCCTCGTACTTAGCATTTCATGGGATAACCTGGGGACATGCATAAGAAAAGGGTGAGCTATAAAGCCCAGTAAGAGAGTACACATGGAATAACATGAGGAGTAAAATACATGTTAGGCAATAGGCATGACAATAGAGCATAAGATAAACATGAACATAAAGGCATGATAAATCATGATGATCATAACATGGAAATGTGGCAACAACACTTAACATTGAATTAGCATGAGCCAAGGCTCATTGCACATGGAGCATGAGTAAACCCTCATTGCACATGAAGCACGAGTAAACCCTCATTTCACTTGAATTATCATGAGTCAACACTCATTGCACATGACGTATCATGATACTATACTTTACCCAATGCATTGGAGCGTTGTAAGGGCGCACCCTTCTTAAACATTTCATTTCATGCATAAGTGTGCCACATGGATCATAAAAGATGGATTCACAAAACATAATCATTTATTACACGATAAAGGAATGTGGAATTCATACATGAAACTTTATAATTAATAAGTAAATGTGCATAAAGATGAATACCCTTGATGGAGAAATGGGCATGGTATTCACTACACAATGACATTGGCTTAGAAAATCGGTGTGATTTCGGCAGCGTAACGGCGTGACATAAGAATTCATAAAAAAGGTTGATGAGAGAGAAAGGGGTTCCTCATAATATTTACATGTAATGGAAAGTAAAGAGGTCATATAGATACATGTCCCAACAATTGTGATGGAATATAGATTCATGATATAAAATTATTTCTTGAATGTAAAAGAAGAGAGAGAAGTTCCTTTCGGAATTTCAGCATAGTAACGAGTGTACATAGGAGGAATTTAATGAGAGAGAAAGGGGTCTCCCATCATTCAAAAAATAAGAGGGCATAATGGGGGAGGTGAGAAACAATAACCCAAAATTCATAATTGAAATTAAAAGGTCAATACAACTTAAAGAAAATTGACAAAAATGTGAAAGGAAGAAAAAACCCTTACTTGGAAGTGTGCTTCCAAAGGCTAGAGAGAGGCTTCTGAGGGGCTTCTTGGGAGCTTGGGGAACCTTGGGAGGATTCTAGAGAGAGTAGGACAGAGGTTGTACGAACTCCAAAGGATTTTAGTGTGGAGGAAGTGGGATCTTGGGTGGGTTTATATAGGAAAGGTGATAGAATTCTTTATTATTTAGGTTTGGGACCCCTTATATTAAACTAATCCAAACCACAAACCATCCCATGGTTTTTGCCCATGGTTTCTGGAAAAGGAAAGAGGAAAACAATATTTTACAATGACAAGGTCCTAACTTATTAAAATATTAGAGTTGCTTATGTGGAGGTGAGTCACACTCCCATGGAAATTAATTTAAAAAGGCAAAGTGTTGAATATGTCTTGAGGGGTTCATTAATGCTTTGAAAAGTAAGTCAAACAAACCCAAAATCACTTTATTTTAATGGTAAAACATATTTTGGCCGAACATAAGGATTATAGTATTTTATTACATCACTATTGGGTCATTATGATGTCATAAAACACATTATATATTTAAACGGTATTTAATTTTTACCCAAAAATTCGACTGTCTCAGAAAATTATGAAAAATTCACCGTTGGATAATTTCGACGTCCTGATTCCATAAATGACATTTATTTTATCTATAAAAATTTCTAAATATGTGAATTTTCACTTTTAAAATAAAAACAGACATTTATGGAAAATTCACGGGTTTTGACAAAAATGGCTTTCAAACCTTAATAAAAAATTTAATTGCATTCATAAAATTATAAGATAATTTATATTTAATAAAAATTAATTTAATAATATTATTATTATTTTATTAAAATATTATTTAATTCAAAAATCCCTTAATTTAATAAAATAGATTTCTTATTTAAATAATAACTAAAAACACCATTTGTACTTTAAAAACTATTTACAATGAATCAAAAATGACTAGAAATTATATTCATTATTATATACAAAAAATAATGTACATGAACATAGCACTACTTATTTGTTACATAACCCCTTAAAATAGCCGCATAATACCTAAGGGTAAGGTGAGCGATAATGACAGACTCTTGGGGTGGCTCAGATAACATCGCTCGAGTGATAATCTCTATCAACTTCCACTTTTCTCATAGACAGTCCCGTTTGAGCTTGACATGGTGAAGCTCAGCTTGGGATTGGTCAAGGGCGAAGCACAAGGATTCCACCTCTTTTTTGAGCTCCGAAAAATGGGCTTCGTATGGGGCAATTCTACTGGATGAGGCCATCGCTTCTTTTTTCTGAGTAAATTGGATTTGTTAAGGTCCGATATTTATACTAATCATGTGATCACTGTTCAACGACTATATTAACAACGGTCACAATTCTTAACATAAAACCAAAGAAGTTGACATCTTATAAAAACATTTTTCATAAAGAGACATTTAACTGGAACAAGAGGGATTTTCCATTAATGAAACTTTGGGTCGTTACAATATTCCCCCCTTAAGAAATTTTTCCCTTGAAATTTTTCCTTTTCCCACACTAAAACAAATGTGGGTTACTCAGCTTCATCATATCCTCCGACTCCCAAGTCACTTCTTCAAACTTGTGGTTTCTCTACAACACCTTGACGAGGGGCATTGTCTTATTTCGTAGAACTTTTTTTCTATGATCTAAGATCTTCACTGGTTGCTCCTCATAAGAAAGATCGTCTTCCAATTGTGCCACCTCAGAAGAGAGTACATGTGAAGGGTCCGGTATGTACTTCCTTAAGAGGGATACATGAAATACATCATGTACTTTGGCCATGGCAGGTGGAAGTGCTAGTCGATAGGCCACAGCCCCAACACGATCAAGAATCTCGAAGGGGCTGATGTACCTTGGACATTACTTCCCTTTCTTTCCAAAACTCATGACCTTCTTCCACGGAGATATGCGTAAAAACACCATGTATCCAACTTTAAACTCAAGGTCTCGTCGACGATTATCTGTATAACTCTTTTGTCGACTTTGGGATGCCTTGATATGTTGCTGAATGTTTTTCACCTTCTCCACCATTTCTTCGACCATTTCTGGTCCAAGAAGCTTACGTTCACTGACCTCATCCCAACATGCCGTTGTTCTGCACCTTTTCCTGTAAAGGGCTTCATATGGTGCCATTTGGATGCTCGAGTGGAAACTGTTATTATAAGAGAACTCAACCAGAGGAAGATGTTTATCCCATCCTCATTTAAAGTCCATTGAGCATGCTCTCAACATATCCTCAAGTGTTTAGATAGTTCTCTCTGATTGTCCATCAGTTTGAGGATGATAGGAGTTCAGTTCAGTATTCAGAGCATGTTGAAGACTCTTCCAAAACTTAGAGGTGAATCTTGGATCTCGGTCAGACACAATAGATAGTGGTACTCCATGCAACCATACCACTTCCCTGATATATATCTGTGTCAATTGGTCCAAAGAGAAATCCTCTCGAATAGTAATGAAGTGTGTAGTCTTTGTAAGACGATCCACAACAACTCAGATTGCATTGTTTCCTTTGGATGTCCTTGGAAGTCCGGTGACAAATTCTATGGTGATGTTCTCCCATTTCCATTCTGGTATGGGCAATGGTTGCATCATCCCCTTATACTTCTGCCTCTCTGCCTTCACTTGCTGACACACCAGGAACTTTGATGTATATTCAGCGATCTCCTTCTTCATATTATCCCACCAAAAGTTTTCTCGGAGATCTCGATACATCTTTGTGCTCCCTGGGTGAATAGAGAAATTTGAACTATGTGCATCATCCAAAAGTTCTTTCTTCATCTCCGGACTTGATGAAACACATAGTCTTTTCCCAAACCGCACAATTCCTTCCTCATTAACATTAAACTCCGAGGATTTTCCCTTTTTTATAGCTTCCACTTTTTCTTGAATTCCCACATCATCCTTTTGAGCATCCTTTAACCTTTCCAAAAGAGATGGTTGAGCAATCATTTGTGAAAGGATTGATGATGTTCCCTTCTTTATGATTCCCACATCCATCTTCATCAAGTCTAAGAAGATTGGATCCTTCTCAATTCTCATCATTGATAGAATCACTGGATCCTTTCTACTTAAGAAATTTGCCACCTTGTTCTCTTTCCCAGGGTGGTAATGTATTGAATAGTCATAATCCTTGATGAGCTTTATCCATCTTCTCTGACACATATTAATATCTTTCTATGTGAATATATATTTAAGACTCTTGTGGTCAGTATATATCTCACATTTCTCTCCATAGAGATAATGTCGCCATATTTTCAAGGAAAAGATCACAGCCGCCAACTCCAGATCATGCGTTGGATAGTTTCGCTCATGGATTTTCAACTGCCTTAAGGAATAGGATATCACTTTATCATTTTTCATCAGCACATAGCCTAATCCCTTCTTTGAGGCATCATTGAATACCACAAAAAGTTCCCCACTTTTGGGTAAAGTGAGAACAGGTGCAGTGATAAGCCTCATTTTCAACTCCTTGAATCTTTCTTCGCATTCATCACTCCAAGAAAACTTTACTCCCTTTCGAGTTATCTTGGTAATAGGGTTGGACAATTGTGAGAAATTTCTCACAAATCGTCGATAATATCCAGCTAACCCCAAGAAGCTACGGATATCTGTTACCGATGTTGGCCTCGGCCATCCCTCAATTGCATCTTTTTTGGAGGTATCCATAGATATCCCATTGATTGTGATGATATGGCCCAAGAACGAGACCTCCTTCAACCAGAACTCACACTTGTTATACTTTTCATAGAGCTTATCCTTGCGCAAAGTCTGTAGTACAGTTCTTAAATGCTCCTCATGGTCCTCCTTGGTTTTGGAGTATATTAGAATATCATCTATAAAGACTACCACAAATTTGTCAAGGTAATATCTAAAGACTCTATTCATCAAGTCCATGAATATTGCTGGAGCATTGGTGAGTCCAAAAAGCATTACTATGAATTCATAGTGCCCGTATCTTGTATGAAAATCAGTCTTGGGGACATCTTCCTTCTTCACCCTTACTTGATAATATCTCGACCGCAAGTCTACCTTGGAGAAGTATTGTGCTCCACGCAACTGATCGAACAAGTCATCAATTCGTGGGAGAGGATACTTGTTCTTTATCGTGATTTTGTTAAGTTCACGATAATCGATGCAAAGCCGCATTGACCCATCCTTCTTTTTAACGAAGAGGACTGGTGCACCCCATGGTGAAGCACTTGGGCGTATAAACCCTTTATCCAGATTCTCCTGTAGTTGTTTCTTCAGATATTCAAGCTCAACAACAACCATTCTATATGGAGTCTTTGATATTGGTAATTCCCCAGGTATAAGTTCAATTGAGAACTCAACATCTCTTCTAGGAGGAAGACCAAGCAGTTCCTCGAGAAACACCTCAGCGAATTCTCTCACAATAGGCATTTCTTCAAGGATGGTTTCTTCTTTGGACTCAATCATCTGAGCCAAATACGCATGCTCATAGGGCAGTAATATCCATGCATGAGATTATAGAGCTAAAGTAGATTCATCTTCCTCCTGACAATTGTAAAGAATCGGGGGTCGATTCTCCATATGGAGTGTGATTTCCCTCTCTCGACAATTTATGTTGGCTCTATATAAGGAAAGTCAATCCATGCCAAGAATTGCATCAAATTCCACCAAAGGGAGTATGACGAGGTTCGCTGGGAAATTCAATACACAGATTATAACAGGGGAGGACTTATACTCATGGGATGAAATGATTGCCCCATTTTCCGTACTCATCGACATCTTTACTTCCATGATTTGTGGTGGTGCTGGGATTGTTCTACTAAACTTTCAAGATATAAAAGAATGCATAGAACCTGAATCAAAAAGTTTGTTCGCTATTATTGAATGAATAAATAGCGTACTTGTCACCACTTCGTTGTCGGGGTTCACTTCGGCAGAAGTGATGGAAAAAGATCTTCCTTGCTGTCTTGGAGGTTGTTGGTTGCCTTCGATAACCCTTGGATTAGGGCACTGATTTGAAAAATGACCCGGTTCTTTGCATTTATAGCATTGAACAACGCGTTGAGGTTCGAACGGAGCGTTCCTCTCCTCTGTCGCAGCCGCGGGTCCTTCTTGCCGACATTTAATAGCTAGGTGCCCTTATCTTCCACACCTGAAGCATTTTCTCATCCCCTTAAGGCAATTTCCAGGGTGCTTCTTTCCGCACTTTTGGCAAGTGGGGTGCTAGAACTTCTTAGCACCATTGGATTTATCCATTGGACCACCAGTATTGAAGTCCACCTTACGCTTCTTATCCCCATGATACCCCTGTGATTCTCCAATCTCCATTTCGACCTTGAGGGCACATCGGACAATTTCCTCATAGCTGTCGAAGTCACGGATCGCTAATGCTTTCCGCAAGCTAGGATTCATCCCACCAAAGAAGAGGTCAACCTTGCATTCAAGGGTAATGACAAAGCCGGAAGTGTATCGTGCAAGCCTTGTGAAGTTTTCCTTGTACGCTCCAATAGATTCCTCATCCTTTTTCTTGAGGGAAAAGAAGTCACTTTCCATCTTAAGCCGGAGGGTGCGCGGAAAATATTTATCGAAAAACATCTTCCAAAATTCCTTCCATTCCAAAGCCTCAATCTCCTCCTCAGGATTCATATTTTTGAACAACGTCCACCATTGATCAGCTTCACCCTCTATACGATAAGCCGCCAGGAGAACCTTCTCTTGTTCAGAACATTGGAGGATGGAAAATATCTTTTCAATGGAGTTGATCCATTGTTCAGCGATCGTGGGATCAGATGATACACTAAAAGTAGGAGGCCTTTGTATCATAAAGCTCTTGATAGTGACTTGTTCTTTATTAGGGGGGTTGAACATTCCTCTTCACCCATGTTTCTATTCAAAACTTGAGTTAGCTGAGAGAGAAGCGTGAAAAAGTTCACGATTCCCGCTCCCATTAGAGTGGGCATCTCATTAGTACAATCATCACACTGATCTTCACAACATTTTTTAGCCTGAGTCCTCCTATTACCGGTCATTGGCTGGAATAAAAGGAAGGTTAGGGGTAACATATAAATGGTAATCCAAAGACAAAAGTTGATGAATTATAAATAAACTTTTATTTCCTTAATTCATGAGTCTATAGGCTTTAATCTAGGCTTTTCATGATCTACTTTCTAACATATATTCTTAGGGGCATTTTTCCCTTAATAAGGGTTCATACTAAGATTGTGAATTTATCAAAACATATCCCCCAGGAGTGTTGTAACCAAGAGTGCAGCAAGGCCCGTTGTCGTGCACCAGTTCCCATTTGAGTCTAGCTCAAAGCGGTGTTTTCGGGTTTTACCCCTAGGATACATCTGTGCCAGAGCCGCCTCTACCTACTCGTATCCAGATAGGGATGTATTTGTTTGATAGACCACTTACTTAGTTTTTACCAAAACTTAGGGATGTTTTTATTATATGTAGTCTTGTATCTAAGGCTTTACTATGGTTTCATAATCCCAAAAATAACTAAACCTATCCTTTGATACCAACTATGACAACCCTGCTTTTTATTACAACTTAAACATGCTTTATTACATAAAAATTCACTTGATACAACAAAGAAGATTGAGAGGTTTAGTGTATTTGGGGCTTAGGATCATTATATAAAAACATAAAACATGAAATACAACATCTTTATTGAGAACTTCCTTTACATGACCACTACATTCCCTCGTACTTAGCATTGCATGGGATAACCTGAGGACATGCATAAGAAAAGGGTGAGCTATAAAGCCTAGTAAGGGAGTACACATGGAATAAAATGAGGAGTACAATACATGTTAGGAAATAGGCATGACAATAGAGAATAAGATACACATGAACATAAAGGCATGATAAAGCATGATGATCATAACATGGAAATGTGGCAACAACACTTAACATTGAATTAGCATGAGCCAAGGCTCATTGCACATAGAGCATGATTAAACCCTCATTGCACATGAAGCATGATTAAACCCTCATTGCACTTGAATTAGCATGAGTCAACACTCATTGCACATGATTTATCATGATACTATACTTTACCCAATGCATTGGAGCGCTGTAAGGGCGCACCCTTCTTAAACATTTCATTTCATGCATAAGTGTGCCACATGGATCATAAAACATGGATTCACAAAACATAATCATTTATTCCATGATAAAGGAATGTGGAATTCATAAATGAAACTTTATAATCAATAAGTAAATGTGCATAAATTTGAATACCCTTGATGGAGAAATGAGCATGGTATTCACTACACAATGACATTGGCTTAGAAAATCGGTGTGATTTCGGCAGCGTAATGGCGTGACATAAGAATTCATAAAAAAGGTTGATGAGAGAGAAAGGGGTTCCTCATAATATTTAAATTTAATGGAAAGTAAAGAGGTCATATAGATTCATGTCCCAACAATTGTGATGGAATATAGATTCATGGTACAAAATTATTGCTTGAATGTAAAAGAAGAGAGAGAAGTTCCTTTCGGAATTTCGGCATAGTAACGGGTGTACATGGGAGGCATTTAATGAGAGAAAAAGGGGTCTCCCATCATTCAAAAAATAATAGGGAAGTATGGGGGAGGTGTGAAACCATACCCCAACATTCATAATTGAAATTAAAAGGGCAATACAACTTAATGAAAATTGACAAAAATGTGAAAGGAAGAAAAAACCCTTACTTGGAAGTGTGCTTCCAAAGGCTAGAGAGAGGCTTGTGAGAGGCTTCTTGGGAGCTTGGGGAACCTTGGGAGGATTCTAGAGAGAGTAGGGCAGAGGTTGGACGAACTCCAAAGGATTTTAGTGAGGAGGAAGTGGGATCTTGGGTGGGTTTATATAGGAAAGATGAGAGAATTCTTTATTATTTAGGTTTGGGACCCCTTATATTAAACTAATCCAAACCACAAACCATCCCGTGGTTTTTTCCCATGGTTTCTGGAAAAGAAAAGAGGAAAACAATATTTTACATGGCCAAGTTCAGAAATTATTAAAATATTAGGGTTTCTTATGTGGATGTGAGTCACACTCCCATGGAAATTAATTTAAAAAGGCAAAGTGTTGAATATGTCTTGAGGGGTTCATTAATGCTTTGAAAAGTAAGTCAAACAAACCCAAAATCACTTTATTTTAATGTTAAAATATATATTGGCCGAAAATAAGGATTATATTAATTTATTACATCACTGTTGGGTCATTATGATGTCATAAACACATTATATATTTAAACGGTATTTAAATTTTATCCAAAAATTCGACTGTCTCAGAAAATTATGAAAAATTCACCGTTGGATAATTTCGACATCCTGATTCCAGAAATGACATTTATTTTATCTAAAAAAATTTCTAAATATGTGAATTTTCACTTTTAAAATAAAAACCGACATTTATCGAAAATTCACAGGTTTTGAAAGAAATAGCTTTCAAACCTTAATAAAAATTTTAATTGCATTCATAAAATTATAAGATCATTTATATTTAATAAAAATTAATTTAATATTATTATTATTATTTTATTAAAATATTATTTAATTAAAAAATCCCTTAATTTAATAAAATATATTTCTTATTTAAATAATAACTAAAAACACCCTGTGTACTTTAAAAACTGTTTACAATGAATCAAAAATGACTAGAAATTATATTCATTATTATATACAAAAAATAATGTACATGAACATAGTGTAGACATCGGAAAAGTCCGTTGTTCCCAAACAAAGCTCCGGATGCGGAAAGCGAGGTCATATTTGGAGTCGGAAGCATGTTTCGGAGGGCCCGGAGGTCTTGCGCGGAATTTTGGAGACACGTGCGCAAAGTTGATGAGCCGCGCGCAAACCTACCGGGATGCGCTCAATACGCCGGGCCGGCGCGCAATTTTGCGCGCCAGTGGCCCGCGCGACTCCCTTGCGCGCTGGGTCCGATTCCGCGCCCGGGAAGAGAATTTCGCGCCCGCGAACTGGATTTTGCGCCCTGGGTTGCCTATAAATATAAGGCGACCCCCGACGTTTTGAAGGTTGCCAGAATTCGAAAGGTCTCTCATGCACGCAATCCAACCCCTTCCGCGCGCAATGCCGATCTTCAGGTAACCTCTTTTATTTCGCGCAAGAAAGCCTTGGGGTTCGCCCTCGCGCGCAATCCCTTTGGCTCCTTTCCTTTGAATAAATATTCACCCAAAGGCATTCGCGCGCAAAAGAAGCCTCTTGCGCGCAATTGCCCCCGGGGTGCGCGCAATCCAGCCCGATTGCGCCCCCCCCCCCCCCCCCCTTTTCAAAGTGGCCATTCATTAGAGAATGAGCCGTTGCCCCCGTGCGCTATCCGAAGCCCGGTGCGCGCAATCTCTATCATTCGTGCGCAAAGTGCTGGCCCAATTGCACGCCAGCCCGTCCCTTTGCACGCCGACCCGTGGTATTGCGTGCAAAGCTCCTCTTTTGCGCGCAAACCGCCAGGGTCGCCCCCTTTGACCCCCTGAGGGTACCCGCCTGAGTGGCGCCCGATGACCTTCATACCGGGTGCCCGCAACGTGCGTTGTCTTCCCGTGCGGCCCTCCAGGCCTGCGCGAAGTGACACGGACCCATTAGGCGGCAGCATACGTCCAACATGACGTTAAACTGTGCCACGTCCGCGCTGCAAGACGTTAAACTGCCAGGCGTTTACGTCCCGCACGACGTTAAACTGCACCATTGTCCGCGCTGCAAGACGTTAAACTGCCAAGCATCTTAGTCCTCAACACACGACGTTAAACTGTACTTCGTCCGGCGAGACGTTAAACCGTCCGCTTCGTCCTCAACACACGACGTTAAACTGTACTTCGTCCGGCAAGACGTTAAGCCGTCCGCTTCACCCGATCCCGTGCCTCGCACGCAGGGTCCTCTCGGTTTGGATGTGGCCCCCACCCGCTCGTCTCTGCAGGGATGTCGGGATTGGAGTGGCCTTCGTCCACGGGGGTAGAGTGTTGCAAACAGAACGAACTACGTGGACTTTGATCCATGTCTTCTAAACAGGGTACGTAGGAAGCCTCTTCGAGGTTCAAGCCCACCACCTGGTCGTTCCGGTCGTATTTACGTCGGTTCGTCCATCAGTGGACCCCTCCCGGGTTCACACTTGCGTTGATTCACCTATGAATCCGCCTCTGTGGGGGACTGCACGTGTGTATCTCCATTGTGCTTCCCCACGGCCTCGATCTCTTCGTGAGTCGGCTTGCCAACGTCCAGCATGACGTAAAACTGTGATCCACCTGGCCGTTCCATCCCCCTCTGTGCGAGGTGGTTCGGTTCAATCCTTCTCCAGGCAGCCTCGATCTCCTTGTGAGTCGGCTTGCCAACGTCCAGCATGACGTAAAACTGTGATCCACCCGGCCGTTCCATCCCCCTCTGTGCGAGGTGGTTCGGTTCAATCCTCCGCCCGGCGGCCTCGATCTCTTTGTGAGTCGGCTTGCCGACGTCCAGCATGACGTTAAACTGTATATCCGAACTA
Source organism: Viscum album (assembly GCA_963277665.1). Classification (NCBI taxonomy): domain Eukaryota; kingdom Viridiplantae; phylum Streptophyta; class Magnoliopsida; order Santalales; family Viscaceae; genus Viscum; species Viscum album. Next base: position 1,495,357,372 of record OY728159.1, read on the forward strand.
CGCTGACTTTGATCCGCGCTAACGCACGGTACGTAGGTAGCCCCTACGGGGTCCAATCTCTTCACTCCATCATCCACCCTGATCCTTACCTGGGCCGCCACATCCCGGTGGGGTCATGCCATTTCATTCCACTCCACTTCACTCGGGAAGCCGCCCATGTGCTGGCCCCAGCGTCGGAGGTTCCCCGCAAGGGGTTCTGTCATCTGATCCACTCCTCGTGTTGATCAGTCCGATGTCGTCCCCGCTGGACGTTAAACTCGCGGCATACCCCATGTTAAACATGGGAAGCTGAGGAAAACCTCAGGTAACACAGTTCCCCGCACCCAGTGCGGGATGCCTCAGGCCATCACGCCTTCGAGAAGACCTATTAGGGACGGAAGGAAGACATGCAGAGGCGCAGTGTTAAGACACGCCCCCGACACCCAGAGCCACCCGGTCTCCTCACCGCAGGTTGCTGCCCCGACCAGACTCCTTGGAGCGTCCGGGCGGAAGCAGCGTAATTAACCGGTGTCCATGGAGACATGGCGCCGGGAACGAGATTCACGAACATTCTTAAATCTATGAGGGAGACCCGGATTAGGCGACGAGTTCCGAGGAGACGTCCACGGAAGGAGGAGCCGACATCCCATCATTCCGGTTTCGATCAAGGAGCAGACGCCCCTGAATAAGGGACGAATGTCGCCCGCCCTTGGAAAGCGGGACTGCGGGACCACAAGCCGCGCGCCCATCCCCTCGGGTTGACGGGTGCACGCGCGAACGCATCCTGGAGGAACAGCGTAACCCGACGCACATCCGCACCGAAACAGAAAAATGGTGAACCCGACGTGAATCTCTTCTCCTCAATACGAAGACCGATGGCTTTCAGAGGTGTTGGAAGACCAGCATGCTGCTCGACCGAGCATTCAGTTTTACCCGCCAGGGGATGAGGAAGGGAACTCGGGCACTCCGTCTCGCGACGTCGAGGGCCTGGGTCCCCCCCACGGAAGGCGTCGTGGCACTAATGGTTGGTTGTCGATTCCTTTTCCTGTCAGTGTTAATGGGTTCTTCTCCCTGCTTTCAGAAATCAGGTCGCCCAATCCAGTGCCCGATCGCCACCCGCCCACTGGCGCAGGGGTAGAGGAAACACCGATGCGGCTACTCCGCGCGGTCCCGCCCATTCCACAGCCGTGCCAGCAGCCGCAGCTGCGGGGCAACCATGCCCTCTCTCCCCCTCGGAGGTCATCCAAAGAAGGGTGATCAAAAACTTGGTGCGGAGATATGAGGAAGAGGGACTCATCCCCACCAGGGACATGGCTCGCCTAGACCTCGAGGGAGCTGCACCTCGCCACCAACGCCGCCCCCGAGGGCCGCGCAGGGAGGCACCGCTGCCTACCTCGACGTCCAACCGCTTCGGGAGTTTATCCCCGGAGCGCTCCGACAACTCCTTCCCCTATGCGGATGAGGTGGAAGATGCCCGGGACCACCCTATCCGGGATTCGCCCCAGGGATCCGCGATGAGGGCTCCTGTCAGGCCACGGCGACATCGCCGCCAGGCCTCTCAAGTCGAAGAACGGGCTCTCCACCTGCCCGCGCCGCTCATCCCGACTCGTCTGTCCCGACGCCAACGTCGGGCGCGAGTGGAAGAGGATGCCCACCTTGGGGCCCTAGCAACAGCGGCCGCGTTGGCTCAAGCCACTGCTGGCTCCAGTTGCCAGGCCCCTGCGCATCCTGACCAAGGGCACTTCTATGCCCGACCCGGATCGAGGCCCCGACCGCCCCAAAGGCAGGTTGGGTTGACTCTCCCGGTTGCTGGTACAGACAATAGCCACCGCGGACCACCTCGCGGTAGCGCTATTCACCAACAGGGTCTACTCCGTGTGGCCGATCCAAGAGGCATGGGTCACCCCGCCTTCCGATCTCGGCCCGGAGGCCTGCCCGGAATCATCTCTCCCCGCGTCCCCTTTGATATCTATCCCGGTGCCCCTCGCACCTTGGTTTCCAGTCCTCTTGGCCCCAGCACCAGTGCGGCCGGAGGACGCCAGGATAGAGATCAGCCATGCCCCGAAGAACCACCCAGGGGAAGGAGGGCGAGGCGTCGACGCCGAGGGAAGAATGTTACGGAATTCCGGACAGAGATCCGACCGGTTCGTTTCTCTGATACAGAGGCGGAGTATGATTCGGCGACAGAGCCCTCCCCCCAATCCCACCTATCAGGGGCAGGGGTAGGAGTACGGCACGTCAACCTCGTACTTCCCGAGAGCGAGATCGATATGATCCCCGCTTCTCTCCGAAGGTATATCCGGAGTAGCGAGGGCCTGGTAGACCCCCAAGGATCAAGCTTGCAGTTGGTACCGGCCCCTCTGGAAGCGCCTTCTGCCTCGATCGGAGAAGCCGAAGACCTTTTCTGGGGACCGACGGTTGAACCACGATCTAGTGCACCCTCGGTGAGCACCGACGCTACGACAGGATGTTCGCTCGCCGGCCCATCCTATCGTGATGTGGTAGCCAGGGCACCGCCACCCTCAGAGGGCGGCCCGGGATATGGAGGCAAATCGGCCTGCTCGCCGTATTCACCGCCGGCCAGCCCGTCGGCCCGGCGGCCCGCCTCGGCACCACTGCCGGTTCCCCGTCCGTTCCCAGTCGTTGAAGAGGACCAAGGAGACCTGGGTCCCGAGTTTGAGTCGTGGAGTTTCTGGACCGTCCTTGCAGAGGGCCACTTCCCTGAGAAGTTTTGGCCAGTCGCAGGACCGGACTTTGATGCACCCGAATCGCTCACCCCGGATGAGTTTGAATGCTTCCGCCGAACTCTCCGGGAGACTCACTCCCATCTTCACCGCTTACAAATGCCATATCCCGGGAGTCAAGTGCACCTGGAGGATATTGGTGAGCAGTGCCGTCAAATTTACCTGGCCACGCTCCCCGCGGTTCGGCACCCCGGGTCATTTGGGCACCACGAGGCCCTCCAACAACGATGCGTTGAGTGTTTTCAAGTACTCCGCAAGGTTATCGAGGAAGCCATTCCCCACGTGTATATCCGTGGATGGGGGCAGTATGCTGCCCTACGCTTCATTGCGATTCGCCGACAGCCCGATTCACTGGGTGGCCCTGAGGGTACATCCCCAGGGACGGAAACAGTCAATATGGCTGACCTGTCGGGGGAGGGGAACGGTTTGGAACTTCTCGACGGGGGCTCTCCCCCCGAAGACAAGCCATTGTTGGATACATCGGCGAGAGTTACTCGTCACCAGAGGAGCCTCCTGGGTCTCCCCGCACCCACTGAAGCACTGACGTTGAGCCGAAACGTCAGTAAAGGTAAAGAGCACGGCGAGGCTATAAAGCCCGCCGACCCATCTGCCTCCACGCAGAGGGCGGACGAGGATCCCGAGAAGGCTACGCTACGTCAACAGCTCGCCGAGAAGAAGAAGCTGGTTGACCAGCTCCTCGCCGAGCGCGCTGCAGAGCAGCGGCCTGACTACGGTGATCCTAGGCCAGGACAGCAGGGACAGGAACAACCCCCCCTCAATGAGGCTCTCCCGGGCAACCGTGATTATGCCGTGTTCGCCGACAGGAGAGAGGCCATCGCCTATGGCAAGAGGGCGTGGTATGTTTCACCACACCCTCCCGAGCGGCGTGACTACCTGAGAGACCCCGCTCGGATTCCTCCCGCTGCCCCAAGGGCCGCTCCGCCCGCCATCCCACGAGCTGCCGAGTTCGACGACCCGGTCGACGACCCGATTGAAGGGCCATGCAATGCGCTCGTGGTTAGAGATCCTCGCCAGGACTGGAACCCATGTCCGGACGATCCGATGGCGGCACTCATCGCCCGCTTGGAAGCCTTGGAGACTCGGAAAGTGGCAATCCCACCGGACGGCAAGACATACCCAGCATGGGTGGATGACATGCCGGCGCCTCCGGGATTCGGGAATCCCACTTTTGCCCCCTTCAATGGGACTGGAGATCCGCCACAGCATTTGGCCCATTTCAACTCAAGGTGCGGGCCTATGTTGGGGACTCCGGCGCAGCAAGAGGCCGCTAAGCTTCGCTGCTTTGTCCAGACACTGGAAGGTCCAGCATTTGTCTGGTACAGCCAGCTCCCCGTCGGGTCGATAACTAGCTGGGAGGACCTTCGCAGACAGTTCCTCTACCAGTTCAGTTCCACGACCCGGAAGACGAGTATCGCAGACCTCTTCAAGTGCAAGCAGAGGCCTGATGAGCGAGTCGCGGACTTCGTCGCCCGATGGAAGGGTCTCACGTATTCCCTTGACATGCCATTGACTCAGGAGCAGTTGCTGACAATGTGCGTCGGGAACGTCAAGACTGAGCTGGTCCCTTCCTTGATCACTCAGAATTACCCCGGAGGGTTCAGGGACTTCTCAGACAAAGCTCAAAGTCTTGAGGAAGCCCTGCAACAGGCTAGCCAGGCACACCCGCTGCCTCCTATGATTCCTGCAAGGAGATCCAGCAGGGCTGAGCCCGCTACTGTCGCCCAGATAGAGGCTCCCAGGCCGTTGGAGCTGTTGCCGGTGAGACCAGCTCCACAGCCTCACAGGAATCCGCCTCCACGGGCTCAGTTCCCGGCCCAGCAGCGGCAGCCTCAGAACCGGCCGGCCCCTCCGCGTAATGTACCGCCGCAACCCAGGCGAGATAATCAGGGTCCACCTCATCGGCAGGCCCCTCCAGCCCCTCGTCAAGACCACGCTCCCAGGGGCCCGCGATACCTGACCTACTCATTTCACGAGGATCAGGTCCCCGGTTATTTCCGGAGCGCCCTGGAGCAGAGGATTGTGCGACTGCCTGAGTGTTGGAGGCCGGAGGAGGCACATCTCACGGATAACCCCCGCTACTGCCCCTACCATCGGGCCCTGGGGCACACCATCCAGTGGTGCTATGTGTTTAAGGATTGGCTCCAAGACCAGATTAACAACAATGTAATCAGGTTGGGCCCAGCTCCGGCACAAGTGGCGGGCGTGTTCGTGGGATCAGATGACGATAGCGGCAATGAGGACGAATGGCAGCTGGTCTCCGACCGCGGATCCCAGAAGTATAAAAACTGGATGGCCCGCAAGACGATCATTCGCGCCCATGGAATCATCCGTGCGCGCTTGAATCAGCCTGAGCCCCCAGAATCTGCGGGTGCTGCTTCGGCATCGTCGTCCCAGCCTGCCTCTTCCAAGAAGAGCAAACGGCGGCGGCGCAAGAAGGAAGAGCGCGCCCCGCCAGTTCCGCCACTATCCCGCACTCTCGGCGATTTCATGCCCCCGGAGATGGGGATCCCTCCTCGGATCCGCCCAGTGGTGAATGATTCGTCCGATGACAGTATTGGGTACGCTTTGGTTAATACCGTCGAGCTGGTAAATCCCTTTTCGATTCCCGACGTTGAAGAACACCAGGTGGACCTCCCTAGTGTCCCCGGTCGTCGCCACCGTCGGAGGAGCCGCAACAACAGGAGTCGCCGGGGCACAGCAGTTGGTACCTCCAGCCAGGCCGTGCACGCCACTGAGACCAGGCAGCAGGCTCAAAACCGAGCTCAGCATGCGCAGCCCCCCCATCCGGGGATGACGGATTCGCCTCCGCCACTGTTTGTGGTATGGGATCAGGCAGAACCGCCTCAGCCGCGTCGCGATCAGCTCCGCCCTGCCACGAGTCCATCCCGGCCTCCTGACCCCAGTACGGTGACCATTTCCCGGGCTTCAACCAATGAACAGCGAGATGCGCCAAGCACCAGTCGGCCGCCGGCCCAACCGGCAAGGCCCGTCATGCTTCCAACCGCAGAGAAACCTCCTGCAACCAGGGGCTCGCGCTTGGCCAAAAAGTATGATGTCCTGAAGCACTTGGCCGACATCCCAGCGAGACTCTCCATCCTTGAGGCTCTGCGCATGTCATCTGAGATGCGCGAGGCACTCGCTGAAGCCCTGAAGAGCCCCCTCCAGTTTGAGACAGAGGTTGCAGCTGCAGAGGCCTTTCACGCCGAAATGATTGAGGACGCCGAATGCCAGGTAGTTATCTCGTTTTCTGGTAAGGATGAAGACCCTCCTATACAGGGGCACATTCGTCCGTTGTATGTTACCGGCCAGTTCAATGGCCTTGAAGTCCGGCGCTGTCTTGTCGACACGGGGTCCGGGATTAACCTGATTCCCACTCGGACGCTCCGGAGATTGGGGTTGTCTGAGGATGACTTGATTCCCTCCGACCTCAGGATCCAGCGGTACGACTGCACCGAGCAAACCCCGGTCGGCAAGATATGTTTGAAGACCCAGTTCGGTGATTTGGTTGCCAACACCAAATTCATGGTAGTCTCTCAAGACACTGTGTACAACGCATTGATGGGCAGGCCCTGGCTCCACCTTCATGCGGCGGTTCCCTCGTCATACCACCAATGCCTCAAATACTCCCTTAATGGTCGAGTAGGCGTGCTTCAGGGAGATGCCTCCCCTTTTGCCTCATGTGAAGCCCGTTATCTGGACGCGGACTATTACAAGAGCAAGGATAAGCAGATCCTGGCAGGTGAGGTCGAGCCTGTCGCTGTTGCAAGTGATCCCTGGGCAAGTTTGGATGACGCTTATGTCCTCCCGATTCAACGGTTGGACGTAGCCATGGTCTCGACGGCTTGTGAGTCTCCTGATGAGATGACCGCGACCGCTCATGCCAGCACCAGCAGCCCAGCAGGATCTGGTAGCCCCAATGCAGTTGCCAACGCAGCCTCTCCCGTGGACGATACCTCCCCGAGTGGAGAGGACGTGGAAGATGCACCCCCAGCCTTTGAGGAGGGCGTCTCCGCCACGGTCGATGAGTTAGTACAAGTGAACCTTGGAACCGAAGCAGATCCGAGACCCACATTGGTCAGTGCCGCCATGCCCTCTGAGGAGCGGCAGCAGTACGTGGACTTTCTCAGGCAGCACCGCGATGTGTTCGCTTGGGGCTATGACGAGATGTCGGGGCTAGATCCTCAGGTAGCCGTCCACCGCCTTGGTCTCCCGACGAACCATCGCGGGTTCAAGCAGCCTCCCAGGAAGATGCACCCATTCCACGGTGCCATGGTTGAGGCCGAAGTTGACGAGCTTATCAAAGCCAACTTCGTGAGGGAATTTCAGTACCCCAAATGGCTGGCCAACATTGTGCCGGTCAGGAAGAAGAACGGGCAGATCAGAGTCTGCATCGACTTCCGCGATCTCAACCGCCACTGTCCGAAGGATGATTTTCCCCTTCCAGTGACAGAGCTGTTGATTGACGCCACGGCAGGGTTCCAAGCCCTCTCCTTCATGGATGGATACTCCGGATACAACCAAATTCGGATGGCCCCTGAGGATGAGGAGTTCACTGCCTTCAGGGCCCCCCAAGGTACCTTCTGTTACCGGGTCATGCCTTTCGGCCTGAAGAATGCAGGTGCCACCTATCAACGGGCGATGCACCGCATATTCAAGCCAATCCTCGGCACACTGGTGGAATGCTACGTCGACGAATTGGTAGTCAAATCGCGCCAGCGTCAGGACCATCTCAAAGATCTTGAGAAAGTGTTCGGCTTCCTCCGGTCTTACTGCCTGAAGATGAACCCGTTGAAGTGTGCCTTCGGGGTCACCTCCGGAAAGTTCCTTGGATTTGTGGTAAGATACCGGGGTATTGAGATCGACCCAGAGAAGATCAGGGCGATTAGCCAGATGCCTCCCCCAGGTAACATCCGGGAACTGCAGGGGTTCCAAGGCCACTTAGCCTATATACGCCGATTCATCGCGAATCTGGCCGGCAAGTGTAAGACCTTTTCTCGGCTCATGAAGAAAGGTGCCACCTATGTATGGGATAAATAGTGTCAGACCGCTTTCGAGGAAATCAAGCAGTACCTGCTGCAACCTCCGGCTCTGATGCCGCCTATATCCGGGAAGCCGCTGGTCCTCTATGTGACCGCCCTGGAACGGTCCCTGGGTGCCCTTCTCGCCCAGAAGAACAACGAGGGAACAGAGAATAGCCTCTATTACCTCAGTCGCATGCTCCTCGATGCGGAAGTTAGGTATTCCCCCATCGAGAAGAGCTGCCTGGCGCTCGTATTTGCCGTACAGAAATTACGGCACTACTTGCAGCACCATGAGGTACAGTTGGTTCTCGGGTAGACCCGTTGAAATATATCCTAAGCCGGCCCATGTTGACTGGCCGTCTAGCGCGGTGGGCTGTGATTCTCCAGCAGTTCGACATCGGGTATGTGTCTCAGAAGGCCATCAAAGGGCAAGCATTAGCAGACTTTCTGGCTGCTCACCCAACCTCCGCGGATCAGCCGCTGGATCTAGGCTTTCCTGATGAGGCCATTCTCTCGGTCGATCATGCCGGTCCATGCTGGCAGATGCACTTTGACGGTGCCTCCCGGAGCCCCACCGGTAGAAGACTTGATAATCCTAAGCTCAACAGAGTGGGTTTGGGTATCGTCTTCATTACCCCGGAGCAAGTCGTGCTGCCATACTCTTTCCTGTTGTCAGAGGGCTGTACCAACAATGAGGCGGAATACCATGCCCTCATCACCGGCCTCGAGTTAGCTCTCGAGATCGACGTGCCCCATCTGTGTGTGAAAGGGGACTCCAAGTTGGTTGTTAAGCAGATCAATGGTGACTATGTTGTCAGGAAGCCGGAACTTGTGCCACTGCTGGAGTGCACCCTCCTTCTGATGGCCCGGTTCCCTTCTCGGCCAGAGATTGTCCATATTCCCCGGTCGCAGAACGGTCGAGCAGATGCCTTGGACAGCCTTGTTGCATCACTTGCAGAGCCTGAACAGGACAACCTGATCGTCCGCGTGACGCGCCGCAGGCTCATCGCTCCCGTTGTCCCGGAGGGAGATCGCGACCCGTCGGTAAGTAATCTCACCACGGTTGCCCCTGTGCCCGGAGCCCCGAGTACCCCAGATATGGCAGTCGAACCAGCCCCTGATTGGAGGACGCCTTTGGTTGAGTACCTCCAACATGGCATTCTCCCGCCGGATCGGGCTGAGCGCGAGCGAGTTCGACGCCGCGCATCGCAGTTTGTCCTCCAGAGCAGTCCCGGCCTGGAGCAGATCCTCTATAGACGCGGATTTGATGGTGTTCTCCTCCATTGCCTTCAGGGAGTTGAGATCCCGCGAGTCATGCAAGAGTTTCATGTTGGTTCATGCGGCGCCCATCAAACTGGGCCGAAGCTGTCCCACCAGATTCGGAGGTTGGGATACTTCTGGCCCTCCATGATCCATGACTGCATCGAGTATGCCAGGAGGTGCCATGCGTTCCAGGTTCATGCAAACTTTGTGCATCGGCCGCCGGAGCCTCTCCATACCACCAGGTATTCTTGGCCCTTTGCAGTCTGGGGGATGGACGTTGTGGGACCCTACCCGCCGGCGACAGCTCGCCAGTGCCGGTTCATTCTGACCGCCACGGACTTCTTCTCCAAATGGGTAGAGGCGATTCCGCTCAGAGAGATCAAATCCTGTTCGATCACTGACTTCGTGACCTCCAACATCATTCATCGATTTGGAGTGCCTCACGCTATCCTCACGGATAACGGAGCCAATTTCCGAGCAGCCGAGTTGAAGAAGTTGTACGCAAAATACAACATTCGCTCGAACCATACATCTCGCTATCATGCGCAGGCGAATGGACAGATCGAGGCGTTTAACAAAACCCTATCTAACATTCTGCAAAAGATGGTTGGTCAGAACAAGAAGAGTTGGCCGGACAAGCTCCCCAACGCCCTCTGGGCTTATCGGACGACGACTCGCAATTCCACCCAGATGACCCCTTATTCCCTGGTGTATGGAGCTGAGGCCATCCTGCCCATCGAGATCCAGTTACCGTCCTTGCGCACTGCGGTCTACGACCAGCAAGCGCCGGACAGAGCTGCTGAAGCCCGTCTAGTCGAGTTGGAAGCACTGGATGAGAATAGACTTCGCGCCTTGCACAACTTGGAGAGGCATCAAAGCAGAATGGCTCGAGCTTTCAATAAGAAGGTTCGCCTCCGCTCCTTCCTGCAGGGTGACCTAGTGCTAGCCCTAAGAGCGCCAATGATCCCCGGTAGGAAGCCACCCAAGTTGGAGCCCAAGTGGGAGGGACCTCTTGTCGTCCACAAAGTTTATCCCAATGGCGCATACTCCCTAGCGACTATGGATGGTGAGCGTGTCACTCCTCCCACCAACGCTAGGTTCTTCAAGCAGTACTTCGTCTGAGTGTACTACGTCCTGCACGACGTTAAACTGCATACGTCCAAGCTGCACGACGTTAAACTGCCTAGCATATCGTCCGCGCTGCAAGACGTTAAACTGCCAAGTGTTTCGTCCAACATGACGTTAAACTGTACCTCGTCCAAGCTACAAGACGTTAAACTGTTTAGCATTCGTCCAACACGACGTTAAACTGTACTACGTCCGAGCTACAAGACGTTAAACTGTTCAGCATTCGTCCTGCATGACGTTAAACTGCCTCTCGAGAACTACGTGCGGCTTGATTCCCATCCTTATGGGATACGTAGGACCGCCTGAACATTCATGTTTCAGGCCCAGCCCCATCCTTCGGGAATTTCCATCCCATCTCGGGCCCTTGGCCCAGTTGCCCCCGGGTGTGCGGCGTATAGTGTGAGCGTGAGGCTATGCCCTCATTCACGTCGGTTTGCTCGTCACGCTGTACGCCCCCCCCCCCCCCCCCCACGTTTGGGGATGCCTTCTGCTCCCCCCGTTTTTCTCTTTTCGTCCTGCATGACGTTAAACTGCCCCTCAAGAACTACGTGCGGCTTGATTCCCATCCTTATGGGATACGTAGGACCGCCTGAACATTCATGTTTCAGGCCCAACCCCATTTCTCGGGAATCTCTATCCCGCGTTGGGCCTCTGGCCCCAGTTCCCCTCCTTTTTGTGCGAGGCGTGTGGCGTGAGCGGGGGATTATGTCCTCGTTCACGTTGGTTTGCTGGCCGCGCCATACGCCTCCCCCGTTTGTGGGACTACCTCACACCCCTCATCGTCCTGCATGACGTTAAACTGCCCCTTAAGAACTACGTACGGCTTGATTCCCATTCTTATGGGATACGTAGGACCGCCTGGACGCTTGTGTCTCAGGTCCAGCCCCATCTCCTGGTTGATCACGGGGATCTACCGTCTTTTGGTTGCTCTCAGGGTGAGTCCTCTGACCCTTTCCGGTGATCTGTTAACATGTTTTGGTTACTTTGGTCTATGACCCGTAGTGTTGGATGCAATCCCGGCAAGTCCCGTGTTTCTTGTCGGGTCGCGCGTTTCCTCTTGTTCGAGCCTTCACTCAAAGGGATCCTCGTTAGCGGTTTGGACACAATGCCTCAGTGCTCTCCTACCACTCCGGGTCGATTTACCGGCGAGTCCTGGGCCGCAAATCGATATGAATCCTGCGATTGAGCGGTTGATGCTTGTTTGCTTGCCCAGTTCTGGGATGACGTGATCGGATGTTGTGTTGCGAATATGGTCAGCGACATCCTTGATCGCCATGTCGGCTCTTTTAGGCTCCGAACATTGGTTGCACGGTCCTCATCACACTCCGCCTTTGTGCGTTGTAGTGGAATCTCGACACTCTCTTCATACTGACCTTCAGTACACCTTTACACGTTAGGCAGGCCAACCAGGATAATGGTGTCTGTCGAGGCTCCCACGATCTGAGCACCAAGGGTATATGCTGATGTCCTCCCTAAGGGCCGTGTATAGCTAGACCCTCGTCCCCATAAGGAGGAAGGAGTCGCTCGAACAATCGCGTTTTGGGCCCAGTATATCTGGAGGCTAGCATCTCTGCCCCTCGGGTGATGGACATACGCAGGCCTCTATCCCAGGATCGTTCTCCTGGAATCGTGCGTGACTGCAGGGCTGGGTATGTTCCCACCTCCGCTGAGTCCGCCGTATCGCGATAAGCGGATTCCTCCATGGTCCGAACCACACGACCTTAAACTGTGTTGTCTGGTCCTACCACACGACCGTAAACTGTGATCGTCTTGGCCGCCCGACGAGAAACGGCACTGCATCGTGATGTTCTCCTCAGGGGACACTCACGTTGGGCGCTGGTTAATAACCACGCCATTCATCAATTCCTTTCATGGCTTGATTATTGTGGCAACGCCAGGGATTCCTTAATCACAGGCATGTCGCTGCACGAAAAACCATCCATCTTTAAGGAAAAACAAGAAATATCAAATACCGCTTCTTCTGTGTGCGAGGGTCAGACCCGCACCCTTCCCCGCGCTGGTGCCCGATTGTGTTGCGCCGCGCTTCAAGAACTACGTGTGGCTTGATTCCCATCCTCATGGGATACGTAGGAACGCCCGGATGTTTGAAACTTCGGGTCCATCCCCCACCTCTTAAAGATTCCCCCCTTCTCTGGGGAGTCCGCCGCCTTCAGGCCACCCTCAAGGCGTGTCCCTTGACCCCTTGCAGTGGTCCACTGGTGTCAAGAGTACTCTGGTTTATTTCCAGGAGGGTCAGGTTTAGCTTGGTCAGGTTCCTTCCATTTTCAGGCTTCGTGCTCCCTTTCATTCGGACCCATCGCCTACGCCCTGGGTGGAGCCCCCGTGAACGGTTTGGACACAATGCCTCAGTGCTCTCCCACCGACTTGGGCTGGTGCCCCCAATGGCCTCGGGCAGCAAATCGATATGAATCCTGCGATTGAGCGGTCGATGCTCGTTTGCTGCCTCATTCCATCAACGATTAGTGCGATATTGATGCTGCTTTTCCGCCACGGTCGGCAGTACTCCCATATCGTCACGCCGGTGCCCCCAGTCCTTGAGTGAATGGCCGCATGATTCACATCACATTTTTCACCTCCCATTCTGACCAGGCAAAATCTCGACACTCTTGACACTATTCCCCAGTGCATCTTCGCATATCTAGGGGATAGGACCACGATGCAGCGTACTTTGAGGTTCTTATGGTCCGAGCACTAAGACCTTAAACTAAGATCTCCCCTTATGGTCTGAGCTCTAAGACCTTAAACTAAGATCTCCCCTTATGGTCCGAGCTCTAAGACCTTAAACTAAGATATGCCCCTATGGTCCGAGCTCTACGACCCTAAACTAAGATCTCCCCAAACGGGGTTCTGCGTCCTGCATGACGTTAAACTGCACTCGCAGAACTACGTATGGCTTGATCTCCAGCCTGATGGAGTACGTAGGAACGCCCGGGAATTTCGACTCGGGTCCAGCCTCAGGGATCGCCAAGTCCCGCCCCTCCTCGTCGCCGGCCGTCTGGCCTGACTTCGGGTAGAGTGGTGCAGTTGTGATATTCTCCCCGATTCAGCTCGGGATGCCCCATCGCAATGATGGGAAGCGACGGTTTCCTCGTCAAAGAGGTTCTGTCTGAGAATTGGGGTGATTCACGGCCAGATTAGTGCATCCGCCTAATACGCTTTCCCCACGGTGGCGCAATTTTGAGAGCGTTGGATTCTATCCGAACAAATCGTCACTTCGCCCCACGCTTCGCATGCCCTGTTGATCTGGATTTCCACCCTTGTGCCTGAAGGAACCCCCAAAGTGGCATTGATGATGACATGTGATCCGCCTCCTGCAATATGGATGATGACCTTCGGTCCGTCTATCGCAGTAGTATGGTTGATTGATCCATTGTCCGCTTGCCGTCTTGGGCATTTCCTGGAAGGCCAACCGTTGTGGATTTCTGAATTCGGGACGCGCGATTCACCCTTTCTCATTTCCCTATGTTCGGATAAAATCTCAACGCCCCTAGCATTGTCCCGCTCGTGTGTCGGAACAAGTTGGGGGGTTGATACATTGATTAGGCTTGAGGTCTCCTTTCCTAGGAATGACCTCCCTCTTTTCTCTAGAAATCCAGGCCCAATTGTGGACGCCTGAAGCTTGGTTAACGCTCCCGCAAGGCAATGAATTGTGGTCGAGCATGTTAAACCAAAAGATGCAGATAAATATGGTGATTCATACAAATGGATCGAAATATTGAGTAGCGGAAGCAAATGTTTTGGGAATGGCAAAAACAAAGCCCTTAGGGATTAGCGTGCTGGATAAGTCTTTCTAACGCCGTTACCCTTTGGCTGGCGGCCTCTAGAGATGCTTCTCGCTCTCTGCGTGCCCTCTCCTCGTCGGCGGTCGCAGCACGCAGTTCGTCGATTCTGGCCTGTGCACGCTCCCGCTCGACTTGAATTGTGACCATCTGTTGGCCCGCCTCCGTCAGCTGTACCTGGGCGTCAACCAGCTGGGCTGCTAGTTTCTCCACAAGCTCAGTACACGCTGCGACGAAGGCCTCCTTCTCTGCCGCCTGCCCTTCGAGGCGCCAGACTTCCTGCTCCGCCACGAGGAGCACCCGCGTGCTCTCCGACATGTCCCGACATTGTGCGACGTCGGCACGCCGGCGGCTCTCGCGCATCTTCTCGGCCATGAAATCATGGACCGTCAGATGGAGGCGTTGAGCATCAGCTCCCCCGGCACACAGGAAGCGCAGCCAGGTTTGGAGTGATCCCATGCGCCCCAGCCACTCCGATGGGTCTCTCTTGAGGAAGCGCTGGATGCACTTCCACCCCCTTCGGCGCACTATCCGGCTCTCCTCGACCGCCTCTGCGTCCGAGTCGTCCATCTCCTCGGGGTCGGCAGGCCGGTAGGCAGGGAAGGCAGCCAGCAGGTCTGCTGCAGGGTCCGCCCCTGGGATGTCCTCATGGGGGATAGGTTCCCCAACATCTGGGCGACCTTCTTCTCTCTCCCCAGCGGCGTTGACACCCTCGTCAGCCCCCGACCTCTCTCCGATGTCAGCACCGCCGACGTCCGTAGCCCCTTGATCAGCAGTTGGTGGGGCCGGCTCGGTGTGGGGAGTCTGTTCCGGAGCAGGCGGCATGTCTGCCGCCGGTCCACTCATGGATGGCCCGGGTTCGGCAACCCGACGAGCCTCCAGCGTTGAGATCACTGCGCAGGGCATGCCGTGGTTAGTCACGGATCGTCAACGGCAAGCACCAGCAGTAAAGTAAGGAGACTTACGGGAGTTCAGAGCGTCATCTTCTGCTATCCCGGCCGCCGCAGGAGCAATTGCAGCAGGGGACCCCTTAGCGCTTGTCGGTTCAATGATGGGTGTCTGGCCCCCGCCTTGTCCTGCTGGCGCCTCTCCTACTCTCGCTGAGGACACCTGACCAACATCCGTGTGCTCCTGAGAAAGGTGGAGAAATGGGTTAGAAGCCGCATAAGAGAATGGATGAAGCAGGTTGAGTAGGGATAGAAGCGGACCTCGAGGAGCTCAGTGACATCAACATTGTCAGGGCCGGCCACCTCGCCGCTCTCCCGCGGGCTCCCCTGATGGGATCTTCCCTCGGAGCCTTCATCCTCCCCCATCTCCTCCTCTTCCTCGGAGTCATTGCTACTGTCATCTTCCGCCGGCGGCATCTGTTCTGGAGCGGGTTCTAGACCGAGCATCACCTTCACCAGAAGGGATGGCTCCGCACGCTGACCACGTTGGCGCGCGTACTCGTCCATGGCCGTCAGATACGCATACTGCCGGTTGAAGTCCACCCTGTCGGCGATATGGAGGCGCCCGACCTCTGGCAGATGGATTCCTTCTCTAAGTATCTTTCGCCAGATGGCGTCGGTCCCCAGTGACTGCCGCAGGGTCATCCAGGCCGACCACAGCGCCGGGAAGACTGCATCATGGGAGGGTTCGAGCAGACGCCTTACCTGCTTCCCGGGCCGCTCCCCGACCGCCGCATGTGCCCCCTCTCTGGGCGCTGAAGTCATGGCGGCAGCTTGCGATGTGCCCGCCGCCGAAGTCCCTGCCCGCGCCGGCTCCGCTGCTTGGCGCGCCTCCGTTCTCCCCCGTGTGGCGGCGCCTCGCCTCCTTCCTTGACGCCCGGTCTCCGCACAGGTGACTTCGAGCCGCCGAACTGGCTTCCGTAAAAGCCCCTCGGGGTACGCGATGGCCCAGTGTTCGGCATACTCGGTTGCCAAGCCTGCGTCGACCCCGGTAGGAGGGAGAGTGATGAAGTCGCCAGAGCCAAAGGCGACAAACATCAGCCACATCTGGCGAAGGACGCCAGGGTTCGTCTCCTCCTGGACAGCAGTGAATACCCTCTTCGGCATCCGTTGAAGGCACCCGAACTGCCTGGTGAACCGGGTTGGCACGTAGGGCTCGCAGATCACCTTCCCGTCGATCCGAGCCACGAGCACCCCGCCCCGCATGTTCAGGAAGTACTCGTGCTGCTTCAGCGGACCCTGCCCGTTGTCGATCATTTGGCCAACGGGAGTGGGGAACGGGCTGAAGTTGAAATTGGCATGATTGCCAATCCGAATCCTCGCGCCCTCTTCACTTAGGGTCATCGGAGCGACCCCCGCAATGTTCAGCAGGGAGGGTCGCAGGCCGTTGCCCGGAGGAATGATGGCGTTCGGAAACGTGTACCCACCAAGGTGCGCAGCCACCCAGCCGTGGAAGAATTGAAAGGGCCCACATATCCTTTGTGGCGACCCCCCTCGTGAGATGCGTCCCAGGATGGCGTACAGCTTAGCCAACACTGGGACCCCGAGGTTATATCTTTTGTTGGCGGCCATAGCGCCCGCCATCGCCAGTGTCGCCGGGCGAACGCCCATTCTCGCGTCCCGCACTGGCAGGAGCCACCCACTCAGAAAGGCGGCCAGGAACGCCGCGTACCGGACATTTGGGTCCCGGGCCTCGATGACGCGGTACCCCCATGAGCGGTAGTCGCCCGTCTCCAGGACCCGCCAGTACGACCCGTTCCGGCTCCTCTGAGCCGCGGTCGGGCACCGCTTCCCCCTGCCTAGCATCTTGACCGCCGGGTCATGCTCCAAGAACTGGCCAAACCACTCCTTGTAGGCTATGTCCTTCTGGAAGTCCTTGATCCCGAGCCGCTGCGTAGCCAGGTCAAGCAGATGCCAGGTCAGAATGGGAGTCTGTGACCTGTCTTCCCAGGTGTTCTTCGGAGGCAGGAACTCATCGTACTGGTAACCCTCCAGCGGGATACCTCCGATGCAGTGGATGTCCCAGAGACCGATGCCGACCTCCCCATGGTGAAGATGGAAGGTGTTGGTATCCGGGGACCAGCGGGAGAACAGCTCCGGCCCGAGCTCGGACTGCTGGTAGAAGTGGAACTGCGACGTCCACACCGCCTCAAACAGGCCGATGTACCGCAGCTCCTCCGCGAAGTGATCGCAAGTGTGGCATACCAAGAACGCCCAGGCCCACTCATTGGTGAAATTTCCCCCAGATCGCAAGTCCTAGTCCTTCAGCCAGCCCTTGGTGTCGTCGGTGACACTCTGGAGATATATGCTCGAGTAGAGGGCTGGAGAGTTCTCCGCAGTAGGCTCACTTCCGACGATGGTTCGCGTCCTCGGGTTCAGGACATAGACATCTAAGTGTCTGGTCTCCCTGGCAGGATGCCCATTGTTGGTGATGTTATAGCGGGGAAGCTCGTCCTCCCGAGTCACCCAGGTCCGCGGCGCATCAACCTCGAACCCTGGCACCGGAACCTCATCTAGGATGCCGAAGTTCCAGAGCGGCAGGTTGTCCGACAGTGGATATGTCTTCTGGGCCGGCGTCAGCAAGTCGAACAAGGATTGATTGTTCGAAACAATCTCCTTGGCTCCGTATACCTCCTCGTTCGTCGCCATCCCAGCTCTGCGAGTGGCGGCATCCCCCTCATTTCCTTGATTCGCGGCCATCTCAGAAGCTTCGGGAGTCGTTTGGGTAAAGGGATGAAGCGTGCGGAAGCGGACGAGGCTGGTAGAGAAGTTTGAGAGTTGGCGTGCAATCCTAGTGGACGGCGCGCAATCGGGAAGTCCGTCGCGTAAAACCACGGGTGTTCGCGCAAAAGCAGGCCGAATTCCGGACAGGTTTGCGCGACGAGCGGGCGAATTCCGCGCCGGAAAAGGCAATTTCGCGCACGAGAGCTTAGAGGCTTATCGCGCGGAAGTCCAGTGTACGGTGCGGGGGACCCAGGGCCCCTATTTATAGGTGAGGCCCGGGTCCGCGCTGCGCGGAAAGCGCTTTGCGCGACCGCGACAGCAAATTTCGCGCCCGACGCCCTTTTTTTCGCGCCACCGACCCGCGCCACCCAGGACTTCGGCATTCCGGCGTCTCCCTCGGAACCCGATCGTTGCGACCTCTCGCCGATCAGATTCCGAGGGGGGGCTTTTGTAGACGCCAGAAAAGTCCGTTGTTCCCAAAAAAAGCTCCGGATGTGGAAAGCGAGGTCATATTTGGAGTCGGAAGCATGTTTCGGAAGGCCCGGAGGTCTTGCGCGGAATTTTGGAGACACGCGCGCAAAGTTGATGAGCCGCGCGCAAACCTCCCGGGATGCGCGCAATATGCCGGGCCGGCGCACAATTTTGCGCGCCAGTGGCCCGCGCGACTCCCTTGCGCGCCGGGTCCGATTTCGCGCCCGGGAAGAGAATTTCGCGCCCGTGAACTGGATTCCGCGCCCGGGGTTGCCTATAAATATAAGGTGACCCCCGACGTTTTGAAGGTTGCCAGAATTCGAAAGGTCTCTCGTGCGCGCAATCCAACCCCTTCCGCGCGCAATGCCGATCTTCAGGTAACCTCTTTTCTTTCGCGCAAGAAAGCCTTGGGGTTCGTCCTCGCGCGCAATCCCTTTGGCTCCTTTCCTTTGAATAAATATTCACCCAAAGGCATTCGCGCGCAAAAGAAGCCTCTTGCGCGCAATTGCCCCCGGGGTGCGCGCAATCCAGCCCGATTGCGCCCCCCCCCCCCCCTTTCAAAGTGGCCATTCATTAGAGAATGAGTCTTTGCCCCCGTGCGCTATTCGAAGCCCGGTGCGCACAATCTCTATCATTCGCGCGCAAAGTGCTGGCCCAATTGCGCGCCAGCCCGTCCCTTTGCGCGCCGACCCGCGGTATTGCGCGCAAAGCTCCTCTTTTGCGCGCAAACCGCCAGGGTCGCCCCCTTTGACCCCCTGAGGGTACCCGCCTGCGTGGCGCCCGATGACCTTAATCCCGGGTGCCCGCAACGTGCGTTGTCTTCCCGTGCGGCCCTCCAGGCCTGCGCGAAGTGACACGGACCCATTAGGCGGCAACATACGTCCAACATGACGTTAAACTGTGCCACGTCCGCGCTGCAAGACGTTAAACTGCCAGGCGTTTACGTCCCGCACGACGTTAAACTGCACCATCGTCCGCGCTGCAAGACGTTAAACTGCCAAGCATCTTCGTCCTCAACACACGACGTTAAACTGTA
Organism: Viscum album; assembly: GCA_963277665.1. Classification (NCBI taxonomy): domain Eukaryota; kingdom Viridiplantae; phylum Streptophyta; class Magnoliopsida; order Santalales; family Viscaceae; genus Viscum; species Viscum album. The sequence goes on from OY728159.1 coordinate 1,495,376,506, forward strand.
CTTCGTCCGGCGAGACGTTAAACCGTCCGCTTCGTCCTCAACACACGACGTTAAACTGTACTTCGTCCGGCAAGACGTTAAGCCGTCCTCTTCACCCGATCCCGTGCCTCGCACGCAGGGTCCTCCCGGTTTGGATGTGGCCCCCACCCGCTCTTCTCTGCAGGGATGTCGGGATTGGAGTGGCCTTCGTCCACGGGGGTAGAGTGTTGCAAACAGAACGAACTACGTGGACTTTGATCCCTGTCTTCTAAACAGGGTACGTAGGAAGCCTCTCCGAGGTTCAAGCCCACCACCTGGTCGTCCCGGTCGTATTTACGTCGGTTCGTCCATCAGTGGACCCCTCCTGGGTTCACACTTGCCTTGATTCACCTATGAATCCGCCTCTGTGGGGGACTGCACGTGTGTATCTCCATTGTGCTTCCCCACGGCCTCGATCTCTTCGTGAGTCGGCTTGCCAACGTCCAGCATGACGTAAAACTATGATCCACCCGGCCGTTCCATCCCCCTCTATGCGAGGTGGTTCGGTTCAATCCTTCTCCAGGCAGCCTCGATCTCCTTGTGAGTCGGCTTGCCAACGTCCAGCATGACGTAAAACTGTGATCCACCCGGCCGTTCCATCCCCCTCTGTGCGAGGTGGTTCGGTTCAATCCTCCGCCCGGCGGCCTCGATCTCTTTGTGAGTCGGCTTGCCGACGTCCAGCATGACGTTAAACTGTATATCTGAACTACGCTGACTTTGATCCGCGCTAACGCACGGTACGTAGGTAGCCCCTACGGGGTCCAAGCTCTTCACTCCATCATCCACCCTGATCCTTACCCGGGCCGCCACATCCCGGTGGGGTCATGCCATTTCATTCCACTCCACTTCACTCGGGAAGCCGCCCATGTGCTGGCCCCAGCGTCGGAGGTTCCCCGCAAGGGGTTCTGGCATCTGATCCACTCCTCGTGTTGATTAGTCCGATGCCGTCCCCGCTGGACGTTAAACTCGCGGCATACCCCGTGTTAAACATGGGAAGCTGAGGAAAACCTCAGGTAACACAGTTCCCCGCACCCAGTGCGGGATGCCTCAGGCCATCACGCCTTCGAGAAGCCCTATTAGGGACGGAAGGCAGACATGCAGAGGCGCAGTGTTAAGACACGCCCCCGACACCCAGAGCCACCCGGTCTCCTCACCGCAGGTTGCTGCCCCGACCAGACTCCTTGGAGCGTCCGGGCGGAAGTAGCGTAATTAACCGGTGTCCATGGAGACATGGCGCCGGGAACGAGATTCACGAACATTCTTAAATCTATGAGGGAGACCCGGATTAGGCGACGAGTTCCGAGGAGACGTCCACGGAAGGAGGAGCCGACATCCCATCATCCCGGTTTCGATCAAGGAGCAGACGCCCCAGAATAAGGGACGAATGTCGCCCGCCCTTGGAAAGCGGGACTGCGGGACCACAAGCCGCGCGCCCATCCCCTCGGGTTGACGGGTGCACGCGCGAACGCGTCCTGGCGGAACAGCGTAACCCGACGCACATCCGCACCGAAACACATAGCACTACTTATTTGTTACATAACCCCTTAAAACAGCCGCATAAGACCTAAGGGTAAGGTGAGCGATGGTGACAGACTCTTGGGGTGGCTCGGATAACATCGCTCGAGTGGTAATCTCTATCAACTTCCACTTTTCCCGTAGACGGCCCTGTTCGAGCTTGACATGGTGAAGCTCAGCTTGGGCTTGGTCATGGGTGAAGCCCAAGGATGCCACCTATTTTCCGAGCTCTGACAAATGGGATTCATATGGGGAAATACTACTGGATGAGGCCATCGCTTCTTTTGTCTGAGTAAATTGGATTTGTTAAGGTCCTATATTTATACTAATCGTGTGATCACTATTCAACGACTATATTAACAACGGTCACAATTCTTAACATAAAACCAAAGAAGTTGACATCTTATAAAAACATTTTTCATAAAGAGACATTTAACTGGATCAAGAGGGATTTTCCATTAATGAAACTTTGGGTCGTTACAGAACTCACCCCAATATTTATTAAAATTTTAAATCAAATTTCATCAATTAATCATTTTATCTAAGCTCTACAAACAAACCCCCCAATCAAAATACAATCAATTAAAAACAATCGACTCTAACATTTTTACCATCACCGAGGATTTGAATTGAGGGCCACTATACATATTAGCAGAGAACTGAACCTTTGAATGGTCGATAGGAAAAAATCAATCATGCTTCAAATGGAATTGTTGTTGAGGATGGTGTATAAAGTATTTCTTAGTTTTTATTTTTTGTAAAAAAAAAGAAGTAAAAAAATTAACCAAAAAAATCTAGAAAAAAACACCAAGAAAAACCTAACTTCCTCATAAAAATAATAAAAGAAAAAACCCCACAAAGAAGAACCCACCTTCCTTGTCTTTCCAAATTTTCTCTGAATTCCCTATATCCTACCAAAAAATCCATCAAATTTGTTTGAACCAGAAATCGAGTGAACTCTTCACTGACTTATGATGAACATTAGGGATAATCAAATCACTCCTGAACCATTCTTTATCCAACCAATTGAACTAAAAATAACTAATACTGTGGAACAAACCTTAAAAGAACGCATTACCCATGATATGAATTACCAACCCCTTGGTATTAAATATCCAAATATTGAGGATGATTTTGAACTCAAATTAGGTTTGATTTATATTCTAACTCATTTACATGGGCTAGTCGGTGACGATCCACATCTTCATCTCAAAGAGTTCCAAGTGGTGTTATCTACCATGAATCCTCAAGGGGTTTCTGAAGAACAAATCAAACTCTAAGCATTCCATTTCTCCTTAGCTAACTCATCCAAGTCATGGGTATACTACCTCCCTCCTAATTCCATAACCACAATGAATGACATAAAGTTAATCTTCTTATATAAATTCTTTACTACTTCTCATACTACCTCTATTCGAAAGGAAATAAGTGGTATCATTCAATCCCCTAATGAATCACTCCATGAGTACTGGGAGAGGTTAAAAAAGCTTATAGAAACCTACCCACATCACAAAATCCCTGACCAAATCTTGATATAATACTTATATGAGGGGTTATTGGAAGTGGAGAAAACACTCATTGATGCCATAATTGGTGGTGCTCTTGTTGATAAAGATCATGCAGCTACATGAGATCTCATAAGTAGCATGGATGAAAACATGCAGAAATTCCATACTCAAGTACATGCTCAAGTCAAACAAGTCCAAGAGAATCAATCTATAGATCCCAACAAGATGACTGAGTGGATGAGTGAACTTATAGGTCTTGTGAGACAACTATAAGTGGATGCCTAAGCCTCAACCTCATCTTCTCCACAATCTATGTTCCCTAGACCTATCAATAACTTTGGAATCTATAGCTCACCATATCATCCAATAGACACATGTCCACAGCTTCAAGATGAACCATCTGATCCTTCTAGTCTAATAGAACTCATTGTAGCATATGCTCAGTAGAACACAAACCCTCAAAAATAAGGTTAGTTCATTAGAAACTTCAACAAACCCCACTTTGATCCCTTCTCTTTTACTTTTAACCCGATCTTGAGGTATGATAATCCCATTTCTCATCCCCCCCAGTTCCCTCCTCAAAATTCAAACCAATTCCAATATGTTCAAGGTGGAAGTAACCTCCAAAAACCTTATCCTTTTATTCCTCAACCTCAAAGTATCAATCCTCCTCTTACTACTTCTATATTCCACTATCCTAATGATCCTTCCTAATTTTCAACCCAATACAAGTACTTTCTCAAGAACCAAAATCAAGATAATCCAAATCCAGGACAAGCCTATTCTTCAAAGAAACCATGGGAAAGTGTCATGGTAGATCTTTCCTCCTTCACCCGTTCTAGCCTCAAAAACCTTGAAACCCAAATTGTTAAAATTTCATCCTACCTAAGTCAACAACAAAAACAAACCAAATCTTCCAAACTCCCATCTCAAACATTTCCCAACCTCAAGGGTAATGTAAGTGTAATTTCACTTAGATCAGGTAAACAAATCGATATTCCTTAGCATGAATCCTCTCAATCCCCTTTGAATGTAGATCTTGAAAATGAAAATAAAAGGAGGCTAGAAAATGAACCTGAAGTCACCCCCTCACATCCTTCCATTCCTCTAAAAAACACAATTCCTTTTCCTTAAACCATATCTAAGCTAAATAATCCCTTTGAACCTAATTCTAAAATGATTGACATGTTTAGATATTTTGAATTGAAAATTACCCTCTTATATTACATAAAAAAATTCCAAAGTATTCCAAGTTTTTTAAGGAATTGTGTACCCATAAGAGGAAACTTAGGACCATCGAGAATGTTTCAACCCATCAAATCATTCCCATAAAGTGAAAAGATCCATGGACCTTTATGATTCCATGCCAAATATGGAGTTAAAACATTGATGATGAACTCATAGACCTAGGATCCTCAATAAATTTCATGGCCAAATCCATCTTCTCTAACCTTGGTCTAGGTACCTTACACCCAACGGGTGTTGTCATCCAGTTAGCCAATCAAAACATATCCAGTCCTAAGGGAATAATTGAGTATGTCCTTGTCCAAATCAATGATATTATATTCCTAGCTAAAATATATGTACTTGACATGGAAGGTGAGACAAATTCTTTCCAATATCCTCTAGTTCTAGGAAGACCTTTACTCATGAAATATAGAACCAAAATTTATGTCCATGCTGGCATCTTATCCATGAAATTTGGTGACCAACTGGTCAAGTTCAATATTTTTCAATCCATGTGATTCCCATTAGAGAATAAATCTTTATTCTCTATCCATGCATCTAAAAGTCTCCATGAGAGTGTGTTCAACCCTAATCCATCATGTTATTCATTATAATGATAGAGGAGTTTGTGAATATTTCATCCTCATTAACCAAGTCATAAATGGAGAAGTTGATGTTGAAATTTCAAATGTAAACTCTATTAATCTAAAGGATCTTGAAATTTATTTAGAATACCATCTCACCTATGATCTCCACTTCTCCAACATGGATGATAATGAGTAAAATGAATTATCATGATCATTTTTTGATTTAAATCATATTATCTAACATTAATAATTTCTTATCAATGATTCTAAAAATTATATTATATGTTAGGTGAACCCTAATCCAATGTGATTATCTTGTCCCAGTGGAAGTTAAGTTTGTGATATTTGTTCCCTAATTAATAAAATGATCAATGGTGAAGTTGAAATTGACCATTATTTGGAAAACAACATTGATATTAAGGATATTGAAAAATCTATTCAGTATTATGACTCTACTGATCCTCATTACTTCACATTGGAATGCAATGAAAAAAATGAGTTTAAGACAATTGGGATCTCATACTTTTATTTAATGTTTTTTAAACCAAAAATACATGCACCATCTGAATTGAAACATTTTCATGAAATTTCAAGCATAGAAAACCAACACTCAGTGATCTGTATAGTTCCTCAAGTTGAAGACCAAAGAGAGGATACCCACATTCTCTTTCAACCACCATTGAATTATAATCCCAATAACAAGTAAGGGAAGAAATTATCCAATGAATAATCAGGCATCCCAAAGGAGAATTTTTTTTGGAAGCACACTAGATTTGAAAAAGTACAATGGCCACCCTTGGACTATGGGTAGTCCACAGTAGTTGTCCAGCTGTAGAAAAAATAAATGCAGCGCTTCTTGGGAGAAACCCCAGGTTTTATTTTACTTTTATAAATTTTAATTTATTTTTAGTTTTTTATTAATTATTTAATTAATTTTCTTTCATAGGTAATGGTAATTTTACACAATATCACCTAAAAGGAAACATTCCCCATGAACCACATTGACTTCCATCGACCAACCATTGGATGGAGATGGTGACCCACCAAATCAAAACTAGGGGTAACCTCTTTCCCTTTAACTCCCTATTTCTCTCTTCTTCCTCCTTCTATCTCTCCCCATTTCTTCTTCTTTATATATCTTTAATTTTTTTACCACTTTCTTCATCAAATTTTTTTCCTTTTTCTCTTTTGTGTGGGTTTATATTTTAAAAACACTAAAAACTAAAAAAATAAAAAAAACAAAAAAAACAAAAAGAGTCATAATTACCCAAAATTTAATTTTAAAATTTTTTATTACCATTTTAGGGGGTCAAAAGACATTTTTTCATCTCAAGAATTTTGTATTTTCATAATAAATTTGGATAAATAATCTTGTGTAAAAACCAAAAAAATTGAATGGTAAATTTTTTATTTGGAAAATGATTTTTCCCCAACCATGAGGAACAACATTAGATTTCATGCCAAGTTCACATATGAACATCTTTTCATTTTATTTGTCTTGTCACCCCCAATTTTGAGTCTTGATTTTGTGGACCTTCAATTTGAATTTCCTACTTTGGTGTGAATTAATATGATAGAGGCATTTTCTTAACCACATGATAATTATAATATCCAAATAGCCTCCCTTTACCCTTATATTTATCCTCATTTTGAAACCCCCTTATATCATATGCAAACCTTATTTTTGATAGTCACATTACAAGTCCAATATATTATCCCACCCAACATCTACATGAATTTTCATTGCATAATTTTTTGAAATTTAAGTGTGGGGGGAATGGTTTTCATTTTGGGTATCCATTTCTTGATTTTCAATGTGTTGTAATATTATTGAGGGAAAGAATCTATTTAAGTGTGGGGGAGAGGTTTTCATTCATTGAGTTTGGGGAATGGGTTTTTATTTATGTAATTTTGTACATGTTATTGAAAAGTGTTCAAAAAAAGAAAAAAAAAGAAAAAAATAATGGTTTTTGTATTGGTTAGGTCAAAATTCACTCTTTATCAACCTTTTATATTGTTATAACTATTATAGTTATTGTAGTGAGGAGATCAAACATGGGTTTGGATATGAGTGTGAGATCTGTTTCAAGTTCAAATTGCAAAAAAAAAAAGAAAAAAAAAGAAAAGAAAGAACACTTATGTCATTGGGAGAAGTTTTTCATTTTTTAAATATTTCATCTTATCATCCCCTTCAAAAAAAATTCCTCCTTTATGTATTAATTTACACAATCGTGACCTTGTAAATATGTGTTTCCGTTTCTTTCCATGTTTCATTTTAAAAGAAATTGTGCATTTTTTTTCCCATGTTGGTGTTTTACCCCTCTTTTCCACTCTTTTGGACATTAAATTTATACCATCCCATAGCCATAGAAAAACCCCTAAAAATACCTATTGATTATTTTTCACTTTAGGATGGGGAATAGAAACTAAGATCTCTTTCAAACTCTAATATTTTCACTTTTGGTTTGTGAATTAGTGAACCTTTGTAAATAAATTTTTATCATCTTGAGAGGAGTGAGTTTTGAGTGCCCACATTTACCATTTCTAAATTTGAGCATGAAAGATGAATTATTTTTTGAATATTATTTATTTAATAATTTTTGGTGGAATTTAATATGAATGATTGAAATGGTCTAAACCTCCCCTAATTGGGGAAAACAAAATTTTAATATATTTTGGCAAGTGAGAATTATTTTTTTATGTTTTTATATTTTTTGAACATGAGGACATGCATAAGATTAAGTGTGTTGGGTTTTATGTTATTAATTTATTCGTAAATTTTTTTCTACTCCCTTTAGTAATTTTCATGTAAAAGTGCATAATTGGTTTGAAATACACATATTTTAATACTAAATATAATTTTTGGGCATTATTTTAATTAATTCAATCAAGTCAGTTTCCTATTTTAATTATAAATCTCACATTACTCATCAAAATTGTATGATTATTATTTTTTAGGTTTCCTTATACAATTTCCTACAAATCTTTAGACTGTAGTTTGGGCCACTTAGGCCATTTGAAGGGTTATATGGTCCACACAAAAAGGCCCATAGAATTTGTAAAGAAACTGGATCACCACGATGATTGAATTTCTGGGCTTAATCCAGAATCCCAAATTTTATTAAACTCTGTAATATGTTCTTTATTACCCAAAATAATCATGTATAAAAATTTTAAGGCCCAAATCCAATAAAAGGGGCCCAATATATGATTTTAAGTCCATCCCACCATTTTATCTTGTATTTAAAACTATAACACAATTATTTACTTCAATCCTGATATAAACATCAAATAGAGATGATATTTTTTAGTGTGAAATCTAAGCTATAGTTGGCCTAATTTTTAGAATAAATGTTTTGAATTTTATTGCATATTTCTATTCAAAACCCTATTCACATTTTGGCCTTAGAAAAAGGCTATATAGAAATAGAAAAATTAAAATTGTTTATTCAAACCACCATTACTTTGGATCCTTAAGTCCAATGGACATAAAATTTTGATGGTAGAATTTAAAAATTAATATCTACAACTTTGAAAAATAATATTTCTCCATATTATTTTTTATGAATTATAAAATTGGAGAGCCAATTGGAGGGGAAAATTTTGAAAGCAAACAGTCTGCCACCTTGGGCTATAAATACATCCCCCTCCTCTCCTTGCAAGGGGTTGGAATTTAAGAAAAAAGTATGATAGTTTGGCATGAAAAATTCTCTACAAAAGTATTTGGAGGAACTTCCATACTCAATTTTCTACTTGAGATACCATTCCTTCATGATTCTTTTGATTTACATTTTCATTATTCTTCGTTTGTAATCTCATAAGTTTTTATGTTGTAATTATGTTTTAATGAATGTTTCTTTCTAATTATCTCTTATTATCATCAATCCCAGGTTTTTTAATATTAAGTTTCTTAAAATTATTTAAATAAAGTTTAAAATTACTCCCTTTTTTTATTTCTCATTCAATCGAAAGACCGTTTTTAATTCTTTTCATCGTCTGTGTGTGTGTTCGGTGCACTACTCTTATCTTATACCATTCTTTTAATTTTATTTTAACTATTCACTATAATCATATTAAACTAGATTAATAACCATATAAATTTATAATTAAACCATTAATTGGGTTAAGTCATAATATGTGGATATTAATTGATTGAGAAATTTTTCTCATTGAATATTCCATAAATTAACATTGTGTATATTAAACTTAAAATGTCATGGATTAATGACATGTTTTGTTTAAAGAGTGGTTTCCAGGGATTATTGGAACCATAAATACACTACCATAAACAAGTTTTGATTGATATTAGAACCCTAATTTAAGTTAAGGCTTGGATTAAAGCCTTAATACTTGGGATTTCTAATTAAAATCATCTTGTGAAGTGGGTGTTAATTTAATGCAATATAAAGTAAAGCACAATAATATCATAAAATTAAATCAAAAATAATGAACTCACCCCAATATTTATTAAAATGTTAAATCAAATTTCATCAGTCAATCATTTCATCTAATCTCTACAAAAAAACCCCAATCAAACGATAATCAATTAAAAAAATCTACTCTAACATTTGTACCATCACTGAGGATTCGACTTGAGTGACGCTATACACATTAGCAGAGTATTGGACCTTTGAATGATCGATAGGTGACAATTGGTTGTGCTTAATTTTTTTTAGTATTAATACATGGTATAAAAGGTAATGTTTTTTATTTTAATCATTAATGTATAATTATACACCTCATGGTCAATACAAATTTTGAAGAAGGGTGTATGTAGAGGACCACCCTACCACCGATGCTAGAGTAAGGTTATCTACTATCAGAGTTATTATTCTAGTTTCCTCTAAATTAACTTGTGATTTATTTTATATAGTTGCATAACACACTTTTATTTTTTTTTAAATGGTATTTATTATAAGTCTTAAAGTGGAATATCTATCTTTTTATATGAGCCTTTATAATGTTATGGGGGAAATAATCAAGTAGACTAAGAATTTTCCATCATGTGATTTAATTTTTTCTTCCTATGGATGTTCCAAGGATCTTATGGTATTGCATATGGACTCATTTGACATCATGATGGTAATGGACTATCTAAATCAATTCTAATCCAATATCAATTTTTATGCTCAAGGGGTATCTTTTTCCACACCAAATAGTATACAGTATACCCTCCAAGGAGTATGGGATCTTCAGGTTGGCCGAGTGGGCCCTGACTAGGGGTAGGTCATGGCTATCACCATGGAAATTTATAGTCTCATTATTAGAGAAGTGGAGCCTAAGGGGTGTCTGGTTTTACCACCAGTGGTGTACCTCTATCCCTATATATTACCTAAATACTTTTCTAGATTTCCACTTAAGTGATAGGTGGAATTTATAATTACTATTTTTCCTATAATTAAACCTATTTTTATCCCTCTGTATCAAATATATACGATAGAGATATGAGAGTATAAGATATATTAATAAAAACTTGAATCAAAGGGGTTAATGAGGCTAAGTATATTCCCTTGCGATGCTCTAGTACTTATTTCCAATAAGGATGATGGGATTTATTTTTTATGTGTAGACAATTGGGCGCTAATTCAGGTTACAATTAATAACGGCTACCCTTTACCCTGAATTTATGATCTCTTTGATTATCTAAAGGGGGAAATATGATTCCCAAAAATTGAAATTTGATAAGTTTGTAACCAACTTCAAGTTAGAGAATAATATATTCCTAAGACTACATTCTAGAGTTTTTATGGAAATTTTGAGTATTTTTTCATGCCTTTGGGGATGACTAATAGTCCTATTATAGATTTAATGAATCGGATATTTCATCCTATCTTGGATTAATTTGATATAGTTGGTATCAATTTTATCCTGGTTTATTCTAAATTTTAGGATAATAATTCACTATATCTTTAAATTATTGTAAAGACCTTATGAGAGCATCGATTATATGATAAACTATCAAAATTATCTTTCTAGATCTAGAAAGTTAATTCCTATGGCATTTTACTTATGAAGTGGGTATATATATGGATCCTAAGAAGGTGGAATTAGTTATTTCATGGAATTAACCATTAAATATATTTGAGATTAAAAGTTTTCATAGGCTCATGGGTTATTACTGCTTCTTTATCTAATATTTTTCTAGGGTAGCTACTTTGATGATTACATTAACAAAGAAGGGTGTTAAGTTCATATGATTTAATCTATTGGATTTTTTTCCTATAACTAACTAATTTATATATTATATTACTTGTATATTCATGGTCCTCAATATTAATAAATATCTTCTCATGTTATGAGTTATCTTCTCTATAACAGTAGTGTGATAATATCATTGGAGTATCTGTCATATCAAAGGGTCATAGTAGTTCCCTGATTTGATGAGATCCATGAAGTACTTTGATGATGTTATTAAATATATGTTCTATGGATAGATGATATCTATATGATGGAAATAGATTATGCAATCTATCAGTTTTATGGGGATTGTGAGACATTGAGACTTCTTCTCTTAAAGTTCATACTTAGTAATCTCCAAGAGAAGTGGTTATGAAAACATACTCACCTATAGGAATTCCACATGTTATATGTGCCACTGAATATTCTTATATGTGGAAATGTTTATTGGTATTTATACTTGATATTATTATTGATTCATAACATTAGTTACATACTTATATGTGTCGACAAAAACTAATGATGACATATGCTTATAGGTAAGTAGGATATATTGGGTGTGTCATAAGTGATATTACATTAATGAATAATTCAAGAAAGATTTTTTTCCTTTAGAGTTAATAGAATTAAATATCTCAAGCCCATTGATTGTAATGGGACTATTAGATTAAGTCCATGGAAATTAATGTTTTATCGATGAGTATATTTTAGGAAATTCAAAGAATGAAATATAAAGCATATAAGTTGATGACACAAGAATGAAACTTGTTTGATGAGATATTGAGACAAAGGGGTAATATTACACAGTGATCATTTATAGGAGGTTATTATCATTACAACATTAACTTCTTTCTCTATGGGTTCCTTAATGTGTTACTATATGCTTATCTTGGACTTTAGGAAAGACCCGCCTAATGCCACTAAGAAAAATTCCTAGAGGGTCATGCACTAAGTGTATCTACAACATCGGTTAAATTATATTTGAATTTAATATTAGAATAAATTTTATTCTACAGTTTTGAGGAATAATAACTATTATGGTTATCACATAATTATTTATTAAATAAATAATGTAGTGGTATTTAATTATTTAAATAAATAGTCATTATTCAAATATCAATGAATTCTGTGGAGGATTTATGGACCAAGGTAAGGGTCTGGTGGGAATGATGTATTTAATATCTTTTAAATAAATTTTTACTTATTTATTTAAGAAATTATATTAATATTATCCATGATTTTTGTGCATGTTAAGGAAATAATATTATTGTTCTTATTATTCTATTTTGGGTTTGATAAGGATTAAGATATAGGATATGGTCCTTTGTATAAACACCAATTCTCTAACCTAGCTATACAAATTTGGTTATATAATTCCTAGGGTAAGTGGATATTATAAACAAAAAATTGTCTCTAGATAATTCTTCCAATCCTTAGAGAAGATTTTATATAGAACTATCTCAAGAACTAAGACCATAAATCCTCTTCCTCCATCTCAATTTTACAAGATAACAAGAATAATTATTCAATATTAGAAGGAGTTCATGATAAGATAAATAGGAACAACGTAAGGAGATCGAACTTAGATGCTATCAAAAAATGGTCCATGAACAACATTCTAACATTCATAGAACATGTGTGGATGCCTCTTGAGGGATTATACCCTTGAATATATTGGCATAATGATGGTATGGAAAGAAGGGGTCAATTTATTTAAAAACAAAGAAATAATTCCAATACAAAAGGTAATTCTTATTTATAAATTAATTAGAAATAATATTGGAATGATATTGTATTTTGGATTTTGAGGTTATTATTCATCTAGTTTTAAGGATAAATCTGAAGAAGTTGATGAAACACCATTGTTTGGTATGGTCTCAACTACTTTCACGATGACCCAAAACCTTCAAGTGGTATCAAAGTGGTCACGTATTAATTTATAATTATTTATTAATCATTTATCGATTTATGAATTTTATTATTAGTTTTTCATTTATAGTTTTTAATTCTTAATCTAAAAGTTTAAATAACACATTTTTTCAATTTCATATAAAAAAATATGTTAATAATATATGGATAATGCTTGGGGATCTCATTCGAAGGTGTCAAAGATTCTTATCGAATAACACATACTACATGATGTGTAACTAAAAATTTCATAGTGTATCCGTGTTCACTAAATCATGATGAGTTATGTAAATAGGGGCACGTCATGTGGGGAATAATATGTCGAGTATTGATACATCATGTGCTGATTGGGCTAGATTCCATGTGGCTTAATGGGTTACACGATGTGTAGCTAGAGTACATGTTATGTAACACACATGATTTAATCCCATGGGAAACATATAAGTCATGTGGTCAATGGATGAGGTATTTATTAATTACATGTTATGTGTTGACCTCTAGTCAACTAACATGATCCAGACAAGACTACATAGCATGAAGGTAGAATACACATCAAGTAACTCATAAATTCCTACCAGGATTACACATTGAGTCCCTATGAGTGTATTGTAGAAAACCACATAAAGGGGTAGATGGTGTATAGAAGGTTGTACACATCATGTATCTCATACCCATTTATATGTAATACACATTCAGTTAGGTTGTACACCATGTAAATTAATTAAATATAATATAAATTAGTTATGGAATTAAACCAAACTACATAGTGTATAGTTATAATACACGTTGTGTGATAGGATTTTACATAATATTAAATTCCTAATTAATTTTGGGGTTAATTTTAGAACTTCACACCATGTATGGTGGTCATACATGTTTTTTACCTTGCGGGGATTAAAAATTGATACATGTCATGTATATTAACATGTGTTGTGTGTTATAAATGTTGAGATGAATACTCAGATAGACTCATGGGACTATACTCCATGTAATATTGTGACATGATGTATACACTAAATTCCATGTAAGTACACAGTACATGACCAAGGCCATATAGAGCGTGTTGTGTAGTACAAAAAGGGTACATGTCATGTTGCCTCCAATACACATTATGTACTTAATTAATTTTTCATTAAATTAAATTAATTTATTTATTTAAAATTATAAATTACGGGAATCTCCTGGACTATTTGGATGTATAATTAAGATAAATGAATTTATTAATTAATATGATGATTAATTTATTAATTTGAGTGATTTATATTAATAAAAATATATTAAAATTAACTCTAACTAATTTATTTAAATTTGTATATGTTTCATGCATAGATGGCCATGATCTTGACTGACCTATGTATGTATTGGATTTTTTTAATTTAATTATTATCACATGGGTTTTTGTGATAATTATTATTTTATTAAAATAATGATTTGTGAATAACACCCTCCTCCTTATTATGTATGGTCCTATGTGTCCATGGTTTCTTTTATATAACCCCGCACCCCCAGTTCCTCTCACCTACATGTGGGTAAGGCATATGAAAATGATGGAGCTCTTAAGTGAGTGGAGATGGCTTTTAAGAACCTTGTTTTTCATATTTTGTATGGATCCATTAAGTTTTCGTTAAACCCTCATTGAGTTTTTCTTTTTAACTTAGACCAGTGAACCGTGCCTTTAGGTTGATTAGTTAGTTTGTGGGAATAAGAAAGCATAATGTTGGAGGATAAATATTGAATAAATACACAACATATATTAAATCCATGACATGTATTTAATGCATGATGAGAATTTTTCTAGTAAAACCAAGTTCATGAAATGTATTGGTTTTTTCTAGGTGGGAAAACCCTTTCTTTACATGATGTGTAAAATATACATATAGTGAGTATGTTAGGGTTTTTTTAATGGGGATAGAACCCTTATTTTAATTCCTCCTCCTCACTTACCCAAGATCCAACACCCCTCTTCTCCCAATTGAAGCTTCTCTTATGGCCTAACCTAGGATTTGATCTCATTCTTCCATATAAACTTTGATCAATCCATCATTCAACACATTGGAAGCACACCAATAAGAGCATAAATCCATTGTATTCTTTTCCTAGTTTATCCCTATGTCTTTTTCATTATTTTGGCATGATCTCATATGACCTATTTTTAGGTCAGTTTTCCGTTTTTCCAATTTCTTCTATTCTAGGCCGAATCAGAAGCTGATATTGGATGAGTACTCCTCTACCACCATAAGTTAGGTGGTATAGTAATTATCCTAAACTCTTGTTGCTTTATTTTATGCATCATGATGCTACACACTGGATTTTCCATGTGTAACTTTAAAAATACACTTAACCCTTAATTAAATTAGTATCCTTGGTAGAAATGGACTGGGGTCCCCTCATTCTTATTGGGATAGGTCCCTATCAACTATTTCCACCCCTCAAGGCATGCCTATGGAATTTCTCCATGGTATTATAAATTATTATGGGACCAAACCATCTTCTATGTTATTTTGGATTGACTCATAAATGTAATAACTATAATGAATCAAATAGAGAGTGAGTGATATGACCACATCACATGATTTTATATAAATAATGGTTACACCCTTATTAAAGTGAAACATTAATAAATTGTAAATACTATTTGATTGCATATGCTTGTGATACATGGGAATTGTGTCCCTTATACTTCTGATACTTGGGAATTATTTCACTTATACTTTTGATACTTGGGCATTGCATCCCTTATACTTTTGATACTTGATCATGGCATCCCTTATACTTGTGATACTCAAGCATGGAATCCCTTATACTTGTGATACTCATGCATGGAGTCATGTATACTTATGATAATTGAGAATGGACTCCCTTATACTTGTGATACTTGATAATGGAATCATATATACCAATGATACTTGGTCATGGTGACCCTTGTGACTTATGATACCCGGGGATGGCATCCCCTGCTACTTTATGAGACTTCGGTGACTAGACATGGATGCCTAAGTTATGATAGGGTTCTGGATAGCACTATGTATGTATATATATATATAAACATTATTATATATATATTACATATATATACATACATGAATATACACTTATACATATATTTTCATGATGACATTTCTTCAGAGGTTTTCCTGACACGTTCCGAAGCAGGTAGTGTCAGCCTAGTTTTTTTAGGAACTAGAGCTGACCCTTTACAGTTTTTTATTATTTATTACTGTTATTATATCTACAAACTACTTATATTATATGAATTTTATGGTTACTTCTAAACACCTTTAGTGGTGGCCTTATAAGTATATCTCACACCCTATTTAGGACACCATTTGGTACCCAGAAAAACTTCATGGATACAGGTAGGGATAGAGAAAATCTCCTAGTTCTCGATGTTTGATTTGATTGTATCATGGGAGATGGGGAGAATAGGAATGAGATATAGCTTGTGATGCTATCTAGAGATAGTATTTTTAGTTCTTTTAATATACCTTTATATATGTGTTTCTACTTTCATGTATGCATGTTTCTTTTTTATTTGATAAATGACATTACATCATTTTCTATATGGTACTAGATATTTATATTGATAACTATTTAATTTATTTGGATTATTTTCCTACCTCTACTAGTTTATATTATGCTTCCACTATTTATTCATTAATTACACCGATGTGCTACTCAGATTATGCGGGTATAGTTTCTCCATTGTACTACCATGGAACCTCGCTGCTAGTTGGCAGCCTCTCACATATGGGGAGGAGTGATTGAGGCCATGTGACCAACCATCTTAGGGAACCTCTTAGTGGATTTCGGGTTGGTACATAACAAAGTGGTATCAGAGGGATTTCTTTTATTTTCCCTACTATTTTTTTATGGTAGAAATGAGACTAGGATGACTTATAATTTGGTAATAATACTATGCTTAGGAGTATGTACAGAGTAAATCCAAATTACCAATGATGGGAATTGTTGTTTTGGATTTCACTTATTATAGTTGTTTTAATTCCATGATTAGGTGAAAACATGATATGTGATGTTTATTATTACTATGATTTAGGATTCCATTTTACCCTTGGTTCGGTATGTCAAGGAAATATTGGGTCATGCATCACCGTAGGCACATATATATTTACATGTCATTCATTATTCCATGCCATATAGGTGAATCTCATTGTTTGTATTGATTGTTATTGTTATGATTTCCTTGACTGATGTATATATATGGTTTATTCTAACATTCTTAAAGGGGAATGAGAAACATAATTGGTTAATTAAAGTTTCTACATCAAACTAACTATTTTTTCCTATATAGATTGATGTTGACACCTTAAGTAGTCAATTATGGCATGTTGAGTCATGGACTATTGGTCACATGGTTTGGAACATGGTTATGGTTGGGATTAAATGGACACCATATTTTAATTTATAAAGTGTATGGACCTTCATAAATTATAATTGGTGATCTCTATAATTCACCATTTAATATTTTCTATATAAATAAATGAAAACTTAAATAAATTTAAATTCTAGAATGAAATGGACACTATTAAATGGGATTCCAATTGAAACTTAAGGGGTGTTTACTATATAAATTGAAATTGAATCACTATATACCAATACCACTGAATTATAGTTGATAACATTACCCTGACCCAACCGTAGTAGTGGGAAGTAGGCATTATATCTTATGTTATTATATTTGTATGTCATCGATACATAGATTTAGGAGCAATAACAAGGGTGTAAATTTTATATGGAAGGGATTTATACCTGTTCTATTCTTATATTTTTGTCTTATACCATTATAAAATCCTATATGATACATGTACTTGGTATTTTTAGAGATATTCCACTGTGATTTCCTCGAGTCATGCACTAGGAGGGTGGTAACGACCATGCTCTAAAGATGGTGGGACCTAACCCACTGGTAGTGCCACTTAAGTCACATCTTATTATACCTGACTTAGGTGTTGATGCCTAGTTTCATGAGGGATTCCTACATATTATATATACTATATAGGGATCACTGCAGATTTACCCTATTATGGTAGAGCTGACATGAGAATTCCAATAGCATTATCCAACCATGTTTTTTGGGGATGGCAGTCCTCAGGCTGCAGAGTCGTGGATTTAGGCCATGATGACTATTTTTTAGTATCTTGATACACCTCTTGAGATGAGATTAAATCTCACTACATATATTCATTGAGATTTTTCCAAGAGATGTTGGGATGTTATCACCCAGGAAGACCATCATCAGGGTGTGGCCTAGGTTGGTTTCAGACAACCTCTATGACTTCTTCTTTCCTCAGATGCTGATAGGGGACTGAGCTAGAGAGTTTATGCATCTATAATAGGGTATTATTTCCATTATGAATGATTCTAATTAGTTAATAGATCTCCATAATTTTGCAACAACTCTTGTTGGTGATGCATTGGTGACAGCGAGATGTTTTTAGGATGGGATCATATACACCATATGATCTTAAGTAAATGTCTTTCGGTTGACCACCATTCGAAAAATAGTAAATCATACCCTCATCACTAAGAAGAATCTAATGGAAGATATTGTTGTGGTCTAGGGAGATTTAAAACTGAGATAAGGAAGTGGTTTTCCAATGTCCAAGAACATCACTTTGAGACTGTGTGTGGGATAAACAGTGGCCATATGACACCCATTGGTAGTCATGTGGTTTTTCACTAGTGTATGAATTCAAGGAATAAGAGGAACCAGTGTCCTAGAGACCCCATTGAGTTTTGAGGATACTGTAGGCTGGGGAATCCTCAACATTTTTTCATGACCTTTCCATTTGTGCCTAGTGGGAGAGGATCTATACCAGTTCCACCTTCAATAATGGGATCTATAGAACCTCTCTAGGAAGGTAGCTAGATTACTACTAGTCATTCAAGTAGAGGTAGTGTCCATGTCCAAGGTATCCTGTCTTCATATATATAGGACCAATAAGGAAGACCCGTTTAGGGAAGTCAGGTTGTATCTCAGGGCCACAGAACAAGCCATATATATGCAATGCATCCTTTTCTAGAGGATCAGGGCACTAGGCCATCTATAGTTTGAGGTAATATTCTAGTAGAATATACTTTATTTTTTTCTTTATTTGACATTGGATATTTGCATTCGTTCATATCGATGGATGTTGTGGAAGGTCTTGGACTTGAAATTCAATAATTTGGAGGGGTGATGACCCTTGATACTCCTTTGGTTATATGTTTAGAGAGTGTAATCCAGTGTAAGGAGTGACCCCTTGAGGTAGGTAATTATATGTTCTAATGTTAACTCTTTATAATCAAGATGAATAGATTTTATTTAATTCTTAGGATGGACTGGTTGGTACCCTATTATTCTTATGTGGACTTCTATCACCGTAGGGTATCGTTTACACCACTAGAGGGTGATAGTAATCTCTACAAGAGTGAATGGGAAGTCCTAGTGAGTCTAGCTAGACCATATCATCATGGAATGAGTAGAGTGATGGTCTAGATTGATAGCCTTTTTCTAAAATATTGGGGAGTATGTCAATATGATTTCACTTTAGTAGTTAATCGATTTAGAGATGTATTTCCTGAAAACTTTTTCATACAACCGCCTGAGAGAGAGAGGTATATTTTACTATAAAAATAGTTTTAGAAGCTGGATCAGTATCCATTCCTCATTATATGATGTAAAATATTGAGTTTCAAGATATCAAGAGGTATCTAGAGGATTTTGTGGTTAATAATTGGTATCCACTGCCTTATAATTTTCATGTATTATCATCGTTTGAACCAGATTATGGTTAAGAATTGGTATCCACTACCTCATATTGATGGCCTCTTCAACCAGCTCTGAGGAGAAACAGTTTTCTCCAATATTGATTTGATGTTGGGGTATCATCAAGTATGAGTTAGACCTTCAGACATACCTAATATAAAGTTTTGTAGTAGGTATGACCTTTATGAGTATCTCATTATGTCATTAGGTCTAAAAAACATGTTAGTTTTTTCATATATTTGATGAATTGGGTTTCCCATCCATATATGGATTCGTTTGTGATAGTCTTAAAGGAAGATATCTTGGTGTATTTTCATACTTGACACGGCCATGTAAAACATATTGAGAATATATTTAATATAATGATAGAGAACTAGTTTTATTCTAAGATCACTAAATTCCACATTTGCATTGATAAGGTTTAGTTTTTTCATCACATTATCTCATAGACTAGAGTATCAGTTTACCTAGAGAAGGTGAGCTCTATTGTTTCCTGTTAGCATCCCAAGAATGTCTTTGACATACAGAGTTTCTTGGCGATGGATGGATATTGTAGGAACTTTATGAAATACTTATTACACCTTGTACCACCTCTTACTAGTTTGACTAAAAAGGGTGTGAAGTTATTATAGTCTGAAGCATGTGAGAAGGCCTTTCAGGAGATAAAATGAAGACTTATTTCAACACCAGTCCTGATTTTTTCAGAGACAATAAGAGGATATATAGTTTTTTTTATGCATTAGGTATTGGGTTGGGATCAATTATAATGTAATATAAATTATTTATTATATACATGTCTCATCAGTTGAGGCCTCATGATAGTAATTTCCCATCACGTTATCTTGAGCTAGCAGTTGTTGTTCATTCCTTGAGTTGTTGGGGGAATTACTTGATGGTAGAGTGGTTTTAGTGTTTACAGAGCACAAAATCCTCAAATATATCTTTACATATCATGACTTGAACATAATATAGAGAATATGGGTCGAATACCTTCATTCCTTCAACTTTGATATTACCTATATGCCTAGTAAGGGGAATGTAGTTACTAATGTTTTAAGCAGGAAGACTCAAACATGATCCATTTAGGAAGACAATGAAGAATTGAGGTTGATGAATCTTAAATATGAGATGCATATGGAGTTTCAAGAGAGTCACAGGTGGCCTTTACTTATGGACTTATTAGTGACCACATCACTTATGGATAGATTAAAGAGGAGGCAGTTCTCTGACCCTGAGGTCTTAGTCTTAAGGGAGAGCATTTTAGGTGAGAATCCACCACTAGGTTGGTCCATCTATGGAGATGATATCCTTATTGTTTTTGGGTGTTTCTAGGTGCCTACATACATATAAGAGGAACTAATTTGATAATATCATGCTTCACATTAGGAAGTACACCCAGGGATTTCAAATATGTACTAAGACATGTGTCACTAGTATTGGTGACTAGGAATGAAATGTCAGAGCGCAGGTTTTGTCACTAGATGTTACACCTGTCAGTTGGTGAAGAAATAGCACCAATATCCTTCTAGATTGTTACATATGTTATTAGTTCCTAAATGGAAATGGGGTGAATCCACTATAGATTTTGTGACCAGTTTGTCGAGGTCACCTCAAGGTAGTGATGCAGTTCAGGTAGTCATTGATAGGCTAAAGAAGTTATCCCACTTTATTGCTATTAGGGATACCTTATTAATGGATTATATTGGTATACTTTATGTCTGTGAGATTATATGCCTACATGGGGTCCCTTGTAATATCATTTTTGATAAGGATTCTCTTTTTACATCAAGGTTCTGGAAGTGGTTATAGAAATAACTTTGGACATAGGTGTTTCTGAGCACATATTTTCACACTAAGACCGATATCTAGTTAGAATAGATGATATAGGTGATAGAGGACAAGATTTGAGTGTATTTCCTTGATTTCATAGGTTCTTAAGAGAAATATATACCTCTCATTGAGTTTTTCTACAATAAAAGCTTCTAGAGTACTATACAGATGGCTTCTTATGAGGATCTATATGGTAGGTCATGACATTCACCCTTGTACTGGTTAGAGGTAGGAGATGTAGTGTTATTGGGACCTTATATTGTTTAGGAGTCTTTAGAGAAGGTAAAACTTATCAATAAGTGTATGGTTACTACATATTCTAGATAGAAATCATATTTATATCACCATAGATGACCCATGGAGTTTAAGGTTGGGGATCATGTTTTCCGGCATGTCTCACCTTGACTGGGGAATATATGTATTTAGAGATATGGCAAGATATCACCTCACTATATCGAGCCTTTTATGATATTGGAGATAGTTGGTTTGGTATCATATCAAATAGATCTTCCTTATATGTATTAATCCATGCACAAAATCTTCTATATATCACATATTCCTCGATATCATGTCAACATATCTCATGCTTTTGATCCTAAGGATGTTGAATTGGAGTTAGATTCTTATTTTAAGGAGTATCCCATTCATATCATTGATTAGAGCATGAAGGCTCTCAGGGGAAGTTTTTTCCATCTAGTATAGGTTCTATGGAAGTACGGCCGTGTACAGGATAAGACATGGGGGAGAAAGGTAGACATACGTTCTTAGTGGCCAGAGTTGTTCTCAGATGAAGCATTACCACCATTGGAAGGGAAAATCTAGGAAGAGTTGTTTTAAGGGGGGACTATAGGAACCCATTTTTTCATATCAGGTATGGATCCTTTAAGTTTTGGTTAAACCATCATTGAGGTTGTGTTTTTGGATAAGACCTAGGAACCATGCCTTTAGGCTATATCATTCATTTGTGGGAAGAAAGGAGCAGAAGGTTGGAGGTTAGCTACAAAATAAATACACAATGTGAAATAAATTCAATATTTGAATTTGATTCACAATATTTATTTAATACACGATGTGAATTGTTCTGTACAAACCAATTTCATGACATGCATTATTTTTTCCTAGGTGGGAAAAACCTAAGCTTTACACAATATGTAAGATTTGCATGTCATGAATATTCAATTTTTCTTAAGGGGAATAACCCTCTTTTAATCCATCCTCTTAACTTATCTAGGATTCGACCCACTCTTCTCTTTATCAAAGCTTCTATTATGACCTAACATATGCTTTGGTCCCATTCATTTTTCTAACCTCTGATTGAGCCACCATTCTTCACGTTGGAAGCTCACCGATAAGAGCTTCGATCTAAAATCTTCTTTTCTCGGTTTATCTCATCATCTTTTGTACAATTTTAGTATGAGATCATATTCCCTATTTTTAGGGTGGTTATCTAGTTTCCCAATTTCTTTCATTCTAGGAAGAATTGGAAGCTAGTGTTGGAAGAGTAGTCATCTACCGCCATAAGGTAGGTGGTCTAGTAATTATCCCTCAAGTCATGTTGCTTTATTTTATGCGTCATGATTTTACACACCATATTTTCTATGAATTTCCATAAAAACACTTAAATATTTTTTAAATTGTTATCCTTGATATAAATGACCTAGAGTCTCCTCATTCTTATTGGGATAAGTCCCTATCGACTATTGCTACCCCTCGAGGTATGCCTATAGAATTTCCCCTTAGTATTATAAATTCTTATGTGACCAAACCATATTCTATGTGGTTTTGGATTAACTCCTAAATGTATTTACTATAATGAATCAAATGAAGAGTGAGTGGTATGACCATGTCACGTGATTTTATATAAACAATGGTTACCCCCTTGTTAAAGTGGAATTTTAATAAATTATAAAGCCTATTTGACTGCATATACTTGTGATACTCAGGAATTGAGTCCCTTATACATATGATACTCAGGAATTATGTCCCTTGTACTTGTGATACTCGGTTATTTTTTCGTCTATACTTGTGATACTCAGGCATTCCATCCTTTATACTTGTGATGCTCAGGCGTGGCATCCCTTGTACGTATGATGCTCAAGCATGAC
Source organism: Viscum album (assembly GCA_963277665.1). Classification (NCBI taxonomy): domain Eukaryota; kingdom Viridiplantae; phylum Streptophyta; class Magnoliopsida; order Santalales; family Viscaceae; genus Viscum; species Viscum album. The sequence goes on from OY728159.1 coordinate 1,495,400,147, forward strand.
ATCACTTATTTGTGATAATTGAGCATGTCATCCATTATACTTGTGGTACTTGGTCATGGTGTCCCATATACCTATAATACTTGGGTGTGGTTCCCTTTTGACTTATGATACTCGTGCATGGAATCCCCTACTACTTTATTTGACTCTAGAGACTAGAAATGGATGCCTGAGTTATGCCTTGGGTCTTGGTTAGCACTATATATGTAAATATAAGTCTATAAAAGTTATTATGTATATAGATCATATATATACATACATACATATACACTTATATGTATATGTTCATGAGTAAATCTATTTATAGGTTTTCCTGACACGAGCTGAAGCAGGTAGTGTCAACTTGGTGTCATTTGAGAACCAAATTCGACACTTTACAATTTTTATTACTACTTACTATTATTATATCTGCACACTTCTCATATTATATTCACTGGCTGAATAATTCTAGACACCATTCGTGGTGGACTACTGAGTATATATAACACCCTGTTTGGGTCACCGTTTGGTACCCAGATAGATTTCATGGATGCAGGTAAGGATAGGGGAAAGTATCTCGTTGTCGATTCTTGATTTGATTGTAGCATGAGAGTGGGGGATCACATGACTAAATTATGGATCCTGATGCTATTTAGAGATAGTATTTTGGTATTTTTTTTATTTTTATATACTTTTATGTATGTGTTCCTATTGTCATGTTTTTCTATTCCTTTTTTGTTAGATAAATGGCATTACATTATTTTGTATATAGTACTGGATATTGTTATTGATGACTATTTAATTTATCTATATGATTTACCTTATGTTGTTAGTTTATATTATGATTCATATATTTATTCATTTATTACGCCATTTTTTCTACTCTGATTATAAGGGTATAGTCTCCCCTCTGTACCACCATAGACCCTCACAGCTAGTTGGAAGCCTTTGGCATATGAGGAAGCGTGATTGAGGCCATGTGACCAACCATCTTGGGGCACCGCTTAGTGTATTTTGGGTCAATATATTACATGTTTGAAGGGGAATATAAGAGAAAATCAACCAATAAGACATATAGGTGAATATGTGGAATGTTGAAACTCAAACCTAGCATGGTTCAAGGAGATATTCCCTTGGGGTCAAGGGTTAGTTTATCATCTACTTAATAAACTGAGAAATAGAAAATTTTATGATCATGACACACATATTTATTTTATTTTATTTTCATGTTCATTGTTTATTATTTATGTTGAATATATGATTTATCATGATCACATAAAATAAATGAATTAACAAGCAAGAAATATTGAATAAAATAAATGGATTGTGTGTAATTCATTTTATCAAGACATGGTTAATTAATTATGTAAAATTCACATAATATTAACAAGAATTTAAAAGGATAAAATATATAAAAATTATACACAAAGATTAAAGTCTCTAAAAGAAAAATATTAATTATATATAGCTTTAAAGTTAAAATGAAACCATAGTTCAAAGTGTTTGTTTAGCCTAAGTCAGGATGCTTTCAATTATAGAGGAGTTTTAATTAAATTTTTTGGTCTACTTGGCCTATTTCACATCAAGGGTTGACTTCCAAAGTAGATCTTGGTGTAACAAGGAGGCAAATTCTTAGGAAATAGAAGCTTAATATTTTAGGATTCAGGAGTCCACTCAATAGATCAATGAACGGTGAGTTAATTCATTTGTAAAGACCTACATACCTAAATACCTTTGAATAATTTTTTAGGCCCATTTATGGATTATGAGAAGGGGTATTTGGATCATTACCACTCGAATATATATATGATAGGATATTATGAATCTAATGGTGAGGAATATTAGGATTAAATAAAATAGTGGATGAATAATCATATAAAATATATTTCATCAATTTTGCTAATCAGGATAAAGTACTAAAACCTATTTTTATTATTGTCATAAAAATGAAAAGTCATACGATCTTTACATTATCACTACATTCAATTGTAGAGAAAGATAACCTCTTTACAAATAGTAATTTTCAAGAGTGGTATAGATACTTTCTGTAACGTCCCGACCCTAGATACCCAGAGTCAGTGGATTATTACATAACATTGTCATGATCACAAGAAATATCAAGTCTCGAAAGACCGATTAGTTTAGTAGCCTTGGAAACACTAGATATATTCATAAAGTTTACATTACATCAATAAGTGAAAAACTACCACAACATATTGTCTTCATATCCCCTCATACTATCCCTGCAGGTCATTCATAAAATACTTCTTCACATCCTGGGAAAAATAAAACATAGAAAAAGGGGTAAGCTCAAATACCCAGTAAGGATAAAAATATAGCATAAACTTTCACCAATAAGAACAAACATTTAAGGCAATTTATAACTAAAACAAAAGCATTTTAAACTTGAACTTCAATATAGTATAGAAATAATAAAATGAAATAATTCCATTTACTTATTCACATGGATATTCTACTAATCGAATAATCACATGCAATATCAATAAACACTTTCATAATGATGGAATGCATAATGCCAGACTATCATAACCACATATCCAAGGCCTCGTGCCAAGACTACAAATAAGATTTTGTCAAGGCCTTGTGCCAAGACACTAGTTTGTCTCATGAGACCTACTGATGCATCGAGGAGCTATAGCGGGCTCCACCCATCACATATTAAGTCCAATTCATTCTGATATGAAAAGGTTTAAACATAACATAAACATTCGTATTAAAACTAGCATATGAAATCTAAACACTTCATCCATAAACCACGAATGGTATAAAAATAACACATCCACAGTCAAACACATCACAAAAACTTCAAAACAATATGGAAGTTTTGTATCATAATAAATCAACTTAAAATAAACTTAAAATACATCAAAGGATGTTGACATAGATGAAATCAAAAATATTTGAGAGAAATATCTCTTTTTTTGAAATCATTTAAAAGTCACACATTTATTAAGGAAGTAATTTAAAAGAGATTTTTGAATCAAAGTGTCCCATACCACTTCGAAACTTTTGAAAAGAAATATCATTTCAAAACATTTATGTCCATATAAATAAATCCTTAAAATCATTTGAAAACATGGACATTAATTAAAAAGATTTAGAAAGATAAATCTTTAAAACATTTAAAATTCGTATTTTGATAAAGTGTACCTTTCAGAAAATCTTAAAATATTCATTTTGAAATCATTTAAAAGTCACATAATTATAAAATAAAACATTTAATCTGAAAATATCCTTATAAGATTGTAAGGGAAGCTTTAAAAATTTTATAACGGTGGAAAATAGCCGCACCCGCCGTATAAGGTAAAAAAAGACATTCTTACCTTAATTCTGTCGAAAAGGTTAAAAGGGACCTTGTTTGGAAAACGACAGAAAGATTCCTTTATAAACATCTTATAAAAAGTAAAACAAGGGTATAAATGACTTTATCCCATATTCTTTAAAATAGTAAGAATGTTTTGAAATACACTTTCAAGAAACATGGATGTGGATGATAAAGAGGTCCTAGTAGATAATTACGTATAAACAACCTCGGATAATGAAGAGATTGTGAAATAACCCTTACCTTGTACTTTTCCTTGGTTGGGGGTAGGTTAAACTCCTGTATAATGGTGAAATAATTGTTATTAAATTATAAAATAATCATATACATTATTATGTTATCATATATGATCTTTTAACATTGATTTATTAATAATATCTTAGTATTATCGTCGTTTCTGGTGTTAACTTACTCGTTTTCTTTTATATGTTTTATTACGTAAGCCATGTTTGTCATGGATAGGTTGTATCTTATTCATATCCAGAATTATATAAAGTCCTTAAACATTATTTTTAAATCATCAAATGATAATTATACTTGAATGGATATGATGGAGAATGAATCTCATCGCGTTCGTGGAGACGGTAGTTCGTATGTACGCACGAGCGACAATATCATTCTTTTGATATTAAAATAATATTTAATTAGATGGTATATCTTATATACAGAATAATTATCATGTTATATTTATCATTTACATGAATTACACATCATTATTATACCCATCCAAATAATAATATATTGAATAACAATTACACCACGACGTGGAGACGATAAGTCGTACGTACGCACGTATGGTGACATGTCATTCAAAGGATGGATAGAATACTGAATATGGTTGTACCATATTTATAATAATATTAAAGTATATAGGATATATTGGATTCATTATTTTAGAATGGTAATAACAAAGAAATAAGAAGTTTAAGAAGAAATGAATTTGAAAAAGGGTGGTGAAAACATTACCTCTTCTTCGGGTTGTTCCTTTTGATTTGATCAAAAGGCCTCCTTATGTTGGATTTCTGATCCAAATAAGGCCTCTAGGTTGTAGTGAGGAAAGTTGAGAGAGTATTTGGGTAGGGTTTGGCCTAACCAAAAGGCTTTGAATGTGTGAATTAGTGATAAGGGGGAGTGCCCTTTTATAAGAGGGGTGAGGGGCACCTTTGGAAAAGCTAGAAATATTATTTTATAATAAATTCATATTCGGTTTATAATGGATCCAAAGTGGATTATTTAAAGTTTAAGGTGGGTATGGGTCGAAACCACTCAACCAATAGAATTTATACAGGTTTGGTTAATTATATTAACCTTATCTTTTAGTTTTAACTCTTAGTTAATTAGGTTGACACTTACCATGTCACTTTGTATTTTTATATTATATAGTTAATAAACTTACTATATACCTCCAAGAGACCCCCAAGTGGTCCATTAATGATACACCTATCATGATATAAGTCTCTTGGCCGAACCTTATATTTTTAAGAATTTAATATCAATTAATAATATAATATTTGTTTTAAAAACTCTTTTATGTCAATTTTGACACTATTCAATAATTGATTTTTTTAAAAATCACAACAGAAAGATTACTTCGAAAAAAGTTAATCAAATCATTCCTAACATGTCATATTAACCTATAAAATTAGTGTAATTCATAAAAAGTCTAAAATTATATTTATTTGGGTATTTATAATATCAATTATTTTAATTTTTCACTATTATAGTAATTACTGCATCATCATTGTGTCATAAATAAATTAAATTATTTAATGTATAAAAATTATATATAAAATATAATTATGTAGGAAATATTTTTAGATTTCTAATTAATATTTATAATCGAATTTATCTTATGTTTAACCCTATATTAAAAATGTTTTAGTAAATAAACTTTGATTTTAACTCTTTTAACTCTTCTTTGAATTAAATAATAATAAATGTCCTAATCTAATCCAAGTGGACCTAAATGATAATATTTTATTCCTAAGGTTGTTTTTGGTCGAGATACATTTGTACAATAGAATTAGGACATGTGTTAGGGTAATATTAATATCATTTTTACCCTTAATTACCCTATTTACTTTTAACCGTGGTAAATAAAAGTAAAAAGTTACTATTCACCAAAAATTATTTTCATCTCATTGAACCACATTTTACTCCTTGATATTAACCGTGTCTCTCGTATTTTTGAAATTCCACTCACAGAAGCGGTAAAATTATGTTTTATGAAAAATTCAGTTTTTTAACTACCACTTAGTGGTTTCACTATTCATCAAAAAATGAAAGTTTCCGGAAAAATACAAAAAAAGTATGCCTAAGATATATTTGATATTATGAATTCAAAAATGATGTCTATTTTAGAAAATTCAAAACATATCAGTTTCATTACTTAATTTAAAAATTAATTCCCGTCGTCAAAACAAATAGAGTGTTTTTAAGAGATAATAACTATCAAAAGATTGACACTTGTTTATGTCCGGTTTAATTGTGAAATTATGTACAATGACCAAAACTGTATTAAATGGTAAACATATATTCTAAATATACTTTAAAACCAATCAAATTCATAATTTATCAATATAAATTATTTCGATTAAAAAAGTTGTTTTTAATTAAAATTTAGTAATTTTCACTATTTATCAAAATATAAATGTTATCCGAAAAGTTCCAAAATTTCACCTTAGGTTAAATTCAATACTCCGAATACAAAAATTAAGTCCATTTTCAGAGATAAAATTTCAAAAATTATGTATTACTATTCATAACGGCTAGTTTGATTGGTTGTGGTGTGTGTTAGAACTCGAAGTTGCGTACAACACACGCTACTGTATTATTCAAAGGAAAGTGTACCGTGGAAGCTTGGGATGTTTCATTTTAAATTTTTGATGTCACCATTCTAAAAAGTAAATTTATTTAGTCAAATTTAATATATAAAAGTTTAAAATATTGGATTTAAAAAGGTTTCACTATTAAAAGTTGGTAAAAGTGCAATACTGAAAATGAATTTGTTCTTACATTATGTCTAAGAAACTCATAATATGGATTCTAAAATTATAAGGATTATATAAAGTTTAAAATTTAGTTAATACTATTCATAACCTCTTTTGAACGGCTTTTTTGGCAAGTCATGGTGCGCTTGAACTCGGTGTTGCGTGTAGTACAAGTTATTGAATTATTTTGAAGAAATAACACACTATGAAATCTTGGGGTGTTACACTTGCACATTGTACAATTCCATGAATGGAAATATTATGTGTTAGAGTCCCCAATTTTGAAAATTCTTTCTAAATAGGTGAGTGAGGAGGAGCTCTCTGTAAACTTGATACACCTAGATTATATGGTATATGTCCAGTGTTTGATGTTATCATCTCTATCTAGTGATCTCTAGAAGCAACATAAAAGCATGGATGCATACTTGATGGTATCTCACCTTTATTATCTCTATCAAGATAAGGCTAGGCAAGAGTGGTATAATATTTACAAGGAACTCTTCATGTGAAAACTTAGAGAAGGTTCAATTGTTGGACCTCATGTAGTAAAAATGATCAGCTAAATTGAGAGTTTGGACATTTTGGGTTTTAAGTAACCTAATGACTTTTTCACTGACCTCATACCTGCTTCACTCCCTCAAAGATTCTTCAGATTTATTGTGAATTATAATATGATTAATATTGATAATTCACTCATTGATCTTCTTACCCTAATTTTTTAGGCATATAAGGATATTATGTGAGAAAAACTTGGAGTCCTTAAGTTGAATAAGAGGAAGAGAAAGGAAAAGGGCCTTAAAAATCCTTCCAAGTCTAAGGATTCTATGCACTTCTCTACTAAGAAGAGAAAGGTACAAAGGTAGGCTAAAGAAAAATACACATAATGTTTTCATATGGAAATAATGGCCACTAGAAGAAGAACTTCACCTCATTAAAGAAACACGATGAAGTTTAAGGTGTGTTTGTTTTTAAATAAAATCTATCTATATCAACCAGTTGGGTATTAGATAAAACTTAGGGTGATATCATTTCTATCCAAATATAGGAACCAAGTAGAAATGGATCTCTCTAAACCCCCTCTAGTGTTCATCCTTCTCAGGGCTATGGAACTCATCTCCTGGTGGAAGAACTTGTTTTATTCAAATCCCATTCAGTTTTGTTCGGAATGTCACCTTCAATGCCACTCCTTGTTATCTTATAGAAAGAAGTTCTCTAGGTTCTCAAATCCTTATCCTGTGAATGGTTCTGATCATGGTCTATCTTTGACCCTAATGAGTGATAATCAGCCCTTATTTCTTCTTCTAGGTTTGACTTATGTTGATGGGGTCATCACATCTACCTCTACTACATCTCCTATTTCGATCATGACTTCTCTATTTCCTAAACTAGTTTCAACTCCTTGGTCTCCATCTGATGCTAAGGGGTTCCCTTTTCTAGATTTGGTGTAATATAGACCATGGATGGTACCTGGTATCTCAAATGGTTTGTCTCAGTCTCTCTCAATGAACCCTATAAAATGTCTTCTTTGAGAAAATGTGGTTGTTCTCCCCCCCCCCCCAGCTCCTTCCTTTTATCCCAATTACATAGATATAGTCTGTTCTGGATGCTATATCATCCCCATATCAAATGGCTATATCATATTATCAAATTCACTGGATAACCCAGTCCAGGATACAAGTTCTCTCTCTTCCCTTCCCAATGGTGTTCATACTAGACCTTACTCCAAACATGATTTGTATTTCCCTTCTTCCCAAATAAGGAGATATTTGATGCTGGGGGAGAAAATCCAAGCATCACCTCCTACAATGATCTCTTTCATCATTTGGAACACCCATGGCCTGGGATATTAGTTGATGACTGACATCCTTTCAAATGACCTTTTTTATAATAAATCCTCCCTTTTGACAATGCTAGAACCTAAGCATCATCCTTCCAAGATCACAAAAAAAACCATAATCTAGGTTTACATGACTACGTGCATGGTGATCCCTCTAACCATAATATATGTATTTTTTTGGGAAAACTATTATAGTGGAGAATATTGGAATCTCCAACCAAAATATATATACTAAGGTCGGGTCTGGTATCTATAGTTTCTTCATTTATTTTTTCTATGCTAAGTGTGATGCGTGGTCTAGAGAATAGATATGGTGTGACCTTGGATCCATCAATCTAAGAGACTCGGTTTGGCTTGTTAGAGGTTATTTTAATGCCATCTTGGATACAAAATAGAATAAAGGTGGACAAGTTTATCCTAGGAATGAAAGATATGACATTTCTTTCTTTACATCCAGGAATGGGCTAATGGATATGGGATTCTCATGAGATAAGTACACTTGGTGAAACAACTAAAAGGGAAATCACCGCACCTATTTCTAGATTTATTGTTGATTTAATGACCGCTAATCCATGTCCAATTACTTTAATTCAATAGTCTCTAACCTTGTTTAGGATGATCTCTTAGATCACTCCCTAATCCCCATTAGTCTGGTGTCCAAAAGAGCTAGCAATGGTCTTTTTTCCTTTTCCAATCAGTGGCCATCCGACCCCAGTTGTCATTATAATAACCCATAATTTTCAATAAAAAAAATTCATCGTTTCTTGAAGTGAATGTGAGAACAGGCTCTGATATGGCATGTGATTCCGAGGCCTGGGGCACATGGAATACTTTTCTAAACTTTCTTTAAGTATGTTCAGTGGACGTGCGATCGGGTTTTCTTAAATTTTGAACCAGTGTCCGAATTGAAAATCCCAGGGCACCATTAAATCTAGAATATTGGGTTTCACCTAAGGGGGACCTAACTTCAGTCGGCGGAGGTCAACTGGGAAAGATATTTTTCAGACCTTTTTTTATAAAAAAAATAAAATAATCTTATTTTATTTTCTATAACTGCTGATTGGCAGCGCTGCGTAATAGAAGTCTAAAGACGGGACAATTCCGAGTCAATAAATGACATGTTACCCTTTGACTGCGTAACTGCACCGCTCGTGCGGTTATTTCACCCTGTTAATTGTGGTTCATTAATGCGATGCATTAATGAATGCAGCATTGGGAGGGTTCTCTTTAATAATAACCATTTGTTGGCGAATGAATGGAATAAACACGGGGGAACCTCCAACGAAACGCCAAAAGATTTCTTCCTCAGTGAATAATGACAGACGCCGGCAAACAACCACCTAGAGGATGAGACTGAATTCAGCGATCGGAAATGAGTTCCACCGAATCATGAACCGAAAACAACAATGGTGGAGGTTCTATCGATCGTCGTCAGAGGACGTCTCATCCAGGCCGGGGTTTTTGTTTTTGATATTGTGATATTCCCCCTTCCCCGTTCTTGATTTATATGAAGAATGCAGATCAACCGACCAATAGTTTGATCCGTAGATAGTTCTTTAAACATGTGTGGTTTATGTGGGGTTACACGTTGTGATTTATTTCTAAATTCTCTAATTATTGCTAACACCCCTTTTTAAATGCTAACGCGGAGGGCGCGGACCAATCTGAACAAGGACCAGACCCTCCTCCAATCTTGTTGTTCTTGTGTTTCCTGTGCGCAGCTGGGAAATGTGACAGCAAGTCAGAGATAGGGTTCACACAGTGGTGATAGTGACCCGAGAGGCTTGTAGGCGCAGACGGCACCAAGAATGGACCATTGAAACATGTCTGGTGGCTCGCGGAAAGAACTACAGGTGTGCCATGCTGGCGATGGCCAGAGGAGGTCCACGGAAACTGGTCGTGGGTGGTGGGAAGGCAGAACGCTGTCACATTCCATGGTGGCCAGAAGCAGTCAGCCTGATTCGGTCGCGCGGGAGAAGGGTGACGCCCATAGGCGTAGTCGGTGGCAGCAGTTGTGGCCAGCGAGTCGCGGCATGAGGGGGCGGCATGGCCCCGCACTGCGCCACATCAGTTGGAGAATGGTCAGACACCTGGATGACCATTGAATGCAGTGGGGAAGCACCCCACCGGTCGGATGAAATGGCCTCGCGGCCGCAAGGCCAGCTGGAGACATGATCTGCCTTCAGGAGGACCGGGTCGGCCGAACGGTCTAGACCTGCCCAGCAGGCCGGGCCGGACCCGCAGCCTAGCGGGGCAGTGTGGGTGGGCTGAGCCCCACATGACGGGCTAGGATAATCATGGCCTGGGCCTGAAAACCATCCAGGCTGACCCTTAATGGTTCAGACTTGATCGGGGTCAGGTAGACCCCAGGACCCGTTGCGTTGGGTCGGCCAGACTGAGTCGGACCGGGCCCAGACCCAACTGGCCCCTGAATAAAGAAACGCCTCTAACTGAAAAACTGAGTGTCCATTTGATACACCATCAGTGGCATTGGGAACCTTTTTAGGAAGTGTCCCCTTTGGCATATTCTGGCAATCCCGACCGATCCAGGCCTGGACCAAGGTGCGATCACCTCCGTTTCACGGAAAGGTGTGTAACTAACAGGCCGGGCGTCCGATTAACGCACCGTCTATGGAATAAGAACCCTTGTGACAAGGAAGTACTTTGGATATACTATAAATGAGTTTTTATAGATTTTTATGTGCGACCTGGGTTGGATTAAACTTGAATCCAACTGGTCCCTTTTTACAAAAATGTTCATGTCTCACAGACTGGGCGTCCGATCGATACGTCGTCTGTCACGTTGAGACTCCTATGATAGGGTGGTCCCTTGGTTATGATTTTTGTGGTACTTTGTACTTATTTAAATATGACAAATTTATTGAGGAGTAGAGTCTTCCGAAGATCAAGCATGCATCATGTGGGAATCTAGTGGCTGACTGTGACATGAAGAAGAACAGCGACCAATACGGGTTAGAATCAGAAACACCAGACTAGGATGATCTAGCTATATGACTAATCATCCCTACCACTATGTCAGTGACCAATATGGGTCCAAACCATCTACCAATATAGGTCAAAACCAGTGACTAATATAGGTCAACACCAACGATCAATATGGGTCAGCATCTAGCTACCAATACGGGTCAGCATATAGTGACCTATATGGGTCAGCAGTAGAGTTACTATGGATAGGATGATATATATTTATGACTAGTCATCCCTATCCCAGTAACCTTTAAGTTATACCATTAGATTGAGTTGTCTCTTTTATTTGTGCTTCATGATTTAGATCATGCTTGTGATATTACCTTTGTGGTATTTCTTGTGATGTTTTCCTTTGTGGATTGCTGAGAGACCTTTGGGGGTCTCGGGGTCCCCTACTGAGTTTTTATACTCACCCATGCATGGGATCCTCCCACACATGTGTTTCTGATGCAGACTATTGACGCTTTGAGGAAGACTTTGGAGGTTTGGTACTTAGTGGAGCTTGGTGCGATGGGAGCAGTCGAGATCCTCTTCTTCAGCTTCAGACTTACTACTACTACCCTCCAGGTAGATCTCCAGGGTAGATGTGATATATGTTTAATCTATTTTCAGTTTCTAGGCCTTATATTTTGGCCTACTATTTTCATTTTATAGTTGTACTTGTGGTTTTACTTTACTCTCATGGTTATACCATAATTTTGTTGGTTGTTTACTTCAGTTTCCCTTTTGAGTGTGTACAGATCTCTAAGGCAATGCCTTCCCTATTCTGGAAAAGCCTTCTGGTTCTATTTACCAACCCCTAGCCTATGGAAGGCTGGCTTGGGGTAGTCACGTCCAGGCCCTGTGGGGCGGGTCGTGACAAAGTGGTATCAGATGGAAATCAGTTCTACCAGAAGAACTTAGAGTCTAAATTTAATGAGGCAATTGTGTAACGTGTCTTGAGTTCAATTTTTAGTACAGGGTGTCTAGTGTTGGTGCAGAGGTCGATGTATCTATACACTAGGACCCTAAATTAAGTTTTCCGACTCGATACATGAAAACACTGATTGCTAGTGTTTTGAAAAGTCTTCTTGATCTTTCTTGAGTCAGCTCACCAGGTATAACTTATTGACCTTGGCACATCTGTTTCTTATAGGATACCTCCATGAAGACATCCATCTAGGATTCCGATTAGAAATCATGACAGTGGCCCACTGAGTGATGAGGCATCGGTACAGGGACCACTCATAGTGATGGAAACTTTGGGTGGTGTACCAGTAGCACCCCCACCCATTGAGAAGTATATGCTACCAGTGGATCATGAGCGCCAGCTAAGTGCGTTTCATGAGTTCCAGAGATAGATTCCTCCAAGGTTTCAAGGTGATATGGACCCCCAAGCAGTAGAGTACTGGATTGAGGTGGTTTTTCAGGTCTTTCTCTTAATAGAGACACTCGCCGAATAGATGGCGGTCTTGGCCGCTACCCTTCTTCAAGGCTCGGTAGGACTATGGTGGATCTCGATGCTCTAGGTGCATGAGGAGATGACCCTCACCTATCCATACTTTGAGAGACTTTTTAGGGAGGATTTCATTCCAGCAACACTGATATCTACACCAGTATATCGTATGGCCCCTACGGAGCTTCGGGAGCTAAGGGTATAGTTGAAGGACTTATAGAGGAAGGGGTTTGTAAGGCCCAGTGTTTCTCCATGGGCATCCCCAATTTTGTTTTCCAAAAAGTAAGATAGAAGTTTGAGGCTATATGTGGAATTTTGGTGCCTAAACCAGGTGACTGTGAAGAACAAGTGTCATCTGCTGAGGATCGATGATCTCTTCGACTAGCTGAAAGGAGCTCGTTGGTTTTCAAAGATAGACCTCAGATCAGGCTATCAACAGCTCAGGGTACGAGACGAGGACGTATTGAAGACATCCTTCAAATGTCGGTATGGCCATTAAAAGTTCCTAGTGATGCTTTTATCATGACCAACGATCCAGCAGTGTTCATGGGGCTCATGAACAAGATATTCTAGCCATACCTCGATCGCTTCATGGTGGTCTTCATCAATGACATCTTGGTGTACTCAACGTCTGAGGAAGAGCACAATGTACACTTGAGGACAGTTCTGGACATAATCTGGAAGCACCAGTTATATGGGAATCTCTCAAAGTGTGAGTTCTAGATATGGAAGGTCCACTTCTTAGGACACGTCATCTCAGAGGATAGAGTTGCTGTGGATCTAGTGAAGATTGAGGCAGTACTTTCTTGGGATCCACCCAGGAGTGTTACTGAGGTGAGGAGATTCCATGGATTAGCAGGCTACTATCAGAAGTTTGTACCTGATTTCTCTAGAGTATCATCACCTATGACTACCTTGACGAAGAAGGGGAAACCCTTCCTGTGGTTAGAGACATGTCAGCATAGCTTTCAATAGCTTAGGTAGAGCTTGACCAGCGCTCCCATCCTAAGGTTTCCGGAGGAGGGCACTGACTACGTGGTTTACTGTGATGCATCAGGGACCGGACTCAGTTTCATCCTGATACAGGATGATGTAGTGATTACTTATGTATCACGACATCTAAGGTTTCATGAGCAGAATTATGTGACTCAAGACTTGGATTTGGAAGTGGTAGTCTTTGTACAGACAATGTGGCGACACTACTTGATGGGTGAGCAGTTCATTGTTTACTCATACCACAAGAGTCTCAGATATATCATCACACGGAAAGATATGAATCTGAGACAACGATGTTGGATATATTTCCTCCAAGACTATGACTTTGATATAGTCTATACTCCTGGGAAGGGGAACATAGTGGTATATGCACTTAGCCAGAGATTGAGTTTGCAGTTACTGAATGATGCTTCAAAGTAGTTAGCCTCGCTTTAGATATCCTACGTGGTTAAAGATGAGACAATCTACCTCCAATCAATGGTAGTAGCCCCTCCACTCCTTTAGTGAGTTAGGGAGGCGCAACTCGGAGATAGCATATGCGAAACTTTCACATGCTCAGATATCCTCAGGTCATACACCTGACAGATATTCTGAAGGTGGAGATCATGCTATCCTTTTTAGAGGACGTACAGTTATACCAGTGGCGCTACGAGAGTAGGTGCTGAGGGAGTTCCATAAATCCCCCTTGGGAGTACATCTAGGTGTGATGAAGATGTATCAGGACCTCTGGCATTAGTACTGGTGGCTAGGGATAAAGAAAGTTATGGCTGAGTTTTTTTCTAGATGCCTCACTTGCCAGCAAGTGAAGGCCAAGCACCAGGTACTAGTAGGCTTGACCCAACCCCTCAAGATACTAGAGTGGAAGTGGGAAGGGATATCGATGGAATTTTTGATGGTTTTACCACATATGTCTATAGGGCATGATACCATCTGGGTGATCAATGACTGACTCACCAAGTCGGTCCACTTCCTTGTTATTCAAGAGAAGGGTTTGGTAGAGAGATTGGGATGTCTCTATGTTCAGAAGATCATTCGACTTCATGGGGCGACTTCGATGATAGTCTCAGACCATGACACATGCTTCACATCCCGGTTGTGGAAAGGATTTCAGAAGGCTTTTAGGAATTAGCTTTGCTTGAGCGCATCTTTTCACCCGTAAATAGATGGTCAGACTGAGCAGACCATCCAGAATATGGAGGACATGCTTTGTGCATGTGTCCTAGATTTTGGTCGTAGTTTGGAGGACCACCTACCCTTTGTGCAGTTCGCGTACAACAACATCTATCACTCCACCATTGGTATGGACCTTTTTGAGGTGTTGTACGGATGACTACGTAGATCTCCCTTGTGTTGGACGGATCCAGAAGATCCAGCACTCGTGGTCCTAGAGATGGTACGGGCTACCACTGAAAAGGTGTAGGTCATCTGAGAGTATATAAAGACTACACAAAGTTGACATAAGTCATATGTTGATAAGCGTCGGATACCACTAGAGGTCTAGTAGGGGGACCACATATTCTTGCTAGTCTACCCTCGACAGGGACTACGGAGATTTTGTTAAGGCGTAAAACTCTCACTAAGTTTTATCAAACCATTCCAGATACTTAGAAGGATTGTCAAGTTGGCATACCACTTGGAACTACTATCATAGTTGGAGAGGGTGCACGACATCTTCCACATATCCCAACTGAGGAGATACGTGCATGACCCATCTCACATCATCGACCATTGCGAGTTGGAGATTGATGATGATGTGACTTTTGTAGAGTACCCAGTGGAGATAGGGGATCAACTGAAGCAGATCCTTCATGGGTGGTTGATACCTCTAGTGTGCATTCTGTGGCAGCATGGGAATCTCCAGGAGAGCACATGGGATCGAGAGGCTAATATGCGTTCCCAATACCCTTCTTTGTTTGTTTAGCCTTGTTTGGATTTCGGGGACATAAATCCCCAAGGTGGGGAGAATGTAATAACCTGGAATTTTCAATAAATTTTTTTTGCAATTTTTTGAAGTGAATGTGAGAACAGGATCTGAGAAGGCATGTGATTCCGAGGCCTAGGGCGCCCGGAATACTTTTCTAAACTTTCTTTAAGTATATTCATTGGATGTGCGAGTGGGTTTTCTCAACTTTTGAACCAGTTCCCGGATTGAAAATATGAGGGTACCGTTGAATCCAGAATATTGGGTTTCACCTAAGGGGGACCTAACTTCGGTCAGCGGAGGTTGACCAGGAAAGATATTTTTCAGACCTTTTGTTATAAAAAAAATAAAATGAACTTATTTTATTTTCTATAACCGCTGAGTGGCAATGCTGCGTAATGGAAGTCTAGAAATAGAACGGTTATGGGTTAATAAATGACTCATTACCCTTTGACTACGTAATCGCACTGCTCGTGCAGTTTTTTCACCCTTTTAATTGTGGTTCATTAATGTACCACATTAATGAAAGCAGCATTGGGAGGGTTCTCTTTAATTATAACCATTCATTGGAGAAAAAATGGAATAAATGTGGGAGAACCTCCGACGAAATGCCGACAGATTTCTTCCTCAACAAAGAACAACAGCGCCAGCGAAGAACCACCTGGAGGATGAGACCAGATCTAGCAAGTGGTGATGAGCGCAACCGAATCATGAACTGATGACAAAGATGAAAGAGGTTCTGTCGATCTTCGTTAATAGACGTCTCATCCAGGTAGGGTTTTTTGTTTCTGATATTGTGACATTCTTCCTTCCCCATTCTTGATTTATATAAAGAACACGGATCAAAAAACTAACAGGTTAATCCGTAGATCATTCTTTAAACATGAGAGGTTGATGTGGGGTTACAATTTGGGAGTTATTTCTAAATTCTATGATTATTGCCAAAACCCCTTGTTAAAACACTAACACAAAGGGTGCGGGCCAATCCAAACAAGGTCTGGACCCTCTGTCGATCTTGTTGTTCTTGTGTTTCCCATGCGCAGTCGGGAAATGTGACAGAAAGGCATAGAAAGAGGTCACACAGTGGCAGCGGTGACCTGAGAGGATCGTAGGTTCATATGGCACCAATAACAGACCACCGGATCACGTCCGGTGGCCCGCAGAAAGAACCAACGGCATGCCATGCCGGCGGTGGCAAGTGGTGGTCAGAGGAGGCCCACAGAAACCGGCCGCAGGAAGTGGAAAGGTGGCGCGTCTTTGCCCACCGCAGTGGCCAGAGGCGGCTGGCCCGAGCCAGCTGTGTGGGAGAAGGGTGGTGCCCGCAGGCACCGTTGGCGGTAGCAGCTGCGGCTAGCGAGTCATGGTAGGAGGGGGCGACACAGCCTCGTGTCGCGCTGCATCAGTTGGAGACCAGTCGACAACCTGGTCGACCATTGCATGCGGTGGGGCGGCGCCCCACTGGCCATATAAAACAGCCCCACATCCACAGGGCCAGCTAGAGACACGATCCTCCTCCAGGTGGACCAGGTCAGGTCAGATACGGGTCGGGCCAGCCCGTGGCCCAGCAGGCCAGCGTGGGTGGGACGAGCCCCACACGGCGGGCCGGGCCAACCACAGCTCGAGCCCGCGAACCATCCAGGCCGACCCCGATGGGCCAGACCTAGTGAATCGGGCCGACCCTTAACAGGTCGGACCCGGGCGGGCTCAGGTAAACCCCAGGACCCGTTGCGTCGGGCTGGCCTGACTGAGTCGGACTGGGCCCAGACCCAACCGGCCCCCAAATAAAGAAATGGTCATAAATGAAGAACCGAGTGTCCGTTTGAAATGTTGTCAGTGGTGTTGGGACCCCTTTTTAGAAAGTGGTCCCTTTGTCATATTTCGGTGAGCCTGAATGAGTCAGGCTGGAATGAGGTATGATCACCCCCATTTCATAGAAAGGGGTGTAACTAACAGACCGGGCGTCCAATCGATGCACCGTCTATAGCATAAGGATCATTGTGATAAGGTGGTACTTTAGAGATACTCTAAGTGAGTTTTGATGTAGTGTGATGTGCAACCTGGGTTGGTTCAGACTTGAATCCAATTGGTTCCTTTTTACAAAAGTGCCCATGTCTCACAGATTGGCTGTTTGATCGACGCGTTGTCTGTCACGTTGAGACCCCTATGATGGGGCGGTCCCTTGGGAATACTTTTTGTGGGACTTCATACCGGTTGAAATATGACCGATGGTTTGAGGTGAAAAGTCTTCCAGAGATCAGGCGTACTTAGTGCGGGAATCTAGTGGCTGGTTATGACATGAAGAGGAAGAGTAACCAATACGGGTCAGTATCAGAAACTCCAGAGTGGGATGATCTAGTTGTATGACTAATCATCCCTACCTCTTTACCAGCAACCAATACGGGTCAGCACCAGTGACCAATACGAGTCAGCACCAGCAACCAATATGGGTCAACACCAGAAACTAATATGGGTCATCATCTAGGGACCAATACTGGTCAGTATACAATGACCTATACGGGTCAGCAGTAGAGTTACTACATATAGGATGATCTGGATTTACAATTGGTCATCCCTATCCCAGTAGCCTTAAAGTTATACCATTAGAGTGAGCTGTCTCTTTGATTTGTGCTTCATGATTTAGATCATGTTTTTGATATTACCTTTGTGGCATTTCTTGTGATGTTTTCCTTTGTGGATTACAGAGAGACCTTCGGGGGTCTCGGGGTCCCCTACTGAGTTGTTATACTCACCCCTGCATGGGATCCACCCACACGTGTGTGTCTAGTGCAGACTACTGATGCTCCGAAACAGACTTTGGAGGTTTGGGACTTGGTGGATCTTAGTGCGATGGGAGTAGTTGAGATCCTCTTCTTTGACTTCAGACTTACAGCTACTACCCTCTAGGCAGAGCTCTAGGGAAAATGCAATAGCTGTTTACTTTCTTTTCAGTTTCTAGGGCTTTTGTTTCGGCCTACTGTTTTCATTTTATAGTTGTACTTGTGGTTGTACATTACTCTCATGGTTATACCTTACTTTTGTTGGTTTTTTACTTCAGTTTTCCTTTTTGAGTGTGTACAGATCTCTAAGGCAATTCCTTCCCTGTTTGGGAAAATCCTTCAGGTGCTAGTCACCAACCCCTGGCTTATAGAAGGCGGGCTTGGGGTAGTCACGTCTGGACCCCATGGGACGGTTTGTGAAAATAATCTTGTGTAATGCATTTCTTAGAGAAAACCCATGTATGAAGGCTCATGGGTTGGATTCCACAAAAATATTAGATGATTAAAAGGGGACCTCTGTACATAGAACAACAATCAACCATCTTGTTTACTTGAGCTGAACTCCATCAAAGATAACATTGATAAAGTTGAGACCAAACTCAAGGATAGTTGGGATAATGAGAAATTCAATGATCTTATCTACAAAAATAACCAGTTAATAGAGATGATCTTGGAATAAGATAGATTAGCATGAGAACAGTCCAGAACTACATGGTTTAAATAGGGGGACAAAAACACTACATTTTTTCAGGTATTCATTAAAGATAATAAAATATCCAATGCCCCCAATAATCCTAATAGAGTATTCCTATTACACAAGAGTACTTGTGGTGGTGAGTGGTATGGATGGGGCTCAATTTAAATCTTTAATCACATATGTTAATCCTTATATGCATGATGGGTACTTGAGGGGCCATGCAGACTTATTTTATTTTATAACCCATGTAGTTTCTAATCCTATCAACTCCTTATTTGAAAGAATTTTAGAGGAGAGGAAAATATGTGAATTTTTCCTCTCACTCAACCCTAAAATCTACCCTAGACTTGAAAAATTCTCACATTCTTTCTATGTGTATTATTGCGACCTCGTTTAGGGAGAGTTCATAGAATCAATTCAAAACTATTTATAGGGAGGTTACATCCCCTAGGTGGCTTGTGAAACCACTCTGATTCTCATTATGAAGGTGAAGGATCCCTCTTTGATTAAGACCCATTAGAATGTGAAACTTCCCCTACAAGATCCATGATAGAATTATTAACAGAAGTCTATATGTCCATCTTCATAAATAGGTTTCCAAGTAATAACACGGATTCATCAAAGTAAGGTCCACCCAATATTCTATATGCTTGTCTCAAGAAATAATTGGCAATGTTAATAAAAAACTCTCAACTCCAACATTTACATTAAAATTTATATGGACAAAGAGTATGATAGATTGGAGTGGGAATTCATCCTCAAGTTGATTGCTCGTATGGGCTTCTCTAGCTGGGTGATCAATTTGTTTTCTAGATTCTGTATCTCCCTTAGAATTATATCACTTTTAGAGTGAATAAATGTGGTTTCTTTAATTCAATACATGGGATAAGGAGAGTGGAACCTTTATTGACTAGTTTTTTCATTTTGGTCTAGGATACCCTTTGAAGATATCTTACTAGGGGAATTCTTAATGGTGGAATCCTCCCCTTTCGGTGAAATCCCCATTTCAATGGAGTTTCCCACATTCTCTTTATTGGTGACATGGTCTTCTTTGTTAATAGAAGTATCAGATCCATTCACAACCACAACATAATTTTAGAGGAATATAGAAAGTGGTGTGGGAAGATTATCAACCATGATAAAAGTAGTGTTTATATTTCAAAATTATGCTCAAATATATGCGAGAAAAATTTAGGACAACCTAGGAATTCATAGGAGGAACTTCCCCATGGATTACTTGGGAGCTTTGATCTATTTTGGTAGATTTTTTATCCATCATTTCGAGGGGGTGGTCAATAAGATATCTAAACTCGTTAAAAATTAGAATGACTGATTCCTCTCTTTTAGGGGCTAAATCACCCTTGTAAACTGATTACTCGCTTCTATTACCATGAACATTTTCTCTATTCTCAAGGTGTTGAAGGAACATATGAGGAATATCAAAAACTTCATAGTTTATTTTATTTAGGATGAACACACTAATAGGATATGTCACTATGATTCATGGGATAGGATATCTAAGTCAGTGAACGCATGAGGAATTAACCTGAGAAGTGTCTTAGGTACTATGTAGTTTCTACAAGCTAAGTTGGCATGGTAGATTATGGAAGGTTGATCCCTTTAGTCCAAGTTCATTATGGGTAAATATGGGATGGATATGGAAGTGTTGAATGGTATAATATCTTGTTTATTGAAAATGTTTGGTGGGTACATCCTCAAACTACAGTGACACTCATGGTGGATTGTAGGACGTAGAGAGATCAACTTTTGGAATCAAAATTGGGTGGGATCCTTGCTTGGATTCTTGGAGTTACCTACTCCATACATATCATTATCGCATGCAAGCAACTAACCTTTCTTCATCCAAGATATCTTGGACTGGTAGAAATGTGAGATCTTCAATAATATTATGAAAACATATGATCAAGACAACTTTGACATCATGGGATCCTCATTGGGGAATTTTTCTTCTAAGGCATACCGCCATGTACTGTATGAAAATCTTGAATATGATGAATGGGAAGTCACTCTATGGTTCGAAGACATACATATTAAATATAACTTCTTCATATAGAATATATGAATTCATGATATCTCTATAGATGATAATATTATATGTAATAGGATCAATATTTCTTTTAAGTTCCTCTACTTTTGGAACCCTAATTAAGAAACATCCTCTTATCTATTATTCAAAGGAGAGTGGGTGGATTTTGTGTGGTGTGGATTTGGAGAGTTTTTTATTTTTGATACTCAAGATTTCACAAGGGTTTATTTCTTCCAATCCTTATTCCATAAAATGGGAATTAATAACAAGGATCAAAATGCGATGGTGTTACTTTTGGGTTCTGACTTTTGATACATTTGGAATGTTGAGAACAAGGCTCAAATTGAAGGATCCCCCAGCTCATGGCTGGATATGATGGTCAGGTCCAAAATTTTGGCAGTCAACCAGGATTCTCTCTTGAAATTATGGGAGAATTCCCCCTCCTTGTAGATGATTGTGGTTGGAAGGAGATCCTTAACTTTTATTCAGATACCACCTCCTCAAGGGAGATGGGTTCATTTGAATCCCCCTAGCAATGGACTTAAACTTATTGTTAATGGACCTTTCAATCTTAGTATCATACAGGGGGTTTTTTTCATGGCCCTAGAGGTATGGTTGTTATTTCCTTCAGTGGATTCTATATATGCAGTGATTCCCTCCTTAAAGAGGCATGTGCCATTCCCAGTGGGCTTGAGGCATGCCACTCTAATAGTATTATGCTAGCCTCAGTTGAAACTGACTCTTCCATTATTCACAATTATCTCCAAAATAATATCACCATACCTTAGTCCATTACATACCATATTCAGATATTCAAGATACTCATTGACAATTAGGTGAATTTGATCCACACATGGAATAAAGTAAAAAAAAAATTATACTTTCTAGCTTCATAGGGAACTTAGGATAATTCTTGTGTGTATTTTAATAGCATGGGCTCCCCCCCCCCCACCTCGTGTGTTGATCTTGTTAGATCATATGATCTTAGTTTACATTACGTCATACCCCTGGTCCTGTTTGATCTTTTGGTTCTTTAATAAAATTTATTAGCTTTGTATGGAAGTAGATTTAGGAAGGTTGTAAAAGATGAGGTGGGTCTTCAAGATACTAATGGAGCAAGACCAGATTCCTTGGATATATGAGACTACCACCATACATTTCTAACAAGAATGATCTTGGTTTTGAAGAAATTTTATTATGTTCCTAGTGTTACCAAGAACATTATATCTATATCTAGTTTTGATATGAATGGATTTGTATTCAGTTTTGGGAATAAAATATACTAATTTTATAAAGATAGCATTTTTTGGTATGGAACATCTCAATAATGGTGTTTTATTTACTAGAGTATGAAAACCAAATTTTTGAAATTGATAATGAATCAAGTTCACTTGACTCATTTCACATCCTATTATGGAATCATCAACTTGGTCATGTAAATGAGAATCACATGACAAAGCTATATCAATATGGGTATTTATATTATTTTGAACTAAAACCTCTTGAAATATGTCATGATTTTTTACAAGTTAATATGACCACACAACCATTTTGTTGAAAGGGTGAAAGGTCCACAAATCTTTTTGAATTGGTTCATACAGATACATATGGACCTTTTAAAGTTACAAATATAGTTGGATACTCAAACTTCATTACTTTTACTTATGACTTTAGTGGATACATATATGTCTACTTAATGCATAATAAGTTAGAATCCTTTGAGAAATATAAGGAGTTAAAGAATGAAGTAGAGAATCAACTTGGTAAGAAGAAAAAGAAACATCAATTATATTGAGGTGCTGGATATCTTAACTAATATTTTATCAACTATTTATGAGCTTTTGGTCTTCTATTTCAACTCACTCCTCCTTATACACCATGGTGTAATTGTGTTAGTGAAAGGAGGAACCACACCTTATTGGAAATGGTGAGGTTGATTATGACTCATGAAGATCTTACATTTTCCTTTTGGGATATTCATTACATATTGTAGTCTGACACTAAACTATGTGTCAACTAAGGTGAAAAACAGGATTCCATTTGATTTCATGAGTAGAAAGAAACCATTTTTATCACAAGATCATATAAAGGGGTTGCATATCATTTCTTAAGGCTACATCTGGTAGAAAACTAGCACCCCAAGTCATAAAGTATATCCTTATAGGATAACCTAAGGAAAAAAGGTGATATTATCTATACAACCCCGTAAATAAAAATGTAATAATGGAAAGACATGCCATAAACCTTGAAAGTGATTACAACACCAAAATAGATAGCAGTGGAAAGATTAAATTTGATAAAGTTGATTCTTGAGCTACATAAGAGTTGTAAAAAGAAAAAATTCATCAAGAACCATAGAAGAGAGTGTTATAGAGACACACATGCTATGTATGAGCACCATAGATGTTAGAGAACCAGAAAGATATGGATTTCTAGTCACTGATAATGATGAATCATTATTAGTTAATAATGATGAAGCTATTTCATAAATAGAGTCAGTAAGTAGCTTAAAAGTATTAATATAAAAATAATTCATATATTCTTAGATATATTCTTTATACCAAGACCAATTTTGGTTTCTGGTCAAATTGTTGGTAAATATAAATCCTGTAGGAATTAAATGAGTATTCAAGAAGAAACTGGACATGTAATGTTAAGTTAGTATGTATGAGGCATGGATAATGGTTAAAGGGTTTAAAAAATATCATGTAATTAACTGTGATGAAACCTTTTCACTATTTTATATATTTAAATTCATTAAAATTCTTCTTTACATGGAATCTTTCCATCATTATGAGATTTGGTAGCTGAATTCTAAAACCACTTTCCTTAATGAAAACCTTATGGAAGATGTCTATATGAAAAAACCATAGGGGATTTTGAATCCAAGAGACTCCAATAAGGATTTCAAGATATAGTGGTCTAATTATAGATTAAAGAAATAATCTACATAATAGAACATTAACTTTGATGAAGTCTTAAGGGAATTTTGTTTCATAAAAATTAATGTAATACCTATATCTATAAGTAGTTAAGTGGGAGTGTGGTCATTTTCATATTAGTGTAAATTGATGACATATTTCTTATTGGAAATAATATACTAGTCTTGTATTCAATTAATATGTGGTTAAACACATGATTCTCTATGAAGGACTCGGGTTAATTAGCCTAAATTTTGGGATCAAGATCATTCTTGATTGATCTAAGAGTTTGATTTGACTAATTTAGGGTATATACATTGACATGATGCTAATGAGAGTTAGTATAGAACAATTCAAAAGATGATTGTTTCTGATGTCACATGGTATACATCTCTCTAACAAAATGTATCCTCAAACACAATAGGAGAGAAAAAATATGACCAGTATTCCTTAAGAATCAGTTATAGAATTATCCACGTATTTCATGTTATGTACTAAGATTAATGTCGCCTACAATTTTAGTGTGGTATGAAAATATCAAGCAGATCTAAGAGACCACCACTGGATGGTATTCAATACTATTTTTAAGTATCGTAGGTGTGCTAAGGATATATCCCTAGATTATGGGGGATATGAGGATATTTTCATTTGGGGATATACTGATTCTATTTTCTAGATGGATTAGGATGATTTGGAATCATATTTGGGATATGTCTTCACCCACAATAGAGGATTTGTGAGCTGAAATAGCTTAAATAAGGTAGTGGTCACTCATTCTATAGCAGATTCTAAGTATATTGTGACTTAGGATATAACATAATATGTGGTATGGATTCTCAAATTTTTCCAAGAGCTTGATGTGGTTCCTATAATTAAATAACCTATCACATTATATTGTGATAAAACTTTAATGGTGGGCTTAGTGGTGGGCTTCTCCAAGGATCCAAGGTCACATCAAAGGATGAAGTATATACTTCATAAGTGTCTCCCCTTAAGGGATTTTTCTTAAAGGGGTGAGGTTATAGTAAGAAGAGTTTCCATAGAGGAGAACATGGTGGACCCATTGACTAAAACCTTATCTCAACAAAAACAATAATTTTATGTGAGAGCTAGTGAACTAAATTTTCTTAGCAATTGGCTCTAGTCCAAGTGAGAGTCTATTAGAGTTGGTTCCCTAGAACCAACTACTTTGTACTTTTAGTTGCCTATATATTCATGGTCTTGAATATTAATAAATATCTTTTCATGTGAAGAGTTTTCTTCTATATAACATTGTTTTCATAATGACCTTAGAGTATTTGTTACATCAAAAGTTAATAATAGTTTCCAGCTATAATGAGAACCTTGAAGTGTTATGATGATATTATTAAATATATATTTTATGTCTATATGGAATCTATTTGATAGGCACGTATGTTTAAGGATGTTAAGTTTAGGGGGGCCAAAATATACTGGGACATCTTCTCATGATGTTCACACTTGGTAATATCTATGAGAGGAGGTTATGATAACAGATATGCCTATAGGAATTCTACATGTTATATGTGTCATTGGATATTCCCATTTTTGGATGTGTGCATTGGTCCTTATACTTGAGATTATTATTAGTTCATATCATGATTTATGTACTTAGATTTATTTATAAAGACTCATAAAGACATATACTCGTAGGGAATTAAGATATGTTGGTTTCATCATAGGTGATATGGAATTAATGAATAACTCAAGAAAGGATTTGTCCCTTACATGTTAATGGAAGTAAATATCTCAGGCCCTTTGATTGGAATGGAATTTTCTGATTAAGTTGATTTCCATGGTGGTTTTATCGAAAATTTAATTTCAGGAAAGTCAAAGAATGGTATATCAAGCATATAGGTTGTTGGCATAATAATGCACCTACTTGATGAGATATTAATATGAAGGTACTATATTACACAATGAGCATTCATATGTGGTTGTTTTAATTATTACATTAAATTATTTCTTTATGGTTTTCATGATGTGTTACTAGATGTTAATCTTGTACTTTATGAAAAACTCTTCTAATACTACTGAGAAAGAGGCCCAGAGGGTCACAACCTAGTGTATCCATAATCTTAGTTATTTGAATTTAATAGTAGAATAAATATTATTCTTGAGTTTTGAGGAATAGTAATTATTCAGGATATCACCTATTTATTTATTTAATGAATAATTCAATGATATTTATTTATTTAAATAAATAGTAATTATTCAACATTCAATAAATTCTAAGTAGGATTGATGGACCCATTTAAGGGTCTGATCAGAATGATATATTTAATATCATTTAAATAAATAAATATTTATTTATTTAAGAAATTATATTATTATCCATGAGTTTTTCAAATGTTAAGGAAATGATATTGTTATTAATATTATTATTCAGTGTGGGGTTCATTAAGGATTAAGAGATTGGATAAGTTCATTTGTGCAAAAAAAAATCTTTAACCTAGCTATATGAACCCGATTATATCATTCATAAGGTAAGTGAATATTGAGCACAAGAAATTCAATCTAGATGATTCTATTAAGTTGTATATAGAAATTTATATGTAATTATCTCAAGAACCTAGGGCATCGATCCTCCTCCTACCTATCAAGTTATTAATAGAATAAGAATAATTCTTTAAGATCATGAGGAATTCTAGATGGGATCAATGGGAATAACACAAGGTGATCAGCCTTTGATGATTGCATGTAAAGATACATCCTCAAAGTTATGAGGTTTTTGGAATATGTGTGGATACATCTATAGGTATTATACACTTGAATCATTCAATGCAACAATTGTACAATAAGAAGTGGTCAAACGATTAAACATTGAAGAAAGAATTCCAATAAAAGAGAAAATTCTTATTTATAAATAATTATAAATTATATGTGAAAGATCTTGTCTCAAGGAATATATAGTTTATATTCATCTAATTCTGAGGATAAATTCGAGGAATTTAATGAAAGAACATTATTGGTCATGGGCCCAACTTCTTATTTCGTGCCTTAGAACCTTCATAATCAATGTAAATTAGCCTTTTGTTAGCTAAAGAGGAAGTTTACCTTAGCTCCAATTCTTATCCTACCCTAGCTATGTGAAGTATTTGAGGTATAATATGATGCATAATTAGTGGTTCTTTG
This sequence comes from Viscum album, assembly GCA_963277665.1. NCBI lineage: Eukaryota > Viridiplantae > Streptophyta > Magnoliopsida > Santalales > Viscaceae > Viscum > Viscum album. Next base: position 1,495,427,228 of record OY728159.1, read on the forward strand.
TTGTGTATTCATGCATGATCAATGGGTAATGGCATGTGTTATTAAACTTAAGGCAGTGTCATTGAGTATAATATCACCAATATTTTGACTCTGATATTCAGTATGATCCAAGTAAAGGTAATGTGGTTATCGATGAACTCAACAAGAAGATTCACCCTCAAAAGACAAGTGAGGTGAAGGAAGGGTGTAGAATTATGTCACTCGTGGTTGAACTCCCCTCGTATGTGATTGAGCATCGTAGTGGGGGCACATTTACGTCAAATCTATCTAACATAATCTATTATTGAGAGTGTGAAAGGCTCCTGAATATTTTATCCTGTAATTAATATTATTTGGGAAAAATTTATGATTGGGACATCCTTAAAGTTTGTTTCCATGATTCTTAGTATTTTCTATATGTCCATGGGAGACTCATGGTTCCTACGAGATTAAAAAAAAGAAATGTAGGAGTACATCTCATATATATCCCCAATACACCTTGGGATCACCAAAATGTATTGTGATATTTATCTCTAGTTCTGCTAGCCTAGACTGAATAAATATGTTTCAATATTTGTCTTTGGATTCCTCACTTATCAATAGGTAAAGGTAGAGCATCCAAATCCCTTAGGTACACTCATGTAACGCCCCGACCCCAGAAGCCCAGATTCAGTGCATTATTTTAATACATTGGCATGATTACAAGAAATCATGTCCCGAAAGACCGATCAGTTTAGCAGTCTTGGAAAATAGATTACATACATGAACATTACATTACATATTAGAAAATAAAACACAACATAAATTATCCTTTGAGAATTCCATTAATCCCCTAGATTAACCCTATTTATCAATCATAATATACTTCTTGTAATCTTGGGAAAATAAAACATAAGAAAGGGGTGAGCTCAGATGCTCATTAAGGATAACAATATAGAGAAAACTTTCATAAATAAGTATAAACATTTAAGAAAATGTATAATACTAAAAAAATCCTTTTAAACATAAACTTCAGCATAATATGGTAAAGATAAATCAAATAATTCCATTTACTTATTCACATGGATATTCTACTAGTCGAATAATCACATATAATATCAATAGCCAATTTCATAATGATGGAATGCATAATGCCAGACTTCATAACCATATAGTTAAGGCCTTGTGCCAAGAATACAAATAATATTTTGTAAAGGCCTTATTCCAAGACACTATTTTGTCTCATGAAACCTACCAATGCATCGAGAAGCTATAGCGGGCTCCACCCATCACTTACTAAGTCTAATGCATTCCTCATATGAAAAGGTTTAAAATAACATAAACATTCATATTAAAACTAGAATATGAAATGTCAATACTTTATCCATAAACCATGGATGATATAAAAATAAAACATGAACATTCAAACATATCACAAAACCTTCAATACAATATGGACGATTTGTATAATAGTTAATCAATTTCAAACAAGTGTAAAATCCATCAAAGGATGTTGACATAGATGAAATCAAAACTATTTGAGAGAAATATCTCTTTCTTTTTTTGAAATCATTTAAAAGTCAAATAATTATAAAAGAAAACATTTATTTTGAAAATATTATTATAATCTTGTAAGGGGATCTTAGACAATGTTATAATGGCAGAAAATAGCCGCACCCACCATATAAGTTAAAAAATATATTCTTACCTTAATTTTGTCAAAAAGGTCATAAAGTACCTTGTTTAGAAAATGACAGAAAGATTCCTTTCAAAACATATAAGGTCAAATAAGGGTATAAATTATTTTAACCCATAGTCTAGTAAATATTAAAAATGTTTTGAAATACATTTTAAAGAAAACACGGATGTGGATGATAAAGAGGTCCTAGTAGATACTTATGTATTAACAACCTCGGATAATGAAGAGATTGTAGAATTAACCCTTACCTTGTAATTTTCCTTGGTAAAGGGTAATTTAAACTCATGTATAATAGTTAAGTAATTGTTATTAAAGTATACAAGAATAATATTCATAAATATTATATCATATATGATCTTCCAATATTTCTTTGTTAATAATATTTTAGTAGTATCATTGTTTCAGGTGTTAACTGGTCTGTTTTCCTTTATATGCTTGGTTACATAATCCATGTTTGTTATGGATAGGATGTATTTGATTCATATATAGAATGATATTAAGTTATTAAACATTATTTTTAATCATAAAATGAAAATTATTCTTGAATGATTATGATGGGAAATGAATCTCATCGCGTTCGTGGAGATGGTAATCAGTACGTACGCATGAGCAAAAATATCATTATATTGATGCTGGAATCATATGTAATTGGATGGTATATCATATATACATAATCATTAACATGTTATATTTATTATTTAAATAATTTATACTCATTATTATACCCATTCAAATAATGAAGTGTTTGAATGACAAACTACACCACGACATGGAGACGGTAATCCGTACGTACACACGTATGGTGACTGTCATTTATAGGATGGATAGAATAACGGATATGGTTGTACCATATTTATAATAACATAAAATTGTGTATAAGGTACTAGAGTTATTATTTTGGTGTGTAAACGACAAATAAAGAGGAAGTGGAAGAAGAAAAGAACTTGAAATAGGGTGGTGAAATTATTATCTCTTCTTCAGGTGTTTCCTTTTGAGTTGATCAAAAGGGATCCTTAGGTTGGATTTATGATCAAATTAAGGACTCTAGTTTGATGTGAGTAAAGTTGGGAGGATATTTGGGTAGGGTTTTTCCAATCCAAATGTCTTTAGATGTGTGATTTTGAGATAAGGGGAAGTACCCTTTTATAAGAGGGTGAGGGTCACTTTAGGAAAAGATTAAACTATTAATTTATTATACAATCATATTCGGTTTATAATGGATCAAAATGAATTTATTTCGAGACTTAGGTGGATATGGGTCTAAATACTCTTAATAAATAGGTTTTATACAAGTTTATGTTACCATTTTAACCTTATCTTTTAGATTTAACTCTTAGTTAAATAGTTTAACTTGTACTGTGTCTTCTTGTATTCGTACACTATATGGTTAATAAAAATACTCTAAACTTAAAAGAGAACCTAAAGTGGTTCATTAATGATATATATAATATTATTTAGGCCCTTTGGATGAACCTTAGGTTTTTAGGAATATTATATCAACTAATAATATAGTATTTTTTTTAAAAATTAATTTATGTCAATTTTGACACTATTGGGTATTTTGTTTTTGTGAAAGTCATAACAACCATATCAATTTGAAAAAAAATTATCTAATAAACCATAAAATGTCATATTAACCTATAAAATTAGTGTAATTCATCATAATTCTCAATTTAAATTTATTTGGATATTTATAATATCAATTATTTTAATATTTCGATAATAAGCTAATTACTGCATCATTATTGTGCAGTAAATAAATTAAATTATTTAATGTATAAAAATTATAAATAAAATAAAATTATTTATGAAATATTTTAATCTTTCTAATGAATATTTATAGTCGAATTTATATTGTGTGTAACCCTATATTAAAAATGGTTTTGTTATTAAACTTTGAATTTAACACTTTTAACTCTTCTTTAAATAAAATAATAATAAATGTCCTAATCTAATCCAAGTGGACCAAATAGGATCATAATTTATTCCTAAGGTTGTTTTTTGTCAAATTACACTTATCCAATAGAATTTTTACATGTGTTAGGGCAATTATAATATCATTTTTACCCTTAATTACCCTATTTACTTTAAACTATGGTAAATAAAAGTCAAAAGTTGCAATTCACCCAAAATTATTTTCATCTTATTGAACCACATTTTACTTACTGATGTAAAATTTGTCTCTCGGATTTTTAAAATTCAAATCACAGAAGTGGTAAAATTAAGTTTTATGCAAATTTGCAAATGCTCCTAGAAGGTGGATAAAAACGTTAAAAAGTTCCATAAAATTTTATACATCTAATTTTATTATAAAATGACTCAAATGAATTTCATTGAACTTATATAGGTATTATATATCTATTTAGACATAAAATAAATTTATATAAAATAAATAATTATTTAAATAAAAAGTCGGTTTTAAATAATAATGCAGTGTTTTTCACGATTCATCAAAAATTGAAAGTTTTCAGAAAAATACCAAAAATACACCCTAAGATAATTTTGATGTTATTAATTCAAAAATGAAGTCTATTTTACCAAATTAAAAATATATAATTTTTATTTATTAATTTAAAATTAATTCCTGTTGTCAAAACCAAAAAGCGGGTTTTTAAAAAGTAAAAACTATCAAAAGATTGACATTTGTTTATGTCAAATTTAAATGTGAAATTACTTATAATGACCTAAATTGTATTAAATGATAAAAATATAATCTAATTATACTTAAAAACCATTCAAATGTATAATTGAACACTATAAATTATTTTTATTAAAAAATTTGTTTTCAATTAAAATTTAGTATTTTCACTATTCACCCAAATATGAAAGTTATCAGAAAAACACCAAAAAATTATCAAAACTAAATTTTTATGTCTTGATTCTAAAGAATAGATTTATTTTGTCAAATTGAATATATAAAAGTGTCAAATATTGGATATAAAAAGGGTTCGTCGTTAAAAGGTGGTACAGTTGCATTTTCTGAAAAATACTTCCTTTATCTGAAAAAATGAATTTGTTCTTATATTATGTCTAATAAACACATAATATGGATGATAAAATTTATATATAATATATAAAATTAAAAATGCAGATAATACTATTCATAACCGCTTTTGAACAGCTAGTTTGGTAAGTCATAGTGCGTTCGAACTTGGTGTTGCCTGTAGCGCAGGTTATTGAATTACTTTGAAGAAATAACATACTATGAAATCTTGGGGTGTTACATTCTTCCCTCCTTCAATAAATTTCATCCTCACAATTTGAAATTGTTCTTTGAAAATAAAAGGTTAAAAATAGAAAAATACCTTTGTGGAAAACCCACGTCGGAAATTGATTCAATAAAATTTAGTCTTAATAAAAGGGAAAGGGAAATGAAAAAGTCACCACCAAATTATGATCTCAATTAGGAGATAATTGATGGAAATTATAGAAACATAATTTGTGGAAAAACTTAAATATTTATAGGGTGGTTGAGGTCATCAATCACAAACAAGTGTACAATTGAGGGCTCAAAGCCATCGATCTATGATGATTTAAAATATCATCAGTTCAACAAAACATAAGGTATTAGGATAACACATTTTTGGTTTTAAGATATCTTACCTAAAGTTTAAGAATTAATTTATTCATATAATAAGAGAAAAAAATATATACTTGACAAGTAGAGTTTCATCCTTCAACTAATTCCTACCACAAACTCATCTTTCACTCTAAAAGATAATAGAATTCAAAAATATTATATTTATCCTAATCATATAGGGTTCCAAAAATAATTAATTTATAATTAAGTTGTCAAACTATTTAAAAAAACTATATTATAAAAACTAGGACATCACGTAGGCCAGTGGTAGGTGATGCACCCTTGTCGCCCTTTGGTTGCGGGTTCAAGTCTCGCGGCCTTGCCGGACGCGATGGGTTATCACCCGACCTCCAGGTTGTCCTTTTTATGAAAATCAAAAAATAATCTCAAGAAATGATTTAACCTTAACAATAGTATCCAATGTCAAACTTAATCGATTCCAACCTTTAGACTTATCCAAAATACTTCTGTCCAAACTCACAGTCCAAAATTTATAAGGAAGGTAAACACAATGAAGATCCTTTTTGCCACGTAATAACATGTGAATACCTTCATCATGTATTATTTTAAAACACTAACACCCTAAATTACCATAAAAACTTATTGATTACATTCATGCTCCCTTATTCCTTATAGAATACTGGATTTACTCCTTCTATCCAAAAATATTGTAAACTCCAACAACAATGGAATATACGAATCATTAATCAGTTTCAAGGTAGTCAAGAATATACAATATAATTTATCCAAATCAATCATATATTATTCCAAAATCACTACCTCAGTATCAGAACCATATTATGGTTTATCTTTCTCTCAACCATATATTTTCCAAAAAAAATTAACCTTTTATTGAGTCACTTTTCTTGGTTCCACACAATCTCAAGTCCTTGATGAAATAGTACTGCAGTACAGTCCTTATATACTTTATAATTCTTATAACATGTACATCATTAATACAATAGTCAAATGACACAATACTTTAATAATAACATAACAACTTTAATCATTCCTCTTCATCTTCGGTAGTATTATAACTTGATTATTATCCAATAGCAGCATTTGGGGTATACTTTGATGATTTGGACATTGATTTGTGTAGTGTCCCAACTCCTTATAGATAAAGTATTGTACATTTGAAACCTTTTTCTTACCCTTGAAATCACGTACTTGGTGTCCTTTTTCTCCACACTTATAACAAACTCTCATTCCCTTCAAGAATTTACTAATGTGATTCTTTCCACAGTTATCACATATGGGAAAATCCTTCTTTCCCCTCTTCCCTTTATCCATCTTTCTCTCTTACATCCTTTTCTTCTCTTGCTTCTCTTTAAATCCATTGGACTCAGAGAATTATTTACTTATCTTATTAACACATGATACTATTTCTTCATATGATGAGAATACGTGGGATACTATTTCCCTTTTAAATGTTGGATTAATACCATGAAAGATATGATCCTTCTTAATCTTTTGATCAAGCGTATTTTTGGAATTCTCATTCCTTCTACAAGGCACCATTTCTAAACAATGGCATACACTAGGTTAGTTTATGAATCGCAAGGCATAATTCCAAACTTGTAAAATACCTAACATAAATTGAAAAGATTATGCATATAATATATAATCATAAAATGTTTTCTTTGAGGAATTATTTACTCCTAAATCCTTCATAATGGCTTGTAATGAAAATGTGAATTATCCTAAGCATATCCGGAGTATCGTAACCAAGAGTGCATCAAGGCCCATTTTCATGTACCGGGATACCCCGGGTCAAGCCCGAAACTCCTTGTCAGAGTTTTCACTCCAAGGTACACCTGTGCCAGAGCCGCCTCTACATGCTCGTGTACAGACAGAGATGTATTGCTTGGAAAATACACAAAATCTCTATATTACCAAAATTCTAGGAAGTTCTTCTATACTAATCCTCAATGTCTATCTTAGGGTAATGTTCTCTAATCAGAGTTTATCTAAATCTATTTTCAAGTTTGTTGCTAAACTTCCTCTGATACCAACTGTAACGCCCCAACCCCAAAATCCCATAGTTGGTGCATTATTTTAATACATTGGCATGATTACAAGGAATCAAGTCCCGAAAGACCAATCAGTTTAGTAGTCTTAGAAAATAGATCACATACATGAATGTTACATTACACATTAGAAAATAAGACACAACATAAATGATCCTTTGAGAATTCCATTAATCTTCTAGATTAAACCTTCTTATCAATCATAATACACTTCTTGGAATCTTGAGAAAATAAAACATAAGAAAGGGGTGAGCTCATATGCTCAGTAAGGATAAAAATATAGAATAAACTTTGATAAATAAGCATAAACATTTAAGGAAATGTATAAGACTAAAAAAAGTCTTTTAAACTTAAACTTCGGAATAATTTGGAAAAGATAAATCAAATAATTCTATTTACCTATTCACATGGATATTTTATTAGTCGAATAATCACATGTAATATCAATAGCTAATTTCATAATGATGAAATGCATATTGCTAGACTTCATAACCACATAGTCAAGGCCTTGTGCCAAGACTACAAATAAGATTTTGTCAAGTCCTTATTCCAAGACACTAGTTTGTCTCATAAGACCTAATGATGAATTGAGGAGCTATAGAAGGCTCCACCCGTCACTTACTATGTTCAATGCATTCATCATATGAAAAGGTTTAAACATAACATAAACATTTGTATTAAAACTAGCATATGAAATGTAAATACTTTATCCATAAACCATGAATGGTATAAAAATAACACATCCATAGTCAAACATGTCATGAAACCTTTAATAAAATATGGAATATTTGTATCATAGTGAATCAATTTCAAATAAGTGTAAAATCCATCAAAGGATGTTGACATAGATGAAATAAAAACTATTTGAGATAAATATCTCTTTCTCTTTTTGAAATCATTTAAAAGTCACATAATTATAAAAGAAAACATTTATTTTGAAAATATTCTTATAAGCTTGTAAGGGAACCTTTGATGGTGTTATAATGGCAGAAAATAGTCGCACCCGCCATATAAGTTAAAAAAGACATTTTTACCTTAATTTTGTCGAAAAGGTCATAAAGTACCTTGTTTGGAAAACGACAGAAAGATTATTTTAAAAACATATAAGGTCAAATAAGGGTATAAATGACTTTAACCCATAGTATAGTAAATTGTAAATTTTTTTTGAAATATATTTTTAAGAAAACACGGATGTGGATGATAAAGAGGTCCCTGTAGATACTTACGTATTAACAACCTCAGATAATGAAGAGATTGTAAAATTAACCCTTACCTTGTATTTTTCCTTGGTCAAGGGTATGTTAAACTCCTATATAATAGTTAAATAACTGTTATAAAATTATACAAGAATCATATACATAAATATGATATCATGTATGATCTTCCAATATTGCTTTGTTAATAATATTTTAGCAGTATCATCATTTCGGGTGTTAACTGAACTGTTTTCCTTTATATGCTTGGTTACGTAGGCCATGTTTGTTATGGATAAGATGTATTTTATTCATATAAATAATGATATTAAGTTATTAAACATTATTTTTAATCATAAAATGAAAATTATTCTTGAATTATTACGATGAGGAATGAATCTCATCGCGTTCGTGGAGACGGTAATCTGTACGTACGCACGAGCGACAATATAATTATATTGATGGTGAAATAGTATGTAATTGGATATTATATAATATATAAAGAATAATTAAAATGTTATACTTATTATTTACATCAGTTATACTCATTATTATACCCATTCAAATAATGAAGTGTTTGAATAACAAACTACACCACGACGTGGAGACGGTAAGTCGTACGTACGCACGTATAGTGACTTTGTCATTTATAGAATGGATAGAATAATGAATATGGTTGTACCATATTAATAATAACATCATATTATGTATAAGGTACTGGAGTTATTATTTTGGTATGGAAACAACAAATAAAGAGGAAGTGGAAGAAGAAAAGAACTTGAAAGAGGGTGGTAAAATTATTATCTATTCTTCAGGTGTTTCCTTTTGAGTTGATCAAAAGGGCTACTTAGGTTGGATTTATAATAAAATTAAGGACTCTAGGTTGATGTGAGGGAATTTAGGAGTATATTTGGTCAGGGTTTTTCCAAGCCAAATGACTTTGGAGGTGTGATTTTGAGAGATGGGGAAGTGCCCTTTTATAAGAGGGGTGAGGGTCACTTTAGGGAAAGATCAAAATATTAATTTATTATACAATCATATTCGGTATATAATGGCTCAAAATGAATTTATTTCTAGACTTAGGTGGTTATGGGTCTAAATACTCTCAACCAATAGGTTTTAGACAAGTTTAGGTTACCATTTTAACCTTATCTTTTAGATTTAACTCTTAGTTAAATGGTTTAACTTTTACTGTGTCTTCTTGTATTCTTACACTATATGGTTATTAAACATACTCTAAAATTCCAAGATAACCTCAAGTGGTTCATTAATGACATATATAATATTATTTAAGCCCTTTGACAGAACCTTATATTTTTAGAAATATTATATCAACCAATAATATAGTATTTTTTAAAAAATTAATTTATGTCAATTTTGACACTATTTGGTATTTTATTTTTGTGAAAGTCATAAGAACCTTATCACTTTGAAAAAAATTTATCTAATCAACCCTAAAATTTCATATTGACCTATAAAATTAGTGTAATTCATCAGAAGTCTCAATTTACATTTATTTGGATATTTATAATATCAATTATTTTAATATTTCATTAATAAGGTAATTACTGCATCATCATTGTGTCATAAATAAATTAAATTATATAATGTATAAAAATTATAAATAAAATACCATTATGTATTAAATCTTTTTAGATTTATAATGAATAATTATAGTTGAATTTATATTGTGTGTAACCCTATGATAAAAATAGTTTAATTATTAAACATTGAATTTAACACTTTTAACTCTTCTTTAAATATAATAATAATAAATGTCCTAATCTAATCCAAGTAGACCAAATAGAATCATATTTTAGTCCTAAGGTTTTTTTGGGTCGAATTACACTTATCCAATTGAATTAGAACATGTGTTAGGGTAATTATAATATCATTTTTACCCTTAATTGCCCTATTTACTTTTAACCGTGGTAAATAAAAGTCAAAAGTTACAATTCACCAAAAAATATTTTCATCTTATTGAACCACATTTTACTTACTTATGTCAACTGTGTTTCTCAGATTTTTGAAATTCAACTCACAGAAGCGGTAAAATTAAGTATTATGCAAATTTGCAAATGCTCCAAGAAGGTGGGTAAAAAAACGTTAAAAAGTTCAATAAAAATTTATACATCTAATTTTATTATAAAATGACTCCAATGAATTACATTGAACTTATATAGGTATTATATATCTATTTAGACTTAAAATAAATTTATATAAAATAAATAATTATTTAAATAAAAATTCGGTTTTAAATAATAACGCAGTGTTTTTCACTATTCATCAAAAATTGAAAGCTTTCAAAAAAATACCAAAAATTTACCCTAAACTAATTTTGATGTTCTGAATTCAAAAATAAAATCTATTTTACCAAATTCAAAATATATAATTTTCATTTATTAATTTAAAATTAATTCCCGTTGTCAAAACCAAAAAGCGGGTTTTAAAAAAGTAAAAACTATCAAAAGATTGACATGTGTTTATGTCAAATTTAATTGTGAAATTACTTATAATGACTTACATTGTATTAAATGATAAAAATATAATCTAATTATACTTCCAAACCATTCAAATGTATAATTGAACACTATAAATTATTTTGATTAAAAAAGTTGTTTTCAATTAAAATTTAGTATTTTTCATTATTCACCCAAATATGAAAGTTATCAGAAAAACACCAAAATTTTATCGAAACTAAATTTTTATGTCCATATTCTAAAGAAGAAGTTTATTTTGTCAAATTGAATATATAAAAGTGTAAAATATTGGATTTAAAAAGGGTTCACCATTAAAAGGCGGTAAAATTGCATTTTCTGAAAAATACTTCATTTATCTGAAAAAATGAATTTTTTCTTATATTATGACTAAGAAACACATAATATGGATGTTAAAATTTATATGGAATATATAAAATTAAAAATGCAGATAATACTATTCATAACCGCTTTTGAACAGCTAGTTTAGTAAGTCGTAGTGCACTCAAACTCGGTGTTGCGTGTAGCGCAAGTTATTGAATTACTTTGAAGAAATAACGTACTATGAAATATTGGGGTGTTACAACTCAAGACACTCCTTTTTCTAGTATATAAATGGGATGATATCACAATGGATTTTATGGATAATTTTCATTGGTCTTCTAAAGGTAAGGATGCAATTTTAGGTAATTGTGGGTTGCATGAATAAGACTGCCCACTTTTTTTCTATTAAAGAGGATTGTCTAGTAAATGATCTAGAGAAATTGTATGACAATGAAATTTTGAAGTTCCATGGCTTACCCACTAGTATTTTTTTATAAGGATTTTAGGTTCACGTCTTGGTTTTAGTAGGGGTTTCAATGGGCATTGAGTTTACAGGTAAAATTGAGTGCTATTTTCCACCTGTAAAATGACTGAAAATCTAAGAAAGTTATCTAAATCCATGAGGATATGTTATAATCCTATATTATGGGCTTTAGTGGCTCATGTGAGGATCACCGGTGGAATTAACCATCAATAAAAGCTTCTAATCATCCATTAAAATGGAACCATTCAAGGATCTGTATGGGATAATGTATCATTCTCCCTTATATTGGACTAAGATATATAAATCTTTAGTGATTGGGCCTAGCATTGTTCATAATATGATTGAGTATGTGAAACTAATTTAGAAATGGATTGTGATGACCCAAAGCTGAAAGAAATCCTATGTCGGTTAGTGAAGGAAGCCTTTGGAATTTAAATTAGGTGACCACGTCTTCCTATGGGTGTCTTTGAGGTTGGGTCATAGATATATGGTAAATTAGGGTAAACTAACCTTGAGATATGTTAGGGCTTTCTAGGTCTTGATAAAAGTTAAGGAAATGGCCTATCAACTGGATGTACCTCTTAAATATAGAACTGTGCATAATAATTTTCACATATCTCAGCTATGGAAGTATGTTCCTGACCATTCACATGTGATTCAATATAAAGGTGTTGAGATAGTGGTTGATGTGTCCTACAAAAAGCATTTTATATGCATTGATGACCAAAGTTAAATGTTATTATGTGGAAAGATCATTCATCTAGTTCGGGTTAGGTGACAACATGGAATGATCTAAAACGAGACTTGAGAGCAAGAAGCTGAAATGAGAAGCCAGTGGTCATACTTGTTCTCTTAAGAAGTTACTTGAAGCTTGTCGAGAATGAGACGCTCAATGGTGGAGAGGTTGTGAATACATCAACCATTTGAACCATGCAATTCTAATTCATTTTAGTTTTCAATTTCATTTTTGTATATACTTGAGTTTGAAGAGGAGTTAGGTGGCGAATGGAGGTGTTTAGTGGAAGAGGGGAAGAAAATGGGGGAGACCCCTTAGGTATGGGAACCGCCAGGTTCCCAGTGGTTTAGTATCGGGTACTTGGTGGAGGCCTATGGTTGCAGGGGGGGGGGGGGTTTGAGCCACTAAATACATGGTGGAATTGTACTGAATACCCAATAGCCCTAGGAAAATGCCCTTAATAAGGGGAGTTTTTGCCTTTTTTGCCCTAAATTAAGTTACCTTAAATACCACCTTCAGGGTTTTCATTCCATTTACCATCATTTAAGTCTTTATAGATCTCTCCCTTCCCTATCAACATCTCCAAGTGTTTCTACCCTTTTCCCTTGATCCAAGGTGCTTCAGGGTCGCAGGGGTTCCTCTTCATCAAGGTAAGGTCATGGATTGCCTCTAAATTCCTTATTATCTGTATTTTTCAAATTAATGAGTTGAATCTCTTCCCTCATACCATATGTCTTCTTAGATCATTTTAATTCTTCAGCCTTCTTCCAGTTTAGTTTCTATGAAGGGTTAGCTTGGGCATTCTTAAGGTATCGCCTCAGTTTTCTTTTCCGATTTTAGATTTCATGTTAAGAATGACTTAGTCCCTGACTCTAATTTGGTCCTAGGTTGATCCTAAGATTTAGGTGGTGGATTTATCTTCCTCCTTTGAACTCAATGAACTACTTTGTAATTGATTTGGTAGCAAAACCCCTTCCTTCTCTAATATTCATTAAGGGTTGGGTTTGAAAGTGATTTCCCTGTATCCCATGCATATTTCGATATGAATTGGACCTTATTGCATTGTACGATGGGTGCAAGTCGTATGTTATGACTTGCATGAAACCTTGACATTTCATATGCCTTGGTGTTAGGCATATTATAAAGGCTAATATATGATATCATGCCATGACCATGTTCGAATCTTTCATATGAGCTATCATTTAATAAATCATTTCATATGTTGAAACAGTTGGGGTTTAGCTTTGGTCGAGCAGTTACAAAGGTGTTGTAACATAAGCTAATTTCTCATGCATTTATGAAACACATGAGTAAATGCATGCATTGGCTCAAGAGTTGTCATGGGTCCTATATATAGAGGTAGCGCCCATTTCATGAGCTTGTGTGACACTTGCATTGTTCCTAGATGATACTCCAATAATCCTAAAGCCCTATTTCTCCACCTCCCTTAGCTTCCATGAGATATTAGCATATTGTGGGTGATGGAAAATCTTTCTCTATTGTTGAGTGATTTGATACAGCCTGTGGATGCCTCCGGATGAGGGATGTCATTCGGCATCCTCTCTTGTGACCTTCATTGCCACGAATGGTGAAGATGTTTCAGCACCGACATGTTCTTCATTTTACAGTATGGTTTCATGTTATCTTTTATTGTCGATCCTAGTTCTTAGGTTTCTATTACTTATGGTGTATTTAACGAGTGTTGTTGGATCTATTAAAACTCATCAGGATTAGCGATGACATAGGGATGAGTGAATATAATTAAAACTAAAGGGTTTTCATTTAATATAGATTTTCTCAGACTGTTTTACGGATAAACCTCGTATAGCCTTGAGCTACTTTAATTGTATTTATATGTTGCCATGCCATCTTAGAAATTCCTTAAGCCATGTTGAGTAAACACCAAAGCATGTTTTGTGAATGGTGCACATCCCCCCCCCCCCCCTCCCCCTTTTATTATCCGATGGTCACCCAACATTAATTATTCAGTTAGAGCATCCCAATAAAATGCAAAGAGAAAGCGAACTTGTCGGTGGGATTTCATGGCGGAAATGAAAGAAACAAATAAAACGGGTAACGATATTACGCAAAGCCCCTCTCCAGCAATGCAAACATGAAGTCTTTTTAGATCCGTCACGGCTTGTGTCTTTATCATCACTCACCAACACGCCACGCAGAATGTAAATTTTTTTCGGCGGCTTTTTGGCCTTCAATTTCTCCCCCGATTTATTCTCGTCACCAACTCGCAAGAAATGTCAAAACTTCCAACCGACGAACTCCAATTTCAATGTGAGACGAATGCGCGGCTTCTCTCCCACTCCATTCGCTTTCGAATCGACCTTCTCTGCCTCCGCCTCTTGCCTTTGTCTGGATTCCGTCGGATCACGCCCGAATGGCGAGAGCGGGATTGATCTGCGAGACGGGTTTGTCCATGGAGGCGAAGAAGAAGAAGGCGTCGGATTTGAAGAAGGAACTGCAGAGGCTGGTGAAGTCGATAGTCGCTGATGCGGAAGTTGATGATTTTCCGGTGGAGGCTGCGGATTCGGCGATTCGGGTTCTGGCTGCACTCAGGGATTTGACATCTAATCGTTCTCTGTCTCTGAAGCTAGATCACCTCGCTGTTCCCGATGAGTTCAGGTGTCCTATATCCAGAGAACTCATGCGCGACCCTGTTATATTGGCCACTGGGCAGGTAGGTTTTCTTCTTTTTGGACGGCTGCGATGTGGATGATCATGGTGGGAATTCGCTTGTGAAATATAGGGAATCTCAATTTGATTCCAGCAAAAGAACGGTTCAAAGAGAAATCAGGAGATTCGTGTTTTCGTGCAAGCTGGAGCGAATTTATTCACCTTCTCGATGTTGAGTTCTCTTTGAATCTTGCTTCATTTTGTAGGGAATTTGGTGCTCAAGGGATAACCTCCCATTCCCCTTCTTAGTTGAATTCGGCTAGGATGAAATTATCTTAGCTTAAAACGTGCTATTGTTGTTTGTTTATCTGATTCGAATTTGTGGGTACGCTAAATTGCAACTTTATTCTGATAATCCATATATTTCCTTGTCAATGGCCAGCTGTCATTCGCTCTGGTGAAGAAATTGTGATGGAAAAAGATACTGTTCTAATAAGAAAACAGTATATTACCCACAGAAGGTGATAATAATAAGATGAGACTCGTACAATTCTTAAATCTATTTTTCTTTTCTCCCAATCCCGGCAACATGATATTGAATTATGAAAGTTTTTATAGAATTGCTTGCGTTAACTTTCCTGTACTATTAGGCTTCTGCTTTGTTGAATGTGTGTGTGTGTTTAATATCCTCTTCTTCATCATTTTACTCCTTGTATCTTTCTGCAAGATCTAAATATAAATGAGATCTGTTTCTTAATGTGATTCTGCAGACTTACGATAGGCCGTTCATCCAGAAATGGCTGAAAGGAGGACACCGGACATGTCCTCAGACCCAGCAAGTCCTCTCTCACACGGTTCTCATTCCGAATCACCTGGTTCGAGAATTGATTTCTCAGTGGTGCAAGGACCATGGGATCAAACTGCAACCCCACATTCAAAACTGCGACGATGAAGTGTTCACTGATGCGGACCGACACTGTCTTGATTCCTTGCTCTACAAGATGTCGGCTTCTCTTTCGGATCAGAAAGAGGCTGCGAAGGAGCTTCGGCTTCTAACCAAACGCATGCCTTCATTTCGTGCGCTCTTTGGCGAGTCCACGAATGCCATCCCTCAATTGCTCAGCCCACTATCAACTGGAAAACCCATTGCCGATCCTCGTCTCCAGGAGGATTTGATCACTGTCATTCTAAACCTATCAATACATGACAGTAACAAGAAACTCATCGCTGAGAATCCATTGGTCATTCCTTTACTGGTTGAGTCCCTGAAGCTCGGGACCATGGAAACCCGTGCCAATGCTGCTGCGGCTCTCTTCTCTCTCTCAGCACTCGACTCGAACAAGCACATTATCGGAAATTCCGGTGCCATGAAAGAGCTAATCAGCCTTCTAGATGAAGGGAATCCATTAGCTATCAAGGATGCTGCTTCGGCGATATTTAACTTGTGTATTGTGGTTGACAATCGGAGGAGAGCTGTCAGGGAAGGTGCGGTTGGTGTGATTTTAAATAAGATCTCAGAGAGAGTATTGTTGGATGAGCTCTTGGCACTTCTTGCGATTTTGTCAAGTGACCAGAGAGCGGTGGAGGAGATGACAGAGCTGGAGGCTGTTCCTTGTCTGGTTGATGTCATAAAGGAAAGCTCTTGTGAGCGGAACAAGGAGAACTGTGTTGCAATTTTGTACACGATCTGTTTCTATGATCGGAGCAAGTTGAAGGAGATGAGGAAGGAGGAGGATCGGAATGGTACGATTTCAAGGATCGCACGGTCTGGGACTTCCAGGGCTAAGAGGAAGGCCAATGGGATTCTGGAGAGGCTGAACAAAGTTTCTTCCATTACTCACACAGCTTAGTAAACCAAGGCATTCTCTGTAAATACCTCCTCTGTAAATCTCAGCTTCCCAATGTCTTTTTCCTGTACAAATAGAGCTGAGTTTTATAGGTTTTCCTTGTGGAAGTTTTGGTTCCTCTGTGTTACAGATATGAATAAAGGGATATTGGGTGGGCTTCTTGATTATCTTCTTCTGTTCGGCGAGAAAACAGTGAAGGACAGTGGATGGTGGAAACTGAATGGTGGTAGGGCCGCCCACCATAATGAGAGGCTCTAATGGCATTTGGTTTGGGTCTAAATTTACAGGGAATGGGTTTGTCTTGGCCTCCAAATAGATGGACCCCTCTGTTCCTTCATCTTTAGCCCAGCATCAAGCGTGGGTCCTTGTCAAAGCGGGAGATTTTCACCATTGAAATGATGTAAGGTTTTGTTTTATTTTGTTTTGTGTGGATTCGATCACAGGATTAATAGTTGCTCTCCATGCATGTTCAATTATTTGTTGTAGTCATGGGTGAAAGGATATATTTATATCATCTTGCACTCATAGATCACATGCATATTATTATATCATTTCTGTATAAACATACAAAATTATTCAAACATGATTTTACATCACATAATAATGCATTATCAATCATCTTGCACTCATGGATCACATGCATATTATTATATCATTTCTGTATAAACAAACAAAATAATTCAAACATGATTATACATCTCATAATCTAAAAGTTTAATGTTTTTGAGCAGTTCGTATTGTACATAATCTTGAACGAACAATACATGGACAGTTGCTCTAGATTACTCCTTTTTGATCGGTTGCTCAAGGCCTCTATTTATAGGTTTTCATAGCAACACGATGCGCACATAATTACACAGGGTATAGTAAGTCAACAACCACTTTTGGTTTTCCATGCAATTGCTCACTCATATTTGACTTTTAACACAGGTGTGTCCATGTCACCCACATGGTGGCTAATGTCATAATTAGCCACCAACCGTGGGGTGGTAGGTGAGGTATATGGTGTGTTTTCCCCAACCGACATGGCATGTGGCTGCATGTAGTCTCCCCGAGTCTGGTCATGTATTCTTCTTATGAAAGTACAAAATATGTATTTCTTCAGTTTTATATTTTCTTCCATTTCTTTTTTCTGCTTTAGATGATATTCAATTTAGGTTTAAACTCCAAATTTGATAAATTGTTGTGAAGTTCACTAAAATCGCTCCAAAGATCAACATTAAGGGTCAAAATTATCATATTTTAAATGAAAATTAGATGAAAATCATACATAAATTGAGGATCATCAAATTCCCACTTAGTCCTTCTACACTCCTAGAAAAAGCTATTCAAACATTCCCATTGAAAATTAAAGTGCTTCCTAATTACACTATCTTGCATAAAACCATAGTACCCTTCTTTACTTATGAAATAAATTCAATCATATAATGCATTTTATTTTATATTTCTACATATTTTCATGCATTTATTGCACATTTATTTCATCAGTAGCATTTTTCTTTAACTTGCCCTTTTCTTATGAATAAAATGCCACTCATGATATTTTTTGAAGTTTCTCTCAAAATCGAATTGGCCATTCAATAAGCGTGCATTCTATCTATTTCTCTTCCACATACACAAGAAATAGACAAATCAAGACATCTTTTCAGGTAATTTTGGAGGTTGAGGGATGCTCAGTAAATGTTTAAAAACTAAAGCTTGAAAATGACTTCGTTCTTCATGAAATGTTTTCATGATTTGAAAAACAACTCTTCCCACTATCACTCAAACCGACCTTTTTATGACCATTCTTTTGAATTTTTTCATTTCTTTCATATATATAAAATATATTACATTGGGCCAATAGTTACTCTCTAAAAATTTAGTACAAAGATGGACTTTCTTTTTACAAATAATCAGGGAATGGAAACTATAAAGCTACAAAGAAAACACACAAACACACACATGCAGGAAGTCGGGGAGACTCGAACTTGAGACCCCCCAACACCCTACAGAGCCTTTTGCCACTTGGCTAAGCCCTGGGGGCATAGCCTTCCCTTTTATAAAATGAATAGAAGATCAATGCATAAACAGACTAACTTCCTTTCTTACACATAATTTCTATGGACATTCCTAAGCACAACATATCTAAATGGTAAAGTCACTTTGTCATTCTGAATGAAACCCGAATTCAAATCTGAGTGGGAGTGAATTTTTGCAGTACCATAGCATTGTAGCAGAGTGAGTACTGTAGCAAGCAATGCAATGAGTTATTGTAGTAGTGGTACCATTCATCCCAAATGATATGTCATACCACCGATTTGGGCCTTCGGGCCACTGCTCCTCAAGGCTATCAAAGGCCTTTGGACCACAAGACCTCTAAGCTATGGAGAAGATTAGGTTCAACTTACTGGAGAAACCCCCAGACTGATGGATCAAAGCAGTAGCAATCACCAGACAGAGCAAATTGAACTCAAGAATTGAGGGATATGATGGACACACTATTGTCCCGTACAACACTACACAGGGCACTACAAATTGATAACAACATTAGACTGTGAGCTAGGTGCAGACTTGAAGAGGTGTTGGGGAGGAGCTGTTCTAGTGTAGTCAGGTCACATTAAAGATTTAAGGGCTTTCTGCTTTCGGGCCTTCAGGCTATGTATTTCAGGCCTCTGTGCTTATGGGCCTTTGAGTCATGTAAGAGTTCCCTCTCAACCCAGTTAAAGAGAGATTATCAGAAAATAAAAAATATGTAGTTGTCGATCAATTAATAGGTTTTTCATGGCTCAAAGTTGGCTTCTAGGGATAAATAATGTACGGTGGACCAAAAGTAAATAAATAGGTAGCAAATTTATAAACAAAGATACCCCATATTATTTTCATTTTATTTTCCTATGTGGTAAATTCAAAACAGAATGTAAATGCAAGTTATAAATTCATGTTAATTATGACATCTCGTCTTTTTATTACATAACATTTTATTACATTGTACAAACAGACGATCTTTTAAAGTTTAGTTTCATGGAAATAAGGTACATAATACATGAAAACTTAAAACATTATTCTAATCCACTTGAAAAGCTTCTTCATCAGTTCATCCTAAGTAAATTTATTGCATCTCATAACCTGAGGACATATATCAAAGAAAAAGGTGAGTATAAGCCCCAGTAAACGAAAACAAGGGAAACAGTTTACAATTGATCTTGAGCAATATCAATAAGAACATGAGAAATATCATTATGACACAAGAAAGAGAACATGAGATATATCATAATAAAAAGAACATTAATCATAACATGGAAATGTGGCTACAACATTTAAATGAGATATTCATAATCATATCATCAAGGTTTGTCACTAAGGTGTCATAAAAATTACCAAGGTATCGTAAAATATGTCATATCTAGAGATCAAATTCTTTACCCAATGTATTGAAGTGCTATCAGGGCGCACTCTTCATATGTCTTAATTAATGTGAGCCACATATATTATAATTAAACATTTCATAAATAACCCATGGAGAATAAAAGAAACCAATTTCTTATAAAAAAACTCAACGTTTCAAAAGTGCTTAATGACATGATCATTATATCATTTTTGACCCCACGAATAGGAAATGCGGGTTTCATGTATGTTAATCCCAGAACCAAATAAATCATTTTTACACCAAAGTGAATACCCCTGGAAAAGAAAGAGGTTTGAGTAATCATAAAATGAAATTAAAAAAGTATTTCTTGAGGAGAATAGAAGAATTTTGATAAGTAAATTCGTTAGCATAATGGGTATAAAACATGTTTTTAGATAAGGGTAAAACTAGAGGGAACAAAGGTATTCCATTTATAAAAGACGCTTATTACAGTAATGAGATAAAATCAGGTGGACAAAAGAACCTAGTTTGGAAATTGGAAAACAAACCACATAATTTGAAACTTGAATGGAAAAGAGAAGTGAAGATTTCCATTACCTTGAAGAGCAACTCTTAGATTTTGAGGAATGGAACCTTGGGGGCTTGAGGACTCCTTGGGCGGTAAAACTACCAGAGTTTCATGGAGGATGGATTGTGAGTGAAAGGAAATGGAGAAATGAGTGAGTATTTATAGCAAAAGTGAGGGTTTTGTTTATTAATTTCCAAATATAGGCATTGGAAACCTAGGTTGTGGAAAATGAAAAACCATGGGTTTGTCCATGGTTTTTGCAAATAGCTTTTGACATTTGAGACATATTTTATGTTATTTTAATCCAGAAGAGTCGATCATCATTTTATATTACTTATTTTGGTATGGAAAAGAAAAGTTTTCATAAAAACAATGTTTTTAATGTTAAAGTTTCCATTTTAGATTTTGGAAAGTAAATTATAGGTTTGGAAATTGATTAAAATATATTAAAATACTTGATATTAATAAAATAACATATTTTAGATCATGGATTGTGTTTAATTAATTATTTCATCATTATGACATAATTATGAAGTCATTAAATAGACCGAAAATTTCAAATTGTATTTTTACCAATAAAAAATAAAGTATTTTAGAAAATTCTCATAAATTCATCCTAACCTAATTTCGACGTGATGATTTCAAAAATGATGCTTATTTTATCATAATAATTCTCTAAATATGATAATTTTAAGTTTTAAATATAAAAATCTAAATTTATTAAAAATAATAGTGGGTTGAAAATGTATAGTAAAATTTCTAACACATAAAAATTTTAAAAATTATTTTATCATTTATATTTAAATAAAAGTGTTTTTATCATACTATTTCATTAAAATAAGTATTATTCATAATACCTTAGTTTATTATAAAGATTTATATCTTTTCTAAAAAGTACAATTTGCGTCCGTAAAGTGAATTTATCAAATTCGTCATATATTTTATTTAGAAAAAATATTCTTAAAATGGAATTGATGGAATAATAATTTTATTTATACAATGGAATTATACTTTAAGTAACTAGGACCTCGACACATAACCCCTTATAATACCCATATACAACCTAAGAGTAAAGTGTGTGATGATGGTAGATTCATGAGGTGGCTCGACTAACATCGCCCGAGTGCTAATTTCCACCAACTTGAACTTCTTCTATAGGTGATTTCGTTCTAGATTCACTTGTTGAAGCTCAGCTTGAGCTTGGTCAAGAGCGAACCCTAATGATGCTACCTCTCTTCCAAGTTCTGACAGATGAGCTTCATAAGAAACGACCCTACTGGTTGAGACCATCATTTCGCCTTTTTGCGTTAATTATTCTTTATCATTTCTACTTATAAACATAAATTATATCATAAAAAATATTGTTACCAAGAGTATAGTTTCCAACGGTCATATTGACCAACGATCATATTTGACTAACGATCAAATAACGGTCGAATCCTGATGATCACATTTCCTTTTATACTCACTTCATTATTAAAGAGATATAGTTTTTTTGAGTCTAACATAATATAACACACATTTTATTAGGAAATAAAATATCATTTAAAAATTCTGGGTCGTTACATTCTTCCCCCCTTAAGAAATTTCGTTCTTGAAATTTCAACTAATTCTATCAGTTGAGAGAAGCTGTAGATACTTATGCCTCATTGTTTCCTCCGGTTCCCACATCTCTTCTTCATATATATGATTCCTCCATAACACATTGACAAGGTGGGCAGTCTTGTTGTGTAAAACCTTGTCTCTATGGTCTAAGATCTCCACCGAATGCTCCTCATAAGAGAGCTCATGTTTCAATTGTACCACCTCCAGATTCAATACACGTGAGAGATCAAATATGTATTTTCTCAAGAGTGATATGTGGAATACATCATGGACTTGAGCTAGATCTGGTGGAAACACTAGCTGATAAACCACTACTCCTTTTCGACCAAGGATTTCATAGGGGCCAATGTACCTGGGGATAAACTTCTCTTTCTTCTCAAACCGCATGACTCTCTTCCATGGTGATATTAGAAGGATAATTTTGTTACCAACATCGAACTCCAAGTCCCTTCAATAATTGTCTGCATAGCTCTTCTACCGGCTCTAAGAAGCCTTTATGTGCTCTTGGATGACATGAACCTTATCTATCATCTCTTGCATATGATCAAGCCCAAACCGTTTTCTATCACCAACTTCATCCCAACAAGTAGGAGTTCTACAACGCTTCCCATATAGTTCTTTATAGGGTGCCATTTGAATACTCGAGTGAAAAATGTTGTTGTATAAGAACTCAATTAATGAGAGGTGTTGATCCCATCCACCTTTAAATTTCATTGAGCATGTTCTCAGCATGTCCTCAAGTGTCTGAATAGTCTTTTCAGATTGGCCATCAGTTTGAGGGTGATATGCCGTATTGAAATTCAATTCGGTACTCAGATCATGTTGAAGACTTTTCCAGAATTTTGATGTGAACCTCAATTCACGATCAGAAACAATAGAACATGGCACCCCATGCATCCTCGCCACTTCATTTACGTAAATCTTGGAAGTTGGTCAAGAGAGAAATCTTCCTGAATGGAGATGAAATAGGTAATCTTGGTGAGTCGGTCCACTATATCCCATATTGCATTGTTTTCTTTGGATGTTTTCAGGAGACCAATGACAAAGTCCATAGTGATATTATCCCACTTCCATGTTGGTATGACTAGTGGTTGTAATGCTCCTTTAGGAAATTGTCGCTCTGCCTTCACTTGTTGACACACCAAACACTTTATAGTGTAGTCGACAATCTCTCTTTTTATGTTATCTCACCAACAATGATCACGAAGGTCCCTATACATTTTTGTTCTTCTAAGATGTATAGAGAATGTAGAGCTATGAGCTTCATCCATCAATTCTTTCTTTATCTCCAGAATAGATGGAACACATATTCTTGTACGAAATTTCAGTACACCTTCTTGATCAATATTGAACTTAGGAAACTTCCCATTCTTCACAACCTCTATCTTCTTTTGCAACAAAGTATCTTCTATTTGAGATTTCTTGATCTTATCTAATAATGATGGTTGAGAAATCATTTGGGATAGGGTTGATGATGTCCCTTCCCTTACGATTCTCATGTCTAGTTTTTCCAAGTCTTTGATCAAAGGATCTCTTTAAATTCTCATCATTGTCAGAACAACATGGTCTTTCCTAATTAATGCATCAACGACTTTGTTTTCTCTTCTGGGGTGATAATTAATTAAACAGTCATAGTATTTTAAAAGTTCCAACCATCTTCTCTGTTTCATGTTCAATTCCTTTTGTGTGAAAATAAAATTCAAACTTTGGTGTTCTATGCGCATATCACATTTCTCCCTATAAAGATAGTACCTCCATATCTTCAGAGGAAAAATAACTGCAACTAGTTCCAGTTCATGTGTAGGATAATTCTACCCCTGAGGTTTTAACTGTCGAGATGCATAAGCAACCACCTTATCATTTTGAATGAGGACACACTCAAACCCTTTTAGAGATGCATCGCTAAGAATAACAAATCCTTCTCCAATAGAGGGTAGAGTTCACACAGGTGTAATAACCAATATCTTCTTCAGCTCTTGGAAACTTTCTCCACACTCCTTTATCCAGATGAACTTAGCCCCTTTTCGAGTTAACATGGTTAGTGGATTAGAAAGTTGTGAAAAGTTTTTCACAAACCTTCTATAATATCCCTCTAAACCAAGAAAACCACAAATCTAAGTTACTATTGCAGGATGATGTCACTCATCCACAACCTTTGTCTTGGTAGGGTCAACTGAGATTCCTTCATTGGTTACAATGTTCCCCAAGAAAGAAACTTGTTGTAATTAAAATTCACATTTTCTGAATTTTCTAAATAGACCCTCCTTTCTCATAGTTTTTAATATAATCATTAGATGATCCTCATTCTCCTAGATACTTTTAGAATACATCAGAATATCATCAATAAAAACTACCAAAAAATTATTAAGGTAGTCCTTAAAGAATCTATTCATCAAACCCATAAATATAGCAGAAGTATTAGTCAATCCAAAGGGCATAACAACAAACTCATAATTCCCATATCTTGATCGGAAGACAATATTTGGAATATCTTCTTTCTTTACCCTCAATTGATAATAACCAGATCAAAGATCAATCTTGGAGAAGAATTGAGCCCCACAAAGCTGGTCAAATAAATCATCAATCCTTGGGAGATATTACTTGTTCTTTACTAGGACCCATTAAGTTCTCTATAATTAATGCATAGCCACATTTATCCATACTTCTTCTTCACAAAGAGAACAAGTGCTCCCCAGAGAGACACATTTGGCTGGATAAATCCCTTCTCCAAAAGATCTTGAAGTTGTTTCTTTAATTCCTCTAGCTCCGCATTTTCCATTCTATACGAGGTCTTTGATATCAGCTTGAATCCAAGCATGAGCTCAATGGATAACTCTACCTCTCTTTCTGGGGAAGTCTAGGTAACTCTTCAGGAAATACATCAATGTATTCTTGAATGATGAAGACATTTTCTATTCTTATACTTTCATTTCCTTCTTCCTCTTCACCGATCATCTCCATAAAGAAGGCTAGGGGAGGTGCTACTTGGAAAAACTCAGGTCGAGATATCTCTCCCTTGAAAATAACTGTAGGTTTTCCATTCAAGACTAATAATATTTCCTTGCTTCTGCATTTGATCTTAGCATTATACATTGAGAGCCAATCCATACCTAGTATAATGTTGAATTCCATCATAGGAATGACTACTAGATTTGCAATGAGATTGTGCTTTCCAAAGTCAATACTAGAGTTTCTATACACTATTGATGCTTGGATAATCCCTCAAAGAGTCTTGACTAATAACTCTACTTCTAGGATTTCAGGTATTGATTCTATATTCTTTGCAAACTTGAATGAAATAAAGGAATGTGTAGAACCAAAACCAAAAAAATTACTTTCTATCTTTGAGAGAACATGAGTGTACCTGCCACCACATCATTTGGAGCTTCTAATTCAGCTGTCGTGATATCAAAAGCACAACCTTGATCCTTTGGCCTATGACAAGGTTGGTGGTGATTCCCCTCCATTATCTTTGGATTTGGCCAGTGATTGGAAAAGTGCCCAAGCTGTCCACACTTATGACATTGGACTTCAGGGTGGGCCTGCGCCATCCTCCCTTTGTCATTAGTGTTGAGAAGTTTAGGCTTCACCTCACTAAGACAGTTCCAAGCTATATGTCCATCTCTTCCACACTTGTAACATTTACCACTCCCAACCAAGAAGTTCCCTGAATGCTTCTCCCCACATTTTTTGCATGTGGAAAGTTGCACTTGATTTCCTCCTCTTCCATGATCAAAGTTCCTCCCTAAGTTTGGATCCAAAGATCTCTTCTTTTCATTCGATTTATGTGACCACTGAATCTTTCCAAACTCCAGTTCAATCTTCATAACACTCCACACTATCTCCTCATAGCTTTCATAGTCTCGATTGACTGGATTCTTCCATAGATGGGGTCTTAGTCCACTAAAGAATCTATAAACCTTTCCATTAGGATCCATAAAAAAGATAGAGGTGTAACGAGAAAATCTTGTAAAGTTCATCTTATAGTTTCCTGCAAATTCATTTTCCTTCTGCTTCAGCTCTAGGAATTTATTCTCCATTTTTGTTTGTATCAAACGAGGGAAATATTTATTAAAAAATATTCCCATAAACTCTTCCCACTTAATAAAATCAATCTCCCTTATTGGATTTGTGTTTTTAATCAGTTTCCACCACGGATCTGCTTCTCCCTCTAAGCGGTAAATAGCAAGGGTGACTTTCTCTTGCTCTGAACATCGGAGTACCGAAAATATCTTTTCTATAGAGCTTTTCCATTGTTCAAAAATAAATGGGTCAATAGATCCACTGAAATAAGGTGGTCATTGATGCATGAAGGACTCAACGGAAATTTTTTCCCTTCGAGGTAAATTTGGTCTCTCAGCTTGATTCAAATTATTGTTCATAACTCGAGTTAGTTGATTCATCATTCTCATGAAGTTTTCCATTCTGATTTCCATTAGAGGGCTGTCAGTGCATGGTCTGTTACGCTTATCATTTACATGGTTCCTCTTATTTCCCACTATTTTTTAAAAGAAGAAAAACTTAGTGAGAAATGTGTTTTTTAAGAATCTTATAATTCTAAAGGAATTTTATGCCTTAAAACATCATGCTTAAATATGTTACTCTTAGCAATAATTTCATTTTTTATATATCCTTCACAATGGTTCATAAAAAGATCATGATTAACCAAACATATCCCCAGGGAGTGTCAAATCAAAAGTGCAGCAAGACCCGTTGTCGTGCACCGGTTCCTGCTTGAGTCTAGCTCAAAGTGGTGTTTTCGGGTGTTACCCCTAGACACATCTGTGCCAGAACAACATCCACTTGTTTGTATCCATACATAGATTTCTTTGCTAAAAAACCACTTACTTAATACTTCACTAAAATACCAGGATGTTTTCCTATATTTAAACTTTTTCCTAGGGTTCTTCCTAAACTTTTCAAATACCAATTTCCAAAAATAACTCAACTATCCTTTGATACCAATTATGGCATCCTACCTTTTTATTACATAACATTTCATTACATTGTATAAATAAACGATCTTTTAAAGTTTAGTTTTCTAGAAATAAGGTGTATAATACATGAAAAATTAAAACATTATTCTAATCCATTTGAAAATCTTCTTCATTGGTTCATCCAAAGTAAAATTACTGCATCTCATAACCTGAGGACTTACATCAAAGGAAAAGGTGAGCATAAGGCCCAATAAGAAAAAGTAAGAGAAACCATTTACAAGTGATCTTGAGAAATATCAATACAAATATGAGGAATATCATTATGGCATGAAAAATGGAACATGATGTATATCATAATAAAAATAATATTAATCATAACATGAAAATGTGGCTACAACATTTAAATAATACATTCATAAGAATATCACCAAAGTTTGTGACCGAGGTGTCATAAAAATTACCAAGGTTATTCACCAAGGTATCGTAAAACACGTCATCTATAGAGATTAATTTCTTTACCCAATACATTGGAGCGCTATTAGAGTGCACCCTTCACATGTATTAATTAATGTGTTCCACATAAATCATAATAAAATAAATTATAAATAACTTGTGAAGAATAAAATAAACAGGATTCATATAAAAAACATAGGGTTTCAAAAGTGCTTAATGACATGATCATTATGTCATTTTTGACCCATGGAAAGGAAATGCGGGTTTCATGTATGTTAATAATAGAATCAAATAAACCATTTTTACATCTAGGTGAATACCACTAGAAAATAAAGAGGTGTGAGTATTCACAAAAAAAAGAGAATTTCTTGAGGAGAAAAGGGAAAATTTGAGAAGTAAATTTTGCATCATAACGGATATAAAACATGGTTTTAGAAAAGGGTAAAATGAGAGGGGACAAGGGTCTCCCATTAATAAAAGACTCTTATTACAGTAATTGTATAAAATAAGGTGGACAAACAGACTTAGTTTGGAAATTGGAAGACATGCCACATAAAAAAGGCAACTTGAATGGAAAAGAGAAGTGAAGATTTCTCTTACCTTGAAGAGTAACTCCTAGATCTTGAGGAATGAAACCTTAGGGTCTTGAGGACATATGGGAGGACTCCTTGAGAGGTAAAACTACCAAATCTTTGTGGAGGATGGATTGTTAGTGAAAGGAAATGGGGAAATGGGGAAATGAGTAACGTCCCTGACCCAGAAGCCACTAAACACCAGTGCTCCAAGCTAGGTCATCACATGACCTCAAGCGCACCTCCCTATATGCCAGAGGTTGTCAAATATCAGTGAGGGTCTAATGAGTCACGTGGGGAGACTATACCCTCTTTACTAGAGTAAGCCGCAACAGAAGACAATATAAATAATGAAAACAATATGAACTACCAATTCAACGAGCATAACTAAGCATTTCCCAAATAGGGTAAAAACCACAAATCAAATACCACCATGCCATTCCATACTAGTAGTGCAAAGTGGAAGAATCCCAAAATAAAACAAATGTCCAAAACTCCAAATGGGTCTCGACTCCAAGTCCAGGTCCTACTCCATGTACATCCTGAGCCCAACTCAACATCTCACAGTAGGGCCTCTTCCCTTGTCCTGACCCACAACCAATAGATCTTCTTGGGTACCCAATGGTGGCCCAAGCAAGGTGAGTACAAAACTCAGTAGGCCACCACCAATGATGTCTACAAAATACCAAGTCTAATAGATAGTGCATGTAAGTACTGAATAAATGGTAAGTAAGCAAGAGATAGTTCATGTGCCATTATTTAACAAGATTCATTTAATTCATGACTAGCAATTATCCCAATTCCATTTCTTATACCATCTTCATTACATAAGCCACATAGATCACAAGTTACATGGGTTAGGCACAAATATCATCTACACAAGGGTCCAAGGCAATTAATCACAGTGCATAGGGGAAATAAAACAAGTCCCTATCTCACTAGGGATACACATATCACATCAATTCATATTCTCACCTTGAAGCATCAGTTCGGGTGGAATGCATCACGTTATAGCAATCTCACAATCCTCACCTCAAAGCATCAGTCCGGGTGGAATACATCACGTTATAGCAATCTCATGGTCCTCACCTCGAAGCATCATCCCGGGTGGAATGCAACCGTTAGGGGAATAGAGCATCAGTCCTCATCCCTAACCCGTGTATTAGGGGTGGAGTTTAGAGCATCAGTCCAACTCCTTCCTCATGTCAACCATGTACTCACCTTGAAGCCTCAGTATGGGTGGATGCAACCGTTAAGGGAATATAGAAGTAGTCCTCATCCCTAACCCGTGCATTAGGGGTGGAGTTTAGAGCATCGTTCCAACTCAACCCATGAGCGTAGAACCTCAGTCAATACCCCACACTACCAAGCCATGTGCACATGCTTATTTATCAAGTCACCACAACCATACCATAACAAAACCAAGCATATTCAATGCCATTGGATATCAATTTATATCCATTCAACCAAATTCCCATTCTCGTGCCTTAACCCATTAGGTGTATTCAACAACCCCTTTGACTTATCCAAATTCATCATTGACCATTCATTAACCCATTTAACCCATTTATCATTTCACAAGAATTTACCCACTTATGCACTCAAAACAAAATTCTCATCACATAACACAATCCCTTCATTACAATCAATAATTTAGGTGAACCACCTAATTCTCATGTATTGACCCATTCCACAATTCATCCCCAATTATCAATTCCCATGCTTATCTCACTAAGCATACTCATGTATAAAGATAACCCCTTAACTTTCTACTTTATCTCACTTAACCCCTTTTTAATCCCACCAACACCCACATAGGTCATCGCCCAACCCATGTGTGTTACTATGACTCTCATTCACACCCCTCAAGCTTAATATCAAATTCACCCTGGGCTCTATGTTCTCACACAACGACCCTATATTTACTTAGCTAAACTCTAAGTCCAGGAACGTGGGCACACCCCATGGGTGGCCCTGACATAGGTCACATCATCCTCTATGCATCCCATGGGGATGATAAGGGTTTCATTAGGTTGTTTAGACACCCTAAACATCACATCACAAAACTTGCACGGCAAACTCTTCACAAGAGGGTAAGAAACAAAACACTACATGAACAAAGCTCTACCAAACTCAAGGGATATAACTTGTAGACCACCTACCTCGAATCCATTGATGAACACTCCCTTAATCATGGCCTTCGATCTGGGCTCAAACACTGCTTGAAGCCCCAACCTAGATCTCACTTGAAAAAGATGGTTTTAGAGCTTCAGAAGGAGATGGAAGAAACCACAAACTCTAATCCACAAAAGAGAAGGAAGGAGATGATTAGACTTACTCAGAGCTTCGATCTGCAACTGAAGGCACTCCAAACGACCAAGAAAAGAGGGATATTGATCCATGATATCTCTTGGGGTACTTGGGGTGTCACTAGGGATGGAGGAGGTGGAATGGAGGAGAAACCCGAAGTGGGTCTTAAAATCACGAGGTGACATTTTTGTAAAATTTTCCAACTTTTCTAGGCCGCACATTTTACCCGCACAGTTTTCCAAACCGTACGCAAACCATGCGACAACTACTGTCCACAAGATGCCACTCCACATGGTTTTCTGGGGATCCCGCATAGTTTTTCCTAACCGTGTGCATACCGTGCGAAGGCTACTATCCGTGAATGGCTGGTCCACACAGTTTACCCGCACGGTTTCACCTAACCGTGCGCAGACCGTGCACCTTGCACTGCTTTCCCCGATTTCTCTTCTCTTCGTACCTCAAGCCCCTGGGGAACCCCCGAGCCCCCACTTGAACATGGGAAACACTTATATAGCCACAAAGGAGAGATCCAAGCCAACAATTAATCGAAAATATACCTTAATAAAATCCAGAACCTTATAAAATGGGCGAGTATTTATAGCAAAAGTGGAGGATTTGTTTATTAATTTTCAAATACAGGCCTTGGAAACCTAGGTTTTGGAAGATACAAAACCATGGGCTTTCCCATGGGGTTTTCCCATGGTTTTTGACATTTGGGAAATATTTTATGTTATTTTAATTCACAAGATTCGATCATCATGGAAAAGTAAATTTTCTAGAAAAATAATGTTTTTAATGTTAATGTTTCCATTTTAGACTTTGGAAAGTAAATTATAGGTTTGGAAATTGATTAAAATCTATTAAAATACTTGATATTAATAAAATAACATATTTTAGGCTGTGGATTGTGTTTAATTAATTATTTTCATCATTATGACATAATTATGAAGTCATTGAACATACAAAAAAACCTCAAACTATATTTTTACTATTCATGAAAAATAAAGTATTTTAGAAAATTCTCATAAATTCACATTAACCTAATTTTGATGTACTGATTTCAAAAATGATGTTTATTTTATCATAATAATTCTCTAAATATGAGAATTTTAACTTTTAAATATAAAAATCCTTATTTATTAAAAATAATAGTTGGTTGAAAATGCATAGTAAAATTTCTAACACCTAAAAATTTTAAAAATTATTTTATCATTTATATTTAAATATTTTTTTTATCATATAATTTCATTAAAATAAGTATTATTCATAATACATTAGTTTATTATAAAGATTTATATATTTTTAAAAAAGTACAATTTGGGTCTGAAAAGTCAATTTATCAAATTCGTCATATATTTTATTAAGTAAAACAAGTCTTAAAATGAAATTGATGGAATAAAAATTTTATAAATACAATGGAATTAGATTTTAATTAATTATGGTCTCAACACATAACCCCTTATAACACCTGCATACGACTTAAGGGTAAGGTGTGCAATAGTGATATATTTATGGGGTGACTCGGTTAACATCAACCGAGTGGTAATTTCCACTAACTTGAACTTCTCCTATAAGTGATTTCATTCTAGCTTCACTTATTGAATCTTGGCTTGAGTTTGGTCAAGAGAGAACCCTAGTTATGCTACATCCCTCCCAAGTTCTTACAGATGAGCTTCATATGACACAACCCTATTAGTTGAGGCCACCGTTTCTCATTTCTGCACTAATTGTTATTTATTATTTCTACTTATAAACACAAATTATATTGTAAAAAATATTATTACCAAGAGTATAGTTTCTAATAGTCATATTCACCAAAAATCATATTTGACTGACGATCGAGTAATGATTGAATCCTAATGGTCACATTTCCCTTTATACTCACTTCATTATTAAAGAGATATAGTTTTGTTGAGTTTAACATAATATGACACACATTTTATCAAGAAATAAAATATAATTTAAAAAGTTGGGGTCGTTACACTAATCAACCAGACACACAAATAATTTTTCGATGAATTTTGGCTTTAGAAATAATCTCACTAGTTGGGTGGGTAAATTTTAGAATCACACTAAAAAATTTATAAATACAAGTAAATTTAATAAAAAGAAATAGATTTATAAAATAAAAATTATTTATATTAAAAACATCAATCAAAATGTGAACGAAAATGATACCATTAATTTCAGCATGATGAGGTTTTAAGTTCGGAATACGGTTAATTTTTTAAAAGGATTTTTTAATTTTTTTTATAAAAAGGGATAGGGTATGGAGTATTTTAAAAAATGGGTCCAAATAATCATGAACCCCATTCACACTTCTTATTTTGATAGAGAAGCGTGAACAATGTTCACGATTCTTGCTCTCTGCCAAAGAGACGTGAACTCCGTTCACAACTCTTTGTATATATATATATACACTATTAATTTGATATAATATTTATTATTAATATTAATTTCTATGAATATTCTTTATAAACATTTGTTAAATTTTTATTGATATAAAATATTGCCAGTTTATTGATAAATAATATATTTATCAATAATGAATTATATTATTTATTATTAATCCATATTATATAATTATGTTATTAATTAATTAATAGTAAAAAAACAATATTTATAAGATTTTAATTATAAATCCTTGTTTGTTTTTTTTTGATATAATTATTATTAATATATTAATATTTTTCTAAATTATCAATTGCATTATTTTTTATTAATTAATAATAGATTATTATGTTATTAATATAATTAATAACATTATAGTTAATATTTTTTATAATAAGGTAAATAAAATAAATTGTATTTAGAAATATATTTAATAATTAATAATTATTAATATATTATGTTGTATTATAAATAATCACTTATATAAAAAATAAGATAATATTTATTATTAATATTAATTATACTTATAGAATTGAAAATAATAATAATAATAATATTTAATAATTAATTTAATATGATTATTTAATATATTAATACTTAGTATTATAATCCATATTATATATAATAAATAATTATCTTAAATTAGTTATTAAATTTTAATAATATTTATTGAATTCAAAATAATAATATTATTAATATTTAATAATAAATTTAAGAATATTATTTATTATACATAATATGGATAATAATACTAAGTATTAATATAAATAACAAATAGTAATTATTAGTATTACCAATGTAGTTATTAATATTAATGCTTCTTATTTGTTGAAAATTATTTGAATGAATTTCCAATTATATCAATTAATTTATTTATGCAACGTTATGTAATATATTAGTATGTTTTAAAATAATGTATAAATAATGATTTTAAAAACATACAACATGTATCATCAATCTAATCTACGTCTATGGTCTGGATGCTCCCCGATGCTAGAGCCAGATGTATATATGATATGTCCACGTTGTGTCTGTCTATGTCTTTGCTATGACGTATGCTTCTCCTGTATATCATCGTTGCACCTGCCTCCACATCATCCGGCGTGGCAGACGGTGGGTGTACATATTCACTGCCTGTACCTTGTCCCGCGTCTAAGGATAGTGACTTCTGGCTGGAACTTTCTCTAACATATGAACAAGATGGCTGTTGTGCTACATATGTCTGCGAATCAAAGGCTAATAAAGTGTGCAACACATACCAATGGACATCTATTTGTGCAACAAAATCTAACATGCTAATAGCCACTATCTGTGTCTATGCCTCTGGTTGTGGCTGTGGCTCATATGTTGTAGGAGCTGGAGGAGCATTTGATTGATCATGATAAACACCCTCCTCCTGTGTCACATATGCATCCATAGTAAGGTCGTCACCCTTGACACATATATATCAGGCTCAGTAGCCTTAGAATCATATGGAAGGTCAAAGAAAATCTCATGATAAATTTCATCTATGAGAGGTACCAAATCTATCACAGCTCTATGAAAATATGCTTGGTCAAATGCCCCTCCCTCTACCAGATCAGAGATGTGAAGGGGGTGGGGGATACAAGCATCCTACGAAAACAAATTTTGTTGTTAAGTAATGTTAATAAAAAATATGTTCAATAGTTGAAGAAAAAATTATTACCGAGTCATGATAACCCCATTCATGTCACGTAAGAAATATGAATGGGGACATGTGGTACTAGGGTGCATAATCTAGCTGATCGAATGAATGCATACATACTATGTCCGCCCCTCATAATCAGGACTCACATCATCTATCCCACAGGTCAATATATCATGCATGATATCTCCTCTATTCAAAGTCTCTATTCCCTAACATCTTCAAGGAATGAAGTGAAGGAAACTATCTGGACGGTGTAGAAATGGGATGATAGAATTCAAACTGCCTCATAACCCTATCAATATGATGACACTCAATAATATGAAAATGAATCAAAGGAACGATGCAGGAGCTGACAGCAAGAATCATTGTACAATACGATGGGAGACTCTGGATGATATCCTCAGTATATGGAATCCATGAAATCTAAAAAAATGAAGAATCAATTAATAAATAAAGACATGTATAGTAAAGAATAAATATTTAACTATATAAATAATAACCACTTACGTCGTCTGGCCAAAGATTGTCCAGCATAAGTTTGTAAGCATGGATATTGTGTCTAGCTATATCTAAATATCAATGTGCCTGAATTCACCTATAGATAACTTTTTTTATACTTATATTTCATAATATAAAGTTATACATTTGATTTAGATATTAGAAGGAAGGAATAACATACAATCATCCACACAGAGACCCTGCTACAATATCATCAGACAATAGCACATGAGCATGTGTACCTAAGTGAGGTATGTGCTCTCATACCCACATTTGTATAAGAATAATGCATCCCGTGATCTGTATCTTATTGACGATACATGCACTACATAACACCATGTATGTATATGCGAGACATACAGACCCCCATCTATACCAGTCTGCTTGGTCCAAGTTCTCCAATAAAGGCAAATAAATCAAATTTACAAATTTAGTAGAATGATCAATGAATATCGTGCCACCGATCAGCCTAAAAATGTATGCATGTGAAAATACCAACACAATGATCTCACTGGAATCATCTACTAGATGATAAAAGTGATGGTTTATCCATGACATGCGTAATATACTATCGAAGATGGAACTTCCATTTTCATGGACCTTAATGCCTAGTAATATGTGAACCATCTCAAACCAATCTACTCTGAATCGATCTATCACAACCGCACTGTCGATGGGGAGACCCAACATAATGGACACATCCTGGAGTGTAATAGTCATATCCCCCTCTGTAAAATAGAGTGTATGTATCTCTGGACTCCATCTCTCTACGAGCGCAACAATGAGTTGATGATTGGTAAATGTGAAGTCGCATATTTCTACGCCATAAAAATCAACACGATGAAGATGGGGGATGATAGTGGGAGGCAGTGCAACATGATGGAAATGATGATATATCCATACAACAAACACTGGACGTCCCTCTAAAACCATCCGTGAAACACGCCTATCCTAGAATGTGAGCAATGGAGGACCTTCCATTAGTACATTTGATATCATTATTACTTTTTTATAGTCAATTCAATAAAATTTATACACTTTAAAAAGAACTACAATAAGAAAAATGAGGTAGAAAATTAGCACGTATAATTCAGTATTATGATGAAAATAGAGGTAAACAAATATATGTGACCAATGTTGTTGGTTTAGTCTATCAATTTCTTATTTTATGGATCTCTAATGAAGTTTAATTTATTCAAAATATTTTTATGTAAATCACATGTGATGAAAAACCTACATAGAACATGTGGTTACATGATATATTTTATCACCATGTGAATTGAAGTACAAATTTAGAGACAACTCATTTAGAGGCTAGGCCTCTGTTTATTCATATTCATTGTATGTTTATTTTTTAACAGCTATAGTATCACAAAATTATTTTTGATTGAATCAAAAAATGAAACAAACCAGAGTTGAAACAGGTCAGGAATGGAGCAAGTCATAAATAAAAGGATTCATTAATGAAAAGTCTACATATAAAAAAATATACACATTCATAATAAAATACATAGACTCAATCATGGATGATGGGAAGTGGAGCTCTATCCTGTTACTTGGAAAAATCTCTAAAGAGTATGCCCTTCTGCATGACAAATGCTACATTGTAGTCCCCATCCCCATTGTCGAGGTTAATCCATCTCATTTCTGATTTGAGTAGACTTTGGTCTTCCCTAGGGGCGCAATCTAGTAATATAAAGCTAATAATTAAAAAACAGAAATGAAAAAAATCATAAACAAAGAAGAACCAAAATAAAAAACCTAGAAATATCAAGGATAACAGTCAGTTGATCAGCATACAAAGTGATATAATGAAAGTCACCAATAGGCATCCAAGGTGTACTATAACAGTTAACCAGAGTGCTCACGTGATACACCAGGTAAATATAGGGCCCCCATGATATGTTCATCAATGCACGAGATGCAACAACATGTGCATGGGGATATATTAATGCTTGGAAGTTACCGAATCACAGTACCTGCTATCCAATATGACTACCAGCACTCGACCACTATTGAAGTAATTGATTGACCAACCCTCAGTTTCCCATTAACATTCAGGATATTGAATATGTTGATATGTTATTGAAGTAATTGATTTATCATCCCTCAGTTTTAACTGACTACAAAACTTCTTGTGAATTTCATCCAATGTCACACAATCAATAATATTTTCCACTCTTGAAGGTGGAAAACTATAGCTAAAACCCTTATCGGTATAAATTACCTCACCGTTGTAATATATTTTCAAAGGAATGATTACCTAGAAAAAATAATTAATAAAATATTATATACTACATCATAAAATGTGTAAATTTTGTAAATTGGTTATGATTAAATAATTGATTTGATATTGATACTTTTTCCACGGATTGGTTTATCATTATTTGATAAACTAACTAAAACCTATGGGGGTTACTTATGCATCTATTGTCTCATATTTCATCTACCATTAGTATCTTCTTAGGTATGTTGTAAAAATCTAGCTTCAAAAAACAACACTTCTTATTGAACACCATTTTATTACAATGATACTCACATGCAAGTGAGGGGTCTATGGGTTTCAGTTAAATAATTTTTTTTAATTGAATACGTAGGTACTTACATACTTAGAGAGAGAGATGACACACAAGTCATCAATGAGGAAAACAAAATGAAATTATTACAAATTATATTAATGAAAAAACAGTACATGAAACTTCAATCATACATTGGTCAGTCATCTCAAGTTCATACAATTATTTAAAATTAAATAACCAGGTAAAAAAAACACAACATGCAATTTCAATCATACATTATACGGGCATCTCAAGATCAGTAAACATTCTATATTACTAAAATGTTTGTTTGAGATATTTATTATGTTCTAAATTTTGTCACTTTACTTACTATATTTAATAAATAATATATATATATATATATACATCTATTTATATTCATACTTTCACAAATATTTGTCATTGTTACATGTGAAAAACTATAAATAAAACCTTAATAGATACAAATAACCTCATTGTTGAAGTATATTGATGGTGATATTATAACCAAAGAAAATTTAATAAAATGTTATATATTTTTATACCACATCATCAAATGTTTCATAAATTTTAATTACTTATGAATAAATAACCATGACTTGATCTTGAGACTTATTCTATGGATTAGTTTATCATTATTTGATAAACTAACCAAAACATATGGGAAAAATTTTAGAGTCTCTATTATCGCATATTTCAGCAACCACAAATCTCCTTTCAAACAATAATGCCTCTTGTTGAACACCTCTTATCGAACACATTTTTATTACAAAGTTATTCACATGAAAGTGATGGGGTCTAGGGGTATGAAATACATAACATTTTTAGGCATACATGCAGGTCCTTACATACTTAGAGAGGGATGACTCGCAGGTCATCAACGCGGAAAAGAAAATGAAATTATTACAAATTATATAACCACATACACAAAAAAAAAGACATGCAATTTCAATTATGCATTGGTTGGTCATCTCAAGATCAGTCATCACACGATACTCTTAACATGTTTTTTTGTATACTTATTATGTTCTAAATATTATATAACTTTACCTATAACTAGATGTAATATATAATAAATATCTACATCTACTTTCCAAAATTTCAACTTTTCAACGTGTGTATGTATATATATATATATATATATTTAATAATAGATTTTATTAAATTTAATTAATAAAATTTATATAATTTATACTTACATAATAACCATTAAAATACTATACACTTATGTTATTTTAAATTTTCTAAAATTGAATATGTATATATAATATTTTTGACATTCTTCTACTTTCCAAAATATAAGTAATTATATTTTATACTTTATTACTTGGAAGAATAATTATTTATACTTAATATAATTTAAATTTATTAATTAAAATTATTATTTATAGTAAATAAAAGTAATATAATTTACACTTACATAATAAACATTAAACTATTATAAACTAATGTTATTTTCAATTTTATAAAATTACATATGTATATATAAATTTTTTGTCAAACTTCTACTTTCCAAAATTTAGTTAATTATATTTTATACTTTATTACTCGGAATAATAATTATTCATACTTAATATAACTTACACTTACATAATAACCATTAAAATACTACAAACTTATGTTATTTTAAGTTTTATAAAATTACACATGTATATATAATTTTTTTCTTCATATTTATACTTTCCAAAATTTAAATAATTATATTTCATACTTTATTACTTGAAATAATAATTATTTATACTTAATATAATTTTAAATTATTATTTACAATAATTATTTTATACCATTAAAAAATAATAATATTATATATAAATATTAATAAATTTAAATATGATACTTAATATAACAAATATATTTTTAATAATATATTTTTAATAAAATGTTTAGCTAATTACCTATGTTTATAGAATATTATGATTTAAATTTATGTTTCTTTAAATATAACATATTTGATATACATATAAATCCATTCAAATCTAATTACTCACTATTTAAATTACAAATATATAATTTTTTTAAAACAATATTATTTCCCTAAATGTAAATTACATTTTATACATACCATTTAATTTACATAAACACCATATTTAAATTTAGTAAACATTCAATATAAATTATATCATACAAAAAATACCAAAGGAAAATAATTTATACATCCATACATTCATACATCCATACATATTAAATAAATAAATAATACAAAAATAAATAAATAAAAGAAATTAGATAATTAAAATTTTAATTTGAAATTTTACCATCTTAAAAGTGACAAAGATATGTTAAGAAAGAATTCCAAGAGGGCTTCACAACAAAACCTAGAGGAGAATAATGAAAATTGGATGGGGGAGGTGTTGTGGAAAATGTCGGGAGCAACAAAGTGAAACACAGATCACATAAGAGTAAAAGGGAAAAAATAGAAGAATGAGAACACAGAGATTTATGTGGTTCGGGAATAATCCCTATGTCCACAAAGAGGCAAAACTTTCATTATATGCCGGGAGCACAATTACAAGGAGAGAATCAAAGTTTCTAACAAGGAACCCTAGCTCAAAATAGGCTATAAAAGGAGGAAGAGGATTCTCTATTCCACCAACCACACAAGAAGTCCACATCACTACAGTGAAAGGCGGCCACCCAAGTCAAAAAAGCTACAATGGCTACTAGCTAGAAGTTTAAGGAGCTATAGTGAATGGCGGCCGGAAGTCCATGTCGCTATAGTGCCCTGTCGGTGTCATTTGGTCAGCTATGCTATAAAGTTCATCATTGCTACAACCCCCCAAAATTTGGGTCGGGGACCTTTATCCCCCGGACCCTCGGAGTAGGGGCACATTGCCCCTGCAACCCCCAACAATCTCACTATAGAGCTCGACCCACAAAGGTTACGGCCTAGTACGCAGTATGGGCCAGAAGCATTCAACCTAACAACATCCAAAATGTATTGGGATACACCAAACCAATAGGAGACACATCCTTTTATAGAAAATAGGAAAGAGTAGGCGTGAACCCTATTTACACCTCCTTCATAAACATATGTGAAGGAAGCATGAATGAGGTTCACACTTCTCCATAACTTTTTTTTGGAAATATCCCCAACCCTATCCCTTTTTTTAATTTTTTTTAAAACCCATTTAAAAAATTAGTCTCAGAATAGCCTTTACTTTTTCAGGTTATTATACGTTGTGATGGTCCACAAATAAAAAATAGAATAAGGTTGTGTAAGTGAATAAATGAAAAATGAAAAGAATTTTTAAAAATTCTTTATAGGGTAGAGGCAACTAATGGTGTGTGTATTGAAAAAATATACATGAATTATAATCATAAAAAATGATAATATAATCATGCATAATCAAAATATATATAAATCATGATCAGAGTATGCCATAAAAATGTCAGTTATTGCATGACCTCTGAGGAAACAGTATCAGCCTCCTCTGGCATAATGGCAGGTACAGAGTCATAAAAAAGAGCATATATTGGGAGATGCTTGGTCTCTTGTGTGGTATATAAAAGTTTCTCAACAAAAGTAATCCATAGAGTCCCACACAATTACTGGAGTGTGAATATTCATATCTCTACCAGGTATTGCTATGATGAGATCAGTTTCATTGACAGTTCAAGAATATCTATGAATGAAAAAAAGGCTAGTACTACCACTTGTTCAGGTGTGTTAAGTGGATGAGCATTTCCACCTTCTGGTCTACGTGTCTATCCATGAAAACTAGTATGGAAGACATATTATTGATATAAAACATGACAATATAAGTGGATGGATGGTCATAAGGTGGTGGATGTGTGATAAAATATAAAAAATAGAAGGTGAAGGCATGGAAGATGTAGGGGTTTTCTGGTGTTGGGGTGGATATATATGATTAGAAATATCTCTAGGGATATCAATCTTTGAATTCACTTACACCACTATCAGTGGGTCCCTTGGGAGAAAATAAATGTTCCTGGATTTCTATACCATGTCTTTGTGGTAAAGCTTGAGATAATTCATTTGTTGAGTATGCCTAGATTCTCATGGGGGTGAAAATATATGTTAAACACTCCCATGTGATGTGACAATGGAGTGGAATAGAAAGAAGTGTCTAATCTACCTTATGATTGGTGAAAATTGCAATGACCCTATCTCGGTTCACTATGAATAGTAACTAGATAGGGTTGCTATAGGACTAGAGGTGGGCCTCCTTGTATAGTAGAGGCTTCTGACTAGTAGAGGGGGTCTAAGGTAGTACCATGGGGAGAATATACCTATAAACTAAAATGAAAAACAACATAAAAATAAACAAAAAATCATCCACAATAGAAAATACTCAGATTATACAGAAGAAATAAACATAATCATTAATTATACACAAATAAAAAAAATCATATATTCATACATCCCAGACGGATCGTCCATCAAATTGATCACATATAAACAAATAAATAAGAGAAATAAACTATATTGAGGTTATACTATATCCTCAAGACTCACTTCATTCCAATATCCAATTACTTCTGAGTTATCCCTCTCGATCATGTAACACTGGGCCTCTACCCAACTTGAACCCGCAATCAGTGAAATCTGCTTGGGTACGTAAGTGTTATGACCGCCCGAGTAGGGTGTGAGTACAACTTAGTAGGAAACCGCCAACGCAGTTTCATGCATAACCAGTAAAAGAAATTTATATTCATATGACATGCTCAGATGAATAAATAAATAAATGTAAAAACATAAATAAATAACCACTATTAATCCTCGGGTCCTATATAACACCCGATATTGACCCAAACCTGCTTCGGCTAGTTCCATGGTGTCTTTGAGTATTCCAAATATTATGCCAACAAATAATTGGTGAAAAAACCAACCCCTAGGAGGTTATCCTGGGTAGTCCATAGTATTATGAATAAAGATGATCCATGGAGGGATGACCCTAGATGATCCAATTATAGCATCAGTCTCCACAACTGATTCCTAGGGGGTGACCCTAGTAAATCTAGTAACATAAAGCTCCAAAACTGATTCCTAGGGGGATGACCCTAGGCTTTCCAGTAATATCAATCCCTATAGCTGATTCCTATGGGGATAATCCTTGAAAATCTAGTAATGACATTAGCTGATTCCTAGGGGGTGACCCTAGGAAATATCTTAACATCAAGCTCCACAACCAATTCCTTGGGGGATGAACCTAGGAAATCCAAAAATATCAGGCCCCATAACCAATTACTAAGGGGATAATCCTTGGAAATCCAATAATGGAATCATCATCCATAACTTATTCCTAGGGGGATGACCCTATGCAATCCATATAGACATAAATGGTCAAATCCCAGTGTCTTGGGAATATAATCTTATTCGGAAACTTAGGGGATTTCCCTTTCGGGAAAACACGTTTCATATTAGTAGGCATACAACTGATTCCTAGGGGGAAGACCCTAAGAAATATATAGTATCCATATCAATAATCAATTCATAGGTGGATGAACTTAGGAAACCCAATAATATTAGTTCTTTTGAAAACTTAGTGTATTTCCCTTCCAGGAAAACTTGTCATATAGTAACATGATCAAGGCCGAACCCCAGTTGATATCCTAGGTGTTCCATAGTCATCAGGTGCAAATGTTGAACCCTAAGAGGCATGTTGGATTGGTATACCTCGATTGTCTTTAGATGTTGTTGGACTAAATTGTTGTGGCCCATACTGCGCACAAAGCAGCAACTCCGTGGGTTAAGCTTCATATTGAGTTCATTGGGGGTTACATGGGGAAACACGCCCCTTCTATGGGGGATAGGGGGCCGAAGGCCCCCAACCCAAATTTTCGAGTACTGTAGTAACTCCGACCAACTATAGCAGAGCTGACCAATTAACCTGACATGGAACTATATCAGTGAAGACTTTGAAAGGACTACTATACCAGGTCAGACTTTGGAGATAGCAGTACTGCAACTTTGAATACATCCAGTCATCGACCACTATAGCCACTTGGACTTTGGAAGTCATGGCACTATAGCGATGTAGACTTCCATCCACCTTTAAGTGTAGCATAAAATACTTTCTATGCAGTTGGTGGAATAGTGATTTATCTTCTTTATTAGACTATTTTGGGCTAGGGTTTCTATGTGTTAGAAAATCTGAGATACTCATTGTAATTGTGCTCCCAAAACTATTAAAAGTTTTTCCTCTCTATGGACATAGGGATCATTTCCTGAACCACATAGATATTTGTGTCCTATGTGATTATTTATTCTATATTTTCTTCATCTAAAAATATATTCTATCATTGCAACTCCTAGTGTTTCCAAAAAAATTAGTATTAGAGCTTGAGTTTGAAATTATCAAATTGAACGATGGACATAGAATAAGGAAAGGTGAATATCGATCACTTCGATGGAACTGAATTTAGTTACTGGATGATGAATATCTAGGATTATATTTATCATAAAAAGATGAATTTGCTACTTCTAGGTTTAAATCCAATGAACATGGAGTAGTCAGAGTGAGAGCTTCTGGATCAAAAGGTTCTGGGAATTGTGCATCTTATGTTGGAAAAAACCTAGCGTTCAAAATTTAAGAGGAGAAGACAATGATTGGGTTGATGAAATCTCTCGTGAATATGTATGATAATCCTTCTACGACAAACAAAGTGCACTTGATGTAATGATTGTTCAATATGAAAATGGATGAGGGGATAATTGGTTCATATCACATCAACAAATTCAACACCATCATAAGTCAGTTGACATTGGTGGAAATTACTCTTGGTGATTAGGTATGTGCACTAGTTTTACTATCTTCATTACCTGATAGTTGGGAAGCGACTGTAATAGTTGTGAGAAGTTATTTAGGGAATACCAAGCTAGTTATGAAGGATGTATGAGACATGATACTTAGTGAGGATATTCAAAGAAGACAATCAGTCAGTTTCTATGGTTCTTCTCTGAATGTAGAAGGAAGGGGAAGATATGAACAATGGAAAATTGTAGAGGATGATAAAAGACAAGAAGAAAGAGAAGAGACAAAGAAAAGGGGGATAGTCCTACCTACTAGACTTACAGGAAGAA
Organism: Viscum album; assembly: GCA_963277665.1. Taxonomy (NCBI): domain Eukaryota; kingdom Viridiplantae; phylum Streptophyta; class Magnoliopsida; order Santalales; family Viscaceae; genus Viscum; species Viscum album. The sequence continues at coordinate 1,495,472,118 of OY728159.1, forward strand.
AGGACACATCAAGAAAGAGTGTAGAGAAAAAAAGAAGGCACCGAAAACCAGTGGATAAAACACGATGACTGAAGGAACTGATGATGTGTTTCTGCTGATCATGGATAACCCTATAAAGTCTTGTATTTTAGACTAAGGGGAATCTTTCCATTCCACATCAAATAAGGGTTTCCTGAACAATTTTTTTTCTAGAAATTTTGGCAATGTACGTCTTGCTGACAATGAACCCTTACAGATCACGGGGAAGGGAGATGCATAGATCAAGACCAAAAGTGTGATTCTCCTAGTTTTGGAAAATTTGAGGTATATCCTTGTTTTAAGAAGAAATCCTATTTCCATTGGGCAGCTTGATGATGCAGGTTTCAGTACCACATTAACTGGTGGTGCTTGGAATATTACCAAGGGAGCCATGATCATAGCTATGGGAGAAAAGAATGATACCTTGTACAACATGAAAAAAACAAGGATGAACATTCTTGCATCATTAAATTTTTTAGGGGATTCAAAACTATGGAACTATAGGATAGGCCACATGAGTGAGAAATTGATGAATGTGTTGGAAATAAAAGGACTGATACTAGAGCTAAAATTAGTGGATGTTGGATTTTGTGGAGATTGTATTTTTAGAAAGAAGAAGAAGTTTTATTTTGCAAAAGGAGGCAGAACACTGAAGGCTAAGAAGATGGACTGGGTGCACATATATGTTTGGGGACCTACACTAGTACATTACCTTGGAGAGTCATAATGTTATGTGGAATTTATTGATGACTCAACAAGAATGACATAAGTTTACTTTCTAAAAAGAAAATATGATGTGCTTAAGATTTTTTAGAAGTGGAAGATCAAGGTGGAGAATGAGTCATGATCAAATCTAAAATGTTTGAGGTATGAAAATGGTGGAGATTATGGAATTCAGGAGTTTAGAAAATTCTATTCCAATAATGGAATTTAGTGGGAGAAGAATACCCCAGGAACACCAAAACAAAATGGTGTAGTTGAAGCCGCTTCGGCGGTGGCATAATGGTAAGGGAGAAGGTTCATAGAAATGATGTTTCTTTGGAGGTACAAGTTTCAAATATCAGGAGCCCGCTCTTGGGGGGATTTTCACCTCCCCTTCCCCATTTGCCTTGTCAAGTCACCCAATGCTAAATCAGGTGGGAAGAAGGGTGAAACCCACCTAGATGACAGATTTCTGGGTCGACCCATAAATGATCTGGTTGTCACCCTTTGAGACACTCTTCTATCTTAGCTATAAAAAACTCCTCCCCAGATAGATATATCTCTAGAGTGATCCCTTTTTGGGGAGGGGGTTCCTATAGTGGAGGGTTTGAAAAGGACACTCATGGGGATTTCATTTTTAAAAAAGATAATGGTGTAGATAAAAGGATGAATATGACACTGAATGAACATGCCAATAGCATGAGTCTACACTCGGGGTTACCCAAGACCTTCTGGGATGATTCAGTGAACCTAGAAACATATCTCATCAATATGATTCCATTTATACCAATTGGAGAATGTATAACCAAAGTGATCTTATCTGGTAAGAATGTAATACTATCAAATTTACGAGTCTTTGATAGTTTGGAATATATACATATTAATGATAATGTAAGGGAAAATCTTGATTCTAAGTACAAACCATGCTTCTTCATTAGCTATGGTGCTAATGAGTTTGGTTATCACTTTTGGGATGATCTAAATAAGATGATCCTCAGGATCCAGAATTCGATATTTAATGAAGTTGTGATGTACAAGGATCACCATGCAGCTGAATATGAAAACGGTAACAAAGAATCAGAGTGAAAAAGATCAAGTGAAGCATAAAGGTGTACCTAAGCATGATACCCTGGAATTGGTGGATCCTACTCCTCAAGTGGAGTTGAGGAGATAAATAGGGATGAGAAGGCCTATTAATAGTTATTAACCATCCTTAAATTATTTGTTATTGACTAACGGTGGAGAACCAAAATGATTTGAAGAGGTAATGCGGTTGAAGGAGCTGAGAAAGCAGGAGTTGGCCATGAAGGAAGAAATTTCTTCATTACATGACAATAATATTTGGGAGTTGACACATCTCCCACAAGGGAAGAAATAATTGCAGAACAAATGTGTGTACCGAGTCAAGGAAGAACATGATGAAAAGAGGAGGTTCAAGGCAAGTTTGGTGGTGAAATGATTTGAATATAAGGAGGGAGTGTATTTCAATGAAATTTTTTCACCTATAGTGAAGCTTACCACCATCTGGGTGGTTCTCAGCATTGTGGAATCAGAAGACCAGTATCTTGAGAAGATTGGTGTGAAGAAGACTTTCCTTCATGGAGATCTAAAGGAGGACATCTATATGTAGTATCCAAATGGATATGTTGAGTCTGACAAGGAAGACATGGTGTGCAAACTCCATAAGAGCTTGTATTGGTTGAAGCAGACACCCAGGCAATGAAACAACTTTTTTTTATGCATTCTTGACTAAAAATGCATAAAAATGATTTTGAATGGATTAATATTGATACATAAAGTATTTTGGTGATGAATATATTATATTTCTTCTGTATGTGGATTAAATTCTCATTATAGGATCATGTATGAAGAGGATTGATGAGCTGAAAGGGAAGTTGGATGAGAAGTTTGAAATAAAGGATCTTGGAGAAGATAGAAATATTTTGGGGATGAAGATCAAGAGAGATAATGTAGTAGAAACCTTAATGTTATCACTAACTGACTATATTGAAAAGGTTTTTAGAAGATTCAGTATGATGGAATCAAATTTATTCTCTATTCCCCTGGAGGTCCATTTCAAACTATCAAGGGAGAAATCACTAAATATATAAGAATAGGTTGAGTACATGGAAAAGTTTCCATATGCATCAGCTATTGGAAGCCTGATGTATGTCATGGTCTGCACTCGACCTGAAATTTCTCATGTGGTGGGATTTGTAAGAAGGTACATGTCTAACCTTGGAAAGCAACATTGGAAAGCTATGAAGTGGACACTGTGGTATTTGAAGGGTAACAAGGAGGTATCTCTGTGCTTTGGGAAAGGAAATTCATTGCAGGGGTATGTGGATGTTGACCTTAGAGGTGATGTAAATAGCAGGAGGAGTACTATAGGTTATGTATTTACCTGTGGAGGAACTAAAATAAGATGGATATCACAATTATAGAAGGTGTTGGCTTTATCCACTACAGAGGCAGAATACATTTATGTAATAGAATATGGGAAAGAGTTGGTTTGGTTGAAGAACTTCATGAATGATTAGGGAAGAAAAAAATACAAGAATACATTACATTATGATAGTCAGAGTGTTATACATATTTCAAAGAACCCAGTGTTTCATGCCCATATGAAACAAATTCAGTTGAAGTATCATTTCATCAAAGGTTTGATATAGCATTGGTTGCTGACATTGTAGAAGATTTGTGGAACAAATAGTTTGACAAACATATTGATGAAGCCAATGATAATATAGAAGTTGAGGCACTCTTGTGACTCTATTAGTATCCACTAATGAATAGATGATGAGAGGCATAATATGGGAGAACACCATGGGAGTACAAAAGGAAAACAATTGGTATTTCATGAATTGTCAGCTTGAAATTAAAGTTGTGAATGGAAATCATACCACTGGTGAGTGAAGAAGAGGAGGATCTAAGATTAAGTAAGTTTTCTAAGTCAGTCACATCAGAGAAGGTTAATGTATTGGATCAAGATCCAAGTGAGATATTATTGGATTGTTATAGACCGATACTCTTTGGATGTTGTTGGGATGAATATTTGTGGCCCATACTACACACCAGGATGAAACTATGTGGGTTGAGATCTACAATGAGATAATTGGGGGTTGTAGGGGGAAACGCAGCCCTGCTCAGAGGGACCGGGGGTCAAAGGCCCCCAACCCAAATTTTGGGGCACTGTAGAAACTCTGACCAACTATATTAGAGTTGAATGACTAACACCGACAGGGCACTCTAGCAGTATAGGATTTGGAAGACTACTATAGTAGGTTATACTTTAGATAAAATAGTACTGTAGCTCTGCAGACTTCCAGCTACTGGTCACAGTAGCATAATGGACTTGGGTGGCCATGTTACTATAATGCAGACTTTCACTTAGCCCAACAGACTTTTTGTGCAGTTGATGGAATAGTGCTTCAACTTCTTTATTAGCATATTTTGAGCTAGGGTTTCTTTATGTTAGAAAATCTGAGATACTATCTATAATTGTGCTCCCAAAACTAGTGAAATTTATACCTCTCAATGTATGTAGGGATAATTTCCCGAACCATGTAAATCTTTATGCCCTATGTGATTCTTTATTATATCTTTTCTTCATATGAAAACCTATTTTTTCATTGTGACTCCTGACATTTATGCAACAAGGAAATATTGGGTGTTCCATAACAATAGGAATGAAGTCCAGATCTAAGGAGATCATACAAGTCATCCCATGTATGTAAATACATATCAGAGGGTAGTACATTCCTCCTATTCATTATAGATATCAGAACTTGTAATGGTTGGCCATCTACACAACCTATCTTGCATGATCATGGTCAAACTCTCAAGAACACAACCAATAAATATCACCACATCCATAAAAATATTACATAATAGATTTTGGTTCTAAGGTGACACCTGGAATCATCACTACCCATTTCCCAAACACACCCTCTCAGGGGTCAATGTATCACTGAGGTAGCCACCTGGGACCCCTAGTTCACAACTCTACCAGGACACCCCACATGGGTTCCTCTATCACGTTCTCATCTCTCGAGCCAACACCCATCACTTAGAGGGAATAATCTCCCTCGGTATCATCATAGTCATATTAAGGCATCATTTGACTCCTAAGAAAGCTTCAAAGGCATCACCCTCAAGAGAAGGAAAAAGGCCCATCTGCATTCCCAAGTCCTTCCTAGGTTGGTCCACTCACTCAACCCATCTATCAATCTCCATAGGGTCTCAGTGGGGGAGGAACACTCATTCTATGATAATCTCATCTATCCCTTAGGCTATAAAGAATCTCAAGATTATCACATGGACCAATTGGGAAAATTAGTCTCGATTTATCACTTCTACCTGGAGGTCACCAAGGGCACCTAACACTATGGTCATTGCAATTAATAAGTTCATTTACATGAAACCCATATGAGACCAAGTTTCACATGAAGCACATGTGTAATCAAGGCCTCAACCATTAGTGGCTAAGGCAAGTAATCCAGTGCATAAGGGTCCATCATGGAACACTTTATTGAATTCATCGAGGCATTTCAATTTAAATAAAAAAATAATTTATATTAAAATGGTAAGTCACTCTTATCATAAAGACTACATATCACATCCCATATATAAATAAACAAAATAAAATACCATAGTGTTATATACATAGGATTTCCTGCCTCAAACAGAGAGCCATTCCCTTTTTAAAAGCATGCTCGTCCATCCCCACCGATACCCGACCAAGCTCGCATCAACATCCTGATCACCGGTCTCAAGCCATTGCATACAATAATTAATTATTCAATTCATTCTATAAATTTATAATTAACCTAAAAAATAATTTAATTATACAAAAACACTAAAATCTCACTGATCTATAATCGCTCTCCAAAATCTCGAGCCACGGGGTGCGTTATACTCCTGACATGCACTCGAACCTAGGCCATAACATCCCATTAATTAGTTTAACCAATATTAATTAATCCCATAAATAATCAAAATAGGAATAATGCTAAAAAACTCCCTAGTTGATCTCATTATGATGAAATTAAAAGCGATGAGGTGTGGTCCACTCCTGACACACCCCCAGGCCTAAGAAACACAAAATAAATTATTATCAACACCGATTCAAGACTGATTTTGCCTATATTTTTCTAAAACCATAAATAAATTCACACAATAACAAATCTCATGATAATCAGTGAATAATAGATTGATTTCCTCCTCTTGGGACCTCTTCTACATGCCACATGAAAAAAATCAATCATGATTGATGATTTCACCATATGCTCTGATGAAATCATTTATCCAAAACCCTATACATTCAGATCGAAATCAAACGTGGGGGAAGGTGGAAGGACAAGGAGAAGAGAGGAGGAGAGCATACTTGGAATAAAAAAATTCAATACTCCAAAACCACCCATAAATTGAGGGGACTGAAGGGGGAATAGGGTTTAGTCCCCTCACCATTCACTACTACAAAATAGGCCATTAACAACACTAGAATTGGCCTTTATCAACTCTAAAAAAGCGCTGACTACCGGAGTGCGATTAAAATACCTAGGATTTTATCAGTGCTAGAAAATCACTGATAAAGGGTTCCTTTATCAGTGCTACAAAAATAACTGATAAAGGACCCCTTTATCAACATTGTTAGAAGTGCTGATAAAAGACCCCATTTATCAACGCTTTTATCAAGCATTGATAAAGGATGCCTTTATCGGCACATTTAGAAGCAATGAAAAAGGGAATACTGTAGTGTACTATAACATCACACTACAACACTAAAAACAAGGCATACTATAGTGTGTTGTAACAACACACTGCAACAACAGAAACAACATCAGAAATTAGAAAAATTAGGTAGAAATATATAATTTAATTGAAATAAAATTTACAACACAAAACAAGAAAACACATATATTATAGAGAAAGAGAATACACCTGTATAAAAGAAAAAACCACTCCTTTTTGAGTAAAAGAACACACCTATATAAAAAAACAATTATTATTTTAGTAATAATATAAAAAAATAAATTAAATCGAAAGTGTTAATTTTTAAACTAAACTTTGAGTCATTCCATGAACATTGTGTATCAGATTGAGTTGTGGTTGATTCTTTCATGTTGCACCATTTCTTGTTCATTTTCAAGAAATATCTTTATAAAAATGAAATAAACAAGTATAAGTTGAAAATGATAAGGAAATTAATTATGTAATAGTAGATATAATGATGAGAAAACAACATAGGGTCATTTTCTTGGTTTTGGCGATGTGATGCATTTTTTAAACTAAAATGACACTTATATATTGAAAAAATGCACTTGGAGTCATACCGGTCACACCATGAATTATATTGAGATGAGTCTAATTCATACACATTCCAAATAACTGATGGATCATTGTCCTAAAGTATCAAAACAATCTGAATTCATTTGTTTAGTTTTGAATACATCACCTTGTTTTTTACTAAAATGTAATTTTAAACTGGAAACACACACTTTTAGACATACCCGTCACATATTGTGTTGGTTTGATTCAAGAACGATTCTTACATTTCAAAAACGTATTATGATTTTTTCCCTAAATCATCAAGATAAATCGAGCACATTTTGTCACGACCCGAACCTACCCGGGCTCGAGCCGCAACTACCCCATGCCCGCCTCCATAGGCCAGGGGCTGGCGACCAGCGCCGAAGGCACAATAACTCGGGGAGGCCTTTGCCTAAGCACCTGTACACACACACGCAGCACACTCAATGCAAAAGTGTAGAGTAAATAAAGAACAAGCAGAGTAAAAAGAACAACTGCTATATATAAACCACAATGTGCATCGACCTATAAAAGATACAAGTAAAGAAAAGGAAAGGGCGAAACACGTGCCCAACCAAACAGTGCCACAACCCGACAACAGGTAGACAAAAGAAACTGCTGACGGGTCTCCCACCTGGAACCCGGCCACGACCACCGCACGCGGTCCAAGCTCCCAAGCTCCTACGCTCCACCGAAGTCACGCTCCACCTGTCCATCGTCTGCAAGGGAACACCAAGTGCGGGCAAAGCCCAAGCAGGGGTGAGTATAAAAATACTTAGTAGGATACCCCGAAGGCTCGAGGGAGCAACAAAGGAGGTACCGAAGGGTGAGCAGTAGAGCGAACAAGGAATATAAAGGAGTACAACCAAGGGTGCAGTAAAGAGTAACAACTCAACCCATCAAGAGAAAGATAGAAGACTCGTCCTACCAAGAGAAGCTAGACGTGGAAAGCACGTGGCATACCCCGCGCGTCTTCGCCTCTCCTGAAGGAGAGTAGCCAAAACCCAAGGAGTGGTTACTCAAAACATGGTATATACAAATCCATATGACCTGTCGAGAAGCCCGAACAACGTCGTAAGGGGATCTCCGTCCCATAGCTCAGCCCAAGAAAAGTGTCGCCAACAGTCCCAAATATAACACCATCGATGCCCAGCATCCCGCACGTCTGCCCTAAACCGCAATCCAAGGGGATCAGTCACTGCACCTTGATACTATCCGCTTTGGGCGGCACTGACTCGCCCACACAGTTTTAGATCACGTCACAAGAATGCGTCTCGGTGGGGAAAGTGCCCCTCGAACTTGAGAGTTCTAGGGAAAGTCAAACCACACCTCATCACTGCCCTGCAGTCGAGAGGTCTTCTCAAAGTCAAGTCATTCCATCACCGACCCGTACAACCAAGGGTCCCGCTCTGGAATCACGGAGGTAAGCCATAGACTAGCCTAGTTGAGAGGACTGAGTCTGGAATGCTAACAGGTGTCCCACTGCCCAACCCTGCTGGAGGGTAATTCATAACCAAATATCAGGTGACCCACTGCCCAGCCCTGCTGGAGGGTAAACCCTAATACATCAACCGGCGACCCGCTGCCCAGCCCCGTTGGAGGGTAGACCATAACACATCATCGGGCGACCCACTGCCCAACCTTACTGGAGGGTAGACCATAACACATCATCAGGCAACCCACTGCCCAGCCCTGCTAGAGGATAGACCATAACACATCATTAGGCGACCCACTGCCCAGCCCTGCTGGAGGGTAGACCTGGAATAAGTCGACAGGCGACCCACTGCCCAGCCGTACTGGAGGGTAGACCTGGAACTAGATGACGGGCGAACCACTGCCCAGCCCCACTAGAGGGTAGACCCTAAGAGGTCTTCGGGTGACCCACTGCCCAATCTCTACTAGAGGGTAGACCCTAGTAGTATCGGGTGACCCACTGCCCAGTCTCTGCTGGAGGGTAAACCCTAGAAGTCGATGAGTAACCCACTGCCCAGCCCCGCTGGAGGGTAGAACTCAAAACTGCTCTAGCCATCTACACCGGAGGGCATAACACTGGCCAACCGAACACAGAGTAGGTATCGCGCAACCACCCAACTCCATCACAGCTCACCCAAAGGGGTTCAGCGCCTGTTCCATCACGGGGTGCCACTAGAACCGCTACTGGCCGATCCATCGAGAAAGAAACCAGGGGGATACCACACAACCCTGCTGGTTGAATAACAGAGCACAAAGCCAGGAGAAATAAACTCCACCTTGCTAGCCAAACAAATGAGCATAAAGGGACCCTCTACGCCGCGAGAGGTCCAAGTACGCCAAGCAGATCACGGCACACACATGGGGCCCACACGACGTGTGGCCCCAAGTCAACCCCAACCAAGCGCACGAACGTCTCAGGTACAAACCACACGTACCTCCAAGCGCTCCCGTATACTCCCAGAGTATACCTCGTCTCCAGCCCAAGGGCTATCGTGCACACGATACCCAACGTCAACGCGAAGGCGTGACGTAACATCTCCAACTCAAAGGCCCAGGCACGACCAACCACATCTTGTGAACCACTTACATCACTCTCCCCAAGAGTGCGCGATCACACGCCAAGGGCCCGCTACAAACAAGGTAGGGCGAACCACTACTAGAGCACCTTCCATGCTTCCACATTTCTCAAGATCGCGCGAGAGGCTCCGTACAACCAAACGGATCACACCGTTGTAATCCTTGCGAAAAAACACACGAGTTAGACTACTCACTCACCCGAAACGATCAACAGGTGGAAAAGGTACTATTCACCATGACCAAACCCGTGGGGGGGCCCACCCCAAGATCCCGAAACTGAACCAACGGATCACGCCACTGAGATCCCCTCAGAAAAACTCACGGGATTGAGTACTCAATTGCCCAAAACGGATACCCGGTGAAAAGGGCACTATTCACTGTAGTCGGGTCAGGTGGGACCCACACCACGTCCCCGAAAAAGGTCGGGCGAACTGCACCATCGCAAAGCTCTCAGAAAAGCACGTCAAATTGACTGATTACTTGCGTGGGACGGGTACCCGGAGAAAAAGATGCCTTCCGGCGTACTGCACACGAGCGGTTCCACATGGGACCCGCAACCCGGTCCCGAAACTCAACGAACGGATCACACCGTTGCGATCCTCTCGAAAAAGCACACAAGATGGACTACTCACTTGTCCAAAACGGTCACCCGGTGATAAAGCTGGAAATCACCGTCAAATCCCGAAACGACCCTCGTGGGCCCCGCACCATTGTGCCGAATTACAGCAGGCAGACTGCGCCAATGCGACACCCTCGGAAAAACACCAAACATCGACTGCTCGCACGCCCCGAACGGACGTCCGGTGAAAAAGGCGTGAAACGCCGCACGCAGCTCAAGAGTCGGCCCGTGGGGCCCACGCCTCAACTCCGGTTTCGATACCCGAAACCACTCTGGAAACCTTCGCCTCAGCGCCAGGGCCCCAACGCCGCTGACGGCGCTCAAAACGGACATCAGACGCGTCCGCGCCGTCCAAAACAAGAATCTCGGGAGAAACGCTCGTCTACTTAAAGACACGCCGCGCCTCCGCGGCCCCTCGTTTCGGGAATTAAAAATTCCCAAAACCATCTCAAAAAGACCGTCTCTGCGTCAGGTCCGCGCCGCCGTAGACGGCGCGCAAAACGGACGCCCGTAGCCCGAAATACGGGCGTCCGAAGACAGAGGGGCAAAGCCCCTTGGGCCGGACCGGCCCAGACCGGCCGGTCCGCCCTGCTTGGGCCGGCCCGCGCTGGCCGGCCCGGTCCAGCCGAGCCGCGGGCCGCCACTCCGCGGCCCGCTCCCCTTCACACCCGCGCGCCCGCTGCGCGGGTTTTTCCACCGACCGGCCACGAGGGCCGGTCGCTCATCCCACACAAGGACCCGCAAAGTGCGGGTCGTTGTCGCGCCGCACGGGGCCGCCGCCTCGCGGCCCCCCTCTCGCTCTCGCCGGTGCCCTGCCGGCGCCACCGGCTGCCGCCACCGCGGCCTTCCGAAGCCGCGGCCGCCGCCGGCTTCCGAAGCCACGGCCGCCGCGCCGCCTGCCCGGAGCCGAGCCGCTCCGCCGCGCCATCTCGCCGGACCGCCCTGCCGACCGCCAGAAACCGCAAAACCACCCCCAACTTCGCCGGGCCGCTGTGGACGCCTCGGAGCTCTGATTTCACATCCGAAAGGTGCGTCGGAAAGCTCGGATCGAGCTCTACTAATCTCTGGGCTTTTTTTGGAGATCGGGGGGGCAATTCGATGGTATAAATCGGGCTCAAAGAATGCGGGAATTTAAAAACGAAAACGAAATAACTCCTACCTCGTGGGGCTTTGCCTGACGCTTCCCGCGCGATCCGCCCCACGCCATTGCCTCGCCGGAGTTGGATCGCCGGAGCTCGCCTCGCCGGAGCTCGCTGGAATGGAGGAGGGAAGGGGTGAGGGTGTGAGGGAGGAGAAAGGGAAGAGAAGAGGGAGGGGGTGCGTTTAAGTAATAACACTTAAACACCCCCGCCCGGCACGCCCCCGACCCCGCTCTCGAAGCAGGCAAAAAGGAAGGCGTCCCTGGGGTAAACACGAAACTCCGAGCACAACGGAGGTCTAGGAATTCTAATCCGAGACCCCGTTCAAAAGATATAAAATTTAACGTCCAAAACCGCTAAATTACGAAAACGCCCCTGGGGCCATTTTTCACAGACGACCCGCGCCCGCAAAACTTACACCCCTCCAAGGGTAAACGGAACGCTCCAAACTCAACGGTGCCCTCAGTTTTCCAATCCGAGCCACCGTTTAAGGGATACTAGTGTTTCGCCATTAAACGAATAAATTAATTAACTTATTCATCCGTTTAACGTTCCGGGAGCGGGCGAGGGGTCCAAACATCCCGCGTCGACAAGTTTTATGTCGTTCCTAGGGTAAACACCCCATTACGCACCCATCCGTGCACTCGGATCTTTGATCCGGAACTCCGTTTAGGAGTTATATCATTTATTTAGCATTTCCAGTGTAAATGCACTGAAAATTTAATTCCGGCCACTCCGGGGCTCGGAATCGCACGCCGTCTGAAGGCACTGCTCTATAATATCATCAAGAATATTCCAAAGTTTTTTGTAGCAAAAACCGGGTTCTTACATCATTCCATCCTTCAAGCTTTTCGTCCCTGAAAAGAAAAACTAGGGAGCAACACAGGGTAATAAGCCCACACCTGGCTTTCCCATACCCAGAAGAACCCACACATAGCTCTGCGTCACCGCACACAGACCAAAGGATTGATCTGTTCACGTGAGGTCGGCCCTTGGCGATGTCGTGCACCCACTACAGACTTTGGGGTTAGGGAAAGGCGGTAGGGAAACCTCGCCATCCCTTTGCACGGTCGCAAATGGCCCAAAGGCCCTTGGGGGTAGCTCACCTCCCCGGTCAAACCTCTACGTCGCGAGCCACGACTGGAATCACCGCCCGCACCCGAAACAAGGCATGGTGTTTCCCTCCTTCAGAATATCCATATGGTGTAACACCTAAGGATATCTGGTCATGCAAGGTTCCACAGTCGATTCTCTCTTACACGCTCAAAAAGGCGAAGGAGTCAACACCATCGACTAAAGGAAAAAGGTCTCACGCCTTTTTCCTTACCAACACAGGGTTACACCAGATGCCCTGTGTCACCCTGGTAACACCTAAAACAAGGAGCAGAGAGAAAATCCTTTCACACGCAGAGCCTAACAATTCTACTGCAAGAAGTAGAAGTTTCGCAAGGGGTACCTCTCACCATCCCATGCTCTGCAGGATCGTAGACATCCAAAACTCACGGCTACCCACGGTCCCAACCGTCAGCTCCCGGAGCCTGACGTGGACCGCCTAGTGGTGATGGGGAGATCTCATAACGTCGTCCCCCACCTCCAGCTCCTCCCGATCCTCTACTAGCACCATCTCTCTGTACACTACTCCGATCACGGCGCTGCCTCTGCCGTGGTGGTGCGCCTGCTGCCTGCCCGAAGCTCCCAGCAACTCGGGTCGGGCAGTCTTGTGCCAAGTGACCTCACCCGTCACAAGCATAGCACCGGCGATCTATGGGCTGCCCTAGTGCCCTCCGGCGCCACTGTGGTGTACGACCACATCCCGGGATCCACTCACAGAAGGGCATACTCGGCTGAGGCCCTACGCCTTTTCGCCACAGTGGTATACGACCACGTCTCCGAAACCGGTAGTGGGAAGGCCACCTGCATCGAGGTACTGTCCTCCGGCGCCTACTAGCTATGGCAGACGTCCCGGCTCTGACGTGCCTGCTGCCACCATCAACTCTAGAACGTGACAGGAAGCCCTCTGTCACCAGCATATGCTCTAGCACCCCGACATATGTGGAAATGCCCAAGGGTACTACGACAGCACGAATCTCTCAGCGGAGACCCTTCTCAAAATTTCGCACTCGGAAGTTGTCGTCATGGACCAAGTCCGGGTAAAAGCATGCACAGTCTGCAAAACTAGCCACGTACTCGGCCACCGTCATCCCTCCCTGCTGAAACTGCAGGAGTTCCCGAATCCGAACGGAGTGCAAGCAGGAGGGGCAAAACTCCTCACGGAGCAACAACTAAAAGTCGCCCTAACGAAAGCGACGACTCGTCAAGAAACTGAGTCACCATACTCCACCAACGCCAAGCTACTCCACAAAAAAGGGTGGCTGTCAAAGCCACTCTCTGATCTGTCAGCTTCTGCACAAGCCTAAAAAGGCGAACCACTGCCTCGAGCCAAACCTCTGCTGCCTGAGGGTCTGGCTCACCACTGAACCTCAGCGGTCTCTGCCACTAGAACTCACGGAGCGCGTTCAACCTGCGCTTAAGCTCATCCTGCTCTGCTGAAACTGTCTGCTGCTCAACAGGTGGGGGGTGCTGCTACCGGCCCACCCGGAGAAAAGGTCTCGCACGATGGGTCCTGGACTGTGGCCTCGTAGCTCATAGGGTCATCGTCATGAACCAAATCTGGTATCCTGGCTGGCTGTCCTCGTGGAGACATCCTGAATATTATCAAGGAGTGCCACGGTCAGATGAGAATATATGTATATACCAACAACAATGATGGGGAGCTGACTCAAGAAGGACAATCAAAGACTCGGTCCTATGTGATTCACAAACCAATTTTCCCTGCAACAAGTGTCTCAGCATGCTGAGTCGACAAGCGGGTTATCAAGGTCTCGGTGAATGGATACGTCGGCCGCCGCACCATCACTGGACTTCCTGGCCTGAGAGCCGCTCTCGAGACACGTTAACACTGTTGCCCTAAATCCCAACCAATTCCACTTTTAGGGACGTCCGCACAATGTCCCAAGGAAAGAACCACCTCTGATACCACTTTTTCACGACCCGACCCTACCCGGGATCGAGCCGCAACTACCCCAGGCCCGCCTCCATAGGCCAGGGGCTGGCGACCAGTGCCGAAGGCATAATAACTCGGGGAGGCCTTTGCCTAAGCACCTGTACACACACATCACAATCAATGCAAAAGTGTAGAGTAAAGAAAGAACAAGCAGAGTAAAAAGAACAACTGCTATATATAAACCACAATGTGCATCGACCTCTAAAAGATACAAGTAAATAAAAGGAAAGGGAAAAACACGCGCCCAACCAAACAGTGCCACAACCCGGCAACAGGTAGACAAAAGAAACTGCTGACGAGTCTCCCACCTGGAACCCGGCCATGACCACCGCACGCGGTCCAAGCTCCCAAGCTCCTACGCTCCTCCGAAGTCATGCTCCACCTGTCCGTCGTCTGCAAGCGCACACCAAGTGCGGGAAAAGCCCAAGTAGGGGTGTGTATAAAAATACTCAGTAGGATACCCCGAAGGCTCGAGGGAGCAACAAAGGAGGTACCGAAGGGTGAGAAGTAGAGCGAACAAGGAATAGAAAGGAGTACAACCAAGGGTGCAGTAAAGAGTAACAACTCAACCCATCAAGAGAAAGATAGAAGACTCATCCTACCACGAGAAGCTGGACGCGGAAAGCATGTGGCATACCCCGCGCGTCTTCGCCTCTCCTGAAGGAGAGTAGCCAAAACCCAAATAGTGGGTACTCAAAACATGGTATATACAAATCCATATGCCCTGTCGAGAAGCCCGAACAACGTCGTAAGGGGATCTCCGTCCCGTAGCTCAGCCCAAGAAAAGTGTCGCCAATAGTCCCAGATATAACACCATCGATTCCCAGCATCCCGCACGTCTGCCCTGAACTGCAAGACAAGGGGCTCAGCCACCGCACCTTGATACTATCTGCTTTGGGCGATACTGACTCGCCCGCACGGTTTTAGATCGCGTCACAAGAATGCGTCTCGGTGGGGAAAGTGCCCCTCAAACTTGAGAGTTCTAGGGAAAGTCAAACCACACCTCATCACTGCCATGCAGTCGAGAGGTCTTGTCAAAGTCAATTCATTCCATCACCGACCCGTACAACCATGGGTCCGGCTCCGGAATCATGGAGGTAAGCCACAGACTAGCCTAGTTGAGAGGACTGAGTCTGGAATGCTAACAGGTGTCCCACTGCCCAGCCCCACTGGAGGGTAATTCATAACCAAATATCAGGTGACCCACTGCCCAGCCCTGCTGGAGGGTAAACCCTAATACATCAACCGGTGACCCGCTGCCCAGCCCCGCTGGAGGGTAGACCATAACACATCATCAGGCGACCCACTGCCCAGCCGTGCTAGAGGGTAGACCATAACACATCATCAGGCGACCCACTGCCCAGCCCTGCTGGAGGGTAGACCATAACACATCATCAGGAAACCCACTGCCCAGCCCTGCTGGAGGGTAGACCTGGAATAAGTCTACAGGCGACCCACTGCCCAGCCGTGCTGGAGGGTAGACTTGGAACTAGATGACGGGCGACCCACTACCCAGCCCCACTGGAGGGTAGACCCTAAGAGGTCATCGGGTGACCCACTGCCCAGTCTCTGCTGGAGGGTAAACCCTAGAAGTCGATGAGTAACCCACTGCCCAGCCCCGCTGGAGGGTAGAACTCAAAACTGCTCTAGCCATCTACACCGGAGGGCACAACACTGGACAACCGAACACGGAGTAGGTATCGTGCAACCACCTGACTCCAGCACAGCTCACCCAAAGGGGTTCACCGCCTGTTCCATCATGGGGTGCCACTAGCACCGCTACTGGCCGATCCATCGAGAACGAAACCAGGGGGAGACCACTCAACCCTGCTGGTCGAACAACAGAGCACAAAGCCAGGGGAAATAAACTCCACCCTGCTAGCCAAACAAATGAGCACAAAGGGACCCTCTACGCCGCGAGAGGTCCAAGTACGCCAAGAAGATATGGCACGCACGTGGGGCCCACACGACGTGTGGCCCCAAGTCAACCCCAACCAAGCGCACGAACGTCTCAGGTACAAACCACACGTACCTCCAAGCGCTCCCGTATACTCCCAGATTATACCTCGTCTCCAGCCCAAGGGCTATCGTGCACACGACACCCAATGTCAACGCGAAGGCGTGATGTAACATCTCCAAATCAAAGGCCCGGGCACGACCAACCACATCTTGTGAACCACTTACATCACTCTCCCCAAGAGTGCGCGATCACATGCCAAGGGCCCGCTACAAACAAGGTAGGGCGAACCACTACTGGAGCACCTTCCATGCTTCCACATTTCTCAAGATCACGCAAGAGGCTCTGTACAGCCAAACAGATCACACCGTTGTAATCCTTGTGAAAAAACACGCGATTTAGACTACTCACTTGCCCGAAACGGTCAACAGGTGGAAAATGTACTATTCACCATGACCAAACCCGTGGGGGGGCCCACCCCAAGATCCCGAAACTGAACCAACGGATCACTCCACTGAGATCACCTCAGAAATACTCACGGGATTGAGTACTCAATCGCCCAAAATGGACACCCGGTGAAAAGGGCACTATTCACCGTAGCCGGGTCGGGTGGGACCCACACCACGTCCCCGAAAAAGGTCGGGCAAACTGCACCATCGCAAAGCTCTCGGAAAAGCACGTCAAATTGACTGCTTACTTGCGTGGGACGGGTACCTGGAGAAAAAGATGCCTTCCGGCGTACCGCACATGAGCGGTGCCACGTGGGACCCGCAACCGTGTCCCGAAACTCAACAAACGGATCGCACCGTTGCGATCCTCTCGAAAAAGAACACAAGATGGACTACTCACTTGTCCAAAACGGTCTCCCGGTGATAAAGCTGGAAATCACCGTCAAATCCCAAAACGACCCTCGTGGGCCCCGCACCATTGTGCCGAATTACAGCATGCAGACTGCGCCAACGCGACACCCTCAGAAAAACACCCAACATCGACTGCTCGCACGCCCCGAACGGACGTCCGGGGAAAAAGGCGTGAAACGCCGCACGCAGCTCAAGAGTCGGCCCGTGGGGCCCACGCCTCAACTCTGGTTTCGATGCCCGAAACTGCCCTGGAAACCTCCGCCTCAGTTCCAGGGCCCCAACGTCGCTGACGGCACTCAAAACGGACGTCGGACGCGTCCGCGCCGTCCAAAACAAGAATCTCGGGAGAAACGCTCGTCTACTTAAAGACACGCCGCGCCTCCGTGGTCCCTCGTTTCGAGAATTAAAAATTCCCAAAACCATCTCAAAAAGACCGTCTCTGCGTCAGGTCCGCGCCGCCGCAGACGGCGCGCAAAACGGACTCCCGTAGCCTGAAATACGGGCGTCTGAAGACTGAGGGGCAAAGCCCCTTGGGCCGGACCAGCCCGGACCGGCTGGTCCGCCCTGCTTGGGCCGGCCCGCGCCGGCCGGCCCGGTCCCGCCGAACCGCGGGCCGCCGCTCCGCGGCCCGCTCCCCTTCACACCCGCGCGCCCGCCGTGCGGGTTTTGCCACCGACCGGCCACGAGGGCCGGTCGCTCATCCCACACAACGACCCGCAAAGTGCGGGTCATTGTCGCGCCGCACGGGGCCGCCGCCTCGCGGCCCCCCTCTCGCTCTCGCCGGCGCCCTGCCGGCGCCACCGGCTGCCGCCACCGCGGGCTTCCAAAGCCGCGTCCACCGCCGCCTTCCGAAGCCACGGGCGCCGCGCCGCCTGCCCGGAGCCGAGCCGCTCCGCCGCGCCATCTCGCCGGACCGCCCTGCCGACTGCCGGAAACCGCAAAACCACACCCAACTTCACCGGGCCGCTGCGGACGCCTCAGAGCTCCGATTTCACATCCGAAAGGTGCGTCGGAAAGCTCGGATCGAGCTATACTAATCTATGGTCTTTGTTCGAAGATCGGGGGGGGGGGGGGCAATTCGATGGTATAAATTGGGCTCAAAGAATGCGGGAATTTAAAAACGAAAACGAAATAACTCCTACCTCGTGGGGCTTTGCCCGACGCTTCCCGCGCGATCCGCCCCACGCCGTTGCCTCGCCGGAGTTGGCTCACCGGAGCTCGCCTTGCCGGAGCTTGCCGAAATGGAGGAGGGAAGGGGTGAGGGTGTGAGGGAGGAGAAAGGGAAGAGAAGAGGGAGGGGGTGCGTTTAAGTAATAACACTTAAACACCCCCGCCCGGCACGCCCCCAACCCTGCTCTCGAAGTAGGCAAAAAGGAAGGCGTCCCTGGGGTAAACACGACACTCCGAGCACAACGGCGGTCTTGGAATTTTAATCCGAGACCCCGTTCAAAAGATATAAAATTTAACGTCCGAAGCCGCTAAATTACGAAAACGCCCCTGGGGCCATTTTTCACAGACGGCCTGCGCCCGCAAAACTTACACCCCTCCTAGGGTAAACGGAACGCTCCGAAGTCAACGGTGACATTGGTTTTCCAATCCGAGCCAACGTTTAGGAGATACTAGCGTTTCTCCATTAAACGAATAAATTAATTAACTTATTCATCTGTTTAACGTTCCGGGAGCGGGCGAGGGGTCCAAACATCCCGCGCCGACAAGTTTTATGTCGTTACTAGGGTAAACACCCCATTCTGCACCCATCCATGCACTCAGATCCCTGATTCAAAACTCCATTTAGGAGTTATCTCATTTATTTAGCATTTCCAGTGTGAACGCACTGAAAATTTAATTCCGGCCACTCTGGGGCTCGGAATCGCACGCCGTCTGAAGGCACTGCTCTGGAATATCATCAAGAATATTCCAAAGGTTTTCGTAGCAAAAACCGGTTTCTTACACATTTTCTCAGTTTTTAGTGAGTAGCACCTTTTGAACTAAAGTGTCAATTTTAAATTGATAACAAACACTTTGAGTCATATCAGTCACATCATGTATCATATTGAGGTTTAGATGATTCCTACACATCAAAAATGACTTATGAATCATTTTAATAAATTATTAAAACAATCTGAATGTGTTTTCTTAGTTTTGAGTATGTCAGTTGTCTTTTTTTTCTAAAATTAATGTCAATTTTAAATAAAAAGACACACTTAGAGTCATATCGGTCACACCATGCATCAGATTGAGGTGATGATGATTCCTACATGCACCAAATTAATTATGGATCATTTTAATAAATTATAAAAATAATATAAATGTGTTTGATTGGTTTTGAGTACGTCACTTGTGTTTTTTACTAAAATGTCATTTTAAATAGAAAACATGCACTTTGAGTTATACCAGTCACATCGTGTATTATTTTGAAATGAGAATGATTCCACACCTCAAAAATGACTTATGAAATATTTTACTAAATTATCAAGACAATCTGACTGAGTTTTCATAGTTTTCATTTAGTGATACTTTTTGAACTAAAATGTTAATTTTAAACTGATTACAGACACTTTGAGTCATACTGGGAACATTATGTATCAGATTGAGGTTCAGATGATTCTTACATTTCAAAAATTAATTACGGATCTTTTTCCCAAATTATCAAAATAATATGAATGTGTTTTCTTGGTTTTTAGTTTGTAAATTGTCTTTTTTACTAAAATTAATGTCAATTTAAAATAAAACGATGAACTTGGAGTCTTATCGGTCACACGTGCATCAGATTGAGGTAAGGATGATTCTTACATGTCCCAAATGACTTATGGATCATTGTACTAAAGTATTAAAACAATCTGAATGTGTTTTCTCAGTTTTGAGTACATCACTTGTGTTTTTTACTAAAATACCATTTTAAACTAGAAACATTCACTTTGAGTCATACCGGTCACATTTTGTGTTGGTTTGATGTGAGAATGATTCTTACATGTCAAAAATTACTTATGAATAATTTTCCTAAATTACTAGGACAATATGAGTGTGTTTTCTTGGTTTTCAGGGAGTGACACTTTTTGAACTAAAATATCAATTTTAAAATGATAACAGTCACTTTGAGTCATACCAAACACATCATGTATCATATTAATGTGCATTTGATTTATACACATAAAAAGGAATTATTGATCATTTTTCTAATGTATCAAAACAATATGAATGTGTTTGATTGGTTTTGAGCATGTCAGTTGTCTTTTTTTATTAAAATTAATGTCAATTTTAAATAAAAAGACACACTTGGGGTCATACCATTAACAACATACATCAGATTGAGGTGTGTATGATTTATAAAAATCCCAAATTACTTATGGATCCTTTTAAAAAATTATCAAAAAAAATTCAAATGTGTTTTATTGGTTTTGAGTATGTCACTTGTGTTTTTTTACTAAAATGTCATTTTAAACCAGAAACATGAACTTTGAGTCATACTGGTCACATCATATGTAATTTTTAAATGAGAGTGATTCATACACATCAAAAATGACTTATGAATTATTGTCCTAAATTATAAATACAATTTGCGTGCATTTGATCAGTTTTCAGTGAGTGACACTTTTTGAACTAAAATGTCAATTTTAAACTGATAATAGACACTTTGAGTCATAATGAGAACATTGTGTATCATATTGTGGTGAAGATGATTCCTACACATAAAAAATGACTTATTTATAGTTTTAATAATGTATCAAGATAATATAAATTAGTTTTCTCAATTTTGAGTATGTCATTTTTCTTTTTTACTAAAATTAATGTCAATTTAAAATAAAAAGATGCACTTGGAGTCATACCAGTCACACTGTGCATTGTATTGAGTCGAGGCTGATTTATACACATCAAAAATGAATTATTTATTGTTTTCCTGAAGTATAAAAATAATCCAAATGTTTTTTCTCAATTTTGATCATGTTAGTTGTCCTTTTTACAAAAATTAATGTTAATTTTAAATAAAAATACGTACTTTGAGTTATACCGATCACATCATGCATAAAATTTAGGCGTGGATATTTTATACACATACCAAATAAATTATGGATCATTTCAGTAAATTATAAAAATAATATAAATGATTTTTCTCTATTTTCAGTTTGTCACTTGTTGTTTTTACTAAAATTTCATTTTAAACCGGAAACACACACTTTTAGTAATACCAATCACATAGCATGTTGGTTTGAAGTGGGGATGATTCATAAACATCAAAAATGAATTATGAATAACTTTAATAAATTATCAAGACAATCCAAGCGTGTTTTCTCAATTTTTAGCGAGTGACACTTTTTGAACTAAAATGTCAATTTTAAACTGATAACAGACACTTTGAGTCATATCGGGCACATCATATATCGGATTGAGGTGAGGCTGATTCCCACATGTCACAAATGACTTATGGATCATTTTAATAAATTATCAAAACAATATGAATGCTTTTTATCAGTTTAAGTATGTTACTTTTCTTTTTTACTAAAATTAATGTTGATTTTAAATAAAAAGATGCACTTAGAGTCACATCGGTCACAACATGCATAAGATTGAGGTTAGAATGATTACTAAACATCCCAAATGACTTATGGATCATTTTAATAAACTATAAAAACGATATGAATTCATTTTCTAGGTTATGAGTACACCACTTTTGTTTTTTACTAAAATGTCATTTTAAACTGAAAACATGCACTTTGAGTCATACAGGTCACATAGTGTGTCAGTTTGATGTGAGACTGATTTATAAATGTCATAAATGAATTATGAATAATTTTGATAAATTATAAATATAATCTAAGTGAATTTTCACAATTTTTAGTGAGTGACACTTTATGAACTAAACTGTCAATTTTAAACCGACAACGAACACTTTGAGACATACCAGACACACCATGCACCGTATTGAGGTGTAGTTGATTCCTACATGTCACAAATGAATTATGGATTATTATACTAAATTATGAAAAAAATATTAAAGTGTTTTCTTGGTTTTGAGTATGTGATGTGTGTTTTGAACTAACATGTAAATTATAAACTAAAAACATACAGTTCAAGTCATGCCGATCACACTATGCATCAGATTGAGGCACATATGATTGAGTATGTAATGTATGTTTTTATTTCAACCATATGAACCAAGATAGAAAAGAAATAAATTTTTAATTTGGATGAAAAAATAAGCCCCATGCTTCCTGAAATACCTCATCCAAAAGTAACATGTTCTCTCTTTTATGGCTTGTTGTAGACGATTGAAGAAAAAATATAACTTCCCAAAAGATATGTGAAAAAATAATTATTTGATAAAAATTATAAGGAAATTAACTTAAAAATAGTAGATAAATTGGTGAAAAAATTAATTAAACAATTAGTATAAATTTACCTTTTCATGATGGTTTCATACATTCTTAACCCATTTCCTTGTTTTTGTTATCTCAGTTTCATCCTTGAAGTCCAATCTCTTACAAGCACGAGCAGCTTTTAAAAAACCACCCCAACTAAAGAAAAATAATAAAACTATATAATAAAATAATTATTATGTTACTAATACTATAAATAAATAAGCTAAACATAAATATGAAACAATACATTAATAAAATATTAATTTTAAACTGAAACCACACAATTGGAGTTATACCAGGTACATTGTGTATTACATTGAATTATGGTTGATTACACTATGTCTTTTTATCCTATAGTACATTCAACATAATGTGTCATCAAACAATATTGTAGTTTGATAACCCAGAATATTGAATGCATTAGAGAGTAAAATTAAAATTGCATCATCATGAGTGAATCATCCTTATTGAGTGCATGATCATAGTACAAGAGTGAATAATCCTTGTTGACGAATTCATTTATTCCTAGAAAACATTAAAAATTAGTGTAAACATATTATCATTCATTTATTTAACTAAAATAAATATTTACATATGAGTTTTTATAGAACATAATAAATTATATATTTCCCTTTCACCATTATAGAGAGTAGAAACTCCATGATAAACCATTTACTTTCTTTGATGGAAAAAAATTCATTTTGACCCATTATGTATTTTTAGTAGACACTAAACTCCATTGTAAAATATTTCCCCATTTTTATAGTATTAAACATTAGTATAACCCTTTATAGCATCAAAATGACACTAAAATCCAGCACATCCATTAAGTCTTTCAGGATTTTTCTATAGATTAGTATATCCTTTTAAATATTTTGGGTGATGATAAAATCTAACATAAAATCATCATTATATATTCATCAAAATGGGAATATCCCTATTCTCATGCATTTTTTATTGATAATGATGATGAGTTTTTTATTAATGAGCTTGTGAATATGGATCATTTTACATGATAAATGTGAAAATGCATAACGAATGTTACTTGTATGGATTTTACAAGAATTTGTGATATTATATCATGCATATAATTAATGATTGAATAGACCAAATAATTCTACCACCCACCAAAGTGAAACAACTCTATTTTTATTTTTTTAAAATTCATGATTTAGTCAATGAAATTTTGTATTTATTTTTTTAGAGGTTTTGGATCAAGCTACTAGCATATTTTTCAAAGGGGAATTAATTTGAATTTTTGGTGATCCACATTTTTTATTCAAATAAGGATTTTCATTTTCACATATCTCTTCATAAATAAGTTTATTTTCATTTGATTCCATGTTTCCTTTGACACCATCTTTCTTCAATGACCATGATCTCTCAATGTTGGATATCCTCTAATAGTTCTCTCATACACCTTCCAGCTTAAGTGGTTGCTACACACATATCTATTCAAACATTGTATTTGGATTATATTTTTTTGATGACTATATTGGTGTTTTATGAATCTCAGGTGACTATTATATCCACTACAAAGACCCTTTAGTTGTAGTATAGAGAATACATGGGCACAAAACTATATTTTTTTTTATTTTTTTGTTCAGTTTGTTAATGTTGAGGGGTTACTTTCACAATTTAGTAATATTTTATAGTACTTGTAATGTGCTAATATAAATTTTATTCTATGATAATTAGTTTGAAAAAATAATTTGTGTTTTTTTGGTTATGAAAAAAATTCCTCCACTTAAATTCCGGTACAAAATCACCTAAACAAGTGATGAAAAACATTTTTTCAATAAGCAACCTGAAACACTTACACAGTGGCTCTTATCTTAAGTGAAAAGTTTTGTGTACAACTTTTAACAATTATTTTCAAACACAGCCATGGAATGATACTCATTATACTCCATTTCCCAATAATTTTATTATTTACATGCCAGTGATTCATCTCCTCCTATGCCTCAGTCTCCGCCTCTACCTCCTCTTCTACCTTAGTCTCTGACTTTGCCTCAACCTCTGACTCTACCTCCACCTTCGACTATGCCTTCTCCATTGCCCAATAATTTTACTATTTACAATCCAACGATTCTAAGAAAATTGATTTCATCCATTATAATTCTCCTTTAGAAACATATCAAAAATAATATATAAGCATTATGACACTAATACTTCACACCCCAAATATATTTCTAAGGTCATAGACCATACTAGATCAAAAACATATTAGGTAATCACCTAAATTTGTTTTCAAAGAACATTATTGTAGAATTTATGTTTCCTAATCATATCTAAACAAATATACTTATTGTTTTGAGTATAAATGTTATCATCAATCTTGGTAGTACTGAGATAATATAGTCAAAAAAATGATTAAGAAATATTTTTAATTAAACTATAATTACCTTTTGAAATTACCTATTCAGGGATGCTGGTCTTTTCATGGTTTATGACATCTCTCATAAATTTTTAAACATAATATCCATAATTTATTCCATTATATTGATTCGAAAACTATAGAAACATTGACCCAAATAACTATTTTTTTTGAAATGTGTTTTGATAGTTAAAAATTTATATATATACCTTAATTTTTTTTCATTTGTTTCAATCCAAATGTGTTTTGATATTTAAAAATTTCTATATATACCTTAATTTGTTTTCTATTTTTATCAATCCACATGATTTTTATGTTTAGACACTGACTTCATTCCATGATTTAACCTATATTTATCAACCACCCTATCATAAAAAAAATTATTGTTAAAACATAAACTGTAACATATAATTTGAAGTTTATCTATAAAATATTGATTGTAGTGTATTACAAATTCACAATACACATCATGTGGTTTGTTGGATATCCATGCATTGTATCCAAAAAATAAATATTTTGGTTTTCTAGATTTACTGTGATCTGCATCCAGTACTGCCTAAAAAATAAATAAGTAATGAAAAAAATAAAAAAATATTTTATGTGATTAGATTATAGAGTTTTACTTCTTTATTATAGGAATCAAAAAGAGTATTTCTGATGTTATTTTTTCTCAAATGTATTGAGCAGCTCATATTTTTTCTTCTCAATTTCTTCTTTACCCAAAGTAAGTTTTTCCAAAGAAATTCTATAGGGATTAATGAATCAAAATCATGCTTTACACAATTTTGACTTTATATATCATTAATATAAATTACTATATAAAATTTGAATAATTATTAACTTTAATAAACATATTGTCTCACTATTTGGATAGAAGTATTATGAAAATGTACCTTATGTATGTATTCACAACTGAGGATCCCAACCATTCTTGCTTGAGAATCACATTTATACTATCGAGACCAACTACATCTGTAATGGAAGTTACATATATTTCTTATTCATATAGAATGTAAGACATATTATCATCTTAAAATGTATTATATTTATGAATTTTCAATGATAATAAATGTTTCTCTGGAATTGGTGGGGAGAAGGTACTCCCAGAAGGTCCTTTTGATTTCTTTGTTGATTTACTAGATTGTCTTGATTCGACATTCTGTTTCCCCAACAATTTATCCATATATAATATCAGACCTCACGTTAGACCCTTTTTTAATTAGTTGTTATAGGTTTTTCATTTGATTTTTTTTGTTAGAGACATACCAAAAGCATGTTTTTAAGATTAGATGAACATGCTAAGAAAGTGCCAATATCATCATTGACCATTGTAATATTAGAATCATCAAGTGGAATAAGCAATTCAATAATCAGCTCATGAGTTACCTCAATCCCCACTCTCATGTGATCGTTTTGGAGTTCTTCTGGTGTATCTTGTCTCCTAGGATATTATACACCGTACTCGTCACAATAAGGCAGTGCATGGGTGTTCATAGATAGAAATCACATACAACTATACCCTATAGGATTTTAGTAATATAAAGTTATTAGAATTTGTTTGATTCAAATTTAGGAGAAAGAGTAATGAAAAAAATTATTAGCTTAGGTAATGTATGTGGTTGAGGGGAATTACTATCCTCAAAGATATTGTGGTCATTTGGTTCTTTATGTGCAGATCTTCATTCCACCGTTGGTTCAATTTGATACTATCTTATATATTGGTCTTCCAAACTAAACCAGACAATAATATATTAAAAAGCATCTATTTGTTCCTAAAATACTTTCACCATCTTATATGTATCTTCATGTAGTTTTATATTCTCAAAATATGTTCGAGGAGACACTCTAAAACCCACTCCTCTTACATGACCATACTATCCCGACCACTTCAAATATACTAAAAGTGGTTTTTATTTTGGTATGGTTACTGCAGATTCTTGTGTCTAAACCATATAAAAAAATATGAACATAAATAGATATTTTTATGTAATACTATTATAAAGTATAAAAAATTACTATTATGCCGTACTTACACAAGTTTCACATACTAATTTTGTGTTTCCATCAACTAGTTTATCCTCCTTATTTACACAAGCCTCCTTCCATAGAAAATGATGTGGGATGAAAGTGGATTTGAATTTTGATTCATCAATCTTCATATAATTGAAGGAACATATTTTTTTTTCATATCACATAGAACTCTTATTATTGATTTAAAATGCATACCAATTTCTTCTCTAGTGAATCGTACCCCATCTATGCTTTGTGATAGGGGTACATTGGCTTTGATGCACGTTCTTTATTTTCATCACTCTTTTAATGTTTCATAAATTGAAAATTTTGAATCAAATTGAATAAAATAAATAATATCAAATAATATATTATCAACTAAAATTAACCTAAAATGATTTCTCATCATGAATACTGATAAATAATTCCATGTTTCATACTTTATAATTTATGCATAACCAATTGGTGGGTGGGATTTTACTTTGACCCCAGCATCACTAAGATATAACTTGGTAAGAAGAGTCTATAATCCTCTTTGGGATTTTCCAGCACCCATTAAAACAAATTTATTATGAAAATATTCTAAAATAAATGAACTTGGAAAGGAATAATAGAAATTAAATCAATGTTTCATTATATTATTTATTTAGTAAAATAGAGAAAGTATATCATAACATTACTGTTATATCTTTTCAAAGGGTTTCTTTCATTATAGGATATATGTGGAACCACAAATCAATATTAATTAGAACATTAATCCTCGTTATGAATCCAACATAACTAAAGAACATTGACTTGTTGGGGTCAACAGGTTGGCCATATTTATTCCAACCAACATCAGATTTTATACCCTTACTTATTGACTTGATAATTTATTCAACACTATGATGCTGCATCATTCTTGTATTTTTTCATCAATATGCTATTGATCCCCTAATAATTCTATAATTTTAGCATCAACAATCTTTTATTCCTCAGGATTGGTAACATCATCATGTGTAGAATACATTCTCTGCATGAGTAGTCAAAACATTTAATTTGTCTTGAATAATAAGAATGTAATCATGGAAAAAGTATATTATAGGGTTCATATGCATGCTCTATAAAAATTTGATGAACTTTTAAACCCCATATTCATACTATTTTCTTAAATGATTAGCGTACATCCATTTTAAATGAAATGGATAATTGAACTTAATAATAGAATTACTCCACTATGCTAGGTGTTATCCTCTGAATTCATCTAAAGGTGGAAGTTATATACAATTTTCATCCTCATCAGCTTTATCTCCTAAATAGTTATTATTGAATTTTGTTATTTGAGACTCATCCTCAATCTCTTCTGGACATGAACCTATGTTTCTTGAAATACTTTGAGTAGTAGTCATCCCATACCAGGTACCGATGATCATTTTGGATGAATACTACTCAAAGTAGTTCAAGCAACATATAAGATATGTTGGATGAGTCTCAAGCAATAAAATGAAATAATAAATATCTGGGAGATGAAGTTGATGAGGATGGAAGTTTTATCCTTAAAACTTTTTAAATTACCAAATATTAATTAAAAATTTCAAATCTCATCTCAAAATTCCAAAAGGTCCATGACACTACCGTGAGAACATCAACTCATCCCCACTGAGCTGCACTAACTCTAATATATTTTACTAGTACTTTTCCCTCACTTATATATCAAATATAAGATCTCCATGTCCACTGAGGTTGATGTGTAGGGTGTGAGTATAAAAATCAACAAGTAATCCTAATAGGGACCCTATAATATACAACAATGCATATATCTGAGTATATATTCAATATATCAACATGAAAAATACACATGCAAGTCAAGTCATTATGTACTAACTAGGACACCATAATAATCAAATGTACCTACTTCATTTCATACTAGTGAATTATACTAATCATATCATAAGTTTATACCATGGTAATTCTATAACATTCAAATAATTTCACTAATAAGAGGTTAACATTATGAATAATAGGAGGATAAAAAATTATTTACCTCCCTTTGAAAATAACCACATCACAAGTACCATGAGATTCAGCCTCAGACCCCTAGCATCCAAGACTATCCCTTAGGGATAACCATCACATGTACTTATTTCATACAAATCATGAAATGGGTATAAAATACCCATTTTTCTTAGGAAGTTCATTTAAAATATAGGGAAGTCCTAGCATAATTGGTTCACTTAGGAAAGAACCACACAATGGGTTCCACAATAAATTAGTTAAACCTAACTTCTAAAAAACCATAAAGAAGAATAAACTAAAACACAAATTTCAAATCTCCCCTACCCTAGCCCTTGATGAATCACTAAGATGTCTATAGTAACTGACATTATAACATACCATACCCAACCCTCACATAATACCCATCATATTAAAATATATGATACTCAAATATCAATTATCTTAGGCATTGATCATCTTCCTCAATGATCACTCATTAGATAATCTTATAGCCTGTAGGCCATAATTCATCACTCACACACCTCAAATATCAAGACAAAGTAAGCTATATGATCAAATAATCTATCCTACACTTTATAGGTTACCCCACTATGTTTCAAGGGACTATACTCGATTTTATACCATATATAAAATCACTACTAAGGTGATCATATAATCCATCTTAGCACATCAATACCCTAAGAAAAACATTCATAGAGAAATTTATACATTATTCTACCCTTATGGGATAATTTCATTATCCATGATTATCCTCACTAGGCCTCTCATAATCTAACCTATATGCTAATAGACATTAACTTCCATGGTGATATCCTATGTACTAAGTCCATGTATCGATTTCTTTATGAACCATGGCCCATAAAGAAACCATTTTCAACCATAAATCACTCAATCCACTCTCAAAGGTCCCTCTCACAGAATCATACAAGAATATACTAGGTTCACCCCCTTCATTTTATATATTAATATCCCTTAGGATTTTCCCAACTAACTAACCCGAGGATCATAAGATGAAGAAACCACCGAGTGAGACTATAATCATCCCACAAAGTATATAATGAATATTTTATTCCAAATAATTGTTACCTATTATACATCATGACCATAAACCCATATCATAACTCACTATGGTCTACTTTCACCAATTAGCTATTTCTACATATCACATTTCACACTAAAACACATATAAAACATTGCTTGATAATTTTGATACCACCCACCTCTTTTATGAAGTTAACCATATGGGAATCACTTTTCTCATTCCATACAAGTCAGCTACATAGATCCTCAATCACATTCTCCCATATATCATTAAAAAAATAGTAAATTACGTAATTATAAAATAATTATAATTAATTTCCATAATTAATTTACCTAGGAAGAACTTAAGATATACCACCAGGGAGTGCCCCAACATTAGAACCATAACCAACATCATGGTAATGAACCAAGACATGATATCAATAATATTATGAGAAAAATTACCATCAGTAACAACCTAAATTATTTTCAATTTAAAGAAAAATGGAAAATATCCCAAGAAGAACTCGCCAGGAAATTTAACAACTCCCTAAATGGATCAATTGAATGCAGATGGGGAAACCTTCTTAGTATTATCTCTAATTTGAATAGTAGGTATCTCACTAGGGGAGGGGTTTTTCTGTATCTTCCTTATCATTGGATGAAGGAAGAAATTCATTATACATCCTTCCAATGATGGGTATTTCACCCTATTTATAAATATCATAAGAGCTCATTCCTAACTCACTATATGCTAAAATGAAGGTGTTTATGGCTAAACACAAACATCTAAACATATTTGGGAGAATCTTAGATGATCAATAACTCACAAACTAGAGGATTCGTACATTATCATAAAGGTAAAATACCCATAATCATTCAGTGAAATCAACACAACTTTGATGCACCATAAAATCCCAGGCACACTCATCAAAAAGAACACCACCTAAGTCAAAAGCACCTTACAAGGATCCCAAACAAGAAATTGTGAGGAGGAGGAGAAAATAACATACCTTGGATTCAAGATTTGATTCATCTGAGAGAAAGTAGAGATATTGCACATGAAAGTTTGGATTTTTTTGAGACTTGGATTCATTCGAGACATGATTCATTCGAGCCATCGATTTGAGATATGGATTTATTCGAGACTTGATTTGAGCCTTGATTTGAGTCTGGATTTGAGGAGGAGGAGCATCAGTAGAAGGTGGATTCTGCAAAAAGCTTTAGATAACACGACTGAAATAGTTCTACATAGGGTTCTTTAAATAGACCAGGAGACTTTTATCAACGCTTCCAAAAAAGAGTTTATAAAGATACCTTTTATCAGAGATGAATTAATAAGGAATAATAAAATCTATCTTTATTAGTGCTAAAGAAGCACTGATAAAATCCATGTTTATCAGCGTTAAAATTTTAGCACTGATAAATGATTCATAATTATAATTATAAATAAAAAAACTAATAAATATATTTATATATTTATCTATTTATTTATTATACTTTTATAATTATTTAAATATATAATTATTAATTTATAATTATATAAATATATTTTTTTAAAAAATATATTATTTATAATTATAAATATATAATTTTGTAAATATAGTAAATAAAAATTTATAAATATATTTATAATCATTTATTTATAATTATAAATGTATTTATATCATTATATATATTTATATAATGATATTTTTATATTTAATAAATATAAATAAATATAAATATAGTAAATATATTCATTATTTAAATATATTTACTATAATTACGTAATTATAAATATATTTATATAATTATATATATATATATTTAATAAATAAATATAAATATAAATATAAATATAGTAAATATATTCATTATTTAAATATATTTATTATAATTTTATAATTATTTAAATATATAATTAATTTTTTATAATTATATAAATACTTTTAAAAAAATATTTATATATATATATAATTATATATATATATATAATAAATATATATAAATATAAATATAAATATAAATATAAATATAAATATAAATATAAATATAAATATAAATATAAATATAAATATAAATATAAATATAAATATAAATATTGATATAAATATAAATATAAATATAAATATAAATATAAATATAAATATAAATATAAATATAAATATAAATATAAATATAAATATAAATATAAATATAAATATAAATATAAATATAAATATAAATATAAATATAAATATAAATATAAATATAAATATAAATATAAATATAAATATAGTAAATATATTCATTATTTAAATAAATTTATTATAAATTTATAAATATTTAAATATTTATAATTATATAAATGCTTTTAAAATAAATAATATTTATTTATTTATAATTATAAATAGATAAATTTATAAATATAGTAAATTAAAATTTATAAATATATTTATTTACAAATATATTTTTATCATTATTAATGAATACATAATCTTAAATACATGCATGTTAAAAATGAGTGAAATTGAATAATTAAAAACTAGTACACTTTAAAAATATTGAAAAAATGGATAATTTTTATTAATTAAATATAAATTATTAAAAAAATATGAATATATATTGAAATAAAGATGAATACGTATTTAAAATATTAGAACATATTAAATATAAATAAATAAATAAATATATAATAGAAAATGATTAAATTCCCCAAAATATAAAAAATAAAAAATATTAATAATGAATTAATACCTAATTGTAGTAATATTAAAAATAAATAAATAAAATTTATCGATTAAAAACATAATATATTAAATGTATCATGTTTAATGAAATTATAAAATGAATACTATAATTTAAATAAATTACATAAACCTTAGGTGTATGTGTTTATATATATATATAAGATTTCATCAATTACATATATGTTCGTGTGTGTGCATCATTTGTAAAAATGAATTATGTATATGTATGTGAAATCAATGTAACACACGTTTGATAAATTTTAATTGAAAAATCAAACAACATTCAATTATGTCCATTGCTCAATACAATTAGTCAACATTTTTAATTATTATTAATTTTTAATTATAAACAATTCTTCACAAAATATATGACTTATTTATTATGTAAGAATAAATATTTTGTATTATATTAAATCATATTTTATAAAATATTATAAACTCATATATATATAAATATATAAATATATATGAATATATTTCTATATTAAATGTATTAATGAATAATTATGTATACAAACCATTAAAAATGAATAAGACGTTAATATTTTTTAATTATTACATTTTATTCA
Source organism: Viscum album (assembly GCA_963277665.1). Lineage (NCBI taxonomy): Eukaryota > Viridiplantae > Streptophyta > Magnoliopsida > Santalales > Viscaceae > Viscum > Viscum album. The sequence continues at coordinate 1,495,505,378 of OY728159.1, forward strand.
TTTTCAATATTTATATTTAATATATATTATTTATTACTATTAATAATTAATATATATATATATATATTAAACTTATTTATTTTTATTAATAATTGTTTCATTAATAAATTTTTTAATAATTTTGTAATTTGTTTATTTTTAATTTTTTGTTTAATTATTACAATTTATTAATTTTTAATTTTTTTAATTATTACAATTTATTCTTTTTAAATAAATATATACTATTTATTAATTTTTATAATCTATATATATGTATGTTAAATTTATTCATTTTATCAATAATTATTTAATTAATAAAATGTTTAATATTTTTCTTAATTTACCCATTTTTAATTTTTTTGTTTAATTATTTCATTTTATTCATTTTACATATCTGTATATTTAATATATAATATTTATTAATATTTATAATATATATATATATATTAAATTTATTCATTTTTATCAATAATTATTTAATTAATAAAATTGATTTTTTTAATTTAGTCATTTTAATTTTTATTTGTTTAATTTTTTCACTTTATTCAGGACCTTTATCAGTACTAAAAAAACAGTGGTAAAGTGTACCCTTTATCAACACTAAAATTAAAGCGCTGATATAATCCACTATTGTTAAATGTCTGTTTTGTAGTAGTGATTCATGCAACCATCTAAGAGGAAGACCTGAGAGGTTTCGAATTTAGAGACCCCTTAACCCTTTTTTAAAAATCCATCCGACATGTTTTACAATGTGAATAGGATTCACGCTATGAATTCTTTGAGTAGTAGCCCGCCCCACCTATGACCCCATTCACACCCTAAAGGCATTCCCTGAATTTCACTCATGGTGTGAATGAACCATTCATACTGTGAATGGTCTGTAATTTCACTTTTCAGTATCCTGGGCCCCCAACCACTTCTCCAACATCCTCTTGAACACCCAAGACACCTACCAAGCCTCAAACCATGTCCAAGGATACCCTTTAGAGATGTTCAAGCTCTCAGAATCTCATTTAGAGCCCCAATTCTCAAAATGAACCATCCACCAAAGTAAGAAATTTAAATTCTCCCTAAATTTATTAACCTGTTCCATCATGGGGTATTACAATGTCTTCAACAAAACACTTATTGTTCCCAATAATTCTTACTGATCTTTCAACCATAAATCATGACCTACTCAGGTCGCCAAACTATTTTTAATTCACTACGTTCTACTCCAAAACGCCAAATGATATTCCACAAAGAAAATCCAAACATGAAACCCATTAATTATCAAAACACAAAACACAACCTTTTCACCATCCTCAAAACACCGAGATGGTTCTTACCAACACACATCTATCCCAATACACCACAGTGTCTTCAATAAACTCATCATTTGACTTATGGTGCTCCCCACTAAAAGCCTTGGCTCATAAAATCCGATCTCGACCCATGATGCTCCCCACCATTAGAACCGCCTAACAAAAACACATTTTTAGCGGTCCAATGACATTCTTGGTGTGGTTTACATCTCATTTCACCCAACTATGCATTGAAACACTGGTTGGAACCTATTACTATAACACCCAGAACATTTTATGGTATGCTTCTCTTAAATATATTCTATTCATAGACTATATTTCATAAAGCACTGTGTTCCTTTAAAACAACACTTGGTTATTTAGGAGATAGTCATAACTTATCCATTAAACATAAATTTTCCACTTCTATGTTTTGAATTTTGAAAAACAGTCATCTAGAGTTGTGACTAGTAAGTCATTTGGAGTCTGATAGAACCAACTTGATTTTTTTTGATGAATAGTAACACACCCTTATGAATAGTAATATGAATATTAATATGTTCCTTATGAATAGTAAATAATGATAATATTTTATTTTCTTAAGTTAATAAGATAATGAGATCTTAATTAATTTTTCAATGTGAGATAAAACCAATTATACCTTTAAAATTGTTATTTTTCGAATTAATTATGATTTTATTTAAAAATTAAATTAAAAATACATAGAAAATTATTTTCAAAAAATGGAGTTCATTTTTGAATTCTACACGTCAAAAAATGGTCAGGGTGAATTTTTGGGATTTTTCTAAAATACTTGAATTTTTCATGAATAGTAAAAATACAGTTTTGAGTTTTCGTTAGTTTAATGACATCATAATGATGTAATAATTAAATATAAAAGTCCGGTCAACTTTTTTACAGTAAAATATGACATGATTTGTCCCATGTGGCTAAAACTATGGGAAAATACCATGGGAAAGCCTATGGTTTTTCAAAAACCACTAATAAGGTGTCCCTTTTAATTAATAAAAAACTCCCTCTCATTTACTATAAATACCCACTCACCCCCATCATTTTATTTCATTACAAACTCATTATACTCAAATATATGGTAGTATTACCTCCCTATGAGTCCTCAAAAGGTGCCCTCAAACCCCCAAGTTCCCAATCTTCAAGTTTTGGGAGTTACTCTACAAGGTCATTAAAACAAACGAAGAACACACTCGAGCATATGGTAAGGGGTTTCTCATCTCACTTTTAATTCTGTGAGATTTCCATTGTTCAACACTTATTTATTGAATGTGGTGTATTTCTTACTTACTTTTTATATATATTATCATGATTCTTTTTATATTCATGGTATTTTTTGATTCATTTGGTGGTTATTATTTTTGGTTATATGATTCGACTGATTACATTGTAGTAATAGAATTTGTCTCAACTTCCATTTCGTTGTGACTAAATTTGTATTGTGAACCTAATAATACTTATGTGTTGTACCTACTACCCATTTGATATCAATTTTCATTTGAAATTATATTTCTACTAAATATCCATATTCTCATATCATGGATATTTTTATTGTCTAAACTGTATACCATTTTACACACGATATTTATTTGGAATATTGTTTTAACTGTGGAAATAATGATAAATCTGTATCCTCTACTCTATAGGGATATTTAAAAGTAATATTTATATTATATTAAATAAATGTATAAATAATTATTTGGACTTTCAATGGTGAGTGGGTCTTGTTATAGCCCCTCAATTCATTGACAAGTATCACGAGACAAATCAGTTGGTGACAAACCCTTCGAGTTTGTTTCAAAAAATCAGACGGGTTTCTTTCCACAGAACTAAACCATTTTAATGGTGCTATAGTATCATGGTATAGGTACATTAAATACAATTAATAATCATTCTCTTTATTCATTATTAGTTATTACTATCCATGAGGTTTTCACTATGAAAAAATCTATGGATGCAGTTTCATTCTCAGTTTGTTAATGGTGTGAGTTTTTCATTTATTCACTATACCATATTGAATATGTCAAATTGTTTATTATTCAATTATTATTGAATTCATAATTCCTCTATTTTTAACCCTTAGTGAGTGTTTGTGCTCACCCCTTCCATTTGTTTACCTTCAACAGGTTTTGAAGAGGAGATCATTTATTGAGTTCCTGTGATTGCAGTTTATTAGTTTTTGTCATGTATTGTATTTTGTTAACTTTTTAAATGTAATTTGAGTTACATATATGTATCTAGTTTCTTCAAGACTACTAAAATAATCATTCCTTTAGGATTTCATTCCTTCTAACCATTGCAATATAACAAGTAATGCACCGACTCCAGTCTAGAGGGGTCGGGGTGTTACAGTTGGTATCAGAGGAAGTTTAGTAGAAAACTTGGAAACTAGATTAGAAATTGTAGATTAGGGAACTAAACCCTAAGTTAGTATTTGAAGACAAACATACAAGATAATCCTGGAATTTTGTTAAGGAATATATTACGTGGATCTTTCTAGAAAATACATCCTTGTCTGGATACAAACAGGTAGAGGTGGCTCTGGAACAGATGTACCTGGGAGTGAAAACTCTGACAAGGAGTTTCGGGCTTGACCTAGGGTATCCTGGTACATGAAAACATGCCTTGTTGAACTCTTGTTATTGAAACTCCTGGGGGTATGCTTAGGATAATTCACATTTTCTTTACAAGCCATTATGAAGGATTTTAATGTAAATTTTTCCTCAGAGAAACCATGTTTATGAGTTTAGCTATGCATAGAATTTCAGTTTATGTTATGTGCTCTTCTATTTGAGATTAGTAACCTAATCTAGTGTATGCCATTATTTAGAAATGGTGCCTAATGGAAGAAGGGGAATCAATACTCGTGGGCAATGTAGGGATCTCCCCATTAAGCAAGTCAACACAGTCAATGTTGGAGCAGACCAGATCATGACCATATTGGGAAAACTTACTCAGGTTGTGAAAAATAACTATGCCACACCTGTGTTGGATCGTTTCATGTGAAAAAATCCCCCATATTTTAGTGGGACTACCAATATAGTGGTTTCTGAGCAGTGGATCAAGTCCCTTGAAAAGATATTCATGGCATTAAGATGCAATGAAAATAAAAAGGTAGTGATGAATGTATATTATCTCAAGGGTGATGCTAATAAATGGTGGTCCTTGATATAGAATAGCACTATGGAAGAATAAATAGAAGATATGGAATGGAGGAATTTTAAGGAAATATTATTTGAAAAATATTTCCCTCGTGAGCAATGAACCAAAATGAAGAGGAAATTCTTTAGCTTAAAGCAAAGGGAATAAGATAGTGTTACAGAGTATGAGGCTACCTTCACAAGAATCGCTAGGTATGCCATAGATTATATACGAGACTCAAAAGACAAGATTGATCATTTATTTGAAGGTCTTAAACCATGTCTTCGAAGGGAATTGGATTCTCAAACATTTTCATCATATGATGAAATTGTATCAAGTTCCATAAAAAAAGAGAAGTAATTTTCTAGAAAAAGTTTCTTCAAGAGAAACCAAGATAAGAAGTGGTACTCTGATAACCAAGGAAAAGGTTAAGCATCAAATAAGAACAAGGGAACTAAGAAATTACCATTATGCGATAACTATGGAAAGAATAATCCTGAAAAATTCTAGAAGGGCATGGGAGTCTGCTATAATTATGGAGAAAAGGGTCATCTATCAAATGAATGTAAGGTGAAGAAGCAATTTGATGATGTTCAATGCTATAATTTTAGATAGATGGGACACTAGGAAAATGAGTGTCCTAATAACCAAGGAAACTTGCCTCAGAAATGGCCACGAGAGAAAGGGAAAGCATATGTGATTACAACCACGGAGGTTGAAGTTCTTAATGATATGGTGGAAGGTACTTTAATTGTTTCCTCAAACTTAGACAACACTTTAATTGATTCTGGATCATCGCATTCATTTATATCTTCCCAGTTTTCTAAAAAAATTATACATGTACAATTTGATTTAATAAAGGAGTTGTTAGTAAAAAATACTAAGGGATGTATCATTGCAACAAAGGAATGTCAATTAGTCCCCCTCATGACACATAAATGTGATTTAGTTTCTAACCTTATCATCATACCAATGAATGAATTTGATATAATTCTCGGTATGAATTGGCTATCAAACTATGATGTGAAGATTTATTTTAAGAAGAATGAAGTTATAATCTTTGAAAATGGTGCAGAATCCCTAATTTTTAGATTAGAAACCTCGCAAACTGATTCTCATATAGATCCACCCCCAGTAGCTCTAATAAATTAAATTATTAGAGAGGAAGAGAACCCAATATCCATGGGAAAGGAAAGAAATATTCAAATTGAAGATTTATATATAGTACAAGAATATGTTGATGTCTTTCCAGAGGATTTACCTGGACATCCTCCAGAGTGGGAAATTGAGTTTTCCATTGAATTAATTCCTAGTTCAAGGCCCATATCAAAGAACCCTTATAGAATGGACACTGTAGATTTAGTGGAGCTAAAGAAACAACTAGAGTAATTGAGTGATAAAGGATTTATTCTCCCTAGTGTTTCTCCATGGGGATCCCCTGTTCTTTTTGTTAAGAAGAAAGATAGGTCTATGAAGTTTTGCATTGATTACAGGGAAATCAATGCTATTAAAATAAAGAATAAGTATACTCTACCATGAATTAATTAATTATTTGATCAAATTTATAGAGCACAATATTTTTGAAAGATTGATCTTCGATCTGGATATCATCAGTTGCTTTTGAGAAAGGAAGACATTCCAAAAACAGCATTTCGAACCAGGTATGGGCATTACAAGTTTACAGTAATGCCTTTTGGACTGACTAATGCACCATATGTTTTCATGGATATGATGAATAGTGTTTTCAAGGTATATCTTGATGAATTTTTAGTGGTGTTTATTGATGATATCCAGGTATACTCTAAAAGCTATGAAGATCATCAAAATCACTTGCACACTATTCTAAAGACTATTAGAAGAAATGAATTATATGGGAAGTTTAGAAAGTGTGATTTTTGGCTTCAATCAGTTTTCTTTTTGGTCCACATTATCTCTAAGGATGGAATATCTTTAGATCCCATGAAGACAAAGGCTATGCAAGAATTGCCTACTCCAACAAACATAACTGAGGTACGTAATTTTATTGGTTTAGCGGGTTATTATCGGCGTTTCATTCAGAACTTTTCCCATTTAGCCAACCTAATAACCAAGTTCACACGAAAAGGGGTTAAGTTCGTATGGATAAAGGAATGTGAAGAATGTTTTGAAGAATTGAAAAGAAGGCTGGTGAATGCTTCAATCTTGACTCTACCATTAGGGATTGATGGATTTGTGATCTTTAGCGATGCATCAAAGAAAGGACTTGGCTGTGTCTTTATGCAGAATGATAGAGTGACTGACTATGCATCTAGGAAGATAAAAATTCATGAAAAAAATACCCAACTCATGATCTTGAGTTGGCAGCTATAATATTTTCTTTGAAGATATAGACACACTATCTTTATGGTGAAAAAATGTGAGATATATACCGATCACAAGATTTTGAAGTATATTTTCTCACAAAAAGAAATCAACATGAGGAAAAGATGATGGCTTTAACTACTCAAGGATTATGATTTCACTATACACTACCACCCGGTGAAGGTAGATAAGGTGGAAGATGCTTTGAGCAGAAAGGATCATGGGGTTTGGTACAAGATGAGAGTTGATAGGGATCCTATGTTCATGGATATAGTAAATGTGGATATGGGAATAATCATGGAAGGTGAAACATCAATACTTTTTCAAATGGTTTCCAAACATTCTTTACTATAAAGGATAAAAAATTATTAGATTGATGATGAGGAGTTTCAAATGAAAATTAAAGTTGTGAATGATTGGAGATTGATTGACTTCATATATGAAGATGGAATTTTGAAATTTGGGAGGAGGATTTGTGTTCCCGATATACCTGATCTAAAAAGGGAATTGTTGGATGATTCTCAAAGCTCCAATTTCTCTATACACCCTAGTAGAACTAATATGTATAGATATTTGAAGGAACATTTTTGGTGGGAAAACATGAAGAGGGAGATTGCTGATTACGTGTCGAGATGTTTGGTTTGTCAACAGGTGAAGGCTGGAAGATAATATCTTATAGGAGTTATGCAACCACTTCCTATTACTATGTGGAAATGGGATGATATTATAATGGACTTTGTCATGGTACTAACAAAGAATCCAAGAAATAATGATGTGATATGGGTCATTGTTGACCGTTTTACAAAATCAACACATTTTCTTGCTATAAGGGAAGATTTACCACTTGAAAGTTTAGAAATACTATATATTAATGAAGTTGTAAGACTTTATAGTGTACCCTTATCAATTGTTTCTGATCGTGAGACCCATTTTACATCAAAATTATAGAAAAGTCTTTAGAAGGATTTTAATACTGAGCTTTGTATGAGTACTTCTTATCACCCCAAAACTGCCGGATAGTCTGAAAGGAGTATTCAAACTCTAGAAGACATGCTGAGATCATTCTCTCTTGACTTTCAAGGTATGTGGGATCAATAGTTTCCTTTGGTGGAATTTTACTACAACAATAGTTTCCATTCTAGTTTTAAAATGGCTCCATATAAAGAATTATATGGAAAGATATGTTGAACTCGAACTTGTTGGGACGAAGTTGGTGAGAGGAAACTTATAGGCACATAACTTATTGAAGAGACCACGACAAAGGTGAAGACAATCCAAGCCCATATTAAAGATTCCCAAAGTAGGTAGAAGAGTTATGCTAACAACCGGAGAAAGGATTTGGAATTATAAGTAGGAGATCATGTATTTCTGAAAGTATCTCCATGGAAGGGTGTCTTAAGGATTGGTAAGAAAGGAAAACTAAGCCCCAGGTACATCAGACCATTTGAAATTTTGGAAAGAATCAAAGATATAGCTTACTGTTTAGCAATTATTCCAAGTCCCTTCAAAGTTCATGATGTGTTCCATGTTTCATTGTTGAAGAAATACATTCCAGACCCAATGCATGTACTCACCTATGAAGAAATAGAATTAGAACCTGATTTATCATACTGTTAAGAGCCTATCGGGATTCTTAACACAAGGGAGCAGGTATTGAGAAATTGGAAAACTCATCTAGTAAAGGTTCTTTGGAGAAACTAGAATATAGAGGAAGAAACATGGGAACCTGAGGATGTTATGAAGACGAACCACCCACATATTTTTGGTGGGCTTTATACATAAAATTTTGAGGGCGAAATTCCTGAAGGAGGGAATAATATAACACCTCAAATATATTATGGTATGCTTCTCTTAAATATATTCTATTCATAGACTATATTTCATAAAGCATTGTGTTTCTTGAAAAAGACACTTGGTTGTTCATGAGATAGTCATAACTTATCCATTAAACATAAATTTTCCACTTCTATGTTTTGAATTTTGAAAAAACGGTCATCTAGAGTTGTGACCATTAAGTCATTTGGAGTCTGATAGAACCAACTTGATTTTTTGATGAATAGAAAAATACCCTTATGAATAGTAATATGAATAGTAATATGTCCCTTATGAATAGTAAATAATGATAATATTTTATTTTCTTAAGATAATAAGATAATGAGATCTTAATTAATTTTTCAAAGTGTGATAAAACTAACTATACCTTTAAAATTGTTATTTTTCAAGTTAATTATGATTTTATTTAAAATTAAATTAAAAATAATTAGAAAATTATTTTAAAAAAATGGAGTTCATTTTTGAATTCTACATATCAAAAAATGGTTAAGGTTAATTTTTGGGATTTTTCTAAAATACTTGAATTTTTCATGAATAGTAAAAATATAGTTTTGAGTTTTCAGTAGTTTAATGACATCAAAATGATGTAATAATTAAATATAAAAGGTTTGTTGACTTTTGTATAGTAAGATATTAAATGAGGTGTCCCAAGTGGCTAAAAATATGGGCAAATACCATGGTCAAGCCCATGGTTTTTCAAAAATCACTAGTGAGGTGTCCCTTTTAATTAATAAAAAACTCCCTCTCATTTACTATAAATACCCACTCACCCCCTTCGTTTTCTTTCATTCCAAACTCATTATCCTCGAAGATATGGTAGTATTACCTCCCTAGGATTCATCCCAAGGTCTCCTCAAACCCCTAAGGTCCCAACCTTCAAGTTTTGAAAGTTACTCTAAAAGGTCATTAAAACAAACGAAGAACACACTCGAGCATAAGGTAAGGGGTTTCTCATCTCACTTTTAATTCTATGAGATTTCCTTTGTTAACCACTTATTTATTTCTTGTGGTGTATTTTTACTGACTTTTGATATATATTATTATTATTCTCCTTATATTCATGGTATTTTGTGATTTATTTGGTGGTTATTAGTTTTGGTCATATGATTCGACTGATTACATTGTGGTAATGGACTTTGTCTCAACTTCCATTTCACTATGACTGACTTTGTATTGTTTACCTAATAATCCTTATGTGGTGTAACTAATTCCCATTTAATATTACTTTCCATTTGAAATTATATTTCTACTAAATATCCATATTTTCATATCATGGATATGTTTATTGTCTAAACCGTATACCATTTTACATACGGTGTTTATTTGGAATATTGTTTTAACTGTGGAAATACTGATGAATCTGTATCCTCTACTCTATATGGTTATTGAAAATGAATATTTATCTTGTATTAAATAAATTTATAAATAATTATTTGGACTTGAAATGGTGGGTGGGGACCGCTATAGCCCCTCGATGCATCGACATGTCTCATGAGACAAATCAGTTGGAGACAAACCCTTCGAGTTTGTTTCCAAAAATTAGATGGGTTTCTACCCACAGAACTAAACTGTTTTAATGGTATTATGGTACCATGTTATAGGTACATGAAATCCAATTAATAAGAATTCTCTTTATTCATTATTAGTTATTACTATCCATGAGGTTTTCACTATGACAAAATCTATGGATGCTGTTTCATTCTCAGTTTGTTAATGGAATGAGTTTTTCATTTATTCACTATTCCATATTGATTTTGTCAAATTTTTTATGATTAAATTATTATTGAATTCATACTTCCTCTATTTGTAACCCTTACTGAGCATTTGAGATCACCCCTTCAATTTTTTTACCTTCAACAGGTTTTGAAGAGGAGACCATTTATTGAGTTCCCATGATTGAAGTTTTTTAGTTTTTGTTATGTATTGTATTTTGTTACCTTTTCAAATGTAATTTTATTTACATATATGTATCTAGTTTCTTCCATACTACTAAACTGATCATTTCTTCAGGATTTCATTCCTTCTAACCATTCCAATATAATAAGTAATGCACCGACTCTGGTCTAAAGGGGTCGAGGTGTTACAATTACAATCTCTCATCTCGAAATCCAAGATGAATCATACGAGTCCCCTCAATCCATGAAAAAGGCTTAAATATGTTGGATTTTTCTTAAAATTCCCTAACCAATTAACAAAAAACATGCCATACTCAATATGACACATTTGTTGCGGTTTCTAATCTACCCCATCCAATCTCATGAAAAACACCAGTCAAAAATCCTCTAACCAACCATTACTGAAAATGATTAGTGCTCCTACTGATGCACTGTCTCATCACTCAGTCATGATGCCCCTACTCCCAAAGGCATCTTTTGATAATTCAAATCACTCGCACAAAAGTTTGACCATGACTTCTTGTGTAATTCCATGATTGGATCCTTGACCAACCAAAGTATTCATCATGTTATCACCCGAGCATCGATTCAATATCGATTTGATACACCCTCAGATCACATCAAAACCATTTCAATCCTTGTTCCATACAAAAACTCTATCCAAAACTACTTCATAATATTGAATCTGGTATTTACCATGTAACTAGATATAATCATATTTATCTGATCACCGACATCTAAGCACCACCTCGACCATCCAATGAACAGTCTCAAGTATCCACAATCCTACTTGCAAGAGTTTGTTTCTCCATGGTCCACACTCCATTCATTACCACACTATAATGACGGGATGTGGCTGTCTCATTCATAAATGATTGCCAATGTAAAACATAAATTGTTTCCTTTTCCCAAATATATGGGAACTTCATCCTCAATATTCACTGAAATTCGATCTATAATAATGGAAACACCCTCAAATAGCCAATGGTGTAGACCTCACCATATGAATTTCCTTATACCGCTCCTCAAGAACAACCTCAACGGGTTCTATCATCACACACATGTCATTCCACCCATGCTAAACTCATCCATACTATTAACACCTACACCACTTCATCCACAATTTCATCATCATCATAGAGGCAACACATACCATTCTCATTTAATCCCCATTCCATCTTTCCTACAAGTGCCCCATCCAATCCATCTATCCTCATCCCACACATAGCTTATCATTAATCCTCAAGTCAATGACACCACACATAACTGGAGTGCACTGCCTGATCTTATAAAAATCTAACATGTGTATACTCTTGTACTGCCCAATCACATCAACCAAATCACACTCCTTGGAGTCTCACATCTCATTGAACCTCAGATCAAACACTTAAATCACTAACCATTATTATAGAATTTCAATCATATCAGGTTAAGATCACCCTCAACTCTCCTATTAAAAATCAGGTATTCCACTCATTCTAAAATCTATCACACGATCATCTGTTGACCGACACTATCTCAAAATAACTAGCTCCCATCCACACTCTATCGCTGAAAAACTCAGAAACATATCCAAAATACACATAACTATGAATAACACTAATCTTTACCTTGAAACCAAACCTTAATACTAAAATCATCATCACTCAAGGTGCTTTCCTCTTAAAAAATAAGGCATCTCCATGCCTATACCATATCCCTAGTAGAATATTATATGCACTAATATAAAGGCAAGGAACCTACTCATTCATTCCATGTTCACAATATCTAAGGCATCACCATGCCTATATCCCATAGCTGAAAATACCTCACATTCACCAATCTCATAACCCAAAGCATCTATACATGCATCCTATCTCTAAGGCACTCAAAATCCCTGAATAAACTCTATCTTTGGTTACCCTCATACAACACATCACATTTCACCCACAATAGCCAAATCACCAATCCTGATCCATATCTAAAAAACACTATACTCTCATGCCTAACCCATAGGTCATATATCACACAGGTCACAACTCACGGGGCACATCTATGCTCTTGTATCAAATATCACACAAAAATTTACATGTCAAAACACCTACTATATGGTTCTTACATACATATTTGGCATTACATGCTATGTCATTAGCCAAATCATGGGCCCTAATTCTCACTGGGCATCTACTTATGGGTTTGACCCCTCAAGAATCACAATCTAAAACTAATCCTCACTGGTCCTCCACACATAGAGTCACCCCACAAGGATCAAAATCTCATCTATCAGCATGTAAAAATATGTAACCACATATTCTCACCATGATCCGTATTGAGTATCCCATAACCATATTGTTTGTTTAAGTAGAAAACCACCAAAAAGATATATGAAAAAACACAATATATGTTGTTTTTGACACTTTAAAAAACTAATTCTATTTTCTTCTCTTAGAACCATTACCAAAATCACCCACAAGGGGTCTATCATAAGGAATCAAATTTTTGTACTGACTTACTAAGGGTCACTATGGGTGTCATACATGAGGGACTGTATAGTCATCATCATGGAGCATCTCATCATAGATCCACATGACCTGTCATTAGAATAAATCTGAGTAAAATTCCACCAAAAAGTTATATGGTAAAATATCATATAATTTTTTACTGAAACTTTAAATAAATAAAACCACATCATTAGTAAAACCAACCACACACATGTATGAAAATTTTATGTGAATCCTATGTCCCAAAATGATTCATGCACATGACCTATTACCAACAGGCCAGGAGCCAAAAGACTTATAAATTATAAATACAAGAAAAGTTAGTGTTCCATACTAGGTAAAATCCTAAAACTATAAAATTTAAATCCAAAAATAGTAATACCATGCCTTGGTAACCTATAATTCATATCAGAAAAGGTGTTTAGGATGCAATGGTATGATATCAATCACAAGCTCTGACATATTCCTATGTCACCTGTCTACCATCTCTCCAAATCATAATAAAAAATAACTCTGATACAATTTGTGATATTTTTCATATAAAACCTTTGATTCCATTATATAACATCCCTTCCCCACTTCACTATGAATAGTAACCAGACTAGGTCTCCATTAGATGTTAGTATTTCACCTCATACTCCATATGTTGTCGATTAGCAGTGGGGGTCTAAGGTAGTATCGTGGGTAGACTATACCCACAAACCAGAGTGTTAAATAAAAAATAAAATAAACTAGACATCATCCACACCAGAAAATACTCATAGTACATATAATTAGTAAACATAATCATCAATAATACATGAATGCAGAAGAATAATATCATCCAACATTACGTTTTTTATTCTAAAAGATAAAGGTGACCATACAAGGTAAAAAGACACCCTAAACTAAGGCGGGCGGAAATAATGGAGTCCAAGGGCATCACCCCTAATCAAGTTAACCCCCTCCAGTTTAAGGTGAGAGATATTAGAAAAACAAAAAACAAGATTCCCGGGAACCGCAATAGAGGCCAGGTAATCCGCCACTTTGTTCCCCTCACACCGAGTGTGGGAGACTCTAGCATTGTTTCTAAGGAGGAATTGTCATTGTATAATAGTATAAATGATGGACCAAGGGGTAGTGCCTCTCCCATGAAAAGCATCATGGACAAACATAGAGTCTGTTTCCAACTGCGCAATGCTAAGGTCCCTCTGCTTACACATGGACAACACTGTGAGAACCGCAAGAGCCTCCGCTCGAACAGAATTTTCATAACCATAGTGGATAGTGAAAGATAGAACCACACTCCCTCTCCAATCCCGAAGAACCCCTCCTCCACGCATAACGCCCATATCACAAGATCCATTAGTGTTCAACTTTAGGCCACCCTCTGGAGGAGACCAGCGGATCCATCTCCCTTGCACCCCGGGACCGCACTACCGAACCATAGGCTGCAGGACCTGCAATGAGAGAAAAGAAGGCACCTCCTTCCCAATCCCAATGAGTCCGAAAAGACCAATCAGAAAACATCTAGTTCTAGCCACCACCGCTCTACCTAATGAAGAGACTACCTCAAACCTGACTCTGTTTTGAGCTTGCCATAACACCCAGCATCCCGCATTATAGATGATAGTGAACGCCTCGGCCTACTTCGTATTACCATTGGTTACCTGGAACCAAAGCTCCATGAACCTCTCATATATGTCAAAATGGACCGAGTATCCCATGCACATACCAAAAAAAATCCACACATGATGGGCCCAATCACCCTCAAAGAAGATATGGTTCATATTCTCCTTCTTTTTGTTCACACAGTAGTGACAGGAGGAGCCATGATTATGCCTTAAGATTTAATATTGACATCAGAGGGTATAGCATTATACCGGATTCTTCAGGTGAGGAAGTTGAGTTTAGTAGGAATTTTAATGCTCCACGCCACTCTGTTCTAGCTCTCCCGCTGCCCCTGAGCCACGGTACTCCTATGGAAATCCTTGGAGTTGAACTTACCAAAAGTGGAGGGAGTATAAACGCACCTGTCTTACTCGGAATTCATGAGGACTGAGTTGAACACTTCCTGCTGAGGTTCATCCAGAACCGACCTAAAAAATAGAGGGTGCAAGCATGCCTCCCTGAAGGATATCAATGAATCCGGGCATCCTGAGTACCCCAGCATACTGGCCGACCAGTTATGATGCCAAAATAGAATGTTCCCCTCCACGACAATCCATCGCGAATGCGAAAGGATAGTTGGGATAATACTGCACACCGAGGACCACAAGGACGAACCCCTGGGCGATAGAACTGGAACACCAACCTTGAACCTCTGAGACATGGTCCTCCCCCATAGGGTGAATTCCTCAATAATCTCCCAAGGAAGCTTCACATGCAAGGCATGAATTATGTCCACCAGACTCCGTACATTGATACCTCCTTCGATGATAGGCTGAGCCATCCTTCTCCATGACACCCACTGCCTCTTCCCTTTTGAAAATCCATCCCATATAAACCAAGCGAGGATCCTATCAATGAGCCTAATAACCCCCATTTGGGACACTTGTAGTGGCCATAACATGCACCAGGATAGCTGAGAGAACACTATTAACCAACGTGATTCACCCTCCGAAAGATAAGAAGTGATTTTTCCAGTTCAGAATTCGGTCCGTCATCATGTTCACCACTTTTTCAAAGTCCCTAGTACACAACCTTCCTGAGGATATTGGGGTACCAAGATAATCTATTTGGAGAGACCCTCGCCCCATGCCCAACTCGCCACTCAACCTGTCCACCCTGTTTGAAGAACATGAGTTAGCTATATAGAAACTACTCTTCTCCCTATTAACAACCTGCCCACTCCAGCAGCTGTACTCCACCAGGATCTTATTCATCATACTAATAGACCTCAGCCCGATATTCATAAATACAACCGTGTCATCAATATATATCAAATGAGATATTGGAGGAAGGCTATGCTTTCTACGGAATGGATGAATGTCTCCACAAGCAACCCCTTTATTGATCATTCTTCTAAGTGTGTCTTACATCATAATAAAAATGCTCGGTGATAAAGGATCTCCTTGCTGAAGGCCACACACATACTTGAAAAAATCATGCGATCTTCTATAAAAGACACCACCATCCACGTCGAACAAACGCACTTGAAAATGATATCGCAATACCAACTGGAAAAACCCATCTTGGCGAGAACCTTGTTCATGAAGCCCTGCTCCATCCTATCATATGATTTTCTCATTTCGATCTTGACAGCCACATTAGAACCATGAGATTTAATATTCAAATCCCTCATCATCTCCTGCGCCATCGCTATGGCACCCTAAATCGAGCGGTTTGGACAAAGCCATATTGCTCCATAGAAACCCATTGAGGAATCATGTAGGACAACCTCCGATTGATAATGATAGCCAATAATTTATAGGGTAAATTACACATACTAACAAGCCGGTAGTGGCTGAGGGAAGATGGATCTTTGATCTTTGGCAAAATAACCAGAGTCGTTGTCGACGCGATCCGAGGAAGGACACCCCCATGGAAGAAATCTTGGATATCCAGAGTAATCTACCATTTAACAACATCCTAGGAGCCTCTATAAAAAGAACCTGGGAACCCATCTTGAACCACCATGCTTTCCAGGTTCAGGTTCTACATGGCTGCATGCACCTCCTCCTCCTCTGGAATACCTTCAAGCAGATCATTATCATTCCTAGAGACAAGGTTCAGAATCCCTTCCCAGAGCTGCACCTCCCCCGAAGGGTAACCCTGAGTCATATTCTCATTCGTTCCCATGAGGAGGTCCTTAAAAAATTCTAAGGCCATGCCCCCGACCACCTCCCTATCATCAGAGAACATGCCATACTTCATATCCAGGTTGGGTTTCGGAACCCGCCTCCTCTCCCTAATGTAAGAATGAAAATATGCGGTGTTTTTGTCTCCTTCCCTGATCCACTTTGTCCTCGAACACTCTCTTTCCCTTTATTCTTGAGAAAGCATCAACACTGCCAGAGACTCCTTCATCTCCAAGAGTTCCTCAAACACCCCATCATCCCAACTCTCCTTGTGACTGGCCTCCAGCCTCTCGATATTCTGTTTGAGCACAGAAATATCCCGGTCACGGGGGGGGGGGGGGTAAATATGTAGCCCAATGCAATAGGGCCAACTTCAACCTCCTCAGCTTGAAGTGAAAGGCCACCCAAGAGTATCCCCGAGATGGTTCGATCCAGGCCTCTAACACCACATGGTGGTAGTCCGGGTTGCACACCCACTGGTTGGAGAACTTGAAATGTGCCTAGGAAGCCTCCAAACTATGGAGAGATAATAGGAGTGGAGAGTGGTCAGAAATACTTTGGGTCAAGTGGGTAAATTTCTCCTCTAGAAACCTATCGATGGCATGAACGTTGGCAATGCATCGGTTGAGTCTGCTCCAGCATCGGCTCTCCCCCCTAAGATTGTTGCACCAGGTGAAAGGGTCGCCAGAGTACCCCAAGTCCATCAGACCCTTACCCGCAATGAACTGAATGAAATACAAGATAGACCTCCTCAGAAAATCACCTCGCCCCTTCCTCTCATCAGGCTACATCATGATATTAAAATCCCCTCCAACCAGCTAGGGCTGGTCACCTAGGTCGAACCCATTCAGCTCTGACCACAATACCTCCCTTCTCTGAGCATCACATCTACTGTAAATGAAGAACATGAAAAAATTGTCACCTTCACATGACACCTTCGTCATGATATGATGGTCCCCCTGCTGGATCACATCCACCAAAAAATACCTCTTCCAGAATAACCAAATGTAGTTATTGGCCCGAGCCGCATGCATGGAGGTATGTATATTGATCTTTCGAGTAAAATCCTGAATCTTAGCAGGGTTCTGCTTATGCTCCAGAATCGCAACCAAATTGACTTTGTGTTTCTTAGACTCCGAAGAAATGAAATATATTTTCATCCTCGCCCCGATTCTTTGGAGGTTCCATATCAAGATGGGAAACATTAAAACAAAGGGGACCTGGCTTTGGCCCCAGGCACCGTGGTCATCTTTGCAGGGGATGGGGACCACACTCTGTCCTGAAGTCTCCTCTTAATCTGTCTTTTACACACTCCTGGACTCAAAGCAGACGCGCCTGAAAAAGGATAAAGAGCCCCAGAGGGGGACTGTGGAACCCCGACTTCCTCCTTGCTAGCCAGCCCAAACAATACCACAACCTACTTGGAACCCCAGTCCTTGCAAGGGCTAGAAGATCCAAAAAAACCTCCTCTCCCCATACAGACGGTCTACATAGGGGGATTCTCTCTAGGAAAACCCACCCCTGCCAGTGGAGAACTGTATAACAAATACTTGGAACCTTCCAAAAGCCTGAACGCAAAAGGGGACACCTGATCATCACCCGCCCTGTGTTGAGCCAAATTGCATAAAATAGAGACCAGAGAAACACCAATGGAGCACAAGGAAAAGGGGGCCTAAGTGACCCTGGACCCCCTCATAAAGAGATCAAGAAATGCTCCTTTCGAAAAAAATTGTCCAGGTAAACCCAAACAATCTACAACCATCACGGGTACCCTCTAAGGGGTTAGAGGATTATAGGGAACCAGTGACATGCTGTGAGGGCCGATTGCACTCCTAAGAGGATGAGCCGGACTTTTGCAAGCCGAGAGATCTTGAGAGCATGAAAAGGGCCCGGGCATATGAGGCTAACCCAAAGGCGAGGCCAGACCTGTAAAGGCAGAATAAGGGACAATAGGATTCCTAGGGCTATAGGGACAGACCCCTTTCAGACGCTTCTGACAGACCTTCAAATAGTGGCCTTGTAGCATACAAGACGAACAAAAACTCAGAAACACTGTAAAAACGATATCTTGAGACCACTCGACGGAGTCTGGTACATTCAGGGAAATCATCTCAGGAATTGGCAGAGAAAGGTCCAGTTCGACACAGATCCAGGCCACCATGGTCTCCTCCCCCCGACAGGTATGATCGGCTATGCAAAGATACCCTCCCATAGCATCACCGATGGCCTTGAGGAAAACCCTGTTCTGAAAGGGGAGATGGAGGCCTGGAAGACTAGCCCAAACCGAAACACAGGGACTCTCCTTCCCCCTATGATCCTCCATCAACCAGCGGGATAGGTTAAAATGCCAGCGTCCCAAAGCCCTAGGGGCATTACACCAAGCATGGATAAAATCCACCTCCGATGCAAGCATCAAACAAAAAAAGCTTATGTGTAACACCGAGAAGTGAGGACCCTCCTGCAAACCCCAAGAACCCACAAATATTTTAAAAATGGGAAGAGAAGGTTTCTTAGAACCAAATCACGCCAAAAGAGTCCATTTTAAGCCCGCAACAGCCTCGTTGAAAGCCAGCGCCGGTGCCACCAGCGACAAACTCGAGCCATCCCTCACAACCAAGTGTGAGAACGACGCAATCTCCGGGAAGCCAGGACACGAAGCTCCAGGAAATAGGCCGCAAAAAGCATCCTTGAAATACCGCTCCACATGATCCCACCCATGAGAAATGACCGAAGACCCCCAGGGGGGTAGAAAACTGACACCGGGGGGCTCGGTCCCTAAAAAGACGCCGCCAGAGCCATGGATGCCGAAGGATAATGAGGCGCGGAGGTAGTAACAATAGGATTTTTTGAAAAACCAGTGGGCACGTGAGGCACTTTCTTCATTAAGACAATAAAAATAGGTTTCTTTTTAAAGCATAATATCAAACATCCTAGATGGATCTCCCATTAGGATGATCACATATATAGAAATAAATAAAAGAAACAAAATTTATTGAGGCTCAAATATATCACCAATCCACAACTCATCCCAATATCCCGCCCAATCCAAGTTATCCCACTCAATCATGCAACACCAAGCCTATGCCCAACCTAAAACTATGATCAATGGAATTTTCTCAGGTACCCAAGTTCCATGGACGCTCAATCAGGGTGTGAGTACAACTCTGTAGGGAACCACCAATGTGGTATAATATTTAACCAGTAAAAGTAGTGTATGTGCATGAAGCATTCTCAAATGAATGAATAAGAACTGAAAGATCATAAAATAACTACTATAAATCCTTGGGTCCTACATATCACCCAAGATTAACCCAAAACTACTTCAACAATTTTCAAGGTGTTTCTAAGCATGTCAAATAATCATGAAAACTAATAACATGCAACAATACTAACCCCCAAGATGTTATCTTGGGAAGTATATGATATCATGCATAAATATATTCCATAGGGGGATGACCCTAGGGGATACAATGACAACATCAGGATCCACAACCGATATCTAAGGGGTGAACCAAGGAAATATAGTAATATCACGCTCCAAAAATTAATCATAGGGGGATGAACCTAGTTAATATAGTAATGACATCAAGTTCCATAGTCAATTCCTAGGGGATGAACCTAATAAATTCATATAGACCTTAGTGGTTGGATCCAAGCATACTGGGCATTAAATCTCATCCATAAACCTAAGTGTTTTCCCTACCAGGAAAACAAGTCACATTGTAGTAGGTATGCAGTCGATTCCTAGGGGGTGAACCTAGAAAATCCATTGTATTAGGCTCAATAACTAATTCTTAGGGGGTGGCCCTAGGAAATCCAGTAATATCAAGTCATCCTGAAACTTCTGGGAATTTTCTACCATGAAAACAAGTCATATCATAGAAAGATCAAGTCCAAACCCCATGTGACATCCTGATTATTCTATAGTCATCCGACATAAACATCAAACCCCATGAGGTAATCCTAGGTCTTCCATAACAACATGTATGAATTCTATATCTAAGGAGTTTTTCTAAGGCATCTCATGTATGTAAATACATCAAGAAGGGTAGTATATTAATCTCATAAATATCATATATCATATATCATAAGGGTTGGATAGCCACCTAACTCATCTCACATGATCATGGTTGGAATATCAAGTGCATGACCTATAATTGTCACTAAAAACATATAAGGATCAAATCATAGATTCAGGTTCTTAGGTTACACCTAGAATCATCACTACACATTTTAAAAACACACCCTCTCAGGAGTAAATGTAGCACTGGGGCACCCACCAGGGTCTTCTAGGTCACAACTCTATCAGGACACCCCATATGGGTTCTTTTATCACATTCTCATCTCTCTGGACAATTCCCCCACTTAGAAGGAATAACATCCATCAGTATCAACTTACTCATATTGAGGCCTTATTGGCCTCCTAATAAATCCTCACAGGCATCACCCTAAAGAGATAAAAAATGACCATCTTCATTTTCAAGTCCTCCATAGGTTGGTCCACTCACCCAACCCATCCATAAATCTCCATAGGGTCTACCCACCCAGTTAATCAAAATCTCAGTGAGGGAGGAACACTCTATAATCATATTAGCTAGACCTAAGGCTATATGGAATCTCAAGAATCTAACATGTAATACTTAGGAAAATTAATAAAAATTCATCACTACTTCTATATGTAGGTCACTAAAGTCATATCATATTAGGTACACTATAATTACTAAGTTTATTTCCATTACCCCCCTCAGGGTCCAAGTGTCATAGGGAACACACTTATAATCAAGTACTTGACCATCAATGACCAATAAAATTAATCTAGTGAAGAACGGTTGATGCATGGGGATTTTCACGAACCCCCATTCAATATATTATTTATATAATAATGAAATATAGTGCACACCAAGGGTTTTTCTTGAGGAGACAACTTACACTACACCGAAAATTTATTGTCACTATTTAAATTATAACTAATATAAAACTAAATAATATAAAATGAAGGTTTGAAAGATGCATAAAATACTAATATATATATATATATATATATTAATTAAATGAGAAAAAAATTATGTTAGAAAGAAAGAAAGAAAAAATTATTTATTAGGAAATCATAATGGTTGATATCATTGTTCATTAAAATATTCTCAATATGAATTCAATGTAGTGATCGAGATCTGTCACACTAAACCCTCTCATTAAAATTTTTAATACCCCAATACCTAGATCTTTACATGTGGGGAAATACTATTTCTATAGCTAACTAGGATATCTCTTTATCGGCCATCGCTACCCAAGCCACACTCAATCATATGCATGACTTAGATAATGAAGGGAAGGATGAATGCTGAATGAGAAGAACTCAACGATAGAGAAAACAAAGAAATTTCACACCATAATCAATTTAACCACTAAAAATATTATCAGAAATAAATAAATAAATTTAAATTAAAGTTCAATGAAACCTAATCAACCACCATTATCTCCCTCTAACAAATGTCGAAGATAGTTCCCCATTATCATGGATTTAGAAGACAATACGATGAGGGAAACAAATAAAAGTAAAAAGGGAAGAATGAGGTATGAAGAAGAAGCATAATATAAGGTAAATGTATAGAAATATACTATAGAATATATGAAAATATAAACCTATAAAAAATGGCCACTACTTTTCCAACCCCTGGTAATGAATAAGGGACACTCTTTTATAGGGAGAAGAGGTGATTTTTTTCCTCCAAAATAGTACTCCAAATGTTTCCATGTGTATGCCTCATTAAATGACTGAATTTGGAAAATATTACTTATTGAAAGTTTTTTTATCTCTTTATTTGAGTCCACCCTAAAAATTTCATCTTTATTGGTCTTGGGATGAATTGGTTATGGCTGATTTACTCCAGATATTTAATCTTCCCAGATAGACTATTTGTAGTCTAATGAACCTAGTTCCAATGCATTTATGGACTTCAAAATTAAGGAATATAGAGTGTCTGAATTAATAAAAGTTATTAATAATGATTTTATCTAGTTACTTGTTGAATTTATTCTCATTAGATTATCCATTTATGAGATATATCCCTAACATAAAAACTATCCAGATCTATGCACATATTTCGAGGCCTGTCTTATGAGCTGGATTTGGGACTTTAAATGATGGATTGATATTTGGGTATAAAAGAATGAAATGAATCCCATAAAACATAGTAACATATAAAATAATAATTTTTCAATTTTTATTAGTGAATAAAAAGTTATGGTTGAAATACATAATACAAATAAATCAGTTAAAATCCAAAATAGGTTATTTTTGCAATTAAGCTCAAAATATTTCAAAAATCATGAAATGTGAAAATTTACCTTTAAATAACACTTTAGTACGATTAAAAACATTTAAATTCAGAATAAAACAATTTAAAATATTTTCTCTATCAATTCCCCCACACTTAAACATTTCACTCTTGGTCAATCATCTTATACTGTGGTCAAAACAAACTTCCCAAAGCTTAAATGAACACACAACTCAATTAATATATCAAGGAAAATATCATGCCTCCTAAATGGATAAAAATTCTCTAACTCCTCAAAAATCATAAAAATATATTCAATATCATGTTAATTATCATATGAATTTCATACCTACCACCCCCAAAAAACATTTCTTTCCCACTCAAGGATTTTTAATGTGAAGTTTTTCTCATTCTCAAGAACATGTGTGATATTAATAGGCTTGATATCCTCCTATTATATCCAATCCATAAAGTCAAAAATCTTCCAATATTGAGGAATTTTTAATGGGTTGTTCTGAGGTTGTGGGTTGTAATGTTTAAAATGTAAAAACATTTGAGGTAGAATGAGGAGGGTTAAACTATAAAGTGAAAAAATGCATGAAAATAGTTTTACCCAAGAATGGTGTGATCCTCAATCAGCTAGAAAATTAATCACCTAAAAAGACCTATTTATTTAAGAAGTTCACACTTATAATTTTAGCATCAATGATTTTCTTCCATATTTTTAATAATTTTTACTAAAGTTTATTCTTGAACATTGATTTATATTTATCTTCAGAGTCATGTTTTTGAGGAAATGAGAGGCAAATTTTGGTCTTCAAATATTGGTGAACACCCAACCAATATGTGTAAGGATATTTTGGTCCACCAACCCATCTTTTTATCATGAAATTTCTTCCACAAAAGCAGAAATAAATATGAAAACACTTTTTTTTTTCATTTTACCTCAAATATATTATTAAGGAAAGCTAAATACAACTCATATTCTCCCTCCCCAACACTTGAGTTCAAAAATAATAATGAATTTAACTTCTTGAGAAGGTTTAAAAGGGATAAATAAATTGTAATGTGGCTTCCTAATAAGGTAATTCATGGATACTAAATGATTAATTATTGTTATATATAAAGGTATTACAAAAATAGAGTTTAGTGTAAAAAGGGGATTTTAAAGTGTTGCCTCAATCATACTTAACAAATTCCATGAAATATAACAGCTTTAAAAAATATAAAAACATAAAGTTATGGATCACACAACATGTATCAATAATATAAAGAAAAATAGAAATGTAAATAAGATGTCAAAAAGTTTTATAAACCTATCAGGCTGGGAATGATCTTCAATTTGGACAGTACTAGTGCACATGAGTTTCATAATCAACAAAACTTAATCAAATGAAAAGATAGGAAATAAAGAAAAAAATATATTCAAAAATAATTTAAATTCTAAAATATTAAAATAAATCAATGTTAAAAAAACACTAATATGGTTTTAATTTTCCAAATTATTCAATTAAACTCAATAATCCTAAAAACACTCCAAAAAACTAAAAAAAGAAAACAAAAAAAATTCAAAAAAGACATAAAAAATAAAATGAAATCACACCCAAAATTAATAAATACATGTTGAAATCCCTCCCCCACACTTATTACATTTAATATCCTTTATTTATCTCAAATTAGATCAATAAAGTTTTGTATACATAATTTTAATTGGCTATCAAATAAAATAAATAAAAGGAAAGATACGACTTGATTTATTTTTCACTGGAAGCCTTGATTTAAGCTCCTATATGATACCACTTTAAAACTATAAGAAATAAATGAAAATACATAAGAAAAAAAAATAAATAAAAAGGGGAAAGAAAAAGGAAAATTCTTGGTTTAGACCCCCAAGAGGGTTCTAGGTATTTACTTCCCCTTATTAGGAAGTTGTAGTGGATTATCCCCAATCAGAAGGAGGATGGAGTTTCTTTAAGATAAACCACCACATGTGAATTTTCCTAGTATCCATGAGTAACAACCAATATTGGAGATCCACGAAGAATAAATGAAAGTTAAAAACCACTAATAAAGTATAAATATAACATTTAAGGTCTAGAGTGGGAGGGAAAAAAAATAGGGGTGCTTTTTTTTGACTTTTATGATGTCCTCCTCTATATGGTATGCAAGTTGTTGTAGAGAAGGTAGTTTCACCACCACCAGCTTCTTTAGCAATTATTTTTTATCCACTACTTATATTAATTCTTCTAAAACATACAAGGACTGATCTATTTGTGATGTATCAAAAATTTTATAAAAAAGAGAAGTCAACAAATAATTCAGCTTCAATAAGATTAAAACATGATGAATGAATAAAGAAATATTCCCTTTTAAGTAAGTCATCTTGGAAATTGATCTCTTCCAGAAGGACCATTGAAAACTTTATCTTAGCAGTTTCATCTTCATCATCATCTTATAAAGTAATATAGAGGTATATAGGTGATGATTTTTCATTATAAAGGATGGGAAGAGCACATTTCAGGTTATCTTAAACAAAGTGATTCTATGATTCTTCCAAAAAATGTTGATCTTCTATAAGTATATTAGTTGACATGTTTTATTCATGGAGATCCTCAAGAAATGGTTGAGTGCGGGATGATGTGATTATTTCCTTTATAATCTTCTTCTCACTAGCCCTAGCTTCTTTAACATAAAAAAATTATTTGTGAAATCTCTTCCACCACTCATTTTGGTCTAGGTTCTGGTTTCAGATCATGTTGCTCTTGACATGCATGCATGTATTCAGCTATCCATTATATTTAGCTCTATAGGTTTTGAATTTTATCACCAATCATTTGAAAATAACATTAAGATCATTGTAAAATTATTTTATCACTTGATATTTTTTAGTCCATGCATAATAATTTGAATTTAAAGATATCATGAACAAATATTTTTTTTAGTTTTTTTGAAATTTATGTTTTTTTTTGTTTTTTATGAAAAATGGTGTGTGAAAGTGTTGAGACTCCTCGAAAATGATACAAAATTGATGCTCAAATATTTTTAATAGACCCCCAGTCAATATATATTTTACCCAATCATGAAATATAATGCACACTCAGGGTCGGTCTCAAGGAGTCAACTTACACAACACTAAAATTCTACTGTCACTATTTAAATTCTAACTAATATAAAAATAAATAACATAAAAAGGTGGGTTTGAAATATGTATAAAATATTAACATATATATATATGTAATGTGAACAAAATTATGTTATAAATAAAGAAGTAAGACATTATTTATTAGGAAATCATAATGGTGTATATCAATGTTCATTAAAAAATTCTCAATATCAATTCAATGTAGCGATCAAGATCTGTCACACTAGACCCTATCATTCAAATTTTTATTACCCCCAACACAGAGATATATACATGTGAGGAAATATTCTTCCTATATCCAACCAGGATATCTCTTTGCTAGCTATCTCTAATCAATCCATACTCCACCGAATACATGACTTAGATAATGAAGGGAAGGATGAATGTTAAATAAGAAGAAGAACTCAACGGTAGAGAAAATGGGGTAATCACAAACCATAATAAATTTAAACACCAAAAAAATTCTCATAATTGAATAAATAGATTTAAATTAAATTAAAATTAAACTTAATCAACCACCATTCTCTCCCTCGAAACAACACCGAGGTTAGTTCTCCATTCTCATGGAGTTAGAAGAGAATACAGTGGGAGAAACACATAAAAGTAAAAATGAAATAATGAGGTATGAAGAAGAAGGATAATATAAATTAAAATTATAAAAATATACTAAATAATAAATTCGAATATAAACCCACACAAAATGAACACTACTTTTCAAATCCTCTGGAATGAAGAAGGGTCACTCTTTTATAGGGATAAGAGGTAAAATTTTTTGGCTCAAAAATAGTACTCCAAATGTTTCCACATGGATTCCTCATTAAATGAACAAATTTGGAAAATATTACTTCTTTAAATTTGTTTCTCTACTTTATCCTAGTCCACCCTAAAAATGTCAGCTTTTTTTTCTATGGGATGAATGCGTTATGGCCAATTTACTCCAGATATTTAATCTGCCCAGGAAAACTGTTTGTATTCCAATACACCAAATTCTAATGAATTTATGACATTAAAAATTAAGGAATCAAGAAAAATTAATAAAATATATTCTTCTAGATGTTATCTAGGTACTTATATAATTTATGCTCATTTTTGACATCCCTTTATGAGATATGGGCCCAACATAAAAATTATCCAGATATGTGTATAAATTTTAAGGCCTTTATTGTGAGCTAGATTTGGGCCTTCAAATGATGGATTGATCTTTGGGTCTAGAAGAATTAAATGAATCCCATAGAACATAGTAGCTTATAAAAGAATAAATTTTCAGTTTTTATTAGTGTATAAAAAGTTATGGCCAAAATACAAAATAACAATAAAATAGTTAAAATCCAAAATAAGTTATATTTGTAATTAAGCTCAAAATACTTCAAAAAATATAAAATGTGACAATTTACATTGAAATAAAACTTTGATGTGATTAAAAAAATCAAAATCAAGAATTAAATAATTGAAAATAATTTCTCTGTCAAGGGTCCATCGTGACCCTTGACACTTTATTCTATTCATCCAAGAATTTCATTTTAAATAAAATAATTCATTTAATTTAATAAGTTTGGTCACCCTAAATGGTGATAATATATATCACATTATAATCATAAATAAATAAAATAAACTAACAGGGTTGTATATACATAGAACCACATACCTCAAACATAGAGCCATTCCCAATCTGAAAGCACGCTCGACTATCCTTTCCGAGACCCGACCGAGCTCGTATAACAATCATGAGCATCTGAATCAAGCCATTAAATCCAATAATTAATTATTAACAAATTATAATTAATTATTAAATTAATTTTAACAATTTATAATTAGTACAAAAAATTATTTAATTAGTCATAAAACCTAAAATTTCACCGATCCATAATCGCTTACCAAAACCTCGACCCACAGGGTGAGGTGGACTCCTGAAACACACCCAAGCCTAGGCCACAACATCCCATTAAATAGTTTAATCAATATTAATTAATTCCATAAATGATAAAAATATTCATAATTCTAAAAAAACACATAGGGTACTCCGGTTTCACCAAAACTGAAAGTGAAAATCACTATTAGAAATTCTACCTTTAGTGACCATCAAAGGCAGTCACTAAAGGTCTTTAGATACCACCGACCAACTAATTTTAGTGGTCACAGTTGGCCCATCGCTAAAGGGAAATAAAGACCACCATTAAGAGTCAATATAGGAGTCTACTAGATGATTGCATTGGTGGTCACTGGGAACAGGTGTAGTGACTGCCATAAGAAGTCACTAATGCTCCCTAAACTTAATATCATTAGATAAAACTATAGGTGGCTACAAAGCCTAACCATATTGAAATTGGTATAGGCAGTCACTATGTTATATATTTTTTTATTTCATATTTTTTTAAAGGAAAAAAATACAGAAATAATAAAAACAACCACAAATGAACAAATAAAACATATAAAAATAGCAATCTAGAGAAAACTAGGGATCCAAACAGCTACAGTTCCTTCCAATCTTCTGTCTCCATCAGCCTACATGATAATTCACACAAAACAATTAAAAAAATCAAATAGAAATTAATATATTTAACATTATTAAAAATTATTCAATTATATATATATATATATATATAAATATAATAAAACCAATTTCAATAGTGTTACGTATAGAAATCATCAAAAATACAAAAATGATGCAACACTAATATGAAATATCTGATTAAACTATTTATCAGTTAAGAAATGTCTTTTAAAAGTTAAAAACTAAGTTTACTACATTCCGATCAATCCAGGCATCAAATTGACATGCGATTGATTTCAATATACCACATATGATTTAAGGAAAATTTTTCTAGCTTCACATGTTAAGAATAAGTCGTTTTATGATTTTGACCCCCTGATGAGAGATATGTGTTTTTAATAACACAATACAATGTTACTCGTCGTCTTCCATCATATTGGGTGACACAAGCATCCGATGGATACATAATTGATTCCAATAGAATAAAAATGGATTAGTGACCATTCTACCACAATTTCATGTCAATCCAAGTGTGTTTTCTTGGTACTAATCCCTTTTATGCGATTTTTCACTAAACTCCAAATCTTTGAGAGAAACATCACTTTTGATCATACCAATCAATTCAAGTATCCGATCCACCTGATAATACTTCCTATATATTTTATATGACTTAAAGATCATTTTACTATTATTTCATGTAAATTGGAACTCATTTGATTGGTTTTGACCCCTACACACATGATTTCCCCATCATTTCGAAATTTATAATAAATATGAAAATGAAATTTTAACTATACCAACCAATACAAACATCATATTGATGTTTGTTTGATTAAAATAGATCAAATATGATTTGAAGAATGTTTTCCTAGATTCTTCTATCAATCAAAAGTTGTTTTCTCAAATTTTTACCCCCTAACGGGAGATATGTCATTTTAATAACACAAGACAACGTTACTCATCATTTTATATCATATCAGGTGACATGAGTATCTAATGGATGTAGAATTGATTATTAAATTTTAAAAATGGTTCTTTTATAATTATCCCATCATTTCATTTCAATCCAATTTTATTTTCTTAGTACTGACCTCTTTTACATGATTTTTCACTTAACCCCAAATTTGTGAGATAAACGTTACTTTTGATTATTCTGATCAATTCAAGTATCTCATCCACATGAAGATTCTTCTTACTAATTTTAAATGATTTAAATATCACTCTCCTAAGATTTCATGTCAATAAAATCTCATTTGGTTAGTTTTGATCCCCACACACATGATTTTTTCATTATTACGAAAATTATAATAAATTTGAAAATAAAATTTTAATTATTTCGGACAATAAAGACATTGGATTGATGTGCGGTTGATTCCAATAGATCAAATATGATTTAAGGAATGTTCTCCCAGATTCTAATGTCTATCATAGGTTGTTTTTTCATTTTTACCCCCTGATAGGTGATATGAAATTTTAATAACACTAGATAATGTTACTTGTTGTTTTCTATCATATCGGGAGACATAAGCCACTGATGGATGTAGTGTTGATTCCTACAGATAAAAAACAACTCATTGATTATTCTCAAAAGATTTTATTTCAATCTAAGTGCGTTTTCTTGGTATATTGACTCATTTTATGTGATTTGTCACTTAACTCCAAATCCAAGGGACAAAATCCATTTTTTATAATACTAATAAATTTGAGTATGCGATCCATATGATTATGATTACTATAGATTTTAAACAAATTAAAGATAATTTTCCTAATACTTCATGTCATAAAAAAATATAATTTGGTAGGTTTTGACCAGTATGCACATGAGGTTCCTATTATTATAAAAATGGAAATAAATATGAAAATATAATTTAATTATACCGACCAATCTAAGAATTGGATTGAAGTGTGGTTAATTCCAATATATCAAATATTATTTGAGAAATGATATCCTATATTTTCACATAAATTGGAATTTGTTTTCTGATTTTTGAACCTATGATGGGAGATATTCCATTTTTAACACTAGACGACGTTACCCATTATTTTACATCATACTGAGCAAATAATGTATCTTAATTGATAGATCTAATCTCAGATTTGCGCTACCAATAGTTCTAATACATCCACCACTATAGGAAAAAACACTATTTTTCTAGGTTGTAACCTACCACAAGAAACACGCAATCCAAAAAATTATTGAATCTTGTACCCATCCAATAGACAACATCATTTGATAAAAAACAACCAGCCTATGGACTATCCCTTAAAAATCTTGTGTACACCCACATGATTTACAACACCATGAGAAGAATCCAATTTCAAAATAGTTAAGTCTATTCTCAACCTAACACACTAGACTTACAATGACCATATAAACCTTTGAATTTCAATGAATAAAGTGTGTGCTGCATTCACCCCTGATATATTCTCAAGGATACTCAAAAAGAGAATCCATGAATATCACATATTAGATTCACTAAAAGCAAATTACATTCATCTTGAAAATATTCCAAATAAATAGATTAGTCAAACTTCAAACATTAGACAGCCTAAAACTAGTAGTGCATCCATTTAGAGGGTAGTGTGTTGGGTTTTATTGCTAATCCCCTAAGAAAGGACCTAAACATCTAGGTTTATAAAGAAGGTATTTGAGAGACCATGGAATTGATGAACCTGAGGATGATCAGGTTGATTGTGAAGGTGAATATGACCTTCTAGATACTGATTCATAGGAAGATCAGGTAAATTATTTTCATCACCCATCTTCCAAAAAAGGAAATAATTCACTTGACAAGATATTTCTTTTATTTGTTCAAATTATGAATTCCAAGTATAAGAAATCCAAGGAGTCTGTACAGGCCCTCAAATCTAATTGGTCCCCTCTTTTTATCACTTCTAACAAGTGCACTATCACTTAATGTCAGTTTGGGGTTAGGAAAGGAGATAAAATATATGTTTTTACTCCATTGTATGCTAGTATAGTTGTGGTTATTGAGGCGACTGATTAGAATGATAATGAAAATCCTATGTAAGCAGTAGATTGTGATTTTATAATGTCCAGTCCAGAGGTAATTATTTAAAAGGTGATGAAATTGTGTCTACCATCAAGAGTTCTGACCAGTGGAGTCACCAAGAAGCTCTAGACTCTTCATTATCAAATGGGAGTCAACTAGGGACCCCTTAAACCTCACCCCATTTGAAAACTCATGTGTACATAGTGAAGCCTGGTGCTCTAGTTAAGGATCTCAAGTGGGAACCAAGGATATTTTTGTATAGGTTAATTCTATTGGACATGTGTAATGACTAAACATTTTATCAATGATAATTCCATTCTTATAATTATTTCATATATTATAAACTACATAAAATCACTTTGAGAACACAATAAAAACTTTATAAATGAATACTTAATGAAATAAGAGGTATTTATAGAAGTTAGGGGACCTTTACTAATAGAATAGTAACCTGAAATTTAGAATAGTAAATAATAAAATAGAATAGTAACCTCATTTGTGAAAGTATAAATAAAATTTAGGAATGTTATAAATGGTAATATGATATAATTATTTCATAGTATAAGTAATTAAATATTTTAAAAATTACTAATTAAGTGTTGGTATTTTTTATAAAACATAAATGTTTATTTATACTTTTATAATTAATATAATTATTTAAAATAAAATTTATTTTCATAAAATAGATTCATAAATTAACATTTTGTTGTCTTATTATTATAAGATAATTTTATGAGACCTTAATTAATTTTTCAATGTGTTATAAAAATAGTTATAATTTTAAAATCAGTAGTTTCCAAGTAAATGATGATTTTAATTAAAAATTAAATTTATCATATTTATAAAATTATTTTTGTAAAATGGAGTTCATTTTTTAATTCTACGCATCAAAAAATGGTTAGTGTGAATTTTTGGGTTTTTTCTAAAATACTTGAATTTTTAGTGAATAGTGAAATATAGTAATTTGCAGTATATATATATTACAAGTTAAATACAATATTAATTGGGTCATCAATAATTTAAGAAATATAATATCAAACTCTCATTTATTATTTTAATATATTTAGTGATAATTCTCAAACTATTCATAGTCTTGAGCCGAAATAATAAACTAATGAAGAAAATAATGAGAAAACACCCTTCCCCTCCCCTATATATACCACTCCTCACCACCTCTTCTCCTCACACATTCCAAGATTTGAGACCTCTCAAAACTCTACCAAATAATATTCCCAAGACCATACCCCACTTCCAAGTTCCCTTTTTCTCATTAAAGGACCAAACCCTTTTCCTTAAGGAGGTTCTCAAGGAGAAGAAATTCAAGAGGGAAAACCCTCTTTATTTTATTTTATTTTATATTAAATTTCATTTATTTTATTATCCTCTACTCATGTCCACCTATCCAAGAGGAACAATAAATACAATATATTTTATAAACTATAAATTTATTATGTTAATGGAACAATTCACCTTCTAATATCTTCCCTTTTTCTTTTATTCTAAAGATTAAAATATCGTCCATGCTGTGTCGATTTACCGCCACCTTGGATGATGTATTTTTATTTTTCAATATATCCTTAAAGGCTGGTCATAAAACCATAATTATGGTTAAATAAAATTTTATTATACATATTATAAGTTAAATAATTTTCTAGAATTAATATATAAATGAGGTTCTAAATAAAATTATATAAGCTCATAATGGTCATAAAACCACCAAAAATAATTAAATAATTTTCATTAACATTCAATATAATAAATAATCCTCATACCATATAACTAAATGATATATAATATCATTTAATATTCTAAAATTTCTTTAGTAACATATAATTTCAATTCTGTATAACTATTCCAATTTTACATGAACTTCCATACTTAGAAACAAGCAAACCGATCATGAAAACCAAAAAAACAAACGCTCCCCAACGATGAAATTGAACTCCATAACTCCTCAAAAAGTCCATAAATGAACTTAATAAAACAATAATAAATAAAATATTTGTTTAATTTCTTATTTATTTTTTAATTAATGAATTTAATTTGATTATCAAGGATATTAATGTGAATAATGCATTTAGACATAAGGTAAAGGGATTCTCGAACCCAACTCTCTTTGGATTTTCCCTCTTTTACTCTATTTTTAGTATATATGTTCCTTTAATGTTCCTTAAATATAATTTATTTTTTCCTTACCTTTATTTTTTTGGGATATATATGCTTTGAACATGGTTTTATTAAGAATGAAAATATTTTTCCAAAAGAACTCTTCCTTATAAAAACACATGTTTTACTTATCTTGAGATTGTTTCTTCTTCACTCAAGATTTATGATTCTTATACCAAGTATGTTATTACCTTTTTATTTTGGGAACCCAAATATTTATCCATGAAAGTATGCTTTATTAAATTACCATGAAACCAATTTCCTTTCCATGGGTTATTTTATGGAAAAGATTGTTATACTTTATACATAGAATTCATGATAATGTAAATGTTATAATGTGATAGATGCGCCTAGAATTATATAGTGCATGAAAATGTTATGATGTGAAGGGTAGACCCAAAATTATATAGCACTTCAATGCATTGGGTAATGTGAAGTATCTCATTATATAAAGTGAAATATGTGTGAACATGATTATATATTTGTTCAAAACTACATGTGGTATTTGACCACTAAGACATGAGGTTTCATTTTTATGAATTTCCAAACTCCATGACTTTATATAATGTTTATTCTCATTATTTTTATGATGATACTTTTCTTGTTTTATGATTATGATGATTATGATCACCCATGTTTCATTTATTTTATTCATCCTCTTATTGGGATTTTATCTCACCCATTATTTTTATGTATTTCCTCAAGTGAATACTTATACTAAGGAGAACATGAGGTCCAATAAGAAACTAGAGAAAAAATAATTAAATAAATGCTTATGTTTTATTATGTAAAAGTCATGTATAGACCTAATTTTTCCAAGATACTAAACTGATTGATCCTAGATTTTCAACACTATTATGTTGTTTATCTTTAAAATGATGTAATGGTCATTTAAGAAAAATCTGGGTCTCTATAGTTGGTACCATAGAATGGTTTAGTTATTTTGGGAATTATTATTAGAGAACTTTAGTGAAAACCCTTAGTATGAGACTAAGTATATGTAAGCACCCAAGAATATTTATTTTAGAAAAATTCTAAACATAGGGATCCCATAAGATATACCTTTAAAATTAATTAAACAAAGGAATAATTTATTTATTCATGACTTTTTGAATTATGATCTAACCTTTTATATTTTAGAAAATGGTGGGAACCATGAGAAATCAGACCAACAACCTGTGTGAGGGGAAATACAATGATTTATCAAATAACATCCCCTATGCCTCAAGAGGTGGTGTTCAAAATTTCATTGAAATTATTACCTAGCTGTATCTGGCTATGAACAATAACCCAAATAATGTGAAATATACTCCTTCACCTAAGAGGGAGAAACTGGCTATCGAGTATTTTATGTGACAATGACCAACAAAATTTAGTGGATATTTTGATCCACTAGTCATTGAATAGTGGGTCAACTCAATGAAGAAGAACTTTCCTATATTTCATTGTTCTGAAATGTAGAAGGTTACTATGGATGTTTAGATTCTAGATAGAGAGGCCAATCAATGGTGGGAATTGAAAAAAAACACCAAGCCAAAGGATGAAATTGAAGATATAGAGTGGGAAGACTTTATGATAATGTTTCTTGATAGTTATTTCCCTTAAACTCTTTATACAAATATGGAGATATAATTAATAGAGTTTAAGTGAAAGGAAGGTGAATATTTCATGGCCTATCAAGAAAATATCACAATTCTTTCAAGGCATGCTTCAGGTTTTGTTATCAACAATGATAACAAAATTGATAGATTCTTTATTGGTTTAAAACTACACCTTTGAAAGGATCTAGATATCTTAGACTTTGGTATTTATGAAAAAGTTATTAAATGTGATCTTAAAGTGGAGATGGAGTATGGAGAATGGTCCCATGGCTATGGTGATAAGAAATGAAATATGGAGTTTCAAGCTGGTGGATATAATGAGAAAGGTAGAAATAAATCTCAACCACTCACTTGTAAAAAAATGTAGGAAGACGAATAATGAGAACTGCCTCAAAGGGATGGGGAATTCTATAAGTATGGGAGATAATTCCACCAAGATCATGAATATCATATAGACATAAAGAAGCTCGATGATATGATATAGGAAATGATAGAACCACCCATGGTTCATTGCTTCAATTGTAGGGGTAAAGGGAACTATACAAGCGAGTGCACTAAACCTTGAGTCCTTTAGGGTAATCAGAATCATCAACCACTACAGAAAAAGGAGAAAGGGAAGGCTTATGAAATCATTACCACTGAGGTGGATCCCAAAAATGATGTGGTGATAAGTACTTTGGTTATTCATGCAATAATAGTGAACATATTATTTGATTCTGGTTCTACACATTATTTCATATTTTGAAAGTTTTATAGAACTATTCAAATACCACCTGAAAATATGGATGTTTAGTTATCTATGAGAATAAAAAATGTGAAATTATTGCATAAAATGTATATAAATCCTCCCTGGTTAATGTTTGTGGACTGAACCTCCCATAAAATATTATCCTACTTCCTTTGGTGGAGTTTGATTCTATATTAGGAATGGATTGACTATCTTTATACAATGAAAAAATAATCTTTCAGGAAAGGGATATCAATCTTAACATCCCAAGGAATCCTCTAATTATTTACAAGTTTAAGGAGGATGATGAATCTCCTTCAAAACCATCATCTCAAGTGTGGATATTATTGCCTTATGAGAAAGAATATATAACTCAAATGATTGAGAATAAGGATAAATTCATGCTCGAAGACATGCCAATTGTGAGGGACTACACTGATGTGTTCCCAAAAGAATTACCCAGTCTTCCTACGGACTGAGAGGTTGAGTTCTCAGTTGAAATTTTCATGGATATTTTATGATATCAAAGACAACTTATAGAATGGTCACTGTTGAGTTGGAGAAATTATGATTGAAAATTCACTTTTTTTTTTGATTTTATAAAAACCTGCTTTATGGGTAAGCGGTAACCATAACAAAAAAATACCCAAAACCTTACACCAAATGTGGGATCCGAATTCAAAGGGTAAAATTCAAAATTCAAAACAGCCATAGGACCCGAGGAAAACTCGAGCCACGAGAACCATCATCCCCATAAATATGTTCACCATCTTCACCAATACTTCAAGAATGAATCACCGACGTCATTGCTGCCCGATCATTGCTGGAGCGGAGCTGGTAACTGGAATGAACTTTTATCCAACTTCTCCATTCATAATTCAAAATATTCGAAAAACCATTCAAACATCCTTCTGCTCCACCATTGTTAGAATCACAAAATCCAAAGGAAAACACAACCTTCGTTGATACCATTCTATCACTGTAGTGCTTCACCATAGAGTGAACCAATCCTATTAATCAAGAAGAAGTATGGATAAATGAACCTATTCATTGATTATTGAGAGCTCAAAAAATAATGATTAAGAACAAGTATCCCCTTCCATGGAAAAATGATTTATTCAACCAGCTGCATGGGGCCAAGTATTTCTATAAGGTGGAACTTTGGTTTGGATATCACCAATTAAAGGTGAGAAAGGAAGATATTACTAAGGATAACTTTCAAATGAGGAACAAACACTATGAGTTAATAGTAATTACTTTAGGACTCACTAATGCACCAAAAATATTCATGAACTTAATGAATATATTATTTAGATATTACTTAGATTTTTTTTGTATTCTTTATTAATGATATTCTGATATACTCCACAAGAAAGGAGGAACATGATGAGCATTTGAATATTGTGATAAAGACTTGTAAAGGGAGAAAATTTATGAAATGTATAGTAAATGTGAGTTTTGGATAGAGGAAGTGTCATTCTTGGGGCTTGTCATCACTAGAAAAAGAATATCTGTGGACCCTTCTAAGACAAAGGCAATCAAAAGTGTCCCAGGACAACATCTGTAATAGAGATCCATAGTTTCCTTGGTCTAGATGGGTATTACCATCGATTTGTGAAGAAATTATGACAATGTTCAAACCCACTAACCAAGCTGACTTGGAAGGGAAACAAGTTTTTCTAGACCAGTGAATATGAAGACAACTTCAAATAGTTAAAAAATAGACTTATCCCTGCTTTAGTACTCACACTTTCGACAAGTGGGGAAATATTTTTGGTATAAAGTCATGCTTACAATAAGGGATTTGGATTTTTAGTGACACAAAATGATAAATTGATAGCCTATTCATCAAGGAAGTTGAAAATTCATGAGAAAAAATATCCCACACATGATCTGGAGTTAGAAGCAGTGATCTTTGCATTGCAAATATGGCGGCATTATCTCTATGTGGAGAAGTGTGAAATATATACTGATCATAAGAGCCTCAAATATATATTCACATAAAAGGAGCTTAATATGAACCACCGAAGATGGTTAGAACTCATCAAAGATTATAAATTCTCAATCCTCTACCATCCTAGAAAAGCGAATAAAGTGGAAGATGCTCTAAGAAGAAAAGATCATACAACATTATCAATGATGAGGATTGAGAAGGATCCAATATTCTTATATCTGCAAAGGATGAAAATAGGAATCATTAAGGAAGGAAAATCATCAATCCTTACTCAAATGATTGCTCAACCATCTCTCATGGATAAAATAAATGAATTCTCAATGAAATGATATAGAAATTCAGAAGAAGGTTGAAGCTATTAGAAAGATAAAATCCTCATATTTTAAAATTGATGAGAAAGGAATTGTAAGATTTGGGTCATGACTCTGTATACCATCTGATCCAGAGATAAAGAAGGATATTTTGAATGAAGTATATAACTCAACCTTCTCTATTCACCCAGGGAGTACAAAGATGTATTGAGACATTTAAGAGAACTATTGGTGAGATAATATAAATAAGGATATCGCTGAATATACACCAAATTTCTTGGTATGTCAAAAAGTGAAGGCTGAAAGGAAAAATTATAAGGGGATAATGAAACCATTACCCATACCATCATGGAAATGGGAAAACATAACCATGGATTTTATCACTGGACTTTCAAAGACATAAAAATGAAACAATACTATATGGGTTGTTATGGATCGTCTTATAAAGATAGATCAATTTATCACAATTTGATAGGAATTCTCACTAGATCAACGTGAACGTATATAAATCAGATAAGTGTTAAGGTTTCATGTAGTTACACTATCGATTGTATCTGATAAAGATCCAAGATTCACCTCAAAGTTCTGGAAAAGTATCCAACATGATCTAAACACTGAACTAAACTTTAGTATATATTATCACCCTCAAACTAATGGAAAATATGAATGGACTATTAAGAAATTGGAAGACATGTTGAGGGCATGTTATATGGACTTCAAAGGAGGATGAGACCAACATCTACCTCTGGTTGAGTTCTCTTACAACAACAGTTACACTCGAGCATCCAAATGGATCCATATGAATCCCTTTATGGGAAAATATGCATAACACTAGTGTGATGGGATGAAGTTAGTGAATGTAAGATGCTAAGACCCGATATGGTCAAAAAAATGGTGGAGAAGGTGAAAACCATTTAGCAACACATAAAGGAAGCCCAAAGTCGATAGAAGAGATATGTAGGCAATTTTCATCATGACCTAGATTTTAAGGCTGGATATATGGTATTCCTCCACATATTTCCATGGAAGAGGATCATGAGATTTGGGAAGAAGGGAAAGCTATGTCCCAGGTACATTGGACCCTTCAAGATTCTTGATTGTGTCAGAGCTGTGGCATATCGACCAACATTTCCACCTACTAGGTCTTAAGTAAATTATGTATTACATGTATCCCTCTTGAAGAAGTACATACTTGATCCCTCACATGTACCTAATCCATAGGTGTTATAGTTTGAAAATGATCTCTCTTACAAGGAGCATCCAGTGAAGATATTAGACCATATAGATAAAGTTCTACGCAACAAGACTACCCACCCGATCAAAGTACTATGGAATAACCATAAGTATGAATTGGAAAAAAGGGAACCATAGGAAGTGATAAAGGAGAAGTACCCTCATCTTCTTTCAACTTATAATGTAAAAGAAAATTTTGAGGGTGAAATTTCATATAGGGGGAAGAATGCACCGAACCAAAATTTTATCAATGGGAGTTCCCTTCTTATAATTATGTCATATATTATAAACCACATAAAATCACTTTGAAAACACAATAAAAACTTTATAAATGAATAATGAATGAAATAATATTTATTTCTAGAAGTTAAGGAACCTTTACTAATGGAATAGTAACTTGAAATTTGGAATAGTAATGTGAAAATCAGAAATAGTAAATCTTCCAATAGAATAATAACCACATCTATGAAATTATAAATAAAATTTAGGCATATTATAAATTATAATATGATATAATTATATCACAGTATAAGTAATTAAACATTTTTAATAATATTAATTAAGTGTTGATATATTTTATAAAACATAAATGTTAATTTATAATTTTATAATTCATATAATTATTTAAAATAAAATTTATTTTCATAAATCATATTCATAAATTAATATTTTTTATCTTATGATTATAAGATAATTTTACGAGACCTTAATTAATTTTT
This sequence comes from Viscum album, assembly GCA_963277665.1. NCBI lineage: Eukaryota > Viridiplantae > Streptophyta > Magnoliopsida > Santalales > Viscaceae > Viscum > Viscum album. The sequence continues at coordinate 1,495,545,774 of OY728159.1, forward strand.
CAAAGTGTTATAAAATTAGTTATAATTTTAAAATAAGTATTTTCTAAGTAAATGATGATTTTAATTAAAAATTAAATTCTAGTATTTATAAAATTATTTTCATAAAATGGATTTTATTTTTTAATTCTACACATTGAAAAATGGTTAGGGTAATTTTTTGGGATTTTTCTAATATACTTAAAATTTTGGTGAATAGTGAAATACAATAATTTATGTTATATATACATTATAAGTTAAATACACTATTACTTGATCCATTACTGATGTAAAAACCATAATATAAAACCCTCATTAAATATTTTAATATAATTTGTGATAATTCTCAAACTATTTATAGTCTTGAGCCAAAATAATAGACTAACGAATAAAATAATGAGAAACACCCCTCCCCTCCCCTATAAATACCACCCCTCACCACCTCTTCTACGCACACATTCCAAGCTTTGAACCTTGTCCAAATTCTACCCAATACACTTCCCAAGTATCAACCCCACATCCAGGATCCCTTTGTCTCATCAAAATACCAAACCATATTCTCTAAAGAGGTTCTCAAGGAGAAAAAATTCAAGAGGTAAAACCCTCTTTCTTTTCTTTTATTTTCTTTTTAATTTCATTTCTTTTCTTATACTATCTTCAAATACACCTATACAAGAGGAATAATAACTCCAGTATCCTTTATATACTTTAATTTTATTATGTTAATTGAATAATTCATCTTATAATATCTTCCCTTTTCCTTTTATTCTAAAAATTAAAATATCGTCCGTGGTGTGTTGATTTACCGCCACCGTGGACGTTGCATTTTCATTTTTCACCAATGAATTTAAGGATAGTAATAAAACCATAATTATGGTTAAATAAGATTTTATTATACATATTATAAGTTATATAAAATTTTGGAATCTATATATAAACATGATGTTAAATAAATTATATAAGCTCATAATGGTCGTAAAACCACAAAAACTAATTAAATCATTTTCATTAACATACAGTCTAATAAATAATCATCATACCATATACCCAAATGATATATAAGATCAGTTAATATTATAAAATTTCATTAATAACATATAATTTCAATTTTGGATAACTATTCCAATTTTACATGAACTTCTATACTTATAAACAAATGAACCGATTATGAAAACTAAGAAAATAAATGTTCCCGAATGATGAAATTGAACTCTATAACTCATAAAAAAATTGCATAAATGAAATTAATAAAAATATAATAAATAAAATACATATAGAAGAGTTTATGTATTTTTTAATTAATTAATTTAATTTTATTATCCAGGATATTAAATTAAAGACAACATTTAGAAATTTGATAAAGGGATTATCGAACCCAAATCTCTTTATTTGGGATTTTCTTCTTTCACTACATTTTTAGTATAGATGTTCCTTTAATGTTATTTAAATATCATTTATTTTTTCATTACCTTTTATTTTATATGATATACATGCTTCCAAACTAGTTTTATGACAAATGAAAAGATTTTTCCAAAAATAAATCTTCCTTCTAAAAACACATGTTTTACTTCTCTTGAGATTGTTTCTTCTTCACTCAAGATTTATGATTCTTATAACAAGTATGTTATTAATTTTCTATTTTGGGAACCCCAATGTTTATCTATAAATATAGGCTTTATAAAATTCTCTTGAAACCCATTTTATTTCCATGAGTTATTTTATGGAAACGATTATTATACATTATTTGTGGCATGTATGATAATGTAAATGTTATGATGTGACGGATGCGCCTGAAATTATATAGTGCATGAGAATGTTATGATGTGATGGGTGATCCTAAAATTATATAACACTCTAATTAATTGGGTAATGTGAAGCATCTCATGAGATATAGTGAAATATCCATGAACATGATTTTAGCTTTGTTCACAATTATGTGTGGTATTTTACTACTAAGACATAATGTTTTATTTTTATGAATTTCCAAATTCCATGACTTTATCTAACATTTACTATAATGATTATTATGATGATAATTTTATTATATTATGATTATGTTGATTATTCTCACCCATGTTTCATGTATTTTATTCATCCTCGTACTAGGATTTTAGCTCACCCCTTCTTTTGATGTATATCCTTAGGTGAATACTTGTACTAAGGAGAACATTAGGGCCACTAAGAAACTAGATAAGGAGGAATTAAGTAAATGTTTATGTTTTATTATGTAAAAGTTATGTATGGTCATAATTTGATTAAGATACTAAACTGCTTTAGCCTGGATTTGTAACACTATTATGTTGTTTATCTTTAAAATGATGTAATGATCATGTAATAAAAAGTCAAGTCGCTATACCATGAGTAGGTGATCATGTATTTTGTACCTACCTTGTCATATCTAATTTCAAAAGGTATTACCATCTCCTCCCCAGATGCCTCTCAGGTAAAGGATGTCCACACGAAAGCAGGTGTGACATGCTGGGAATCAGGAATAACATGGTTTGAAGATGAGCTTCACCCATCACACTAGTTTCTCACCTAGGGATGTTTCCCTAATGTAGGATCTGATAGGACCCAACCAGCCCACAGTTTCTAGAACAACAACAAGGGGTGTCACTGTGCTTAAAAATTCAGCTTGTGTAGTGATGTATTTAATCACCAATTTACCAATATTAGAACTAAGATGAATCCCATAACAATGGGGTACCACTGATAGGTCGAGAAAAATCCAACCAATTTTAGTAAATAGGCTATATAAATATAGAGAAATATGAAAAAACCCCCAAAAAATCAAAATCTAGAGATAAAAAATTATTCAGCAAAATTATATTTTCAAATTACATAAAATTTTGACATTGTACACATATAAGACAAGGATCCATCCTATTAAATATATTCCTCTTGGATAATTATCATGTCTCTAGGGAATGATGGGCCATGGATTAACATTATCATCATATGAGGGATCTTAAGTGTTTAGAGTAACAGGATCCTCATACATAAATTGTACTTGAAGGTTAACTTCCCTATTGTCAAGAATATATGGTAGAGCCTCATCCTGAATAAATTTAGGTGTCATAGAATTCTGAGAAATATATAATTTTCTTACTACTCAAAACATTAGATTCCTTATTATCCTAAAGAATAGTAAGTGATAATACTTGAGTATATTTATTGTAAGAAAAGGCCCCAATATCATTTACTTGACCTGTCACATACTCCAAAATAGCAGTGCTCCTCACAGTAAGGTCCATTACCAAAGTAGGATTGATGATTTCTAGACTGCATAGGAATATTAGACTGCTTCCATCCAAGATGACTCTTTTCTTGGAAAATTAGGAATATTATCTTGATTATTAAGATGAGTTCATTATGTAATGAAATTTCTATAACCGTTAACTTTTTAGATGTTTCACATGTGATGCATGGTTGAAATTTAAAGATAAAAAATCACTTACTGATTATTTTCCTAAGTTTTCTCATCAGTACAAATATATTAAATTGGTTTTGAATCCATACTTGGTCAAATTTCATTTTAATGAAAATGAAAATGTGATTTGTGAATTCTTTAAAAATACAATAAAATGAAATAGTCAATTTGAATGAGAAACCATAAAGATAAAACAAACCACACCTCCGGAATCTGATACGTCATGAAGAACCATGACTTCTAACTGTGTCCAGTGCGGAATGGGCCTAAAAAAATTAAAATTATAAAGATAATAATAATTAATTTAATAAAAATAAATAAATAAATTTATTATAACCTGTGTCATAGGATCCTTTACACCATCACCCCGACACATAAACTCCCACAATGCTCTATCCTCGGCTAACAACTGCACACTTACCTCCTTGGAAGCACACATCTATGACTCCAAAGATATCACCTACTATTTCATCATATAAATAATTGAAGCCACAACCTTAGTTCATGAAACTATAGAATAATGAATCCTTATTCCATATATCAAGCTATATCTATGTCTATCATGACTAATAATGCGATGAAATATCTCATCCCTTCTCATGACAAGTTGACACTGGTCCTCTGAAGGCTATAGAAACTCAACCTCAAATTGATCCTATGTAATACATACATATATATATATATATATGCATATAAGTATTGATAATTAGTATAATAACTTACTATAATATATGAAACCTCTGTATCATTTTAATCACGAGTCATCATCCACACTGACATTTTATCCGTCAGTGCACCTCGCTCACTTAAATGTATACTAATAAGATATAAATATTGAAAAAAACCATATTAAATGATAAATTTAAAAAGTGAATAATAATTAAATCATGTCGAATCTAGGACAAGTAATGAGTCACAAGTCTGTGAGGTAGTCCCTGTAATGTATAATTATCGAAATGATGCATTGTCACCTCCTACATTCAATTAATTAAAATTTAAAACATGAAAAATGATTAAAATTAATTGAAATATATAAAATAAAATATAAATACTTGTCATTACAGCCTTATTAGACCAATATGAAACTAACTCATGCCACTGAGATGAGAGAGCGCCTCTCGGGACTCTATCTAATATGTATGGGACACTCACATTTGGTACCCAGTACTCCATCTTGACTCTACCTTTATAATATTTCCAAATTTTACAACATTTGGCCACATAAATTGGATAAAACTCATTGAGTCACACTCTCATATTATTCCATTTAAGAAAAAAATTATCATAAATGTAAGTATTTTTTAAACATAGCTAAGAAAATAAATTGATCCTCATACCTAAACTTCCCTATATAGTTGATCTAATGTATCTTGAGGGAATGAAGCCTGGTCATGTGTAGTCAATGAAAATATGTATGGGTTACCTATGATATGACCCAACTAGAGAATAAATTCTGAGGATCTCTCTCCCACATGATGATATGTCTCTTCAAATGATACATCAAAGGTCATGTTGGAATCCATGATGAAATACCACAACTAGGGCCTCACCTACGAGAGGAAGAAGCGGTCGAGCCTGATCCTATTGAAAACAATTTCATACATAATTATACATATGTGCATATATATGTTTAATTATTAATTAAAAAAAATAAAAACACATTTATAGTTATACATACCTCGACATATAGGCGTATATGGATCTACAAAATGATGTAGATCTGGTTCTTATTCCCCTAACAAGTCAAATGATTCACCACCTATTATAGTATCATATAATGTGAACTATAATGGAATCATGTAATTTTTATTTATTACACACATATTTCATCAAATATTAAGGAGTGGTTGGATCAAAACACATTTCTAGGACAAGATATGATATCTCATTATTACATAACCTTGAAATCCCATATAAAGGATAAAGATCCAATACCCATTCATTTTATTCATCAATAATGAGAAATTTATAAAGGATGAGTTTATCAATACCAGGAAATAAAAGGTGTTGAATGTTTATTTCTAATACAAATAATTAAATATCACTGCCATCATATACTAGAAAAGAGGCATTTATATGCATGACAATAAAATATGATTTCGTATATCATAAAGAGAGGCATAAAACTTATACTGGTTGAATATTATAGAAAAAATAATAAAGGAAATTACGTGGGGACCACTCAAGTTGAACTAGATCCACTAATTTCATCTAAATTACATGGTGGAAGCATGGTAATACAAAGAATATTTATAGAAATATTTTCCCCAAATTCATGTAAAGTTATTATAAGGTGCACACAGATGCAGAATGTGAAGAGATAGAGGAATAAAAGGTGTAGGTTGACTCAAACTTGTTCTCTCTCAAAAATTAGGGTGTAAATAACATCATAAAATAATGTATAACTATAAGGGGAGCATGTCACATGAAAGTGATCAAGTTAAAGAATAAAATTCTATAGGATCCACATTATAAGGTTGAGAAATCTAAAATAGATACTTTAGGTCTAAAGTTAATTGAATGAAGGTAGTTTATTCTATCCAACCCATTCCAATTCATTCCCCATTCATTCCATTCATTTTTATTCATTGTCGATTCATTCCAATTCATCTATCCATCCATTTTGAGGAGGATTTTTAGACTGTATAAGAATAATGTGTTGACCAGCATGATAGAGAATAAATTTTTACTCTATATTTATACATTTTATTATTATCTTGGAATAGGAACTCTTATGAAGGTGAATATGATTTAATTCATTGATTGTTTCATGTTAATTAAAATGTGGAAATATCTGATTTAAGATCTTATTCTTAAACATATAATTGTTTTATTACTATTTAATAGATTTTAAGTTTAGGGTGTTGGAGAGAGAGTGGAAGACTAAATCTTAGAAAAGAGTTTTGATCAATCTATTTTTTGAATTGAATTTCAAGTATTTTAATGTTTATTAATTTATTTTTTGAAAAAAATAACATTTGACCATTTAAAATAGTCAAGTCAATAAAAAAGTATATCAAAATGATGATGGAAAAAGAAATTAAATACATTTAATATCTGATTATACTCAATGATAAATTATACGTATATTATTTACAATGTGGCAGTTAATAAAAAATAAAGTAAAAGTTAAAAAGGAACACCTTACTAACTAGAAAATAAGGAAAATAAAAATTAACATTGAAGTTGATCACATCCCTCACACCTGATTTATATTTTTTCTTTATTTCAAATTATTAGAATATTCCATATTAAATTTAAAATAGTGAAAAACAAAAAAATATATAAGAGGAGAATATATAACTCATCTGTTTTATATTGATATAGATAGTATCAACCAAAAAGATTTTATTAGGTTCATAAAAAACTATCCATTTTACATGAAAGATAAGAATTAGTAAGATTATTATTATACTAAAAAAAGGAAAACACAAACTAATGAAAATATTAAAGAGAACATGGGTTTTACTCCCCATTATGAGCTGTGTTTTTATATCCCCCAATAGAATTGATAATCTTATAAATTCAATCCCATTTTATTGGAGGGTATGTCATATGAATTATGAACCACTGAAACTTATCTTCTCTAGTTTACAACTAGGAACATTTCAATATACTATCCTCATGGATAGGGTCCGATCCTTACTATTTATTGTACTAATAATACCTTATACACTTATAGAAGTTTTGTATTTAACAATTTTATAAATACATAAAGAAAAAATTGGCACTCTATTCAGGGATATGAGGGGTTGAAAAGTAGTTACAAAGAAATATTTTAATGAAACAAGGGGAGAAAAGAAAATTCAATAAATCATACAAAATATAAAATAAAAAATAAGTATGGAGGGAGTACATGTAGTGTTTTTTGTATAAATTAAATATTTGAGAGAACCTTGTCTATCAAACTCTAAGAGAAAATCTCACATGGAGATCATTGAGTCTCTTATTATTAACACATGAGGAATAAATTTAGATGAATATAATTTAAGTGAATAAAAATTTATCTTGGATGAACTGGATTAATAAAAGTATCCTAGAGTTACTTGGATGTTGTGCATGAGTAGCACTTCAATGATTCATTATAAACAACCAATTAGATAATGTCATTTTAATTAGAGTAAAATGATCATTTTAGACCATAATATTATGTTTATTGAGAAATCATGGCCCTATGTGTTTGTGTGAACAATTAAATCCATGAATAATTGTGAAGAGAAATCTAATAGTTGGTTATCATGTATATATTCAATTCCATAGTTACCACAATTAACCTTAAGGGATTTTTTTTTGTTTGGAATGGTTTAATTGTAGATTTTAATATACTCATTACATGAATAATTTTTATGCATAATGAATAGATTAATAAAAATATATATATGTATGTTGAAAGTCTTCCTTATTATTAACAGACATGTTAAGGATGGGGAATACCGAACTCTGATGTATAATAGAAAAAATGAATGTATCTGATTAGTTGTATAGTGACGAATCATTTATTAGGGGAAATTGGGTAGTAGAGTGAGAATATTGAATGAGAAGAAATTGAAAATGTGTAGTTATATTAACATTAGGATTCAAATAATTATTTCCATTTAACATTTAATTACCCAATCCTCATACAATTGATGAAATGAACGCTTAGTGAAAATTTTTATTGAAAGAAATTACATGAAGTTAAGTATTATCTCAATTTTGCGGGGATGAAGTTAACATATTATTATTATTATTTTTATATCATAGTTTACATATATTTTATAGTTTTATGTGTTTTGTTATATAAATATTTTAGGTTTTTTTATATTTTTTAGAAAAAAATTACTTTAATTATTTTTACTCTAATTCATGTCATTTTTCATGCATGTATATATCAAAGATAGAGACAATAAATACACAAAAAGGTTAAATATTTTATAAAAAGTTAAACAATTTAAAAAATATTTTAAACCAAAGAGTGGGAAAATAATCGTACATTTCATTAAACATGAAATTTGACCATTTCTCCTTCAATAATCTCTCTAACTAAATGAATATCTTCTTCACACTAAATTATGGTGTGTTTTTTCAAGATATTTCACAACATAGGCAACAATATTAGGTTTCTCTTGTTTAATTAAAAATACTCCTCACCTTGAAATTTTCACAAAAAATTTCCAATTCAGATTAGATGGCAAGATAATGGAGAAAACTTGTTCTGATTGTGATTCCAAAATGAAAGGTTCATTACTAACTCATTTATCTCTATATAACATACAATTAAAATTCACTAATGTAAACTGATATTGATCAAGTTTACTTCCATGGATAAGATCAACCCAATCACACATTAATAGTATGCATTTCAACCTGTGCGTGTATATAAATTGAATGATGTCTTTCAATTGACCATAGTAATAACTAGATTTGACATATAGACAATCAATGCCACTGTTTTGTGTTGATCATTTATCATTGACATCTTTAATTTGAAACTGAAAGTCATTAGTATCTAAATCTTTGTAATGACAAGACATTATAGATATACCCTCAACTAATTGGTTAGATTATTCATTTAGTGTAGGGTCACCTAACTCCATAAGTTATGGACCTATATTTTTCACATAATTCAATAAAAAGTTATGTAGAAAGAAATTAACACTATAATTTAATCACAATAAAAATCCATTTATATGTACAAAATCCTTAAACCAATCATGAAATGATGCATAGTGAGACTGTTGAATTTGATAATCACTCGTACTATACAGCTCTTATTTTATATCATTAATGTGTTTCCTTTAAATGATAACGCCATGTTTAAATGATCAACTTATATGTGAAAAAAACATGTAAAAGTTAAGCAATAAAAGTGAAAAACACTTACTGCATCAATGTTTCAACTAATAGAGTATTGAACAAGATGTATTAATGAGATTTTACCCACTTGATGTTTTACATATCAAATATAGTTCCTTCCCCAACTAGACCATCATGAATATAAGAGGTCTTATCTATTTTTTTTCAAAATTAACAAGATATTCTGTACAAAAAGTAGTACACTCATCCATGAAATAAACATTTTCTATTTATTCATTCGAATGAGCTCTGTTACATATGAATTGTTTCAATGTAATCAGATACCACTCAATAGGATACATCTATATGAATTGCACCAGACATACAAACATTACTTCTTCAGTTAGGTGCACTGTCCAGTAGGCTATAACATTGAAAAAATGAAGGTGGACATAGTTTCTCCACGTGAAAAAGCATAGGTAAAATTATATACTTCAAAATTTTTAAATCACCAATTCATTGATTTATTAAACAAATATGTCTAAAAAAACTACTCATCTCAAACAACAGTTGAATAATATTGGGTGATAAACAATCATGAATTGCGATTGGAATCAACCGATAAACTAGTATATGATTTTCATTAATTTTCAACCCTTTCAATGTCCTGATCATCACATTCACACACTTAAAAATATTAGAATAGTAAACATCAAGCACCTTGAGTATCTTCAAAATGGAAAAAAATATCTCTTTCTCTTTTTTAATCATTGTATACTATTCATTAGGCATGTATGACTTATTTCCCTCACCCAACTATAAATGTTGTTGTTTCCTTAAACCCATTTCTTATAAATCACATCATGCATTGACATGGTCCTTCAATTTTACAGTAACACCTAAAATGGTCCAAAATATATTATCACAAACATTTTTTTAATGTGCATGACATCTAGATTATTCCTTATCATATTGGTTTTCTGGTAAGGGAGAATAGAAAAAATACGTTTCTTTATTCCAATTGTGACTATGCTATCTACCCACACCAAAAATATTGGGTAATGGATGAGCCACCAAATCTTGAAATTCACATACCATGTGGATGTTTTATTCCTCAACTTGCTATTATTTTTCTACTCCTATCATGATATTTGGTACTGGGTGTAATTCTCTAGAACCATCAAATTCAACTCTATCCTTTCTAAACCTATTCTGAGGGGGCATAAAATGTATCTGAACCATGTATGCTCATTTTTTAAAATGTTTAATCCATTTATAATTTTTTACTTTTATTACAGTAAGGGTAAGAAAATTACCCTTTCATACTCCAAACTGATAAATTTACATAATTCAGGAAGTCATTGATTGTACACAATAAATAATCTTACAATTTGAACATTTCATTCATTTAACAATTGTAAGTCATCACACCATCACTCTAAAATTCATTTCAAATCATCAATCAATGGATTAAAGTAAAAATAAATCTTATCCCATTGACTTATAAGTCCATAAATAAGAGTGTAAAGTAATATAAATTATTGTTTCCTAGAGATCCACAAATGAATATTATACAGATTCAACAACATGGGTCATGTACTATGAGTTACACCAACCATATAGTTGAATCGATTGAAACCATCTACTGCCAAACCCAATCAGACAATGTGACTATCTTTAGAAAATTTATGGAATCTTTGATCAAAATATTTCCATACTGGAGAGTATGTTGGGTGGGTTAACATATCACTTTTCTTACTTCTTTCCACATGCCATATCATTAATTTATAAACTTTAGATGACATAAATAATAATTTAAACCTCAAATTAAATGAAAAGAAACACATTTTCTTTACAAAAATCAGTTTCCCTATTTCATAGTTTGAATTTGATGAGTGTGATTTCCCCTCTTATCTTTCCACTTAGAAGAGTCATAGAACGTACAATTATACAAATGAATATTTTCCTTTTTAAAAAACATAAATTTGTTTTCACATGCATCTATGGTCTCATATGTGGAACCAAAGTTCTCTTTAAACTTATGAAAATGGTAATATGATTGAGGAATCTTAGCATCAGTAGGAAGTTATTTTTTTAATAACAACAACAACATGTTGAACGATGTATCTGAACATTGATTCAAAGTATTCAAGTAAAATAACACCATGATAAATTAAAACTTAATATAATTATTATACCCATAATATAATTCATTTTTGGTATCATAAAGTATTTTATAAAAACTCAATGAATCACAATCTATACTAGATCACAAATTGATCTCACCAGTATTAACATTATGGATGTTAATTCCTTCAGGACCCAACCCACATACTATTTTAGTAATAATTTCATGCATTAGATTAGTCATCTTCGCATCAACATCCATATAAAATATTTATATATAATGAAAATGAATATATTCTTCCCCATGATGAGTCAAAATCTTATAATTTTTTATAAACCCATTCAAGAATAGGTTCTCCCTAATGACATCTTGTATTAATTCCAATTTGTTTTCACATTTTCTACATGGACAACTAATATATTCACTTTTAAATCTTTTAGTGAAATAGTTAAGATTCATAATTCCCTCAAAATATTCTCTAGATATTCTATTTGGAAGATCAACCCAACTCTTATCCCTATTCATATTTGTACAAAAAGTAGTAACATTTACACGAGACTTCATATTGAATGAATTTATAGAATTTAAGATCACAAAATATATTTAAAATAAAGACTAAATAATTTCACGTGTAATTAAATTCACACTCTTCCAAAATGAGAAAAAAATCACAAATGTCACGGTCATCGCATTTTAATTTATATTTAATTATTTAAACATTCTATTTTTTAAATCCATCTTTTGTACATGACTAAATATTTTGTAGAGAGACGCTTATAAAATATTTTCAAATGAAACAAATATTTTTAAGTGAGAAAGAATTTTGATCAAATGAATATATAAAATAAAACTCAACTAAGATATATTTTTGTTATGAAATGGAATTTTTTTTATTAAACTTTTTAATAAATAAGGAAATCAGATTATCCAGTTAAAGGGCAAGTAAATATAAAGAAAACATTCAGTATCATTTATAATATATGAATAAGTTGTGAAAATCAATATTTTTTTAATAATAGAAGAACTGAAAATAAATAAATTGTGCATGGGACTCTGTTTGGTCCAACATAGTCAATAAATCCTCGCAATTTAAACCTCAAACCCTGGATGGGCCATCCCTTGAGAAAAAAATGAATTCAAGGCATCATCCTCACCATCCCACTCTGTCATTATTAACCCATTTCTTATTTTTTTAAACATCCATGTACTATTAAAATTATCAATCATTATCTAGAGTTATTAACATCATTTGAGTTAAATTTCACTGAATTATAAATATATAAACTAATCTAACTTTATGAATAAAAGTATTATACATTCGGTGGTCCAAGATAAGATGAATGGACACTGGTTGCAATTTACATTTTCAAGATAAATAAAAAAATCATCATAATAAGTAAACAATAGTTTACTAATTCAAATTGAGATAATTATGATAGAAAATAAGACTTATAAATCAGCCATAATTAATCAAGTATCCAAGATATAAGATTATAATATGTTAATAATTTGAAAATAGTACACACCAAAACAATGCACCACTCATTTGTGTCAAATCCATGTTTCTTTGTTCAAAATCTGGTTGATAAAAATTCATAATAGAAGGGAAAATGATGGAGTATTAATCACTTTCTTGAATGTCTTAAACCAAATCATACATCAATTAATGGTGAGAGAGTTTATATAACTACTCAAGATAAGATTATAGACCGTTCATTGATTAAAATTTATGATTCAATCCATCACTTATCATTCAAATCAAATCCACTATTTAATTTCTAGAAATATGCATTATAAAAAGCATCAATGCATCACTAAATTAGGTTTAATTAATATATTAATGGATAAATTTTAAAAAATAAAAGAAAATTTTGATTAATTATCCATTAATTTGCAAAACTAATATATTAATGTATTAATATATATAGTTGAAACATTGGTGTATTTAATTGATGCAATGAATATTAAATATTTCTTCAAAAATAAGAATTTAACTTTCTCCAAAATGGATTACATTAATTAATTTATAAAAACATTAAGTATAAAAAGTATTAAATCTAAGAACATTATATACCAAAATAGAACACATTAACCTGGTAGATATAATATTCTATAGGCATACTATTCATATATATAAAAATGATCATATAAATAATAATTGAAGAAGAATTACAAAATTATTTAAATAAAATATATAATTCTAAGAATGGTCACAACATCAAAAAATACATTAACTGGAATAAAATTCAAAGTGACATCATTCTAAAATAATATCTCTTTAATAACAAATGCAATGAAAAAGTTTCTAGCCCTCAATAACCCAATACATGAAAATACTTAACCAAAATACATGAATTTAATGTTGAATAATTCACTGAAATGGGTATTAAATTATGTATCAAATGTTAAACCAATATAATATATACAAGAATCACAAGGTTTACCTCAAAAATCATGATGAATCTAGGATGATAGTGAAATCACCAACAGTGGTAGAGAGGGGGCGGCGGTAGTGACTAGGATGAAAAGTGATGGGGGAAGTGGTTCCAAGAGTGTTGTTAAGAGGGTTAGGGAAAGGATAGTGAAGGAGGATGTATGGTAAGGGTTATGGGAGTGGGGGTGGTGAGGGAGGACGAGCGATGGTGATGAAGACTCGGGGTGTAGCAGTGAGAACTACATGTGCAGCGAGGGTTTGGAGGGCGGACGTGCGACGATGGCTCTGGTTTAGGAGGATAAGGGGTGTGCGTGGGATGAATGTACTCACGAGGGTGGAGGGAGGATAGAAAGCGACGACTACAGGTTTGAAAATGATGGTGAGGGCTAGAATCAAATGACAATGGAGAGGGGAAGTGTTGCAATGAGGGTTACAAGGGGAAGTGAGTGTGCTGGGGGGGCATGATAGGTATCCCCCCTTTTAGGTGGGTTTAGAAAATTCCAAGGGAGGTTACCCATTTCAAGGGGCGCATTATCCCCCATTTCTAGTAGCAAAGGTGTGGTCCACACCCAATGCACCCTAGGACTAAGCAACACAAAATCCCAAATTAGCAATGCCAATTCAATGGCCACTTTAACACAAATTCAGCCAAAACACTAAATAATTCTATGCAATAACATACTTGGTGATAAATGGAAAATGGTGGGTTATTTTTTTCATCTAAGGACCTACTATATTGGTTGAATAAGAAAACCCCATCAAGAATTTCAATTTATCCATGCTTTGGTAAAATCATTTTTATAAACACTACTACAAATAGCATGTTTAAAAGTGATAGAAATTGATTTTATCAGTGCTATAAATCTAAGCACCCTTAAAAGGGGGTAACTTTTATCAATGATAAAAAAAGTTCTAATAAAGACTCCTTTTATCAACGATGAAAAAATCACTGATAAAAAGAGCTTTTATCAGACCTTAAAAAAGAGATGATAAAAGGTGACTTTTATCAGTGTTTTTTAGTGCAGATAAAAGGGGTCTTTTATCAGTGCTAAACAAAGCACTGATAAAACTCAAAAAAATATTTTTTTTCTATAAATTTGTAGGTGGATACCATGCCCTTTTATAATTGCTTGATTATCATTTTATCAACACTATATGAGAGATTTATCAGTACTAGAGGATCCCCTTGCCCTTTTAATAGTGCTAGAGAACTTGTTGTACAACCGCGTGCACCCTGCCTTTGGATGGATTCAAACATAAGACCTCCCCATCACATTCCTGTATCTTTACCACTGTTCTATATTTTTTTTCTTTAATTTATAATATATATTTATATTTATATAAATTTTGTAACATTTTGTATCTATATATATGTTTATATATTTATTTATATGGTTTTTTTTAAATAAATTTATAAAATATGTTTTGTGTGTGTGTTTATATGAATATATTAAAATATATAGATAATATATATCTATTAAAAACACACACAAATATATATATACACACACACACACACATATATTATATTTATATATAAATATTCATACTTTTTTATTTTAAATAACCAAATTTATAATATTTTTTAGTTAGATATGGTTTATATATTTATAAAGATATTTTATATTTAAATATTTTTACCAATTTATTTAAAATTAAATATTTATGTGTAGATATATATAAATATGTATATATGTGTATATATTTAATTATAAATGAAAATACATGATGAAAAATGATAAAATTTGAACTTTATAATATCCTTATGAGTGTAATCCTTGAAAATAAATTGAGACTCTACCAAAAAAGATAAGAATACTCCCTTAAATGAGGATGAAATTATAACAAACTAGGATTTTCTTACATAGATATAAAATAATTTTAGATTAATATTTATTACATTATAAAAACACAATCTCGGGGACCGTAATAGTTTAGTGCCTTTGGAAACTTAGAACACATGCTTCCAATTTGTTGAAAGATCTTAAACATCTCCCATAAAGATATTTCCTTTTAATACTCTAACTTAACAACATTTCTTTATAACCTATGGAAAGGAAACATAAGAAAATGGTGATCTTAGATGATCAGTAAGGGTAAATAAGGAAGATATAAATTTACTATCTTATGAAGGAATAAGATAATAAATATGGGTATGTGATCATGATTATAACATAAAAAGTTCATACCCAACATGTCATGGAATATAAACACGAGTTATGTCATAAAACATTAACATGAACCATAAGAATGAAACATCATCATAAATCATTATTTAAACATATTTTAAACTTGTAGACGTGTGTGGAATCATCATAAGTATAGAAAAAAATTTCATATGTCAAGGTTAACTATCAAGACTCTCGGATCAGGCCTTATCACCTGTTTCCCTTAATTGATCAAGAACATCAACTTGTTTCCCATTATAGATCAAGCACATCGAATTGTTTCTCTTAAATATATCATGATATGTAATTCATTACGCAATTAATTGGAGGGAGATATAGGTCCCACCTATCACTTAACAAAAACTATACATATGTGTTCCACAAAACTACAAATCATTCACTATATCAGAGCCCATGTAAATAAATGAGTTTCATAAACAATTCATTATAACATAGCTCATGTAAAAGAAATATATTTCACAAATATCATTCCATAATAATCATTGTTGGTTGGAGTGGATACTCAAGAGGGGGGGGGGGAGGGGTGAATTGAGTTCCAATTAAAATTTCTATTAAAAATATTTCTCTTAAAATCCCACAATTTAAAAACAAAGTTAAACTGTAGTGAATCTATATAGAGTGTAAAGGTTCAATCTGTCTCTCAAAGATTGATTAGGTCTCAGTTAACTTAATCTGAAGATTAAATTAACTTTTGAAACTGACTTACTGATTTACAATAAGTATAAACACTTGCTAATTTAACTATCAAAGTAGTTTTAAAATAGTTTTGTATTTCAAAGTAATAGCAGCGGAATATGAAATAAATATATAGTATACTTATAGACTTAAATTAAAATGCACAGCAAAGTTAACCAAGAGGTTCAGTCTCAAGCTGAGACTTAGTCCTCTCAACAATTTATATAAATTGATCCACACCCTGGATCGGGGGTAAACAATAGTACACTACTATCCAGGTCCAAAGACCTCTACCACAGTTCTTCGTGGGAAAAACAAACAACATAACACAGGCTGTTCAGGTCTTACTCGACCTCTACCACTATCCACAGTGGGAAATAAAGGGTTATGAAGTTTGAGTGAGGATTTAAGAGTCCTCCAGTTTAGCTTAGGAGACAGTGTGTGTGTAAAATAAACAGGGTACACACACTGCTCAAAATGTAAAGATAGAATCACTAAAGAAAGTGAGAAAGAGTTTAGAAAAGCTCTAGTGATTGGAAGTGCAGCTCTGGACTCATTTGGTTGGTCAGAAAAACTTATGAGTCCTTCTCTGGTTTCTGCTCAGAAAATAGAGTGTCGTTTTCTTCTTTGATTCTTGGTCCATCTTAGCAGCCTGAGTGCATGAAATGTTTGTTGTAGTTCACTCAAGATGCAGCTTGTGTTCTCCTTGAAAATGAGTATCTTCGTGTATGTCCAGTGTTCTTGGAGTATAGATTTTTCTTCTTTCACAAATGCACCATGTTTGAATGATATTCAGCTCTTTTCTTTTTCACCAGTGTGCCTTATTAGTTCCTTGATGCTTGTTGTATGCACAATCAGTGTTCTCTACTTCTCCGCTCTTCAAAAAGTGTGTATTGCATGATCTTTTTCTGTCCCTTTATAGCTTTCAGATTCGACAAAAAGCAATGATTATTTTTTGCATGGGTACTAGGTACGGTTCCTTGACATGACAAAAAAATTCACTAAATATCATTTAATGCATTAAAGAAATCAAATGTAACTGTTAGCTTAATAAATAAATAGTATTGAGAGTATAGAGTTTGACTGGTTGGTCAATTAGTAGCTCATGTTGGTAAATGTGTACGGTGGTCTTTGGGTCACAGAACCTTCCATAGGTAGCTCTTTTGAACTTGCATCAGTAGCTCATATATCGGTGAATTTAGTTCCATCGTAAGATCTTGTCATCAGTATCTCTTGATCCATCAGTAGCTATTTCTCCATCGGTAGCTCTTTGCATTAGAAGCTGTTTTCACGTGTTGGTAGACTTACACTATCAGCATACTTCTATCGGTAGCTCGATATATCGATGACTATACTTGTATCGGTAACTATCTGTGAACTGGTTCTATAGGTAGACTTCTGTCTATCGGTAGCTCTGGTGTGTCGGTTCCTATCAGTCACATCTATGTATCATTAGGCCAGTTGGTAGCTCGTATCAGTATCTCTTAGTGTTCTTTATCGGTAGATTGAATCTATCGGTAGATTTTCTTACCGGTGGAATTATGCATATCGGTAGACTTGTTCTGTAGGTATCTCGGTTTATTTCAGTAACTCTGTACATATCGGTAACCTTAGCTTATCAGTGACTCTGTCTATCGGTAGAATAAGTACCGGTAGCTCTATATCAGTAGATATACCCAGATTAGTGGCTTAACACTTGTCTGTCTTATGAAAAACTGATCCAAATGGGTTAAAAGAACTTCATAACTCATATAAACATATATAGACATGGATTAACATATCTCAGGGATTATTTTAATATTATTATCATCTTGATCACAGATTGAAATAATTAATATATATAAAATCATTAGATTGAGATTATAAAGTATATGAAAGCATAATTGGGATTATCAAAACAAGTGAGGTCAAAAATCTCCCCCTTTTTGATAATCACAACTTATGATATTATGATTTAAAAAAAAATGTATCAGAGGATATATAATTAAACTCAATGTTCTCAGAGATAACAATATGTTATAAAACATGATTTATCAGAGATAAAATTAAATGTATCAGAGATAAAAGAAAAAACCATGATATCAGAGGTAAAATTTAGTGGTATCAAAAAATGAAATGAAATGATATTAGAGGATGAGAGTAAAGGAACTGGTAATAGAGGATGAAATTCAGAGGTATCAAAGGGGAAAACATGATAGATCTTAGATAAAATTTTCTCCCCCTTTCATTAATATCTCTCCCCATAGGTGAATATGTATTCCTCTTTGATACTTAGAGAGTATTTCTCCCCCATTGTAAAAGCTTGGTAAAATATTTCTCCCCCTTTGTGATAATCAAAAAGTGGGAAACCAAAGAGAAGAGAAATAAAAATAAAAATGAGAAAAGAGATGAAAAATCAGTTTTATTTCATGTTCCAGATAAGGTACAAAGAACAAAACAAAACACAATGGATTCCTATAAAACAATCCAGCTACTTGATCAATCCACATCCTCAATTTGAGATTTTACCTTGGGATCAGAAGAGGATTCAGGTGATGAGGATGCTGGTGAAGGCTTAGGAATTCCGGAAATGACCACAGGAGGCTGAGCAAATGACACTATGCCTGGACTATATTGATTAGTCCTTTGTGTGATCATAGGTGTGAGGATTCGAATGGATTGGGAAGGAGTCATCTGAATTGGAGAAGTAGTAGAGGCAGAGGCAGGCAAAGTAGGAGGGACAATTACTGGCCTAGCATCAACATGCAGAAAATGCAGCAACAGATTTCTGAAATCCATAATAATTCCTCCTCCTCTCTCCATAGCGGATATGAAGTCATCCTTGTTCTCCATAAACTTGTACAACGCTGGAGTCAATTCCCTTAGCTTTCTAACTTGCTCTCTAAAGGCTTGATTGACAGGAGACAGTTTCATATTCTCAATCAGAAGCTTGAAATGACTGGCCAATTGGGTCTTTGTGTAAATTTTGGAGAAATATGAGTCCACCTTTTCTTTCAATTCTTTTTGAGAGGCAGAGACTTCTCTCATGTAGTCTTGGACTATCTTCATAATTTCTCTGGCTGAATCTCTAGTAGAAAGAACAACTCTGATCAGCTCAGATGAGTCCACTGAGCCACTGGTTGAGGTAGAACCAAGCTCCTCCTTCATCACAACTCGAAACTGATTCAAATCCACAGAATATTTAGATGAAAGAGAACCAATAGAGAAAGATATAGTATCTTTGAAGCTTTTGGTCAATCCAATGATAAGATTTTGAACTTGGGAATCCTGGGATTTAATATGATCTTTCATAGAAGTTTTGAAACCTTCAAATACTAAAACCATCTGGCTTACAACACTATTGACATAAGCTAAGTCCTTATCTGCTTGGGATTTTGAGCTCATGTAAGAGTCTAAAGAAACAATATATTATTTTAGAGCTTCAAGATCTGCTTCAAGTCTAGAAACTTGAGCCTGATAGTCTTTAACTTCTTCAACTATTTCTCCCATAAACGTTGATAAATTACAGGCAATAGAAAGTTCAAAAGATCTTTCCAACACAATCATTTCTTAAGAAAAACTCTGCTTCATCTCAGCAACTGAGGCATTGAAAGATTCTTTCAGTTCATCCTTCATGGATTCCAGATCATCCCTTGTGATCATATCAGCAGATGCAACTACAGTGGGTACTCTTTCAGATGCTAAAATGACCACTGAGCCAGTCATAATCGATTGAACTGAAGAGACCATAGAAACTTCCATCTTCTTTACCTCTTCCACAAACCCGTCCTTAAGATTTTTCTTTAAAGTATCTAGGTCATGCATTCTGACCACATATTCAGGAAATAATTCAGAATCGCATCATAAGTAATCTTAGGTCTATTCAAAGATGCTTCATTATCTGAATCAGGATAGTCTAAACCACAGACTATAAAACCTGGGTCTTCTGCCCAATCTTCAATTCCAGCAGCCACTATAACACTTCCAACATTGGTTTGATGCTCCCCCTCAACTGGTGCATCCTCAATTAGGATAACAGCAATCTTAGCAATATTCTCAGTAGCATTATCAACAGCATTCTCAGCAGGTCTTTCATCCTGAGAAGAATCTTCTACTATCATTTCCATCACTGCAGCAGCAGGAGGATCTTCCAAAGTAGGCAAGGGTATGCCAATTTCATTTTCTTCCTCAGTATGTACTAAAGATTTTCCAATCACTGGACTAAGGCTCAAAGATGCTGACAGAGATGCTTCAATTTCATGAACATCTTCTTCATTCTCTACAGCAGCCACTTAAACATCCTCTAAAGCAGCTTCTTCCTAATCTGATTTATGTTGATCTAGATTTTCAAGAGCTGGGCTAGGAGGTAAGTCAGGATCTCCTCCTTCATCAGCAGAGGACTCTTCCTCTTCTGAATGATCACTGTATTCTGGCTCTTCTTCATCAGGTCCCAGACCTAGATCCCTCACATTCTTTGGTCTTGAAGGATGATCCACATGATTGAATTTGTCATATACCTTCTGGTCATCATTGACCCATTCTCTTTTCCAAGGGTTCCAATTGATTTTCATGTACTTACAAACTGTATTTGTGATACAGAAATTATTCTTCACTACCACTGTCTCATCTTGAAACTCAGCAACCCCTTTCACCTTGATCATCACAGAGATCAACTTAGCAAAGAATAGGGCATTTGTCTTTGATTTCAACCCCATCATATCTTCCATTTGTATCATCAGCAATCTGCACAAATTAACCTTTACACAATGTCTTAAGAGGTGCGGGAGATATATATCTTGATATATCAAATTGGAAAAGTCTCCTCTCCTCGGTATCAAGACATGTTGAAAAAATTTGAACAACAATCTGTTCTCTCCATCCATTTCTGCAGCAACTACTTGTCTTTGAATTCCATCACCAGTCAACTCTTCCAAAGCAGTCTCATAGTTGAAAATGTCACTGGTAGGTGGCATGGATCTCGAGGCATATCCTGATACTCCTTCATGTGGAACTTTCAAGCACTCAGCCCATTCAACAGATGAAAATGAAATCTCTTTTCCATTCATAAAAGAGGTTACTTGATTTTCATTCTCTGATTTCTCAAAGGTTACAAAATCGTAAAACTGTTTTACTAATTTTGGAAATTAAGGACCATTTTTGTTTGAAAAACACTCTACCCATTTTTGATATTCAAGAACTTAGAGTACTAAGGATTTTCTAGGCAACAACCATTCTACACACATCTCCTTTTCAATAACAATAACTCGATTTTGCATATGAGGATTCACTGGTCGTCTCCCCGACCTAGTTCTAGCAACACTACCACTACCACTTGCTTCTTTCTCGGTCTTCTGCTTATTTTTTTTCAGCTCAACAGATTCATCTCTGATGGTAGGAAGTTTGGTTTTTTCCTTCGCTGGTTCGAGGGATTTAGGGTTCACTAAGGATTTAGGAGCTAAGGTTCGAGGGTTAAGGTTTGAGGCTCGATGGATTTAGAAGTAGCTAGGACATTAGTTTTATCATTTAGGAATCATAAAATAAATAAATAAAATGAAATAACACAAAAACGATTCAGATTCTAGTGGCAGGAAGAAGTTTTAAAACAGCGTACACATCGGTGAAAATTTATATCAGTGAGGGTTACATCGGTGAGAATTTTACATCGTTGAGAATTTCACATCAGTGATAATTTCACATCAGTGAGAATTTCACATCGGTGAGAATTTCACATCGGTGAGAATTAGCTACCGATCAAGGTTAAACATACCTAACTCATGTCTAATGTAACTTAACCTATCTGAACTCAAAGGTTTAGTGAAGATGTTAGCTAATTGGTGTTCAGTACTTATAAACTCAAGAATTATATCACCCTTTTGGTAATGATCTCTCAAGAAATGGTGCCTTACATCAATGTGTTTGGTCCTAGAGTGAGACACACGGTTCTTCGAGATATTTATTGCACTAGTGTTGTCATAGTTGATTGAAATGTACTTAAAGTCATATCCATAGTCCAAAAGAGTGTGTTTCATCCACATAATTTGTGCACAACAACTACCAGCAGCTATGTACTCTGCTTCGGCAGTGGATAATGCAATAGAGTTCTGTTTCTTACTACACCAAGATACTAAGGATTTTCCCAATAAGTGACATGTTCCTGAAGTGCTTTTTCTATCCAACTTGCAACCAGAAAAATCAGCATCTGAATAACTCATTAAGTCAAAGGGTTGTCCTTTTGGGTAAAACAAACCTAAGTTTACAGTATGTTTAAGATACTTAAAAATTCATTTAACAAAAAGTAAATGAGATTATTTTGGATTATCTTGAAATCTTGCACACATACACACACACACACACTAAACATAATATCTGGTCGATTAGCAGTAAGGTAGAGTAAGCTTCCAATCATACCTCTGTAATTGGTTTGATCCACTGGTTTCCCAGTTTCATCTGCATCAAATTTACAAACAGTACTCATAGGAGTTTCACTTTCCTTAATACTATTCAAAACAAAACCTTTTAAGAGATCCTTTGTATATTTACTTTGATTCAAAATAATACCATCTTTATTTTGGAAAACTTGAAATCCAAGAAAATATTTAAGTTCTCCCATTAAACTCATTTCAAACTCATTTTGCATACATTTTGAAAAATCAGTATATAAAGAGTTCTTGGAAGATCCAAAAATAATATCATCAACATAGATTTGTACTATTAAAACATCTTTATAAATTATTTTAATAAAAAGAGTTGGATCAACAATCCATTTAGTAAAACTTTTTGAAATAAGAAAATTACTAAGTCTATCATACCAAGCTCTCGGAGCTTGTTTTAGACCATATAAAGATTTATAAAGTTTAAACACTTGATTTGGAAAATGAGAATTAGTAAATCCAGGTGGTTTTTCAACAAAAAACATCTTCAATTATAAAACCATTTAGAAAATCACTTTTGACATCTATTTGATATAACTTGAAATTAAGATGAGCAACATAAGAAAGTAAGATCCTAATGGATTCTAATTTGGCTACAGGTGAAAAAGTTTCCTCATAGTCTATACCTCCCTCTTGACTATATCCTTGTGTAACTATCCTAGATTTGTTTCTAACTATGTTTCCAGACTCATAAACTTTTTTTCTAAAAACCCATTTAGTGCCTATTGTTAAAATGTCCTTAGGTCTGTCAACTAATTCCTAGACTTTTTTTCTTTCAAATTGATTTAACTCTTCTTGTATATCCATTACCCAAAATTCATCATTGATAGCATCATTGATATTTTTAGGTTCTAAATATGAAAGAAAGGATTGATGTTCAACCTGATTTCTTAGAGACGCTCTAGTCTGTGTCCCTCTATCAAGATTACCAACAACGACATCCAAAGAATGATTCTTTAGAATCCTTATTGATCTAGTAAAGGTAGGACTAGAAATTTCAGCTTCATCTATAGGTTCAGGATCTATAGCAACAGATTTTGGAATATGTCTAGAACTAGATGTTTTTACAGCAGGTTCTTTAGATTTATCAGTAAGGTCCAGAACACTCAAATCTTCCTCAGAATTTTCAAGAGAGGTTTTAGGTTCATGTGGATCAGTTTCATCAAACTTTATGTGAACAGATTCTTCCACACATTTGGTTCTTTTATTAAAGACTCTATAGGCTTTTCTAGTTAAATAATAACCGAGAAAAATTCCTTCATCACTCTTAGAAGCAAACTTGTCCAGATTATCCTTTGTATTAAGAATAAAAACTTTGCAGCCAAAGACTCTAAAGTAACTAACTTTAGGTTTTCTATTATTCCATAACTCATATGGGATATTCTTAAGAACTGGTCTAATTTAGAATCTATTAATAATATAACAAGTTGTATTCATAGCTTCAGCCCAAAAATAAATAGGCAGGTCATATTCATTAAGCATGGTTCTAGATATTTCTTGAAGGGTTCTATTCCTTCTTTCTACCACACCATTCTGCTGAGGTGTTCTAGGAGCAGAAAAGTTGTGACTATAGCCATTGTGTGAGCAATAAGATTCAAACTCTTGATTTTCAAACTCACGGCCATGATCACTTCTCAGGGTTTTAATCTTAAGTCCACTAAGATTTTCTACAGATTTGGAGTATTTAACAAATTAAGAACAAGCTTCACTTTTGTGATCTAAGAAGTATACTCAAGTATATATAGAAAAGTCATCTACCGGAACATAGACATAGTGCTTCCCATTTAAACTAGAAACTCTTGAAGGTCCAAACAAGTCCATGTGAACCAACTCGAGAGGTTGAGAAGTTAAAACTTATTTCTTTGACTTAAAAGAAACTTCATATTGCTTTCCCTTTTGACAGGGATTACAAACTTTGTCATTTGGGAATTCAAGTTTAGGTAGGTCTCTAACTAAGTTCTTCCTAGTTAATTTTCTAAGTGAATAGATGTTACAGTGTCCTAATCTTCTGTGCCAAATCCAAGATTCTCTATGAAAAGAATTTAAACAAGTAACATTTTTCTTAGCTAAAGAATTTAAATCAACTACACAAACATTTTCATTTCTTAAAGCAGAAAAGACTAAAAAATTTTGAGAATTAAAAACATTACAAGAATCATTTTCAAATTTCACATTAAATCCATCATCACATAATTGATAAATACTTAACAAGTTATACTTAAGTCCGTCAACAAATAAAACTTTAGAAATTAAAACTGAATTAGAGTTACCAATCTGGCCTAGGCTGATGATTTTTCATTTAGAATTATCACCAAAGGTGACATGGCCTCCATCAACCTTTATTAAACTTTTGAAATATGAATAATCTCCAGACATATGTCTTGAATATCCACTGTCCAAGTACCATACCTTCTTGTGAGAACTCTTTAATCATGTTTCCTACAAAACAAATTTAGATAGGAAATGATTTTGGTACCCATATCTTCTTGGGTCCAGAAAGGTTATCAATTGAAGCTTTAGGTACCCATATTTGTATTATGGGTCTCATATAATTTACAGAATCAATAGATTTTAAAAGATAAACTTTATTTTATCTATAACCATATGAATAACTGGTTGAATCATAGGGATTTCCAGAACTTGAACTAGCAGTATTCTGTCCAGATTTAGGAATAAATCTATTCTTAATAAGCTGTCTCTATCCAGGTTTGTAGCCTATTCTAGTAGTGTATTTTGGTGCCACTTGCTTTCCTAGAATTTGAGGTAGTGTATCCTTTCCATTTGTAAACTTCTCTAAGTCTTTTCTAAGTTGCTCATTTGACATTTTTAGTTCTGTATTTTCCTTTAATAGTTCAGCATTCTTCTCTTTTTTGATAGTAAGTTCAGTTTTAACAGTTTTAGTGAGAACATGCTGTTTCTTCAATGATTTGTATTTATCCTTAAGTTCATTGCATGTCTCTTCCATCATATTACAGTATTCAAATAATTAATCACTAGTCATATTTTCAGAATCAGAATCAGAGTTTTCATCATCTCCAGAATAATAGGAATTTAAAACAGGAGTATCTAAAGTTACCTCAGATGTGTTGGTCATGAAACACATGTTGGCATGATTCTTATCAGAATCAGACACTTCAGATTCACTTGTGCTGTCCTCTGAAGCACTCCAAGTTGCTTTCATAGCTTTCTTGTACTTCTTTTCCTTATAATCATATTTCTTTTTGACTTTTAATTTTGGAAAATCAGCCTTTATGTGTCATTTCCTTTTACACTCATAGCAGACTATTTCATCATTCTTGTCAGCTTTCTTCCAATCCTTCTTCCACTATCCCTTGTTATCATACTTTCCTTTGTAGTTATATTTTCTGAAAAATTTGTTCTTCCTATAAAACTTCTTGAATCTCTTGGCTATTTGAGCCATCTCAGCATCACTATCAGAATCAGAATCTTCACTGGTTGAACTTTCAGTTTGTATTTTCATTTTCTCCATGTCTTTACTCTTAGAGGCAGTAGACTTGAAAGCTACGGATTTTTTCTTGGGTTCATCATCTTCCTCCTTATTCACCTTGAGTTCTTCCTCATACATCATTAATTTACCAATAAGATCTTTAACTGGTAGTGATCTAATATCACGTGACTCTCTGATTGAAACAGAAGTTCCCCTCCATCATTCTTGCAGACATCTCAGTATCCTCATAATTTGTTCCTTAGCTGGAACAACTTTTCCAAGTGAACTCATTGTATTGACTATCTCATTAAACCTGAGATACATATCAGAAATAGGTTCATCAATTTTCATTTTAAAATTGTCATATTTAATAGTATAAGTATTCAATCACATTTCTTTAACATTGGTTGTTCCTTCATGAGAAACACCCAAAGTATCCCATATTTCATAAGCAGTTTTGCAAGCAGAAATTATATTAAACTCTTAATCTCCTAAAGCAAAATACAGAGAATTCATAGCTTTACAATTATTATTGTAAGTAGTCTTTCTAGGTTTATCCCAAGTTGTTCTTTCAGTTTATGTAATTTTATATTGAGATTCTATAGCAGTCCAAATATCAAAACCCATGCTTTATAAATGAATTTTCATTTTCAATTTCCACTGGGCATAGTTTTTGCCATTGAAGAAAGGTGGCCCGTTAGTAGCAGCAACCTCTAGTCTATTATCCATAGGTATATTTTAGAAAATAGTTTTAAAGAGGTAAAATTTAGAACTAACAGAAATTTAAGATCTTTAAAGATGCAACTAAAATCACAGTTGAAAAATAGAGTATTGCTAAGATCCTTAAACAAAAATAATCCTCTGATACCAAATCTTGGTCGGAGTGGATACTTAATAGGGGGGGTGAATTGAGTTCCAATTAAAATTTCTGTTAAAAATATTTCCCTTAAAATCCCCCAATTTAAAAACAAAGTTAAACTATAGTGAATCTATACAGAGTGTAAAGGTTCAATCAGTTTCTAAAAGATTGATTAGGTCTCAGTTAACTTAATCTGAAGATTAAATTAACTTTTGAAAATGACTTACTGATTTATAATAAGTATAAACACTTGATAATTTAACTATCAAAGTAGCTTTAAAATAGTTTTGTATTTCAAAGTAATAGTAGCGGAATATGAAATAAATATATAGTATACTTATAGACTTAAATTAAAATGCACAGAAAAGTTAACCAAGAGGTTCAGTCTCAAGCCGAGACTTAGTCCTCGCAACAATTTATATAAATTGATCCACACCCTGGATCGGGGGTAAACAACAACACACTACTATCTAGGTCCAAAGACCTCTACCACAGTTCTTCGTGGAACAAAGAAACAACAACACACAGGCTGTTCAGGTCTTACTCAACCTCTACCACTATCCATAGTGGGAAACAAAGGGTTATGAAGTTTGAGTGAGGATTTAAGAATCCTCCAGTTTAGATTAGGAGACAGTGTGTGTGTAAAATAAACAGGGTACACACACTACTCAAAATGTAAAGATATAATCACTGAAGAAAGTGAGAAAGATTTTAGAAAAGCTCTAGTGATTGGTAGTGCAGCTCTGGACTCGTTTGGTTGGTCAGAAAAACTTCTGAGTCCTTCTCTAGTTTCTGCTCAGAAAACAGAGTGTTGTTTTCTTATTTGATTCTTGGTCCAGCTTAGTAGACTGAGTGCATGAAATGTTTTTTGTAGTTCACTCAATATGAAGCTTGTGTTGTCCTTGAAAATGAGTAGCTTCGTGTATGTCCAGTGTTCTTGGAGTATAGATTTTTCTTATTTCACAAATGCACCACGTTTGAATGATATTCAGCTCTTTTCTTTTTCACCAGTGTACCTTCATAGTTCCTTGATGCTTTTTGTATGCACACTCAGTGTTATCTACTTCTCCGCTCTTCAAAAATTGTGTATTGCACGATCTTTTTCTGTCCCTTTATAGCTTTCAGCTTCAGCAAAAAGGAATGATTAGTTTTTGCATGGGTACTAGGTACGGTTCCCTGACATGACAACATAATTCATTAAATATCATTGAATGCATTAAAGACATCAAATGTAACCGTTATCTTAATAAATAAATAGTATTGAGAGTATAGAGTTTGACTGGTTGGTCAATTAGTAGCTCGTGTTGGTAAATGTGTACGGTGGTCTTTGGGTCGCAGAACCTTCCACCGGTAGCTCTTTTGAACTTGCATCGGCAACTCATATACTGGTGACTTTAGTTCCATCGGTAGCTCTTGTTATCAGTAACTCTTGATCCATCGGTAGCTATTGCTCCATCGGTAGCTCTTTGCATCAGAAGCTATTTGCACGTGTCGGTATACTTACACTATCAGCAGACTTCTATCGGTAGCACGATATATCGGTGACTATACTTGTATCGGTAACTATCTATGAACTGGTTCTATCGGTATACTTCTATATATCGGTATCTATGGTGTGTCGGTTCATATCAGTCACATCTATGTATCATTAGGCTGGTTGGTATCTCGTATCAGTAGCTCTTAGTGTTCTGTATCAGTAGACTGAATCTGTTTGTAGATTTGCTTACCGGTGGACTTATGCATATCGGTAGACTTGTTCTGTTAGTGGCTCGGTTTCTGTCAGTAGCTCTGTACATATCGGTAACCTTAGCTTATCGGTGACTCTGTCTATTGGTAGACTAAGTACCGGTAGCTCGATATCAGTAGCTATACCTAGATTAGTGGCATAACACTTGTCTGTCTTATGCAAAGCTTATCCGAATGGGTTAGAAGAACTTTATAACTCATATAAACATAGATAGACATGGATTAACATATCTCAGGGATTATTTTAATATTATTATCATCTTGATCACAGATTGAAAGTGTAATGGCCCAGACCTCTCCAGACCATTCCTTTGTCAAAAATAAGGTCACGAAGTGTTCTGGAGGGTAAAATGGACTTTTCCCACACTTTCTAGAATTTTAAAACTACACGCCGTGTAGTTTGAGTACACGCCGTATACCCCCCCTTTATGGGTATACCCCGTGTTGCAGGCCATGTCCTCTCTGTGTGAAGTAAATGAGTACACGCCATGTAGTGTAAGTACACGCCGTGTACCACCTCACCGGGTATACCTCGGGTTGAAGACTGTGTCCTTACCGTGTGAATGAAATGGGTACACGCCGTGTGTCCAGTACTACAGGCCGTGTAGTCCTTCCCCAGGTACATGTTGCCAGTCAACGGCCGTGTGTCGTGTTGGAGCCGTGTCCTTGCTGTGTGGAATAAATGGGTACATGCCGTGTGTCCAAACTACATGCCGTGTAGTCCCTCCCTGTGTATGCGTTACCCTCAAACCGTGTGTTGACCAGTCAACAGCTGCAGAGCCGTATTGGAAGCCGTGTGGAGACTGTGTGAAATAACCGAGTACACACCATGTACCATAAAGTACATGCTATTTACTTTTTCTTTTCTCACCTATAAAAGGAGGGGTCCCCTCCTCCTTTCAACTCACCCCTCTCCTCCCCTTTCCTCTAAGAGGAGTTCTCCCAAGAGACTCGAAGGCTCTTTCTTCCATAACTTCTTTGTCTGAGCTCCAATTTACGATCCGTCAGCAGCCATAGGATCGTAACGATGAGGTGGAACTTCTGAGCCTAGGTCCGTTGTCTTTACTTCGGCCTTTCCTTTCTGACTTCCACCCGAGGAGTTTTTTCCGGGACTTGACAGAAGTGACGGACGCCGACGGATGTCTTCTAAAGTTGATCCGGGGGAGCGCTGTGATCAGAACCTGTTGAGGTAGGGATCGTACCTTCGTCTATCTAATTTGTGCATCATGCGGGGTGGGTATCCTCTTGTTTTTATGAGAAACAGTTGAACCATTAAATAAAGATAATAACTGGCTTATATAACGGGGATGAGAAGTTTGTGAATGCAGTTACATTACTTATATCCTGTGATATTATGTTGTGAATGAGCTGCTGCCTACTGAAAATCATGGTCGTTGGGGGCCTTTTCTTACGTAATTAAAATTTTCCCTCTCCTTCTGTATTTTCTTATGGATGGAAACTTTGTGGAATGTGGAAATTGGTTAATCAAGTAATGTTGGCTGTTTAAAATCTGGAACCCTTGTGTGATCACCCCGGTTAAACAAAATGGAATAATGAACATGTGGGTGTTGGCTTGGATACATGGCATGTGATGGAGGTGTTTTGTGGGTTGTTGTGGATAGGGAATGCAGTGGGGTTGCGTTTGACATGTTTGTGGGTTGGTCTGAATGTTGTGTTGGTAATGGGCAGTGGGGCTGCGATAAATGGTATTAAAGGGATATTGATGTACGAGTTTCGGTGTGATTGTGGTTATGGTGTTTGGCAGCGGGGCTGTAGGGATGGGCTTGATTGTGAACGAATAGTGGGTTGTGAATAATAAATAAAAAGTGGAAGAGTTAATAAATGGTGGGTCATGGTAATGGAACGAGATTAATAATCAATGGGTTGGTTGGTTGATAAGAAGGACTTGGTTGTGTTGCTTGTGTTTTCATAACTTGATTTGTGGATGGTAGGGATATGTTTTGCGAACGATCGATGTGGTTGGTTGTGGATAGTTTCCTAGTAGTTAAGGAACTAAATAAATTAATTCTACTGAAACGTGAAAACCTAAATGGGGTTGGGGTTGTTTGTTGTATGCACGCTTCGTAGTAGCAGTGCCGAGGCATGTGCCCAGTTTCTCTGTTTAGAAGCCATAGGTTGGACTGTGTGTTTGGTATATATATATATATATCTGTATCTTTTGTGTTTTATCGCACCCCACCCATGTTGAGCACTTAGTGCCGAACACTCCCATTTCATGGGACATGGTGTTTTTCCCCTTAGTTACTAGCTCATTCCTGCTCCTTCTCCCCTAGGTTGTGATGGCTTGAGGTGACCTTACACCTAAGACTCTTCGGGTAGGTTTCGATTGGGGTGGCTTTAGCCCAAGACTCTTCGGGAAGGTTCTACTATTTCCCAAGAATCTTCGGAATAAGGCCCAAGTGTGTGCGGGCATGATACGTGGTTGTGAGGCCCAGGTGTGTACGGGCGGGATACATGGTTGTGAGGCTGAGGTGTGTGTGGGCGGGATACGTGGTTGTGAGGCCCCGGTGTGTGCGAGCGGGATACGTGGTTGGGAGGCCCAGGTGTGTACGGGCAAGATACGTGGTTGTGAGGCCCAGGTGTGTGCGGGCAGGATACGTGGTTGTGAGGCCCAGGTGTGTGCGGGCGGGATACGTGGTTGTGGGGCCCAGGTGTGTGTCACGACCCATCCTCGGGGCCCGTGTCGTGACTACCCCAAGCCTGCCTTCCATAGGCCAGGGGCTGGCGACTAGCACCAAGGCGTAAATCCCGGTAAAAAGGGAAGGCATTGCCTTTGTAAAGTAAACAAGCACCACAGAGTAAGCAAGTGGAAGAAGTAAACACTAAGTAAAAACTAAGTACAACAATAAGTGCGGAAAAGTAAAGGGGGCCGGAAATACAAGCACAACTGTAAAGTACAACTGAAAGGGGAAAAACAACAACTGAAAGAAAAAGCCACAACGTCGAGCCGTCCTCTGGAAGTCCCACCTGAAGGGTGGGTACAGATAGCCTCCACTGCTCCTCGGGTCCAGCCGACCGCTCCGAGTACGTCCCACCCAGTGGTCCACCTCCAGGTACTGTCCTGTTCTGCAAGCCTCCACCACGATCAGCGCTGTCCGTCGTCTGCAACCAACACAACGTAGTACGGGCATAGCCCGTGCAGGGGTGAGTATAAGCTACTCAGTAGGGACCTCGAGACCCCTGAAGGTCTCCCAGAATCCACAAAGGATAATCCACAAAGGAAAGACACAATCACGAAGTAACATCCGACACTACTTAGGTATATTCCCATACATATACCTAAGTCATCAATTCTCGTTCGGCTCCAACATCCGAGCCCAAGTACAACCCAGTCCACACAGGAAAGAAAAACGTAAATCCACACAGGATAGAACAACACAATCCACAAAGGAAAGCAAAATGTAAATCCACACAGGATAGCACAACACAATCCATAAAGGAAAGTAAAACAGGGTTTCAGCTCACACTGGTATACTTCTTTGAATGACGATGGAGATGATCACTGATCCATCTAAGTCGTCGGACCCACAAAGGATCGATAGGTACTAACCGCCACAATGACCCACAAAGGATCTGACCCATAAAAGATCGATAGGTAACTAACCCCCGCAAAGACCCACAGAGGATCGGGCCCACACATGACCTGTAGGCGCTGGCCCACACAGGACCGCTGAGCGCTGACCCACACAGGATTGGACCCACACAGGATCGGTAGCACTGACCCACAAAGGATTGCTGAGTGCTGTAGTCGTCGCTGTCGAATCCACTGAGGATCTATGTACAGTCTTCGTCATCACAGTAGCAGTCGCAGCCAGCTCTAGGGTTCCCGCACACAGCAAGCTCGTTCGGGAGGGTCCGCTCCACGAGCCGAGAGGATGATACATCAACTGACACATATTCCAGAGTTGATGTATCCAAAAGTTCCGTATCGTCAACAGGAACTCAACGTCGCAGACAGCGCGTCAATCAGACGCCCTGTCTGAGAGTTATTGGCTTTTTCGTTCCAGGGGCCCGATTGGTTTTTAAGGCAAAACCAACCTGACCGTACTCCACCTGCGTTCCAACCTCGGGCGGAGTATGCCAAAAGATCCGTCTCACTTACAGGAATTCAATAAAGTCGACGGCACGTCAATCGGACGTCCGAAGCTCAAGATATGAGCGTTTCCGCTCCGAGGGCCCGGTTGGTTTCGTGTATGAACCAACCCAGCCGAATGCAAAGTATTATGAAACCTTGAGTGTGATATAATGAAACGAACGTCTCGATCCAAGGATCGGATCGCCACTGACGGCGCATCATTCGGAGGTCCGTAGCTCAAGTTATGAGCAAAAGACCGAAAAGGTCTGGAGACAGGGGGTCTAGGCCCGGACCAACCCGGTTGGGCGCAACCCGGCCCAGCCAGGGCAGCCCGGCCCGGCCTGGGCGCGACCCGTCCCGGCGGTTCGGCCCGGCTTGGCTCGGCCGAGCGGCCGAGCGGAGGAACCGCGGGGCGCGCTGCCCCCGCGGGATGAGGTGCCGCGGCCCCGCGTGGGGCCACGCTTGGTCAGCAGACGCGGCTTTGCCGCATCCCGTGTGTCGTCGGACCCACGAAGTCATGGGTCTGGTCGGCCGCCACCGCCGTGGCTCCATCCGGCGGCGCACCGGGGCACCGCCGCCTCTGGCTGCCGGCACCGCCGGCGCCACCGGTGGATTCCGCGGGCCACCAGAGTTGCTCTGGTGGTCCGATTCCACTTCCGTCTGCGCCGTAGCTCCTCCCGGGTCCCATTCTTCACTGATAGGCCCTCAAATTGCCATTGCGGCCCCGTTTTTCATTGTACGACATTTTGCGCACCGAGAACGAAAAAGTGCGGTGGGTTCAGACTTGTTCGTTAGTCCGCACCCACCGCGTTAGCGGTTTTTAAAAAAAATATTACACAAAAAAAGTTTAACAAACGTCATGGGTATAAATCAAAAAGATTTTTAAGAATCAAACCCCTACCTCGTCGAAGTCGTCGAACATGCTTTCTTCGCGGAATTGACCGTCGTGGTAGGAGGTGATCGTTGCGTCGCGGAAGGGCCTCGCGTCGTCGCGGAAGGGCGTCACATCGATGATCTCCGTGGGGTAAAGAAAACACACAGATTTAATTTACACGAATTAAATCCATGTCAAGTATAAAATCCAAAAAGGAATTTAAAAGATTCGTAAACTCCTACCTCAAATGGATGTTCGAAGATTTGTCGCGGAAGAAGGAACGTCACAGAAGAACGTCGCAGGAGGAGAATCATTGGCGTTGCGGAACACGGCGTCACGTC
Organism: Viscum album; assembly: GCA_963277665.1. Lineage (NCBI taxonomy): Eukaryota > Viridiplantae > Streptophyta > Magnoliopsida > Santalales > Viscaceae > Viscum > Viscum album. Next base: position 1,495,580,155 of record OY728159.1, read on the forward strand.
GTCGATCTCCGAGGGCTCGGCGTTCTTCGTTGCCTTTCGTCGAAGGCCGGCGTTCTTCGCGTTCTTCACGTTCTTCGCGAAAGAGGATGAAGGACTTAAGGTTTCTGTCAAATCCTCTCAACGAACAACACTCAAGAAGAAAAATGTTGGTCTTATTTTATTACATGCCAACAAACGAAAAACAAACTAAGTAACGACCCATTAATTCACAGAATTAATTTGAACAAATAAACCACCCAATTAATAGGAGCATTTAATTGTTTAAGAAACACCCCAGTTTACTTTCATTTAAAAAGGGTTTTCGCAGGTGCGTTACTTAGCGGAAAAGAAACGGTGAGGCTCATGCGGGCCCCACCTCATAAATATCTTACCAAGAGGGTAGGATATTTTGAATTGCACCCTATCCGCTTTAACTCAGATTAAGCAGCTTTAAGTGGCTTTGAAGTGGTTTTAAGTGAAATAAAAATAAAGTTGTCGCACCACTTTATTTTATTTTTTAACTTAACCCCAAAAATTAAAAACCACACCCAAGAAAACGCAACCCCGGAAGAGGCGTTTCTAAGAAAATACCGACGCTACGATTCCATCGGTGCCCTCAGAATTCGATTCCGAGCACCGGTTCAAAAGTTAGAAAAACCCACTCGTTCGTTCACTGAACGTACCCGAGCCAAACTTCAGAACTTGATTCTGGGCACACTGGGCCTCGGAATCAGGTGCTGTCTGAAACTTCGTTCTTGTAAAATTCCAAAGAAAATTAAGAAAAAAATTTCCTTGTAATTTATGGGTCTTTACATCACTCGCACCTCAGGGATTTACGCCCCCGTAAAGATACATCATAAGCTAGGGAAAAAAATGTGGGTATTGAGCACGCATTTGAGCCTCCTGCTCCCAAGTGCTCTCCTGGAGGTTCCCGTGCTGCCATCTGATGCGCACTAGAGGAATCGACCGTCCACGTAGGACCCGCTCCTATCGATCCTCGATCTCCACCGAGATCTCCGCAAAAGTCTCCCCATCATCAACGTCCAGCTCCCCATGGCCAATGATGTGCGTCGGGTCGTGAACATATCTCCTCAGATGAGATACGTGGAAGACGTCGTGCACCTGGTGCAACTGAGGTGGTAGAGCCAGGCGATAATCCACCTCTCCAATCCTGCTGAGGACCTGGAATGGTCCGATGAAGTGTGGAGACAACTTTCCACCTCGGCCAAACCTCCGTAATCCACGTCAAGGTGAGACACGCAAGAAGACGTGGTCGCCATCCTCGAACTCAAGTGGCCTCCGCCTCCTGTCTGCGTAAGACTTATTCCGGCTCTGAGCTATCCTCATCCTCTCCTGGATGACTTGGACCTTCTCTGTCATGGCCCGGACCATCTCTGGTCCCACAAGTGCTGACTCCCCAGGGTCTGTCCAGCACAAAGGAGATCTGCAAGGTCTACTGTACAACGCCTCGTATGGTGCCATCACGATGGTGGAGTGGTAACTGTTGTTGTACGCGAACTCCACCAAGGGTAGGTGGTCCTCCCAGCTGCGACCAAAGTCGAGGACACATGCGCGAAGCATGTCCTTGAGAGTCTGAATGGTCCTCTCCATCTGACCATCCGTCTGAGGGTGAAAGGAGGTGCTCAGACGTAGCTGCATCCCGAACGCCTCCTGCAACCCCTTCCAAAGTCGGGAAGTAAAGCGAGCATCTCGATCGGAGATGATAGATGATGGAACACCATGAATCCGTACAATCTCCTAAACGTAGAGACGCCCCAAGCTCTCCACTGAGCCCTACTCTCTGATGGGTAAGAAGTGAGCCGACTTGGTGAGTCGGTCGACAATCACCCAAATGGAGTCGTGACCTCTGGAAGTGCGTGGAAGTCCAGTCACGAAGTCCATAGATATACCGTCCCACTTCCACTCTGGGACCTCCAAAGGCTGTACCAAGCCTCCTGGTACCTGATGCTCTGCCTTCACCTACTGGCAGGTAAGGCATCGTGAAACGAACTCTGCCACAACCTTCTTCATGCCCGACCACCAGTGCTATCGTTTGAGATCCTGGTACATATTCGCCACTCGAGGATGTACCGCCAAAGGATAAGTGTGAAACTCTCTCAAAACCTCCTCTCGTAAAGCAACTGGTACCAAGGTACATCCTCTGAAAAGGATTTCGTGCTCTACTCCAAAGGCGAAGCCATCAGGTGCCTGTCCTGAGGATATCTGTGCACGCCGCATCTCACAGTCAGTGTCCCCACGCTGTGCCTCTCTGACACACTGTAGTAGTGGAGGAGTGACTGTGAGAGAATGAAGGAGGGCTGCTCCATCTCTATCCATGAAGGATATCTGCAAAGAGGCTAGCTTCTCTGTCGCCTCCTCGAGTAGCTGAATGCCCATCCTCTTGCTGAGAGCATCAACTACCACGTTCCCCTTCCCAAGAGTATAGACTATATAAAAGTCATAGTCCTGGAGGAACTCAATCCATCAGCACTGTCTCAAGTTCAGGTCCTTCTGCGAGAAGATGTACTTGAGACTCTGATGTTCAGAAAAAACTGTAAAGCGCTCGCCCATCCGGTTGTGTCGCCATGTCTTCAGGGCGAAGACCACTCCTGCTAACTCAAGGTCATGGGTAGCATAGTTCTGCTCATGCAGCCTCAACTGACGTGATCCATAGGCGATCACTGCCCGCTCCTGCATCAGGACACATCCGAGTCCGGTCCCTGATGCATCGCAGTAGACTACGTACCCTACTCCCTCCTCAGGCAACCTCAAGATAGGTGCGCTGGTCAATCTCTGTCTCAGCTCCTGGAAGCTCTGCTGACATCTGTCTGACCACACAAAGGGTTTCTCCTTCTTCATCAAAGATGAGAGTGGTGCCACAACTCTGTAGAAGTCTGGCACAAATCTCTGATAGTATCCAGCTAGTCCCAAGAAACTCCGCACCTCCCTCACGCTCCTGGGTGGCTCCCAAGCTAGCACTGCCTCGATCTTCGCGGGATCCACCGCAACACCCACCTCAAAGATGACGTGTCCCAAGAAGTGGACCTCATGTATCTAGAACTGAAACTTTGAGAGCTTTCTATAAAGATGGTGCTCTTGGAGTGTGTCTAGTACAACCCGTAAGTGGTAGGCGTGCTCCTCCTCAGTCGTCGAGTATATCAAAATGTCGTCGATGAAGACTACGACAAATCGATCTAGGTATGGATGAAAGATCCTGTTCATGAGGCCCATGAACACTACTGGAGCATTGGTTACGCCGAATGGAATAACTGAGAACTCATAGTGGCCATACCGACATCTGAAGGTCGTCTTCTGCACGTCCTCATCCCGAACTCTGAGCTGATGATAGCCTGACCTGAGGTCTATCTTTGAGAACCACCGTGATCCCTTGAGCTGATCGAAGAGGTCATCAATCCTCGGTAGCAGATACTTGTTCCTCACTGTCACCTAGTTCAGGCGATGATAGTCGACACACAGTCGCAAGCTCCTGTCCGCCTTCTTGGCGAACAATATCGAGGAAGCCCAGGGTGAAACACTGGGTCAGATGAAACCCTTGCCCTTCAAGTCCTCCAACTGTACCCGTAGCTCTCGAAGCTCAGAAGGGGCCATCCGATATGCTAGAGTCGATATCAGGGCGGTCCCGGGGTACAGGTCAATATAAAAGTCTACCTCTCTGCGAGGAGGTAGCCTTGGAACGTCGTCGGGAAAGACGTCCGCATACTGATCCACCATTGCAGGAAAACCAGGACTCCGCACGTCAACTGCTCCTAGGATGAGGCTAGCCAACTGATGAGTGATGGGCTGTCCTCTCCTCTGCGGAAGTCCATCCTGTGCTACGAAGGCTCCCTTCTCGCCGGTGAAGGTGAACCTGGTCCCGTTGGTGCGTACACATCGCACCTTGCGCCAAATACAGTCAATCTGTGCATGGACTGTAGATAACCAATCCATTCCCAAGATGACATCGTAAGGCCTCGACGCCGCTACAAGAAGATCCCAGCCAAATCTCTCGCCTCCTAGAGTTAGCTCACACTGCCGACACCAGTGCATAATCGTCGAGTCTGCTCTCTTAGGAGTCTCTAGCCGTAAGGATCGAGCCAACGGCTCTGTCGGAATCTCCGAGCTCCGAACAAGGGCAGCGGCTATGAAAGAATGACTCGCTCCTGTGTCTATAAGAACTGCAGAAAGGGTGGAATAGACACAGACCGTACCTCGAATCATCTCGGGCGCACCATGGTCGTAGGCCTCCGCTGCCTGGAGCTGTGCCTGTCTCTGCCCGCCAGCTCCCTATGGCCGGGGTGGACCTCCTGGTGGTGGTGGTGGTAGAGCCTCAAAGCGTCGCCCACCACCTGCTGCTCGGCCAGCTCCTCTTCCAAGTCCACCTCCTCCCTGCGGACCGCCATGTTCGACCCTCTACCTCTACCTGGGTGGCCCCTCAACCATCTGCTGCTCCTCGGCACGGTGGGTCAGGCAGTCACGAGCCATGTGACCCTACCCGCCGCAAGTGTAGAACTGCCTGACTCTCGAAAGACTGGCTCCGCGCTGTGTTCCTTGCACTGCTGAGCCAGTGTCCTGAGGTCATCTGTGTGAGGGTCTGGTCTGCCTAGACCCCTGAGTCATCCGTCGACTACCTGCCGCAGAAGACTCTACTAAGCGCCGTTCCGCAGTAGGTCTCACTGCTGATGAAGGCTCAACAAGGAAGCTCTCGATCAAAAGGGCTCACTCCAGTACTCCTTCCTGAGTTGGAATGCTGAGGGAGATCAGCGTTGCCCTGATCTCGTGTCTCAATCCCTGATCAAAGGTCCGGGCCTGGAAGAACGGGTCCCGTACCATGTCTGTCGAGTAGCGAGAGAGATCGGTAAATCTCGCCGAGTACTGGGCGACCGTCATGATGCCCTGCCGCAGCTGAAGAAGCTCCTGGATGCGCACCGGACGGAGGGTGACTGGGATGAACTCTGAGTGTAAGAGTCTCTCAAAGTCTGTCCAGAGAAGAGATGCCTCATCGTGCACCTGGAGCATCAAGCTCCACCATCGGCCTGCTGCTACGTGCAGTAGGCTCGCTGCGAGGATCACCATGAGGTCTGCTGGTGTCCTCACTAGCCTGAAAACTCGTACCACTGCCTCCAGCCAGTCCTCGGCTGCCTGGGGGTCTGTCTCCCCATGAAACCTGGGCGGTCGCTAGCGCTGGAACTTATGCATTGCACTAAGGAGACTTGCATCGTTAGCGGCTATGGATGGAAGCATCGGTGGCTCGGCGGGTAGAGGTACCGCCAGTGTCTCTACTGTCAAAGGGCCCTGTACCGAGGCCTCGGTGCTCGGCAGCCTGTCGTCACGTACAACTCTCGGAACCCTAGCTGGCTACCATTGTGGGGCCATCCTGAAAAGGAAATAGGTGCACCACAGTCAGAACAGTATACCTGGTGAGCTGACATAAGTAATCACAAAGAAAACTTGAAACACACATGAAATCAATGTTTTCGTGCATTAAGTCGGAAATCAGAAGTCAGGGTCCTGGTGTACGGATACGTCGGCCGCCACACCAACACTGGACTCCCTGGACTGATAACCACACTTAATACGCTCAACACTATTGCTTCACATAGAAGAAAGATCAGAGTCTGCGGTAGAACCGAACTCCTTTGATACCAATTTGTCACGAACCGTCCTCGGGGCCCGTGCCATGACTATCCCAAGCCCGCCTTCCATAAGCCAGGGGATGGAGACTAGCACCAAGGCGTAAATCCCGGTAAAAAGGGAAGGAATTGCCTTTGTAAAGTAAATAATCACCACAGAGTAAGCAAGCGGAAGAAGTAAACACTAAGTAAAAATTGAGTACAACAGTAAGTGCGGAAAAGTAAAGGGGGCCGGAAATACAAGACCAACTGTAAAGTAGAACTGAAAAGGAAAAAACAGCAACTGAAAGAAAAGGCCGCAGCGTCGAGCCATCCTCTGGAAGTCCCACCTGAAGGGTGGGTACAGATAGCCTCCACTGCTCCTCGGGTCCAGCCGACCGCTCCGAGTACGTCCCACCCAGTGGTCCACCTCCAGGTACCGTCCTGCTCCGCATGCCTCCACCACGATCAACGCTGTCCGTCATCTACAACCAACACAACGTAGTGTGGGCATAGCCCGTGCAGGGGTGAGTATAAGCTACTCAGTAGGGACCCCGAGACCCCCAAAGGTCTCCCAGAATCCACAAAGGATAATCCAAAAAGGAAAGATACAATCACGAAGTAACATCCGACACTGCTTAGGTAAATGCCCATCCATATACCTAAGTCATCAATTCTCGTTCGGCTCCAACATCCGAGCCCAAGTACAACCCAGTCCACACAGGAAAGAAAAACTTAAATCCACACAGGATAGCACAACACAATCCACAAAGGAAAGCAAAACGTAAATCCACATAGGATAGCACAACACAATCCACAAAGGAAAGAAAAACAGGGTTTCAGCTCACACTGGTATACTTATTTGAATGATGATGGAGATGATCACTGATCCATCTAAGTCATCAGACCCACAAAGGATCGATAGGTACTAACCCCTGCAATGACCCACAAAGGATCTGACCCACAAAGGATCGATAGGTAACTAACCCCCGCAAAGACCCACACAGGATCGGGCCCACACAAGACCTGTAGGCGCTGGCCCACACAGGACGGCTGAGCGCTGACCCACACAGGATCAGACCCACACATGATCGGTAGTATTGACCCACAAAGGATCGCTGAGTGCTATAGTCGTCGCCGTCGAATCCACTGAGGATCTCTGTATAGTCGTCATCGTCACAGTAGCAGTCGCAGCCAGCTCTAGGGTTCCCACACACAGCAAGCTCGTTCGGGAGGGTCCGCTCCACGAGCCGAGAGGATGATACATCAACTGACACATAGTCTAGAGTTTATGTATCCAAAAGTTCTGTATCGTCAACAGGAACTCAACATCGCAGACGGCGCGTCAATCGGACGCCCGGTCTGAGAGTTATTGGCTTTTTCATCCCAGGGGCCCGGTTGGTTTTTAAGGCAAAACCAACCCGACCTTACTCCACCTGCATCCCAACCTCAGGAGGAGTATTCCAAAAGATACGTCTCACTTAGAGGAATTCAACAAAGTCGACGACACGTCAATCGGACGTCCGAAGCTCAAGATATGAGCGTTTCCGCTCCGAGGGCCCGGTTGGTTTCGTGTACGAACCAACCCGGCTGAACCCAAAGTATTATGAAACCTTGAGTGTGATATACCGAAATGACCGTCTCAATCCAAGGATTGCATCGCCACTGACGACGTATCATTCGGAGGTCCATAGATCAAGTTATGAGAAAAAGACCGAAAAGGTCCGGAGACGGGGGGTCTAGGCCCGGACCGACCCGACCCAACCCCCCTGGGTTGGCCCGAACCGGGTCGTCCGACCCGGGCCCGACCCGGTTGGGCGCGACCCAGCCCGGCCAGGGCGGCCGGGCCCGGCCTGGGCGCGACCCGGCCCGGCGGGTCGGCGCGGCTCGGCTCGGCCGAGCAGCCGAGCGGAGGAACCGCGGGGCGTGCTACCCCCGCGAGATGAGGTGCCGCGGCCCCGCGTGGGCCCGCACTTGGTCAGCGGATGCGGCTTGCCGCGTCTTGTGTGTCGTCGGACTCACGCAGTCGCGGGTCTGGTCGGCCGCCGCCACCACGGCTTCAGCCGCGGCGGCTCCATCCAGCGGCGCGCCGGGGCGCTGCCGCCTCCGGCCGCCGGCACCGCCAGTGGATTCCGCGGGCCACCGGAGTTGCTCTGGTGGTCCGATTCCACTTCCGTCTGCGCTGTAGCTCCTCCCGTGTCCCATTCTTCACTTCCAGGCCCTCAAATCACCATTGCGGCCCCGTTTGTCATCGTCCACCGTTTCACGCACCAAGAACAAAAGTGCGGTGGGTTCGGACTTGTTCGTTAGTCCGCACCCACCGCGTTAGCGGGTTTTTAAAAAAATATTACACAACAAAAGTTTAATAAACGTCGTGGGTATAAATCACAAAGATTTTTAAGAATCAAACCCCTACCTCGTCGAAGTCGTCGAACGTGTGTTCTTCGCGGAATTGACCGTCGCGGTAGGAGGTGATCGTCGCGTCGCGGAAGGGCGCCGCGTCGTCGCGGAAGGGCGTCGCGTCGTCAATCTCCGAGGGGTAAAGAAAACACACAGATTTAATTTACACGAATTAAATCCATGTCAAGTATAAAATCCACAAAGGAATTTAAAAGATTAGTAAACTCCTACCTCAAAAGGATGTTCGAAGATTTGTCACGGAAGAAGGAACGTCGCAGCAGAACGTCACAGGAGGAGAATCATTGGCGTTGCGGAACACAACGTCGCGTCGTCGATCTCCGAGGGCTCGGTGTTCTTCATTGCCTTTCGTCGAAGGCCGGCGTTCTTCGCGTTCTTCGCGTTCTTCACGTTCTTCGTGAAAGAGGATGAAGGACTTAAGGTTTCTTTCAAATCCTCTCAACGAACAACACTCAAGAAGAAAAATGTTGGTCTTATTTTATTACATGCCAACAAATGAAAAAGAAACTAAGTAATGACCCATTAATTCACAGAATTAATTTAAAAGAATAAACCGCCCAATTAATAGGAGCGTTTAATTGTTTAAGAAACACCCCAGTTGACTTTCATTTAAAAAGGGTTTTCGCAGGTGCGTTACTTAGCAGAAAAGAAACGGTGGGGCTCGTGCAGGACCCACCTCACAAATATCCTACCAAGAGGGTAGGATATTTTGAATTTCACCCTATCTACTTTAACTCAGCTTAAGAAGCTTTAAGTGGCTTTTAAGTGGCTTTAAGTGAAATAAAAATAAAGTTGTCGCACCACTTTATTTTATTTCTTAACTTAACCCCAAAAATTAAAAACCACACTCGAGCAAACGCAACTCCGGAAGAGGCGTTTCTAAGCAAATACCGGCGCTGCGATTCCATCAGTGCCCTCAGAATTCGATTCCAAACACCGGTTCAAAAGTTAGAAAAACCCGCTCGTTCGTTCACTAAACGTACCCGAGCCAAACTTCGGAACATGATTCCGGGCACACCGGGCCTCGGAATCAGGTGCCGTCTAAAACTGCGTTCTTGTAAAATTCCAAAGAAAATTAAGAAAAATATTTCTTTGAAATTTACGGGTCTTTACAGTGTGTGCGGGCAGGGAGAGTGTGGAAGCGTCAGGACGTTCGCCGTTAGTAAGAGAAGCTAACTAAAGGGAAATGGTGAGGGGTACCCAATAATCTTGTTCATATATACTACTAGCTGTTGTGATTGTGTTTTTGGTGAGTGTGGCTGGTGAGGTTGGGTGGATAGAATTCCTTTCTAGGCTTCTTCTGTTGTTCTCACGGGACATTAGGATATCTCCCCACTCTTGCACAAGAGCTTTAGGTTTCCCTACTGAGTATACTTGTATGATCACCCTACGTTTACTTTTAGGTTTCCAGGAGGACTACCAGGGCCAGAAGGACCCTACTAGTTGGACAGTTGGAGTTGTTGCAGTTTCTGTACACTTGTTTCTTTTTGGTATTGTACTTTGATCTTTCTTGTACTTGCACCTTGTTATAAAATTGTTTTAACATGCATGTGGGATTGGTTTGGGTTTATTTCTATACACTTGTTCTTTTCCTTTTTGGTGGTTGACTTGTCCTATTTCCTGATCCTAAATAATAAAAAAGGGTAATGCCTCCCATATTTGTGAAAAATCATACCCTTGGTGCTAGTCGCCACGCCGGGGCCTACTGGAGGCAGGACTCGGGGGCTATTATCTCCCTTTCACCATTTCCAGCCCAGGAGGGGCATCTTTGGTGGGAGGGGGTCGTGATAGAATGGTATCAGAGGCTGATGGTTGAGAGATAGGATGGAGTCTGGAGTTAGGAATAGTGAGGATTGTATGGGATGGTAGGGAAACAGTGTTAGTTAATCTTGGTGCGTGACATAGGCCAGGGAAGACCAGATAGGACACGGGATTTTAGGGCCCCCCGTGATCCAATGCAAGGACTCTGAGCCTACCGAACGACCAAGTGAGACTACATACATTGCAGGGTAGAGACCCTAGGGAAGGTACATGCATCATCATGATTGTGTTTTACTTTATTTGGGTGTTTTGTGAAAGAAATTGATATAAAATGATAAAATAAAACCTTGAGTTTTCCTTAATACTTGGGATTAGGCGATCCTTGTTTACCGTACAACTATGGCACCTGGAAATCGTCCCCGGGTGGCTCAGATGACCGAGGCCCAGTAGATTCAGGCAGTCGATCGGTTGAGAATTGACCGAGAGGAGGAAGATAGCCAGTGGCAGAAGACTCTCCGTTATTTCCAGCGGCAGACCCTCAAGAGGTATGAGGGTAGTACTTCGGATACGGAGACAGAGGGGTGGCTTGAGGAGCTAGGGATCACTTTTACCTTGATCCGTGCTCCGAGGGAGTACTGGGTTCCCCTAGCATTCAGTCAGCTGATAGGTGCGGCGCGATAGTGGTGGACGCTCTACCTCAGAGAGAGGATAGAGGCAGAGGTTCCATGGGATGACTTTGAGAAGGAATTCCGAGAGGAATTCCTTTCTACCACGATCAAGGAGGAGAAGTGGCAGGAGTTACTATTCCTTCAGTAGAGGAGTATGTCAGTATGAGAGCTGGGGATCAAGTTCAAGGATCTCCTGCGCTTTGCTCCGGATCTCTTTCCGGATGAGGAGTCTCGGGTGAGACGTTTGGAGGAGGCGCTTCATCCTTCACTCCACTATACTGTCACCCCCTTCACCCTTCCGACGTACTTGGCGGTACAGAAGAAGGCAAAGGTTGTAGAGAGGATGCACTCACTGGGAGGTGCACCCCGAGAGTGGATCCAGCCGGGCTCGTCAAAGGGGAAGACAGTCAGTAGCAGGTCTCTTGTGACAGGACCTTCCATGTTCAGGCTATTGGGGAGCAGGCCCCAGCAGTTCCAGTTCATATCTTTGGGTCCTCATCCCTTTTTCACGAGCCCATGACCGAAGTGTTTTTATTGTGGAGGTTTCGGTCACGTTCAGAGTCGGTGCCCGACCCGAGATCAGTACGATGAAGGTGGGCAGGTTCAGCGCCCACCTCAGCAGCACCAATTGCCGATGAGGACCTTCCAGCAGCAGCATGACCATGCTCCTCCGAGGACAGACCTTGCGGGAGGAGGCCGACCTCAGGGTGCTCCTTAGGGACCTCGAACAGGGCGTGGTCGGGGAGGTGGACGACATCAGAGAGGCAGAGAAGCTGGGCATGGATAGTTTTACGCATCAGAGTTGACATCTCCAGTAGGACTAGAGGTGGTGCGAGGTACGATTTGTTTGTTCAGTACTCTTGTTTCTGCTTTGTTCGATTCGGGAGCCTTGCACTCCTTTGTTGCACCTAGTCTAGCCCATGCTTTGGGACTATACATAGAGAGACTTTCTGAGTACACCAGTTAGAGGCCAGACCAGCGTATCTTATGTTTTCCAGGGATGTGGGATGATGTTGGGACCACATCGATCTAGTGGGGACCTTATTCTGTTACAGATGCAGCCATACGATGTCATCCTCGGCATCGACTGGTTGTTTTCTGTTAGTGCTGTTATCGACTGCTTCCGGAGAAGAGTCGTGTTCTCCGACGTAGATGGGCAGCGTGTATCTTTTGTTGGCAAGAGGAGCTATCAGGTGGGAAACCAGCATGTGAAGCCTCTCCTTTCCTTGTTAGGCGGGTTATCAGTGGTTCCAGCTAATACAAAGATGATGGATGTCCCGGAGGTTGTTGGGGAGTTCCTCGATGTTTTTCCTGAGGAGGTTGTGACTCTACCACCCCGACCCGATGTTGAGTTCGGGATAGACTTACAATCTAGTGCCCGTCCGATTTCGATGGCCCCTTATGGGATGGCACCTTCAGAGTTTCGGGAGTTGCGGATTCAGATTTATGATCTGATGGAGAAGGGTTTTGTTCGACCCAGCGTATCGCCATGGGGTACTCTAGTTTTGTTCGTGAAGAAGGCAGATGGTGGTATCAGGCTATACATAGACTACCGAAGGTTGAACAAGGTAACGGTCAAGAACCGTTACCCCCTTCCAAGGATAGATGATCTCTTTGACCAACTGAGGGGAGAAGGTTGGTTTTCCAAGATTGATCTACGATCTGGATATCATCAGCTGAGGGTAAAGGACAGTGACATCTCGAAGATGGCTTTCAGGTGTAGGTATGGGCACTTCGAGTTTGTAGTGATGCCGTTTGGAGTTACGAATGCACTGGCTGTGTTCATGGGACTTATGAACTTTGTCTTCCTAGAGTTTCTGGACCGGTTCTTCGTTGTGTTTATCGATGACATCCTGATCTACTCAAGATCAGAGGAGGAACACGTTGAGCATCTCAGGGCTGTCTTGGAAGTCCTTCGGCACCACCAGCTTTATGGGAAATTGTTGAAGTGTAAGTTCTTGACACAAGAAGTACACTTCCTTGGGCACGTAGTGTCTCAGCATGGAGTGTCAGTGGACCCGTCGAAGGTGGAGGTAGTTGTTTCTTGGGCAGCACCCAAGAGCGTGGCAGAAGTTCATAGTTTCCTGGGGTTAGAAGGTTAATATCGGAGATTCATTTTGGACTTATCTCAAGTTGCTACTCCATTGAAATCTTTGACCAGGAAGAACCAGGTCTTCCTATGGAGCGAGCAGTGCCAGAAGGCTTTCGACTACCTGAAGGAGAAGTTGGTCAGCGCTCCCACACTCAGGTTGCCAGAGGAAGGGTTGTTGTATGAGGTGTTTTGTGATTCTTCTGGCCTTGGTCTGGGGTGCATGTTGATGCAGAAGAAGGGAGTGATATGTTATGGGTCTAGGAATTTTACACCCTCACGAGCGTAACTATGCCACCCATGACCTAGAGCTTGCAGTAGTAGTGTTCGCACTGAAGTTGTGGTGACATTACCTCTTTGGGGAGCGCTTTGTGGTCTTCTCAGATCACAAGAGCCTGCGTTATATCTTCTCCCAGCGTGACCTGAACTTACAGCAGTGGAGATGGGTCGAGTTTCTCTAATACTATGAATTTCAGATCTCTTACACTGAAGGTAAGGGCCACGTTGTGGCTGATTCCCTGAGCAGGAAGTCACATTAGGAAGTGGTTCGGGAATCCGCTGATGCTTGAAGGCGATGGGAGAGCTGGATGCCTTGCACTTGGATGCAAGGGAAGAAGGTGTTAGAGGCTATTTGTTTCAGATGACGGTGCAGTCCTCCATGTTGCACCAGGTGGAAGAGTCTCAGTGGGGGGACTCCGAGGCGGAAGTGATGCGGGATCGTTTCGATTAGGGGAACGCTCCAGAAGGATGTTCAGAGGACATCCGACATCAGATGCTTTTCCATGGAAGGTTGTTTGTCCCGGAGACAATGCGTGAGGGAGTTCTCCGTGAGTTCCATAGCTCAACCTTGGCGATGCATCCAGAAGTTTCAAAAATGTACCAAGGCCTGAGGGAATAGTTTTTGTGGCCCGGGGTGAAATGGGCCGTGGCAGAGTTTGTGGCTAAATGCCTAGTGTATCAGCAAGTGAAGGCTGAACACCATGTTTCCAGTGGTTTGTTGCATCCTTTAGATGTCCCCGAGTGGAAGTGGGATGACATCTCAATGGACTTCATCACAGGACTACCCAAAGCTCAGGGTGGTTATGATGCTATATGGGTAGTGGTGGATCGACTGATGAAATCATCTCACTTCTTATCAATTAAGGAGTCGGGCCCGGTGATTACCTTAGCACAAAGGTACATAGATGAGGTGGTACGTTTTCATGGAGTTCCAAAGACTATCGTCTCGGATCGGGATACTCGGTTTACCTCACGAGTCTGGAGGGGGTTACGACATGATTTTGGCACCCAGCTACGCCTTAACACTACTTTCCACCCCCAGATCGATGGGAAGACAGAGCGGACTATCCAGACGTTGGAGGACATGCTGTGAGCATGCATTCTGGATTTTGGAGGATCATGGGTATGACACTTGCCTTTAGTAGAGTTTGCCTACAACAACAGCATCCACTCTACTATTGACATGGAACCGTATGAGGCTTTGTATGTAAGACCATGTCGTTCACCCATTTGTTGGGTAGAGGTTGGTGAGATAGGTGCTCTTGGTCCAAAGGTAGTGCAGAGCACCATAGAGAAAGTCCAGCTTGTACGTGAGAGGATGAAAGCATCTCAAGACCGACAAAAGTCTTATGCTGATCGTCGGAGGAGGCCCTTAGAGTTCAAGGTGGGGGATCATGTGTTCTTTAAGGTTTCCCCTCGACGGAGGAAGTAGAGGTTTGGGAAAGGGATCAATCTCTCACCTAGGTTCATCGGACCTTTTGAGGTGCTAAGGCGAGTTGGTGAGGTGGCATATCAGCTAGCCCTACCACCTCAGTTGGAGAAGGTTCATGATGTCTTATACGTCTCCCAAATTCATCAGTACTTACATGATGACTCTCACATTATTGACTGGGGAGAGATAGATATGGGAGATGACACGACCTTCGAGGAATGACCAGTCAGAATCGAGGATCGTAAAGAGAAGGTACCCCGTGGACGAACCATTCTATTGGTTCATGTGTTGTGGAGGCATGGCGGCCTCGAGGAGAGTAATTGGGAGTGGGAGACCCAGATGCGCGATCAGTACCCAGAGTTGTTTTGACTTGTGTTTTCCCTTGTTCTTCTGAGCTTTGTGTTGATGTTGTACTATGTACCTTTGATATATGGAATGCATGGCTTGTCGGTTGTGAGAACTTTTATTTCTTTGTTCTCTGGAAGTGTGTAGCATGTCTGGATGTGTGGGGAAAGGGAAAAAACCTAACCCTTAATTGAGACGCATTAATGCGGATGTGATTGAACCCGTTCGGGCGAGTTAGTGCCGCCTAAAGCAGATAATATCTCGACATAGGAGAAGGAATTTTACCAAAACCACATGTTCGGGCATTGTGTTGGTTGCGTGGTGTTGGGGGTAGTGCGAGTTGAAAAAAATCCTAATGCATGAAAGTGGGAAGACCCAATTATTAATCGAAACGCATTAATGAGGATGCGATTGAACCCGTGCAGACGAGTCAGTGTCGCCTAAAGCGGATAATATCTCGACATAGGAGAAGGAATTCCTAACGCATACGATTAGGGTTGTTGGTTGGGTTCCTGTTATAACGAGAACCCTAAGAGGTATCTTGTTGGGTTCCTCTGGGTTGGTTTTTGAATTCTCGGGGATGAGAATGTTTTAAGAGGAATATGATGTAATGGCCCAGACCTCTCCGGCCCATTCCTTTGTCAAAAAGAAGGTCACGAAGTGTTCTGGAGGGTAAAATGGACTTTTCCCACACTTTCCAGAATTTTGAAACTACACGCCGTGTAGTTTGAGTACATGCCGTGTACCTCCCTTTCCAGGTATAACCCGTGTTGCAGGCCGTGTCCTCTCCGTGTGAAGTAAATGAGTACACGCCGTGTAGTGTAAGTACACGCCGTGTACCACCTCGCCGGGTATACCTCAGGTTGAAGATCATGTCCTTACCGTGTGAAAGAAATGGGTACACGCCATGTGTCCAGTATTACACGCCGTGTAGTCCTTCCCCGCGTACGCGTTTCCAGTCAATGGCCATGTGCTGTGTTGGAGCCGTGTCCTTTCCATGTGCAATAAATGGGTACATGCCATGTGTCCAAACTACATGCCATGTAGTCCCTCCCCGCATATGCGTTACCCTCAAACCGTGTGTTGACCAGTCAATGGCCGCAGAGCCGTATTGGAAGCCGCGTGGAGACCGTGTGAAATAACCGAGTACACACCGTGTACCATAAAGTACACACCGTGTACTTTTTCTTTTCTCGCCTATAAAAGGAGGGGTCCCCTCCTCCTTTCAAATCACCCCTCTCCCCCCCTTTCCTCTAAGCAGAGTTCTCCCAAGAGACTCGAAGACTCTTTCTTCCATAACTTCTTCGTACGAGCTCCGATTTACGATCCGTTAGCGGCCACGAGATCGTAACGACGAGGTGAAACTTCCCAGCCTAGGTTCGTTGTCTTTACTTCGGCCTTTCCTTTCTGAATTCCACCCGAGGAGGTTTTTTCGAGACCTGACAGAAGTGAAAGCTGCCGACGGACGTCTTCAAAAGTTGATCCAGGGGAGCGCTGTGATCAGAACCTGTTGAGGTAGGTATCTTACCTTTGTCTCTCTAATTTGTGCATCATGCGGGGTGGTCATCCTCTTGTTTTCATGAGAAACAGTTGAAACATTAAATAAATATAATAACTGGCTTATATAACGGGGATGGGAAGTTTGTGAATGTAGTTACATTATTTATATCCTGTGATATTATGTTGTGAATGAGCTGCTGCCTACTGAAAATCATGGTCGTTGGGGGCCTTTTCTTACGCAATTAAATGTTTCCCTATCCTTATGGATTTTCTTATGGATGGAAACTTTGTGAAATGTAAAAATTGGTTAGTCCCGTAAAGTTGGCTATTTAAAATCTGGAACCCTTGTGTGATCACCCCAGTTAAACAAAATGGAATAATGAATATGTGGGTGTTGGATTGGATATGTGGCATGTGATGGGGGTGTTTTATGGGTTGTTTTGGATAGGGTGAGCAGTGGGGCTACGGTTGACTTGGTTGTGGGTTGGTGTGAATGTTGTGTTGGTAATGGGCAGTGGGGCTGCGATAAATGGTATTAAAGGGATATTGATGTATGGGTTTCGGTGTGATTGTGGTTATGGTGTTTGGCAGCGGGGATGTAGGGATGGGCTTGATTGTGAATGAACAGTGGGTTGTGAATAATAAATAAAAAGTGGAAGAGTTAATAAATGGTGGGTCATGGTAATGGAACGAGATTAATAATCAATGGGTTGGTTGGTTGATAAGAAGGACATGGTTGTGTTGCTTGTGTTTTCCTAAATTGATTTGTGGATGGCAGGGATATGTTTTGCGAACGATCAATGTGGTTGGTTGTGGATAGTTTCCCAGTAGTTAAGGAACTAAATAAATTAATTCTGCTGAAACGTGAAAACCTAAATGGGGTTGGGGTTGTTTTTTGTATGCATGCTTCGTAGTAGCAGTGTCGAGGCACGTGCTCAGTTTCTCTATTTAGAAGCCATAGGTTGGGATGTGTGTTTGGTATATATATATATCTGTATCTTTTGTGTTTTATCTTACCCCACCCATGTTGATCACTTAGTTCCGAACACTCCCATTTCATGGGAGAGGGTGTTTTTCCCCTTAGTTACTAGCTCCTTCCTGCTCCTTCTCCCCTAGGCTGTGATGGCTTGAGGCGACCTTACACCTAATAATCTTCGGCTAGGTTTTGATTAGGGTGGCTTTAGGCCAAGACTCTTCGGGTAGGTTCTATTGTTTCCCAAGAATCTTCGGGATGAGGCCCAGGTGTGTGAGGGCGAGATACGTGGTTGTGAGGCCCAGGTGTGTGCGGACGGGATACGTGGTTGTGAGGCCCAGGTGTGTGCGGGCGGGATACGTGGTTGTGAGGCCCAGGTGTGTGCGGGTGGGATACGTGGTTGTGAGGCCCAGGTGTGTGCAGGCGGGATACGTGGTTGTGAGGCCCAGGTGTGTGCGGGCGGGATACGTGGTTGTGAGGCCCGGGTGTGTACGGGCGGGATACGTGGTTGTGGGGCCCAGGTGTGTGCGGGCGGGGAGAGTGTGGTAGCATCAGGAAGTTCTCCGTTAGAAAGAGCAGCTTACTAAAGGGAAATGGTGTGGGGTACCCAATACTCTTATTCTTATATACTACTACCTGTTGTGATTGTGTTTTTGGTGAGTGTGGCTGGCGAGGTTGGGTGGATAGAATTCCTTGCTAGGTTTCTTATATTGTTCTCACGGGACATTAGGATGTCTCCAAACTTGTGCACGATAGCTTTAGGTTTCCCTACTGAGTATACTTGTATGCTCACCCTACGTTTACTTTCTGGTTTCCAGGAGGACTACCAGGGTCGTGCAGAACCCTACTAGTCGGACAGTTGGAGTTGTTGCAGTTGCTGTACACTTGTTTCTTTTTGGTATTGTACTTTCACCTTGTTATAACATTGTTTAAACATGCATGTGGGCTTGGTTTGGGTTGATTTCTATACACTTTTTCTTTTCCTTTTTGTTGGTTGAATTGTCCTATTTCCCGATCCTAAATAATAAAAAAGGGTAATGCCTCCAATATTTGTGAAAACTCATACCCTTGGTGCTAGTCGCCACCCCGAGGCCTACTAAAGGCGGGACTCGGGGGTCATTATATCCCTTTCACCATTTCCAGCTCAGGAGGGGCATCTTTGGTGAGAGGGGGTCGTGACAGAAAGAATTAATATATAGAAAATCATTATATTGAGATTATCAAAGTATATGAAAGCATAATTGGGATTATCAAAACAGGTGAGGTCAACAATCATAAACCATTCAGAGAAGAACAAGAGTGGTATCCTTGGGTAATATCCCTATTGAATCATAAATAACATTAAATAATGTTGTCTTATAAGGAAAATAGTTTTGAAATACTACTTGAAATAATTATTGGGGAAGTATCATTTTCTTAATGAAATCATTTTTTTAAAGAGACGCACAATTATAAAGGAAAAATTTTTATTTGAAAAGAACATTGTAATATTTTAAAGGAATATTAAAATAATTTAAGGATTCATGATAACAAAATATTCCATTCATTCAATATATGTTAACGAAAATATTCCTTCCATATATTTTTGTTGATAAAGTCACAAAGATCCTTTTTTAGAAAATGAAAAAATTATTCTTTTCAAACCATTTCTTAAAAAGTAAAACATGGGTAAAAATAAATTTAAATATTAATAGAAGAATATTAAAAATATTTTTGATTTTTTTACAAAACTTTTATGTGAAAGATAAGTATTCCACAATGGTGATTTAAAATAAAACAATCCCAATTATTAATGATATTGTGAAATAATTACTTAACACTTTATAATCAGTAGAATCACATGCCCCATAAAATAAAGAAAATTATACGGATATGAAAATTCTATAATCTTTAGAATAATACTCATAAATGACATTCATGGGTATTATATACACCACACATAAGAAAAATTTAGTGTATAAGGCACGTGTCCCATAAAATTAAAAGTGAGACAAAAATCACTTACCTTATGTCTTAACTCTGATCGTACTTGTGAAACATCCTGTATAATAAATACAAGTTTATTATACATATATTACATAAAAATATTCATATATATAATACCATATATTATTTACTTATGAATTTATATTACATGCTCATTAAAAATTCCAAGTTTAAACTATGTTTCGGGTAATAACCACTTTGTTCCTCGTATATGTTTTAACTTTTTATTCTTGGTCCACATAATTAGATCATGATTTAATTATCTCTATAATGGTAACAATGATATATATATATATATATTTATATATATATTCAGTGTATATTTATTCATGGTGACTCATAAAAGTTAGAGGTAGAAAATAAAATACACCGTTCACGGAGACAATTGGCCGTACGTATGCATGAACGCTGTTTTCATTTTATTTTCATATTAAAATAAAGATAATAATATGATATATTATCGTTAAAGTAATATTTTTATTTTATATATTATATATATATATATATTCCTAAAAGTCATCCTTATTACCATCCATGTGAAATATATATGAAAAATGAATGAGATCGCATCATGGAGATGATAAGCCATACGTACTCACGAGCGACATTATCATTTCCAAAAAAGATTAGATGGTAAAAATTTAGACTTTATATTGTCATTAAAGAAGTATAATTATGTCATAAATATAATATATATCATAAAAAATATATTTTCTATCATAATTCCCACTATGATAGGTGGTAAAGGAAAAACGAACAATCATCTTTTCGAGAGGTGGAGATCTACCTTACACATGAATAGTAAGTTCATTACCCATTAGATGAAAGTGTGTGAAAGTTTAAGCATAAAACTTAATCTAAAAACATATAATTATATTTAGGACACTGAAGTTATTATATAAACATGACATAAAAATAATTGAGGGAGTTCAAGGAATAAATACAACAAAAACATTCGTTGATGAACATTACCTCTTCTTTGGGTATCTCCTCTTTATTTGTACAAAAGGACTTATTTGGTTGGATTTATGCTAAAAAGAAGGATTATAAAATGAAGGAAATGATTTTGGGGGGAGATTTTGTCATATTTTGGCCAAGCCAAAGGGCTTTAGAGGTGTGAATAAAAGAGAAGGAGAGATTCCATTTTATAATAGAGGGGAGGATCACTTTTAGAAAATCTAAAAAATATAAATTTATAATAATTTAAAAATCTATCCAAATACCACAAAAAGGTTATATATTATAATATAAGATAAGATAAGGTTGTAATATCATTAAAAAATAAATTTTATACCAGTTTTTCTATAATTTCAAACTTTATCTCATTTATTAATCCTTAGTTAACCTATTTTAATTTTAACTATGGTAACAAAGCTTTTAACATTAAGAGGATGTAATTTTTACAAATAAAGTGTAAATTGGAGCATAAATGGTACATTAATGATATTTTAGACAATATTTTATCATATTTATCCTAATTTATTATTTTTATAAACTTTAACTAATTTAATAAAATATTTGTTTCATACAATATCATTTGTGTCAATTTGACACTGTTCATTACATTGACTTTAATAAAATACATACAACAAGATAACTTCAAAAAAAAATCATGTAAGAAACCCATAATATGTCATATTAACCTATTAAATTTGGTAATAAACTTAATTATGTAAAATTATTTTTATTTTAATATTTATAATATCATTTAGTTGATTGTTTCATTAATTGTGAAATTACTGCATCATCATTTTGTGATTATTTAAGATAATTATTTATTCACTAAAAATTAAAAATTAAATTCTGTTATGTATATAAACCTTTTATATTTCTAAATAATATATATAGTATATTAAATCTCTAATTTACCTCCATATTAAAAATATTTTACATATTAAAAGTAGGAGTGTGACATTTTGTCACGCCCTTTGATTTTAATGATACTTAAGTCATTTTCATAGAAATGTGTCCATTAAATTATTCAATTTAGATCCTTATGTGTTAAGGATTGAATTAAATTCATAAAATTACATTTTTTTTTCAATTTTTAGGGTAGTTTTATAATATTTATAATATTATTTTTACCCTTAATTTCCTGATTTACTCTTAACCATCGTAATAAAAATTAATAATCTTACTATTCATATTGTACAAAAATAAAAGGGAACTATTTAATAAATTTGAACCAAATAATTATAAATATTTAATCCATTTTTCATAATTTAAAACACATAATTTTCTAAAATTTATTTAAAATCAATCCCTTTAATGGAACGAGAAAACATGTTTTTAATGTAAAAACGTCCAAAATATTGAAATGTTTTTATATCCAAATTCATTGTGAAATTGATTCCAATGACCTAAATTGTATTAAATGATCAAAATTGGATTTAATTATAATTTAAAACAATCAAATATATAATTTACCACTATAAAGTATTTTGATGAAAAACCTATTTTCAATTAAAATTCAATATTTTTCATTATTCATCAAAACATGAAACTTATCAAAAAAAAATACAAAAAATTCAACCAAAAATGATTTTGATTTTACAATTTCAAATAAGAAGTTTATTTTTTATTTTATGATTTTTAAAATTTTCAAAAATTAAATTTAAAATGGGTTCTTCATTAAATGGTGGTAAAATTACCCTTTTAAAAAATATATCTTTTTATTCATAAAAATTGATTTATTCTTATCTTGTGCATATAAAATCTTTTGGATGAATATAAAATATATTTTATTGAATATATAACATATATATTTCATTAATATCATTCAGTAATTGTAATTAATTTAATTTGTTAATGTAAAATGACTTTGGGAGCATAAAAATAAAAATATCTCCTTTATATCTAATTGGTATATATTTTATTCTCTAATTAATTGGTAACCAATGAATTCATATTATAAACCATATATTTTTATAAAGTTAGTTACTACTATTAATAAAAACTAATTTAATAGCTTGGTTATATCTTATAATATTAAATAATAATTTTTTAATTATATACAATTGTTCGGTAAAAATCAGTCTTGCATGTAATGCAAGCTATCAAAAGAATTCGACATTGTGTGTAACATAATCCAAACATTGTTTTGTATGTACTTAAAGATAATATAAGTGTTGTGTGAAACATAACCTTGACTAAGTGTTTCATATAAATCAATAATAACTTGGTTCTTTCATATAACACATGCTATATTTAGTGTTGTGTGAAATGGAAAAAAATATCTAAAAATTAAATTAATTCGCAAAAGAATATTTCAAAAAATATCAGGGTGTTACATTCTACCCCTCTTAAAATGAATTTCACCCTCAAAATTCATCTCGGTTATGAATGTTTTAATACTTGAATATTACTTTCATAGAAACCCAAATCATAAAAATGAATATGAAAAAATCTTGTTAAAAAGGAAAAGTTGGAAACATAATGGTTACCCAAAGTAACTCATCACTGGGTTTTCACAAAGGAGAACATAGGTGGAAAGTGAAAACTTGGACATGGAAGAGAAATCTAACTATCAAATTCTAATGAAGAGTGATAGATAATATGGTTATGATAAATTTAACAATCACAAGTCTATAAATATGTGATGATCTAAGGGACCATTTGATTCATCAGAAAATAAGGTACAAGGATAATTTTTTTTTGTTTCAAGATACTTTGCCTATATTTTAATAATTTTTTATGAGAAGAAATACTTACTGATTTCATTACATTTCATAAGCATAACTCATCCTTTCATTGTGCCTTGATCAATTTTTACTTCATATCTTATTCCAAGAAAGGAAGGTTAATTTTTTATTCCATAAGAATTAATAGATCTAGAGATACATATAATGATAGGTTATTCCATCCATATTAAGATTACAACAAAAAGGTTAACACAGGTTATCCGATATGCATAAATCATCATATGGAGAGATAACGCTTTAACCTCAAAAACCTCAACCAAAGTTTAACATAAACCATTCCATAAATGGTTAACCATATTACCCTTCCAAAAGTTGAAAGTACAAAACATTAGAAATAAGGTCACTAAATTTCTCAAAATTAGCTTAACATTGATCCCCATATAACATAAAGTTTCTCTTGGTTGTCACATTCCAAACATGTAAATACCTTTATCATGTATTATCTTGAAACATGGTACTTATTGTAAATCCTTATTGAAAGCATGCATTATTTCTTAATCCAAAGATCATTGTATATATTTATTAAGTCCAAAAATTTCATAAACTCCACATGTGATAACATAAACCATTTTTTCAGAAAATCCTTAATTATTTCCAAGGTAATTAGTACCATCCAATTTACTTATTCATATCCAACTTATCTTTAACCAAACATCACTATCTCAACATCCAAAACATGTTAAGGGTTATATTTACCTTAATATTATTTTTCCCATGAATATCACCTTTCCATTAAATCAATTTTCTAAGTCTTTAGCACCATTAAAAATATCCATTTCAATCCTTAATGAAAAAGTTAATCTTTGAATTCCAAAACACATACACTTCAATCATCTAAATTTATTCTTAGACCATTACTCAGGATTAATCATCTTATTCTTTCGCAAAATATATAATATTAATCATGTCTTATGTTTCCCCAATATCATTATAACTATACTTCTTATTTTTAATGTAAAAAATACTATTAGAACATCCCATACCTTTCGTATGTTGTTTGGGATCTCTTTATCCTCAGTAGTATAACCAATACTCATAACACCTTCCAGATTATATTTACGAGATTTTCACTTAGGAAATCAAATTTCATAATTTCTATAATTTACACATATGAAACATTTAGTGTTAACCCTATTTATTATAGTTCCTACTATTGACTAAGGCCAAAAATCATAGTGTAAGAAACACTTATCATAGTAGAAAAACACATCATCATGAAAAATTACTTATAGGATTCCTAAACCATGACACCTAATTTTAAATATATGACACCTTATAATTATACTTATATACATACTTAGACATATCCTTAAAAATATATACAGGGATATCACTTATTTTTTCTCATCATAGTTTCGAAAGGTTGACTAAACATTTTATTTGATACCAACTATAACGACCTAGGATTTTACAACATGGATATTACGTCTTTTTAGATGAATATTAATTACATTACACAAACATAATTCTGAGGATTATAATATTTTATTGCATTTGGAAACATGGGACACATGATTTCAATTTGGTGAAATATCTTCAACATCTTCCATAATGATCTTCCCCTTCAGTACTCCTACTTAAAAACCTTTATCCACAACTTGTGGAAAGGAAGCATAAGAAAAGGGAAAGCTTAGATACTCAGTAAGGGTAAACATAAAATATATCAATTTATTATCTTATGAAATAATAAGATAATAAATATCAGTATGTTATCATGATAATAACATAAAAATTTCATACCCAACATTTCATGGATCATAAACATGAGTTATGTCATAAAACATTAACATGAACCATAAGAATAAAAATTCATCATAACTCATTATTTAAACATATATTCAAGTAATATATGTGTGTGGAATCATCATAAGTATATAAAAAAATTTTCATATTTCAAGGTTAACTAACAAGACTCTCAAATCAGGCCTTATCACCTGTTTACCTTAACAGATCAATCACACCAAATTGTTTCCCATCATAGATCAAGCACATCTACTTGTTTCCCTTAAATATCTCATGCGATAAAATTCATTACCCAATGAATTGGAGGTAGATGTAGTTCCCACACATATATTAATGAAAAATATACATATGTTTTCCAAAAAACCTCAAATAATTTATTATCTCAGAGCCCATGTAAAGAAATGAGTTTCATAAATACTTCATCATATCACAACTCATGTAAAAGAAATAGATTTCATAAATATCATGACATCATAATCATAATCCATTCAAAGAATAATAAAAATGGTATCCTTTTGTAATATCCTCATTAAATCATAAATAACATCAAATAATATTGTCTTATAATGAAATTGGTTTTGAAATATTACTTGAAATAATTATTGACGAAAATATCCTTTCCTTTATCAAATCTTTTTTTAAAGAGCCACACAGTTATAAAGGAAAAAATTTTCTTTGAAAATAACCTTGTAATATTATAAAGGAAAATTCAAGGATTTTAAGGATTCATGATGGTGGAATATTTCATTCATGCTGTATAAGTTTACAAAAACATTCCTTCTATATATTATGGTCGATAAAGTCACAAAAAGCATTGTTTAGAAAATGAAAAAACATTCATTTCAAACCATTCTATAAAAAGTAAAATACGGGTCAAAATAAATTTAAATATTAATAGTATAATAGTAAAAATATTTTTGAAAACATTTCTATAAAAATTGAACATGGAATAAAAATATCCCACAATGGTGATTTAAAACGAAACAATTCGAATTATTGATGAGATTGTGAAATAATCAATTATCACTTCATAATCAATAGAATCATATTACCCATGAAAGAAATAAAATTACATGAATATGAAAATATCATAATATTCAGAATAATACTAATAAAATATATTCATGGTAAGTATATACACCACACAGAATAAACAATTAGTCTATAAGGCATGTGTTCCACCGAAATAAAAGTGAGACAAAAATCCCTTACCTTATGTTTTGACTCTCTTCATACTCATGAAACCTCCTGTATAATAAATATAAGTTTATTATACATATATTAAATAACTATATTCATATATATAATACCATATATGATTTAATTATGACTTTATATTACCCTCTCATTAACAATTACAAGTTTAAGATATGTTTCAGGTAATAACCACTATGTTTCTCATACATGTTTTAACTTATTATTCTTAGTCCTTATACTTAGATCATGATTTCATTATAACTAGAATGGTAAAAAATGATATATATATACATATTCACTATATATTTTTTCATTGTGATTCATAAAAGTTATAGGTAACAAATAAAATACACCGTTCATGGAGATAGTAGGTTTTACGTACGCATGAACGTTGCTTTCATTTTCTTGTCATATTAAAATAAAGAAAAGAATATGATATATTATAATTCAAAGAACATTTTTATGTTATATATATCAGATATATATATTCATAAAATTCATCTTTATTACTATCCATGTGAAATATAGATGAAAAAAATCACATCGCATCATAGATATGGTAAGTCATACATACGCACGGACGAAGTTATCGTTTCCCAAAAGATTAGATAGTAAAAATTAAGATATGATATTATAATTATATAAGTATAATTATGTCATAAATATCACATATATATTAGAAAAATATAGTTTCCATCATAATGACCACCGTGAGAGGTGGTAAAGGAAAAACAAACAACCATCGTTTCATGAGGCGGTAGTCCGCCTTACACATGATCGATAAGTCTGTTACCCATTAGATGAAATTTCATGAAAGTGTTGGTTGATCTATTAATATAAAAAAATCTAGGTATATTTATGATACTTATGTTATCATATAAACATGAAATAAAAAAATTTAGGGGGTTCAAGGAAGAAATAAAATAAAAACATTCATTGATGAACATTACCTCTTCTTTGGGTATTTTCTTTTGATTTTCACAAAAGGAATTCTTTGGTTGAATTTATGCCCAAAGGGAGGATTATAGGACAAAGGAAAATATGTTTGGAGGAGATTTTTTAGATTTTGTTTGAGTAAAATGGATTTAGAGGTGTGAATAAAATATAAGGAGAGGTTCCCTTTTATAAGAGGGGAGGGGGGCACTTTTAGAAACTCCTAAAAATATTAATTTATAACAAATAAAAACTCTATAAAAATACCTCCAATAGGTCATATATTCTATTATAATATGATATAATGTTTTAATCTCATTAACCAATCAATTTTATACAGGTTTTTATGTAATTTTAAACCTTATCTTTTTGATTAATCCTTAGTTAACCAATTTTAATTTTAACTACGGTAACAAAGTTTTTAATATTAAGAGGATGTATTTTTTAAATATAAATTGTAAATTAGACCATAAATGGTAAATTTATGATATTTTAGGCCATAATTTATCATTAGTTTCTTCATTTAGTATTTTTATTATTTTAACTAATTTAATAAAATATTGTTTTCATAAAATATCATTAGTGTCAATTTTGACACTATTTATTACATTGACTTTAATAAAATCGATACATCAAACTAACTTCAAAAGAATTCATATAATAAATCCATAATAAGTCATATAAACCTATAATTGTTTTTAGAACCTTAATTAAGTCAAATTATATTTATTTTAATATTTATAATATCATTTAGATGATTGTTTCATTAATTATGTAATTACTACATCATCATTTTGTAATTATTTAAGATAATTATTTCTTCACAAAAAATTAAAAATAAAATTCTATGATGTATATAATAATTTTATGTTTACGATAAATATATATAGTCACACACATATTCAATTTATCCCCATATTAAAAATATTATACATATTAAAAGTAAGAGTGTGACATTTTGTCACTCCCTTTGAGTTTAATAGTACTTAAGTCATTTTTATGGAAACGTGTACATTAAATTATTTAATTTAGATCCTTATATGTTAAGGGTCAAATTAAATTCATCCAATTACATTTTTTAAGTTTTACAATAGTTTTTTAATATTTATAATATTTTTTTTACCCTTAATTACCCGATTTACTCTTAAATGTGCCAATAAAAATTACTAATGTTACTGTTCATGTTGTCCAAAAATAAAAGGGCCCTATTTAATAAATTTATACCTTCTGATTAAAAACATGGAATAATTTTTTCATAATTCAAAACACAAAATTTTCCAAAATTTATTTAAAATTAACCCCATTTATAGAGTGAGAAAATAGATTTTTAAAGTGAAAACTTCCAAAAGATTGAAATGTTTTTATATCCAAATTCAATGTGAAATTGATTCTAATGACCTAAATTGGATTAAATGATAAAGTTTTATCTAATTATACTTTTAAAAAAAATAAATTATATAATTTAAAACTATATATTATTTTGATGAAAAATATGTTTTCAATTAAAATTCTGTATTTTTCACTATTTATCAAAACATTAAACTTATCATAAAAATACAAAAAAAAATCAATCAAAGTAAATTTTGATATAATTATTTCAAGTAAGAAGTTTATTTTATCATATAAAAATTATAAAAGTGTCAAAAATTAAATTTAAAAAGGTTTCTCCATTAAAAGGCGTTAAAATTTCCTTTTTGAAAAATATATATTTTTATTCTTAAAAATGGATTTATTATTATCTTATGAATATAAAATCTTTTGGATGAATATAAAAAATATTTTATTGAATATATAACCTTTATATTTCATTAATATCATTCAATAATGGTAATTAATTTAATTTACTAATACAAAATGACTTTGTGAGAATAAAAATAAAAACATTTCCTTTATATTCAATTGTTATATATTTTCTTATCTAACTAATTGGTAACCAATGAATTAATCTTATAAACTATATATTTTCATAAATTTAGTTAATACGATTCATAAATTCTAATTTAATAACTAGGTAATATCTTATTATATTAAATAAAAATATTTTAATAATATACTATTTTTCGGTAAAACACGGTCTTGCGTATAACTTAAGATATCAAAAGAAATCATCATTATGTGTAACACATGACAACAATAGTGTTTCATGTACCACAAGCTAATCAAAGTGTTGCGTATAGTGCAATCTCAACTCAGTGTTGCGTATAAATCAATAATAACTTGGTTCTTTCATATAACACAAGCTATATTCAGTGTTTTGTGAAATAAAAAAACATATAAAAGATTAAATTAACCCATAAAAAAATATTTCAAAAACTCTTAAGGTGTTACAAAAATTCCATCAAATGTTAAAAAATGGGATGCCCTGATAAAAAATCATTTTTGGATGCCTTATAGGCCTTTTTTGACCCTAAAAAAACTACGAACAGGGTTTCCCCAAGTCATTACAACATAGATATTTCCACATCCTTAGATTTGATTTGCGATAGAGCTCAAACATACACTCAGATCAAAAGTTATGATCATTTGAAGTTCAAGTCATGTTTTCAACTTACTTTTAAATTGTTTATTAATTTATTGATTTTTTCTATCTTCAAGTTGTTATTAAATGACTATTACTCAATAATAATTAGCAAATTTTTATTTAATAATATTTTTTAATTATTCTATAAACCATTTTCCACTAAATATATTATTTATTAAGTGTAATTTCATATATCATATTATATAAATCATATTCTATAAAATATATTATATTTATACCAATATAAATATATTTATATATTAATATATTATTTTTAATGATATATAAACTTTTTTATGAAATATATATTTTATCAGTTCATAAAACAGTGGTTTTAGTGGTAATAAAAGATATACTTTTATCAGCACAAAGAAAAGCGCTATTAAAATTACCCTTTATCATCACTAAAAAAAGAATTGATAATGGAGGTACTTTTACCAGTGCTAAAAAAAGCACTGATAAATGGTTACTTTTATTAGAGATTTTTTTAGATCTGATAAAAAGTGTTTTTATTAGTACTTTTTTTAGAATTTTTTTTGCACTGATAAAGGGTGACACTAAATAAATCCGAATCTATGATAGTGAAAACCCTATACATTCAGACCAAAGTGAAATGAGGATGAGGAAGAACAAAGATAATAGGGGAGGATATCATAATAAGAATCATGTGATGAAACACTCTAGAAGAATCAAGAAATTGAGGTGAAGGGAGGGGGGGGGGAAGGGGGTTTGGTCCCCCCTTCGTTCGTGCGGTCATCTAAGAGAAAATCCTTAATGGGTTTTTAATTTATAAACTCCCTCAGCCCTTTTTTTAAACCCCATCCTACATTTTTCATGGCATGAACATTAATCACATACTGAATTCTTCAATAAGTAGCTCATCCCCCTTGTTTCCCCATTCACGCCCTAAAGGTACCCAATTAATTTCATTCACATCTATGAATGGCTTGGCCATTTTAGCAATTTGGGACCCTAAACACTTCCCCAACACCCTCCTAAACACACACTACTACAGATTATACCTTTAACAGCACTAGGCTTTATCAGTACTAAAAAAACCATTGATAAAAGGGAGTCTTTATCAGCGCTAGCAAAAAAGCACTGATAAATGGGGGTCTTTTTCAGTGCTTTTTTTATGAACTGATCAAGGGTATATATAATGTTTATATATATATATATATGTGTGTGTGTGTGTGTGTTAATAAACACACACACACACACACATATATTTATATTTATAATCAAATATATATCCTCCAATAGCCCAAAGGACTTCATTTTTTATTGATTTTTGATAATCCACCTTTCAAGGGGTGAGGTGGAACCCTTACAAGGCCCGTAGGCGTAAGTATTACATGGCACATAGGCCTTATAGAAATTCATTGCCCATAGGCTTCAAACATTAAATACAACCCAGACTAACTACTTAGAACTGCTCCTCCCAAACATCTTCATTATAATCAAATATATATAAATGAATATTAATATATGATATATTGAAATAAGTATAATTTTATATATATATATACACCCCACATTTCTAAATATATACAAATAAATAGAAATGCTGTAAAATATAAAACAAAAATGCTTGATAGAGTGGTAATAAAAGACATTCAGTATAAGGAACCGGCCTTAAAACATTACATAATATTTAATTAAATGAATAATTTACATTGAGGATCTTTTCAGGTTTATAGTTTTAGAGAATTAGGACATAACTATTACATCTCAAAAGATTCTAAAGTAGACACTTCTACTCAGTTTCCATTTTTTCATAAAATAAAAACTCTTAAAAAAGAAACATGACTATTTCCATGTTTTAGACAACATGTCTTTCCTTGATCCCATCCTTGACCATATTCATCTTTAAGTCCTGTGGAAAACATTTCAAAAACTTGGGATGAGCATAAAAAGCACAGTAAGGGATATAAAAATACGGAAAGAAAACATTAGTCTAGGTATACAAAAGAATCAATGAAATCATACTATACTCATAAAACATAATAACTTTAACATACCTCAGTAAATCATAAGATTTATGAATAAATCATAGAAATCATAAGACTTAATGCTAACTTTATGAATTCATAACAATCTTACATAGGGAGTAACCCTCATAGTTACATTTGGAATACCCATCACAGTATATTCCCTAAATCTCTTCAGAGAAACCTTAGCGTTTAACTCCTTTGCGTTACCCAATGCATTGAAGAGCTATCTCAGGCTCACCTGCCCTTAGTTTATCATGGAAGCACCCGACTTCATAAATAATTCCCAAGAACCACAACAAAATCGTATCACATAAAACATGCATAAAAGAAACATAAAATTTTCACATTTCAATCACAAGATATCAATACAACACATTGATATAATCAAAACATTATCAAAACCATTTTTAATACCAAAATAAAATAAAAGTAAAACATGGTATTTATTTTTCATTTAAAAAAATTTATGTCTTGTAGAGGAAGCTGAAACTCAAATAATTGTCACGGCGACGGAGAAGTCGTTGTCGCCGCATACGTAAGACAAAAAAAAACATTACTTTTTTCATTTAGTAAAAGACTTCGTGTAAAAATATTCCTTTTTAATGAAATTAAAATTAAAAAGGGTTTATTATATAACTAATAAAATAAGGTCGTATATACATTGAAGTATGCCTCAACGAAAGGATATTGAGACGAAGTCCCGTACAAAAATGGTATCCTTAGATTAAGGATAAATCAATTACATATTTATGTGTGACAAATATAAACACACCAAATATAAGTGGATATTAAGTGTAAAACAATCAGAGGTCATCCACACATATTCATAGTATGATATAATCAAGAAGTACAGGTTTAACCCAAAGAATTGAAATTGGGTTAAGAAGTTCCCTTATAGAAATTCAACAGCCTAACGACGTCACTTTAAAATTCAGAAAATGAGTTGATGGGAGATAAAAAGGGTATCTCATAACTTTTATATAAAATTTACAGCAATAATGATATATAAGAACATATCCCAACATAATAATATGTAAATTAAAAGACCTAACAAAAATAAGTCTTTTAAAAAGAAGAGGGTGAAAGGTTCCCTTACCGATTTGGTAACATACGAAACATACACCCTAGGAAAGAAGAACCATAAAATGTTGATGTAAATACCCATAAATGGATGTATATTACACAAATTGTAGAATAATGGGTAGTATATACACCACTCAAAAGGAAATAGTGGAAAATGTAGCATGAATCTCACGGGAATAAAAAGTGAGATAAAAACCCCTTACCACTTTGTAATCAATCGAGTCGTATGACCAAAAGATAATAAAAACCAAATGAATCACATAATACCATGAATATAAATAGAATCATGATAATATATATGAAATGTTAGTACACAATACACCACATGCAACAAATTAGTGGTGAACATTGGAAATCTCACGGAATTAAAAGCGAGATAAGAAATCTCCTTACCTCAAGTCCGACTTGTCTTCTTCGTTTATTTATATTCCTGAATAATAAACCTTGGTCAATTTATAATTGATTAAGGAATTCCTTTAAATTTTATTATTCATTTCATATCACATATTATCATGTTATAAAAATTAGTTAATTATGTGAGTTCATATCATACGTTTTGTCGATGTTCGGTACATGATTCAAAAATGAACTTGTTTGAAGAGAATTGTCTATGTAGTTATAATTAAATCATCTCTAGAATGGTGTTCATTATTTAAATATAATATATATCTAGTATATATGTATTTAATAATATTCCATATTGTTTGGAGATAAGAAATGAAATGTACCGTTCATGGAGACGGTAGGCCGTATGTACGCATGAACGCTACTTTCATTTTTTGTCATATTGATGGACTTTAATACTAAATGAGACATAGATATATTATAATTACAGTATAATAAATATGTTATATATGTAAAATAAGTTCATTAATTAAATTATTTATAAATTCCATGTTTGGCATGAACGAGTCACATCACATGAGGGGGCGGTTGTCCACAATTCCTCACATGAAATTATCGCATTTGCACAACATGCAAAGCATAAAGGTATGTTTTAAATATAAAATAAAGAATCATTGAGAGGAAATAAATATAATATTTATAATATATAAATATATTTACATCACAATGGACACCATGAGAGGTGTTAAAATAATATTTAACAATCATCGTTTCGTGAGGCAGTAATTCACCACCCACAGAAACAGTATGTTCTTTAACCATTAGAAGGAGGTGTGATTAAGTGTAGGTATAATACTTATCATAAAAAAATCCTAGTATATTTAGGATAAATATGTTATTATGGGATCAAATAATAAGAATATAGTGGTGAGTAAAGAAGGAAAATAAAAGAAAGAAACTTGAGAGAAGATATTACCTCTAAATCGGGTAAATCTTTTTGATTTGAGCCAAAGGCTTAAATGGAAAGACTTCTGCCCAAAGTGAGGATTCTAGGAGTAATAGAGGGATGCAGAGAGATAATATGAGTGGATGCTGGACGAGAAAAGGTCTTGAGAGGTGTGTTTAAGGGGGTAGAGGTGGGGGCCTTTTATAAGAGGGAGGGGGGTCACTTTTGGAAAGTCTTGAAATGTTACTTTATTATAAAATTATTTTCAGATTTTAAAGTTCCCACAATGATATATTTTGAGGATATGGTGATAAGGATTATAAATCCACCCATAAAATAGGTTTTAGACAAGTGTAAGTATTAGATTTTACCTTATCTTTTCATTTTATTTAAATCGTTCATTAATGAGGTAATCACTGCATCATCATGGTGTCATAAATAAATTTCTTTATTTCATGTATAAAAATTATAAAAAAATGCCATGATGTAGGAAATATATTTATATTTCCATTGAATATTTATAGTCTAAAAGATAATTTATGTAAACAAAATTAAAATTGATTTACTTAGGATATACAAACCTTTGTTATATTTCTCTTCTTTTTAAAAAATAATGTCATAAATGTCACTATCACACCCATGTGAATACATGGGCCCTCAAGTTTGGTAAAAATATTAACATGGTCATAAATGACTCAAAAAAGAGTATTTGGACACATGTTGGGGTCATTTTATATTATTATGATATTATTTTATTACCCTTAACTACCTGATTACTAATTAATCATGATAATTAAAGATAATTACCGTCGTTACTATTCATAATGTCCAAAAATAAAAGAGTCCTAATTAAATAATTTGGAACATCTGATTCCAAATATGGAATCCATTTTACCAAATTCCAAACATAGAAATTTCATTAATTAATTTAAAAATAATTCCCATTGTCACAACCAAAGACAAGTTTTTAAGAAGTAAAATATATCAAAATATTGACATGTTTTTACATCCAATTGAAAAGTAAAATTACTTCCAATAAACAAAATTGTATTAATTTATAAAAAAATAATTCAATTAAACTTTAAAACCAATTAAAAGGAAAATATAACTATATAACTAAATTAGATGAAAAATCAGTTTTGAAGTAAAATGAAGTATTTTTCACTATTCATTAAAAATGAACATTTGTCAGAAAAATACCAAAAATTTATCCAAAGTAAATTTGATATTACAAATTAAAAAATGATGTAAATTTTACCAAATTCAAAACATATAAGTTTCATTAATTAATTTTATGATTAATTCCCGTTGTTAAAACAAATAGCGTGTTTTTAAGAAACAATATCTATCAAAAGATTGACACTTGTTTCTGTCCAATTTCAAAGTGAAATTAATTCCAATGACCACCATTGGATTAATTGGTAAAAATATATTTTAACTACACTTTAAACCCAAATAAAAAGATAATCTAACCATATAGATAAATTAGATTAAAATGAGGTTTTGAATTAAAATACAACATTTTCACTATTCATTAAAAAATGAACTTTATCGGAAAAATAACAAAAATTTACACAAAGTAAATTTTTATGTCCCGATTCTGAAGAAGGATTTTATTTTGTCAAATATAACATATAAAACTGAAAAAAAGTATTTTTAAAAAGGTTTAACCATAAAAAGGTGGTTAATATACCTTTTAAAGAATATTAGAATATTTATGCTTAAAATTGGATTAATTCTCATTTTAAGCCTCTATCATTTATTGGGTAATTGTTAAAATATTTAACAAATATATATAATCATTTTTTAGTTAGTTCTGCTCATTTCCGCCATTACAACGGCTAGGCGTTAACTACCATTTAAAATAATATTATTATATTATTAGTATGCAATGTAAGATTTCAAAGAAACTCGTTGTTGCGTATTGGGTATGCTATCGAACATAGAATTCCATTTAAGGTAATATTAACATTTTATTCACAAATATTAATAAATATAAAAATTTCATATTATTTATTTACCTAGGATGTTACATCCTTCCCCCATTTTGGGAATTGCGTCGTCGCAATTCTAAAATTGGGCTTGGAAACTTCATTGAAAGCCACACATCAAAAAAGGAGTAAATCAAACTATCACTTTAAAAGAAAGAAATAAAATTACAAAGGTCACTCGAGACAAAAAATACTAGGATTCCATGAAAACATGGATATGGAGGAGAAAACAAACCATCAAGTTCTGATGGATAGTGATAGAAAATATGTATAGGGGAAAATTAACCACTAGAAAATCACAAACTTGTGATGGGTTAAACGGTATTTGATTCCCTAGTAGGAAAAGTTAACAAACAACATTTTTGTTTTAAGTTAATTTTCATTGAGGAATTTATTTATGAGCTTAACTAAATCATAAGGAAACCTACTTACTTGTCTTGTAGACTTTCATCTCTTACTAGATATCTTACAAAAACTCATATTTTCTCCAAAAGATGAGTATTTAGGATGACTTGTTCACATTAAGAGTGCTATAATAAACTTATTGAGAATCATCTAAACCACAAAAGATAAACTATATCATTCCCATGTCTTTAGATCTTAACCAAAACCAAAATTTTTAGTACAAGATCAGATAATCCCCAAAAGGATAATCCTTTATAAAAATAAATACTACTCTTAATCTCTAACATTCAACAAAAAGAACCCAAGGTTCAATAAATACCAATAAATAAACAGCTATTCATAAAATTTTTCAAAGTAATCCAAAATAATATTGAAACCCAAATCTCTGAAATATTTAATCACATTCTCTTCCAAGGTAAATCTTAACATTTATCCCCAAATAACATCAGTTACTCTTAAAGTATCATATTGAAAAGTAATTAACCTAATCACATATCCTCCATGATAGGTTAATCATTTCCATAGATAAACCAAAATCAACTTATTCCTGATTCATAAGATCATCTAACTAAAAATAATTATTCATACTAACCAAGGACTTCACGTAGTCCAGTGGTAAGAAATAAATACTAGTTGCACTTTGGTTGTGGGTTCGATTCCTGCAGCTTCGTTCGACGCGACGGGTTGCCACACAGTTTGCGTGTTTTCTCTTTTCAAAAACTGCATAATTTTATAACATTCCCAAATAAGAGATAAATTCATCAAAAATAACCATAATATATTTTAACCACAAAGGTTATCTAATAACATTCGTTTTGCATCCCAAAATGCATTAACTGGTAATTTCCTCAAATTAAAGGATCATATAAACCCAAATGGTTCTTTATAACTATATCCACAAAAGAAAAGAAAATTATTTCTTGAATAAAATTTTCATATTTCAAACATCAGGGTTACACATACTATAAAAAGTCTTCTAACGTAATCTCATCATCAAAAGAGCCTTACTAATTTTAATAATTTCACCATCCTAAAATCTACCATAAATCCTGAATCCCTTATATGTTGACTTCATACTCATTCAACATTCTTCATGATCCATTAACCATTTGTTTCCAACTTATTCTGAAATACTTATTTCCTATAAAAAAAATCACGAATCATATCCTAAGATTTCAATAATAGGAAAACATATGTTAAGAAATAATCTATACCTTTCATTGGTCATTGTCAGTTTCTTCATCCTTAATCGGAATGGAATTAGGTATTGGTAAAAGAATATTTGTACGATCCTGGTGATCCCATTCCCGAAACTTCTTCGTAGGACATGTGTTTTCATAATGACCATGCACACCGCATTTAAAACATTCAATTGATCCTTCAGAAAGAACTTCTTTCCCTTTCCTAGAGTCAACTAGATGCTTCCGTTTTCCATGATAGGTTCTTCCTTTATGACCTTCATTTCCAAATCTATAGCATCTTTCTGTCCCTTTGAAACATTTTCCTATGTGTTTCTTTCCACATCTTTGACACATAGGTTTTTGAACATACTTAACTTTATGATTATTACCTGAAATTCCGTAGGGATTTGTTTCTCGCATATATGATGTCTTATAAAAATCAGTAAGGTTTAGGTGGTCAATCATGACTTCAGATAGTTGGTTGAGAATAACCACAAGAGTTCTCATTGTAGCTCCCATATCATTCAGTTGCTCATTCAGAAAACCGTCACGATTTGCTTCACATCCACAATTACTTTGGTGCCTACTAGATCCATCCATTTACTAAAACCAAAAAGGTCAGTGTGAGTATATCAGTAAAATCATCATATAATATCTTATGATGAGGGTAAATACTAATATATCCTTATTCATGTTATCTTAAACTCATTCACTTTATTAAAATAACTATGACTCTTTCTAAAATCCTAACCATCATGGTACTGTCACTTGTGCTTAAAGAATACCCTAACCTTTAAAGTTATCTAAACTGACCTTTGATACCAACTATAAGGACCCGACCTTAAAACATTACATAATCTTGAATTAAATGAATAATTCACATTGAGGATATTTTCAGGTTTAGAGTTTTAGATAATTAGGACATAACTATTACATCTCAAAAGATTATAAAGTAGAAAATTCTACTCAGTTTCCATTTTTTTATAAAATAAAAACTCTTAAAAAATAAAAAAGACTTGTTCCATATTTTAGACAACATGTCTTTCCTTGATCCCATCCTTGACCCTATTCATATTTAAGTCCTGTGGAAAACATTACAAAAACATGGGATGAGCATAAAAAGCTCAGTAAGAGATATAAAAATATATAAAGAAAACATTAGTCCATGTATACATAAGAATCAATGAAATCATACTTAACTCATAAAAAATAATCACTTTAACATACCTCATGAAATCATAAGATTTATGAATAACTCATAGAAATCATAAGACATAAAGGTAACTTGAGGCATTCATAACATTCTTATGTAGGGAGTAACTCTCATGGTTATGTTTGGAATACCCATTGCAGTATATTCCCAAAATATCTTCAGAGAAACCTTAGAGTTTAACTCCTTCGTGTTACCTAATTAATTGGAGAACTATCTCGGGTTCACCCTCCCTTAGTTTATCATGGAACCACCCAACTTCATAAACAATTCCCAAGAACCATAACATAATCGTATCACATAAAACATGCATAAAGGAAACATAACATTTCCACATTTCAATCACAAGATATAAATACAACACATTGATATAATAAAAACATTATCAATATAAAAAGAAAAGAAAAGTAAAACATGGTATTTATTTTTCATTTAAAAAAAAGTTATGGCTTGTAGAGGAATCCAAAACTCAAATAATGGTCACGTCTGTGGAGAAGTCGTTGTCGCCACATACATAAAACAAAAAAAATTCCTTTGTCATTTAGTAAAATTATTCGTGTAAAAATATTCCTCTTGAATGAAATTAAAATTCAAAAGGGTTTATTATAAAACTAATAAAAGAAGGTCTTATATACATTGAAGTATGCCTCAACGAAAGGAGATTGAGACGGAGTCCCGTATAAAGACGGTATCCTTAGATTAAGGATAAATCAATTACATATTTAAGTGTGAAAAATATTAATAAAACTAATATAAGTGGATATTAAGTGTAAAACAATCTGAGGTTATCCACAAATATTCATAGTATGAAATAATAAATAAATATAGGTTTAACCCAAAGAATTGAAATTGGGTTAAGAAGTTCCCTTAAAGAAATTTGACAGCCTAACGACGTCACTTTAAAATTCATAAAATGAGTTGATGAGAGATAAAAAGGGTATCTCATCACTTGTACATAAAATTTACATTAATAAGGATATATAAGAACATATCCCAACATAAGAATATGTAAATTAAAAGACCTAACAAAAATAAGTCTTTTAAAAAGAAGAGGGTGAAAGGTTCCCTTACCGATTTGGTAACCTACGAAACATACACCCCATGAAAGAAGGATCATACAATGTTAATGTAAATACACATAAATGGATTTATATTACTCAACGAGTAAAATAATGGATAGTACATACACCACTAAAAATGAAATAGTGGAAAATGTATCATGAATCTCACGGGAATAAAAAGTGGGATAAAAACCACTTACCTCATTGTAATCAATCGAGTTGTATGAGAAAAAGATAATAAACACCAAATGAATCACATAATATATTGTTCCCCCACAACACATTAACGAGGTGGGTAGTCTTGTTGTGTAGAACCTTATCTCAATGATCCAAGATCTCAACCAGATTCTCCTCATAAAAGAGACCGTGTTCCTGTTGTACCAAATTTGGATTCAGTACATGTGAAGGGTTAGATATGTACCTACTCAATAGAGATATGTGGAAAACCTCATGAAATTGAGATAGATTTGGTGGAAGTGCTAGCTGACAGGCCAATACTCCTCTACGGTCAAGGATTTCATAGGGGCCAATGTAACCGGGGCTAAGCTTCCCCTTCTTCCCAAACCACATGACACTCTTCCATGGTGAAATTCAAAGGAATACATTGTATCCAACATTAAACTTCGAGTACCTTTGGTGGTTTTCAACATATCTCTTTTTCCGGCTCTCAGTAGCCTTTATTGGTTGTTGGATTGCATGAACCTTTTCTGTCATCTCTTGAACAAGATCTGGCCCAAGAAGCTCTCTCTCACCAGATTCATTTCAACATGTAGGAGTTCTACATTAGTTACCATATATATCTTCATAGGAATCCATTTGAATACTGTAATGGAAGCTATTTTTGTATGAGAACTCAACTAATGGAATATGTTGATCCCATCTACCTTTAAATTCCATCAAGCATGTTCTTAGCACGTCCTCGAGTGTTTGAATAGTCCTTTTATATTGGGCATCAGTTTGGGGATGATAGGTTGTACTGAAATTTAATTCGGTACTTAGAGCATGTTGAAGACTTGTCTATAATTTTGATGTGAACCGTGGATCATGACAAGATACCAGAAGAAAGTCTTACCTAATTTAGCCTCACCACTTCCTTCACATAAATCATATAATGTTGTTAAAGAGACAAGTCTTCCTGAATGGATATAAAATGGAAGTCTTGGTGAGACGGTCCACTATAACCCATATCACATTATTTCCTTTTGAAGTTCTCGAGAGACCAGTGACAAAGTCCATAGTGATATTGTTCCACTTCTATGCCAGTATGGGTAGTGTTTATAATACCCCTTTAGGAAGTTGTCTATCTGCCTTCACTTGTTGACACACCAGGCACCTTGTAGTAGTCAGCAATCTCCCTTTTCATGTTATCCCGCAAATAATGATCACAAAGTTCCCTATACACTTTCATGATTCTAGGATATATATAGAAAGTAGAGATATGATCTCCATCCATCATCTCCTTCTTTATTTCCATAATAGATGGAAAATATATCCTTGTATGAAAATTCAATACACATTCTTGATCAATATTTATCTCAGGAAACTTCCCATTCTTCACAAACTCTATCTTCTTCAGCAAAAAGAGATCATATCTTTGAGATTTCTTAATCTTCTCTATTAATGATGGTTGAGAAATCATTTGGTATAGGGTTGATGTTTTCTATTTCCTTACAATTACCATGTCCAGTTTTACTAGGTCTTTGATCAAAGGATCTCCTTGAATCCTCATCATTACCAACACAACAATGTCTTTCCTACTTAATGCATCAACAACTTTTTTTACTCTTCAGGGATGATAATGAATTGAACAATCATAGTCTTTAAGAATCCCTAACCATCTCCTCAGTCTCATGTTCAATTCATTCTGCATGAAAATATACTTCATACCTTTATGGTCTGTGTATATATCACATTTGTTACCATAAATATATTGTCTCCATATATTTAGAGAAAAAATAACCACAACCATATCTAGGTCATTCATAGGATAGTTCTTCTCTTGAGGTTTCAACTGTCAAGATGCATAAGAAATCACCTTATCATTTTTCATGAGGATGAACCCAAGCCCTTTCATAGATGAATCGCTAAAAATAAAAAATCCTTCTCTGATATAGGGTAGAGTTAACATGGGTGTAGAAACAATCTCTTCTTCAACTCTTGGAAAATTTCTGCACACTCTTTTATGCAGATGAACTTGACCCCTTTTTGAGTTAACTTGGTTACTGGATTAGAAATTCGTGAAAAGTTATTCACAAACCTCCTATAATATCCTACTAAACCAAGGAAACTATGAATCTCAGTTACTATTATAGGATGAGGATAGTCCTCCACAAAATTTTAATTTTTAGGGCCAACTGATATTTCTTTACTAGTTACAATGTTCCCCAAGAAATTAACTTTCTTTAACCAAAACTCAAACTTTTTAAAATTTAAAAATAACATATCCTTCATCAGAGTTTGAAATATAACCCTTATATGATATTCATGCTCCTCCAAAATATTGTAATATATCAGAATATCATCAATAAAAACTACCACAAAGTTATCAAGGTTTTCCTTAATGAATCTATTCATCAAATATATAAAAATAGTAGGAGCATTAGTTAAGATGAAGGGAATAACAACAAAATCATAATTCCCATATCTTGATCGGAAGGCTGTATTTAGAATGTCTTATTTCTTCACCATTAAATGATGATAACCAGATCAAAGATCAATCTTGGAGTAGAACTGAGCCCTATGAAGCTGGTCAAATAAATCATCAATTCTTAGAAGAGGGTACTTGTTCATCACTATGATCCCGTTCAGTTCTCTATAATCAATTCATAACCACATCTATCCATCCTTCTTATTTATAAAGAGAATAGGTTCTCCCCAAGGAGACACACTTGGATGAATAAACCCCTTCTCCAAAAGATCTTGTAGTTGCTTATTTAATTCCTCCACCTCTAAATTCACCATTATATATAGGGTTTTTGAAATCATATTAGAACCATGATTGAGTTCAATGGAGAAATATACCTCTATTTTTGGGGGAGGTATAGGTAACTCCTTAGTAAATAAATCAATGTATTACGGAACTATGGGGACATTATCAATACAAATACTTTAATTTCCTTCTTCATATTACCCTATCAACTCCATAAATAAGCCTATGGGTGGTGCTTCTAGACAAATCTCAGGTAAAGATATCTCCCATATGAAAATAGCTATAGGTTTTCATTTCAAGACTACTAATATTTCCTTTATTCTATAGTTGATTTTATCATTATACATTGAGATCCAGTCCACCCCTAGTATAATGTAGGATTCTAGAATGGTAATGACTATTATATTTGTGATGAGATTATGCTCACCAAAGTAAATACTAGAGTTTCTAAATACTATTGATACTTGGATAATCCCACTGGGATTCTCGATTGATAAATATAATTTTATAAATTTAGGGTTTGATTCTAAATTCTTTGAAAAATTGGAGGAAATAATGGAATGCATAAAACCAGAATCAAACAAAGTACTTGATAGATTTGACAGAAAAACTAGAGTACCTACCACCACATCATCTAGATCTTCAACTATAGCTATATGATAGAATAATAATGACCTTACTCCCTTAGAATATGATGAGATTGATGGTGATTACCCTCCACTCCCTCATATCTGGATAGTGATTGAAATTTTTTCCTAGTTTTCCAAAATTGAATCATTGGACTTCAGGTAGGGCCTACACCATCTTCCC
This sequence comes from Viscum album, assembly GCA_963277665.1. Lineage (NCBI taxonomy): Eukaryota > Viridiplantae > Streptophyta > Magnoliopsida > Santalales > Viscaceae > Viscum > Viscum album. Next base: position 1,495,623,244 of record OY728159.1, read on the forward strand.
TTTATCATTAGTGCTGAGAAGTTAAGGATTCACCTCACTATGATAATTCTGAGCAATATGACCATCTCTTCCACACTTGTAGCATCTACCACTCCCAAGTAAGCAGTTCCTTAAATGCTTCTTCCCATATTTATTGCACGTGGAAATTTTCACTTGGTTTCCTCCTCTTCCTTGATTAAAGATCCTCCCCAATATTAGCTCCATTGAACTTTTTTTTTCATTAAATTTGTGTGACCACTACATCTCTCCAAACTCCAGTTCAACCTTCATAGCACTTCGTAAAATTTTCTCATATCTTTCATAGTCTCAGTTGGATAAATTCTTCCGTAGATGAGGTCTTAATCCACCAAATAATAGATCAACCTTCCCATTAGGATCCATGAAAAAACTATAGGTGTAATGGGAAAGTCTTGTGAATTTCATCTCATAGATACCAACAAAATAATTCTCCTTCTACTTCGGGTTGAAGAATTCCATCTCCATTTTCGTTTTCATCAAACAAGGGAAATACTTATTGAATAAGATTACCCTAAACTCTGCCTAATCAATAGCTTCAATAAGCCCTCTTGGCCATATATTTTTAATCAGTTCCCACTAATGATCATCTTCTCCCTCTAAATAGTACACTACTAGAGTGACTATCTCTTGTTATGAACAACGAATTACAAAAAATATCTTTTCTATTAAGCTTATTCACTATTCATAAATCAATGGGTTAGTAGATCCACTAAATGTTGGTGGCCGTTGATGCATAAAGGACTGAACGAAATTTTTTTCCCTTAATGTTGAAACTGGTCTCTTAGCTTGATTTAATTTATTGCCCATAACTTGAGTTAGTTGATTCATCATTCTCATAAAGGATTCTATTCCGGCTTCCATCAGATGGCCGTCGGTGCATTGTCCATTGTACTCACCATTTACATAGTTCCTTCTATTTCCCTACATTTTCTAAAAGAAGAGGGACTTAGTGAGAAACCCATTTCATTTAATAATATTATAATTATAACATAATTTCATATCTTAAAACATCATTCTTAAATATCTTATTCTTTAACAACAATTACATTTAATACAAATCCTTCATAATGGTTCATAAAAAGCTTGTTATTGACCAAAATTTTCTTTCAGGAGTGTCAAACTAAGAGTGTATCAAAGCCCATTGTTGTGCAACAGTTCCCATTTGAGTCTAGCTTGAAGTGGTGTTTTTGGGTTTTACCCCTAGATATATCTGTTCCAAATCCACATCCACTTGCTCCTATCCAAATAGGTACTTATTTATTTGGAAACCACTTACTTAATATTTCACCAAAATACTACGAAGTTTTCCTACATTTAAAATATTCTACAGGGTTCTTCCTAAACTTTTCAAATCCTAATTTCCACAAATAACTAAACCATCCTTTTATATCAACTATGGAATCCCACCTTTTTAAAACATAACTTTACATAGCATTTACAAAGGATTTTTTAAGGATTAGTGGCTTAGAAAAAAGGTACATAATACATGAAAACATAAAACATTATTATATTCCACATGAATGAATTCTTCAAGTTTCATCCTATTTAAATTTATTACATATCATAACCTAGGGAGATACATCAAAGGAACATGTGAGAAAAAGGACCTGTAAGGGATAACAAGGGAAACAATTTACTTGTGATCTTGAGAAATAACAATTAGAATATGAGGAATATCATAAGAGAATGATTAAGAGGAATATCATAAATAAAATAACATGTATCATAACTTGTAAATTTGGAAAATACATTTAAATTATACATTCATAATCATATCACCTAGGTTCATCCCTAAGGTTTCATAAAAATTACCAAGGTTATTCACCATGGTATCATGAAACATTTCATCTCTAGAGATTAAATTATTTACACAATGAATTGGAGTGATATCAGGGTGAAAACTTAATATGAATTTATTGTCATATGATACACATATATCATAATCAAAAATTTCATTAATAACCAATAGATAATAAAATAAATAGGTTTAATATAAAAAATATGGTGTTTTAAAAAGTGCATAAAAACATGATCATTATGTCATTTATAAACCTTGGAAAGGGAATGAGGGTTTTATGTATGTCAATTCTAGAATAAAATAAATAATTTTTTTATAATTATTAATACCACAAGGAATTAAATAGGTTTGGGTATTCACATAAATAAAATAAAATAATTTCTTGAGAAAAAGAGAGATATTTTGAGACAAATAAATTCTGCAGCATAGCGGGTATGAAACATGGTTTTATAAAACATTAAAAAGAAATTGGACAAGGTTAAAACATTAATAAAAGGATCATAATACAGTATAGGTACAGAATAAAATATAAATAAGAAAATTTTATGGAAATTTTAAAGAAATACCACATAAAAGAGAACTTAAAAGGAAAAGAGACTTTGAGAATTACTTTACCTTGAAGAGTGACTCCTAAAACACGAAGATCTGGACATTGGGGGCTTGAGGAAAAATTTGGAGGAATATTTGGGAGGTAATAATATCATATATTCTAGGTTAATAAATTTGGAATGAAATGAAAAAAATTAATGGGTGGTATTTATAGTAAAAGAGATGAAGTTTTTTATTAATTTCTAATGACACCTCATTAGTGGTATTTGAAAAACTATGGGATTTCCCATGGTATTGGCCACTTGGGACAACTCATATCATATTTTATTTCTCAATAATCTTCCATAATTATTAAATCATTATTACATCACTAATGATGTCATTAAACATATAAAAAACTCATAACTATATTTTTACTATTCACCAAAAAACAAAGTATTTTATAAAATTCTCAAAAATTCACTATAACCTAATATCGATGCTATAAATTTAAAAAACAAATTTATTTTATCATAATAAATCCATACATATTATAAATTTAAATTTTAACTATAAAAATACTTATTTATTAAAAATAATAGTGGATAAAAAAAGCATAGTTAACTATATAGTAAAATTTTTGAAACTTGAAAAATATAAAATTATTTTATAATTTGTAATTAAAAAAGAGTGTTTTTATAAAACTATTTAATTATAATGAAAATTATTAATAAATAATTATTTTAATATGAAAATTCATATCTTTCTGGAATGTACAATTTTTTACCCGAAAAATCAATTTATCAAATTTTATCTTAATTTTTAATCAAAATAATTCTTGAAATATAAATGATAGAATAAAAATTTATTTAAAAAAGAGATTACATTTTAAGTAACATGGTTCTTGACACATAACCCCTAAAAACACCAGCATAAAACCTAAGGGTATGGTGTGCAATGCTGATGAACTCTTGGGGTGGCTCGAAAAATATCGCCCGAGTAGTAATCTCCACTAACTTGAACTTCCCCCATAAGTGATTTAATTCAAGCCTAACATGTTGAAGCTCAGCTTGGGATTGTTTTAGAGAAAATACCAGTGATGCCACCTCATTAAAAATCTCTGAAAAACGATCTTCATTTAGAAAAATTCTACTGGATGAGGCCATTAACTCCTCTTTCTACATTAATTAACCATTATCATTTATATTTATGATACCAATTAGAACGTTAACAATTATAATTAAGAGTATTGTTTACAATGATAATATTTACCAACAATCATATAACGATTGAAATAAAAAGGTCAAATTTCAATATACTTACTTAATTATTAATGAGAAATATTTTTTATATTACAAAATAATACAACTCACATTTTTAGGAAACAAATATTATTCAAAAAGTTTGGGTCATTATAGTTTCACATTCCAATTTACCCACCATGTTGGGATAACCTTCTTTGAGGATACCCACAATTACTCACAACCACTAGTGCATAACTATAACACAAGAAGAATTTCCAAAACCATTAAATTTACCACTTATCCTAATAGGACCAACCCACAATAGGAATCACTATGCGTGCACCTCTACCAAAGTCCACAATGTCCACATGTTCTATTCACACCCAAAAGCACTAACAACCCTACTAAAACTTCTAATGGGTTACCCTTGAATTTCAATTGGCACCACTCACTCACTGAAGTATCTTCTATTGAGGACCACTAGATCTTCCCCTAATCCATACAAATCAAGCCTTAAACAAGTCACTACTCATGGGAAGAAATTCTACCCCCGTTCCAAAACACACTTCGCCTAATGCACTAAGATACCATTTACTATAGGGAACATAATTAAGATACTTTCACACCTACATCGACACTACAATCCAAACACCCACTTTAGGGTCCAAAACACAATTAAAAAGGTTTCAACCCACAATGGTTACCACATCTATTTTAACATATGACCTTTCACAGCCTTAAGGTCACAACCTAATTGATGGAACAACAAGAAAATCTCTCTAACCACACATCAAAACCCAAAAAAACCTCATGAACCATAAATAATGTCTCAAACTAGGGAACTCTCAAGACCAAACCACGCACATATAGGGTCTGATCCCAACACTAGGGATTCCCATTTCTAGTGGCCCTATTGGTTCCATAATTCTCTATTTCCATTATCAAATAAAATTTACCATTTAAAACCTATGGATTGAAATTTCTAAAATTCCCATTTTAAAACACAAGAATCTACACTTCTAAAAACTTTTTTATTAACCAACATTTAAAAAATAACTAATTTTATCAAATTCATATTTAAAAACATTTTTATGAACAACCATTCAAAAGAAATATCAACAGGCACAAAATATAGACATAAATTACACTACTAGCATATGAATCCCAAAGGACTATCAATCATATAAAACATACGAATGAGCTACCAATCATATATTCCTAGAATGATGAATGAACCCACACACCATCTATTTCCATACCGTTACAAGAGATAAAACTTCATAAATCAATATCATCACATCCAATTGCACTACTCGAGGTGAAATTATCAACCAACTATAAAAGAAAAAAAACTGAACATCAATTCCCACCCCTTGAAAATTGTGTTTTCCCTCGTATGTGGGGTTGCAGGAACCCATGAATGTGATCATTAACAAGACCCAATAAGATCCTAGTCTCCATTATACCATTCCCCAAATAGTAATATAAAAGACACTAGCTATGATATAACTTTGTAACACAATGTCCTGGGAGCCACTATAACCGATGCCTAGATCCAGTTCACCACATGACCTCAGGCACATATCACCACATTTCATAGGTTTATAACTAACAACATATGTATATAAGGGTATAATGAGAAGCCTATACCTGACTATCATAGAAAAACCACAACAGAAATAGTATCAGAAGATATAACAACCCCCAAAAATAATAAATGGACAACATACAACAAGGGACACCAAGTAATAAAGTAACACATGTGATGAAAATATGATGAATACACTACATGTCAAGTAGTCATATAGGAATGTACGAAAATAATAAAACCATAAAAGAACCCAGACATGATTTTGATTCCCAACCTAGTCCTAAAATCCTATGCTCCAACCCATTATCCCATCGACCAACCAACTACTAGGTCCTAATCCTGAACCAGTTCTAGAAAACAAGTAGCATGTGCTCAGGTACCCAAATCCCATGGAGGCCTGAGTAGGGTGTGAGTAAAACTCAGTAGACCACCACCAACGATGTATAAAGAAATAACCAATCTATAAAATAGTGTATTCAAGTAATCGTGGTGCAATTAATAAGCAAGGTAATAATAAAAATCATGATTCACACATGAATGTTTTTTAATTATCTATTCTTATATTGTAGGATCCATAGTGACAACCCAAAAAAAAACAAGCTCCGGTCATGTTAAGAGCCTAAGAGATAGCATAAAAGGGGTTTCCCAAACCTTAAGTCCTGAAGGTGCATTCACTAACCAAATAATTTATCAACACACCCCAGATCCTTGGTCTAGTAATTAAACCATGTTCATACATTTGGGAGTATAGATATTCAATACGAAATCCCAAACCATGCCAAATTTAGGATCATAGCACCTCAGTTTGACATCCTAAACTAGGGAAACATCAATGGACCTAGAGAATTAGTCAATCCTAACCCAAAATTGAGGAGCCTAGATCTCTATGTTAGGTGAATAAAGCCTTGATCCAACATCCTAACTCAATCAATACATAGGTGGGGCCTAAAGCATCGGTCTAGCCCGACATGTGGGATTAAATACTTTGTCAAATACACCACTCATACAACTTACCACATGGGCATGATTCCTTAACCATTTATCACATTTACCCATATATCATTTCAATTACTAAGGTCCTGACCTTTAAAACCAAATTATATCATAAAGAACAAATCAAAATAGTCATTTAAATATCATCTTGAAGCCACATTTTAAAACACGGTTCATCATCTTTGAAAAACTAAAACATGCCCCAAGGAATTAATTTCTATTTACAACAACTCAAAATTGTCATAAAGAATTTTAAAAAAAGGGAACCACACCCCATTTCAAATCACCATTTGAAATCTAAAGATAAAACTTGCTTTTCAAATCCCTTGAGTTCAAAAACTCATTTTAAAACATTACCCACTTTCAAAACATCATATTCCATCATTGAAAACCATACTTGGTCTATAATAAAAAATATGCCATTTAAGCCATTTCAGAAAACTCCTAGAAATTTAAAAAAATAGCATAAAACATTTATATTGAACCTTAAACCAAATCCCACACATAAATTAACAATTAAAATCCACACACATTCATAAATACCCTATCTTGATTTTTAACAACTCATTTACCATTTTCAAGGGTTCAAAATACCCCGCAGGTAGCCCTATGTTCGGTCTCACATCATTAATGAAACCAAAGAGGTCTATGAAATGACTTTCACCTCAATATAAGTCCCAAAATACTTTCCTTAACCAAAGACATCAAAATGCAGTGAGGTAACAAATTTGTACAACCACATACCCATATAACACCCACAACCCTTGATTCAAACTAACCCACCCATAAACTATAATATTAAGAACATCCTATAAAAACAAGGGTTTAGAGATTCTAAAGGAGTGGAAATAACCTAAAAAACATCTTCTAGAAAATCTAAGGAAACAAAGTCGAAGACTTAATCGGATCATTGGTTTGTACCAAACGACACTCCAAAAACCTAATAAACTAGGGATAAACAATCACAAAGGAGGGAGGAGATACTAGATTTACCCATTGATGTAGTATATAGAATGGGGAAAAATTGGGTAATAAATAAATAGGGTTGTGAGGAAAAAATTTATAAAATTCCACTTTTTAAGTGGTTCATGGTTTGGCTGTATGTTTTTCCAAACTGTGCACCAACCATGCAGTTCCCCCTGTCCAAGAGGAAACCAAGCCTCACTGTTTGGATTTCCACCCATACAGTTTGAAAAACTATGCAATGAATGTATGATCACCACTTTCCAAGGGAGATCATTAGCCACATGGTCTCCTAGTACACCTCGTATAGTTTCCTCAACCGTACACAACCCTTCAGTAGGCTACATGGTTATGGAACACAATTTCTACTAATTGTACACCAACCGTGATCTCAACACATACTGGCCCATTTTTCCTCTTTTTGATGCCTTGAACCCTCATAAATCCCTCGATACCTATCCTAATCATTAGAGACATTCCATAACCAAAATTTTAATCCAAGACTTACCTTATCTTAAGGTGGGGATCTTACATATACTAAGTTTTGATGCTCACAAAAATTTTTCTTTATTTTATAATGAATTTAATTTATATGAATTATAGGTTATTTATTGATTTTTTGTAAAGTTTCTCAAAATTATTTTTTTATTATATGTTTTCTTATTTAATTTGAATAATTTTTACCAATAATTGGATATTACATATAGAAGAGTTTTCCTTATGGATTCGAAGAACATATATATTTATTTTATGATCAAAACTATTTCAAAGTATGAAATCTTAGAAATCATATGGAATTTGGAAACTATTATTATGTATTATATATTTATAAAATGAAAGAAACTTATGTATGTAGATGTTAAACTTACATATTCAGTTGATATGACAGATAAAACATAAGTTTGAACATTGTTTCTAAGTGTGAAAAATTACATACTATTATAAAATATTATGTATGAGGAGTTTACTCATATTTTGGAGGAAAAATAACTGCTACAAAATAGGACTTTAACAACACTAAAAATGGAGTTTATTAGTGCTAGAGAAGTGCTGACTATTGGAGTGAGATTAAAACCCTGAGTCCTTTATCAACGCTAAAAAAGCGTTGATAAAGGGGTATAATGCAGTGTGATGTAACAACACACTATAACACCAGTTCAATGTGCTATAATAGGAAACAATAGCACCAAAACACCACTAAATTATTCAAATCAAGTACGAATATAGAATTTAAATAAAGAGAAAAAAAATCTAGGCTCGTTTTCTCATTTTTGGCTATGTGATGTGTGTTTTAAACTAAAATGATACTTATATATTGAAAAGATTCCCTTGGAGTCATCCCGGTCACACAATGCATAGGATTGAGGTGTGGATGTTTTTTAAACATCTCAAATTACTTATATTTTTTTCCTAAAGTATCAATATAACTCTAATGTGTTTTCTTGATTTTGAGTACATCGATTGTCTTTTTTTACTAAAATTTCATTTTAAACTAGAAACATGAAATTTTAAAAATACCGGTCACATTATGTGTCAGTTTGATGTGATACCTATTACTAACCATAAAAAATTACCTATGAATTGTTTTTATACTATAAAGATAATCTGATCATGTTTTCTCAGTTTTAAGTGAGTGACACTTGTTAAACTAAAATGTTGATTTTAAACTGATAAAAGACACATGGAGTCGTACTGAACACATCATGTATCAGATTGAGGCGTGTCTAATTTATACACATCATAAATTACTTGTGGATAATTTTCATAAAGTATCAAAACAATATGATTGCATTTTATTAGTTTTGAGTTGGTGAGTTGTCCTTTATACTAAAATAGATGTAATTTTAAATAAAAATATGCACATGGAGCATATCAGTCACATCGTGCATCATATTGAGGTGAGGATAGTTGTTACACATCCCAAATGGATTATGTATCATTTTAATAAAGTATTAAAACAATAAAAATTCATTTACTCAGTTTTGAGTATGTCACTTATATATTTCGTTTACTAAAATGTCATTTTAAACTAAAAACACACGCTTTGACTCATACCAATCACATTGAGTCATACCAAAAAAATCATGTATTTTATTGAGGTTTTAATGATTAGTACACTTTAAAAATGAATTATGGATCATTTAACTAAATTATCAAAATAATTTTAATGCGTTTTCTTGGTTTTTAGTAGGTTGATTGTCTTTTTTACTAAAATTGATGCCATTTTAAATAAAAAGATACACTTGGAGTTATACCGGTCACACCATGCATCAGATTGAGGTATGTATAATTCCTATATATCTAAAATTATTTACGGATATTATTCCAAAAGTTTCAAAATAATATGAATGGGTTTTCTTAGTTTTGAGTACATCACTTATTTTTTTACTAAAATATCATTTTAAACTGGAAACACGCACTTTGACCCACACAGATCACATCATGTATCGGTTTTATGTAAGACTAATTCCTACATGTCAAAAATGACTTATGAATCTATGTAATAAATTATCAATGAAACTTGAGTGTGTTTTCTTAATTTTTAGTGAGTGACATTTTTTGAACCAAATGGTCAATTTTAAACTTATAACAAACACATTTAGTCATACTGGGAACATCGTGTATCATATTGAGGTTCAGTTGATTCTTTGTAACATCCCAAGTAAGTAAAGAATAATATATTTTCATATCTATTTGTATTTATAAATTAGATAGTGTTTTAGAGGCTTAAAATGAAAATAAATCCAATCTTAATCATAGAATACTCTAATATTTTTAAAAGATTGTTTTACCGCCTTTTGATAGAAAACCATTTTTAAATCTAAATTTTGACAATTTTATAATCTATATTTGTCAAAATAAACTTATTCCTTAGAATTTGGACATTGAAATTTACTTTGGATAAATTTTTGGTATTTTTATGACAATGTTCATTTTTTAATGAATAGTGAAAAACACTGCATTTTACTTCAAAACTATATTTTCATCTAATTTAATTATATGGTTAGATTATCTTTTTAATATTTTTTAAAGTGTAATTATAATATATTTTTACCATTTAATACAATGGGGGTTATTATACTTAATTTCACTTTGAAATTGGAAATAAACAATTGTCAATCTTTTGATAGATATTGTTTCCTAAAAACACGCTATTTGTTTTGACAATGAGAATTATTTTTTAATTAATTACTAAAATTTATGTATTTGGAATTTGGTAAAATGGATTCCATATTTGTAATCATAAGGTTCAAATTAGGTAATTAAGACTCTTTTGTTTTTGGACATTATGAATAGTAATGATGACAATTATCTTTAATTATCCTGATTAATTAATAATCGGGTAGTTAAGAGTAATAAAATAATATAATAATAATGTAAAATGACCCCAACTTGTATCCAAATCCTTTTTTTGAGTCATGAAAGACCATGGTCTGCCTTGTGACAACTTTGGGACCCCATGGAATCACTTTAGTGTGATATTGACCTTTTATTATATTATTTTTAAAGAAAGGAAAATATAACCAAAAGTATGTACCACTCGAGTAAAACAATTTTAGTTTTGTTTATATAAATGATATTTTATACTATAAATATTCAATGGAAATCTAAAAATACTTCCTACATCATGTTATTTTTTTTATAATTTTTAGACATTAAATAAATTAATTTATTTATGACACCATGATGATGCAATGATTACCTCATTAATGAACGATTTAAATAAAATGAAAAGATAAGGTAAAATATAAGACTTAAACTTGTCTAAAACCTATTGTATGGGTGGATTTAGAACCCTTATCACATTATACTTGAAATATATCATTGTGGGACCTTTCAAATTCTGAAAATCATTTTATAATAAAGTAACATTTCAAGACTATCCAAAAGTAACCCTCCTCCCTCTTATAAAAGGCCCCCCACCTCTACCCCCTTACCCACACCTCTCAAGCCATTGGCTCGTCCAAAAACTTCTCATATTATCTCTCCAAATCCCTCTCTTCATCCTAGAAGCCTTAACTTAGGCAGAAATATCTTCAAGAAACCCTTTTGTTCAAACCAAGGGGAGTTGCCCGATTTAAAGGTAATGTCTTCTCTTATGTCCTTTTATTTTATTTTGCTTATACAACCCCCTAAAATCTTTTTATTCCTTTATTTTGTAACAAAAAAAGTATCTTCAATATACTAGGATGTTGTTATGATAATTATTTGAGCTACACTTACACACACCTCTATCTAATAGGTGAAGAACATACTGTTTCTGTGGATGGCGAACTACTGCCTCACGAAAGGATGATTGTTCAATTATCTCCTACCGCATCTCATGGTTTCCAATAAGATGTAACTATATTTATATATGGTATATATTAGGTTTATTTTTTACTTATTTTTATGTATTTTTCATTTATGTCAAACCTTTATGGTTTCCGTAATGGATAAATGTGATAATTGCATTTTAGGAAGTGCGGACTACCGCCCCCTCGAAGTGATTTGAATCATTAATGATATATGTGGGACATATAAAGGAAGGATTTAATGATATTATATATGATATTATACTGGAATTATAATATAATTTATATCATTTTTATTTCATTCCATTAAATACAAAATAGAAATGAAAGTAGCGTTCATGCGTATGTACGACTTACCGTCTCCATGAATGGTGTATTTCATTTCTTACCTCTAAATGTTATGTAATATTATAAATGAATGTATATACTGGATATATATGATATATATGATATCTAAATCATGAATATAATTCTGTAGATAATGGATATTTTACCACATGAACAACTTGTAATTATAAGAAGTTTATTTTTGACTCAAGTACCAAAGATCTAAAAAACAACTGTTATTAACTTAAATGATTACATAATGTTCATAACATGGTAATAAGTGATATAAAAGGAATAATGAACTTGGAAAATGTTCTCAAGGAAGTAGAAATTAACTCTAGTTTATTATTCTGGAGATTAAAGAACGATTGAGTCAAGTCGGACACGAGGTAAGGGACTTCGTCTCAATCTATTTTCATTGAGGCATATTTTGTTTTATACACAAATTTATTTTATACGGTGTATAAAACCCTTTGACTTTGAATTTTATTCAAAAATAATCTTTTCTCTACAAAGCATTTTACTAAATGACAAAAATTATGTTTCTTTTTAACATACGCGGTGACAACGACCTTTCCGCCACTGTGAGTATAATTTGATCTTTAGATTCCTTAAAAAGACGTAATGTTTTTAAAAGGAAAATAAATACCATATACTCATTTATATATTTTGGTATTGGAAATGGTTTTGATAATGGATTTGATATGTCAATATATTGTGATTGAATTGTGGAAATGTTTTCTTTCCTTTATTTTTTTGTATGTGTTATGATTTTATAATGGAACTTGGACATTTGACGGGTGGTTACGTGATAAACAAAATGATGGGTGGTGCCATAAAAACTAGGACGAGTGGTTACATTATAACCTCCAATGAATTGGGTATGGGAGTTAGTCATATTACTATTCCATTTAGTGATATGTATGGAAGTCGACCTTATGGTTATTCCATTTAAGTATGTTTATGTCCCAAGTTACCTTTATATGTTATGTGTTCTTTATATGCGTTTTATGGTAATCTTTTGGTTACAAAAGGGTAAGAAATTATCTTTTATTTAGTGAAAAGTATTTACTACATCATAATGGTGAAAAGTATTACTTATGATAAATTATTCATGGTTTACTTGTTATTTTAAAAAACTAACAGTTTTCCTTCTTTGTGTATCCCTTACTGAGATTTTTATGCTCATCCCAAGTTTTTGAAATGTTTTTCTCAGGACATAAAGTGGAATAGGGTCAAAGATGAGATCAAGGAAAAGTCTTGCTGTCTAAAACATGGAACTAGACATGACTCTTTCAAAGAGTTTTTATTTTTTGAAAAAAATGGAAACTGAGTAGAAGTGTGTACTTTGTAACTTTTGAGATGTAATAGTTATGACTTAATTCTATAAAACTCTAAACCTGAAAAGATACTCAATGTGAATTATTCATTTAATTCAAGATCAAGTAATGTTTTATGGCTAGGCCCTTATAGTTGTTATCAGAGGTTGGTTTAGAAAACTTTTTGAGTTAGGATATTGTTAAATTCATGTCCATAAATTAATTTATGGTATGATTGAAATGATATAGAATTTCAAGATTACCATGTTGCTTCGCCTAAGATATTTCTACGTTCAGAATGGTTTTACACAGTGGAAATAGGGTAGCTATGTTGGAATGACATCAGGAGGAAACCAAACTTCCAAATCAGCAACCTGAGACGGTCGGAATCGTAACTGAACAGTTTGTTGCAATGATGACAGAGTTAACTCAGGATATAATTATTGGTGGTATCCATACACAAGAACAACCAGATCAATCACAGAGGAACATGTCAGTAGTGGAGCATTTCATGAGGCAACATCCCCCATCATTCAGAGGATCATCAGACCCTATGCTAGTAGAAGGGTGGACTAAAGCACTGGAGAAGATTTTTGATGTCATGGGGTGTTCAAAACATCAAAAGGTTAGTCTCTCTGTTTACCGTTTTGAAAGAGAAGCTGATCAGTGGTGGTCGATGGTGAAAAATATCAGGGATAGTGAGGAGATTTATGATCTTGACTGGGATGAATTCAAAGGTATGTTTCTTGAGAAATATTTTACTATGGTGGTTCATCTTAAGATAGAAAAAAAATTCCTAGAATTGAGGTAAGAGGATGACTCAGTGGGTTCTTATCAGGAAAAGTTCACTCGACTGGCATGGTATGCTCCAAATTTCATACGATATCTTGATAGTAAAATAAACCGTTTTACTCAGGGTTAAAGCCAAAGTATCGAAGGCTTTTAGCTTCTCATGAGTTCAAAAGTTATGAAAAACTTGTTCAATGTGCAGAGAAGGTGGAAATGGAGTTTTCCATTGATCATGTGTTCTTTGCCAAACAATAGATTAAGAGGTCCAGTTAGCAGGAAAAGGGAAATAAATCATCAAAGAATTGTGGAGGTAATACAACCAAATTTCCATCTCATGAGAAGTGTGGTAAAATGCATCCTGGAGAATATTTATCCAAGTCTAGAAATTCCTTCTGGTGTGGTAAGTCTGGTCATATTACTCATAACTGTAATGAGAATGATCAAGTATGAAATGAAAAGCCAGCGATAAGATGTTTTAAGTGTAATGAAATGGGACATTATAAAAATGAGTGTCTAAAGAAGAACTAAACTGAGGGAGAGAATCCAGACTACAAGCAGAAAGGGGTGGTGAAATACTTTGCAACTACTTCAGCAGATGTTGGGCCATCGAATGAAGTAGTATCAATTACACTGTTTGTTTGTTCATATTATACCAACGTGTTGTTTGATTCAGGGTCTACACATTCTTTCATTTCTGAGAAGTTTTCTAGTAAATTGGGAATTCTATCTCAATATATAAATCTTGAAATTATGGTAAAAACACCCAAAGGAAATGTTGAGACAAAAAGGAATCATAAGAACCTTTCTGTCCTTGTGTGCGGAAAGAATATACCTTCAAACCTTATTGTTTTGCATCTAGTAGAGTTTGATGTTATTTTGGGCATGGATTGGCTTTATGTTTATCATGCTAATATTGACTACATAGATAAAGTGGTTTCTTTTCAGAAATATTTTCAATTTGTGTATAAGAATGAACCCTTACTTTTGATAACATATTAGGAAGCTGAGAAAATAGTAAATGAAGGAAATGAATGTTACCTTGCACATATTGTTGAAAAAAAAGGAATTGTTCAGATTAATGATGTTCCAGTGGTAAATGAGTATCTTAATGTTTTTCATGATGAGTTTCCTGGTATTAAACCTGATTGGGAAGTTGAATTTACTATTGACTTAGTTCCTGATTCAAAGATAATTTCAAAACCCTCTTATCGAATGGCTCAATTTGAAATTTTAGAGTTAAAGAAGAAATTACAGGAGTT
Source organism: Viscum album (assembly GCA_963277665.1). Lineage (NCBI taxonomy): Eukaryota > Viridiplantae > Streptophyta > Magnoliopsida > Santalales > Viscaceae > Viscum > Viscum album. The sequence continues at coordinate 1,495,638,368 of OY728159.1, forward strand.
ATTAGATAAAGGTTTCATTTGACCTAGCACATCACCATGGGGTGCTCCAGTCTTGTTTGTTAAAAAGAAAGAAGGTTCAATGAGACTTTTCATTGATTATAGATCATTGAATAACATCACTATTAAGAACAAGTATCCTTTGCCTCATATCGATGATTTGTTTGATCAGCTCCAGGGAGCTCAGAATTTTTCGAAGATTGACTTGAGGTCGGGGTACCATCAGTTTAAAGTAAAAGAATCAGACGTTCTAGAGACCACTTTTTGTACTAGATATGAACATTATGAATTTATAGTTATTACTTTTGGGTTAACCAATTCACCTGCTGTATTCATGGACCTTATGAATGGAATTTTCCATGAGTTCTTGGATAAGTTTGTGGTTGTTTTCATTGATGATATTTTGGTGTTTTTTAAAAGTAAAGAGGAGCATGAAAGTCATTTAAAGGTTATCTTGAAAACCTTAAATGAAAAGAAACTGTATGGAAAATTCAGAAATTGTGAGTTTTGGTTACAAAAAATTTCTTTCTTTGGTCACATTGTTTAAAAAAATGGCATAACTGTTGATCCTGGTAAAACAAAAGTTGTTGAAGAATGGAAAAGACCTAAAAATATAACCAAGATCCATAGTTTTCTTGGTTTTGTAGGTTATTATTGGAGTTTTGTTGAGAATTTTGCACGATTATCTAGTCCAATGACTAAGTTAACTCTAAAAGGTGTTAAGTTCATCTGGACATAAGAATGTGATGATTGTTTTCAGGAATTGAAAAGAAGATTGGTGAATGCTCCAGTTTTGGAACTTTCTTCCAGAAATGGTGAGTTTGTTATCTACAGTGATGCTTCACCGAAAGGAATTAGTTGTGTCCTTATGCAAAATGATCAGGTAATTGCTTATGCTTCATGTCAGTAGAAATATCATGAGTTAAATTACCTAACACATGATTTGAAATTAGCTGTTATTGTTTTTGATTTTAAAATTTGGTGGTATCATTTGTATGGAGTAAAGTGTGAAATATATACTGATCACAAAATTTTAAAGTATATATTCACTCATAAATAATTTAACATGAGATAGGGGAGATGGCTGGAATTAATCAAGGATTACTAATGTACAATTAATTACCATTCGAGAAAAGAAAATTTAGTGGCTGATGCTTTGAGTCGAAAAAGTAATGCTTCATTAACCATGCTACGTTTGGAACGAGATCCTTTGGTTTTTGATTTGATGAAATTTGGAATAGAATTTTTTGGTGTAGGAATTTCTCCCATTTTGTTTCAGGTGTCAGTGGGATCATCTCTATCAGACCGAATTAAGCAAGCGCAGAAGAAGGATAGTGGGTTGCAGAAAAAGGTAGAGCTGGTTCAGAAGGGTATGTTGCCTAAATTTAACATTGATAATGATCTTGTTTTGAGGTTTGGGAAGAGATTATGTGTGAATTGTGATTCACAGTTGAAGAATGAGTTGTTATGTGAGGCTCATAGTTCCCCATTTTCGGTTCATCCTGGAATTACTAAGATGTACAAAGATATTCAGGAGTATTACTGGTGGGATGGAATAAAAATAGATATTTCTAATTTAACTATGAAGTGTTTGAATTGTCAGCGGGTTAAAGAAGAGTGAAAATTACCAAAAGGGATGCTTAAGTCTTTACCGGTTCTAGAGTGGAAATGGGAAAATATATCCATGGACTTCGTTGTGGGATTACCAAATACATCTCGAGGTATTAATGCAATCTGGGTTATTATTGATCGATTGACTAAATCTACTCATTTCCTTCCTATTCGAGATACTTTCTATCTAGATCAACTATCTCAGTTGTATGTTAAAGAGATAGTCAAGTTACATGGAGTTTACCTCTCCATTCTATCTAATCATGATCCCAGGTTTACTTCGAACTTTTGAAAAGGCCTTCAGAAGTCGTTGGGTACTGAATTAAATTTTAGTACAACTTTTCATCCTCAATCAGATCACTACTACAAACACGGCCTTTATCAGCGCTAAAAATGGACTTGATCAGCACTAGAAAAGCGATGATAAAGCCAGCGTAGATAAGGGGGGGGGGGGGGGTCCCCTTTATCAGTGCTCTGAAAAGCACTGATATAGGACCCCTTTATGAGCGCTAAAAAAAGAACTGATAAAAGGGGTCTTTTATCAGCGCTAAAAAAAGCGCTGATAAAAGTACCCCTTTATCAGAGCTTTTTTTAGCGCTGATAAAGGGGTCCTATATCAGCACTTCCTTTATCAGTGATTTAGTTTTAGCACTGATAAAGGACCATTTTATCAGTGTTTTTAAAAAAGTGCTGATAAAAGTTAAAAAAATTAAAAAATTATAAAAAATTATAAAAAAATTTAAAAAAAATTAAAAAATACATCGAATCGAGTGGGATTTTATAGCGCTTGAGCCCCCCATTTTACAGTGTTTTTTTGCCCCTGTACATCACCCCACACACCCCACGCACCCCCTTCACCCTTTAACAGCGCTTGCTGCTATATTCCCCCATGCGCGCGCGCCCCTGCCTCCCACAGGATTTGAACTCGAGACCTCCCCCCTGCGCGCCTAAGACTTTACCACTACTCTATTTTGATTTATCTTCCAATTCATGATATCTCTCTCTATATATATATAGTTATATTTATTCGTATAGTAATATATATTTATATTAATATATATTTATAGTTATTAGATTATAATATATATAGTTATATTATAATATATATATATAGTTATATTAGAATATATATATAGTTATATTAATATATATATATAGTAATATTAATATATATATATAGTGATATTAATATATATCTATATCTATATATATATATTTAGTTATATTTATTCGTATAGTAATATATATTTATATTAATATATATAGTTATATTAACATATATATAGTTATATGAATATATATATATAGTTATATTAATATATATATTTATAGTAATACTAATATATATATATGTAGTTATATTAATATATATATAGTTATTAGATTAATACATATATATATATATAGTTAGATTAATATATATATATAGTTAGATTAATATATAGGTATATAAATATTCATATATTGGTATTTTAAATAAAATGGATATTAGTTATTATTTAGATAAAGCTAATATATTTTATATGTAAATATGTTTAATTATTTATTTAAAAAATTTATTTTTTAGGTGCGAATATATAAAAAATATGTATATATAGTTATATATTTGATTATAAATAGCAGTTCATTATAAAAAAAGATGAAATTTCAAAAACATAATATCAATATGAATGTAATTCCTTGAAATAAATTCAGTCCCCGCCAAAAAAAGCCAATAATACCCCCTTAAACGAGTTTGAAAATCCACAAAATGTTAAAAAATCTGGGTACCCCGACAAAAAACTCAGTTTTGGAGGTCTTCTAGGCCTCTTTTGGCCTCGAAAAACGTTTGACAGGGGTTCCGGCAGGTCACAGCGACGTAGAGCTCATCACAGTCTTCGATTTGATATGTGGTAGAGCTCAAACGGACACCCAGATCAAAAGTTATGGCCGTTTGAAGTTTGAGTTGCGTTTTCAACATATTTTGGATCTTTTTTTAATTTTTTTTTAATTTTTTTAGTCCTCAAATTGTTATTAAATGACTATTACTCCATAATGATTATCAAATTATTAATTAAAAATATTTTTTAATTTTTTAAGAAGTCATTTTCACTAAATATATTATATATTAAGTATAATATGTGTAAATGTACATTTATACTTATCTAAAATATATTTAAAAAATATATATTATATTTATATAACAATATAACTATATTTATATATTAATATATTAATATATTAATATATTTTTTTTTATTTTTTTTGAAGCCGACCCTTTATCAGTGCTTTTAAAAAAAGCACTGATAAAGGCCCCCCCTTTATCAGCACTTTTTCGTTAGCGCTGATAAAGGGGGGCGCTGCGAAAAACTGTTTTTGTGGTAGTGGATGGGTAGTCAGAATGAACAATTCAGACCTTGGAGGATATGTTACATGTATGCACGATGGATTATCAGGGAAGTTGGGACCAACATCTTTCTTTGGTTGAATTTTCTTATAATAATAGTTTTCATTTCAGTATACAGATGGCTCCGTTTGAGGCATTATATGGGAAGCAGTGTTGAACTCCAGCTTTTTGGGATGAAGTAGGTGAAAGGAAGCTGATGGGACGAGAATTGGTGGAAGAGATGGCAGTGAAAGTTCAGTTGATTTAGAAGCACATGAGGACAGCTCAGAGAAGACAGAAAAGTTATGCAGATAACTGGAGGAAGGATCTTTCTTTTGAGGTAGGTGATCATTTTTTTCTCAAAGTATCTCCATGGAAAAGTGTGATGTATTTTGGCAAGAAAAGAAAACTAAGTATAAGGTTCATTGGACCTTATGAAATCCTGGAGAAAGTTGGATCAGTTTCATACAGAGTGTAATTACCTCCAAGTTTGTCCCAGGTACATAATTTATTTTCATGTTTCAATGTTAAGGAAGTAAATGCCAGATCCATCTCATGTTTTGAGTCCATAGGTAGTTCAGCTGGAAGAGAATATATCTTATGGGGAACAACCGGTCCAGATTATTGACCACATAGATCAAGTGTTGCGGAATAATGTTATTTATCAAGTAAAGGTTCTGTGAAAAAACCATATAGTTTAAGAGGCAACATGGGAATTTGAGAATGCAATGAGTGATAAATACCCCCACTTATTCGATAAGTAAATAAATTGCGGGGATGCAATTTACTATTGGGGGAAAGGATGAAACATCCCAAGTAAGTAAGGAATAATATATTTTCATATCTATGTCTATTTATAAATTAGATAGTGTTTTAGAGGCTTAAAATGATAATAAATCCAATCTTAAGCATAGAATATTTTAATATTTTTAAAAGATTGTTTTACCGCCTTTTGATGGAAAACCATTTTTAAATCTAACTTTTGACAATTTTATAAGCTATATTTTTCAAAATAAACTTATTCTTTATAATTGGGACATTGAAATTTACTTTGGATAATTTTTTGGTATTTTTCTGACAATGTTCATTTTTTAATGAATAATGAAAAATACTACATTTTACTTCAAAACTACTTTTTCATATAATTTAATTATGTTGTTAGATTATCTTTTTAATTGGTTTTAAAGTGTAATTAGAATATATTTTTACCCTTTAATCCAATGGTGGTCATTATAATTAATTTCACTTTTAAATTGGATATAAACAATTGTCAATATTTTGATAGATATTGTTTCTTAAAAACATGCTATTTGTTTTGACAATGGGAATTATTTTTAAATTAATTACTGCAATTTCTATGTTTAGAATTTGGTAAAATGGATTCCATATTTGGAATCAGAAGGTCCAAATTAGTTAATTAAGACTCTTTTGTTTTTGGACATTATGAATAGTTATGACGACAATTATCTTTAATTATCGTGATTAATTAGTAATCAGGTAGTAAGGGTAATAAAATAATATCATAATTATATAAAACGACCCAAAATTGTGTCAAAATCATTTTTTTAAGTCATGGACGACTATTGGATAAATTTTTCCAACTTTGGGACCCCATGGAATCACTTTTGTGTGATAGTGACCTTTTATTATATTATTTTTAAAGAAAGGAAAATATAACCAAAGTATGTATCCCCTAAGTAAAATGATTTTAGTTTTGTTTATATAAATGATATATTAGACTATAAATAGTAATTGGAAAGATAAAAAGATTTCCTACATCATTTTATTTTTTTTATAATTTTTAGACATTAAATAAATAAATTTATTTATGACACCATGATGATGTAGTGATTACCTCATTAATGAACGATTTAAATAAAATGAAAAGATAAGGTAAAATCTAATACTTAAACTTGTATAAAACCTATTGGATGAATGTATTTTGAACCCTTATCATCTTATACTTGAAATATATCATTTTGGGACCTTTCAAATTCCAAAAAGCATTTTATAATAAAGTAACATTTCAAGACTTTCCAAAAGTAACCCTCCTCCCTCTTATAAAAGGCCCCACCTGTACCCCCTTAACCGCACATCTCAAGCCATTGGATCGTCCAAAACCTAACACTACTGAAAAAATGACCTATACCCACGGTTCAAAACCGTGGGTATAGCCCCCAAAACCATGGGTATAACCTATACCCATGGTTTTGGGAACAGTGAGCTGGAAAGGCGTCGGTATAGGGGTCTCAACCTATACCCACGGTTTTGCTGAACCATGGGTATAGGCTTATCAAAGCGTAGAGAACGCTGTCCAACATGGCACACAGCAGTCCCCACAGTTTTCAAACCGTGGGGTATTAAAATTCAAAAAATAGGCGCTGTAGGGTTTTGAACCCGCCCCTCACACACCGCTTCACGTCGACACCTGACCAACTGACCTATGAATTTTATTTGTTTTATAGACATATATTTGCCAATATATATTAATAAAATCCACGTGCGGTTTCAAAAAATGCAGAGTGTGGGAATCAAACCCGGGGCTGTCGATAAGAGCCACTGCCGCGCCTGCACAAGGGACTAACCAACCTAGAATTCTTATTGGTTATATAAATATACATCTATGTATATATATTAATATAATGCGTGTTTTGAAAAATGTAAATGGCGGAATTCGAACTCGCTACCTACCGTAGGCGCGGAAGACGGTTTTGCAACTAATCTGCCGATTTTTTGAAACTATTTATCTATATTTACCTAAATATATTAATATAAACCGTGAATAAATTCCCTCCTGCCAAATTTTTTCCATGTCCCGCCAAATTTTTTTCCCCGCCAAAGCTATACCCACGGTTCTGGAGAACCGTGGGTATAGGTCTTAAAAGAAAAAAGCCCAATACCCACGGTTTTAATGAACCGTCGGTATAGGTTTTTGGAAAATACCCTATACCCACAGTTTTCTCCAAAACCATGGGTATAGGTCTTAAAAGAAAACTATACCCACAGTTTTTGGCACAACCATGGGTATAGGTTCACATACTATCCCTATACCCACGGTTTTTTTCAAAACCGTGTGTATAGACCTATTTTCCAGTAGTGTAATCATATTATCTATACACATCCCTCTATTCATCCTAGAAGCCTTATCTTAGGCAGAAATCTCTTCAAGAAACCCTTTTGGTTCAAACCAAGGGGAGTTACATGATTTAAGGTAATGTCTTCTCTTATGTCCTTTTGTTTTATTTTGCTTCTTCAACTCCCTGAACTATTTTTATTCCTTTATTTTTTTTAACAAAAATATTATCTTCAATATACTAGGTTGTTTTTATAAGAAGTATTCGAGCTAAAATTACACACACCTTCATTTAATGGGTGAAGAACATACAGTTTCTGTGGACCGCGAACTACTGCCTCACGAAATGATGATTGTTCAATTATCTTTTACCACCTCTCATGGTGGCCATTAAGATGTCACTGTATTTATATATGGTATATATATTATTTTTATGTTTTTATTATGTTTCTTTATTTTTCATTTATGGTATACCTTTATGGTTTCCATAATGGATAAACGTGATAATTTCATTTTAGGAAGTGCGGACTAACACCCCCTCAAAGTGATTTGAATAGTTAATGCCATATGTGGGACATATAAAGGATGGAGTTAATGATATTATATATGATATTATAATGGAATTATAATATACCTTTATATCATTGTGATTTCATTCCATTAAATATGAAATATAAATGAAAGTAGCATTCATGCGTATGTACGGCTTACCGTCTCCATGAATGATGCATTTCATTTCTTACTTCTAAATGTTATGTAATATTATAAATGCATGTATATAATGGATATATATGATATATATGATATCTAAATCATGAATATAATTCTGGAGATAATGGATATTTTACCACATGAACAACTTGTAATTATAAGAAGTTTATTTTTGACTCAAGTACCAAAGATCGACAAAATGACCATTATTAACTTAAATGATTACATAATGTTCCTAACATGTTAATAAGTGATATAAAAGGAATAATGAACTTGGAAAAGTTTCTTAAGAAAGTATAAATTATCTCTAGTTTATTATTCAGGAGATTAAAGAACGATCGAGTCAAGTCGTACATGAGGTAAGGGACTTCGTCTCAATCTCCTTTCATTGAGGCATATTTTGTTTTATACACTACTTTCTTTTATATGGTGTATAAACCCCTTTGACTTTTACTTTTATTGAAAATGAATCTTTTCTCTACGAAGCATTTTACTAAACGACAAAAAGCATGTTTCTTTTTATTGTACACGGTGACAACGACCTTTCCACCGCCGTGAGTATAATTTGATCTTTAGCTTCCTTAACAAGCCGTAATGTTTTTAAAAGGAAAATAAATACCATATACTCATTTATATATTTTGGTATTGAAAATGGTTTTAATAATGGATTTGATATGTCAATATATTGTTATTAAAATGTGGAAATGTTTTCTTTCCTTTATTTTTTTTGTATGTGTTACGATTTTATAATGGTACTTGGACATTTAACTGGTGGTTACGTGATAAACCAAATGACGGGTGGTGCCATGAAAACCAGGACGAGTGGTTACATTATAACCTCAAATTCATTGGGTATGGGAGTCAGTCGTATGGCTATTACATTTAGTGATTTGTGTGGAAGTCGACTGTATGGTTATTCCATTTAAGTATGTTTATGTCCCAAGTTACCTTTATATGTTATGTGTTCTTTATATGGGTTTTATGATAATATTTTGGTTACAAAAGGGTAAGCAATTATCTTTTATTTAGTGTAGAGTATTTACTAATTCATAAAGGTAAAAATTATTACTTATGATAAAGTATTCATGGTTTACTTGTTGTTTTAAAAAACTATCAGTTTTCATTCTTTGTGTATCCCTTATTGAGTTTTTTATGTTCATCCAAAGTTTTTGAAATTTTTTTCTCAGGACATAAAGTGGAATATGGTCAAAGATGAGATTAAGGAAAAGTCATGTTGTCTAAAACATGGAACTAGACATGAATCTTTCAAAGAGTTTTTATTTTTTGAAAAAAATGGAAACTGAGTAGAAGTGTCTACTTTGTAACTTTTGAGATGTAATAGTTATGACCTAATTCTCTAAAACTCTAAACCTGAAAAGATCCTCAATGTGAAATATTCATTTAATTAAAGATCAAGTAATGTTTTAAGGCTAGGTCCTTATATTCTTACATGTCAAAAATGACTTTTGGATCATCTCCCTAAAGTGTCAAAACAATATGAATGCATTTTCTTGGTTTTGAGTAGGTCAAAAATCCTTTTTAGTCAAATTGATGTCATTTTTAAATAAAAATACGCACTTGGAGTCATAATGGTCATACCGTGCATTGAATTGATGTACGAATTATTCCTACATGTTTAAAATGAATTATGGATCATTTTAATAAAGTATCAAAATAATTTTAATTCATTTCCTCAATTTTGAGTAAGTCAATTAATTTTTACTAAAATGTCATTTTAAACTAGAAACATGCACTTTGACCTATACCAATCACATCATGTATCATTTTGACATGATACTAATTACCACATGTCAAAAAATGACTTATGAATATATTTAATAAATTATCAACAAAATCCCATGGCATTTGCTTTATTTTTAGTGAGTGACACTTTTTGAACTAAACTGTCGATTTTAAACTGATAACGGGCACATTGAGTCCCAATGGTCAAACTATGCATCAAATTGAGGTTCTAATGATTCCTACACATCCTAATGACTTATTCATTGTTTCCTAAAAGTATCAAAATAATAATAATATTTTTTCATTGTTATGAGTATGTTATTTTTTTCTTTTTACTAAAATTAATGTCAATTTTAAATAAAAAGAAACACTGGAATTATACCGATCACACCATGTATCATATTTAGGTGTGGTTGATTCCTAAATGTCCCAAAGTCTAAAAAAAAAATAAAAAAAAATTCCAATGTAACCAAATTTCTATTTTATTTCTATATTGAGCTTCCAAAATTGAATATTGACTTGATGTTCTTAGCTGAAAAATATTTCTTGTTGTTGAAAGTTAGAAGAGAAGAAAAATATCATATGCCCATTATATCATGAGAAGTGACCAAAATGGGAATGTGAACTTCATATACTCTACTGAATTTCAAAAATGAGAAATGTTTTTTATATGAAAACATCAAATTAATATCTAGTGTTTGCAGTTCGATAAGGAAAGACAATAAAAATAGAAAACATGGTTATATTTATTAGAAAGAATCATTTTATCTCTTTTGTGGATTATTGTAGATAGTTGAAAGAAAAATATCACTTCAAAAAAGATATATGAAAAAACTAAATAAGTATTAGATAAAAATGATAAGGAAATTAACCTAAAAATAGTAGATAAAATGATGAAAAAATTAATTAAACAAGTATTAGAAATTCACCTTTTACTGATGGTTGGATGCATTTTTGACGCATTTACTTATTCTCATTATATCAATTGTAGGATCAAAGTACAATATATCATGAGTATTAGAAGATTCAAACAAACCACCCCAACTTGAACAAAATAATACACTTGTACAAGAAAATAATTATTATATGAGTAATACTAAAAAGAAATAAATTAAACATAAATATGAAATAATATATTAATTCTATAGACAATGATATCACTGTGATAACATTTTTAAAAGAAGAAATTTATACATGGTAGTGAAAAATTGATCATATTAGATAATGAGACAATTAAAAACTAACTAAAAACTGGTGGGTTGAGATATTTTTATGATGAAAATATAAAATTTATATATATAGTTTTTACTAATTAGAATGAAGAGATTGTTAATAATTAAAATAATGATGAAACATTAGAGGAAATTAATATTGAATTGAGTAGCATATGGGGGAGAACACAAGGTTGAGGTAGACTCAAAATAAGATATTGATGGTGTGGAAAATGAAGAGGGATTATCAACAGTAAGAAATATAACCAAGGATAAAATAAATGAATAAAATTTTATTGGTGATCAAACATTTTTAGTGAAAGCTTGAATGAGTAAGACTCTATAAAAAACCTCATTTTTCCCAATAAGATCCTAAATCGTTTGGAGAGGCATGAAAATGATGATAATTGGATCAAATCTATGTATGAGGAGCTTGATCCAAATAAGAAAAATGTGACATGAGAAATTATTCCAAGGATGGAGGACAAAAATGTTATCAGAACCAAGTGGGTATTTAGTAATATACTCATTGACTTTGGAAAAGTGTCTCAAAATAAGGAATGGATAGCGTGCAAAGGAAACTCTTATATCAAAGGAATTTATATTTATGATAAATTTACTCTCCCATTGCCCAGTTGGAAACTATTTTATTTTTTGGCTATTTCAGTGAAAATGTAATTAAAAGTATACCAAATGGATGTCAAATCTATACCCCTAAATGGAGTTATTAAGGGGGAGTATGTACTGAGAAATAAGATGAGTCTATTATGGATGAAAATGAGAGAAAAGGTGTTCCATTTAAATAATTCTTTGTTTAAGATAATGAAATCACCGAGGACCTGGTATTTAAGGTTGGATCAATACCTAATAAAGTTTTGTTTTTAGTGAGGTAGAGTTGATCACAACCTCTACATCAAGAAGGATAATTATAAAAGGATGTTGGTACACATATATGTTCAAGAAATAATATTTTATGATTGAAAAAAGAACAATATAAATTTTGTGTTTGGATCATATGAGGAATGATATTGAGATTTCTATGATTGGTAAAACATTCTCCTTGGTTTATAGTCAAATCAAGGAAATCATAAGACATTAATTTCTCAATAAAAATACGAAAAATAGGTTCCCAAGTGATCTTAAATGGAATATTCTAAACCAATGACAACATCGACTGCTATATGGATGAAATTTTCAAAATTTTCTGATTGAAAAGAGGTAGATGTCATGAAATATAGGTATTGGAAGCCTATTATACCTTAAAAAAACATGAATAATAAATCAAGTGCATGCATAATAAGATAATGTCATAAAGGAATGATTCATTTAAAACACATACATATACATGAATAATAAAACTAGTGCCTGCATGTTATGTTATGAGTTAAGATGATGGCCATATCTTATATTACAAATGACATTCATGATTTTATGTGAATTTTTAACACATGAAATGATAGTTTTAATTATTTAAAACATAATATCAATAATAAACATCAAAAGATAACAACTTTTATTTATTTTAGATTCATAAAATTATAACTTTTCTTGTTTGAAATATAAATATATATTTTGTTAAAATGAAATCCACTTAACAATAATAAGAAAAACTTTCTTATTGTTTTATATTATATTTTAAAAATAGAAATACTTGAATGAATATAAAACATGATTTAAAAATTTTAATAAATTGAAAATAATTTCATATACATATATATACATAATATAAATATACATATAAATGATATTTTAGTTATTATTAAAAAATATAAGTCTTTACATTATGAAAAAAATCCCTTCCAATAAAGTAATCTGAATAAATAACTAATCAAATATAATTATTATAATTCGAATGAAATATAAATTTTATAAGAAAAATTCTTAGAATAAAAATTTTACATATGAAAATATATTCCATTCCAAAAAAATAAATAATGTTAAAATAAATAAACAATTAATCTCTTTCAAATATTATAATTCTAAAAAAATAACATCTTTAAAATAAATCCTTAGAATAAAAATAAATTCCCTGAATATTAAAATCTGAACAAAAAAATAAAATGGATAATCTCCTTTATTTGATTGCATATTATTTCTTCTTCTTATTCTTGGTAGAAAAAATTAGTAGAAAAACTCACTCTCTATCATTGATATTTGTGTGAAGCATACCAGTAAGATAAAATCAAGACATGAAAAAATTAAAAGAATGAGGAAGGACAATCCAAATCATTGAGAAAGACTCCAATTTATATCCTACTGATAAAAAATGGATTATTTTTTATTCATTTATTCAGCATGTAGTTTACCAAGAAAGAAATTATTAGGTCCACTTATATGCATTTTTTTGATGTTTAAAAAAATTGAAACAAATAATAAAATGACATAGAGATCAAAAAAAATAAAAATATCGATTGAAAGTGTAAATATTTTCTACTTTGTTATAATCTAAACAACAAAGGGTTTTTCAAGAAGCTTGGACCTCATTAAAAATAAAAAACAATGAATTTTGGGTTTTCTTATTATAGGATAGTGCAACTGGACTTGTTGAGATACACAGATGTGTTATGAGAAGGTTCAGTGGATAACTGAGAGAAATTAGAGATATCAAAAAAACTGTATTTTGTTTGAGCCTTGGTTTTGTTCAACCCTTGAATCGTTCAAGCCTTGGATTCGAGCCTCAAAACAGTTGGATCCTTGATTCTAGATTAGATTTGAGCTTGGATTCGACAACGAGGAGTGCCAGTATTATGTCATTTCCACAGAGAGCTTTGGATATCTCAAACTGGTTCATGATGGTTAGGGTTCTTAAAAATAGATTGTGACAATTTTATTAGTGCTTTCAAAAAAGCACTAATAAAGATACCTTTTATCAGTGCTAAGTTAATAAGTGTGGGTAAATCTATATTTTTACCATTACTAAAAAATCACTAATAAATACTTATAATACCTTTTTACAAAATAATAATATATTTTTTAAAAAGTATAATTATTATATATAATTATAATACTTATAATAATATTTTTTATAAAATACATTTTTATAATTCTTTGAATATATAATTATTTATTTATAATTATATAAATACTTTTAAAAAATATTTATATCATTTTATATATTTATATATTTATATATATAGTTAATATATTCATTATTTAAAAAAAATTTATTATAATTTTATAATTATTTATTTATAATTATATAAGTACTTTTTAAAAAAATATTATTTATTTATTTATAATTATAAATGTATAAAATTAGTAAATATACATTTATAAATATATTTATTTATAAATATATTTATTCAAATGTATTATTAACATTATTACTGAATATTTAATCTTAAGTGCATGCATGTTAAAAATGATTAAAATTGATTACATAAAAATGAGTTCAATATTGAAAAATTAGATATATTTGATTAATATAAATCATTAAAAATGGATATATATTTAAATAAAGATGAATACACATTGAAAATATTAAAACATAGTAAATAAATAAATAAATAAATATAATAAATAATATAAATTAATTAAATTCCTAAAAAAATATCTCTCTGTGTGTATATATATATATATAAATGAATTAATAATGTATATGAAAAATCAATATAATATGTTTGATCTACTTTAAATTGAAAAATCAAACGATATTTAATTATGTTTATTACTCGAAGATGGGTATGTGTTCTATGACATGTAATTGTATGCTCTTGTTTGTTATGCTTGCCTGCTGAACTTTTCCTTTATTTTAATAAACGGTCAGAGACTTTGTCTCTGGATAAGCTTTTCTGGTAGTCAGTTTTTTTAATTCATATTAATTTTTAATTATAAATCATTATTCACTAAATATATTACTACTTAATGTAAATCATAAATAATATTTTGTATTATATAAATAATATTTATATACATTCATATATATCTATATATTTAATATATATTATATATAAACATTATCAATAATTATTTAATTAATGAAATGTTTAATACTTTTCTCTATTTACTTATTTTTAATTTTTAATATTCTAATTTTTATTTTAATATATCTATTTATTTAATATACACTATTTATAATTTATATATAGTGTAATCAATTTATTCATTTTTATCAATAATTATTTAATTAATTTTTTTAATTTTATATTAATAAAATCATTTTTTATTTATTTAAATATTTAATTTTATTCATACTTTTATCAGTGCTAAAAAAGCACTAATAAATGATTCCTTTAGGGGTACTAAAAATAAAGCGCTTATAAAGTGTGTCCTTTATCAATGCTAAACATAAAGCGTTGATAATGGAAACCATTTATCAAATATAAAAAATATACCCTGATAAAGGTTTCTATTTGTCAACGCTAAAAAAATACACTGATAAAGGGTGCCTTTTATCACTGATAGAAAAATAAACCGCTGATAAAAGATACCCTTTATCAGCGCTGATAAAGGGTACCTTTATCCCCGCTTTTTTCTAGCACTGATAAAGGTCAGTGCCATTAATGGCCTATTTTGTAGTATTGAATCTTATGTATTATATTACATTTAAGAATTATATTTGATATCAGTATTCAAGAAAATGTTGAATATGATATTAGTATTGAAAAAGATGATACATATGATATATTAATTAAAGAATATATTATATATGAAGTATAATTCAAATTTTAGATATTTTCAAGGTATATTTTCCATTTATACTTTAATGGAGAATATTGATAAACTTTGAAGTAGTTATTTTTTAATTGTATGCCTTTTAGGAATAGTTTGACCAAGTATTTATGAGCTACTATTTATGGAAGAAAAATTCTCTAATTGCTATGAGAATTCCTACTTTCAAGGAGAATTCTTACTTTCAAAGAGATGACCGAGGATTATTTTTTCTTAATTAATTTTTGGATTAGACACACACACACACACACAAACACACACACACATATATATATTATATTGACATAAGAAAATAATAGATATAGAATATCAATCCTTCCCATGATATTGAACTCACAATATTTCTAATGCTACTATTCTGTCTACTTGTTTTATCTTCCATCAATGTTATTGAAAATTATATAATTCTAATTATGATTGAAATACTCAGAATAGAAAATAAAATTGAAACATTATTGATGTTATGTACTACCTTAAAGATCTAGATACAACTAAATATCTTTATAGATATACACTTTGGAGAAACATTTTTTTCCTTGAAGAAGATTCATCATTTTTTAGTTGTTGAGAAAACTATGAGTTATCAACCATAATTTCAAATATAAATCTTTCATATTTTCTTAATTAATTTTTTATACTAAGTGTAATAGATAGGCCTTATAAAATCCCTATGATAAAGATCCTTGTAAAATATCTTTTTGTAATTTGTAACATACTAAGTGGAATCTTATTACACTCAATTGTGAGATCACTTAGAAAAGGATCTTCATACAAAACACTAAAACTACATTAGGTATTTGTATAGTGGATTATATATTTTTTTTGAAAACTAAAAAACACTATAAATTTTTTTTTGTATTGTGTTCAGTTTTCATTATTTCCAATACAATATAAAATTTTAAAAAGGAATTAAGACTATGAGTTATTTTGAAGGAGGGAATTTTTTTTAAAAAGGTTAAATTTTTGAATGTTAAATTTTTGAATGTGAAATTAAAGGGCTCAATCAACACCCCCTTTTGATTCACCATAACACTAAAATTGGGATAAAAATTGGTATCTATGTAGAGATTTTAGTTCTTTACACTATTTAATTAAAGCATAACTATTTAATTTTTTTCACTAAGATGGTTGATCTTAGAAAATGAATGCTAATGGAAAGAACACATTATTTTAATTAAGATAATTATGACTTCTAAAAAGTCAAAATCATTATATATATAATAAATCTTGGTTTTAATGTTTTCATGAATGTGGTTAAACCTTACAAAGTACCTTTTAGGGAACATGAATTATGGAGTGATGATTAAGAGGTATATTTTTATTTAAATTAAAAAAATGTATACTATCATATTTTGATTAGAACAATATGAGTTTATATGGGTTTCTAAATGTGATACTTCTTATGGTATGTGGGAAAAATTGTTATTTGTTATTAAGGTACTGCAAATTTGAGATAGTTAAGGTAAATAATACTAAATTAATGTTTAACACTTTTATAATGTTTGATAGATAAATTATCACTCATATGAATGAGAGATTAACTAAGATAATAAATAATGTTACTTCTTTGGGAACTATAATAATAGAATAAGACCAATATTTTAAAGTTTTAAGAGTTATACCTGTTATATGGAGTGGAATATTTACTAAAATTTGGAATTATACACAAGTTAAAGATCCAAAATTAAAAAATATGATTGGATCTCTTAGAATACATGAAGTTGAAATTCATACTGAAGATAATGACCACAAGTTATAATCAATAAGGACAATGATTCATTCAAATTAACTACTTCAAATGATATGAAAAATGATAAATAATTGTTTTAGAGTCTTATAATGAAGAAGGATGAAGTAGTTCAAATTCTAGAGATGAAATTGCACAACTTTATGGACGATTCATTAATTTTTATAAGATGAGTAAGGGATTAATAAATGAATTTTAGAAGTTAGAAAATAATTATTGAAATTAAAAGGAATTGAGATTCTATGAAGGTAATAAGGTTATGAATATTAGGCATGAATACACTCAACTTAAAGACATGAAGAAATAAAAAAATATTCATATAAAATTAGACTATAATAGGAAAGGAAAATGTTCTTTGAAGGATACTTGGAGTGCATATGAATATTTTAGTGATGAATCAAATTAGAATAAAAAATATGAGAAATCAAAACATTAAGCCAATATATGTTTTATATATGAAATTGAAGAGGTTCAATCTTTCTACTCGACTATGTATAAATTTGAAAATTATTTTCTTAATAATATTATTGAGTATTTTTCCATACATAGAGATAAATTTGATTAATTAAATAAAAATATTAAATCTCTTATGAATTATTATGACCATGTTATTATTGAAGAAGACGCTCTGTCTAATTAGGTTATAAAATTAAAATCTAAATATTATGAACCTAAATCATAGTAAGCTATGCATGATTGTAGAATTAATGAATTGTTATCTGAAATTTATACCTTGAAATTAGTTGATAGTAAGTTTACTTAGGGTGAGGAATACCTCAATAATATTCTTGGAATTTAAAATAAAGATAAGTTTAAACTAGGGATTAGAAAAAATTTCATAATGATAGAATTTTATAGAAATCACTTTGTTTGTGGTTCAAATAGAATAAATTTCTTATATGTTGTTTGTTTTCACTATAGTATTTCTAGAAATTATTATAGTGACTAATGATTTAAGTTTCCTCAAATATGTGGTGTTAATAATGTCAAAATTTCTAATTATTTATGAAATTTAAAGGTTATAGTTTCTACGAGAAGCAAGAAAATTTTGTTACCTAAATCATTAATTGTTAATATTATCAGACACAAAAGTATATGGGTACCAAAAAATCATTTTGTTTGATATTTTTATAGGGAAGGATCCAGAAAAATTGTAATGATACATTTTATATGGATTGTTACTACTCAAGGTATATTGGTGTATATTTCTAAAATTTCTATTGTTTATTAAATATTGAAGGAAGTCATGTTAAATTTAAAGAAAATGCTAAATGGACATTTTTTACAGTTGGATATGTTCTTAATATATAATAAATACTCATCAATAAAGTATTATATATTAATGGTTTACCTCCTAATTTGATAAGTATTTCTAATTTTTTTATGATGGTAATTTAATTTATTTTTAAAATAATGTCGTTTAAATTTATAAGGATAAAGTCCATAGATTTAAAGAACCTAGAACTAAAAATTTCTATATGTAAGATCTTGATTATTTTCATAGAAAAAATATAATCTGTTTGAAAGATAAAATAAAATAATCTTTAATTTGGAATAAAAGAATTGTACATTTTAATGTTTATTCTTTATGTGAGTTGTTTAAGAAGAAATTGATTTCATATTTTCCTTACCTAAAGTTTGTTAAAAAGAGGTTATGTTATTTATTCCAAATGGGTAATAGACACAAATATTATTTTAAATTAATCAATTAGGTTTCTAATTATAAAACTTTATAACTTATCAATATGGATTTGGTTGGAATTTTTAGAACAAAAATAATTAGAGGAAAGTCTTTTTTTAGTCGATGTTTTTTATTGATTTACTTGAGTTTAATTTTTAAGGATTAAAAGTTAATATTGTGTTGTATTTATGAATTTTTTAAAAAAAATTCAGAAAGAAAAATATGCTAAAATTATTTCCTTGGGAAGTGACCATAGAGGAGAATTTGAGAGTAGCGAGTTTAGCTCATTTTCTTTCAAATCATGCTATTAAACAATTTTTTTGTCCCTAGAACACCTTGATAAAATACTATAATTGAAAGGATAAATACAATATTATATGGAATTTATAGAACTATGTTATTTTGATATAGTTTTCCTACTCATTTTTTGGCTGAGGATGTTAATATTGCTTACTATATCATAAATAGATTTCCAATAAGGATAACGAGCCCGTACCCAAGTGGTAAGGGTTCCTGCTTGGCATCCAAGAGACCCAGGTTCCAAACCGGGTGAAGGCGAATTTCTGGGTTACTATAGCAGTACCTTAGCAGTTATTGTTCGGTAATGTAGTAGCCGTAACTATTCACCCGATTTGGGCCTTCGGGCCACCGATTTTGGCCTACGGGTCTTAAGGGCCTTCGGGTAATCAAAGGCCTTCGGTCCACAGGGCCTTCGGGTCACAAAGACCATGGAGTATCCTAGTTCTCACATAATAGGCCCCAAAAGAGGTTCAGAGCAACAAAGAGTAGCAACCACTAGAAGCAGAGCTAACCGAATTGGAAGAATGAGAGGGTATGACAGCCGCCATTAGGACCAGGCACCGTACAACTTTGTACGGGGAAATTATAGCTGATCAGTAATGCAAGGTGGGGATCTAGGTGATCAATGACACAGAAGTTGGGGAGGGGAAGTTCAAGTGGGCTGGGCCTATGGGTCATGTATTGGGCATGGTATGCCTCTGGGCCTTTGGGTCATGCATTACGGGCCAGTCGGGCCTTGTTCCTTGGGCCTAAAGGTCATGTACAGGTTCCCCTTTCAACCCTTAAAAGTGGTATTATCCATAATAAAATAAAAAAAGAAGGTCTTTAGGCCATTTAGGCCCAATAAGGTCTATTTTTAAATAAAACACCCTATGAGTTAAGGAATAATATAAAAAAGTTATACAATTTAATGTTTTTAGATCCAAGGTTTATATTGTGAATAATAATAAAAATATTGGTAAATTTGATTCAAAGGATGATGAAGGAATATTTATTTATTATTCTACTAATTCTAAATATTACGAATTTTTAAAAAAAAATTCAAGGGTATTTGAATAATCAGTTCACATAATATTTTATGAAAGTGGCCCCTTTCCTCATAATAAAATGTATATCGTTAGAATTAATGATCCAATAAACAATTTGAGACATGGTATTCCCATAAATATTAAAATAAATGATGATGAATAACATGTTCATGTACAAAAAATATAGAATAGTTAAAAAATACATAAGTCAAGAGTGTGATACCTAGGAAACCTAGAATCTTGAAAGGATATACCTTATAAACTATTATTGATGGTCAAGATAAATATTTTATATCTAAAAGAAGTTTTGTAAATATTAATGAGTAAATTTATTTAATTTCTCATATTAGACCTAAAATCCTAGAAGAATCCTTGAGTAATGAATATTGGGTTTTTTTCTATGAAAAAAGAGTTATACCAAATTAAGAGAAAGGAGAAATTGGAATTCGGTGATAGAGCATATGAATAAGTTAGATGATCATGGATTGATCACTAGGAATACATATTTATTAGTGGATAAATGTTACAACTTTGAGGATGGTATAAATTCTGAAGATACATTCATAATTATTTCTAGGTTAGAAGACATTAGAATCTTCTTAGACTGTGTATCTTATATGAATTTTAATATTTTAAAAATGGATTTCAAATATTCTTTTTAAATTGTTTTATTTTGGAGGATGTTTATTTTTAAAAACCTCAAGGTTTTAAAATTATACTTTTTTCCAAATTCGATTTTCAAAATTACCAATGATTTATATTTTCTTAAACAAACATCTAGATCTTGGTATGACATGTTTAATTATTTTATTTTATCAAATGTTTTTTCTATATGTTTGTAAGATCCTATATTTTCCAAGAAAAATTAATCTATAAGTATTTTTTAGTTTAAATATATATTTATAATGTGATTTTAAGTTCAATAGACCATAAATTAAATAATTAATTTTCTACAGTCATGCAATAATAGTTTTAAATTATCTTTATTGGTGAGTTAAAATTTTTATTGGTTTTTAAATCTTTCAGAAATGATTTTGGAATGTTTTTAATTAAATAAATTACATCCATGACATAGTGAAAAAGTATATACTTGAAAAAAATAAACATTAGGGAACTTTTATGAGTTCTAATATTAAACTTGATATGGATAAAGCTAGGAAACCAATGGAAAACAAGTTATATAGAGAAATAATCGGGGTCTTGTTATATCTAACCATTAGTAAACTATATATAATGTTTAATATATGTATTTGAGTTATATTTCATGATAATACTATGGAATCTATTATGAAATACACCAAAGTAATTTTAAGATATCTCAAAGGTTTAATTTTTATTTCTTTGTTGTTTCTAAAAACCTATAGATTTGATTTAATTTCAAATTCATATATTGACTTTGGGGGCTGTAGACTAGATAAAAAAACCTTAATAACTTTCTATTTCTTGGTAAGATATTTAGTTTCTCTTTTTATTATGAAAAAATTTCTATTTCATTACCTACTTTTGCAGATAATTATGTTACAACTAGTAGTTTTTGTGCATAAGTATCGTAGATGAAACAAAATTTAAAGAATTTTGGTTTAAATTTTGAACAAGTTCTAATAAAATTTTATAAAACATGTTCTATAAAATTTTTAAAAAATCTAATAATCTATTAAATAAATAAGAACATTTTTATAAGACATTATATTTTAAGAGTTCATTCTTAAAAAAGTTATATATATCTTGATTTTGTTGACTCTAAACATATTCTAGAATCTATGGTCACTAATCCCGTTGTTTCTTATTAGTTTTATTTTATTAAGACCATGTTTATTTTATTTTAATTTAAATAGGTTTAGTTTATTTTTTTGTGTTTATTTTATTTTTTTGTTTTTATGATTAAGTGTTTTATCTTATGTATATCTTTTTCAATTACAGGTGAAATTTTTTAACTTACATAACGCAATTAAATATATAAAATTCATGTTTTTTATATATAATAAAAAATTATAAATATGTAATATAAATAACATGAAATGGCATATTTATCATTTGATATGTAATGTTAAACCCACCTTACACAATATAAATTTTTAGCTATATAATTTTTATCTCAATATTTTACTTTTAATATCTTTTTTCTTATGAGTCAACATCTTTTCAAGAAATTATTTATTTTCTTGTTTTAATATTTTGTATAAATTATTGCTCATTTATCTTGGGAGAAACTAAATTTGATTAAAAACATGGAATTTAACTTCCATTTACAACCCATAAATCATTAATCTCATATTCATATTGATCATGGGAAAAAATGGAACAATGTTGGATATTCATCATCATGTAAGAGAGTTAAATTTTATATCTTAGAAATAAGAATTCCTCCTGAAAAAGCTATTGATTTCTCATGGTTAAATCAGATGAATATGAAACTAATTTTTTTTTTGAGTTTTTAAAAGTGGTAATATGTTTTTGATGAAAAAATACTAATTTTTTTGAGAAGGAATTTAGATAGTTTTATTCCAATGATAAGTTCATGTTTACGATGAAAAAATATTCGATTGAATCTAAGATAAATGGAAAAGTCATATATTTTACTTCAACTTAACTGGATGAAGTATTTCACTATCCACCTGATGGAAATTTAATGTTTATTCATACTTTGGTTACTGATGATGATATCATACTTATACATACCATGTTATTTATTTTTGAAATTACTAATATTGAAAAAAAATTATTTCGAGGTTTTAGAACTATAGAACAAAATTCTTGCTAAGTTCATTGAAACAGGAATAACCCAAAGCACTGGAGAATTTTAGAAAGCTATCTCCCATAAAAATTCTTTGTTATATTTAATATTAAATGGGAATAAATTAAATATGGAAAATTATATATTATGTTATATACATCATTGTAACTTAGGGTGAAATAAACTCAATTTACATCCTTATAGAATACTGCTTAGTATTTTGTTTGAGAAGAAAGAAATTATTTTGAATGAGATAGAAACAGTTAAGTATCATTAACTTAACATTATGAGATTTGAAGTTCTAAATAAAATTTTATATATTTGGAATTAATTTTTGAATAGTTTTATTCCTATTAAATAAATAATTGAATAGGTTAAATTAGTTCAATAAAATGAAGAGAATAAAGAATAAATCCTCACTAATACTGAGTGGGAGAATCTAGATGAAGTACAATAATATAAATATGAATTTATTAATATATATTTATTTTATAATCTTGAAGAATTATTGGATAAGGAAGGAAGATATAAGTATTTTTTAACTGAATATAAATATGAATATATTTAATTTAATTCTGGAACTATATCTATTGAATAAATAATTAGTTTAGAGGTTGTCGAGGATATATGTTTTGATGGAGAAGCTGGTAGGATGAAGTTTTAAAAATAAGACCTAGTGATTAATTATTTTACCATTTAAAAATATATAGATGGATGTGAATAGGTGGTTTTAAATGATTATGTGGAGATTGATGTTTTAAAAGAAACAACTAACGAATGTGAAAATCTTGAGTATAAAGAATATGAAACTACTGAAACATAGAATGAGATTTCATTTTTTATAAGGGAAGAAGTTGTATTAGATGAAGATATTCATTCACCAACTATAGAATAGTAAGGACACACATTTGATGAAGATTTATATCAATTTTTATATATATATATATATATATATATAATATTCTCTAAATTTCATTAACTTCAAGTTCAAATTACTGATTTAATGAATGGCTTAATGTAATATAGAGATGAGCTAAAGGTATGAAATGAAAATTCTATTCTAAAATACGATTTTGAGTATTTTAAATAGTTGATGGTTCTAAATATATATTTCAATAAGATGAATGATTTTATAAAATCTCCAAAAAAAAATGATAAATAATTTATAACATGTAAATGAGAGTATAAATGAATATCTTAAAGATGAGTTGAAGGAAACGATGAAGGCTGAATTTGGGTTACTAAAATTGAAAAAAATTATTGAGATAGGTATTCATGCTTCTATTATGGAGGATTTAAAATCTATAAAATACTATAATGATAGTTTTTTATATGAATTAAATATGGTGAATGAAATAATTTTCTTCATTTAAGTGTGATACAAGAACATTAGATAAAATTCAAGAATTTAAAAAGGATATGATTACTGAAGAAAATATTGTGATAATAAATTAGATGAATTATAATAACTCTATGTATATTTTGGGAAGTAATTCTGAGTTTTAAATGTTTCAATATTAAGTTAATAAGAAACTTGATCAAAATAAAAAGGATATTCAAGATACGAGACATATTATTAAATATTATAAAGCACCATTGGATAACAGTATTTAATATTTTTCTAATAAATAGTAATTGATTCTTGATAATATTTAAATCTATACTCATATGAATATGATTCTGAATCTAAATATGAATATACTCTTAGAAAAGAACCATCTCAGAGATATGTGTCTCCAAAATTGAAGGAGATTGTTGTTTATAGTTGACCTTTTCTTCATATAGTTCCTGTTATACCTCATGTATCTAAAAATACTTTGAATATATAGAGGAAATTATTGGAATATATTATAGTAACTTAAAAAAATGGATGATTTTATAAAAATCATGGGAAATTAAAAATCCATAAGAAACTTTATTTATACAACATATCACCATGATGAAAATAATTTAGATAAGTTGATGGGAAAGATTAGAGATAGATGGGAATTCAATATTAACTAATTTTATGTTGATTGTGTTAGTATAAAAGTAATGAAATAAATATAGAAATATTATGACTACTTTATAAGGAAATGATATTAGGTATTTACAAAGTATAGAAAAATTGAAATTTCTTCACTATTAGAGGATTTTATAAAATCTTTTTATAAAATTACAATCTAGAGTTATGGATTAGTTCTACTAAAAAAACCGGCTACATCCAAATCTCAATTGGAAAAGATTTTTTGGGCCTCATAAGTCATACAATGAAATGTCAATAGATGATAATCACTATTCATAGAGAATATTTGTGTTAATGTACATGAATTCAAGAACATATTTTTATGACTTACCAGTCATATATTCTATTTCTCCAAATCCCACTTCAAACTATGATTCTAATTCATCTCACCCTAAAAAGTTTTGTTTAGGAAAGATTGGTACACATAAAAAATGTAGCAAAGATCTCAAATTAATGTATAAATCAAGAAAAGCAAGAGAATTGAAATAGATAAATCACAAGGTTATGAAGTTTCAAATAAATAATATATTTCTTATTCTTCCACTCCTTAATCATGTACTCAATCCACTATAAAATTTTAATAAGAGGAAGAATATATAGAGCCTACAAAACCTAAAACTTATGATCCTACCACAGAACTAGAACCAAAAACCAAATGATTATTTTTTTGTGTTTAAATTATCACCTTATGTTAACTATTTTGAATATATTTCAATTTTTAGTACAAGTCACTTCCGGATCCATATTCTATTCAAAGATATATTCTAATAGTTTTCATTTCAATGTGAATATTGACTATGTTATTCTCTATCCTAAGCATTATTTTTTGATATCAAAAAGGGTGAGAATATAAAAATAAGGGAAAATAATATTCTGTTTATTTTTATTGATAGTTTATTAATCTATAAAATTTTATGTTTTAATTTTATAGGCTTTGTGATCATAAAAGGGGGAGTTTTTTAGACCATAGTAGTGAACTAACTTACTCTCATATATTATAATATTTTATGATCACAAAATCCCATGTTTGTTATTCTAATTACATTACATTAAGTGAGTTGTAGGGGTGAGGCCCTATTAAATTCTTATGATAAAGATCCTAGTAAAATACCATGATGTAATTTATAATAGACTAAGTTCCAAATTCTTTAAATCACCCATGAAATCTCTAATAAAGGGGTCTAAATAAAAATCACCAAACCTGTATTAGGTGTTGGTGGAGCGGATTAGAGAAATTTTCTTAAAAACCCAAAATATTTATAAATATATTATGGTTCATGTATTTAATTTTAATTACTTATTATATAGTATTTAATTTAAAAATAAAGGGTAGACTATGAGTTATTTTTGAATGGGTATGCTTTAAAATGGTTAAAGATTTTAAAGGTGAAATTCAAGGGCTCAATTCACCCCCTCTTGAGTCATTGATACAAAAAAATTGGGACAACAATGTAATATATATATATATATAAAGAAAATAAAAAAATTCAGGCTTACTTCTGAAAATATCTTATTTTACATCATTTTCTTAGCATACATATTTTTCACATGAAATACCTTAGATATTTACCTTTTTTGTCTGGATCATATCTTCTAGATGTTATTGGTTCTACTTAATTAAGACCCTCTCAATTATTTATTTCTCTATCTAGTATACCCAACTTCATTATAATGTATCTTTCCCAAGTTTCATTAATTTCTTCCTCAAATAGTCTCGTTTTTGAGCTTCTTCTAGTGTAATGAATCATATGGGATTTTATTTTCTTATTTAAGTTAGGAATAAAGTTTCCAATATTGAACTTTACCCATTTTTATGGATTCCAATTTTCCTTCATCTCGACCCAAGGTTTGATTCTATTTAATTTTTTATTTCATTGGAATTATTTTTTCTAGATTATATACCCTTAAAATAATTTTTCTATATTCTAAATTTATAATTAACCAACTAGTAACTAAAAATGGTCATCCTAAAATAAGAAGATTAAATGAATTTTACTTTATATTAGTGACTATAAAGACTAATGGAAGGTATAAACCCTCTATATAAAGGATTATTCTTTCCATAATTTTAAATGGTATCTTTTTTTATTTGTTAATAAGTTATAATTTTAGGACTATTGGTTCGATTTTCCCATCACCAATTCTTGGTATAATATTATGGTCATTAAATATTCCCCTTCCCCCAAATTTTATAGTGCATGATTGAATTTATATGATCAAATAAGACATGATATACTAAATATTATAGGGTTTATTAATTTATAGGGTATGTTATTTATTTATGGAATTTTAGTTTTTTCATGTGATAAATTTTTTTATAGTGTTATATCTTATTATTATTATTATTATTATTAGACTTTTTCCATTATGATTAGGATTAGAACTTTCCATGCGAGATGATATTTTATTATGTAACTAATCAGGTCTTATCAATGAATTTCGGTGGAAAATTGTAATCTTATTCATCTTATTTAGTATAAAAAAATTACTCATTCTTATCTTTAGAGAACCACACATCATCCTTGCCAATATTAGGAAACAAAGCTACTAGTATTGGGTTTCGTTGAGATTAAAATTGTACTTAGAGGACAAGTTACTATATGGTTTAACAATTTTCTAATTTTAATTTACAGGATATTAATTGTGACTTCATGGTTATTAAAACATACCTAAAATTCCTTCATAAAATTTGACATCATTTCTTTGATTTATTGGAAGGATTATTGGTTTTATTATTATGAATAAGTTATTTAGTAAAACTATTATAGTTGTTGTTATTGGTAGTTAATTTTTTTATTGCTATACACCTTGTAATTATTGAGGCTTTATGTATCCAGGTTATATTTCAGGTCTCATAGGTACTTATCTCAATTATTTACCTTCCCTAAAAGGTTTAGAATTATATTTTTTATTTTTATTATAATTATTTTGAAATTAACCATAGAGTTTTTTTGTAGCTAATGAAGTTGGATTTTTCATTCTAGTCTCTCCCTGGGAAATCATAGTTTGGATATATTTCATCATATTCAATACATTGTTTTTAATTTGATTACATTGATATTCAAGTGAATTTTACCTTTGCCTAGATCAAATTTTTTAGGAATAACAAAAAACTAGTCACACACATCATCATGTCGTTGATTTTTTGTACTCCTCTTTTTTTGAGAATCCCTCTTAAAGTTTCACTGAAAACACCTCAATGACATGTCATCCAATAACTCATATGTCTCCTTAAGATGATATTTTTATGGTACTCCCCCCTAATTTTGTATCTAATAATAAATTAAATCCCTAAACTAGAACATTATAATTTTATTCCATTGTTACCAAATAGGAAGTACACAATGTATAAATTTTATAAGTATTTTTTATACCCACCCATTCCATGTGTATATATTCTCCATATTTTATTTTAATTTATGTATATCTGAATGAATTTTAGTATTTTTTGAAGGGGTAAGTATTTCGAATGTAATTTCTATGTCAATAGATTCCATGTAGAGATAGATGTTAAGGGTTGAATCTTTTTCTAATCCTATACTTTTTGCTTTATCAAAAACAAAAATTAATAAAGAGATACCTTATCTTTTGTCACTCCATTATATAAAAATATTTCAAAAATTTCATGGAAACTTAAGATATTATCATTAGGTCCTCTCCTATTAGTCATATGAATTGGATGGTGTTTTTAATGAGTTACATCATTATGAAATTGATCTTTTTATTATTATAATAGGTTAGAGATAGAATAATTCTTAATGTTACACCTTTAATTGAGGTGTTCCAAGGACTATTAGGTTCTATGGTTTTTTTATTTACATAATTTTCCTCATGGTCGAACCATGGTTGAATGGTTTCTCACCTGATGCGTGATCTTAATATCTTAATTGAGTAGAATAATTCATCTCCAATGAAGTCTAACCACATTCAATTATGTGTCATGCCCATGCACCAATAGTCTTAAAGTAAAAATAAAATAAATTAAAATACTCATTTTTCATAGAGAAGTATAAAAATGAAATAGAAAACACAATGCTTCCAAAATTAACTAGCTTTACCTAAGACTAACTACATAAAAACTATCACCTAAGTAATTATGCCCAAATTTAACCACATTCCTATCAAAAGATGAATTAAAATTAGAATTTATATTTTAACCTAAACTAACCATCTCCAAATCTATTTAAAGTAGTGGTTGGTCCCATAGATACATGGTTTATAATTTTATTTAGGGATGTTTTGGATAGTTACTTCAATAGATAGATTATTCACCATTATAATCAGTAGAAATTTTATTATATAATCCAAATCACCAAAAGATCCAAAAAAGTTTAGGGAGGATGAAAATAGTGAATTCTGAGGGCATTATCCCTCACCATATCAACACATTGGGGGGGGGGGGGGGGGGTCCAATATACATATGGTTAGTATGATTATGAAATTATATAATAATTTAAGATTTAACTAATCCTTGGAACCTCATTAATAAAATGATAAAATTGGTTTAATATTTTACTTTAAATGTGGTTAAAATGACCCTGTAATGGTCATATAGTATTATAATAGGAAAAATAATTGGTTTGATCCTCCATAAATAAATATGGTATATCTCAGTAGATAGAGGGGTTTTAAATATGGGGGAATAAAAATCCAATAATTATGAATTTAAAAAAATACAATAGGGAAGAAAAATAATTTATTAAAAATCATTATAATTTAATATGACCCATAATTAACTTTTTATCCTATCATTTCCATGATAGTGACAAATAAAATTTAGATGGACTCACTCATTCCCATGGGTGGTGGAGATTTTGAATTATAGTGGGAGTGATAAGGGGAATAAAAGGAAATAATTACATTGATAATGAACTATGAATTAATGAACAACACTTATAAAGTTTCTCTATAGTCCTATCATCCTCATGGATCAAGTATCCATGGCCTTCAAATATTATTTTTGACAACTTCTTGGTGCATACATAATTACATGGTGTGTTTTTAGTCAAAAATTAATTTTTTTCTTTAGTTTTAAATTTTTTTCTAACACATATTTTACTTTTTATCATTATAATTTGGTGGGGTAGGTGGTACATGACATGTACACAACCACCTACATGATATGGTGCAACATAATCTGAAACCACCAGCTTGGCATGTAGTCCAGGATTGGCCATTTATGTGTAGTCTATTTTGGTCAGGTCTTTTGATGTCCCTTATACATTACATGTTACTATAAAAGTACCCAATATGTATTTCTTTAATTTTTTTTATTTTTCTTCCACATAGCTCCAGATGATGCTTAATTTATGCTTCTATAACTAAAAACTAATTTGTTCAATTTTCATTATTTTTATAGAGAGACGCTCAAAATACTATGATCAAGGATAAAATTGACTATATTTTAAATGAAAAGTAAATGAAAATTAGGCATAAATTAACCATAATAAAATAATAAAATAGATGAAGTTCCTAGTTTGATTGGAATGAATAATTTGGTATTATTTTTATTATTTGTCAAAATGTCAATCAAAAGTAAAGTAAACATATGTATTGAAGTTGGTTTATGATAAAGAGTCCAATGTAGATGGATATTGAGATAATTTCCTCGATAATAAGGAAGGTATGTTACTATTTTGGGTACATATATAAAAATATTCCTGGACTCAGAAGTGAACACATTTGATGATTGTAGATTTGATATTGTAATAAATCAATAAAAAGTGATTTTGGATAAATAAATCACTATCTATCACATGTAATTGATGAATATGAGATACTGGTTTTGATTGAAGATGATTAAAGAATACCATAGCAATATAAAATAGTATTAAACCATTAATATGTTGTCAATCATGGAGGATACTGCATATATTGATTAAAACACTTGGATGATAAAGTTATTTGGTATTTAAATAGTTGAGAATGTTAACTTTGATGCAGAAAGTATTGAGGTAGTGAAGTTTCATGGAAATAATCTAATGAAGTACATATATGATATAAGATGTTTTAGGATTTTTTTAAAGAGTTATGAGAAGGTTTGGTAAATTCAAAATTTCATTTAAGTTGTTTTGAGATGAAGTGGAGTGATTAGAGTTTCCCAAATAAGGGTTGAGGGGATTTTTAAGTGGCTTGAGAAGAGTTTTAAAAATTTGGAGTTGCATATTATTGGATAAAATCTATAAGTTACTTGGTATATAAGCATACTCTTAAATCTATAATACATATGTAAAGGAAATCTAGAACTTATAGACTATGAAATTGTAAAATTGTTTGAAGATACCTGAATATGTAGGAGTCACTCTAGGAGTATGGTGCATAAGTAATAGTATCAATTATGTTACTCTAGATACTTAAGTGTTTCTTAGAACATAAAGAATAAAAATTAGAAAAGTACTATGTTACATTGTAATATGTCATGGTAAGATACTCAATACACAAAGGTTATCATAATGGATATATAATGGTACTCAAAATGATAAATATTTGAAAAATTATTTAAGACTCACTTATATACATAAGAGTAATCTACTCAAACATAATATTCATTTTTGAGATATAGATTTAGAATTTTGAAAATTATTATGATTCACTATGATTCGTAAGTATAAATACAAAAACTATAATGCATACATAAGATTTGGTAGGTGGATATATAAGGTTACTCAAAGAAAAAAAAATTTTATATTATACTAAGCTACAATGTAATATGTAAGGGTGTCACTAGATTTATGAAGAATATGTAAGAGTTACTATAACCTTTAAAACATGCATAAGGGTTATGAGTTTTATAATTTTAAGATACTCGAGAAGGTAAATGTGAAAATTAATTCATATGATGTAGCAATGGACTTCAAAGATAAAATATCACGATGCATTGAATATCCATTATTTCAGATAAAAATAATCAAGGTGATAATTTAAGAAGAAGGCGGTGCTATGGTGATGGTTTCCAAATAGTGAAGGGAAGGATCATGCCACAAGGTTTTGTACATATGGTCATACATACATGAAGTAATGATAAATCTAATTTTGTGGAAGTAAGAAGGAAATAAAATAATAATATTTTAAGATATATTTGAATAATAATTATTTCGTTTCAAAAATGAATATTTGAAACCAATTATAGTGATCAATCTTAAGCCTTTATCAAGATATCTCTTGGACAGTTTTAAATGTGGAACAAGTTTTCCATAATTTAAGGGGAGTTTTTCCATATTCAAATTATGGAAATAATAATAATGTAATTCTATGAATAAAATAAATAAGAATAAGATAATAAAAATATATAAAAGAATTCAATACAGTATCTTGATGTTGATCCTGCATATCAAAGAGATAGAAAGGGTGTGTGAGACTGATAAACATCTATTACTATTGTCCATTATCTATGTCTAGGTAATAAAAATATAATACTATTCAATTGAAGGTATTCTATTGAGGAGGAATAGTACAATGTATGTGTACATACTTTCATTCTCACATTGATCATTTTGATTGATTGAGTAGGAGGTTGATGTGCATGTGGGTATTTTGATCATATTATTTTAGTTTAAGACCTCGTGTTGAGGTTGATGATATTACATTGTGTTGTGAATACATCCTTGAACACATTGAAGATATTTTTTCATAATATTGGATGAGTAATTCTATTATAAACTGGTGGGAACTAATATAATGATCCATTGGGAGATAAATATTATCCTGAGAGTCAATGATGTACTTTTCCCTTCTCTTGTAATCACTTAGACAATTTTATAGAATCAAGGAT
Organism: Viscum album; assembly: GCA_963277665.1. NCBI lineage: Eukaryota > Viridiplantae > Streptophyta > Magnoliopsida > Santalales > Viscaceae > Viscum > Viscum album. Next base: position 1,495,671,016 of record OY728159.1, read on the forward strand.
GCATTTCAAACTTATACTATTGACATCACAAGAGTCAAGTATTTATTTCTCTATTATATTATAGTCTATTTATATTAGAGATTAAATATTTTTATCAAAATCGACTCAAACAATGTTAGGAGTAGATACCCACATTGGGATTAAACCTCATAAAAATTCCATGTGATATGATTTTATACATTCTATCAGGCATGCAATATGAATTAAGTGATGGAATTAATAAGAAAATTCATATATCATAACTTATATTGAGTCCAACATACAAAACTAGGATTTTTGAAAAAGTGTAAAATAATTTGATAAAATGGGTTCACATTGATTAAACCCCCTCTCAGTGTGACTGCATGATCTTATTGGGGAAGTACAAGTTGTATTAGAGTTAATATAGTATCCCTCTAATTAGATCTAATTTTATTTCCTAGTTATTTTTATTATATATATAATGAGATGATTGGAATAAGGTTTAGAATGTCCTCCTATAGATAATAAGGTTTCCTCCCCTATAAAATAATAAATAAAGGCTTCAAATAAGACCTTGATGAATAGGTAGAAGAAAGAGTCAAATAATTTGAGAAAATACTCAAATTATAAATAAGGCACACAACTAATTGAAGGTAATCACAATGAAATTTCATATACTAAATCTATTGAGAATCATATAATTGATGAATCAAATTCAATTTGTAAAAAATTTATAGATATTGAATCACTTGATTAATTTTTTTATGAAATAAAATACTATTTAAAAATATAACCATTGAGGTTTTAACATACATAATTGAATTTACCAAGGGTCAAAAATTATAAAAAGAACATTTTTAATTGGTAGATGATGATATGGAAAAATAATTGTCTATAAAGTTACAAAACTGAAAAACTCTCACCCAAATTCTTTAATCTAAGGAACAAACCTTGTTTTTAAGAGTAAAAATCATTCCTAGATAAAGATTAATTTTAAAGTAAATTTTATGAGAAATAAAAGTTAAATGAGATACTTGATTAAGAGATCCATGTATTGTAAGAAATAAAAAAACATCTATGAATGTAAAATATGCTCTATTAGAAATCAAGAAAATAAGTGTAAAAGGTTTTGAATATTATTTGTAGGAGAAGATTAAGTTTCATGAGGAAAAATTGATAAGTTAAAAATGAGTGGGAAATAGGTTTTCTATCTCATGAGGATGAGAAAAATTACCTTCACATGAAGTGTCTTGAGTTTAAAGTAAAATTGAGAAATATGGAGGAGAAACTTGCTAAATTTTCCTAATTTGTTGAGAAAATAAGATCTATCATTAATCATTTTTAGAGGAATATTATTCACAAAAAGACCCATATTGGTGTAAATAATATCTTGTGATCATCTAATGATCAATTTATTGCAAGATCCTGGAATAAGGTATCCCTTGTATGAGAAATGTTTCTATGTATTAATTTCAATTCATCTTCTGATACTAGTTATACAATAAATTTTAGACATATGTGGATGGATAAAAAATATAAAAAACCCACCACAATATCATGGGTGGATGTGATAAAGACAATGGAAGTGAATCCCAAAATAAAGCTCAAAAGATGAGTGGTTTGGTCAAAAAAACATAAGGTTTCTCATACTAGATAGACCATGAAGAAATAATATAAGATTTATTCGCCACCATTATGTGGAATATTGAGATACAATGCCATTGAATATTTCTATATTTTTTCAATTTATAATTGTTATAGAAGAATTAAATCAGGGGGACCATATCTAAAGTGAATAAATATCCTTCTGTTTAAAAGAAAAGTTTACATAATAATGTAAATATTTTCTTAAATATGATATTTGGATGATTAGAGAATTTATGTGAAAATAACAATAAAATTGTTCATTTTTATGATGTGTAATGGTATAAATATACCAAACATTATTTATATGATGTAAGAGTATAAAGGCTATAAAATTTGAGAATTATTAAAAGAAAAGAAGAGAAGTTATCCTTGGGGTGAAAATAAAAGAAGCATATTGATCAAACTACACCTAAGAAGAATGTTATAAAAGATACTAGACCCAAAGAGTAATATATGATTATAATGTGGAAGAAATGGTCACATATATGACCTTTAAAAATTATCTATGAACATAAAAGTTAGATGAAGAAAGTTTTTTTAATAAAAAGAATCAATATAAGAAATAAATAAGATGATTGGTTTAGTAGAAGATATCCATGAAGTGGAACTTTGTGTAAGGTAAAATTTTTTTGGTCAAACTCTTAAAAAATCATTAAATGGATACCATTATAAAAAGATATGGTGAATATAGAAGGAAAAGCACCATTTACCCATGTGATAATAATTATGCTATGAAAAAAGAGTCTTTACACAAGTGGAAAGTGGAGCATGATACTAAGTATTAAATGATCATATAGATAATATAGTTGGAAAGAGAAAAGAAGATGGATAAATAAAACAATAATAAGTGTGCATTTCCAACTAATGTATAAAATGAAATTCCATATGAAAATATGGTTTTAAAAACCTGTAAAAACTTTCTACCTAAGGAGGTTCATTTATGGAAAATAAAAGTAGGAGATAACATGACGTGTTCTCATAAATTTGGAGCTATAAAAAATGATTCTTTGGGGTTGAGAAATAAACATTTTCCATATTTATATAACTAAAGAGATAATGGATAATCCACTTTGTTACAATATTTTTTTACTGATGTTTTTATATTTATAGAATTAAAGGTGATATATGTAGGGAAAATTTGGTGAATATTGTAATAACTATTTAACATGAAGATATATCCATCATGGAGTTATTTAACTGGTATGATCATGAATCCTTAAAATATTATAGGTGATATGAAAATATTCTTGGATTTCATTTTGAATAAAACCTTCCATGATGAAGATTGTTAAAGCTCATCCCTTTAGGGGTATTTATGATGATCTTATTATAGAATACATAATTTCATGTGAATCTAAAATCTAGATTGTTTTATAGAAAAATAAATTTTTGGTATGGTAATCACACTTTCCCATCCTTATTTTGATTAAATTAATTCTAATTATTTGGGGGGGTGTATGTTAAGTTGGAAGGTATGTTAAAGGGGTAGAAAACATTTTTCACTTGACTATTTTTAGATATATTTTTTGAGTAGAGTGTAGGATATTTTTTTTTGAAAACACTTAGAGAAATGATGATAGATTATTCTTGATGAAGAGTAAAAGGGAGAAAAAAATAACAAGAATAATTTCACAAGAAATGAAGATTTATGTGGTTCAGGAATAATCCCTACATCCATGGAGAGGTAAAACACTTAAAAAATTTCTAGGAGAAAAATTATAGGGAAAATGTAAGGGGTTTAGAAACCCTAGCTTTCAAATGAGTTAAAAAATCTTCATGGTGTAACAGTAATCCATGTTTCTATAATGCCAATTTGCATAATTTCTCCATTATTCTATAGTTATTGGTGTAAGGGATTTAAAAGAGCAACAACAATGATGTCTCTAAAGTCCAATATACTATAATAACTATGTTGAAGCCTTGATTACTATAATAATGCTATCAGTTTCACCGGCTAGCTCTATGAGAGTTGTAGCTTGGTTTATAGAATGAGCCATAATAAGTTCACCCAATTTCATCCACTGATCGAGATATACTATTCTAGTAATAAAATACTTGAAATTTTGTTTGAATATCCTATAGTAAGAGAAATATGTGATAATATCCCAATATGGATAATTTTATGGAAATCTTTGATGTTTAGGTTAATCCATATTTTTTTTCTATATCGGGATGGGTTACATATAATTAGAGTTGATTAATTCATGACTCATTGTTTAAAAAAAATTTGATCCCATACTTCTCTCTAGTGGATCAAGTGATACTATAGAGGAGAAAATGAAATCTCATAAGATGGAAAAAAATGATATGAGTATGAATTTTCTATTACCCTTTCACCTTTATATTTATAATCAAAAAGTGAGTGAATGATATTGAGTTGAGAATTAAAATGTATATTTCCAAAAAAATCCAAAGGGGGGGATTAAATTGCCTAATTATATTTTAATGAAGAATATTTTGTTGGTTGAATTTATTCTCAATATATTAATGAGAATTAAATTCAATATAAGCACTGATTTTGGGTGATAATGAAAGGTAAAATGTAGATGGAGTTTAAGGTATTTTCCTTGAAAATGGGAATTGTTTGATGTTACTTAGGGTAATTTGATAAATAAATTAAAGGAATAAGTAGTGAATACATCTGTTAATTATATTAATAACATTTTAATGAATTATTGACATGTTTTATTGGGTGAGGAGATCACTATATATCACATATAATTAATGAATTTGATATGATGGTTTCGATTGAACCTGATTGACAAGGATCACAGATGGAAAGAAAATTATGTAACCATCCCTATGTTATCATGCATGAATGATGATGTATATATTTATTGACATAATTAGATGATGAAATTTTTTAAGATTTAAATAATGTAGAAAGATAAGTTTAAAGATGGAAGTCTTGAGGTTGAGAAATTTCACAAAAAGACTCTAATAGAGTACATATATTCAATAAGATTATTTAGAAATTATCCTAATGATTTATGAGAATTTATGATAAATTACTAAATAAATTTAAGTTTTTTTCGATTAATTAGGGTGATTGGAGTTTCCGTATGAAGTTTTGAAGAGATTTTGAGGTGACTAAAGAAGATTTTTGGGAATTTAGATTTATATATTATTGAAGATAGTTGACAAAGTACATGGTATGTAAGTCTAGTCTTGAATATGAATCACATATATAACGTTTGTCCTTAACATATATAAAATAAATTTAAAAAGGTATTGGAAGCTGAATGGATATGTAAGAGTAACTCCAAGATTATAAGACATAAGTAAGAGTAGCAAAAAAATTACCTTAGATACATAAGGGTTCATTATACCTTGATGACTGGAAAATAGAAAAGAACCAAGCCACACTATGATATGTCAAAGTATGTTTTTAAATGAATAAAATGTTATCATAGTGTATGTGTAAAGGTAATCAGAAGGTAAAATATTTGACAAATTATCAATCCTCATTGTGATACATAAGATTCATCTACTCATACATGAGAGACTTTCTAAAACACAGATGGAGAGTTTTGAAAAGTGATAAGATTCACTATGATAAGTAAGAGTATATATAAAAATTGTAGTGAATTTGCAAGAGTTTATAGATGTATATGTAGGGATACTCAAGAGATAATTAGATTTTAAAATATACTAGTCCACAATATAAAACTTAAGGGTATCATTCGATGTCTGAAGAACACATAAGAGTTTCTCTAACATTCAAAATATGTGTAAGGTTTATAACATTGAGAAGTTAAATATATTTAAAAAGGTAAATCTGGAATTTAATTTTGAGGATGATATGATTGAATTCAAAGAAAAAATATCATGATTATTTGAATAAACGTGATTCAATATGAGAATAATGAAGGTGATAATTAAAGAAGAAGGTTGTATTGTGATTAGGGTTTCCACACAATGAAGAGAAATATCACACAACAAGGGTTTATACACACACTCATGCATACATATGGAAATGAGAAAAAAGGATTTTTTGGAAGTAATAAGGGAATGAAATATTAATATTTTAGGTGATTATTTAACAATAGTTTTAGGGTTTTAAATTTGAATATTTGAAACTAATTATGGCGATCAAACGTTATCCATTATCAAGAAATATTTTTACCATTTTTATATAGGGAATAAGGCTTCCTAAATTTAAGGAGAGTTTTTCCATACTCAAATTATGGATATAAATTAACACGATTCTTTGAATAAAATAAATAAAAATAAGAGAATGAAAAATAGAGAGAAATATGATATTTATTCTAATCCTACATATCAAAGAGATAAAAAGAAAACATGAGAGGGGTAAGAATCTAAAACCATTTTTAATAATTTATGTTGAGGAAAAACATAATTTATTCTCATCATTGAAAGGATTTATTTTGATTGGGAAGTGGAAAAAATATGTTTGTATTATCTTATGTATATGTTGATCATTATGAAAGATTTATAAGAAGGTCAATGTAAACATAGTGTTGCTGATCATATTTTAGCAGTCAAAGACCCTGTATTAAGGAGAAAGATCTCACATTATGATGAAAATACATCTAATAACACACCAAAGTAATTTTGCATAATATTAGTTGGAGGAACACCATTATGAACCTTTTGGAACAAGTATAAATATTTTTTAGGAGTTAAATACTATCACCAGAGTCAAGGATGTATTATTTATATCTTTTACAATAACTTAGAAAACTTCACGAGTGTGAAGAATGCATTCTACCCTTACCTTATTTACATAACATGATTGAAGGATGTATTCTATACTGCTCTTGTAATTACTTTACATTAGTGATAAAATTTGTGTCTTAGAATCAACCTGAAAATAGTAATAACCAGATACCCACACTGGGATCTTACCATAAAAAATACCATCAACTATGATTTTGTTACTTTCTATCATGTATGTGGTGTTAATGGGATAAGGGAATTCATAAGTAGATCCATATATCTTAACTGATACATAAGTTCAAATATAAATTGGGGGTAATTGAAAAAGAGTAAAATAATTTTGTAAAATTGGTTGAAACTAATTCAACCCCATCTTATTGTGACTGCATGATCTTACTAGGCCACTAAAATATGGAGAGTTTAATTAGCATGAAGTATAGTGAGGTTATATAGCTAATAATTAAAACACGAACATAGGATAAATATGTAACATGTTATGAAAATGTGAAACACACTGTTAGACATACTAATGTTCTAATATTATATTTCAATTTTATATTTGTTTTGAGGCTCACAAAATCCCTTCTTTGTTTTTATAATAAGTTCTCTTAAAGTGTTTTTATGTTATTTATTAATGTTTTAGAAATATGTTTTTCTATGTTGAAGTTATTTTTCAAAGATTTTTTTGTTTTGGGTTTTAGGAAGTTACTTATATTGTGACTCCTACATAGTTCTATCATTAGACCTTATGAATATCAAAATTGATATTTTTGGTTAAGGAATAAACCTTAAAAGACATGTTTATACCTAAATAAGTCACCAGAAAATTACATAGTTGAACTATATTATGTATTGAACCTTATGAAGACGAACCCTATAAAGTTTGGAACCTTACAAAGATGAACCTAATGAATTCTGAACATTACGAAGTCTGTTTAATGAATTTTTCTAAGTCTTAAACCATATAAAATTGAAAGAACCTTAAAAATATGATGAAATTTACCAATTTTTAAGAACCTTATAAAGATGATAAAAATTAAAAGTTGGAATAACCCTACAAATATAAAGATCCTTATAAATTGGGATAAACCTTATGAAGATTTTGAACCTTATGAATCTGATCAATATTTTGAAGTTAGGATAACTTTATGAAGATGATAAACCTTATGAAGATAATAAACCTTAAAATATAATGAACACCATAAAGTTGGAAGAACTTTATAAAGATGAAGAGCCTTAAAAATACAAAGAAACTTATGAATAATTAACTACTAAATTGAATTATTTATCATTTGAATATTTTAAATTCAAATATTTTCAAGGAGTTACTGTCTTTGAATAATTTTAGGAGAAATTTTTCCATGCCTTAAAATAAGTCTAACCATGATTATTTCAAATATTTTTAAGGAATATTGATACTGATAAAATGGTTATAAGCCTAACTATTTTCTTGTATGTTATTATGGATTATTTTTACTAAGTTTATTATATTTATATATTTACCCTCTTCCATTTGATGAAAAAATAACTGATGTCAAGAAATCAAGATCTAGACATGTGATACTTTGATTATGAAAACTGCAAAAATATTTTATTAAATTTTCAACTATGATCTATGATTTTAATTTAATGATAAATATGCATCTAGCTATTTCAAATAATAATATTTATATTGTATAAATATAAAAAAATTATTTCAATCAGAAAAATATTATAGAGATACTTGTCAAAGATCGATTTATACTTTTGTAGTATTTCATCATATTATATTTAAGGAACACTACAACTATGTTCCTTTATCTAAATATCATATTTAAAATCTTTTTTTAATTTTTCTAAGAGCACACTCCTTATACTGAGTGTGGTGAAAAGACTAGGAATTGGTCTTCCAAAGGGAGATCATTGTAAAAGCCCTTAGACCTTTGTAAACAAAGTATCGACTGCTTGAACTCAATTGTGCGATACCCAATAAAAAGATATGAATAAAAATTAACAAGATCACATTGATTATTATTGGAGAAGATTAGAGGATGTTATTGTATATTTTATCCCCTATAAACACTTTTTGTGTTTTTCTATTTTTCTTTTCTTTCATTTCTACTGCATATCATATTAAATAAAAAAAATCTTAGTTTTAATTATTTCAAGAGGTACTTTAAATTTTTTAATTTTTTAAATTACTCAATTCACCCACTATTGAGTATTTTTCTATATTATCTTTGATAAAAAGAGGTATTATATCCTATAATTCAAGTATTATCTTTTTAGATTTAAAAATTAAGAGAGAAATATATTATAGATAACCTAATTGAAATGGTCAACCCAAGAGAAGAAATATATATTCTTTGACTAGCATACTTTAATGCATAAAGTTATGAATGTTATAAATAAAGGATAATTATTTATTTAAGGAATAATGTATTAAAAGTTTATATAAAGGATTTTTAACCTTATAAAGTTCCTACCAAAGAAACATAGCTATGGAGTGCATAATAGAAAGCTGAATATGATCATAATTCTAAATCCATGAATGCAATTATTTGAGAGTTTCTCAGGGTTCTACAACTTATGATATATGGGGGAATATTTACATTTCTTATGAAGTGATAAATAATATAAGTAAATTGAGGTAAAACACATATGTACTTAAGTTTATCACTTTTAGGGTGTTTGATGGAGGAAGTAATACTGAGATGAATGTAAGACTTAAAAAATTTAAAAATAATATTGTTTCCATGGGATCTATAGTTCTAGAATCTGATCATGATTTAAAAGTACTTAGAGTTTTAACTTCTAGACGGAGTGTAATATCAACCATTATTAGGAAATACACACTTATCAAATATCCAATGATGAAAAGTACAATTTGTACTCTTATAATGTATCGATAAAAAATTCAAGAGGAATTATATGATCATATATTAGTTAAAAAGGAAAATGATACACGTAATTTATCTAATTAAAAATATTATATAAAGGATAAAGAGGTATTATTAAATTTATCTAATGAAGAAGAATCTAGTTTTTCTAATTCAGGTGATAAACTTGCCCAATTTACGAAAAATTTCTATAGGATTTACAAAAATAGAATAGGATTCAGGAAATCTATTAAAAAATGGAAGAAGAATAAAGGAAATTTCAAGGAATCAGGATGTTATCAATGTAAATTCTTAGACATATCAAGACTAATTTTCCAAAACTTAAAGAAAAAATAATTCTAATAAAAATATTTAAAGAAAATCTGATTTTAAGAAGAAAGGTAAAAGGGATATCAAAGATTCGTGGAGTTTTTATAAATATTATAGTGTTATATATATAAAAATTCTAATCATAAAAACAACATGTGATTTATGGATTTGAATGAGGAGGCAAAAATTTTTTACACACCTATTTACGAATCTTAAACTAAAAGATATTTTATGATGAATTAAATGAATATTGTTCTATATTATAAGACAAATATGAATATCTTAAAAATAATCATAATTATTGGATGAAATATTATGATGATACTATTATTAAAAAGATACATTGTCTAATTAGATTTTGTATATTAAAGATAAAATTGATAGATCTATTTTATGTATACACAACATGATAATAGGGTTAAATAATTATCAGTTGAAATTTAATCCTTAAATTTGGTTTCTAGTATGTCTGTTAAGGGGGAGGATTATCTGAATCAAATCCTTGGTAAGAATAAAGTTGATAATGGAATAATTAGTATATGTAATAAAGGAGAAAAACCTAAAATATATAGTAATTATTTTTTTAGTAAGAATAATAAAATCATTTCTACGATTACTTGTTCTCATTTTGGAATATCCGAACATTATATAAATGAATTTTATTTTATAAGAAATAAATTTTTAGAAAAGAAAAATTCTATATTTATAAATATTTACATAAAATAAGGGCATGAAATTTTATTAAAAGTAGATATATTTGGTTTTCCATATCTTTAATTTCTAACACTATTGGGACCAGGGGTATGTGGGTAACAAAAAACCTATTTTTTGGATATTTTAAAGGAAAATATCCCAATGTAAATCTATCCTAAATGTTATATGAATTGTGGATGATCGACGCATATGAATGGATATTTTTAAAACTTTTACTCTTTATGAAATATTTATGGAGAATTTGTTACCTTTAGTGATAATACCAAAGGAAATATCATTGGATTTAGATCTATTGGAGGTACATATCTAGTGCTAATCAAAACAATTCTTTATGTTAAAGGCTTAAATAATAACTTGATAATTATATTTCAACTTTGTGATGAATGTTACTTATTATATTTTTATAATAATGCATGTTCTATTATAAAGGATGGATTGTGTAAATTTAAGAAACCTAGAACTGATAATTTATATAATTTATATCTTAATTACTTATATAGACAAAACAAAAACTATTTTAATAATAAAATAAATGAATCATGAATACGAGATAAAATACTTGTGTAAGGGTCTGATTTTATGAGTTCCCTGCCATTTCATTTTCCCATGGATTGGGGGAGTTCTGAAGGTGAGCCCATTTTAAAGTTTAGACTTGGGGAAAACCATTTTTTGTTGAATTTTTTTATCCTTGGACATTTTGAGAAAACTGTGTTTGTGTTTGGTTCACCATGATGGGTGAAATGCCCAGGGTGGACATTTTGGAAGGAACTTTTCAAAGGAGGTTTCCCATATAGGAAACAAGGAGATCACCATAATTATAGTCGAGGGTGTGGTGTTACGGGAGGATTTTGGGGTTTCATTATTAGAAACAGGAGCCCCTAAAACCCCCATGTTGGTTGTATGTGGTTCTCGGTGAGTCTACCTATAGGAAACAGGGAGACCACGATGCCATTTTGGTGGGAAAGGTTGTTCTTGGACATGGCTAGCTCAAGTTTCATAAGGAGAAGGGAAACAAAAAGTTTGTTCTTTCCATGATTAATTATTGGATGTTGTGAGATAAAATAGATTAAGATTATCTTCTACATCATAGTGGTTACCCCTGGTGATCATCTAGTGGGATGAAATGGCAATCTCCATATAGTGGTGTAAGGCATGTTACCGGTCGAAGGTGTTTAAGGTGACTTTCAAAATGGAAAACATTTAGAGGTTTAAACACCAGAAACTCAGATATCCTTTAATCAAGAGTAACCCTATCCATGGTTTAAGACTTGATAACTTGGTGGATAAAAATTGAGACTTATCTTTTGATAGGGGGTCTTTTCCCCCTTGGTCTGAGTTTTTACCTCACCCTTCAAACCCTAGTCAGTGCTAAGCACTGTCAGTGCTCTAAATCACTACTCTTGAGGGTTTAAACCTCTTAGTTCATTTATATAAAACTATATTGAATAAGGATACCATATATTATCCTATTATTCTCATATTCATTGTCATATTTATTTTCATATGTTTATTTGGAGAGGATTATATAGTTTTGGGATGAGGTTCCAGTAGGTCCTAATGGTGGTTTATTGTGGTAAGGTTAAGAGGTGGTTTACTTTAGGTTTGGTGGTGGATGATCACCAAATATTCCATTCATAAGTGTAATTTTTCCTGAGGCATGAAATCATGGACGTATATTCATTACTTAACCATATATTTGTGTCAATGTGATAGTATCATGCAATTACTTATTTTGGTAATAGTGGAATCTACTTAATGATGATAATAATTAGGAAATATAAGGAAGAATAAAATATGAAAATGGATGTTGTGATTTCATGAAGTGATTATATGTTTATGATGTATATTATTATTTTATAGTTAGTTTGATATCTATTTTTTTTGATTATTTGTAATGAACCAACCCGAGTTGTCCCAAGCCATTACTCGAGTTGGTCTGCCACATGGCCCAAAGCGCATTCTTGATCGCCAAGGACTAGAAACAAGCACCATACATAACCAACAATTTATTAGGAATGGATTCTCCACCATAAGAATTGAATTAACCATACATAAAAAATTAATAACACACTAATACCATCTTAGTTAACAACACAATATAAGCAGATACTATAAAAATGACATATATCAAAAAATAAACATGCCATAACTAGTCACATAAATACATGGTATCTCAAAAGAAACTAAATAGTCAAATGAGTAGGTATATGACCAAGAAAGGCCTATTGATACATGAAAATGGATAAAAATCATCAAAACATCCCTATAAGAGCCAATCCATATGATACCACATCTCCTACATAAAACATTGGACAACGGTAATTAAGAAGATCCACCATGGAACATGGTTCTACTTCCCTTAGCTACGTCCTACAAAACAAAATTTGCAAACATCCAAAGGACCAATAAGGGTGTGAGGAACAAAGCTCAGTAGGATACCACCATGAATCTATTTTTTTATTTTACCCATAAAAAACAATAAACTAGTTCGAAAACATTTTCAAAACTAAAACAAATTAAAAATATACCATTTTCAAGTAATCCTTTAAAATACATTTTTTTTACATTAAAAAAACGATTTTCTAATATAATTTTCAACATGGATCAAATAGATAAACATATACACAAGGAATAAAATTCCCAATATAAAAAAAAAGTTATAGATAATGTGAGAACAACATCAATAACATGAAATCACATGGATCAAAAGTGAATTGGAATAATATATTTCATCATATAAAAATGGTACTAATCAAATTAATAAGAATATAATCAAAAATAAAATAACTAATGTGAACCTAGGGGCTCTAACCGATAGGTTTATTATGAGTGAGTAAACTAGTATATTGTTGGCTAACAAATGGTAGCTCTCACGGTCTTCCCCGGGCCCAAATCCAAGAGATCTCACAATCTCTTGATAACCAACATGGAAGATCACACAGTCTTCATAATCAAAGGCTCTCTTGGTCGTTTAGAAACTAGGTTTGAGGATCACATGATCCTCCCTCTGATGGATCTCATGGCCTCTTGTAAAAACCAAAGTGGGAGATCACAGAGTCTTCTCTATAAAGTCTCACACGATCCCTAAAAAAACCATCACTCACAACCTAATTATCCCATGTGTTACTCCATTCCAACACATCCATAAGAAATTGACCATATAAAACAATATATAAAACAATCCATTTCATAAAAAAACTTTAATATTTTATAAAAACACCTCTACCAAAGTAAAAATATTTCAAAAAGCTCATTAGAAACACTTTTAAATCATTAAACCACTTTGATCCATTTTTACAAATACTCTGTGTGAATACAATCCAAAACCATTTTGAAAAAACCCCTTTAAAAAACCAAATTGAAAAACCAATCCATGAAACACATCAAACAAGGAGTACACATCAAAATTAAATCATTTAAATGGAAATTCAAATAACAAAAACCAAAGGAGATTATAAATTTAAAGGAAATCCACAAGGAACACCCTTAAATAGAGACAAATACCTTGAATTTGGTCCAATGATCATCACTGCTGATGAAAATCACCTAAAAGAGGCAGAACATGTAACACCCCGAGCTTCCACGATACGCTTCTCATTCAATAATGCAATATATTGCATTGTACGCAACTTCGAGTTCTAACACACCGTGACTAATCAAAGTAGCCGTTATGAATAGTAATACCCACTTTTTAAAATTATATAAATTTTATATTTCAAAATGGACTTCATTTTTGTATTCGTAATATCAAAATTATCCTAAGTTGAATTTTTTGTAATTTTATGAGAACTTCCATTTTTTTATGAATAGTGAAGAATACTTAAAAACAAATTTTTTAATCAAAATAATTTATAGTGTTAAATTATACTATTGATTGGTTTTAAAGTATAATTAGAATATATTTTTACCATTTTATCCAAAGGTGTTCATTATAATTAATTTCACTTTGAAATTAGACAAACAATTGTCAATCTTTTGATATATATTGTTTCTTAAAAACACGCTATTTGTTGTGACAAGGAGAATTAATTATAAAAACAATTAATGCAACTTATATGTTCTGAATTTTGTAAAATAGACATAATTTTTGAATTTGAAATATCAATTATATCTTTGGGTGAAATTTTGGCATTGTTCTGAAAAACTTCAATTTTTGATGAATAGTGAAACCACTAAGTGGTAGTTAAATAACTGATTTTTCGTTTAAATGAAATATTACCACTTCTGTGATTTTATTTTCAAAAATCTGACATACATAGTTGTCATTAGGAAGTAAAATTTTGTTCAATTCGATTAAAATAATTTTTTGGGTGAATAGTAACTTTTAAGTTTAATTAATCACGATTAAAGGTAATTAGTGTAATTTAAGGTAAAACTGATATTATAAAAATATGAAAATACCTTTACACTTGTCCTACCCCTATTGGGTGTGTCATGACCGACCAAGAAAATCCATGGGTCAACTTGGGGACCCCATGGAGCCACTTTTCTAGGAAAATGACATAAATAACTTTTATTTAAAGTTAAAATAAAAATGTCAAAAACATAAGTTGTTTTACTAAAACAATTTTTAAATGGGGTTCTACAAGTCATATTTTTTACTATAAATATTAATTAGAAAGATAAAAATATTTCATACATCATGATAATTTTTTTATAATTTTTAGAAATTAAATAAATTAAATTATTTATGACACCATGATGATGCAGCGATTACCTCATTAATTAACAATTTTAATAAAATGGAAGGATAATGTAAACTCTAAGCATTAAACTTGTCCAAACCCTATTGGATGAGTATATTTAGAACCCTTGTCACCTTATCCTCGAATTATATACGTGTGGGGCCTTTAGAATCCGAAAAGCATTGTATAATAAAGTAACATTTTATTATTTTCCAAGAGTGCCCCTCCTCTCCACTTACAAAAGGCCCCCACCACTACCACCTTACTCACACTTTCAAAGCCTTTTGGATCGACCAAAATCTTCCCAAATACTCTCCCAACTTCCCTCACTTACTCTTAGAAGCCTCACTTTGGGCAAAATTCTTCCCAAGGAAGCCTTTGGCTCAAATCAAAAGAGTTACCCGATTTAAGGTAATGTATTCGCTTATGTTATTTTGTTTTATTTTGTTTATCCAACACCCTAAAATCTTTTTATTCATTTATTTTGTAACAACAAAAGTATCCTAAATATACTAGGATGTTGTTATAAGAATTATTAGATCTACACTTATGCACACCTACATCTAATGGTTAAAGAAGATACTGTTTCTATGGATGGCGAATTTCTGCCTCACGAAACGATGATTGTTCAACACTCATATAACACCTTCAAAGGTGGCCATTAAGATGTCACTCTATTTATACATGATATATAATATGTTTATGTTTTACTTAAGGTTCTTTATTTTTTTTATGGCATAGATTTATTGTTTCCATTATGGGTAAACGCGATATTTTCATTTTAGGAAGTCCGGACTACCTCCCCCTCAAAGTGATTTGAATCGTTAATACCATATGTGGGATGTATAAAATATTGAGTAAATGATATTATATATGATATTATACTGGAATTATAATATACCTTTATATCATTATGATTTCATTAAATATGAAATAGAAATGAAAGTAGCGTTCATGCGTACGTACGGCTTACCGTCTCCATGAACGGTGCATTTCATTTCTTACCTCTAAATGTTATGGAATATTATAAATGCATGTATATACTGGATATATATGAGATATATGATATCTATATCATGATTATAATTCTGGATATAATGGATATATCACCACATGAACAACTTGAAATTATAAGAATTTTATTTTTGACTCAAGTACCTAAGATCGACAAAACGACCGTTATAAACTTAAATAATTACATAATGTTCATGACATGGTAATAAGTGATATAAAAGGAATAATGAACTTGAAAAAGGTTCTTAAGAAGGTAGATATTAAATCTAGTTTATTATTCAGGAGATCAAAGAATGGTCGAGTGAATTCGGACACAAGGTAAGGGATCTTCTTAACCCAATTTCTATTCTTTGGGTTAATCTGCTACTTTCAAATTATGTCATGATATTATTATATCCTATCTTGTATTTTTAATTTCATTATGTTTACTTATAGTGAATACACATAATATATATATTTTATTTAAAAAAATTATCTTTGTAAGGTACTTTGTCTCAATCTCCATTCATTGAGGAATATTTTGTTTTATACACAAATTTCTTTTATACGGTGTATAAACCCCTTTGACTTTTACGTTTATTCAAAAGGAATCTTTTTATATGAAGTGTTTTACTAAATGAAAAAAAAATGAATGTTTTTCTTGTCGTATGTATGCGGCGACAACGACTTCTCCGCCGCTGTAACCATTATTTGAGTTTCGGCTTCCTCTACAAGCTATAACTTTTTTTAAATGAAAAATAAATACCAAGTTTTAATTTTTGTATTGAAAATGGTTTTGATAAGGTTTTTATTATATCAATGTGTTGTATTGATATCTTGTGGTTGAAACGTGGAAATGTTATGTTTCCTTTATGCACGTTTTATGTGATACGATTATGTTATGGTTTATGATATGTTTAAACCTTTTCATATGAGGAATGCATTGGACTTAATAAGTGATGGGTGGAGACTACTATAGCTCCTCGATGCATCAGTAGGTCTCATGAGACAAACTAGTGTCTTGGCACGAGGCCTTGACAAAATATTATTTGTGGTCTTGGCACGAGGCCTTGGCTACATGGTTATGATAGTCTGGCATTATGCGTTACATCATTATGAAAGTGGTTATTGATATTGCATGTTATTATTCGACCAGTAGAATATCCATGTGAATAAGTAAATGGAATTATCTCATTTTACTTTTGCCATATTATCTTAAAGTTCATGTTTAAAAGGCTTTTGTTTTAGTTATACGTTGCCTTAAATGTTAATGTCTATTTATGAAGCTTTCGCAATATTGTTATCCTTACTGAGCATCTGAGCTCACCCCTTTCAATGTTTTAATATTTTCCAGGATGTGAAGATGTATTTTATGAATGACCTGCAGGGATAGTCAGAAGTGGATATGAGTGTGGGCTATGGAGACTTTTTTGTTGTAGTTTTTCACTTTATGATGTAATGTAACATTTATGAATGTATCTAGTGTTTCCAAGGCTACTAAACTAATCGGTCTTTCGAGACTTGATATTTTGTGATCATGCCAATGTTATGAAGTAATGCACCGACTCTGGGTAACTGGGGTCGGGGTGTTATAGTTGGTATCAGAGGCAGTTTAGTACTAACCTTGGAAGCTATATTTATATAAACTCTGATTAGAGGACATAGACCAAAGATAGACTTTTATGATTAGTATAGAAGAAATTCCTAGAATTTTGGTATTATAGAGATTTTGTGAGTTTTCCGAGCAATACATCCCTGTCTGGATACGAGCAGGTAGAGGTGGCTCTGGCACAGATGTACCTAGGGGTAAAACCCGAAAACACCGCTTTGAGCTAGAATCGAATGGGAACTGGTGCACGACAATGGGCCTTGCTGCACTCTTGGTTACGACACTCCTGGGAGATATGCTTAGGATAATTCTCATTTTCTTTACAAACCACTATGGAGGATTATGAGTATATACTTATTCAAAGAATTTTTTTTATAATTATGGATTATATCCATCAATAGTTCAATTTATGTTAAGTATTTTATAAGTATGGAATTATGTATTTTGATTCATAAACTAATCTAGTTTATGCCATTGTTTAGAAATGGCGCCTAGTGGAAGGAATGGAAACCGTATCAATGCACGCACTCCGTGTAGGGATTTCCCTCCTACTCAAAATAATTATTGTGGATCTAGAGATACAACTGGTGATGATAAACTTATTACCATACTAGGACAACTCACTCAGGTTATGAATAATAACCTTACTCATATGGAGCACCCTAATCTGCAACGTGGAGGATCAATGTTAGATCGTTTCATGAGGCAAAAACCACCAACATTTAATGGGGGTACAAATCCGTTAATAGCTGAGAAATGGATAAACTCCTTAGAAAAAATATTCCACGCCTTGGGGAGTAGCGAAAGGGAGAAGGTTGTCATGGCAGTCTACCACCTCACTGGAGATTCCGATCAATGATGGTCGTTGATTCAAAATACAAAGGAATATGAAGAAGTATCAAGTATGGAATGGAGTGAGTTCAAAGATTTTTTCTTAGAAAAATACTTTCCTCGTGACCATCGAGCAGATATGGAAAGGCAATTTCTGAGTCTAAGACAAAAGGAGGATGAGAATGTCGCAAAGTATGAAGCCAACTTTACAAGGTTAGCAAGGTATGCTGCAGATTATATATGTAACCCAAGAAGTAAGATTGATCGTTTATTTGATGGGTTAAAACCATTTCTCCATCGAGCTTTAGTATCACAATCCTTCTCATCGTACGAAGATATTGTCTCGTGTGCTATCAAAACAGAAAAGGAATTCTATAAGTCTTATGACAACAAAGTAAAGCAAGAGAAGAAGAGAACGGTGGAACAAGAGACAGATAAAGGGAAAAAGGGAAAGAAGGATTTTCCATTATGTGATAATTGTGGGAAGAATCACCCCGGTGGTTGCTTAAAAGGAATGGGAGTTTGTTATAAATGTGGAGAAAAAGGTCACCAGGCTCGTGATTGCAAGGGAAAGAAAGAGGCTATCAATGTTTAATGCTACAATTGTAGGGAAATGGGGCATTATGCAAATGAATGTCCTAAGCGTCAGAGAAACTTACCTCAAAAAAGTCCAAGGCATCAAGGACAATCTTATGCTGTTATTACAGTTGAAGCGGAATAATTAATGTATTGGTGCTTTTGGACTCAAGGATTATATTCTAGTTATAAAAATAATGTGATATATATAAGGATTGTACTGTAGTACTTGTTGTTATCATTAAGGTTTTAATATGATGAAGGAAATCATATTTTTAGTATGTGACAATAAGAGAAACATTTCTTTGTTTGGGGAATCTGATGTTACAATTGATTTTGGAATTTAGAGACCTTTTAGAGAAAGTCTGGACATAGGTATTTTGGATAACTATAAAGGTTGGAATGGATTAAGTTGAACTTTGAATAGTATTGTTTAAGGTTAAAACATTTTTTATGATTATTTTTGGAATATTATAATACTATATTTTTAGGAAAAGGAAAACCTGCAGGGTGGGGCATAACCCGTCGCGTCGGACAAAGCTGCAGGAATCGAACCCACAACCATAGTGCGACCGGCCTTTATTACCTACCACTAGCCTACAGGAAGTCCCTGGTTATTACAAAATATTTTTACTAATCTAAATGGTATGTGTTAATATTTGGAACCTTATACAATTAGGATAAATAGAATATTTTTGAGTTCTATTACCTTTTAGAGTGAAAGATGGGTTTGTGGTAAAAATTTATTAAAGAATGAAAGTCTACATAACAAGTATGTATATTCCTTTACATTCTTAGTAAATCTCCTAAATAAATTCCTCAACTTTATAAAAGGTAACTTAAAACAAAAACATTGCCGGTTAACTTTTCCAACTAGGGATTCAATGACCATTTAACCAATCACAAGTTTGTGATTTTCTTATGGTTAACTTTCTCCTAATCCAGTGTTCTACAACTCTCCATCAGACCTTGATGGTTTGTTTTTCTTCCATATCCATATTTTCATAGAATCATAGTATGGGTTATCTTGGGTGACCTTTGTACTTCTCTTTCTTTCTTTTAATTTTATATTTTTATTAACCTTATTTTCGATGTGGGTTTTCCACAAAGGTATTTTCTATTTTCAACCTTTTATTTTCAAAGAAAAATTTCAAATTGCAAGGACGTAATTTATTGAAGGAGGGGAGAATGTAACACCCTGAGCTTCCACGATACGCTTCTCATTCAATAATGCAATAGCTTGCATTGTACGCAACTTCAAGTTCTAACACAGCGCGACTAATCAAAGTAGCCGTTATGAATAGTAATACCCACTTTTTAAAATTATAGAAATTTTATATTTCAAAATGGACTTCATTTTTGTATTCTTAATATCGAAATTATCCTAAGTTGAATTTTTTGTAATTTTCTGAGAACTTCCATTTTTTATGAATAGTGAAGAATAC
Organism: Viscum album; assembly: GCA_963277665.1. Classification (NCBI taxonomy): domain Eukaryota; kingdom Viridiplantae; phylum Streptophyta; class Magnoliopsida; order Santalales; family Viscaceae; genus Viscum; species Viscum album. Next base: position 1,495,691,345 of record OY728159.1, read on the forward strand.
TTAAAAAAAACTTTTTTAATAAAAATAATTTATAGTGATAAATTATACTATTGAGTGGTTTTAAAGTATAATTAGAATATATTTTTACTATTTTATCCAATGGTTTTCATTATAATTAATTTCACTTTGAAATTAGACATAAACAATTGTCAATCTTTTGATATATATTGTTTCTTAAAAACACGCTATTTGTTGTGACAGCGGGAATTAATTATAAAATTAATTAATGCAACTTATATGTTTGGAATTTTTTAAAATAGACATCATTTTTGAATTTGGAATATCAATTATAGCTTAGGGTGAAAATTTGGCATTGTTCTGAAAAACTTCAATTTTTGATGAATAGTGAAACCACTAAGTGGTAGTTAAATAACTGATTTTTCGTTTAAATGAAATATTACCACTTCTGTGATTTAATTTTCAAATATCTGACATACATGGTTTTCATTAGGAAGTAAAATGTGGTTAAATGGGATTAAAATAATTTTTTGGTGAATAGTAACTTTTAAGTTTAATTAATCTCCATTAAAGGTAATTAGTGTAATTTAAGGTAAAAATGATATTATAAAAAAATGAAAGTACCTTTATACTTGTCCTACCCCTATTCGGTGTGTCATGGACGACCAAGAAAATCCATGGGTCAACTTGGGGACTCCATGGAGCCACTTTTATAGGAAAATGACATAAATAACTTTTATTTAATGTTAAAATAAAAATGTCAAAAACATAAGTTGTTTTACTAAAACAATTTTTAAATGAGGTTATACATGTCATATTTTTGACTATAAATATTCATTATAAATCTAAAAATATTTCCTACATCATGATAATTTTTTTATAATTTTTATACATTAAATAAATTAAATTATTTATGACACCATGATGATGCAGCGATTACCTCATTAATTAACGATTTTAATAAAATGGAAGGATAATGTAAAATCTAAGCATTAAAATTGTCCAAACCCTATTGGATGAGTATATTTAGAACCCTTATCACCTTATCCTAGAATTATATAAGTGTGGGACCTTTATAATCCGAAACGAATTGTATAATAAATTAACATTTTATTATTTTCCAAGAGTGCCCCTCCTCTCCACTTATAAAAGGCCCCCACCACTACCACCTTACTCACACTTTCAAAGACTTTTGGCTCGGACAACCTCTTCCCAAATACTCTCCCAACTTCCCTCCCTTACTCCTAGAAGCCTAACTTTGGAAAAAATTCTTCCAAAGGAAGCCTTTTGCTCAAATCAAAAGAGTTACCCGATTTAAGGTAATGTCTTCGCTTATGTTATTTTGTTTTATTTTGCTTATCCAACCCCCTAAAATCTTTTTATTAATTTCTTTTGTAACAAAAACAATATCCTTAATATACTAGGATGATTTTATAAGAAGTATTAGAGCTACACTTACACACACCTACGTCTAATGGTTAAAGAACATACTGTTTCTGTGGATGGCAAATTTCTGCCTCACGAAACGATGATTGTTCAACACTCATATAACACCTTAAAAGGTGGCCATTAAGATTTTAATATATTTATACATGATATATAATATGTTTATGTTTTACATAAGGTTTTGTATTTTTCATTTATGGCATACCTTTATTGTTTCCATTATGGGTAAACGCGATATTTTCATTTTAGGAAGTGCGGACTACCGCCCCCTCAAAGTGATTTGAATCGTTAATACCATATGTGGGATGTATAAAATATGGAGTAAATGATATTTTACTGGAATTATAATATACGTTTATATAATTATGATTTCATTAAATATGAAATAGAAATGAAAGTAGCGTTCATGCGTACGTACGACTTACCGTCTCCATGAACGGTGCATTTCATTTCTTACATCTAAACGTTATGGAATATTATAAATGCATGTATATACTGGATATATATGAGATATATGATATCTATATAATGATTATAATTCTGGATATAATTAATATATCACCACATGAACAACTTGTAATTATAAGAATTTTATTTTTGACTCAAGTACCTAAGATCGACAAAACGACCATTATAAACTTAAATAATTACATAATGTTCTTGACATGGTAATAAGTGATATAAAAGGAATAATGAACTTTAAAAAGGTTCTTAAGAAGGTAGAGATTAACTCTAGTTTATTATTCAGGAGATCAAAGAACGGTCGAGTGAATTCGGACACAAGGTAAGGGAACTTCTTAACCCAATTTCTATTCTTTGGGTTAATCTCATACTTTCAAATTATGTCATGATATTATTATATCCTATCTTGTATTTATAATTTCATTATGTTTACTTATAGTGAATACACATAATATATCAATTTTATTTAAAAAAATGATCTTCGTAAGGTACTTTGTATCAATCTCCATTCATTGAGGCATATTTTGTTTTATACACAAATTTATTTTATACGGTGTATAAACCCCTTTGACTTTTACGTTTATTCAAAAGGAATCTTTTTATATGAAGCGTTTTACTAAACGACAAAAAGGAATGTTTTTCTTATCGTACGTATGCGGTGACAACAACTTCTCCGCCGTCATAACCATTTTTTGAGTTTCGACTTCCTCTACAATCTATAACTTTTTTTAAATGAAAAATAAATACCAAGTTTTAATTTTGGTATTGAAAATGGTTTTGATAAGGTTTTTATTATATCAATGTGTTGTATTGATATCTTATGATTGAAACATGGAAATTTTATGTTTCCTTTATGCACGTTTTATGTGATACGATTATGTTATGGTTTATAATATGTTTAAACCTGTTCATATGAGGAATGCATTGTACTTAATAAGTGATGGGTGGAGCCCACTATAGCTCCTCGATGCATCGGTAGGTCTCATGAGACAAACTAGTGTCTTGGCACGAGGCCTTGACAAAATCTTATTTGTGGTCTTGGCACGAGGCCTTGGCTTCGTGGTTATGATAGTCTGGCATTATGCATTCCATCATTATGAAAGTGGTTATTGATATTGCATGTGATTATTCGACCAGTAGAATATCCATGTGAATAAGTAAATGGAATTATCTCATTTTACTTTTTCCATATTATCTTGAAGTTCATGTTTAAAAGGATTTTGTTTTAGTTATACATTGCCTTAAATTTCAATGTTTATTTATGAAGCTTCCGCAATATTGTTATCCTTACTGAGCATCTGAGCTCACCCCTTTCAATGTTTTAATATTTTCCAGGATGTGAAGATGTATTTTTTGAATGAACTGCCGGGATAGTCAGAAGAGGATATGAGTGTGGACTATGGAGACTTTGTTATTGTAGTTTTTCACTTTATGATGTAATGTAACATTTATGAATGTATCTAGTGTTTCCAAGGCTACTAAACTAATCGGTCTTTCAAGACGTGATCTTTTGTGATCATGCCAATGTTACGAAGTAATGCACCGACTCTGGGTAACTGGGGTCGGGGTGTTATAGAACAAGGCCTCACATGTTACAACCAAATATTTTACAGGTACGTTTATTCATAAATAAATTCAATAGCATTCATTGTACGCAACATTGAGTTCGAGCACACTATGATCTATCAAATTAACATTTTAAAAAGTGGTTATGAATAGTATTAAACACATTATAAAATTTATATTTTTCAAAATAGACATAATTTTTTATTTCAGAATATCAAAATTAGCTTAGGGTGAATTTTTGGTATTTTTCTAAAAAGCTTCCTTTTTTGATGAACAGTGAAAACACTACATTGTAGTTAAAAATTGACTTTTTTGTTCGAATAATTATTATACATTAAATTTATTTTTAAAGTAACAGTATATAAATAATACAAATATTAATCCAATTTAGGTTATTAGAATCATTTTTATATTGAAATTAGATATAAAAACTTATTGATCTTTTGAATGTCTCTTTTACCCTCCTTCTAACCACATCTGCGGGATTATCATTAAACATAATTTTACCGCTTTTGTGAATGGAATTTTGAAAAAAAGGAAATACATCCTTATAATTAGTATGAAATTTTTGGTTTAATAAGAAAATTTATTTTTTTTAGTGAATAGTAAATTTAGTAAATTATAATTTATTTACCATGGTTAAGGGTAAATCAGATAATTAAAGCTAAAAATTATATTATAATATTTAAAAATTACCCTAAAACTTGTCCAAATTTCATTGGATAAGTTTTTTTGACCAAAATAATCATTGGGTCTATTTTTGGACCACTTGGAGCCACTTGAATGCCTTTAATATATCTAGAATATTATATTTAAAGAAAATCCAATTTTGTTATACTTTTTTAATAAGTAAAATAATTTTAATATGAGGTTATATAAGTGATATGGTCAACTATAAATATTAACTAGAAAAATAAAATGTTTATCTACATCATAATAATTTATTTATAATTTTTATACATTAAATAATTATATTTAATTATGACACAATGATGATGCATTAATTGATTTATTAAAGGAAGAATCAATTAAATGAAATTAATAATATTAAAATAAATAAACTTTACGCCTTTTATGCCATAAAAATATTTTTTGTATGAAAATAACATACTAGGGATGAGTTAATATATATTTTAGAAGTAATCTAATTGTTATTATTTTATAAAAAGTCAAATAATAAATAGTGTTAAAATTGACATAAATGAGATTTTTAAATAAACAATATTTTATTAAATGATATAAAATTAAAAAAAATATATAAATTAGAAAAATGACTATTATAATTTTAAATATTTCATAAATGATCCAATTTAGGTTCTTTTGGAATTTTTAGTAACTATATTAACCCTATAGTGTAAAAAGCTAAGTAGTCATGGTAAGTGTTAAATGTTTAAATAAGTGTTAAAACAAATAGATAAAGATTAAAAAACATAAAAAAATTGTCAAAAAACTATTAGATCAATAAATTTTTAACCTTATCACCTAAGTTTATAAATTTAATCATTTAATGGAAGCTTTTATACAAAAATTACATAGATATTATTAAAATTAAAGAATGTGACACAATGTCACAGTCTTATTTCTTATAAGTATACTAATTTTAATATGGGAATAAATATAAGATAAAATAAATAATAAATGTTATATAGAAATATAATTGAATTTTATACATCATATAAATTTATTTATTATTTTTTGAGATTAAATAATTACCATAAATAATGACACAATAGTGAAGAAGTAAAAATTTCTTTAGTAGAAATATCAATTAAGTAACATTAAAAATATTAAAATAATAAAAATTTGTGTTACCTAAGGTTCTACACAATTTTTTGGGTGAATATTTAATTTTAGGAGTGTATTAAACTGATTGGTTCAATGTTATTTTTCTTTTTATATTTTATTTAAAGTCAAAGTAATGAATAGTTTCCAAATTGACACTACTGATATTTAAAAAAAACATTTTATTAAATTATTTAAAAATCATAAAGATCTTTAAAAACTACAAATTGATAATTATATGGTCTAAAATTACATAAGAAGTAAATTTATTGATAATTTAAACCATATAATTAAATATTTATAACCATTTAATATTTAGAATGTTATTACAATAATTAAAATTAAATAGATTAATTAAGGATAAATAAACAAATAAGGTTCAAAATAACATCAAAACATGTATAAATTTTATTAAATGAGAATATTTCAACCAATAATAATATTATACTCTATATAACTCACTTTAGAGATATTATAAATCAAATATCATTTTATATTAAATTAATAGTTTTAGAGTTTTCAAAAGTCACCCTCCCCTCTCTTATAAAAGGGAACCTCTACTTCTCTTATATTCACAGCTCTAAAACAAATTGGATCCAAAAAAATCTAATAATTTCTCCTCAAAAAATTCCCCACTTAATCCTAGTGTCCATACTTTGGATAGAAAGCCAACCTATGGAGTCCTTTTGTGAAAATCAAAAGGAGACACTCAAGGAAGAGGTAATTGTTTTGCCAACTTTTTCAATGTTATTTTCTTCTTCTACATTCTTTTCCTAAGTTTCTTCCATAATAAATTATTAAATAAAGAATATAATATATGATGTTTTTTTATTATTATTTTGGGACAACCATATTCCTTCTTTTACGCATCCTATGAAAAATAATATCACTATGTGTGCGTACGTACAACTTATTATCTCTAAGCTGTGGTGTAAACTGTTTTTCATCTATAGTTTATTTTGATGGGTATAAAGATGAATATAAAGTATGTAAATAATAAATAGAAAATGTTAATTATTATTTATAATTAATATTGCATACAATTCCATACCATTTAACCATTAAGGGATTGATATCATCGCTCGCACGTACGTACGACCTATAGTCTCCACGACGCGATGAGATTTATCCTCCACGTTAAACATTCAAAAATGATTATAAAAATATATTTAATTAATAAGTATGAAATATATGACATAATAATTCTACCATAATATATATACATATATTTCATTTACATTATTCTATTCAATATGATAAGAAAACAAAAACATCGTTCACGCGTACTTACGGTCCACCGTCTCCATGAATAGTGTATTCCATTCCACATATTTTATACACATATATATTTATATACTGAATATATATGATATATAAATCATTTTTTAAATTCTATAAGTAATTAAATAATGATCTAAGTAATATGATGAATAATAAAAATTCAAAACACGTACGATAAACAAAACAATTATTTCCCAAAATGTTGCTTTAATTTGGAAATTAGTAATAAATGGGTAATATAAAGTCATAATTGAATCATATATGATATAATAAATATAATATTATTTTTTTAGAAGTTAATAACATGTTTAAAACTGTTATACAGAAGTTTCAGTTATGTACAAAGAGTATTAGACCTAAGGTAAGGGAATTCTGTCTCACTTTTAATTTTCATGAGATATAAGCCATGTTCGTCACCTATTTTTTTGTGTGTCGTGTATGTAATACCCATATTATTTTTTATATACTGAATATATTGGGATTATTATTTAAATTTTCAAATTGGTATGAGATTATTTTAATGTATAAAGAATTAATCCTTTCTCTATTTCAATATTCTAAAAATTATCATACATATTTATTTATCTGTATATAAAAGATTATAAAGAACATTTTATTTGTATTTTTGAATTTCATTCAAGTGTTTTCAAAAGGAATATTTTTATGGTTTTATATAAGGTAATATTTAACTAAAACATCATTTTAAATATTTTATAGATTTATTTTTCTAAAATATTTCTTATTAATCTCTATGTTTTCAAAATGGGTTTAATGATTTATTTATATGGACATGAATGTTTTAAAATGTTAATTAATTTAAGAATTTTAAAAGTGGTATGAGAAAATCTGATTAAAAAAATATCTTTTTAAATGTATTCTTTTATAAGTGCATAGATTTTGAATAAATTATTTCAAAGAAAAAGGGGTATTTGTCTCAAGATATTTTAATGATTTTAATAGAGTATTTTTCATCTATGTCAACATCCTTTGTTGGATCTTATTATTAATTGCGGTTGATATCTCATGATATCATTTAAAATATTTTATTGAATTTTTTATTATCAATTTGATTGTGATTGTGCTATTTAGACACAATTCTTGGATTATTGTTAAAGTATTCATATTTGGTATATCAGTTTTTAATAAAAATGATTATTTTGTTTATGTTTCACTATTTTTATATTAGGAATGTATTGGACTTAGTAAGTGTTGGGAGGAGACCTCTGTATCCCCTTGATGCATCAATAGGTATAATGAGACAAAATAGTTTGGGTTTTTAGTCGTTTATGTATGGCCTTGGCACATGGCCTTGATGGTGTGGTTATGATGTTCAACATTAAGATTTACCTTATTATGAGATTAGTTATTGATATGAAATATGATTATTCAACTAGTATAATATCCATGTGAATTTTTAAATAGAATTATTTGATTTATTATTTCCATATCATGTTGATGGTTATGTTCAAAAGGATAGTGTTTCAGTTTTATACCTTGCCTTTAAAGTTTATGCTTATTTATGATAGCTTCTGTTGTATTGTTTAACCATACTGAGCATCTAAGCTCACCCCTTTCTTATGTTTTATATTCCGAGGATACGAATAAGTGTTTTATGATTGATATGCAGTGTTAAGATAGGATAATAATGGTATTATAAAAGAATTATCTATGTTGCATATTATATTTTTTAATTATAATGTAAAGTTCATGTATGTAATCCATTTTTTAGAACTTATAAAATGATCGGTCCATTAGGATTTGATTCCATGTAATCATGAAAATGTATTAAAATAATGCATTGGATCTGGGATTCTGTGGTCAGGGTGTTACAATTAGTATCAAATTAAGTTTACCTATAACCTTGGAAGCTAGATTTAGAAATCCATGATTAAAGAACATAACCCTAAGATAGACTTTAAGGACAAGTATAAGTATAAGATACCATCCTTTAGATTTAGTAATGGATAACCTAGGTTAATCCTTTGTAATTATGTATTGAGAAGAATATTGAATAATTTAGCGATCCTATAAATGATTCTTTATGACTATATCACTATGATTAGTGTTTTTGAGAATGTGATTTTGGTTTTAGTTGATGGTCAAAATCAACATGGTTATACAAATAAGGGCTATACTACTGATAATGAAGAGATCAAAAAAGAGAAATGAGATGAAGGATTTATTAAATAATAATATTTTGAAGCATAGTTAATGGTTTAAGAGTGAAGTATAATGATTAAGGTTATTTTTTTATTTGGATTCAAGAATTATTACATCAATGTTTCTATGGTTATAAGATTCATGAGATATATCAGGATTGTACTGCAATACTTCTTCTTTAAGGATTTGGAAGCATAAGAGTTTTCATTAAAGTTTTAAAGGTAATCAAATGTTTGGTATGTCGTGATAAGATCTACATTATGTTGTTTGGGGAATATGATGTTATGATTGATTTTGGAAATTTAGATACCTCTTTAGTATGTTAATTTGGACAGGAGTATTTTGGAAAAGTCTTAAGATTGGAATGGTGTAATTTAAATATTGGATATTATTGTTTGTGGTTAAAGTACGATTTATTGGATACTTTGGGATACGATTTTTGGTACTAGTAAACATTTATTGGATGAATGGAATACTTGGGGGCCTTATGATTTATCAAAAGCATTTCTAGCATAAAAAATTCATTTTGAACATTCTTTTCTAGGTGTAAGGGATGAGTTGAAAATAGATCGAAGAACAACCAAAGGAGTAGATTATGATTATGACATGAAAAGAAATCAATTTAGTTTTTATATGAATATTAAAATAATTCTTCAACTCTGGGGAAAGGATCTTAAAACCAAAAAAACTATCCTAGTACTTCTTCTGATGAATATAATGGTCTCTTAAATCATTGCATATTTAGAGCTTTGCGACTGCTAACTTTATACTAATCATGTTCTCTATCACTCTCTATTATAACTTTATGGTTATATTTTTATTTAATGTCCATGTTTTAATATATGGTACCCTTTTATGTGTTATCTCTAGAAACCTTCGTACTTCCCTTTCTTTATTTTAAATTAGACCATTCATCGAACCTAGATTGGATGTGAGATTTAAATAAAAGAAATTTTGAATAGTTAAAACATAGTTACTGAACCCAAATTTTAAAATTATGTGGACACAATTTATTGAAGTATGATATAATATTACACACCATTATTTCATGGTATGTTTTTTCTTAAATAAATTTAATAGCTCGTGTTGTATGTTAGACCAAGTTTGAGCTCACTATGATCTATCGAATTATCCATTTAAAAAGAGGTTATGAATAATATTGACCAAATTATGAAATTTATATTTTTCAAAATAGACTTCATTTTGGATTTTAGAATATCAAAATTATCTTAGGGTTATTTTTTGGTATTTTTCTGAAAAGTTTCATTTTTTGATGAATAGTTAAAAATACTACATTGTAGTTAAAAATTGATTTTTTTTGTTTGAATAATTATTATATATTAAATTTATTTCTAAAGTAAAAAAATATCAATAATACATATATTAATCTAATATAGGTTATTGTAATCATTTTTATATTGAAATTAGATATAAAAATTTATTGATCTTTTGAACGTCTCTTTTACCCGCCTTCTAGCCACTTCTGCGGGATTAACATTAAACATAATTTTACCGCTTATGTGATTGTAATTTTGAAAAATGAACATAAATGGTCGTAATTAGTATGATTTGTTTTATCTAATAAGAATATTTTTTTTGAATAGTAACTTTAGTAAATTTTTATTTATTTACCACGGTTAAGGGTAAATCAGGTTATTAAAGGTAAAAATGATATTATAATATTTAAACATTACCCTAAAACTTGTCATAATTTAATTTTATAAGTGATTTTGGACTATAATAATCCATGAGTTTATTTTGGGACCACTTGAAGCCCCTTGGATTACTTTAATATATCTATAATATTATATTTAAAGAAAATCCAATTTTGTTATACTTTAATTTTAAGAAGTAAAATATTTTTAATATGAGGTTATATAAGTGATATGATCTACTATAAGTATTAATTAGAACTATAAATTTATTATTTACATCATGATAATTTATTTATAAATTTTAAGCATTAAATAATTTAATTTAATTATGACAAAATGATGATGCAATATTTCATTTATTAAAGGAATAATTAATTAAATGATATTAATAATATTAAAATAAATATAATTTGAAACATTTTATACCACCCTCGGATTTTTTTGATTCCATTGATATAATAGGGATGTTTTAATTTAGTGTTTTAAAAGGAACCAAGTTGTTATGATTTTATAAAAAGTCAAATAATAAATAGTGTCAAAATTGACATAAATGAGATTTTAAAATAAATGAGATTTTATTAAATGATATAAAATTAATAAATATCTATAATTTGTCCAAATAACTAGGATAATGTTAAATATGTAATAAATTATCCAATTTAGGTTCTTTTGGAATTTTATAGTAACTATATTAACCCTTTAGTGTAAAAAGACTAGTTGTCACGGTAAGAGTTAAACTGTTTAAATAAGGGTTAAAACAAATAGATAAAGATTAAAAACATAATAAAAAATTTTTAAAAAAATTATTTGATGACTAAAATGAGAACCTTATCACCTAAGGTTATAAATTTAATCATTTAATAGACACTTTTCCTTGAAAATGACATAAATATTATTAAAATTAAAGAATTTTACAAAATGTCACACTCTCATTTCTTATAAGTATAATAAAATTAATATGGGTATAAACAGAAGATAAATTCAATACTATATAGTATATATAAATATAAATGAATTTTATACATCAAATAAATTTATTTAGTACTTTTAGAGTTTAAATAATTACCATAAATATAGACACAATTGTGAAGATGTAATTATTTTATTAGTAGAAATATCAATTATGTAACATTAAAAATATTAAAATAAATATAATTTGGATTAATTAATGTTTTAACCTAATTTTATAGGTGAATATGACATGTTATGAGTGTATTATTGTTTTTGTTAGAAGTTATATTTCTTTTTGGATTTTATTTAAAGACAAAGTATTGAATAATGTCAAAATTGACATTATTGATATTTTATAAAAATATAATTTTATTAAATTATTTAAAAATAATACCAATATTTAAGAAATACATAGTGATAATTATATGGAATAAAATTTCATAAAGATTCCATTTATGGAAAATTGACACCATATAAGTAATTATTTATAACCATTTAATATTTAGAATATTATTAATACAATTAAAATTAAATAGATTAATTAAGGACCAATCGAAAAGATAAATTTCAAAATAAAATAAAAACATGTCTAAATATTATTGGTTGAGAGGATTTCAAACCATACTAATTTTATCCTAAAAATAACTTACTTTGGAGATATTTAAAATCAAATATCAATTTATATTAAATTAATAGTTTTGGAGTTTCCAAAAGTGCCCCTCCCCTATCTTATAAAAGGGAACCATTACTTCTCATTTATTCACACCTCTAAAACACTTTGTCTCTGTAAAAATATACCCATTCATCCTTATAAATTACATTAATTCATCCCATATGCCATAATTTTGGAGGGAATCCATCCTACAAAGTCCTTTTTTTGTAAATCAAAAGGAGACACTCAAAGAAGAGGTAATTGTTTTACTAACTCTTTCAAAGATATTTTCTTATTCTACTTCCTTTTCCTAAGTTTATTACATAATAAAGTAGTAACTCAAAAATCTGATATATTATTATATTATTATTATTATTATGGGAACAACATATTCCCCCTTTTACTCATCCTATGAAGAACAATATCATCATGTGTGCATACATACGGCTTACCATCTCCACACTATGGTGTAAACTATTTTTCATTTATAATATATTTCTATGGGTGTAATTATGAATATAAAGGATGTAAATAATAAATAAGAAATTATAATTATTCTTTATAATTAATATTCCATCCAATTATATACCATTTAACCATTAATGGAATGATATTGTCACTCGTGCGTACGTACGACTTACCGTCTCCACGACGTGACAAGATTCATCCTCCACGTTAACCATTCTAGAATGATTATAAAAATATATATGATGAATAAGTATTAAATATATTAAATAATAATTCTACTGGAATAATATATATATATACACACACACACACACACACATATATATTTCATTTACTTGCTTCCATTCAATACGATAAGAAATCAGAAACAACGTTCACGCGTACTTACGACCCACCATCTCCAAGAACGGTGTATTCCATTATATATATATATATATGATATATAAATCATGTTTTACATTATTTAAGTAATTAATTCATGATCTATGTAATATTATTAAGAATAACAAGTCAAAACATGTACGACAAACAAAGTGACTACTACTCGAAATGTTTCTTTAACCTCAAAATTATTAATAAATAGGTAATATAAAGTCCTAAATGAATAATATATGATACCATAAATATTATTATGATTTTTTAATAAGTTAATAACATGTTTAAAACCATTATACATGAGTTTTTAACATGTGCGAAGAGTATTAGACCTAAGGTAAGCGAATTCTGTCTCACTTTTAATTTTTGTGAGGTATAAGGCATGTTCACCACCTATTTCTTTTCTGTGGTGTATGTACTGCCCCTATTATATTTGATATCATGAATACATTTATATTCATGGTATTTAAATTATAATTTTAATATATTGGTCTTATTATTTAAATGGTCAAAGTGATATGGGACGGTTTGAATGTTTAAATAATTAATCCTTTCTCCATTTCAATATTCTTGAAATTATCATACATAATTATTTAATATGTATATAAAGGATTATAAAGAAAATTTTATTTATATTATGAATTTAATTAAAATGTTTTCAAAAGGAATATTTTTAAGGTTTTATGTAAGATAATATTTAACTAAAACATCATTTTAAATGTTTTAACTATTTATTCTTCTAAAATCATTCTAATTAATGTCTATGTTTTCAAAATAGTCTTTAAGATTTATTTATATGGAAATGAATGTTTTAAAATTTAAATTCCTTTAAAAAGTTTCAAAGTGGTATGGGAAACTTTGATTCAAAAATATCTTTTTAGTTTTATTATTTTTTAAGTGCATTGATTTTAAATATATTATTTCAAAGAAAAACTGGCATTTGTATCAAGATATTTTAATGATTTTATTATAGTATTTTTTGTATATGTAAATATCCTTTGTTGGATATTATGATTAATTGAGGTTGATCTCTTATGAAATCATTTAATATATTTTATTGAATGGTTTATGATCAGTTTGATTGTGGATGTACTATTTAGATACCATTCTTGAATTATGGTTAAAGTATTCATATTTCGTATACTAGTTTTTAATACAAATGATTATGTTGTTTATGTTTCACCATTTTTATATGAGGAATGTATTAGACTTAGTAATTGATGAGAGGGTCCTACTATATCCCCTCGATTCATTGGTATCTCTCATAAGGAAAACTAGTTTGGGTTTTTATCCGTTTATGTATGGTCTTGGAATGTGGATTTGATGGTGTGGTTATGATGTTCGACATTATTCATTCCCTCATTATGAGATTAGTTATTGATATTACATGGGATTATTTGACTAGTATAATATCCATGTGAATGTTTAAATGTAATTATTTGATTTATTATTTCTATATCATGCGGATGGTTATGTTTAAAAGGATTGTGTTTTAGTTTTATACCTTACCTTTAAAGTTTATGCTTATTTATGATATCTTCCGCTATATTGTTTAACCTTAATGAGCATCTGATTTCACCCCTTTCTTATGTTTTATATTCCCAAGATTCAAAGAAGTGTATTATGATTGATATGTAGGGTTAAGCTAGGAGAATAATAGATTTCTCAAAGAATTATCTGTGTTTCATATTATATTTTTTAATTCTGATGTAAAGTTCATGTATGTAATCTATTTTATAACACTGCTAAACTAATTAGTACTTTAGTATTTGATTCCCTATAATAATTCCAAAATATTAAAATAATTAACTAGCACTGGGATTCTGGGGTTGGGGAATTACATTACACACGTAAGACACAATAAATCAAACCAAAACCCCAATTACGTAGGCTATATTCACCCAAAAACACCCATAGGGTTCCACAATTCTGTAAAAATTGAAGAACAAGAAATATGAGGGGAAAGGAGGGATAAACCAAGTATAAACTGACTTACCTCAATCCAAACATCAATATATCTGAGATAAATCCACTATGGAATAAGGGAATAGATCCATCACCAAAAGAGATAGACTATGCATTATGAAGGAGGAAAATGAGACCCCAAATCATAAAAAAATGATAAGGGGAGACTTCCACACCTTAAAATTAGAATTTATTTTATTTATACATATATTTTATTAATTGGCTACTTATATTAATTCCCTCTAATTCAATTACTAGGTTTCAATGATCATACTTAAATATCAATATTTTATCAAAATATAGCGTGGTTTCATTTAAGTTCAGTGCTGCGTATGGAACAATCAATAAAACACATTAATATATTTAAATGTAATCATGTATTAAAATCTCAGGCTGTTAAATTCTACCCCTTAAATAAATTACCCCTCGTAATTTTAATTATCACTTACTAATAAAATTATTCAAGGGTAACTAAAATATAGATATAATTCAAGGTATATTTTCATATTCTGTGTTTACCTTAATATTTATGGTATGAATAGGAAACAAAATTTTCATCAATCATGTTAACAAAACTCTTATTCTATATATTTACTCCTTTTCCAAACATAATAAATATTCGAGTTCATTGAATGCATTTCCCTAGGTTCTACATCCCACATTTTTGACATGAAAGAGATTAAATATTCATTCCTTCATTATCTTCATCACCGGAACTTATATAAGACTCCATCCATCTATTATTTAGTTTTTTTTTCAGATTTCAACTATGTTTATATTGTTAATAATAATTCTTGATATCTAATTTTTCATAATCACAAGGTTTATAACTCTAGATCCCATCCCATTAAGTTTCTTGTTCAGACAATCTCAACATTTTCTATAACATCCATTGTTAACTTAGTTCCTTAATGTTTTATCCATTACTAAAAAAAATTAATGTGAGTGAAGAAGAAGAAGAAAATTATTGTAAGGTAATAAATTCAGTATCATAATTTCTAACTCTTTTAAATTATCTTATAATTTAACCTAAATCACTCCCGGTTCAATCTATGTTTCTTTAGATTGGGTTATATCATCTTTATTATCCCAATTTATTATATTAAATACTTCATAATGGATTGTAAATAAAATGTTATTAACTAAAGAATATACTTTTGGATTTTCATACTAAGTGTGTAGTTAGGCAACTCTGTTATCCACTAGTAGATAACTGAGTTAATACCCAATACACCTTTTTAAGGATTGTTACCCCTAGTAACATCTATGCCAAATCTTGCATAGACTTGTTGTTTCTAGAAAAAGATTTAATTTTTAGAAACACTACATAATCAAAACTTTAACAAAACATCAAGTTGTTATATTGTATTTATATTTATACCTAAGGTTTTCACTAGTGATCACTCATCCTAATACCTGAATAACATAGAATATTCTATATAACAAAACTAAAAGATTATCTATACATTTTAAAATATGCTCAACCATAACTTATCAATCATTAATTACCTTTATAACTCTTAATTTCTATTCATATAATAAATTCATAATCTCTAAAGTTATCTAAAACTTTCTCTGATAGCAATGGTATCACATACTTTACAAATTGAATTTAATACCAACAATATATTATCATATATAACTATCCCATAATTACATATCTTAAATAAAATATTTCATTAAAAAAATTCCAATTATATTTTAGGTTTGTTGATTTATAGAATTAAGATAAATAATAAACTAAATAAGCCCATGTATTTATGAACTAATAGATTTTTTTCCACAATATAAGAAATTACTTAGTTAATAATAATTTTTCAATATCTTCCACAAATCCCCCACATATGATATTCTTATATTCATATCATGTGTAATTGTTTTATTTATAAATAGGCGAAATTGAAAGACCATTAGAGTGATCTAAAACAATTAGTAATGGAAAACATACTACCTAGGTAATCACAATATAAATATTATGGTAGTAATAAGTAATTATTATCATATCATAATCAATAGAAACTAGGATCATAATACATCCTTGTATAAAAATGAATATAAATAGATCACATGGATAACAATAATGGGTTCCTTAGCGATGAAATGCATAATGCTGGATAGTTAATTCCATACCATAAGCAATGACATAATGATCATATACACTATGATCATAACATAAAGGCCTAGTGTTTAAGAAATATATTATTCTAGGTTAGTATACACCAAAAATACCCAATCTAGTTTATCTCATGTGACCTATCAATGCATATAGGTGCTATCTATGACTAGTCCCACATGTTACAAATTAATTCCAATGAATTAATCATTTGAGAAAATAAATAAAAAATACATAATTAATTTTTCTAATAAACATCCCTATCGTAATAAAAACATATAAAACACCAATAGTTTATAAATTTCAAAAAAAGGGATAACATGATCATAAACCATCCACATAAATAAGGTGAATGGTTAAAAAATGTAACACCCCAACCCCATAAGCCTAGAGTCAGTGCATTATTTTATTACATTGGCATGATTACAAGGAATCAAAACCTGAAGGACTACTATATTTAGTAGTTTTTGGAAATCCAAATTACATATACGATACCCAATTTTCATTGGAAAATAGAGAATAAAACATGATACATAACAAAATTAAATGAACAACCACCTTGGAATATTATTCAAAGAATTATTATTTATAACATAGGGAAAGGAAAAAACAATAAGGGTGAGATCAAATTCTCATTAAGTGTAATAAAGGAGGAAGAAATAAGGAATCAATGATAATAAATCAAAATAACAAGGTAAATAACTGATAACACATTCTATTCAAATAACTTGATAAGGAATAAAAAATATATAAATGTTGATAACTGAAACACATTACATTTAATCAATAATATGAGAAAAAAACTTAACCATGGATATTATAACTAATTTAATAATCATATGGACTAACAATAACTGAATATATAATTAAGGAATGCATAATGATGAATATCTAAAACTTATCATCAAGGATTCATGTAAAGAATCTAATATATTCAAGGATTTATGCCAGAAATATAATATTTTCATGGATTAAGTACAAGAATATAATAAATGGGTAAGGACTCAACCAAAACCATATCTATTTTGTCCCATGAAACCTACCGATGCATTGAGGGGCTATAACGGGCCCCGTCCGTCACATACGAAATCCAATGCATTTCTCATATGTAGAATAATAAATTTAATTAATAAATAATGTTACTTATAATCAAATATACGTATTGAATAAATAATACACTTTTATCAATAATTCCTTGGTGGAGGATAAACAACAACTAGGGTTTTTGATGTTTATGAATGGAAATATCTTTTAAATATCATTAAAACATTCTTGAGGAAAATAATTATTAAACATTCCAAAGTGTCCCATTCCACTTTGAAACATTCGAATCATAATACCCATGAAGGAATAAAATTAAATGAAACTTATAATATCATAAGAATAATTATATTCTTGATATTACATTTCAAAGGGTAGTATATACACCATATAAAAGTGAATTAGTGCATAATAAAAAATAAGTCTCAATGGAATGTAAATTGAGAAGAAATCACTTACCACCTTATAATTAATAGAATAGTATGAACATGATAGAAGGAAAATTATTTAGACATAAATATACCATAATATTCAGAATAATGCTCATAAAAGGCATTCATGGGTGATGTATAAACCATAAAAAAGAAAAAAGCAGTGTATAAGGCATGTGTCCCATAGAAATAAGAGTGTCACAAAGATCCCTTAAATTGAGTCTGACTTGTGATGTGTCTCTTTATATTCATGAATAATAAAATTATGTTAATTATTTACTTACTTTAGAACCTTTTTCATGTTTATAATTAATTTTATTTCACATGTTATAATGTTGTAGCAACTAATTAAATAATTAGTTTTATGTCGGGTGTTTTGACCAAATTTGGTTCATGTGTTAAAAATGACTTTCGTAAGTCTACTATAGTCAAATGAGTCATTGTATAAACATATAAATAATAGTAATCATGATATAATTATCATATTTTTACAAAAAATTATACTTTTAAAACCAATCATGAAATATGTTTATGAAAAATGAACCAATGTTAAAATCATAGAGATGGTAGGCCATACGTAGGCACAGGTAACGTTCCAATTTTTTAATGATCATTATGGAAAGAAGTTATGTAACATTATATATTTCAATAATTATAATTATATCATAAATAAAATATTAGTTAGTCATATATACCTATATATAATTCTTGTTATGTAAAAGTAATCACATTGCATTGGGAGGCGGTAGTCCACACGTCCATAAACGACGTTATCAATTTTCAGGGTGCCAAAATGGTAATAAATAAAATGATGTATTATATTTATAGAAAGGTGATTTTTTCATGAATATAATATATATTTAATTTATGGTAGATATGATTAATTAATACCATAATGATTATGTTCTATGTAGTGCATGAATGCATCACAACACTTTGAGGAGGCAATAGTCCACACTTCTACAAACGATGTTATCGTATTTAAAAACAATTTAAGGTATAATGGTATGTGTTATAAAATAATTAAATAAGAATAAATAAATAATAATTATAATATATATAAAATATAAAAATAATTTCCATAATAAGTCCCAACCATGAAAGGTGGTAAAGGAAAAACAAACAACTTTGTTTCGTGGGGTGGTAGTTCACCATACACAGGAACGGTAAGTTTGTTACCCATTAGATGTAAGTGTGTGTAAGTGTAGGTAAAAATCATAGAATAATAAAATCTCAGTATATATAGGATAATTATTTTATTATATAATATTTTAATAATATGAAATTATTGAGTGGGGAAAGAAATAAAAATAATGTGATCATTGAAGAATGTTACCTCTTATTTGGGTAACTCCTTTTGGTTTATACCAAAACTATCTATTCATTTGATTTATTCTCAAAGTGAAGTTTCTAGTATGAGGGTAGGGAATTTGAGAGATTATTTTTTTTAGGTTTTAGTCGAGATATATGGCTCAATGTTGTGTGAGTACGTAAGGGAGGAGGTGTCCTATTATAATGGAGGTGAGAGGTACTTTTGGAAACTCACAAACTATTAAGTTAATATAAATCCATTTTCTATTATAAATGGATTAAAAGTGAGTTATTTATAATATAAGATGATAATGGGTCTAAATACTCTCAACCAATAATTCTTAGACAAGTATACGTCACATTAGGACCATAATCCTTTGGTATTAACCCTAAGTTATACCCTTTAACTCTTACGGTGACAATTTGGATGTTTTACTCTTTAAGGGTTAATATAGTTACTATAAAATGAAAAAAATACCCATAAATGATTCATGAATAAAATTTTCAACTTTATACCAATTATTTGGAAGAATGTTAAATTTTTATAAATTTTATATCATTTAATAAAATATTATTTATTTTAAATTATCATTAATGTCAATTTTGACACTATTCATTTTGCGACTTCTTAAAAAATATAAATACAGAAGATAAAATATAAAAAACCTTTAAATGAAACCTTAATATGTATATTTCATCTATAAATTTCTTTTAATACATTAATTATATAAACTTATATTTATTTTAATATTTTTAATAACATTTATTTGATATCTTATTTAATTAAACAATTACTGCATCATAATTGTGGTAGCCTTTAATTTAATCATTTATTTCTAAAATTAATAATAAATTATCATTATTAAGATAAAAATTTAAAAATTTAAATCAATATTTATAGTATAATATATATACTTAATAACCATATAAAAATGTAACACTTATTAGAAACATGAGTAAGAAATATTGGACTTTCATTAGAATAAAATACTATAAAAACCTTAATGTCATCCAAGTGTCTCCAATAGCTCACAAAATTGGCCCAAATATGGTTTTAATTGATTATAAATCATCTAATAAAATTATTATAATTGTTAAGATACTTTTATAATGCTTATGATATTATTTTTACCATTAATTACTCGATTTTCCCTTAACTCTTGTAATTAATTTTAATTACTTTTACAAATATTTTTGGTAATTTTTTTTGATATTATTAGACTAAAAATATAATTTTTTTTAAAACTGTGTATTTCCATTTTTAAAAATAAAATTCTCAAAAGTGGAAAAATTTAGTTTAATGATAATCTTGTAGATGGGATGATGAAGCGAGTTTTTAAAGTAAAAACATCCAAAGATTTGATAAGTTTTTATATATAAATTTAATGTGAAATTATTTTCAATGACCTAAGTTGTTTTAAATGATATAAAATTGGTATAATTATACTTTAAAATAAAATAAGAACATAATATAACTGTATAAATAAATTAGACAAAAATGAAGTTTTGTACTAAAATGAAACATTTTTAATATTCACCCAAAAATGAGACTTCTTATAAAAATTCAAAAATATTTACCAAAGAAAATTTTTATCTTACTATTTAATATAATAAGTTTATTTTTTTTCCAATAAAAAATATAAAAGTGTCAAAAAATTTGATTTAAAATAGGTTCTCCATTAAAAGGCGGTAAACGTTCTTTTATAAAAATATTGATTTTTATACATAATATTGGGGTTTTTTATCTTATACTTATCAAATCTATTATATGAATGTAAGAAATAATTTATTGAATATATAATACATATATTACCTTAATTTCACTCACTAATTTCAATTAATATAAATTTTTAGGATAAAATAACTTTGTGATCATAAAATTAGTTTTTTATAAAAACAATCCCTTTTTATTTAATTGGATATTATATTCATTGCTAATTAATTTGTAACCAATTAATTCAACTATATATTTTCAAAAGTTAGTTAATATTATTCATAAATGCCAACTTAATTGTTATGTTATATCTTATTACATTAAGTAATAATATTTTAATAATATATTTTCATTTGGTAAAACTCAGCCTTGCGTGTAACGCAAGACAAATCATTGTTGTGTCTAGTGTAAGCTTAACATGGTTTTGTGTATAAAGGAAGCTATCAGAAAATTAAATTTATTCAATAAATTAAAATATCATAATGTATTTGGGCATAACATTCTCCACACAATAATTAAATTGTGTCCTCACAATTTAAACTTGATCTCGGTAGTATAGGGTTTGATATTTGAAAATAAAAAATTATTGAAAAACGCACAACATAAATAGGGTTAATAACACATATTATTAATAAGGGGGATAAATAAATGTGAAGGTCAACAAAAAAAGGATTTTAAATAGAATAAAATTCATGAAAACATGGATATAGAATAGATATATTACCATCATGTTCTGATGGAGGGTGATAAAGAACATGTTCATGAAAAAGTTGGTGACCACAAAACCATAAACCATAGGTGTGAATGAAGGACATTGATATCATAAAAAATGATGATAATTAGACAAATTTTTTTAAGTTCC
Source organism: Viscum album (assembly GCA_963277665.1). Lineage (NCBI taxonomy): Eukaryota > Viridiplantae > Streptophyta > Magnoliopsida > Santalales > Viscaceae > Viscum > Viscum album. The sequence goes on from OY728159.1 coordinate 1,495,713,538, forward strand.
TTTTCCTAGAGTGGATAAATTCTTTCACTTTCTAAGGATATAAGTAAATATAAATACTTGATACATTTATATAAGTACAATCTTGTCCTTGAACTATTTATACTTCTTTTCTTAACACATGTTTTATCACATGGATAAGTAATACAATAATATCTAAAATCTCATACAAATTTCAATTTTAACCATTTCATAAATGGTAAACCTTATGAAAATTCCAAGTATTATGATCCAAAACATTATAATGTTCATCTATACTTATTCTCAAAGTCTATCTTAAGGGTATGTTACTTAATCTATCTTTTATAAATCTAGTTTCCAATATTGTTTTTAAACTTCATTTGATACCAATTGTAGTACCACAACCCCATAAGCCTTGATTTAGTGCATAATTTTATAACATTGTCATTATTACATGGAATCAAATCTCAAAGGACCGATTATTTTAGCAGTTTTGGAAATCCAGATTACATACATGATACTTGTTTTACATTGAGAAATGGAGAATAAAACATGATACATAATAAAATGAAATGAACAACATCCTTGTAATTTTATTTAAATAATTCTCCTTCATAACCTAGGGATAGTAAACATAAAAAATGTGAGCTAAAATTCATATAAAGGGTAAGTAAATCAGAAGTAATACTGAATCAATGAGAATAAATCAACATTACAAGGAAAATAACTCATAACACATTCCATTAAAACAACTAGATAAGAAACAATCAATATGAAAAGATATATAACTGAAACACATGTCATTTAATAAAAAATTTGTGAATTAAAATTAACCATGGATATTATAACTAATTGAATAATCAAATGGAATAACAATAACAAAATACATAGTGACAAAATCCATAATGATGGATATCCAAAACATATCACTGGGGATTCATGCTAAGAATATAATACTTTCAGGGATTCATTCCAATAATATAATACTACCAAGTATTCACACCAATAATCTAATAAATGGGTAATCCCTTATCTAAATCTAGATCTTGTTTTTCCCATGAAACCTACTGATGCATCGAGGGGCTATAGCGGCCCCTGCTCATCACATATGAAATACATTGCATTCCTCATATGTAGAAAAATAAATATAATTAATAAACAATGTTCCTTATCATCAAATATCCATATTGAATAAATAATATGATTTTATAAATAATTATCAAGTTGAGGAAAATTAACAATAAGAGTGTTTGAAGTTGATGAATGGAAATACCATTTAAAGATCATTAAAACATTCTTTAGGAAAATCATCATTAAACATTCCAAAGTATCTCATACCACTTTGAAACATTTGAATCATAATACCCATGAAGTAATAATGTTAAATGAAACTTATAATATCACGTGAATAAGGATATTTATGATATAACATGTCAAAGGGTATTATATACACCATATAAAATTGGATTGGTGCATAACAACAAATAAGTCTCAATGGAATGTAAATTGAGTTGAAATACCTTACTACTTTATAATCAGTATAATCGTATGACCATAAAAGAAAGAAATTTTTTTGATATTAAAATTCCATAATATTCAGAATAATACTCATAAAAGACATTCAGGGGAGGTATATACACCACACAAAACAAACAAGTAGTGTATAAAGCATGTGTCCCATATAAATAAAAGTGAGACAATGATCCCTTACCATAAGACCGACTTGTCACGTGTGTATTTATATTACTAAATAACAAACTTATGTTAATTATTTACTTTCTTTAGAACCCTTTTCGTGTTTATAATTACTTTTATTTCACTTATTACAATTTTTAAACAACTACATAAATAATTAAAATTAAGTCGGGTGTTTTGACCAAATTTGGTTCACGTTTTAGAAATGAATTTGGTGGGTCAATTATGGTCAAAGGGATCATTATATAAAAATATAAATAATATTAATCATGATATATTTATCATATTTATACATAATTTATACTTTTAAAACCAATCATGAATGATGGTTATGAAAAATAAACCAACATTACAATCATGGAGACGGTCGGTCGTACGTATGTATGAGTAACATTACCATTTTCAATGATCGTTATAAAAAGATAATAAATAACATTATATATTTAAATAATTATAATCATATAATAGATACCATTTTATTTAATTATATATACTTATATATTGAATTTTTGTGATGTAAAAGGAATCACATCATGTCAGGGAGGCGATAGTCCACACATCCACGAAAGACGTTATCAATTTTTAGTGTGTGAAATGGGTAATAAAGAAAATGATTTATTATATTTACAGAAAGGTAATAATGTAATTAATATCATATATATTTAATTTATGTCACATATTTTTTAATACCATCCTTAGTATGTTCTATGTAGCGTGTGAACGTATCACATCACTTTGAGGAGGCGATAGTCCATACTTCCACAAATGATGTTTTTGTATTTACACAGAATGGAAAGTATAATTTAATTATTATAAAATAATTAAAGAAGAATAAATACATAATAATTATTATATATATCATATAAAAAAATATACATCATTATTCCCATCCATGAAAGGTGGTAATGGAAAAATGAACTACTTCATTTTCTGAGGCAGTAGTTCACCGTTCAAAAGAATGGTTAGTTCGTTACCCATTAGATGAAAGTGTTTGTAATTAGAGGTATAAAAATTAAAATAATAACATCTCTGTATATTTAGGATACTTATGTTATTATATAATAATGTAATAATAATAGATTATGGATTGGGGATTGAAATAAAACTAATGCGATCGTTGAATATTGTTACCTCTTATTTGGGTAACTTCTTTTGGTTTATACAAAAAAAATTCTTACTTGGTTTTCTTTATATCCATAGTGAGTATTCTAAGATGAGGGGAGGGAATTTGAGAGATTATTTGGGCAGGATTTTTTTGAGATATAAGGATCAATGTGGTGTGAGGAAGTAAGGGAGAAGGTTCCCTTTTATAATTGAGGTGAGGGGTACTTTTGGAAACTCTAAAACTATTAAATTAATATATATTCATTTTATTTTAAAAATGGCTCAAAATTGATTTATTTATGAGATAATATTAGTATGGGTATAAAGCTTCTCAAAAAATAATTTTTAGACAAGTTTGTAACATTATTTTTCTTATATGTTGGCATTAACCCTTAGTTAAACCCTTTAACTATTACCATGACAACTTGAATTTTTACACTTAAGGGTTAATATAGTAACTATAAAATTCCAAAATAACCATAAATGAATCATGGATGAAATTTTAAAATCTACACCATTATTTTGGAAATATTTTATATTTTGATGAATTTTATATCATTTAATAAAATGTTATTTATTTTAAATTACCATTAATGTTAATTTTGACACTATTCATTTATTGATTTTTTTAAAATATCAATAAACAATATAAATTAAAAAAAACTTTAATAAAACCTTAATATGTCTATTTAATATATTAAATTCTTTGAGAAAATTTATTATATCAAATTATATTTATTTTAATATTTTTAATAACAGTTATTTGATATGTCCATTAATTAAACAATTACTACATCATCATTGTGCTGGTTTTTAATTTAATTATATCTTCCATAAAAATAAAAATTTATCACGATGAATATATATATTTTTAATATTTAATGACTATTTATATTAAAATATATATTCTTAATAACCTTATATAAAAAATGTTATACTTATTAGAAACATGAGTAAGACATATTAGAATTTCTTTAGAATAAAATACTATAAAAGCCTTAAAGTCATAAAAGTTGCTCCAAGAGCTCACAAAATAGACCCAAAGATGGTTTTTATCAACACTAACTCATCCAATAAAAATAGTAAAAGTGTTAAGGTAATTTTATAGTGCTTATAATATTATTTTTACCCTTAATTACATGATTTACCCTCAACTAATGTAATTAATTTTTATTACTTTTACTAATATTTTTGGTTAAAAACTAATTAGATATTATTAGACTAAAAATAAAATAATTATTAAAATATTTTATTTCTATTTTTAAAAATTAAATTCATATAAGTGGAAAAATTAAGTTTAATGCTGATCCTACACATGGGACAAAAAATCGGGTTTTTAAATTAAAAACGTCCAAAAGCTTGCTTGGTTTTTGTATATAAATTTAATGTGAAATTGTTTCTAATGACCTAAATTGGTTTAAATGATATAAATGTTTTTATAATTATACTTTAAAACAAAGTGAAAACAAAATTTAACTATTTAAATAAATTAGATAAAAATGCAGTTTTGAACTAAAATGCAACATTTCTCACTATTCACCAAAAAATAAAACTTCTAAAAAAATACCAAAAATTAAACCAAAGTAAATTTTTATATTCCTATTTTATAACATATTTTTATTTTTTAAATAAAATATATAAAGTGTCAATTTATTTTATTTAAAATAGGTTCACCATTAAAAGGAGGTAAAAGCACCTTTATAAAAATGTTGATTTTTAGGTGTAATATTGGGTTTGTTCTTATCTTATACATATAAAATATATTAGATGAATGTCAAAAAATATTTTATTTAATATATAATATATATATTACATTATTGTATCTCACTAATTGTAATTAATATAATTTATTTGGATGAAACAACTTTGTGAGCATAAAAATTGTTCTTTATAAAAACACTAACTTTATATTCAATTGGTTTTTATATTCATTTATAATTTAATTTGTAACCAATGAAGTAAACCATATATTTTCATAATTTAGTTAAATATATTCATAATATCCAACTTAACAGCTAGGTTATATCTTATTATATTAAATAATAATATTTTAATAATATATTATTGTTTGGTAAAACTTGAACTTGCATGTAATGAAAGACAACTAATTATTGTGTGTAGTGTAAGCTTAATATGGCGTTGAATATAAATAAAGATAAAAATGAAATAAAATTTATTCAAAAAATGAAAATATCATGGTCTTAGGGTGTTACATTCTACCCACCTTAATTAAATTGCATTCCCATAATTTAAACTTGATCTAGGTAGTATAGGGTTTAATATTTGAAAATAAAAAATTATTAAAAAACACACATCATACATTGTGTGACGTACCGAACCTGTATTCCACTTAATCTATTCTCCAAGACCAGTCATCCAAATGACCTCCAGCACATTTTCCCATATTCAAGAGGCTGCTGACTAGCAGCAAGGGTATAAAGATTCTACAATGGGGAGACTATACCCTCATGGAAGATTAATGAAAAAGATACAATACATAACATAAATAATGGAAGAATAATAAAATATATAGATGAAGTAATCAATGGAAACATAAATAGATAATAGCAGAAGACTGAATAACTAGATAACATAACCAAAATCCTTAGAGGTAGTGTATGATACATATATGGATGCATGGAATGCTGATAATAGCGAAATGAAAAAGTATATACAAACATGATATAAAATAGTAAAAAAGGAAATAAAAGGACAAAAATAACTACACCAGAATCTAAAGCCTAAGTCTGATCCTCTTATCCTAAGCTCTAGCTAATTAGTACAAGTCAACAACCTGTTGAAGGTCCTTTACCGCTTCCTGTACCTACAACAATTTAATCTTCTTAGGTTCCAAGGGTGTCTTGAGTAGGGTGTGAGATAAAAATATAATTAGGCCACCACCAATAGTATATACATGTAATCTGAGTAGGTTCTTGTAAATAAAGAGTGTGCAGGTTGAAATAGGAAAGTAAAGCATTACTGAATATACAAATAACCTCTTACTCAGGTTCCAAAAGGACACATGGAGGGTCTAACTACTTTATCCCATGGATGGTATGTATGATCATTCCAATTTATATATATATATATATACGTAGAATCATTTTATAGATATAGATATAGATATATTTTTTGGTGGATCAAAACATAACCATCGCTATCCAATTCCAGGGGAACATCTCTTGATCTAGCCCCTATTCCAAATCCAAGATCCCTCATAGAATCTTGGCATTCATTTATTGGAAGGAATAAGATATAACCACTATCAAACATCACTGCTCTCATGGTCTATCTTTTGGCTCCAAATTCTGGCAGGATCGATACATACCCAAAGGTATCCATCACCATGAGAGCTCTCACAATCTATCCCCTGGCTCCAACTGGGAAGGTACTAAATTCTAACCTCCCAAGGACTCTCATGTTTCATTATCCCTACAAACTATATGTAATAACAATTTTTAATATATATAATAAATTATTAATTAACTTCTCATGCATCACATTATAATTAATAAGAACATTCACTTTAAAAAGATGATCAAACTGCATTACCTACTACATCACATCATCAAGCCTTTCAAAAAGTAATCAAGTCATGAACATATATGCCACATGAAACATGAGGAAAAACCTCTCAAGTGTTCCATAATCCATATTCTAGTCATTCAAGGAATAACATTTAACATTAATCAATTAACTATGCATGAAACAAGGAATGGGTTTACCATCCACTAATCATGTTCATGTATAACTAAACAATTCATTTCATATGGTGCATTTTGATTAAAAAAGAAAAACATAAAGGCTATTCCATCCCTTGAAACCATTCCTTTTAGAACCAATTAATTATAAAGAAATTAACCATCATGATTTAACCATAAAATCATTTAAGGAAACGAAATACAATAGAGTAATCAATCCCACCCAAGGTAATCTCATCCAATTTTCCTAAACATGGCATATTGGTTCATAAGGTAAAAGTTTTATAGACATACTATTTTTAGGATGAAACTATCAAATTTAATCCATAATATCCCAGTCCATTTACTAAAAGTAGGGTATCTAATTCATGATACATGACCATTTCCAATTTAAAGGTCTATTGTCAAAGAGGATGATATAGGCAACCAATCAAATGCCCAAGAAGAAAATTCTAAGTTTATAATGTCAAAACACCCATGGTGTTTCTTGGATTCGATTAAAAACACACGAGACAAAGGTTATTACATAAAAAAGCCAAGACAATAGTCAAATTGGGTTCCTAGCATTTTGGACCATTTGGAAAAAATGACCATTTTCAAGGTGGCACAACTATGGGTGTCCATAAATAGTACAAGTGGTGTCTAAATCCCTAAAAAGATCCAATTCCCCTATATCAAGGAACTAGGGTAATTTAAACATGAATGAACCAACACAATTTAGAATATAAACAAAGTCCGACTTATGGCATGAAAAAATAAATATAAAATGACCAAAACTCAAATGGAAAACTATGTGACCACATACCTTTGGGCCATAGATGAAGCCTCTCTTAATATCAACCTCATATTTGAAGTAGGTTGGAATAGATTTTAGTTTTATTCCAACAATCTGAATAAAGAAAAATGATCCTGTATCTAAATAACACAATAGATGGAAAGATTCATCTAAGAAAGAAGAGCGCATGGGGTTATCCTTACATTAACCTATCCAATGCTTTCGACGGATCAACGATCGATTGTCAGATGGTGAAGACAAAGGAGATTGAAGAAAGATGAAGGTTTTAGCTCAATCTGAGGAAGAACCCACTGCATAGATATTAGAGGTAAGGGGAAAAAGAAATATGGTTATTAGAATTAAAGAGAGGAAAAATGGTCAATTTTACAAAAAATTCAACTATTCATGGTTTATGTGCACGATTTAAAAACCATTATCAAACCATTCTAAAAGAATATGCCCACCATCTGCAGTACGTCGTACGACCATTCTTCCAAGCCTTCATGGTTGAAGACAAACCGTGAGGACTTAAAGGTTCCCCTATTTACAAATTCATAGTTTAAACCAACCATGGGGCCTGGGTCACACGATTTCCACCAAATCCCACCCTGCAACCACATTTTCCCGAACTCCAAGATCCTAAAAAGACCCATAAACTCCTCATATCTTCCCTAGGTAATAATATATCTTTACCATGATTAAAGGAAATATTCAAAATGAAAATTTAACGATCCATACCTTTTTAAAAAAGTTGGGTCTTTACAACCTTCCCTCCTTACAGAAACTCACCCTCAAGTTGGAATTCTAAGGGTAAAGTGGTATTTTCATCAAATAATTCCAACCATTGAGATTGTATATTATCTTCCCATTCCCAAGTATCATCCTGCACTCTAATATGATTCCATTTCACACATAAGAGAAACATACATATATTAGAGTGTCTTAATTCTCTAATCAACAATACAAACTAGTTACTTCTAGAAGGAAGAATCCATATCCAGATCAACCTCATCAGGATGAAAGACATGAGTCAGGTCTGGATAGTAATGGTGAAGCTGAGATACATGAAAAACATCATGCATAGACTGATATCTCTGAGGAATATTCAAATGATAGGCCATTGGTCTGATCAGTTTCATAACCTCGAAGGGTCCAACGAACCTCGATGACAGATTACCCTACGTATAGATATGTATATGCCACAACCCAGGTGAGACTCGTAAGAAAACCTTGCCACCGACCTCAAACTCAAGAGGTTGTCGACGTTTGTTGGCCTAAGACTACTATTTGGAATTGGTTTTCAACATGCACTTCCTGATTAGTTGGATCTACTCTATAGTCTCCTGCACAAGACATGGTCCAAGAATAACTTCCTCCCCTACCTATAGATAACAAATAGGTGAGTGACAAGGCCTACCATATAAGTATTCATAGGGATCCATATTAATGGTATCCTGAAAGATGTTGTTATAAGAAAACTAGACCATAGGAATGTGTTTCTCCCAAGAACCTCCAAAGTCTTGAAAAAATTCATGAAGCATGTCCACTAACACCTGAATTGTCTTCTCTGTCTATACATTGGTCTATAGGTGAAAGGATATGTTCAAAATTACCTGCATACCCAAGGCCTTCTGCAACCCCTTCCATAACTATGATGTAAAATGAACATCTTCATTTAAAATGATAGAATGAGGTTACCCATGAATAAATACAATATCTTTGACATAAAAGCTCCCTAGATAATCTACTGATAAGGTCTCTAACATAGGTAAGAATTGTGAAACCTTTATCAAATGATCAATAACAACCCACACTACGTCATATCCCTAGGGTGATATGGGTAGAACAGTCACGAAGTCCATTGAAACATCATACCATTTACACTCAGGAATGGATAATGAATAAAGAATCCCTTCCATATGATGATGTTCTATGTTTACCTGATGATAGGTAGAACATAAAGTGATGAAACCAAATATATCACATTTTATGTTGGGCCACCAATATTGGCATTGTAGATCTCGACACATTTTGGTGACACCGAGGTGAACCACCCATGTTGTGGCATGTAAATCCCTCATCAGCTTCTCTATGATGCTTGATAGTACACACACACACACCCATAGAACAATAGAGTATCATCCCCATCAACTATCTAACTAGAAGTAGTATTGTCATCTAAGACACTTACCAAAGTAAAAGGCCTTTAAGACTAGATAGATATCTCAACCTTACATATTCCATAAGTGTATATGTCACCTATAAAGCTAAGATAATAGTATGTCCATGGTCCTCTTGAACCTCAACATGCATCTTTGATAATAAGACCATAATCTTCCATTCATCACTGGAATCCAGAACCACTTGTGTACGAGTTTTCCATCTCGAAGAATCCACTACTGAATTTCCTTTCTCTATAGTGTAGGAAAATTCAAAATCAAACGATTTTAGGTACTTGACCCACCTACATTTCCTAGGATTTCGAACCTGCTATGTGAATATGTATTTGAGGTTTTTGTGGTCAGTGTACACCAAAAAATTCTCTCCTAGTAAATAGTGTCTCCAACAACATATATCATGAACAACTTCAGGAAGCTTGATGTCATTTATTAGGTAATTTTTCTCGTGAGGTCTCAACTAATGAGAACCATACACAATGACTTACCCATCTTGCATTAGAACAAATCAAATCCTTACACCTGATACGTCACATTAGACTCTAAAGGCCCTTCCTAGCACTAGTAGAATCAATATCGACACTGAAGTTAGTATGCCCTTCTACTACTAAAAGGATACTTCACAAGCTTCAGATAATTCAAATACCAAACCCCTATTTATCATGTCCATAAGTGGAACTGAATGGTGTGATAAATCCTGGATAAATCATTTTTAGTATTTAATAATCCTTAATAAACCCTGAATATTAAATATGTTATTGGGGTGCTCCCAAAAAATCACAACTATCAATTTCTCTGGGTCAATTAAAACTCCTAACTCTGAGATGATATGACCCAATAAGTGTACTATTTCAATCCATAAGTGAAATTTAATTAGCTTAGCATAGATCAAATTCTCTCATAGTGTATACAGAATGATCTCAATATGGGTTGAATGGTCATGTATAGAGTGTGAATACATCAATATATCATCAAAAAATACTACCCCAAAAGAATCCAAAACTGGGTAGAAGACCCAATTCATAAGATCCATAATGATTGCGATTGTGTTCGTGACTCCAAACAGCATAACCAAGTACTCATAGAGAAAATACATACTTCTAAAAGTGGTTTGGGGTATTTATAAAGTCCCTACATGCACCTAATGATAGCCTAAACTCATATTTATCTTTGAAAACACCTCACTCCTTAGTGTTGATCAAATAGGTCATCTATTATAGGCAGTGGATACCCGTTCTTAATAGTAAAATGATTTAACTGAAGGGATTCCATGAAAATTATAAGGGTTCCATCCACCATCTTAGAAAAGTGGACTAGAAAACTCCAAGAAGAAGTGTTGTGGCGTATAAAGGCTTTAGCCTCTAGACCCTTCAAACAATTCTTGAGTTCTATAAGCTCCTTAGTTTCAATCTTATAAGGAGGAATGGTCACAAGTGCTGCTCCTGGAACTAGCTAAATAGTAAACTCTACCTCTCACAGCGAAGGTATACCACATAAGTCATCCTGAAAAATATATCTGAAATGATCTATAATAGGAGGAAATATAATGGGTGAAACTGCTGTTCATTAATACAAAGACTCATGACCTGTGTTGTAACACTACCTAACATATGCTGCTTGGGTCCTTCTTGTGTAGAAATAACATGCCATTCTCCCTTATTCATGTGAGTAACACCCTCTGGAGATGTAAATGTCACCCTTCGATGATAGTAGTAAATAAATTCTCTTTAGGGAACTAGCCATCCCATCCCAATTATAACATCGAATCCTATAATGTTGAGTATGTATAAGTTTCATATCAATAGGCAACCACCTAACTCAAGAGGACAATTATAAAAATGACTAATGTCCTCTGAACGAATACCTAATGGTGTATCTAGTGTAATAATTCCAGGATAGTACTTGATGTCGAGGATCAAACTCCTAGTGATTTACTTAGATATAAATGAGTGAGATGAACCTATATTAAACATTATAGACACTAAAGTGGAGGTAACTAGAATGATACCTCATAAAGTAGATGGTCTGATGCTCTAAACTGACATCACATGCTGGAATACATTTCACTGGTATGTACTATGGCCTTGAGTCACTGCCTGAATACCTTGAGCAGTCCCGCTCTACTGGCACTAAGAATCACAGGTCTGGTCACCTCTGCCTCGATTGCCACCTCACCCTGAATGACAGGTGGTATTCCGATTGCCTGCCTAATGTGATCCTGCTGACCCAGATCCTGATCAAGGAGTAGGTGGAGATCCCTACTCACTTGGAACATGGGGGAAAGTCCCGCAGAAATGATGGAGATGACTCATCCCACTATTTCCTCTGCACTAAACTGGATCCCACAGACACTGTGCTTTGAAGTTCCCTATCTTTCCAAAATGGTGACAGAAAAGAGAACTATCAAAACTAGGAGAATAGATATTACTACCTCCATGAGTAGTCTCAAAGCGCCTCTTTTACACATATGAAGATATTCTAGGGACTCTAGATGCCAAAACACCTTGGATTGCACCTTCATCATGCCTCAAATTCCACTTTGTAATTTGGTCCTGGTTGATGATTTTTGAGATGGTTGTCAACCGGAAGATGTTAAACTGTGACCATATGGAATAAAAAATCCCATCCTCAAATCACCTAGTTTCCATCATATCATCAGTAACTAGAGATTTTGAAAACCATTTCAGGTCAATAAAATGGGATAAGTATTCCAAAAATGACATGGTCCCCTACTATATATTCTTTAATTCTCTAGCTCTATCAGTCCTCAAAGACTAGGTTAAGAAGTAATTATAGAATATAGTCAAAATGTCTGCCCAAACCATATCTATTTCTTTCTGCATGGGTGATGAAATCCCACCACCTCTTAGATGAATCTTGAAGCATATAAGTATCCAAATTAACCCTATGCTCTGATGGTGTCTCTAGGTGATTAGATATATAAAAGATCAACTTGATCCAATACTCTATAGCATGTAGCCTTCGATCCTCTGAGAAAGTGGTAGGATTATGTTGTTAAAAATTGTGAGTTAACTCTACCATAATCATGGAAGGTCACACTCTACCTTGCATGTTCTGAAACATATGTAGGAAACCCTCTCAAAACTGGGTTTCGGTTCCCATATTAGGTATAGGAAGAGGATCCACATTTTGATCAGCATGAGGAATGACTAGTGGCTTAAGGCCCTCCACCTCGGGAATATGATCATCTCCGACTTCAGGGTGCATGACTCGAGGATGCCATGGAAAAATAATTCTATAATTCCAAATGAACATCTCAGAATGTATTTAAGAAATTTAGATGAATGCATTCAAGTAACTTGTACAGGTAATAAATCCTTACTATAGGAAAAATACTCCTCTCTAACAACATCAAAATCTAGGCCTAGATGTTAGAACAAACCATAATAGGCCATAATAATGAAACAACCACTACCCACTACTATGGTTGGGTTCAGGTATAATATTTGGGTTAGATATGTGTATGATATATTTTCATAAGTTATAAACCATTTACCATTTGAAAATGTGATCATTTAAACATTTAAAACATTTGAATTGGCTTAATCCAATAATATACCATTTTCTAATCCATAAGCTCCCATACACCTTATGAACCAGAACATGGTACTCACTTGGATGTCATTATCATTTAAAGTGTGCTTGATCATGTAATTATACTGTTTTTAAATGGTTGAGATAACTGGAATGTCATTTTACAATCCATAAGTTCCTATACACCTTATGAATTAAAGAGTGGCACTCACTAAACTCACACCATAGTATGATCCAAATCCTGAAAGAAGTATCATCATAATTGTAAATTTATTAGACAAGTCTCAATGACTATGCAACATGCACTACCTAAAAAAATTTAAATGCGACATGGAAAAAATTCATGGCGTATCCATATTATGCCTATGATGATGCACGATTCTAAAGCATAACCCGAATTTCATTAAGTAAAATAATGATATCATAATTCCAATAACATCACAAAACACGTAAAGCACCCAATAGTGAAGTGATATCAACCATAATAATCATAAATAGAACAAAAATGATAGTAGAGGAAACTTTTCTTTTACCCTGTACATGATTTCGTGATGCCCAAGCACGATTTGTTACTAATTCCCAAGAGTTCCCCATCTCAATTATATTATTTACAAATAATAAAGCATGAAAAGAACTGCCTCTGATACCGCTTTGTGATGTCTCAGACCCGGATACCACCTAACCCGTGCCCTGAGCCCGATTGGCCACATGAGCTATGGAACGTCTCCCCATATGCTAAAGGATACCGACTAGTAGCGAGGGTATAAAGATATTACAGTAGGGAGAATATACCCTCATGTCATAGTAAAATAATAGATATAGTAAATAATATCAATAACATAAGTATAATAAAATAGACATATGTAGTAACTAGTATAAACATAAACAGATAATAATGGAAGACTGAATAACTAGATAACATAACCAAAATCCCTAGAGGTAGTGTCTGATACATATATAGATGCATGGAATACTGATAACACATAAATTAACAAGTAGATACAAGAATGCTATACAATAGAACTAAAGGGATTAAAATGAAAAAGTAGGTCAAGGAGAATCTTGAACCTAGCCCCAATCCTCTGCTCCTAATCTCCATCTAAGTATTACAATTCAATAACCAGTAGAAGGGCCTTTACCCCTTCTAGTACCTACAACAATGTAATATTATCAGGTTTAAATGGTAGCTCGAATAGTGTGAGAGATAAAAATCTTAGTAGGAAACCACCAATAGTGTCTACATGTAATCAGATTAGGTTCTCATTAATAAACAATGTGTAGGTATAAACAGGTAAGTAAAGAAATGCTAAATATAAAAATAACCTTCCTCTCAGGTTCCTAAAGGATACCTCGTGCGTCTACATGCTTCATCACATGGATGGTATGTTTGATCATGCCACTTGATATATATATATTATTTGTATATATATAGATAAATATATGTTGGGGTGGATCAGTATATAACCACTACCTTCCAATTCCATGGGAAGCTCTCACGGTCTAACCCTTAACCCAAATCCAATATCCCTCATAGTATGTTGGAATGAATATATTGGAAGGACCAGGAAGAACCCACTATCATCTATCACTAGGGGATCTATCATGATCTATCCCCTATATCTAGCTACTAGTAGGACTGGGATGTACCCAGAGGCATCCATCACTAGGGGATCTCTCACAGTTTTCCCCTTGGATCTAGCTAAGAAGCTCCCATAGTCTCCCCTCCCGAGGAATCTCATGGTTCCTTGGCTCCACATCCTATATAGAATAATTATTTATCATACATATAATATATAAGGCATTTAACTCTCATTCATATAATTATAATTCATAAGCATGTTCACATTAATAATATGATCACAAGGCATTACATCTTGCTCCATGTCATCAAGCCTTTTACAAAGAAGAAGAGGCATGAAAAAATATGCCACATGACACATGAGGTAAACCTCTCAAGTGTTATATCATCCATATTCAAGTCATTTAAGGTATCAAATTTAATATTAATCAATTAACAATGTATGAACATAGGAATGGGTTCACCATCCACTAATAAAGTTCATTTATAACTAAACAATTCATTTCATATGTTTCTTTTTGATTAAATAAGAACAAGGGTAAGGCCATACCATCCTTTTAAACTATTTCTTTTAAAAACAATTCATTATAAAGCATGTAACCATCATGATTTAACCATTAAATCATTTAAATAAAATCATGCTAATAGTGTAATCCATCCCATCCAAGATCATCTCATCCAATTTTCCAAAACATTAAAAATTAGTTTATAAGGTACTAGTGTTATGGCCATCTCATTTTAAGGATATAAATATCACATTTAATCCATCCAAACCAAGTACCTTTACTATAAAAAAGGAAATTAATTCCTGATACATGACTATTTCCAATTTAAAGGTTCTAGTGTCAAAGAGGATGACATAGGCGACAACTCAATTTACCAATAGAAAAATTACATGTCTATAAAGGCCAAACACCCATAGAATCTTGTATTTAATTAAACACAAATGATAAAAAGGTTGTTACATAAAAAATTCAAGCCAGAAGTAAAATTAGGTTCCTAGGATTTTGGACCAATTGGCCAAAATGATCATTTTCAAGGTGTCATACCTATGGGTGTCCATAAAGAGTATGAGTGATATCTAAACCCCTAAAAAGATCCAATTCAACTATATAAAGGCAATAAGTTTATTTATACGTGAAGGAACCAACAAAATTTAGAAGCATGAAAAAGGCCGACTTATGGCTTGATAGAATAAATACAAAATGATTGAAACTAAAATGGAAAACTAAGTGACCACAAATCTTAGATTTGTAGAAGAAGCCTCACTTGACATCGAACTCAGATTTTAAGTATTTTAGAAGAGATCTATGTTTCATTCCAATAACCTAACAATAGAGTGAATGATATTTCACCTAAATAGCACAATAGATGGACATATTCCTTAAAGAAAGTAGAGCGCGTGGGGTTAGCCTTACCTTATCTCATCAAATGCTTCTGATGAATCGACGATTGGTTATCGGATAGAGGAGATAGAGGATATTGAAGCAAGAGGAAAGTTTGAGTTAAATATGAGAAATAACCCATTTCACAATAGTTATAGGTAAGGGGAAAAGTAAATAGGAGTTTTCGAATTAAATAGGAAAAAATGAAAATATTTCCCCAAAATTCCACTGCACACAGTTTACAAACTGTCTGAAAACCATGCTAAATGGATCTGAACCCCATATAAAATAGGCCACATGGTTGTGCACCTAAGACATAATGGTTGCAGAAAAACTATGTGGACTTTCAAGTTCCCCTGTCTGTAGCTGCATGGTTTAAATAACCCATGTGTCTTGGGTTACACGGTTTCCACAAACCGTATATCCCAGCTTGAAGCCCTCTTTTATGGAACTATGTGCTCTGAAAAATCCCTGAACACTTCTCAAAACATCCTTAAGATGTAGAATAAATTAACCATGATTAAATTAATGATTAAAAATGAATATTTAATGATATTTACCTTCATTTAAAATACTAGTTGTTAAAAATAGGGTTAATAACACATTTTCTTAATAAGAGGGAAAATGAAATGTAAAGGTCACCACACCAATAGGCTTTCCAATAGGAGAACATTAGTGAAAACATAGATATAGAAGAGAAATATAACCATCATGTTTTGATGGAGGTTGATAGAGAACGTGTTCATGGGAAAGTTGTTAACTACAAAACCATAAACTAGAGGTGTGAATAAAGGTCATTGATATCATAAACATGATGATAATAAGACAACATTTTTGTTTTAAGAGATTTTTCCTAGTTTTGAGAAATTATTTCACCTTATAAGGATATAAGTAAATATACATACTTGATATATTTCTATAAGTTCAATATTATCCTTGTTACTTGAACTATCTCTACTTCTTTTCTTAACACAGGTTTCATCACATGGTTAAGTGATACAATAATATCTAAAACCTCATAAAAAGTTCAATTTAATCCATTTGATACATTTTTAACCTTATAAAACTTCCACGTACTATGATCTGAAACTTTATAATGTTCTTAAATAATTATCCTCAAAGTCTATCTTAGGGTTATGTTCCCTAATCTATATTTCCTTAATCTAGTTTCCTTGATTACTGCTAAACATCATTTGATACCAACTTAACTCCCTGACCCTAGAATCCTAGAGTCGGTGCATTATTTTATTACATTGGAATGATTATAAGGAATAAAATCATGAAGTACTGATCATTTTAGCAGCTTTCGAAATCCATATTACATACATGATACCCATTTTACAATGGGGAATGGAGAATAAAACATGATACATAATAAAATGAAATGAACAGACTCCTTTGAATATTATTCAAAGAATAATTCTTTATAACACGGGGAAAGAAATCATAATAATAGTGATCTCAAATTTTCAGTGATTTTAAGTAAATAAAATTCAATAATGAATCAATGAGAATAAATCAACATGGAAAGGTAAATAACTGATAACACAGGCCATTCAAATAAATAGATAAGAAATAATCAATATGGAAAGGTATTTAAAAAAAATGCAATTTAATCCATAGTATAAGAATAAAAATTAACCATGTATATTATAACTAATTGAATAATCACATGGAATAACAATAACTAAATACATAATGATGGAATGCATAATGATGGATATCTAAAACATATCGTCAAGGATTCATGACAAGAATCTTATACTTTCAAGGATTAAATCCAAAAATATAATACTATCAAATATTTATTCCAAGAATCTCATAAATGGGTAAGTCCTTGGATAAAACCATATCTATTTTTTTCTATGAATCTCACCAATGCATCGAGAGGCTATAGTGGGCCTCACCTATCACATACGAAATCCAATGCATTCCTCATATGTAGAATATTCGATTGAATTAATAAACAATGTTTATTATCATAAAATATCCATATTTAATAGATAATATGGTTTTATAAATAATTCCCTAGTGGATTATAAGTAACAACAAGGGGTTTTTATGTTTATTAATGGAAATACCATTTAAATATCATTAATACATTCTTGAGGAAAATAATCATTAAAAATTCCAAAGTTTCCCATACCAATTTGAAAAATTTGAATCATACTCTCCATGAAGGAATAACATTAAATGAAACTTATAATATTATTAGAATAATAATATTCATGATATAACATATTGAAGGGCATTATAAAAACTATATAAAAGTTAATTGGTTCATAACAACAGATAAGTTTGAATGGAATTTAAATTGAGATGAAATCCCTTACCATTTTACAATCAGTAGAATCATATTCCCAAGAAATAAATAAAATTATTTGTATATGAAAATACCATAATATTCAGAATAATACTTATAAAATACATTCACGGGTGGTATATACACCACAAAAAATAAACAAGTAGTGTATAAGGCGCGTGTCCCATAAAAATAAAAGTGATACAACGATCCCTTATATAGTGCCCGATTTTTCATGTGTGTCTTTATATTTCAGAATAATAAAATCAGATTAATTATTTAATTTCTTCATAATTATTTTTATTTTCATCATTAATTTTATTTTACTTATTATTATGGTGTAAACAACTACTTAAACAATTAATTTTATGTTGGGTGTTTTGACAAAGTTCAGGTCACGTGTTAAAAATGACTAGGTATGTCAAATTTCTCAAAAGGGGTCATTATATAAAAATATCAAGAATATTAATCATGATATAATTATAATATTTATACATCAATTATACTTTTAAAACTAATAATGAAATATGGTTATGAAAAATGAACCAACGTTATAATATTGAAGATTGTAGGCCGTATGTACGCATGAGTAACATTCCCATTTTTCAATGATCGTTATGGAAATAAGGTAAGTAACATTAAATATTTATATAATTATAATTATATAATAAATACCATGTTATTTAATTGTATGTAATTATATATTAAATAATTGTGATGTAAAATCAATCACATCACATTTGGGAGGAGGCAGTCCACACGTCCATGAATGACATTATCAATTTTTAGTGTGTGAAAAGGGTAATAAATAAAATGATGTATTATGTTTAAAGAAGGGTAATTATGTCATTAATATCATATATATTTCATTTATGTCACATATTTTTAATTAATACTATCCTTACTACGTTCCATGTAGTGTGTGAACGTATCATATCACTTTGAGGAGGCAATAGTCCACACTTCCACAAATGATGTTATCATATTTAAAAAAAATGGAAAGTATAAAGATATGTGTTATAAAAGATTTAAGTAAGAATTAAGACATCATAATTATCATATATATCACATATAAATATCGTGTCCTTCCTAATTTCCAACCAAGAAAGGTGGAAAAGGATAAATGAGCAACTTAGTTTTGTGTGGTAGTAGTTCAGCGTACACAAGAATGGTAAGTTCATTACCCATTAAATGGAAGTGTGTGTAAGTGTAGGTAGAAACCTTAACATAATAACATATCAATATATTTATGATACTTATGATATTATATAAGCTTGTAATAATAAGAAATTATGGAGTGGGGAATGAAATAAAGCTAATGTGATCGTTGAAGAACGTTACCACTTATTTGGGTAACTTGTTTGGTTTTTCCCAAAATCCATCATTGGTTTGCCTTATTACCAATGTGAGGATTCTAAGATGAGTTTATGTAAGTTTATATCTTATTTGTAATGGTTTTGGTCAAGATATAACTCTCAAAGCGGTGTGGTGAAGGGAGGAGTTTCCCTTTTTTAATTTAGACGAGGGGTACTTTTGAAAACTCTCAAACTATTAAATTAATATAAATTTATTTTCTATTAAAAATGGATCCAAAGTGATTTATTTAAAATATAATATGATTATGGGTATAAATAATCTCAAAAAATAATTTTTATACAATTTTAGGTCATATTATTACCCTTATCTTTTGGCATTAACCCTTAGTTAAACCCTTGAACTCTAAACCATGACAACTTGGATTTTTACTCTTTATGGGTTAATATAGTTAATATAAAATAAAAAACAAACCATAAATGAGTCATGGATGAAATTTAAACTTTATAATAATAAAATGTTATAGTTTTATAGTTTTATTAATTTTATATCTTTTAATAAAATATTATTTATTTCAAATTATCATTAATGTCAATTTTGACACTATTCATCTCTTGATATTTTAAAATCTATCAATACAAAAGATAACTTAAAAAAAACTTTTAATACACACCTAATATCACTATTTCATATATAAAATTCTTTTAATACATTAATTATATCAAACTATATTTATTTTAATATTTTTAAAACATTGATTCGATATGTCCATTAATTAAACAATCACTACATCATCATTGTGCTCACCTTTAATTTAATTATTTATTACCAAAAAATTGAAAATAAATTATCATGATTAATATAAAAATTTTCAATTTTAAATTACAATTTATAATCTATGAAAAATTCTTAATAACCATGTACAAAAATGTAATACTTATTATAAACACGAGTATGACATATTGGACTTTCCATAGAATAAAATGCTATAAAAGCATAAAAGTTATAAAAGTGAATCTAAGAGCTCACAAAGTCAGCCTAAAGATTGTTTTTTTCGACAATAAATCATCCAATAAAATTAGGACAAGTGTTAAGGTAATTTTATAATTCTCATAATATTATATTTACCATTAATTATCCAGTTTACCCTTAACTATAGTAATTAATTTTAATTACTTTTACTAATATTTTGGGTAAAAAAAAGTGGATATTATTAGGCTAAAAATATAATACATATTTTAACCATGTATGTCCTTTTTTAAAAATTAAATTCAAAGAAATGAAAAAATAATGTTTAATGCTAATCCTGGAGATGGGATGACAAAATGAGTTTTTAAAGTAAAAGCA
Organism: Viscum album; assembly: GCA_963277665.1. NCBI lineage: Eukaryota > Viridiplantae > Streptophyta > Magnoliopsida > Santalales > Viscaceae > Viscum > Viscum album. The sequence continues at coordinate 1,495,734,430 of OY728159.1, forward strand.
TCCCAAAGATTGCTTTGTTTTTATATATAAATTTAATATTATTTTTTTAAATGACCTAAATTGGATTAAATTATATAAAATTGGTATAATCAAACTTTAAAACCAAATCAAAATACAATTTAAATATATAAATAAATCATATGAAAATACATTATTTTTCACTATTCACCAAAATATGAACCTTCTCAGAAAAAATACAAGCAATTTAACCAAAGTAACTATTTATATTATGATTCAATATAAGATGTTTATTTTTTCAAATAAAATATATAAAATTTTCAAAAAATGTATTTAAAATATGTTCTACATTAAAAGGTGGTAAAAGTGCATTTATATTAATATTGATTTTTATTCGTAATATTTGGTTTGTTCCTATCTTATACTTATCAAATATTTTGGATGAATGTAAAAAATATTTTATTGAATATATAATATATAAAAAAATTAATTCCACTCACTAATTGCAATTAAAATAATTTATTAGGATAAAATAACTTTGTGAGCATAATAATAGTTTTTAATAAAAATACTCCTTTTATATTAATTAGTTATTATATTAATTTATATTTTATTTGTAATAAATAAATTCAAACATATATTTCCATAATTAAGTTAATACTATTCATAACTGCTTACTTAACATCTAGGTTATATCTTATTGTATTAAATAATAATATTTTAATAATATATTATTGTTTGGTAAAACTCAACCTGGCGTGTAATGCCAGCCAAATCAGTGTTGTGTGCAGCGTAAGATTGACATGGTGTTTCATGTAAAAAAAGCTAGAAGGGAAATTAAATTCATTAGAAAAATGAAAATATATGAAATTCTTGGTTGTTACAAACAATATATAATAAACTTTCTTGAGTTTTCAATAAACATCAGAATCATAATAACAAAATATGGATTTTTAATGTTTACCCAATAATAAATGTAATATATTTCTATGTAAGTATCCTAAAAATAACACCATATATAGTAGTTGGTAGTTGGGTTATTCAATAATTTCCCAATCAATTAATGTATTGAATCTAGGTGAATACCCATCAATCAAAGGAAGGAAAAATAGTGTTCATTGAGGATATTCATTACATGTATAAACATTTAATGATCAGGAAAGAAAAAGGAAATGATGGATAATTTAACTGATAAAGAAGAAAATTTCATAATACATTTAAAATGATAAGTAGGATGGAATCATATGAATAACAACCTTCATTAATCATAATATATATAAAAATAAAATGACTTTTATGGAAACAATTTTTTGGAGTAAGAAGAAACCACTTCGGGAATAAGAAATACCCTTGATATTTTAAAAGAAATTTCATGTAAATATATTATAAAACTAGGAGAAAAATTATTTATTTTATAAAACATTAAAATATAGATATAAATATCTACATAAAATGAAAAAGTCTATGAAAATAGATGTTCACATATAAAATGTTAAAAAGTGTTTTTTTGTTGAAAATGACCCATATAGAAGTATTTAAATAGTTTTTATTTAAATTTTTAAAAGAAGTTAAAGGTAGTTGAAAATTAACTTTTTTAATTTTTGAAATGAATGCAGGGATTTCCAAAAAAACGTGGAGTTTATCATAAAATAAATCCCCTTTTAGAAAACACTTTTTTTGAAAACTACATCACTTTAAAAGATTATAAATGTAATATCCCATATTTTTCAATATATGAATCCTTCTAATTGTTTGTGGAAGAACATGAGAATTTAATTCATGGATCTAATTAATTAAAACCAAGAATAAATTACACCCCCTTTAATTGGTTTTAATCACATGAAGAAATTTAACGAAAGTAGTTTTTCCCACATGTCATATAAATGTCTTTCACCACGTGTCGACATGTCATGAGATTGGATTACACCACATGTAATTAGACCGCACGAAGTGTTAGATTACATCACGTGTAATCTTCATTAATTTTTTTAAATGGTTTGATGGGATATCCTTGGGAAAACTGAATTCAGTTACAAATTTTTACATGAAGTGAAATGATATTTTACATCATGTAATTATCATGTGCATATTTTTAAAAACTCTACTCCAGCACCGTTGAAACCTCTGGACTCTCCTCTCCTCCACTATAGGGCCTTGAAACCCTCTATCCTTTGCCGTATAAGCACCGTGAACCTCTTCCTTGGACCAAAACTACTCCACACACCTTCAATATTGACCAAATATCCTCCGCAAAGCCCCCACCTTAGACAAAAGCAACTTAGCACACCTTTGCCTTAGACAGAAGCTCCTATTTGCACAACCATATTCTATGGAAAACCCTACACGCACCTCACAGGTATGGGTGTTCTTATCATTTAGATCAATCTTTCTCTTCCGCTCGTCTTCCTAGATAAAAGAAAGATGTTTATCTAGGATCATTGGATCTAGATCTATATTGTTTGAATCTAGATATAGCCTTATAAGAATCAGATATATATTTAGGAGATATTGTTTCATTTAATTATTAATTTAGGTTTTAGATTTATACCACATTCATCATCGCATTCTTGGTTGATCTGGTTCAAATTTGGATTATTAGTTGGGAAGCGTTCATAACCATTCTTGAGGTGGGTGGCTTAAAAATAAAATCCAATGGTATTAATTACAATTATATGTATTTAGTTGTATAATTTCTACTATATTTTTAGAAATTGCGTTATTTATTAAACAAATTAATTTGGTGAATTCATTAAATAAAGGAAATGTGAAATTCAGATATTTGGATTTTAGATCAGGAATAATTAATTGTTAAGTTAATTATAAGGTAATTAAATTTTTTGAACATGATTAATTAATTATAGAATTAATTAATGGGGACTTCTGGGTTTATGAAATTATTGTGTTGGAATAATTAATTGCAGGATTAATTATTTGAGATTGTTTTTATTAGGAAATTTTTGAATGATTTTTTAATTACTGAATTAAATAATTGAATTGAATGTGATTAATTAATTATAGAATTAATTAAGGGAATTTATTAAAATAATTAATTATAGAATTAATTGAAAGGGTTGAATGTGATTAATTAATTGTGAACAAATTAATGGGAGTTGACACAGACAATTAATTGGTTAGTTAATTGATGGTGGTTGAATATGATTAATTAATTACGAATTACTTAAGGAGAGATTAAATGGACAATTAATTGGAGAATTAATTGGTCGCAGTTGAATATGATTAATTAATTGTGAATTAATTAATGGTATTTGATATAGAAAATTAATTGGTGAATTAATTTATGGCGGTTGAACATGGTTAATTAATTATGAATTAATTAATGGGAGTTTATTGGGAAAATTAATTGGTGAATTAATTGATGGAGATTGAATGTGATTAATTAATTATGAATTAATCAATGGGAGTTTACATGGACAATTAATTGGTGAATTAATTGATGGCGATTGAATATGATTAATTAATTGTGAATTAATTACTAAGAGTTGACATGAAAAATTAATTGGTGAATTAATTGATGGTAGTTGAATATGATTAATTAAGTGTGAATTAATTAATGAGAGTAGACATGGACAATTAATGGGTGATTTAATTTATGGATATTGAATGTGAATAATTAACTATGAATTAAAGAATGAGAGTTGACGTGGATAATTAATTGGTGATTCAGTTTAAAGGGAATTAGTTAGATTAATTAACTATGGAATTAATTAATGGAAATAGATGTGACCAATTAATTTGTGAATTAATTGGAAGTATTGAGTTAGATTGATTATTTGTGGAATTAATTAATAATTTGGATCAATTAATTGATGAATTAATTAATGGTCGTAATATAATAATTTTTGAGTTGGATTAATTAATTGATGAATTAATTTATGGAGATTATTATGTTGAGAAAATTTAATTAGTTAAATTAATTAATTGGTGAATTAATAAATAGAATTTATTATGATGGTGTAGTATAATGATTTAGATTAATTAATTAATTAATTAATTAATGGGAATTATCGTGATGGTGCAATTGAATGAATTGAATTAATTAATTGGGGAATTAATTAATGTAGATTTTTGGGATATTGAATTGGTAGAATTGGATAATTAATTGATAGATTAATTATAAGATATTTAGATTTGTTAATTGATATAATTAATTGTGGAATTAATTATGAAGTATTGAGATTGTGAATTGAGATAATTAATTTAGGAATTAATTATGGGATATCATGATTTGAGATAATTAATTGTAGACTTAATTATATGATATTGAGTTATTGATTTGTGTAATTCATTGTGGAATTAATTATGGGTTATGGATGTTATGAATTGAGATAATTAATTTGGGAATTAATTATGGGATGTCATGATTTGAAATAATTAATTCTAGAATTAATTATGTGATATTGTGTTGTTGAATTGGGTAATTAATTGTGGAATTAGTTATAAGTTATGGTTGTTACAAAATGAGATAATTAATTAGGAAATTAATTATGGGATATTGATATATTGATTTAAATAATTAATTAGGGAAATAATTATGGGATATTTATTCAATGAAATCAATAATTAATTTTTGAATTAATTTTGAGACATTGAAATAGTGTTTTTGAGTAATTAATTGGTGAAATAATTATTGGATGTTGATATTGTGAAAAGATTATTTAAGTGTCGAATTAATTAATGGACTTGGATTAATTAATTTATGAATTAATTAATTGAAGTTATGATGGGTAATTATGATAAGAAGATTAATGTGATTAAGCTTGGACAACATGACGATGTGAAAACACGTGATGTCGAGATACATGTGAGGTTGTGATAAGGAATGATATATCTCTATAGTTGATAAGTATGGTGTTAGACATGGAGATCTATGCCAGTGATATACATGCATAGTGGATAAATGGGGTGCTAGACATGAAGATCTACACCATTGATATGTATATCTGTATGGTTGAGAATTGGTATATTAGACATGATGATCGACACCAATGAGATATGCACATAGTTGAGAATTTTGGTGCTAGACATGAAATTCTATGACCATTATGTATATTCATGATTGGGAGTTGGGGTGCTAGACTTGAAGTTCTATGCCCATGATATATATACAGGATTGTAAAATGGGGATCTAGATATGGAGTTCTATACCCAAGGAATTAACCATGAACTATGGTTCCAAGAGGATGTAATAATGAGATTGAAATGAAATGGATAATGAAAACCCATTTGTTTAAATGAATTGTGAATCAAACATGTAACATGGTTTAGACTCGATGTAGGCTAGAGTAGGTAATGTGGTATGGGTGTCCTTGGGAACGTAGTGGTCTATGTGGTTAATAAGTATTAATTTATAATGAGATAAATGTTTACTTATGCATTTTAATTATTTATTTATACAACTATAAGCACTTTTTATTAACTATATTTTTTATATGCCTTTGGTGGTGGCCTACTAAGTTTTACTCACACACTTGGGCTGTTTGATTGATACCCAAATAGAATTTGTGTTTTCTGGACAGGTTAAAGGAAAAGGCCATGTGTTAGATGAAAGAGTTGGGATGGATCATGGTGAGGGAACCAAAATTGGTGCCAGGACTCACATAGAGGAGTTATTAGTGTCTTTATTTATTTGGGGGTTTTTCATATTGACACTTAGCACATAGTTAGCATGAGATATCTACTATTCTATTTTGATTATGTATTTCTAGTTTGGTCATCTTTTGAAATTGGTTTTGTCTATGGTTATATATATGATTTCACTATTGTTTATTTATTTTTATGTTGGTGATTTACTATGATAAAAGAGGGTATAGTCTCCCCATGATAGACATACCAAACCCTCACTACTATTCAGTAACTCTTAGCATAGAGGGATGTATAGTTGAGGTCATGTGGCATTCCAGCTCAGGGCACTGGTGCGTGGCACCCAGGTCGAGATGTTACAAAGTGGTATCATAAGATTTTATTTTATTATTCTTTTATATTACTATTTGTGAAAGATAGACAAGATAATAGGATGTTTTAGGGCTCAGTTATGATCTCATTCATGGGAATAACTAACCCATGTATGAGGGAGAACCCAAGTACCCAGGATGAGATTATTGTTATTATTGTTTGCTGTTATTGTTGAATTTTATTTCACCTTGTGTGATGCACTTATTGTGTGATGTGATTATTTTTCTAATATTTGTTTAGATTGACTCATGGCCCTGAATAGGATGAAATTTGAGTCTACATGAATCTATCAAGTCAATCATGACTATTTTGTGACATGCATCATTGTAGGAACACACAAAAAAACGGGTATTGGGTAAGTTATTGAACTTGAACTATTTTTCCTTACTTATGAAATTGACCTGAAAATGGGTTTTAACATGAAATTGAGAGAGATTGTAAAATAATGCCATATGAGAATAAAAAGGGTGTATAAATGAGAAAATATGAATAATGAGAATATGTTTAACCTTGTTAATCTGGACTTAGGTGTATGATGGTTAAGGGTAGTGATACTGCCTTGGTTTTGACCGTGTTGTGGGAAAAGGGAGAAATGCCAGATATGGTTTTGTGTAAATCCCTATTGTTAACTGCCTTAATGTCGTGACTTGAGAAACCTTAATTTTTTTTATTTGACCCTTTTTGTGGGTAGTTTGGGTATTTATACTGCCCTAGTTTGTGAATTAGGTAATAATTTATTCGAGAAAATGTCTGGTTTTTAATTTATGTGGTGAGATGTTGGAGGTCAAGGAATCCCAAGACATTTGAAATATTAAGATGTTTCTATAGTGGGAGGTAACATCAGCAATGGAGGATTTTTGGTGGTGTTCATCGATGAATTCTTAGTGTACTTTTAATTAGTGATGATCATTCCCTGTAACTTGACATCATCCTGAGTACATTTAGAAAGTTATGGATTTATCCCTAGCTACCTAAATGTGTTTTTTGGTTGGATATGGGGCATCTTAGAGGTTGAACTTATGAAGCTGTATATGTAGATATGGATGGTGGATGATACACCATAAAAAATTTACAAATGAGATTATCAGGATTGACCGAAATTAAATGAATACTATGGGCCATGGGCCATGTTGGTTGATTTTCTGGAAAAGTGATTTTAACAACTCTCCAAAGATGATGAGAAATATATCAGTAGTAGATTCATGGAGTAAAACCAATGAGGAATTTCAATAAGGAAACTGGTATGTATATGTTTAAATTCTTCGGGGAAGGGTTAGGTGAGACTTATAGGTGGTGGATGTATGTTCTTTATATGCTATTTTGATGGCAAGGATGAGTTACAATGTTGGATGGTTTATTATGGTTCTTGGGAATAGTTAGTTGAAAACATGTCAGGTATATTGTGAAATTTGTGCTTTATACTGATGCATCCTTTGAGGGGGAATCCAACACATGTATTGGGTTACTGCGGGAATGTGTTATGGGAAGACACCATACTAATAGTTCGTATGTTTTGGAAACTTGGTAATGTGCATGAGGAAACATGGGATAGAGAAGTCGATGTGTGAGCTCAGTGGCCTGATCTTTTTGACTTGGAATCATATAGATGCATGGGAGTACAGCTCAAGGTCAAGCTGTTATAAGGTGGGGAGATTGTAAGATCCTATCATTTTTAGGTATAGATCCTTATAATTGTTTGTGGCAGATCTTGTGAATTTAATTCATGGATTTAATTAATTCATCCCTTAAACAAATTACACCCTCTATAAGTTGTTTTCACCAAATGAATACATATCACAAAATTAGTTTTCTCCGCATGTCAATATATCACGAATGATGATTACACCCCACGTAACTATCTTTCACCATGTGTCGACATGTCATGAAATTAGATTACACCAAGTGTAATAATATTACACCACATGTAATTAGATTACACCATATGTAATTTTATTACACCACATGTAATTAGACTACACCGTGTGTAATTAGATTACACAACTTGTAATTAAACTACACTATGTTTAATTAGATTACACCACGTGTAATTAGATTACACCAAGTGTAATTATATTACACCCCATGTAATTAGATTACACCACGTGTAATCTTAATTAATTTTTTTTTAAATAGTTTGATGTTATTTCCTTGGGAAAAAGGGAACTTGGTTATGAATTTTTACACGATGTGAAATGAGATTTCACATTTTGTAATTATCACGCTCAACTTTTTGAAAATTCCTCTCCAACACCATGAAAACCTATGAAATCACCTCTCTTTCACTGTGGGGCCTTAGAACCCTCTATTCTCTACTGCAAAAGCCTCGCAAACCTCCACCTTGGACCATAACTCCTCTCTATGCCTCTGTTGTGGACCAAATCTCCTCTATAGAGCCTCCACATTAGACCGAATCTCCTCAGTGCACCTCCACCTTGGACCAAAGCTCGTCTTTGGACCACTGTCTTTGACTGAAGACCCTCCACACACCTCTTAGTTATGGGTGTTCTTATCATTTAGATCTTTCTTTCTCTTGGGCTCCTTTTCTCAGATAAAAGAGAGATGTTTATCTAGGATCATTGGATCTAGATCTAGATTTGTTGAATCTAGATCTAGGTTTCTTGTAATTAGATCTAGATTTAAGATATCTTATTTTATTTAATTGTAGATTTATGTTTTAGTTCTATACCACGTTCATCATCATGTTATCGGTTGATAATATTCAAATTGGGAATATCCATTGGCAATCATTCATCACCGTTCTTGAGGAAAGTGGTCTAAAAATAAATTCCCATAGCCTTAATTAAAATTATGTGTATGTAATTGTAGAATTTCTATTAGATGTTTAACAATTGCGTTCTTGATTAAATTAATTAATTTGGTGAATTAATAAATTAAAGAAAATGTGAAATTGGGATATTAGAATTTTAGACCATGAATATTTAATTGTTAAATTAATTATGGAGTAATTGAGATTGTTCAACTTGATTTATTAATTTTATAATTAATTAATGGGAATAGTGTGATTTATGAAATTATTGTGTTGGAATAATTAATTATAGCAATAATTTTTAGAGAGTGTTGTGATATAGAAATTATTGAATGATTATTTATTTTTTGAATTAAATAATAAGATTGAATGTGATTAATAAATTATGGAATTAATTAATGGATCTTATTAAAATAACTAATTAGATAATTAATTGAAATGGTTGAATGTGATAAATTAATAGTGAATTAATTAATGGGAGTTGACATGGATAATTAATTAGTGAATTAATTGATGGTGGTTGAATATGATTAATTATTTGTGAATTAATTAACGAGAGTTGAGATTGACAATTAATTGGTGAATTAATTGACGACAATTTAATGTGATCAATTAATTATGAATTAATTAATGGGATTTGACATGGAAAATTAATTGGTGAATTAATTGATAGTAGTCGAATATGATTAATTAATTATGAATTAATTAACGCGAGTTGTAATGGACAATTAATTGGTTAATTAATTGATGGTGGTTGAATGTGATTAATTAATTATGAAATAATTAATGGGAGTTTACATAGAAAATTAATTGGTGAATTAATTGATGTCCATTGAATATGATTAATTAATTATGAATTAATTAATGGGAGTTAACATGGACAATTAATTGGTGTATTAATTGACGATAGTTGAATACGAATAATTAATTGTGAATTAATTAATGAGAGTTGATATAGAGGATTAATTAGTGAATTAATTGATCACAGTAGAATGTGATTAATTAATTGTGAATTAACTAATGATAGTTGATGTGGACAATTAATTGGTGAATTAATTGATAGAAATGATTTAGATTAATTTATTGTGGGATTAATTAATGGAAATAGATGTGATCAATTAATTGGTGAATTAATTGGAATCATTTAGTTAGATTACTTAATTGTGGAAATAATTAATGATTATGATGAATTAATTAATGGATGTAATGTTATGATTTTTGAGTTATATTAATTAATTGGTGAATTAATTAATGGATATTGTTGTGTTGAAATTGTGGATTGACTTAAATTAATTAATTGGGGAATTAATTAATGTAGATTATTGTGATGATATAGTGGAATGAGTTAGATTAAATAATTGATAAATTAATTAAAGGGAATTAATGTGAAAATAAAATTGAATGAATTGAATTAATTAATTAATCTGGATTCTTGGGATATTGAGTTGATAGAATTGGATAATTAATTGATAAATTAATTATGAGATATTGAGATTAGAGAATTAATATAATTAACTATGGAATTAATTATTAAGTATTGAGATTTTGAGTTGAGATAATTAATTTAAGAATTATTTGTGGGATATCATGATTTGATATAATTAATTTTAGAATTAATTATGTGATATTAAGTTGCTTATTTAAGAAATTATGTTTGGAATTAATTATGGGTTATGGATGTTATGAATTGAGATAACTAATTTTGGAATTTATTATGTGATATCATTATTTGAGTAATTAACTGTAGAATTAATTATATGATATTGATTTGTTGAATTGGGTAATTAATTATGGAATTAATTATGAGTTATGGTTGTTATGAAATGGGATAATTAATTAGGAAATTAATTATGGGACATTGATATATTTATTTCAGATAATTAGTTGGGGAATTAATTATGGGATATTGATGCCATGAAATGAATAATTAGTTGGTGAATTACTTTTGAGACATTAAAATCGTGTGTTTGAATAATTAATTGGCGAATTAAATATCAAATGTTGATATTGTGAAAAGATCAATTAAATTTTGAATTAAATAATGGACTTGGATTAATTAATTTATGAATTAATTAATCGATGTTATGATGGGTAATTTTGATAGAGTAATGTGACTAATCTTGGAGTACACGGCGTTGTGAAAACATGTGATGATGAGATACATGTGAGGTTGTGATAATGAATGATATATCTACATATTTGATAAGTGAGGTGTTAGACATGATGATATACACTAGTGATATACATGCATAGTGGTTAAATGGGGTGCTAGATATGATGATCTATTCCATTGATAGATATATATATATGGTTGATAATTGGGATGTTAGACATGAAGATACCCACCTATGATATATGCTCGTAGTTGTGAATTGAGGTGCAAGACATGATGTTTTATGACCATGATGTATATGAATGATTGGGAGTTGGGGTGCTAGACATGAAATTATATACCCATGATATATATACAAGATTACTTAATGGGGATCTAGATATGGCATTCTATACCCAAGGAATTGGACATGGACTATGGTTCCAAGTGTCCATAATAATGAGATTGAAATGAAATGGATAATGAAAGCCCATTTGTATAAATGTATTGTTAATTGAAAATGTAACATGGACAAGACTCAGCGCAAGCCGGTGTAGGTAATGAGGTATGGGTGTCCTCAGGAACCTGATGGTCTATGTGGTTAATAAATATTAATTTATAATGTTATAAATATTTACTTATATAACTTCATACACTTGTTATTGATTGGATTTTTTTTAAACATCATTCGTGGTGGCCTACTGAGTTGTACTCACACCCTAATCGAGGTGCCAGATCGGTACCCGGATAGACTTTGTGTTTTCTAGACAGGTTAAGGGTCAATGTCCCATACTAGATGGAAGAGTTGGGATGGAGCATGGTGAGGGGACTATACATGGTGTCAGAACCCACATGGAGGAGTTGTCCGTGTCTTTATTTATTTGGGGTTTTATATATTGACACCTGGCATGTACATAGCATGGCATATCCACTCTTCAGTTTTGATTATTTGTTTTCAGTTTGGTCATCTTGTGATATTGGTTTTGTCTATGGTTATATATATTCTTATGCTATTATTTATTTATTTTTCTACTAGTGTTTTACTCTGATAAAAGAGGGTATAGTGTCCCCACAATTGATTTACCATACCCTCACTTCTAGTCGTCAGCCTCTAGTATATGAGGAGGCACGCTTGAGGTCATGCTGTGGTCCAGCTCAGGGCACCGGTGCATGGCACCTGGGTTGGGACGTTACAATGAAACATCTATTTTAAAACATGGTCAAGAGAAAAAATATATAAAATAAAAACTATAAGGAAAAAGAAACGATTTCTATATTATAATGAAACAATATACAAATTCTTCATATGGGTTATTATATTTGAGATGTCTTTATTTTAAAATGAGGTTGGGAATAGAAACCTTACAACTTGAGTGAAATTAAAATAAAAACCCTTGATGGAGAAAGAGAATGAAATCCATATTTAAATATCATGAATGAAGGATAATTCAAGTTATAACAACTTAAATGGTTAGTTTATACACCATATAAAAATAAATTGGTACAAAATAAGAAGCTTGTCTCAAGAAATATGAATTGATACTAAGAATTCCTTGCACACCACTGGTTCTCCCCTGGTGGACTGGGCCAGACCCGCTCCCAGTGGGCCATACCCATGCTGGTGGGCTGGACCAGCGTCCAATGGGCTAGATCCGCATCCAGCGGGCTGGACTTGTGCCCTTCAGGACGGAACAGATGAGACCGGGTCACCGGACGACCCGATGGGCTTGAACCTTGAACAGACTAGGCCGGGTCAAGTGAGGCACAATGGGTAGGCCAGAACAGACTGAACCAGACTAGAACATCGTCATGTCAAGTCATTCGAATTAAACTAAGGTATGTGGGACTCCAAGGTTTGGTTGGTTGGTTCGGTCTGACCGGGCCGAGACACAATCGGCTGCTATTTACTAAAATGCTAATAACTTGATAACCAGGAATCCATTTGATGAGACGTTTGTAGCATTAGGACCCTATCTATGAGGATGATATTTTGTTATGATATAAAGAGAATTTCATAGAAATTGAGATGCTATGAGTGCCTTGAGTAACGGTTCTCTCAAGCACGTTATGTACAGAAACCCTACGGTTGGATGATACTTGAAGACTAATGACAAGAAACACTGTGTGACTCAACTATCGCCTAGTAAGAGGCACCTCTGCATGTATTTTCAGGCCCATATTTGGAGAAAAACTGTGTGACTCGGCAGACCCACGGTACATGATGGGGAGGAGTACCTCAGTTAGCCAAGGTGGGAAGCACCTCTGTGTGACTCGACAGGCCCACAGTGGGAGCGAGACTGTGTGACTCAGCATAACCATGTTATTCATTAGGGATGAGTAAAAAATCAGTCCATGGTTAGTGGGAAGCGGCTTCTGTGTAACTTGGTAGTCCAACTGTACTCATAGTGGAGGAGTTATCTAGTAGCTGAGGTGTTCGATGATGTGACTGATGATTATTCTATCACTACCCTAGAATATACTTGGAGTGACATGTCTTGTGATTTCTTCTTGAGATTCATCTTGTGCTTCATGCTTTTTCTTTATGCTCTTACTTTATGCTTATTCTTCGTGCTTTTCTTTTAGGATTTCTTTGTGGTATTTCCTTTTTCTTTCAGGGTCCCTTACTGAGTATTTTGTTTCTCACCCCTGCATGGGTTTCACCCACACGTGTTGTGTCTGGTGAAGATAATTGATGCTTCGATGGAGGACATGGTGGACTTGGACCAGGTGGGGTCCAGTAGGATCAGGCAGATAAGACATACTACTTTGACTTCCAGTAGCTACACTACTCTTACCATCAGGTGGGGTTTTCCATGGATGGCTATTTGAAGTCAAATTTTGTACTTTTCTGTTTTTAATTCTTTTGTTGGGTTTTTATTATAGCCCACTTGTTTTCAATTGTACTTGTAATCAAAACTTACTTCATTATCCTTGTCTTCTCCTTTTAGTTTGTGGGATGTAGTTGGGCATGTGTGTGCGTAATAGTACTTAGGAAAATGCCTCCTACTCAGGTTGACACCTTTGGTGTTTGTTGCTAGCTCCTAGACTTTGAGAGGCAGGCTTGGGGTAGTCACGGCATGGGCCCCAGGGGACAAGTCCTAAAAAAGTGGTATGAAATGGATGTTTGTTCCACCTCTAATACTAGGATTATTTTACTTTTTTTTGTGTGGAAAAAATGCTATGTATTTCGAGTCCTACTTTCAGATTCGAGGTGTCTAGTGTTGGTGTGGCGACTGACGTATCCATATACCAGGACCTTGAATTCTACTTTTTAGCTATAAAATAGAAAAAATGGTTTGCATAAGTATCTCTTTATGTTCTTTTTGAATAAGACTTATCTCCCCAGGTATAACCTTTGGACCATTGTACATCTTGATCTGTCTCAAGATTCCTCCACGTGGATGACCAGCCAGGATTTCGATACATGGTCATGTGGACAACCCACCTAGAGATGAGGTGTCAGTTTAGGGACTAGTGCTATAGATAGACCTGCCACGTGGTTCAACAGTGTTTCCACCACCCATTGATCATTAGTTACTATCAATGTTACCTATAGAGGATGCGTGCATGCTCAATGCCTTGCATGAGTACCAGATACAGAGATCTCCTAGGTTCAGGGGAGTGAAAAATCCTCATATCATGGAGGAATGGTTAAAGGCAGTGACGAGGGTCTTTCGCATTGTGAGGAAACCACTTGAATCGATAGAGATCTTAAAGGAAATCCTTCTATAGGGATCAGTAGGGAGATGGTGGAGTTAGACCATTTTGACTCATGATGAGGAGACCCTCACCTGGGCAGACATCAAGCTGCTTTTCCAGGGGGATTTTTCCCCATGACCTTTCGCTCTGTGTGCATAAAAGATCCGCCTCACCTTTAGTAGGGTAGCATGATGGTGGCTGAGTACTTAGTGAGGATCATAGAGCTTTTGAGCTACTCCACAGGCATGGTTCAAGACCCTTTCTTCAGGGTTCAAGCCTTTGAGAAGGGACTCAGGCAAGAGATTAGGGCATCGATGACGTCTCTTAGCATCCCTACCCAGGATGGGGCGCTAGGGAGATCCCTTCTTGTGCAGAGCTTCTTGGAAGAGTAGGAACCGACAGTTAGAGCTACTAGAAGACCCCAGGCGGTGAGGTCTTCAATAGGCAGCAAACAACTAACATGAGGCCCCAAATAGGCCATGTCTTTTAGGGGATTACCCCAAGACTCATGTTTGACAGTATAGGGCTCCCAGGATAAAGGGTGTCAATCGGGAGTTAGGATTTGATTCATGTACGGTGGGAAGGGACACATGACACAAGACTGCTCGAACCACCATACAAGTGACTATCATATGGTCAAAAGATCATTGAGACTGAGGTAGAGGTTCGAGCGAGGTGGTCTGTAGGGTGGTGGATGTGGTAGGGGACTAGGCTGAGCAGTAGGCAGCGGGAGACTGTTTGAGTTACTACCGCCACCACCCCCAAGTGGTCTACCCCGACCTCAGGAATTAGGGGGACAGGGGAGAGATCAGATTTAGGTAGCGGAGTCTTATGACCACGATGCTCCGGAGATGATCTGAGGTAGGGTATTTGTCTTCTGCACCCTAGTTTCAGTTCTTATAGACATAGGTTCTAGTCACACTTTTGTTTCAATGTCTCTCGTTCAGAGATCAAAGATTATGATGGAGCCATTGGCTATATATTTATGGATAGAGACTTCAACAGGAGAGGATTCAATGATTACACATTAGTGATGATAGTGTGATCTTACTCTAAGAGGTGAGAGCTTTGGCTAGGATCTCCTAGTAGTGGTGTCAAGGCCTAAAGATTCCATTTTGGTTATGGAATGGTTATCCATAGTCCATTCTTATATTTAATGTTTTAGGCATATAGTGCGGTGTGTCTGTAGAGATGGGACTAGGTTTTACTTCACCAATGAGAAGGAAACCCTTGTAGCACATGACAGACTTTCTCAAAGAAGGGTTCAACTGATCACTCACCAGTTGACTAGCCTCATCCTCAGTGCAGTAGATGAGAGGAATCCAAACTTTCCAATAGTGGTGGATGAGTAAAAGGATGTGTTTCATGAGTATGTTATAGGAATACCTCCTCATAGAGAGGTATATTTTTGTATCGACCTGTACCTCAGGAAAACACCAATATCCACATCGGCATATCAGATGGCTCCCGTAGAGGTTCGTGTTTTGAGGGTACAACTAGAGGACTTATAGGAGAAGGGGTTCGTAAGGCCCAACATTTCACCATGGGAAACCATAACACTTTTTTCCAAGAAGGAATATGAGATTTTGTGGTTGTGCATGGACTTACAGCTTCTGAACTAGGTAACCATGAAGAAAAAGTATCCAATGCCGAGAATTTATGACCTCTTCAATTAGCTGAAGGGAGCGAGGTGGTTCTCTAAGATAGACCTCAGATCAGGCTATCACCAGCTTTAGGTATAGGATGAGGACGTACGAAAGACAACCTTTAAGTGCTGGTATGGACACTATGAGTTCTTGGTGAAGCATTTCAGATTGACTAATGCCCCAGCAGTGTTTATGGTCCCCATTATTATGATTTTCTAGCCTTACCTTGACCGGTTAGTCATGGTCTTCATTTATGAAATCTTGTTATACTCGACGTCAGAGGAGGAGCATGCCACACACCTAAGGATAGTCCTAGATACACTCCAAGAGTACCAGATTTATGGTAAGCCCTAGAAGTTCTAGTTCTAGATATGGGAGGTCCACTTTCTAGAATACATCATCTCGGAGGCCGGTGTTGTAGTGGATCTAGTGAAGATAGGGGAAATGCTTTCTTGGGCGACACCCAAGAGTGTGACTGGGGTGTAGAGCTTCTTGGGGTTGGCTGGTTAATATCAGAGGTTTTTTTTAAAAAAATTTATAGAGTGGAATCACCCTTATAGTCTTTGACATGGAAAGTAAAACCCTTCATGTAGATAGTGAAATGACAGCAAAGTTTCCAGGAGCTAAGGTGAAGAGTGAATAGTGTCCCCATATTGAGACTTCCATAGGAGGGAGTTGAGTACGTAGTTTATTGTGATGCATCAGGGACCGTTCTAGGTTGTGTCTTGATGTATGAGTGAGAAGTGATAACCTAAGGATCATTCTAGTTGAGTTAGAATGAGAAGAACTATGTGACCCATGACCTGGAGTTAGCAGTAATGGTATTTTCCTTGATGATGTGGTGGAACTACTTGATGGGTGAGTAGTTTATAGTTTGATCTGACCACAAGACTCTCAGGTATATCTTATCCTAGAAGGAACAGAACCTGAGAAAATGACTATGGATAGAGTTCCTATAGGACTATGACTTTGAGATAGTATATACTTTTAAGAAGGGGAAAGTGGTAGCAGACACACTTAGCAGGAGGAGCAGTTTGAAGCTGCTGATTTAGACAACAGAGCAGCTAACCACGTTGCAGATATCCTTTGTGGATGATGATGGAGAAGCTTTCCTTTAGTTGATGACTATTACTCCCCAACTCTTATAGCGATTCAGGGAGGTACAACTAGTTGAAGTTGACTGTGAGGCCCGACATGCTCAGTTATCCTCAGGGCATGCTCGTAATGGATTTTAGATAGGTGTGGAGCATGTCATCATTTTTAGAGGGTGCACCATAGTACCAGTGGAGTTGTGGGAGGTTTTGAGGGAGTTCCATACACCCCCTTCGGCGGTATATCCTAGAGTGGTGATGATGTACTAGGACCTCCGACGTTAGTACTAGTGTCTAAGAATGAAGAAAGCAGTGGTTGAGTTCATCTCACAATGCCTCACTTATCAGTAAGTGAAGGCTGAGCATTAGGTTCTAGTAGGATTGGGTCATCCACTTGAGGTACTATAGTGTAAATGGGATGGTATCTTGGTGTACCTCATGACGGGGTTACCACATACATCCAAAGGCCATAATTCTATCTCGGTGATCATTGACCGACTCACAAAGTCGGCCCACATCCTACCCATCTAAGAGTAGGGACTAGTAGAGGGATTGGGATGCCTCTATATCCAGGGGATAGTGCAACTTCACAGAGTTCCTTTGATGACTGTGTCACACTAAAATTCATTCTTTACATCCCAATTGTGGAAGGGATTATAGGGTTCAGGACTCAGCTGTGCTTGAGCACAACTTTTCATTCCTAGAAATATGATCAGACGGAGTGGACCATACTGACTATGGAGGAAATGATTCATTCTTGCATCCTTTATTATGGTTGTAGTTGGGATTACCACTTTCTTCTGGTGGAGTTTTCATACAACAATATATATGAATCCACCATTGGCATGGAACTGTTTGAGGCCTTGTACGGGCGACCTTGAATATCACCTCTATGCAAGACAGACCTAGGGGAGTCCACACTCATGGGTCTAGAGATGGTATGGGCTATCACTGAGAAGGTGTAGATCATATAGGAGTGGATGAGGACTACACCGAGCATGCATAAGTCTTATGAAAATATAATATGGAGACCCTTGGATTTTGAATAGGGAGACCTTGTGTTCCTTCGGGTCTCACCCCAATGAGGATTGTAGTGATTTGGTCAGGGAGACAAGCTAGCTGCAAGGTTCATTGGACCTTTTCAGATCCTGAGTAGAGTTGGCGTAACACCAAAAACTTCCCCTACAGATGCATCAGGTGCAAAATGTTTTCCACGTGTCGCATATGAGGAGATACGTGCATGATCCATCGCACATTATCGACTGGGGCGAGTTGGACATTGACTATAGAGAAATGTTTGCGAAGTTCCTGATGGAGATAGATGATAAACTAGAGTGGTTCATGCATTGGTGGTTTATTCCTCTGGTGTGCATTCAGTGGTAGAATGAGAATCTCTAGGAGAGAACATGGGAGTGGGAGGCTCAGGTTCATGCACAGTACCACCATTTGTTTGATTATCCCTTGTTTTGGATTTTGGGGACGTAAATCCCAATGGTGGGGAGAATGTAAAATCTTATATTTTTTTGTATTTTTTTTAATTATATAGAATTATTTCGAGACTACACAATCTAAAGACACATGATTTTGAGGCCTGGTGAGCCTGTAATATAATTTTGGAACTTTTTTTGTTCACTTAAGTAAATGTGCGAGTGGGTTTTTCCAACATTTAAACCGATGATTGGATCAAAAATATGAGGTCATTTTTGAACTCAGAATGTCGAGATTCTCCTAGAAAGGAATTAACTTTGGCCGAAAAGGGCCGAAATGAAAAGTTAAATTTCATACCTTTTAGAAAAAAATAAAATAACCTTAAACTGATATTTTATTTCTTTTCCCCAACCGACAAGCGGCGATATGATGACGCTACAATGCAATGATGAGGTGAATAAATGGAACTCATTAATGGATCAAAAAAAACACAGCGTAATGACGCATTAAATGACGCATAACAACTATGCAGTTTCATAAATGAAACATCGTAATGACGCGGTGTTGAAGTGTAACTAAAACACTGTGCCATGTTTATTTTTATTTTTTTGACACACTGGAGAGAAAAAAATTAACCGAAAGACGATTCTATGATGAACCAATGACAAATTTACTCTCCAATGAAGAATGAAAAATTCGATCAGTGAACTATGAAGAATGCCATCAACAAACGGTGAAGAAGGCTAACAGATGAAGGATCGACGACATCTCGAAACTCTGCCCCTCATTAGTGATAGATTCTCAATCCAAGTATGCGATGTGTTTAAGTTTGTTTTTCCCCGTTATTAAATTCAATGATGAATGTAGATCAACCCACGAATATGTTTTTCTGGGGATCATGCGTTCTTGTGGGAGGGTGGATTTTTGGAATTTATTTATCTAGGTTTAGACTATCACTTTTTTGATTGAACTACAATCCATGAGCCTCCCCATGTTTTAAACCTCTAACGCGAAGAGCATGGGCTGACACGAACAAGGCCCAGGTCCCTCTCTGTGTGTTATTTATGGCCATATCCTCAAGTGGTGGAAAGAGGAATCTTGGGCCAAGGTAGGGATAAAAACAGCCCAAGAGGCCCGAAGGAATAAACATATCGGAGATCAGACCACTAGAGCAGACTCGGTGGCTTGCGGAAGGTGCCACCGGCGTGGTGACACCGACCGGCCCTCGCTAGCAATGGTGGAGGAGGTGTCACCACCCCAGAAACTGCAAGATGAACTAGGCGGCTGACCCTTGTCGGACACACTAGGGGAGGAGGCATGCCTGTGTGCGCCGCAGTGGAGGAATCCGGGGCAGAGGCGGTGCTAGATTGGCGCTACGTGGAGGTGACATCCAGAATCCGAGCTGCTATGGAGAGCCGCGGTCGCACGACCATGGTAGATGGAGGCCCCACGGATGAACTATGGAGCATAGAGGGGACGCGGTGGAGGATTCCACGTCCCAGGCACACTCCACTAGTATGCCCATAGTGGATCAGGCCTTAATTGGTGGGCTGCACCCACAACCATCAAGATGGGCTGGACCCACACCCAGTGGGCCGGAATTGCGCCCTTCGGGTCGGGCCATATGAGATCAGGTCAGCAGGTGACCCCACGGGCTAGACCCTCAGCTAAACTAGACCGGGTCCAGCGAGGCCCATTAGGTCTGGCCCACTGGCCATGCTAGATTAGACTGAACCAAACCCAAACAGGGTATGATTGAGTCAGTCAAATCAAACCTGGGTATATGGGACCCCCGGGCCAGGTTGGTTGGGTCGACCTGACCGGGTCAGACCGGGCCCAAACGCAACTAGCCCCTGTTTACTATAACACAAATAACATGAAAATCGAGCATCTGATTGATGAGCCATTTATAGTTTTGGGACCCTATCGATAAGGCAGATATTTTGGTATGCTCTAAGGAAACTTTAAATAAAGTTTAAATGTGACAAATGGCTTGAGGAGAGGTTCTCCCAAGTGAACTATGTACGGAACATTGGGGTTGGATGAGACCTGAAGACTACTGATAAGAGACTCTATGTGAATTGACTATAGACCAATGGGAAGCAACGTTGTGTGATCATGAATGCCTATGGTGGGAGCGAGATTTTGTGACTCGGAAGACCCATGTTATTTTATGGGGAGGAGTACCTCAGTTGGCTAAGGTGGGAAGCACCTATGTGTGACTCAGTAGGCCCACGGTGGGAGCGAGATTGCGTGACTCAGCATACCCATGGTACTCACTAGAGATGAGTACCACATTAGTCCAAGGTTAGTGGGAAGCAACTTTTGTTTGACCTGGGAGGCCCTGTTTACTCATAGAGGAGGATTTCTCCAGTAGTCGAGGTGTTTGATGATGTGACTGATGATTCTTCTATCACTACCATAGAATATACTTGGAGTCATTTGTATTTTTCATCATGCTTGTGATTATTTATTATTCTTTTTTCTATTGATTCATGATTAGGATTCATGATATAATTTGAGGATTGATTTGTGGTATTTAATTTGTTTTTTGGGGTCCCCTACTGAGTATTTTGTTACTTACCCCTTCACAGGCTTCGGCCGCACGTGTTGTGTCTGGCACAAACGATCGATGCTTTGACAAAAGACTTGGTGGCCTAGGACTAGGTGGGGCCCAGTAGGATCAGGCAGACATGATGTACTACTTAAGCTTCTAGTAGCTACACTAATCTTACCATGAGGCGGGGTTTTCCGCTGATGGATATCCAGAGTCCATTTTTGTACTTTTCTATTATCAGTTCTTTTGTTGGGTTTGTATTCTGGACCACTTGTTTTTAGTTGTACTTATACTCTGCACTTGTTTCAGTATACTTATTTTACACTTTCAGTTTGTAGGATGTGGTTAGGCATGTGTGTGCATACAGGTACTTAGGAAAATGCCTCCCACTTGCAGGTTGATGAATTCGGCACTAGTCTCCATCCCCTGGCCTTCTAGAGTTGGGCTTGGGTTAGTCATGAAACGAGCCCTGGGGGATGGGTCGTGACACCAAAACCATGGAGTCTGACTCAAACTTAGAAATCTGCATACTATACATCTTGTATAACATAAATCTAGTATGCTATGTTCTCACCTCCACACTCATTGAGTTCCCCAAACCATAGAACACATTGAAGGAAATGATCAGTGACCCATTTCAATCCCTAAGAAAACCGCCCCCTATCATCTACCCATTCATGTAGGAGCTATCCATGTTTAGTTTGATACCATTAGTGGGTGGGAAACATCTATTCCATATACCTTGCAAACATGTTGAAACAACAATCCTGTCTATAAATCTGCAAAGAAATTGAAACCTTTTTCTGCCAATAATAATTGAACCCAACTTATTAATAAGTGCCTTCATTCTCACATGAAGGTAAGAAAACGAGAGTTGTTTACCCATTCTCACCAGATTCCTCAACTCCTAGAGAGCCCAGCAAATGGTGGTGAAAATAATGTTTTGGATCTTGATCTCCATCTCTCTATGATTCAATCCCCTAAATTCAGGATTGAATGTCTGACCATATTTGACATGCTTAATAAACCAGAAATAAGAGAAACTAGAAATAAAATGAAACATCAACTTACTTATCATAATCCAGATGCATATCAACTACGATCATTATTAGTTTCCATTATTACAAAGTCTCTTTAGAAAACCTACTATATGACTTCCTACTCAATGCCTTTTCCACTAAATTTACTTTACCTAGTGTATACATCAAGTCTAATTCAAACATTTGAAGGTATTCCATAAATATTAATTACATTAGATTCAAATATAACTGTGAGAAGATGTGTTTCATGATTTTATAATCTATAAACATAGTGAACTTCTCCCCAAAGAGATAATGATGCCATGATTTTAAATCATAGAATACAATAGCTAACTCTAAATCAAGTGTTCAGTAATTTTTCTCATACACCCATTACTATAATAAACCATAAGCTACAACATGATCTACCTGCATGATAAAACACCCTAAAACCTTTCCAAATGCATCAAAAAATAACACATAGCCTCATCTAATCTCTATAAACATAAGGATATGTGAGGATATAATACAAATAGTAAGATATTTAAAAGTTTTCTAGAAAACATCACTCCATTATAAATGAACACCTTTCCTTTTAAAATCTTTCATCTAGAGAAATTTCATGAAACTTCATGAATAAATCATTGTTAACACAATAAAAAACTGAGGAAGATTTTTATATTGAAGATGTTCTTTAATGTTTTCCAAGAGATAACAACTTCTATATTTTTAGGGTATATGGAAACTCCTCTTTCATGAATGTTCTGGCTAAGGAGATTTACCTATTGTATCTAGAAATCACACTTTGAAATATTAGCATAGATGAAATGTTCCTACAAGATACCAAACACTATATAAAAGTGTTGTTCACGATCGAAATTAATCCAAGAATACAATAAAATATCATCATCAAATACTTCCATAAAGGATTCAAGATGCCTTTAATAGATCTAATTCATCAATTCGATAAACACTTCTTGTGTACTCATAAGGATAAAGGGAATAACCACATTTTCATAATGACTATAATATCTCTGAAAAATATATTTGGAATATATCCCTTCTGAACTCGAAGTTGGTGATGGCATAACCAAAAATAAATTTTATAGAACCATTTGGATCCCATAAATTGTTCAAAAAGGTAATCAATTCATGGAAGAAGATATTTATTCTTCATCTTGAACTGGTTTAACTTATTATAATCCATAAAAATATAAATAGTTCAATCAGATTTCTTTACAAAATAACTGGTGCTGCACATGAAGGCATACTAGGTCAAATGGAAACTTTTATTTCTAAATCTTCCAATTGAACCTTCAATTATATATACTCTATTAGCACCATACTATATAATTAAAGTGAAATAGTACCCATCCTTGGTATGATATCAACTGAAAATTTAACTTCTATTTCATCTAGAAATGTAGGTAAATTATTGGGAATGTCTTTAGGGAATTGGTCTATGATGGTTGGAGGATTACTATGTTTGATTGAATAAACAATTTCCAATGTAACTTCTACTAACTATTATGAAATATTCCTGACTATCAGTACTAATGATCCTCCCCCGATTGAGTTCACATTCCAATCCCCTTTAAAGATACATTGAATACCATTCAAAGATGTGATACTATTCTCTCAGGCATAACATGCTACGTGGTCCTAGAATAAAGTTAACTAATACATTACCAAAACTAGTCCAAATATCTCCCTCTAAATAAAAAATAAATCCCAAAAAAAGTCATCCTCATCGATGGTTATATAAATTTCTACATAATTAAAGGATTGAAATTTTTATTGTCAGAGAGGTGTTTGAAGTATCAATACCTAAGGCATCATTTAAATATTCAAGATTATATGATTCACAATAAGAAAAATAATAAAATATTGGGACTCACTTGTATCAAAAAAAGATTTCATGAGTGTTAATTTCAAGATAATTTTACCTCACACCATCAAATTAATAGTTTGATCCTTCGTGATCATCTACTTGGCACCATACAACTACTTACTAGGTATTCCAAATAATTATTTATGACTAAACTATGAATGTGATGACTGTTAAGGTGTCAATGTGATATGGGAATATACATTTTTTTTATGGGAGAGATTAACAATTTTTATAAATTTATCAATATGGGAATAAGAATCATGAGATATATTATATACATTTCCATCAATTATACTCAGATTTGAGGTATAATAACATTTCAAATGTTACAATTTTTCACAATTATGACACTCCCACAAAGGTGTCATGAATTATTACATATTATTATCATAAGACACACACTAATAACATCTCAACATTATTTTGGTTTGTAAAGGAAGATAAAATAATCCAGTGGTTTGTGTATAAGGTGATTCACCTCCCAAATAATAGGTGTCACTCTTTCACATGTTTCTAGAATTAGAGTTCCCACCTATTCCCCTAGAAACAAACATACATTTTCTTGTTGGATCACTAATGATAGCTATTTTTTTTCACTATATCTCTATTAGTTATGTCTATATAGTTTATGATATAAAGTAAAAATATCTTATAATAAATACCCATTCATTGTCATGATTTAAAGTTGGGTGCTTTCAAGGATGCAATAGAAAATACTTTTGGATAAAAATGAACTATGTTCATCAGCATATCCACATACTCCATTTATAAAATATTCTCTTTCTTTAGAATGAGGAAATCCATTATTTAAGTTATCCTAAATGTGTGAGAATTTAATTGTTTTCTGAACAATTCTTTAATGTCATACAAGGTAAGGCCTTGTTTGAATTTGTCTTGAATAAATATATCCCACCATTGGCATGAAAGATCATAGAGAATATACACCACTAACTTGACCTTTAGACCCATTAGGGCACCAAAGAAATAGAAAATCCATTTCAATCGATTGAGACACACTTACACCTTTTTAGGTTTTGAATACACTTAAAATATTGGTGGATTCTATTTTTGAAACTACAAGAAATGATCCACTTTTTTAGGTTCATCATTTTAATTTACTTAAACAATGTGTAATGCTTAAAAAATGATTTGAACAAGCTGTTGGTTAACCTGTGGCTTAGGAACAACCTTTTCTTGTGTGTTTCTACATTGTATACCAGATTTCATTTATTTATAATAAAAAACTTTACTTAGTCAACAGTCATTAACAACTAAAGTCTTAGAATATTTAAAGTCATCCAAAGAAACAATAATTACATCCAACATTTCACAAATCATTCATTTTAACCATTTTATAGAAATAGTCATACATAAGATGAATAATGAATTCATAGTGGGATGTATCTATAGCAATGAATGATATGCTACACTCATAGGATAAACCCATGATGATAAGATAACAAAACACCTTGATGTGTTTTAGAACACTTTTTTGTACCCAAACCACCTAGGTAACCTGATGTTAATTATAAAAATATTATCTATTTATTTTTATGAAGTATATTTCATGTTCTTAAATTCCTACCTTTTGCTACTATCTCGGGATGATAGACTGACCAATACTGATACAATTTGTAACATCCTTCCCCAACTAATTGTCTTGAGATGAGGTGTTGGTGATACGATCCTTAGGTGACACCCCCATGATACCGAAGGAAAAAAATAAATTCCAATGGATTAATATAACATTAGGGGGATGATTATCCTTGATTAACAAACATAACCCGATGAGAAAATAAAATCAACCAAAATTAATAAATTATAAATGATTAATAACTATACAAATAAATAAATCTAAGTGGATAATCACATCAAACTAGAAGTGAAAAAGTAATAAAATAAGATTCAAAGAAAATAAAGGACATACCAATGCAATAACACCTATGTGGCATCAATCCATTGACACAAAGATAGAACTCCATGATCTATTACCCTGTCCAAGTAAGAAGAATCATGATACACCACTTGAGAAATATGTGACCTTTCCTTTACTAGTTTTATAAATAATAACATATGTATTTGCACGAAATTGAATATTCATGGGGTGAGTAATCATACCTTGCAGGATTTCACCAATAAACTTCCCAACTAATGCCACTTGAATGGGAACATGTTTTCTCATAGTTTAAAAGATAGTTTAAAAAAGGGGGAAAATCTAATAACTTTATTAGTTTAAAAAATTTGAATTGAAATAAAATAGTTTATTAATAAGAAACTATTTTAAGAAAATAATTGAACTAAATCAATTTTTCCATACGTTCCTTTCCACTTGGCATACCCATTCACAACTATCTCTCTCTATCTCACACACACATTCATTTATTCTAGGTTATATTTCCAAACTCATGAGTGGTTTCTCATTGATCCACCAAGTCACCATTAGGCTACCAATGTCCAGGTTCTTTGGTGACACATGCCCCATATTCAAGATCACATCCAATGAAAATTAACTCACACAAACAATGTATTCTAAATCTCATATTATTTCATTCCACATAAACCATTTATTCTATTTAAAACATTTCAAAGGAAATATTTCTTATATTGAACATAAAACGTAATTTTAAACTTATAATTTAAAATTATAAACCTAAGGGGTTTTACAAATGTTATTCAAATTCCAATATTTCCAAACCATAACCCAAAAGTATTTCATTTAATACACCATTAAACATTTCGTTTTGAAATATCATAAAAAAGATCAATAAAATATAATAATTAAAGTTCTAAAATATGTAGAGAAAAAGATAAGGAGACCACCTCCCAATGGTTGACGATAATGAAGAACAACATAAGGGAACTTTTATATACAAGATCAAAACCTATTTATTTTAATATATCCAATTAAGATACCATCAAAAACACATTATGGATCATATATACATCCATAATGGATTAGATCTAACATTTTGGGTGAGAAAATATAAAGATATATAAAGAGTAAGAGAATGAATGAGAGCTTACCATTGATTCTAGATATCCAACACACTTTGATCCATCAAAATTTTCTTCAAGGTCAAAAGGAATCCCAAAAAATCCTCAAGGAAAAATGGAAGATTGAGATCTTGAAGTAATAAGAGAAAAATGTGATTTTTGGGGCCTTGATCCAAGTTAAACTCTAATTTTAGTTGTATTTAAGGAATATATCTTGTTTAGGAATAATAGTCAAACAAACCATGCACTAACCATGAACATACTACTATGTCCAAACATTAGAACTGTATGGTTGTGATATATGACTTGGTAAACTATTTGCTTACTATGTGATTCTATTATCTCCAAACAATACCCTCAAATGGTTGATTCATAAGGTTTTTCAAATCATGCACCAAAAAAGATTCTCCAACTATCTCTATTCACATAGTTTCCTTTATAATACACATGGTTTGGAAAAACTATGCACTAATTATTCCCCTACCCAGAACCTATTACCCAGTTTGTTGGAGATAGTTCATAATTTCACCTAACTATTCTCAAACCATGGATCTTAAAAAATGATTCAAAAATAATTCAAATACATGATTAATCTCCCAAAACTCAACCCAAGTATTATATAACTTCAAAATTTTAAATAAAATGGAAAATTACCTAAAACTGAGGGTGGTGCGATAGTATAATTGAAAAGATCAAAGGTTGTGAAGTGTCATAACATTAGTATTATTTTAGATAGAGATTTAATAAAGATTTATTATTCTTAGAATTATTCCTTGAGATAGCTTGAATATTATTCAAGTGAAATTATTTTATATTAAAAGGGTTAATCATGATATCCATACAAGAATTGAGGGGGAGTTTTCAAGGTAAGTTGTTGAGGGATTTCCTGTATGTTATATAGATAAAGAGGAAAGACTTTATACTGATTTTATGAATCATATTTTAGAAAAGTTTATGTTTTTAGAGGTCTAGTACCTTTTACTGATATAGGTGAAGGTTTACAAAGAATAAAAGTTGTTGTAACTATTAATAAATAGAGACATATAAGTGAAAAATTCATAGGTGAATGGAATTATCAGGTAGCTATGCTTGATACAACTGATGATATTAGAAATGAACATGAAGTTTCAAAAGAAGAATGTAATTATATTTTTTAAAGGGATGATCAGAAATATAAAATATAAAATATTACCATACCCATTAGTGATATGAACTCAATTTATCAAGAAACATGTTCCAAATTTTACAACAGTAATATTTCCAAAATTTATTTAATGAAAGATGAGATAGATGGTCTTAAGTAAGAACACAAATATACTAAAGAGGAGTAGAGAGAATGGAATGAAAATTCAATTTATAAGTCTGATTTTGAATAACTAAATTCTCAAATGGTTTCAAAGTTTGATTTTGATGAACTAATGTAAACTTTGAAAATATAGAGTGATTTTTTTATGAATAATTTTAAATCTACATGAAGATGTTTCATATTTAGTATTAAAATAGGTTGATGATATTGAAAATGAAATAAAATGAGTTTCTCCATATTTAATTATGTTATATGAAATAATTTAGTCTTTATTGTATAATTCTATCTCCATTTATTTTATATAATAGTTTAAGAAATATTTTATGATTGAGGGAAAGGATATCAAGTCAATCGAGAAGAAAAATATTGAGAATATTAGAGAATCTATGTTAAAACAAGTGATTTTTTTAATATATCTTTTAATCCATTAATGAAAGTATGGTCAAAAATCCAAAAAAAATCATATATTTTTTAAATATTGAATGAATTATAGATTAATCTCGAGCCTAATTTCAAACTTTTGGATTCTAGACTAATGGTGGTTGTAGAGACTCTTAATGAGTTATTTTCTTCTAAATCCAATTAATCCTTTAGATATTTTGATGATAATGAAGTACAAATTCATAACATAACTATTATAGGAAACATATTATAGTGTACGATGTTCTAGAGACTCAACCTAACTCTACAACTACATATTCTATTAATTAAGATCAGTTAAATATTTTGAAAAATTTTATGGATGATAATGTGACCAAAGTAGACTTTACTTCTATTCAAAAGACTTATGAATATAAATTATGGAAAATCTATTCAATTTTACATTATATTTTATGAAGATGATATTATGAATAGGTTGGAGATGTGTGATAAATTACTTTATAATATTAGAATCTAAATATACCTTGATCCTAATCCTCCAAAAATATATTTTACTATTAGATATAGATTGAGAAATATTTTTGGATGAACTAGATCATTCTTCAAGGAGGATATATAAACTTTAGATTAATTCCAAAGAGAAGCTACAACTACCTCAAGATCTATACACTCCAATGTTAAATTTCTTATATATACTATAGAGTAGTATGATAAATAAAGAGATCCGAAATTATAAGAAGATATTATGTTAGTAATAAGGAGGACTATAAAATAAATCACTAATCATGGGTATTTAAGAGCTAGCCTTTCTTTACCTAAACCTTAAATCATGATCATTGGACTTACAGAACCACTTGTTAAACCAAACCCAGTGCCTCAAGATGGGTATTTTTATGTTTCTATGGTTGTTTTATATTTTTTTTAAACTAATTTTAATTATTTATGTAATTATATCATTATTCATTTAATAAAAGTTAATAGTTATATTCTAATTCATTTTAGTATTATATTCTCATGGTTTTTATTTCAGTGTACCATAATGATGTGTTCTATCCACTATTTTAACTTTTCTTTAGATTTCATAAAAGTGAGGTAACATATTTTATGACATTAAATTTAATATGTTAAAAATTAATCTAGGTTGATATCTACTATTATATATTGATGATGATATTTTTCATAATTCTTGTGTATAAATTTTTTAAAAGTGTAATGGGTTTTGTTACCATCATAAAGGGGGGTATTGTTGGATATGATAATATTATTCTAATAAATTTTAATTTTTTTTCTTTGAGGGTAAAAAACTATTGTTTATTTTCTAATGAGTTTTCTAAAAAAATCATGCTATTAATTAATTTTTTATCAATATATTTTTCTATATTAAATTTATTTATAAATTTTTTTTGTGTTTGGTTTTTAAAAAATTTCTTATGTTTTAAAACTTATGTAGTTCTTGTATTATAACTTAAAAAGTTTATATTTGAAAATCACAACTAAAGAATAAACCTTAATAATATGAATTTTTACTTTATGAAGTCAAAGAAAACATACTATGTTAAACGCTATAATGTTCATAACCTTACAAAGATGAACCCAACAACGTTTTTAACCATATTAAGATGAACCCTACAATGTTTGATATGTACGATGTCATTTTAAGGAATTTTTCTATGTCTTAAAACTTATGAAGTTGGAAGAACCATAAAAATATGATGCACCTTATAATTTTGGAAAAACCTTATGAAGATGAAAAACTTTATGAATTTTTAATAAGATTATTAACCCTAAAAAGTTAGATGAACCTTATAAGGATGATTAACATTATGAAGTTAGAATAACCTTACAAAGATGATAGACCTTATAAATATGATGAGCCCTATGATGTTGGGAGAACCTTATGAAGATGAAGAACCTAATGAAGATAATAAAACGTAAGAAGAATGAGTTACTACTTTATATTCCTTGACATTAAATTTTTTTAGGTTTAAATATTTTCAAAAATTACTATCATTGTATAATTTTAGGATAAAATTATTGATGCCTCTAAATAAGCTTGATTGATATTATTTGTAATATTTTATAGATGATAGAATATAATAAAATAATCATAATCTTAACTATTTTCATGGATATTATTATATATTATATTTACTATGTTTTTTATATAATATAATATATATTTACTCTCAATCATTTGAAGAGAAAAAACTAATTATTAGAAAAAAACTTGAGTTGTGTGACACTATTCTTATAAAAATCACTAGAATATTCTGATACTTTTAAAAATATGATCTATGTATTTTTAATTGTGATCAATATGTTTCTAATTATTGAAATGAGGAATATTTCTTCTACACCAACATGAAGAAAATTATTTAAATTGGGGAAATCCTATAGTGATACTTTTTAAATTTAAATATACTCTTTGGAAGAATTTGATCATCTATTTATTGAAGAAGAATGAAACTATGCACCATCATCTGCATATTATCTTATTTTTTTGTAATTTTTCTATGTTCACACTCCTTGTACTTAATTTGGGTTAAATACTAGAAATTTGTCTTGTAATGGGATAGACTTAGAAAAGATCTTAGAACTTTGTAAACTGAGTGTTAGATACTTTCAATCAGCTGTGAAATCCCTGGTAAAAGGATTAGAATAAAAATCACTTTAATCACATTTAATGTTGCTGGAGTCGAGTAAATGATGTTATTATATATCAGAACCACCATAAAATATTTTTTCACCATTCTCATTTATTTTCTTTTGTTTTGGATTTATATTAGATTAAATGGAAATGGAATGTTTTATTTATTTCAAGAGATACTTTAATACCAGTAAAGAATTTTTTAAAGGACTCAATTCACCCCTGCTGAGACATTGTCTATATTATCTAGTAAAATACCAACACAATAATTAATCATTATAAAAATAATTAGAGACAAATTTTTAAATCATTATAATATAGTTGTAATAGTATAACTGCACATTCCTTACACATAACATCTCATTATATATATATATATATATTATCAAATACCGGAATTATAGAGTCTAACTAGGGTATAAACACCCATGCTATAAGGGTCTAGGTTTAGGAGGTTAAAAACTCAAAATTTGGGTCACTTTTTCAAGGGTTACCACTATATATATATATAACTACATTAATGGGGGGGGGGGGTACTATAGTTATTATACCTCACATTGTTTTAATAATAAAAAAACACCTATTATTGATCTAAACATTTCATTTCATAAAATTTAAGTATTTATGTTTGGAAATGAATTTAGGTTTTTAATAGATGAAATGATAGAATTAAAATAATTTTGGAGGGTTATAAAGAAGACACTCACTTGATAGTGGAACTATATAACTTATAGGACACTACCAGCTAGCTATTGGACCAAGAAAGAAGTTATTGCTTCAACCAAGCTCACCATATATCTAGTTGGCCTAATATAAGCACATATTCCTACCATTCTCCATAATCCAGCCAGTAGAAACCTAATAGCCAAATGGTGGTTCCAGCAGCTAGCCAATGGGATCATCCATATAACCAGTGATCCTAGTCAAACTATTTATTTTGGTGGATGCCTCCACCTATTTAAAGCACTATTAGACATGAGACAACTTCAGAGTGAAAAAGGGGATTTTAAAGGATATAAATAGAACATAATGAGGCATGAAAATCAATATATATGAACTAAACACTAATAAAATGAAAATAAAATCTTATCATGCCTTTTATTGAGAATAATAAAATTATTATATACTGTACTCAACTTCTCTCTCATATTTTGTTCTATATTTATCTCTTTCTTATTCTTCTAATATTTTTGAGATATTTCAGAGTTATTTGTAAAGTTTATTAATATATTAAATAATCCCCACCCCCTCTATTATCTTGTGTTATCACTAACATTAAAGCATGATATTTGGGTTTCTTGATAAAACCATATAAAGATAATGTGTCACTTATTTGTATTGTGTTTCTTATTATAACCAATTAAGAATATAGTATATTTTTTATTGGGTGTCTTTGATACTACTAATGTTAAGGGATTTATTGTTTAGTTTATTTACTATTGTAAAAATTAAGGGTGTTAATCTAAAACCTATCAAGAAATTGAGGAGAGGAGACGAAGTTCCTTAAGAAATTCAGATATTATCCTAACTACTTTATAAAATTGGGTTGCCTTATTTTTTTTTCTATGATTTCTTTTTTTATTTTAATTTATCACTTAATTTCATCATTTAACTTGTTTAATTTAGTTTTAAAATATAAAAGAATGTTCACCCCCTCTTTCCATCTTTCTTTTACCAATAATCAATATCATAGGAGTACCTTGTTTTACAAATTTATGTTTTAAAAATCCTAATCTGTTTCAATGAATGATATTAAAAATATGAATTATACCTATGAAAGACAAATTTATTTAAAAGGAAACCGAATTGTTCAAACTCTATTATTTAATGTCTTGAATTATAGTTATTAGAAATCTCACATGTCTACTTTTCATAGAATCATTGGTTATCCCATTTGGAAAATTTTCATTCATGGTTTCACACCCTCTAATGAATCATTTAAAAAATAGACCTTTAAAATTGATAGTTAAGATATGTATTCTCTTAATTTTTTATATGATAATTAATTTAATATTATTTACACAAGTAAAACTTTGCATGAAATTTGTAAATTTATTTAATTAACACATGAAGATAATAATAATGATAAAGATACTAGAGTTGATATGTATCATCAAAAATTTGAAATTTCTTTCATGCATTCTAATGAATAAATTACTAAGATGTTTAATTTTTTACTTATATTTACAATGGTATAAAATCTCTTGGTGATTATATTTCTATATAAATTCTCATGAAGAAGGTACTTTTGGTTTTTCTTAGTTCTTAGGCTTCCAGGGTATTGGTAATTAAAGAAGGAAATACCATAAAAAATATGAAATTTAAATAAATTATTAGGTCTATCAAGAACTATGATATTACTATGAAATTAAAAGAAAAAAAGTAAGAGAAGAAACTCAAGGAAAATAACACTATTTCCTTTAAGGAAATCAATGATGATTTTTTTTGTTTGTTATGAAAATATTGAGAACATATCCAAGAAGATAAAAAAATTAACGACAAATAAAAAGTAATTTCATCATAAAAATGGATAATGAATGATATGATGTATAAATAACTTGATTTTAATGAAGAAATAAGGGTTACATAAAACCAATATACCCCAAATTCCAAAATAAAATAAAAGAAAAGAGGGAAATCAAAAAAGCTTTAAGTGTTCTGCATGGAGTGCAATTGACGATTCCATCTCATCAATTGAATCAAGTGATAATGGTGTAAAATTTATCATGGATAAAACCAAGAAAAATAATGTGGTAAATTATTTCTCATTCTATTTTTCATCAAGTCATTTAAATTTTAAATATCTTAAATATGTTCGAGAAAAACATGATAATGGTTTTTGTGAACTAACCTAAAAATTTTAAGAACTTAAAAAGAAATAAAATTATGATTTTTTGAAAGGATTTACCCTAAGAATGAAAGGATGGGTTATCATTAAAATTAAAGGATAAACCCGATGTTAAAATGATAAAATATGCAATTAAATAACTTAAAACTTCACCTGTTATGTTCACCCCTGGTGAACAATATTTAAATTAAATTTTGGGTTCCCAAAGAAATGGAATAAATCACTTTGGATTTGGTTTTTAAAATCAATACAACACCTATAATAATACTACTTTTGCGAGAATATTATCTCAAGATAATCTTTTTGTAATTAGTTTCAAAAAAATGTGCATCTTATGTATAGATTTGATTGTAAAATTGCTCATTATGTAAGACCAAAAAGTGTAGTGAATAACCCAAGATCAAACACCCCAAATAGAAACATATGTAGATCCAAAATGTGGCTACTAAAGTCTTTAGTTTCTTGATTATTTTATTGTAAAAATTTTTAAAGAGAAAATCTCGAGGAGTAACATTTTACATGGATGATGGGTGATCAAGACACAAGTGTAGTGAATAACCCAAGATCAAACATCTTGAAAATATTTAGTGAGAATATTTCAATTTTTGTGACAACTCAAGGTTTAAGAACATCAGTATAGTTACTATTTGTAACACCCCTAGATTTTATGATACATTAATAAATTTTATTTCTTTGATAGCATATGACACATACAACCCTGATTCTAAATGAATTGTAATATAGTGTACCATTATAAAGAAGATGTTAAATTGGTGGAATGAATAGGAATAAAATCATTCTGAAAAAACATGTATAAAGGTTTTAAATAAAGCAAATATATTTTTAGTAAAGTCAGTATATGCTTAAAAAATACACCTTTCCTTAAAATTAGTTTTTATTGATTTTTTGAGTGAATATTAAATATGTTTTTTGACTTTTAGAAATTTGATTTTATAAAAATTATATTATTATTAAAATAATCATATCAAAATTATCTTATGGTGAATTTATAATTTTTTTCTTAAAAGATTGATTTTATAGTGAATAGTGAAAATACCATTTTTTATTAAAAACTGCATTTTTCTTTCAAGTATTTACATAGTTTCAATTTTTTTAATTTTTTTTCAAATTAAAATTAGTCACCTAATATTATGAAAAAACTGAATTAAGTTTATTATAATTAATTTCAATGTTTAATTCGGCATAAAAAAAATTTTATACTTAAAAATAATTTTTTTGAAAAATAGTTTTTCTTTGTATTTTACGTTTTTCTATTAAATTAATTTCTACCACATGTAAAAATTGCATCTTAAAAAATTGATTAAATATTTGGAATTAGGAAGTAAAAATTTGGTAAATATTTCCCTTTTGTTTTTTTTCAATATGAATAGTAACCATAGTAAATTTTTATCACCTTGGTAAGGTTAAATTAAGTAAAATAGTGTTTAAACATTCAGATAGGGCTTTAAAATTTCTATAACACTTGAATTTATCCTATTTTAATGGTTGGGTTGGTCTATTTCTATCCTAATATCCAATATATGTCCACTTGGTTCCATTTTTCTTTGATTATGACCTTTATGTTAATTTATGAGAATAATAAATACAAAATGTCACTCTCTTGAATTTAATATCTCTAAAATTTATACATACGAATAAAAAGAGGGAAAATTAGATTAAAAATGATTATTTAAAATATTAATTAATTATTTTTTTCATTGTAATTTATTTTTAATTTTTATTGATTTAATAATTACATTAAATTACTTCGAAATGCCGACACGGTATTTAGTCAATTAATGGAAAAATAAAATAAAATATTTTAAAAATATTAAAAGTAATATAATTTCAGATAAATATTCTGTTACAATAATTTTTTATATAAATAAATCAAATTATGGATTTTTTGAATGATTATATTAAAATTAAATAACTAAATTGATGACTTTAATGTCAAAGTAAATGAATAGATCCAAAAAATAACATTAATGATATTTATAATAAACAATATTTTATTAAATGATTTAAAATTAATAAAATCATATATTCCGAGAAGTGAATAATATATAGTTTAAAATATCAACCATTGTCCATTTATTGGTCACTTTTCTTTTTTTGTCATCACATTCTTGATCCTTTAAGAGTAATTTTTCTGATGTTGCGGTAATCGTCAAATGAGGTATCGAGGGGTTAAAACAAAGATATAAGGGTGAAAACACCACCTAAACTTGTCCAAATTTTATTTTATGATAATATTTAGACCGATACCTACCATATATTAGAAATATATCTATTTTTATCCACTTGAATCTGAAAATTATTTTATATTAATTTAATATTTTAAGTAATTCAAAGAGTTCCCCTCTCCTCATTTAAAAAAGAAAACCTCTTATTCTCTATTACTCTCACATTTTGAGCCACTAGATAAACCAAAATCAAAAACATTATATTTTAAAATTAATTATACATGAATTAAAAGTCATGTTATTCTTAAAATACCAATAAAAGGTTCCGTAATGAGGGATCTAATGGAATCCTATAGAATAAGAGTTAATCATTTTACCCAATCTCTTTCAATTTATTTCTTCTTCTATATCCTATAAATATATTTTATAAATTATGAAATAACTATTCAAGTATCTTAAATATAAATAATTTTTATTATGATGATGTAACAACCATTATCAACCTTCTTCCCATCCATTGAAAAATGATAACTTTGCTCGTGCATAATGTGGATTACCACCTCCACGAAGCGATGCGATTCATTTTTCGATTCTATTTTACATGGATGGTAATATTTATATAATTATGAATATATATGATATAATAATGGTGTTTTAAATGTTAATTTTCATTTATCTTTTATTCCATTCCATACATGAAAAAGTGAAAACAACATTCATGCATATGTATGTCCTACCGTTTCCATGAATGGTGTAATTCATTTTTCTATCTCTACATTTTATAGATGAATCTATATATATACATATATAATGAATATATATGATATTTATGTGACTATTAACATCATGGATATTATGTAAGCATGATCAAAGTATAAGGACTGTAATTTCCAAACCAATACATGTATTAAAAAATAGTTTTCACTTGGAACCATGATATTAATAAAGAATTATAAATAATTGGTTGATAAGATACTATCAGTAAATCATATATGGTATGATATATATGAATACGGTTCTATAATAAATTTATAATAATTCTATATTTATTATAAAGGTTTTTTGAGTGCATATAAAGAAATATGATACTTGAGGTAAGAGATTTATATCTCAAACAAATTTAATTTGCGATTTTTGTTATGTGAATTTACATTGATGAAGTTATATGATAATTATCTAATAAATAATTTTGATATTTATTATCATATGTTTATTTATAAATAATATATTTTTCCCTTTCATTTTCCTCACTCTAAGTACTCATTATACTAAAATAACATTTTTAAAGAAAGTTGAATATGTTTTACTATTCAGTAAAGAATCTTTTTCTTCCAGGCCCATGTTTTCTTGAAAATATTTTCAAGAATATTTTTCATTATCCTTTGAATATTTAATTTAATTTTTATAATGTTTTAATTTTTATAATTTTTTTTCAAAGGAATCATCTTATCATTAACCCAATGAGTTAACTTTTACTTGACTAAAAACGTTAAAGGTATATTTGTTTTAACATGCATGGTTTGAACATAATTTCCTAATATTATGGTTGTTCAATGATTTGAATATTACTTTACAAGTTTCTAATGTTATTTTAAATTAAAATATGTTCCATAGTATTTTTTTTAATTTTAAATAATTTATTTTAAAATATAAATAATATTTTCCTAAATAAATATTACCGCGATCATTTAATGGATTTTTTATCTATGATAAAACCCTTTCATGTTAATTGTTATTTAATGGTGATATGATCCAATTATACCTTCTTTATTCTATGTATGGATGGTTTTTGATTATGCTAATTACATGTTTATGAATTTTATTTATTTTCCATGGGATATGATATGATGTATTTATGAGATGTTTATGAAACCTCTTTTCTTTGCACAAGTTTTGATATGATGACATGTTGAATTTTTTATAATATTATTGAAAACATATGTGTATTATTTATTATGTGATGAGTGGTATTGGAATTATATATCCCACCAATTAATTTTTAAAAGTTTCATATCTCATGAGATAAGTTTAAGAAAAAAGTTGATGTTCTTGATCCAATATGAAAAATTAGTTGATGTGCTTAATTCACTATGAGAAACAAGTCAATGTTCTTAATACACTATAGGAAACAAGTGATGATACAATATATAATTTGATATTGAAAATAGTATTTGATTTCTCATCCACTATGGTTTGATGGTATTGTTAGTTAACCTCGAAATATGAAATGGTTTCTATGCATATGGCGATGCCACAATTTTTTGATATTATTTTGATTCAAACTTATGGTTCATGATTTATTATAATGATTTATCACTCTAATGAATCATATATTTGGAAGTGATAAAGTTTTATACAATGAATCATGTTTATGATCAATTATAGATGGGGTATAAACATTGTGACTTATGCTCATGATCTCATACAATTATTATTATCTTCTTATTTTGTATGATTATCTACTGATATATCCCATGTTTACTCATACTGAGAATCTGAGATCACCCTTTCTTATTTTTCCTTTCCCTAGGTTATGTAGAAATGTTTTAAGTTGGTTATTCCAATAAGGGAACAAATTAGGAATAAAATTACAAGAGCCACTATAGAATGTTCTTTAATAGGATGTTCTTATATCTAGTCACCAAATAAACTCAACCTGTATGGTTATAGAATGAATCATAACATTATATATGAAATTTAATCTAAAATGATTTAATATTTATGTATATAAATATTTGTTCTTTATAGTCAGTATTAGAGTGGGGTTTAGTTAATCTTTAGTGATTAGTTTTAGAAAAATTTAGTGAAAACCCTGGTGATAAGTCTAAGTATAAGATAAAATCCTAATGTTTTGGTAATTACCATTGAAAACCTAGGTTTAACCTTTAGTTCCATAGATTGGTAAAAGGTGTAATGGTTTAGAAAACCTTTGAATAACATTTTATGATTATATGATATCCCACTCTAATTATTATAGAATTATGTTTAAACTTTGATT
The DNA here is from genome assembly GCA_963277665.1 of Viscum album. Classification (NCBI taxonomy): domain Eukaryota; kingdom Viridiplantae; phylum Streptophyta; class Magnoliopsida; order Santalales; family Viscaceae; genus Viscum; species Viscum album. The sequence goes on from OY728159.1 coordinate 1,495,773,911, forward strand.
TTTGGTTTTAGTCAATGATTCAAACTAGAATATATCATGTTAACACCAAATGTGATGGAAAATTCAATGACTGTCCAACTCAGTAAGAAAATTCTATAGGAGTTAGAATACATAATCATATTGTCATTCTTACACTACTTTCTCTGGACATGAATCTTTTTGATCTTCTAAATGATCAAATTAGGTAAGAATATACTATTTATTCTTTGCTAAGGAAAAATCCACCTTATTTTAGTAGGTCTTATGATCCAATAGTGTCTAATAAATATATTAACACCATTAAGAAAATATTTTCTATTCTCTAGTTCTCCAAACAATAAAAAGTTGTCCTCAACATTTATCATTTTAAAGGTGAAACAGATCGATGGTTTAATATTATTAATAATTATAGGAAAGATAAAGAAATTTAATCCATGGAATGGGTTGAGTTTTAGATGATATTTTATAGTATATACTTTACCCATATTCTACATAAAAAATAGAGAAGTAATTCCTTGATATCAAATAGAAGGGTGAAGAATCCATTAGTATATATTAGGAAAAATTTAAAATACGTGAAGGGTATGATTCTAGTTTAATCAGTAACACTAAAAGAAAAATTGATAAATTATTTAATAGATTAAAACTAAGTCCTCCAAAGGCATTTTATATAATATAATTTAGTGGATATGAATAATTTGTTCTATGTGAACTCAAGGTAGAATTTGAAATTAGATATTCTTACCATTACCATAGTTTTGAAAATAAAAGGAAGACTGGTTTTCATGAAAACTCAAATAAATCACTTGGGGGAATAAAATTCCATCCATTTACATGACATAAATTTGGGAAGAAAAGTCAAGGGAATTTCGTAAATGGAACAAGTAGGTGTTTTAAATGTAGAACGACGAGTCATAAAGACCATAAATGTCAAAATTTAATGAAGAGACCAGTTGATACAATGTAGGAATGGGTAATGAAAACTAATGCACCACCCACACACCAATGATTTATATGCAAGGAGTATGGTTATTATTCTAACCAGTGAAAAAATAAAATGGTTTTTGATCATGATCATCATAAAAAAAATCTTAATCCTAATGAAAAAGGGAAATTTATTGTGATCATGATTTCCAATGTGGGTTGTGATAATGATGTGGTGAAATGTGACCTATCATCCACTTTATAGTAGCCGATGTATTATTTTATTTTGGATCTACCCACTCTTTTTATATATAAGTAATTTTACAAGGGTATAAAATTGACACCTTAGTGATTATATTTTTAGTTTGTGGTGGAAACTCATAATGGAATGATGGTCAAATATCAAGTCTTTAGGACTTATATAATTGAAGTTTGCGGGAAATTTATTTCTTCAGATCTTGTAATTATCACTTTAGTTGAATTTTATTTGATTCTGGGCATGCATTGTATTCATTTATATGAATTTCATACTAATTGATCAGGAAGGAAATTCAAATTTTATATCCTGAATGAACCTATGATCATTTATCAGTGTGAGGATGAATACATAACTTGAATGGAAATAAATTCTATTTTGTGAGGGTTATTTCCTATCCATGAATGGTATATATCTAAAATGGTTGGGGATAAAGTAAAAATTGAAGATATTCTAATTTTACAAGAGTTTTTGATGTATTTCTAGAAGAGTTACCTAGCATTCATCCATATCAAGAAGTTGAGTTTTTAATATAACTCATACCTAGTGATACACCTATATTAAATAATCTATAAATAATGGTCCTAATTGAGTTGTATGAATTTAAGAATCAATTACAGGAAAATAATAACAAGGGATTTATTCTGCCAGTTATGTCACCTTTGGGTGCACTCTTTGTTTTTATTTTGATGAAAAATGGGTCAATGCATGTTTACATTGTTTATTAGAATAAAATAATTATCAGGAACAAGTATCTTATACCCCATGTCAACTATTTGTTTGATCAATTGTAAGGAGATCAATACTTTTCCATGATTGAAATTTATTCTTGACATCATCAATTGAGGTTTAATAAGGAGGATATACTTGAGAAAACCTTTCTAATGAGGTATAATCATTATGAATTTATAGTGATTCCATTTGGAATTACTAATTTCCCTAATATGTTTATGGATTTAATTAATAGAGTCCATATTGATTTCCTTGATTAGTTTGTGGTCGTATTTATAGATGATATTATTATATATTCAAAAGTCAATGAATATCATAAATATCATTTTATAATTGTGATAAACCCTGAGTTAGAATAATTTGTATGAAAATTTTACCAGCATAAATTTTGACTTGAGAAAACCTCATTATTGGGTTATATAATCTAAAGAGACGGTATATTGATGGATCCTTCAAAGATGTAAGTTATTGAAAAATGTAATAAAACAACCATGGTAACCTAAATACGTAGTTTTATTTGGATGGATGGATATCACCGATACTTTGTGAGATATTTCTTATGAATATATAATCCACTAAACAAGTTGACTAATAAGGGGGTTACATTTTTATTGACAGAGAAATGTGAAGAGAATTTCGAGAAACTAAATATAAGTTTGGTTAGTGCACCTATTCTCACACTACCCAATAGTGGAGAAGGGTTACTTATATATAGTAATGCATCAAATAAGGGGATGGGATGTTCCCTCATGATTTGTAGTTGGCTACAATAGTGTTTCATTGAATATATGGATAGGTTATCTTTTTGGTGAAAGGTGTGACATATATATAGATTATAAAAGTTTTAATTTTATATTCTTATAAAAATAGTCTAATATGAACTAGAGAATATGGTTGGTATTGATTAAAGATTATGATTTCTCAATACATTACCACCTAGAGAAGATAAATAAGGTGGGTGATGCTCTAAGTTAGAAATCCAATACTAGTTTTTCAATTACTAGGATTGAAAGAGAGATAATACTTATGGATTTTTAGAATATGGAACATGAAATCTTGAGTAAAGGGGATAGACCCTATCTTTATTATATGGATGTTTAACCATCTATCCATGTGAATATTGAAGAGGTATAAAAGGAAGATGTAGAATTTCAAAAGAAATTTTGGAGTGTTCCTGAGTTCAACCATGATTATGATGGAATAATATGGTTTAGGAACAAAGATTGTGTTATATCTATACCATATTTGATGAAGTATTTGTTGTATGGAGCTCATAGTTTGTAATTCTCAATTCATCTGGGAAGTACAATGTTATTTAGAGATCAAAAAATAATATTTAATGTAAGAAAATATAAAGAGGGATATTGTAGAGTATTTATCTTGATGTATAGTATATCATCATGTTAAGTATGGGATAAAAAATTATATTGAGATTTTACAACCACTACCCATGCATGATTGGGATTGGGAAAAAATTACCATAGATTTCATCATCGAAATCCCCAAAACATAGAAATTGAAAATTCTATTTGGGTTCTAGTTGATAACATCATGATGTGATCACACTTAATTTCCATAAGATAAGGCTTCTATATTAATTATATAGCTAGGTTATACATTAAGGAATTGGTGAGAATACATGGAGCACCACAATACATTTTATCTAATCGAGATTTTATGTTTACCTTGATGCTCTGGAGAAGTATTTTATAGTCTCTAAATACAGATTTGAGTTTTAGTATGACATATTATTCTCCGAAATATGGTCATTCTGAGAAGTCTATTCAAACTCTAGAGAACATGTTGAGATCCTTCTCTATTGATGTTAAATGTGGTTAAGATCACCACATTATTTTGGTGAAATTTCTTACAACAATAACATTCATTCAAGAATTAATATGGATATTTTTTAATCTTCATATGGTAGTAAGTGTATAAATCCTACACAATGTGTTTAATTTGAATAAATAAGTCTATTGAGACATGGTATAACCAAATAAATGTAATATAAGGTTAGATCCATTCAACATCACATAAGTGCATCTCAAAGTTGACATAAAATTTATGATGGAAATCTATTGAACATATAGAGTTCAAAGTTGATGAAAAGGTATTACCATGAATATCACATTGGAATAAGTTTATGATATTTGGAAATAATGGAACATTGGGACCTAGATATATTAGTCCCTTTGAAATTCTTGATTGTATTGGGATAATAGTTTATCGTTTGAAAATTACACCAAATATATCTCTAGTTCACAATGTGTTCCATGTATCTATTACAGGGAAGAAAATAATTGATCCTTAACATGTATATAAATCAGATTTCATAACATTAGAGTAATATATATCTTGTGAGGAACAACCGGTGGAGATTTTGGATTGTTGAGATAAACTTCCACGAAATAAGACCACTCACCTGGTAAAAGTTTTATAGAGAAACCATAAATTTGAGGAAGATATGTTGGAAACTAAGGATTTTATAAGGTAGAGTATCCTTAGTAACTTTTATATAAGTTAAATAATTTTTAGGGTGAAATTCATTTAAGGGTGGTATAATTTAACACCCTAAGATTTTATGATATATTAATAAATTTGATTTCTTCGATAACATACTATACACACAAACCTGAGTCTTAATGAATCTTCATGTAGTATAACATTATAAAAAACATATAATATTGGTGTAATTAATATGAATAACCACATTTTGAAAAAATATGTATAAATATTTTTGATAAAGAATATATATTTTTAGTAAAGTCATTATATTCTTTCAAAATACATTTTCCATAAAATAGTTTTTATTTGTTTTTATGAAAAAATATTATAATTAAAATCTAAAAATTTTAGAAACTATAATTTATAAAAAGAATATAATTTTTCAAACGATAATATCAAATTTATCTTAGGGTTATTTTTTCTATATTTTTCTAAAATGTTAATTTTCTAGTAAATATTGAAAAATATTGATTTTTATTGAAAATTATATTTTTTAGTTCAAGAATTCAAGAAGATACATTTTATTTAAAATATTTGAAACGTAAAATAATTTGTATTATATTATGAATAATAAAATTAATTTTATAATAATTAATTATATGCTTAATGTTTTCCAAAACACATTTTTATACTTAAAAAAGTATTTTTTTAAAAATAGTTTTCATTGCATTTTGAGTTTTATATTAAATTAATTTCCACCAATTATAGAAATGAAATCATAAAAAATGGATTCTATATTTGGAATCTATAGGTAAAACATTAGTAAATTAGTTGCTTTTATTTTTTGTCAAATTGAATAGCATCCACAATAAGGTTTAACCACATTAGTAAGTGTAAAAGAGGTCAAGTAGGGTTAAAACATTGGGATAAGGCTTTAAATTTCCTCTAAAACTAACTGTATCCTATTACATAGGTGTATTTAAAAAATATACATCCAATTATCAAATATATTTCCAATTGTTTTAATTTTTATTTGATTATGACCTTTATATTAATTAAAGAAATGAATAAATAAAAAATGTCACTCTATTAACATTAATGTCTCTAAAATTTTAATATATCCGTATAAAGAGAATAAGTTAGGTTATAAATGTTTATTTGAAACATTAATAAATTATTATTATCATGGTAATTTATTTTTAATTTTTTCAATTGAAAAATTACCTTAAATTATTACATAACACTGAGACAATATTTATTCAATTAATAGAAAAATAAAATATATAATTGTAAAAATTTTAAAAGTAATACAATTTGGGTGAATTGTTGTGTTAAATTAATTTTTTAGATAAATATAAAAGACTAGGGATATTTTAAAGGTTTATATTCTAATTACATAACAATATTAATCACTTTAATGTCAAAGTAAATGAATAGTTTCAAAAATGTCATTAATGATATATTATAACAAATTATATTTTATTAAATGATTTAAAATTTTAAAAATAATATCTATGGCCAAGTGAAATAGATATGGGTTAAAATATCAACCATGGTATATTTATTGGTCAATTTTATTTTTATAATAATATTATTGACCCTTAAAGAGTAAGAAACTTAGATATTTCGGTAATTAACAAAAGGGGAAACAAGGGGTTAAAACAAAGAGATAAGGGTGAAAAAAATAACCTAAACATGTTACAATTTTATTTTGTGATAGGTTATTGACTCATAACCACATTATATTTTAAATATATTAATTTTTATCCAATATTATATTAAAAATAAATTTACATTAATTCAATACTTTATATGTAATTCTAGGAGTTCCCCTCTCGTCACTTATAAAAGGGAACATATTATCCTCTATTAATCAAACCTTTTGAGTCTTACATCTCAAAAAAACCTTCCCAATTATATTATCTTCTTCCCTATATGTTAATTATTAGTTTTTTCCTTCATATAATCCCTATCAAACTATCCTTTTGAAGGGATCTAATGGAGGCATATTGAAGAAGGTGTTATTATATTACTTAACCTATTTCAATTTATTTCTTCTTATAAATCACCTAAATATGTGTTATGAATTATAAAATAAATAATTAAGTATATTAAATATAAATAATTATTATCATGATGTGACAACCATTATCCACCACCTTACCATACTCCAAAAAATGATAACATAGCTCGCGCGTACATGTGGACCATGACCTCCACAAAACGATTTGATTCATTTTTCACTTCCATTATACATGAATGGTAATATGGATAGAATTAATAAATATTATATATATATATATGATATAATAATGTTTTTTTAAAAGTGAATTATTATTTAATTTTCATTTTTTCCATCCATAGAAAAGAGTAAACAACGTTCATGCTCATGTACGACCTACCGTCTCTATGAAAAGTGTAATTCATTTTTTATCTCTACCTTTTATGGACAACCGTAAATATATAAATAATGAATATATATTATATTTATATCCTTATTATCATTATTTATATTACTTATCCCTGATCAAAGTTTAATGATCGATACTTCCAAACCAAAACATGCATAAAAATGAAAAAGTTATCACATGGAACAATGATTTTAATAGAGAATTATTAATAAATTGGTGATAAGATGTCATAAGAAAATTATATATGGTATGATATATATGATTATGGTTTTTAATACATTTATAATAAATATATATTTATTATACATGACTTTCTAACATGTATAGAGAAATATGATACTTGAGGTAACAAATTTACGTCTCAATCCTGTTTTTTTCAGGATTATTTATTTATGAATTTCCATTGATTAAATTATATAATAATTGTATGATAAATCCATTTAATTTTTCATATAATATGAATATTTATATATATTAATTTTTTTCCATTCATTTTTATAAATCCAAGTTCTCAAGGGACCGAAATTATGTTTTTAAAGAAAACCAACTATGTATTACGATTCAATCAGGAATATTTTTCCATGTTCATGTTATAATTAAAATGTTTTCAATAATTTTTTAATATTAAAATGCATTTAAATTAATTTTTAACCATAATTTAATTTCTAAATTTTTTTCAATGGAATCTTATTTTTAGTTTCCAATTAGGAACTTTTGACTTTTTAATAAAAATGTGAAATGAATTTTTGTTTTAATGTACATAGAATGAACATAATTTTCCACCATCATGACAACTATTTTTTAAGATTTACTTAAATTATTTAAAGGTTATTTTCACATAAAATTATTTCTATAATATTTTGGGAATATTTTAAATATTTTATTTTAAAATGAAAAGGATATTTTTCTCAATAAATATTCTAGTGATCTTTTAAAGGAATTTTCATCAATGATAACATGATTAAATATTATTTATTATTTACTAGGGATATGATACAATTATACCATAATTATTATTTATCTATATTATATATGACAATAATAATGAGATGTTTACAAAACCCACTTATTCTTTATGTGTTTTACTGTGATAAATTTATGAAATGTTTGTGAAACCCATTTTATTTACATAGGTTTTGATATGACAATACAATGAATGTTTTTGGATCTTGTGGAACACATACGAATTGTTTTTATAATGTGATAGGTGAAACTGGAATTATATATCCCTATAATTAATGTGTTAATGGTTGATACACCATCATATAATTATAGAAAACAAGTTAATGTGCTTGATCAAATATGGGAAAAAAGTTGATGTTCTTGATCCATTATAGGAAACAAGTTGATGTGATTGATCCATAATAAGAAATAGGTGATGATGCATGATATATCATGATATTGGAAATGGGTTTTGATTCTTAATACACTATGATTTAATGATATTGGTATTTAACCTTGGAATATGAAATGGTTTTTATTCTTATTATAGTTACACACTTTTATGACATGATTTTGATCTAAACTTATGGAACATGATTGATTATGATGTTTTCTCACTATTATGAATCATGTATTTTGAAATGATAATTTTTTATACCAGGACTCATGTTTACAATCTATTATAGATAGGGTAAACATGTTTTAATATATGTTCATGATCTCATATCCATATTATTATCTTATGATTTCATATGATCATTAATTGATATCTCCCATATTTACCCTTATTTATCCTATGATCCCACCAATTATTGTGTTTCCATTCCCTGGGTTATGAAGAAATGTATTAGGTAGGGTATGTCTAGAAGAGTACAAAGTGGGAAAAACAATATAAGATACTATGGACAAGTTACCTAAATAAAATATTCTTGTATATAGTCTTGAAATACACTAACCCTTTACATTTTTTATGTGGATAAAAATTTTATGCATGGAATATTCATCTAAAATGATGAAATATTTATGTATAGAAATATTGGATCTTTATACTATCAGTGTTTCAAAATTTCCCTTTATAAATGTTAATTTAGTTTTTACTGGTTTGAAACAAAATTTATAAGTATTAAGAAATTATAAAAAAAGGTTTTGTAGTCTCTTATAGAAATGATTTTTGAAATGTTATTGATTCCAATGGATATATTTTATTCTCAGTTTATCAGTTTCAAAATGATTATTTTATTGATTTGAAATGTCTTTCAAGTAAAAATGTTAAATGTTTTAGTGAAGAAGGTATATTGTCATGGATTTGGAATATTTCCTTGGTCATTGTTGCACATACACACTTTTCAAAATCAACTAAAATCATATAGTATGAGATTTACCTAAATTTAATTTCCAAAACGATATTATGTGTAAACCTTTAAAACTTGGTAAGAAATTAAAAAAAATCAATTTAAATCAAAATAGAAATCATCCCCATTAGATTCCATTAATATTATTCATATTTATCTTTTTAGACCAACCCAAGTTACCGGTATATAGAGCTAAATATTATTATTTCTCAATTGTTGATTATTATAAAATATTTAAATGGTTTTATTTATCAGCTCATAAAATTGATGACTATAAAATATTAATGAAATTTAATCTGATAGTCAAAAAATAAAAAATGATATAATATCATATAAATTTAGCGTAATTATGGGGGAGATTTTGAAAATAAATATCTTGTTTAAAATTTTAATTCTTAATGTTATAATTATTCTTTTTCTACTCTAAGGAAACCAAAACAAAGTTGGGATTTTGAAAGATATAATCAAACTGAACAGGTGACTAATGGAATTATCTTAAAAAAATTTAAACAGCCCTAATATTTTTGGGCCGTGACAGTTAATATATCTTTTTATAGCTTCAATTGTGTTATCATAAGTCCCCTCTTTAAAAATACCCCATTTGGAAATAAAATTATGAAATTGGGGTATTTTATGGTTTTTGGTGTAAAGGATATATTCTTATCACTAAATACAACCTATAAAATTCTGACCCCAAATTTTATGAAGGTATTTTAATTGGGTGCTCTAACTCAATTTAGGCATACTAGGCCATTAATAAAAGTACCAAGATGATGGAAGAATCAATTAGTATGAAATTTAATTAGATTTTACCTAAAACTCATCCAAAAATTGATGAAATATAGGTTATCGTAGAATATTTAACCTCAAATAATCCACCTAATTATAAATAAATTGTAGTTTATAAAGAACCACTATCTATACTTTTACCCGAGGCATGAGTCAAATCTAAATACCATCCCTTAGATAATGTTATTGGTGATTTTTAAGATGATAATCATACTAGAATGTTAGTTTTAAATTAAATTGAACATCGTGATTTTGTTTCACACATAGAACCCCTAAATATTTATGACTCCATTAATGATGAAAATTTAGTACTTGCAATGTAATAAGAATTGAACCAATTCACAAGGAATAATGTATGGACTCTTGTTGAATGACCCAATGATCATCCCATTATTGATATGAATTGGGTTTAAAAAAAATTATATGAAAAAGGTAATATAACTCATAATAATTATAGGATCATAAATAAAGGAAATAATAAATAAGAAAGAATTGATTACAGTGAAACATTTGCACCATCAGAAGGATAGAATCCTTTAGAATATCATTGGCATTCACCACTCACTTAAATTTTATGTTTTTTCAAATGAATGTTAAAAGATATTTTTTAATTGTTTTATTTTTGAAAAGTTTTTTGTTAAAGAACCTACAAGTTCTAAAGATTAAAAAGTTCTAAACTATATTTTATGTTAACCAAGCCTCTTTATGGTTTTGGACAAACTGATTGATCTTGGGATAAATAGTTATCTAGATTTATTTGAGAAAATGAATTTAAAATGGGGAAATCCAATTGATATATGTTTTTAATTTTTTTTTCAGATGATTTATTAATTTTTCAAATTCATATCTGTGATTTTATTTTATTATTCTATGAAAGAATATTTCTGTAATGAGATTTTATAATTAATGAAAAAATAATTTGAAATGGGTTTTATGCGTGAGTCAATTATTTTTTCTTATTTCCCAAATTTATCAAAATATGGATGCTATTTTTATATACCAAATAAAAAAAAATTTAACTTTCATAGAACTTTTCATAGATCAAGTAAATTAAATAGTTACACCTATGAGTACCTCTTGTAAGATAACATTGGATAAAACTGCTAAACCGATTGACAAAAAAATATAGAAGTACAATAAGGAGCCTTATTTACCTTATCATGACCTAGTTGAACATCGTGTTTAGTATTTTTTTTATGATCATTTTAAATCCATTAATTTTTTTTTACTTAAAATATATTAAATTAATTTTCAAATATCTAAAAGTTTCTAAAAAAACGTTGTTATATTTATCCAAAATACATATCTTTCAAACTTATAAGTTTTTCCCATACTGATTTTTTTGGCTTCCAATTAGATAAGAAAAGTATAAGTGATACTTTTCACCTACATGGAAAATACCTAGTCTCCTAGAGTGGTAAGAAGAAAAAATTCATTGTTATTTAAATTTCCAAAGAGGAATATATATCTATAAGGAGTTTTTTTCCCAAATTATTTTGATTAAAAACACTCTATTAGATTTTGGGAATACATAGGATAATGTTCCCATTAAGTATTAAAATACTTGGGTAAATAATATTTCAAGATATCCCATTCAATACTCAAACACTGAGAAAATTTATTTTAGACACCACTTTTCTTGAGACCACATTAAAAATGGTGACATTTTGTTATAGATTATTACTATGAACTTTTAATTAGCTATTTTTTTCATGAAACCAATTATTTTAGAACATTTTAATTTTATTTGGGGGTTAAGAGTGGGTTTATTGAGAATCTTAAATTAATATTAACAAAACTTGAATATTTTCATTTCCTTTATTTTTTTCAAATATACTTATTTAAATTTTTATAAATTATGATTATTCTTTAAATTCTATTTCATTTTTTGAAATTATTGATCTATTTAATGGGGGATCTGTTTAATTTGTTTCAAATGAGTTTTATGTTTATGAATTGTTTTTTTATTATCAAAATGGGGTAGAAATGTATCACATTATTTTTTTATATTTTCAAAGTAAGATAAAATTAGTAATATCAAGGGAAAAAATGGTAAAGTGAGTGTGACTTTCATTAAAAATACATCCTTGTATGGATAAAAATAAGTGGATGTGGTTTTTGTGAAAATTTACTTATTGGTAATAATCTCTAAAGGGGATGGTTGGGTATTTACCCAATCTTTACCCTTTGTATGAATAGTGGGCCTTTAATAAACACTTTATTTAAAACTCTTAGCTTTGGATAATTCACTTTACCTTTACAAATAATTACAAAGGATTGAATATATGGGTTGAAATTCTATTTTTTTAAAAATATATTCAAAATATATTTTTCAATTTCATTGTGAAATGTTGAAATTATTTTTGGAAATAAATTTTAAATATATTTTATCAAAACATTCCACATGCCTTTATCTCTTTAGTTTATCTTATTTACTATAATTTTTTTGTGATCATAAAAACAACAGAGATTATTGTAACTCACTTTTTTTAATTATCACAAGAACCTATTATTGATCTAACTTTTAATTTCATGAAATTTCATTATTTATGTTGGGTAATGAATTAAGGTTGTTAAATGATAAAAAAAAGTCATCAGAAAAAGTTTAGCAGGAGAGAATGAATACCCTCACTTGGTAGTGGCACATGTCATCCAACAGAATAACAGTAGCCTACCAATATATAAAGGTATATGTATTTTGTTCTATCAATCTCACTAGGTAACTAGTAAGATCTAACTGGGAAGCTAATAGTCTTTCCAGAAGAACCTACTCTTTACAAACCCAAATGGATATTTAGTGGCTACCAAATTCCCAACTGTTTATTCCAACAACTAGCTGATGGGATCATTTAGCTATCCAATCATCCCAATTAAACTATCCATTTTTATGGAACTGACACTCCGAATCACCGTTTAAATCTCTACTAGAATTTATAATTATCCATAACAATGATTGTAATTTTGGGGGATATAAATAGAACCCTAAATAGGCATGAACATAAAAATATATGAACCAAACATCCATCAAATGTGAATCAAATCCTCATGTGCCTTTTATTGAGAGTCCTCTTACTATTATTTTTTATACTCAAATTCTCTCTCATATTATCTACTCTATTCATCTAATTCATATTATTTCAATATTGTTAAGATATTAGAGAGTTCATTAAAAAGGGTTCACCTCTAAGAAAACCACATCATCCTATTATTATTCTCATGGGTACTCACTACCATTAAATTGGTATATTGTGGTTTTTTTCTAAAACCCTATAAGAAGAAGGTGTTACTTCTTTTTATTAGGTTTCTTACTACAACTAATTTAAAAAAAGTTATATTCCTTCTCAGGTGTCTTGGCTACCTCTAAATCCAAGGGACTTTCTTCTCAGGTTTCTTTAATACCATTAAAGTCAAGGTTTTTAAAATAAAACTTCTCAAGATATTGAGGGGAGGATACATAGGTTATTAAAAAATTGATAATTGGTTGAACTCCTTTATCAAATTGTTTTTCCTTATTATTTTCACTACACATACTTCGTTTATTTTAATTGAATGATTAATTTCATCTTTTAACTTGTTTAATTTAGTTTTATTTTTAAAGGGTAATTAACTCCCTCTTTTAAAATATTTTTCAAACCAATAATAGCACCATGTACAAGTGATTGGATCTAAGTAGTGTTGAAAAATATTTCATTATAGTAATGTGTTTTCACATTATTAGGAAGAATCAGAGTTATTATTTTTTGTTACATTATATCCCATGAAATTATAACCTAAATAAAAATTAAAATATATTTAATGAATCCATAGATATATAAAATTCAGAAAAGAAATAAATTTATATGTTTCATTTATTTCATTTCCCATTTTTTCATAAATATTATCAGTTCATTCCATGATTATGTGGTGGATCATTATATTATTAGGGTTTCATAACACTTATTGCATTTGAGAAATTTATAAGTTTAGTTTCACTTATCCAATCATAATATATCTTCACACATGCGTAACATATATATAAAGGAAATATGTAAATAATTTTTCATGAATTTGTAAAAGTAGAATCAATAACTATTAAATAAATATAAACAAGTTTAATGACATTTTCATAAATTATAAAATATCATCAATCAAGGAATATAAAGTATAAATAGATGTAAATACCAAATAAATCAAGGGGTAAAATATTAAGAGGCCTTTTGGGACTGTATATCTATATATTTGAGATAAGAGGTACAGAATAAGGAAAAGAAGTCTATTCAAAAGGAGAATCAAGTGGGACATTTAGAATACATCCTCCTGTAAATTTTAAAATTATTGAAGTATGAATAAATCCAATATGGATAATAAAAATATATATAAATCCCCTACATTTTACTTAAAATATCACATGTTTCAATAAAAGTGTGATACATAAAAAACATAGAAGAATATTTTCAAATAATGTGGAACTTAATTCCAAGATATGAGATTTAATATAAATTCCCTACCTTATGTCCTAAGTTTCTTGAATGAACTATATATTCCTATATAACCATTTTTGTTTTATTTTTATTTTAATATAGAATCTTAATTATATCCATGTAATTTATTAAGGATCATTTATGACTATTTTAGTTATTTATATCCATTAACATTCTCTATTAGTCATCGATGTGAGTTCATTTTTTACAGTTATCTCAAAATCATGGTCTAAATACTTATATTTTTTTCATAAGTTTATCAAAACTAGTTTTTTATGGTAATATGTCAAAAAAAGTTATAGAAGTCATGATGTTCCATGATCAATATTTTTTAATTATATATCTGATTCACAAAATTAACGTCACATAGTTCAATTATTTTGGGTAGTATAATCTACTATAAAATAATTTATTTCAAGAAATTACATGAATACTAATTTCATAATTTTTTATAGTTACAAAAACAATTTAAACATATTCTATATCAAGTAATGATATGATAATAACAAACCATGAAGGTGAAAATAATCCTCAAAAGATATCATTTTTATTTATGGTTAAAGATAATCATTTAAGGATTATGTCGAAAGATATTATGGATAATTAATAATTAATATTTTAAATTTGTATCCATATTTAAAAAGGTTTATAAAATTTAATTTAATTTAATATAATGATTAATTAATTTTATAATGGATAATAATAAATAAAAAAATTAATTATTGGGAATAAGATTTATTACTTCTTGAATGTAACCATATTTTTTTCTTTGTGACCTATATAATTCTTAATCTTATAGTTTTATTTTGATCTAAACAATAATAACCCATAAAAAATATTTTTTATATAGTATTTGGAAATATTTTGATTATATGATTGAATTTTATGAGTTCTTTTTAAGGAGTGGTAAATTATAGCATTTATATGTGGAGGATGGTGTTATTTTTTATAAATTTTTTGAAAAAATATAATATATGCTAACAACTAAGGGTAATGCATATTTTTATGGTTATGAATAATATTAAACTTTTTTTTACCAAACCATGATTTTTCACACATTAGGAATATTTTTTTTCAATTTTTTTTAATAATTTATAATATTGATTATAATTTATTATTAATATTTGAATTCAATTACTCATAAATTATTTTAAAAAAATTGACCTAATTTCAACAATTCGATTCCAGAAATGAAAACCATTTTTGTAAAAAAATTCATGAAACATTAAAAAATTAATTATTAAATAAAAGCATATAATATATTAAATATAAAATTTTCATGATTAACAATATTTTCTACATTTTAAAAATATCATTTTTTATAAAATTTCATTATTAGTTATAGGATAATTATCTTTTTTATTTCTCAACATCTAAAAAATAATTACTTTTAATGGTTATATAAAAATTACATAACTAGTCATATCAAATGATGAAATACCCAATTATCATATTTCCAATGGTCATATGTATAATAAAATTTTTCCAATGATCATAAAATTATTGTTTTAACCTTGTATCTACAATTATAATTCCATAAACTATTTTCCTAAAAATAAATCTTCCTATTCAGTAAGTTCTCTCTTAAATAATTATATTTATTCCTACTGATTTCTTATAATTTTTTAATCATTTTTCATTTTTATATAATGATCATTATAATAATGATTCTTATGGGAGACTATGAACTATTGGATTTCCATATTATAGTAATCATAATTTTTTTTATTCATGTCCCTTTATTGGTCATTGAAGTTATGGTGAATCTATACATTGGACTTTTAATTTTCTTATTATAAAATAATACCATTGTTTTTATATTATTTAATGGTAATGTTCTACTATAGTAAATTTCCATGTATTGTAAATCACAACTTAAAAAGTAGAATAAAAAATACATGTTGTGTCCCACCTTATATGCTACTTAGCGGTGCCCTGAGATGGTGGCCACAAGACCTCAAGTGCACCTCCCCAAATGCAAGAGGATTGCAGCAAACAGTGAGGGACTAGGGTGTGTCCATGGGGAGACTATTACCTTATAGATTAGAGTGAACACACCAACAAATAGTAAATAATAAAAAGGAGAAGAAGCAATTAGAAGCAGTAGAATAATAAAAATAAACCAAGGAACAAAAAATAAATAACCGGAAGAAGCTTATTGATCAAAAATAGATACAAAATGATGATCATGGTATGTAATGGATCTATAAAAATTTTTACGTGGGGAACATGGGTTACAAGAATATACCACATGCTATACAAAAAATACCAAAAAGAACAAAAACATCTATAACTAGCATCTAAAGCATAAGCTCAATACTCTGACCCATAATCTATCATAGAATTGTAAATCAAGCATCATAAGTTAGCTGTTTTTCTTTATCAATACCTGTAATCAGGAAGTCTGATTGGGTACCATAGGTGGACCGAGCAGGGTGTGAGATACAATATCCATAGGTCACCATCAATGTTGTTTATATCAATCCATTTCATGAAATAAATAAATAATCATTGTTCCATAAATGAAAAATATAAGAAAACATTAAATAAATAAATAAAAACACTTTAGTCCAAGTTTATAAATAGAAAACTAATTGATACCACCTACTTCGGCCTATCCCAGATGTATGAACCAAGGTACCTCTATAAGTAATAATGTATATACATTGGAATTATTAATTTTATAACAAGAGTAGACCGACCCCAAGCTTGTGATTTGGCTTGGTGGACATGTCCCTTGAATGTTAATCAAGCATGATCAAAATTTAAATAGAAATAATAACATGTGAAGTAAGAATTAAATCCATCAAATACAAAAAACGGATTCCACATCCCATCCATTAAGATCTATATATAATCACAAGGGTCACTATTAGAGCATATGATATAACCAATTCCATTGATTCCATCCAAGGAAACCCATAAAGGCACCCCTTTTATGAGTTATGGGATTGTGAACTCTGATTTTGTACCAAGTATCTCACATAAGGGTGTGGGTATCACTGGAGGCATGGAGTAGCCATATTTTCAATGAGTTTTCCCATGATTTATCCCATTGGGAACCAGTGTCACTTGCAAGTATAAAATAGTCTGCCGAAAGATCCCACACAAGGAAAGCCCAAGTATCACTCTTGACACATCAAGTAGATCTAAATACATGCTTGATGAGTCTATCCATGACATCCTTATCTCAGGACCCGTGTTCTATCTTAGCCTGAAAACAAGGTAAAACAACCAAGGAACATATATAAAGGCATATCATATAAAATAAAATTTAATAAATAATCATATCAATATCAAATTCTTAATAAGCTAACTAGTAAAACGATTCAATTTAAATAGCTCTGGAATATGGAAATAACAACAAGACTAATAATTTCATCCAATCCAAGAAAATATGGAATGAGACATAAGACAAAATATATCCAATAGTAGAATGAGCACAAGAGGCATGGTGTAAAAAAATAGCATAAATAACTAAGAAATTAGATCAAAGTATAAGGCACATGACATGGCATATTTATCAAGCTTAAGAAATGAGGCTACAAAGTATGCACACTTGGAAAAAATTATAATCTATGACATAAGGTATAATGCATAAGTCCTAATTATATAAGCCTAAAGCATCGAGCATTTCCTAGGGGCCTAACTCATGGATCAAAATTCAACTTAATTCATTTTATAAATGTTATTGCATTAAAAAAAATGTGAAATAAACACACATGGGGGTTAACAACTCACGATATGTTCATTTGGTCCATTAGGGTGGGCACACCCAAAGGGGTGGATAATGACAAGGTGAAAAAACCACATATGGGTTTTTACTGTAAGGTAAGGTAAAAAAATACTTGAGAAACTCATTATATTGGTTAATTAAACATATTATAAGAATCACCAAAAGGATATGGTGCACGATACAATGAGACGCCATTTAAAAAGAGATAAAACGACATGGAAAGACCTAGAGCACATAAGTTGATATAGTGGCTCTCCACTCATCTGTTTTCGATGCTTGAATCAAGATAGAATAGAAGAAATAAATGAAATGATCCAATGACCTAAAAATATGGAAAAACTAGTCACATATAAATAGAGAAATAGAGGATAGAAGAAACTTGAAAAAATGGGGAGGATCATAGAGAATGATGATATATTTCTGATGGATTCAATGATGAGTGATTTGGTTATTGGATGAAGGGGAAAACAAGGAACTTAGGAGGAGAGGAGAGGAGGGCTTCATGCATGATGGATGTGGATATGGTCAATTAGATATTAAAGAGAAAAAATAAGGATTGAGTTAAATAATTAAAGATGGGTAAAATAAGAATTTAAACTACACAAGCATGGGTGTAGGGTTTGGCCATACAGTTGGCTAGTCTGTGGGCCAACCATGCACTAAGTTCTTCTTTAAGGGGGTACCCTGTATAACTAGGAAAACTATTTGAATGAACATGTTAAAAATGTGTGAAATTCCACTACTATAGGGGTATGCAATACTATAAGGATTTTCACCTGGGGTCGCACAGTTGTAGGAAAATGGTGCAACCCCCAGCATTAACTTTCTACAGCCACAAGGTCTAGGGACACCATGTTGGATAGGTTGTACAGTTTATACTAATTATGTGGCCCAGTCTTCCTCTTAAAGTTTTAGTATCCAGGTTTCAAATGGGCCCTAGACACCACTGATACCTCATTGAAACCATAAAAATCATTATTAGGGAAAGAAAAAAGAATATAAACAAAAAACTAGTGGTTTGTACCTTTTTAAAAATGCTAGGACATTTTAAACTCCCTTCCATAAGACAACTCATCCCTGATTTTCCCTTATGATGGTGGTAATATGTCATCAAAGAAAAGTTTTAGCCACTATACATGTACATCAGCTTCCCGCTCCTAGCTCTCGTCCTGTATGCTTTTGTACTTCTAGTGTACTTGCACTAGAGGAGATGACCTACCTCAGAGAGCCTTCATGATATGGTCAATGACACATATCATATGATCCTTACAAGGATGAATCTTATTTTATCTCTATGTCTTTAGGGTCAAAAAATGATATGGTTCAACCTGATAATGACGATGCCAGTAGACACTGTGCATGGAATGATACCTCTTTGGTAACAGAAACTGATATACTATCGGCCCAATGCTCTCCACTATTTTTAAAGTCCTGATATATTGTGGTTCTAAATTTCCCTATCTCTTTATTTGTCTATATAACAATCTAATAAATACATGATGAAAGACCCGAGGTCTCACCTCAAACTCTACAATTCTATAGTGATTATAAGTATAATATTTCTTCATGGATTGAGCTATAGCAATATGCTTCTAAATTAGATGGACTTTAGCTGAAGTCACTTGAATGATATGAGGACCCAGTAAAGCTACCTCACCTATATCTATCTAGCACATTGGTGAATATAATGATATATTATAAAGTGCCTCATATAGATCCATATGAATCGTTTCTTGAAAACTATTATTATAGGGAAACTTAAATCGATGAATTCGATTTTCACATGAACCTCCAAAATCAAGGATGCATTCCCAAAGCATATCCTCTAACACTCATATTGTCTACTCGTACTAATCATCGGTCTGAGGGTGATATTCTATACTCAAGAGAACTTATGAAACTAGTTCCATCTGCAGCCCTTGCTAGAATCGTGATGTGAGGTGGGCATCTCAGTCCAAAACAATAGAACATCGAACACCATGAAGGCGTACTATCTACCACATATGGAGACTTAAAATATCATCAACAGAGAAGGTATCCTAGATTATTATGAAGTGTTCATCTGTGGTCAACCTATTTATGATCACCAATATTGCATCATTTCATTGAGTGGATCTCATAAATCCCATCAAGAAATCCATAGTGACATTGTTCCATTTCTACCCAGGAATGGAAAGATTCTGTAGAAGTTTAAAAGGCCACTGGTGCTCTGCCATCAACTATTGGCAGGTACATTATTGAGGGATAAATCCTATTATCTACCTATTCATTCCTATAAAACAATAATGACGACACGTGTCTTGGTACATCTTGGTAAGACCAAGATGAAAATACCATAAAGATGCAAGAGACTCCCTCATCAACTCCTCCTATATATCAGAAGTCACCTAAACATGACCATATAAGAGTAGGTTCTCACTCCTATAAACAACCTAACCAAAAGGAGGGTTCTCTCTTGTGATGTAATCCCTTAGGAAGAGGCCCTTAGATTAAGATAAATTCATCATTCAGACCCACTATAGAAGAGATAACGTCACTACTAAAGCTACTAAAACATGGGCTTTTCACACTAATATGTAACCTCATGATGCATCTTAGAAAACAAATCCATAAACTGCCACTCATTTCGGGCCTCCTTGATATCTTGTGTCTGAATATTTTGGATCAAGTTATCCACTATGAAATTTCACTTTCCATGTGTGTAAGTAAGCTCAAAGTAAAATGATTGAAGGTATTCCATACACATGCATTACCTTAGATTTAAGAATCACTGCATAGCTATGTATTTGTGAATTTTTTGATATGTGTAAATAATAAAAGACCCACCTAATAGGTAGTTAATCCAATAGTTTAGAACATGAGCCAAATCTGCTAGCTTGAGGAAATTCATAGGGTAATTCAACTCATTAGATCTTAGTAGGCAAGACCCATATGCGATGACTTGATCACCCTAAATCATAACTAAACATAGCCCGATCATTGAAGCATCATAATAAATAGTACAGCCTCTTTGAAAGGCACTGTATTGGGCTCTTTCAAATGATGTTTGGTTTCAGGTTACTTAGGTGCAGTAGAGTGGCTGACCAAGGTCGTCTCTCAAAGGAGGAAGTAAATTAAAACAACTTCTTAAAGGTATTATAAAAATAAAATAAAATATAATAAAGACACTACTTTAAAGGATGGGGTGGGGGTTGTTTATCTTCTATAAATCTAGAAGTAGTTTTTTGGAAGAAGAATTCATTTTTTTGTTTTTAATTTGGAATGAAATCTGACGCAACAAGAAGACAGTTTTTAGAAAATATTTTAAAATATGTAATCGATTTAACTCTACCTCTTCACTTAATTATTTATCATTATCATTTAAATAAATATCCACTTCATTATGATCTATTAATTTGTTAACCCCCAAACCCTACAAGAATTGACTTAACCACCAAGATGAAATTAAATAAACCCCAGGCTAGAATTGAAACATGCAATCGCGACACCGTGCTTTGGTTAATGATATAAATATAGCTTATGGTCAGTGGTAAATTAAGGAACATGTATATTCTAGAAAATGAGGATGAATTGAGCTTAGGGACCATATTTTAAATCTATAAATTTATCCTGCATGGTTTTGTTTTAGTGATTAAGTTTTCACTCTCATAATTTACACAATACACGACCTTGCGTGTTTTTGTGTTAATTGTTCAATTACATTCTTAGTTTCTTATAATTTAAAAACTCAATTCATGGACCATATTATGTTAATTAATGTAGCTCAATTATTCAAAATATTTAAATGAACAGGGTAGAAGATAGATCGATCACTAAGAGAACAACTCTTCCATGGGCGGTGTGGTCATCGTGGAGACGTTTTGCACGAGCGAAGGATTGAAAGGGTAGAACCCAATATCATCTCCGCTATTAATTCCAACCCAAATATGATGAATAAATAAGAATATAATTGAACAAAATAGAATAAAATATAAGAAATAAAATAATAACAATGAATTTTATTACACAAATGCGAACATTATAACATGAAGAAGAGAAGAAGGATTCGATGAGGGGATCCTTGCTTCAAGAGCTAACCCTCTTACAATGGTTGGATAATATGGATGAAACCAATTAACCTATTACTTAAATCTCATAATTCCCGTCCCAAACCTTAAAATTAAGAGAAATAAATATTTATACAGTGGTGGGGAGGCTAGGTTAAAAGTGGTTTCAAGTGTGAATGATAAGATTCTGCCAAATATTTTAATCCCACTTGCACCACATTCTTGATAGCCAAAACGCGTGAATTAGCTATCCTTACAGAAGGATAATATGTGAGAAATTGGGTTTTAGATCTCTTATCAAAATTTGGGATCAATAAATTCTCAGTTGTTGAAGATAGGGTCCCAATAACAAAGTAATGTCCAATGTCGTTTGTCCAGCCCACCATTTACTTAATAGCCCATTTACTCAATCAAAATGCACCTTTTAGATATAGTGTCCTGAATAAAAGTTGTAGACATTTATGTGAGGAAAACTCTTACAAAGGTTTATGTTCAAATAAGTCATATTAAAGTAAATATGTGTGAAATACTACAGTGCATTTTAAAAGGGTAAAACTGGAATTTTCCTCAAATTTTCAAATGAATGATGTAATCCCAAATATTTCTTAAATGAACATATTTATCATAATGTGAGGAAATTATGTCATTTACTGTCAATAAAATATTCAAAAAAATTGTGTTTTATCAACTCCCCCACACTTACCCTTTTTCACTCCTGGACAAATTTCATATCAAGTAAACATCAATATCAAATCAAAAAAAATTTTAAAACACATTTCCTTGAGATCCAATAATTCCAAACCAAGAAACAAAAGATATCATACCTCATAAAAAAAATATTATTTCAAGTTCTCAATTTATATCATTCAATATGTTTCCACTTCATTTATCCTCACGTGCACAAAACACTTACCTCACTTGAATTTTATCATATCATACAAATGTCTATTTTTTAACAATGTCTTTCTCATCCAAACTCATACAAGGGTCACCACAGGATTGATAAATTCTTACACCACCACCCGATGTGAGTCAAGGACATATGTTTATTATGAGGACTTTTCAGGTTCTTTCTATGTATTTCAGTTGGTAGGACTTCGATGTGAAAAATTATGATGCTGAATTAAGAGGTCTTGACTCTTTTTGAAGAAAAATTGAATTAATCTAATTTTCACTAAAATATAGTATCCTCCTCAATACCCATAGCATCAATTCATGTTTATAATCATGAAAAATAAAGGAATTTTCACACCATTAAACATTTTAGCAATACAAATTTCAATATTCTCAAACATGATTTTCTTGAATGCTCTAGATTGGCACGAATTTCACTCTCTATTAGAAGCTCTAGAAAGTCACAACTTCACTCATAATGAATGATTCAGAAAATGAACAACATTAAATATAATTATTTTATTCATCATCAAACACATCTCTTCATAATTTAATTTTCCACCCAAAGTATCACAGAATGTGGTAGTACAACACAATATAATTTCCCCCACACTTATGTTTAACTAGATTATGCAATTTCACTTCAAGAGTATGTTGGATATGGATAATTAGATTGTAATGTGGAAAACCTAACAGTCCGTTCATGGATTCTAAGGGTTATAAGGATTAAATTTTCATGGTAGGCTATTATAAAAAAAGGTTTCTTTGAAATAGGGGATTTAATACCAAACTAATGCCTCAATCATTTACAACATAAGTACCTCAAACGATGTTCAATGTTTGGAGGGAGGATGTTGAGTAACCGACTGGAGCTCACGATGCAGAATAAATAATAGGATTTCCTTGCCCGCTGAATCAACATAATATGGAAGATCTCTTCTTAAATCCAGATAGATTCAACTCTCACAAGAATTCTCTTAGCGCTTCAGATGGTGTAGATGCAAAGAAAGCTGAAATCCCCAGGGAGAGGTCGCTCGAGGTTAGTGATAACAACTTTTCATTTTCCCATTTTAAGGGTTCGTTTGCAGGAATCAGTAAGAAGGGTTCGGTGGCCCATGTCAAGGCAGATTCAGATGCAGTTGCTGAGAGATTAGAGTTGGGGGCTCACTCAATAATTTCCAGGCTGATTCTTCAGAAGGGTTCAAAACCGTGGAAGATGGTTTACCCCGAACAATGGCTTTCAAAGATCTGAGGTTTCAGCTCCTCGCAATGCATATCCCTCGGGAAGGGATTCTACCACTTGATCTTCCACTCGGAGGATCTCAAGCTACGAGCATGGGGCTTCGGCTCACTTTCTTTCAAGCCCGGAGCTCTGCAAATTAGAGAATGGGATAGAAATTTCAACCCAATTGAAATTGGTAACACTAAAACATAGGTTTGGATTAGAATTTTTGGCCTAAATTGGATACTGTGGCATCCTAGGATTCTCTATGGTATAGACTTAGCTATTGGTGTTCCAATCAGGATGGATAGAGATACTGAAGTAGCCAGGTACGATCACTTTTCTAGATGCCTAGTAGAAGTTAATCTTTGTTCCACATTGATTGATAGAGTTTTCTTATCCACTGATGATGAGGAATTAGTGATGAAAATTGAGTATGAAAGCTTACCTAAATTTTGTTTGGATTGCAAGGTTATAGGACATGATGAAATAATTGCAGGAGGCATATGACTTGCAAGGTTTTCTCACTTTAGGGGCATGATTCTAAAACATTCCCCAAATTTGAAATGGAGAAACCTGGGTTTATCAATGTTCAAACTAAGATGAATTTATCTGAGAATAAGCCTATAGTGAATGGACAATCTGCTGACACATTTCCAGCGGATGCTAGTGAAAATTTGACCCCTGGGAAAATTAAAAGATCATGGGAAGATGTTGTAGAAGAGGGACACATGGAGACCCCTATCTTGTCTATTTATAATCCTATTAATGCAGAAACAGGTCCTATTTTGGATGTTGATACAGCTCAAGATGTTGAGTCTAACCCTGCTTATGCTGAACAGATTATCACTGATGTTCAGTGAGATGATCAAGCTGCATTTCAAGATTGTTCTGGTAACAAGGATGCAGCCCAAGTCCCTCCTGGTGTTGATTTGGTGTCTATTCAAGCTGAACTCAAAATGAGGCAGGAATTGTTATACAACAGGTCTCTGCCTCGGTCACTCCCTCAAAGCTGACCACCCAGGCTGCTACACCTGGTTTTTCTGGAAAAACTGAGCTGCCTTCTTTAATTTCAGAACCACTAATAGTGGCTGGAAATGTAGGAAAGGACTCTCATACACATTCTAATTTACCAGAAGTGGAGGCTGACCAAACAGATATTCAGGAGCTGGACTCTCAGACCACTCCTTCGGCTGATAAGAAGGTGAGTACATCCTTGGAAGTTCCATATGATCAACGTGCTGTGGTTAGTGTGCAGGGACTGGGCACTCTAGCTATGCAAGTGAGGTGGTCAAAGCATGGAAAAGATGTCAATCAGGAGGTACAAGAGGATGAATGGCAGAAGGTTAGAACAAGAAGCCAAAAAAATAATGATCAAATAATTGATGAAATGAAAAGAAGAGAGATGTCTCAAGAGGATAGCTCTGATGAGTACTTAGAAACCTTGCTACAACAAGCTTTGGAAATAGAATCCAAATACAATGGAGGGAGAGGGAGGGGGCGTGGGCATGGGCGCGTCAATATAGATCTCTGGCATGAGATACAGATCAAGGAGAAGATCATCGCGGAGAAAATCAGAAAGAAGATTGGTCCCCCAGAAAGGGGTTCTTGAAAACTTCGTTCTGTTTTGTTTGCTTTTGATTTTGGCTTGCTTGATGTCTCTCTGAACTTTTTCTTTTAATAATATTATTTGGGGCCTTCCCCCACCTTTAAAAAAAATTACCTCAAACCCTCAAGTTTTGATGAGAATAAATCCAGTTCTGGTTAAATCAAGCATAGTTTGGTTCTCCCAATAAATGTGGTAAATGTAAAGAATATGAAAAGAATTGTTCATAAGCCTCA
Organism: Viscum album; assembly: GCA_963277665.1. Lineage (NCBI taxonomy): Eukaryota > Viridiplantae > Streptophyta > Magnoliopsida > Santalales > Viscaceae > Viscum > Viscum album. The sequence continues at coordinate 1,495,799,941 of OY728159.1, forward strand.
TAGGAAAGTGATTTAAAATATAAAGACAATGAGATGTGTCTAGGGATTCAAAATTCAGAGTACTTTTCCTGAAATTACTAAATATTTGAACTTGAAACAAAGTTATTTTCAGCATTTAGTTAATCATAGTGTCATAGGATGAAATGTTTCACTTATTGATATGGATTTAAAAAATGGTGATGAGAATCATTTCAGCTCAAAAGTTTAAAAAACACACACAAAAATGAAAAATAAATACACTAAATTTAAAAAACACACATTTTTTTTGAAAATCATTAAAAAATAGGAAAAAAATTATAATTACTAAAGTAAAAGGTTCCCTCCCCCACACATAAAATATTTCATTGTCCTCAATATGAACCCATGAGATTATATATACACAAGAAATGTATAATTTTTAATAGGAAAGATAAAAAAGGAGAAAAGGTTAGGAACAACCTGATATGCTCAAGTGATAATGGGGCCATGCTGTGTGATGAAATCCACTAAATCAGTAGGAAGTCCCTAAATGTATTTATTGAAACATTTTATATTGGCTATAAAGTTCCTTCCTGTGTCCTCTTGTGTGATCTCCAATGCACCATAAGGAAAAAAATTAGTCACAACTTTATGACCTAACCATATGGAACACAACTTACCAGGCATCAGCTTCAGTCGTGAACTATAGAGAAGGTCTTTATCCCCAACATGAAATTCCCTTTTCTGGATCGTTTTTTCATGATATGATTTGGATATTTCCTTGTAGATCCCCGAGTTCTCATATGAAGATAATCAAATATCCTCAAGATCTTGAATTTGCAGCTTCCTTTGGATTCTATCTTGGGCCAAATCTATGTTGCATTTCTTTATAGCTGATTAAGCCTGATGATCAACTTCCACAGGGAGATGACACACTTTCCAAAAAATAATTTGAAATGGGGACATACCAATAGGTGTCTTGCATTCTGTCCTATAAGTCCATAATGCATCACCCAAGCGCTTACTCAAATCCTTCCAATTTGGCAGCATGGTTTTCTCCAAAATTTGTTTCAACTCCCTATTTGAATTCTAAGCCTGACCATTTGTTTGGGGGTGGTATGGTGTTGATGTTTTGTGTGTCACCCCATACTTACGAAGTAAGGAATCTAAATTCCGATTGCAAAAGTGTGTCCCTTGGTCACTGATGATCGACATTGGTACTCCAAACCTACAAAAAATATGTGCTTTGAAAAAGTCCACAACAACCTAAGATTCATCAGTCCTGGTGGCCTTAGCCTCCACCCATTTGCTCACATAATCAATGAAAACCAAAATATATAGGAAACCAAAAGAAATAGGAAAATTTCCCATAAAATCAATTCCCATAATTCAAAAATCTCACAAAATAATATGGGTTATTGGGGAACCTCGAGTCTCCTAGAAATATTACCAGGGTGTTGGCAACATGAGCACGACTTGAAAAACACATGAGCATCATGGAATAAGCTAGGACAATATAATCTAGAGTCTAAGAATTTCTTAGCTGTCCATTGGGGTCCAAATTGTCAACCAGAAGAAAGTGTGTGACAAAAATGTAAAACAGACTCAAACTCAGGATTATGAATACAACTCCTAATAACTTGATCACTACACATGCGCCGGAGGTATGGATCATCCCTACCATAAAATATTGACTCACTCTTTAATTTTTGGACTTGATGTTTCTTTAAATTTTCAGGGAATTTAGATGAAAAAAGGTAGTTCACTAAATTAGCACACTAAGGATGTGTACCTGAGATGAAATAAAGATGCTCATCGGGGAAAGTCTCCCGAAGTGGTACCTAGTCTAAGGTTTCATCATCTAGTGTGTGAGTAAGCCTACACATGTGGTCCACCACTAGGTTTTATGGCTCCTTCTTGTCCTTTATCTCAATATCAAATTCTTGAAGAAGGAGCATCCATCAGATTAGCCTGGGATTTTCATCAGGCTTCTTCAAGAGGTACCTCAGAGCTGCATGGTCAGAAAAAACAACTACTTTAGAGCCCAAAAAATATGAACAGATTTATTTTAAGCAAATATGACAGCATGAAAATTCTTTTACATGATTGTATAGTTTTATTGAGATAAATCCAGTGTCCTCAATGCATAGGCAATCACATGTGAACGTCCCTCCACCCTCTGAGATAAGACAGCTCTGACCAGAAAGTTAGAGGCATCACACATAATCTCAAATGGAAGCTCCCACCATGGGGGATGTATGATTGGTGGAGTGGTAAAAAACTTATTTATCTCATCAAAGGAAGTCCTGTAAGAATCATCAAACACAAAATCATAATCCTTTTGAAGTAATCATGACATAGGAAGAGAAATCTTACTAAAATCTTTGATGAAGTGCCGATAAAATCATGCATGCCATAGGAAATATCTGTCATCACACACACATGAAGGATAAGGTAAGGATGAAATGATATCTACCTTAGATCTATCAACCTCAATCCAATGTTTTAACACTACATGACCTAAGACAGTCCCATGCTCTACCATAAAATGAGACTTTTCAAAGTTCAAGACCAGATTATTCTCAATACAATGATTCAAAAACTTTCTAAAACTAGAGATACAATCATCAAATAAAGACCCATACACTGTAAAATCATCCATGAACACCTCCATATAGGTCACAATAAAATTAGAAAAAAAATACTCACCATGCATCTCTGGAAGGTACCTGGGGCATTGCACAGTCCAAATGTAATCCTCTGGTAGAAAAACGTATTGAATAGACAAGTGAATGATGTCTTCTCCTAATCCTCCTAAGCAATAGGAACCTAAAAATACCCATAAAATCTATCCAAGAAACACTAGTGTGTTTTCCCAACTAGTCTCTCAAGCATTTGATCAATAAATGGGAGGGGGAAATGGTCCTTGCGAGTGGACTAATTTAGTTTCCTATAATCAATACACACATGGAAACTATTTTGTACCCTCACTGGAACTAAATCCTCATTTTCATTTTCAACAACAGTAACACCACTTTTCTTAGTCATAACCTAAATAGGAATTACCCACTGAGAATATGAAATGGGAAATATTATATCTACCTCAAGAAATTTCTCAAATTCTTTTTCATAACTTCAAAAAGAGGTGGGTTCAATCTCTTTTTTGGCTGCCTTACTAGCTTAGCCTCATCCTCCAAAAGAATCCTATGCATGAAAATTGAGTGGATAATACCTAATATGTCTTCCAAGGTCCACCTGATTGCCTGGATTTCCTCCCTCAAATGATTCAAAAGATTTTATTCATGTTTAAAAGGAAGATTATTAGCAATTATAACAGGTAATATATTATCACTTAACAAGTATGATTATTTGAGATTAGGTGGTAATGACTTGAGTTCTAATGAAGGGGGGTGATGTATAAATGTAGAAATTGAAAGAACTGAATTACGTATCATTATCAGAATATACATTATCAAAATCAGAGAATAAAGCATCAAATCCATCAGAATACTCAAAAAACATGTCTTAATAAGAGTTATCATGATCAAAATTAGAATATGAATCTATTTCAAAATCAGATCTAAGAGAGTCTTGTGCATTCAAAAAAGGTGTGGAAGTACTCTTATACATCAAACTATAACTAATTATTATAATCTATCTAAGAATATGACAATAAAATTACATGGGGTTTTTATTTAGTGGTTCAAAATAGGAGATAAAAAATGCAGAATGGTCCTCTAGTGGGTACTTCATGGCTTCAATAACATTAAATATCACAACTTTATCTCCAAAATCCATGGAAAGTGTAACCTAATTAACATTTATGATAGTTTTTGTAGTTTTGAGGAAGGTTCTACCTAAGATAATGGTAGAATGTGAACTTACATGATCATCCTCCATGTTAAGAATGTATAAATCTTCTAAAAAGATCATGTATCATACCCAGACAAGTATCTCCTCAAGGACTCTCGCTGGATATGCTGTAGCTCTATTTTCCAACTACACCACTACTCTTGTCGTCTTCAACTAACCAACCTACAAAGAAGAGAATACAGAGTGAGGCATTACATTTATGGAAGATCCTAAATGACATAAAGCATAAGAAAAGTGTAACTCCCCTATGGTGCATGTGATGGTGAATGTCCCTGGATCCTTGCACTTTTTTGGCATTGCTAGAGTTGGTGTAATGAGTTCTGAAACATTCCTTCAAAGATTGATCCTCTCATTTACCTTTATTTCTCTTCTATTGGTACAAAGTTCTTTTAAGAATTTGGAATACCTTGGGATTTTCTTGATGGCCTCAATAAAGGGGAAGTTTATCTCCACACGCTTGAATGTGTCCAAAACTTATTTTTTTTGCATCTCCTCTTCAGCCATCTTTTTGGTTTGTACAACTCTTTTTGGAAATGGAAGGGGTTTAGGAGGAACATCATCAATCTTTATGTTACCTTTATCTTTATCCTTGGGTTACTCATCATCTGGTTTTGAATGGGGCTTCTCTAGAGTTGAGGTTAATCCTAGTGGAACGATAGGTGCAAATGTATCAGTTGTTTTCTTCCCACTTCTCAATGTGATGGCACTAACATTCCCCTTGGGATTTTTAGTAGGTTGGGAAGGAATATTTTCGGAGTTCTTAATTACTAGTTCATGGAGGGCAGTGGAAATATGGCTCATTTTTTCCTTCAACTCCCTCAGCTATGAACCATGACTCTACATCTCATTCTATTTATTAATAACAATTTTCTTCAAAAGGTCATTAGTTTTATAATCTACCTTGGGTGGGGGACTCTATTGTTGTTGGATTATTGATTCGTGGGATTCAAATCTCTTTTGGGGTTGTTGGATGTCCTACTAGTAAGGCAGAGGCTGCTGGAAGTTTTGTTGAAAAGGGGGCCTTTGTTGTTGTCCATATCCATACCTCATTTATGATTGAACCTTCCACCATTGGTTGAATGCTATTACAAAGGAATAAAACTTCTTTTGGGGATATGGTTGTTGTTGCTGCTGATATGGTCTCCTAGGAAACACTACTACACAATATTCTATTTCTTGTAGTTACAAGCAATAGTCAGTTGGGTGACTTGTCTCAGTGAAAATGACACATGGACTTGAAGGAGTGGGTTGGGATGTATTTTGAGCCAAAGAAATCCACCTCACCATAGTTATTAATTCTTCTAACTTGTATCAATTAAATGAATTTCAAGAGAATAAGGACTTACCTGATGCACTCCTCAAACATGTCGTGTACCTCGATCACCAAATTGTTGAGAGTTTTGTGCCATCTTGTCGATCAATGCTCGTGTAGCTATTGGTGTCTTTTCCACCAATGCTCCTACAACTACGACATCCACCATGATTTGCTCCATAGGTGTGAGTCCTTCATAGAAGTATTGGATGATGAATTCCTCACTGAATTGGTGGTATGGGAAGATTTCAGACAACTTCTTGAAGCACTCCCAGTACTCATACATTAACTCCCCTAGGGCTTGCTTGATCCCTGAGATCTCTTTTTGAATGGATGTAGTCCTTGATGCTGGAAAAAATATTTGTAAGAAAAGATGTTTAAAATCATTCCAACAAGTTACATCTTCAGGTTGTAAATAATACATCCAATCTTTTGCAGCTCCATCAAGTGAGAATGAGAATGATCTTTGTTTGATTTAATCTTCAGAAACATATCTTGGTTTTAAGGTTGAGAAAACCACATTAAAAGTCTTTAATGTGTTTATTAGGATCTTCACCAGAGAGGCCATGAAATTTTTAAAGCAGGTGAATTAACCCATATTTTAGTTCAAAGTCTGATTTGAGATATGGATATGCAATGTAATTTGGTTGATAATTAATATCTAGTGAAACCAATTCTCAAATGGTTCTATTAAATCCATTTCTTTTAATTTTTAATCATTTATTCTTATTTTATGGTTGAATTTTAATTGGTTCCAATTTCAATCTTCTGAGATTGGAGGAATTATCCAACTGGTTGAATGTTGAAAATTTCTATAGATTGAGAATATCTTATTCAAGCTCGAATGCTACGTTCAATCTCAGTGTCAAGATATAAAAGATAATCAGGATTAGTTTGTGTCATAAATATAATAAAATTGAAAATAAGTAAAGAGGACCATAGTAAAATAAAAATGAGAAGTTTGAGTTTATGGTCCAAAAAGAAGTAGAAGAAAATAAAAGAAGAAGAAAAAAATCAGATTGGTTAAATAAGGAAGAAAAAATTGAGGATAAGAAAAAATCTAAAATGAAATAAATACCTAAAATCAGTTGAAATAATTTCTTGTTTCCTCAAAAATGGTGCCAATTTGAAAGGTTCTGTCGTGGGAGCTTTCAAATGATGTTAGGTTTTGGGTTACTTTGGTGCAGCTGAGTGGCTGACCAAGGTGGTCTCTCAAAGGAGAAAGTAAATTAAAACAACTTCTTAAAGGTATTATAAAAATAAAATAAAATAGAATAAAAACACTACATTAAAGGATGTGGGGGGGGGGGTTTCTATCATTTATAAATCTAGAAAAAGTTTTCTAGAAGTATATTGCATTTTTTGTTTTTAATTTTGAAATTAATTCCGACGTAACAAGAAGATGTTTTTTTGAAAATATTTTAAAAGGAATAATCGATATAATTATACGTCTTAACATAATTATTTATCATTATAATTTTCATAAATACCCACTTCATTATGATCCCTTAATTTTTTAACCCTCGAATCCTATACGAATTAACTTAACCACCAAGATGAAAGTAATTAAACCATAGGCTAGCTTTGAAACATGAAATCACGACACCCTGCTTTGATTAATGTTCTAAATTTTGCTTATGGACAATGGTAAATTAAGGAACACGTCCATTCTAGGAAATGAGGATGAATTGAGCTTAGATATTATATTTTAACTCGACAAATTTATCCTGCATGGTCTTGTTTTACCGATTAAGTTTGCGGTCTCACAATTTACACAATACTCAACCTCACGTGCTTTTGTGTTAATTGTTCAATTTCTTTCTTAGTTTCTTATAATTTAAAAAAACAATTCCGGGATCATATTATTTTAATTATAGTTGCTCAGTTATTCAAAATAATTAAATGAAGAGGGTAGAAGATAGATAGATCACTAAGAGAATTACTCTTCCATGGGCGGCGTGGTCATCGTGAAGATGTTTTGCATGAGAAAATGATTGAAAGGGTAGAACCCAATCTCGTCTCTAATCTTAATTGAAAACCCAAATAGGATGAGTAAAGAAGAAGATAATTGAACCAAACAGAATAAAAGAGAATAAATAAAATAATAAAAAATAATTTTATTACACAAATGAAAACATTACAACATGAAGAAGAGAAGAAGGCTTCAAAGAGGGGATCCTTGCTTCAAGACCTACCCCTCTTACAATGGTTAGAGAATCTAGGTGAAACCAATTCTCCTCTTCCTTAAATATCCTAATACACGTTCCAACACTTAAAAATAATAAAAATACCTATTTATAGAGTGGAGGGGAGGCTAGGTTAAAAGTGGTTTCAAGTGTGAATGAGAAGATTCTACCAAATATTTTAATCCCACTTTCAATACCTTATTGGATGCCAAAACATGTGAATTAGATGTCCTTAAAGAAGGATAATATTTTAGAAATTGGGTTTTTGATCTCCTTTAAACATTTGGGCTCAATATACGCATGCATTCAGAAGATATGACCCAAACACTAAAATGATGTTCAATCTCGCGGGTCCAGCCCACCATTGACTTAATGTCCCATTTACACCATCCAAATGCACTCTTTATGTAGAGACCCAAAGCCTGACGTACAAGGAAATTACATTACTTTTTCGGAATACTTATTACATAACAAAAACACACACACAAGGACCGTAATAGTTTAGTGTCTTTGGAAACTCGGAACGTAATCTTCTAATCATGGTGAAAGATCTTCAACATCTCCCATAAAGATCTTCCCTTTTTTTTTTCTTACCTAAAACCTTTCTTTATATCCTGGGGAAAATAAAACATAAATAGGGTGAGCTAAAATTCTCAGTAAGGGTAAATAAAAGAAAAATCAATCACATCATATTCATAAGAACATAACATTTTGGAAATCTTAACTTGCAAAAGAGATCATAATATCATAACATGGGATAAATCATAGTAGTGAAATGTAATCCCAATAATCATAACATAAAACATGAAACTTTGTGGCATACATGCATAATCATAGAGAATCATTTCTTATTAGTCATTTCCAAGACTATCTTAGTAGACAAAGTCAATTTCTGAACCGAGTTCACTCCTCGTTTCAGTCCTGTTTTACTGAACCGGTATAACCTACCGTTCTAGCCATGTCTATCTCATGAGATATAAAATCTTTAACGAATGCATTGGAGGGAGATATAAGTCCCACCCATCTCATAATGATACCATTCTTATGTGTGCCACAAAATCATAAATCGTACATCATTGCATAACCCATGTAGTAAAAATGGGATTCTTAAACAATATGACATCATAAAACAATTCATATAAGATAAAGGAATTCATAAAAATAATTCCATCCCAACATAATCAAATCAATGTAATAATAGGGATAGAAACATAACCCTTTATTATCTTAGATGGAAAATAATTTTTATAAAACACTTGAACTCCATTCTTGAGGAAAATATCCTTTCTACTTAAAAAAAAACACTTTTCCTTTATTAATATGTCATAAAATTCTAAACTAAAAGAAGTTGATTAAAAATAAACATTAAAACTTGTAAAGTAAGCTTCTTGGAAATAATTTTTTAAAAATCTATTCATGCCGTATAAGTTAAAAAAAACATTCTTCTTGTACTTTTTTCGGAAAAGTCAAAAAGTACCTCGTACGAAAAACGACAAAAGATTTCTTTCATATCTTTTACTAAAAACTCACCGAAGGACAAAATTGGATATAAACTATTGTAGAATGATGTAAATATTAAATATTGAGGAAACATGGATGTGGATGATAAAATACACACCAGTAAATACCAAAGTATAAACAATCTCAGCTAAAAATGAGATTGTGATATTTTCCCTTACCTTAGGTCCGATTTGCTTCATAAGTGTCCGAAACTCCTGTATAATGATTTAAATAATGTCATTGACTTATTCAAGAATCATAATCATTGTTATGATATCATATATGTTTCACTTATGACTTTATATTACCCGTTCTTTTGTAAATTCCATGTTAAAGAGCGTTTTGGGTAAAATTGTTTCATTTATCGTCCGTGTTTTGACTTGTAATTATTCATATGATTACTTAGATCATGATTAATTAATTCCAGAATATAAAACATGATTTATATATAATATATATTCAGAATATACATATATATAATAAATTAGTAAATGGAAAGAAATACACCGTTCATGGAGACGGTAGGCCGTACGTACGCATGAATGCTGTTTTCGTTTCCTTATTGAGTTGAATGGAATTCAGTAGATGACATACATATATATACACATAAATCCAGTATCATTATTATGTCATATATTTCATGATTACTTATTATATATACTTTATAATCATTCATGAATGGTTAAAGTGGAGAATGAATCTCATCGCGTCGTGGAGACGGTAGTCCGTACGTACGCACGAGCGATGATATCATTCTCATGATCGTGGGACTGTATTGGAGTGTATGTATACTATTTAAGAATAAATATCACTTTAAAATAATCATATATAGTTATTATTTACACCATTATACCCATCCAAGTAAGGTGGTGGTGGGAAATAGATTTCACCACGGCGTGGAGACGGTATTCTGTACGTACGCACGCGCGGTGATTTAGTTTTCCGTAGGATGGATAGATGGTGAAATAGGGTTGTTTAATACTTATAATAACATATCAGTATATGAGTGATACTGATGTTATTACTTCATAATGAAACAACCTAATAAGAAGAAGTGGAAGAAGAAATAAAGTTGAAAGAATCGGTAACGGACATTACCTCTTCTTTGAAGCGCCTCTTTGAGATCTCCTTTTAGGGCACTAAAATTGGTATTTGAGGAAGACCAGAACCTCTAGGATGTTTCTAGGGAAGTGTAGAAGAGAATTTTTCAGGGGTTGGCCGAGCTTGAAGGCTCAAAGTTGTGTGAGGAAGAGAGGGAGGAGGTGCCCTTTTATAAGGGAGGAGAGGGGCTCCTTTGGAAAACTAAAAATATTATTTTATTATAAAGTCATATTCGGTTTTAAATAGCTCCAAATTGATTTATTTCGAAGATAAGGTAGGGATGGATGGAAATCCTCTCATCCAATAGAATTTAGACAAGTTTAGGTTCCTATTTTAACCTTATCATTTAGATTTAACATTAAGTTAAATTATTTTACTTTTACCGTGTCTTCTTGTGTTCTTACACTATAAGGTTAATAAACTTACTATAACAAGCCACACGAACCCCAGATTGTTTATTATTAATATATATAACCTTATATCAGTCATTTGGAAGAACCTTATATTTTCAGGAATAAAATAACAATTAATAATATAATATTTGTTTTAAAAACTATTTTAGGTCAATTTTGACACTATTTAGTAATTGCTTTTTTTGAAAATCATAACAGAATGATTAGTTCGAAAAAAGTTACTTAAATCAATACTAACATGTCATATTAACCTATAAAATTAGTGGAATTCATAAAAAGTCTCAAATTACATTTATTTGGGTATTTATAACATCAATTATGTCAATATTTCATTAATAAGATAATTACAGCATCATCTTTGTGTCATAAATAAATTAAATTATTTAATGTCTAAAAATTACAAATAAAATACCATTATGTAGGAAATATTTTTATTTTTCTAATTAGTATTTATAGTCGAATTTATCTTATTTATAACTCTATATTAAAAATTATTTACTTATTAAACTTTGATTTTACTTATTTTAACCCTTCTTTAAATAAATTAATAATAATTGTCCTAATCTAATCCAAGTGGGGATAAATGATCATATTTTATTCCTAAGGTTGTTTTTGGTCGAATTACACTTATCCAATAGAATTAGGACTTGTGTTAGGGTAATAATAATAAAATTTTTACCCTTAATTACCCTATTTACTTTTAACCGTGGTAAAAAAAGTAAAAAGTTACTATTCACCAAAAATTATTTTGATCTCATTGAACCACATTTTACTTACTAACATCAACCGTGTCTCTAGGATTTTTGAAATTCCACTCACAGAAGTGGTAAAATTAAGTTTTATGAAAAATTCATTTTTTTAACTACCACTTAGTGGTTTCACTATTCATCAAAAAATGAAAGTTTCCAGAAAAATAACAAAATTTCACCCTAGGCTAATTTCGATATTCCGAATCCAAAAATGAAGTCCATTTTGAAAAAAATAAAATTTATAAAATTTCAAAAAGTGGTTATTACTATTCATAACGGCTAGTTTTAATAATATTTGAATAGAATATAATTGTTTATTGAAACTCAGTATTGCGTACGGCGCAAGCTATCGAGGAAGGCCGCAATTGTGTGTAAAGCAAGCCAAGCCAGTGTTAGTGAAAGATTCATTTGATTTATATAACATAAAAACAAAATATTTCACATAAAAGTCTCGGGTGTTACATTCTACCCCCTTAAAATGAATTTCGCCCTCGAAATTTGTCACTTTGTAACAAACAGATGAGGATACCTCTCCCTCGTCATATCCTAAATCTCCCATGTAGCTTCTTCTAATTTGTGGTTCCTCCATAAAACTTTCACCAATCGAGTGGTCTTTCTTAGTAGGACTTTTTCGCTACGATCCAGAATCTGTATCGGCTGTTCTTCATAAGAAAGATCTTACTCCAGCGGTGCAACTTCTGAGATAAGTACATGTGAAGGATCAGGTATGTACTTTCTCAGGAGAGATACATGGAACACATCGTGAACTTGAGAGAGATTCGGTGGAAGCGCCAATCGGTAAGCTACCTTCCCAACACGATCCAGTATTTCAAAAGGACCGATATTTCTAGGGCTCAACTTCCCCTTCTTTCCAAATCTCATGACTCACTTCCAGGGAGATATTCGTAAGAACACTTTATCACCCAATTCAAACTCTAGGTCTTTTCTTTGATTGTCGGCATAACTTTTCTGTCGACTCTGAGCTGCTCTTATGTGTTGTTGAATAGATCTGACCTTTTCTGCCATTTCATCAATGAGATCAGGTCCTAATAGCTTTCTTTCCCCAACTTCATCCCAGCAAGTTGGAGTCCTGCATTTATTTCCATAGAGAGCTTCATAAGGAGCCATCTGAATACTGGAGTGAAAGCTATTATTATAAGAAAATTCCACCAAAGGTAGGTGTTGATCCCAACCACCTTTGAAATCCATAGAGAAAGCTCTCAACATATCTTCTAGGGTTTGAATTGTTCTCTCAGACTGACCATCTGTCTGAGGATGATAAGCAGTGCTGAAACTCAACTTTGTATCCAGAGTATGCTGAAGACTTCTCCATAACTTTTAGGTAAATCTCGAATCCCGATCAGATATAATAGAAAGTGGTACTCCATGTAATCTTACCACTTCCTTTACATATATCCTGGCAAGCTGATCCAGAGAGAAATCCTCTCTAATAGCAATGAAGTGTGCAGACTTGGTAAGATGATCAACTATGACCCAGATTGCATTATTGCCTTTGGATGTTTTAGGAAGTCCTGTGACAAAGTCCATAGTGATGTTTTCCCATTTCTATTCGGGTATGGGTAATGGTTGTAACATCCCCTTAGACTTCTGTCTCTCACCTTTAACTTGCTGACAAACCAAGCATCGAGAGACATATTCAACAACATCTCTTTTCATGCCATCCCACCAGAAGTACTCTTTCAGGTCCGTATACATCTTCATGCTTCCAGGATGAATAGAGAATGAAGAACTATGAGCCTCATATAGCAGTTCCTTCTTTAATTCCGGGATGGGAGGAACACAAACCTGATTCCTGAACTTTATTATCCCATCACAATCAAGGTTGAATTCAGGAACATTTCTCACCTTCTTTTGTAACTCGACATCTTCTTTATGTGCCTCTTTAATCTTCACATGTATAGATGGTTGAACATTTTTTTGAGAAAGATAATATTTTCCCCCTTCCATTATAATTCCAAGATCCATCCTTTGTAAATCCATAAATATTGGATCTTTTGTAATCCTTATCATGGATAAACTGGCATGGTTTTGTCAACTTAATGCATCTGCCACCTTGTTTGCTTTCCCAGGGTGGTAATGGATTGAGCAGTCATAATCCTTAATCAGCTCCAACCATCTTCTTTGACGCATATTCAGCTCATTTTGTGTGAAAATATACTTTAAAATTTCATGATCAGTATAAATGTCACACCTTTCTCCATAAAGATAATGCCTCCAAATCTTTAATGCAAATATTACCGTAGCTAACTCCAAATCATGTGTTGGGTAATTTTTCTCATGGATTTTTAACTGTCGTGAGGCATAATCCATCACCATATCATTTTGCATAAGAACACACCCCAATCCTTTCTTGGATGCATCACTATATATCACAAACCTTTCTCCACTACAAGGCAGTGTGAGAACAAGTGCACCGGATAACCTTCTTTTCAACTCCTTGAAATTCACTTCACATTCTTCCATCCAAACAAAATCTTTCCGAGTCAAATTGGTGAGTGGATTAGATAATCATGAAAAATCTTTCATAAAACGTCGATAATATCCAGCCAAACCAAGAAAACTTCGGATCTCAGTTACTGTTGTTGGTCTCGACCATCTTTAGATAACCTTTGTTTTTGCTTGATCCACAGATATCCCCTCTTTTGAGATTATGTGACCCAAAAATGAATCGTTTTGAAGCCAAAATTCACACTTGGTAAATTTGGCATAAAGCTTCTCCTTTCTCAGGATCTTCAATATAATTCTCAAGTGATCTTCATGTTCTTCCTTGCTCTTTGAATAGACAAGAATATCGTCTATAAAGACTACCACAAATTGATCAACATAGTATCTAAAGACTCTATTCATCAGATCCATGAAGATAGCAGGGGCATTAGTAAGACCAAATGGCATCACTATAAATTCATAGTGTCCATACCTTATACGGAAAGTTGTCTTTGGTATATCCTCCCTTTTGAACCTTAATTGATGATACCCTGAACAAAGATCAATCTTGGAAAAGTATTAAACTCCACGTAGTTGGTCAAATAAGTCATCAATGCGTGGGAGAGGATATTTGTTCTTGATAGTGATCTTGTTAAGTTCTCGATAATCAATGCAGAGTCTCATTGATCCATCTTTCTTCTTAACAAACAGAACAGGTGCTCCCCAAGGTGACGCACTAGGGCGTATGAACCCCTTATCAAGATTCTCTTGGAGTTTCTTCTTCAATTCCTGCAACTCAATTGGGGCCATTCTATAAGGTGTCTTTGAAATAGGTAAAGCACCCGGTACGAGTTCTATTGAAAACTCAACTTCACGATTTGGTGAAAGACCCGGTAATTCCACCAGAAAGACATCATCAAACTCCCGTACAATGGGAATATTCTTAATCGTGAGTTTCTCACCAACCATTTGAGATAAATAACCTTCATTTAGTGGAATCAAGACTCATAAGGTAGAAGGAATTTCCACTGGAAGGTTATGTTCATCCTTGCATTGATAGATGATCATAGATTGATCTGGAATATGAAATGTGACTTCCCTTCTTTGGAAATTGATATGAGCTCCATATAAAGAAAGCCAATCCATGCCAAGAATCACATCAAATTCCACTATAGGAAGGATCAGAAGATTTGCAGGAAGCACTTTCCCACAAAATTCTATCGGAGAAGAATTATAAACTTTTGATGCGACTGTTGTGCCATTAGGTGTTGTCACAGCTAACTCAACATCTAATTGTTGAGGTAATACGATGATACCCTTAGAAAATTCTTCATAAATAAAAGAGTGGGTGGATCCAGAATCAAATAAAACATTTTCTACTTTAGAGTGGATGGTAAGTGTACCTTTCACCACATCGTTATCGTACTCCACATCGCTGATAGAAATTGCATGTGAATTTCCTTTGTCTTTAGCCTTAAGAGTTTGTTGACATTGACCATCATCATCAACCCTTGGATTAGGGCATTTATTGGCATAATGTCCCATCTCCTTGCACTTGAAACATTGAAGTGTAGTAGGTTCATTCTGTGTATCCCTTCCTTTGTTTGCATCATTAGACATCTTCTTCCCATCATCGCGGCATTCAAATGCCCGATGACCTTCCTTTACACATTTGAAACATTTACTTGTCCCTTTAAGAGAACTCTATCCATGTTTCTTTCCACACTTTGAGCATAAGGGAAAGCTCATCTTCTTTTCAGTGTGATCTTTAGATTTTCCTTTGAATTCCATTTTCCTCTTCTTATCAAACCCATATGACTGATGGGTTAGTCCAATCTCCATATCGACTTTGAGAGCACATCGAACGATTTCCTCGTAGCTATTGAAGTCCCTTATGGCTAACGCCCTTGGAAGACTTGGTTTTAAGCCACTAAAGAATCGATCGATCTTACTCTCAGGTTGGATAATAATACCAGAAGCGTACCTTGCAAGTCTTGTAAAATTTCCTTCATAGGTACCAACAGATTCATCATCCTTTTGCTTCAGTTCAAGAAACTCTTTCTCCATCTTTGTTCGGAGAATACGAGGGAAGTACTTATTGAAAAATAAGTTCTTGAACTCATCCCATTACATGGACTCAATTTCATCCCTTTGCCTCGTATTCTTAATAATATTCCACCATTGATCAGCATCACCTTCCAAACGATACACTGCTAAGATGAATTTATCATGCTCAGAACATTGAAGAACTGAAAATATCTTTTCAGTAGTACTAATCCATTGTTCAGCTACTAATGGCTCAGTAGACCCGCTGAATGAAGGTGGACGCTGTCTCATGAAGGATTCAACAGAATGTTGCTCCATCCTTTGCTCGTTTGGAAGTCCTGCATGATTCATAGCTTGAGAAAGTTGTGTGAGCACGGCTACAAGATTTTGCATTCCAGCTCCCATAACGTTTGGTTGCTCAGGGGGACAATCATTGCATTGCCCGTCGCATTCCACATTAACACGGTTCCTTCGGGTTCCAACCATTGACTAAAACCAAGAAGAATAGTGTGAGCAACACTAATTATAATAGGAAAACCATATAATCAAGAATAAAATTTCACACTTAAGGTCTTATCCTAGGTTATTCATGGCCATTTCTAAAACACAAAGATTGTGTTCTATGCTTAGAATTATCCTTAGGGTTCTTACTAAGGCTTTCACATCCTAGTTTCCAAAGGTTGACTATACCTTCCCTCTGATACCAACTATAGAGACCCTAAGCCTGATGTACAAGGACATTACATTAATTTTGTGGAATACTTATTACATAACAAAAACACACACACAAGGACCATAATAGTTTAGTGTCTTTGGAAACTCGGAACCTAATCTTCTAATCATGGTGAAAGATCTTCAACATCTCCCATAAAGATCTTCCCTTTTTTTTCTTACCTAAAACCTTTCTTTATATCCTGGGGAAAAGAAAACATAAAAAGGGTGAGCTCAAATGCTCTATAAGGGTAAACAAAAGAAAAATCAATCACATCATATTCATAAGAACATAACATTTTGGAAATCTTAACCTGCAAAAGAGATCATAATATCATAACATGGGATAAATCATAGTAGTGAAATGTAATACCAATAATCATAACATAAAACATGAAACTTTGTGGCATACATGCATAATCATAGAGAATCATTTATTATTAGTCAACACTCATTGCCAAGACTATCTTAGTGGACAAAGTCCATTTCTGAACCGAGTTCACTCCTCGTTTCAGTCCTGTTTTACTGAACCGGTATAACCTACCATTCCATCCATGTATATCTCATGAGATATAAAATCTTTACCCAATGCATTATAGGGAGATATAGGTCTCACCCATCTCATACTGATACCATTCTTATGTGTTCCACAAAATCATAAATCATACATCATTGCATAACCCATGTAGCAAAAATGGGATTCTTAAACAACATGACATCATAAAACAATTCATATAAGATAAAGGAATTCATAAAAATAATTCCATCCCAACATAATCAAATTAATTTAATAATAGGGATAGAAACAGAACCCTTTATTATCTTAGATGGAAAATAATTTTGATAAAACACTTGAACTCCATTCTTGCGGAAAATATCCTTTCTACTAAAAAAAACACTTTTCCTTTATTAATATGTCATAAAATTCTAAACTAAAAGAAGTTTATTAAAAATAAACTTGAAAAATTTTAAAGGAAGATTCTTGGAAATAATGTTTTAAAAATCCATTCATGCCGTATAAGTTAAAAAAAACATTCTTCTCATACTTTTGTCAGAAAGTCAAAAAGTACCTCGTACGAAAAACGACAAAAGATTCCTTTCATATCTTTTACTAAAAACTCACCGAAGGATAAAATTGGATATAAACTATTGTAGAATGATTTAAATATTACATATTGAGGAAACATGGATTTGGATGATAAAATACACCCTAGTAAATACCAAAGCATAAACAATCTTGGATAAAATTGAGATTGTGATATTTTCCCTTACCTTAGGTCCGATTTGCTTCGTAAGTGTCCGAACCTACTGTATAATGATTTAAATAATGTCATTTACTTATTCCAGAATCATAATCATTGTTATGATATCATATATGGTTCACTTATGATTTTATATTACCCATTCTTTTGTAAATTCCATGTTAAATGGCGTTTTGGGTAAAATTGTTTCATTTATCGTCCGTGTTTTGACTTGTAATTATTCATATGATTACTTAGATCATGATTACATAATTCCAGAATATAAAACATGATTTATATATAATATATATCCAGAATATACATATATATAATAAATCAGTAAATGGAAAGAAATACACCATTCATGGAGATGGTAGGCCGTACGTACGCATGAACGCTGTTTTCGTTTCCTTATTGAGTTGAATGGAATTCAGTAGATGACATACATATATATACCAATAAATCCAGTATCATTATTATGTCATATATTTCATGATTACTTATTATATATACTTTATAATCATTCATGAATGGTTAAAGTGGAGAATGAATCTCATCGCGTCGTGGAGATGGTAGTCCGTACGTACGCACGAGCGATGATAGCATTCTCATGATCGTGGGACTGTATTGGAGGGTATGTATACTATTTCAGAATCAATATCACTTTAAAATAATCTTATATAGTTATTATTTACGTCATTATACCCATCCAAGTAAGGTGGTGGTGGAAAATAGATTTCACCACGGTGCGGAGACGGTATTCCGTACGTACGCACGCACGGTGATTTCGTTTTCCGTAAGATGGATAGATGGTGAAATAGGGTTGTTTCATAATTATAATAACATATCAGTATATGAGTGATACTGATGTTATTACTTCATAATGAAACAACTTAAGAAGAAGAAGTGGAAGAAGAAATAAATTTGAAAGAATCGGTAATGGACATTACCTCTTCTTTGAAGCACCTCTTTGAGATCTCCTTTTAGGGCACTAAAATTGGTCTTTGAGGAAGAACAGAACCTCTAGAAAGTTTCTAGGGAAGTTTAGAAGAGAATTTTTTAGGGGTTGGCCGAGCTTGAAGGCTCAAAGTTGTGTGAGGAAGAGAGGGAGGAGGTTCCCTTTTATAAGGGAGGAGAGGGGCTCCTTTGGAAAACTAAAAATATTATTTTATTATAAAGTCATATTCGGTTTTAAATAGCTTAAAATTGATTTGTTTCGAAGATAAGATGGGGATGGATCTAAATACTCTCATCCAATATAATTTAGACAAGTTTAGGTTCCTATTTTAACCTTATCATTTAGATTTAACATTAAGTTAAATAATTTTACTTTTGCCGTGTCTTCTTGTGTTCTTACACTATAAGGTAAATAAACTTACTATAACAAGACAAACGAACACCAAGTTGTTTATTATTAATATATATAACCTTATCTATGTAATTTGGCCGAACCTTATATTTTTAGGAAAAAAATAACAATTAATAATATAATATTTGTTTTAAAAACTATTTTATGTCAATTTTGACACTATTTAGTAATTTATTTTTGTAAAACTCATAACAGAATTATTAGTTCGAACAAAGTTAGTTAAATCAATAATAACATGTCATATTAACCTATAAAATTATTGGAATTCATAAAAAGTCTCAAATTACATTTATTTGGGTATTTATAACATCAATTATGTCAATATTTCATTAATAAGATAATTACTGCATCATCTTTGTGTCATAAATAAATTAAATTATTTAATGTCCAAAAATTACAAATAAAAAACCATTATGTAGGAAATTATTTTTATCTTTCTAATGAGTATTTATAGTCGAATTTATCTTATGTATAACCCTATATTAAAAATGATTTACTTATTAAACGTTGATTTTAACTATTTTAACCCTTCTTTAAATAAATTAATAATAAATGTCCTAATCTAATCCAAGTGGGCCTAAATGATCATATTTTATTCCTAAGGTTGTTTTTGGTCGAATTACACTTATCCAATAGAATTAGGACATGTTTTAGGGTAATAATAATAACATTTTTACCCTTAATTACCCTATTTACTTTTAACCGTGGTAAAAAAAAGTAAAAAGTTACTATTCACCAAAAATTATTTTCATCTCATTGAACCACATTTTACTTACTAACATCAACCGTGTCTCTCGGATTTTTGAAATTCCACTCACAGAAGTGGTAAAATTAAGTTTTATGAAAAATTCATTTTTTTAACTACCACTTAGTGGTTTCACTATTCATTAAAAAAATGAAAGTTTCCAGAAAAATACCAAAATTTCACCCTAGGCTAATTTCAATATTCCGAATTCAAAAATGAAGTCCATTTTGAAAAAATAAAATTTATAAAATTTCAAAAAGTGGTTATTACTATTCATAACGGCTAGTTTTAATAATATTTTAATAGCATATCATTGTTTATTGAAAGTCAGTATTGCGTACGACACAAGCTATCGAGGAAGGCCGCGGTTGCGTGTAAAGCAAGCCAAGATAGTGTTAGTGAAAGATTACTTTGATTTATATAACATAAAAACAAAATATTTCACATAAAAGTCTCGGGTGTTACACTTTAGCTCTAGTGTATTGAATAAAAGATATAGGAAATTAAGGTGGGAGCACTGTTACAAAATTTTAAGTTCAAATAAGTCATATTAAAATATTTATGTGCAAAATACTATAGTTCAATTTAACAAGGTAAAACTAGAATTATCATCAAAATTTCATATTAATGATCTAATCCCAAAAATTTCATAAATGAAAATATTTAGCATAATGTGATGAAATTATGTTATTTATTATCAATAAAATATTAAAAAAAATAGTTTTTCACTCTTCCCAACTCAGGAAGAATCCGGATCAATGATGAAGTGAGTCTACCCTTCAACTCATAAAAATTGACCTCACAATCTTCATTCAAGCCCTTAAGCGGTGCTTTTAGGAGTGGGAAGTCCTGAATTAATTACATGTAATATCCAACCATCCCTATGAAACTACACATTTCAAATAATTTCTTGGCATATTCCCATAAAACCATGACACTCACCTTCTATGGGTCAACAGATACACCTATCTATGATATAATATGACCCAATAAGTAAACCTTACTAATCCATAAGTGAAATTTACTAAGATTTTTCACATAACTATTTCTCTCTTTGTGTATTAAGAATTATATCAAGATGATTTTGTGGTCGTTTTTGGTGTGCTAATACACTAAGATTTCATCTATAAAGACTACTAAAAATGAATCTATATATGGGTGTAAAACATGATTCATCAAGGCCATAGATACTATTAGCATGTTATTTAGACCAAATGATTGAACCAAATACTCATATAAGTCATACCTAATACTGAGAGATGTACATGGTATGTCTAATGGCCTTACATACACCTGATGGTAGCCCAAAATCAAATCAATAATGGTGAAAATGGTCTCTCTTCAGAGCTGGTCTAAGAGGTCTTCTATAGAAGGTAGTGGATACCAGTTCCTCACTATAACATGGTCAGTCAGTGGTAATCCACACACAATCTGACGATACTGTCTACCTTCTGGGTGAAAAGGATAGGTGGACCCCAATGTGGTGTATTGGATTTAATAAAACCCTTAGAATATTGATCTTAAAGTTGTTTATTGTGTTTCTTGAGATCCATAGGTTCTATCCTATAGGGAGTAATGGACACATGTGCTGCATCTTGAACCATATCGATTGTGAAATCAAACTCTCTCTTAGGAGGTGATCCAGAGAAATCATCAGAGGAGATGTTCCTAAATAAACCAAAACTGGTGGGAATTCTACATGTTATATTCCCTAATCACTCATAAAGAGATGGGCTAGCTGGGCTACTACTCTTACTAGCTCAGTAAGTTTGGTTCCAACCCAAATTGCCTAAACATCCATTTTTCCCTTATGAATATACATTTTTCCCACGAGTGACATAAGTGAAACTCATCAGTGATATCAATAAACTTGGTCATAATAAGGAAGAATCTAGTAAACACCAAGAATGACATCTAATCCAGTTATCCCGAGGATGAAGAAACTACACAACAAGCTGTACCCACCCATTTCGAGGGGGAACTCCTGGAACTAGAGTATTCCCTATGATATAACCCCTAGTAGCATGTCAAGAGACATAACACCACAAATTTTCTCAATTGGAAGGCCCCAAATATACACAACTATAGCATATATAAAAAGTGTGACACTCCTATATCAAAAATGGTATAAAATAAAGAATAGGATACTAGAATAGTACCTGTAACCGTAGGTGGCCCCAGACTTTGCTCCTCGGGTGTAGGATACACTGCCTAGATTTTTCTTGAATTACGACCCTGAGATACTGCCTGACTAGCCTAAGCAGTTACACTATGCTAACAATGAAGCTTTGGGGCCTGACTAACTTGGCCAGAAACACTAAAACCTTGTCCGGATCGGTTGATAGAAGAACAAATCATATCCTAACATGGAGTGGTGGATCTTGTACCTGAGATAGGTGTTGGTACGGATTCCCTCCCATTGAATTCTGTAGGAAATTTCGTCAAAAGCGTTGAATGTGACTCATCCTTCTACAATATTGGCACTCGACCAGGTTCCTCATGTAGTGGGGATTCTTATGGTTTGGATTTCTACATTGGTGACACATTATAGAGCTTTCATCTCATGTCACCTGGATGGTACCACCCCAAGTACATCCTTGAAATGAGACTTACTACTACCAGATGAACCATCATCCTGCCTTGGAATTGAAATTCCTTGGGTCACATTTACAACTTATATGAAATTCCTTTATATAATAAGGGTCGGTTCACTATTTCAGTTATGGTAGTCAACTAGAATACGTTCACTGGGGAGCATACAACATACCCCAAACATTCCTCATAGCACATCACAATCAACAAATCATCACCTATAAGATATGGTGAAAAACGTTGAAGCTTGGTGAAGAGAACCAAATACTCTAACACAATCATATTTCTATATTTAAGATGCATACACTCCTATTAACAATATTCTATCCGAATCCTCAGAATTAAGTGATCATAGAAGGATATTTGGAAGTCTTCCTAGACCATACCCTAATAACTCTTATCATGTGATATGATGTACCACTGGTGCTATGAGGAATAATGTAACATATATGTAGTGATATTGAACCTATGCTTGGAGGCATCTCAATATGTTCAAAGATCGATACCATGAAAGCTAACCTTGTCTCAGAATCCTAAGGTCTTATATCCCCTGAGAAGGTGGGAGGATGCTTCTTCTTGAAGTCCTAAGTCAACTCTGTCATAGTAGGGTAAGGCTGGGGAGCACACTAAATATACTACATGAATCGAATAAAATTTACATAGAATTTATCATCAGTTTAAAATAGATGATTAGTAGAAGGTTCCTCAGGTGAAAATAAGAGAGGTATCATAGGTGGATCATGGCCCACCACCTCTGGTGTAAAATTATTGCCACTCTCTTGGCATACATCATGAGGTCATAATGATGAAATAACTCTAATATTTTCAAGCACATTCCTCAAAAATATTTACAATAGATAGGAAAATTAGACAAGGAAACAGATAACTAGAAGGGATAGTTACAAGGACCCCTTATAGAATTGTATAACCCTTAGCCTACTCTTAGAGCCATGTCTTGGTGATAAGAAAAGGTCACAAAGTGATCTTAAGGGACATGGCCTGCTTTCCACTTCTAGGTTGGGCCAGGTTAAGGGTCCCATATCACACCTATAGGATGAACTTTTCATTTTTAATGGTGGTATTACTTTTAGATATTTTAGGTATTTAAATTCCTTTTAAATGTTTGAATTATATAGATCTACATTTTCAATTTATAAGGGCCCATACACCATATAAATTGAACTTTGGTGTCCACTTAATCCTAACTATAACATGTTCTAACCCATGTGACCAATTTTTCATGGATCAATGCTCCATAACTGACTACTTCAGGTTCCTACTTTAATTTTTCCAGAAAATAATTTTAGATTAAGGAATTCTCTTTAAATGCTCATTATTTTTTAGTCCTATGATAAAATTTAGCACATCTCTATATATAAAAATCAATCAAAACAATAAGGAAAACCAATGCACATAGGAAACTGATATGGCATGGAATGATGCATGACATCTTAATCCTAGGGTTCCTATTATGATACATACTTTGACATGACCTCATATTATTGTTCTATATTAGGATAAATCCCACAAGGTTAATAATTTTATAAATAATATTAACCATAAAAAGAAAGTTCATAACCCAATAGTAAAATCCATAGAACTGTGAAATTACAATCATAACAGCATTTATGCATCCCATGAAATGTGGGTTTCCCATGTATGTAGGTTAGCTACTCCTAGGAATAGGATAATTACCAAATTCCAATTTCATTGTCCCTTACCTAAACCCAAATAGTAATACCAAAGGAAAACAATACTCTAATACCACTTTGTAGTATCCTGCCTCATATGCCACATAGTGGGGCCTTGAGATGGTGGAAACAAAACCTTAAGCATGCCTCCCCGAATGCTAGTGGTTGCTGACTGGCACTGAGGGCCTAGGGTGTGTCTGTGGGGGAGACTATTCCCTCATAGATCAAAGTGATACCAACATAAGATAATAAATAATAAATAACTAAATCAATAATAAGAAGCAATAGAACAATAAAAATAAACCAAGAAAGAGAAATAAATAATTGGAGAAAGCTTCTTGGACAATAATATATATAAAAATATGATCATGGTCTGTCATAGATCTATAAAAAACGATTACACGAGGAATGAGGGATAAAATCATGTACTACTTTCTATTAAAAATTACCAAAAAGACCAAAAATTTCTAAAACTAGCATCTCTAGCATAGGCCTTGTCCTCTTCCCCATACTCTATCCTAGAACTATAAATCAGGCATCGAAAATTGGATTCTTTCCTTTATCAATACCTGCAATCATGAAGTCTTCTAGGGTAACAAATGAATCCCAAGTTGGGTGGGAGATACAATCTCAGCATGCCACCACCAATGGTGTGTAAATCAATCCATCTCATGAAAAATAATAATTAGTGCACCATAAATGATAAATATAGGGAAAAAAATACTTTGGTCTAGGTTCCTAAACAAACACTTGAACGATGCCACCTATTTAAACCCAATATAGATGTCAGAACCAAGGTACCTATATGAGTAATAATTTATATACATGATCATCATTAATTTCATAACAAGAGCAGGACAACCCCATGTTTGTGATTTTTCTTGGTGGACACGTCCCTAGAATGTTAATCAAGAATGATAAAAATACAAATAGGAAGTACCACTTGTGAAATAAGAAAGATATAAATCAAATCCAATAACAGAGTCCTAAGGCCATCCAAGGCAATCTATAAAAAATCCCAAGGGCCACTATAAGAGCCTCTAATATAACCAATTCCACCAATTCTATCCAAGGAAACACATAAACATGTCCCTTGTATGACTCATGGAATGGTGAACTCTGAGTCCATACTAAGTATCTCACATAGGGGGCTTGGTATCACCCGAGGTAGGCCATATCCATCTCTCCAATAATTCCATATATAGTTGATCCCCTAGGGAACCAGTGCCACTCACAAGTATAAAATAGTCTAGTTGTAGAGCCCGTACAAGGAAATCAAAATTATTGTTATCGGATTGTCATGTAGATCCAAATCCAAACTCAGCAAGTCCATCCACAATGTTATTATGTTAGGACCTATATACTCCATCAATTTGGAAGCAAGAAGAGAATAAGAACCATGGGATATATCACTAGGCATAGCATATATAATAAAATTTCATCAATAAGAATCTCAATATCACATGTAAAACAAGCTACCTGATTAAAAAATTCAAACCAAATATCTATGGAACCTGAAAATAACAACAAGAATAAGCATTTTATCCAATCCAAGAAAATATGGAATGAGGCATATTAAAAAAAACATTCAATAAGAGCATGAGCACAAGCGATATGATGTACGGAAAATAACACAAGGAACTAAAAAATAACCTCAAAGTGTAAGGCACATGACATGGAATATTTATTAAGATTAAGAAACAAGGATCTAAATCATGCACACATGACAAAATAAATAGGTTATGACATAATTAATAAGGAATGAGGCCTGATTATATAAGCTTGAATCATCAGACAATGCCAAGGGGATTTACTCATGGATCACAATTCATCTTAATTAATTTTACAAATTTTAAGGCATTAAACCAATGTGCACCACTTACACATTGGGGTTAAAAATTAAAGGCATGTGCATTTAGGCCATTAGGGTGGGCACACCCAAATGGGTGTCCAATGACATGGATAACAACACATGAATGGTTTTCACTATAAGGTATGTTCATAAAATAGATAAGGAACTCATTAAATTGGTTTTTTAAACATAATAGATGCTTCGCTTGATGTATTTGGCATTAAGAACAATGGTACATTATTTAGAAAGATATGAAAGAAGAAGTAATGGCCTAGAATACCTACCTTGATATAGTAACACTTCAGTCATATGTTTTCCATGGTAGAATCAATATATAAGGGAAGAAATCAAAGATATCGTCCAATTCTCTAAAAACCGGGAAAGGAGGTTGCACCTAAATAGTGAAACAACGAATGGAAGAAACATTAATTATAAGGGAGAGGATCATAGAACTTACAAATAGTTTTCTGATATATATGATTATGAGTGATTTGGTTTCCAAATAAAGTAGACAACAAGGAACTTATGAAGAGAGTAGAGGAGGGCGTATTGCATGAGGGAGGGGGAGTTGGTCCACTGGGGAGAAAAATTGAAGAAAAAAGAATGAGTAAAATAATCAAATAGGTGAAAAATAGGAATTTCACCCACACAGTCAGGGGCTCACAGTTTGGATGTACGGTTGGCCAAACCATGCACGAACCGGGCATCATATTCTACTTCAAGTGGGAAACCCCCAAAGATAGGAACACATTTTGTCTAACCATGTAAAAACCTTAAAAAGTTCCACTTCTACCGGGGTCTGCAATCCCGCATTTTCATGCATTTGGGTTCTCAAGGTTGTAGAAAAACTATGCAGCCACAAACACCCACTGTTTATAGCTGCACTATTTAGGGAAAGCATGTGGTTTGGGTAAAAAAATATCTAATAACCATACAGCCTTGTCCACCTCTTTAATTTTTAATCTTCAGGTTTTAAACAAGCCCCAGACACCCCCCAATACCTTCTTTAAAACCATATGCATCATTATTAGAGAAAAAAAAATTAATTTAAATTGAATTTTAATGGTCCGTACCTATGAGAGAAGAAAAGATGTTACAATATAGTAAATAAATTCTTATTCCGTTTTATAAAATTCCCTTGAAAAATTTAATATGAATACCAAGATGAGAATGAGTCAAGGTATCTTTGTTTCATTATATTTTTATGTTTTCATGTGAATAATTTATACTTTTAATTATACTATAACATTTTCAAAAGTTAAGTTGTTTTTATCCATAGTAATTTTTCTATATGGTTCAATATTTTCATCAATTATTCTTGGTATTAGTGGTCATCATTTTCTTTCACCACATCCTAATTTATTACGTATGACTGACCTGGTATAAAATTACTTAAAAGTGACACATTTAGAAAATTTGTTAGTCATGAAATATTTAGGACAAGAGTTAGTAAGAAGTTTGTGATTCCTATGTGATCAAAATTTTTGAATAGGGTGATTTACATTGGTCTTAATTTTACATTCCTTACAGAAGTCATAACTCCATTTCAAGGACATATTTTATGGAAGATAATATACTTAATTCTAGAATTTTGGTTACATCAATGACTTTCAACATTACTATTTTATAAAATTTACTATGTTGTTGAATAACTCGGATATTCTCTACAATTTATTATAACAGTTCAAATATAATTATCTCATGTTCTCTAACTTCATCCCTGCATATCGGGATTCAACACTTCTTCCTATATAGATTATAATATGAGTATTTTATATTCCTGATTGATATTTGTAATATAATAACTCAAAAAATCAAGGATGTTGATCCCACCATCCTTTAAAGTCCATTGAGTAGTCTCTAATATTGTTTTAATGATTTTTAATGGTCATATCATATTATTCATATTTTTAATGATGATAATTCATACTAAATTTTAACAATGTGTACAATTCCTGTTAAAGCCTCCTCTAAAACACCGAGGTTAACCATACATATTGGTATGATATAATTTAATGTACTACTTGATGAAACCTCACAATTATTTTAATATATATACTTTCAAATTGATTGAGTTAGTAATTTTCTTGAATTGAGATTAAGTGAGTCATATTTATAATATGATCAACCATTACCATGTGAAAGTTTTTCCTTTAAAGGTGCTTGAAATCCCCTTTAAAAAGTCCATGGTTATGTTATCTCATTCCCATGTTGGTATGCTTAATAGTTTCATCATCCTCTTAGATTTTGGTAATTATCCTTAACTTGTCGGCATATAAATCACCATGATGTATATTCCACAATCATTTTTATATATATTATCCTATAAGAAGTTCTATGAATAATCATTATAAATTTTGGTGATTTAAAGGGGAATAATGTTTTTTGATATATACACAATTCAATAAATATTTCTTTGACTCTATATTGATAGTATATATAATTTTGTTCCAAATATTTTTAATTTATCCATATCAATGTTGAATTTATCAAGCTTTTATTTCTTTATGGGGTTTACCTTGTTTTTTATCTCTGAGAAACAAGTTATGTCACCTTAATTTTTTATTGAATGGATGGTTTTATAATCATTTAGAAATGGAAATAAATTATTTATACCTTTACTATGTTTTCCTCTATCCATTTCATATCCATAAATATTTGATCTTCTCTAATCCATATTATTGATATAGTGCCATGTTCTTTTCAGATAAAATAATATACCACATTATTCATCTTCAAAAAATGATAATGTATTGAGTGATCACAATCTGTAATTATTATTAAT
Organism: Viscum album; assembly: GCA_963277665.1. Taxonomy (NCBI): domain Eukaryota; kingdom Viridiplantae; phylum Streptophyta; class Magnoliopsida; order Santalales; family Viscaceae; genus Viscum; species Viscum album. The sequence goes on from OY728159.1 coordinate 1,495,828,510, forward strand.
TATATTATTTTTCTTAGGCTCAAATAATTCAATGTGAATATATTATTTATGATTTATTGATAATTATATATATAAAAATTCTTACTACAGAGGTAATATATAAGTATTATCATTTCTAAAATAACTATCGATAAATCTAGAATAATTTTGGGGTAATTTTTTTAATCATTTTTCAACGTAAAAAAGTAATGTTCTATCACCTTATCATTTCTCATCACAACATAGTCCAATATCATTTTAAAGCATCACTGAATATCAAACAAAACTTCTCTACCTAAGATTATTGTGTATAAAATCATAGTGATTAGCCTATTATTATACACATTTAAACCCAATTCACATTATTTAATCTATAAAAAATATACTTCATTCAATTTTACTTGATTTGTGGATGGGATATCAGGAGATATTTATTAAAAATCATCAATAATACCCATTTATGTTGAAAAAAACTATAAATTTCATCATATTAGTTTGCATAGATCATTATTCAATCACGTTTATCTTTAAGGGTTCTAAAAATATACTTTTATTGTGATTGATTTTGAAAAAATTGAGCACATAGGCTCTTATATTGAACAAAAAGAAAAGAGTTATACAATGCAGAAAGAGGGAATTTTACATTTGTCTTGCATGATAAGAGGTATCATTTCATCAGGCACATTGTTCAGATAGGTTATTCCCACTTCCCAAACACCTTTTCTGGAAAGATAATTCACAATGTATTTCACTTCTCAGAAAGTGTGTTTGAAAATGTGATTCAAAGAAGAAATACTTCCAAGGAAATTGATTCATTTACCTACTAGTTTCCATGAAAGTTGTTTTTGGCCTACTCTTATTGCATGGACAACCGTAGTTGAGTCACACTCAAGACATATATTTTTCCAATGCCTTTGATAAAAAATATCCACTACTTTAAGAATTATTATAGTGATTATATTCTTGAAAAATTTTAATTTCTATTTCCAAAATTCATATTGTATGAATTTTAAAAAAATCCCCTTTATTAGTGTCTTCAACACAATCATTAAATAATCTTCAAACTCTTCAAAGATTATAAAATATATGATAATTTAGTCTATGAATTGTATTAAACTTTTATTCATGTAATATCTAAACAATCTATTCATAAAATCTATGAAGTTATATAGGGAATTTATAAGTCTAATTGACATTAATTTGAATCCACAATTTATATATATTTTATTAATGATTTCATTTAGAATATCTCCTCATTTCTTGTTTAGTTGATGATATTCAGAATAAATATCCACTTTTGAGAAGTAATAATATCAATATAGATAATTAATAATGTAATTAATTCAAGGTATAAAATATATTTTCATAATTATAATCTATTTATACTAACAAAAATTTTAATTAGTGGTGGATTTTTTCGTGATCTAGCAGTGGTTTAAACCGTTTTCTTTATATTTAGATATGGTTATAAAAACCTCCATATATTTCACAGTCTCTAGTCATTTGGAGGCTGTTTCTTATAATTGTGTAGAGATTTTGGTAAGTGTTTTTTAAATAATTTAGCTATGGTTTTCTTTTTATTTAGTTTCATTTATTTATTTTAAAAATATCTGTGGTAAATATAAATAAAGTAAAAGAAACCATCGCAAAATATATTAGCAGCAGTTACACCTAACTGTCCCTAAACATTTTTTACTTAATGTATTTAGAGGAGGTGAAATAAAACCACTAATAAATCATATTTTTTAAAATTTAATAAAAAAATATAAATATAAAAAAATGACATATAATAAACTAAAACCTAAATATATGATAAACCCGTCATACATCCACAATCATATACAGACAACCAATCATCATACCCTCAATCTAAGTCAATACATACATCATTAAATATACATATACCATTTGCCCAGAAACCAAAAAGGCCCAATATACAACCCTGTCACAACCTCCACCACATCTTTCTGCCTCTACATCATGTCATCAACTAAAACAGTCCATTTCATCTCATCAACTATAACAAAAAAGTAAAAAAAATTAGAACTATAATTAATAAATATGAATTACAGTAGATTAATTTATAAAATTTCAACAAACCACATATACTAAAAACCATCATGAATACCTTCTAAAGAATGTCAGGGATCATAATGGTCAACCTTCTACCTACTTCCATTATTTACCACATACAATGAAATCCAAAACATTTATGAAAGGAAATGAAAAAGAGAAAAGACACAAAATATATTCAGAATGTTGCATAAAAATTTTTTTATTTTGTTAATAAAACTTAATAAATTTTAACACAAAACACATAATATATAATTAAAAACACTTTGAAAAGAGAGACATACCTATTTAAGATAAGATAACACTTGAAACTAAAAAGGGATAAGTAAATATTATAATTTACTTTTAATGTGACGTGCGAAGTTCTTAAAATTTATTTAATATTTTTTAAAGATTGTGAAATCTCATCATGTCCAATATTTCAAAAACAACTAAATAATGATTTTTCAATGATTTAACATCAATATGAGGTCATTTTCTATGGTTTTGATCATTCCACGCATGTTTAGTGTTTAAAAACACTAAAAATGTTTTATGACCATAATGGGAAACTGCCTTTCAGAATGGAATATTGTTGATTTATACAATTCAAAATTAAATATATAGTGGTTTTCTTATTATTTAACATCTATACGAGGTCATTTTATATGGTTTTAATTATTCCATGCCCATTTTAGTGTTTTAAAACACTAAAACACTAAAACAAATTTATATCCATAATGGAAAAACCATCATTTGAAATGAAGTTATATTGATTCATATATATCAAAATTAAATCTATAGTGGTTTTAACCTAATTTCATGACAATATAACATCATTTGGTTAGTTTTAACCACTCCACGCATGGTTTAGAGTTTTAAAACACTAAAAACATATTTATTTCCATAATGGTAAAACCATCATGTGGAATGATGTGCCATAAGTTTCTACATTTCCAAATTAAATCTATAGTTTTTGGACCTTGATTTTAGGATAATCCGATTTTGTTTTCCTGGTTTTTATCATTACACCTACGTTTTAGAGTTATAAAACACTAAAAACACAATTATGACCATAACGAGTAAACTGTGATTTGGAATGATATGTTATTAGTTACTACATTTCAAAATAAAATCTACGGTGGCTTCCCTATAATTTTAAGACAATCCATAGTTCTTTGTCTGGTTTTATGATTCCATGCATGTTTTAGTATTTTAAAACAATAAAAATTTGTTTGCTGCCATAATAGAAAAAAATCATTTGGAATGACATTCCATCAGTTCCTACATTTCAAAATTAAATCTATAGTGGTTTCCCCTTAATTTTAGGGAAATCCAACATTGTTTTCCTGGGTTTGACCCTCAGACACTTGTTTTTAAAATGACATTGTCAGTAACTACATTTCAAAATTAAATCTATAGTTGTTTGCCTATTATTTTAAGATAATATTGAGTTATTTTCAGGGTTTTGAAAATTCCATGCAAATTTTAGGGTTTTAAAACACTAAAATTGTTTTTTACAGCCACAAAATGAAAACTGTCATTCGGAATGACATGTCGTTAGTTCCTATATATAAAAAATAAATCTATGGTGTTTTCCCATTATTTGAGGACAATATGAAATTATTTTCATGGTTTTTATTGTTCCATTCTCATTTTAGTGTTTTAAAACAGTAAAAACACCTTCATGACCATAACGGGAAAGTCGTAATTGGAAATGATGTGTCGTTGGTTCCTATATTTAAAAATTAAATCTATAATCGTTTTCTTCTGATTCTAGGATGACCTGACATTTTTTGTCTAGATTCGACCGTTCCATGACATTTTAGTGTTTTAAAACAATAAAAACATGTTTACGACCATAACGAGAAAAACATAATTTGGAATAACATTCTCTCAGTTCTGACATTTCAAAAATTAAATCTATGATGGTTTTAACCAGATTTTAGGACAATATGACATCTATTTTTTGACCCTTTCACACACATTTTAGTGTTTTAAAACACAATAATCATGTTTATGACCATCATGGGAAATCCTTAATTTGGAATGATGTGTTGTCGATTCATACATTTGAAAATTAAATTTATGGTCATTTTCCTATGACTTTAGAAAAATCGGATTTTCTTTTGTTGGGTTTGATCCTTCCATGCACATTTTAGTGCTTTAAAAAATTAAAGATGTGTTTATGGACATAACAGTCAAAAATACATTTTTAATTACGTGCCATGAGTTCCTACATTTTAAAATTAAATATATAGTCATTTTCCCATTATTTTTGGGAAATTTGACATCTTTTTCTTGGTTTTTACCCCTTTACACAAGTTTCTAAAACTTTGATATCTTTTAAAATTTCTTATTGAGTCATTCATAGCACACCACATGTTGAATGGATGTGTTGTTTTCTTGTACAAGTCACAAATAATTAAATAGTTTTTTCTCAATGATTTCACATTAATAAATGATATTTATTTTATTGTTTTGATCATTATATGTGAATTTTATTATTTTAAAACACTAAAAATGTATTTATTGGCATCACATGAAAATCATAACTCGGATTGATGTGGAGTCAATTCCTACATTTCACAATTAAATATGTGGTTTTTGTCTTATGATATCCTTTGTAACCATTAAATAATATTTTTAAATTATAATTGTATAAGAAATATGTTATTGATAAAATTAATGATTTAGAACTATTTATATTATTAGTTTAATTAATTAATAAAATGTAGATTAATTATTTTATATTATTCATTACTTGAATTTGATTGATGAAAGATAATTTTACTTTTAAACCATCATGTATTTCATGGTAAACAATCATTAAGTGATTATTTTTATAGTTTTATTGTAGTTTTTATATGTGTTGTTTTTTGGGTATTTAACAGTGGTTTTCTATTCAGTTAGCGATAGTTTTTTTAACAAAAAACAAAAAAAAAAATAACATGAAAAAACATAATATAACCATTGCTAAATTATTTTCTGTCAGTTATCAGGAACTATTTGCAAATAGATATGTCACAAACCAACCCAAGCCAGGGTTTGAGCCACAACTACCCCAAGCCCACCTCCTTATGCCAGGGGGTGGCAAGAAGCACAAAAGGCACACTAAACTCGGGAATCATTTTTCAAAAAATCTATAAAACTACACAAATCCAAATTAATGAAAAAGTGAAGAGGGACAGAAATGAAGAATGAAACACATCTATAAATATAACAATTATGCATAAAACAATAAATATAATGAAGTAAAGTAGTGTACATTGAAAAGAAAAAGGGAAAAAATACATTCCCAAACTAAAAATGTGACTAAACTTGAAAAAAATAGAAAAGAGTAATCAACTAATGGAGACCAGCTCTTGTATCTCAAGTTATGACCACTGTTTGCAGTCTAGGAACCCCGTATCCCTAAGCTCCTATTATGTCTTGATCAAATTGTTCTCTATCTTCAAAAGACATGACACATATTGGGAAAATCCCATATAGGGGTGAGTACATACATACCCATTAGAACTCCCCAAAAAGGTGAAAGGGGAGCATTAAGATATACAACTGAAGAGGGAAGTAGTAGATAGAACAAGGTTGAGTAAGAGAGTAAAACTCAATCGAACAATAGAGTGAAAGTGAACTCATCCAAATACAAGGAGCTCGACATGGTGAGAAGATGAACTTCTCGTCGATTCTTTACTACCCATAGCAAGAGAGTGAACTCATCCAACCATGAGAACCTAAACATAGAAATAATGTAGCATACCTTGCATGTCTTTGCCTCTCCTAGAATGAGAGTAACTATACCCAAGGAGTGGGAAATAAAGTAGGATATATGTATGCTCATTCAAAGAAACCCAAATAAGAGAGAAAGGAGATATCCATCTCATAGCTCAGCCCATTAATTAGAATATCTAATAGTTCCATGGTAATGCCCATATATGATTCAAAACACCTCATGTGTCTTCTCATGGAACAAAAGATAATGGGACTCAATCATCTCACCTTGATATAATTCTCCTTGGGCGACACTAACTCACCTACATGATTTTGGGTTGCATCACAAGAATGTGTCTCAGTGGGGAAAGCATCCCTATTCCTTGTGATACCAAAGCTACATCATACCATGTATCTTTATTGTTCCACATAGTCAAGTGGTTGTGTCTCAAGGTTGAGGATCAATGGCCAGTATTTCTGGAGGTTTCCTCTCTAGTGTCATCTAGGACCCATGTTGAACATGGCTAGAGGGTTCCACTTGGAATAGGTAGAGGACCCATGCCTTGCCTAATATGAGGGTGCCACTTTGAAGATCATCGAGGACCCATTCCCAAACCAACTGGATGGTTCCACTCAAAAATCATTGATGATGTACACTTCTCATCCATACATGATGGTAATCCTGGTATAATATGATATTCCAGTGCTTGATCACTACCGTCATTGAACGTTGCCTGAATAAGTTTCATTACCAAAACATATCGCATCATCTAACTAAACCTACTACAGACAGAACCATCATTTTCTACGTAGAAAAAACTATTTATAGGCCACATATAGGGAAAAATCAGAGTCTAGAAGAGGGAAATACAAGATGTAGAAAATTCATAATGAGGTACACGAAATGTATGGGGCCCACACAACTTATGACCCCACCTCATCACCTGGCCCATTACATTGACATACTCGGGCACTAAAATATGCATATGTACCCCTAGGCATTCTAATGTAATCCTAAAGTACATAGCATATATAGAAAAAAGGCCGACGAGCGCAGGATTCTTGTCACTGGTCTGAAGGGAAAAAATGTAATTTCATTGATATGGCTCCTCAAATGGCCCCTGATAACCAAACAGATTAAACAGTTGTGATCCTTGTGGAAAAGTGAACATGACCGACTATTCATTTTCCTTAATCAGACTCCTAGTGATGAATATTCATTTCATAGAATTTCACATGAATAATGTCTCTTGGTTTCCATATGTTAATCCCAAAATAAAATATATGGATCACACGATTGCGATCCTCAAGGAAAAACTCATGGGATCGACTATTCACATACCAAAATCAGACACCTGGTGAAAATTTAGTCTTTCACCGCATCATGCCGCAACAGTGCTTCGTGGGCCTGAGCCATGAGTCCAAACTAAATACCAGAAATTGGTCTTGAAACTTCTGTCTCAATTTTATTATCACGATGCCATGGACAGTTCTTCAATCGAATGTTGTATAGAGAAGCTATGTCAGATAAAATATATCACAATAATAATAATAATATTATTATTCTTATGTATATCATGAATTCGAGCAACATGAAAGAGCGATGTCGTGGGCGCCCTCAAATGATTAATGTGATTTTGGGGTACTTAGGTGCAGCAGAGTGGCTGACCAATGTCGTGTCTCAAAGGAGGAAGTGAATTTAACAACTTATTAAAGGTATTCTAAAAATAAAATAAAACAGAATAAAATAAAAACAATACTTTAAAGGATTGGGTTTTTTTTTATAGTTTATGAATATTGAAGAAGTTTGTTGGAAGAAGATTGTATATTTTTTTGTTTTTAGTTTTGAAATGAATTTCGATTAAAATGACACAATCAAGAAAATGTTTTTTTAGAAATCTATTTTAAAAGGCGTAATCGATCTAACTCTACCTCTTCATTCACTTATTAATCATTATCAATTAAATCAATATCCACTTAATTATGATCCCCTAATTTGTTATCCCTCGAACCCTACAAGAGTTAACTTAACCACAAAGATGAAATTACTTAAACCCTAGGCTAGTTTCGGAACACGCAATCGCAACACCCTGATTTGATTGTTGTTCTAAGGATAGATTATGGTCAGTGGTTAATTAGAGCACATATCCATTCTGTAAATTAGAATTAATTGTTTTTAGGGATTATATTTTAACTCTACAAATTTATCCTGTGTGGTCTTGTATTACCGATTAAGATTACGCTCTCACAATTTACACAAAATCCCGACCTCGCGTGTTTTTGTGTTAATTGTTCAATTGCTTGCTTAGTTTCTTGTAATTTAAAAACACAATTCATGGATCATATTATGTGAATTACAGTAGATCATTTATTCAAAATAATTAAATGTAGAGGGTAGAATATAGATCGATTACGAAAAGACTACTCTTCCATGGGTGGCGTAATCATCATAGAAGCGTTTTGCATGTGAAAATGTTTATAATGGGTATAACCCAATAACGCTTCTACTCAAGAATTCCAGACCAAATAGGAATATTAAGAGAAGAATAAATTTAAACAAAACATAATAAAAGAGAATAAATAAAAGAAGAACAAAGAAGTTTATTACACAAATAAAATCATTACAACATGAAGGAGAAGAAGAAGGCTTCGTCGAAGGGATCCTTGCTTCAAGATATACCCTTATTGAAATGGTTTGAGAATTGGAGTGGATCCACTTATCCTCTGCCATAAACTTCCAAAATCACATCCCCAACCCCACCAAATGAGAAAAACACCAATTTATAGAGTGGTGGGGAGGCTAGGTTCAAAGAGGTTTCAAGTGTGAATGGGGAATCTCGGCCAAATATTTTATTCCAACTTGTACCGCCAGTATGACCACCAAAACGGGTGAATTTGCCAGCCTTCCAGACGGATAAAATGTGAGGATATGGGTCCTTTATATCCTCTCCAAATGTGGGCTTAATCTAGGCCCATATGAAGGAGTTATGGCCGAAATACAGAAGCTTCTTCATTCTGGCGAGTCCAGCCCAACTTTGACTTCATGACCCATTTTCAACACCAAATGTACTATTTAGCTCTAGTGTCCTGAATAAAGTTTGTATATAAGGAAGTTAGGAACACCTTTACAAAATTTCAAATTCCAATAATAAATATAAAAATATGTATCTTCGAAATACTACAGTGAACTATAATGGGTAAAACTGGAATTTCATCAAATATTCAAATGAATGATCTAATCCAAAATACTTTATAATTAAACATATTTAACACGATGTGAGGAAATTATATCATTTATTATCAATAAAATATTCAATAAAATAGTGTTTTATCAACTTCCCCACACTTACCCTTTTTCACTCCTGAGCAAAACCTCATATCAAGTAAACATTAATATCAAATCAAAACCAATTTTAAAACACATATCCTTGAGATCAAACAATTACACACCAAGAAACAAAAGATATCATGCCTCATAAAAAACCATTATTTAAAGTTCTTAATTTATATCATTCAATATATTTCCACTTTATTTATCCTCCCATGCACAAAACACTTACCTCGCTCGAATTTTCTCTCATCACTCAAATATCAATTTTTTTGCCATGTCTTTCTCATCCAAACTCATACAAGGGTCACCATAGGCTTGATAAATTCCTACATCGCTACCCGATGTGAGTCAAGGACATATGTTTAGCATGAGGACTTTTTAGGGTTGTTATGTGGCTTTCGGTTGTAGGATTAAGATGTAAAAAACTCTGAGGCTGAACAAGGAGGGCTTGACTCTTTTTTTTGAAGCAAAATTGCATTAATCTAATTTTCACTTAAATATGGTCTTCTCCTCAATCCCCATAGTATCAATTCAGCTACATCATCATGAAAAGTCATGAAAATTTTACACCATTCATCATTTCAGCATAAAAAATGTCAATCTTCTCAAACATGATTTTCTTGAAAGCTCCAAATGGGCACAACTTTCCACCTCAATTAGAAGCTCCAGAAAAGGCACAGCTTCACTTATCATGAAAGCTCCAGAAAAGGAAAAACTTTCAATATAATGACTTTCTTCAGCAGAAAACACATCTCTTAAGAATTTAATTTTCCACCCAAAGTATCACAGAATGTGGTGGCACAACACAAGATAGATTCCCCCACACTTAAGCTCAACTAGATAATGCAATTTCACTTCAAGAGTTGGTTGGATAGGGAAAATTGGCTTGTAATGTGGCTAACCTAACAAGATTTTCATGGATTCTAAGGGCTACAAGGATTAAATATTCAAGGTAGGCCATTATAAAAAAGTATTATTTGAAATAGGGGATTTAATACCAAACAAATGCCTCAATCATTTAAACATAAGTACCTCAAACAATCAAGTTTTGACAGGAATAGATCAAATTCTGGTTAAATCAAGCATGGTTTAGTTATCTCAAGAATTGAGGTGAATGTAAAGAATATGAAAATAATGGTTCAAAACCCTCATAGGAAAGTGATTTCAAATATAAAGAGAGTGAGATGTAGCATGGGATTCAAAATTCAGTGTACTTTTCATGAAATTACTAAATATTTAAACGTGAAACAAAGTCATTTCAGCATTCATTTAAGATCGGTTTCATGGGATAAATTGTTTCACTCATTGATATGGATTTCAAAATTGGGATGAGAATCATTTTAGCTCAAAAATTTCAAAAACACAAAGAAATTTGAAAAAATAAACACACAAAATTTGAAAAAACACACAATTTTTTGTTTGTTTTTTTAAATAGGGAAAAAATTGAAATTACTAAACTAAAATGTTCCCTCCCCCAAACTTAAAATATTGAATTGTCCTCAATGTGAACCTATGAGATTATATATTCACATGAAATACATAATTTTAAATAGGAAAAATAATATAAAAGTGAAAGGGTTAGGAATAGCCTGATGTGATCAAGTGATAATGGGGCCATGTAGTGTAATAAAATCCGCTACATCAGTAGGAAGTCCCTCAATGTATCTCTTCAAACGTTGCTCATTGACTATAAAGATCCTTCCAGTGTCCTCTTGTGTGATCTCCACTGCACCATAAGGAAAACAATTAGTCACAATATAAGTACCTAACCATCTGGAATGCAACTTACCAGGCATCAGCTTGAGTCATGAACTATAGAGAATGACTTTCTCTCCAACATGAAACTCCCTTTTTTGGATCATTTTTTCATGAGCTTATTTTGATCTTTCCTTGTAGAGCCTTGAGTTCTCATATGATGAAAATCGAATATCCTCAATCTCTTGAATTTGCAACTTCCTTTGAATTCCACCTTGGGCCAAATCCATGTTGCATTTCTTTATAGCCAAATATGCCCGATGCTCGACTTCCACTGGGAGATGCCATTCTTTCCTAAAAAGAATCCTAAATGGTGAAATACCAATGGGTGTCTTGTATTCTGCCTATAAGACCACAATGCATAATCCAAGCGCTTGCTCCAATCCTTCCTATTTGGCTCCACGGTTTTCTCCAATATTTGTTTCAACTCACGATTTGAAACCTTAGCCTGACCATTTGTTTGGGGGTGGTATGGTGTTGATGTTTTGTGTGTCACCCCATACTTTCGAAGGAGGGAAGACAAATTCCTATTGCAAAAGTGTGTCCCTTGGTCAATGATGATGGCCTTCGGTACTCCAAACCTGCAGAAAATTTGAGTCTTGACAAAATCCACTACAACATGAGAATCGTCAGTCCCGGTGGCCTTGGCCTCCACCCATTTACTCACATAATCAACATCAACCAAAATATACAAAAATCCAAATGAACTAGGAAAATGACCCACAATGTCGATGCCCCATACATCAAAAATCTCACAGAATAGTATGGGTTGTTGGGGCATCTCATGTCTCCTAGAAATATTCCCAGTGTGTTGGCAATGAGAGCATGACTTACAAAACACATGGGCATCATGGAACAAGCTAGGCCAATATAATCTAGAGTCTAAAACCTTCCTAGCTATCCGTTGGGGTCCAAAGTGTCCACCACAAGCAAGTTTATGACAAAAATGCAAAACAGACTCAAACTCATGATCGGGAACACACCTCCTAATGACTTGGTCACTACACATGTGCCAGAGGTAAGGATCATCCCACATATAACACCTAGACTCACTTTTTAATTTTTGGACTTGATGCTTCTTCAAATTTGCTTGTATTTCAGAGGAAAAAAATGTAATTAACTAAATCAGCATACTAAGGATGCGTACCTGAGATGGTATAGAGATGCTCATCGGGGAAAGTGTCTCGAAGTGGTACCTAGTCCAAGGTGTCATCCTCTAGTGTGTGAGTAAGACTACTCATGTGGTCTACCAACAAACTCCCTGATCACTTCTTTTCCTTTATCTCAATATCAAATTCCTGAAGAAGGAGCATCCAATGGATAAGTCGTGGCTTTGCATCTGGCTTCATTAGGAGGTACCTCAAAGCTGCATGGTCAGAAAAAACAACTACTTTAGAGCCCAATAAATATGAATGGAATTTATCTAAAGAAAATATGACAGCAAGAAACTCCTTTTCTATGGTTGTGTAATTTGATTGGGCTGAATCCAGTGTCCTTGATGCATAGGCGATCACATGTGAACGTCCCTCCACCCTCTGAGATAAGACCGCTCCAACCGCGAAGTTGGAGGCATCACACATAAGCTCAAAAGGAATCTCCCACCGTGGGGGCTGTATGATAAGTAGAGTGTTCAGGCACTTATTTATCTCATCAAAGGAAGTCCTACAAGAATCATCAAACACAAAATCAGAATCTTTTTGAAGTAATCGTGGCATAGGAAGAGCGATCTTACTAAAATCTTTGATGAAGCGCCGATAAAATCCTGCATGCCCTAGGAATGATCTAACATCACGCACACATGAAGGATAGGGTAAGGATGAAATAATGTCTACCTTATATCTATCAACCTATATCCCATGTTTTGAAACTACATGCCCTAAGACAATGCCATGCTCTACCATAAAATGACACTTTTCAATGTTCAGGACCAGATTCTTCTCAATACAACGGTTCAACACCATTCACAAACTACTTAGACATTCATCAAATGAAGACCCATACACTGTAAAATCATCCATAAATACCTCCATGAAAGTCTCAATAAAATCAGAAAAAATACTCACCATGCATCTCTGGAAGGTACCTGGGGAATTGCAAAGTCCAAATGGCATCCTTCGGTAAGAAAAGGTACCGAATGGGTAGGCGAATTTCATCTTCTCCTGGTCCTCCGGAGCTATAGGAACCTAAAAATATCCAGAAAATCCATCCAAGAAACAATAGTGTGTCTTCCCAGCTAGTCTCTCAAGCATCTGATCAATAAACGGGAGGGGGAAATGATCCTTCTGAGTGGAATGATTTAGTTTCCTATAATCAATGCACACACACCAACTGTTTTGCACCCTCATTTAAACTAACCCATCTTTCTCATTTTTAACAACAGTAACACCACCCTTCTTAGGCACAACCTGAATTGGACTTACCCACTCAGAATCTGAAATGGGAAAGATTATACCTACCTCAATAAATTTCTGAACTTCTTTTTTAACAACTTCCAGGAGGGTGGGATTGAGTCTTCTTTGTGGCTGTCTCACCAGTTTAGCCCAATACTCCAAGAGAATCCTATGCATACAAATGGAGGGGCTAATACCTGATATGTCAGCCAAGGTCCACCCAATTGCCCTGATGTTATCCCTTAAAATATTCAAAATATTTTCTTCATGTTCAAAGAGAAGATTTTTAGCAATGATAACAGGTAATCTCTCACCACTCAACAAGTATGAGTATTTCAGATTTGGTGGCAATGGATTGAGTTCTAATGAAGGAGGGTGTAGTATGGATGGAGACATTAAAGGAACCGAAATATGTTCACAAAGAGCATCAGTATCAGAATATACATCATCAAAATCAGAGAATAAAACATCAAATACATCAGCATACTCTATAGACATGTCATAATCAGAGTTCACATGATCAAAATCAGAATATGATTCCATTTCAAAATCAGATCTTAGAGAGTCTTGTTCCTTAAAAACGGGAGTAGAAGTACTCTTAGACATCAAACTAGAACCAATAATAATAATCTCCCTAAGCATAGGACAATCCAATTCCATGGTGTTTTTACTTGGTGGTTCAAAATGGGAGATAACAAAAGTAGAATGGTCCTATGAGGGGTACTTCATTGAATCCATAACATTAAATATCACAACTTCATCTCCAAATTCCATGGAAAGTGTACCCTCATTGACATTTATGATAATTTTTGCAGTTTTGAGGAAGTTACTACCTAAGATAATGGGGGCATGAGAACTTACCTGATCATCCTCCATGTTAAGAACATATAAATCCGCTGGAAAGATCATGTCTCTTACCCGGACAAGTACATCCTCAAGAACTCCCGCTGGATATGCTGTATCTCTATTCGCCAACTGCACTACTACTCTCGTCGGCTTCAACTCACCGACCTGTAAAGAAGAGAATATAGAGTGAGGCATGACATTTATTGAATCTCCTAAGTCACAAAGTGCATCAGAGAAGTGAAACTCCCCTATGGTACATGGGATGGTGAATGTCCCTGGATCCTTTCACTTTGTCGGAATTTCTAGAGTTGGTGTAATGAGTGCTGAAAAATTCCTTCCACGATTGATCCTCTCATTTCCCTTGAGCCCTCTTCGATTGGTGCGGAGTTCTTTTAATAATTTTGAATACCTTGAAATTTTCTTAATGGCTTCAAGTAGAGGAATGTTGATCTCCACATTCTTGAATGTGTCCAAAACCTCATTTTTCATTGCTTCTTCAGCCATCTTCTTGGTTTGAACAACCCTGTTTGTTAAAGGAAGGGGTTTAGGAGGAAAATCATCAATCTGTTTCTTACCTTTATCTTTCTCCTTGGATTACTCATTAGTTGGTATGGAATGTGGCTTCTCTGGAGTTGAGGTGAATCCCAGTGGAATGGTAGGTACAGATGTATCATTCATTTGCTTCCCACTTCTCAATGTGATTGCACTAACATTCCCCTTTGGATTTGGAGTGGGTTGGGAAGGTAGATTTCTAGAATTCTTACATACAAGTTCATGGAGGGTGGTGGCAATCTGGCTCATTTGAGTCTTCAACTCCCTCAACTCCGAACCTTGACTCTTCAGTTCATTCTGTTGATTAAGAACAATTTGCTTCAAAAGATCACCAGTGTTAGAATCTACCTTAGGTGGGGGATTCCCTTGTTGTTGGCTTGTTGATATTTGAGCTTCAAATCTCCTTTGGGGTTTTGGGAAACCCTGCTAGTAAGGCAGAGGCTACTGGAAGTTTTGTTGAAAAGGGGGCCTTTGTTGTTGTCCAGATCCATACCTCATGTCGGATTGATCCTTCCACCCTAGGTTGTATGTTGGAGAAAATGAATCAAACTTCTTTTGGGGATATGGTAGTTTTTGCTGCTGAAATGGTCTCCCAGGGAATACTGCTGCACAATCCTCTGTCTCTTGTAGTTGTGGGTAACATTCAGTTTGATGGCTTGTCTCAGTTCAAATTCCATAAGGCCTTGATGGAATGGGTTGGTATGTCTTTTGAGCCAAAGAAATATGCCTCACCATAGTGGTCAATTCTTCCAACTTTGTATCAATCAAATGAATTTCAAGAGAAGAAGGACTTACCTGATGTACTCCCCTGACATGTGGTGTACCTTTGTCGCCAAATCGTTGGGAGTTTTGGGCCATTGTGTCGATCAATGCTCGTGCAGCTACTGGAGTCTTGTCCACCAATGCTCCTCCACCTGCAGCATCCACCATGCTTCTCTCCATAGGTGTGAGTCCTTCATAAAAGTACTGAATGAGTAATTGCTCACTGATTTGGTGATGTGGGCAGCTTGCACACAACTTCTTGAATTGCTCCCAATACTCATACATTGACTCCCCTTGTGCTTTCTTGATCCCCAATATCTCCTTTCGAATGGATGTGGTCCTTGATGCTGGAAAAAATCTTTGCAAGAAAAGACGTTTCAAATCATTCCAACATGTTACATCTTCAGGTTGCAAATAATACATCCAATCTTTTGTAGCTGAATCAAGTGAGAATGAGAATGCTCTTAATTTGATTTGATCTTCAGAAACATTTCTTGGATTTAAAGTTGAGAAAACCACATTAAATTATTTAAGGTGTTTGTTGGGATCCTGACCAGATAATCCATGAAGCTTAGGAAGAAGGTGAATTAATCCAGATTTTAACTCAAAGTCTGATTCGAGATTCGGGTATGCAATACAATTCGTTTGATAGTTAATATCAGGTGCATCCGATCCTTGAATGGTTTTATTATGTTCATTTCCATTATTTCCAGCCATTGGTTCTTCTTTTATGTTTGAATTTGAAGAACTTCCAATTCCAATGTTTCTAGAAGATAGGAATTCACTAAGTGGTTGAATATTGAAACTTCTCGTAGACTGAGAGTGTTTGATTCGAGCCCTAAGTCTACGTTCAATCTCAGGGTAAAGATCTAAGAGTTCTTTGGGATTAGTTCATGTCATAAATCAATGAAAGATGAAAAGAAGTAAAGTGGACCATAGTAAAATAAAAATTAGAAGTTTGAGTTTATGGTCCAAAAAGAAGTAGAAGAAAATAAAATGATAAGAAGAAGAATCAGATTGGGTAAAGAAGGAAGAAAGAAGAGAGGAAGAGAATAAAATGTAAAATAAAATAAATACCTCTAATTGGTTGAAATAATTACTTGCCTCCCCGGAAATGGTTCCAATTTTAAAGAGCGCTGTTGTGGGCTCCCTCAATTGATTAATGTGATTTTGGGGTACTTAGGTGCAGCAGAGTGGCTGAACAAGGTCGTCTCTCAAAGGAGGAAGTGAATTTAACAAATTATTAGAGGTATTCTAAAAATAAAATAAAAGAGAATGAAATAAAACACTACTTTATAGGATTGGGTTTTTTTATAGTTTATGAATCTAGAAGATGTTTTCTGGAAGAAGATTGTATATTTTTTTTTGTTTTTAGTTTTGAAATGAATATCGATTAAAATGACACAATCAAGAAGATGTTTTTTTAGAAATCTATTTTAAAAGGCGTAATCAATCAAAATATACCTCTTCATTCAATTATTAATCATTATCATTTAAATAAATATCCACTTAATTATGATCCCCTAATTTTATATCCCTCGAACCCTACGAGAGTTAACTTAACCACAAAGATGAAATTACTTAAACCCTAGGCTAGCTTCAGAACACGCAATCGCAGCACCATGCTTTGATTGTTGTTATAAGGATAGATTATGGTCAGTGGTAAATTATAGCACATATCCATTCTAAAAATGAGGATTAATTATGTTTAGGGATTATATTTGAACTCTATAAATTTATCCCGTGTGGTCTTGTATTACAGATTAAGATTACGCTCTCACAATTTACACAAAATCCCGACCTCGCGTGTTTTTGTGTTAATTATACAATTTCTTGCTTAGTTTCATGTAATTTAAAAACAAAATTCATGGATCATATTATGTGAATTACAGTATCTCATTTATTCAAAATAATTAAATGAAGAGGGTAGAAGATAGATCGATTAGTAA
Source organism: Viscum album (assembly GCA_963277665.1). NCBI lineage: Eukaryota > Viridiplantae > Streptophyta > Magnoliopsida > Santalales > Viscaceae > Viscum > Viscum album. The sequence continues at coordinate 1,495,845,837 of OY728159.1, forward strand.
AGACTACTTTTCCATGGGTGGCGTAATCATCATAGAAGCGTTTTGCATGTGCAAAGGTTTATAATGGGTATAACCCAATAACGCTTCTACTCAAGAATTCCAGCCCAAAGAGGAAGATTAAGAGAAGAATAAATTTAAACAAAACAGAAGAAAATAGAAGAAATAAAAGAAGAACAAAGAAGTTTATTACACAAACAAAATCATTACAACATGATGGAGAAGAAGAAGGCTTCGTCGAAGGGATCCTTGCTTCAAGAGCTACCCTTATTGAAATGGTTGGAGAATTGGAGTGGATCCACTTCTCCTATGACCTAAACTTCCCAAAGCACGTCCCCAACCCCAAAAAATGATAAAAACACCAATTTATAGAGTGGTGGGGAGGCTAGGTTCAAAGTGGTTTCAAGTGTGAATGGGGAATCTCGGCCAAATATTTTATTACAATTTGCACTGCCCATTTGACCACACAAACGTGTGAATTGGCTGGCCTTCCAGAAGGATAAAATTTTCGGATATCGTTCCTCTATCTTATCTCCAAATTGGGTCTTAATAAAGGACCATATGAAGGAGTTATGGCCGAAATACAGAAGCTTCTTTATTCTAGAGAGTCCAGCCCAACTTTGAATTCATGGCCCATTTTGAACAACCAAATGGACTCTCTAGCTCTAGTGTCCTGAATAAAGGTTGTATATAATTCAGTTAGGAACATTGTTACAAAATTTCAAATTCAAATAATAAATATAAAAACATGTATATTCGAAATACTATAGTGAACTATAAAGGGTAAAACTGGAATTTTCATCAAATATTCAAATGAATGATCTAATCCCAAATAATTTCTAATTAAACATATTTAACACAATGTGAGGAAATTATATCATTTATTATCAATAAAATATTCAATAAAATAGTGTTTTATCACCACAATACTGAATTAAGTATCCAATAATGGTCTTGAAATGACCGTATCTAGGCCAAGGTCATGCTTCCGCAGATGGTACGTCAAACAGACACAATACGGATGACTTATGATGAAAACCACATTTTCATAATAATAATGATATTAATAGTAAATTTAATAATAATATTATTTTAATAATAATAATTACATAAAAGAGAAGAGGGAATCCGTCATGGATCCCCTCTTCCCTCTACTTGTGTAGCGTGTGGGCACCCCGTACCCCCTTGATTTATGTGTTTTTTATTCATTTTTTTGTTTTTATTTTATTCTTTATATCTCTCTTATCTCTCTCCTTCCACAATAATTTTTTTTATTCTAAAAAACCTAATATCACCATCTCCCTCCCCATGCCGCCCCCTGTAAACCTAAACTGAAGCCCCCCAAATGCACTCCACCATTGATGGTGCCTCCTATAAAAATGATATATACACCTATAGATCCTGAATCTACACCCATAGATCCTGGATATACACTCATTATCTCCCAAATTCCACCTCCGTCTATGTTTTCTAACCACCTTCGGATTTTCCTGCTGCCTTTATCTATCGACTATGTCATGTTTCTCCATCCCAACAACCACAGGCTCACCGTGCCACCTTGCTCTGATCCGTCTCCCTCATACCACCATACTACTGCTGCCCACCTTGTCCAAACTGGCTTTCGATGTCTCTTCCGTCGAACCACAAAGAAAAAAGATCTATTCTAGGTCGGTATTCATCAATGTTGCAGCTTGATCCCAAGATTGGTGCAGGAATAAACTACTGCACAAAATATTAAATGCGCAACAAATTTGTTTTCTAGGATCATGAGTCAAAGAAGGAATCACATGTGTAGAATAGGAAGAAATGTTTACTAAATTCAAACCTAGATTTATTGATGGTTGTGTTAGTTTTTCCATCATCATTCAGAATCAAGAATGAGAGGAATTGAAAAATAAATATTTATAATACTTCACAATTTTCAATTTCAATGTGAATAAAAAATAAATTGATGAAACCAATTGTGTTTTGAAACTCAAATTAATTTATGAAAACAAATTTAATTCTCATTCATCCTAGAAATTCAATCGAGGATAAGAAATCCACATAGAGAAGTGATACCTGGTTTTTTGATTCGTTCTTCATCGAGGAATGAATCTACCAATTATTGAAGAAATTCATTGTGATTGTTGTATTCTGATATGCTCTGATCTATAATGTTGTCTCGATCTTCCAATGTTCTACCGTCGATCTTCTAATAGAGGAGGAAGATAGCTCTTGGAAAAACATTCCCAAGATTATGAAATTAACTCTAAGTAGTTTTACCTGATGATATATTTATAAAATTTTATTTTACGTTAAACAATTTAATTAATTAAATTAATTAAATAATTTAACTCTCTGAATGTATCTTGAATGAGCGAGGGATCCAAATGCCCCACACCGACCCATTTTAGGTAACAACTAAGGAAAAAACTGCATTACGTACTCAATAGTGGTCTCATATTTCCAATATAAGTCCCCGCTAATGAGTTATTTGGATTATCATTAAAAATAAAATAATTTTATTTAATTATTTTATTTACGGTTATGTCTTCGGTGAATTTTTCTACAAATGACATGAGCCAATAAAAGTTATGTCACACATAGGGTAAATTCCATGTTACAGACTCAACCATACCCTCATATTTATAATTTAAGCTTTGGTTTAGAATATATTACATTATTTTTGAAAAACTACATGCACGCATTAAAAATATATTTAATATTTTATAAAATTAATTCCAAGAACTCTAGGCCTCAGAATTGTGTTCCCTCTCTGTGCCTTGATCCAAAAAGTTTCTTAGGAATATTCGTAAGTCTTATATTGGAAAAAATAGTATCTACATTATTCCCTTCTTCAACTTTTTTCATCCCTGAAAAGCCCAAATAAGGAGAAATTTGGGGATACTAGGCCCCCAAATATATTTTCTATACATCTTCCCTACTATAGGATGTACAACCAAAGGAAGAGTGTAAAAATCCCTCATCACCTCCTCTCATAACATGACCGAAATTACCTTCCATCATTGAAAAAGGGTTACATGATTCTATTCTTTATAAAATACATCTAGTGGATATCCTAAGGATATCTGGTCACACAAGATATCATATTCGATATCCCCCAAAAGGTAGTTACTCCACATAGTAAGGGTGAAGGCTACCATAGCAAGCTCTAGATCCCGAGTTGGGTAGTTCTGTTCAAGGGGTGTCAACTACCATGACTCGTATGCAGAAAAATCTTGTCACTGCATCAAGGATGATGTTGACAATGCATGTGTACCAACGAATAAAGATGGTTATTAGACTCATCCAACCACGAGAAGCTAGACACGGAAAGCACATGGAATACCCCACACATGTTTACCTCTCTTCAAATGAGAGTAAACCCACCCTAGAAACTCCTCCACACTTAGTAGTGGCATACTAAGAATAAAGGTTCAAGTAGAATAACACCACTAGAAATTCTAGGACCAGCTTCGACACTCCATTGCACAACCTCACCCTAAATTCACAAGTCAGAGGTAATCATCCACCACACCTCGATACTATCTGCTTTGGGTGGTACTGAATCACCCTCATAGTTTTTCTCACGTCATATATATATTTATCGGTGGGGGAATAACCCCTATTCCTTGTTCCTTCAATTCTACATCGAACGACATTAAAATAGGGTAATAATGATGCCCTGCGTCACCCTGATTGAACCTAGATCAAGAAACAAAAAGAAAAGAGTACCTCAAAATAGTTTCTACAAATTTATACAGAAAATGGTAGGAAACACACTAAGCATACCTCTTTATCGTTTAATATGGTGTCATAATCCTCCAAAGCCTGCAGCTGCCCGTGGCCCCGACCCCTAGCCCCTTCAGCTTGAGATGGGACACCTGGTGGTGGTGGTATAAGGATCTCATACTGGCATCCACCACCCATATATCCTCCTACCCCCTGCTAGCTCCGCCTCCCTATGGACCACCTTATCACCACCTGGGAGATCCCTGATCAGGGCACTGTCTCTACCATGGTGGTCCATTAGCTATCTCCTTGTTCTCCTCAGCACATCATGTCGGGAAATTGTGTACCATGTGACCTCTCCCATCACAGGTGTAACATTTCCCCACTCTAGGCTGTCCTGGTCCCCTGTGTGGTCCTTATGCCACTAGACCACATGCCTGAGTCTGATCATGGGAATATCTTCTACATCGAGGCCCTGTCAATTAACATCTTCTAGCTGTAGTATATGTCTCATATATATAGAATACACTACTAGATCCATATATCTAGTGTCCCTATGGAAGAAAGATCTCTATCACCAGTGCTTGATCCAGCACCCCAACATAGGTGGGGATGCACAGGGTAGCAATGCTAGAAAAAATATATCTACAAAGTCCCAAATCAAACTTCCATCCTTCGATGTAGCCTTCGCTGATCATGTCAAGAGAGTATTGTGTAAGGCATATGAACCTTGATGTGTACCAAACCATTGTCTTCCATCCCCATTGAAGCTCCAAATTCTCATGGATCCGAACAGAATGTAATAAGAAGGGGTAATACTCTTAATGAAAGAGCTACTAGAAGTCATTCCACAAGAGTGTTGAATCGTCATGCATTTGCGTAACTAAACTCCAACAGTTCCCTACTTCTACATGTAAAATATTGGTTTCTAGTGAAACCATATGATCTGTTGGTGTCTGGATAAGAGTGAAAATATAGATTACTGACTCCATCCAATCCTTTACTGGTTGAGGATTTGTCTCACCGCGAAACCTTAACTGTCTATTACACTAGAACTCATGGAGTGCGCTCAAACTATTCACATCCTTATCATACTCCATTGGGAAAATATTATGCACAATAGGTGGAGGTGAATCTACCTTCCCACCTAGAAGAAAGGGATTGTAAGATGGACCCTGAAATGTGGCCTCATCGCTCATAGGGTCGTCATGATGAACCAGAGATGGTATCCTGGATGGCTGTCAACGTGGAGGCAACCTGAAAGTTATCAAGGAGTACCATGGTAAGATGCACATATACATATATATAAAAACAAATGGAGAGACGACTCAAAAAGGATAATCAAACACTCAATCCTATAGGATGCATGTACCATTGATCCCTACAACAAATGTGTCAGCATGTGGAGTTGACAAACAGGTAGTCATGGTCCTGGTTAAGGGCTATGTCAGCTGCAACACCATCACTGGACTCCCTAGCCCAAGAGGCACAATCAAGAAACATCGACACTATTGAAAAAAATCCAGGATTTGTTTTTGGGAGACATCCTAACAATGTCCCAAGGGTCGAACCACCTTTGAAACAAATCAGTTACGACCTGAAACTAGCTAGGGCTTGAGCCAAAACTACCCAAGCCTGCCTCTATAGGCCAGGGGGTGTAAACTAGTTCCAAAGGGACCCGAAACCCTGGGAGTCCTTTTCCTAAAAACCTATACACATGAGCACAACCAACCTAATGAAAAAGTGTAGAGGGAAATAAATAAAGAATAAAAAACTACTATAAATATACCAAGTATGCATGAACCACTAAACAGAGTGAAGTACAATAGTGTATACTAAAATAAAAAAGGGAAAAAATACACAACCAAACCAAAAATATGTACCAACCTGAAAAAATGGAAAATAGTAAATAGATGAGAGAGAGCATCTTTTATATCCCAAGCTACAACCACTATACATGGTCCCAGCACCCCGTCTCCCAAAGATCCTCTAAAGTCATGATCGAGTTGTCCGTCATCTGAAAAATACATGACACGTGTTAGGAAAATCCCATGCATGGGTGAGTATATACATACCCAGTAGAACACTACGAAAAGATAAAGGGGGGTCATTAAAAGATACAGATGAATATGAAATCAGTAGATAGAACAAGGTAAAGTAAGAGAGTAAAACTCAACCCAATAAGAGAGTGAAAGTGAACTCATCCAAATACAATGAGTTTGACATGATGATAAGATTAAATTATCATAGAGTTTTCACTAACTATTGATGGAGAGTGGAATAATCAGACCATGAGAATCTAAACATAGAAAGAACATGGAATACCCCACATGTATTTGCCTCTCTTGGAAGGAGAGTAACTATACCCAAGGAGGGGGTGCTGAAGTAGGATATATGTATGCTCAGTCAAAGAAACCAAAACGATAGAGTAAGGGGACCTCCATCTCACAGATCATCCCAAGAATTTGATTAGCCAACCATTCCAAGGTAAATTCCATCTATTATTCCCAACATAACATGCATCTACCCATGGAACATAAGTCAAAGGGATACAATCACCACACTTTGATACTATCTACTTTGGGAAGCACTGAATCAGATGAATGGTTTTAGTGCACATCACAAGAACACGTCTCGGTGGGGAAGGAGTCCATATTCCTTATGATTACAAAGCTATATAAAATAATGTCTCGTAACTATTATTTATAGTTGAGAGGTCATGTATCATGGTTGATGACCCATGCCCAGCCTGGCTAGAGGGTGCCACTCTAGCGTCATAGAGGACCCATGCCCAGCCTGACTAGAGGCTTCCACTCTAGTGTCATCGAGTACCAATTCCCAACCTAACTAGAGGGTTCCCCTTAGAATAGGTTGAGGTCCCATTCCCTTCCTAGTAGGAGGGTTCCACTCTGAAGATCATTGGGGACCCATGCCCAGATCGGCTAGAGGGTTCCACTTGGAAAGAATCATGGAACTACATTGCTCATCTCGGCAGGACGTTAATCCTGGGATACTCTGATATTCTATTACCTGATCACTACCATCTTCAAATTTCTCCTAAATAAGCATCACACCTAGAACATATTACAGCATATCTTGGAAGATTCTAAAGAGGTATCCATCAAATTATATATGAAAAAACAATCAGGATAGGCTACTCAGAGGCCAAAATATGAGTCTAAAAGAAAGACATATAAGACGTAGAAGATTCATAATGAGGTACACAATGTGTACGAAGCCCACATGATGTGTGACCCCACCTCATAACCTGGACATGTACCTAGACATACTAAGGTACTAAACTATGAACATATACCCCATGCATGCCTATGTACTCCCAAAGTACATGGAATATATGGCCAAAAGGATGATGAACGTATGATGCTCGTCATTGGTCAAAATATAAAAAAATTAATTTCACTAACATGCCTCCTCATACAGCCCCAGATAACTAAATGAATCACACCATTTCAATCCTTGCGTAAAAGCACACATAATTGAATATTCATTTTCCCGAATTGGACATTCGGTGAAAAAGATGCATTTCACAGCATTGTGCATAAATAGTGCCTCATGGGGTCCACGTCTCGATCCTGAAATAAAATATATGGATCGTAAAATTGTTATTGTAGAACCCTATACCAACATGAGAGGGGTGGGGGTGAATCCGGGCATAAACTTTTTCTCTTCTTTGTTGGATCTTTTATTCACGTTGGTAGAAACTTGTTTAAACCAATATGAGAGATATGTGTAGTAATTAAAACATTCACGTGCAGAAGGACAACACAAATTTTTTTAATTTGTTCACCACTAAGGGATACATCCAAGGAGCATAAGATGACAGGTTTTCGGTCAGACAAATTCCACTAATCTTTACTAGCTGTGGATTATAAAGGGTCGGGCACAATCACTAGGTCCCAGGCACACTACCTTTGAAAAGGTTCAGGGATATCCCATTACTTCCCTCAGATCACTTCTCTTGACTCCCCCTGTCTCACTGCCTTGGGAGAGGTCTCACTCAGTTTATCGATTTGAAGGTCGCTTCAACAAATATACATGAAATTATTTGTCTCTATTTATCACGAGACACTACTTGCATTGAAATCCTGAATTGCTGCACTTTTATATTCAGTTTTTGCCTTTATATTGTTTTCGTTTCTGCCAACTGTCCCTGATTCTATCGATTTTATCTGATCTGTGTACCACGCCTGTTCTACATACTGCACCTATTCCGTGAACCGCTCCTCCTCATACCATTCCTGCCCCACGTACCATGCCTGCTCCGCGTACCATGCCTGCTCCACCTACTGTGCCTTCTCCACCTAACATGCTTGATTTTCACACCATGCCTGCTCCGCATACTGCATCTACTTCGCATACAGTGCCTAATCCGTGTACAATGCCTGCTCCAGGTATCACCTTTGCGTACCACCTCTGCATACCGCCTTCATGTACTTCCTGCACCCTGTACCACCACCAAGCCTACTCCGCATACTGCACTTACTCCACGTACTGCACCTGCTTTATGTACCACATTCGTGTATAGCCTTTGCATACCACCTTTTCATACTGCCTTTACATACCGCCAGCTCTGTGTACCTCCTCCTCACCTTCTCTGCGCACCGTGCTTGCTCCGTGTACTGTGCCTACTCCATTGAATCCACCAGGATCACTACCTTGGGAGAGGTATCACTCAGTTTATCAACTTGAAGGTCACTTCAACAGATTAGCATGAAAGTCTTTGTCGTTTTTTTCATGAGACACTATTTGCATCAAAGTTTCGAATCGATGCTCTTTTATATTTAGTTTTCTCCTTTATGATGTTTTTCTTTATTCGAATTGTCCCTAATTTTGTTGACTGTATCTGATCTACATACCACGCCTTTTCTACATACCACACCTGTTCTGTGTACCGCCCCTCCTCCATATACGATGCCTGCCCCACTTATCATGCCTGCTATGTACACCACACCTGATCCATGCACTGTGCCTACTCTGCGCACCTCACCTGCTCCGTATACGATGCCTACTCCACATACTTGGCATGCTCTGTGTACCACCTTCGTGTACCTGCTCGACATACCTCCTTCATGTACCACCAGCGTGTACCACCAGCACGTACCACCAGCGCATATATCCTTTGCATACCATGTACTACTCCTTCCAATTTCACAAACTGTTTTGTCTTTCACATACCACATTGTCTTATACAGAATCTTTCCTGCATACCACTTTCAGACTTAGCTGAGTTCTTCCACAACGATGATATTTTCTTATCGAATTCTCTCTCCATAAATAATGGGATTAATACTCCTTATATTGGAAAATAAATCCTCAAATTTCTATAATATGTTTTAACCAAATTTTCAATGTGGGAAAAAATTCACAACATATTGAACACCATCCGCATACAATAAGCCTCCACCATGTACTGCGACCCTCCTACGGGCTGCAAACCATCACTGCATACCATGTGTCTGTAGGTCTGCATAATACATCTCTTCCACCAATGATGATCCGTTACGTGTACCACAACTCCTTTAGTGGATAACCATCAGCATTCCGCTTACCACAAATCTTCACCGCATATCGTCACTGAAAACCGTTTCGACAGTATTCCGCGTACCACATGCCTTCACCACGTACCATCACTACAAATCATTTTCAGTTCTTCACACCGCTCTACCTACCATTTCCACTACTAGGTACATGGTCACGAACCATTTCATGGACATGGTACATGGTCCATGCTCCATGGTACGTGGTTTGCATCCTTTACCAATTTCCTTCATCATTCCACATCTCGTTCACTCCTATGAAAAAATCCTTCCATTTCCAAAAAAAATCATGATTTTGAGGTCCAACAATTTGGAAAACAATGGGAAATGACATTAAACAAGAACACCCATAATAATTCCCTATCATATTTCTTCCTCAATAATCATATTCTTTCATCACGAACCATATCAGTTATGAATCGCTTCAACAGTCATATGTCTTCTAGTAACATCAGTCTTTCCAGTCAACACTAAAAATCTCTGGCATTATCTTCTCAACTATTTATGAGAATTAATAAATATTCAAACCTCAACATGATCCCTCACGCAATAATGCACTTCTCTTCAAGTAGGCTCATTCATGGTCTGTTTGAATAGTTATATGTTTCATGAAAACTTTATAACTTCAAGAATAACAAAACTCTTTGAGATGGTTTCATTATTGTAGAAAATGTATCACCTTTGACAATAATCATCTGAATTACCACTATAAAAAAATTTGGAGTTCTTCATCATCTCCTTCTTTATTTTGATCTTCATTGACAAATGCTGACAAAAAATACAACCATACACACAATGTGGTCCCAGGAATCTCCACCTTTTTTTTCAATATCATAGAGTCATCCTCAATTGAATGTATCAATATCCAAATTAGAATCTTCTATCCCCCTATTTATTTTTATTTATCCCCACCTTTGGAACATTCATTTCACATTATCTCCCCCTTATTGAAAATAAATATAATGTTCATGGGAAAAGGGTATGAGTCATTTCATAAGAAATTTTCCATCAATCATTTCACTCTAAGTCTAAACGAGAAATGCTCTGTGTATAAAAAAGGGGATTCGATTTAGACAACAGGGCTGTCCATTATTCCCTGATCATGATACCAGATGAGATGAGAACTCATGTACTTTGTTTTAAATAGTTTTCCACTTTCATTACAGGATGAAGATATTGAATGTGATAGGAAATAATCAACTTGAAACTTCTGTACTCACTTCAACAAACATATGAAAAATATTCAAGTGCAATTGATAGGATAAGTGGCCATAGGTAACTTCCATTATCCTTATGTCATTGATTAATTCAGTTACTACCCCTTTGTAAAATGGTATTTATTCTGAGTAACCAAGGATGATAGATTGATAAATGACATACCTTTTCCAATGACACATTATTCAATAAATTTCTAGAGTAATTGAATTTAATACCAACTAAAGTCGATACTGATTGAAATAATAATTCCGGAAGCTTCTTCATTTGTCTCCCCCTTAGGGGAAACACTCCTCATAATCTTCATCAAGGGTCATCTTTCATCATTTTAATATTTTAATATCAATTGAAAATTACTCCAACGATGGAAACTTATTCAGATTAGCTATCAAGAGTTCACATCATTCACTACTTCTCAGGTTCCCCCTGAGATCATGATTTATATTAAATTCCCTTTATTATCATCACAAATAATATAAATTATTAAGGGAATAATATGGTTCCTCTTTTCTTCTTTAATGTGAGTAGGAAGGCTGTGATGGTTTTCTCAACCATGATGATCCATTTTCTCTAGTATTCATGTTCTCACATCTGAGCATCTTTTCTAATCCGTGATGATGTGGCATGGATCTCTTCACATTCTCTTCTAATTTAAGTGGAGAGTTTTTCTTCTTAACAACCATCATAAATGATACATTATTACTCCTTTTAAGGACTACTTATTTCTCTGGTATCAAGGTTAAACAACCTTTTTCAATGTGACCAGATTTCATATATCTCTTACATAGAACTTATCTAACCCATGATTTACTTTGGTTTTCACTCTCTCATGAACTCTATCTTCATCACGTGAAAGTTTTCCTTTTACTTTAGCACCATACTTGGACTTTTTATCTTCAAGTTTTCTCATTATTTCCAAATATTCTAGCCAGATGACCAACATGTCATTCTGAACTATTTCAATAGGTTTGGATCTTCGACATGGGTTCATCTTAGGGTCATCCCTCTTAGTTTCTCTTTTAGTTGAATTGTCCTTATAATTCATGGATCTAAAATCCAGAGTCTTCATAGTTTTCCTACATGAGATCTTCTTGGGGAAATATGTGTTCAAAATATTCTTTTGATTTCTTCCAAAGGTAGATGCTTCATACTTAGCCGACATCAGAGGTCGTATTTTCTTATCAACAATGAATTCATGTTGATATGGGAATCTACCTACCCTATGACCACTTCCGTTGCATACATCACAGATGTTACCAAGCATTACAAATATTTTTGCAATAAATAGATGCTTCAGGAGATATAGATATTTATTCTTCTTATCTAAATGTATTCTATTTGATATAGGATTTCTTTGTGATTTTTCATTTAAGGGATTGTACCATCAATCCAGTGCACAACGCCCAAATCTGTTGCAGCACCAACATTGACCCAAAAATATTGTCTTCTTGATATCTCTTGTATAAGGTTATTGGGACTTCTTCTTAATGTGTTATTCTCTATCTGGGGAACTATCTTCTAGCTTATTCTTCCAAGCCACCGTATCCATGGTGGTGGGTTTCTTCTCATCACCTTTCCTCATCTATACTTATTTAGTGTTTTTCTTCCAACCTGCACTTTTTGTAGAAACATATTTAGAAACAATAGTACAAGTTGATATAGATGGTACCTTCACATTCTCAGCTACCTGTGATAGATCAATGAGTGAAGTCATGATCTTATTATCACATATTGGAATTATTTTGATAGTAGAATCTTCCATTGAGAATTGAGTAGTAGCAATAACTATTTCATTATTTTGTGATGTCTCAATATGTGTCTTGTAACGCCCCGACCCCAGTTACCCAGAGTCGGTGCATTATTGTGTAGCATTGGGCATGATCACAAAATATCAAGTCTCAAAAGACCGATTATTTTAGTAGCCTTGGAAACACTAGATACAATCATAAATGTTACATTACATCATAAAGCAAAAAACTAATAACAAAGTATTCATAGTCCACACTCATATCCTCTTCTGACTATCCCTGCAGGTCATTCATAAAATACTTCTTCACATCCTGGAAAATATTAAAACATTGAAAGGGGTGAGCTCAGATGCTCAGTAAGGATAACAATATAGATTAAGATTTCATCAATAAACATAAACATTTAAGGCAATGTATAACTAAAAAAAATTATTTTAAACTTGAAATTCAACATAATATGGAAAAAGTAAAATGAAATAATTCCATTTACTTATTCACATGGATATTCTACTAGTCGAATAATCACATGCAATATCAATAACCACATTCATAATGATGGAATGCATAATGCCAGACTATCATAACCACGTAGCCAAGGCCTCGTGCCAAGACTACAAATAATATTTTGTCAAGGCCTCGTGCCAAGACACTAGTTTGTCTCATGAGACCTGCCGATGCATCGAGGAGCTATAGCGGTCTCCACCCATCACTTAGTATGTCCAATACATTGCTCATATGAACAGGTTTAAAAATATCATAAACCATAACATAATCGTATCACATAAAACATGCATAAAGGAAACATAAAATGTCCACATTTCAATCACAATATATCAATACAACACATTGATATAATAAAAACACTTTCAAAACCATTTTCAATACCAAAATAAAATAAAATTAAAACTTTGTATTTATTTTTCATTTAAAAAAAATTATGGCTTGTAGAGGAAGACGAAACTCAAATAATGGTCACGGCGGCAGAGAAGTCATTGTCGCCACATACGTACAACAAGAAAAACATTCCTTTTTGTCTTTTAGTAAAATGCTTCATATAAAAAGATTCCTTTTGAATAAAAGTATAAGTCAAAGGGGCTTATACACCGTATAAATGAAATTTTCGTACAAAACAAAATATGCCTCAATGAATGGAGATTGAGACGAAGACCCTTAAAAATACAATTTTTTTAAATAAAATAGATCTATTATGTGTATTAAATATATTTACACATAAAGAAAGTCTAAATACAAGATAGGACATAATAATATCATGACATAATTTGTAAGTAGGAGATTAACCCAAAGAATGGAAATTGGGTTAAGAAATTCCCTTACCTTGCGTCCTGTCTTGAATCGACCATTCTTTAACCTCCTGAATAATAAACTAGAGTTAATTTATAATTTCTTAATAACATTTTTTAAGTTTTTTATTCCTTTTATATCACTTATTACCATGTTATGAACATTATGTAATTATTTAAGTTAATAACGGTCGTTTTGTCGATCTTTGGTACTTGAGTCAAAAATAAATTTCTTATAATTACACTTTTTTCATGTGGTAATATATCCATTATATCCATAATTATATTAATGATGTATATATCATATACATCATATATATCCAGTATATACATGCAATTATATTATTACATAACATTTAGAGTTAAGAAATGAAATGCACCATTCATGGAGACGGTAAGCCGTACGTACGAATGAACGCTACTTTCATTTCTATTTAGTATTTAATGAAATCATAATGATATAAAGGTATATTATAATTCCAGTATAATATCATATATAATATCATTTACTCCATCGTTTATACATCCCACATATGGGATTAACGATTCAAATCACTTTGAGGGGGCGGTAGTCCGCACTTCCTAAAATGAAAATATCGCGTTTAACCATAATGGAAACAATAAAGGTATGACATAAATGAAAAATAAAGAAGCATAAGGAAAACATAAAAATAATATATATAGAATATATGAAAATAGTGTCATCAAAATGGCCACCATTAGAGGTGTTAAAATAATATTGAACAATCATCGTTTCGTGAGGCAGAAATTCGCCATCCAAAAAAACAATATGTTCTTTAACCATTAGATGTAGGTGTGTGTAGGTGTAGCTCTAATAATTCTTATAACAACACCCTAGTATATTTAGGATACTGGTGTTGTAACAAAAGAAATGAATAAAAAGAGTTTAGGGGGTTGCAGAAGAAAAATAAAATAAAAGAACACAAGAGAAGACATTACCTTAAAATCGGGTAACTCTTTTTGATTTGAGCCAAAGGCTTCCTTGGTAAGAGTTATGCCCAAAGCGAGGCTTCTAGGAGTAATATAGGGAATTTGGGAGAGTAGTTGGGCAGATTTTGTCCGATCCAAATGTCTTGAAAGTGTAAATAAGGTGGGATAGGTGGGGGCCTTTTATAAGTGGAGAGGAGGGGCACTTTTGCAAAGTAATGAAATGTTATTTTATTATACAATGCTTTTCGGATTATAAAGGTTTCAAACTTATATAATTCTAGGATAAGGTGATAAGGGTTATAAATATTCTCATCCAATAGGCTTTGGACAAGTGTAAGCCTTGGATTTTACATTATCTTTTCATTTTATTTAAATCATTAATTAATGAGGTAATCGCTGCATCATCATGGTGTCATAAATAATTTAATTTATTTAATGTCTAAAAATTATATAAAAAATGTCATGATGTAGGAAATCTTTTTATATTTCTAATGAATATTTATAGTAAAAAATATTACTTGTATAACCCCATTTAAAAATTGTTTTAGTAAAACAACTTATGTTTGTGACATTTTTATTTTAAATTTAAATAAAAAGTTATTTATGGAATTTTCCTACCAAAGTGGCTCCATGGGGTCCCCAAGTTGACCCATGGATTTTATTGGTCATCCATGGCACATAAAATAGGGGTAGGACATGTGTAAAGGTATTTTCATATTTTTATAATATCATTTTTACCTTAAATTTCACTAATTACCTTTAATCGCGATTAATTAAACTTAAAAGTTACTATTCACCAAAAAATTATTTTAATCCCATTAGACCACATTTTACTTCCTAATGACAACCATGTATGTCAGATTTTTGAAATTCAAATCGCAGAAGTGGTAATGTTTCATTTAAACGAAAAATCAGTTTTTTAACTACCACTTAGTGGTTTCACTATTTATCAAAAATTTAAGTTTTTCAGAACAATGCCAAAATTTCACCCTAATCTATAATTGATATTCCGAATTCCAAAATGATGACTATTTTACAAAATTGAAAACATATAAGTTTCATTAATTAATTTTATAAGTAATTCCCACTATCACAACAAAAAGCGTGTTTTTAAGAAACAATATATATCAAAAGATTGACAATTGTTTATGTCTAATTTCAAAGTAAAATTAATTATAATGAACACCATTGAATAAAATGGTAAAAATATATTCTAATTATACTTTAAAACCACTCAATAGTATAATTTATCACTATAAATTATTTTTATTAAAAAATTTGTTTTTAAGCATTTTTCACTATTCATAAAAAATTGGATGTTCTAAGAAAATTACAAAAAATTCAACTTAGGATAATTTCAATATTACGAATACAAAAATAAAGTCCATTTTGAAATATAAAATTTCTGTAATTTTAAAAAGTGGATATTACTATTCATAACGGCTACATTGGTTAGTCGCGGTGTGTTAGATTCTCGAACTTGCGTACAATACAAGCTATTGTATTATTGAAAGGGAAGCGTATCGTGGAAGCTCGGGGTGTTACATTCTCCCCTCCTTCAATAAATTGCGCCCTCGCAATTTGAATTTTTTCATTGAAAATAAAAGGTTAAAAATAGAAAATACCTTTGTGGAAAACCCACATCAGAAATAAGGTTAATAAAAATATAACATTAAAAGAAAGAAAGAGAAGTACAAAGGTCACTCGAGATAGCCCATACTAGGATTCTATGAAAATATGGATATGGAAGAAAAAAAACCATCAAGGTCTGATGGAGAGTTGTAGAACACTGGATTAAGAGAAAGTTAACCATAAGAAAATCACAAACTTGTGATTGGTTAAACGGTCATTGAATCCTTATTTGGAAAAGTTAACCGGAAACGTTTTTGTTTTAAGTTACCTTTTATAAAGTTGAGGAATTTATTTAGGAGATTTACTAAGAATGTAAGGGAATATACATACTTGTTATGTAGACTTTCATTCTTTAATAAATTTTTACCACAAACCCATATTTTACTCTAAAAGGTAATAGAACTCAAAAATATTCTATTTATCTTAATTGAATAAGGTTCCAAATATTAACACATACCATTTAGATTAGTAAAACTATTTTTTAATAACCAGGGACTTCCTGTAGGCTAGTGGTAGGTAATAAAGGCCTGTCGCACTATGGTTGTGGGTTCGATTCCTGCAGCTTTGTCCGACGTGACGGGTTATGCCCCACCCTGGAGGTTGTCCTTTTCCTAAAAATATAGTATTATAATATTCCAAAAATAATCTTCAGAAATGTTTTAAGCTTAAGCAATACTATTCAAAGTTCAACTTAATCCATCCCAACCTTTATAGTTATCCAAAATACCTCAGTCTAGACTTTCTCTAAAATGTTCTTAAATTCCAAAATCAATTGTATCATCAGATTCCTCAAACAAGGTAAAGTTTCTCTTATTGTCACATACAAAAATATGATTACCTTCATCATATTAAAACCTTAATGAAATCATCAAGTAATGCAGTACAATCCTTATATATATATCACATTATTCTAATAACCAGAATATAATCCATGAGTCCAAAAGCACCAATACATTAATTATTATGCTTCAACTGTAGTAACAGCATAAGATTGCCCTTGATCCCTTGACCTTTTCTGAGGTAAGTTTCCCTGACGCTTAGGACATTCATTTGCATAATGACCCATTTCCCTACAATTGTAGCATTCAACATTGATAGCCTCTTTCTTTCCCTTACAATCACGAGCCTGGTGACCTTTTTCTCCACATTTGTAACAAACTCCCATTCCTTTTAGGCAAGTACCAGGGTGATTCTTCTCACAATTATCACATAATAGAAAATCCTTCTTTCCCTTTTCCCCTTTATCCGTCTCTTGTTCCACCATTCTCTTCTTCTCTTTCTTTACTTTGTTGTCATAAGACTTAGAGAATTCCTTTTCTGTCTTGATAGCTCATGAGACAATATCTTCGTACGATGAGAAGGATTGTGATACTAAAGCTCGACGGAGAAATGGTTTTAACCCATCAAAGAAATGATCAATCTTACTTCTTGGGTTACGTATATAATCTACTGCATGTCTTTCTAAACTTGTAAAGTTGGCCTCATACTTTGCGACATTCTCATCCTCCTTTTGCCTCAGACTCAGAAATTGCCTTTCCATATCTGCTCGATGGTCAAGAGGAAAGTATTTTTCTATGAAAAGATCATTGAACTATCTCCATTCCATACTTGATACTTCTTCATCTTCCTTTTTATTTTGAATCAATGACCACCATTGATCGGCATCTCCAGTGAGGCGGTAAACTGCCATGATAACCTTCTCCCTTTCGCTACTCCCCAAGGCATGGAATATTTTTTCTAAGGAGTTTATCCATTGCTCAGCTACTAATGGATTTGTACCCCCATTAAATGTTGGTGGTTTTTGTCTCATGAAGCGGTCTAACATTGATCCTCCACGTTGTGGATCAGGGTGCTCCATATGAGTAAGGTTATTATTCATAACTTGAGTGAGTTGTCCCAGTATGGTAATAAGTTGATTAGCACCAGTTGTATCTCCAGCTCCAAAATAATTATATTGAGCAGGAGGGAAATCCCTACACGGAGTGCGTGCATTGATACAGTTTCCATTCCTCCCACTAGGCACCATTTCTAAACAATGGCATAAACTAGATTTGTTTATGAATTAAAATACATAATTCCATACTTGTAAAACACTTAACATAAATTGAACTATTTATGTATATAATACATAATCATAAAAGGAAATATCTTCTTTGAGGAAGTATATACTCATAAACCCTTCATAATGGTTTGTAATGAAAGTGAGAATTATCCTAAGCATATCCCCTGGGAGTGTCGTAACCAAGAGTGCAGTAAGGCCCGTTGCCGTGCACCAGTTCCCGTTTGAGTCTAGCTCAAAGTGGTGTTTTTGGGTTTTACCCCAAGGTACATCTGTTCCAGAGCCACCTCTACCTGCTCGTATCCAGACAGGGATGTATTGCTCAGAAAACTCACAAAATCTCTATAATACCAAAATTATAGGAAGTTTTTCTATACTAATCCTCAAAGTCTATCTTTGGGCTATGTGCTCTAATCAGAGTTTTTCTAAATCTAGCTTCCAATGTTTGTACTAAACTGCCACTGATACCAACTGTAATGCCCCGACCCCAGTTACCCAGAGTTGGTGCATTATTGCATAGCATTGGCATGATCACAAAATATCAAGTCTCGAAAGACCGATTAGTTTAGTAGCCTTGGAAACACTAGATACAATCATAAATGTTACATTAAATCATAAAGCGAAAAACTAATAACAGAGTATTCATAGTCCAAACTCATATCCTCTTCTGACCATCCCTGCAGGTCATTCATAAAATACTTCTTCACATCCTGGAAAATATTAGAACATTGAAAGGGGTGAGCTCAGATGCTCAGTAAGGATAACAATATAGTGGAAGCTTTCATCAATAAACATAAACATTTAAGGCAATGTATAACTAAAACGAAATTCTTTTAAACTTGAACTTTAACATAATATGGAAAAAGTAAAATGAAATAATTCTATTTACTTATTCACATGGATATTATACTGGTCGAATAATCACATGCAATATCAATAACCACTTTCATAATGATGGAATGCATAATGCTAGACTATCATAACCACGTAGCCAAGGCCTCGTGCCAAGACTAAAAATAAGATTTTGTCAAGGCCTCGTGCCAAGATAGTAGTTTGTCTCATGATACCTTCCGATGCATCGAGGATCTATAGCGGGCTCCACCCGTCACTTATTAAGTCCAATGCATTCCTCATATGAACAGGTTTAAACATATCATAAACCATAACATAATCGTATCACATTAAACATGCATAAAGGAAACATAAAATGTCCACATTTAAATCACAAGATATCAATACAACACATTGATATAATAAAAACACGTTCAAAACCATTTTCAATACCAAAATAAAATAAAATTAAAACATTGTATTTATTTTTCATTTAAAAAAAATTATGGCTTGTAGAGGAAGCCAAAACTCAAATGATGGTCACGGCGGTAGAGAAGTCATTGTCGCCACATACGTACAACAGGAAAAACATTCCTTTTTGTCGTTTGGTAAAACGCTTCGAATAAAAATATTCCTTTTGAATAAAAGTAAAAGTCAAAGGGGTTTATATACCGTATAAATGAAATTTGTGTATAAAACAAAATATGACGCAATGAATGGAGATTGAGACGAAGAACCTTACAAATATAATTTTTTTAAATAAAATAGATCTATTATGTGTATTAAATATATGTACACATAAAGAAAGTATAAATACAAGATATGAAATAATTTGTAAGTAGGAGATTAACCCAAAGAATGGAAATTGGGTTAAGAAATTCCCTTACCTAGCGTCCTGTCTTAACTCGACCGTTATTTAACCTCCTGAATAATAAACTAGAGTTAATTTATAATTGCTTAATAAACTTTTTCAAGTTTTTTATTCCTTTTATATCACTTATTACCATGTTATAAACATTATGTAATTATTTAAGTTAATAACGGTCATTTTGTCGATCTATGGTACTTGAGTCAAAAATAAACTTCTTATAATTACACTTTGATCATGTGGTAATATATCCATTATATCCATACTTATATTCATGATTTATATATCATATACATCATATATATCCAGTATATACATGCATTTATATTATTACATAACATTTAGAGGTGAGAAATGAAATACACCGTTCATGGAGACGGTAAGCCGTACGTACGCATGAACACTACTTTCATTTCTATTTTGTATTTAATGAAATAATAATGATATAAAGGTATATTATAATTCCAGTATAATATCATATATAATATCATTTACTCCATCCTTTATACATCCAACATATGGGATTAACGATTCAAATCAATTTGAGGGTGCGGTAGTCCGCACTTCCTAAAATGAAAATATCACGTTTACCCATAATGGAAACAATAAAGGTATGCCATAAATGAAAAATAAAGAAGCATAAGGAAAACATAAACATAATATATATAGAATATATGAAAATAGTTCCATCAAAATGTCCACCATTAGAGGTGTTAAAAGAATATTGAACAATCATCGTTTCGTGAGGTAGAAATTCGCCATCCATAGAAACAGTAAGTTCTTTAACCATTAGAAGTAGGTGTGTGCAATTTTATCTCGAATAATTCTTATAAAAACATCCTATTATATCGAGGATACTGGTTTTGTTACAAAATAAATGAATAAAAAGAGTTTAGGTGGTTGGAGAAGAAAAATAATATAAAAGAACACAAGAGAAGACATTACCTGAAAATCGGGTAACTCTTTTTGATTTAGCCAAAGGATTCCTTGGGAAGCGTTCTTCAAAAAGTGAGGCTTCTAGGAGTAAGAGAGGGAAGTTGGGAGAGTATTTAGGCAGAGGTTGTCTGATCTAAATGGCTTGAAAGTGTGAATAAGGTGGGAGTGGTGGGGGCCTTTTATAAGTGGAGAGGAGGGGCACTTTTGGAAAGTAATGAAATGTTATTTTATTATACAATGATTTTCGGATTCTAAAGGCACCACACTTATATAATTCGAGGCTAAGGTGATAAGGGTTCGAAATATTCTCATCCAATAGGATTTGGAAAAGTGTAAGCCTTGGATGTCACATTATCTTTTCATTTTATTTAAATCGTTAATTAATGAGGTAATCGCTGCATCATAATGGTGTCATAAATAATTTAATTTATTTAATGTCTAAAAATTATAAAAAAATATGATGATTTAGGAAATATTTTTATATTTATAATTAATATTTATAGTCAAAAATATGACTTGTATAACCCCATTTTTTTTTAGTAAAATAACTTATGTTTGTGACATTTTTATTTTAACTTTAAATAAAAAGTTATTTATGTCATTGTCCTACCAAAGTGGCTCCATGGGGTCCCCAAGTTGACCCATGTATTGTCTTGGCCGTCCATGACACATCAAATAGGGGTAGGACAAGTGTAATGGTATTTTCATTTTTTTATAATATCATTTTTACCTTAAATTTCACTAATTAGCTTTAATCGTGATTAATTAAACTTAAAAGTTACTATTCACCAAAAAATTATTTTAATCCCATTGGACCACATTTTACTTCCTAATGACAACCATTTATGTTTTATTTTTAATATTCAAATCACAGAAGTGGTACTGTTTCATTTAAACGAAAAATCAGTTTTTTAACTACCACATAGTGGTTTCACTATTCATCAAAAATTAAAGTTTTTCAGAACAATGCCAAAATTTCACCCTAAGATATAATTGATATTCTGAATTAAAAAATGATGCCTATTTTACAAAATTACAAACATATAAGTTGCATTAATTAATTTTATAATTAATTCCCGCTGTCACAACAAATAGCGTGTTTTTAAGAAACAATATATATCAAAAGATTGACAATTGTTTATGTCTAATTTCAAAGTAAAATTAATTATAATGAACACCATTGGATAAAATGGTAAAAATATATTCTAATTATACTTTAAAACCAATCAATAGTATAATTTATCATTATAAATTATTTTGATTAAAAAAGTTGTTTTTAAGTATTTTTCACTATTTATAAAAAATTGGAAGTTCTCAGAAAATTACAAAAAATTAAACTTAGGATAATTTCGATATTACGAATACAAAAATGAAGTCCATTTTGAAATATAAAATTTATATAATTTTAAAAAGTTGTTATTACTATTCATAACGGCTACATTGATTAGTCGCGGTGTGTTAGATTCTCGAACTTGCGTACAATACAAGATATTGCATTATTGAAAGAGAAGCGTATCGTGGAAGCTCAGGGTGTTACATGTCTTCTCAAGATTTTTCAACTGAACATCCAATTATAGAAATTTCCTATTAATAATGACTTTATGATAGCTAATAATATTCATTTTCTCTTCACAAGCCTTCTTCATTCTAACAAATTATTCTAATGAAACTTCATTTTATTCAAAGATTCATTTTCCTTGATATTCACGGATATCCCTTCTAATTGTAGACCCATGACATCAGTGCAATTTTCGAATTTCCCTTCAATCACATGGATCTTTTCTTCAAGTGAATTTCTAATTATATATTCTTCTTTAAATTATTTCAACTATTTTGATGTATTTATTTCATGTTTCCTCATTTTTTCTTCAAAGGATTCAATCTGTCTGGAGAGATTATAGCATTCTGATATTTACTTTACCAAGCCTTCCTCCATAGAGTCTTCTTATTTTCTTAGCTTGGTCATTTCCTCCTACATACATTGAAATATTCTAAAAATAATGACAAATATATCTTTAGAGATATCATAAAGGTATTTTCATATTCTATCAATTTCATCTGAGGTTGAAGACTGATCAAGGGTGAAAACACATACCTCCTTATCACCTTGCTCTTTTCTTTGTAGGCCTGAAACATCATCATTTTCTGAATGGCATGGAGAAAAAGATACTACCTCTACTTTATATAAGAGATACTTCTTCAACTTTCTCTTCCCTTTATTTTTAATGTTCATCATGGTCTTGTTAGGTATGAAATTTTTCTCAGAGACAACAGAACATCAATCAAGACTGCTCTTCATTTTTGAATTAGGAAAGAAAAACTCAAATATTTTTCTAAATAGAATTACTGTAGACTATCTAATATACATGAATCTTTTCCCCCTGATACCAATTTTAGAACCCTAGACCACCCTAAGGGGGGGGGGTGAGTTAGGGTGTCAAATATTTCTCTTATTTACTGGATATTATTCCGACGTTGGTAGGAACTTGTTTAAACTTGTATGATGGATATGTGAATTAATTAATACATTCACATGTAGAAGGGAAACACAACAATTTTTACTTGGTTCACCACTAAGGGCTACTTCCAAGGAGTATACACCGACATGTTGCTGATCATACCAAATTCCACTAATCTTCAGTAGCTGTGGATTACAAAGGTTAGGGTACAATCACTCTTTCCCATGCACACTGCCTTTAAAAAGGTTCAGGGATAACCCACCACTTACCTCAGATCACTTCTGTTGACTCCCCCTAGCTCACTGCCGTACGACAGACCTCACTCGGTTTATCGACTTGAAGGTCTCTTCCACAGATTGGCATGAAAATCTTTTTCTTTTTTTAGCATGAGACACTACTTGAATTGAAGCTCCAAATTGGTGCTCTTTTATATTCAGTTTTCTCCTCTAAGATATTTTCATTTCCATTAACTTTCTCTGATTCTATTGACTGCCTTTGATTTTCATACCACGCCTATTCTGCATACCATTTCTATTCTACATACCACCCCTCCTCCGCGTACCATGCCTGCCCTACGTACCGCTCCTGCCCCATGTATCGTGTCTGCCCCGCATACCATGACTGCTCTACATACCACCCATGCTCCACGTACCATGCCTTCTCTGCACACTGCGCTTGCTCCACGTAATACGTCTACTCTGTATACTGTGCCTGCTCTCTATACTGCCTTCACGTACCGTCTCTGTATATTGCCTTTGAGTACCACCTGTGTGTACCTCCTTTGTGTACCGCCTCATCCTACAGTGGACTTATTCTTCAAATTCTGTGAATTATTTCATCTCCAACACATCACTTTTTCTTACACATGAAAATTTCCACTGACTACTCCATCCAATTTCACAAACCATTTTGTTATTTGTGTACCACTTAATTATATGCAGAATCTCTCATGTGTACCGCTTTCGGACTTATCCGAGTTCTTCCATAGCGATGATGTTTTCTTGTATAATTCACACTCCATTAATGATGGTATTAGAACTCCATATATAGGATAATAACTCCTCAAATTTTCTTAATCCGTTTTACCCAAATATTCAATGTTGGAAAAAATTCACGGAATACTGAACTCCATTCGCGTACTGTAAGCCACCATCGCATACTACGACCCTCCTGCGAACTATGAACCTTCACCGCATACTGTGTGTCTATAGGTCCACGTACTGCATCTCTTCTGCCAATGATGATCCATTCAGCGGTGAACCATCAGCATTCCGCATACTACAAGCCTTTACCAAATATAATTTCTACAAACTATTTTAGACAATATTCTGTGTACCACATTCCTTCACCGCATACCATTATGCATACCACATGACTTCACTACGTACCATCAGTACGAACCGTTTTTGGTTCTTCGCACCGCTCTGTATACTATTTCCTCTGCCAGGTTCACTGTTACAAATTGTTTCTCAGACATGGTACACGGTCCATGCTCCATGGTATGCAGTTTGCTTTATTTTATAATTTCCTTTTCCATTTTTCATCTTGTTCACTCCTATACAGAAATCCTTCCATTTCCAAAAACAAAATCACAATTTTGAGGTCTAACAATTTAGAAAACACTGGGAAATGAAATTCAGCAAGAACAACCATGCTAATTCACTATCATCTTTCTTCTTCAACAATCATTTTATTTCTTCACAAACCTTATCTGTCATGAATCCCTTCAATAATCATCTGTCTTCTAGAAACATCTGTCTTTACAGGCAACACTTAAAATGATTGGCATCATCTTCTCAGCTTTTTTTGATCATTCTTAAATCATTCAATCTCCACATGATCCCTCATGAAATAATGCATATCTCTTCAAGTAGGATCTTTCATGGTCTCTTTGAATAGTAAGATGTTTCATGATCACTTTATAACATCAAGACCCACAACACTCTATGAGATGGTTTCATTTTTGTAGACAATGTATCACCTTTGACCACAATCATATGAATTACCACTCTCAACAACTTTGGAGTTCTTTATAATCTCGTTCTTCATTTTGATCATCATTGAATACTATTGAAAACAAATAAAACCATATAGACAAAGTGATTTCAATAGTTATCCTCATGAAAACACACATGGGATCAACTATTCACTTGACTCAATTAGACACCCAGTGAAAAAGTCTCATTTCACGAAATCACACTCAAATGGTGCGTCATGGAATGATCCATGAGTCCAAAATAAATACCATAAATGAGTCTTAAAATGTTCTCCTTAATTTTGGGGTCATGATGCTACTGAAAGTTCATTAATTGTACATCTTATAGAGAGGCTATGTCAGATAAAATATTTCACAATAACAATAATAATAATTACAATAATAATATTCTTAGGCATTTCTTGCATTTGAGTCATGAGCCTAAATTAAGTATCCAACATTGGCCTTGAAATGATTGTATCAAGGAAATGGTCACACTGCCTTTTATGACACGTCAAATAGACACTGTATGAACGAATTATGATGAAAAAAAAGTTTTAATAATAATAATGACATTAATATTAAATTTAATCATAATATTATTTTATGTATAATATTTACATAAAAGAGAAGAGGAAATCCATCATGGATCCCCTACCCTCTACTTGTGTAGCGCACTGGCACCACACCCCCTGATTTATCCCCTTTTTTATTCATTTATTTTATTTTTATTTTATTCTTTCTATCTGGCCTATATATCTCCTTACCCTATGATTTTTCATTTGGAACACCCTAATCGCACCATATCCACCCATATGCCACCCCTGTAAATCCAAACTGAACCCCCACAAATGCACTACATCATCAACGACACCTCCGCTAAAAACGATATCTACACATGTAGATCCCAGAACTACACCTGTCATCTCCCAGACCTCACCTTCATCCATCTCAGGTCACCAACACAGGCTCACCATTCCACCCTACTCGACCAGTTATACTACTTCACCTCATCCCATCCACTATTGGCTTTCTATGCCACCCTGATCCAATCCATCTCCCTCATATAATAATTCTACAACTATTTTCCTCACATGAACCAACTTCCGATGTCTCCTTCATCGAACCTCGAAGAACACTGATCCGATCTAGGTCAGTAGTAATGGACATTGTAGCCTGATTCCAAGATTGGTTTAGGAACAAACTATTTCAAAAAATATTAAACATGTAACAAATTGTTTTTCTTGGATCATCCATCAAAGAAGAAATCACATATAGTGTAGAGGAGAAAGGTTTATGAAAATAAAACATGGATCGATTGATGGACATGTTAGTTTGGACATATTAATTGAGAATCAAGAATGAGAGGAATTGAATAATAAATAATTATCCTAATTTAAGAAATTTACTTTCAAGAAGAGAAAAAAATAAATTGATGAAACCAATTGTTTTTCGATCCACAAATTAATTTATTCAAACAAATTTAATTTGAATTCATCATAAAAATTCAATAGGGGATTTAAAATCCATAATGAAAAGTCCTACCCAGATTTTTGATGAATTTTTCATTGAGGAACACATCCACCAATGATCAAAGGATGTCCTTGCGTTTTTTTGTTCTGATCTACTTTGATATGTAACACCATATTGATCCTCCAATGTTCCATCATTGATCATCCAATAGAGGTGGAATAGAGATCTTGTATAAAAATTCATGGTATTATGTGACTAACCCTAAGTAGTTTTCTATGGTGATATATTTACAACATTTTAGTTTAGGTTAAACAATTAAATTGATTAAATTAATTAATTAACTCACTGAACGTATCGCCAACAAATGAGGGATCCAAACACCCAATGTCGACCCATTTTAGGCCACGCCTTTAGAAAATACCGCATTATGAACTCAAAGATGGTATAATATTTTCAATATGAGTCCTATTTCTGAGTTATTTGGATTGTCTTTAAAAATAAAATAATTTTATTTAATAATTTTATTTATGGTTGCGTCCTTAGTGAATTTTTCTATAGATGACCCTTGCCAAAAAAATTTATGTTGTACTTAGGGTAAATGACACATTTCGGACTCCAATGTTCCCTTAGATTTTTTATCTGAGCTTCAATTTAGAATATATTCCATTATTTCTGGAAAACCACACATGAATATTAAAAATACATATAATATTTTTATAAAATTAATTATGGAAAAACCAGGCCTCAGAATAGAACATCGTATCAGCATCTGGCTCTGAAAATATTCCTTAGAATATTCCAATGTCTTATATGAAAAAATAGACTCTCTATAAGAAAAAATAATTTTTTAGTGATGGTTATCAGAAATTGCATCTATATAGATTATAAATGTAGTATGTGTTCTTTGAAAATGTGTGAATTATCTATTGAATTTAGAATTTACCTCACCAGGACGAGCTATAAGGATGAGAATTTCTTTGGGGACCATGCCAGTAAAATAATGAAATACTGAAACAAAAGAATTCTAAATTTGCGACTACCACTAATCCTATGTTTTCCTATGACAATATTGTTCTTTCATTTTTTATTTCAATAACTAAATTTAACTTTGTGATTCCCAATCAAAGGCACTTCAAGAACCCCCATCAAGGGTAGTAGTGATGGATGACACCACCCTACCAAATAAAGATAAAAGAGTAGTCCTAGAACCCATCCCTCATACATGCTCGACATTCTCCTTCCCAAACACTATTCCAACTACAACGCTCTGGGAAACTGATGTTGTTTGCTAAGGGTTCGCATCCCTGCCTTCTTGAATTTTAACCTATTAATAATTTTTTTTATAATGTGGTTTTAAAATATCCAAAATTCATAATGTTATATAATTAATAAAATTTTCATTAGTATTTATTGTTATTTCAAAACTATAAAAACACAATATTAAAAATTATTTTATAACAAAAAATAATCCTTAAACCCAATTAATTTGGGGCGGCTTAATGTTTCAAACGATGCAAAATTAACAAAGTTTGATCCATGTAGTTTCCCCCATTTAATTGGGTTTATGATTTTTTATTTGTTATAATATATTTTTTATTATTACATTTTTATGGTAATGAAATAATATGAAATGGTAATGAAAATTACTCACTCCAACATCTATGGTAGAGTCATTTAAAAAAATTCCATCTCATTTCCTATGCACATTAAACCACATCTATGTTCATACAACATAGTAACATAATTGATTATCCTTTATAAAAAAATGAAATCAAGTTTGGAAAATCCTTGAGTTATAATAAAATTATATAAATAATATTAAATAAAATAAAAACTAAAATTGTTGTTTTTCTTGAAAAACTTTCAGACCCTACAATGTGAGGAATAAATTTCTTCTCAGGATTCATATATTTTTTCAATAATTCCTACAAAAATTAGAAACATTAATAAAAATTATTAATTTATTGTGTTTATGTTATTAAGATACTATGAAATATGCAATTATCTCATTAGATGAAACTCTATTGACATCAACAAAGAGTTTCCATTACTAATGATAAATGCATTCATTCACTTTCTCATAATTTTTTATGAGCTTAGGTAAGAGTAATTAAAATCATGCCATAATCTCCATTTAAAATATTTCCATTTTTTGATCAAAATTTTCAAAATACCTAGGTGTGAAATAGATCCAGGGACATCAAAATGAAAAAACATCGAGATATAAAAAACACAAAACATTATCAGTATATGACAAAAAATATTTCTTGTATTTTAATATAGTTTTCAAGAAATATTAAATTAATATTATCTTTAATTGAGTACCAAAGAACTCATTTTTAATGGATTTAGAAATATTCCTCCAATATTTATAATTCATGGGAAAGATCATCATCTCGCAAGAAAGATGCCAAATAATCTACCAGTAGATTTTGGAGGCTTCATTGGTAGGAACCCAGAACTCATCAACTGGAATGATAATCTTGAAGTCCTTTAGGTCTCATACATCCTATGTGTCATATTTTTTCCCGTTAAATGGGTTTCTTTATATTTTTTGAAAATTCATAAAAAAATTAATAAAATATAAAGTTGTTTTTTGAAAAATGACATACATACCAGTAACCGTAACTTGCCAATATCCCCTAGATGGATATGAGATGAAATAATCCATCACTAGAGGTGAATTAGGAGGTGGGATACTAATGAAATATAGAGAAATGGCTGGATTGGTGGTATAATCAAGTACAACAGATTCATTATAATCCATAGAAGATAGTAGTTGTGGTGGCATTCTCCTTGATGCTGATCGGCTAGGATCTTGAATTTTTTTTGTTCTCGGAATTCCTGCATTTCAAAAGATTAAGGACCTTATTTTTACAATTTTATTATGTAGAAAATTTATTAAAATGATTGGAAAACATTTTCTACAAGAAATTAATTTTTTATAAACCATTTTTAATTGTGTTTTGATAGATTCTCACAGAATCGGTAAGTATAACAAAAAATCTTTAAAGGACTTTATTGCTTGTGTAAAACTGATAAATATTCAATAAACTATGTGAATCATATAGTATAAATTACAATTATATTTTAATATATTATTTTAATATTATATATATCAAACACAAAATTATAATAATAACTTAATTCTAGGGAATTTCATAGATTCCTGCATCATATCATACAGTTGATCAACGATATAGTTTATATAATATAATAATGAAATTAATACTTCCATATTGGTTATTATTCCAATATAAATCCTTATAATGATTCATATAATCATCATCAATAAATTTATAGTCATAATAATATTCAGAAATTATTATATAAAAACATTCCTAAATTTCAATAGCTAAAAATTATATGTATCTCTTTAGTAAAATGAATTATTGAATACATTGAAACATATACAACCACCCTAGGGAAATAGATATGGATAATAAAATATTACTAGATATTATAGTCTTCAGAAATGTAATGATAAAACTTTAGTAAAAAATTCAAACAGAGTAGGGGAACTGAGATGGGGTGAGGGAGGTTTGGGGGGGGGGTTCCCATTGTCGGTGAGCCGTCCAGAGAGGAGGTCGTAGGAAAGAGGGATGTCAGAGGTGGGAGGGATATGGGTGTTGGTTTTGGAAGGGGGGAGGGTCATAGGAGTTAGGGGTCACAGGTTTGAGGACTCTGCTAGGGAGAGGATAATAGGAGGGGTGGAGGGAAAGGGTGTCACAGTCTCACGTTCTCTTCCTGGGAGAGGTGAGGAGGTATGGGGGGAAAGGGGGTCATGGGCTTGGGGTAACCAATGAGTAAAGGAGATGATGCTAGGGGAGGTTGGGGGTGGGGGAGGTCGGGGTCCAATGAAGAGAGTGGGAGATGGGGATGGATTATGGGTTTTAAATGTTTAATAGTGGTTTAATTGAAACTTCCACTAATTGAAAAATTATAAATACCCTGGCGGTTTCATGAAACATCCATGATATTATATATACATTTTAATGAGATTTATTATATGATTATTACTAGAACTACAATGAATATACCACCACTAACCAGCTCTTTTAATGTAGTCTTACATCTTGATAATAAATTAAAATAAAAATTAATCAATTATTATTCTTGGAGAACTATACTAGTTCAAATAAGGCAAGGTCACTAAACCCCTTTTCCAAATTATATTACATGCACTTATTTAATTACTCAAATTTTATCAGGGTTATTTAATAGGGTGAGTTTAATATTAAAAATACACCATGTACAAGTTCCATTAATAACTATAACTCATAACCTAAGTGATTTTAGAAAACCCTTATAATAATACATTAGTATAGATCAATATAATAGTCACATGATCAACATTGAATATTTATTTTATATCCTACATTTGTTCCAAACATGATTATTCATTTGGTATCAATAACCATACTTATTATAGTGTTTCTAAAATAGATTGAAAATTCTACTTATATTTACATAAAAGTATGAGATGGTTTGAAATGTGGAATAATATTTCATTCAACCAATAGTAAATATTAAATCTATATAAAGAGATTAAATCCATGACTAATATGCCATCAAATTCCACTAAATAATCACTATATTTTCTAGAATAATCATTATATAAATATTATTTAGGGAAGACATAAAAACATAGGATAAATTAATTGCATCAAAAAGTGTTTTCATAGATAATACAAAATTTTTTCTTTGAAGATGTGACTGATTATTTCTAAATTACATTAATGGTATGAAAGAATGAATCAAAATAAAATCTAATACAATATGCATCATTATAGAGTGCATAATAAGTGTACCTATAACAAATTCATTTTCATGATCCACCTTAGAGATAGTTAAGATATAAACTATTTATCTCTCTCTTAGGATTGGAAATTCATAGAATATATTATCCTCATTACCCCTTGGCATGATGCATTGTCTAGAATAATTACTATATTCCTTAAAACTTAAAAATTAAACTACAGTTGGTAAATTTATTGGTTACTTCCTTTTACCATAATATTGTGTTCCCACTTCATTTCTATTTGATTGTCCGGTGTTTTTACCTCATTTTTATACATGAATCATTTCATAGTTCCATTATAATAGTTACACAGTTACTTATTTTCTTATTTTTTTAACATGAGAAGTTAGATATTCTTCCAACCACAACTCTTCTCATATTATCCTCTAACATTAAACTCCACTATTCAATTCTTGTCACCAATTCCACGTGTGTGTTGTGACTCTCTTAAAATTTCCTCCCATTTTGAGAGCACATCAGGACACTTCTTTATAGTTCCCAATTTTATGAATTTCTAAATATTTTTTGCTCTAGGGTTTTAAATGAATAAATAATATATTTATTTATCTTTTTATATTGATAAAAAAGTTGAAACTTCAAATTTTATTAATTTTTTTTGCTATTTCCCCTTTACATTAGATCCAAAAATTATCTCTACATAGTGTGAGTAAAATATTGTTTTAAAAATATTTTATTGAATATTCTCACTCAATTGAAATGAATCCATCATCTTAAATGGAAATATTAATAAATTTACACCACTAATCTAATTCATTTAAATAAAAGAGAACCAGGGTAACCTTATATTGATGAATGAAATACATAAATTAAAAATATATTTTATATATCAAAATATCCAATAAAAAATGGTGACTATTGATACATGAAATATTAAATAGATAATTTATTATTCTTAAATAATTTTAGAAACTCCATGAAGATTAAATAATATTATATTATAATGGGCTCACTTGAATAACTATATCATTCATTGATCTATGACACAAAATTTTATGAAGAACATTTTTTAGTTATAGATTTTGATAACTAGTGTTCATGGATAAAATGTAAATCATTGGGAAATTTTCTATCAAGAAAAAACATATTTTAAATTAAATTAAACTTTATTAAATATAGAATCAATTAAAAAGAAGTTTAAAATAAATACATAAGTGTAGTCCATATAAATCAAAACATGTATTTTGATATGACATAAGAAATTAAAAAATAAAAATAGTGACATTCTCCCTCTATGGATATTCAAAATCCCTCCACCATTATTTGGTAAAACAAAAATATTCCACTCATATGTAGAAAATCCTATGGCCCATATTAAATTAAAAATGAATCATTCCCTTTTTATTATAACAGGAAATACAAAATTTACATGTACACTACTTTATACATGTAAGGGGTGAGAAAAACATTACACAAAATGATTTCCACATTGAATGCCATAAATATCTATGAATGATTAGACCAAAAATATCTATATTTATATTTTTTAATGAAAAATAATTACTCCATAAAAACATCATTTTATATAAAATATTTTCTCGTATGTAATTTTTTTAATTTTATTTAAGAAGAGAAGAAACCAACTTGACCAAGAGTTTTTATCAATACGATAAACTAACCTAGTTAACCACAATTTTTTTACAAATAAATAACCATAAAGTAGATATATTTGACCTCAATAGTATCAAATTAATTTATAATAATTTTCCCATTTGAATTTGATCATCATAAAAACATATAATTATTCTATGACACTTTTATTCTAACTTATGGACCTTCTAGTAGGGTTTCTTCACTTCTCACCCATGTTATATCAGTTCTTCTTCCCTTATATTTTAAAAGTTAAATTATTTATTTCTAATTTAATTTTGAAAAGAATTTATAAAAATTAATTACCAACCCAAATGGATATACTCCTATTTAATTCATTTTAAAAAAAATCTATGAAAGTTTTTATTTTTCATAGACTCCAAAAAAATTAATCTTTCGAACGATTTTAAAAAATATATAACATTTTAATCAAATAAATATTTAAAATTAATACTCATTTTTCTTAAATAATACAAAGATAAAAACAAAAATCCATGAAAAATCATTTTTCTTCATCAAATACATGATTCATACCTCAAATACATAATTTTAAAATATAATGTTGGAAAAATTTGATAAATTAATTTAAAACCTAGTCATTATAAAAATTACAAATCTCACTGAGAAGACATTGATAGATTATCAACCACTATAGGAAAGATCAGAGCAAACTATATTAAACAATATTTCTATCAATCTACAAATATAGAATAATATTTTTCAATTTTAATCTAATCCACCAATCCCTATGATCAATGTTTTTTAAATATTTATTAAATTCATGATCTAAATGAACATGATGGATTTTCAAAGAAACAAAAAGTGTGATATATATTGATAATGAAGAATTAAGTGGACCAGAAATTACTTACAATAATTTGAAAGTATAATCATCTAAATCATGAAGGAAAATAATCAAATATTTAGGTAAATCCTTTATAATTGTAGTTGTAAATCTTGGGATCCAAAGTGGACTCTCTATTCAAAACATCATATAATCTCAAACATGACTCCCCATATGTTATAAGATTTCGACTATTGGTAGGGACCTGATCCAACTATTGATGAGGCCATTCTCTCAATATCAAAACTAATCATAAAATATAAATATTTAAAACAAAAATAATAAAAAACACAAGTAAATATAATTTAAACATTGTAAATATTTTATCAAGATAATAAAATCTTGAAAATGATGATATAAAACATAATTATAATCTTAAATTATATAAACCCTATAAAATAGCTCCATATATAGTTAAATATATATATATATATATATATATATATGAAAAGCCCAAAAAATTAACAAAAAAACTCATACTTTTTTATCCTTAACCATCCATCTACCCGATACCTATAATTGTAACGACATGAGTTTATGTGCCAACGTATAATTACAAGGAAATTTGTGTTTTGGATTTTAGTGTATGGACCATTATTTGAACCAAGTTTTGGAACACAATTTTAAGAGTTGGAATGCATAAACGTGTTTTTAGACTTGGTTAAGGGTCTGAGAGGTTCCTTGGGAGATCTATCTAGTTTTGGGAGCATCGGGCTCCAAAAAAAAGGGAAGGACTGGTCTTGGGGCACAGTTTGTCTAAAACGATGCGGCCCACCAATGAAAACTGTGCGGCTGTAGTAGGTGAGAAGAAGTGTCTCGTAAGGGTTGCACACGGTTTCCATAACCATGTGCCTATCAAACATAATTAGTTCTATTTAGGAAGTGTTCGTGCAACATTCATTGCACAGTTGGTGTTTTTTAGTGAACATTGGGCGGGATAATCATGTGAGGTTGGGATCCTATACAGTGGGAGCCATATGGTCGGTTCACAGTTTGAAAAACTTTGCATCCAAGCCTTGAAACCCATTTTTTATGGTGAATTGACCATTTTGAGCTTAATGTGTTTTAAAATCATTTTTTTCTTTAGTTCTCCTCCACCAGCCACGTGAGGCACCTCTCCTCTCCCATGAGTTTCTTCTCCTCTCTATTCTTGGATGATGATAACTCCTCAGTCTGAAGTATGAATTTAAAACCATCCATTTATATGGATCCTCATCTATAAGATATAAATCACTCTAGAATAGTTTATAATTTTATCTTTTGATCTGTTGTGCTATTTTGGTGTCAGCTTATTTCCCCCATTTTTAAGGAAAATGCATGTTTCTTCATTTCCTTCCACACATGACTGAATCAAGCCTTAATATCAGATAAGTAGAGATCCATAATTATAAGTAACACTGTATGTAGAGTTTCCCCTAAATTTCCATTGAAAAATAAATATTACTGTTGTACCACACACCGACCATTGTCATGATTTTCTTTAAAATTTATATCTTTATTTTAAATTAGTATATACACCATGTATTAATTTTGTTGAGCCTTGTGTAGTAATTTGATGATGTCAACCTAGATCACAAACACCCTTAGCAGCCCCAACTAATATTTACCTATTATAACTAATTAAATAAATTCTTGTAATTCCTTATAAGTTTTCAAATTGGATTAATAATTGAATTTACCTCTACAGGAATTCATTCAATTGATAATGGAACCTCTTATGTTATATGTTGAAACTCAGGGTTTAATTTTCCATGTTTGGTTGTTCTTATAAAATTATTCTTAAAAAATTAATTGAGTTATGACTCTTGTATTTCATGCTAGGTTGTGAAAAATGAAGTTTTTGTTATATAATGTCATGTTTTATAATGAAACCCCTCAATTAAGGTTTATTTTATTCTAAATTCCAAAGTGATTATTGGTGATTTAAATCAATATTGTCCTTATGAGATTGGTAATTTCCTATTATTTTCTTCATTGTTAGATATAATGAATGTCTAGGAAATGGCCACTATTTATGTTCTTAAATAGAGTTTCCCTCCATCAATATAAATAGTCATTGATCCTAGGGAACCTCCGGAGTGATTGGCTTTAATAATAAATAGAATTTCCCATCTTTGTAATTTCCTAATTGACAACAACCCTTCTAATATACTCTTTGATCCTTGAAAAATAAATTACCATGTTTGATAGATTAAATGACCTGTAATAAATGTAATGAATTGTTCATGATGGATTTCCTTCCTTGAATAAATTATGTGTTTTAAATAAAATAAATTATAAAGGATGGAAAGGCCACTCTGATCAAGGAATGGTTATGTACATGATTTAATTGAGTTTTGATGCCCTTGATTGTATTTTGGATTATTATGTATAATGAATGAGAAGTAATTCATTATCATCATGATGATGATTATTATCATAAATATAATCACAACTTGATATAGGATGTGGAAATAGGTATGGTTTATGTTGAGCATGGTGGTATCATTCTCCCTAACATCAGGTTGAGATCATGGCATCTCATACCATTGAAACTAGTTAGACAGTGGACATGACACACCAGATCCTTTGCTTTGAGTATTGATAAGACAACACAATCATCACTATTTATAGTGTTATAATGAAGACACATGAACCATATCGAGTGATGAGAATGATTTATCCCACTTATGATGAGATATAGGGAACATACCCAATTGCTTGATCTTATAGGCTCCTTTAGGCGTGTTAAGGATGACTGAGTTACACCCCCTTCCAGCCAGTAGATAGTATTATAGATATATGGCCACTTATTTTTTCATGAACTTTCTCCATATAGGAGGATTAAATATATATAAATATGTTATATTTAAAAATATTATTACTATATATATAGTTATTGATGAGAAAATCATTCTGGGCATGATTCGAAGAAGGTAGAGCCGGCCATGTGTCCTGCTGGAACCTGATCTGACCGATATTTATTTATTTATCATTTTTTATTATTCATTATACCCACAAACTACTTTAATTTATATTCATAGGTTGTATTTATTTTTAGACACTTTGGGTGGTGGCATACTAGGATTTTATCTCACACCCTTCTAAGGATGCAATTGCACCGGGGTATCCAAGAAGATATCATGTTTGTAGGACCATGAATTATCACTTGCACTATTATGCTTGTACAGGGGAGATGGGGGGAAGAGAATAAGCTAGAGTTCAGGATACTCATGGAGTTTTCCCTTAGGGAATTTATTTATTTTACTTATTCTTGTATTAAATTGTATCATGATTCCTATTATGTTTCTATTTTTTAATTTTATATATCATCATCTGCATAGGAAAACATTTTGGTATATTGGTGTTGGCCGTTTATATTCATTTTATATTATTTATGTGATGCTATTTCTTTCATTTAGTGTTAATTCAGCTGTTTTTTGTTATTTATTTCATGTTATAACACTATTATACTCTGATCATGAGGGTATAATCTCGCCTCCTTAGACCCTGACAGCTAGTCAGAAACTTCTAGAAAATGGGAGGAATGCTTGAGGTCTTGTGACCCATCGGTCCTGATATAGGTTTAGTGGTGAGTTAGACCAAGACATTATAAAGTGGTATCAGAGGATTTTTTTTTGTTTCCTTCATATTAATATTTCAGGAACTGGTAGACAGGAGATTAGGGAATTTGTCGGTTCTTGGTAAATAACCATCTTTGGGAGTAATAACCCCACTTAGGGGGAAAATCCTAAGTGGCCAGAGCTAGGACTATTGTTCATGCTGATCATTATTACAATTGATTTTGATTTCAGCTTAAGTGATTGGTGAAATTTCTACTATTTATTGATTTATGAAATTTATGATATTTTCCCTTAGCACAGAACGGAAAGGAAGTAACATTACATGCATCATTATAGGCACATAGAGATTCACATCTCACGTATATGCCATGCCTTGTAGTTTCATTAGTAGGTTGCCTGCTGATTGTGATGATAAGACTTATGTGTTTATTATCCATTATGTTATATACCATGTTAGATATTTTAGTGATATTCTTAGTTTTCTAGCTATTTAGGTATTTCATTAGAATTCTTGTTTATATAACATGTTTAGTTGATTTACATAGCATGTTAATCTACTGGCTAATTATATTTCATTTCATGCCTATTTATTATGTTTCTATGATTATTAGAGTGTTTCTCTATGTTTATTTATTATGATTACATGCCTAGTTTTTTTGATGATATGAAATTGGTTACATGGTCTCAATTTATTGGTTGCGATTAAACGAGAACTAGTTATTAGTTGTAAGTTGTATGGGCACCCTATAATTGGGAGAAGGAAACCTTTGTACTTGAACCATCTTTGAGATTTATATATTTAGAGGCCATTTTTAATATTTAAAATATACTAAAGTTCAATTTTGTTTTAATGTTATTTTTTTGATTAGATGGGAGCTAATCTATAGTCTATAAAGTGTATGGTAACTTTATGGATTAGAATATGGAATCTCATATAATAGAACCATTATTTATATAGCCAAGATATATCTTGAAATGATTAAAATATAAAATATATATAATATTAATATTAAATGAATTGATTCCCTCTATAAAGGCTTGTGAATCTATCACACGACCAAGAAGATCTGTACGATTTCCTTCTTAAATGCGCAACTGGACCCATGTAAGTTAGTTGGGCCATGATTCTTATAAGATAACCATTTAATGGTGTTTTTAAACTTCAATAATTAATAAACTTCTATTGGATTGCGTTATGATGAACCTAAGTTGGCTTAATGGGACCCTCATAGGTCACCTTATCTATTACCATTTACTTATATTTTTTAATTGGTACTTTATTCTCTATTTTAAACTTTTTATATGTTTAAAGATTGAATGTGAATCAATGTAAATAATTAGAAGGGATCCTTAGGTGGTATCCTTAGTTTAATCACTCACATAAGGGTTGTTTAAACTTCACTTTGGGTTTACTTAGATTGGAAAAGTGGGCGTTCCCTATAGGTATTTATCATTTTTAACAAGTTCTTAAATGATGGGTGTAGGGATAAGTGAAATTTGTTTGGCATGACATAATGATATGGTTGATGCTTATGATTTGGTAAGGGGAAATACCAAGGTAGGTTTCAGCCTTAGAACATAAATTCCTTCCAAAATTCCATGATTTTTCTAATGTATGGTACTGTTTAGGTTCCACTGTCCCTAGTAGGAATATTAGATTCTAAAAGACACCCATGTTTGGATGGGTGGTTCTGGTACCTCTGACCCTTGTAACGGGTGTGAGAATCATCTAATTCTCAATTTCATTAGGTTAGACAATCATCATATGTAAATGGTTGTTCACGTAAATATGAACCTATCCTAAATCTCTTTTATAGACTACATAATACTTTGAATCATGGGTAGACAACCTTAGTATTGAGGATGTTTCATCATTCTTATAAACCTTAGGGTGGTGTGTGTTCATATAAGTGAAACCTATTGTGTTTTTAAATGATGTAACAAACTGGTTGAGTTTGTTGGAAATAATTGTGCCTTGAGTTCTTGAGTATGGTCTTAAGGTCATCTCTATAGTAGAGTGAACTGGGTGTTAAAAGAATCAAGTTCTTCCTAATGATCGAGATGGTGTTCTATGAGGACTAGGTGTTTTGACATGCTAGTCAGTTTTGTTTTGTCTTTCATGCCAAACATTACAATTCTTGTCTCAGAGTAGTGTCACACATTTTTTAAGGAGAGTTTGACCTAGAATGTTTATGAGAGGCTAGTTTATCCTTCCTTTTGATGATGAGAGAAATCCT
This sequence comes from Viscum album, assembly GCA_963277665.1. Classification (NCBI taxonomy): domain Eukaryota; kingdom Viridiplantae; phylum Streptophyta; class Magnoliopsida; order Santalales; family Viscaceae; genus Viscum; species Viscum album. The sequence goes on from OY728159.1 coordinate 1,495,885,607, forward strand.
AAGGTGGTGAGTGTCTTGTCAGTTCTTGTGAATGAATTCCCTTATAAGTTAAAGGAACAAAACCAAGGAGGACCATTGGAAATGGTCAGTTTTTTTTTGAATTCACTAAACGATTGTAAGTTTTGAATCATGTCAGTGCTTGATCAGAAACACAACATTTATGTGGTTAGTCAGGTATGCAACACTTGAGAAACACATCTATTCATGAGAGGAATTCATTGGTTAATCTTGAGTGATCATCGGACGCCTCATGTTATAAATTAACTATTATCAGTTAATGATGATGTGTTAGAAGGTGAAGCTGAAATTATTCCTATAAGTCACTAGTAATGGTTCAACTATTCTCCTTTATAGTATTTGGGTGTGGTTGGTAGGGAAATGTACAGAGCACTTGTTATTTTATGTGATATAAGTGTCTCAAATATTATAGTTATCCTTGATATCCCTTTAGTGTAATATTTCTTAGCAATGAGGGTGTCCCCTATCTTGACATCAACCTTGATGCACTAAGATAACATCAATTATACGCTGAGCTAATGGATTCAAATTCCTTATTGTTTCAAAGAACATGATTTTTTAGATTTTCACACTGGACACATGTTTTTTATTAAGGAATTGTTAGTCTTGAGTGACACCTAGGTTCCCGTGTAGGAAAGCCTTGAGTGATCTCCTGGACACTAACCATTTTCCTCTAACATGACCACCAGGTGGATGACACTATTGGCTTATTTAATGATCTGATATAGAAATATTTTCCTTGTAATAACATATCACTTGTAAATATGGAGTAAGGACTACCTTGGGTTAGTTCCTTGGACTCTAGGTCAATGAATCTGTGGTTACCATTTATTTGTTTTCTGGATTAGAGGTGATTTTTAAAGGGGTAATGATTCTAGTGGGATTGATCAAGGTTATACCATTTTTCAGGATGAGGCATGAAAGTTAAAGTGTTAAGGCGGTGGTTTGATTAGAGATTGTCACTAGAATACAGGTATGGGATTTAGTGAACATGCTTGTAGTAAAATTGAATTGCATTAGAAGAAGGAATTGTAGATCAGTTTGTAATACACTGATTGTCTTAGCCCGGAATTTTCAAGATAAGTCGACAAGATTTGATCAAATTTTTATACTTCTTGTTCGATTTATATGATTTAAAGTAACCATTTTAAAGTATGTCACCAGGTTAAGGTGGGTATGGTGTAAAGGTAAGTTGTGCCTTTTAAGGATAGTTTGTACAAACTATTTCAGTTTATTCAATTAGGTTTCAACAGTTTCATCATGTTGATGTCCCTGACTTGTCCATAGAATTAATATGGTTAGAAAATTTAAATAAATCACACTAGGAGAGTCACTATAATTCTTATTAGTTATATTGTAATGGAAATTTTGATAGTGGAGGTACCATGGCATAGAATTGGACCCTTTTGCGTGTTAAAACCTTTTGTGGGTCGCACCACTGGCCAGATGTTTAAAGATACAATTATGTGATCATTTATCTAGCTAAACAATCTTGGTTAGGAACCATTTGATGTTCTAGTTCGAAAATGATTATGGTCGCATGTTTTTAAGGCTTAATTTCTATATTTTTATATAATGCATGTGGGTGCATCGAGAATTTGAAAACGCAACATGACCATTTGAATGATACTTCATAAACCTTGTAGGTTAGGAGATGTATTCATTGCTTCCCCAAGGTTTCTATAGAACCATAATTTTTAATGTGGGGGAGATTTTAATGAACCATTTTTTTTGATCCAAGCTATAATTACAATGATATTTGAGTTTTAGAATTTATTGGACTGGCCGTTCTTTGAATGGAGCATGGAACTACAATTAGGTGAGTTGGAACACTTAAACGTGTTGTTTATATATTTTTTAAGGGATTGTGGTGTTCCTTAGGTTCCCCATAGAGTTTCAAGATCCCCAGGATCTGAAAAATCAAAAAACAGGAATGATTGGTCATGACACAAGATTTTTCCAAAATAGTGAGGCTCACGAGTGAAAACTGTGTGGCTGTAGCATGTGAGAAGAAGTTCCTCACATGATATATACACAACTTACCAAACTGTGTGCCAAGCCCACACACTTAGTTCCATTTAGGAAATGTACATGCACTATCCATTGCACAGTTGGAACATGGTTAGGGAAAACCACGTGGGACCACCATTTGAGGTAGGGTACCTAAGCAGTGGGAGCCATACGGTTGGAACAAACTTTGAAAAATTGTGTGGCCAGACCATATAACCCAATTTTGAGGTTGAATTGATCATTTGTCCACTAATGAGTTTTAAAATACTTTTATCTCTTTCCTTCTCCCCCTCTTTCCATGTGAGGCACCTCTCCTCTCCCTTGTGTTACTTCTCCCCTCCAACCTAGGGACGATGATAAATCATATGTATGAAGTTAGAAACAAACACCATCAGTTTCTATTGATCAACATCTATAATAAAATTATTACTATGGATTCCTTTAGAAGTTTCTGTTATGATATATTGTGCTATTTTAGTGTGAGATCATTTTCCTTATTTACATGGAAAATATCCATTTCTTTTTTATTCTAAACTATACTAAATCAATCCATAATATTGGATGAGTAGAGAATCCTTATTATAAGGTTGGTGGCCTATAAAATTTTCCCTAAATTTCCTCCGAATTATCAATGTTTTTGTTTTGATACAGGTCGACCTTTGTGGCATGTTGCCTTAAAATTGAGTTCTTCTTGTTAAATTGGTATATGCACCGTGTATTACTTCCATTGATCCTTCTTTAGAAATTTAAGGATGTAAACCTTGATCACAAACACCCCTTGTGTATTCCAACTTATATTCTATATTTTTACTAATTGAATAAATGTATGTAATTCATTATAATTATTCCTCTTAGATTAATAATAGAATTTACTCTTGTATGAATTCAGTCAATTGACAATGGCACCTCTTAATTTCCATGTTGAAATTTTGTGTTTTTTTCCATGTTAGTTTGTTTTTATAAAATTTTTCTTTAAAAATTAATTGATTTTTAACTCATTTATTTAATGTATGGTTGTGCTAAATGATTTTTTTATCTAACGTCATGTTTTATAATAAAAAACCATGGTTGAAGTGATTTATCTTCTATATTATAAAGTGGTGATTGGTGATTGAAATAATGCTTGGACTTATAACATTAGTGATTTACTATTCCGTTTTTTATTGTTAGATTTAATTCAAGTTTAGAATATGGCCTCTATTGATGTTCATAAATGGAGTTTCCCTCATTCTATAGAAGTTTTCATTGAACCCACATCACCTCCAAAGTGCGTGGATTGACTTATAAATTAAATTTCCCATTTAGTTAATTACATAAATGAAAATGTCTCATATTAGTTCTCCTTTGAGCCTTGTAAAATGAATTTACAAGTTTTGATAGATTAAATGACTTGTAATAAATAGAATAACTTTTTTATGATGTCTTTACTTCCCTGAATGAATTGAGTGGTTTAAATGAAATGAAATATAATGCGAGTAAAATGAAATTCAATCAAGTCATGCTTATATACATCCATTAATTTAATTGTGATTCCCCTGATTATAATTGAGTTTTTATGTATAATGAATGAGAGGAAATTACTCATGGTTATTATTATTATAAATATGATTACGCCATGATATAGGATGTGGACCAATGGTAAGGTTGTTAATCGAATGGAGATATCATGCTCCCTTACATACTATGATGAGCATAATTGTCTCATAACATTGACACTAGTTGGAAAAAGGGCATGACACACAACATCCCTTGCTTTGAGTGTTGACATGATGAAACACTAATCACTATTTTGAGAGTTGACATGATGGAACAATCACAATCCTGAGTGATGAGCATGATGTCTCCCCCTCATTATGAGATATAGGGAAAGTACCCTATTTCTTGATATTATAGGCTTGTTCAGAACTATTATAGATGACTTAGTTACACCTCGGTCCAGCTAGAAACTAGTATTCAAGGTATATGGCCATTTACATCCACACATACTTGGTCCATATAAGTGGATTAAGTGTATAAATATACTATATATATATATATTTATTATTACTATATATATAGTTACTAATCATACACTCATTTAGGTCATGATATGAAGGAGGTAAAGTCGTAAAGGTTTCCTGTTGGAACCTGAGCCGATTGGTATTTATTTAATCATATTTGATTATTATCAATTATATCGACACAATAATTTACAATATATTCACAGAATGTATTTAGTTTTTAACTTCATTGGTAGTGGCCGAATTTGTTTTTATCTCACACCTTACTCAGTCCACCATTATAATGGGTACCAGAGTAGATCGCTTGTTTATAGGAACATGAATTATTGCTTAGACTATTATTCTTGTACCACAAAGATATGATCATGGTATTGAGTTAGAGCTTAGGATGATCATAGTGTTTTCCCTCAAGGCATTTATTTCTTTTCGTTATTCCTATAATACACTGTATCGTGATGCCTACTGTATGTATACTATTTTTTATATATATCATCATATAGGCATGCATGAATTGTTTTATATTGACTTTAGCCATTTATATTTAGGTGATATTATTATTTTTCTAATCCGTCTTTCATTTAGTACTAATTTATCTGTTTTTTGTTATTTATTTCCTGTTATACCATTGTGCTACTTTGATCATAAGGATATAATATCCTTACTATCACCTCTGTTGACCATCACAAATAGTCAGTGGCCTCTGGCATATGGGAAGGCTCACTTGAGGCCATGTGACCCTCTGATCTGACTATTGATTTTGTGGATAGTCAGTCTGAGACATTATAACCATTATCATCAACCACCACCACCATCTATTATAAGAATATTTCTTTTAATTATATCATAAAACATAAAATATGTATGAACATGTGAATTGTGTGTAAAAATTATGATCATAGATACCAAGTAGGGTATCACTCATAAATCAATATGACATTCTTTAAAATAAACTTCATATATGTTATACAATTCTTAAACTCGTGTTCAAAGTATAAAAATAAATCCAGGTTATCGTGTGATTAAAAGATCACCACAGAACCTTACAATAAATTCTTAATAAAATTCTATTGTTTCTATTACCCAAGTCACTCAGTAAGATATGCTATAATTCAACCACAATAAACTATTAGGCTTGATACCACGAATTCAGAAACACCCACTAGAACATCAGGAATGGAGCAAATTATTGAACATCTAGAACCATAATAACACATGAAATAATGTACCATAAATTAAAACACAATTAACCCTATCCACCACTCTGAATATACTTAAACTCAAACACTCAAAAATCCCAAAACAAGTATACAAGTAAAAAATTAACTAAAGGAAAAATAACAATAGATTACAAGGTTTATACCTAGTTCTACTAAATGAGAGAACATTGCTAATTTTTTTATACTAACAGAATAAGAGTATATTAAAGTGGTAACACAAATATTCACAATACATTCAGAAATAAACCCACACTATCTATTAATAATGAGGCCTATTCAATTGACTAGGTTCCACCACCTCCATAAGTTTTTATGAATCCATTTCATCACCCATTTCTACTAAATGAATAAAACTACCTCCATGGGATTATTTGATAAAACATTCATGCAACTACTGCATATCCCTTTAAATAATTTTATGTGGATATTTTAAAATAATAAGCAATCCTATGAAATTCCTTTAGAGTTATTACTCTATGAGTTTTTTTCCACAATCCCATCATCCAAACATCGACACCTTCCACCTTGTTGTAGAACATTGTTATGTGGACTATGCATACCTGCACTAGTGTTCGACTACTGAAAGCCTACTCTAAGATGAGACCCAAAATTCATATCCTCTCATTACAGAATCAATTAATCCTTACATTAAAGAAGTATTAATAAATCTTAATAAATTCATACTTCAATACTTATTTCTGTGAATCTAGGAATCCCCCATTACTTTCAAAAATTTTGAGAACATCATGCTCTATAGAAATGGTTAGTATCTCAATTTATCCACCCATTCACCCAAGTAAAACAGTGTTTACTTATATTTTATTAGGATAATACATTGGTTTAAATATGACACATATTCTGGGATCTATAAGTCCTACGTAATTCCAACACTATATCCTCTACCAGTTTCTATTTGAAATGATAATTAATCTCATTGTTCTTCATCCTTGAATAAATCAATAGATTCATTTCTAGATGAATCATGCTCTAAGTACCATGGAACAAAAACCTAATTTCTGGAATCCTTCCAATCAATTATAATAAGAAATTTATCAAGATTAATTATTTCCCTACTTCTAGGATTCAATGTAATCTAATTATGTAGTTAAAAGTGAAACTTACAAGTATATTCTTGGAATCCCACTTATGGATGTTCATAAAAAAGTGAAAAATAAACCTATGGTAATCTTATGAATATCCATATACACTCCAATGTTACCATCAACATAGAACTAAAATGGATAATCTATTCTGAAACACACGGATAAATCTTCCAAACCATTGGGATATCAAATAATCTATTTCATAACTTCTTATATCCCATTCCCCAAATTCTCCATATACCAAATGATAAACCCTCCATACATGAGTAATGTTTGACCTTATATAAACCATCACATAAATCCAAATTCCAATCATGTATGTATATATATATGTTTTTTCCATATACATAGCTTCATCATCCATGTTAGTTTCTTTTACTCTAGATAAATTGATGTGACTAGTCAATGGGGGTGGTCAATGATTTTAAATAATCATTATAAAACATTATATGATCTTATGTACACACTCCTTCTATGAAAAAATCAATGTTAAAGTATTTATATCTCTCTCAATATACATCCCCAAAATCCAATTGGATTTTCCGATATCCTTCATCTCATACATTCTAGAAAAAAATATTTCCATTCCATAAGCCTATTTAGGTTCGAAATTTTTAGGATCATATCATCCATATATAAAATAATAATGAATTGTTTTATCATTATTTACCTTAAAATAATATTAATGAATATAATTTAATAAAAAAACCCCTTATCATTCATAAAGACATCAAACTTTCAATTCCACTTCATTAGTGCTTGATTCAAACCATAAATACTTTACTTTATCATTCACACCAAGCCTTCATTCCATTCATCAATGAAACCATATATATGTTTTATAAATATCGAATATTATAAATGAAAATGAAGGAAAAATATTTTTATGTCTAATTATTCAAGATGAAATAATTATGATGTTACCAGACTTAGCACTATCTGGAGAGATGTTTTCTTCAGAATAGAAGAATAATTTCTGGATAAATTTATCCATTAATTCTAATGAAACCCATTAATAACTAACCTAGAATTATAAAATTTTTCCCATTTATTTCCTCCTTTAACTAGTATACATATTTCTTATTTAATTTTAATTCCTTTTGGTAATGCTATCATCTCATAAGTTCTATATTTATTAAATGAATCCATTTTCTCTTTTACAGATAACTCCCACTTTAGGGCACCACTAAGACTTATTTACTTTTGTTGTGATATCAGTATCTCCTCCATCCATTAATAAAAATAAAAATACATTAGTTTTGAATATATAATATGGTATTTTAATCATGTTAGACATAAAAAATCAATATATGGTTTTTTTCTTTAATAATCCATGTATTTTTAAATATCATTTTCTAGAACTCTATATCAAGATTTGTAGTCTTAGAACATTCTGGTATATCTATCCTTGTTGGATATTCTATAATTTCTGTGCTTCCTAAATTTTATATAATATTCATAATTGTAGATTTATATTTAGATTAAATTGAATATAATATATTTATTCTTTGATCTGAACTATATCTTCCACTAAGTTTCTATTCTTCTATAGTATCTACTACTCAAAGATAATTTTTTTTATCTAATCACATTGTGTTTTTCATTTCCATAATTCGAAATCCAATGTTTTCATCACCATTACCTTTAGCTAAACATTCTTGAAACTTTTATTAATTATGTTCCACTTACTTAGAATTGACATGGATTTTTTTGATAGTTTTGAAAACCTTAAGTTGATACATATTAACTGTTCTTTTAGTCCATAGTTGTTTTAGTATCTCCTACCCTATAACCTCAGAAGGGATTGGGATAAAACGAATAATTCTTGGATTCATTATAAAACTCCTTTGGAAACCCTATGTAAAACCTCATTCTTCAAGATTTATAATAAAGTACACAATTTACCTAATCTACCATATCATTTTATTCTAGTGTCTTAGGTATAGTATTCTTGAACCTGATAACCATTATCTAGAAAAAACCTCTATAATTTTCTAATACTATAATCACATTCATTGTTTGGACTTTAGTACTTAAGATTAATTATAAATTCTTTCTCCAACATGGATCTATATCAGATAAACTCTCTAAAGCCTAATATTTATGCTTAAGTAAATATACCCATGGAATTACTATTGAACCATCAATAAAGGTAATATAAAATTGCATCACACCGTGAGAACATACTAGAGTAGGCCCCCAACCAACAATATTTATGATCTCTAACTTTTGATAGTAAGGTTTACTTTCATTTATGATAAAAAATAACTTTCTCTTATTTCCTAGAATACAACTCACACATGTTCTAAGATACATGTGACTAAACTTCAGTACTCATTTAGCTACTAATACTCACATTCTCTTCTCACACATGTACCTTATAAGATAATTCCAAAACTCTAAACTCCTAGAAATTGTTATTATAGTAATAACATATATATTTTATCTTCCCAAAAGATATAAAATTACATATTTAATTCCTTTAGAAACCACAATGGTTACCAAAGTTATATTTCAAACCCCATCCAAAAACCTTTTCTAAAATCACTCTTAATCTAGTTATATAATAGAAATTAAATTCTTTCATGAACCGGGTTTGTGCCAACTTCTTTGAAACTCTAATAAAAATTTATTTGAGAAAATGAATTTAAATCACCTTTAACTATAATATCAAGTGGAGCATAATCAAATAATAATAAGATTTTCATATCTTACTAATACAAAATTATACATTCTCACTCTTTCTGATGTAGAATAAAATGACTACCTGTAATAAATAATCCATGATTCCAATAGAGTATTGACTCCAAGTAATAAAATAAATTCACTATTATATTGGATAATTATAGATTTTATAGAATAAAATCTTCCCAAATTAAGACTGTGATCTCTATAATCCTTATACATATGTACCATATTCCAAAATTGTGACCATTTTATCTTGGGATTTTCTAATTTACTTCAACTTCTTTCCTTGTTTTCCTCAATTTTCTTCTACTAATTTCACTAGATAAAAAATTCTATACTATTCATATTGAATGTTATTCTAGTAGGTTCCCATAATTCCCTTGTCCCAATATCCTTATTCAAAATGAGATCATAAAATTCATAAAATAAAATTTAGTCTTACAATAATAATTTTTAACAAGGTTATTATTACATACCAATACCTTGAGAGTGTGGAAGGTAACCAAAAAACCCACAAAGATCCATATACCTTACTTATAACATTTCTATATAACTCTGAATCATATTAATGTCATTGAAATGATCTACCAATGTCCGCCCTTTTGATATTCTCATACTCAATAACCTTGAAATCATGAACACTTTTTCCATTATATTTATCACCTCATACATATAATCCAGTGCCTTCATCAATTCTACAATGATATTAACCTCTCGGATATTGTAAGTAATATTCCTTAAAAAATATATGAATCACACAATGTGACTTCCAATCAAGGATTTACCATTCCAATTTATCAATTTCACCTAGTTTTATTCCTTTTAATGAAATCATGAGGTCCTTTTGGAATAGATAATCCTCCATCCACATCCTCCAGAATACAATGTCTATCATATTAAACATTCCAATTTAGAATTTTCATTCTTCAAATTCCATTCCTTCCATAACAGATAAACCAAAGTCCAACAAAAAATAACAAAGATAATAAATTTAGTAAATAGTATGATACAAAGTTAACTCTTAATTACAAAACCACTAGATTTGATACCCCCTTTTGGATCTAAACCATATATATAGAAGCTCCCACTAGAACTTCTTGCATGGAAAAAAGTTGGTAGCCTCTATAAATATAAAATACCATGGAATGATATATCAAAACTGAGAAGAAAACCCCCCATCCACCACACCAAATCACCTCACACCCCAACACTCACAAGTCCTAGAATAAGCTAATAATCAAAATAAAATAACTAATGGAAAAACAAGAAGAGATTATATAATTTAGACATTAGTCCCATTCCATGGAGGAACACACATATTTTCATTATAATAATGAAATAATAATTGATTTCAATGCTATAATGTCAATTCATATTACATTCACAAATGACCCACCCAACCTATTTATAGTGGTCCCAATATATTTAAATAGGTTCCACCACCTTATAAAGTTTCTACGCGGCCATTGCTTCAACCATTTTCACTAGTTGGATACCCCAAAACCAACTAGCTCATCTTGTGAACAGTGAATTAAATTCTTTTATATACTTATAAATAATCTTATTTGGCCTTTTCAAATATCCAAAAATCCTTATGTATATCCTTTGTAGTTATATTTTTTGATATTATTATTTTCCCTCCAAATATCTCGACTTAATCATTTTCAACATTATTCAGTAAAATTTATATCTCAACCATGTTGGCATAAACTGGTATTCTATTACTAAAAGCCTCCGCCATGATGAGACCCATGTTTTGGATTCACTCCTTCCAGAATCAAATAATAATACAATGAAACAAATACTTAATAATCATAACATAGACATCATTTAACTGGACTTAATGGGTCCACATATTATGAACCTATGATCCAAATCATGATTATACCATAGTCTGTATACCATGATCCATAGTGGAAATTCTATATTATCTCATGAACCAAAAATAATTACCTCTGGTCTATCTCATGCATTATCCCCTTTCCCACATACCATAGCCCCTAGTACATATCTTGCACTAGACCCTTGTACTGAGTCCACATTCCATAACTCTATAGTCCCCAAACCATGACCCCATGGTGCACATACCAAAATCCCTTGTACACATGTAATGAATCTCTATCCACATTTCATGATCCCTTATCAACATTCAATGACCCGTTAGTCCATGTACTAGAAATATAATTAAAAATTTAAATACTACACAATACATAAATAATTAATAGTTCCATACTAGTAGTTAGTATTCAAATAACACTCATCTTGGTGGTGTACATTTTTGTATTAATCGCATATAACCCATTAGACCATTCCACTACGAGGGAGATTCCATTTGTCACCCATTAATCAATCCCATTTAATGCAAAGGGTTATATATATATATATATATATACTATTTATTTATGGGAGTGGATATTAGTGTGAAAATGATACTGAGATTCTGAAATAATATAATTCCATTAGAAGAAACTTTTTACTAACCCCAAAAGCTATATGAATTTACTTATAAATTTAAAAATACTAAAGCTTCCCCTTTTTCTCCCATGAATCTGATTCATAACCCATGTTCCTAAGTATACACATGTATCAATTAATAAATTAACATATATATAAAATACCACTTACTGGAGTCTTAATTAATTATTATCTTATAACATAATTATATTAAATTACTTCAATTATATGATTTTTATAAATACATTAAATTTAATAAAATGGGTTTTAAGAAGAATGATTCATAAATAATGATATTATTCAATATTGATCAATTTTAGTATTATAGCCTCGATGATAAGAACCCACTACTACTGATGGATCATGATTTCTACCATAAATAAAATATCAAGAAAAATCCATATAAAAGAAGAGAAGGAATACCTCTCAAGTTGTTACTATAAATCTAGACCCTTAATAATTAAATTTATAAAATCTAATAAATAACATTCTTAAAGGACCCATCTTTAAAATTAAGGGTCAAAGTGCCATTGGAGCTCAGGTGTATATCAAATTGAATCTAGTGAGTCAATGTGATTTCAGTTTTAACAATCAAAACAATGAATAAGTCTATCAATAGTTAGTAGAAACTATTAGGCCATCAAACTAAAAATGTTCTCCCTCCATAGTTTTAGTGGGACTTAAGCCTTACCACCAAACCTGTTTTTGTTTATTTCTACCTTTCCCCCATCATCCTTCACTTAATTAATTAACAATAAACATATTAAAACAAAAAATAAACACATTTTAAATAAAATAAAAAACAAGAGATCTATGGGTTGTTGAAATCTCCCCACAACCTGTCTTCTAATTCTTAAAAAGTATCATAGAAACTTTTCCCAAAATAATACATCAATTGATTTTAGATATTTTATTCTCACTCAAACATATCCTCTATGATTGTTTCATGTTTACATAACACATAAAATAGATGTACCAATTTTTTGGGAAATGTATCCATACTATGATACAAAATAAACATAGGCCATTCCTGAAAGAAGTCACCTAACTCCAATTTCACCTCATCAATACATATAATATATTAAGATTATGGTACATAATATCCTAAAAAAGAAACATGTAATACACCATGAATTACATTATACCACATAAGAAGAGAAAACTGATGTGAAACCAATTTGATCCACTAAAAAATTTTGTAATAACAAAAAAAATAGGTGATAATTTTCCCTGTTGCTTGATCTGCAATGTTCCTATTGGGGTGAAATCAAATGAATCACATGATCTCCTACACCAAACTTTAAAGGATAGTTCCTTATTATATCTATGATATCTGATTTCTATAAGACATAATCAATCATTTCCTTATCATCCGCACCTAATATACTTCCCAAAACACCTTCTAACACCAAGGTGTTCTCCACATCCAACCATGTAATTCCTTAAATAGAACTATGATAATTTTTCCTGATATTTTTTCTTAATATAAAATTATTCTTAATATTATTTTTCAATATATATTTTTTCCAAAATCCATGATACATGAGCATTACATACCCCCAAATATCTAGAGAGTGTGATGAGTTTATCCAGCAGTCTATGGTTGATAAGCCATACTGAAATTCACTTGAGTTCATAATGAATAATGTAGTATAAGATAAAAATTGGAATTGAATCTCACATATTTATCAAATACAATAACCCTCAACACCCTAGGTTTTGTAAATATTTTTTTAACATATAACCTCTTTCTCTCCTGTTAACTATTGATCCTGAATTCCAATGAGATGATCTACCATTTTCAATTGGCCAATGATAACCCATCTTATATCTATTATCTTAGGGGTCCTCTGTAATCCCATAATAAAACCGAACATGACCTTATACCACTTCTATAAAATAATGGAAAATAGTTCTAACTTACCAAGTGAACTCTAATCACTACTATGAAAAACATCTATGGTGACTGGTGAAAACTGTTATTATAGGTCTGGTGCCTATCGTCATAGGTTACAACTAGGGGTATTTCATCTATGGTATCTACATACATTTTACTAGACTTAAGGAATAACACTATGGGATATTCCCATGAGAATATGTAGTGTGGTGGTAGATTTTTTTAGCCTCTGGTAGTAGCACTTGTGGACCAATCCCCTCAGTTACTACAACATATATATTAGAAATGTGTGCAATTTTCAGGGATTTATTTTGTTTCAATCATTATAGAAGATGTACATATAAATATGTAATTAAAATAAATACGTGAAAGGTTGTTTCGATTCCCAAACCTCAAGGATTATTCACAGAACACAATACCATAATATAATCATACATATTTGTTATATATATATAAATAAATATTTTTGGAACCTCCATGTTTTAATTCCAGAAAATCATGTTTTTATGTTTATAATGATTTTGATATTTTATGAATGCATTTTATTTCTTGAGGAAATTTTGATGAAATTTTTTCTAAGAGTTAGAATGAGTCACCTCTAAACTTGAGTGACCTCTACACTTGAGTTGCCACTATACTTGAGCTACTACCAGACTTGAGCTACCATCAGACTTGAGATGAATCCAGAATTGAGATGCCTCCAGAATTGAGCTGTCGCCAGACTTGAGCTACCACCATACTAGATTTACCATTAGATATGAGTCACCACCAAACTTGAGTGAATTCCAGAATATGTCACCTACAAAATGTATGAATGCCAGATCGATTCACTGTTAGTCCAAATGACTCATTTATAGACTAACTCACCACCAAAGACGATTCACCACTAGATATGTATTAACATCATGAGTACTATCATAGCTATTATTCCTCATACAAATTAAATTATTTAATGGATATTTTATTGAAGTTAAAGGATAAGGATTATTTAATTTTTATTCATTAAATTATCTCATGGGTGCATTTATGAAAGAGTCACAGATTAGTACAAGGATACAAAAGATATTTATCATTATTCTTAAATTGGTTCTTGATATTATAGTGCTTTATATTTTAGAGGATCTCTCAAGTGTATAATTTTTTGGTTTTATGTGGATCATGGGTGTGCATGAATTGTTGCATCATGGAGTTATAATTCACAAAAGAATATATAGGGTGAATTAGAATATAAAAGAGTGATTTATACTAAATATCCTAATCCTTTACAATAGACAGAATAGAAAACCTTGTGACAGTTTGTTTTTCTGCCAATTTTAGAGAAATAGTATCAACTCCTCTCCAATCTACATTTAAAGACACTCGATCATTTATATAAAAAATGGATGAGAAACACTACTCTTTATATATCTTCTTACTTTCTCTATTTGTTATTTTATTTTACTTTCGAGAAGTTTGTTGTATGATTTGTATTTTTACACACACAGAAGCCTATGATAGAACTAGAGAATACTAGATATTCTCTTTTATTTCTTTTCACAAGTATTCACACATTATTTGTGGAAGAGTTCCGTTAGTTCCATGTGATTGTTTATCTACCCACATATAAATATATAAGAGGTACTTGAGCCTGGATAGATTGTAAGATATTTATTTTATACACAATCCTGGTTGTGGATTAGATTATAGTTATATAATATGCTTGGCAGTAAGTGATTACCAAGTGGATGGGATTATGTATCGTCTTGGGAATGAACCCCTTGTTTATTTTTCTGTGTGATTTATTTCTATTTTCTTCATTTAAAATAATTAAACTACATTTGGTTTTAAAATATAAAAAAACTGGTACTTTTCTAGATAGTCTTAACTAGAGTTTATATAAGAATTTATTTATGTAAATTTATTTCAAAATTTAAAGTATCTTCTAATATTATTTTAACTATGAAATAATTTAGCTTTAACAAATATTTTAAAAGGTAAAACTTATCTCAAACTAGTCTTTAAATTAACTGGGAAATTTTGTTTTTAATTGGGATATATCATTTGAACTTATATTAACATAAATTTTTATTGGGTACTCAATTCACCCCTCTCTTGAGTTACTCACTATGACCAACATTAAATACCAGAGGTTTTAGAATATATTTTATCTATGAATTTAGTTATGTTTTAGAGATCTCAAATTCATATTAGTTCTAAATTTAATTTTTTGTTGATAGTAGATAATAAGGTTCTACTACTGACAAATCTTCCTATTTTAATAGAACTAATTATGCTCATTGGAAAAAGAAAATGAAAATGAATCTTGAGAGCATGGGTTTTGATATCTGGGAAGTAATAAAAGATCAATATGAATTGTCTCAAACTTGTAGAGTTTACTAGAGTGATTCTACTAAAGAATATTATAATAATAACTATAAAACTATGAATTCAATGTATTATTATTTTGGTGATGAGTATATTAATATAATATTTTCATGTAAAACTACTTATGAAATTTGAGACACTTTAGTTGTTTCTCATGAAGGAACATCTAATGTTAATTAAATGAGTTTAAATACCTACACTATTAAATATGTAAATTTTAAAATTAAAATTGATGATCCTATTTCTATCATTTATATTAGGTTCAATGATATCTTGAATAAAATGAATTTACTGGGAGAACCTGTTGTTGATAAAGACCAAGGTATATGATTGTTGAGGTTTCTTTCAGATATATAGAGAGGAACCTCAATTTCAATTAGAGAATCAAGTGATGCAAATAATCTACCTGTTAAGGAGCTTATTTTAAATTTGATGGTATATGATGAAGAACTAAAATTTAATTTATAAGTGATGATGAAACAAATAGAAAATCCATATCCTTTAAATCTACTACCTCAAAACAGAAGGATAAAATTAATGTTGAAAGTTAAAGTGATGAGGAATCACCTGTGGCCAGTGATGAAGAGAGGGACCATATGGATTGAATATATAAGAGTTTATATAAAAATAATTAAATCTTTAGGAAAAAAATATTTACTGTTAAATATTAAAATAGATGAAACTATAAGATGTTTTGGAAAATAGATGATGATTCAAATGAGATCATCAATTTTGCATGTAAAAGAAAAGGAAATGTCAAAATTGGATATCCTAATCCAAAGAAAAAAAAAGAAGTTTAATGACAAGGATAAGAAATAATAGAAAGTAATGAATGAAAACTAGAGTGATTTTGAAGAAAACTCATGTGATTCAGACACTACCTAAAAGGATTAACATGATAGAGCAAACATATGTTTCATGAAAAACACATCTAAGGTACCCAATTTATTTCTTATTTATCATGAAAATATTTATAATCATTTTAGAGTTGAGAATAATTAAGAAAACACGTATAATTAATAGTTTTATTTGATTTTCTTAATATTCAAGAATATAAATTCAATGAGTTTAATGATATATAAAAAATTCTAAAGGAAAAAACATGGTTTAACAACTGATTTTATCTCCGACCTTACTATTAAAAAAAGGAAAAATGATCAAATGTTAAAGGAGAATAATGAACTAAAATTATCTAATGACAAATTATAAAAATATTTAGAAACATTTACTTATGGTATAATTACTCTCATCCAAAATACTTAAAAAACATACAACACCTAAATACATTACTAGTTTATGGAATCAACCTGGAAAAAAGAGAATTGTTAGGAATAGTTTTAATACTAGTTATAGTACTACCAATAGTTCTTATTCATATCAGCCTAAAAATGTATTTATTTTCAAATGGTTAAAATATTCTTATAGGATACCTATTATGAAAGTATGAGTTCTTAAATTCACAACTACTAACATTTCTAGACCCAAGAAGATTTGGGTACCAAAATCATTTTGGGTATAATTTTTTTGTATGGAAATTTCTTAATGAACACTAGTAAGAACCTATGGTACCTGGATAGTGGTTTTTCCAGACACATGATAGTAGATTATTCAATATTCAAAAATTTGATAAATGTTGATTGTGGAAGTGTTAATTTTTTTAAAAATTCCAAAGGGAAAATTATTTCCCTTTCCTAAATTGGAAATTCTAACTCTGTCTTAATTTATATAGGTTTATTTGTAGATGGTTTAAGGTGAAATTATTTTAGCATCTCATATTTATGTAGTGATTGTTTTTATGTGAAATTTTAAAATAATTATTGACTTTTTTATTCTAAACATTCATTAGTTTTTACTTCTTTGTGATATAAAAATGTTTATACTATTAATTTAGACTCTTTATTTTCTAAATTTTTTCAATGAATATTAGATTTGGAATAGGAGACAAGGCCTTTGAAATATTCACCCACTTGTAAAGCTCACTAGTAAAGGGATAGTCAAGAATCTACCCAAACTAGAATTCCCAAATTATAAAGTTTGTAACCCATGAAAAAAGTTAAACAACACAATATATATTTCAAATGAAAGAAATAATTTTTAACTTCTAAACCCATAGATTTTGTTCACATGGACTTTTTTTGGGCCATCTAGAGGCTATAGTCTAAATGGGAAGAACCATGTTAATGTTCTTGTAGATTAATTCTCTATGTATACATGGGTATTCATTCTATCTCACAATAGTGATGTCTATTATTATTTTACGAAGTATACAAAATTTATAGAAAATATTAGTGGACTTGGAATTAAGGCCTCATGAAGTGATCATGGTGGTGAGTTTGAAAATCCAGACATTGAATCCTTTTGATCATAAAATGGATATAATCATAACTTTTATTCTTCTAGAACCCTGTAGTATAATGGTGATATATAAATAAAAAATATAACACTTAAAGAAATTTCTCAAACTATGATTGATGAGTATGAAATTACTATCTATTTTTGGGAAGATGTTATGAAAAAAACATGTTATATAATCAATAGAGTTTTAATTAAACCTATCTTAAATAGAATCATTTTGAACTATGGAATGATAGAAATATTATGGTTAATAACTTTAAAACGTTTTGGTTTGAATTTATTTATTTTTAACAATAAGGGCAATCTTGACAATTTTTTTCCAAGAGTGATGACTAAAATTTCCTTGGTTATTCAACTTCTAGTAAGTCATATAGAGTGTTTAATAGAAAAACAGAATCATTGGAAGAATTAGCTCCTATAAAGTCTGATGAAACTTATAATCATGAACCTAACAACTCTTTATAAAACCTTGAGGATGATATGTTAATTCTAAACATTAATTCCAAGCCTTCTGATTTTTTTAAAACATGCAGAAAAATCATCCAGTTCTAAGGAACATTCCCAACCAAAACCTGAACCTATAGAAGATCATGAGATTTTAAGACCTTATTTTCCAAGAGTTATCTGGACTCATAAATACCATCCTAAATATTATGTAGTTGGAGACCTAGATAGAGGTTCACAAACTATAGATTCTCTTAGAAAGTAGGATGAAAATTAGGAATTCTTGTCATAGATTTAACACAATAACATCAATGATGAAATTAATTATGAATTATTAGTGATGTAAATGAAAGAGTAACTTAATTAGTTCAAAATGAATAAAGTTTGTGAATGTGTAGTTAGACCAAATGACACATTAAAATATTCTAACTAAGTGGGTTTTTAGAAACAAGGTTGTTAAATATGGTAATATAGTAATAAATAAAGATAGATTAGTTGCATAATGATATATTTAAGAAGAAGGTATTGACAATGAGGAGACCTTTACACCTGTGGCTAGACTTTAATCCATCAGAAAACTGATTTCCTGTGCAGAACATTTGGATTTGAAACTATATAAAATGGATGTTAGAAGTTTATTATTAAATGGTTATATAGTGTAGGATTTTTTTTGAAAAAACCCATGGATTTAAAAATCTTCATTTTCCAAATCAAAAATTTAAATTAAAAAACCTTATATGGTTTAAAATAGGCTCCTAGAGCTTGGTATTACATGCTTAACTCTTTTTCAATTTTAAAAGTTTTTTCAAAAGGAATAGATGATTATAAAATTTGTATAGAAATAATTTAAAAATATATTTTAGTTGTTCAAAGTTTTATTGATGATATATTTTTAGATCTTCTAAATTTATTTTTGTAATGATTTTCAATAATGATGCAAAATTAATTTGAAATGAATTTAATGGGTGAACATATAATTTTTCTTGGTTTTTCAAATTTTGAAAATAAATATGGAATAATTTTAAATAAATGTAAGTTAATTAAATATATCTTAAAACATTTTGATTTGGATAACACTAAAAGTAGTGATACTCCCATGAGTGCCACTTGTAAGCTAAATCTTGATAAAGCTATAAAATAAATGGATCAAACAATTTAGAGAGGTATGATTAGAATATTTCTTTACTTGACTACTAGATGACATGATATTGTGTTCAGTATGTTTATGTGTGACCATTTTCAAGAAATCCCTAAAGAATATCATTTATTTTCTGGTAAAATGATTTTCTAAAATGTTTAATTTAAAACCAATTTAGGACTATTATATTCTAGAGGAAAATCATTTGATTTAGTGAGTTATTCAAATGTGTATTTTTGTGGTTTTAAGTTAGATAGAAAAATCACTTCTTAAAAATGTCATATTTTGGGAAAGTTTCTTGTATCTTTGTGTTGTAAGAAGTAAAATATTGTTGTACTGTCTACCGATGAAGCTGAATATATAGTTGCAGGTAGTTGTTGTGCATATATTTTGTGGATAAAACACACTCTACTAGAATATGGATATTAATTTAGAAATTTCCCTATAATTTTTGACAACACAAGTTCAATTAATATTCCTAAGAATCATATTTCTAACTCTAGGGAAAACATATTAATGCAAGACATCACTTTTTGATAGATAATTTCCAAAAGGGTGATATAACTATTGAATTTCTTGGGAATGAACATCAAATTGCTGATATCATTACAAAAAAATTGAAATAAGATAGATCGAACTACATAAAACATTAATTAGGAATGATTAATTTTTGTTAGTATTAAATATTAGATAAGATACTATTGAACAAGATACCATTGATGAGACACCATTGTTAGGTCACCATTGGTGAGTCACCGTTGGAAAGTCACATTTGGATAGTCACCATTGGCGAGTCACCATTGGCAAGTCAACATTGGCGAGTCACCATTGGTGAGTCTCCATTGGGAATTCACCTTTGGAATTTCACCATTGGAGAGTCACCATTGGCTAGCAATTATTGGTGAGTCACCGTTAGTGAGTCAGCATTGGTGAGTCACCGTTGGAAAAATTACCAGTCTCTGATTCAAGTGTTGCTTCCATTACTAATTTTTTGTATTAAATTAGTATTAATTTTATATTTTATTATATTTTATTATTTTAAATCCTCAAATGATAAATTAGGATTAATATTTAAATTTGAGTCACTCTCACGCGCACCTGCCTCATCCAAGCCTGTTCTCATTTCCTTTATCTACCAACCATTGAACATATAACTCCATTGCTTTGGTCTTTATTTCACTACAATGGTTATAATTATGAAACATATATAATCTTATCTTATATAATAAATTCCTATGATGAAATTGAAATGAGAACTAAGTCGTGTAGTTATCAAGTTGCGAAACTCAAAGGTGGTGAATCATGTGGTTGTTTGTGAAAATTAATTGGCTTCCAAATACATATTATACAATTATTCATTGATGATAAGGGTGATCTAGGACCAAGGATGGTTAGAATGGTTCTCTAGAAATTAAATACCCTTTTATCTTTGGTTGATTAATTAATTCTATCAGTTTGTCGAGTTTAGTTTTGAAAAGAAGAAAGATTAGATTCAAAGCACTATAGATGGTAAAGAGTTTACCTTTTCTTCAAATTAGTAGGAAAACTATATGAATATGCCTCATAGAGGAGGTTCTAAGATTATAAATATACTATACCCAGTGACTGCGAATAATTCACTTATGAAAATGGTTTTTTTGTAGCTGATTGGAGATAGAACATTGAGAAGGTCTACTACTACTGAGCTAGATGGGGAATAAAAACTTATTTATAAGTTTGTTCAACATGTTTTTGTCCAAAAAAAGTGAACTTCAAAAAATTCGATATCAAGAAGTGTACCTTCTATTCCTTATCAAACAAGGGGATACAGTCAACCTATAGAAATATTTTATAGTATATATGATGGAAATGTGTAAGTCATCTTTGAAGTTTAATTATCTTATTTATTCTAAGATTATTTTGGCGAGATTGGAAACAATGTTTTTTATAGACGATGAGGAAGAAGATGAAGGGAAATTTAGAGGTTTCTTCTTAACTAATGTTTTCTATTGAAGGATGAGGGTGGGTTGGAACCCTTAGATGAACAAGTTGGTTCTAGATAATAAAAAGATATATGATTATTTTTATCCAATTGATCATCCTACCAGACCCAAGAACCTTATTGATCATGGATTTGGGCCAGATGAAATAGTAGTGTATTTTTATAAAGAGGGATAAGAGGCTGCAGCTATTGATGGAGAGGAAGTGAGACTTTCATTTGAGGATAGAAGTGACCCTGATATTCCAAAGAGTCATGTTATTTATTTTAGTTATTCTAGTCCTCTAGTTCTCTACCTTCCAAAGAGAGCATATTAGGTGAAATAGATGTTGATGATGATGAGATAAAGGCTTATATAAATGATAAAATTTGTGGTTATTATTCTAAATATTCTAAATAGGTTGTGTAAGCTTCTGAGGAAAATAGAGTAGATGAAAAATACAGAGGGATCAGAGATGATGATTAGTATAAAATTAGTGATGGTGGAGAACCTGATCACGATGATGATGCTGATGATGTTAGGGAATAATCACCTCATCCATCCCCAAATGGTTCTATTTACTCAGTTAGATCTTTGGAGATACATTAATCTATTAGTCATACAAGTTTTGAGCGACATATGTTGGTACGATCATAGTAGCTGGATATATTAGTTTCTATGAATCCTATTGGAGATGTTACTTATGCTATAAGAGAGATATGATTACCTATTGAGGGGGAGAAATCCCTAGGTTCTATCATAGTTGACCTTAAAGATTTGTCTCTTGTTAGGCTAGGAGTGGTTTCACTTGATGAGTGGAATAAATTACTATGATATGTTTATCTTGGTTTGGAAAATTCAAAGTCCAAGGATGTTAATAAATATTATGGGAAGAATGGATATGCTTAAGGTGATCCTGTTTTGGTAGAGGTGGAGGTATCCTCTCAGGGGGAGACTTACCCTACATCTATATTTCTTGGAATATCATACCTAGATTTTGATTTAAGTGATGATGATGGGAGCATCTCACAAAATGATGGTGGAACTAAAATCTTAGTTAGAGTTGGTATAGATCCTAAGGGATCCTTGGTAGAAAATACTGATCAAGATGGTGGACTTCATGATTTTTCTTCATATGCACCTACTACCAGATCTGAGCCGGCAGAGGCTCCTGAGCCTAGTAAATTGAGAGCTGATGCACCTACAACTATTGTACCAGTACCTTCAGATGTTATTTCTAGTGAATAATTAGAGTCCTTTAGAGGGATTCTTCTGATATATTTCAGTAGGCTTTGAGGTTTCAT
This sequence comes from Viscum album, assembly GCA_963277665.1. Classification (NCBI taxonomy): domain Eukaryota; kingdom Viridiplantae; phylum Streptophyta; class Magnoliopsida; order Santalales; family Viscaceae; genus Viscum; species Viscum album. Next base: position 1,495,908,557 of record OY728159.1, read on the forward strand.
GAAAATCCATTCACAAACCTCAATGAAACTGATACGAGATAACTTTTTTGAGTTAGTTGTATTCCATATTCAGCCTAATATGAATTTCCATATTCATGAAGTGGAAATTGGGAATATAAGTATGGATAGTGAAACATCGATCGTTGATCTATAATGGAGGAAATGAAAAACTCATTTTATACTAGTTAGTCTTCTATGATGGATATATTAGAGAGTTTACCTATAGCGGCTTCTACATCTTCTACTCCACCTCCATCAAATTCTATTGATGCTAATTTTATCCGGTCTATAGTATGAGAGGATCTTTATGATAATTTGGGTGATATTCATGCTACTCATAATGAGTATTTTAGGTTGATTCATTATAATAGTGAGAACATACAAAAACTGGTTATGGGATGTTTAAATAAAGCCTAGAGTGATAAGGAAACTATAACCAAGGCATTTAGATTTTACCATTATAGGGTGTATACCAAACATGAGTTAAATTCCCATTTCATGTTTTTGGATGAGAATATAAGGATGACACCACTCACTAGGGAATTCAAGGAACATATAGGACAGTTGAATGTTTTGTAACCTTTTTTCATTCTTTTTATAAAATAAAAGGAAGATTTATTTAGTTCTATAGAGAGATAGGGAAACACTATCATAGATTTTTCAAACCCTTTTCCCCATTTCCTCCATGTATTTGGAACTATAGTGGTTGCTCCAGAGGTGATTCTAATGTATAACTTCACAACTTCTCCTTCCTTAGACCATTTATATCCTCAATAGTATCCATTCACCATGTATCCCATGGAATAAGTTCTACATCTCAGGCCTGTGGTCATCAAAGTGCTTCAAAAGCCTCTTTTAGTACCTTCATCCACTAAAACAATACCCTCAACTACTGAATCTATTACTCCTTTCTCTGAAAAGGGAAAAGGACATGATGATCCTGCTTCATGATATGGGAGTGACTCTGATTAAAAATTAGTCTTTGATAGGGATTTTATTTTACTATACTTGTATCTCTTTTTGGGATGTAATATTGTGACACATTGTGCTTAATGATATGCATCTCTATTATTTTTTAAATTTTTATATTTACTATTAATTGTTTTACATTTTTTATAATCCCAAAAGGGGGAGTAAAATTATTGAATTTACCTTGTTAAAATATTATTTCCTACCACTTTTCTCACATTTATTTAATTTAACTTTGATACTAAATTTACCTTTAATACCCCTTCTCATTTCTTTCTCCTTTGATACCATACTTTTTTGAAAATTTTCCTTTTACATTGTATTTAACTTTTATAATTAATCTTTGATACAATGTTTCCCCTTTATGTTTTACAAATTCAATTTCTTGTTTTGTACTTATCCTTTGATACCATATTTATTTTTGTGGTATTATTTGATAAATAAAATTTATTTGACATTTACTCTTTGATACCATAATTATTTGGAAATTATTTACATTACCTTTCAAAACCTTAATTACATTTATATTTTATACTTTATTTTTTTATATTTGAATTTTTTTGATGTTATTTTTTAATACCAACTTATTTTCATGGATTTTATCCTTTGATACTATAATTATTTGGGCACATTTTTAGTACTTATGTTGTGGGATTTGATACCTCATATTTTATACCACATTTCTTTATATCTCACATTTTACTTTTGAAATGTTAAGTATATTGTAATCTTTAAATCCATATTTATATAGCACAGTTTATTTAATACATGGTTTATATAAAGTCCATGACATTTGATAATAAAAAGGAGGTGATTGTTGACATCTCCTTATTTTATTTCTCAAGAATCAAGTTTATTATGTTTTTTATGTCTTTGATGTTCTATGATAACATTTTATTTTATCATGAAATTTATTGAAAATTTGCTAAGTGTTGGAATGTGTCACTGCTATACTTGAGAGACCACTAGAATTGAGATGCTACTAGACTTGAGATGCCAGCAGACTTGAGCTGCTGTGATAAATGGGATTTTTTCAAACTTGAGCTTTCACCAGACTTAAGCTACCCAAGGACTTGAGCTTTCACTAGACATGAGCTTATGTCAATTATGAGTCACCACTAAACATGAGTGACTACCAGATAGAGTCACCACCAGAAGTTCTGACTACAAGATCAATACATTGTTAGTTCAAAGGACTCATTTCTAGACTCACTCACCACCAGTTATGAGTCACCGTTAGACATGTCTTACCTCCAGGAGTGATATCATTATTATTATTCCTAATTTTAATTAAATGATTCAACAACTATCACTACTGAAAATATATACAATACCAACAGTTTTGAACCGTTCGTATAAGCCTCCAAACTATTGGTATAGCCTATAACAACGGTTTAGAGAACCGTTGGAAAAAAAGACGTGGGGATAGGTCTATACCAACGGTTTTGGGAAAACCGTTGGTATAAGTAATATGAATATCTATACCAATGGTTCCATAAAACCGTTGGTATATGTAATCCAAAAAAGAACCACTCAACTGGTTTTGATCCCAACACCTCCCATTTGTGATTGATCGACCTAACCATTAACCTAACTTACTTTTGTGAACATAATTTCATAAATATATATATGTATTATCATAAGTATTTTAAATTTTGATTTATTTAATTTCCTCTATAAGAGGATTCCATTTAAAATACATGTACCTATTGCAACGGTTTCCAAAACCCTTGGTATAGACCTATACCAATAGTTTTTGAGAACCGTTGGTATAGGTTCTTTGATTTTGGGACCTATACGAGACCTATACCAATGGTTTGAGGTCAAACCGTTGGTATAGGGGGGGACCTATACCATCAGTTTGTGGTCAAACTGTTGCCATAGGTCCAAATTAGTGAACTATACCAACGGTTTGTCCAAAACCCTTGGTATAGCTCCAAATTAGTTACCTATACCAACGGTTTATGGAAAAAAATTGGTATAGGTCCATATAAGTGGCGTATACCAACGGTTTGGGCCAAACCATTGGTATAGGCCCAAATTAGTGAACTATACGAACAGTTTTCCCAAAACTGTTTGTATAGATCTTATTTCCTGTAGTGTATTATATTTAAGTTAATAAAGAAGGACTATTTAATGATTAATCATTAAATTATCATATAGATGTATCAGAGGAATTAGATTTCTATACGATGATCAAAAAGATATTGATGATTATTCTTCAACGTGTGCTTAATTCTGCAGTGCTTTATATTTAATGGGATATCCCTTGTGCACATTTTGGTGTTGTCATGTAGATCATGGGTGTGCATGAATTGTTTAATCATGGTGTGATCATTCATGAGAGAACATAGATTCTAAATTTGACTGTGAAAGAGTGATTTATACTGAATATATAGATCATTTTCTATAAAATGAATAGAGAACCTTGTGATTCTCGATTTTATTGCAACATTCAGAGAAATAGTTAGATCTAACACCCAATCCACATTGGAGGAAACTCAAGAATATTAAGCATAACTTACTGAGAATCACTTCTCTTTCTATATATTCTTAATTTCTCTTTTTTATTATTTTATTTTACTTTCTGGAAATGTGTTTAATGTTTTTTATTTTTACACACACTTACTCTTATGCTATAACTAGAGAATACTATATATTCTATTCTATTTATTTTCATATTTATATTCATGGTATTTGTAGAAAAGGTCCCTATGTGGCCTTTTATTGTTTTTCTACCCATGTATAACTCTGGAGGAGTCCTTTTAGCTTGGACATCTTGTAATAAGTTTATTATATACTCGACCCCGGTTACAAATCAGATTATAGTTATATTATCTACTTACCAGTAGGTTATTTTTTATTAGAGGTGATTAGTTCTAAGATTGATACTGAACCCCTTATTTTTTCCGCTATGTGATTTAGTATTATTTTAATCATTTCAAATATTTAAATTGTATTTGGTTTTAAAGTATTAAAAAACTGGTACATTGATAGCCATTCGTAACTTGTGTTTACATAAGTATTTGTTTGAGTTTATTGATTTTAAAAGTTAACGTAATTTCCAACATTGTTTTCAATAAAGAGTAATCAATTTTTGGGAAATATTTTAAAATAAAAAACTTATATCAAGCACCTTTTTTTATTAACTAGGTGATTTTTTTAATTGGGGGATTTTATTTGAAGTTGTTTTAATAAATAGGTTTTACTGGGTACTCAATTCACCCCCTCTTGGGTTATATACTATGATCAAAAAATATATATTTTATTACATATATAATTTTAAATTATATATATATATAATTAATATGTATTTAAAATATGTAATTAGTGGTTCATTTTTTCCTTAGGGCTATGGTCACATAAGTTCATGGCTATAGGAATCATTCAACAAAACTACGACCACGACCACTTAATCCCATTAATACGAGAAGGCTATGAACAAATCCATATATGTCTGTGGTGTTAGGGAAAGCTATGACATGGACTAAATAATTTCATGTCCATCAAAAATTCTAAAACTATGACCATGTATGAAAGTGTAAATAGTATAAGCTACAACATGACTAAGTAATCTTATGTCTATAAGACCTTCCAATTTGTTTCTTGTCTTGTTTAGGTGATTTAAAATGGTTCATGCACCATCTAATAGAAAAATGAAAAAAACCCAATGTTTTAGGCCCATTCCCATGTCATTCCCACTATAAATAATATTTTGGTTCCCTTTTCATGCGAACTATGGCTGGTGACACAAATTACCACAATAATATATAACCTACATCCATGTGTATCCTTCGCTCGTGGCCTTATCTAAACCTATAACTACATATTTTATAAAACATATTTTTATTGAATATTTTATTAATAATAAATTACCTAATTTCCTCTCATTTTATTAAATATTTATATTTATAGAATATTTTGAATTAGATCACTCATTTAGAAATTTGATGAAAATTCCATTTTTGACCCTTTAAATTGTACTATAGTATTTCATATAGAAATATTTATTTATTACTAATTAAACTTATAATTTTGTAAAAGTGTTACTCAATAAACAGGATAAAACTTTTATTCATGACATCACAGTTGGATATTTCAATGGATTAGAGTAAATAGGATATGAAATCATAGCTAGACTAGAATCACTAGACTTGACACCACTTCACCATTTGTGTCATATATTTTTTATACGGGCTTGGATTGAAACAAAATTTGAAAGAAATATTGAAGTCCCAATTTCACACAAATAATATTTTCGGAGGGATAGTTGGTAAACACGTTTTGGAGGTCTAAAATTCAGTTCAAATTAGATTAAAATAGTTGGATGAATTTTTCATTCAGAATAGAAAAGAAATGAAACCCTAGCCTCTCCTCCACTATATAAATGTGTGTATTTATCATTTGGAGTGGGTTGGAGATGTATTATAGGATTGAAATAATAATAAATTTAGTGCCTTTATATTTCAATACACCATTGGAGGAGGTAATCCCTCAAGCTAGAATCTACTCCAAAATGAACTTCATTTCCTCTTCTGTGTGGTAATATTGTTATTCATGCAATAAAATCTTTATTTATCTCCAATTTATTTTGTTTTTTTTAATTTTTCTTCTTAATTATTTTAATTATTTGGTATAGAACTCAATATTATAAACATGATTGGGTTATACCATTTCAAATCCTTATCAATGAAATTTGTATCCACAATGACTACACCACCCATAGAAGAGTATATTTTTCTTAGTAATTGATCTACCTCTTACCTTTTGCATTTAATTTAGTTAATCAATGAGAATATATAATTCATATATTATGATATATTAATTTTTTTAATCTTAAAATAAACTATGAAATCAATTTAATAATTAACAAAAAACACTCGATGTTGAGTAATGTGTGAATTGTGAAAACGCAATCTTAATCTACAAAACAAAACAACATGAAATCAATTTTTAGAGTTGAAATATAATACATAAACTGAATTCATCCTCACTTATAGTATTGATATGATCCCTAATATAAAATCGACCATAATATATCATTGGATTGACAATCAAATCATGGTTCTATGATTGCATGTTACAAACCTATCCAAGGGTTTAATTCCTTTTATCATTATAGTTGATGTAAACTATCATAGGTTTTTAAGAATAAAACATTTTGGGGATCATAATTAAGTGGATTTTAAATTTAATTACATTTATAAATAACTAAATGAATAGGTATAGTTTTATCAATTATGAATTTTAAAAATAATTTCTAAAAAAATTCTTCTTATTTTGTCTAATCAATAAAATTTTAAGAAGAAAAAAAACAAAAAAAACAAAAAATTATTTCTGATTACATCTTTAATATTTATAAAATTGAATCACCCTATCCTTTTAAGAATCATATTTATTTTATTTAATATTATTTATAAAATATATTTAATTTTTTTATTTAATTCTTACTTTGAGTGATGACTTTGGTCAACCACTCTATTGCACCTAAATAACCAAAAACCAAACATCGTTTGAGAGTTCAAGCAATATATATTTTAAAATTAGTTCCATTTTTGAGGAATAAATTAATGTTTTAATCAAATTCATTATATTTTTTTATTTTTTATTTCATTATATTCTTATCTTCATTCATATTTTATCCCCCTTTCTTAATTTTTCTTCCTTTTCTTCTTCTTTTTCTGGACCTTCAACTAAAACTTCTTATATTTTTATTATGACAAAATTTTATTCATTTATTTTTTATTTCATTTATTACATGAACTAATATTGAGGATATATTAGGTCTTTAAAGTGATATTGAACATATCCTTAGGGATCAATTTAGACAGTCTCAGTCTTCGGGATGTTTCAATATTCACCTAGATGGAGAATTGCTCCATTCTGGGAACATTAAAATAGGAATTACTTCTGAATAAAATATAAGAATAGATACAATGTATGAAATTAATAATAATGAACATAATAGAACCACTCCAGAATTGGATACACTATATATTAACTATAAACCAAATTGTATTACATGAATAAACCTTGAATCAGACTTTGAACTAAAATTTGTATTAATTATCTTTATTCCAATGTTTGATGTCTTATCTAGTGAGGATCCAAACAAAAACATTAAATAATTTAATATGGGTTTCGCAAACCAAATAACAAGAAATGTTTTTGAAGAACAAATCAAACTAATATAATTACCATTATCAATTGATGGAACAACAAAAGATTAGATGTATTATTTATCAGAAAGGTTGAGGCAAACCCCTTTATTAAAATGAAAAAGAAAGCATGAGTCCCTTTTGAAGGGGGTAAGGGAAGACCCAATACAAGTATGCACGACCAAAGAAAAAGGAACACAACCAAAGTAAAATGACTAAAAATCCAAGTGGAACAAAGTCCATAATAAGTGAGTGAAAAAAACACCCCCAAAAAATATCAAACAAAACTGAAGTCACAATGGACTAATTCCAAAATTCCAGATCCCCTCCATACCGCGACCCACACGTCTGGAAGACTCTGGAACTGTAGGTGCTATTCCAATGACCGAGGATCCCACCAGATTTGCTACTGATCCCAATCATCACCGCACCTCAACGCACCCCATCTCTTCATTATCCACAGCCACCACTGTCAGCAACACCACGTCACACCCCAAGCATGTGAAGATCACCCGACCGCTATACACAACACCGTCACACCACCGGCCATCCAACCAATCCACAACGCTGCCTTCAGAGTGAAAAAACACCTTCACCACCCTCCGCATCCTTGCAAGAATCTTTCGGCCATAAAACCAATTCCAGACACATTTGGTCTGAAACCAGATCTGGACCAGATCTAAAACCATCAAGGTTAGTTGAGATAATCCAATGCCACCAATGAGATCCCACACCATCTTTAGCCCCTCTAGCCGAATCAAGCCCATGCCTCCGTCATAGTTTGAAGACCGCCATCCACAGCCCCACTGGCCGAATCAATCCCACGCATCTGTTGCAGCGCGAAGACCCGCCACCCCTTCTCACCACCAAAGTATATGTGTAATGAGATTCTACTGAAGAAGCCCAGGGGTAATCATCGCCGAGAAGCCACAAGGGGAGTTGTTGCTGAAGACCGCAAGAGACTGAACCCTACGATAAGAGAGCTCTCGGCCAAAGCCGAGAGACCCCTGTATTATTCACAACCTAAAGACATAACATGTTAAAAATATTTGAAACCTATTTTCATACAGAAATTTTGTTCTAGAATAAAGGACAAATTCCATTCGTAAAAACATCCCAGGGATAAATTAGTCATAAGGGGAGTTAATGTATGAGTATTAGGAGCGAATCATGAAGTATTTTTTAAGCTACCTGCATCAACAAATCAATGAGAAACTACTCATCCAATACATATATGAAGGCCTCAAACACATGGAGATGATTCTAGTTTATACCATGGTTGGAGGGTAATTAGTCATCAAAACTCCTTTAGTTTCACATTTATTGATTGAAAATATGGTGTAAAACTCCCAATAATTTTTTGATCCAGGTAAACCACATGTGAGAGGAGTACATGCGGTAAGTTCTTGTCTTGATAATAATTTAATTGATACTAAGATGTATGATTTGAACACTATTGAGAGAGATATTTATTTTGATAAAAAGATATCCCAACCCACACCTATAAATTATTTTGGAATTTTCATTCAAACAGACAACCTAATTGATTGTTTCTCTTAATTACAAGAGTCTATGGATTTTGAAGCTATATTCCCTAGGAGACCATAGCAGTAGAAAAAAAAATATCTAGAAGAAGTATGATTCCTTTTCGCCAATATATAAAAAAGTTTTTAAAGATCATTTGAGAATGTGGTATGGATCTTGAACATAATAAGGGAATATTTTTCAAAAAAACATACAGTAGCCTCCGCCTTACTAACATGGATTTCAACAACCACAAAGGATATTTGAAGCCCAAGAATATACAATTAAAAAACAAGGGAAATATCAACCAAAGGTAGATTTTAATACCAATTACCTTTTAATTTTTTTATCTTAATCTATAAAATGATACGAAGAGTCCAAGATTAGAGTTAAGGGATTTAAATACACAAATGAGCCATATTTCCACCACTCATAATGAACTAGTGAGTAAGTACTATGGAAATATTCATTCTTAAGCTACTCAAAATCCCAAGGGGAATTTTAGTGTCATAACATTGTGTAGTGTAAAGACAAATAAAGATACATCTGCACATATCATTCCACTATAATTCACCTCAACCATAGAGAAAGACCATTCAAGACCAACTAATGAACATCCTATGTAGAAAGAAAAAAGTAAGAAAAATATTAACGATGTTCCTATCGAACCCATTCAATTTTCATATACAGTTGTAAAAACTAATAATAGGGATGATGAGGCGATAAAAAACTAGGTTTTAGACACATTCAAGTGTGTTGAGATCAATATACCTATACTTAAAGTAATTTAGAAAATTCCATGGTATCCTATGTTTTTGAAAGATATGTTTTCAAATATTGCAGGGATTAACTAAAATGAGCACTTGGGAGGAATATATCTGCACCCATCACAACAACTATGGTGATGCATACAATGTTCAAGGACCCCTAGAGATTCACCATTCCATGCATCATAGGAGAATTTCATTTCTCTAATGATTTATGTGAATTGAGTTCATCCATTAATGTCATCCTTTACTATATTTTCTATTCCTTGTAGGTTGGTGAGTTAAATCCAGTAAGGGTTGTGGTACAACTAGTGAATACGGCCACAACATACCTTATGGTAGTCATCAAGGATGTCCTTTTTCAGGCAAGGGACATGATATTTTTTTATAGATTTCTTTGTGCTGAATGTGGGGGATGATCAGGTATGTTTCCAGGCTCCCCTCATTCATGGAAGAAACTTCCTCAAAACTTCTAATAAAATCATAAATTTTCATGAGAGTACACTTTCTATAAAGTTTTTAGAATAAATTATGTGATTTAATATTTTGGACTTCCTGAAGTACCCCTCATCAAACCATTCTACTTTCTTCATATTCTATCTGGACCATTCTTGTGATGACTCTCAAAACAATGATTTTCAATCTTTTTCAAATGGGGGTCATTCCAGGATTATAGAGATCATAGGAATTACTTATATTTTGATGTCAAAAAATATTTTGACAACTTTTTTTTATGATCAAACCAAACTCATTTTTGATTATTATTTGGATTTTTTTTGAATAATGATTTTGTAATTTATGATTATGGCATGGATATTGATTTTTTAAATGGATTTGATTCATTATTTATAGATGTTGATGATGCATATTTAGTTCTCGAAATTCAATATGCACATATATTAGTTATCACATAATTTCAATAAATATAGAACCCAACAAAATGAAACTCAAACCATTTCCACCAAATTTTAAATATTTATATCCATTGAATGATGAAAAATTTATTATAGAAATTTCTTATACTCTCCTACCTAAATGAGATACACAACCTTTATATATTTTAAGGGTTAAAATTAGGTTAACTAGGTGGAACATAGAAAAAATTACAGGAATTATCCCCTAAATTTGTACATATAATATTATTTTGGTGGATGTGGGTAAAATAGTTAGGTAACCAAAATAGAGACATAACTACCACACAATTAAAAGTTATGAAAAAAGAGGTAGAAAGGTTAGCTGAGGAAGGTATTATTTACCCCGTTTATAATTATCAGCGGGTCATCCCTGTCTAGGTCGTACCCAAGAAAATTAGGTTCACTATTATAAAAAATGAAAATTATGAGTTAGATCCTATAATATAAAAAAATAGTTATGAGTGTTCATAGATTATAAGAAACTAAATCAATCCACCCAAAAGGACCATTTCCCCTTCCATTCATTGACCATATGCTTCATAGACCTGTATGTAGGATACTCTATTTCCTATTGTATGGTTTCTTTGGATATTTTGAGATTTACATTACAATAGAGGACTTGGAGAATATTACATTCACCTACCTATTCGATACAGTTTCTTACCAAAGGATGACGTTTAGAATTTTTAATTCCCTAGGAACATTCCAGAGATATATAGTGAGTATCTTTTCTTATTTACTTTAGATTTCATGGATGTATTATGGATTATTTTGTTGTATATATGTATCCCCATTTGATGAGTGTATCTTGAGTTTGGGTGTAGTGTTGCATCATAGTAATGGGAAAAATTTGGTTTTGAACTTTAAAAAATGACATTTAATGGTAAAAAAGTGAATTTTCCTAAGTTATATAGTGTTACAACCTAATATTAAGGTTGGTAGATATAAGGTAGAGATCATTTCAACATTTTAATATCCTAAATGTGTGCATGTTGTTCAATCATTACTGGGACATGATGATTTTTATTGATGCTTGATCAAGGATCTTATTAAGATCGCTCAACCATTCTCTCAATTACTTCAAAAATATATTGAATTGTTTTTTGATGATTTATATAGGATTTAAGTTGATGAGATAAAGATTCTTATGACCACTCCATCGATCATATAGCCCCATGTTGGGAGATTCCATTTGAGCTTATGTGTGATGCTTCCGACATCAAAGTTGGAGGAGTGTTATCAGAGAAGGTGGTCCCATGTTATTGCTTATTCATCGAGGAATTTGGATTCACACCAATAAAATTAAATTGCAATTTAAAAGGATTTTATTTATGTGATATTTTCTTCAAAAAAATTACACTCTTATTTATTGGGATCTGAAGTGGTTGTTTTTTTAGGTCACGTATCTTTGAGGTACCTCCTAAGGAATCCATATGAAAATCCACAACTTAATCATTAGATGATCCTTATTTAAGAGTTTGTCATCGATATATGATATATGAAGGGATTAGATAACTTGGTGAATGATCACTTGAGTAGGATCAATCACATGTTGGATCATGATACCATAAACCAGGTACCATTTCCAGACATATTTCTAGATGAGAATCTTTATTCACTCCAAAGTACACATCCTTAGTATTCTTATTTAGTTAAACACATTGTTTACTATGAAAGTACTACAAATTCAGAGAAACATGAATTCTAAAAATTTAAGAGTGAGTCTAGTTTCTATGTGTGGGATTATCCCTACATATAGAACATGTGTAGTGACCAATTCATAAGGATATGTGTGCCCGATAATGATTTTCAGTCTATTTTGAATTATTTTCATACACTTGATTGTGGTGGAAACTTTGGACCCCAATTGAGATCTATTAATTTCTTAGAATATGGATTATATTCGGCTCGATTTTTCCACCATGCTCAAGTATTTTTAATGACATGCCCACATTTCCAATAGACTAGAAACATTTAGAGGAGAAATGAGATTCCCCACCAACCCATATTATTCTATGAGATTTATGATGTCCCAGGAATTGATTTTATGGTTTATTTCCCATGGTTAATTGGTTTATTGTTAATTTTAATACCTAATAGTTTTGTAAGAAACTTTTTGGAGGCTAAGGATGCCAAGAATAATGACTCTCATGTTGTAGATATTTTTTTAGGTTCATATTTTCTGAAGGTTTAGAGTACCAAAGGATATCATCAGTGACCAAGGGTCCCAATTTTGAAATTGGAATTTGGATTCCCTTATTCAGAAGTATGGGCTGATGAAAAAAAATCAACTCTATACCACCTCTAAAAAATGTCTAGGAGTGGTTTTAAATTGGGATTTGAAACAAATTTTGGGGAAAACCATGAATCTAAATAGGAAGGATTGCAACAAGTGCTTTAATGATGAGCTATTGGATTATCAAATGACATTAAAAAAGAACATTATTATGTCCCACATTAGGATTCTTTTTGGGAAATCATGTCATCTTCTCATGGTGGTAGAGCATCAAGAATATTAGGCTATAAATAAATGAAATATAGATTTATCCCACATTGGAGATAAAAGTAAGCTACAAATTCAAGTGCTCATGAAGACTCAATTATCATCAAATGAGAAATCAAGGCTCTAAAAGTAAAGATCCAGAGTATCTAATGATAGAATGATCCAAAAATGGAGTTTCATATTGAAGATAAAGTCATACTCTATAGTTCATGATCGAAGACAATGTTTGATAAGATTCTTTCAAGATGGTTAGGTTCTTATATTTTATCTAATGTTTTTCTAATGGTGAAGTGGTTATCACTCAAGAAGAAACAAGAATGATATTTATAGTAAATGAAGAGCGGTTGAAGAAGTATATTGCGGGATTCCCCACATATTCAATTGATGCCATCACACTGTATGATCCCTTCATCACTTGAAATTATTAGGCTTTCCCTAACCCTTTATCTTTTAAATTATTTTTCCAATTTAAAATTTTTCATTTCATGTGCATTTATTATATCATATGTTTATATTGAGTACAATGAAATATTTTATGTGTGGGGGAGGGGGAAGCACTTTTGGGTAACAAATTTAGGGTTTTCATTTTTGTGTGTTGTGTGTGTTTTGTGTTGTTAATTTTCAAAAAATAAATAAATAAATAAATAAATTATAAAAAGAAAAAAACATCACGTAACATGATCATTTACATATAGAGCATGTGGAAAATGAATGTTTTTAAAATTCATTGGTAGAATGATAAGAATGAAAATGATTTAATCATCAAGGATTTATTTTTATAAAAATATAAGTCATTGATGATATGATTGGTTGTGTCATTATAAAAACTTATAGATATTGACACCATTATTTGTGATATTTGTTCATGGTAAATTGTATCATTGATTTATCCACCAAACATTTCATGCACCCATGGATTATGAATTTTTCCTACACAATTAAGGGTATATCCTAGATAGGTTTTATATCAATGGTTGATCCGTACGTTCATTTCTCTTGTGATTAGTTTCATTATTGTACCAATTTGATCAATACGTGTGTACCTAATATTTGAAAGTTTTACATCCTAAAAAAATCAAAAAAAATCAAAATAAAAAAGTAATAAAAACATATATTTTATCTTAATAAAGAGAGGAGTGATGAAATTTATTACATGTGGGGATATCTAGGTCAGTATATTATAGTATGAATTTCAGGAATGGTTTAGTGAGTGGGCCTTGAAGTTTTATTGAAAAGAAATGTAGAAAAAATTTAATATAGTTAAAACATATAAGAGTAAATTTTTACCAAACCTTTATATAATAAATAATGCGTGTATATATGATCTTGAAATGGTTGAAACACAAACACATGGAAAATTAATGGCATAGTCGACTCATAAACTATTTCATTATGATTAGTGTCATTAATCTCATGGTATTTTGTTTTGAAACAATTTATAAGGAAATTATTTAAAATTTATTGAGATTAAACCTTCATGATATTCTTATATTTTCTATATTTCCATTGTAGATTTAGAAATATGATCATTTATATATTGTTATAATAAAATACAAGAAACTTTTACTAGGAGTGAAAAGGGTAACTGTGGGGGAATTTATAAAACATATTTTAATAGAATATTTTATTTACAAAAAATGTAAAATTTCTTAACATTGTATTAAATATGTTTTTATGTAATATTTTGAATTAGACCATTAATTTTATATATTTGATGAAATTTACAGTTATGGACCTTTAAAGTGAAAAATATTATTCTATACATAAATATTATTCCATGATTTGTTTGAACTGAATTTCTTTTAGTACTGTTCCTCACTCAATGAGATAGAATTTTCATTCAAGAAATCCAAGATAGATCTTGAATTTTATTGAAGTAAATGGGGCATGAAATCAAATATGGACCAAAATCTCCAAATTGGACACCACTTCACCATTTGGGCCATATATTCTACATCCGAGGTTGGATTGGGCCAATATTTGGACAAAAGATATAAGAATAAATTTATATAAAATTATCCTTCTAGAAGGATATATAGTTCAATCATTTTGTAGGTCAAACAATCAATAAAATTTATGAAAAATATTTTTCCAAATTTCCCATTCACACTTATAAATTATTCAAACCCAAGCATCCCATCCACTCTATAAATCCATTTTTTTTGGTTTAGATGGGAATGTACGTTTCATTGAAAACTATTATAATAGTAGATGTAGTGTCTTACAATTTAAATAAACTATTATAGGATGGAATCTCTCAAGTTAGGATCTCCTCCAAAATGAACTTATTTTCCTCTTCTTTATTGTAATGTTGTTGTTCTTGAAATAAAATCTATATTTTCCTTCCAATTATTATATTATTTTAATTATTATTCTTCCTTATTTTACTTATTTGTTATTTAACTCATGATTATAAATGTGATTTGGTTATACTGTTTTTAAACCTTTTCAAATGAAATTCATTTTAATAATGAATACACCACCCATGGAAAAATAGTTTTTCATAGTAATCAATCTACCTCTTACCTTATTTATTTAATAATTCGGAATTAATGAGATAATTTAATTTAAATAATATAATATATATATTTTTTTAACATAAAATAATCTAATAATGAAATTTAACATTTGACACAAAACACATGAGGTCGAGTAATGTGTGAATTATTAGAGGACAATCTTAATATTAAAAAAAACAACCTGAGATAAATTTTTAGAGTCAAAATATAATACCTAAACCGAATTAATCCTCAAATAAAGTATTTATATAAGTCATAATTCACCACTCACCATAATCTATCCTTGTAATTACAGTTAAAGTAGGGTGCTACAATTTCATGTCCCAAAGCTAGCTTAGGGTTTAATTCATTTCATCATTGGGATTCAGGTAAATTCTCATAGGGTTTGAGGATTTCAAAATTAATGGAATATAATTAATTGGATATTAATTTGAATTATATTCACTGATGACTAAATTAATTGGTAGAGTTATATTGATTATTACTTCTAAAAATATTTTCAAAAAACAATATTCACATTGTGTCTTAACAATCAAATTTCAAAATAATAATAATAAAAAAAACAATACAAAATTCTTCCGACATACATCATTAAGATTTATAAATGTTAACCAACCCCATACTTTTATGTAGTGTGTTTATTTAATTTTATATTCAATATTCCTTTAATATTTTGTTTTAATTACTTCCAAATTTGCGAGATGACCTTGGTTGAACACTCTAAGGTACCTAAATAACCAAAAAACAAACATCATTTTAGAGTTACAACAATAGAACCTTAAAATATTTCCTACCCATGAATGTATCCTTATATCCATAGGTAATTTTTCTAGTAGTGGAGGCTTCCCCTTTATATTTAAACAATTTAGGTACTATTATAAAAATTCATTTATGCCCCCTTCATACCGAGTCACCAATATAATCATTTAACACCATATTTTATCTTCGTTAAACTAAGATGAACAATCCAATGGGGAGAGTAGTACTTCCACATTACCTCATTTATAATAACATAGTTATTACTAACCTATTAGACACATATATATGAAAATCATCATCTTTAGCCTTATTTGGATAATTCTCCCCATAATAAATTCTCCAGACCATCATGATATATTTGTGATCATCAAATCGATCTTCCTTCACCCTTTATATTAGATAATAAGAAATTAATTCTGGTAAAAATAAGACATCACTCTACTTATTATTTAAATTATAAGTTTCTTAGAAAAGTGACACATCAATTTACACTATTCCACCAATTACCTAACAACTGATATCCATGAATTCATTTTTATAAATTTTTGAATAATATTAACGTTATTCTATATATATAATGTCTAAAAATGAATAACTATATAAAATAATCCTACTTATTTGTCGTATGTTTAAATATATATTTGAGAAGATATATCTTAAACTCTTTTGATCAATATACACCACAAAATTCACCCCAAAAAAATA
The DNA here is from genome assembly GCA_963277665.1 of Viscum album. NCBI lineage: Eukaryota > Viridiplantae > Streptophyta > Magnoliopsida > Santalales > Viscaceae > Viscum > Viscum album. The sequence goes on from OY728159.1 coordinate 1,495,925,375, forward strand.
ATGATTCTAACTCTTTATCACATGCACCAATACCACTAACTTTAGATCATGTGTTGGGTAGTTATTCTCAAGAATTATAAACTTATGAGGACTCTAAGATACTACTTGATTACCCTACATCAACACATAACCCAATTCTATGATCAAGGAGTCATAATATACCCTTTAAAACTTACCATGTTTGGGTAAAATCAATACTTTTGTTATTTTAAGCTTATACTAAATCTCCATAAAAGATGAATCTGACCAATCAACCTACAAAAATTTCATTTTTTGGTTAAGGAAATGATGAAAATTTCTATTCAAGGTAAATATCAGGTGGTAACATGAAAATATAAGAAAACATATTAGTTAAAACACATTATTTCATATCCATCAATCTCTCAAGATAAAATGTCTAACTTATATGGTGTATATATATTTATATGCATTAATCACTCTAGACGACATCATTATGAACTTATAAATCATATACCTACCCATGTTATCTTAGATAAATCATTATATTTCAACCTGAACTAATGATATCAAAATATCAAATTAATCATTAAAATAACTAAGGATCCTTATGTTGATTAAATAGACCATATAACCTTTATAGTGGATGTTTTTTCTTAATCATTATGTTGTTTGTTTTTTATTAATTTGTGAACAAATAGAAGGTTTCATCCAATTTCATAGCAGAATAATAACTTTCCTCCTTATGCGATATACTCAGTATGATAAATCCATTCAAAAATTTATATTAAAGATGGAATTTAAATTCTAATAAATATGTAGTGTCTGATTGAAAAGTAAAAAATAATATTATCTATACCCATAGTATCAATTTAATGGTAAAATTTAATTCCCTTTCAAGTGATAATCAATTAAAATCCAATAAATTTATTTATTAAAGGTGATTAATAACTAGAGGAATGAATAGTCACATAATCCCTACTACTGATTTCAAAATGATATTAGTCAAGTGAGTAGTGATATATCATAATTTCAGAATTTCATAATTTCATACAATGATAAATTTATATATATATCACTATTTGATAAATATGAAACTAGAAACTTTAATCAAATTAAACACACATCTCTAGTAGTAGTTCGTGTGCGCTCTGTAATAATTCTACTAGTCTATAAAAATTATTAAATAAAATATAACTATATATTGAATCAAAAAATCCTAAAAATTCTCATAATCACTCATTATAATTTAAGATCCCAAGAGAATTTTTGATGGGTTCAATTTTTTTCAAACATGTATTTAGTGTCTTATGAATCCTTTGAAACTATTTTACAATCATTGGACTTTTTTACATGTTTTTATATTTGTTTTAGAAAGTTTTTGTGATGCTTAAAGATGGTTTGGGTTCAATTATGAAAGATCTATTACCATTATAAATGATTCCAGAATTCCTATATTAGTTATACAATGAAAAAGTATCATATATTGTGAAATTTCATAATATATAAGTTTTTAAAAGATAAATGGTTTTTGAGATATTTGTTTTGATAAGATAATATTTCCTCTACATAAGCTATCAGAAATTTTTTATATAAGGGACCTTCATAAGATACTAGATGATTTTTTGATATTGGGATTTCATAATATATTTTTACATTGTAATATATTGTTTTTGTGTAAGAAATATAAGATGTATAACAAATTCTATGTCTCATAATATGTTGAACTATACAAGACACTAAGACAAGACATATGATATGGGATGCATTCAAAGATGCGTGACTTCATAATACTCTTATATTTTATAAGATATTTTTGTATGATACCTCTTATAAGATATAATCAGAGTATTTAACATATTGGAGTTTATAAGATACATATAAAAGATCAAAAGATACCTTCCTTTATATATTTTTGAGACTCTTGAAGAGTGATAAAGATGATAAACTCCATAACAAATATTCAAAATGAAAAATATATTTCAAATGATGCTCAATGCATTCTTAATTGATAAAAACATAAAAAATCAAATGCGATTAAAAAAAATTAAGGGGTTTTATCTTCACATCATGGAGAATAATATCAAACCATTAAATAAGCTGAATGAGGATAAGTTAAAATCTAAAATGATTATGATTTTGAATAATTTTACAATATTTTTTTTGAAATTAAACTGTGATGATTTTGTGCGGTTAAAAGATTCCCAAATCACAAAAACATGTTACTGTAGTGATTCTGACTAATTTTCTTGTATGTTTTAATTTTAAATATAGTAATTTATTTTATGTTGTTTTATAGAGAGTAACTTATTCACGCCACAATTGATTTGTATAAAATGTGAACCATGGAAAATTGAGTGGAATAAATAAGAGATTACTACTAGGTATTTTAGGAATTATTAAATTTTTTTTATTTTGGAATTATTTCATTTTTAGAGATCACTACTAAAGGAATAACCAAATCATTTATATTAAGTAGTATAAAAAATTAAATAAATCTATGGAATTTCACTGAAGACAATCATTAATTTGAGATATGGAATATTACTTGATCATGGAATCACACCAATATAAATAATTGAAAGAGGAAACAAGTCAAGGATTATGGAGAATGAAATTTGTTATTGGAACCCTCTATAATAAGAGTTGAAACTGGATTTTATAATTTATTTAATTTTGTAATATTTTGAAAAAATTCTTGAATAAGAGAAGTAGTTTAGAAAAATAGTATATGCTGTGCGTATTGTTGTATCATAAAAAACTATGAGAGAATATATCTTTATGTTGGATCTTAGATAATAATGGAAAAATTATAAGATCTCTAGTTTTAGTGAATTGAGATTGAGAAAAAGGTTAAGAGAATATAAGAATGTATATCTATATTTTTTTTGAGAAATTCAAGATAATTTTTATATTTTTAATTGTTATCATAGGTTTAAGAACTTGAATTGGAGATCATATTTAGATCTATAAATATTATAGGATCAATAGGAAGACCTTCACAGGCTTCTAAATAAATATATATTCTCAATTAAACTTTCCTAATTCATTTTTTTCACTCTATAATTAAGGAGATACATTGTAAATATTAGTGGGATATTGGAAAAATCAAGGATACACGATGATAACTAGCCTTCACACTTGAATTTGATACTAAAATTCTAGAAAAACATACGTGGAATGGGAAAAAACTGGGTGAATTAAGTAGTAGGTACCCATAATGGGATAAAACCTTATAAAAATTGTTTTGTGACTTATTATTTTCATTTATGAATTATTATAGGTAAGACTGAGTTAAATGTTTGATAGAATATAATCCTAAATGATTTAAGATTTTTATTTATGATGTTATAAATTATAAAATATTTACACCACTGATTTATCCACCTCTTCTCAGTGGTGTGCCCATTCCTAAGGAATCTCATGTGGTATCAAAGTATCTTGGTTCCCTCTATTAGATACTTACGAATTTGAAATGGATAATCTAAATTTTTAAATAGTAGGGATATTCCTACCTTTAATATAAATAACTACTATGGTTGTAATAAAAGTAAGATACCATATCTTTTATCTCTTTTCTTAAAAGTGGTTAACATATCAACGATTGGTTTTCCACCTTTTTATAGAAGTTATCAAATTCCATTTTCCGATAAGAATAATTTATAGGTTGAAGAAAAATAAAGGAATTATATTTTAATTTAATTGTTAGATAATGTCTACAAAAATGTGATGGGTTTACAAACCATAGAAATGAATACGGTATAAGTGGGGTAAAAGATTTTTGAGAACTATAAATGTCAAAGAAGATAATTTTTAGATTTATAGGAGCATATTAGAGCATAATAAAATGGATAAAGATGAAAATATTTATGACTAATTTACAAGAGTCTATGAGGTTGTCAATAATACCAGAGGATATAGATAAAAAATATAGGAATCTACTATTGAAAAGAAGCTGAACAGAAATTTATCATATGGGTTTGATCATAAAATATTAGAATTAGAAGATAGAGATGATATTGACCCTAATGAATTTAATTATATTCATATTATATATGAAATAAGAAAACTCCTATATTTAAAAAGAAATATAAAGAGGAAATACTATTTTAATACATGAGTAATCTCATGTTCAAATATTAATTAGATAAATAGTCATGTGAATCTAATGATAAAGAATAAAAACATGAGTATTAAAAAATAACCATGTCTCTAATCGCAATGAATTTCATAAAATTATTGTGAAAATAAAAAAGGAAAATTCCCACACAGTGTTTAAAATATTGTGTCATTAGATACTTTTTTATAGACTAACCAAAAAATAATATTGGATAGTTGGAAGTTGAGGATTAATATGAGATATCTAAAAAGAACTAATAAAATAAAAGATCAAAATATGATCCGAAATATTCTAGTGATAAGAATAAAATACTAATAATAAAAAAGAAAATTTTTATGATTAAATAAGAATAGGATATTCTCTATATAGTCAATGAATTTTAATATAGAGATTTGGAAAAATTTATAAATTTATAGCTCATGTTGAGAAGTTTGTATAGTCCTAAAGTAGTGAGGAATAAGAAAGTGAAATATTATATATAGAACACTTAGTGTAATCTAAATTGGAAGTATGTATTCAGTAGAATGAAAAGATCAAGAAGGAACTCAAGGACATAAATAATGAATATTAAAATAAAAATTAATGTATATAATATCTTACTAATAATGAAGAAACTCATACTAATAAAAGTAAAACCATCATCCTAAAATTTGATAAAAATAAAAAAAATAGTGAAATATATTAAATAGAAAATCAAGTTAGAAGTAATATTTATTTGCAAGAATATATCTAGATTTATTTAATACGAAAAATCATTTAATATTATTTGGTTTCATTACAATAGAGTAGTGGTTACTAATATTGAGACATCAAAATTATCTAAAAAATTTAACGCAAAGTTGTAGGTCAAATATTTACATGCTATGTCCCAATATAACCTTATTTTGACTAATAATGAAGGTTAATATGCTAATTATGGATATTTTTGGGATAATAAGGTTTATAGGATAAACTATTCTACATCTAAGTATGATAATAGAGTCTATATAAAATAATATCCCAAAAGAAGATACAAGTTCAGTAAATGTTTTTCCAGAAGTAACTAAATTATAAACAAAAAATTTATTATTTTGGAAGACTCAAATTCATTGGATTTTGTTATTGACGAATAATATTTAGACATAGATCTTTCTCACGTGGGTATAATATGTATCTTTAATGGATATGTATTGAAGAAAGGGGGAGAAGTTTTGATAATATTATACATGAGACACACTATAATATTTCTATGAGCAGGGCTGCATCAAATCATTTTACACAAAATAGATTAAACTCTTTAGATGGAATATGTAAAATATGTGACCAACAAGGTCCCTATTAAGAGGAATTAATAAAAAAACATCCTTGATAACTTTATTAATACAAAATGCGACAGATAATTCTAAAGGAAAATCCAAGAAAAAGATATCTTTTTATTGAAGTGGTGTTGAAATCTTTAATTAATGGATAGGAAAAGATTCTTTATAGTTTCTTTTCCTTACAGAAGCCAAGATATTTTTTTAAAAACCATAGGATAATGTGATGGATGTGAAGTTACATTTATAAATGGTAGTTCTCTAAGAACTAAATGTGGTGGTACAGTTGATATAGAATAAAATAAGCCCAAATGTAAAGATGCACTCTTTATAGAAGGGCTTGAACATAATATTTTAAGTGAGATCCAATTTTGTGATGATTGGAATGAATTTTTATTTTATAAAAAAATTCATTATTAAGAATACTAAATATGTATTATTTGTATCCAAAGGATTATGAACTTGTGGAATTTTTTTCTAAATTGAAACCCATCTAATTCTTGCCACTTGAGAGAAAAATTAGAGAGTAATCAAAGGAATAGGAGTATTTTCCACCATATATAAAGATAATTGAGTAACATATCAATTCTTGAAGTGGTGTGATACCTTCCCCAAATTAAAAGAGAAAGAGTGACTTTTTGTGAAACATTACAAAAGGGGAAGATGGTATAAACAACTCATAAAAGAGTACATATTAAATACACTATAATACTATAATTTATTAAATCCAATTTTTTTGGTCTAATGAGACATTAGTTTTTTAGAGGTTATTTTTATTTCATTACATTCATATATGAACTTACTCTGATGAATATAGTTATATTAATGATAAAAAAGTTTAAATAAGATGACATGTTCAAAATATTTTGAAGAGAAATAGAGAAGGAGCAGGGAGTTTACATTTTAAACACGAGAAAAGATAATTATAAGGAAAATTCATGAAATTTATTTAAAAACTATATTTAAAAAACGAGTTTAAATTACTATTTAGTGAAACCACCACTACACAATTGAGCGTATTAGCTGAGGAAAAAAATAGTAGTATTTTTGAGATGGGTAGAACGATGTTATCTGAGGATAAACACTCTAACTTTTTCCATAGAGAATCTATTTTCACTATTATCCATATATATAATATATTTTTATTAATTCTTATATATAAATACACCACATGGTAAATAGAGAAAAATGAATACAATTTTGAAGTAATTTAAATTATTTTATAGCCCATTTTCATGAAGATCAAAGGTAACAATCCTGAAAATTTTGACGAAAAAATAAAAAAGGAATATTACTCAGCTGAATATCTAATAAAAGTGATTAAAATAACTAGAAAAAACAAGGGAAAAAACTTTTTGATTTCTATAAGGTCAAAATCCTTTAAAAATATCCCACATTAGAAGTTACAACTCGATTAGTCTATGAAAATATAGAAATTTTTAATGAGCAGATTTTAGAAAAAGTGAGTAAAAAAATGATAGAATATTGTGTATAATTTTGTTAAAGTTGATTTAGATGAAATCAATGATGAATAAGAGATTATTTATAATCATAAAAAGATTCATCAATGGTTTAAAAAAAAATTGATTCAAAAAATATTATTAGCAATCAATGGGTACCAACAAAAAACCAAAAGAAGATTAATAATTTTAAATCAGATTACTCTCATTTCATAAGATGAAAATCAAAATATTTAAAAGTCATTTGATCATAAAGAATGGATAAATTACATCAACGGAGATCATAATTTTATTGATAATAACTACACATCAGAACAAGTGCTAGGATATATATATAAATGTAATTTTTACCAAGTGGGTTTTTAGAAACAAATTAAATGAGAATAGTGAAGTGATGAGGCACAAAACTATACTATTTTAAAAAGTCTATTTAAAAATAAAAGGGATATATTTTGATGAAACATATTTACCAGAGAATTTTTTTAATCCATTCCAATTTTATTATCAGTGGCCGAACATAGGAATTTAAAGGATTATCAAATGGATATAAAATATTCCTTCCTAAATAGGGACTTAGAAAAAGATGTTTTCATTAAAAAAACAAAGTGTTTCATAGAAGGTAAAAAATGTTAACATGGTGTGAAATTTATAGAGATATTTATATAGAACAAAAAAACCCCAAGAGTCTGATACTATAAACTTGGTGACTATATGAGAAATAATGAAATTTTTAAGGAAAGGTTGTTAGCAACCTATAGGGGAAAGAGATATCCAAAGGAATTATGGTTTTTATTTGTTGATGAAATTATATTTTTTTTGAAAAAGAGTTTCTCTATTATTAATTTTTCAAACAAGATGAAAAATAATTTTGAGATATCTATTTTGGGAGAGATGAGATAATTCTTAATAGAGAAACTGTAAAATGATTAATTGAGATTAAGTGTGAATCAGTGAGACTTTATAATAATTATTGGCATCTAGGTTCATATAACTACATCAAGTCTGTAAATTGTATTTGTTTCTACTATATGTGATGGGTTTGAAAGTGATTCTAAATATTGTCATGTGTTGGTTACTAAAATAATACAAAGGAGTATCAAGGTAACTCTAAAATGTGGGATGCAGTATAGGGATAGAACATATTTTTAGTTATAGGTGTACACCAATAAAGATTGGGAAATATATTTTATTGAGAAGAATTCATGATATTGTAGAAAATTAAGTATTAGTGAGAGCTTTGTGATATAGAATAGTAAGAATCAGATTTCAATTTCATTGAGTACTACTAAGGTAGAGTAAATTTCAGCAACACATGCTTGTACATATATTTTTTTTGGATATAAGCACAACTGAAAAAATTGAAAGGTGACATTGAAAAGCCATTAAAAATTCCTTATAATAATTAGAGTGCTATTTATCTCTAAGAAAATCTTGTGCAATACTCAAGATCAAAGAATATTGACCTAAAATTTATTTTTATGACAGAGAAACTGGAAAATGGTGATGTAAAACTTGATAATATTTTCCATAAATATCATTTTTTTGATATTTTTACTATGGTTATTCCTATAGATAGGATAAAGGAAATAAGGAATAAAATCCACGTTTAGCCCTCTACTCACACTTAAGAGTGTGTGAAAACGTACCTCCACATGGATTGGAAATTTATTTAAAAAGGATTAGAGAAAGTACTAAACACTTAATGAGTGGTATTACTCTCCTTTTTAATGTAACAATGTTTCTTTTTCAAAAGGGGTTTGTCATATTTTCTTAAATATTTTTCCAAAAAGATGTGTTTGTTGATAAATGTGGGATATATATAGAAGAGGGAATTTTATGCGTTAATTTAGGGGAAGATCGTCTATTTCAATTATCAATAATTTTGTATCACCGAGTGATTAGATTCACTAAACAATATTTCATTATCTGGTAGTGAAGTGTTAAGAAACTTATCATGTGGTAAATTTTATGATTTGATGATTCTCATGATATTTTTTGAATTGTGAAAAGAGTTGAGTAAATTTGGAGGATTTTAATGAAATTTATAGAAATTCGATAAGGGGAGATTGAATAGCCCCGTATAAAAATTAATGAGTTGTATTTATTTTCAACCATGAAATGGGAGTTTTCATAATCCTTTAAAACTATTTGAGAATCACTATAGGTTGTTGAGATTTTGTATGAATCCATTGAAACTATTTGAGAATCCCTGGAGGTTACCAAGATGTTGTTAAAGTGGTTATAGAATGTTTCTGAGATGTTTAGATATTTACCAAGTTCAATTATAAAGGTTATAAAATGATTATGGAATTTCTAGGTGTTAACGAAAATATTTAAGTATCATATCTTATGAAATTTCATTTGATATGTGTTTTAAAAAAATATACGACTTTCATAAAATACACAATTTTTTATAAGATATGTCTTCCTCTATATAATATATCTAATCTTTTTAAGATATGTGAACTTTATACAATACCAAATGTTCATAAGATACTAGAATTTTATTAGAAATTTGTACCTCATAAGATATCAATTATACATAATATATCAGATCCACATAAGAAACTTTGAGTATTGAAAGATGTTTAATTATATAATACACTTAATCAAGACATATGATATAAGTTGAGTTTATAATATATGAGACTTTGTTAGACATATAGATTTTATATGATATGTTTTCTATGATACCTCTAATAACATATTAGCTGGCTTTGTAAGATATTATATTTCACAATAAATATGGATAACTTCATAAGATGCCTTCCGTTATAAATTTTTGAGACTACTGAAGGGTGATACATCTATGAAACTGAAGAATAAATATTTTAAAGAAGAAATTTATATTAGTTTATGATAAATCCATTCTTCATTGAATAAAATATCACTAATCAATTTTTATTCAAGCCTAATGAAGGGGTTTTGAACTTCACATCATGAAAAAGATATTAAACTTTCAATTTTTTCCGATAGGTTAAAATAAAAACTAATTCCATTTTTTAAGAATTTTTTAGAAACCATTTATAGAAAGAAAGTGTGATGATTATATGATGATATTAAATTAATTATTCACATGAAACAATTATAGCAATGATTACAAATGAGTTGTTCAATTGGTATAATTTTAAAGATGCCGAGTTATCTAGTGTTGTTTCAAAGATAATAACTACTTCAAAAAACAATTTGGTTGAATATGGTGTGATATGAGGAAGATTTAGTGGAATGAATAAGTTATATCAACTTGATATTTCTAGAATCCTAAAATTAATTTATTTTTGTATTATTTTGGATAGTAATCACTTCTAGGGGTATAACCCAAGTATTTCTATTATGAAAAAGAAATAAAAAAGGTATTTTTGAATTATAATGAAGACAATAGTTAAGTTGAGATATAAAATATTTCCGAGTTGTGGGATTACACCCATGCCAACCATTTAATGAAGAAATACTATGAGGATCATGGAGTATCTGATATTTTATGGGAGTCTTATAGAATATGAGTGGGAACTAAAATATCAAAATTTTTTAGTTATATAATATATTAAAAAGGCCTGAATAAGTGAAGAAATTTAGAAAAAGATAATATGATGTGAATATTGATGTATCATTGAAAAAATGAGAAATAAAAGATATAGAAGTTAAATCTTAGTGAATAATTGAAAACTATCAAGATAATGAGTCCTCAATTATCCATGATTGATAAAATAATGATAAGAAAATCAATATCTATAACTAAATATTACCTGAAAGTATGTAAAATTTATATATTTTCCTCATGTTTTATTTGATATTTGGAAACTTGAAGAGGTGATCATATTTAGATCTATTTATCTTAGAGTCTTGAGAGGAATATAGTTATTGGTTTTTTTGGGTAATACAGATTCTCAAGGGACCTCTACCATTTTGTGTTCTTCATACTATATCCAATGGGATACTTTATAGATTTTAGTGAAATTATGAAGAAATCAAATCTACATGTTGATACCTATCCTACCCAGATATATTTGACCATAAAATTCTAGTGGAAATATATGGAATGAGATAATAATCAGATCTAACAAGGATTTGGAGCCCATATAAGGACTAAACCTTGTTAAAATTATTGTGTGCCATGTTTTTTTATTTCTACATTATTATTGGTAGGTATGAGTTAAATATTCAGTATAATCAAATCCTAACTGATTGTAGAAGCTTATTTCTAAATAAATAATTGTAAAATATTTATAACACTAATTAATCCACCACTTATTAGTAGTGCACCCATTCATACGGAATCTCAATAATAATAATACATGATGGAAATATCATAATTTACTCAAACTTTATTCCTAATGGAGTAACTATTGATAGTTCTATTAATGTATAATCTATATATAGGTGAAAATCTAATACTAAAAAAATTATTGAGTGTGATTTTCATGTAATACATCATGAATTTTTCAACATATGTGTCACAAAATTAGTTCCAATCATAGTTAATATGGGATATTCAATATTAAATGGTGCATTCTAAATGTCATAAAATTTTCCGAAAAATGTTCCACATCCCAAACTTCCCCAAGAATAAAACCTATACTTTGAAGTACTTTATTAAAATTGGCTACCAATAATCATATATCTCCCTAATAAACCGTTATAGAAACCCCATGATGATCTTCTCTAGAATGGGTATGATCCTTGAGGTTTCCAAATGCATTTACATTGTCTATCCGTGATACATCCTGAAAAAAAGAATTAAAAATCCCGATACTACATAAAAAATATAACTCTATCAATCATTTATAAAATTCAATCATATATGGTATAATAATATATAATGATAATATTCTAAAGGATACCTCTCACATATAAATTGAAATATTAATCCACAACTTTGAGTACCCTTTTCTCCTACACTCCTGCACACCTCCTCAAATATTCTCATCTAGGTACCAAATGATTAACCTCTAGATTATCTTGATAAATAAATCATACCACATGTTTTCTCTATATATAGATATTTTATTTCCATTATCACATTGTTCATAACCTTTGTAATAGTAGAATGAAAAAAAATCTCACTTTAGTGTGAATCATTAGCTTTAAGAAAATTATAATCTAGTATGAATCACAATGTTATATCTACCTAATGTCAATGTAAAATCTTATAATTCTTTTAATATAACATTATAATCAAATAACAATATGCCCCACTTATTTAAAATCTATGAACTCATGAGGCCTTTTTATTTTTAATTACTTTAGATAAAATATCTTAAAGATTAAATATTGGTATCTATCCTAAATCATCTACACTTTGGTGAACTATGTGTTTTGGTGAGGTAATTTGAATCTATGTTCAGTATTATCTTGTTTTATTAGGTTTATTGATGATATAAGAGGGTTTTTTGAAGTCCAAAAGGCTGGTTTTGGGGAATATGATACTAGTGCGGGACTTCTATCTTTGAAGATATATCCCCTTGGGTATAAAAACTGAACTTTATTAAACCCATAATTACTTGATTTACAAAAATGGTTACACTTTTTTACATTTATTTTATATTTTAAATTTAATGTCTTAGTGAATTGAGAAAAAAATTTCATAACAAAGTGCACACTTTCACATAGTATACATTTTTCTTAAAAAAGTTATTTATAACGACACACTTACTTCATTCAATATAACTCCCATAAATAGAAATTTAACTTTATAATTGTTTTACCTATACATAATATATTTGATAAACATTTGAAAACATGGTTTGAGAGAGAAAATCTCTATAAAAGAAATAATTTAAAATAAATGCATTATTCTATTTATAAAACTTATAAATCAGTAAGAATGTTTTTAATTTTCATAATAAATATTTGAGCTCAACCATTTAATTCTCCATGAAAAGAACTTAATTCCTCAATAAATGTCATAAAAAGATACATATGAAATTATAGAATATAAATAATAATTATTAGGGTTTTTTGGGAAAACATGGAAACTCATGTGTACTATTCCTTAGAAAACAATCATTTCATATTTTTTCACATAAAGTAAAATAATTTCCTTAAAAAAATTAATCTCATTTACTTAACTTTTTAAATCAGTATATTTATTTTATAAAACATTGAAATAATATCATGTTTCTACCTTGATACATTTATCCTGACATTCATCCTTATAATAATTTTTACATAGGAATTAACTACTCAATAATTTCCATATATCTTTGGAGTAGCTTATCACCAACAAACTCTGTCACTTTACCCAATGTATTAGGGAGAAATATCAGCCTCACCAATCATTCATATAAAATATCCATGAAAAATAAATGAAATAAAAAATATATAACTTTCACTTTAACCATAAAAATAATTACAATTTTCTTATAATTACCCAACCAATAACACTCTCTATTATATCATAAAATTGAGAAGAAATTTATGTTTCCTTAGGAAACAATTTCAGAACTAAAAATTCCCATAATATTGAGAGAAATATTTTATTTTAAAAGACACATGGAAACTCTTAAAGGATACATGAAAAAATAATAGTTATGATGGTGGTAAAGGGTGGTTTAGCCGTATATGTTAAATACACATTCTTTTTACACTTTTGTAAAAAGTAAAAAATAACCCATACATAAAATTTTAAAAAGACTCATTTTCAATAATTTATAAATAATGTTTAAAATAATTGAAAAGTAACTTTATCAACCTTATAATCATAATTAATAACATTATTTAAACATTTCAAAGAACCTCTATATGTAAGAGAAATATTTGTAAAGAAAACATTAAAATAATATTTTTAAAATAAAGTCCCTTAACTCAAGTCCAGACTCATATCATTCATATGTCTACTCTCAAAAGTAGTAATATTTTATTATATTTTTAGTTTATTATGAAATTTTTCATTTCCATTCTATCATCAATATTATATTTATTAATTTTTTTACAATTTTTTTAGTTCCCAAAAATATTAACTTCACATGGACGTTTGGTATAAGTCCAATATGACATCAGTATGTTAACTAAGGTAAAATGGATCGTCATTCTAGCATTTCCAAAACATTGTTCTTGAATAAATTTTTTATTTCAATTCATTATAAAAAAATTATAACCAACCATGGAAGGTGGATGTGAAAAACGAAATATGTGATATCGTGGGGAAAATATCCCTTATATACATCTGGGAGATGTCTATATTTTTATATTGGATAGGAAAGAAAAAATATATATAATATTTTAATTTTACATTATTATTATTATGTGATAAATTTCATATTTATTCATATTTTAAATCCTTATAACAAACCATGTGAGTTGGTACTAAAAAATGAATCACATCACTTTGTGGAGGTGGTATTTCACATGATCACCCGAGCGATGTTATCAGTTTCCAACAAAAAGAAAGGCTAAAAAGGTAAAAAATTTATTATCATTAAACACCATAATAATTTCATAAAAATAATACATATTCATTTATTATATCTTATAACCATCCATCTGAGGTGGTGATGGAAAATGAAACGAATCGTTTCGTGGAGGTGGTAGTCCACATGCACACACATGTGATATTTTCATTTATTATAGGATATAAGAGAGATATAAAAGAGTTTTTATGTAAAAATAATATAATTTAATTATAGAGAATATATATTTCATTACGTTATAGTGTTTAGAATATATTTTATACAGATAGAGGAAGAAATAAATTTGAAATTGGTTGGTTAGGGATTTTACCACCTCCTTAGATATCGTCCTTTTATTACACCTTAAGCCTTATAGGATTGGTATTTTGAGATTAAAAAATCCTCTATGATGTGAGGAGGTATGTTGGAATGTTAAGATATGATATTCCCTATTATTAGTGAGGGGTGTGATTTTTTTAAATAATTTTAAATATTATAAACATATTTCTCAAGGTCAAGTGGTGCCAAATCAAAAAATTTAAAATCAAAGATAGAATAAGGTTAAAATAAACTAAATAAATAAAATTTAACCAAGTTTTATAGATATTTAGTTCTTTATATGATAGTTTAACCCATTCTTCAACCCTTTTAACCTTTACTGGGGTATTATTGTTTTACTATGGTAAGTATTCCTTATGACAAAAAATGAAATTGAACACATTGAAAAATTTGAACCTCCAAATTCTAAATATTAAATATATTTTTCAAGAATAAAATTATATAAATTTCATAACTTAATTTTAATATATGTTCGAAAAATGCAATGGAAAATAGTTTTTTTGAAAAAATGTCATTTTTAGGCATAAAAATATTTTTTACCAAAATAAAATATAATACATATTCTTCTAGAATTATTTGGATTATTTAGTAAACTTTTACTGATTTATATTTATAAAAAATCCAAAATATAATGTAAAATTTTATAATATTAGAAAATGAATGTCAATTTTAATAAAAAACGATATTTTTCACTATTCACCCAAAAATATCCGTTCAGAATAACTTCAAAAAATCAAACTAATATAATTTTTATATGATGAATCCAAAAATAAATTCCATTTTAACTATTTTAAATAGAAAAAATTATTATTTTTTATTTTTTTCAATAAAAACATATATTTAATTGAAAACATTTTAGCTAGAATTATACCATTTATTTTATGACCAAAAAATCAAATAAAATTATCATATTATATATTAATAAATAAAATATATTTCTTTTAACAACATAAAGAATATTTCAAAATAATACCAATATCAATATCTTTATTAACATTAAACACTAAAATTTAAGTGAAATGTGATATATTATAAAAATATTATCATTTTAATGTGATCATTATAATGAAGCGATTGAATCCGTGTGTTTTAATAAGAGTAATGTTTTTTAAATATATTTACAATGGTCTTAATAAATACAAATATATTGTTGAATTCTCTATAAATAATCCCATAATTTTAGCGGAAGTCAGTTTATGCTTCAAAAATACATTCCTCAAAAATGGTTTTATTTCTTATTGTGAGTGATTATTGTAATTAATTAATCTAAATTATGGAAATTTTATTTCATAAAAAGGATATTATTTTTTAAATCATTATATTAAAATTATCTTATGGTGAAAATTTTATAATTTTTCGAAATGATTATTTTTTCAGTGAATTGTTAAAAAATACTAATTTTATAGAAAATTCACTTTCACATTCATGTATTTTAAATTCCCATTTTTTTAAATTGATTATAAAATTAGATCCTATTTATTAAAAATAATCCAATTAATTTCAAATGACAACTCTGGTTTTATTACAAACTTAAACATGATTTATTACATAAAACTTCACTTAATACAACAAAGAAGATCGAGAGGTTTAGTGTCTTTTGGGATTAGGATAATTACATAAAAACTTGAAACATGAAATATAAAATCTTTATTGAAAACTTCATTTACATGACCACTACATTCCCTCGTACTTAGCATTGCATGGGATAACCTAAGGACATGCATAAGAAAAGGGTTAGCTACAAAGCCCAGTAAGGGAATACACATGGAATAACATTAGGAGTACAATACATGTTAGAAAATAGGCATATCAATAGAGCATAAAAGAAACCTGAACATAAAGGCATGTTAAAGCATGATAATCACAACATGGAAATGTGGCAACAAGCATTAACATGGAATTAGCATGAGCCAAGGCCCATTGAACATGGAGCATGAGTAAATCCTCATTGCACATGAAGCACAAGTAAACCCTCGTTTCAATTGAATTATAATGATTCAACAGTCATTGAACATGACTTATTATGATACTATACTTTACCCAATGCATTGGAGCACTATAAGGGCACACCCTTCTCAAACATTTCATTTCATGCATAAGTGTGCCACATGGATCATAAAACATGGATTCATAAAACATAATCATTTATTCCACGATAAAGGAATGTGGAATTCATACATGAAACTTTTTAATAAATAAGTCAACGTGCATAAAGGTGAGTACCCTTGATGGAGAAATGGGCATGGTATCCACTACACAATGGCATTGGCTTAGAAAATCGGTGCGATTACGGCAGCGTAACCACGTGACATAAGAATTCATAAAAATGGTTGATGAGAGAGAAAGGGGTTCCTCATAATATTTACATGTAATGGAAAGTAAGGAGGCCATATAGATACATGTCCCAACAATTGTAATATAATTTAGATTCATTATACAAAATTATTGCTTGAATGTAAAAGAAGAGAGAGAAGTTCCTTTTGGAATTTTGGCACAGTAATGGGTGTACATGGGGGGCATTTAATGAGAGATAAAGGGGTATCCCATCAGTAAAAAAATAAGAGGGTAGTATGGGGGAGGTTTGAAACCATACCCCAACATTCATAATTGAAATTAAAAGGGCAATACAACTTAAAGAAAATTGACAAAAATGAGAAAGGAAGAAAAAACCATTACATGGAAGTGTGCTTCCAAAGGCTTGAGAGAGGATTGAGAGAGGCTTATTGGGAGAGTGGGGAACATTGGGAGGATTCTAGATAGATTCATGCAGAGGTTGGATGAACTCCAAGGGTTTTGAGTGAGGAGGAAGTGGGAGCTTGGGTGGGTTTATATAAGAAAGGTGAGGGAATTCTTTATTATTTAGGTTTGGGACCCCTTACATTAAATTAATCCAAACCAAAAACCATTCCATGGTTTTTGCCCATGGTTTTTGGAAAAGGGAAGAGGAAAAAAATATTTTATAAGGCCAAAGTCCGAACTTCTTAAAATAATAAGGTTGATTATGTGGAGGTGAGTCGCACTCCCATGGAAATTAATTTAAAAAGACAAGGTGTTTAAAATGTCTTGAGGGGTCCATTAATGCTTTGAAAGGTAATTCAAACAAAAAAAAATCAGATTATTTTAATTTTAAAACATATATTTTCTGAACATAATGCTCATTGTATTTTATTACATCACTATTGGGTCATTATGATGTCATAAAACACATTGTATATTTGAACGGTATTTATTTTTTACCCAAAAATTTGACTGTCTCAGAAAATTATGAAAAATTCACCATTGGATAATTTCGACGTCCTGATTCTAGAAATAACATTTTTTTATCTAAATAATTTTCTAAATATGTTAATTTTCACATTTAAAATAAAAACTATCATTTATCGAAAATTCATGGGTTCTGACAGAAATGGATTTCAAACCTTAATAAAAATTATAATTGAATTCATAAAATTATAAGATCATTTATATTTAATAAAAATTAATTTAATAATAAAAATAATATTTTATTAAAATAATATTTAATTAAAAAATACATTAATTTAATAAAATAGATTTCTTAATTAAATAATAATTAAAAACACTATTTGTTCTTTAAAAACTATTTACAATGTCTCAAAAATTACAAGGAGTTATATTTATTATTATATACAAAAATAATATACATGAAAATAGTACTAGAGATTCGTTACATAACCCCTTAAAATAGCCGCATAAGACCTAAGGGTAAGGGGTGCGATGGTGACAGACTCTTGGGGTGGCTCGGATAACATCACCCGAGTGGTAATTTCTATCAACTTCCACTTATCCCGTAGACGGTCCCGTTCGAGCTTGACATGATGAAGCTCAGCTTGGGGTTGGTCAAGAGCGAAGCCCAAGGATTCCACCACTTTTCTGAGTTTTGACAAATGGGCTTCATATGGAGCAATTCTACTAGATGATGTCATTGCTTCTTTTGTCTGAGTAAATTAGATTTGTTAAAGTCCTATATTTATACTAATCATGTGATCACCATTCAACAGCTATATTAGCAACGGTAAAGATTTTTAACATAAAACCAAAGAAGTTTACATTTTATATAAACATAAAGAGATATTTAATTTGATCAAGAGGGATTTCCATTAATGAAACTTTGGGTCATTACAATATCCCCCCTTAAGAAATTTCACCTTCGAAATTTTCCTTTTCCCACACTAAAACAAATGTGGGTAACTTAGCTTCATCATATCCTCTGATTTCCAAGTCGCTTATTCAAACTTGTGGTTTCTCCACAACACCTTGACTATGGGAATTGTCTTATTTTGTAGAACTTTTTCTCTATTATCTAAGATCATCACTGGTTGCTCCTCATAAGAAATATCATCTTCCAATTGTACCACCTCAGAAGAGAGTACATGTGAAGTGTCTGGTATGTACTTCCTTAAGAGGGATACATGAAATACATCATGTAATTTGGCCATGGCAGGTGGAAGTGCTAGTCGATAGGCCACAACCCCGACACAATCAAGAATATCAAAGGGGCCGATGTACCTTGGACTTAACTTCCCTTTCCTTACAAACCTCATGAACTTCTTCCACGGAGATATGCATAGAAAAACCATGTCGGAAACTTTAAACTCAAGGTCTCATCGACGATTATCTACATAACTCTTCTGTCGACTCTGAGCTATCTTGATATGCTGTTGAATGGTTTTCACATTCTCCACCATTTCCTCGACCATTTCTGGTCCAAGCAGCTTACGTTCACTGACCTCATCCCAACATGCCGGTGTTCTGCACTTTTTCCCATATAGGGCTTCATATGGTTCCATATGGATGCTCGAGTGGAAACTATTGTTATAAGAGAACTCAACCAGAGGAAAATGTTGATCCCATCCTCTTTTAAAGTCCATTGAGCATGATATCAACATGTCCTCAAGTGTTTGGATAGTCCGATCGGATGGGCCATCAGTTTCTTGGATGATAGTCCTTACTGAAGTTCAGTTCATTATTCAGAGCATGCTGAAGACTCTTCCAAAACATAGAGGTGAATCTTGGATCTCGATCAGAAAAAATAGATAGTGGTACTCCATACAACCTTACCTCTTCCCTGATATATATCCGTGCCAGTTGATCCAAAGATAAATCCTCCCGAATAGCAATGAAGTGTGAAGTCTTTATAAGACGATCCACAACAACACATATTGCATTGTTGCCTTTGGATGTCCTTGGATGTCTGGTGACAAAGTCCATGGTGATGTTTTCCCATTTCCATTCTGGTATGGGAAATGGTTGCATCATCCCCTTATACTTCTGCCTCTCTGCCTTCACTTGCTGACACACCAGGCACTTTGATGTATATTCAGCAATCTCCTTCTTCATATTATCCCACCAAAAGTTTTCTCAGAGATCTTGATACATCTCTCTGCTCCCTGGGTGAATAGAGAAATTTGAACTATGAGCATCATCAAAAATTTCCTTCTTCAGCTCCGGACATGATGGAACACATAGTATTTTCCAAAACTGCAAAATTCCTTCTCCATTAACATTAAACTCTGAGGATTTCCCCTTTTTGATAGCTTCCTCTTTTTCTTGAATTCTGACATCATCCTTTTGAGAATCCTTTAACCATTCCAAAAGAGATGGTTGAGAAATAATTTGTGAAAAGATTGATGATGTTCCCTTCTCTTTGATTCCCATGTCCATCTTCATCAAGTCTAAGAAGATTGGATCCTTCTCAATTCTCATCATTGATAGAACTACTGGATCCTTTCTACTTAGGGCATCTGCCACCTTGTTCGCTTTCCCAGGGTGGTAATGGATTGAATAATCATAATCCTTGATGATCTCTATCCATCTTCTCTGGCACATATTATGCTCTTTCTGTGTGAATATATATTTAAGACTCTTGTGGTCAGTATATATCACACATTTCTCTCCATATAGATAATTCCGCCAGATTTTCAAAGTAAAGATCACTACCACCAACTCCAGATCATGCGTTGGATAGTTTCTCTCATGGATTTTCAATTCCCATGAGGCATAGGATATCACTTTATCATTCTGCATCAACACACAGCCTAATCCCTTCTTTGAAGCATCACTGAATACCACAAAAAATTCCCCACTTGTGGGTAAAGTGAGCACGGGCGCAGTGATAAGCCTCCTTTTCAACTCCATGAAGCTTTCTTCACATTCATCACTCCAAGAAAAATTTACTCAATTTTGAGTTAGCTTGGTAAGAGGGTTGGACAATCGTGAGAAATTTCTCACAAATCGTTGATAATATCCAGCTAACCCCAAGAAGCTACGGATATCCGTTACCGATGTTGGCCTCATCCATCCCTCAATTGCATCTGTTTTGGAGGGATCCACATATATTCCATTGCTTGTGATGATATGTCCCAAGAATGATACTTCCTTCCACCAGAACTCACAGTTTCTGTACTTTTTATAGAGCTTATCCTTGCAAAACGTCTCCAGTACAGTTCTTAAATGCTCTTCATGATCCTCCTTGGTTTTGGAGTATATCAGAATATCATCTATAAAGACTACCAAATTTTTTTCGAGGTAATCTCTAAAGACTCTATTCATTAAGTCCATGATGATTGCGGGAGAATTGGTGAGTCCGAAAGGCATTACTATGAATTCATAGTGCCCATATCTTGTGCGAAAAGCAGTCTTGGGGATATCATCCTTCTTCACCCTAACTTGATAATATCCCGACCGCACGTCCACCTTGTAGAAGTATTGTGCTCCACGCAGCTGATCAAATAAGTCATCAATTCGTGGGAGAGGATACTTGTTCTTTATCTTGATTTTTTTAATTTCAAGATAATCGATGCAAAGATGCATTGACCCATCCTTCTTCTTGATGAAGAGGACCGGTGCACCCCATGGTGAAGCACTTGGGCGTATAAACCCTTTATCTAGAATCTACTATAGTTGTTTCTTAAGCTCTTCAAGCTCTACAACATCCATTCTATATGGAGTCTTGGATATTGGTAGATCCCAGGTATAAGTTCAATTGAGAACTCAACATCTCTTCTAGGTGGAAGACGAGGCAGTTCCTCGAGAAACACTTTCGCGAATTCCCTCACAATAGGCATTTCTTCAAGGATGGTTTCTTCTTTGGTCTCAATCATCTGAGCCAGATATGCGCGCTCTTAGGGCAGTAATATACATGCTTTAGATGATGGAGCTAAAGGAGATTCATCTTCCTCCTGACACTTGTAAATAATTGGGGGTCGATTCTTCATATGGGGTGTGATTTCCCTCTCCTGACTATTTATGTTGGCTCTATATAAGGAAAGCCAATCCATGCCAAGAATTGCATCAAATTCCACCAGAGGGAGTATGATGAGGTTCTCTGGGAAATTAAATCCACAAATTATAACTAGGGAGGACTTATAATCATGGGATGCAATGATTTCCCCATTTTCCATACTCACCGACATCTTCACTTCCATGATTTGTGGTGGTGCTGGGATTTTTCTACTAAACTTTCGAGATATAAAAGAATGCGTAGAACCTGAATCAAAAAGTATGTTCGCTATTCTTGAATGAATAACTAGATTACATATCACCACTTCGTTGTCGGGGTTCACTTCAGAAGAAGTGATGTCAAAAGCTCTTCCTTGCTGTCTTGGAGGTTGTTGGTTGCCTCCAAAAACCCTTGGATTAGGGCACTGATTTGCAAAATGACCCGGTTCATTGCATTTTTAGCATTGAAAAATGCATTGAGGTTCGAATGGAGCATTCCTCTCCTCTATCGCAGCCGCGGGTCTTTCTTTCTAACAGCTAACAGCTAGGTGCCCTTCCCTTCCACACCTGAAACATTTCCTCATCCCCTTAAGGCAATTTCCAGGGTGCTTCTTTCCACACTTTTGGAAAATGGGGTGCTGGATCTTCTTTGCACCATTGGATTTATCCATCGGACCACCAGCATTGAATTACACATTACACTTCTTGTCCCCATGATACCGCTGTGATTCCTCAATCTCCATTTCGACCTTGAGGGCACATCAGACAATTTCCTCATAGCTGTCGAAGTCATGGATCGCTAATTCTTTACGCATGCTAGGCTTCAGCCCACCAAAGAAGCGGTCAACTTTTCATTTGGGGGTAACAACAAAGTCGGAAGCATAACTTTCAAGCCTTGTAATGTTTTCCTCGTACGCTCCAATAGATTCTTCTTCTTTTTGCTTGAGGGAAAGGAAGTCCCTTTCCATCTTAATCCGGAGGGTGCACAGAAAATATTTATCGAAAAACATCTTCCGGAAATCCTTTAATTCCAACGCCTCGATCTCCTCCTTAGGCTTCGTATTTTTGATCAATTTCCACCATTTATCAGCTTTACCATCCATATGATAAGCCACCAGGAGAACCTTCTCTTGTTCAAAACATTGAAGGATGGAGAAGATCTTTTCAATGGAGTTGATCCGTTGTTCAGCGATCGTGGGATCAGATGATCCACTAAAAGTATGAGGCCTTTGTCTCATGAAGCTCTCGATAGCGACTTGTTATTTATTAGGGGGGTTGAACATTCCTCTTGACCCATGTTTATATTCATAACTGGAGTTAGCTGAGAGAGAAGTGTGACAAATTTCGCAATTCCCTCTCCCATTCGATTGGGCATCTCCTTAGTACAGTCATCACACTGATCTTCACAACGGTTGTTTGCCCAAGTCCTCCTATTTCCGGCCATTGGATGGAATAAAAGGAAAGTTAGGGGTAACACATAAAGGGTAATCCAAAGAAAAATGTTTATGACTTATAAATAAACTTTTATTTCCTTAACTCATGAGTCTATAGGCTTCAATCTAGGCTTTTCATGATCTACCTTCTAACATATATTCTTAGGGTATTTTTTTTATTCCCTTAATAAGGGTTCATACTAAGCTTGTGAATTTACCAAATCATATCCCCCGAGAGTGTCATAACCAAGAGTACAGCAAGGCCCATTGTCGTGCACCAGTTCCCGTTCGAGTCTAGCTCAAGGCGGTGTTTTCGGGTTTAACCCCTAGGATACATCTGTGCCAGAGCCGCCTCTACCAGCTCGTATCCAGAGAGGGGTATATTTTCTTGATAACCCATTTACTCAATACTCACCAAAACTTAGGGATTTATTTATTGTAATTAGTCTTGTATCTAAGTCTTTGCTAGTTTTTTCTAATCCAAATCCCAAAAATAACTAAACCTATCCTCTGATACCAACTATGAAAACCCTGCTTTTATTACAAACTTAAACATGATTTATTACATAAAACTTCACTTGATACGACAAAGAAGATCGAGAAGTTTAGTGTCTTTGGGGATTAGGATCATTACATAAAAACTTGAAAAATGAAATAAAACATCTTTATTGAAAAATTCCTTTACATGACCACTACATTCCCTCGTACTTAGCATTGCATGGGATAACATGAGGGCATGCATAAGAAAAGGGTGAGCTACAAAGCCCAGTAAGGGAATACACATGGAATAACATGAAGAGTACAATACATGTTAGACAATTGGCATATCAATACAGCATAAAAGAAACATGAACATAAAGGCATGTTAAAGCATGATAATCATAACATGGAAATGTGGCAACAACACTTAACATGGAATTAGCATGAGAAAAAGCCCATTGTACATGGAGCATGAGTAAATCCTAATTGCAAATGAAGAACGAGTAAACTCTTATTGCACTCGAATTTGAATGAGTCAACACTCATTTCACATGATCTATCATGATACTATACTTTACCCAATGCATTGGAGCGCTATAAGGGCGCACCCTTCTAAAACATTTCATTTCATGCATAAGTGTGCCACATGGATCATAAAACATGGACTCATAAAACATAATAATTTATTTCACGATAAAGGAATGTGGAATTAAAACATGAATATTTGTAATCAATAAGTCAATGTTCATAAAGGTGAATACCCTTGATGGAGAAATGGGCATGGTATCCACTATACAATGGCATTGGCTTAGACAATCAGTGCGATTTTGGCAGCGTAACAGCGTGACATAAGAATTCATAAAAATGGTTGATGAGAGAGAAAGGGGTTACTCATCATATTTACATGTAATGGACAGTAAGGAGGCCATATATATACATTTACCAACAGTTGTAATGGAATTTAGATTCATGATACAAAATTATTAATTGAATGTAAAAGAAGAGAGAGAAGTTCCTTTCAGAATTTTGGCATAGTAATGGGTGTACATGGGAGGAATTTAATGAGGGAGAAAGGGGTCTCCAATCATCCAAAAAATAAGAGGGCAGTATGGGGGAGGTGCGAAACCATACCCCAACATTCATACTTGAAATTAAAAGGTAAATACAACATAAAGAAAATTGAAAAAAATGAGAAAGGAAGAAAAAACATTTACTTGGAAGTGTGCTTTCAAAGGCTTGAGAGAGGCTTGAGAGAGGCTTCTTGGGAGATTAGAGCACCTTGGGAGGATTCTAGAGAGAGTATAGAAGTGGTTGGACTAACTCCAAAGGTTTTGAGTGAGGAGGAAGTGGGAGCTTGGGTGGGTTTATATAGAAAAGGTGAGGGAAGTCTTTATTATTTGGGTTTGGGACCTCTTACATTAAATTAATCCAAACCACAAATCATCCCATGGTTTTTTCCCATGGTTTTTCGAAAAGGGAAGAGGAAAAGAATATTTTATAAGGCCAAATTCAGAACTTCTTAAGATAATATGGTTGCTTATGTGGAGGTGAGTTACACTCCCATGGAAATTAATTTAAAAAGACATGGTGTTTAATAAGTCTTGAGGGGTCCATTAATGCTTTGAAAGGTAAGTACAAAAAACCCAAAATCACATTATTTTAATGTTAAAACATATACTGGCCAAACCTAAAGCTTATAGTATTTTATTACATCACTATTGAGTCATTATGAAGTCATAAAACACAATATATATTTAAACGGTATTTAATTTTTACCCAAAAATGTGACTATCTCAGAAAATTATGAAAAATTCACTGTTGGATAATTTCGACGTCCTGATTCCAGAAATAACATTTATTTTATCTAAATAATTTTATAAATATGTTAATTTTCACATTTAAAATAAAAATTGTCATTTATCAAAAATTCACGAGTTTTGACAGAAATGGCTTTCAAACCTAAATAAAAATTATAATTGCATTCATACAATTATAAGATAATTTATATTTAATAAAAATTAATTTAATAATAAAAATATTATTTTATTAAAATATTATTTAATTCAAAAATCCATTAATTTAATAAAATATATCTCTTAATTAAATAATAATTAAAAACACTATTTGTACTTTAAAAACTATTTACAATGTCTCAAAAATTACAAGGAGGTATATTCATTATTATATAAAAAAATAATATACATGAATATAGTACTAGATATTCGTTACATAACCCCTTAAAACAGCTGCATAAGACCTAAGGGTAAGGTGTGTGATGGTGAAAGACTCTTGGGGTGGCTTGGATAACATCACTCGAGTGGTAATTTCTATCAACTTCCACTTCTCTCGTAGACGGTCCCATTCGAGCTTTACATGATGAAGCTCAGCTTGGGCTTGGTCAAAAGCGAAGCCCAAGGATGCCACCTCTTTTACGAGCTCTGAAAAATGGGCTTCGTATGGAGAAATTCTACTGGATGATGCCATCTCTTCTTTTGTCTGAGTAAATTAGATTTGTTAAAGTCATATATTTATACTAATTATTTGATCACTGTTCAACGACTATATTATCAACGGTTAAAATTATTAACATAAAACCAAAGAAGTTGACATTTTATATAAACATAAAGAGACTTTTAATTTGATAAATATGGATTTCCATTAATGAATCTTCGGGTCGTTACATTTCATTTTAATCTACTTTATTCTTAATTTTGGTATAAAACATTTTTATACTTAAAAAATGCATTTTTTTAGAAAACTGTTTTTCATCATGTTTTTTCATGTTTATTTTAAAAATAATTTTGTCCACTTAAGAGATTTTAATTTTTAAAATGTTTTAAATATTATTAATTAGAATATTTTCTATTTAAATAGATTAACCTTATTTTTTGTCACAATGAATAGTAACTTTAGTGAAAATGTTGTTACTACGATAAGGGTAAAATGAGTAGAAAAGGTTAAAACTATGAGATAAGGATTTAAAATCAATGATAAACTTGCCTATATTTCATTTTATGCATTTAATTTAACTACCACCTTAAAATATTTTAAAACATATCATTTTCCACTCGTTTTTGATAAATACCTTTATAATATTTTAATTAAAAGAAAATAAAAAAATATCGCTTTCTTGCTTATAATATATATAATTTTTTATTAGGATATAAACAATATATTTTTAGTTATAAATGATTATTTTAAATATGAATGAATTTTTTTATGATAATCTATTTTTTTTAGTGATTAAATAATTACCTTAAATGATTATGCAACATAGACATAATACTTGTTCAAGTAATAGAAAAATAAAATATATAAATTTGAAAATATGAAATGTAAAATAATTTGGATTACTTATTATATGAAATTTTATTTAATATTAATATAAAATATTATTTATGTGTTAAATGTTTGTATATTAATTTAATTTATATTTTGTTTCCTTTAATGTAAAACGATGTGAATAGTCCTAAAATGACTTTAATGGTATGTTATATTAATTAACGTTTTATTAAATGAACTAAAATTTATAAAAATCATATATTATAAAAAGTTAAGGGGATACTGTCAAGAATATAAATAATTTTATACTTATGGTCAATGCTGGTAGACATGAAGGGATATATTATATGTATTTTTATCCATGGTCATTTGAAAACATTTTTACCAACATGTTAAGGGCGGATCAATCCCATGAGTTCATATATTTTATATGGGGGAGATTTAAATTATGGATTATGATTCTAAGTTCATGAATTTTGTTTATTTTTTACTATATTTTTCGAGAGATTATATTGTTAAGTTTAAAATATTTTTGGATGAAACATGTCCTAAATTTAAGCTAGATGAATTTATTTCTAAAATATGTGAACCAATCATTACTAGTAGAGTATAACTTAACAGATAGAAGTATACGTGGTGGGATAGATTCATCATGTCAGGATTGTAGTGGGGCCTCCATTAGTAGGAAGAGAGGGTATACAAGTCCCAAATAGGGTGGCCAAAGAAAGGGATCAACTTTTTCACCAATGAGTGGGATATATTCTAGGTGATATTAGTAGAAGAATATGGTGAATATTTAGACCTACGGTGATCTATCACATAATAAATGTTATGTTTGTTTAAAGATATGGAATATATGGAGGTCTTTCTAGATGATCTCACAGTCAGTTGGAGGTCGTAGATTTGGTTAGACTTAATCACATGTGGTAGGTATAAGAGTAGTATAGAGTGGTAATTATTGGAGATATTCTACTCACTCAATCCATGTAATAGGATAGGGTGATTACCATTAAGGGGAGTGGCTAACACATATGTGACTCCATAGGGAGTATAGTCATTTAGTGCTCAAGGTTCAGGTTAGTTTCATGTGATTGAGATGATATTTTTTTACAGAAGTGAGAGAGTTGCTGATGGTTAAAGGTATGTTGTGATCATGTTGATTTGGTTTTTAATGATGGGTGAAATTGTATTGTGTGTGTTATAAATTATGTTTAATATCTAGATTATGATTGAACTTTGCGAATTAGGTATGATTATTGGTTGTAGTGTGGTTTATGGATAATAATGTAAGATTTTGGGTGATGTTCAAGTATGAATCCATTGCTTTATCATGTATCTTTATAGTGACATTACAATGTAGTTATTCTTAGGGTGGAGAGTATCAAATATTGGGATTGGAATGTTTGAGCATCGTAGTCATGTTAATAGGGAATAGTTGAATTTTTTTAGCATCATTTCACTATTTTTAAGATATTATTAATAGGAATAGCATATTTTAGCTGGGGTTGGTAAGTGCTATGACCAGATAAAGATAAAGGAAAATTTGTTATATAAATTGGTGTATCTGATATCATGAGTTTTTTTATGAGATAAATTGAGTCTATGTACTATATGATCATTTGTGATTGGGTGTATCTGGAATGTTAGAGGGTTTGATGAAGACATGGGGGTTGGTTTTAGGATTACAGTCCCAATATGGGAAATATATTTTTGAATGTTATTTTCACTTGGTTCCTAGTGGACTGAAACTAGGAATATGTTGTTCTTGAGTGGGATGAGGGTGACAATGTGAGGTCCATGGGCCACCATATATACTTGGGATGGGTAATAAGTACCTAGTGGAGAGTTTTCTTTGGTACATGATGAGTTTAATGGTTATTTTATTTTAATTTTGATTAAATTAAATAATTTAAACTTTTTCAAGCTTTATTAAAATGAGTGGGTCCCTTATTTTCCCCTAATTTACTTAGATCTCACTCATACCACTCATATCATTATATTATAACTCTTAGGGTAATGTCACTCATTCTTATCTCATTAATCACGATGTCTCTCAATGAGATGCACCTTGTATAAAGTTTATCATTCTCTATCATTATTTTAGGTTTCATATTTATTACAGATTTTTCAATTAAAATATCTATTTTGGTTCCTTTTATCTGGAATCAAAAGTTTTCCTTACTCAGGTTTAATTATTCCTTGTGATTTTACAAGAAGGATCCATCCAAGATAAGGCTGGTGGTTCCCATATATTTTTTATAGGTGTGTTTTTTCAGTGTGTAATTTATGGACATGGTGGAGGTGTGTGTGAATCCATAATTGGGAATGGATGAGGTATATTAGGTTCAAGTGAGGTGTATTAGGTATTTTATTACATGATTGGTTGTATTTTATATTGAGTTATGTCAAGGGATATTGCGTGGTAGTCAATATCTCAAATCTTGGTGGATGGGGTTTTCATGTGGTTGCATTAAATTACTATGAGGATTGTAATTGGGTGGTGATGTGGCTAACTAGAATGGGTGATGGAGATATATCATTAACTAATGGCTGGGTGACTAAGGATCACTAATTTCATATCCATAAGATATCAGTGCTTTTATAAACTATTGGGGTTGAGGACTTTGGGAATATGTACACACATGATGAGGACTAGATGAATTAGTCACTAGGAAGTTAGTGGGATCCTACATAGATGATTGAATCATGGAGGTAATGTTGATCACTTGAAAAAAGGTGGGATTTATCATGTTATAAATTTGTTTTTGATAATTATTTTGATCACTGATTAAGAGTGGAACACTCACTATATATGATACTCATTGGTATTGTTGATATTATAATCATGGATAATCATTTATTGATCATAGTCTGAGTGATTTTTCATTCACTGGGAGGAAATGAGTATGATAATGACTTGTTTTATTTGTCCGAGATGATGGGAGACACATTGTTCTCCCTTTTTGTATCATAAGACTATAGGAATCTCATATCATTTTGATATAGGATAATGATGGAAAACTCCTTGATTGTGGCTTGTCAAGTATGGGTATATCATGGTTATTTATTTTTATGATTTTTATATGTTTCACCTTGTATATACTCATATATGTGTTGATATTATCTACAAACACCATTGGATGTGGCTTAATAATTTCATATTCACACCCTATACGATCCTCTGTGATTCATGATAACACCATGTCCCATGATGTAGAAAAGATAACATTCCATTGATAGATCATAATGGATGATGGCATGGGGGATCTATAGAGGATGTTGATAGTTATATTTTGGAGATATATTTAGTATGTCATATATGTCTCATTAGAGTTATTATTTGTTATTTTTTGATATATTGTTAGATTATTGGCCTATTGGGGATCCTAGTTTTATTTTTATAACAATCATGAAAAAGTAGATATTTACATTGAATTAATATATGGTATGATATTTTATTTTATAATAATTTTTTGATAGACCATTACACTAACTTATTTATTCGTTTTTGTTACATTGATAAGATTTTATAGTCTCTCCATGATCACACCCTTGACTCTTGCTGCTAGTCACTAAACTCTAGAATATAGGGATGCATTCTTGAGGTCTGAGGCTCTCTGATTTGGTCATAGTAGAGTGGAACTAGGACGAAGATGATACACACTCATCCTTCATGTTCTATTATAGTATGAAACAAAAATATAATTATTGTATTGATTACATAAACATAAAAAACATCAATTTATAGTCACTCTAAATCCCAATAAATTAAAACATTCTTTAAATCATCTCCATTAATTTCTTTATGACCTACAAAAAAATATAAACCCTTTATTTAGATGATTTTTATATCTAAAACACTTGGGTGATATTAACTTTGGTGGCCTCACCCCTAAGAAATATCCTCCATACTTAATGAATAAATTAACCTTGATCACAATGAGATGATTCTCTACTTTAGGTTCTCAAACTACATACAATATCACAAGCTCTATCCCTCCCTTATGAAGATCTCTATGTGAATTATTTGGTGGTGTGTCAATATAACACCAAGTGAAATTTTATGGTGGTTTTTTATAAATATAAAAATCACTATGATAATAACACATATGAATGAAATTTATATATCACTATATTGGTAAAACTCCATTTTCCATAACCCATATACCCATCCGTTGAGATTCCCATAGATCCCATATATTACATCTCACACACTTTCTATCACTATGACCCATGTCTATAGTATCTTCATATAAAAATACATATTAAAATACAACGTTATATAACTATTACAATTTAAGAAAAATATATTTCCAATATTAACTTATTTAGTAAATTTCTAGATTTTTTTAAAAAAAACTTAATTAACTTGATTCATTTCATTCACCATTTTGAATATTAATTACATATATCCAAACACATTTCATGTGACCCTACAAGACAAATATTTTTTCTAAACTCATACATTCTCACCTATATTTTTGAGAGAGAACACAAAAATATCATCATTTAAATCACTATCCCCAAACCACACAATTGATACACATAAATCTAAAACCATATCACATAACACCTTAATAATTATGAATTACACTATATGGATTCTAAAAAAATATATCTTTAAATTGCATCTTAGTCAAATCTAGTCATATATCAAGTTTATTGATGCTTTAATACTATAAAAACATGGATTTTACACAAATTTTTAATACATACCCTAGATAACCAACGTGATTCTCTATCGGAGATGACACATTCCATAGACACACCTATCTACATAGTAGAAGATACTATCTAGTAATAAGGGTTTCATATAACTTTTGGGAATAGTATTCCATTAATATCATGATCAACCAAAAAAATAATAGTATAAATAATATAAAAGAAAAGTTAAAATAATACCCACTTAATAAAACATATGTAAATATGATAAAATACAATATAAATTTAAATATTCCATCACAAGAATAAATTAGATAGACCATGTAAAATAATATTATGATTGGAAATATATATATAAATATATATATATATATAATAACCACAAATCAGAAAAATGAACGAAATATATCCGGGTGTGTCATTCCCTATCTAGTATTATCTCAAATCCCTAGTATTTATATCAATATATATCATCACCTAACACACGTTCCTTGAACTTACAGGTATTATGAAACATATAATCTATATGTAAACATAACATGTGTGTGTGAAGGGTGTGAGTATAAAGTCCCAGTATGATATATACAATATATGTCTAAAATATCTAGTAATATAATCTGAATTCTTGTGATAATATATTGTAACTTATTCCCAATGTAAACAATTATGTCAAGTTTTCAAGTATTTACTATTCAACCATGATAATCAACCCTACTTTCTATGACTAATGATGATTCAACTATCATACAAGTCCCTCAATGGGATAAAATAAAACTTATTTTCAATATAAATCATACAACAAAACTCAATAGATATATATACCATGAACATGATGTCCAAGTCTTGCACTATCCACTAAGTCCACATACCATGTCTCCATGTTCGATATGTGATGATGCCCTAGTATACATTCCATGATCCATGGAATATATTCCATGTACTTGGATCCACTTACTATGACTCCCTAGATTATATAATGGTACCATAATTAAAACATAATTAATACAATAAATCAAATAAATCATTAAAAGTGTTACACTTCCATTTAAAAATCCAACACTACTTATCAGGGTGCCACACTACCTTGAATAAAACTCATATTACCACTTAATTTTTCACATCATAGGAGAATTCCATTAATTAACCACTTTTTACACATATTTAAACAAAATGGTTAGATATTTATTTACTATTAATTTTATACAATGCATCCTAGAATGAACACATCATTGAGATACCAAAATCTATTCTTACCCTTAAAAAATTATCAACATTTCCCCAATAGGATAAATAATATTTTTTAAAAATACCTATTTTCCCTACCCCATTTTAGCTAATTCAATTATAATTCCAATTTCCTTACTTGCATTCACACATATATCACACAAACAATTCTCAATATGGTATAATGCACCAACCTGAGTCCTAAGAAAACCGTATATTATGATGGAATGAATGAAAATACATTTATTATATATTTCTAGTATGTACTATAGAAAATGAATACAATTTTATTTTAAAATAATTATCACTATATTATGATAATAACAAAAAAATATAATTTATAGTATATCAGTTTGGATGACATGAACCCACTTCCACTGATAAATAATGATTTTTACCAAAAACTATAAGGATAATATAAATTGAGATAGAAAATTAAAATAATAATGGAGGAATAGATCCCTGGATTCTATTTTTTTGTTGATCCCTAAAATGCTTAGATTTATGAAATTTAATCTATAGAATTCTCAAAATTTTGTACATTAAAATTACATTTTTGGGGTACTACCTGAACTTCATTACCTCTCTTTATAACTCTAGTGAGATATTTTTATTTGAGTTCTAACCACTAAAACACTGAGGGAATATTTTTACCATATAATAACGAATTCCAACCGCTAATACCTCTGGTGTCCTTCAACTGGGTTTTTAGTGGTACATTCAGCTTCCCATGAAACCTACATTCATTTACTACTTGACATCATCTATATCATTTATTAAGTAAAATATACATATATTTAAACTCAAATCAATCATAATTACTCAAATAACAAACAAGTTATCTATTTTTCATTATAAAAGAATCCCAAAATAGGTCCAAATTTTGTTTAAAAAAGTTACTTGCATTTAATATCATCCAAAAGAGAAAAATTATTAATTTTGAATCGAAAAAATTTAAATTTAACTAATATTCACAATTATAAACATTTTTATTTAATCTTTCAACTAATTATATTAGGTTATTTCCCTAAAACTAGACATTAATGGTGATCCTACATGATTATTTATTTTGTGTGTATAATTATTCAAGGATACTTCCTTAGAAACAATGTGTCATGGTTAACCTTCATAGTTAATTAAACATATAATAGTTAAAAAATAATTTAAAATATAAAATTTTAAGATAGAATCAATCAAAACGTAAATATAAACCAATGTAAAAAAATTCAAGGTATCACAATTCACCCCACCATGGAATATTTTCCATAAAAATTTAGTGATCTTATTCGTTGGTTGAAATATTTTGATAATTTAGGTCATATATGAGATTATCTATTCAATATTTTTGAACTTTTTCACTTCACAATAAATCTTCAACTAATAGAATAGATATTCCCATTATGATATTCTCTTTTTTGTAAATATCTAATGTATTACATTATATTATGTCATCAAAATTAGGATGAAGAGAATTCTCAATAGAGGAAATCCAGAATATTTAATGCTTCATTAAGATCAAGATAAGGATAATGCATACGTATATTTTATGTTTAAATAGAATTTTTAGATATGTTTAAAAGGTTATAATAATTATAATAGTATTTTTTTGAGTTATAAGTCTGATAGTGGCTAAAAATATCCATCAAGCACCCAATATCCTTCAATGGGTATCCATTAGGAAGAACAATGATATTGTACAATTAGTTTTTAAATCATGATATAGGTGGGAAACACTAGGTACCTAATGGATCCAAAATCCATGTATTTTATGGGAGAAAAATGAGATGTCGGTGTATTTTAATTAACACCCTCTTATGAGGGTTCTAATTTCAAGAGGCCCACTTAGTAGGGAGCTTGACCATCTTCTCCTTATTATTTTTCACTTTTTACCCCATTAAAAGCGGGTGTTAAGATCATTGGGATTATATATTTTGGGATTATAATTACCCCTTACACTCCCTTTAGACTTCCACTTACTGTTCCTTTATTTTTGATTATATGGGTTAGGGATTGATTCTGTGATTTTATAGAATCAAGATATAAGAAGTCCCTTATGATGGTTTTTTTCATGAGAAATGGATTTAGCGGGATGATATATTATGACAACATTTCATTTATCATCACCTTTTTGTAAATAAATTTCCTAATGATTTATTCTTAATATATCAATGATTTAGGAAAAAATTGGTCAATGATTTAGAATATGAAATTGGGGATAGTTATAATACGACAACAACGATCAAACTATTGAAACCTAACGTTTTATTAGTTATTATTTTAGAATCATGATTCCAATTAATTATTTTTTCCAAATTTTATAAATTATGTGACATTATATGGATTTTGATATGGCTATAAGACAATGTTAATTCCTCATAGTTAATACCAATTTTTAATTTAAATATATAGAACAACCTAGTAATTACCTACAAGTGTAGTATTCCTAAAATAATCTGACGTTGAGCCTAAAGATACTAGGATAATTTGGAATGAAATATAAGACTTACCAACTACCTTGTGTGAAAAACATTAACTACTATATTGTAAGATAATCAGGGTTGATGAGGTGCACCAGGAATTTATATACTTAGGGTGATGAAGTAACAAAGTAGAAAATATGTGATGATAATCATGATATTTTTGTAATTAGGTCCTAGTGAATCCATTGGTTTAGGTAGATACAATCCACACTCAAAGATCACCTTTTCTTAAGGTTCATAGTATTTCAACTCACTCAAATTTGGGTAACCCAAAACCTTATTCAAGTATATAATGAAAAACCAACCCAATAATCATTATGGAAGCCTCATACTATAGAAATCACACTATAATGCACTAAAACACTTAAAGGAAAATTTATACTGAATTATATTCAATTTATTATACCCAATCCCTCAACCCCTAAAAACATGATCAGGAATTAGAAATCATATAAGACAAATGAAATTATAAAATGAATCTGATATCCCATAAAATCCAATAAAATAAAAATTCATTTACTATTCAATCCAATTTATATTCAAACCCCAAAATGGAATTTATCTTATTATGATAATCATTAGAGGTTGAACCAAAATAAAAAGTAAACAATAACCTAATGAAACACCAAAAAAGTCTCTAACCGAATATATAGTAGTATTCCTCCAAAATTTGATCTTATGAAGTAATCTCATTATCCCTTTATTTATAAAAATTATCAATAATAATATATACTATTTTTATATTCTTATATTCTAAATATATCCAACATATTATCATCTTCAATAATTTATTTTCCACATGTGATAATACCATAAATATCCCATGAGATATATCTTTAATTTTTATTCATGAGAGAGGAACTCAACCAAGTTGTATATTTATATCTTTATTATTTTACCCAATAATTTGAGTCTCTTAGTATTGAATATATATGTCCATGAATGTATATGTGTCATATTAATTGAACTCCCCATAAGAAACATATCTTCATTGCACATTCATGGGAGTGAAATTTAGCCAAACCAGATATTTACTTTAGAATAAATATCTACTATCAATGATAGTGGATGAATCACACATCGTATCTACTATATATGGAGAACCCTTTAGTGTTTTGAACATTATTCTCACTTTAAAACTATGAATAACTCAAAAGTACATGCTATATTAATCCATTAACCATTGCTATAAACTAAAAATGGGATGTAAAAAATCACTTTGGGAATTGTAGTGGGTGTTTCATGTTCATCTCTTCACATCATTCTCTACATGCATGCAATCCATTAGAATAGAAAAGCTGAAACCCTCAACATGTTGCAATTAAATCCCATTAAAGTCATTAAATCTCCCCTAAAACATAGTAGAATCAATTTTATCTTCAACGATATTTGACATTATTGACCACTATGGTGTTACCTCATTTGTTCTCCATTTTTTCCAATTGTTTTATTCATATCCACATTTCATCCATGCATCACTTAAACAAAATTATGAACACAAATTGTTAAGGAATTTACTATGCTAGTTCTACCTTAATATTTCCACATTCACCATATTCATTTATATATCTATTTTATTCATCTTCAATATATAGTCTTCATAGTGTCCGAATCAAGCTCTCTTAAGAATTCATGGAATTCATTTATCCTAAAAGTACCGGGCTCATGCATTCTTGCACGACACAGTTTGCTGAGCAGCCATGCTTTGTTGGAGTCGTGCCTTAATGTTGTTGATGCTAGGTTGAAGCATTTCTTTGTAGTTTTGTTATGGGGTTCAGCCCTCTGTTTTCTCAATTTTTTTCAAGGTCTTATGTTTTTGATGTCTTGGTTCCCCCCCTTTACCCATAAAAGAGGGCTTATCAAAAATAAATAAAAATGTTGGCCTTTGGGCCATTCATGAATTTAACCTAATAGGGGATCAAACTGATCACTTGGGAATTATATGGATGTATCAAGATTTAAAATGGAATTTGGAGCTGAGATCAAGCTTTCTCATAATCATTAATAGAAAACTACAATTCATACAACTATTGTACATGAAGTTTAAATAGGTGCAGGTTATGAAGATCTTCTTTGTGATGGTGATGACATGAGAAGTGAGACCAAATGACACATCATAATTAAGTTGAACTACATCCAAATAAATAATTTTATTACATTTAATATATAAAGGGGTTTCCACTTTTCTATTATACAGGATATGGAAAATTGGTTCAAAAAACTCTATGATGTTCCACCCTATTCCACTGATCCTTTACACATATTTACCCACATTCTTTCCAAGCTCCTATATGTCTTTGTGAATAATTCTATTCTTATTTTTATGCTTATCCAAGTGAAATAAGGTCACAATTTTCCTTAAAAACAATTATTTGATATTAATAAAACTTACCTAAAATTAAAACATTTATTTATTTTTTCCATAATTGAATTAGAAATTACTTTTACCCCTTAAATAATTAAAATAAAGAAAACATGGGAAAATCAATGAATTTATTTACAAAGTTAATGAAATTAAATTTTAAAAAATGTATGAATTATTTATACGTATAAAACCCACCATAGATAAATTATATTTTTCCTCAAGAATATACCTCCACAAAAAACTCGAAGGGCCCCCATGATACCAAAATTTAAATTATAAAATAACAAAATTTAAAAATTATCAATGAGGTTAATATTTTTAAGCTTCATATAAAAATATCAATATAAATCATTACTTTTCAAAGAAATTTAACCACACATGTATTTTATATTCTCCCATGAAAAGTGATTGAGATTCTCCTAACCTCCATTCAAACTTCTCAATTTATTATTACCAAGCTTGCCACTTAAGATTTACCTACCTTGATATTTTCTCCACTCATCACTCAAGGTAAAATTTATTAGTGTTTTTATCATAATAATAGTACATTATTCTTTTCATATTCTTGTAATGGAACTTGAATATAAACTTTCTAGAGACAGAAATCATAAATAATAATTTGGGATTAAATTAAGGATAAAATGACTTTATGGTTAATTAGAAGGTATAAATTGATGTAATATAATATTAATCTCCAAAAAGAGGTATATATACTACGAGAATATAAAAATATAACAAATTAGATCAATGAAAATTATGCAATCAATTATTACATTTCCCAAAATAAAATAACTCAAAATAATCTACTGAATTCATAAAATCAGAACGAATGAATGCCCTCTTTTATTATCTTATGCATTTTCAATTTATCAATGTTTTTCAAACTAGTTTATCAATTTTTTTAAATTTTTATTTAATGAAAGTCTCATATTCATTACCGAACCCAAAATAATTATGATCGTTTGTTATAAAATGGTTATTTTTTAACCTCTAAATACACAAACGATTTTATTTGTTATTGTTTTTTCATTTTCTCATCTTTTTTCATTCATATTTTTTTGAAAATTATTATGGGATAAAAATATAGTAAAATAAATAATAATATGACCTCACCACTATCCATGCAATCACCTAATATCTCTCTTTATATTTAAACATCACACTTTTCACCAAAGATAAACTCCTCCTACACTTAAACCATAGATAATACTAAAAAATAAAATGATTAAGTGTTGGAAGGGATAATATTAGATTTTACTGTTGATCTTCATTAATAAGGTAATTAATAATTTATATAGAAAAATGTGTTATATTATATAAAATATAGTTCCCATGGTTAATATATTATCAAGAAAAATGTCTTAATCATTTTAATAGTGAATTTTTACAATACTATATTGGATATGATTTCAGTACAAGTTCTAGAAGGTAACATGTTTAAAGATTTATCTCAAGGAATAGGCTCAAGTTAGATTTGATTTTTTTGATTATAATCCTCTATATACGGGGAACATATTATATATAATATAATATCTAATGAATTGATTAATAATAAAAAATTAATAAATGTTAATTTAATAAATTCAAAGCATGAATAAATGTATAAGAAATTTCATTTATATAAATTAACTACCCCCCTCCAATCAAGATTCATCAAATTAACACAATTATTATTAAATTTAATCATTTATTCCACTATATTACTCATTAAATCTCTTTAACAATGAAATTTAAAACATTTAATCATGGGGACCCTAAATAATCATTGCATCATTGATAAAAAATATAGAAAAAATATAAGTCTGAGGCATACATTTTTTCTTAAAACAAAAAATTGTTTTATCTTAAAAAAGTGTATAAAAAATATAAATAATTATTATAAACACTCACATTACCTTAAATATCCCCTATATGTTTATTTTATTTCTACTTTTGTTATCATGTGACTACAGAATGAAACAACTCATGAACATACAAGATCTAAGCACTTTTATGCTCAAAAGATGGAAGGGGATTGATTATTCAAAATATATCACCAAAATAATTCCTAATAAAACATTAAAAGATAAATTAATATAAATTCTTAAAAAATATGGGTTGTGTAACACCTTGAAATTTTAAAATATCACTATGTTAGATAGCGTATACAACACGCGACACTGAGTATAAACATACCACAATATACTAATAAAATATTATTAAAATATGAATATTATAACCTAGTCATTGAATTGGAATGCAAGAAAACAATTAAAAAAATAATTAAACATATAAATGTCCCACTAAATAAAATTTTAATGATTAATTAAATTTAAATAATAACTTCATTTTTATTAAATCAATTTTACACTTCAAAAATACAATTTTCATAATAAATGGGTTTTATTGATTTTTCTAAGTCAATATTATAATTAATTTATAGAAATTTTTGAAATTTCATTTGATTAAAATGATATAATAATTTCAATTATCATATCAAAATTATTATAGGGTAAACTGTTTGTATTTTTAAAAAATGATTGATTTTTTAGTAAATAGTGAAAAATACCAAATTTTCAAATAATATCATTTATTTTCATAAAATAAGTTAATTTAAATGTCGAATTAAATTTTAATTTAATCAATATTATTTATAATAATATATTTAATTCCATTTTAATCAGTAATGTTCATGATTTTTATAAATGATAATTTTTATGCTTAAATGATGTTTTTTTCTAAAAGATGTTTTTATTGTGTGTTATGCATTTATATTGAAACCAGTTTTTATAATTTTTTGAGATAAAATATTTAAAAATGGACGAGATATTTGAAATTAGGAAGTTCAAATTAGTTAATTTTTTTCTTTGTGATTTTATGGAATTATGAATAGTAACCATAGTATAATTTATAACATCGGTGTAGGGTAAATTGGGTAATTATGGTTAAAAAAGTGATAAAGAAATAAACATAAACCCAAAAATTCCTTTATTTTATTTTACTGTAATAATTTAGAAATTTATATCTAAAATTAGAAAATATGGAATTTTGGTTCCATTTATTATTGGTAATGGCATTTATATTATTCTATGTAAAGAGAATTCGAAAATGTCACACTCATGATTTGAACATATTTTACATGTTAACCTGTTTATATAAATATGTTACAATAAATTATAGAAAATTAAATTGAAAATAATTATTTTTTTATCATGGTAATTTATTTTTAGTTTGTAGTGATTGAATAATTATTTTAAATACTTGTGCAACACAAACACAATATTTATTTAATTAAAAACAATAATTGATTTTAAAATAGGAATGGAAAGTTTATTTTGTAGAATTATTTTGTCACACTATATATATAGATAAATATAACATATAATTATTTTTTTAGTGGATTATATTTGAATTACATTTTTATTGATTTTTTTAAAGTCAAATAAAATGAACAGTGTCAAAAATGACACTAATGATATTTTCTGAAAATGATATTTTATCAAATTATTTAAATATAATAAATTTTTTGATCTAGGACAAGGGGGATAAGATTTGGTCAAAATTTTATCATTTTTCCATTTATTTTCCAATTTTCCTTTTATGGTAACTTTCATGGGTCATATAGTGTAAACAATATTGTTGTCGCGGTAATTGTCAAAAGGGTTAACAATGGTTAAAATAAAGAGATAAGGGTGAAATCCTCACCAAAACTTATCTAATTTTTTAATAGATAATTGAGTCTAATAATTATATTATCATTTAATTATATCAATTTTGTGACACTTTTAAATTAAAAATAATTTATATTAATTTAAAACATTAATAAAATCGAAAAAATGAACCACCCCTCAATTATAAAAGGAACCCACTTTATCTTAATTATTCACTCCACATTGAGCCATTAATCTCAACAAAACACTCCCTATTTCTCTTCTATACTTACCTATATGCTAATTATAGTACATAGTCTTCTTAAAAGACCATTCCATGGGTTCATAAGGAGGAATATAAAGAAATTATACCAAAGAAGAGGTAGTCATCTTTACCAACTTTTTAAATTTCATTCTTCTTATACTTATTCCAAAAAATTTGTACATATTCTAAGATCATAACCCAATTATCATAAATATAATTATTTGTTATTATAATTATGTATTTCTCTTGGCACATTTTCTCATAAACCCTCCTTATCTGCCCTTCAATCCCAAACCATCTCACATGACCCCATTTTGGTCTGGAATAATAGTGTCTTGTAGTGGATTGAGATTATGATGGGGAGGCATGTGATGATGGTTTCTCTTTGACATTGTTCGTTCATTTTTTTATTTTCCTTGTCTTCCCCTATTCATGGAAAGGATATTAGTTTTGAGAGGCATGACTAGTTCTCTAACAAAGGGTGTGCATAAAAAACATTTGAATATGGGTTTGTTGGTAGTTTCTGTTTCTCCCATATGGAAAACATGAGATGATAGTTTTCAGTATTTATAGTGGCAGTGATACGTCATGTCCTGTTTCATAGTGGATGTTCTGTTGGATGGTTCATAATGACCCCAATGTATGGATAATGTGTTTGTCAACAACAATAATTGTGGTAGTTTTTTTCTTGGGTTTGTGTTGTTTTAGATCATAACGGTGATGATTGAGTTGATTTTGTTGATTTTTTTTGGGTTTTCATTGGTTTTTTCTATGTCAAAGTTAAAGCTGGTACTTGAGTTTTATGTTTTTTTTGTGATGGTATGGTATGTTTTTTCAATGACGTTGGTCAGTGAAATATTTTTCCAATGATTATGAAAATAGCGATGTTGATGGACTGAGGAATAACTTTTCATTCCTTTTGGTTCATCTTAGGGCTTCTAATTTTGAAATTTTGAAATGGTTGTGTGTGTTTTTGTAGTGTTAATTTTAAATTTTCATTCATTGTTGTGTTGTATCTGGGAAATAGGTTGTATGGGTTCTAATATAACCCTTCAAAAGTGGATATTCTAAAAATAATAAAACATACATGAGGTATTATTATTTTGAAAAAACCACTTTCGTTCTCTTTTCCATATTCTGAAAAGAGAAAACATCACTCATGCGTACATATGACATACCGTCTCCACATAGCGGTATAATTCAGTTTTCATCACCTATAAACATGGATTGTTATAAAGATGAAAATAATAAATATATAATATATTTATTACATAATTATCATTAAGAAAACATAATATCAAGTATACCTTTTTAACTTCCAATCCATTAGAAAATAATAATGTGTCTCATACGTACATGTGAACTACCACTTCCATGAAGCGATTTGATCCATTTTTCATATACATTTTACAATGATGGTAATATGGATAGATTTAATGAATATATATGAT
The DNA here is from genome assembly GCA_963277665.1 of Viscum album. NCBI lineage: Eukaryota > Viridiplantae > Streptophyta > Magnoliopsida > Santalales > Viscaceae > Viscum > Viscum album. Next base: position 1,495,968,445 of record OY728159.1, read on the forward strand.
ATTTATATGATTAGTAACATTATGGAGTTGATTTAATAATAATAAAATTACAATTACTTGAACTTCCATTAAAAAATATAGATGCGAAAATAAAGCAGTTAACTCCCAAAATAGTGTAAATAGTACAATATTATTAAAGAATGGGTGATAATATGTTATAATATGATAATATATGATATAATAGATATGTTTATGATTATATTATGTAATTATAATAAATTAAAATTTATTATATTATTGGATAAAATAACTTTCGTGTTAATTCTATCTTCAGGTAGGAGGCTTTTAAACTCAATTTCCATTCATATTGTTATAATTCTACTTTACTAAATATGTTATTCCATTATTATGTGTGAAATTAAATTTTATTATATTAATTTCTTTCACTTCTTGTTTGTAGATTTATATTTATTACACATAATCACATCATTAATTAATTATATCATCAATGATATGATATTTGTAAGGGGTTTCATCTCAATTTTCACTCTATTGAGACTTATTTTGTATTATAAACCTATTTATTTTTATATAGTGGTCATACTAGCCATTCATGGAATTTAAAATTTATATATATTTAATCATGATGATTAATGTTTCATTTCACATTTAATCATTCAATATGATGGAATTTAAATGTTTCCAAAGAGGTAAAAATTTATTTTACAAATTTCTTTTATTTTGGTGTTTCCATTATTTTGATGATGTAATAATATAATATATGATTCATAAACTAAATCTATTTTATTATTATATATATATTTAATTTTTTTCCAAATTTTTTTTCCAAATTTTCTGTTAATTTTCACTTCAATCAAGAAAATAATTTTTTAAAATAAAATCTGATCTTATTTCTATTTTTTTATTATACTTATTTTTCATTGATGTCTTTATTTTATAAATTTTTTTCATATAGGTTCTTTTTCTTTTCTCATAGAAAATTTTATGTTATCCTTGAATTTTTATAATTTTTAAATAAATATTTATAATGTTTTATGTAAGGGAAAATTTCAAATTTCATTATAAAATATCAAAATTAATGTTTTTTAATGTATATGGTGTTAATGGATTATTTCTACTAACATAAACAATTTATTCTGTTTATCTTATTCAACAAGATTTCAATGATTTTTAAAAGAAAAATATTAGTGAAAAATTATTTTAAATGCTTCAATTCAAATTTCTTAATTTTTTAAGAGGATTTATTTTACTACAAAATATACATTTTCTATGAATTTTTGGCCATATTTTTTCTCTTACGAATTTTGTGGCCATTAACATTTTATTGAAACATTTACTTTATTGTGATAATTAGGCATTACATTTATCTCAAATATGTATATTTTTTCATGGATATAATTCTTTTGTAAACCACCTTCCATTTTTATATAAGGTGTTTCACTTCGATAGTTAGTTGATTTATTAGAGAAATATTGATATTTGGTATTATTTCATCAATACAGACATTTTTTATAAGACATATTGTTTATAAATTAAATTTATCATTCAATATATTAGGAATGAATTATAAATATTGTGATGAATGGGGAATGAAATTTTATATCCCCTCAATGCATCAAATGGTCTCTTGAGACAAACCCGTTCTCTAGCCTTATAAAATTGGTTTTTAGGGTATAACTACACTTAGTTTAAACTACATTGGAAAATTTTTTTAGAGGTAAATATATCATGATGTTTTAGATCATGAATTCTAGTATTAATCATTTCATTTGTTGAGAATTCATTTATTATTATTCATGATATTATTTCATTTGATATTATTCGTGGATGACTTTCCTTCCCAAGTTATTAATTAAATAGAATGTGTTATTATTTGTTTACATTGGAATATTGATTATTCTTTATTTAATCATGATATCTTCCACTATATTTAACCCTTACAGAGTATCTGGGATCACCCTTTATTTGTTTCCCATCCACGAGATACGAAGAAGAAATCTTTGAATGATTTCAAGGATGAAAAATATTTACTTTCACTATGTTTTATTTTTTATTTCCATTATAATATGTGAATTATAAATGTATCTAGTTTACCAAGACTACTAAACTCTTAGGCCTAGTGGGATGTGATTTTGTATATCTAGTACAAATTTAATAAAGTAACTAGTGGATATGAAATACGAGGATTGGGTTCTTTGTAGTTAGTATTAGAGGAATTTTAATAGAGATCTTAAAAAATAGATTTTAAAAAACATTGATTTAGTAACACAAACCTATGTAATATTTTTATGATATTATTAATTATAGGAAAATATCATAAAAGATTTAAAAGGGTATTAATTATCTCATCTTTCTAGAAATACATCTCTATTTTGATATTACACATGGACATGGTTTTTGAAAAAATGCATCAAGGGTTAAAAATCTAAAAATCAGTTAGTTAAGATTAAATTTACCCTAATTCTAGTTTACAATGAATGCACCCTTACCATGAAACTGGTTTGAAACTCATGTCAGATATACCTGGGATAATATAAATGATCAATATGAACCATTATAATGAATGAGAGAATATAACTTATAAAATCCTTTGATATTCCATATTGATATGGGATAAAACAGAATTACATTTTGCTGATAAGTCAAGGCTTAACCATATGTTTAATGTAATAGATACCCCATTTGAGGTTTAATGTGATGGGAGTTTAACATGATTAATGTTATTTTGGGAGACATTTATGGGAATAAAAAACATTGGTTTAATATATTTTGTATTGGGAATGTTATTTAAGGAATAAGACTTTTATATTTTTTGAAGATAATGAAATATTTTTATAACCTTTAGGGTTAATATGAAAATTTATATTAAATTAATAAGTGTAACTTAAGATTATTTGATTTTTTGGGAAAAAATAAATTGTAAATAAAACCATAGTGGTTAAAAAGTGAAATGATGATTACTATTTATTTCAGGATGTACATCAATTTTTTTAGAGTGTTATAAGAATTATATTAATAGAGTTTTAGAAAAAATTCAACATGAAGATCGAGTGATAACCTATTTCATCCGTCAAGGCCATGGGGCTTGAACCCACAACCGAAGGGAAACTAGGGTACATTTCCTACCACTGGAGTATGAAATGTCATTTTTATAATAATATTTTTTTTAAAAAAATTGATGTATAATGATTAAATTTATTTCAGTAATCATATTATAGTATCAAAAAATTTTGTTTTGGTTTTATTTTTAGGTGATTAATGATATTTTTTGAGCAGTTTTATTCGGTTGAGATATATATAACCTTTATGTTTAATGTAAAGGTTTAATACAATCAACGTCATTATAGTTTTGGATATTTATGATAAAGGGTATATGATAACCTTTGAGGTTAAAAATTTCTTTAATTCTATGGTTATTGAAGATATAAGGTTATTTTTGGAATGATCTATGATAATCATTTGGTTTCATTGTTTAATTTGGAAATTAATATATTATTTATATATAAAAAGTTTTATTTCCTTTGGAAATTATATTACATTTGGATAAACATTTTTTTTATAATAATGATAGGAGGAATATCTAATTATTCTTTTCTATATTATATGAATTGTTAGAAGTTGATTTTAGAGCTTCAGGTAAGAAAAATTAATCTTGAATTCTCATTATTAAGGGAAAAATAAGAGATCGCAGTGGAAATTTATTAATTGTTGAAATTATAATTTTCAAGTAAGTATATTTACTTATTTTCTAAGTTTATTTGGTAAATAAATCCCTCAACCCTAGGAAATTTAATTTGGAATAAAAATTTAAATCTATTATACTTATTTATGATGAATCGGTGGTGTTTTCGCCCATTACATATTTATGAATTTTTTATTAAATTCTTCATGACCATGTAATATATCACACTTGGTTATTCCATGGAAACTTTTTTTCTCCCAGATGTCTATATTTTAAATCCTAACCAATTTTTTCATTATCTGGGAACCCGATTAAGTGTTATTTTTGGTAACCTTCTTCCTCCCCACATCCCCTTTTTAAATGAAGTTTCATGATCCCTATGTTAGATATGGGTTTTCAATAAAGGTATTTTCAATTATTGAACCATTGATGACCAAGAAAAAACTTTTATTGAAAAATTTATTTAAGGTTGATGAATGTAGAACCCCATTATTTTAAAAGAACATTATGTTTAGAAGTGTATACAACATAGAACACTACGTTCAAAAAACTATAATATTCTAATAATATATTGTTAAAATATGACTATTATAACCAACCCATTTAATTGGAATGTATGAATTGGATTAAACACATTATTAAATATATAATTTTCCATCTCAATAAAAGTATATTGATTAATTCTTAGGAAATAATCACAAAAGTTTTATTAAATCCAATTTATCCTTCAAAAATATCATTTATTCCAAAATTATTTTTATTAATTTTTGTGGAGTGAATATTATAATTAATTTGTTTACTTTAATAAACTTTATTTTATAAAACGAATATCAATTTTTTGTAACACCCCAAGCTTCAACGATACGCTTCTCATTCAATAATGCAATAGCTTGCATTGTACGCAACTTCGAGTTCTAACACACTGCGACTAATCAAAGTAGCCGTCATGAATAGTAATAACCACTTTTTTAAAATTATAGAAATTTTATATTTCAAAATGGACTTCATTTTTGTATTCGTAATATCAAAATTAACCTAAGTTGAATTTTTTGTAATTTTCTGAGAACTTCCATTTTTTATGAATAGTGAAGAATACTTAAAAACAACTTTTTTAATCAAAATAATTTATAGTGATAAATTATACTATTGAGTGGTTTTAAAGTAAAATTAGAATATATTTTTACCATTTTATCCAATGGTGTTCATTATAATTAATTTCACTTTGAAATTAGACACAAACAATTGTCAATCTTTTGATATATATTGTTTCTTAAAAACACGCTATTTGTTGTGACAGCCGGAATTAATTATAAAATTAATTAATGCAACTTATATGTTTGTAATTTTGTAAATTATACATCATTTTTTAATTTGGAATATCAATTATACCTTAGGGTGAAATTTTGGCATTGTTTTGAAAAACATCAATTTTTGATGAATAGTGAAACCACTAAGTGGTAGTTAAATAACTGATTTTTCGTTTAAATGAAATATTACCACTTCTGTGATTTGATTTTCAAAAATACAACATACATGGTTGTAATTAAGAAGTAAAATGTGGTTTAATGGGATTAAAATAATTTTTTGGTAAATAGTAACTTTTAAGTTTAATTAATTGCGATTAAAGGTAATTAGTGAAATTTAACATAAAAATGATATTATAAAAATATGAAATGACCTTGACACTTGTCCTAAACATATTGGATGAGTCATGGCCGACCAAGACAATACATGGGTCAACTTGGGGACCCCATGGAGCCACTTTGGTAGGAAAATGACATAAATAACATTTTATTTAAAGTTAAAATAAAAATGTCACAAACATAAGTTGTTTTACTAAAACAATTTTTAAATGGGGTTATACAAGTCATATTTTTGACTATAAATATTCATTAGAAATATAGAAAGATTTACTACATCATGATATTTTTTTTATAATTTTTAGACATTAAATAGATTAAATTATTTATGACACCATGATGATGCAACGATTACCTCATTAATTATCGATTTTAATAAAATGGAAGGGTAATGTAAAATATAAGCGTTACACATGTCCAAAGACTATTGGATGAGAATATTTATAACCCTTATCACCTTATCCTAGAATTATATAAGTGTGGGACCTTTAGAATCCGAAAAGCATTGTATAATAATGTAACATTTCATTACTTTCCAAGAGTGCCCCTCCTCTCCACTTATAAAAGGCGCCCACCACTACCACCTTACTCACACTTTAAAAGCCTTTTGGCTCGGCCAAACTCTTCCCAAATACTCTCCCAACTTTCCTCCCTTACTCATAGAAGCCTCACTTTGAGCAGAATTCTTCCCAAGGAATCCTTTGTCTTAAATCAAAAGAGTTACCCGATTTTAAGGTGATGTTTTCGCTTATGTTATTTTGTTTTATTTTTCTTATCCAACCCCCTAAAATCTTTTTATTCATATATTTTGTAACAAAAAAAGTATCCTCAATATACTAGGATGTTTTTATAAGAATTATTCGAGCTACAATTACACACACCTACATCTAGTGGTCAAAGAACATACTATTTCTGTGGATGGCGAATTTCTGCCTCACGAAACGATGATTATTCAACACTCATATAACACCTTCAAAGGTGGCGATTAAGATGTAACTCTATTTATAAATTATATATAATATTTTTATGTTTTACTTAAGGTTCTGTATTTTTCATTTATGGCATACCTTTATTGTTTCCATTATGGGTAAACGCGATATTTTCATTTTAGGAAGTGCGGACTACCGCCCCCTCAAAGTGATTTGAATCGTTAATGCCATATGTGGGATGTATAAAGGATGGAGTAAATGATATTATATATGATATTATACTGGAATTATAATATACCTTTATATCATTATGATTTCATTAAATACTAAATAGAAATGAAAGTAGCGTTCATGCGTACGTACGACTTACCGTCTCCATGAACGGTGCATTTCATTTCTTACCTCTAAACGTTATGGAATATTATAAATGCATGTATATACTGGATATTTATGAGATATATTATATCTATATCATGAATATAATTCTGGATATAATGGATATTTCACCACATGAACAACTTGTAATTATAAGAAGTTTATTTTTGACTCAAGTAACAAAGATTGACCAAACGACCGTTATTAACTTAAATAATTACATAATGTTCATAGCATGGTAATAAGTGATATAAAAGGAATAAAAAACTTGAAAAAGGTTATTAAGAAATTATAAATTAACTCTAGTTTATTATTCAGGAGGTTAAAGAACAATCGAGTCAAGACAGGACGCAAGGTAAGGAAAATTTTTTAACCCAATATCCATTCTTTTGGTTAATCTCCTATTTTCAAATTATTTAATGATATTATTATGTCCTATATTGTATTTGTACTTTATTTATGTGTACTTATAGTGAATACACATAATAGATCTACTTTATTAAAAGAAATGATATTGGTAAGGGTTTTCGTCTCAATCTCCTTTCATTGAGGCATATTTTGTTTTATACACAACTTTCCTTTATACGGTGTATAAACCCCTTTGAATTTTACGTTTATTCAAAAGGAATCATTTTATACGATGTGTTTTTCTAAACAAAAAAAAGGAATGTTTTTCTTGTCGTACGTATGCGGCGACAACGACTTCTCCACCGCTATGGCCATTATTTGGGTTTCGGCTTCCTCTACAAGCCATAACATTTTTTTAATGAAAATTAAATACAAAGTTTTAACATTATTTTATTTTGGTATTGAAAATGGTTTTGATAGTGTTTTTTTATATCAATGTATTGTATTGATATCTTTTGATTGAAATGTGGAAATGTTATGTTTCCTTTATGCAGTTTTTATGTGATAAGATTATGTTATGGTTTACGATATGTTTAAACCTATTCATATGAGGAATGCATTGGACTTAATAAGTGACGGGTGGAGCCCGATATAGCTCCTCGATGCATTGGTAGGTCTCATGAGAAAAACTAGTGTCTTGGCACGAGGCCTTGACAAAATCATATTTGTGGTCTTGGCACGAGGCCTTGGATACGTGGTTATGATAGTCTGGCATTATGCATTCCATCATTATGAAAGTGGTTATTGATATTGCATGTGATTATTCGCCCAGTAGAATATCCATGTGAAGAAGTAAATGGAATTATCTCATTTTACTTTTTCCATATTATGTTGAAGTTAGAGTTTAAAAGGATTTTGTTTTAGTTTTAAATTGCCTTAAATGTTTCTGTTTATTGATGAAAGATTCAGCTATATTGTTATCCTTACTGAGCATCTGAGCTCACCCCTTTCAATGTTTTAATTTTTCCAGGATGTGATGAAGTATATTATGAATGACCTGCAGGGATAATATAAGGGGATATGAAGAGAAAATGTTGTAGTTTAGTTTTACTTTATGATGTAATGTAAGACTTATGAATGTATCTAGTGTTTCCAAGGCTACTAAACTAATCGGTCTTTCGAGACTTGATCTTTTGTGATCATGCCAATGTTACGAAGTAATGCACCGACTCTGGGTAGCTGGGGTCGGGGCGTTACAGTTGGTATCAGAGGCAGTTTAGTACTAACCTTGGAAGCCAGATTTAGATAAACTCTGATTAGAGCACATAGCCCAAAGATAGAATTTGAGGATTAGTATAGAAGAACTTCCTAGAATTTTGGTATTATATAGATTTTGTGAGTTTTCCCAGAAATACATCCCTGTCTGGATACGAGCAGGTAGAGGTGGCTCTGGCACAAATGTACCTATGGGTAAAACCCGAAAACACCGCTTTGAGCTAGACTCGAACGGGAACTGGTGCACGACAACGGGCCTTACTGCACTCTTGGTTACGACACTCCCAGGGGATATGATTAGGATAAATCCCAATTTCTTTACAAACCACTATGAAGGGTTATGAGTATATACTTCCTCAAAGAAAACTTTTTTTATCATTATGGATTATATCCATAAATAGTTAAATTACTGTTAAGTGTTTTACAAGTATTGAATTATGTATTTTTATTGATAAACTAATCTAGTTTATGCCATTGTTTACAAATGGTGCCTAGTGGAAGGAATGGAAACTGTATCAATTCATGCACTCCGTGTAGGGATTGCCCTCCTGCTCAAGATAATTATTGTGATTTGGAGATAGAACTGGTGATGATCAAATTATTACCATACTGGGACAACTCACTCAGGTTATGAATAAAAACATTACTCGTATGGAGCACCCTGATCCTCAATTTGGAGGATCAATGTTAGACAACTTCATGAGGCAAAAACTTCCAACATTTAATGGGGGTACAAATCCATTAGTAGCTAAGTAATGGATAAACTCCTTAGAGAAAATATTCCATGCCTTGGGGAGTAGCGAAAGGGAGAAGGTTGTCATGGCAGTCTACCCCCTCACTAAAGATGTCGATCAATGGTGGTCGCGGATTCAAAACACAAAGGAAGATGAAGAAGTATCAAGTATGGAATGGAGGGAGGTTAAGGAAATTTTCTTAGAAAAATACTTTCCACATGACCATCGAGCAGATATGGAAAGGCAATTTCTGAGTCTGAGGCAGAAGGAGGATGAGAATATCGCAAAGTATGAGGCTAACTTTACAAGGTTAGCAAGGCATGCTGCAGATTATATACGTAACCCAAAAAGTAAGATTGATCGTTTCTTTGATGGGTTAAAACCATTTCTCCGTCGAGCTTTAGTATCACAATCTTTCTGAACATACGAGGATATAGTCTAGTGTGCTATCAAGACAGAAATGGAATTCTCTAAGTCTTATGACAACAAAGTAAAGAAAGAGAAGAAGAGAACGGTGGAACAAGAGACAGATAAAGGGAAAAAGGGAAAGAATTATTTTCCATTATGTGATAATTATGGGAAGAATCACCCTGGTACATGCCTAAAAAGAATGGGAGTTTGTTACAAATGTGGAGAAAAAGGTCACCAGGCTCGTGATTGCAAGGGAAAGAAAGAGGCTATCAATGTTGAATGCTACAATTGTAGAGAAATGGGGCATTATGCAAATAAATTTCCTAAGCGTCAGGGAAACTTACCTGAGAAAAGGCCAAGGGATAAAGGAAAATCTTATGATGTTACTACAGTTGAAGCGGAATAATTAATGTATTGGTGCTTTTGGACTCAAGGATTATATTCTGGTTATAAAAATAATGTGATATATACAAGTATTGTACTGTAGTACTTGTTTATTTCATTAAGGTTTTCATATGATGAAGGTAATCAAATTTTTGTATGTGACAATAAGAGAAACTTTACCTTGTTTGAGGAATCTAATGATACAATTGATTTTGGAATTTAGAGACCTTTTAGAGAAATTCTGGACGGAGGTATTTTGGATAACTATAAAGGTTGGAATGGATTAAGTTTAACTTTGGATAGTATTGTTTAAGGTTAAAACATTTATGAAGATTATTTTTGGAATATTATAATACTATAGTTTTAGGAAAAGGACAACCTGCAGGGTGGGGCATAACCCGTCGTGTTGGACAAAGCTGCAGGAATCGAACCCACAACCATAGTGCGACAGGCTTTATTAACTACCACTAGCCTACAATAATTCCTTGGTTATTACAAAATATTTTTACTAATCTAAATGGTATGTCTTATTATTTGGAACCTTATACTATTAGGATAAATAGAATATTTTTGAGTTCTATTACCTTTTAGAGTGAAAGATGGGTTTGTGGTAAATATTTATTAAATAATGAAAGTCTACATGACAAGTATGTATATTCCCTTACGTTCTTAGTAAATCTCTTAAATAAACTCCTCAACTTTATAAAAGGTAACTTAAAACAAAAACGTTACCGGTTAACTTTTCCAACTGGGGATTCAATTACCGTTTAACCAATCACAAATTTGTGATTTTCTTATGGTTAACTTTATCCTATTCCATTTTTCTACAACTCCCCATCAGACCTTGATGGTTTGTTTTTCTTCCATATCCATATTTTCATAGAGTCCTAGTATGGGCTATCTCAGGTGACCTTTGTACTTATCTTTCTTTCTTTTAAAGTTATATTTTTATTAACCTTATTTTCGATGTGGGTTTTCCACAAAGGTATTTTCTATTTTCAACCTTTTATTTTCAAAGAAAAATTTAAAATTGCGAGGATGCAATTTATTGAAGGAGGGGAGAATGTAACACCCCGAGCATCTACGATACACTTCTCATTCAATAATGCAATAGCTTGCATTGTACACAACTTCAAGTTCTAACACACTACAACTAATCAAAGTAGCCGTTATGAATAGTAATACCCACATTTTAAAATTATAGAAATTTTATATTTCAAAATGGACTTCATTTTTTTATTCGTAATATCGAAATTATCCTAAGTTGAATTTTTTGTAATTTTCTGAGAACTTCCATTTTTATGAATAGTAAAGAATACTTAAAAACAACGTTTTTAATCAAAATAATTTATAGTGATAAAATACACTATTGATTGGTTTTAAATTATAATTAGAATATATTTTTACCATTTATCCAATGGTGTTCATTATAATTAATTTCACTTTGAAATTAGACATAAACAATTGTCAATCTTTTGATATATATTGTTTCTTAAAAACATGCTATTTGTTGTGAAAGTGGGAATTAATTATAAAATTAATTAATTCAACTTATATGTTTGGAATTTTGTTCATTTTTGAATTTGGAATATCAATTATAGCTTAGGGTGAAATTTTGGCATTGTTCTGAAAAACTTCAATTTTTGATGAATAGTGAAACCACTAAGTGGTAGTTAAAAAATTGATTTTTCGTTTAAATGAAATATTAACACTTCTGTGATTTTATTTTAAAAAATACAACATAAATGGTTGTCATTAGGAAGTAAAATGTGGTTCAATGGGATTAAAATAATTTTTTGGTGAATAGTAACTTTTAAGTTTAATTAATCGTGATTAAAGGTAATTAGTGAAATTTAAGGTAAAAATGATATTATAAAAATATGAAATGACCTTGAAACTTGTCCTAAACCTATTGGATGAGTCATGTCCGACCTATAAAATACATGGGTAAACTTGGGGACCCCATGGAGCCACTTTGGTAGGAAAATGTCATAAATAACATTTTATTTAAAGTTAAAATAAAAATGTCACAAACAGAAGTTGTTTTACTAAAAAATTTTTTAAATGGGGTTATACAAGTCATATTTTTGACTATAAATATTCATTATAAAGATAAAAAGATTTAATACATGATGATATTTTTTTTATAATTTTTAGACATTAAATAGATTAAATTATTTATGACACCATGATGATGCAACGATTACCTCATTAATTAACGATTTTAATAAAATGGAAGGATAATGTGAAATCTAAGCATTAAACTTGTCCAAAGACTATTGGATGAGCATATTTCGAACCCTTATCACCTTATACTCGAATTATAAAAGTGTGGGACCTTTATAATCCTAAAATCATTGTATAATAAAGTAACATTTCATTACTTTCCAAGAGTGCGCCTCCTCTCCACTTATAAAAGGCCCCCACCACTACCACCTTACTCACACTTTCAAAGCCTTTTGGCTCAGCCAAAATCTGCCCAAATAATCTCCCAACTTCTCTCCCTTACTCCTCGAATCCTCACTTTGGACAGAATTCTTCCCAAGGAATCCTTTGGCTCAAATCAAAAGAGTTACCCGATTTTAAGGTATTGTCTTCGCTTATGTTATTTTGTTTTATATTGCTTATCCAACCCCCTAAAATCTTTTTATTCATTTATTTTGTAATGAAACCAATATCCTCAATATAATAGGATGTTGTTATAAGAAGTATTCGAGCTACACATACACACACCTACATCTAATGGTTAAAGAACATACTGTTTCTGTGGATGGCGAATTTCTACCTCACGAAACGATGATTGTTCAACACTCATATAACACCTTTAAAGGTGGACATTAAGATGTAAATCTATTTATAAATTATTTATAATATGTTTATGTTTTACTTAAGTTTCTGTATTTTTCATTTATGGCATACCTTTATTGTTTCCATTATGGGTAAACGCGATATTTTCATTTTAGGAAGTGCGGACTACCGCCCCCTCAAAGTGATTTGAATCGTTAATGCCATATGTGGGATGTATAAAAGATGGAGTAAATGATATTATATATGATATTATACTGGAATTATAATATACCTTTATATCATTATGATTTCATTACATACGAAATAGAAATGAAAGTAGCGTTCATGCGTGCGTATGGCTTTCCGTCTCCATGAATGGTGCATTTCATTTCTTACCTCTAAACGTTATGGAATATTATAAATGCATGTATATACTGGATATATATGAAATATATTATATCTATATCATGAATATAATTCTGGATATAATGGATATTTAACCACATGAACAACTTGTAATTATAAGAAGTTTATTTTTGACTCAAATACCAAAGATCGACAAAAGGACCGTTATTAACTTAAATGATTACATAATGTTCATAACATGGTAATAAGTGATATAAAATGAATAAAAAACTTAAAAAAGGTTATTAAGAAATTATAAATTAACTCTAGTTTATTATTCAGGAGGTTAAAGAATGGTCAAGTCAAGATAGGACGCAAGGTAAGGAAATTGTTTTAACCCAATTTCCATTCTTTGGGTTAATCTTCTACTTTCAAATTATGTCATTATATTATTATGTCCTATCTTGTATTTGCACTTTATTTATGTGTACTTATAATGAATACACATAATAGATCTACTTTATTAAAAAAATGATCTTTGTAAGGGTCTTCGTCTCAATCTCCTTTCATTGAGTCATATTTTGTTTTATACACAACATTCCTTTATACGGTGTATAAAGCCCTTTGACTTTTACGTTTATTCAAAAGGAATCATTTTATACGAAGTGTTTTACTAAACGACAAAAAGGAATGTTTTTATTGTCGTACGTATGCGGCGACAACGACTTCTCCGCCGCCATGGCCATTTTTTTTGGGTCTCGGCTTCCTCTACAAGCCATAACATTTTTTTAATGAAAAATAAATACAAAGTTTTAACTTTCTTTTATTTTGGTATTGAAAATGGTTTTGAAAGTGTTTTTATTATATCAATGTATTGTATTGATATCTTGTCATTGAAATGTGGAAATGTTATGTTTCCTTTATGCATGTTTTATGTGATACGATTATGTTATGGTTTATGATATGTTTAAACCTATTCATATGAGGAATGCATTGGACTTAATAAGTGACGGGTGGAGCCCGCTATAAATCCTCAATGAATTGGTAGGTCTCATGAGACAATCTAGTGTCTTGGCACGAGGCCTTGACAAAATATTATTTGTAGTCTTGGCACGAGGCCTTGGATACGTGGTTATGATAGTCTGGCATTATGTATTCCATCATTATGAAAGTGGTTATTGATATTGCATGTGATTATTTGACCAGTAGAATATCCATGTGAAGAATTAAATGGAATTATCTCAGTTTACTTTTTCCATATTATGTTAAAGTTCAAGTTTAAAAGGCTTTTGTTTTAGTTATACATTGCCTTAAATATTTATGTTTCTTGATGAAAGCTTCCGCTATATTGTTATCCTTACTGAGCATCTGAGCTCATCCCTTTCAATGTTTTAATTTTTCCAGTATGTGAAGAAGTATATTATGAATGACCTGCAGGGATAATATAAGGTGATATGAAGAGAAGATGTTGTAGTTTTGTTTTACTTTATGATGTAATGTAAGACTTATGAATGTATCTAGTGTTTCCAAGGCTACTAAACTAATCGGTCTTTCGAGACTTGATCTTTTGTGATCATGCCAATGTTACGAAGTAATGCATCGACTCTGGGTAGCTGGGGTCGGGGCGTTACAATTTTAAATCATCGAATCAAAATTATCTGATTGTAAAATTTTAGGATTTTTTTGAGAAGGTTGATATTTTTTGTGAATAGTGAAAATATCGATTTTTCATGTACTGTTATGTATTTTAATTAAATGATATAATTTAAAAGTACCATTATATTTAAATATGATCTATTTGATTTAAAATAACCTAATTAATCCCAATTTAATTACAACTATTATTTATTTTGATATAAGTTAAATTTTACACTTAAACACACATTTTTCTTAAATTTTTTTTTTCATTAAGCCTTATACATTTATATTAAAATTTATTTCTAAAACTTATATATATTAAATCAAAAAAAATGGATACCCTATTTGTAATCGTATGGATCAAAATTTTTAAATATCCCCCTTCTATTTTTAGGCATTATGAATAATAACTATGGTGAAATTCACCACATTAGTAATGGATAAATCTGGTAATTAAGGTTATAAATAATGTCATAAGACATTAAAAATCAACCCAAAACATTTATTTAATTAATTTTATGGGAATAATTAGTCTATATAACTCAAAAATTTAATTATATACAATCTTTAGGCCATTTTAACTTGGTAATGATATTTATATTGTTTAATGTAAATAAAATTTCAAAATGTCGCTCTCTTTCTATAAATTTTATTTATAAGTTTATTTAAGGATAATAATTTTTTATAAATGAATATAAAATATTATTTTGAACATAAATAATTTATTTTTATCATGGTAATATATTTATAATTTTTTGTGATTGAATAATTACATTAAATTATTAGACAACACTAGAACAATATTTATTAAATTAAGAGAAAAATATAATAAAAGATTTTAAAATATTGAAATTAATAAAATTTTGGTTAATTACTATATACCATGAACGTTATTGATAATTATAACATATTAGGGATGTGTTTAGGGATTATATTTGAATTCCATCACTGTATCAAATTAATTAAATAGTCTCAAAAATGATATTAGATGCTCCCATTCCATGAATGCAAGGACTCGAAGCATTCTGTAGGAAATCGTTCCATTACTCAAAAACCGAAAAGAAGAACCCTCTCTTAGGATACTTTGTGTATCCTCCATAGTGAACCATCCTCAACACACCAAGTTCTAGGGCCCGTTGGTGTTGTGGTTTCCCATAGAGGTCAACTTCAAGCTTAACACTTGCATTTCATGAAAATCGGGTATTGCTCGTGGAGGAGGGGTCGTGCGAGACCATAGGGGGAGTGTGGTTATATAATTTAAGGCCCACTATGTAAATGGTAACAAAATTCAAGTTGAGGCCAAAGTGTTGGTGTCTGATATCTCTCTAAGAATCTAGAAGAACATTCATATATCCCATTTGTAGATTGATTCAATGATCACAACAATCTCTCTATATGGTAAATGTCGAACTCCGTGATTGATATCTTATATCATTTGACAATATAGATCTATTTTCAATAATGATATTAAGGTCACTCAAACCTGGCATGAAGGTAATAAAGTAGCAAATCATATAGCCTCCCAAGATGATCAAGACCTTGCAGTCACCTTCTCTCCCAATATTTCTTTCTTTAAACTCGAGGGAGTGTCTTTAATATGAGGGGATTATATAAGCCTTCACTACTTTGGGCCTATTAGTACCTATTTGGTTTTATTTCTTGTTCCATTTTTCTTTCAACAAAAAATGGAATTGACGATGATATGAATGATATTTTATGAAAATGATAATTTATTAAATTATTTGAAAATAATAAAAATATTAAATTAATACAAGGGGATAATATATGGTATAAATTATCATCCTCTATCCATTTATGGGCCAATTTTCCTCTTATAGTAACTCTTTTGGCTTGTATAGTATAAAAAATCGTATTATCAAGGTAATTGTGAAAAGGGTTAAATGGGGATAAAAAAAAGTTAAGGGTGAAAAAATCACCTAAACTAGTATAAATGTTATTTTATGAGATTTATTATACCCATACTCATATTATCTTGAAATTATATCAATTTGGATCCATTTTTAAATGAAAACTAATTTCTATTAGTTTAATACTTTAAGAAATTTGAAGTATTCCCCTACCCTCACTTATAAAAAGGACACACCATTATCCCTATTATTAATTAAACATTGAGCTATATAGATCAAAGAAAACCCACTTATTTATTTTCTAAAAATAACTATAAATTAATTATATATTATTTAATTCTTTAAAAACCATTCCAAGGGTCCTTAATAAGTAATCGAAAGGAATTTTACCGATGAAGAGGTAATCGTCGTTACCAACTATTTCAAATATCCTCATTCTTATAATTCCTCAAAACAATTTCTAAACATCCTAAAATAATAACTCCTGTATCATAAATATTATTATATGTTATTATGACAATGATTCATGCACTTTCCTGGTCTTTTCCATCCCATGAATAGTGAAAACATCACTCGTGCGTACGTAAGACCTACCATCTCTTCATAGGGGTTTAATTATTTTTTTATCACCACTTTACTTGGATGGTTATAGAGATGTAAATAATATATATATATATAATATTTATGATGAAATTGTATTTATAAAATTATAATATCAAATCTACCTACTTACCTTCCAATCTATTGGTAATGGTTAACTTCGCTCGTGCGTGCGTGTGGACTACCACCACCACGAAGTGATACGAACCATTTTTCATTCAATCATTACATGGAAATTAATAAGGATAAGGTTAAACAAAATATATGATATTTATATCATGATTAAAATTTTATAGATGATGGAATCATAATCAAATTACAAGTGCAATAACTTCCATGACAAAACATGAAATATAAAATAAACTAGTTAACACTCGAAATAATGATAATAATAAAATATTGTTAACAAACAGATGAAAAGATGTGATAATAGGATCATCTATTATATTATAAAAATATATATTATTATTTCATAAAATTAAAATAAATCTAAATTTATTATAAATGAGGTTAAAATCACTTATGCAGAAAATTGAATTTTAGGTAAGGTGGTTCTCAACTCAATTTTGGTTAATTGGATTATAATTCAATATCATTGACTATTTTATCCCATGATTATGTTTCATGTTAACTATCGTATTATTATATTATATGTACAATTTTTTTATTTAATTTTATTTCAGATAATAACATCATTGATGTATTCTCACTCAATGATACAATATTTGTGTGGGATTTTGTCTCAATTTCCACTCCATTGAGAAATATTTGGATTTTTTACCTATTTATTTTTATGTGGTGTATATATTAACCCTTTGAAATATTTAACAAGAATATATATTTCTTAATTTTGGTTAAATTTTCATTTCAATTTTACTCTTTCAAGAAGTTATAATTAAAAATTTACCCACCAGGTAAAAATTTAATTTACAGTGTTATTTTCTTTTGGGATTGAAATTATTTTCATTGAAGGAATATTATAATATATCATTCATAAAATCGGCCTATTTTATTATCCCTTTGATATTTAAGGAGTTTCCAAATTTTATTCTAAGTTTTCATTTTTTTAAACTTTCATAAATCAAATATATTTTTAAAAGAACGATTGAACTTATTTCTCTTTTTGATCATGTATATTTTTATTATATGTCCATATTTTAATGAATTTTTTTAAAAAAGTCCTTTCTATTTAAACAAATTAAATTTTTGTTATCATTAAATTTTCTAATGTTTTTAAGGAATATTTATAATGATTTATTAAAGGTTAATTTTCAATATTCATTACAAAAATTTAAAAACCAATGCTTTTAAATGCATAGGTCGTTAAAATATTTTCTTACCACCACAACTTTTTTATAAAATTTAGTTTCATATTTAATATTTTAGTTATTTGAGAAATAAAAATATTTAATAAAAATATTTTAAACATTTAGATTCCAATTTATTCTATCCTTAAAAGACTACATTTTACTACAAAATCTAATTCTCTAACGAATTAATGTAATCTTTTATCTCTCAATAATTGTTTTGTTATTAAATTTCTATGGACACATTAAATTTCATGTGATAATTAGACATTAAATTTATCTTAAATATAATTATTCATTATATCATGGATATAATAATTATTATATAAACCATATTTTATTTCTACACAGGGTTTTTTACTTCGAATGCAATTAGATTGAAAGGGGTAATATTCACATTCAATATTCTTTTCTCAATATAGACATTTATTGATAAGGTATATTTTTAGGAATTAAATTAACCATTTAATATATTAATAATTTATTATAGATAGAGTGATGGATGGGCTCTATATTTATATAGATTCTTGATGAATCAATCGGTCTTAAGAGACAAACTAGTTAGCTATCCTTATTAAATGGATTTTTAGTGTATGTGTGAACCCATTGTTTGAACTATCATGGTCTAAGGACTTGGTAGTAAAGATACCATGATGTATGAGATCATGATGATTGATATTAAACATTTACTTTATTGAAAATTTCGTTATTATTATCCATGATATTTTTACATTTGATATCATCCAAGGATGCATTTTATGGTCATGATACTGTTTAAATCACATGTGTTTCCAGTTATTTGCCATTCTATATTGATCACACCTTATTTATTCATGATATATTATTTTGTACATAACCATTATTGAGTATATAATCCTACCATTTTTTTTCATTCCACATGATATGAAGAAAGAATATTTGAATGAGTTCAAGGAGGAATAATAGTTACTTTTATTATGTTTTGTATTTTATATCCATTATAACATAAGAATCATGTATATATAAAGTTTACAATTACTTTTTCACTATTTGGAACATTAGAATGTGATCAATTGTATCTAATACCTATATAATAAAGTATCTACTAGATTTGTTCTACCAGGGTTGGGGAATTTATAGGTTTCCTCTTAGAATCACTTTGGTTAAGGTCTTGAAGCTCAATTTTACCACTTTTTGTTATGTGATGGGAGTTAGATATATATCTAACCAAATAATTTTTACCAAATTGATACTTTAGATAAGATTCAATTTAGATCATATCTTCCTCATTAGAAATATTTTAAAAATTTACGATTGAGTAAAACAAGTAATGGAAAACATTTTATATTGAGAATGATGTTATTTATATGTCCATACTTGGTACTATTATCATTTTCTTTTATTATTATTGTTCTTCATAGATATGTTAATTGAAATATTTAGTTTTAGAAAATTTTAGATCATCCACTTGGACTTATTCTCATTCTTCTTTGTAACTACTAGAATATAACCAAAATTAAGATAAAATTATGGCAATCATAAATAACTCATGGTCTGTATAGACATGAAAAAATTACTCTCGCATTTCTTCTTCTTTGGTGGATGTTTACTCTTTTTACTAATTTACTAGATCTTAAAATATCTCATATATTATATTAACCACTTTCAACTCCTCATAATATTGTTCTTCTTATTCTAGGGAGGCTTGTTTCTTTTCCTCTCTTTACTTAAAAATTTGTATGTGATTTCTCTAGAAAATTCATATTTGGTATCAACATAGGAATCACCCTTATTTTCAAACTCCATTTTTTCTTTACTCTTAGATTCCTCTTTAGGCTGGATTCATGATTTATTTCCTAATTGGGTTATTATTTTAATTAATTAAATTTATTTTCCATTCTCTATAAGATTAACATTACCAATTTAAACATTTTTTCCTTTGGAGTTTTTATTCTATAATTTGGCATGGTTGGGGTGCCCAGGTTTGAATATTTTTCTCCCATCCCTTGATTTTAATCATTCCCTTGGGTATTTAAATTTATTAGGAGAGATATAAAAGTTTAATTACCACAAAGAGGTGTGTCTTTATGTTTTATTAATATGAGATTATAAAAAACAAACTCAAGCATAAAATAGATTAAAAATTAAATCCATTATAAAATTAGAATATAGAAAAGAGGGGGGAAATAGACTAGTCCTAACAATTGAACTAGAGAATTACCTTTTCAATGAAAATAATTCCAAAAATTGATACACCTATAATGAAGAATAAATTCACCCTAATTGACATTGATTTATAATTTAAATTTCTCAAACAACGAAACAACTACATATAAGTTTAGTACAGATAATGAAAGCCAATGTCAGAACCATAGAGACAAGGACACTCTATATTATAATAAAAAGTTCGGAAAACTACATAGGATGAAAATTAAAAACTACTCTACCCTAAAATAACCAACAATGGGGATTCAATCTGGGGATTTTAAAGTTTTGTGATATGATATAACAAAGTAGGAAACAGGTGGAGATAATCACGATTTTCTTCAAATTTGGTCATAGTGAATCCTTTGGGTTGGGTAGACACTATGCATACTCAAATAACATCTTTTCTGAATGGTTATGGTTATTCAAATCAATCAATATTGGATAACCGGAAAACATATTTAAACACAGAATGGAAAAATAACCCAACTGTTATGGTGTAAGTCTTATGATCCAAAAAACACACTAAAAAAAACTCAAACAATAAAAGGCAATATTCATTCTCAATTAAATGAAAATGATTGAATCCACTTTCCAAAAAATTTATATACTTTTCATGCATCCAAAAATAAATAAAAGAACAGAATTTATAGAATGAATTCGAGATCCCATCATAAAAACCATAATTAAACTAAATTTTATTATTGAAATAACATTAAATTTTAGAAAAACATAAGAACATAGCCTCTCATACCATCCATGGGATTTTGAAATAAAATTGAAAAGGAAAAAAACTAATGGAACACTATAATATGCTCTGAACGAACATATAACAACAAGCCGCTGTAATTCAATCTTATCAATTGTGCACAATAACTGTTTATTTATCTGTAATTCACCATCATAATACCACCTATTTTATATTTTTATCTCTTTTATCACTCCTAAATCTTATCATTCTATTACTCTTGAATATTGAATTATTTATATGTGAAATTTGTTAAATCTCCCTTGAAATATATCAACAATTTTTATCTAGAATAGAGGGAATCATCCAAGATGTATCTTAATATATATTATCTATTCCTTTTATTTGATTTTATTCATATTATATAGATATATCTATATAAGTATAGATGTTATATCACTTGAACTCTACTTGAAAAACCTATCCACATTTCACATTCATGGGAGTGAACATTAGCCACAACACATATCTTTTTTAGAATAAATCTCCATTATTGTATCAGAGTGGATAGTCTATACTTCATATATCATATGGAGGGTGAAACATTTGGTCTTTTAAACATTATTCCCACATTCCATAATTGATGATATCTCATGTCCATGGAATAAAAAATCATTGAGTATATTGATATTCCTAAAAATTGTATGTAAAATCACTTTGGGCATGGAAGTGGGTGTCACCTTTTTGTATCTCAATTTCCTACTTCACATGCATTCACACCACTATCATAGACATTACCCAAACCTCATCAAGTGCACTCTTAAATTCTATATAATCCATGAAATCTCCTCCTATGGTGTTTCAGAAGATATTTTATCTTCATCGAGATTCATCATTCTTCTCCACTACAATTTTGCCTCATCTGATTTCCTATTTTCTAATTATTTCATTCATCTTCAAATTTCACACAGGTAATAGTCAACCATGATGAGGAAAATAGATTGGAAAGGTTCATACATCAATTTTTCCACTTATAAGATTCCATGTTCACCATGGTCTACCCTCTATGATTGTTTTCATTTATTTTATCTTCATTATCATCATCCATCCTTCACATTGGATGGATCAAGATACGCTTTTCTTTCATAGAATTCATGTAACACCCCAAGGATTTAGAAATTAATTTAATGAATAATATAATACACACAATACCATGTATCTATGAAACAAAACACTATTATTATAATTATTTAAACAAGATAGTTATAACCTAGTCATTAAACTTAATTTTTCTGCTTCTATGAATTGAATTTTGAAAAATGGATACACACGGTTGTGATCAGTAAAATATTTAAAGTGTGATATGATCAACATAATTTTTTGGGGAATAGTAACAATACCCATTTGAATAACAATGTTACCCTTATGAATAGTAATATGACTCTTATGAATAGTAAATTGGGAAAATGAATGGTAACCTTATCCATAAAAGTATAAATAATATTTAAGAATCTTATAAATGAAAGTATGATATAATTATATAATATTATAAGTAAAGGAATGTTTTAGAAATTATTAATTAAGTATTCTTATTTTTAAAAAACATAAATGTTTATTTAAAATATTATATTTAATATAATGATTCAGAAGAATATTTATTTTAATTAAATATAATAATAAGTTAATATTTTGATGTCTTATTATTATAGGATGATTTTATGAGACCTTAGTTAATTTTTAAAAGTGTCATAAAATTGGTATTTTTCGATTAAATAGTGATTTTAATTTAAAAAATAATTTCTCATATCTAGAACATTATTTTAATAAAATGTATTTCATTTTCCAATTCTACACATCAAAAAATTGTTAAGGTTAATTTTTTATATTTTTATGAAATACATAAATTTTTTTGAATAGTAAAATATTGAAATGTACTATATATATACATTATAAGTATAATAAAATCTTAATCGAGTCATCACTAATGTAAGGAAAAAAATATTGAAATTACCTTAATTATTTTAATATTTTTGATTATAATTATCAAACTATTCCTACTATTGATCCAAAATAATAATCTACTGATTTAAATAATGAGAAAACACCCCTCTTCTCCACTATAAATACCACCCCTCTCCACCTCTTATCCTCAGACCTCTAATGCCTTTTAAATTTTAAAAATTAGACTCAAATATCTTCCCAATACCTCCCATGACTAGGAGATCCTGGTCTCGTGAAAACACAAAACATATTCCATAAAGAGGCTCTCACGGGGGATAAATTCTAGAGGTAAACTCGTCTTTCCGATTATTTTATTTTATTTTCCAGTCCCTTTATTTTGTTTTTCTCTACTCAAATACCCTCATTCAAATTGTATGATAACTCTAGTACATTAAATATACTTGGATGTTGTTATTATATTGGAATAATTTATCACTATCTATCATTCCTTCTTCTTTTATACTAAAAATGGAAACAATGTCCAAGATGTGTTAATTTATCACATTCAAATATGACAAAGTTTTCAATTTTGATTACCATATTCAAGGGCTGGTCATGAAACCATTTTTATTGTTAAAAAATAATATAATATATGTATTATATCTCTTTTATGGTTATATAATCATTTTTTACCCATTATATTAATTTATAACACAAGATGAGTTTGTTGTGATCAAACAACCGCCAAAATGAACCCAAATGATTATAATATACTATTTACATAATGATTCATCCTCATGTAATAAAAAAATATTTTAAGATTAATTTAACCATTATAAGATCATTAATAAAATAAATATTCAATTATAGATAATTGACCCCACTTTACATGACCCTTAATACATGTATACAAGTATACCGATAATGAAAACCAGGGAAACCAACACCCCCAAGCGTCAAAATTGAATATATTAACCCATAAAAAAATCCATAAATTAACTTAAAAAAGTTATAATAAATAAAATTCAAGTATAAAATGTTCTTTAATTATTATTTAATGAATCTAATTTTATGATCTAGGACATCAAGACTATGCGAAGAACACCATCGGTCTTTAGGTAAGGGATTCTACCCGAACCTCCATTATTCCTTTGGGTTCTTCATTCTATATTTTTACTTAAATAAAATTATCTGTTATTATCTACATATTATAAATGTTGTGTATTTGTTCCAAATTCATGTATCAAGATCTAATAATCCTTCTTATTTAGGGATATATGGCTTTTTAAAAGGTTCCTTAGTCAATTCTTGCTGATAAGAAAACCCGATTTAAGGGAACTTCCTAAATTCATATCCATTTTAAAGTGAAATCTATAATATTTTTGAAGCCACCATATATTTTCTAAAATAAATCTATTTATTATGATATTATTCTTGGTTCACTTCTGGATTTATATGAAGGATTATTCCATAATCCGTTTTAAATTTTCATTAATATTTTCCTTAACCCTCACTAAAATGTTTTAATTAAAAAGATTATTAAATACTTTTTAGATGTTATCACTTTAGTTTTACATAAATTATCTTGATATATTCATATTTTACCCTATTAATTTCCATATACGATTTAAATCCTTTCTTTAATGGACCCCATTATGATATTCCCTTACGTTATGCCTTTTGACAAGATTCTGATACCTAATTCTTACCCTGGGTAGCCCTTATATTTTGATTGATTTCTTATGTATGATTCTTCATGACTCACACATATTAATGAATATTTTATGATGGGTGAACTCAAATGGTGTTCTAATTCATTGGGTAAATATTAGTCACATGAGACGTTATGTGAAGCAATCTTGGTGGTTGGCCTTAACTTGTCCTCCATGTTCAACAGTCCTGGTGGTTAACCTATACTCGTGCTCCTATATGTGAAGTAAGCCTTGACCTATGATAAATTCATGTTTTATGTTACCTACACATTACTATGATTCCATGACTATATGATACATTTTTATATATATTATTATTTCTTATATCATGTTCCAGGCATTTTCATATTATTATGTCATGCCTTCTAACCCTTGTGCTAAGATTTATTCTTAGGATTATTCACTTACTAGGGTTTTATCTCATCTATTTGTTCATGTTATCCCCAAGTTATACTATTCTAATGAAATCTATCAAATAAAGTTAATACCTCTTAATGGATGATAAATATAGATCTGTTTTATTAAGTCCCATGTTTTAAGTTGTATGTATCTAGTCTTCCTGGACATTATACATTACGATCCTTGGATTTTAATTGGATGTTTAATTATTAGTAAAATCATATAATGATATGTGTAAAATGATAGGGTCTCTATAGTTGGTATCAAAGAACAATTTTAGTTATTTTTTTTGAGATTAGGAATAGCGAACTTTAGTAAGAACCCTATGGATAATACTATGTACAAAAAACATCCCTAAATTTATGAATGTATAGAGTTAGTGGTTTATCAAGAAAATACATACCTGATTGGATACTATATGTGTACATGGTTCTGGTACATATGTACATAGGAGTAACAACCCTGACAAGGTGTTTCAAACCTGACCTGGGGTGACTTGGTACACGATAGTGGGCCTTCCAAGACACCTGGTTTGAAAATACTAGGGGACATGAAATGGTAAATTCATATGCTCATTACAGACCACTGTTAAGGGAAAAAATCCCATTGTAATATATGTTATTAAACATATTATGGACAGCATATATTGAAGAATAGGTAATCAAAATATTGGATATAATTTTTAATTAAGATTCACTCCTTTTAAGTTTAATATTCCCTTTTTATGCTTATTAGCAAAGTATTTAATCCCACATATTTTTTTTCTTTTATAGTCAATGGATGGAAAAAGGAGAGGTACCCTCAACTATTTTCAACATAGAATGTAAAAAAAAATTCGAAGATGAAATTTCATAAGGGGGAAGAATGTAACACCCTAAGGATTTACAAATTAATTTAATATAGAATGTAATGCACAAAACACCGAGTCTCTACGAAACAACACTTTTTTATTATAATTATTAAAACAAGATAGTTATAACGTAATCATTAGAAACAATTTTTATAATTTAGTGAATTTAATTTCAAAAATTTTACATGCACGGTTTCGATCGGTAATATATTTAGAGCTTGATAGGATCGACTTAATATTCTGGTGAATAGTAATATGAACCTTTTAAATAGTTTTGTTACTCTTATGAATAGTTATATGACCCTTATGAATAGTAAACTAGCCAAATGAATTGTAACATCACCCCTGATAGTATAAATCAATTTTAGGCATCTTATAAATGAATGTATCTTATAATAAAATCATATTATAAGTAAATACATGTTTTAGAAATTATTAATTAAGTATTAGTATATTTATAAAACATAATGTTTTATTAATAAATTTATAACTAATTAAATTATTCAAAAGAAATTTATTTTCATAAAATAGAATCATAAGTTAATATTTTTATGTCTTATGATTATAGGATAATTTTATGAGACCTTAGTTAATTTTTCAATGTGTCCTAAAATTGGTATTTTCAAGTAAATGGCGATTTTAAATTAAAAATTAATTTCTCATATTTTGAAGTATACTTTCAAAAAATTTAGTTCATTTTTGAATTCTAAATGATAAAAAATTGTTATGGTGAATTTTTGGGATTTTTCTAAAATACATGAATTTTTGGTGAATAGTAAAATACAGTAATTTATGGTATATAGACAATATAAGTTACATACAATATGACATGATTAATTGATGATGTAAGAACCCAAATATTTAACATTTATTTATAATATTAATATTTTTATGATAATTCTAAAACTATTTATAGTCTTGAGCCAACATAATAAACAAATGATTAAAATAATAAGAAAACACCCCTTTCCTCCACTATAAATACCACCCCTCACCACCTCTTCTACTCAGACCTCTAAATAATTGTGACTTTTCCAAATTATCCTCAAATATATTCCCAAGCCCCTATCGCACGTCCTAGAGCTCTTGGTCTCATCAAAAGACCAAAACATATTCAATAAGGAGGCTCTCAAGGAGGATAAATTCAAGAGGTAAATTCCACTTTCCGATTGTTTTATTTTCTTTTTGAGTTACTTTATTTTATTTTTCTCTCCTCAAATAACATCATCCCAATGTTATGATAAATATGGTACCTTAAATATACTAAAATTTTGTTATTATAATATAATAACACCCCAACATCTCTCCTTCCTCCTCCTTTTATACTAAAAATGGAAACATCATCTAAGATGTGTTAATATTTCACATTCAAGGACGACAGAGTTTTCAATTTGCTTTAACTTCATCAAGGGATGGTCATGAAATTTTTTTTATGGTTGAACTAAATTATAATATATATATATATATATATTATTTTTTAAGGTTCTGTAATCATTTTTGACTCATGATATTAATTTATAACATAAAATGAGTTCGTTGTGATCGAAAAACCACCAAAATAAACCCAAATGATTATCATTAACTATTTATAAACTGATTCATCGACATGTAATAAAAAAAATTATATAAGATCAATTTAACCATTTGAATATCATTAATAACACAATAATTTAATTATGGATAATTAAACCCACATTATGTAACCCTTAGTACATGTATATAAGTAAGCCGATGATGACAACCAAGGAAACCAATGCTCCCAAGAAATGCAATTGATTATCTTAACCCATAAATGCCATAAACTAAATTAATTAATCTAAAACAAATCAAATTCATGTAGAAAAATGATTGATATTTATTTATTAATTAATCTAATTTTATTATCAATGACATTAAGATCAAGTTAAGAACACCATCCGACTTAAAGTAATATATTCTACCTGAACCTCTATTATTCCTTTGAGTTATTCTTTCCCTATTTTTACCCAAATGAAATTATCTATTATTCTTATTTAAATCTTCAAAAAAATTATATGTTCCAAAATCATGTATCAATATCCAATCATCCTAATTTTTTAGGGATATACCTGTTTTTATAAGGTTCCCTACTCAATTATTCCCGATAAGCATGCCCAATTTGAGGGAACTTCCTGAATTCTTAATAATTTTAAAGAGATATCTATAATATATTTTGACCCCAATATATTTTCTAAAATCACTATTTTTATTATTAAAACCATCTTGGTTCAAATATGGTTTTATATTAATAATTATATAATATTCTATTTTAAAATATCTTTAATTATTTCCTTAAACCATAATGTTTTAATTATAAAGACTCTTAAATACTCTTTTTACATGTAATCACTTCAGTTTGACATTGATTATCATGATCTATGACTATTTTAACTTATTAATGTCCATGTATGATTTAATTCCTTTATTTTATGGACCCCATTGTGATATCCCCTTATGTTATTCCTTTTGATAAGATTATGATACCCAATTCTTACCCTGGATTTCCCATATGTTTATGATTGATTCCTTATGTATGATTCTTCATGTGTAACACATATTCCTGAACATGTTATGATGGGTGAACCCAAATATAAATTAAATGCATTAGGTAAAATTTAGTCTCATGATATATTATGTGCAATGGTCCTGGTTGTTAGCCTTGACTCATATTCAATGTGTAACAATATAGGTGGTTTACTAGACTTGTGCTCATCTATATGAAATGAGCTTGAGTCATGATAAATTCATTTTTTATGTTTCTGACACATTAAATTGATTACATGACTATATTATCCCATGGTTTATATGTTATGATTCCTTATATCATGTTCATTTCCTTTTTTATATCATTATGTCATGCCTTATAACCCTTGTGCTATGATTTATTCTTATGATTATTCCCTTACTGATATTTTTTAGCTCATCCCTTTTTTTTGTGTTATCCCTATATTATCCTATGATAATGTATGGGATTAAAGTAATTTATAAGATCGTAATTGATGATAAATAAAGAAGTGTTTTATGAAGTCCCTTATTTTACATTTTATGTACCTAGTCTTCCAAGACACTAGACTTTACAATCCTTGGTTTGTAATTTGATGTTTACATATACTTAAAATCTTGTAATGAGATGTGTAAAAGGCTGGGGTGTGTATAAATATTTTATCCTTATAGAGGATGTAACCAATCTCCAATGATGTTCTATGGGGTTCCCGATATTCAAATTTGTATTTAGAGGGTAACTCAAGTGTCCTCATAAACATCAAAGGAAGACTATGGTTCATGCTGGTGAACTATGAGAAGTTTCAATAGGTTTGGGTTATAAAGATATTATTTAGTAGGATTATGACATGGTATGTGGGACTCAATTATGTGTTATGAGTTGTACAATTCCAATATAAATAAAATTTCCACATTGAATCTGCAAAGGGTCGACTACTCTTTTATCATTCTAGATGTGGTAAATAAGCTTAAATAACTCACTGAGGTACTACCCTAGGTCTTATATGTTCTATACATGCTGATATGTATTCTTTACCGACACCTACATGTGACTATTCATGATTTTTTTCTAGTTTTTCACCTCATACTATTGAAATTAGTTTACATTTTTCATTCAAAAAGAACGATTATTTTTCCATTAAAAAATTCATATAAAAAATAAAAAATTAGTTATTTTATCCATAATTCATTTAAAATTTACATTTACCCATTAATTAATTCAATTAAATATTATCTGGGAAAATAATCAATTAAATTTAATTATAAAAAATTTATGCAATAATTATACTTATCATATTTTTTGGATTATTTGTTTTGGGTTTTCTTAAGGAAATAGGTACTTATTTGAATAGATCATGATTGATATAATAGTCTCATAAAAATTTAATATAATTTGAGGTTTTTGAAATTTACTGATTGAATATATTGATTTTTGTGGCTTTTATATAGCTTACGTACTAGATATATTATGTTTGTACGGGTGGGGGCTTACCTAAGTGGAAAAGGCTCCTCACAATCATGCATTAGAACCAGGTTCAATTTTGGGTGGGGGAGAATTTCCACAGGAAGGCGGTAACAATGACATGATGCATGATGCAGGTAGGTGATGAAACAATAATAATGAAATCCTGGTGACACATCCAGTATGATTTAGGAATGACACTGCACTAGGCCTTCAGTCTAGTTTGTGGGCCTTTGGGCTATGTTATAGGCCTCATTCTCACTGGGCCTTCAGGACATGTAATGAATAAATAAGGCATTATTGGTTGGTTTTCCCTTAGGGGGTCTATGACATACCGTTTCATCTTGTGTGTGTGGTGTGTGTGAATAATGTAATAGTACCCATATGCACCTAATATATATATTATGTTTGTGACTGATTACTATAAAGATCATCTTGAGGGCATGGCATGTTGAACACTATTAAATTAGATAACTCCTTATCATATTAATAATAACTAAAGAATCATGTAACCTGGATAAATGGTTCATTTGGTAGTTCCATAGTTGAAATAGTGTCAATATACCAAGTAATGGATTCCATGTGATGTGCGAGTTAAGGTTGTGGATTGATTTTTTAGAATGTAATGGATGACTATTACATAAATGTTTTTATAAAGAGGTAAGATTATTTATAATTAGATTTCAAATTACAGGTAAATGGTTCATAAATTACATGATTTGAAATAATATTTCAAATGAAAATTTGGTTTTATTATATTTCGAATTGAGTTCCCCAGTTGTAAAAAGATGATATGTGATGCCTTTTAATGGGTTATAAATGAGGTATTTGAAGATTTTTTTTTGAAAAAAGATAATGATATTTTATTATGATAAATGGGTTTTTCTTATTAACCTTATCTGGGTGGTACCCTATTTTGAAATAATTATGTGATTGGATGCTCAATTTATGTGATGAGTCCTAGTATGGATTCATTGTACTCACATGATTTCATTATTATTCATGTTTAGTTATGTTATAATGGATATAATACCCTCATTTTATGTGGATTTTGTTATCAAAGGATATATATCAAATCCATTAAGAACAATCATTCCCAAGGGTCCATGAGAGGTTTTGGGGAGATAATGTTAGTGTCAAAGACACATTAACTTCAAAGAATTATTGTTTCTATGTTGCTTGGTTTTAATGAGAATTTGATGAATTATTACACAAGAGTTGTGACCGAGGTGTTGTATTACATATCAAACAGTTTGAGACACCTCATATTGACTGAGAAATTTATTGGGGAGGTCACCATCAACCATTTGATAACTTTATCAATATATATGTTAGAATATTGAATATTTTCATAGCTAGTGTTGGTTTCCTTTATCATAAGTGCGAGATAAATTTATTTGATATAAACTAAGTAATGTTGGTGAGAGTTCTAGTATAGTTTTCTTTAGTATGAAATTATATAAACCAAGGGGTAATCCAGGGGATGTGAGTATTGGTTTCCCATTCAAGATATCTAATCCATTACTATTGTGGGAAATTCCTTATTATTGATGGAACACTTCAAAGGCATAATCTACTAGTGAAGCTTCTTCCTTTTATTTGTGATGGGTTACATTAAATCCTTGGGTAGGATTGTACTGAATAACCACCTTTTTAATGGTTGATTATAGATTATACGAGTCTTTAGATTTATTAAATTTTTTTTCTAATATTGTATGTTTTTATATCATGATATGTGATACATGATGTGGAATGGGTTATTATCCTAGGTTTATTAAATGGTCTTATGTGACACCATGTTATTTTTATTTCTTATCATGGTGAATTTTTCTTCTTTATGTAAAAAATCAATCAACATGAAGGTAGAATTAATTTATACTAGTCCAATTATTAGAGATCCATATGGATATACACATGTATGCTAACATTATATTAGGATGATTTCCAGAGAGTTAGATAAATATATTTCAACACACTATTTGAATAAACTGTCCAAAAAACATGAGTATATCAGACAACAATTATCGTCATCTGGTTAAGATATAACCTTATCCTACTATGAATGATGAAAAAAATACAATTTCATAGTGTTGGTTATATAAATTCCCACTCAACCATAGGGAACCATTTACATGGATTAAAATAAGTATATGATGGCATAGGAATAGGGGGCCATTTCCCTGGACTAGGATATATAAATTCCCACTCATATATTGAGAATCCATTTTTTAAGGTTAAATATATGTATATATACCTAATATTATAAAAAACGTTTATTGTGGACATACCTAGACCTATCATACTTCTCAAGAAAATGATTTTTTCATTGATCAATATATATATATATATATATATATATATGTATGTATATATATATATTTACTTAATATCAAGTGGATCCATTGCCTACATTGTAGGCCTACCCCATACCCATTTCACTTGGTTATTGTAGTTTTATTGATATGTGGGATCATGGTAGGGTAGTGGAACTTAGATTTCCTACAATAAGAGTTTTTACTTGTGAGATTATACAATGTGTATGATAGAGTATACACTAATTAGGGATAGTATGATATAGACTGGCCTAATATAGATCGATGGCTTTATACTAAATGTATGTGAGATATAATGTCCCATTTAAATTATTTTGAGATAACCAATGTATTAGGGGGAATATAAATGACTTGAGTGAGTCAAATAGTATAATTATTTTGTGAGATCTCTCAATTATTTTATTACGATGATAATATATCCTTATAATATATCATGGTGGGATGTTGACTAGTGTATCATCAATAATTAGTATGTTACAATCAACTTATTAGATAGTTAGGTATTATATTCATAGCTACGACATGGTGTGTGTTCCTTTTGTTTACTGACAACATTAATTTGTGATAATAAAATTACATGTTATTAATGATATATGTGATTTGGGTGAGTTGTGGGACACTCAACATTGACTTTCACGCACATCAACTAGATCACTAGAACTCAATGAGTTAAGGATTGCGAGGGAAGCGTATTGGGTCCTTAGAATCACCCTTTACTATATACACAACATGATTTTTTTATGTACATTGGTTGGTATTTGTGTTTTATTGTAGGTTTATCTATAATCCAAGAGAGGGATTTTTGACATGAACAAGATTTTTTAAGGAAGTTTACGAGTTTGTAGGTGATAATATCAATTTTTGATCGAAGGATAAAATTTATTTTATTTATATATTATTCTACTTATATATCATCCATGGGGACCAGTTGTTTCTAATATTATATTTTTACTATGATCTATATTATTGGAATGTTACACTATTGTATGGAATCACCATACAAACTATTGATAAATTATCTATACTAAAATTATGGATACTATTAGTAGACCTCTATTTTAATTAGTAGGTAAGTATATCAAATATAATATGAGTAATTTTTATTTTTTGGTATATTCATTCATGACACTAATGAGTTATTTTAAGGGAATAGTCTCCCATTTTCTAACATAGTCCCTCACTACTAGTCTATGAACCCTTTTATAAGAGGTGATAAACCTGAGATCTATTGATATTCCATCTCAAGTACTGTCCAGGGTGATCTAGATTTTAATGTTACAAAACGGTATCAAAATGTTTTTAGTTTTATAAAAATTTTTAGTTAAAGGTGGATATTCAATATTAGGATTTATTAGGTAGATCATGACATTCTTGGAAAACATATCTGCAGTTGAATAATATGTTTCATAGAGATGTCCTATGATGGGATTAATCACTCTCATGAGGAGACATTTTTTTGGTTTCATAATTCTCAATAAGGAATGAAAGGATCTTAGGATGAGTCAAATGGATCAATGAGAATCTATTTTCTATGTTTTTTCATTCAGCGTGATTATGGTAAAATTAGGGTATGATATACATTACTAATGATAAAATTGATTTATATACTACCTTGTCAAGATTTAATATCAATTAAGAGTTAATAATAATATATTAAAATATTTCTCAAATAATTATTTCTGGTGACGTACATAATTTTTATAAGAGAAGTTACTTAATTGATGATAGAAATTATTTAACTTTGATTTTATGAATACTATAAGGTAATAGTTTTGGTGTTTATGATTTTTAAAAATACATTATTTTATAAAATATTTTTTTCGGGATGTCATAATGTATATAAAGTTTTTTATGGTATTGATTATAGAATATTTACTAAGAAGTTATGGGAGTTTTGTATTTTTTATGACTTTTATAAAACCAAAGAAAATGATTTTCCAATTTATTTCAAAATATAATTAAATGTATGTCTGTAAATATAAAAATAATTTGAAACAATTCCAAGAGGGATCAAATATTTTTTATTTTGTGGTTTGACTAAGAAACCTTGGATGAAAATGATGTGTTCGGGGAATATTGGCTGTATAAAATGATTTGAACGATTTTTAAAACGAGAAAGTACTTGGCCTATAATCTGGTTTCTAGACATTAAAAAATGGGATGGGAGTGATCTTAATGATTGAAACATATTTGATTTATTTTAATTTATTGATATAACTGAACTAAAATATTAAATTTTAAGGAAATGGGTATGTAATTAACTATCAAGGAGTGGTTTTTTTGAGTGATGATAAAGGAGCTGAGTATGAAAATTAATAGTTGTGTCATTTAGATCTTATGAATTTTGTTCTTTGAAGAATAATCCTATGGTTGGGGGAACCATAGAGTGGATGGGGTTTTTATTATATATAAATATAGTGGGGATCACAATATATATAAGAAGTTATAGTTCATCGGTATTCTACAACCATAGAGTATGCATAAGAACCACCATAGTGTCATCATTTTTGATGAGATAATTGTGTTTAGATGATTAAAATTTAATTATAGGAAAATGTATAAATTGAATGATAAACAATGGTGCCTTTTATTGGATAATTATCATTGATAATTAGAGGACTTTATCATGGTCATATGATATATGAATTTTAGGGATGAAAAGCATTATGGAGGGGAGTTTTTAATGTATTGAGTTCTAGAGTTTTGATAGAATTATTAGAATAATAGATTTTATTAAAAGGAAATTCTGGATATTTTTAATCACAGTTTTCAATTTATAAGAGAAACGTGTAGATGTAAATAAAAAGTTAAAATGTGAATTTGGATATTGTAAGATCGGTAGAAAAACTAGAGGAATATATTTTGGCGTTTAATATAAGAAAGGGGATATGGTGAAGATATCCACTAGGTATCTAGTAGCAATAATCTTGTATATATTAGTTTGACCAATGTTTTTGTACTACTATTTTTGACACTGGTTGGTTAATGGGATTCCCCGGGGTACATTGTGGGACATCTGGTGTTGGTGCGAGACACTAGGTGCCCATTAGTTCCCAAATTCACTTATTTATTAGAGAAAACTTGGATTTAAGGGTTTTTATTCCAAACCCTTTATAGGTTTTCTTATTCTAGGAGGTTCGAATAAAGGGGATGTTTACCCTCTCCTCATATTTTCATACTTTATTTATTAAAGGTTAGGATCATTTATATTTTATAATATGAGATGATCACTCCTCCTTCATCTCACTTTATTCATTTAATTATTATTCATATAATTTTTATGATCTTTGATATTGATGAATTGTGTGATTTTATAATATCATGGTCATATCACTCCATTATGATGGGTATTTCATGTATTGTGGATATATAAGTCTATAATATAATGATTTCATTTCATTTCATATGAATTTAATTTGGGTAATTCATATGGAAATTTATTCTTTGGATTTTACTGATGTTGTGTAAAAATGGATGATAATTTGGAGTACGAAATTGAGGTTTCTTCTCACAAGAGGGATATAATCCCACCATTATTAGTTATCAATCCTTTAATTTTTATTTTGGCTTCATTAATCTACTTAGTATACTTTTTTGTGTTTATATTGAAAATTTTATATTTTTTATTATTTATATTATTGATTTTGGTGCTGTTAATGTGATAAGTACTTGGTTTCATCGATGGTTGAGACACCCCTATGATCATATTTAAATATATGGTGTTGAATATATTCAATTAAAATATAATATGAAATTATAAAAAATTCAAAAAAACAAAATATTATTTTATTTGGAAACTAGGTACATATTAATCTTATTTCAAGTCACAAAATATATTTATTTTTTAAAATGTGTTCCTAAATATTAAAAATTATTCTTAATTGAACAAAATTCATAATTTGATATTCAACATCATTATATTTACTACAAAACCTTAAAACTTATAAAAATCATAATAAAAATTTGGATGAGAATATAAATCATATTAATGGTTCATAAAATAGGTTGTGAATCAAATGATGATAATTCATAGAAAATGGTGAGAATATGATATAACCAAAAATCATGAATGGGTCTCTAATATTCAATATATATATATATATAATATAAGTAATGAATGAATCATACTAAAACATATGTAATATTCATGAAATTTACGTAATGATATAATCAATTTGGACATATAAACTAATATATTATCATGAAAGGTATATAATAAATGACTCTCTAAATTCATAAAGATTTAAAAAATCTTCATTAGTAATGATAGAATCTAGACACCATTCCACAAAGGATCATCACCAAATAATCATTAACATATTGCTAAGGATCCATATAATAGTTTCATTAACCCTTTACCAAGGCATACCACTAATTTATCATAAACATATTATCAAGGCTTCACATAGAGGTGTCATAATGTCCAAGGCTCATGGAAATACTTCAAATAAATTTAACACATGATCATATAACATAAAACATTAATCAAATGGTTTCAATCCTCAATGTTATCCAAAAAATAATTAAAGTGTGTGTTCTTTCATGGAAATTGAAATTAAAATAAGTAAATAATGTTGGTAATATTCTCTATTAATCATAGAGAAAATATAGATATGGTGGAAAATATCCAACATAAAAATGGCGCATTGAAAGGTCATAGAGAGAAGGAACAAGTAATATGTCATGTAAAATGGATAAAAGGCATGTTAATATCATTATAATATAATCATGGTTTAATATGAATATAAAGTTTAAAGAGTTAAAAAAATGAATCTTAAGAAAAAATGGAAATAAAGACATGTGAAACATTAACTTCAATATACTAATGACTTATGGAAAGGGTTCAATGAGATGGAATGAGTAATAACTCATCGATAATAGATAAAAATGATGAAAATATCATGAAATTATATGATTGTATGTATATAAAGTAAAATTTTAATTTTTTTTAATAAACTAATATCAAATAAAGGTGTAGAAATATGAACACTAAACTTTTTTTTTGAGTCACATCATTTGGATAGCATCAAAAGTATTTTGGTTAAGGTATATTAGTTTTAAAAGAGACCTAAAAACATGTGTAAGAGAGTTTTGAGAGTTATTATCTTTTATAATTTGAAATGGAATATTTTTATTAGAGTTTGGTGAAAGGGGTGGAGAAGGTGTGTTTATATAGGAATGGTGAAGGGTATATTTAAATAAAAAATTTATTATTTTATTATTTAGGCTCAGGACTATGAATAATTTTCATTCCTTTAATTATTTATATTTTTTGATAAATTAATAAATGTTTTCTTAACATTTAAACAAACCCAAAAAATGGAATATTTGAAATATTTTATTCAAATTAAAACTAAAAATATTTGTTTTATTAGAATAAAATATATCATAGAATATGAAAATTGATTTATAGGTTTATAAATTTTGTTTTTAATTTTTGAAAATAGTTCTAGTTTTGAATTTTTTAATAAATTATTGAGTCATTTTAACATCCTAATGATGACCTAAAACACAATGTGCATGCATAAACTTTATTTTCCATTATTCATCTAAAAAACTAAATTTTCATATTATTTCCAAAATATTTATCTAATGATAATTCTAACAAAATGATTTAAAATTTGGAATTCATTTTTTAATATTCATATACTAATTAAGGTGAAATTTATATTATGTTAATTTTTATGTAAATAATTTGGGTATAATTATCTCTATAAGTTATGATAACAATACAATGTCAATAACCATATTAATATTATAATGACTACCTTATCTATATATAATTATAATTTTATAATAATATGAAATTATATACATATATAAATATATGTTAAAATATTTTTTTTTCAAAAAAATATAATAAATACCTCGTAGTATTATTTTAATGTAAAACATGTTATTAATCCTGTTAAAATATTTTCTATAACATACAATCATACAAAAATAATATGAAAATAAACATTTAAACATTAAATAAATTAATATGTAAAATTTAAAATGACTAATAAATATTATTCTAGTGTGAATATATAATTTATCATGTTATTTTATCATATGATGAACATAAAATATCATATAGAATTAATAATTATTATATTACTTCTAATGGTTATCTGTTAAAGGAAAAAATGTAAAATACTTTGTTAATAATTAGATTCCAATGATTACATGACTACTAAAAAGAAGATATGAAAATAAAATAATTAATGTGAGAAATAAAGTTATCAAATAAAAATATATCTATAAAAAGAGTCTATAATTCTTTGAATGAGGTTTTATAAATCCATTTTTATAAAAAATTTATATTCCCAAAATTCCACTATGATACTAGAATTAAAAATATTCTTATTAAAAATATGATATTTTTTTTTAATTTTATGAAAAAAATATA
This sequence comes from Viscum album, assembly GCA_963277665.1. Lineage (NCBI taxonomy): Eukaryota > Viridiplantae > Streptophyta > Magnoliopsida > Santalales > Viscaceae > Viscum > Viscum album. The sequence continues at coordinate 1,496,007,209 of OY728159.1, forward strand.
AGCATGGGAAATGGATGCCATGAGATCATACTTTTAAAACAAGAGATAAAATAATAATAATTATTTCATAAAATGTAAATAAACATTATTATTTAATATTTATGCTTTATATTCCAGGATCACATCTTCAAAATGAAAATCAATAAATTCATTTATTATTTACACATATAATGCAATATATATTTTTAAAATAATATTCGTTGGAAATATGAGATATTTTAGTGGAGGCCTATATGAGTATAGATTAATAAATGGAACATCGTTGGAGGTAAGTGGCCTTTACTCATTGAAAATATATTTTTATCATGGATTGTGATGGATTTTTTTCGGTTATGTTAGGTTTGTCTATGATTATAGTATTGATCATAATGATTGTGTGATATTGAATGATTTTTTATATTTTGATGGCCTTGTATGAGATTAATATTCACCAAATTATCATGTAGGTCAGATAAATGGTTTTTAGGTTGTTACTTAGTTATACAAGTGTCAAAAACCCACATTACATCTTGTATGAGATGTATGAGTTTATATTGAGGAATGGTTTTATGGAATTATATGGATGGAAATTAAAAAAAGAGAATTTTTTAAAAGAGATAAGTATATTTCAAGTGATATTTCAAGGGAATAAAAAATAGTAAATAAATTAAAGACATTGAGATGGGATTTAAAAAATTAGGTTTTTTAGATTTTAGTTTAAGAAGTTTGAGTGCATAAAGATTGATTGTTAGGAGTTTTGAATAGCTTATAAAAGGGATATTTAAATCTTGCATTAAAAAATTATAAATATGGATTATTTGACAAATTTTCTAATCATATTAAACTTGTGTGGGAGTGGCTAAATTTTAAAAGGATTATGTGACTATGTGATTTATTGATGTTTTTTCTTGTATGGGTTTATCATGATTATGTGGTTGTAATATGCTGCATGATAATGTATGTTGGACCCTATATAAATACTTCCTTAGTACGATGGGTAGGTTTAGTTGGGATTTATATTAGATTCATTGAGGTAATTATTTTTATAGGACTTTAGTGGTTCTAGTGTGGTAATGATACATTATAGAACATTTTATGTTATTCAATTTCTTAGAGTTATGTTATAGGTTCCAAATTCATATTTGATGGTTCATCGTACATGGGTTATGTTTAGTGTATGTGATGACCTATAAAAATACATCTGATACCTTTTTTTGATTGATAGATGGGGGAGGGATCTCAATATCAACATTGTGACTAATTTTTTTTATATGTTTACAAGGATATTGAGTCTTTTGAGAGTTAGTGTTGGATTGTTTAGTATTGATAGGGGGAAGAATTTAGTAGGACTTAGTGAGTTGGGTGGGAGACATTTTAGTATCATATTTTATTCATGTTTCATGTTTTAACACAAAAGATACTCACATTTAATTTAGGATTGATGGATAATTTAAAATCCCCGATATATGAGTGGATATGGTCCCTCCTTGTTGTCAATGGCACATTTTGAGCCTTCAGATAATAGTGCAGCAAATCCTTCCCATTTTAATTTCCCATGCTAGATCCTTGAGTAAGAGTATATAAAATTATCTCATTATTAATGATAAATTTCCAATTATGTGATCATTTATAACGGTTCTATGTGTGGTTAATATAACAAAGTAACACATATATAATGAACTAACAACTGAAGAGACATGTTATATACCTAAGGAATGTTTACAATATCCATAGGCTAGAACTAGTATTGAGGTTCTAATGAAAAATATAGAAATGGTTTCTCCCTCTTCAAACGAAAAAAATTTAATCTAAAGATTTATTTTGAAGATTTAGTAAAACACGCTTATATATTGGACTTATCATGAAATGTGAAAAATACATTTTTAAAACATACAGAGACTAATATTTCAAACATAAATAACTAAAAGAATATAAAAATCTCATTAATAAATACATTCAACCTGTTAATAAGAGAATATATATATATATAATAACATAATAGATCCATAAAAAGGTCTTATATTTCATTAACAAATATATAAATACAAAATTATAATAAAAACACATGGTTTTTATTTGAATTTAAACACCCCCATAGCATCCTTGAGAAACCTATGGTCAATTCTCTACACAAGGCATGTCTTTCCACGCATTTAACATCACAATATGTAAATCAATATACACACATTTATTGTATATTTAGGTAGTTATTATAAACCTTATGTTATTAGCCCAAATATTTTACGAATTCCACCACAATTGAAATACCCACATGGATAAATTTAAAATGTGAAAAAAATAAAAAACTAAGTGAAAAATTCATTAGATTATATACATTTTTATTATATATTTTGGTAGTTACACTAAAAAATATCATTTTAAAACATGAATGGAAAAAATAATTCATTAGTATAGAAAAATAAAGATGAAAATCACATACATATTTTAAATTTTAAAAACCAAGTGAACAAATCATTATAATGAGAAAATATTCTCTTGGAAAAACATATATTATTCATAAAAAAACATATTTCTAAGAGTGATGTGATATTACCTTCTCACCCAACAGACACAATATTGGTATGACTAGGGGAACCCAAATGGAATACATGATTTAGGCCTAACTGATAGAATAATTATATAAAAGGTTACCTATTAGCCGAACCATACCAAAACATTTTAAAACATTAACTAAAACAATTAATTTACTTTTAAACCACATACCTCATCACCTAAAACACCTATCATATAAATAACCCATTTAAAAGTAAAATGAATCAAATAGTACATAATGCATTCATAAATATAATGTGTATTTGGAAAATTATTCAATGTTACTTCATATGATAATAAAATTATAAAAAATATTTTTATATAAACTGAAGAAGACCTTAACATAAATAAATTCACAATTATGCCATGTTAAAATCTTTTAGACACATATGATAAATTAAAATGGCATAAACCAAACATAAATCATGATATTTTAAATGGTTAGATTATAAAAACACAAAAAAGATGTTTTGATTATGATGTAATTGGAAATGTACTAAAAACATATATTTTCAAAACCATATAATGTATTTCTTTTTAAAAATAAACTTTAAATATTATATACAAATTGGATTTTAAAATTCCAAGAATGGAGGTCTATGTCAAAGGAGTGGTGAATGATTAGAACCAGCTACCGTAATGGATGTTAATAACAACAAAAGATATACAGAGAGAATCAATTGAATAATACCCTACAAAAATAACTATAGATTCTTAATTAATCAATTATCTATTTTGAAATACTCAAAATAGATAATCCATAAGACCCATGAATAATGAATACTCACATATAGGGTTGTTAGATGATGAAATGGTCTATACTAGGGTGTGGTGAACCTGTAGAGGACACTCCTTACCATCCCCTGTAAAATTACACTTATTCCCAAGTGTTTCCCTTTAATATGGAGAAACCATAAAATCATATTAACTTTAATTATATAAAACATCATAAGGATTAGAATAATAGGGGAAGAGAATAAATAAAAATTGAAATAATAGGATAAGATATGGAAAAGAAAGAAATACTTTAGTAAAATCATAATGTGATGGTCCCCCATTTATGAATATTAAAATTAGTGTTCACTTGATACACCAAATTCAGTCATTAAACTTTAAGGGGGATGGACAGAATCCATTTCTCCACTTTTTATCCATCTTCTATACCAAATGTGTGATTCTGGATTTCATTGCACATTTACCTCAAATAAACAACGTGTTTTAAAGAAATATTCACACATAACACTGAACTAAAATGAAAATATGATATGATTAGACCATTAAAACAAAACTATTTAAAAAATATTTATGGGTAGGAGTAACTAAAAAATAAAATATATTGATATATAAATTTTTATATATAAAGGATTTTTTTAATTAATTAAATCATTATTGTGTTTAAGAATTTATATTTCTTATAAATAAAATTTTTTATTAAATAAAACTAATCATTTTATTGTTAAATGATATTATATTTGTTGGATAATTCAATATTTCTTATTGTTTTATAAAAATTAAGAATAAGAACTCCTAATATCTTAAAAACGTATTTTCCTTCAAAATTTTTTTTTAGCAATGTTTTATTTTTTTTAAATATTAATTTATTTATATTGGAATGGTATAATTGAAAAAATAAACTTTATTTGGATTAAATATAATAATTTAATATTATTATATTTTTTTGTATTTTCATATTGATTTTATGGTGAATAGTGAAATATAACATTTTCATAAATATTGTACCTTTTATTGAATTATTAATTTATAAGTATGATTTATAAATATATGAAACTATTTGTTTTGGAAAAATTTTAATTTTTTATATGAAATTAGAAATTAAAAAAATATCAAATTGGTTTATAAAAATCTTGGTAACATTTTAGAACATGAGATATATTTCTATAAATAAACTATTTATAATACATTATACATTAAGTATATTAAAGATAATCATTATCACTTTATGAAATTTAATCCAACAAAATTTAATTAAAATATATAATAATTAGCTGAAAATTATTTAATAGGGGTAATTTTATTTTTTGGGAATAAAGGATGAGTTACCTTAGGCCAAAACTAGTTACCACGGTAAAAGCTAAAATGGTAAAAGTGAAATATCTAGTAGAAATGAGTTAAAAACGTTTTGGTAATGGTTATATAAGGATTAGATGCACATTATCTATTCTTATATCCATATTTGGTCATTTTTGGAGATATTATTTTGTGAGTTACTTCCTAGTATTAATTTTTTTTTGTATTTATAAAAATTACATCCCTTCTCAATTATAAAAGGTGCACTCCTTTCTTCACTTCCCCTCACACAAAAAACCCACTTATTTTGTCCCAATAAATACTTAAACCTTTTATAAACATTTTTAAGAACCTTATAGAGGGTTTTATCTTCCCAAAAGACTATCCTTCGATGGATTAACCCAGTCTACAAGGTGCTAATCAAAGAAGTGAGGTAAACATTTCTAACCGCTTCTTTCTCATTTCTATTTCTTTATGTTAAATTATTCTTCCTAAAATATCATTACAAAATCCTAAAATGATAACATAAATAAAATTAGTATAATTCTATTTTATTCTATTTATGGTACAATCATTAACCTCATTTTCCTTTTTTGTTAAGGCAACTGAAACCAAATTTCATGCATTGGGTGGAATACCACCTCCACGACACAATGTGCATTGTTTTACTTCAACACCATACACTTATAGTCAAAATATAGTGTTTAATATATATTTATTATATTAATGAAATATTTTATATTCTAAAATCCAAAATTATATTACTTTTTCCCCCATTCTACTGAAAAATATGTCATCATCTATTCGTATATGTGTAGTACTATTTCCATGGAATGATTGATTCCCATTTTTATTCTCAAAATTGGCTTACATGGATATTTATGAGAGTGGGTTTAAAAGATAAAAAACGATTTTTAGGAAATTATTAATTTTTTTTAAAATAAAAAATTGTGTAACCTCTTAACAATAGGTGTAATAAACAACTGTGGAAAATTCAACCCTCTAAAAGATCATTCTAATAGAAACAAATAAATTTTTATAAGTTATATTATTCTTAAAATTATTTACAATTATAATATAAGGTTATAATAAAAACTAAATAATATCATTATGCTTCTGGTATAATGATATTATAACTAAATAACTTTATAATAAACTATTAATTGTCATATGTTCTAATTTGGGTTGGTTTAACCACCTACTTGAACAATTCTATAAATTTATATATTAGATGATTATAAGAATTTAATTTATAGTAATATATGATATAGAAAACTAAATAAATAATTTTTTCTAGAATTATAATATAAAAATGTGACACATTATATAATAAAACACCATTCGTTCATGAAGAATCATCGAAACAAGATCATAACCAAATTCATCTATAAGGATCATAACTGAAACTAACATTAAATTAAATTATCATATTATAAATAAATTAAAATGAAAATTATCATACATTGTATGATGTGGTAACATTTAACTTTGGGATAATAATGAATAATAATATAACTATTTTTAAAATATCTCAAAATGATCCAGATTACTCACGCATAATACAAAAAATAGATAATAACTAAATAATATAAATGTTGATAATAATTATAAATTATTTTTAAAAAATTTATATATATGAAAAAGGTTCTTTAATGGGTTATTAAGAATTTAATTATGTTTCAATAGAAGTTTGAGAGATTTTTGACTAAGTGGGAAATAAGGTATGAGGTTCTTTGTTTCAAATTTAATTTCCTAAGACAAATTTCTTAAAGTGAAACATGATACCATTAATTTGGTGTAATTATTTCCTAATAAAATTAATTCACTATAATTATGGGGTATTGAAATTCATATCATTCACTTTATTTAAATGGGAATCTATTCAGAAGACACTAAAGTTTAAATGGGTTTGGACTAAAATTTTACTCAAATAATAAAGTTTTTAATTTACAGTCTTATGTTCAAATCATGATTGTTTCAGAAATATATTAAATATATGGAATTTTAATTATATATAAAAACCCTCATCATTTTAATTAGATATTAATGGGTTTTTATTTTTACCCTCAAATTTTCATTTCCCCTTAACTCAGATTTTTTCCAAAGTGTTTCTTGTATGTTAAACATACATCATATATTATTCTTGATTAAGAACTTCCATTTTTAGGTCTTTATTCATTGGATTATTTTAAAAATGTATTTTACTACAACTTAATAATTTATTTATGTCATTTTAAACTACATTATATTATTTTTAAATGTTTAAATAAAATTTTAATGTTTTCTATACGGGTTGTTTTCTCCAAAATTTGAAAATATTCTCTTTTTAATGTTTACATGTAAATATGGAATTATTCCACCTTTTAACTTTTATTTTAATATTTATCTTCATTTTTTCATGTTTTTAAAAGAAATTATTTTTCTTCTCTATTTATAAAATATATATTTAATAATTATTTCAAAAGACCAAGGAAATTTCTTATTTACAAAGAAATTTTCTTAAAACACATAAAACTATTTTTCATCTAAGTAATTGTTCTTTGAAATATCTTATTCTTGATAAAGGAATGTTGATATATACACTATTTCTATATATGTATTATTTAATATACTTTTCTTTTGGAGGAATTATCCGTCATTTCATTATTACGTGAATAATCAACCACTATGTATAAATACAAGCAATCTACTAATATTTTCCCTATATAAACACACTATTTTAAATCCCTTTTATTTAGTGGTGTTCACTTAGGTTATATACATAGATTGGTAGTGACAATTATTTTTTTAACTATATAATATTTATCTATATGATTGAAATACCATATGATTTACTATGTCAATAGAATATTATTTACCTATAATGTTTCTAAATATCTGATGATACCTATTTTTCGACATGTATTTAATTTTTATGATTATATGTGATTTATTTATGTGATTCCATTTAAAAAGGATATGGAACCCATTTTATTTATAAGGGTTTTTTATTCTATAAAATTCAATGATTTTATTTTCAAAAAATTTTGAAACACATTTTATTTCCATGGGTTATTTATTCTATAAAAGTGAATGATTTTTATTTTAAAGTTTTATGAAATACAATTTATTTTCAGGGTCTTTTTATGATGTGATAAGTGAATTATTTTTGAGTGGAACTCATATGTATGGATGGATTATGGATGGGGTCTTATATCTTATTCCAATGCATTAGTTTAATGTTTATATCTCATGTGATAAGCATTAACATGTACATTTTTTTTGTTTGTAAGTGTGGGAAAAAATGGGGTGGATAATGAAATTAATGTTTCCATATACTAATGTTTGTGTCAATTTTTAAATATGTGATGGTTTTATGCCCATTATCAATATTATATTATACTTTCAGAGCTCATTTTTATTGACTCATTCAAAAATTATGTTATTCCAAGACTTGTTCCTTAATCTATGATCTATTATTTATTTATTATAATTTTCTTATATATCTTTATTTTACCCATATAGTAATATTATGATTACTAATGATTGTTTCATTAGGTTTTTGAGGTATGGAATGGGTTTCACTCATCGAGTTACCATTGTAACATTCCCTAAAACTCCCAATAGTCCTCCCATATTCAGCTAGGTACATACATTCTTTCAAAAGGTCGGCGGTCATATATGTTTTAAAGCCCTGAGACTCTTGGGACTCACATTAGTCCAGAGGATGGGAGGTCAGGCTCATCGTATACTTTTTAGGGGGAATTTTTTCTGACTTTGGGACTCCCTGATTGGTTTAATATTTGTTTTTGATTCTCTTCCTAATCCTGATATAAGACCAGTTACCCTGAAAAAATGACTGATTAGTTAATTATATCATTAAAAAAGAAGGGGAGTCTCATTGATGAACATAGGGGAGTGTGGTATCATTAGTAAATCCACCTTTATAAATCTGAGGTTATTTTGTACATTTTACTAACATTGAATAGATGATTTATGTGTTGAATTAGTATGAATCAATTCTACGGAATGTACTACCACATGATGAGGGAGTTAATATTTTGATGAGTGGATTAAGACATTATGATCCATCATATGTATCCTAGTTATTATTGGAATCAGAAACCACATAGTTCATTAATCTCATTTAGTTTAACATCATGTGGAGTGGACATATGTGCGGTAACTCAGACACTAAATTTTTGAGCTCGGGTCTTAGGGAGATGTCCTACATATCCTAGCTACGGTAGGAATCAGAGTCATCATAGTTCAATCATGCACTTTGGGGTGGCCCCAATTTATATTCCCTTATATGAGTGGTGTTCCTACAATGTCACTCATTTGGACGTACATACTGGGATCACCTAGGTTGGTGGAAGTTGATGATTCCTAATGAGGTTTCCATTGAATCTCCCTAAGACCACATGACTTTTGATCAATGTGAGAAACAAGGGGGAATATATGATCAGTCTCATGGCCTATAGATATGGGACTAATGTAATGGGACTACACGTGGGGTGTTTGTATATAAATTGGGCCTTGAGCAGGTGTACTATGAGTCCCGAGTATAGAATGAATCAGAGTAATCACAATTTGGTTATCCCTTATCTAGTTGATGAGCTAGGGTGGATATTCACACCTAGGGGAATTATGACCTTCTTTGAGGTTTCTGTAACACTACGGGCTTAAATTGAGATGGATTCTCTATTTATTGAGGACATACAATATAATTTTGGTAGTTGGGGCTTACACTCCAAGGCTACCCTTGTAACCCTAGGGTGTATAGTGAAGAGGAAATGATCAGTGCAACTCCAAATGCCCATGTGATCCATAGTCATCGTGAGAAACATGGGTTAGAAAGTGATCACTGCCATTGCTCTGGATAAAGGCTTGGATATAGGGATATTTCATGATGATCATAGAGGAAAGAAAGTTCAATTTCCCCTATGTAAATCATGTGGGAAGAGGCATCAAGGAGAATGTTTCAAAGGAATTGGAAGATGCTTTTGGTGTGGAAAAGAAGGACACAAAGCCAATAAGTGCAAAGGAAAAGGATCAGTTAACACCAGGGATGAGGATAATGGTATTGCTACGACATCAACAATGGTTAAATGTTTTAAATGTGGAATGTATAGGCCTTATGCAAACCAATGCCCTAAGGTAAAGTCTCATGAAGAGAATCAATATGGTTGTATGGTTAGTATTTATGTTGATGATGATGAAGAGACTACAAATGCTATGTGATATGGAAGAATTGTTGAAGCTCGGTCAATGGTTTAAAAATTTAGTGGAATGATTACATGTTTATCATGAGTAATGTTGTATAAGTAATCTCATGGTACTATGGAATAAAGAGACATCTAAGGATTGTTACACTGTTGTCTTTCCTTGAGTTTTGAAAGTGTATGATTAATGGTACCAGTATCCATGAAAGGTTATTCCGATATTTTTGGCATGTAGATGATATGCGCATAATGAGGGGATAAGGTGAAAATTAAATGTTTGATAGTATTCATGAGCTCATGACTGATATAAGGAGAAGGTTATATCATGGTTTGAGTATATATAATTTTGGGATTTTGGTATGTGGAAAGTGTTAACTTTTAACTGCATTCATGTTTTCACTTAGGTTCAATGGTTATTCAAGAGAATACATGATTAAGGACTTTGAATGTTTGGAATGTGACTAACAAGACATATCTTATGATATATGGGGATCAACGATGGTACTAAATCTCTGGTAATCATTTTCACTATATTATTAGAGTGGACTACAGTATTATGGATAAGCCTAAAGATTGGAATGGATTATGTTGGACATAAGTTAGTATTGTTTAAGGATAGAAGTTTTTTCGATATTATTGATGGGATGTTATAGTAATATAGTTTTAGAAAAAGGAAAACCTGCATGACGGGCGACATCCCATCGCGTCAGACAAGGCCGTGGGAATTGAACCCATAAATGAAGTGCGACCGGCCTTTATCACCTACCACTAGCCTACACGAAGTCCCTATTTAGTAGAAACTAGTTTCAATATATTAAGTAGTATGATATATGATGTATAAGTCCATTTTAGCAACCATATATGATTAATCTCACTATAGATGGACTTATATATTTTTTGATAACTTTTCTAACCTTTTGTTTGAGACAGATGGAATGAACCATCATTCTATCAAATGATCTGCTAACACATCACGAATGACACATTCAACTTCATTTCTTTAAGAGATGAAGTGGAAATTTTCCAAATAATGACCAACGGTGAGACTGTACCAAAATCACAAAAGTATTTCTTCTAATTCCAATTTCAACAACATTAGGGAAATGATCTTGAAAACCAAAAATGTTGTCCTAGTGCTCTTATATCTGATGAATCAGATGGTACCTTATATCGTCACAAATTTATGGCTTTGTGATTGGTGGATTTTCCATAGCCATGCTATCTACCACTCTCCATCAGAACATGATGGTTAGATTTCTCTTCCATATCCATATTTTCACTTATGTGGAAACCCAGTGATTAGTTTATTTGGGTAACCGTTACGTTTCATACTTTTGTTTTTAAAGATTGGTTTTGGTATTCCTTTTTGCGATGTGGGTTTCTATTAAAGAAACTTTCAAGTAGTAAACCATTTATAAACCCGACGAATTTCGAGGGAGAAATTCATTTTAAGGGGGGTAGAATGTAACACCCCGAGATTTTATGAAAAATATTATTTTTAATTTCATTAATTTATTGTGTTGTATGCTACACCAAATGGAGCTTGGACAACATGCATTCTTGACTTGCCTTGCACTACACGCAATCACGACCTTCCTTGATAGCGCGTGTAGTACGCAATACTGAGTTTCACTAAACAACAATATGCTATTAAAAGATTATTAAAAATAGCCGTTATGAATAGTAATAACCACATTTTGAAATTTTTTAAAATGGAATTCATTATTGGATTCGGAATATCGAAATTAGATTAGGGTGACATTTTGGTACTTTTTGGATAACTTTCATGTTCTGATGAATAGTGAAAATTACTAAATTTTAATTAAAAACAACCTTTTTAATCGAAATAATTAATAGTGATAAATTTTTAATTTGAGTGGTTTTAAAGTATATTTATAATTTATTTTTAAAATTTAATACAATGTTGGTCATTGGATGTAATTCTACATTTAAACCAGACATAAAGAAGTGTCAATCTTTTGATAGTTATTATCTCTGAAGAACACGCTATTTGTTTTCACGACGGGAATTAATTTTTAAATTAATTAATTAAAATGATATGTTTTGAATTTGGTAAAATAGACATCATTTTTGAGTTCATAATATCAAATATAGCTTAGGCCTAATTTTTGGGATTTTTCTAGAAACTTTCATTTTTTGATGAATAGTGAAACCAGTAAGTGGTAGTTAAAAAAAATGAATTTTTCATAAAACTTAATTTTACCGCTTCTGTGAATGGAATTTCAAAAATCCGAGAGACACGGTTGATGTCAGTAAGTAAAATGTGGTTCAATGAGATAAAAATAATTTTTGGTGAATAGTAAATTTTTACTTTTTTAACCACGGTTAAAAGTAAATAGGGTAATTAAGGGTAAAAATGTTATTATTATTACCCTAACACATGTACTAATTCTATTGGATAAGTGTAATTCGACCAAAAAAATCTTAGGAATAAAATATGACCATTTAGGCCCACTTGGATTAGATTAAGACATTTATGATTATTTAATTCGAAGAAGAGTTAAAAGAGTTAAAATCAATGTTTATTTTCTACAACATTTTTAATATAGGGTTATACATAAGATAAATTCAATTGCAAATATTCATTATAAATATAATAATATTTCCTAAATAATGATATTTTATTTATAATTTTTAGACATTAACTAAAATAATTTATTTATGACACAATGATGATGCAGTAATTACCATAATAGTGAAAAATTAGAATAATTAATATTATAAATACCCAAATAAATATAATTTGAGAATTTTTATGAATTACACTAATTTTCATGGTTAATATGGCATGTTATTATGGATTTAATTAAATTTTTTCAAACTAATAATTCTGTTATGGGTTTCACAAAAAACAATAACAAAATAGTGTCAAAATTGACATAAAATAGTTTTTAAAACAAATATTATATTATTAATAGTTATTTTATTCCTAAGAATCTAAGGATCTGCAAAATGACTTAGATAAGGTTATATATATTAATAATAAACAACTTGGGGTTAGTTTGGATTCTTATAGTATGTTTATTAACCTTATAGTGTAAGAACACAAAAAGACACGGTAAAAGTAAAATTATCTAAATTAAAGTTAAATATAAATGATAAGGTTAAAATAGGAACCTAAGCTTTTCTAAATTATATTGGATGACAGGTTTTCGACCCATCCCCAACTTAGATTCAAAATGAATCAATTTGGAGCTATTTAAAACCGAACATAACTTTATAATAAAATAATATTTCGAGTTTTTTCAAAGGAGCCCCTCTCCTCTCTTATAAAAGGGAACCTCCTCCCTCTCTTCCTCAAACCACTTTGAGCCTTCATGCTCAGCCAACCCAGGAAAAATTCTTTTCTCCACTTCTCTAGAAACATCCTAGAGGTTCTGGTCTTCCTCAAAGACCAATTTTAGTGCCCTAAAAGGAGATCTCAAAGAGGCGCTTCAAGGAAGAGGTAATTTCCGTTACCGATTCTTTCACCTTTATTTCTTCTTCCACTTCTTCTTATAAGGTTGTTTCATTATGAATTAATAGAAATCAGTATCACTCATATAATTATATGTTATTATAAGTATGAAACAACCCTATTTCACCATCTATCCATCCTACAGAAAACGAAATCACCGCGCGTGCGTACGTACGAAATACCGTCTCCACACCGTGGTGTAATCTATTTTCCACCACCACCTTACATGGATGGGTATAATGGTGTAAATAAAAACTATATATGATTATTGTAAAGTTATATTGATTTTTTAATAGTATACATACACTCCAATAAAATTCCACAATCATGGGAACGATATCATCGCTCGTGCGTATGTACGGAATACCGTCTCCACGACGCGATGAGATTCATTCTCAATGATTAACCATTCATGAATGATTATAAAGTATATATAATAAGTAATCATGAAATATATGAAATAATAATGATACTGGATTTATGTGTATATATATGCATGTCATCTACTTAATTCCATTCAACTCAATAAGGAAACGAAAACAGCGTTCATGCATACGTACGACCTACCGTCTCCATGAACGGTGTATTTCTTTCCATTTATTGATTTATTATATATATGTATATTATGAATATATATTATATATAAGTCATGTTTTATATTCTGGAATTAAGTATTCATGATCTAAGTAATCATATGAATAATTACAAGTCAAAACACGAACGACAAATGAAACAATTTTACCCAAAACGCTATTTAACATGGAATTTACAAAAGAACGGGTAATATAAAGTCATAAGTGAACCATATATGATATCATAACAATGAGTATGATTCTGTAATAAGTCAATGACATTATTTAAATCATTATACATGAGGTTTGGACACTTATGAAGAAAATCAGACCTAAGGTAATGGAAATATCACAATCTCATTTTTATCCGAGATTGTTTATACTTTGGTATTTACTGGGGTGTATTTTATCATCCACATCCATATTTTCTCAATATGTAATATTATTTCCATCCAACTACAATTGTTTAAATCCAATTTTACCCTTCGGTGAGTTTTTAGTAAATGATATGAAAGGAATGTTTTGTCGTTTTTCGTACGAGGTACTTTTTGACTTTTCCGAAAAAAGTACGAGAAGAATGTTTTCTTAACATATGCGGAATGAATGGATTTTTAAAACATTATTCCCAAGAAGATTCCTTTATATGTTTTCAAGTTTATTTTTAATCAACTTCTTTTAGTTTATAATTGTATGACATGTTATGAAAGGAAAATTTTTTTGAAGTAGAAAGGATATTTTCCTCAAGAATGGAGTTCAAGTGTTTTATCAAAATTATTTTACATCTAAGATAATATAGGGTTCTATATCTATCTCTATTATTAAATTGATTTGATTATTTTGTGATGGAAATATTTTTATGAATTCCTTTATCTTTTATGAATTGTTTTATGATGTCATGATGTTTAAGATTCCCATTTTTATTACATGGGTTATGCTATGATGTATGGTTTATGATTTTGTGGCACACATAAGAATGGTATCATTATGAGATGGGTGGGACCTATATCTCCCTACAATGCATTGGGTAAATATTTTATATCTCATGAGATAGACATGGCTGGAACGGTAGGTTAAACAGGTTCAGTGAAACAAGACTGAAACGAGGGGTAAACTCGGTTCAGAAATGGACTTTGTCCACTAAGATAGTCTTGGAAATGTGTCTTGACTAATAAGAAATGATTCTATATGATTATGTGTGTATGCCACAAAGTTTCATGTTTTAAGTTATGATTATTGGGATTAAATTTCACTACTATGATTTATCCTATGTTATGATATTATGATCTCTTTTGCAGGTTATCATTTCAAAAATGTTATGTTCTTATGAATATGATGTGATTGATATTTCTTTTGTTTACCCTTACTGAGGATTTGAGCTCACCCTTTCATGTCTTCTTTTCCCCAGGATATAAAGAAAGGTTTTAGGTAAAAAAATGAAGATCTTTATGGGAGATGTTGAAGATCTTTCACCACGATTAGAAGATTTTATTCCGAGTTTCCAAGGACACTATACTATTACGGTCCTTGTGTGTCTATTTTTGTTATGTATTAAGTATTCCGTAAAAGTAAGGTAATTTCCATGTACATCAAGATTTGGGTCTCTACAGTAGGTATCAGAGGGAGGTTTATTCAACCTTTGGAAACCAGGATGCGATAACTTTAGTGAGATCCCTAGAGATATTTCTAAGGTATGTCTAGGGATGTCTCTAAGGTTAAGTATATGTATAGGTTATAGTCCTAGAATTATGGTAACGATCTTAGAATTTAACCTGAGATGTTAGATATTGAGGGTGCTCCCCCTTTTCTATGTTGTTTTCCCTAGCATGATTTTTCCCTCTCACAATATTCTTTTTGGGTTTTAGAAAATGGCTGGAAACAAGATGATTCACGATAATGGAGGATATGATGGACAATGGAATGATATTCTTCATGAGAAACCAAATGAAATGGGATTTGGAAGTCCAAACATCATTATTACGCCGAATCAAAAATCTAATAATATGATCAATAAAGTAAAATTTGGTATGTTTCCTGGATCGGCTAATAAGAGAAAGATGGAGTTTCATGATGATCATAGAGGAAAGAAAGTTCAATTTCCCCTATGTAAATCATGTGGGAAGAGGAATAAAGGAGAATGTTTCAAAGGAACTGGAAGATGCATTGGGTGTGAAAAAGAAGGACACAAATCCAGTAAGTGCAAAGGAAAAGGATCAGTTAACACCAGGGATGAGGATAATGGTATTGCTACGACATCAACAATGGTTAAATGTTTTAAATGTGGAATGTACAGGCATTATGCAAACCAATGCCCTAAGGTAAAGTCTCATGAAGAGAATCAGTATAGTCGTATGGGTAGTATTTATGTAGATGATGATGAAGAGACTACAAATGATATGTGAGATGAAATAATTGTTGAAGCTCAGTCAATGGTTTAAGAATTTAGTGGAATGATTACATGTTTATCATGTGTAATGTTGTATAAGTAATCTCATGGTACTATGGAATAAAGAGACATATAAGGATTGTTACACTATTGTCTTTCCTTGAGTTTTGAAAGTGTATGATTAATGGTACCAGTATCCACGAAAGGTTATTCCGATATTTTTGGAATGTAGATGACATGCACATAATGAAGGGATATGGAGAAAATTAAATGTTTGATAGTATTCATGAGCTCATGACTGATATAAGGAGAAGGTTATATCAGGGTTTGAGTATATAGAATTTTCGTATTTTGGTATGTGGAAAGTGTTAACTTTTAACTTCATTCATGTTTTCACTTAGGTTCAATGGGTATTCAAGAGAATACATGATTAAGTCCTTTGAATGTTTGGAATGTGACCAACAAGATATATCTTATGATATATGTGGATCAACGATGGTATCAAATCTCTGGTAATCGTTTTCACTATATTATGAGAGTGGACTGCCGTATTATGGATAAGCCTAAAGATTGGAATGGATTATGTTGGACATAAGTTTGTATTGTTTAAGGATAGAAGTTTTTTCAATATTATTGATGGGATGTTATATTAATATAGTTTTAGAAAAAGGACAACCTGCAGGATGGGCGACAGCCCATCGCGTCAGACAAGGCCGTGGGAATCGAACCCACAACCGAAGTGCGACTGGCCTTTATAGCCTACCACTGGCCTACATGAAGTCCCTGTTTAGTAGAAACTAGTTTCATTATATTAAGCAGTATGATATATGAAGTATAAGTCCATTTTATGAACCATATATGATTAATCTCACTATAGATGGACTTATATATTTTTTGATAACTTTTCTAACCTTTTGTTTGAGACAAATGGAATGACCCATAATTCTATCAAATGATCTGCTAACACATCACGAATGACAAATTCAACTTCATTTCTTTAAGAGATGAAGTGGAAATTGTCCAAAGAACGACCAACGGTGAGACTGTACCAAAATCATGAAAGTATTTCTTCTTATTCCAATTTCAACAACATTAGGGAAATGGTCTTGAAAACCAAAAATGTTGTCCTAGTGCTCTTATATCTGATGAATAAGATGGTACCTTAGATCGTCACAAATTTATGGCTTTGTGATTGCTGGATTTTCCATAGCCATGCTCTCTACCACTCTCCATCAGAACATGATTGTTAGATTTCTCTTCCATATCCATATTTTCACCTATGTGGAAACCCAGTGATTAGTTTATTTGGGTAACTGTTACGTTTCATACTTTTGTTTTTAAAGATAGGTTTTGGTATTCCTTTTTACGATGTGGGATTCTATTAAAGAAACTTTCGAGTAGTAACCCATTTATAACCCCGACGAATTTCAAGGGAGAAATTCATTTTAAGGGGGGTAGAATGTAACACCCCGAGATTTTATGAAAAATATTATTTTTAATTTCATTAATGTCTTGTGTTGTACTCTACACCAAATGGAGCTTGCACAACACACATTCTTGACTTGCCTTGCACTACACGCAATCGCGACCTTCCTCGATAGCGCGTGTAGTACGCTATACCGAGTTTCACTAAACAATGATATGCTATTAAAAGATTAATAAAACTAGCCATTATGAATAGTAATAACCACATTTTGAAATTTTGTAAAATGGACTTCATTATTGGATTCGGAATATCGAAATTATCTTAGGGTGAAATTTTGGTACCTTTTGGATAACTTTCATTTTCTGATGAATACTGAAAATTACTAAATTTTAATTAAAAACAACCTTTTTAATCGAAATAATTAATAGTGATAAATTATTAATTTGAGTGGTTTTAAAGTATATTTAGAATATATTTTTACAATTTAATACAATGTTGGTTATTGGATTTAATTCTACATTTAAACCAGACATAAAGAAGTGTCAATCTTTGGATAGTTATTATCTCTTAAGAACACGCTATTTGTTTTGACGACGGTAATTAATTTTTAAAATAATTAATGCAACTGATATGTTCTTAATTTGTAAAAATCGACATCATTTTTGAGTTCGTAATATCAAATATAGCTTAGGCCTAATTTTTGGTATTTTTCTGGAAACATTCATTTTTTGATGAATAGTGAAACCACTAAGTGGTAGTTAAAAAAAATGAATTTTTCATAAAACTTAATTTTACCGCTTCTGTGAATGGAATTTCCAAAATCCGAGAGACACGGTTGATGTCAGTAAGTAAAATGTGGTTCAATGAGATGAAAATAATTTTTGGTGAATAGTAACTTTTTACCTTTTTACCACGGTTAAAAGTAAATAGGGTAATTAAGGGTAAAAATGTAATTTTTAATACCCTAACACATTTCATTATTCTATTGGATAAGTTTAATTCGACCAAAAACAATCTTTAGAATAAAATATGACCATTTAGGCCCACTTGGATTAGATTAGGACATTTATTATTATTTAATTCGAAGAAGAGTTAAAAGAGTTAAATTCAAAGTTTATTTACTACAACATTTTTAATATAGAATTATACATAAGATAAATTCGATTGTAAATATTAATTATAAAGTTAATATGATTTCATACATGATGATATTTTATTTATAATTTTTAGACACTAAATAAATTAATTTATTTATGACACAATGATGATGCAGTAATTACCATAATAGTGAAAAATTAGAATAATTGATAATATAAATACCCAAATAAATATAATATGAGACTTTTTATGAATTACAAAATTTTTTTAGGTTAATATGACATGTTATTATTGATTTAATTAACTTTTTTCAAACTAATAATTCTGTTATGATTTTCACAAAAATCAATTACAAAATAGTGTCAAAATTGAAATAAAATAGTTTTTTAAAACAAATATTATATTATTAATTGTTATTTTATTCCTAAAAATCTATTGTTCGGCCAAATGGCTTAGATAAGGTTATATATATTAATAATAAACAACTTGGGGTTCGTTTGTCTTCTTATAGTAAGTTTATTAACCTTATAGTGTAAGAACACAAAAAGACACGGTAAAAGTAAAATTATCTAACTTAAAGTTAAATATAAATGATAAGGTTAAAATAGGAAACTAATCTTGTCTATGTTCTATTGGATGAGAGGATATCGACCCATACCCACCTTATCTTCGAAATAAATCAATTTAGAGCTATTTAAAACCTAACTTGACTTTATAATAAAATAATATTTTTAGTTTTGCCAAAGGAGCCCCTCTCCTCCCTTATAAAAGGGCACCTCCTCCCTCTCTTCCTCACACCACTTTGAGCCTTCAAGATCGGCCGACCCCTGCCAAATTCTCTTCTCCACTTCCATAGAAACATCCTAGAGGTTTTGGTCTTCCTCAAAGACCAATTTTAGTGCTCTAAAAGGAGATATCAAAGAGGCGCTTCAAAGAAGAGGTAATTTCTGTTACCGATTCTTTCACCTTTATTTATTCTTCCACTTCTTCTTATAAGGTTGTTTCATTATGAAGTAATAAAAATCAGTATAACTCATATACTGATATGTTATTATAAGTATAAAACAACCCTATTTAACCATCTATCCATCCTACGGAAAATGAAATCACCGCGCGTGTGTACGTACGGAATACCGTCTCCACGCCATGGTGTAATCTATTTTCCACCACCACCTTACTTGGATGAGTATAATGGTGTAAAATATAACTATATATGATTATTGTAAAGTCATATTTATTATTTAATAGTATACATACACTCCAATAAAATTCACGATCATGGGAACCATATCATCGCTCGTGCGTACGTACGGAATACCGTCTCCACGACGCGATGAGATTCATTCTCAATGATTAACCATTCATGACTGATTATAATATATATATAATAATTAATCCTGAAATATATGACATAATAATGATACTTGATTTATGTGTATACATATGTATGTCATCTACTTAATTCCATTCAACTCAATAAGGAAACGAAAACAACGTTCATGCGTACGTACGGCCTACCGTCTCCATGAACGGTGTATTTCTTTCCATATACTGATTTATTATATATATGTATATTATGAATATATATTATATATAAATAATGTTTTATATTTTGTAATTAAGTAATCATGATCTAAGTAATCATATGAATAATTACAAGTCAAAACACGAACGACAAATGAAACAATTTTACCCAAAACTCTCTTTAACATGTAATTTACAAAAGAACGGGTAATATAAAGTCATAAGTGAACCATATATGATATCATAACAATGAGTATGATTATGGAATAAGAAAATTACATTATTTAAATCATTATACAGGATGTTAGGACACTTACGAAGAAAATCGGACCTAAGGTAAGGGAAATATCACAATCTCATTTTTATCCGAGATTGTTTATACTTCGGTATTTACTGGGGTGTATTTTATCATCCACATCCATGTTTCCTCAATATGTAATATTATTTCTATACAAATACAATTGTTTAAATCCAATTTTACCCTTTGGTGAGTTTTTAGTAAATGACATGGAATGAATGTTTTGTCATTTTTCGTACGAGGTACTTTTTGACTTTTTCGACAAAAGTACGAGAAGAATGTTTTTTTAACTTATACGACATGAATGGATTTTTAAAAAATTATTTCCAAGAAGCTTCCCTTATAAGTTTTAAAGTTTATTTTTAATAAACTTCTTCTAGTTTAAAATTGTATGACATGTTATGAAAGGAAAATTTTTTCGAAGTAGAAAGGATATTTTCCTTAAGAATGTAGTTCAAGTGTTTTATCAAAATTATTTTCCATCTTAGATAATATAGGGTTCTATATCTATCCCTATTATTACATTGATTTTATTATGTTGTGATGGAAATATTTTTATGCATTACATTATCTTATATGAATTGTTTTATGATGTCCTGATGTTTAAGATTCCCATTTTTATTACATGGGTTATGCTATGATGTATGGTTTATGATTTTGTGGCACACATAAGAATGGTATCATTATGAGAAGTGTGAGACCTATATATACCTACAATGCATTGGGTAAAGATTTTATATCTCATGAGATAGACATGGCTGGAACAGCAGGTTAAACTGGTTCAATGAAACAGGACTGAAACAAGGAGTAAACTCGGTTCAGAAATGGACTTTGTCCACTAAGATAGTCTTGGCAATGTGTCTTGACTAATAAGAAATGATTATCTATGAATATGTGTGTATGCCACAAAGATTCATGTTTTATGTTATGATTATTGGGATTAAATTTCAATACTATGATTTATCCCATGTTATGATATTATGATCTCTTTTGCAGGTTAATATTTCCAAAATGTTAGGTTCTTATGAATATGATGTGATTGATATTTCTTTTGTTTACCCTTACTGAGCATTTGAGCTCACCCTTTTATGTTTTCTTTTCCCCAGGATATAGAGAAAGGTTTTAGGTAAAACAATGAAGATCTTTATGGGAGATGTTGAAGATATTTCACCATGATTAGAAGATTTTATTCCGAGTTTCCAAAGACACTAAACTATTACGGTCCTTGTGTGTCTATTTTTGTTATGTATTAAGTATTCCGCAAAAGTAATGTAATGTCCATTTATATCAAGATTTGGGTCTTTACAAATACATTCCTCATATGAAAAGGTTGAAACATAACATAAATATTAATATTAAACCTAGAAAAGGAAATGTCAATAATTTAACCCTAAACCATGAATTTTATGAAAATAACACATCCACATTCAAATATTTTAGAAAACCTTCAATACAATATGGAAGATTGGTATCATAATAAATTAGCTTCAAACAAGTTTAACATCATTTAAAGGATGTGGACATAGATGAAAATGATTTGTAAAACTCTTTGAGAGAAATACCCCTTATTCATGAAAACATTTAAAAGTCAGAAAATATAGAAAGGAAGATATTTAAAGAAATTTTTGAGTCAAAGTGTCTCATACCACTTTGAAACTTTTTAATGGAATTAACATTTTAAAAAATTATAGTCCTTATAAATAAATCCTTAAAATCATTTTGAAAACATGGACATTAATGAAAAATATTTAAAATAATAATTATTTAAAACATTTAAAATGATGTTTTAGTTTAATATTACCTTAAAATAATCATTTTAATATGTCTTTTGTTTTACATGGATATTGATAACAAATATGTCCTAGAAAATACTTACACATAAACAATATTGGATAATAATGAGATTGAAAAATTAACCCTTACCTTGAACTTTCCTTTCGTTGAGTGTACGTCTAACCTTATGTATAATAACCATAGAATGTTATTAAATTATACACGAACTATATTAATATTTATTATATCATAAATTATTCATTTATGAATTTATAATAAAAATTAATAAATTTTTCCATGTTAAATTAACATTTTGGGTAATAATCGCTTTCTTTATCGTACGTGTTTTTACTTTTTTATGTTCGATCCTATCATTTAGATCATGATTTAAATACCTATAGAATATAAAACTTGATTTATATATCATATATATTTAGAATATAAATATTTATAATAGATAGATATATGAAATGGAAGGCATCATTTATGGAGACGATAGGCCGTACGTACGCATAAATGCTGTTTCCATTTTCATATCGTATTGAACGGAAGTAAGTGAATAAGATATGTGTAAGTACATACACAAATACATAAATATATATATATATATATAGAAAAATTATTATGTCATATATTACATACTTATTAATAATAAATATTTTTATAATCATCATTGAATGGTGAACATGGGAATGAATCTCATCCCGTCGTGGAGACGGTAATCCGTACGTACGCACGAGCGAAAATATCATTATAATGATGGTTAAATATTATGTAATTGGATGGTATATGATATATAAAGAATCATTAAAATGTTATTATTATTATTTACATCAGTGATACTCATTATTATGCCCATCCAAATTATTAAGTGTTTGAATAACAAACTACACCATGATGAGGAGATGGTAAGACGTAAGTACGCACGTATGGTGACTTTGAAATTTATAGAATGGACAGAATAAAAAATATGGATGTACCATATTTATAATAACATAAAAATATGTAGGAGGTTCTGGATTTATTATTTTGGTATGGAAACAACAAATAAATAGGAAGTGGAAGATGACAAGAACTTGAAAGAGGTGGTGATATTATTACATCTTCTTCGGGTGTTTACTTTTCAGTTGATCGAAAGGGCTCCATAGGTTGGATTTATGATCAAATAAAGGACTCTAGTTTTATGTGAGGGAATTTTAGAGGATATTGGGGCAGGTTTTGGCCAAGCCAAATGGATTTGGAGGTGTGATTTTTAGGGAAGGGGAAGTGCCCTTTTATAAGAGGGGCGAGGGTCACTTCAAGAAAAGATTAAAATATTAATTTATTATACAATAATATTTGGTTTATAATAAATAAAGATAAATTTAAATAGAGACTTAGGTGGTTATGGTTCTAAATAATCTCATAAAATAGGTTTATACAAGTTTAGGTTACCATTTTAACCTTATCATTTAGATTTAACTCTTAATTAAATAGTTTAACTTTTACCGTGTCTTCTTGTATTATTACACTATATGGTTAATAAACATAATATAAACTTCCTAGAGAACCTAAAGTTGTTCATTAATGAGATATATAATTTTATTTAATCCCTTTTTCAGATCCTTATATTTTTAGGAATATTATATCAATCAATAATATTGTATTTGTTTTAAAACTTAATTTATGTCAATTTTGACACTATTTGGTATTTTGTATTTTTAAAAGTCATAAAAACATTATCACATCAAAAAAATTATATAATAAACCCTAACATTTCATATTAACCTAGAAAATTATTGTATGGCATAAAAAATTTAAATTCTATATATTTTAATATTAATAAAATAAACGATTTTAATATTTCATTAATAAGGTAATTACTACGTCATCATTGTGTCATAAGTAAATTTAATTATTTAATCTTTAAAAATTATAAATAAAATAAAATCATGTTGGAAATAGTTTTATCTTTCTAATTAATATTTATATTTGAATTTATATTGTTTTTAAACCTTTATTAATAATGGTTTAGTTATTAAACTTCGAATTTAACACTTTTAACTCTTCTTTAAATAAAATAATAATAAATTTCCTAATCTAATACAAGTTGACCAAAGAGAATGACATTTTATTCATAAGGTTTTTTTAGGTCGAATTACAATGATCCAATAGAATTTGGACATGTGTTAGGGTAATTATAATATCATTTTTACCTTTAATTACCCTATTTACTTTTAACTGTGGTAAATAAAAGTCAAAAGTTAGTATCCACCACAAATTATTTTCATATTATTGAATAAAATTTTACTTAATGATATAAACTGTGTCTCTAGGTTTTTTTAAATTCAACTCACTGAAGTGGTAAAATTAATTTTTATGCAAATTTGCAAATGCTCCTAGATGGTGGGTAAAAAGACGTTAAAAAGTTCAATAAAATTTTATACATATAATTTTGTTATAAAATGACTCAAATGAATTAAATTGAACTTATATAGGTATTATATATCTATTTTTTACTTAAAAAAATTTAAATAAAATAAATAATTCTTTAAATAAAAATACAGTTTTAAATAATAACGGAGTGTTTTTCATTATTCATCAGAAATTGAATGTTTTCAGAAAAATACCAAAAATTCACACTAATATAATTTTAGTAATCTGATTTAAAAAATGAAGTATGTTTTACCAAATTGAAAACATTTAAGTTTCATTTATTAATTTAAAATTAATCCTCATTGTCAAAACCGAAAAGTGGGTTTTTGAAAAGTAAAAACTATCAAATGATTGACATGAGTTTATGTCAAATTTAAATGTAAAATGACTTATAATGACCTAAATTGTATTAAATGATAAACATATAATCTAATTATACATAAAAACTTTTCAAATTCATATTTAAACACTATAAATTATTTCTATTAAAAAGATGTTTTCAATTAAAACATAGTATTTTACACTATTCTTCAAAATATAAAAGTTATCAGAAATGTACCAAAAATTATTCCGAACTAAATTTTTGTGCCCCGCTTATAAAGAAAAATTTAATTTCATTAAATTTAATATATAAAAATGTCAAATATAGGTTTTAAATTGGGTTCTCTCTTAAGAGGCGGTAAAATTGTATTTTTCAAAAAATACTTCTTTTATCTGAAAAAATGAATTTTTTCTAATATTATGTATAAGAAATAGATAATATGGATGTTAAAATCATATAGACTATATAATATTCAAAATTCACCTAATAATATTCATAACATCTTTTTGAGTGGCTAGTTTGGTAAGTTGTGGTGCGCTCGAGCTCGGTGTTGCGTGTAGCGCAAGCTATTGTATTGCTTTATTAAGATAACATACTATGAAATCTTGGGGTGTTACATTATTACCTACATCAATAAATTTCAGCCTCATAATTTGAAATTGTTCTTCAAAAATAAATTGTTAAAAATAGAAAAATACCTTTGTGGAAAACCCACATCAGAAATTGGGTTAATAAAATTTAGTTTTAATAAGAGGGAATGGGAAATGAAAAAGTCACCACCAAATTATGATCCTGATTTAGAGAACATTAGTGGAAATTAGAGACATATAATTGATAAAAAAATGTAAATATTTATAGGAAGTGATTGAGGTCATTAATCACAAACTAGTGTAAAATTGAGGGCCTCAAATCCAAAATCTAAAATGATGTAAAATATCATCGATACAACAAAACATAAGGTATTAATATAACACATTTTTGGTTTTAAGAACCCTTCCCTAAAGTTTGAGAATTAATTTATTCATAAAATAAGAGGAAAATATATATACTTGAAAAATATAATTTCATCCTTCATCTAATTCCTACCACAAACTCATATTTCACTCCAAAAGATAATAGAATTCAAAAATATTCTATTTATCCTAATCGTATATGGTTCCAAAAATAATGAATTTATAATTCATTTTTCATACTATTTAAAAAAACAGCATCATACAATCTAGGACATCACCTATGCCATTGGTAGGTGATCAACCCTTGTCTCCATTCAGTTGCGAGTTCAAGTCTCGCGGCCTTGCCGCACGCGACAGGTTATCGCCCGACCTCCGGGTTTTCCTTTTTATGATAATCCAAAAATAATCTCTAGAAATGATTTAACAATAACAATAGTATCCAATGTCAAAATTAATCAATTCCAACCTTTAGAATTATCCAAAATACTTCTGTCCAAAATCATAGCCCATAATTTATAAGGAAGGTAAACATAATGAAGATCCTTTTTACATGTAATAACATGTGAATACATTCATCTTGTATTATTTTAAATCACTATAACACCAGGAATTACCATAAAACCATATTGATTACATTCATTCTCCCTTATTCGTTATAGAATTCTGGATATACTCCTTCTATCCCAAATACTTGTAAACTCCAACAATGATGGAATATACAAATCATTAATCGATTTTAAGGTAGTAATGAATATCCAATTTAATTTTTCAAAATAAATCATATATTATTTCAAAAATAACTACCTCAGTATCAGAACCATATTATCATTTATCATTCTCTCAACCATATATTTTCCAAAAAATTGAACCTACTATTGAGTCACTTTCCTTGGTTCCACATAATCTCATGACCTTAATGACATAATATTGCTGTACAATCCTTTTATACTCTATAAATATTATAACATGTAAATAATTAATACAATACTCAAATGACACAATAATTTAACAACATAAGAACTCTTATTATTCCTCTTAATCTTCAGTAGTATCATAACTTGATTATTATCCAATAGGAGTATTTGAGGTATACTCTGATGATTTGGACATTGATTCACGTAGTATCCCAACTCCTTGTAGATGAAACATTGTACATTTGAAACATTTTTATTACCCTTGAAATCACGTACTTGGTGTCCTTTTTATCCACACTTATAACAAACTCCCATTCCCTTCAAGAATTTTCTAAGGTGATTCTTTCCACTGTTATCACATACAGAAAAAATCATTCTTTATCCTCTTTGCTTTATCCACCTTTATCTTTTCCATACTTTTCTTCTCTTTCATTCATTCTAAACCATTGGACTCAGATAATTATTCACATATCTTATTAACACATGATACTATTTCTTAATATGATGAGAATACATGCTATACTATTTCCTCATTAAATGTTGGCTTAATACCATGAAATAAACGATCCTTCTTGATCTTTCGATCATGAATATTGCTGGAATTCTCATTCCTTCTACTAGGTGGCATTTCTAAACTATAACATACACAATATTAGTTTATGAATCACAATTAAAAATTCCAAACTTTTAAAATACGAAACGTAAATTGAAAAGATTATGCATATAATCTATAATCATAAAATGTTTTCATTGAGGACGTATTTACACCTAAATCCTTCATAATGGCTTGTAATGAAAATGTAAATTATCCAAAGCATATCCCCTGAGAGTTTCATGACCAAGAATGTAGCAAGGCCTATTGTCATATACCGGGATACCCAAGGTAAAGCCTGAAACTCCTTGTCAATGTTTTCACTCCTAGGTCATCTGTTCCGGAGATACCACTACCAACTCATATCCAGACATGGATGCATTGTTTAAAAAATACACAAAATTTCTACATTAACAAAATTTGAGGATTTTATTCTATATTAATCCTCAATGTATATATTAGGGTAATGTCCTCTAATAAAAGTTTATCTAAATATATTTCTGAGGTTGTTGCTAAAATTCCTCTGATACCAACTTTAATTCCTTGACCGCAGTTATTAAGATTCGGTGCATTATTTTAATACATTAGCATGATTATAAGTAATCAAGTCCCGAAGGACCGATCGGTTTAGCAGTCTTGGAAAATAGATAACATACACAAATGTTAAGTTACATTATATAATGAAAAACAACAACAACATTGTCACCATTGACGACATTAAGATCCCTTATACTATCCCTATAGGTTAGTCATAATATACTTCTTTGCATCCTGGGAAAAATGAAATATAGAAAGGGGTGAGATTAGATGCTCAGTAAGGATAACAATATAGTGAAAACTTTCATAAATAAGCATAATAATACAAGGAACTGTATAAAACTAAAACAAAATCCTTTTAAACCTAAACATCAGCATAATATGGAAAAGATAAATAAAATAATTCCATTTACTTATTAACATGGATATTCTACTAGTCAAATAATCCCATTTAATATCAATAGATAATTTCAAAATGATGGAATGCATAATGCCAGACTTCATAACAACATAGTCAAGGCCTTGTTCCAAGAATAAAAATAAGATTTTCTCAAGGCCTTGTGACAAGACACTAGTTTGTCTCATTAGACCTACTGATGAACCGAGGAGCTATAGTGGGATCCACCTGTCACTTACTAAGTCCAATACATTCCTCATATGAAAAGGTTGAAATGAAACATAAACATTCGTATTAAAGAAAGAATACGAAATTTCAACACTTTAACCATAAACCACGAATTTTATAAAAATAAGACATCTAATGTCAAATACTTCACAAAACCTTCAATAAAATATGGAAGATTTTTATCATTATAAAACAACTTCCAACAAGTTTAAAATCATTAAAATTATGTGCACATAGATGAAAATGATTTGTAAATCTCATTGAGAGAAATATCCCTTATTCATGAAAACATTTAAAAGTCATAAAATATAGAAAGGAAGAAATTTAAATACATTTTTGAATCAAAGTGTCCCATACCACTTTAAAACTTTTTAAAGGAATTAACATTTTAAAACATTCTTGTCCATATAAATAAATCCTTAAATCCATTTTGAAAACATGGACATTAATGAAAAATATTTTGAAGAATAATTATTTAAAACAATTAAAATGATGTTTTAGTTAAATATTACCTTAAGAGAATCATTTTGAAAAGAATTTTTTGAATCATGGACATAGATAATAAATATTTTCCCAGAAATTACTTTCACATTAACAATCTCGGATAATAATGAGATTGAAAAATTAACCCTTACCTTGCACTTTCCTTTGTTCGAGGGTATGTTTAACATTCTATAAAATGACCATAAAATGTTATTAAATTATACAGGAACCATATAAATATTTATTATATCATACATGATTAATTTATGAATTTATACTTTCCATTTAATAAATATTTCTATGTTAAATTAATTTTTTTTGGTAACAATCACTTTCTTTATCGTACGTGTTTTAACTTGTTATTCTTGATCATATCATTTAGATCATGATTTAAATACCTCTAGAATATAAACCTTTATTTATATATCATATATATTTAGAATATAAATATTTATAATAGATAGATATATAAAATTTAATGCACCATTTATGGAGACGATAGGCCGTACGTACGCTTAAATGTTGTTTTCGTTTTCATATCGTATTGAACGGAAGTAAGTGAATAAGATATATGGAAGTGCATAAATACAAACACACACACACACACACACAAACATATATATATATATATATATATATCCAGTAGCATTATTATGTCATATATTAAATAATTATTAAAAATATATATTTTTATAATCATCGTTGAATGGTGAACGTGGGAATGAATCTCATCACGTCGTGGAGATGGTAATCCGTACGTACGCACGAGTGACAATATCATTATATTGATGGTGAAATAGTATGTAATGGGATGGTATATAATATATACATAATCATTAATATGTTATAATTGTTATTACATCATTTATACTCATTATTATACCCATCCAAATTATGATGTGTTTGAATAACAAACTACAGCACGACGTTGAGACGGTAAGCCGTACGCACTCACTTATGGTGACTTTGTAATTTATAGGATGGATAGAATAAAATATATGGTTTTACCATATTTATAATAACTTCACAATATTTTTTAGGTACTAAAGTTATTATTTTTTTATGGAAACAACAAATAAAGAGGAAGTGGAAGATGAAAAGAACTTGAAAGAGGGTGGTGGTATTATCACCTCTTCTTCGGGTGTTTCCTTTTGAGTTGATCAAAAGGGCTCATTAGGTTGGCCTTATGATCAAATTAAGGACTCTTGGTTCATATGAGGGATTTTTGGAGGATATTTGGGCAGTGTTTGGACAAGAAAAATGGCTTTGGAGGTGTGATTTTGAGAGATGGGAAAGTGCCCTTTTATAAGAGGGGTGAGCATCACTTTAAGAAAAGATTAAAATATAAATTTATTATACAATCATATTCGGTTTATAATGACTCCTAATGAATTTATTTAGTGAATTAGGTGGTCATGTGTCTAAATCCTCTCAACCAATAGGTTTTAGACAAGTTTAGGTTACCATTTTAACCTTATTTTCTAGATTTAACTCTTAGTTAAATAGTTTGACTTTTACCATGTCTTCTTGTATTCTTACACTATATGGTTAATAAACATACTCTAAACTTACAAGAGAACCTCAATTGGTTCATTAATGACTTATATAATATTATTTAAGCCCTTTGGGAGGACCATACATTTTTAGGAATATTATATCAACCAATAATATAGCATTTGTTTTAAAAATAAATTTATGTCAATTTTGACACTATTTGGTATTTTGTTTGTCTGAAAGTCATAATAACCTTATCACTTCGAAAAAAAATTATCGAATCAAACAAAACATGTCATATTAACCTATAAAATTCGTGGATGGCATCAAAACGTTTTAATTATATTTATTTTAATATTTATAATATAAATTGTTTTAATATTTCATTAAGAAGGTAATTACTGCATCATCATTGTGTCATAAATAAATTCAATTACTTAATCTCTAAAATTATAAATAAAATACCATTATGTATGATTTTTTTATCTTTATAATGAATATTTATAGTCTAATTTACATTGTGTTTAACCCCACATTAAAAATGTCTTAGTTATTAAACTTTGAATTTAACACTTTTAACTATTCTTTAAATAAAATAATAATAAATTTATTAATCTAATACAACTGAACCAAAGAGGGTCATATTTTATTCCTAATGTTATTTTTCTAATTACACTTATACAATAGAATTAGGAAATGTGTTATGGGAATTATAATATCATTTTTACCTTTAATTACCCTATTTACTTTTAAGTGTGGAAAATAAAATACAAAAGTTACAATTCAGAAAAAATTATTTTCATGTTGTTGAATCATATTTTACATACTGATGTCAACAGTGTCTCTTAGATTTTTGAAATTCTACTGACAGAAGTGGTAAAAGTATTTTTTACACAAATTTTCAAATGCTCCTAGAAGGTGGGTAAAAAAAATGTTAAAAAGTTCAATAAAATTTTATACATCTAATTTTATTATAAAATTAATCCACTGAACTACATTGAAATTATATAGGTATTATATATCTATTTTACTAAAAATTAATCTAAATAAAATAATTAATTATTTAAATAAAAAGTTTGTTTTAAATAATAACGTAGTATTTTTCACTATTCATCAAAAATTTAAAGTTTTTAGAAAAATACCAAAAATTTACCCTAATATAATTTTGATATTATGAATTCAAAATTGAAGTCTATTTTACCAAATTGAAAACATATAAGTTTCATTTATTAATTTAAAATTAATTCCCATTCTCTAAACCAAAAAGCGGGTTTTTAAAAAGTAAAAACTATCAAAAGATTGACATGTGTTTACGTCAAATTTAAATGTAAAATTACTTATAATGACCTAAATTGTATTAAATGATAAAAATATAATATAATTGTACTTAAAAACCTTTCAAATTAATAATTTTCCACTATAAATTATTTTGATTAAAAAAGTTGTTTTCAATTAAAACATAGTATTTTTCACCTTCGTCAAAATATAAAAGTTATCAGAAAAGTACCGAAAATTTATCCAAATAATTTTTTTGTCCCGCATATAAAACTGAATTTAATTTCATTAAATTGATTATATAAAAGTGTCAAATATTGGTTTTAAAAATTGTTCTCCATTAAAAGGTGGTAAAATTTCATTTTTTGAAAAATACTTCTTTTATCTAAAAAAATGAATTTGTTCTTATATTATGTATAAGAAACACATAATATGGATGTTAAAATTATATAGAGTATATAAGATTAAAAATATAGTTAATTTGATTCATAACCGCCTTTTGAACGGCTAGTTTGGTAAGTTGTAGTGTGGTCTAACTTGGTGTTTCGTGTAACCCAAGCTATTGAATTACTGTATTGAGATAATATACTATAAAATCTTGGAGTGTTACACAAAAGGTTCGTGTGACTTTTCCATGATATATCTAGATGGATTTATATGAACCAGGTAGCATTTTGAAGGATCTTAATGAGGCATGAGAGTTATATCCTGGTGCTATCGTGTGTCATTGGGTGGCTCACACAAAGTGAGAATGGTCTAGAGAACATGTTTTGATTTAGATCTTCCACCTATAGTCTTTATTTCAGAATTTTCCTTGTGGATGCCTTGGTTTTATTCAATTTAGGTTTACATTGAGTCTCACATGATCTAGTGTGTGTGTGTGTGTGTGTAATATTCATTGCATATCTCACTAGAGACCCTTCATGTGATCAATTAATGATCACTTGAAGTGTCTCAAGCCTGGTGTCTGACTACTCCATCTTCCCACCGGTATATTACTGGATTGAATGTTGGATTGTTGCGTGATTGGTTGCTCCAAGAAATCCTTTCTCGCACTGGCGTGAGACTCTAAGTGTTCTTCTATCCATACTAGAAAGCTTAGTTAGAGAAAATGTCTCTGACCATTTATTAAAAAAAGGAAAAGTACAACGAGTAAGAAACATAGAACATAAAAAAACTACATATCATAAGATCCATACCCGTCCGCATCTCAATAACCGTTTTCTTCATCCGTGGTGGCCGACTCCCATTCCGAGCTATCATACTACTTCAACATCTTAACATACTTCCTTCTACGATTTTTTTTCCAAATATAAGATCTCCTCAGAGGGCTTCACACCTTTCACTTTGCTTATAGAGGACCCATTGGGAATCAACTTCAGCATATTATAATAGTCTTTCCTTTGCCTTCTTTTAGGAGGAGCGGTCATAGCTTCTTTTTTCCCTGACACAATCTTCTGGCCACCCTGAACAATTTCACTATAAGAGGTCTTCACCCTGCCACCAACATTCTCCTTTTCACTATCTGAGATATCCCCCCAATTTCCTGGGATATGCACCTCCTGATAACCATCATGCACCCCCTGTTCTTGCTCAACGTGACTATTAGCATCAACCGTTACTAAACAGTGTGAGTGCTCCATATGCTCCTTATAACCATTCCTCCCATGCTTTAATTTTTGAAAACAGTTGCCAGCAGCCTTCTCTTGCAACTAGCCATTCCTACTATCACCTAGAGTACACTTCTTCCCCAAAATAGGAAGCCTACTATCATCCAGTTCATCAGTAGCTTCAATAGACATCCATCTAGGAGACGAGGCAGCTTGAGAAGTCAGCAACATAGCCCGATCCTGGACCGGTTCCACTTCATCATTAGCCAGACCCGTAAAACTGTTCCCCAGTTCAATCCCTGTCTGCTTCACAAGATGTGTCAGAAACCCATTTGAAACATGCACCCACCCACCATTTTCATCCAGCGAATCACCTCCTTGCATACCCTTAAAGGGGTTTTCCCTCACTGTATCATTATTCTCAGCAAACTCAACTTCTTGGTTAACCATATTAGCCATTTCTCCTGTGTCTAGAAAAGAAATGGTTGCATAATTGGTCCCATGCACACCTATGACACTAACAGAACCTAAGACCTGCTTCCCTTTCCATGCTTCCCCAACCTATCCATCCGAATCCACCTTCATATCCCAAATTTCATCCTCCTTTTGGGGGCCTTCCACCATATGAGAGCCCTCAATCACCAGAGGATTATCATGCAAATCCACTACTGCCTCATGATAATCCTCAGAACCGTTGTAATTTCCATTATCACTTCCCCTCAATCCCTATCTCACACCAGGAGGAGAGATAGCCCTCAAATCCCACTTCAGCTTGGCAAAAACATCACTGGCCTTCGGCTCATGAGGTAACCCCAAAGGCTTTTTTTGCACTGGTCCCTCAAGGGAGTCCATCCCAAACAGCTTCAGATGATCCATAACAGCACCATCAATAAGGCCAAATTTATCAAACTACAGCTCCGTCACCTTCCTATTCTGATCCCCACAACAGCAGATCGACGCTAAATATCCAAGTTGATTACAAGACATACAAAAACCCATCCATGATTTAAACTTAACCACCTGCCTCCACCGACATTCTTGTCCATCGTTAATCCACACCAAATCCACCGGTGGCTTGGATACATCCACCTCCACATAGATATGAGGGAAAATAGGATAACACAATGCTTCAGTTTTGGAATCAGAACACAAATATCAACCAACCATATTCCCGAGCATGCATAAAATTGATGGGTTTTGGAAGGGGAGCTGGATAGCAGGAAAACTTAGAGAAACCACCATGGTCGGATTATCCCTCTGCATATGGAAATCTAAGTTCCATATAAGAAGAAAGAAGAATAATCCAGCGCATCGTCGAGGAGATGCAGACCAAGCAGTGATGAGGTCTTCCATCGATCCAAACCGTATCATAATATGCCTTCGAACATGAATCCCGACAATCGCACGATCGTGAAAACCCCAAGTATCAAAGACAAAATGGTTAACCACATAAATAGAAGGGCGTCAATGATGAAAATGAGCAACCAGAGTCAG
This sequence comes from Viscum album, assembly GCA_963277665.1. Lineage (NCBI taxonomy): Eukaryota > Viridiplantae > Streptophyta > Magnoliopsida > Santalales > Viscaceae > Viscum > Viscum album. The sequence continues at coordinate 1,496,042,239 of OY728159.1, forward strand.
ATTGAAGAGGACAGTGGAACTGTTGAACTCTGATGGAAATAAATCAAGTTGAGGTGAACCACGATACAAATTTGGAACATTAGGGCAAAGTGAGATTCGAGGGAAAAGAGGATGAAATTTAAGATTGTAGAAGCAGAGGAAGGGAGGGAGGCACTTCTGTGGATAAGAAAAAGAGCAAGGAGATCCCCCCTCTGATGGGGAGGGGGGATCCACGGCCTCCATCATCAGAACCTAGGTCACAATGAACTCTAACATCAAAAAATAAACCCTTCTTTAGTGTTGGTGTGGGGGAATTTATTGGCCTCTCCACCTTGATTTTTCACTAATTCATGCAGTGTATCAAGAAAAAATCCATGTTGGAGTCTATTCAGGGTCTTGTCCCTACATCTCTTCACGAGTCTTTTTCATTAGTCATTCCATGTGTGTTTCCAAGTTTTCAGTGATTGCGGGTCTCTTCCATCAATGCCTCTTTTATTGGATTATTTCCGATTGATTAATAATTTCTTGATAATGCGAGTATGTTAAATAAATTTAATGCTTCTATACGGACATGTCCAAGGACCTTCATGAGAGCAACATGCCTTGCGAAGAATACATTGTAAGGAAAGGGTGGCTTGTCTAGGAATCTTCACGAGATCTAGTTGGCTTGTTAGGAGGTCTCCTGACACCACGATTTGGACATCCTGGCACGTTTCATGTATTTCAGTAACAGCGAGAGCTATCTCCCCTTCCTTGTTTACCCCTTTGTTTTATTTTACTATGTTTAGGGATTATGCGAGTTTACACAAGTACTGTCAAGGACATTTACATGATTTTTTGATGATGCCTCATGTGACCAATATGAGTCATTGGGGGGGGGGGGGGGTGCACGAGCATGTCATGGAAAAATCTATCCATTTTCCTTAGGGTGCCAAAAGGGAAGTGATGAGTTCCCTGTATATACCTGAGGAGTCCCATGCAGTGAGGTTGAAAAGCCAAAGGGCTTTTGAAAGATGAGGGGGACATGTTGTCGAGGTCTTTCAATGTCTTATTGGTCACCAGGGGGAATGTCACATGTATTTTAGTAACCCAGAGTACCTCTCACCTCCTCCCATTTATCTCCTTTTTTATTATACAATGGTTTGGGGGTCTTGTGAGTTTTATTAGATATCATTAGGGGATTTTATTATTCCTAATGATGATATGGAACATGAGCTTTTTGAACACTGGGGTTTTGTCTATTTGGATATTATTCCACCTAGTTTCAATGGATTTTTGCAGCCTTCACACATGGTTTTTCTATGACTGCATCGGATGATCAATAGAGGATATTTGGATGGTGCACACACCTTATCTTGGTCAATCATACTATTTTCCTATGGCGTATCGCATGATCATTTTTCAATATTGTGATGAAATGAAGATGTTGTTAGGGATAGTTTAACTACTTGAATTTGATGCCCCACATGTTCATTTGAGTATCTCATACCGACATGCAGAAATTATCTAGGATAATCACTTTTTTCTCCATGATATTTCATGTGTTCATGGCCAATTGAGGGTGTTTGTATGCCAAGCAGGTATAAAAAATTTTCAAATAACCCAAGACACATGAATTTCTTTTGTGACCGAATGTTTTTAGGAGGTCACCACATGAGGTTCAAATCCTCATGTGATCCTGTAAAGGGGCTCGATTGATAATGACTCACACAGACTCCACTTCTCGTTCCTATGATGCACACACATGAAATATTTATTTTCTTCACATGGTGATATCGTCCACAACATGGAGCCCCTAACGCACACATGAATATTTCATGTGTGTGTAATGTAATTCCATTTGTTCAACATAGTCCATCAAACCATGAATGTTATTTCATGTTTGTTATTTTCTGAAAATAAAATAAATTCTTTGAGAGTTGATAATAGACAAACTCCTAGTAGATTTCCACAAATATTCACATAATCAGATATGTGATTATTTATTTTTCTTTAGGGAAGACATGGGACCATGAGGTCTTCTTGGTTAAATTATTTCTGGACATAGTATAGACACAAGGTTCATTCCCTCTTCACATGTTAGGGTATGCAGTGCCACATCATTTTTCAAGACAGTTTATGTAATGCGTTATCTATTCACTTGAGGGATCAAACATTTCCCATATCCTTTCCCATGTTGGGTTACATTAAGGTAGATTGTGTGATATCAACTCTTTACAAGAATTATTATTCGATGGATTTTTCTCATATTATCCTTCATGTATCCCTTATGCTGTCTTTCCATACTATGGATTGTGAGGAAAGTGATAGATCTTACTTTATTTGTAGCAGTTACCTCCTCTAATTCGTGACATCAATGTATTTATAGATGAAGAATCACACTATATCTGCACATATGAGAAATGTGGTGCATCTGGAAAACACGCACTGCTCTTCATTACAGCGACGTACCCAGTCTCATAATTGAAAATAGTTTTGTATCAAGGGATATTTACCAAAGGATTTGAATCTTGGTATTCTTTATGCGATACACATTTTTATTTGTGCAATCGTGTAACCTCATAGAGGATTTTCATAGTCAAATGATCTACATATAGAGTTGTGTTATGGACTATCCTTGCATACATCTTATATCCGAATCCTAATATTTTGATAGTTTCTCTGGATTATACATAGTATAAATATGTGGTGGTGATTTCTCAAAATTCCTTAAATGAATGCCCTATTTTCATTAATGAATACATATTTTAATCACTGTATTAATCACATGATCTTTTTTTATGGAGACTAACTAATATATTTAGATTCAAACTTGGATAGGCCACCCAAACTGGTCACTAGGAATTGAATACGCTATAACCAGATCCCATCTATGAACCACATTTATTGTATCAAGTGTCTACCTAGAGGTTGAGATACTCCATGGTTGTTCTTCTAGCTAATGATAGTGAAGTAGAAGAAAATCCTAGCAGTGGAAGGATGATGTAATATCCTTATCATTCAAATCGGATACTCTCAACATGAATCCAATATCCAAATTCATGTAAACATCACAGTAGTCTTTACATAGAATCATCATCTTCACTATGTGATCTATTTTCAGGCATACTATTTCTCAGCTTCATGTGATGTATAAATCACATGGAATTGAGAATTCATGTATTCCCACCTCATTGAATCATTTTATCCATAAAAAAAGCTTGAATAATCTTTTACGACATCAAGAGATTCATGTATACGTTGGAAATAATCTATGGGCATATCTCTTTCTTCATGTGATGTAGTCACTAGAAGAGTGGGATATCTATGATAAGCATTTCAAATTATAGATGTCAAACACTATTCCTTATCTAGAATCCATCTTCATGGCCTAATTTTTCTACACAAAGTGTTCTATTAATCTAAAAATCTATATATTCTCATGCTTGTGTGATCCATATTGTGGTCTATGTGTATGAGTTCATTTAAAATATATCACTCCACACCAGATACTCTTCGGTATCTCCTTCTCTCCACATGATAAAATATCTAGCATAAGGTGTTGTTATCAAGGGGAGTTATACCCAATAAGGTAAATACTCTGGTTTCTTTGTCAGTTGATGAAGGTAAAGCAGAGGTGGACAATAATTGTAAATGTCATCAATACCACCTCTCACAGAAGTTCATTTTTCTTCCAAAGGTATTGATTTATCTCCCATGGAATAAATCTGTCATCTGATCACTAGGATGAAGATGACCCGAAACCTCATTTATTAATCATGTGATATGCTCAACATGTGTCCATACATAGAAAAGAGTGTGTTGTGAAAATATAAGCATAAAAAAAAATCCCCCAATTATAATTAGATTTGTTCGAAACAAAAAGAATATGATTCTGAGGTAAATATAAGACACTTTTACACATATCTAATTGATGATGGATTCCTCCATCTGTATTTAATTAGTGAATGGATATACTAAAGTTTGTATGTTGTTGTCCAGTCTCCTTTTGTTTACGATGTGTTTCATATTTCTTTGTTAAAAAATTATGAGAATCTCCAATGCTACCCATCCTTTCCATTAAGTCAATCAAATATGAATGTTTAGATTTGGAGATTTTTTTGAGGGAATACTCAAGAATTCCCACTTAACATGGAATCCATTTCTGATGAATCTATTCTAGTTGACTTGTAAAAAATATTCCCCAGAGGGAGATTACGCTATTATTTTCCAAAGCATATAATATTGGTGACCATATCTAAACATTTTTATGGCCATATGGTGATCCTTACAAGATATTGTAGACAATATTGCTATTGTGCTTTAGTTTAGGTACTTTTAGATCGGGCCTAGTATTACAATAGTTTAAGAACTTTTATCATAGTACAAATGTTGTTTTATTTTAAGGTTTTTTTATCCCGGACCCAATATATCTTTAATTTAAGGACTTTTAGCTCATAAATACTACCTATTTTATTTTATCGTCTTTTAGATTGAACTTGTATCGCTTTAGTTTAGGGTATTTCAACTCAGACCTTCTATCACTTTAGTTTACAGTCTTTTAGCTCAGACCTTCTATTACTGCAGTTTATGGTCTTTTGTCTTGGACATGATATTTATTTAGTTTATGGTCTTTTATCTTGATCCTAATGTTTATTTTATTTAAGGTATTTTATCTCAGTCCAAATGTTACTTTAGTTTAATGTTTCTTTGCTCAGAACTTATATCTCTTTAGTTTAGTTTCTTTTAGCTCATACCTTCTACATGATCATGGGATATGGTGTAGACATTCCAGGAATGACTTAAAATAGTATAATGTGATGGGTTCTACAACAGTGTTGTTAAGGGTTGTGAGGATTGGAATTCCATTTTTCTAGAGTGATGCATTTGGTTGGCGACCACATGCACATATGTAGGATCCATAAGCCTGCATTCATAGTCAAGAAAAGGTTTCTGGAAGAAAAGTATCTTTTCCAGGGGCTATGAAAGATTTATGGAGGGGAAATTGATAGAGGGATAAATATTAGGGAAGCTAGGTCTGAATGGATAGTTATAGTGTGGGTGATGTAAATTCTAAACTGAAAGTTTGAGTCCATGAATATGAGATAGTGCAGAAATGCTGGGTATGTCCCATAAAATTCAGAAATTCTAGGTTCCGTTGTAGTGGTTCTAAGGCTCACAAGGAATGAGTATCCTTTCTGGTAAGGATAAGAAGACTTTATTTGATAGGATAAAGAACTTAGGCATCGATATCATTCCCAGAGAAATTTTATCTTGAATCATATATGAAGTCCATGAAAGGTTTGCGAAGGCTTAAGCATCTTGATGATGCAATTGGGTGTATAAAGAAGGCTATCCAAGAATTTTCCAAGAACCCTAAGGAAATTAACTCTTAAATCATGAAGATCTAGAACTATGCAATGTGGTTTAGAATCATGTGGTGTGGACTACCGAAGGATAGCGAATGAAGTGTTGCATTCAATCTATAAGAATGGTTATAAAAAACGGTGACATACCTTCAAGGATATTGAATCTATTTGGATAGTTTGGTGTAGGGATTATAAATCATGACCCAAAGTGATTAATCTAGGAGGGAGATATGGGACATGTACACATTGAGTAATTCAGACAAACTAAGGTGTTGAGTACTGTTGTGATGATTTCAAGGCACACAAGTATATAAATGTCCTTTTTTAGAGTGACACATTATCTGGATATCCTTTACAAGGGCCATGGTAGGCTATGATGATCTAAGACACCCTAAATCATGAACTGAGATATGTGGAGTGTGTAAAATCCAAGGAGGGGCTGAGTACCCTAAACATTGTTTCACCGCATAATGAATATATTCTCGTGGCTCAAATATGTGAAAAATCATTACTCTAATTTTTACCTAGACTAGGGTGCCAACAATCATAGATTGGATTTTACTATTTATACAAGGTACACCCTATGATATTTATAACTTATATGTATATACCCAAATTTTTTTCTAAAGTCTAATAATATAGAGTTTAGATGGGAGAGACTCAACTTTTTCCCAAGTTTCCCTTTGCAAATTTTTAACCTGGCAAGTTTTGTCTCTCTTTCGTTAGCAGTTTATTATACTATGATTTAGACTATTAAATAATAGAGTATAAAGTTCATACATATTTCAAAAATGTGTGAAACATTTAAGGTTGTAACACTTATGGAACCAACAATGGAGATGTTACCCATGTTCTGAATTAGGATTCCCAAGGTCAAAAGTACTAAAATATCATTTTCAGCAAGAGGAGAGAGTGTTGAAAATCATGGATCAAGACTCTATGGTCCTGAGTAATGATATGGAAAAATAATTCTTGGGATAACATTAAAAAATGTGTTGTTAGGTTCCTTTTTGGTGATTCTAGGTTCATGAGAATCAGAAATCCCTTTATACTAGGCGCAGATGTCTCTGATTGATGGGTCTCAACACTTCTCCATCCGTAGCATGGTCAAATAAAGAGATCACATTTAATATTCAAGGGAAATGAAAGGTTGGTTCCGACCTAAGATAGGAAGTGTGGCATATGGATTGAGGTTCTTAAAAAGATGATGGAAGCACCTCATTCTCGGGTTGGACAAGGCAAGTCTCTTGTAGTCCTTTGATAAGAAAGGATGATTAGGGACAGTTTTCCCAATTTAATGTCATGTAGTGGGGTTGAAATTTACTCAATGTAGCTTAAAATCATGGGGTAAGTATGTAATTCCATGTAGTTTAACGTCATGTGGTAAGGATGTACTTCAATGCAGTTTAACATCGTGCGGTAAGGACATACTTCCATACAATTTAATTTCATGCGGTAAGGACATCAGAACTGACATTAAAGTGTAGAAATGATGTGTATGAGACCAAAGATTGATATTTAGATATAACAATGTATATAATGAGGATGATAATAATTCCACACATAGTATTAATTGATGTCTCAAGCACAGGTATGGGTTATGCACAAGGATGTAGATTTATATTTATTGTTTGTTGTGATTGGGATAAGAGTTTGAAATTCAGAAATAACTATGTATCCTTTGAGGGAAATAATAAAGACACACATAGTTATTGAATTTTGAATAATCTACATAAGTATGACCCATATTTTTATATGGACCTTATTTTTTCTGACCATTGTATTTGGGTCTAGGATTGGAGATCTAGGCATTACTACGTATCCTATGTTGATAGGAATCAAATTACACATAGTTGTTAATGTTCCATGAAGTTTAAAATCATACGGTAAGGGAAAAGGTGAAACAACATGAATTTATGGGAATATTATGGTTGAGAACAAGTTAGGAAGTCTAGGAATCACTACATATCTTGTGAGAATGAGAATCAAACCACATATAATTTTGATGAACCATGTAGTTTAAGGTCATGTGGCATGGACATTGACCATGCTATTTAACATCAAGTAGTGAGGACTCATGGTATGCCTTTTATAGTCTTTCATTCAGGTCTTTAATGGACATGCTATGTATCTTTAGGTATTTATTGAGAAGGTAAGCTCTACCACAATTCCTAAGCTCACATGAACTATTCTAGGTGTGAGAAACATGGAATAGAGATGATTTCCCTACAATGTAGAGGTAGTTGAGGGTACAAGAAGTGAATTTTATTTCATATAGTGGATAGGAAAAGATATAGGATTTAGGACTCCCTATGCATCTCATTGGAAATGATAATCTATCCATACATAGTTCTAAAAGAACCATAGAGTTTAATTTCAGGCAGTAAAGACATATGTGACTTGATGTAAATATAGATGGATATCACAGATCGGTGCATTTTTTATGTCATGAGGAATAGACATTAGTCATGAAATTTAACATCTTGTGTTAAGGATGAATTTTGTAAGTTTTAACATCATGTGTTTATGATGAATGCCATATAGTTTAACATTGTGTGGATAGGATGAGTTCCATATAGTTTAACATAATGTGGTTAGGAGGAGTTCCATACAATTTTTCATCATGATGTTAGGATGAGTTCCATATAGTTTGATGTCGTATGATTAGGATGAGTTCTGTATAGTTTAAGATCATGTGGTTAGGAGAAAACACAGTAGTTACACTAATGTGGATTCCCTTATGTTGATAGCTATAAAATGTATTTTTTGGGAAATCCAACATTGGTGGGAGGTGTGACACACTCTCTATATATTGTGTCCAATGAGTATAACTCGTTATAGAAGAGCTTATGTATAATGTAAGGCCCCTCCCATTTTGGTTCAATATTTGGGGTATTATTTCTAAGTTTCATTAGGGTTCTGTGGACCAACAATAGTTCCCCATAGAGGAATTATTGGAGGAAAACCCTTTTATTGAAGGCTCATGCAATCCAATTTTTGAGGAACTCAAGGTTGTGAAATGCGAACAACCTATTCTCATAATGGTATTCCAATTAATCTAGTCTCTTTTTCGATTTCTCATATTCTAAGAGTTTCCCATAGATGGATACTTAGAGCGAGGGCAACTAGACTTCCATGGTTAACACTACCCCATTATCGTACACCTACGAGTATGGAGTTGCTAGTGTATAAGTATGTGTGGTGATATACCCATAAAGCATGGAAGAGTTTGTTTGGATAAGACTTCTTATCCCTGTTCAACATCTTCTAGTGTATCTTTAATAAAGTCTCATTTAAGGCATCTATATGTACATTTTCTATGTTATGATAGCGAGATGAGTGATTGGATGCGATAATGTACTCCTGGTACAATTTCATCAATTTAAAAGAATATAAATCAGTTCGGGTTTCTATTAATATTGTGTGAGGGACCCCAAACCTGGTGATAATATGGGACTTTATGAAGTTGATGATATTAATTATCCTAAATTCCTTGTGGGGTATCACCTCAGCCCATTTGGAAAAGAGATTTGTAGTTTTAAAGACGTACTTGAACAACATATCTGTGGCCGGGGGATATCACCGCACAAAATCCATACCCCTAAAAAAAAATGACCAGGAATATTTAGCTGTATGTGGTACTTCTAGAGGTTGATGGATAAAGTTTGCAAGGATTTGTCATGCATGACATTTCTTGGTGAATTCCACACACTCATATACCATGGTTTGATGGTAATTTTCTAACTTTATGATTCGGTGGGAGAGAAATATACTAGATTAATTGACATTGTGATTGCATAAATTTCTCCATCTTCTATGAATCTGAGGCAGATCCCATCGAGTCCACACTTATAGAGGGTATTCTTCTCAATCGGTCCATCCTATAGGGTAAATTTTGTTGCACAGTGTCGAATCTATTCCCCTACGTCTCTATATGTTTGGAGAGTTGCATTTTTTAGATACCCAATTATGGGTTCCATCCATCCAGGGTTGATTATTGGTTCATCATGCTCTGGTGAAGTATTGAACTGATTAATATCATCTATAACATAGATGACAATTCTCAAGAAAATTCTTTAATGTGTAATATAGAAGATTGATATTTCTTTATATGGGTCAGCTAAGATGGTGGCTGCATTGGCTAATGAGTCAAGACAAGAATTCTATGATTGGGGAACATGATCCAATGTGGAATAAAAAGGGAATTCTTCCAATAGTTCCCTGATGAATCTCATGATAGGGGCCAATTCCACCTTTTTGATGGTGTATTCTACATTGACTTGATTAATTAGTAACTCAAAATCCCCTTTTATTTTCAGGTAGGCTATTTTCAGATGTATGTCTAATTCCAAGCCATCAATGGGGACTTGGTATTCTACCTCACTTTTTTTTTACAACCATCTAATAGTGAGAAAGATTAGGGAAAAAACTCTTTGTTAGGAGAGACAAATGCATTCCCCAAGACAACCTGATTGAGCTTCGAGTTTTCCATGCCTGTTCTGATATGACTTCATGAGGAACCATCAAAATAGATCTCCCATGTCTGAGGAGTGACATGGGAAATAGAAGACCTGTTCATCTAAAATATTGTTGTCTTATAGCTTATTTTCTAGGATAGGATGTGTTGTAAGAAGATCAGACTAGGCTTTCCCTTTAACAAACTTCTATGAAACAAAATGAATTTCATATTTCTAAGGAATAACCACCAATTAGCCCAAGCGACTTTTTTGCATTAGATGACCAAGGATGAACTTGAGCAGATCGATACAAGAGGCCAATTGGACTGCGTGGTGCTACAAGTAATGCCTTTTTAATTTGCACAACGAAGATGAGATCGTGGAAGTTCTTCTCGTCATCAGAGTATCAGGTCTCATTACCTATCATAGTTTGAATGAGGTAATATAGACTATTATTACCCCTCACATCATTATTTTGTGCGAGGAAGGTGGCCAATGACATTCCATGGAAGCCACATAAAAGATGACTAGCCTACCTTCCACCAGAGGCATTAGGAACAGTGGGAACAATAGGTAATTCTTGATTATTTTAAATGATTTTTGGAAATCATCATCCTACTGGTATGTAATTCCCTTATCCATTAGCCTAGTTAAAGGGATAGAATCATCTTCCAGGTTCACAATGAACCTTTAGATGTAAGTGGGGTGACCTTAGAGTCCCTCAAATTATTTAATATTTCTAGATGAATCCATTTCCAAGATAACACTAGTCTTCTCCTGGTCGACGTCAATTTCATGGTAGAATACCACAAATCCATGTAATTTCCCTGAAGTTACCATGAAATCTCATTTCATTAGATTCATCTTCAAACTGTGTTCTTGCAGTTTGTCAAAAATTGTTTTAAGGTCCATGAAGTGATCACATTGCCACCGAGATTTAAACAACAAGTTTTCGACATAAAATTTAGAGGCATTTAATAGGAATGAATTAATGATATGCTTCATGACGCATTGATTTGTGGTGCCATAAGTTTTTAAACAAAAGGGATTGACCTGATAGTAAGAGATCTGATGAGGCCCTCTGAGGGAAGTGGCTTCTCCATTGTTGGGGTACATATTTATCTAAATGTATACCAAGTACCATTCATGAACGAAAGGATTTGGAAACTAGCTGTGGCATCGATCAAGAGTTTTTTGATCGGAAATGGGAAATCATCCTTTGGGAAATGTAGATTAAATTCCCTAAAATCAATGAATACCCCAATATTCCAATTATTTTTCTTGACAGGGACAATGTTAGAAATCCATATTAGCTATTTAACTTATCATACGATGTTGTATTTTATCAACGTATCGACCACTTCTTCTATATTGGTGGCATGAGAGGGGTGTGTACTCGTGTATGCCTTCTTAAATCCTCGATGCTCATTAGGTAACCTGAGGTGGTTCGTAGCTATATACTTGTTCAGTACAGTAATTTTAATGTAGTTCAATGTGAACACATATCAGTGTTTCTTTAGAAATGTGACTTACATATCTTTCTCTTTTAGGGAAATGACACCACTAATCGGTGTAGGTCATGGGTACTTCTATGTTCCCAGTTTTATCTTCCCATGTTCATTGATATTGGAAGAGACTCCTTCCTTGACTGTTGGAGGGTAGTTCCTAAGTTCAGACTCATATTATTCCATCTGAGAGTCTATGGAGTCATTTTCAAACAAATAAAACAATATAGGCCCCTCTATCATTATCTTGGTGAGAGAATCCATGAGAAGAGACATTGTCTCCCTTGTTTAATGATTAATTATCAAAATATGTCAAGGATGATAGTCTTCAATGATATCTATGGGGAAGGGAAGGGATTGAACCTGTGGGATTATATCTATGACCTCTACTAGGTTTATGGTAAGTACATTGTTGTCATTGAGCATACCCCATGGATTCCCAGGGGCGGTCACCAAGCCATTGGGAGCGGAAACCTGTACATCAACATCTGCCATTGGTCATTTTCTTCACTTTTTATAGAAATATGATTCACTATATGTGGCCCCACAAGTCTCGAAGTTAGAACTATCTCTATATAGTATGCTGACTTTTCCATTAATGGGATACTTCAATAACTGATGTAATGTGGAAGGTATCCTCAGGTGTTATGGATTTAGGGCCTTTTAAGGAGGATGTTATACATAGTATCTTACTGGATTACCCTAAACTCAGTGTTTGATGTAAAATTCCCAATCATAGCTTTGAGATTGATCTTATTGAGAGATTTTTCTCACACTTATCATACCCATGTGTGGTTAGCTTAGTCGGAGAAAAATTTCCTTCCCCATATCCCAAACACCGTTGGGTTAGGATTTGGATAATATTGATCGCTGAACCATTAATAAATAGAGTGCTTTGTAATTTGAATTTATTGAGGCTTCTGGAGACATAAAAGGGCATGATGTGTCCTTGAAGGCACTCTTCCTTGTCTGGATCTATGAATTATATGGCTATGTGAAATTATGATTCCATGGTATCCACTCGATAAACCTCGACTGCATCAACTTGTATATCAAACTCTCATGGGATCTAGAGGGCTTCAAAAAGTGCCTATTTGAGTTCTTTTGAAATATGGAGTTCTCAAGGACTGGGAGCTTGTGTAGGACTATCTCTTTCTATTTTAGTACATCATAATTTTGTGACATAGGTCTTCGATTCTCGATATGGGGTTGCTCTTGGATGTGCATATGAGAAGCTGAGAAATTTGGGGTGGACGAGCCCGGTTCTTGTGTAGGGGTTGTGGGAGAATATGATATAATAGGAATAGGTCCTCCTACCCTTTCTCTTTTTCTGGGATGATCTGATGATTGAACCCCCACTAAGCTATCATGAAAGACAATCTAGTGCGAGCAGCTACTGGAGGGTTCAAAGATATCTCTCTACTCTTTCTGGGCTTGATGGAGCATTTTTTCCTGAGTCTCAGCAACATATGAATTTTCGACGGGGTAATGGAAAATATATTGGGTCTAAACATGATTATCTTCTTCTTTATACCATCTATTCCTTCCCATGCGACCTTTTATTCCCCATTTATGTGCAAGAATATCATGATCTGGTTCAAACTCATCATCGTAGAAGGGGTTTGGAAAGTGTATCATGTTGATTGAACCAAATATGAGTTTTCGTTCTAATGAGGGTTCCTTTTATTAGTTTACTTCTCATATTTCTGATACTATAGGGAATAATTCAGTGAAAGATAATTCTCTCTTTAAATAAGAATTGGACTATACATCCCCTATTGCTTCCTACTTCTAGTGGTCACAACCACCTTTGGGATGAACATTTGGTGTCTATATTGAGTGGTAGAGGTATTGTGGGGTTGTTCAATTGTGGTCTCAGAGTGTAATAGTCACGATCAACTCTCTTTCGCATCATCCAGTTGTTAAATTTTCACGCAAGTCTAGCCGTGACTTTTTTCCAACCACCCTCTTCTTCTAGTTGGATCACGGTTATGCAAGCCACTATATCTAAGGATTAATTTAACACCACCTTTTGGTAATGAATCATTACTTAAAGGAAGTCTTTGAATATGAAGCAGTTATGGGTATTATGACTCATCCTTCTATGTAAATGGATGTAATTGGGACGACATGTGATGTTGAACTCATCAGGCTTCTTGGGTTGTGAGAGTGTGACCAAGTTATTATCCATGGGTTCCAAGAAAAAAAAACAGAGTTTTTTTCATTCTTGATATAGTAAATCTTATTCATTTGTTCTTCAAATCCTAGATGATCATGATTTCTCTATTCTTCTGTACGAGTTTTATTTTGTGGTTTTCGCCACATAATAAGAGGTGCTGGGTGGTTTGGGTCCTGCCTGTGTATTTGGACAGGCTCCACATTCATCTTGAGAGTGAAAAATGTAGCTTATACTATGGTTGGTCTTTATCCTTATGCTGAAAGCATGGGTCTGGTATTGTATCGGGTCCACTGGATGATTTCTTCAAGATATTGGGACATTTTATAAAACACATTGAATTCCAATTGTATATTTCTTTGTGATTATGGGAATCTTCAACCCATCCTTGATAATTTTAGCATAGAGTTCCAACAATTTCTTTTATGAGGGATAGATGTGGAGTGAGTAGGTTAAACCCTTCCACCTTTATATGAAGTCATACAACCAATCATTTTCATTTTTTTGTAGTTTTTTAGGTCGATGATCGTTGCGTTTCTTAGTGTATAACTGAATTGATAAATTAATTTCCAATGAAGGGCTTCCCATCTTTATATAGATCCTGATGGAAGACTAATATACCAAACAATGACTTGCCCTATTAATGTCTATACAAATTACCTCACATTGTTTGCCTCCTATTGATCTTGAGGGACTATCATCGACCCTCATAGGGATATGAAGTGTGTGAGATTTTGTTCGGGGTTTCCCATGCCCTCAAATGTAGAGAAGGTAGGATTTCCAAAATTGGGAAGAGTCAAAGTGTTGTCCACAAAATTAGGACATGGATTCCTGTTAGGCTGTACATGTGCATTTTCCCTTTCCTTGGATTCAATTCATATATCTAGGGACTCTATGACATTAATGAGCTCTTGGGGCACCATTTCGTGAGTCATCTACCATCTATAGGGATCTGGTGGGGGTTGACAAGGCATCCCCACTTTTATCTCCTACCGATTTTTAATTCTTCCAAATATTAAACTGTTATCTTAGCGATGGAGAGGCTATTTTTGTAATGGAGGGAATCCATGATCATTTTCTACTTCCCCATTTATGGGGACTGGTTTTCCAAATCCAAAGCCAAATTGATTCACTGAAAGTGATCTTATTGGTAGATCGGCCATTGGGGGAAGAGTATTTCTGTCGACCTAAAGATGATACCTGGTGGGAATATTTTATCTGATTAGGTCTTCATTGAGTTGTCAGAGAGTTTTTATTTCTCTATCATATTTTGAAAACCATTCTTCTAGGGAAGGAAACTAGTTTCTTCCTGGAGGTGATCGGGATATGGTTGTACCCTTCCCCTTGGAAATAATCTGTCATGGAGGTGGAAACTTGATATTCAGAGGTTCCTTATTTGAGAGTCGTCTTTGGTTCCTGGTGCATGAAAACTCATTTGATGCATCCAAGTCACCCACCTCCCAAGGCATTTTTTCCATGTCACGACCTTATACACTTGGGTCTTGATCAATATCTACCATGTTAATAGTGATAATGTTTATAGAATAATATAGGGTAATGATGGTTGTTCCATTACTCTTGACGCTATAGGTTTATTCTACACTGTCTTCTCTAGGGTCTTTATTTGAACCTTTGGCCATGTTAGGTCAATTTTGCTTGCTGCCTCGGTGGGGTCTGATTGTCTTCGATGTATTTTCCTCCAATTTTGTTCTATGAACAATGAATTCGAGGGAGTTTCCATTCATGGTTTTAAAATATGCGCCAACCAATAGGGTTTGTCTTATGATGGTTAGAGTTGGTGGAATTCTAACTATTGATTTATTCATCCCAACCTAGAGAAGATGGATTCCCTCTCTAGTAGTGCTGATGATTAAAATGCCCCCAGACCTATGGGGTGGGGTCATTTGGGGCCGTAATTGGCATAGATTTGTCTATTTGTCAAGGATCCATGACTTCCAAATGGGGAATTGATGATTCATGGTATGGACATGAAGATATAAATCCCCCCCCCAGACTAGTGGGGTGGGGGTGATCTAGATTACACACTGATGTCTCCAGGGTCCTCTTAGGGTATGATGAACATATCTATGGTGATTGAGATATTAATTCCCCTACCCCAGTGGGTTGGTGTTCACCTACGGCTATCAAGTGTATTTCCAAAATCCTTTTAGGAATTGACAATCTAAGGGGTGGAGGTGGTGGTAGATATTCTCCAAGACCATGGGGATAAGTCCACTCCCGACATCTATCATGGAAGTTTCTACTGGGATCTGCATAATGTGGCATAGATGTGCTCTTTTCAGAGTTTGGTGTGATGGAAACCCAAGGTGAGAACCATTATTTATGTTATGTTGTTTGGGTGATCACAAATTTGGTCTCCCTATTTGGAATGTCCTCCTATTTCCTTGTGAGGACCAGTTTAAAATCATGTTGGCTATCCTCTCTCCCAGTCCGTGGTGTCGAGGAACCATTGAAGAAGGGGAATTATGTTGAAGTGACTAACTGACCTGAGAGTTACCTGGTACCCTGATTTCTCTAGAGGATATAACATTGTAGGATGCCAAATCTTAGTGGATTTTCTGTTCCAGGGGAGAAGAAAATTTTAACGCTCCATACTATCCCCATCCTTGAATATAGATGCATAAACTGTCTTCAAAGATCAAATTCTGAAGAGTTTTAATTAAATGGTGGAAAGCATGTTGAAAATTTTCACTATTATTTTTTGATTATAGATATTGAGAAATGGATATAACAGCCAGGTATGAGTAAAAACTGAGTATATTTATTTTCTGAAGGTGAAATTCATATCATTGGATAAGGGATATGTCAAACCTTCAGTCAATGATGAGTATCCCACATATTCTGGAATAGGTAAGGAATTCACTCCTTTTCTAGAGCATATTGTATTTCAAAACTAGAAGTATAGAGGGGCCATGAAATGATGGGGAGGTTGTTTCTGGATAACTCTCTCAATATGTTCATGTAGACCTACTCCTCAGTAGACTTGTACAACTCCATCAAGAGAGACTATAAAAGATGGATTTGATGGTCTCATGCTCTTGGGAGTGGTGTGATACTGAAAGTTGATGGGGTAACCATATACATTTGACTAGGATGATTCAATCACATCTCCATATGAAGGTGTCCGAGTTCTAAACACCTCTCAAAATGAAAGTGTCATGATAAAGAGACGATTTCCTTACCCATGGGAGATACCTCCATGGGTATGTTGACCACAGTGTACATCAGGAGTAGGGTCCCTACAATCAGTCTCCACATTACAATGAGTTATACTATCATGGTATTGAAGGTCTTCTACATCCTCTTCAATTTAAGAGTCGATGAACCCTTGTGGTGTTGAGAATGTGTCTTGAATAACCTCAAGGACACTGACATTGAGTAGATTAGGAGTACAAGACATGTTCTACATTGTGGTTGGAATATGCTGACAAACCTATTATAATATTGATGGGATATGAGCTGGTTGTGTAATAGTTTCCAAAACATGTATATAACAGCCTCGTGCTACAGAATTATGAGCATACTGCTGAGAAGTTGTCGGAATATGCCGATGATCTATATCATTATTGATAGAAATGTTATCTTATCCTGAGGTATGTTCTATTCTAACTTGCTGATCCATGGTCAGGACAGTGATATGAGCCTAATCCTGAGCCTTTAGAATATGTCACCGGTTCTCTTGGAAGGAATATGAACGAAACCTGAAACTTGTTCCACTCTCAATTGGTGGGCCTCAAGTTGACCATGAATATGAGTCTGGTCTGTATATGCATTCACTGTCTGAATATGCTAGAAAAACTCTGGAATAGGAGAAGGAATATGATCCTCCCTATGTATTTCCCTTGAATGATGTTGGTATATACCTTCACTGGATGAAGTAGGAATATGTTCCAGGCTTATGTGATGTGTCATAATATTTCAATGAGATTCAATAACAAGATTGGGAGCATACCCTGATATTTTTTCCATTCTCACATAGTTAGCCCAAGCCAGAACGTGGATATAATCCCAATATTGGGCCTTTGGTGTATGTCACTGGACTTGTTCAATATAAAAATGATCTGGTCTTGAGGCATGTGTAACTCTCACATGGTGATCCCTAGCCATAATGAGGGTATGGTCCCAATATTATAAATTTGGAAAATGATGATAGACTTCTTCAATAGGCATCTACCCCTATCTTGAGGCATGTTCTGCTCTCAATGGGTGAGCCCTATTTGGAACATGGATATGAGATCAGTTTGATGCCTCACCCTTCATCAGAATATGCCAATAATCCTCCTTGGTGGGAGTATGATTGTGTGATTTCTCAAATATAGAAACTTGTTTGTGATGATCAATATATTGAATTATCTTGAGGTATTGATAAGAATATAAACCTATCCATTCATCTTCAATTGTGACGAAATATGATGATAGATTTCTTAATCTATTGTTAAAATATATTGGAATTTTAGAAAAATGTGTCCAAGGATATGAGCCTGCACAGTTTATGTCTCCAGGATAAACTGGTAGATATCATCAATTAGAGAAGGGATATTTTCCCACTTCTATCCTCCTTATTCCACAAGAATATTCTGATGAGTTTCAAGATTAGGGGATGGAGTATGAGCATCCTCCATCCCTACTATAGTGATATACTGAAAGACTTGTTTCTAATGACTAGTGATGAGATCCTTCTTGCTAGTTCATACCTGAATATGCTGTAAGTCATTGTCTGTAGGAGTGGTAATATGAGTCCTCTCATGTATATCCAATGTCTTCCTCCTTTGATGAGTCTTCCTTGTATCCCATGCATGGAAATAATAGGAGGATGTGTGTCAGATGGTACCCTCAGCAGGTGACTATTGGGTACCAACATATTGGTGTTGGTCACAACGGATGATAAGTACACTCCTCGGTAGAACCTGAACCGAAAGGGATCCATATTTGGCCTCTTGGTCCACCTTCATCATATATTTAAGGTGGTAGTTTTAATGCTCTAGTGATAATCCCTCGAAGCTATTGTTTATAGAAATAAGGGCCACTGGCATAGTAGAATCCTTTCTTAGGAGATGCAGACTCACCAATCATCATGCTTGAAGATCATCATGACCAGATTCTATGGTCAGGATGGTACCCTATCGATGATACTCCTATACAATCATACTCTCCACCTGTTATTGTAGTTGTCGCACTGGTGAATTCATTTTGAAACCTGTGGGGGTTGCAGTTGAAGTTGATTTACCATATTGAATGAAGGATGATGATGTCATTGTCTCAAATCTGTTTTTTGTCAATATATTAAGTCATGCAGACATTAAGGAACATATTTACCAATTTGTGTAATATTGTAGGAACAATGTGCTCAATCAAATATGCATGGTTAAAATAATTGTCCCAATATTCCCTAATTCATCCACTCTACTCATTTGGACTTACCAAAATGAGGATGGACTTATCTCACAAGGACCTCGGTGATAGAGGATCATCTATAAGATCATGATGATCTTACTGGTTTTTTTTTATATTATTTTCAAAACCAATTTGTCTGGAAAATTACAACACAATAATTATATTTTAAAGAGATTCGCGTCGATTTTTTCATTCTGTTTTCATATAGGGGAAAATTAAATGGCCTAATAGATAATAATTAGAAATTTTTTCATTAGAGAGATTCATGTTGGGATCACCATTATGTTTGAAAATAGTGGGAATCAAAATTTCATGACAGATAATAGCCAACCATTTTTTCATTTGAGAGATTCACACCGGGATTACCATTTTTGTTTTTTCAGGTTATTGAGGTGTGAAATGAGTTTCACTCATCAGAATACCATTGCCACTTTTTCCCAGAAACTCCCAATGGTTCCCCCATATGCAATTGGGTAGTGAATTTCTATCCAAAGGCTGACAGTCATCTGGGTTTTTGGGCACAATGAATCTTAGGGACTCACATTCGTTGAGAGGATGGGAGGTCGGGCTCACCATTCCATTTTTTGGGGGAATTGTTGCCTACTCTTGGAATCTCTTATAGAATTAAGATATTTTCGTGAATCTCCTTATAATCCTAATACGGGACTGGTTACCCTAAACAATGACTCATTAGTTTATTTTATCATTAAGAAAATAAAGGGAGTCTCATTGATGAATTGAGTGGTGTGAGATCTCATTAGGTAATCCATTTGTATGTATCCGAGGTTCTTGGTCCATTTTCCTAACAGTGAGTAGCTTCTTTATGTGTTGAATATGTATGGCGAAATGCTTTAGAATACACACAAGGAGGTGATTAAGATTCCAAGGAGAGGATTTAGCCATTATGAGGCATCCTACGTATCCCTGTTATCATAGAAATCAAAACCCACATTATTCACTAATTTTGTGCAGTTTAGCATCATGTGGAGAGGACATATGTGTGTGTAGAGAGACACCAAATGTTTGAGCTCGAGTCTCAGGGAGATGTCCTACAGATATTGGTTATTTAAGGAATTAGAATCATCATAGTTCAATCAATCCCTTGGGGATGTCCCCAAGGTATATGCCCATTTATGAGGGGTATTTGTCCCATTCCACTCACCGGGGCTTACATACTGGGATCTCCCTAGTTTGTGGGATTTCATGATTCATAATGAGGTGTCCATTGCATCTCCATAATCCCACGTGAGTTGTGGTCAGTGTGAGAAACCTGGGGGAATAGATGATTAATATCTTGGCATGTAGATATGTGACTTATATACTGAAACAATTTTTGGGGTGTTTTGTATAGAGCTTAGGCCTTGAGAAGGTATCATATATATCCTTTTTATAGAAGGAATACGAGTCATCATAGTATGGTTATCGCTTAACCTACTAATGGGATAGGGTGAATGATCTAATTTGGGGACATTATGACCATCTCTGAGGTTTTAGGAATGCTGGGGTCTTGCATCTAGACAGATTACCTATTGATCAGGTACATACTATATGATATCAGTGGTTGGGGATTACATTAAAATATTTCCCTTGTAACCCTAGGGTGTATAGTACTAATGACATGATTAGAGAAACACCCGAAGACAACGTGATCCCTGATCATTATGGGAAACCGTGGTCATAAAACGATCACAACCATTGCTTTGGATAAGGGAATGAATACTAAGATCATCCTTGATGACCAATATGGATCTCGAACCTTGATTAGGTGGACTATATATCCTGAATATGGAAGGAATCATATTCATCACAGTTCCCAGGATCAAGGTACACACTCTAATGTTTCCCTTTTATTTGGGGCTTATACACCAGGGATGGTTGAGGCTATCAAATCCTGGGATGCCCCGATAACCTAGACTTTCTTGTTTGGTTGGTGTCACATGACACCATTTGACCTACTCGGGGGGACATCGAATGATCCATATGGTTTCTTCTATAATCAGTCACATATCCTTTCTACATTTCCAGATGGTGTCACATGTCTTGGATTATATACCCGGAGGATGTCGTGAAAGCCCATTGATATGCCCTAATGATCTTGGGACACTAGGTTGAAATGTCTAGAGGATGTCACATGTCTAGGATGAAGTCCATTGGGAGTACCATGAGTCCTGGATAATATGTCAAGAGGATTTCTCAAGATCCCATTGTTATTCCCATGTGCTTTCATGATACATAGTTAACACTTCCATAAGATGTCGCCTGTCTTGGCTGATGTCCCTAGAGGGCATCGTGAGTCCTGTCTAATATGTCCGGAGGATGTCGTGAGAGAAAATTTTATGCCCATGTGATTTCGTGAGACATCGTTGACATGAGAAGGAACCATTATATGAGTTAGGTGACACATTTGAAGTATGTTGTCAGTCTTGGGAGACAATCCGATAGGGACTTTCGTGAGACTACAGTGATACATCCAAAGGGGTCGTGTGACATTTCCTTAACATGACTGAAGGGCTTTGTACACCCTAGGTATCTTCTTAAAGGAGAATCAATAGATCTAGGTCACATGTCATGGTGTTATCACATGTCTTTGGGAGGATTATGTGAAGTACACAAGGGTGATAGAACATGTATTGATTTAATTATTCCACATTTAGTCTTTATTCTGGCCTTTTTCTTATGGATGCCTTGGTTTTATTCAATGTAAGTTTATCTCAAGTAATTCATCATCGTGTGGGTGTGTGGGATGAACTTTTAATATCCCACAAAAGACCCTTCACGTGATCTATGAATGAACATGTGAAGTGTCTCATTCCAGGAACATGACTACTCCAACTGCGTGTTGATATATTACCTGACTGATGGTTGGCCAATCCCTTAATTGGTTACTCTGAGAAATCCACTCTAGTGTCATCGCGAGACTCAAAGTGTTCTTCCATGCATTGTCCCAGTGAGATCTAAGATAAAGATATCCACCCCTCTTTGAGATTGGGGTGGGGGATTTGTAGGTCTCTCCACCCTGATTGTTCCCTGATCTGTGTGGCGTATCTGGCGTGAAACTAGGTTGGTGTTGGTGAAGGGGGTTAACACCATGTGGCATCAAAAGTCATTGAAGTGGGTCATTACAAATGCTTCTCTTCTTTTATTAAATTATTTCCAATTGATGAAGACTTGATCGATCATGCTGGTATTTCAAATTGATTTTCATTTTCCACTGTGGACATATCTTAAGAAATTCACAAGTGCTCGATGCCTTTCCAGGAATACTTCATGGGGAAAGGGTGGCTTGTCCTTGCATCATCACAAGAGTTGGTTAAATTTCTAGGAGGTCTCATGGGGCCACACTATGGGAGTTCTGGTGTGGCGCATGGATTTTTGCGACTATGATAACTCTCACATTATTCCTCATTTTCCCTTTTTTTTATTTTACAATGGTCAAGGATTACGAGAGTTTTCATGAGTAATGTCAAGGAAAATTTCAAAATTTTTTTGTGATGACTCATGTGACCAAATGGGTCATATGGTGGTGCACGAGCATGTCATGGAAAGATCTGGTGATTTTCCCTTAAAGTTCCAAAGGGGAAGCATAATGTTGCCTGGACATATTTGAGGACTTTCATGCGGTGAGGATAACAAGACAAAGGGCTTTCGTGAGACGATGAAAAAATTTCTTAGAGGTCTTGTTGTGTACTATGGGCTTCAACGGGCACGTCACATGTCTTTTAATGACCATGAGTACCTGTCACCTCCTTCCATTTATCTTCACTGTTTTATTCTACAATGGTTTGGGGGTCTTGCAATCTTTCTTAAATATCATAAAGGAATTTTATTCTTCCCAATGATGATATGGTGAAAGAAATTTATGACCACGAGGGTTCTCTCAGTATGGATATTATTCCTCATATTTTCCAACTATTTTTTCGACTTTCACGCACTGATTCTACATGAGTGCGTCACATGATCAATAGGGGATCACGTGATGGCGTGCATGCCATGTCTTGGTCAGTCATCCTATTTACCTATGGCACGTCGCATGACCCGTGATGGATCATGAGAAGACATGAATATATTGTTAGGGATAGTTTCTATGTTTGAATTTGATGCACCACATGTTTGTTTATAGATCTCATGATGGGTTGAAAAACATTATCAAGGATAATCACTTTGCTCTCCTTTGATATATCATGTGTTCATGGCTGGCCGATGGTGTTCGAAGGTCAAGGCAGCAAGAAAAAAAGTCACATAACCCATTCCACATGATTGTGTCATTTGACCCAAGGTTTTAATGAGATCACCACATGATGTACAAGTCCTCATGTGATCTTGTAAAGGGGATCAGGTGATAGAGTCTCGTACAGACTCCCCTTCTCATTCCTAGGTCACACACACATGGAATATTTATTTTCATCACATGGAGATATCAAGCACAACATGGAGCCCCTGATGAAAACTTGAAGATTTAATGTGTGTGGTGTGTAATTCCATTATAATGAAATGCTACATCGAGCCTTGAATGTTATTTCATGCTCATATTTTGCAGTGCGCCAAATAAATTCTTTGAGACATTATCATATCCAAAGGCATAGTTGATGTCTAGAATTATTCACATAACCAAATATGTGGTTATTTAAGGTGACACCATGATGGGTGTTGGGAAAGATGGAAAAGTAAATAATTTGCAAACACCTAAAAAGAGAATGCAAAAAAGAAATAAAATTTTTCCTTGCAAATAAAAGCATCTTTGCAATGATCCAAAAGTAAATGTGCAGAACATAAGAGGTTGACATAAGAAATTTTTATGTGGAAAACCCAAAAGGGTAAAACCACAAAACCTAATCTAGAAAAAGGAATCCAATAAAATGAATAATTTAATGGCAGACACTCTCGAAAAATAGAAGAGATCTAAAAAGTAATATTCTCTGATGAAAATGAAAAATGATCATCGATGAAGGATGATCACAAAATTGGCTCTCCTCTTGATATTGGGGGTGTCCTGTAAATGTCTTGTTGCCGCCTCCTTTTATAGAAAAACAATCAGCATGAAGATGTGTTGCCACATCAAAAACACATCTTCACATGAATTAATTCATGCGGTCTTGACCCGAGTTATAAACAAATCATTAATAGAGAAACCACATGGGAAATATTTGAGGAGGCACTCAACATACACCCCCTTTGACTCATGTGGGGATCATTGTCAACACTTTTTCACTTATGATAAAAAAAATATCAACCTCCCCTGCAAAAATAGATTCAAAACTATACTCTGATTATTATAAACAACAGAACATGCCTCATGAATCTTTCTAGTCAATCATACTTTCATCCTAGAAACACCTCTGGTATAACCACTGTCTTTCGATAACTTTTTTAAAGTCCTTGAAAAACATCTCCACCAGATACATTCCATCATATTCTTCAACTGAGTACTTCAACCTACCTTTGATAATAGATGTTAAGAATGAAGTAAAAGCATCGAATACTGAAACAACTGATAATATAACGCATTGCGGAAATACAATATTTCCCTTCAGAAAAAATCAAATGCACAATGATCCAAAAGTAGGTGTGTAGAATATAAATGGCTGACAACAATTTTATTTTCATGGAAAACCCAAAAAGGGGAAAACGATGGGACCTAGTCCAGAATGAGGAATCCACAAAAATGAAGAAGTACATGGTAGAGACTCCCAAAAAAATAAAGGGAATCACAAAAGTAATACTCTATGATGCAAAGGAAAAAAAGATAATCGATGAAAGATGATCACCAAATTGGATATTCTCTTGATATTGTAGATCTCTTATAAAATAATCATGACTCCTGATAGTAAATAAGACTTTAGATATCCTATAAACACCTATGGTACCGACACTGTCTTCCTATAAGGTCCTTCGAGTCCTTGAAAAACTGCTCCAGCAAATGCATGCCATCCCTTTCTGCAACAGAGGACTTCAAAAAATTCCTCTGATACCGGATGTCCAGAAATATGGAAAAGATATGAATGTGGAAACAAATGAAAAGAGAAAGAGTAGAGGAAATAAAATCATTCACTCCATATAATAGAAGATGCGCAACAACCAACTGATATGTGTAAGGAAAATAAAATTCACAATAAAGTTTTTACATGGAAAACCCAAAAAAAGGAAAACCCATGGGACCTCATTCAAAAAAAAGGAATCCACTAAAATGAATAAGTAAAAGGTATAGACTCTCCCAAAATAGAAGGGATCTAAAAATTAATACTCTCTGACGCAAAGGAAAAATGATCATCAATGAAAGATGATCACCAAATTGGATTTTCTCTTGATATAGTGGATATCCTATAAAACTATTGTCACAACCTCATTTTATAGAAAAAATCGGCGTGAAGATGTATCGCCATGTAAAAAACATGTCTCAGTGTGAACTAATTTATATGGCCTTGAATCGCATTAAAAACAACTAATTAAAAGTGAAAGCATGTGGGAACCATTTGAGGAGGCTCCCAACAACAAGTTCTTGGTTGCTTTCCCAATGGAGTATAGACACAAGGTGCATCACCTATCTGCAGGTTGGGAGGTTATGCGATGCCTTATCTCTTGGATATGGCATGCGGGATCACGTGGTGCCCACTACCTTTGGTAAGATGGGTTACATGAAGGGAGATCGTGGGATATTGCCTCTTTACATTAATGATTATGGGATGGATTTCCCTCACAATGCCTTCAACGCATGCTCAGTTTTCATTTAGGACTGTATATTTTCATCAACATATTAATCACATGTACTTCTTATCATATATAATAACCTAGATGCTATGATTTAAACATAGAGAGGCTACCAAAACTGATCACTTGGAATTGCATATGCCGTTTTCAGATTTCATCTACAAAAAAATTTCCAGTATATCATGTCTACATAGAGGCGGTGTGACTACATGGATGTTCTTCTAGTTAACAAAGGTGAAGCATAGGATGATACTAGTGGTGGAGGGATGGTGTGTTATCCTTCTCATCGGTAGTGGATACTCTCAACATGAATTCAATATCCGCATTCCAGAAATATTCATAGTGACATTTACATAGAATAATCAGCTTCTCTGTGTGATCTATTTTCAGGCATAATGTTTCTCTCCTTCATTTCCTAAATATATCACATGGCATTGATAATTCACATATTCTGAACTCATGGACTCATTTTATCCATCAATTGAGCTTGAAGATTGTTGTACTACACCAGGAGCTTCAGCTTCTATGGCTATAATGCTTTCTTCATGTATTGTAGTCACTAGATGAGTTGGATATCCAAGCTGTGTGTTACAAATTATATGTGTCACACTCTATTCCTTATCCACATACCATCTTCATTGAATCATGTTTCTATGTAGATGATTTGATTAATATGAAAAGCTATATATTCTTATTCTTGTCTGATCCACATTAAAATCTCTATGCCAGAGTTCCCTTGCAATATATCAAGCACACCAGCTGCTCTTTGGTACCGTCTTCTCTCCACATGATAGAGTATAAAGCGTGAGGTCTTATTTTCAGGGGGAGTTATAATCGATGAGGTCGATCCTATGGTTGGTTTTTTGGTAGATGAAGGTGTAGAAGATGTGGAATCCAATTGTACATGTCATCGATACCACCTATCATGGCCGTTCAGTTTACTGCCAAAGGTATTAGTTTATCCCCAATGGCAGAAATCCAGCATCTGAGCACTAGGTTGAAGATGACCCCAAACCTCATTTATTCATCCTGTGATATGCTAAACATGTGTCCTTCCATGAAAAATTGTGCGATGAGAAAATAAAAGCATATAAAATGTGTCTATATACCTAGGTTATGAAGATTGGAAGGTTATAAAAGGTAAGGAAGAGTTTTTTATATGGAGAATTTGTGGGAGATATTGATGACTCATTATAGATTCAACGACTTCATATACAATGAAAAGTATTTCCAATTGATATAAAGGACATGGGTATTGTTAGTTAATGTATATTTCTTAATTCTCTAAAACTCTAAATATAAATGGTCATTTGAGTCTATTTAAATGAATTTTTTTTTTCAGTTTATGTGGATGAAACAATCACATCTAACAGTTATTATAGTTACCATTAGAGAAGGATTTAAAGAGCTTGTGTTGTCTGGATGTTACTAGTTGAGGATAATTTGGGAGTTAGAAATATCATCAAACATTGATAACATAAGGTTTATCCTAATTTAAAAGGTATTGATAAAACACTAAGTGATTTGAGGTAATATAAAATATTTTGAAGATTAAGATAAGATACATTCAGTGAAAACCAATGGGATAAGTCTTTGTATATGATAAAATCCTAAAGTTTTAGAGATTTTGTGGTTTTCCTGGAAATAAAATCCATTTCTGGATACTATAAGTGGATACCAGATCTAGATTAGAATCACTTAGGGGTAATAACCCGAAAAGGTTGTATTAGGTATTATCCCAATCACACATCTAGTTTGACACTCCTAGGGGATAAACTTTTTCCAATCACACTAAGTGAGTATAGAAACAATGATAAGTATAAATTGTTTGGAAAATCATGAAACACACAGTTTCAAGAAGCAACTAATAGAAGATAAAGAAACAACCTGGGAAGATTAAATTCTGTTATGGTATTTATAGAAGTTATTCAATTTCTAAGAATAATATTATAAGCACATCAAGTGTAGAACCTCTTCAATTTTTTTAATCTAGAGAGTTTTAAAGCACATATCATACCTTTCATATGTACTTAGCTCTAAGTGTTATCTTTTTCATGAATTGGAAAAAACATATATCTATATATCCTCTTTTTAATTTGAACTATAGAATGATTGATAATCACAATGGTCATGTGAATTATCCAATGAAAAGATAAAGATATAGGTTCTTAATAGAATGTTTCCTTTTCAAAATATTGAATAATCCTCTATGGAATAGATGGTAGAAATATTAATTATTATATATTTTTTTCTTGGTAAAGAGAAACATTATCTAAATTGTTATTTCTATATTTAGAGACTCTATTTATGATGCACTCAAAATCCTAAATTGAATTATCAATAGATTATGCCAAAATTATGAGTATAATCATGAAAATACATAACATTACATGATCTTCCTAAGATAAATGTCCGATAACACAGTTCTCATCAGATGATTTATAGGAAACCTTCTTAAGATAACATACTTGATATATTTGATTCCTCTATTGCATAAGATAAAATGGATCCACTATTTTCCTAAGATAAATCATTTTTAATTTAATTTTAAAGATAATATTCTACTTTTTTATGAAATATGATGTCCACTAATGAGTTTCAGATAAATCTTTGACCAATTTTCTAATTGTAAGATGAAAGACTACAAATAATTTTCTTACTGAACTTTTTAATTTTATATCACGTCGGAGATAATTTTCTTTCTCAAGAATAATAATATTCTAGTATAGTTATTGAGTTTCCTCCATAAGATAATTGTATTACACAAATGATAAACATCCAACAAAAGATAAATTCATTTGATATGTATGATAAATTCATTAGACAGGTTATATAAATTCATTTGTAATATATTCAAAAAGAATCTGACACCTTATAAGAAGATTTAGCATCATAATATGAAAAATATAAGATAAAATCATTAGATTATAAATAGATACTTTTTAAATCATCTAAATGAATAAAGTACAAAGATTTTTTGGAAATACTTATCTATGTCCAATAATCTCACTCTTTTTGTTGACAAAAAACTTATAGAATTATAAACAAAAATTTATTGAAAATATTTAAAATAAATAAATTAGAAATATTTTATCGTCTTTTTCTTCACCCCCGTTTTTTGATATAAAAAAGAATAGGAATAAGAAAAAAGAATACAATCAGTATTGCACATGAACATAAGTAAATTGTAAGATTATGATATACTGAATATAAATATAATTTTAAATGGGGTTTTATAGAGAATATCATTATTAAGATATTAGAAATAACAACATAAATGATCAATAAAAAAGAAAAGTATTGCAATGATCATAGATGAAAAGTTTATAATAGTTGAAAGAATCCAAAGGAAATTAAGAAATCATTAATTTTTTTTATAGAAACCACATATTAAGAGTGAACCATCACAAAAGAACCAAGTTAGAATTGTGGCATAGGATGATGTTTTCGTGGTGATTTCATAAAATATTTGGGTTGATTTGCAGGAAGAGAAGAGGTTGGTAGAGAAGCATCATCACTCTCTACAATAATGGCTATAAGGAGAAAATTATCCTCCATTTCCAATCCAATGGACATAAAAAATCATTAATGAGATGGATTGGATGTCCAAAGACACTTTTAAGCTCTTTTCATGTCAATGAAATATGTAGGAGTGAATGTTACCTCAGTTGAAGTGGTAGAAGAATGTAAAGGATAGTCAATATCAAACCTGATATTTTACCTCGATAGATCTCAGATTAAAAAAATATCCTCAAAACATTGAGATGTGGAAGCATAAAGATCAGTAAAGGCATATACCAAATCAGTTTTCCTTACAGGTTACATAACTCATCCACACACATATCAATTTGATTGACCATATTCTTATTTTAGTAGTATAAAAGGTTTGTGAAGCCATTCCTTGTTTTCAGAGATATTTTTCCATTTTTTTTCAATCACTATTCTTTGTAAAATTAATTACTAGCTTCTTCAACACTTCAAACTAGTTTTTTACAGAATGACCAACTTGTTTATAAGAATAGAAACATGTTCTATTCCTTGAAAAACATCAACATGATCCACTTCTTTTCCAGTAAAGGTGACTTGATACTCCCGTAGATAAGAAGAATAATATTCTTTGTCAAAATAAGAGTATAATATCTTTTTTCTCATAAAAAGATAATTTGTACTAACCAATTTATCTTCTATAAAAAAAATCATTTTCTAAAGACCCATCCAATTTTCCTAACCCCATGATGATAAAAGTTACATACTTTTGTTTTTGTACAGAGGTATCATGAATTACCAATACTTCTTTCTTTGAAAAATGTTCTAAGATACTTCTAGGATTGATCAATATCTAATATTTTACTCATTATAATTATTGGAAAACTACTTAAATTAGAAAGTAATCTTCTTGGAAGGAATTGAAAAAATTATTATGAGAAAATCTCCAATTTCTTTGAAGAAACTCTAGTAGTGAACATATCTAGAGTGGGAGAAACATCATCCTATTTAGATTCTATCATGGCCTGATTAAAATATTTTTTACCCGAGGATTATGTAGTTGATTGTTTTTAGATTTTATCCACAATCACTTGATTAAACATCTTAAAATCATCAAAACCATCTATTTAGATCAAACATTCCATTGAAACAACATGTTTATAAAGAGTCCTCACCTATTCTTGATACTTGATCAACTGATATTTTACCAAATTTACATCACTTATCATATCATAAAAACTTGTACAATCTCATTAACCAATATAATCAAGATTCAATATAATAATTTCAATGTTGGTATTTTGTGTATGAATTTGCAAAACAAATCTTAGTGCATATCTACACTTGAACCTTCATCAATAGATAGAATTTTAGTAACTAATTGATTTTCATCAATACGAGGTTCTTATTCAACATGAGGGGATAACCATATTATAGAATTGAATTTTTTTGTCTATAAGTAGGGTATATTTTTCTTATTATACTTTTTTTCTTTTTATTATCCTTAATTTCAATCAAAACATTGACAGAAGAAACTAACAGATTATCTTCAAACATTTCAACTAGTCTCCATAGAAGAAGATATTTCAAAAAATAATAATTACCTTCAATATAGTAGATAAATTATTCTCTCATCAAAAACAGACCAACCATGTAATGTAAGAATACAAATATTCCATTATAGTAGAAAATTGTATAATGGAAGGTTTAATGATGGATATTTCTGGTGTATCCATCACTACTTGAGGTGCTTTTGACTGTACTTAGGGCATTGTTTTTTCCTCATTTTAAACTTACTTTCATATAACCTCTCTAACCCTTCAATTTCTATCGGCAAGATTTTATTTTTCCAATGATTATTCTATATTTAGACTTGAAACATGATATTCTAAGTGTTTATTCACGATAGTAGTAACTTTTACAGGTATGGTTGTAGTAACTATCACTTCATAAGTCTCCCCCCTACATGAGAGTAAGGTATGATTCTATTTCTTCCGTAGTTATAATATGTAGTTTCTTCCTCATGGTTGGACTCCTGAAAAATTCACTAAAACTAAAAATTAAAAAACATAAGCTTCTTAGCCTAGGGAAAAATATAGTCATGGTTTCATGCAGTCTTACACTAAATTTTACAAAGATTGATGTTAAAATTCATCCAAAAGGATAAAAATTAGCTGTTTTATTCTGAATGTGACATATGTATCCTAACTCATATCTACCCAAATTTATAGGAATTTCTATTAAAACAATTATATCAAAGTAAAATCCTAGACCAATGTCTTTTTAAACTCACCATTGCGCTAAAAAATTTCATATTGGATAAACGTCACCAAAAAATTACTTTCCAGGCCTAAATATTTTACTTGTTTCATTTTCAAATCTGGTGTTCCAATTGGAGATTTCATTATCTAACAAGGGTTAACTTTTTAAATGTAAACTATGGATGTTTTGAAATATATATTTTCTTAATAAGTACATTTAAACACTTCATCCATTACTACTGAGGGTATAAAAATTGCTTTCTGATTCATGGTTGCTATAACAAGAACCTATGAATCTTCAAAATGAAACAATATAAGTTTATAACAATATAAAAATTACTTCATATAGAAAAACATTGTTTTTTACCATTAAAAACATATTCCCATACTTGATTGATAATGAATTTCTTCGAAATCATATCGATTATGTTGAGAAATCCAAAATAAATGTCTTTTCCCATTTTCACATTCCATATAGATATTGAACGATTAGAACTACTGGAAGAAACATTTCATAATCTCTTACATTTCTCCATTAGAACCAATATCATGAGGTTAAGAAAGGTTAGTAAATAAAAGTTGGAATAGCGAGGAGACAAGGGATTTGTGGCAGGTAAATGGTTCACATATAAGGCTGATTTTTTTCTTTGTTTTTAGATAACTAAAGGGCCACATAATGTGATGTTAAGGGAAATCATAACAACAATAAGTTGGATTTAATATTAGGATTAGACTAATATTCAATACACTGGTTCTAATTTTCTAATAAAATAAATAAAATAATTTGTTCTAAAAAATATAATCTCTTACTCACTAAAAAATAAAATAAATAAAATTTAATTATATAAAATTTAAAAAACATAATTCAAATTTGATAAAATAAAATCTGTCATCAAGAAATGGCAATTAAAAAATGTCAAATAATTGATTTTATATGAAAAAACTAATAAAGCGATATCACCTTTTTATGCTCGATCTATTAAGAAATGACTTCTTTCATTCAATATTCTTCATTATATAATGGTTTATAGAATTATTTGGAATGTTAATAACACTTTTTCAATCACATTTTATTGGAAGACAACTAAAATAGAATTTGAAATCCATCAGGGAAACTTTCATCAACAACACCTGTGCACAAGAACTTCAAGATGTAATATATTTATATTTAGTAGTTGATAATTCTATAGAGTGTTTCTTCTTACTAAACCAGGATTCTAAGGATTTTCCTATAAAATTATAGGTTCATGGGGTTCTCTTCCGATATATTCTACAACCACCAAATTTGGCATCTGATAGAAAAATTAAACTAAAATCAAAAGTTTTTGAAAAAAGCATAGAACACGAAATATTTCCTTTCAAATCACTAAAAATTATCTTGGAAAAAATTAAAAGAGACTATTTTAGATTAGATTTAATTTTATAACAAATACAGACAAACACATAATGTTTTTCCTATATGTAGTAGGATAAAGAAATATTCCAATTATTCCTCTATATAACTTGTGTCTGCGAGTTATCCCGCATCATCCAAGTTGAGTTTAATATTGGAACTCATAAGATTGGAATATGTCATATAGTTTTGAAGTCCAATTTTTCTAATTAATTAATGTATATATATTTTCTCTAGTTTAAAATATTTTCCCATTTTTTTAATAAATGTGAAATCTAAGGAAATAGTTTAAATCACCCATTGTAGTGAACTCAAATTCTTTTTTCATGTTTTTTGAGAATTCACTACACAACTTTTAATTTACTGACACAATATGATATAATCCACATATATTTACAAAATAAAGATAAATTTTTACGAAATTTTATTGAAAAAATAAGGGTATAAAATCCCACATTAAAACCTATAGATTAGAGAAAATAGAATAACCATTTAAATCTGGCTCAAGGAGCTTATTTGAGGCCATAAAGAGATTTGGTATGTTTTAAAAAAGAATTTTGAAATTGATAGTCTTAAAAACAAGGGTGATGTACAAAATAAAAATCCAATATTAAAAATACATTTAAAAAGGTTGATTT
The DNA here is from genome assembly GCA_963277665.1 of Viscum album. Lineage (NCBI taxonomy): Eukaryota > Viridiplantae > Streptophyta > Magnoliopsida > Santalales > Viscaceae > Viscum > Viscum album. Next base: position 1,496,075,602 of record OY728159.1, read on the forward strand.
CATATCCATCTTATATAATTTAAAATTTATATGAGATGAATATGATTGTAGAATTATAATGAATTCTAACCTAGCTAATGGGTAAAAGGTATCTTTACATTCTATATGATATTATTGATAATAAAAATTTTTAACTAACAAAGCTTCATTCTTAGTAATCATACCTTGATCATCCTGTTTTCTTCATAACACCCATTTAGTTCCAATAACTTGATATTCAGAGGGACTTTCAATTAATTCGCATACCTTGTTCCTCTTGAACTAGTTAAATAATTGTTTTAATTCTAAAACCCAACTATCACCTACTAAGGATTATTCTACAATTATAAGTTTATATGTGATAAAAGGTATAAAATTATATAGGATTTTCAACATTTCTTCTATTCATAACTATTTCACATAAACATCCAACATTTATTGCTGGAGGATGGTTCTTGAGGTTTCTAGGTTATATAGGTAACAAACCTTTTGGTTCACTAGTATCAACCCATTAAGGATTTAGTTAATCAAAATAATTATCCAAGTCATCATAATTTTCATTAATTAAAATATGTTTATGTCTCTTGTATTTAGAAGAATAACTTGAATTATGAACTTGAGTCATTTTGAGATCAAAAGGATTACCCTATTCAAATTTCACTAGAGTTGATTCTGTAACAATCACTATTTTTTTGAAAACTCTATAAGATTTGGATGTTAGATAATAACCTTGGAAGGCCCTTTTATCAGATTCTGGATCATATTTACCAAGACACTCCTTGGTGTTTAGAATATAAACTTTTCATCCAAATACATAAAAATAACATAGATTTGGTCTTCTTTTATTCCATAACTCATAGAGTGTTTTATTTAATATTGGTCTGAATAGAGGATTCTTAATGAAATAACATGATGTATTTACAGATTGAGAAAAAAATGGTTAAGTTATATTAACATAAAATTGTTCTAGAATATTTTTTCAAGGTTATATTCCTCATTTGAACAACACCATTCTATTAAGGTATCATGGGGGAAGAAAAGTGAGGTTAATATGATGTGTTTAGAAAATGAATTAAATTCATGAATCTAAAATTCCCCTCTATGATGATTTCAATGTTTAGAATTTCGGTTTTTTTCATTTTTCAAATGTTTTAAAAAATTAATAAAAATAGAATAGGCTTTTCTTTAAAGTCACAATACTAAACCCAATTAAGTATTTAAAAATAATTAACTAAAACATATACAATTTTTTTGTTATGGGTTTCTATTTAAGAAGGTTCAAATATATCAATGTTGTTAAGATATAGGGGTATATAATTGAAAATAAATTTAATATATTTTAATGAAAACTGGTCCTGTAAGGCCATTTTATAGGCACCCTAAAGCATATTTTTATCCGATTTAATGTTTCAAAAATTAGAAATCGAATATCTTTTAGGTAAAATTCTCACAGAATAAACATTAAAATGTCTAAGAATTCTATGTGAAATTAAATATTAATTAATTTTAGTATTGAAACAATTTTTATTCTATCTACATGGAGAAATAAGAGATAATGTATATACATTATCTGTTCTTGGTGCTCTAAACATAAGAGATATTTCTTTAATGAATTTGTATATCCTACTATAAAAATAAACTAAAAAACTATCATCACATATCGATAAAGACTTATCAGGTTATTCCTTAGGCCATCAACATAGAGTTATTTTTTGATTAGGATATATTATAGATTTCCAAAATATCCAATTACAACTATCTTTACTTTTTATATTGTTCTAAATGTGAGAGAACCTAATTCAATCTTAGTTAATGACTGGAAATTGGAGAAATATCCACTCATGTGCCTTGGATATGAACAATCCATAAATTATTTCACATTACTATTCATGTGTCTAGTTCCCTATGATAAAAATATACAAATACAATTTGTTTTTATCCAAACACACTTGGGTCCAAGAAATTTAACTACAAAAGATTTGAGAACCCAAATCTGTTAACATTTTGTAAAATTTAATCTAGAATTGGATAATTTTTTATAACTAAAATATTTATTCATTCCACATATTTATATATTTCTTAGATAAAAATCAATTTAAAAATTTCAATTTATTCCATAATGAAGGAAAATAATACCAGATATGGTTTTTTTATATTAGGGTATAAAATAATTTAAAAAATAATAGGTTTTAATCATTTATTCATATACAATATTTCTCACTTTTGGGTTGGTTTTTAGTAATGGTTTCATTTATCTAATTCTCATATTAAAAAAACATGAAACATATTTAAGTTATTGTACTTATTTTTGTAAACATTTAATTCTATTACTTTTTTCAAGACACGATATAGTAGAATTTTCCAATAAGTTTTTGAGATTTTAATTTTTCTTACATAAATCCTACTCTTCATTAAAAATAATATTATATGAATTTATGAGGCATTTGTTTCTATTTAATAGGAATTTATACTAGTATTCTAAATATTATAATATTAATTTAATTCCTTATATGATAATGTACAATTTCTAATTTAGACCCATACTTAGAAGAATAATAAGAGTGTATCTCATATAATTATTCCATAAACCACATATTTGACTTTTTCATAGATACTTCACCTTGGAATTATGGATATGTATTATCATTGAACTCTTTAGAAGAACTCTTTTGGGATTTCACGGTCTTTTTTCCTTTCTTCCTATAGCTAACTGTCATGAAATTTTTTTCATATCATTTCTTTATCATAGTCGAGGGAAGTATAATATGATGTTCTCAAGATTAATACAATCATAAAATATATATTCTTGGGAATTTACATAAGGATTTTGAAATAATTAAAAGGTTTTCAGAATCATCTCATTTTTTTAAAATTTTTGATCTTTGTTACAAACTGCACAGGTTCATCATTTAATCCCAAATTTCTTGAGGTATATTCTCCTCCATATGGTCTAGAAATTTTTTTACCCTGTTTATTTTCTTCATCTTTAGAAATATAAATTTTAGAGATGTTATATTACTTAACTAATATATATTCTCCAGATCCTGCTTCCATCTCAGTCTCATACATCATAAGAGTTCTAATGATATACTTCATTTTGAAAATTATGACCTCTTTTTATTATCTAATGAAGGTTGAGGTTATACTCCATATAAGTGGTAGAATTATTAGAAAATTCATTGATTGATCCAGCTCAGGACATAGAGCTCATAAGGCAGCTAAAATTATCACAATATTAGCGAGCCTTCCATTTAGTTGAGTGATTATCTACCCTTCTACCATTCTTAAGGTGTCAAATTTCATCTTGGAATAACTATATCAATGATCTCTTCCATGGTATGTTCCTTCAAATTCTATTAATATTTTAATAAAAATTTCAGGAGCAGTTTGACATTATGAAACTCTTCTAAACACATTAGGACCTAGACCCCAAATAATTACACTCATAGTTTTTTAGTTTAAATCATAACTAGCTTAAGTATTAGCATCCCATATTTCTAGTTGGGTCTTTTGAATTTCATAGGACTTCATGAAATTAATAAAAAAATTTACACCAAGATTATTTAGATAAATAATAATCCATTCCTTATAGAACTCAGAATTTAAACAATTAAATTAATGTTCTCTTACCATATAAATACATTCCCTATTGTAAGTAGAAGGAGTTATTTTAGGATGATCTTAAGAATTCAACATTTGAAAGATAACTTCTCAAAATGAGAAACCATTGACACCGATTTTTTTCCTAGATAATGGCTTTATAAATACTCAGTGGGGGTGATTGAGTTCTTAAAAATTTTCTTTCACTTTTAAACCACCCTCTTCAAGGTATGCAGGTTAAGATCATTCCATGATCAAAACAAGAATCATAAATAAAACATAGTTTGAAAAAGATCAAATACAAGAGATTTATTGTTTTTTAGGAAAACAATATCTCATAATCCACTCCACCAACACTCTACTCAATGATTTTGGATACTTTCACTACAATAACCCCCTTTTAAGGGGCTCCTAGTGAAGTGATAGAATATGTAACTTATTACAATGGTCCATGAGTTCTTAAACAAGATATACCTTTACAAGACCCATCCAAATCTTTAACACCCTAAATCATATTAAAGGGGGATATAAACAAATATTATCAAATACAGTTTGGAAAATGGCGTAGAGAATAGTGAAAACAACAACTGGAATAAGATGAAGAAATGGACTGAGAAGATGATATTATTATAAGGTTTGATTTATAAGTTCTTTAATCTATAAGGATGATATTGTAATAAAAAAATTGAATATTTTCAAAATATATTTTATTATCTACTGTTTTTAAGTAAAAATAATATATTTATTATGTACAAAACTTTATGTGTTATCTTTTTCATGCGCCAGAAAACAAATTATAGTTATATCTACTATTTTGGATTTGAATATTAGAATGGAAAATAATCACAATGATCAGTTAAATAATCCATTAAATAGTTAAATAGATAGGTTCTTAATGCAATGTTGCCTTATTCTACAAATATAGAATAAACCTATATGATAGAGATGGAAAAACTCTTCTTTATTAGATCATTCCATTATTAGCTAAGATACACCATGTATAAATTGATATTATCTTATTTGGAAAATCCATTTCTGATGCATTTAAGAGCATAAACTGACTTATCAAGTGATTATAATGATTTTAGGAGTATAATCATAAAAATACATAATGTTTATTAATCTTTATAATATGAATGACTGATAACACTATTCTCAAAAGACAATTTCCAGATCTGATTTGTAAGATAAAAACCAACAGTTCTTTGACATCTACATTACATAATAAAAACTTGATTCACTATTTTCATAAGATAAATCCTTCTTCATATAATTATAAATATAATATTCTATTTTTTTAAATATGACATCCATTGATGACAGTAATATAATTATTTTAAAAATATCCATTTCATAAGATACAATAATTCACATAATTTCATTATTATAGAGATTTATAATTTTGAATTATGCAAAAGATAATTTAGCTTCTCATATGCTAAATTACTTTAGTGAAAATGAAATTCCAGATCATATTCTGAGTTGAATCCATAAGTTAATTATGTTACGTGTAAGAAAAAGATCCACTATATGATAAATTCATTTGAAACATAAGATAAAATCCATTGATGCATAAGATAAATTCATTATGAATTTATTTAAAAAGAAACTCATGACTTATAGTAAGATTTAGAGATAAAATATAAAATACTTAACATAAATTAATTAAAATATAAATAGGTATTTTATAAATAATAAAAATGTATAAAGTGTTGAGATATATTGGAATAACATAATTCTATCCAATAACCTCTCCTTTTAGTGACCACAAAACCCATTGAATGATAATTTTTTTAAAGAAAACCATTAAAAATAATTAATTTGAATTTTTTTATCCTATTTTTATTCTACACTATTTTGTGATATCAAGAAGAATTGGAATAATGAAAAAAATAATACAATAATTATTGAACATGAACTTATGTAAATGGTTATAGTATGATATACAAAATATAAATAGAAGTTGGCATTGACTTATATATAAAATATAATTGTTAAGATACATAAAATAATTACTAAAATAATCTAGAACTAAGAAACCTAATACAAACTTTAATATATAAAAACATTACAATAGTTGAATGAATCTAAAGGCACGTAAACAATAATTCCATTTTTAATAGAAACCGTATACTAAAAGTAAAACATTACAAATAACCCATTCAGGCCTATGGATAAGAACACTGTTTCGGTCATGGTTTCTTAAAATATTGTCGATTATTTGAACACAGAGAATAGGTAGGTAGAGGAGAGTGATAACCCTATTTAATAAAAGCTCCCAAGGTGTGAAAAAATCCTCCAATTCTAGTACGATCTCTAGGAGTGATCCTTACTGATATGGATTGATTTTCTAGAGAAACTTGATAAGATATTTAAATATCAAAGCGAAATTTGGGAGAAAAAGGAACCATATTTTAAGTGGTAGAGGATGTTAGAGAACTTTTTTGCAGCAACCCTGAGATTTTCCACAGAATAGATCACAGTTGGATAAATAATCTCCCAAATCAATTGGGATATGGTAGCATGATGATCAATAAAGGGAGGTCCCAGAGAACATCTACCTCACATGTGATACAGTGCATCCATACACATATCAATTCACTTGACCATAATATTTATATAGTATTATTACCTGTTTTTGAACCCATTTCTTGTTTTATGAGAAAATATACATATTCTTTTTGTATATATCCCTTCTCTTCACAATTTACAACTGTCTTCTTGAATACTTAAAACTTTTTTTCTAAAAAATCGAATGAACTAGTGGCAAGAATAGATAAAGGTGTCATTACTTGTGAAACATCCCCACGAGAAACTTATTTTCTATTAGAGTAGACATGATTTTCCTTTGTATAGGAAAATGAATTATGTTCTTCAGAATAAGAGTATGATCTGTTGCTTCTCATAATTAGATGATGTAGATTCACCAAATTATCTTTTAAACATATAAAATTTATTTTCTAAAGACCCATCCATTTTTCCTAAACTAATAATGGTAAAAGTTTCAACCTTTTTGGTATGTATATAAGAATCTTGTTTGGACGTACCTGTTTTCTTTTAAGAGTGTAATAATATCCTTTTAATACGGATCAAAATGCACTATTTTTACCATGGAATTATTATAATAATTGTTACTTTAGAAACTAAAATTCATTGAAGGTATTTAATAACTCATTTTTACAGAAGAACACATTCCGCTAAAGAAACATATAGTGAGCATATATAGAGTTTGAGAAACCAATAAGATGAAATTATGAATGGTTGAAATAACTTGGGTATCCATTATCACTTGATGTGATTCCTATTGTAAATAAATAATAGTTTCTTCCTTAGTTCGAACTTCTTTATATATAACTACTTGAACTATATGAAGTATGTATAAAATAGTTTTGTTTTCCAATATATCTTCTACTCTTAAACTATAAACCAGATATAATAAGGTTGTATTCTCCCCAGTAGTAACTTTCATGGGTACATTTGAAGAAACTATCACTCTCGAACTCTCCCCTTGAATGAGATAAATGTCTGATTCCATCTCTTCTTCAGTTCCAACTAGTATTGAAATTCTTCATAGAATAACTCTATTAAAACAAACTAAATTTAATTAGTATAGATATTAATTTTTTATCCCATAACAATTTTTAGCTATGGTTCCAACTAAGATTACACTAATATTAACAAAGATAAGTGTTACATTCATACAAAATGGTAGAAATTAACAATTTTATTTTATGAATGTGACATATGTATCTTAACACATATCTATCCTCATTAATTGTTTTTATATAAAAAAGTATAAAAAATTAACATCATAGAAAAAAATATTTTCAAAATCACCATTATGCTTGGAAAATAAAAATTTAATAAACTTCACTAGAATTTTCCTTTAAAAAATCCAAATATTTTACTTTTTTCTTTTCTACAACGATTATTCCATATAGTGAATTCATTACATATAGAAGGATCAAATCATTAATGATGACAAGGGATGTGTTGAAATTTAAATTTCCATCATATGGATAACAAAATACTGCATCCATTACTATAGAGGATATTGAGAACTCTTTCTGATTCACTGATGCTATAACAAGATCCTTCAAATCAATAAAATAAAACACATCCATTTCATAAAAACCATAAACTCCCTTTTGAAGGAAAAAAATTATTCTTTTCTTATTAAAACAATATTTCTATCCATGATGGATGATGGATTTATTGACCTACATTTCTGTGGTGTTGAGCTATCCAAAATCATTGGATTTTCCACGCAGGACTCTCAATAAGAATATTGAATTCTTATAAATACCAAACAAAAAATATTCACCTTCTGATTTTTTTTAAATAGATATGATTTCATGAATATATAAAGAATTAGGTAAATAATTGTTGAATAATAATGAGATGAGAGATCAGTGGTTTATAAAGGAATTTCATGTAGGACTGTTTTTATTTCTTTGTTTTGAGGTAATTGAATGGTCACACCAGGTGATGTGAAGGGGTAATGAAAAACATTATAGGCTATGTGTCATATTAGGATGTGAATAATACTAAAAGAATATGTTCTAAGTCTCTAATAAAATAAATGAAATATTTTTTTAACTATGTATAAAATATTAGTCACTAAAATATAAAATAAATAAAATTTCATTATATAAAATTAAGAAAAATTTATTAAGATTTGATAAAATAAAATATTGTTATATGAAAAGTTTCTTTAAGAATTTATGAAAATTAATTTTCTAGAAAAACAATTTCTAAAGAGATATCACCTTTTTGTGCATCATATGTTAAGAAATAATGTCTTAAATCAATGTGTTTTTTCTAGGATGGTTTATCAATTTCATTAAAATATTGATATAACTTTTGTTATCAGAATTTATTGGAAGACAATAAAATTTTTATCCAAAATCCCCCATGGTGTGTTTCATCCACAACACCTATTTATAACAACATCAAGCTACAATATATTCAAATTTAGTGGTTAACAATTCTATAGAGAATTGTTTCTTATTAAACCAAAAAGTAAGTATTTAGTTATAAAATAATAGGTTCCTGAATTGCTTTTCCTATCTAGCATACACCCTCAAATGTTAGTATCTAAGTATGAAATTAATTTAGAACAAAAGGTTTTTATTTAAAAATTAGATAAATGGAAACTGTTCATTTCATATAAATTAAATTTAGTTTAGAATGAAATAAATGGGATTATTTTGGATTGAATTGAAATCTAGAACAAAGAAATACAAAAAAAATATTGTATGGCCTACTTAAAAAATTATAATGTAACCTTCCAATTGTTACTCTATATAAATTTTTGTTGACTATTTTCCAACATCATCCATGTAAATTTTAATATTGGAACTCATAGGATTTGAATAGGTATTACTATTTTCAAGTATATTTTTTAATTAAATAAATTATGTGTTTTCAATAGTGTAAAACATTTCCAAGATATTTTTGATAAATTTTAAATCCATGGAAAGAGTTTAAATCACACATTAATATCATCTAAAATTATATTTGGATGTGTTTTGAGAATTCATTTCACATTTTTTGATTTATTGACCAAAAAATGACTCTGTCATCATATATTTTCACAAGAAGGATACCTTTTGATGAATTTTCATGAAAATACATGGGTCTTCCATTCCAATATTAAAATAAATTTAATAAGTGAAAATATATTAACCTTTCATACTGAGATATTGGTGACTAATTAATGATATAAAGTTATTTGGTAAGTTTAAAAAATTTAAAAAAAGGGATTTCAAAAATATTATGTTGTTCAATATAAAATTTCTCCCTTAAAAATCCATTTTAAAATTCATATTTTACATTCATATGGTATAATTTAAAATTAATATGAGATGAATATTCTATCATAATTACAATGGTTTCTAACCTAGATACTAGAGAAAATATCCCCTCATTGTCTATCCATTCTTCTTGATTATAACCTTTTCTAACTAACCTATCTTTGTTACTAATAATCACAACATGTTTATCCTATTTTTTTCTTCTAAAAACCCATTTTATTATGATAACAATAAAATCAAAGGTTGTGTCACCTAACTCCCTTAACTTGTCCCCCTTGAATTTATTCAACTCTTCTAACATTGTTAAAACCCAACTTTCATAATCTAGGGATTCTTATATGGATCTAGGTTCTATTAGAGATAAAAAGTAGATAATTATACAAGTTTACCAATATTTATTCTATTCCTATCTTCTTCATCAAAACATCATACAATTCTTTCTAGAGGATGGTTCTTGAGGTTTCTAGGTTGAATATGTTTCATATTTTCTAACTCACTAGTATTAACCATTTCATTGTTATTTATGTAAATGAAGTTAAAAATAATCATCATTTTCATTGTTAAAAAGTGTTTTAGGTATCTTGTCATCAATAGAATCACTTTACACATCAACTTGAGTCATTTTGCGATAAAAATGATTAATATCATCAAATTTCACATGATTTGATTCTTAAAAATCCTTGAATTTGTTTTTAAAACTCTATAATCTTTAGAGGTAATAGAACAACCTAGGAAGAATCCGTCAACTTTGGATAAATTTTACCACAATTTTTCTTGGTGTTTTGAACATAAAAATTGCATCTAAATACATTAGTGTATTTTGGTTTTCTATCATCCCATAAATCATAGGATACATTCTTTTAAATATTCTTTATTATGAATCTATTAATGATGTAACCGAATGTATTTGAAGCATAATACTAAAAGTGATTGGGTAGGTTATTTTCAATTAACATTGTCTTAGAAATTTCATGCAAGGTCTTACTCCTACTTTCAACAAGACCATTCCATTGAGGTGTCATTGGGGAAGAAAATATGTGTTTAATAACATGATTTTTAAAAAATGAGTTAAATTTATGATTCTCAAATTCCACTATTTGATCAATTCTTAAGTAAATAGTTTTTTAATATTTTTCCTATTTCAAAAGTTTACAAAAATTTATAAAAAATAGGCTTAACTTTTAAATCTCAAAAATCAATCCCAATTAAATCTCAAAAAATAATCAATTAAAACATAAAAAACTGATTTTTAAGAAAGTTTTGATGTTCTATAAGGTCTAAACAGATCCATATGGATTATTTCTAGAGGATTAGATTTGGAAACATCTTTAACTAGTTTGAAAGATGATTTGGGTTTCTTTCCTATTTGACATGTATCAAAAAGATTATTTTTATCCATATTATGATTTGGAAAATTATAAATCAAATTTATTTTAAATCACATTATCGAGGAATAAATATTACAATTCCAAGCCTTTTATTCCAAATTCCTGATTCATTAATTTCACTATTCCAAAAATTTACTTTCTATTTATATAATGAAATAATATTTAGAGTGTAGAAATTATCAATACTTGTTGCTACAAACTGTAGATATTTTCCATAAATTCTGATCATGAATTATTAGAATAATAATCTAAATAGCCATAATTTAATACTTAAGAAATACTTATTAAGATGTTCTTTAATCCTTCACCATAAAGAATCTTGTTGATGAGGATAGATTCTATGTTTCAAATAGATCAAATTCAACCTATATTTTTCTTTTCATTATCACTAATGTGACATAGAGTCCATCAATCCTAGATAATGAGTTGAATTTGGAGAAATATCCACTCATATACCTTCATCATCCACCATCAATAAAAAAAATATCATTACTGTTCGTATGGATATCTCCATACAATAAAAAATCAAGAAATAATATTTTTTGGAACCCAAACACTCTTGGGTATAGGAATGTTGTATTTAAAAGATTTGGAAATGAAAATCTATGTTTATTTTACAAAATTAAATTTCTAATTAGATATTTTAGTTGAAATAATAATTTTATTTCTTCCATACATCTTTGAATTTCATCAATAGTAACCATTCTCCAAATTTCCATTTATTACATAATGAAATCAAATAATACTAGACATGGTTTTGTTTTTATAAATTAGTATAAAATAATTTTTTTAAATCTTTGGTTTTTAAACCTTGCTTCCTATACCATATTTCCATCTTTTGGGATGTTTTTTACTATGTTTTTTATTTACGTAATACCCCATTATTAAAAACACCAGTAACATATTTCAAATATTTATCTTCCATTAGTATACTCTTAATTTTGTTACTATTTTTAGTACATGATGTAATATAATTTTCCAACCAGGTTATCAAAACTAGAACGTTCTTATTCAAGTCCACCAATTCATTAATAATATTATTATAATAATTTATAAGGTATTTTTTTCGATTTCGTACTTGGATTCCAAGATCGTACAATATTCATTTAATTATTCACATGAGAAATTGTTATTTTCTCATTCAGTCCAATGATCCGATGAATAATAAGAGTGTACCTCATTTAAATGTACTATGAAACACATATTTTCCTTTTTATTAGATAATTAAGCTTTTGATTCGTAATATATATTACCACTAATATCTTCAGAGGCACTCCATGTGGATTTAATGGCCTTCTTTTCTTTCTTCTTGTAGCCAACCTTATTTAAATAATTTTTCTTAGACTTATTGGTTTCTTATTGTTGAGATAAGTCTGGTACTATGTTCTCGAGTTTCATAAACTCATAGAATCGATCTTATTTATAATTTACCTCTTGATTTATGAACACATAAAATGGTTTTTGTAAACCATTTATTTTTTGTGGATCTTTTTATGTTTATTGAAAACTACTCATTTTTATCAATTAGTAAAAAATTACTTCATTTATCATCTTCTCTAGATGATTCAAAATTTTTTATACCATTGTTCTTATATTTATATTTATATGTATAAACTTTCAATGCATCATTTTCCTTCTTAACTAATTTATGATCAACAGATTCAGCTTCCATATCATCCACATATTTGATAAGAGTTCCAATGAGATATTTTATTTTGAAATTTTAAACCCATATTGATTGTCTAATGGTAGCTAAGATTCTAATACATATGAGTGGTATAATTATTATAACATTCAGGGAATTAATTGTCTTAGGAATAAGAGTTCATAAGGTAGAAACATTGGACACAATATTAGTGAGTCTTTCATTTAGTTGGGTGATTATCTATCCTTCTAGTATTCTAACGGTTCTAAATTTCATCTAGATAATACTTTAATAAAGATATATCACAATGTAAGTTTTTTATTTTCAATTTATATAGTATTCAATATTTTCTGAGCAGTATGACATTGTGAGAATCGATTAATCTAATCAGGACCTAGACCAGAAAATAATAGCATTTATGGATTTTTAGTTTAAATCATAATTTTCTTCAGTATCAGCATCCCATGTTTCAAGTTGCATCTTTGTAATTTTATATGGATTTATGGATTTAAGATAAAATATTATACCAAGGTTCTTGAGATAAATTATCATCCATGCCTTACAGTAACAATAATTTTCACCATTAGAGTAAGACTCTCTTTGTATATATATACCTTCCATGTTTTCAATTGAAACAACTATTTTAAGATGATATTATTTCTCAATCATTTGAAATATGAGAAATAAAATGTGACAATCATTGATACTAATTTTTACTAGAGAATGGATATATAAAAAATCAATAATGGTAGTGAATTGACTTCTTAAAATGGTACTTTTACTTCAAAACCACCTTCTTCACGGTTTGTAGGTTTTGATCTTTCTGTGATTAAAAAATGTAGAGGAAATAAAATATAGAGAGGAATAATGTCGATCGTAATTGAAATATAGTTTTTTAGGGAATAAATATCCCATAGTCCACTCCACCAACACTCTACTCTACCAGTTTGGTTATTTTCACAATACCAACAAATTTTTCTATGGGCTCCTAGTTGAGTGAATGCAATTGTTACTTGTTAAAAAGGTCTATGATCTTTTAAATAGGATATACCTTTTCAATAATTTTAAATTTTATTAACACACTTAATCACACTAAGTTTATATAGAATCAAATATGGGTAATTTTTTAGAAATGGTTCAACACATAGTTACAAGAGAAGCCTGAAAGAAGATAAAGAAATAACCAGAGAAAATGTGATTATTCTTAGGTTAAATATAGATGTTTTCTAATAACTAAAAATAATATTTTAATCAAAATAATTGTACAGTATCATCAAATGATTTATTCATGAGTGTTTTGAAGCATGAATCATATCTTTCTTATATACACTTATTTTTGTGTTATCATTTTCATACAACATTAATAACTTCTATGTAAATCTCCTCTTTTGAATGTGAACTTTACCATACTCAAAAATTAAAATTATTGAGTGAAAAATAATTTAAAAATATGAAGTGATAGATTATTAATGGAATGTATCGTTTTCCAAATATGGAATTAACCTACATGGTAGAGATTTCAGAAATATTATTTCATAGATATTTCTATTCTTTGTAAATAGAATCTTTTTATAAATTTAGCATTCCGTATTTTGAAACTAATTTTATGATAAAGTTAAAATAATTAATTGAATTATCATGTGATTATATCCATTTTATGAGTATAATTAGGAAAATCCCTAATATTTCATGATCTTCGTAAGATAAACTTTTTAAAGCACTATTCTTGTAATATAACTTCTTGAACAACTTCGTATGATAAAAAACTGATATAGTTGACATATATAATGAATACGATAAACGTGATTACCTTTTTTGTAAGAAAAATCTATCTTGAAAATTTTTTAATGATAATATTATACTTTCATAAGATAAATGATGTCCACTGATGATCAGAAGATAATTAAATCATGAATATCTTATTCATAATAAGAAAACATCACATAATTTCTTTATTTCTATGATTTATGATTTTGAATCTTTTGAAAGATAATCTAACATCCTATAAGATAAATTATGTTGGATTAGGATGAAATTCAAAAACAGATAATGAGTTTCTTATGTAAGATAATTATGTTATGTGTAAGGTATTCATCTGGCATAAGACAACTTCCTTTTTCATGCAAGATAAATTTCATTAACACAAAAGATAAATTCCTTTAGAATTTATTCATAAATAATCTTAAGAAATATAAGAGTATTAAGATATAAAATCTAAGACAGATAATATTGTCTTATTAGAATATAACTAATGATTTTTTGAATTATCAAAATTCATAAAAATCTATGATTTGGTGGAACAAGATAATTATTTCCAAATAAAATACCTGAATGATGAAAATATTAAGAGTAACCATACCTAATTTCTATATTGATTAATAATTTAAATTTCAAGGAAATTATAAGATCTTGTATGTTTCTATGTATGTACCTCTATGATTTTTATTTTGTGTTTCAAAAATTTCATTTGGGTTTCCTTTATCATTAAACCTTAGGTGCTGAGTGTTGTTTGGAGATAGAGAGTCATTTTTGGGGAAAATGACATAATTTTTAGAAATGTAGATTTATTTGAATTAATGGATTTTAAAAATAAACATGTTAAATGGGTTATCCAGGTTTTCTGTTCTTTGTAAGGATTTGGAGGTGGGTTGGGTCCTTTCTATGGAAACATAACTAAATAATGTTTGTAGAGTATTTACACATTGTGTACATGTTACATGATGCATAACTACCACCATAACAATTTAATTAACTATTACAGGGTATCAATCATTTAAATGTCAGGTAAACTATTCACAACACATAAAATTTGAGTGTGATAACTCTAGGTGATAGTTTTTTATAATAACTCTTATGTTTGAAATACACAATGTTAAGTGATGTTAAACATTGTGTATTTATTAGGAGAAGTAGTTTTAGGGATTGTATGTGGATATAATTTTCATTATTTTTATATGATTCCTTCTTATTATTAAACTATGATGAATTCAAATATATTTTGGAAACCATTCCTCCATTTTGGGTTTCTCATTTGTGCAATCAATCCTTGTAAATAATTTATATTTTGTTCCCCCACTTTAATTATTCACCATTATGTAACTAGAATCCTTAAAATACATTTGGGTTTGATCTTGAAATTGGTTGATTTATTTTCTTCTTTTCTTCCTCTCCACCTTATTATATGTTTTTGTTACCCTTTGGAAGAGAAATTTTAATCCTTGGTTAAAGGTAGGGGTCAAAACCTAACCCTATGATATTTTTAATTGAAAAATATATGAAATATCATGAATAATCCAACGTAACATGTTCTATAATTAATTTATTAATTGGTAAATTGTAAATTATGGATTTTAATATTAGTTGGATCCCTTTGTATTAATTTTTTGATAAGAAATGGAACATATCTACCCGTTGGGTCTTCAAACCATGAATAATAAGAAAATTGGTAATGATTTTAAGTGTGTTTTGAATAACATGAGGCCTGAAGTGATTTATTTATATAGTTACCCTAGGTAATGTCTTATATTGTTATGGACAGAGTTTTAATGAGTTGATATATAAATTATAGTGAAATTGAACGAAAAATGGTAATTTTCATAATTAACCATTGACGTTAATAATGTGATATTGTGATATCCTTGCTATTATGACTTGTAGAGTTCATGTTTTAATTCTTCTATAGTAGGATATACCCAGTAATTCATCTGGTAATACTTATATACTGAGTTTTTCCCTAATACATGCACAAATGCTTATTTATTGGGCTATTCCTAGATACCTGATAATATGATTATATACTATCGTATGACCTGATACATGATAAAGTGATTATATATCAGTCTATTTCTATGTACATTGTGAAATGATTTTATACCACGATATGACCTAATACATTCTGAAATGATTATATACCGGGTTATTACCTAACACATGATGAAATTATTATATATTATGTTATTCCCTAACACATGCAAAAATGATTAAATACCAATTATTCCATAATACATGATAAAATACTTATATAGAGATATTGGACAATGTTTTTATGCTTTTTACATGGATATATGGTTAGGGATGTCATGGTTATGTTACATGATCAGATACATTCTAGCATGTTGCTGAAGCTAGTTGATTGATGTATTGTACTAATTGAATAATTAGTACACCTATTTATATCTTTATTGCATACACTTATTATCTTACTAGTTATATATATACATGATGGTGTCAACCTACTGAGTTTTACTCACACCCTATTTGGAAACTATTGGGTATTCGAGTAGATTACATGGATTCATGATTGGATAAGGGCTTGGAACTTTCTTGTTGACATTTTTCTTGGTGGATGGGATGTATATTGGAGATTACATCAACATGGGGTTTGGGACAAGAAAATTTTGAGTATTATTTGAGTATACTAGTTTTTTATTATGTACTACTTCCATAATGACATTTAGTAACATTCCAGCATATCATAACATTTTTCCCTTATTATTTTTTAGATTTTTCATTAGCATTTTATAATTTTTATACTATTTACATTCATATGGTATTTATTCTTATATGATTATTCCATTGCGTTTTAACACAACACCATGGGGGTATAGTCAGCCATTATACTTATCACACACCAGCTGCTAGTGAGTTGCCTCTAGCATATAGAGAGACATGAATTAGGTCATGTAACCAACCTATTTTGTCTATGTGATAGATTTTTTGATTAAGGGATGTCACAAAGTGGTATTAATGAAGTTTTATTTTTTCTTTACTATTTGGAAAAGGTAGAAAGGATACTAGGATGTGTTGGGACTTGGTAATGATCATGTTCATGGGAGTAGCTAACCCATTTACGGGGGAAATATGAGGCTCGTGGATGGGATTATTGTTTATATTGTCCTATTTTTATATTTTATGTTATTTAACCTTGGGAGATTGAAATGTTGTGTGTGGTTATTATTTTATGATGTTATTAATTTTTCATATTTATACTCATGGCCTTATATGGTACAAGATGAGTATGCTTGAATCATGATATGAACATAGTTATAAATATTGAAAAGCATTGTTAATGATAAGGACATATTAATTTAAATTTATATACACATTATTATTTTAATTGTGATATAATATAAATTTTATATATGAGAATTGAAAAAAATTAACTGATATTTATGGACAAAAAACTCTTAATCTATGCTTAGAGGGACTAGGATTTAGTGATTCTCTGTTGTTGTTACCTATTGAGGTTGACCTTATTATAGACAGTGTTTTAATGAGTTTGTTTGTCTCGTAGATTAAATTACTCCACATAATCTTCAAGTTTCGAATAAGGAGAGTAGAAATATGAATCATCCTAACATAATTGTGCCAGAACTCCCTATATATCCTGGGGATATGATGGATGTTTAGCTTCATGGTAGATTCTTAAGGGTTATGCGATCCATTGAAAGAGAGTATATTCGTACTATTCCTTCGATGTGTGAACTGATGAGAGAGTTCCAACTAATTAATCCACATATGACAATTAGGGAGGGAGGCCCTAGGTATC
Organism: Viscum album; assembly: GCA_963277665.1. Lineage (NCBI taxonomy): Eukaryota > Viridiplantae > Streptophyta > Magnoliopsida > Santalales > Viscaceae > Viscum > Viscum album. Next base: position 1,496,093,578 of record OY728159.1, read on the forward strand.
TGAGTTCTCGATCAAGGAATTAAATATAAAAATTAAGCATATCAAGACACCCACATATTGGAGGTTAAAGCTTGATGAATATATGCATCATGGACTAGCCAAATATTGGTAATACATAATTTATCTGGATGGGAAACAATATGATTTATCTTGGAAGGATATAGATATGAAGTCCCTAAGACTTTTATATCCTGAGATGCTGTGGGATGAGAAGGATCATGAGTTCATGAAACTGACATAGGTGGGTATACCAGTGTTAGATTATATCAAAAATTTCCCTGACCTGCAGTGCTTTGTGCCATATTTTGAAGCTGATGAGATCTCTAGGGTGAGGTGTTTTCAGGATGGTATTTTCTATGAGATCATGTCATAGGTAATTGTTTTCATCTGAGTATTTTTTTTATATGTGATGAATTTTACACTCATCATAGAAGGGAATATGAGAGAGACCCCAAGCAGCGATAATGATATTTCAATATAGAAAATTGGGAAGTGTTCTTCTAGTAGAAATAAGTGTCTCAATGTTATATTCAACCAAGGAAAAACATAACAGATTAGTTAGGGATGTGTGAATAATCTCAAAATAATTTTTTGTTATAGTGATATCTATACGGAAAGGTGGTACAAAAGTGGCCTTTGTTTCCATACCTTGATTTGTAATGTCAAAATTAGGTCAGGATGGGACACCTAAAAATGTATTATATAGATTTAAAACATAATTTTAATGGTAATGGATTAGGAAAGGTACCATAGTCTAGGAAGGACTTAACTTCTCCTCAATATGTAGGTAACTGGAGTTCCATAAGATGTTTTTGTTGAGTCAGAGGACATGGTACGGAAGTGCGGGAATGGAAGTACTAGGTTGATGTAACAACACAGTGGATTAAAACTACATCCCAAGGAATAGGGGATAGTATGTTGCATTCTATACAGACTACTATGGCTGTTATGGTTGCAAAATGTTCTACTATTAGAGGTATAATTCATTTATCATATACCCTACTTTCATTTTTTTGATACTTTGGAATCACATTCCTTTTTATCCACTATTTTTGTAAACAGTTTGGCCTTTCATGTTGAAATATTAGATGGTATTTTCACCATCAATAAACTTTAGGGAGTGCGGTAAGAGAATATAAAGTGTTTCAAGGTGAGTTCTCTTGAGATTGTTGGTTACTATTTCTTTTGGGAATCATTTTTTCTAAAAAATACAGACATCAATTTGATTATTAGTATGGATAATATAGAATGGTACAAGTATATGTTTGAGAGTTGAATGTTCTGTTGGAAGATCTAGAAAATAAAGGTTTCATATGGCCTATTTCATATCTATGGGTTTCTACAGTTTTTTCACCAATATGGCTGATAGGTCTTTACTCTTTTGTGTGGATTATAATAGATTGAACCAGATGACGGCCAAGAACCAGTATCACCTTCCATGTTTCGATGATCAATACAATCAGTTAAGATGTGATAGGATCTTCTCCAAGAATGAGTGGAAATCAGTATATCATAAGTTGAGGGTATTACCATTGGAGATACCTCAAACTTCCTTTAGAATTAGGAATTGATTGTATGAGTTCATAATGATACCATTTGGTTTGACCAACAAACTGATGGTATTCATAACATTGATGAATCATATATTTAATTCCTTTTTGACCAGGTTGTGGTTGTTTTTGTTGATGATATCTCTGTGTAATCCCAATTTGTATATGTTCACCCTCAACATGTTGAAATCATCTTGGGTACATTGTGAGAGAATTAGATTTATGCCAAACTATCCAAATATAGTCTACAGATTGATAAAGTTCCCTTCTTGGACCATGAAATCCCATAGGCATGGGTTTCAATGGACCTAGATAATGTTTCAACTGTGGTATATTTAGATAACCCTAATAATTTCTTTAATATTTGGAGATTTCCCAGTTCAGTTGGTTATTATCAGTGCTTTATCACGAAATTATTCCACTTCGAAGAAAAATTGTTAGGGATGACCAAGAATGTGGTGAAGTTTGTTTGGTTATATTCTTGTCAGAGGGATTTTTAGGAGATAAAGGGTAGGATGTTTTCATCACCTTTCTACACTTTACCTATTTTTGGTAAGGAATATATAATGTACTAGGACTCATCTAGTGTTGGACTCATATAAGTCTTGATATAGGAGGATCATGTTTTTTCTTATGGATTTAGATAGTGAGACCACATGAGAGGAATTACCATAATCAAGATTTTGAGTTAGAAGAGGTGGTATAAGCCCTAAGATTATGGATGCACTATCTTAATGGTGAGAGGTGTTTGTTATACATGGACTATTAGACCCTCTGGTATATATTTTCAGAGAAGAAACCAAACCTTCATTAGAGGAGGTGAGTTGAGTATCTATATTATTTCAACATTGATTTGGATTATGCATTTGTAAAGGGAAACATTATTTCCTATGATTTGATCCAAAACACACAAATATAGGTAGTTTGAGAGTCTTTTTACTAGTAGAGGATGATGGAATTATTTGCAGAAATACATCTATATGTTCACGAGTATTAGGGATGAGTAGACATGACTCCAAAATCCTATATACACATGATTTTGGATTGGCTCCAGATAGATATTTTATATGACATGGAGGTATTTGTCCTAATAGACACCCTATATGCTGGGGATACACCATCCAGATGGTCTCTTGGAAGTTTAAGTTCTGTTTTTTCCATGTATGAGTATGGGTTCCTATAAGAATGTTCAAAGAGCCTATGAGAGAGTTTCATTATTCTATATGGGGGTATATATAGGTTTGAAAGTAGTGTATCATGATATCCTTATATAGTATTCATTTTCATTCTATCATCCTCAGACTGATGGTCAATCTGACTGGGTTATTTTGGTTGTGAAATATATTTTATGAGTCTGTGTTTTGGATTTTGGAGGTTTATTAGAGTAACATGTGAAACTCATGTAGTTCTCATTTAATAACATCTTCCTGACATTGATCTAGATGGCATAATTTGAGGATTTTTATTAAATGTCATGTTGTTCACCTATTTGTTGGTTAGACGAAGGAGTGTCAGTGATTTTTGGGCCTCGTCTCATGCAGGAGGTATCTTAGATGTTTATTTGATCAGGGGGAAATTATTAGATGCATAGAGTAGGAAGAAATTATATACTAAACCTCAAATATTCCATTTATCATTTGAGGTTGGTCATATTATTTTCCTTAGGGTGTCACTTATGTTGGGTTAATTATGTATCAAAATATATGGAACACAAGAACCTAATTTTTTTAGATGACTTGAGATAGTGGATAAGGTTGGTCTGGTAGAATACTTATTAGCCCTTTTATGGTTCGTCAGTTCCATACATGACATGTTTCGTGTTTTGCAGCTTGAGAGAAATTTTCTTGACCTTTCTCATGTTTTGGATATCAAGGACATCAAGATTGGTTTTAATGTGTCCCTTTTGGATAATACGATATAAATTATGGACCATAGAGAGAATTATCTCAGAGGATGGATTATACCTCTGGTATGAGTGTAGCAGTATCATGGGTGTGTTCAGGAGGAGACCATGGATAGGGAGTTTGATATCTGAGAACAGTGGATACACTTATTCATCGAGACCCCACATTGATTCTTGGAGAAATTTGGAGATGGTCCATAATATGATGGGGAGTTTTTAGGATCTCATCTTTTTCAAGATACGCCCCTCTTTTAGTTTTTTCATTAAATGTACTTTATTGGGTTTCCTTTCTATTTAATCCATGGGGGCTGCGTATTTTTCAGAGATAGAGATACATTGTTGATGAAAATGACCTAAAGTTTAGATATTTATGTTTATTTTAATTAATGTAGTATGAATATAAGCATATTAAATGTTTTTATGGGTGTTTTACATTCTTTGGTAGGGTTTATAGGTTGTTCAAGTCCTTTGTGTGGAATAGATTGAGAACAGTATGTAAGGAATTTATACATCATGGACATGTTACAGGGCATGTAACAGCTGCCAAACACACATCATAAACTAGTATAGAGAATGAATTGGTCACACATCATATAAATCATTCATGCTGTATAAGGGTTGATTGGGATAAATATTAACATGAGGCGATAGGGTTTTCTATGTAGCTCTTAAGTGGGAAACACATGAATTCATGGGAGGTTACATGCCATGTGTTTTTTTGGGATTAGTGGTTTTAAGGATCTGTGAGGATGTAATTTTCATTATTTTTCCATGACTCCTTACTCCTCTTGACCTAGGATGGATTATAGGCAATTTTTGAATCCTTTCCTCAATTCAGAACATCCAATTTGTGCGATCGATACCTAGTAAGACTTTGGGTTTGGTTTTACCCTCCTCTTTAATTGTTCTCTATTAGGATAATGGAATCCTTGGACCACTTTTGGTTGTGATCTTGACATGTTTTGATTTAGGTTATTCTTGATATTTTTTTCACCTTTTTCTTCATTGGTGTTACACTTTGGACATGAGGCATTAATTTTCCTATTAAAGGTAGGTGGTTTAATCCCAACCCTATGGTGTTTTTAACTATGAATTACATGAAATATTATAATTTCACTAATGTAATATGTGATATAACTAATTTATCCATTTATAAATGGAAAATCAAGGATTGAAATATAGGTTGGATCCATTTGGAGTAAATTGTTGATGCGACGTAGCTTGTGGAAACCCATCGGGTGAGTGAACCATGAATAGTAAGTATGGGGCTAATGGTTTTATGTGTGTTTGTCATGACATGAGATATTGGATGATAGCATGATATAAATTAAAGAAAAATTGAAATAGAAATTGAAAATTTTCATAATTTACCATTGAGTATTAAGACATTATTTTTTAATATCCTTGCTATTATGACATTTTGATTTCAGGTTTTAATGATTATATAACAGGATATGGTTATAGATTATTTTTATAATTCTTATATACTAGGTTATTCCCTGATACATTCTAAAATGCTCATATACCATGTTATTCCCAGATACATGAATAAATGATTATATACTGGGCTATGCCCAAATACATGATGAAATGTTTATATACCAGGCTATTCCCAAATACATTCTTAAATGCTTGTATACTAGTGTATTCAAAAACACATGCTAAAATTATTATATACTAGTTATTCCATGACACATGGTGATATTCTTTTATACTGGGTTATGCCCTAACACAAGATGGAATTATTATATATTGGGATATTCCCTGATACATGATAAAATTATTATATAGAGATCTTGGTGCGGCTTTTCATGATTTTTCCAAGGATATATGGTTATGGTTTTCATAGTTGTCTTACATTCACAAAGTCATTCTGACATGGTGTTGAAGTGGGATGATTGGTGTATTATATTAATTGAAAAATTATAACATTTGTTTATTGAATTATTTCATAATCTTATTATTAGACTAGTTATATTTTGACATAGTGGTTTCGACCTACAGAGTTTTACTCACACCCTACTCAGGTCACTATTTGGTACCCAAGAAGATTACATGGATGTAGGATTGAATAAGGGAATGAGACCATGCTATTTATTATTATTTTTTGGGTGGGTTGGAGTTTGGAGATGAAACTAACATGGGGTTTGGGACTAGGGAATTTTGAGTGTTCATTTGAGCCTAATTGTCTTTAATTTCATAGGACATCCATTATAAAATTTATCCACCTTTCAACCTATCATTATAATATCCCCTTATTGTTTATCAGATTATTCAACTGGCTTTTATTGTTTTGTTTATGCTATTTACATTACTATGATATTTCTTATAATATGATTATTCTATTGTTTTATAACTCTGTACCAGGGGTATATTATCCCTACTATACTTATTACACCTTGATAGGTAGTTGGAAGAATCTAGTGTACAATGAGGCATGCTTTAGGTCCCATAAACTACCCGTTTTGGCCACATGGGAGAGTGCATGATCGGGGGATGCTAGAAACATAATTTATTTAACGGGGGGAATGTAATAACCAAATAAATCACAATAAATTTCTATTAAATAAACAAATATGTTTGATAGATTTATCCACTCACAAAAATGAATTAAAATGAAACTACAATATATTCATAACATTAAAACATGTTTTTAATTAGTAGATATGAATTTGACTAACTGAATTATTATATATATATTTATATTTATATACATAAAGGTTATTTTATTCAAATTTACTTAATCTATTACCATTATTAATAATCTATCTTTCTAGATGTATATTTTTTTTAAATACAACCATGCATATTATTTTTAAATGATATAATATTTATTTATTAGTTATAACTTTGTTAGTGTTTTATATAAATTAAATATAAGAACCACTATTATTTTTAATATTTCATTTCCTATAAAATTAGTTTTTTACTATGTTTTTGAAATTTTATTTAAAAGATAAATTTATATAAAATATACTTCATTTTTGGATTAAATATAAAAATATTTTCTTATGATTAGTTTTTGGTATTTTTCTAGAAATAATGATTTTAAGGTGAATAATGCAATATACCATATTCAAAATTACAATGAATTTTATTGAATTATTCATTTATAAGTATGATTTTTAAATTTATGACACAATTATATTAGAAAAATATTTATTTTATAAGTGAATTTGGAAGTTTAAAAATATCTAATCTAGTTTACATATCTATATTTAATTTTTATAATATTTGAGATATTCTTCTAAATTAATTCTTGATACATTATAAATTTAGTACATTAAAATTAATTCTTATCACTTTTATTATTTGAATAAAATAAAATGAATTTAAAATTTATAATCAATAGTTCTATATTTTATAATAACATCCATTTAATTTTTTAGGAGTAAAGTATATTTTTCCTTAGGTTAAAACTAGTTACCAAGGTAAAACCTAAAAATGGAAAATGTAAAAAATTTAATGGTAATGCATTGAAAAAATGTTTAAAAGATGTGTATGGAATATTTTATAGGGATATGTAGACCTCTCTTCCCCTTTTTATCATTTACCAATTTATAAGTTATTTTTCATGAGATTTAATTTCCATTATTAAAAATATTTAGGTATTTTGAAAAATTTTATATCCTTTCACTTATAAAAGGGAACTCCTCTCCTCACTTCCCATCATACCAAAACTGACTTATATCAACCTAAAATCTATCTGAACCTATCTTAAATATTCCTAAAAACATTAAATATATTTTTTTCCAAAAATATTATCCCTCAAAGGATTAACTACCATTACAAAGGAGATAATCATAGAAGTGGGATAAAAATTTTTAACCGCTAATTTTTCATTTCTATTTCTTTATGGGCACTTATTATTCCTAAAACTATAGTCAACCATATTAAAATAAAAAAATTTATAATTGGTGTAATGTTATGTTATTATAATTATATTACAATAAATTAACCACCTTTACCTTTTCTATTAAGAAAAATTTATGAAACATTCATGGGTTGTGAGAACTATCGCATCCATGACATGAAATGTTTCATTTTCCTTCACCACCATAAAAGGTTGGTACTCATGTGAAATTTAATAGATATGAATTATATTTATGAAATATTTTAGAATCTAAAATGATGAACCATATTAATCATTTTCCACTTTCTATGACAACAATTATCATTTATGTGTACGTGTGGACCACTACCACCATGGAATGATTGATTTTTGTTTTTATTTTATTCACCACCACACATGGATGAAAATGAGCATGGTTTTAATAGTTTTTTTTTATGAAACTATTATGTTTTTTAAATTCAAATTGGAAAGTCTATAAAAAATATTATCTGTAAAAAACTATGGTAAATTCAACCATCCAAAATAGTTTTCAAGGAGAAAATTGATTTCTTCATTCTATGAAATATGTTATTATATTTTATATTATTATAAATCATTCCAATTAAAATATAACACACTAATTGACACTTAATAAGTTTATTTTTCATCCTGTATAATGTTTTTACTATATACTCACTTCATAATATTCTATTAATTATAGTATTTTCTTATTTGGTTTGGTTTAACCACCAACATGAATAATTCTATAAATTTATATCATGGATGTATATGAGAATTTAATTTATAGTAACATATGATATAAATGAATAATAATGAGTTGGTTTTTTCTTGAATTGTAATATAATAATGTAACTCATTATTTAATAAACCTTTTGTGACACACACTGTTCATAAATAGATATTACATCTTTGTAGATAAATACTCATAACATTACATTTCAATCCATGCCAGAATATTTTAGATATATTAACTCTGGAAAAATGATAATATTAAAAACTAGTTCATAAAATATCAACATTATATCCCACTTATTTTATCATAACCATCACCCTTTCTAGACAAATTATTTGTAATGCATTTTTTCATAACATGGGGAAAAGAGATATAAGAAAAGGGGGAGATCAGATGTTTAGTAGGGGTAATCATTGTAGATAAAAATATATCATCATAAGAAATCGTAATATAAGTATAATTGTATGAAATCATGAAGATAAGATATGTAGTTCATTCCTAATCTTTCATAGATCATAAACACGAGTAATGACATATAACCTTATCATTTAAAAAGACATGGATCACATGAGTGAAAAATCATCATAAATAAATAATGAATTAAAAAATCATGTCATAAAAGTGTAGAATGAACATAGGCAAAAAATCCATATTTCCAAGGTTAACTACCCAGACCATCAAACTATAATAGATCACGCATCACCACATGTATCTCATAGTTGATCAAGAACATCGACTGCCATCCCTTCATATATCGAGCACATTAACTTGCATATCATAGTTTTATCATGAAATATAAAACATTACCCAATAAATAAGTAGGATATATAGGCCACACACATCAAATAATGGAAATCATAAATATGTTTTCTATAATAACATAATGAATTAATCATATCAGAATCCAAAAAAAAGAAATGGGTTTCAAAAACATTTTTTCTTTTCACAAGCCATGAAAAATATATGGGTTTCATAAATTCCTTATGATCATAATAATAAAACATCTAGAAAAGAATAAGGATTTTATCCTTGGAACATATCCAAAGTAAATATTAAATAACATCAAAGGAAGTAATATTATATAAAAAATTAATTTGAAAGATCAATTGGAATAATTATTGAGGACAATAATATATCCATTTTGAAATCACTTCATTAAAAAAGTAACACAATTATATCAGAAACAATTTCCTTTGAAAAGATAATTTTAAAATTTTCAATGATTAATCAAAATAAAAAATTATTAATGATGGTGGTAAAATCAGTTCATGTCGTATAAATTAAATGAAAACCTTTCTTTTATATTTTTTGTGAAAAAATAAAAACGTACCATGTTTAGAAAACTAATATAAGATTCCTTTTGTACCATTTTGTAAGAAGATAAACATGGTTAAAAATTAATTTAAGAAATCATAAAAGACTATAAAATTCAATTTTTTTATAAGAAAATAATATGGAAGAAAAATATTCTCCAACATAGTCTTAATCATAAACAATCTTAAATATCGATCTGATTGTGAAATAAAACCCATACCACTTGGGTATCTTTTTAATCGTGTAAGAACCCAGTTCTAATCTTTGAGGTACGAGTTTCTTTATTTCACCTTTCCTTAAGTGTTTTTAAGAAAATGGGGAAAATGGGGAAAAATACCAAATTTTTGAAGTACACACCGTGTACTTTTGGCCATGTGGGATGGGTACACGGGGCGTGTGGCCATGTTGGCGATAAAGGGTGTAGGAAATGACTACACGCCATGTAGTGGTCCTTTACACGCCGTGTAGTCAGTCGACAGGTGAATAGTAAGGTAGTGGCTAGCTATGCGACAGCACACGCCGTGTACTCATGAAGACACACCCTGTAGTCATGTCGGTAGATGAACAGTGCCATGCTGGCGGGAAGCCACTAGAGGAACTGTTAAAAAATGGGAAGTACACGCCATGTACATGGAAATACCCACCGTGTACTTTTTGTTTTCGCATAAAATGTGCAGTTGCCTCCCCTGTTCACAAGGAAGGTTTAGAACGGGAAGAAGCAATGGGAGAGGGAGGCCAGAGTTTCAAATATCTGCCGAGCGCACGTTGGGAATCTTTTTCCACCTCAAACGATCTCGTTGGAACCGCACGGGTAATCCCTCCACCCTTCTTTATTAGTTCTTTCCAATTCTTCCCCTAACGAGAGTTATTTTCATTTATGAGAGAAATATTTTACCTCATATCTATAACGTTCTTAGATGTTTCGGAAGGCATTTTTCGTGTATATCGTTCGTTGGTGTTAAAGGTAGGTGGCTTGGTGTTTATTTTCCAACTGTCGTGCGTTTTGTTCGTTTTTGAGCTACGAACCCATATTTGGGGTGTCTTGTGGCTAAGGCCATAGCTATTTTAAATAACTAGAATTGAATAGGTAATTAATTGTGATAATAAAATGCTGTTTGAGATTGTTGCTTGGATCCAGGACCACCCCAGGGGTGCATTCCTTTGTTTAGCCGTTTGGCCAGGATTCCTGAGGGTATGCCTATAAAGTTATGATTGTAAAATTTCATTGAGAGGAATTTCTTGTGTACTGCTTATTTATATATTGGGCATGAACCGGTTACCTGTTAGCCTGAGGGAAATGTTGTGATTAGCCTGTGGGCACTATACTACTTAGCCTCTGGGAAAATTCATCCGTGCCTATAGGCAGTTGATTCTGTGCCTGTGGGTGACACTTCTTATGCCCGTGGGCAATATCCATGTGCCTATGGAAATATTATTGTGTTTGGATAATCTTTACCTGAGGGTAGGGGTTTACTTGTCTAGGGAAATTGGCTTTTTACTTTGAATATTCACTGTGGTGATATATTTAAAATAATTGATTAAATGGATTAAAATGGAAATATAACTGGTTAAGTTAGTTACTTTTCAGTACTTCTTACTTTATTGCATTTTACTACTGTATACTGTTGTTGCATGCTTTCACACAATTGGGCATGGGCCTTTTCTAGGTGCCTACTGGGATTCATTTCTCACACCCTGTTTGGGTTATGCTTTTCGGACCAAACATATTACGTTTCTACAGGTGTAGATAAGGGAAAGGGATTTTATACAGGTACTTGATTGTTGCTGGGGTGTAAGAGAGAATGGGACTGAGCATTGGCTCGTGATGCTGCGGGCTGTTCTGTTTTTCTTTTTGTACTTGTACTTCAGTTGTGATTTATTGTATTACAGTGAAACATGTTCTGGCTGTTTTATAGAATAGTGACATACTGCATCTTCATATATATGACTGCTGGTTTCCCTTTTTGTCACCAGTTGTTCATTCTAGTTGTGTATGTTTTATTGCTTCCGCTGTTGTTGTATGTTTATCTTATATTCCAATGCGCTACACTATGAAAAATGAGGGAATAGTTTCCCTGCTATCAAACCTGGGCCCTCGCTGCTAGTCGGCACCCTCTAGCATTTGGGGAAATGCGCTTGAGGTCTTTTGTTGAACCGGTTTCGGGGACCCGTTGGGTGGCATTCAGAACTGGGATGTTACAAAGTGGTATCAGAGGAGTTATTTTCTTTTACGTACTATTTGGAGTCGTAGTCAGGGATAGGACGAACGGTTGTTGGTAATAAGCTGTTCCCGGGCGTAGCTAACCCATGTATAGGGAAAATCCAGTCTACATCGTATTTTTGAAATCTTTCTGATTTTTCAAATTTTACAGTTGATTTTTTTTTCACAGTTGGGTGATGCACTTGAGATTGTGCTAGTTATATTTTATCTATTGGTTCTATTTAGTTGCAACCCGATGAGATGAAGTCCTCCCATCTCATGTATCATTTAGGCACATGCTAGAAATCACATGCCATGCATAGTTTCCATGCAACATTGGTGCATTATAAATTGCATGTTGTTGTGATAGTTGTTGTGCTATTAAAGCATAATGTTGTGATAACTTCTTGATAAATACCTGCTTTGTGATAGGGTATTTTCTTGTGTGAGACAGTTTGTAGAATGGACGCCAAACTTTGGTTTTTGGGAGTATGGCCCCCCACTGACCGGAATTTGGTAGATCATTAGCTGTTTATTAGTTATAACACAGAAAAGATGTCAAACTTTGATTAGTGGGGAGTATGGGCCCTCACGGGTCGGAATTTGGAACTTAGGTGTTGGTTTTTGTTATTTTATGGGTTTCAGGGAAGTTTCTGAGGCATACTGTCCGGAAACCTAGTATATATGCCGTGTAGTATCTTTAAACACGCCATGTATGTTCTTCTGTTCGGGAAGAGAAATAAACATTTTAAGTACACGCCGTGTACTCCGAGTACACACCATGTAGTCTCTTCCTGTGTCACAAACCGTGTAAGCGGAAACACAGGGAAGGGAAGAGCATGGGGGTGAACATGTCGTGTAGATGATATACACACCCTGTAGATGATATACACATCGTGTAGTGTTGACCGGAGTCCGCCTGTGTAACTAACAACATAGATGGAGGAGACCTTAAGACATACACGCCGTGTCCACTATGGAACATGCCGTGTAGGCGGACCTAGGATCTGGCCGTGTAACTAACAACACGGGTCGGAGTAATCCTTCAGTGTACACACCGTGTGTATATGGAACATGCCGTGTAGTCTTGTCTGAGGATAGACCATGTTTTTTAGCCATGCAGCAGGGGAAACAGGGTAGTGTACACACCATGTGCGGGTGTAACACGCCGTGTAGTTGCAAGCCAAGTTATCGGCCATGTCACAAACGACATGAGCAGTTGGAAAATTACACCATACACGCCGTGTAGATATTATACACGCCGTTTAGTGTTTGTTCAATGGGAGCCATGTAGCATAGCCATGTAGAAGGGCCCGGGTAGGGGAAGAGAAGTCAAGTACACACCGTGTAGTCTTGTTTTGCAAATCTTGAAATATATTCTTCCTCTTGTTCCCTTTATGGTTCCTTCGTTTTCAGTCATTGATAAATCTTGAATATAAGGAGTGTTTTCGACCTTGTAGTGTCATGCCACCTCAACGTCCACATGTTGTTCTCCAGGAGAGCGATGATGACTATACTCCAGAGATGGTGGGCCATGGGCTACCAGTGGATCCTCCAGTAGAGCCAGATGCGGCGCCGGCTGTTATACCAGACATAGGCGCGAAGGTGCAGTTCTGTGAAGGCTTTATGCGGTTCATTCAGACCTTTCAGGGAGCACCACAGGCTGCTAAATCTATGGATGAGCTGACACGTATATCCAGTAGTAGCATCCGCCTACGTTCTCAGGGGATGGTGGACCACAGGCTGCATAGTCTTGGTTGGGGTTGATGCAGACTATTTTTGAGCATATTGAGATGCCTCCTGGGCAGAGGGTCAAGATCGCGACTTATATGCTGCGTGATTCCGCCAATAGGTGGTGGGATGTTACCACCCAGTCAGAGCATTACAGGGACATGGTGTGAGAATATTTTCAGGCAGTCTTCTATGAATTCTTCTTCCCAGAGACGCTGAGGGCAGATAGAGCTTGAGAGTTCATGAATCTGCAGTAGGGCTCTATGTCGGTGATGGACTATTCTGCTCATTTCACTGAGCTTCAATGATTTTCACCCGTACTGGTGGGTGATGAGACATTGAGAGCCCGGAGTTTTGAGGATGGTCTCCGATATGACATCTGAGCACTGGTGAATGTTTTTAGGTTGCCTTCAGTACATGCTATTGTAAACCAGGAGCTGATTACAGAGAGAAACCTTTGATAATCTAGTGGTGTGGGCCAGGGTGGTTCAACACCAGTTAATGGAACTATTTCTGCTGGAAAGAGAAAGAGACCAATGGACTTCTATCTGGGTGGTAGTACAAGTCAGAAGAATGATTCATGTGGCCAGGTCATGTGTTACCAGTGTGGTAGAGAGGGGAACAAGAGGCCATAGTGTTCACGAGATCCAGTGGAGTGCTGAGCTTGCGACAATATGGTTCACCTATAGCACTTTTGTAGGGTGTTTCCACCAGTGGCTAGTGAGAGGGGTTCTGTGAAGAATATGTGTGTGGGAGCAGGACCCGTGGCTTCTTACCAGTCAGGGAACTGGAATATGTCTGGGTGTGCAGGCAGAGATGGTGGTCGTGGCCATGGTAGCCAGACACCAGGATCTCAAAGGCAGCAGGGTGGGACATCTCAAGGTTTCCAGGCTATGTCGTAGGGCCGCAACACTGGACAAACATATGTAGTGCAACAGACCCAGCAGGAGCAGGATCCCAGACCTTCTACAGTCATAGGAACTGTTCTAGTGGCTTCTATCTTATCTTTAGTAATTTTCGATACGGGTTCTACACATAGTTTCATATCTGTACCTGTTGTGGAGAGCCTTGAGCTCGATGTTTCTTTTTCTTCTATTATCATGACGCTAGACACTCCATTGGGAACTAGAACGACCAGTGTGCATCAGTGCAAGGAGTTCCTCATAGTTGTTGGATGATGTCACTTTATTTGGGACCTCTATGTCTTAGAGATGACATCTTATGATGTCATTCTCATGATTGACTGGTTAGTTCCCTTTCATGCCTTTGTAGACTGTTATCATCATAGGGTGAGTTTTACATCACTCGAGGGCGGAGAGTTTCTATTCTAGGGAGAATGAGTTGTTTAGGTGAGTCAAGCAGGACTAGAGCATCATGGGTGAGGTGGAGTGACAACTCAGATTGCATGTTTATATCTGGATGATCAGGGGACTTTTCAGATGGGATTTCCCTCCAGTCGTTGATCGTTTCAGGGATGTCTTCCTGGACGACTTTTCAGGTCTACCTCCAGAGTGAGAGGTGGATTTCTCTATTGATCTCATGCCAGGATCACCACCAGTGACCATTCCTCCTTATAGGATGGCTACACCTAAGTTGCAGGATCTCAAGAGGCAGTTAGAGAAGATACAGGTGAAGGTCTTTATCCAACCCAATACTTCTCCGTGGGGTTCGACGATCCTTTTTGCGAAGAAGGCGGACGGTACCCTCAGACTTTGTGTGGATTATCGGAAGCTTAACTAGTTTACAGTTAAGAACCGATATTCTTTTCTGAGGATGGATGATCTTTTTGATCCACTCCAAGGAGCACAAGTGTTCTTGAAGATTGAATTGAGATCTTGATATCATCAGCTGTGCGTGAGACCATCAGATATACCGCTTACAGCTTTTCAGAGCATATATGGTGTTTACGAGTACTTGGTTATGCCGTTCGGACTCACGAACACGCCATTAGTTTTCATGGCTCTGATGAATCGTGTGTTCCATCCGTATCATGATTCTTTTGTTGTATTATTCATGGACGACATCTTGGTGTACTCTCACACTCGACACGACCATGCCAACCATCTTGATATTGTATTGAGTACAATGAGACAGCATCGGCTATATGCTATGCTCTCAATGAGCCACTTTTGGATGGACCAGATTCACTTCTAGGGTCACATTATCTCGGAGGCAGGAGCTTCCGTAGACCCAGAGAAGGTGAGAGCAGCAGATTCCTGGGAGCATCCTAAAAATGTTTTTTAGATACAGAGTTTCTTAGGACATTCTAGTTACTACAGATGCTTCATACAGGACTTCTCCCACTTAGCAATGCCGTTGAAGGATTTGACTAAGAAAGGGGTGAAGTTCGTTTGGTCAGAAGCTTGTGAGATAGCCTTTCAGGACCTGAGAAGAAGGTTGACATCAGCACTGATTCTGATACTCCCAGAGCAGGGGAAGAGCTATCAGTTTACTGTGATGCATCAGGTATTGGGCTGGGAGCAGTGTTGATGCAGGGCGATCGAGTCATTGCGTATGGGCCTTGGCAGTTGAGGCCACATGAGAGGAATTACCTGATGCATGATCTCGAGTTGGCTGCAGTTGTTCATGCGTTGCGCTGTTGGAGGCATTATCTATTGGGAGAGCATTTTGTGGTTTTCAATGACCACAAAAGCCTCAAGTATATCTTTACTCATCATGACCTAAATATGAGGTAGAGGAGGTGGGTCGAATACCTACAATCCTTCGATTTTGAGCTTGACTATACACTTGGTAAAGGTAATTCAGTTGCTGATGCACTGAGCAGGAAGACACTGATACAGGCAGTGCAGGAGGCCAATGGTGAGTGGCAGCTTATGGCCTTGTTCTCTGAGATGCATCTGGAGGTGCATGGTAGTCAGGGGCAGACCTATCATTCATCTTTAGCTGTGACATCTACCCTCCTGTACATAGTGAGGATGAGACATCTATCTGATTCAGAAGGCCTAGTTCTACGAGATTCGATGGAAAGTGAGGACCCTCCTCCTGATTGGACGATAGGCGATGATGAGGTTCTGCATTTCCATGGACGATTATGGGTTCCAGGGGATATACGCGAGCAGCTGATGCGGGAATTTTGTGCTTCAGCTTGGGCAGTTAATCCCGGGGTTACCAAGATGTATTGTGACTTGAGACTTCGGTACTTGTGGCCGAGTATGAAGAGAGATGTAGCTGGTTTTGTTACGAGGTCTTCCACCTGTCAGAAGGTGAAGTCGGAGCACCAGAGGCCAGCCAGACTGTTACAGTAGTTACCCATTCCAGAGTGGAAATGGGATGATGTCACGATGGATTTCGTGACGGGGTTGCCGAGGTCACCTAGAGGCAATGATGTTGTGTGGGTTGTTGTGGATAGACTCACGAAGGCAGCTCACTTTTTTCCAATCAAGGAGACCTTTGGTGTTGATGAGATCGGAAGGCTGTATATCCGAGAGATTGTACGTCTTCATGGGGTCCCTCATTCTATCATTTCAGATAGGGACGCCCATTTTATGTCTTGTTTCTAGAAGAGTTTTCAGATGGCACTGGGTACACAAGTGCTTCTGAGCATAACATACCACCCTTAGACCGATAGCCATTCAGATCGTATGATACAAGTGCTAGATGACATGCTGCGTGCATGCGTCCTGGACTTTGGGGACTCTTGGGAGAAGCATATACCCCTAGTCGAGTTTTCCTATAACAGTAGTCTTCAGGTGACTATTGAGATGGCACCATATGAGGCTTTATATGGTAGGCCATGCCGATCACCTCTGTTCTGGTTAGAGGTAGGTGAGGCAGCCTTACTGGGACCACGTCTCGTGCAGGAGACTTTTGAGCAGGTCTAGTTGATTCAGAAGCGGATGGCTACTGCCCAGTCTTGTCAGAATTCTTATGCTGATTAGCGTAAACGACCTTTGGAGGTTATGGTCGGGGATCAGGTTTTCTTGCGTGTCTCACCGAGGATGGGACACAGGCAGATTAGGGGATAGGGTAAACTTTCACCGAGGTATGTGGGGCCATTTGAGATTCTGGAGAGAGTCGGGATGGTTGCCTATCGGTTGCAGTTACAGCAGTGGTATCGAGCCATGCACGACGTCTTCCTTATGTCTCAGTTGCGTCGCTATCATTCAGACCCATCTCACATCTTTCATCCCGAGGAGGTTGAGATTTATATGGATGCATCCTTTGAGGAGCATCTGATTCTTATCGTTGATAGGAGAACAAAGGTTCTCCGAGGCCGGTCAGTTCCTCTCGTACAGGTGCTATGGCAGAATATCCAAGTGATGGACGAAACCTGGGAGTGGGAGACCGACGTAGGTGCTCAGTGGCCAGAGCCCTTCTGAGATTTATCTTCACCAACCTTAAAAGGACAATTCTGGGACGAATTGCTTTAAGGGGGGAAGTTTGTAAGAACCTGGTTCTTATCTTTGAGGTATGAGTTTCTTGTTTTCTCCTTTCCTTAATTGTTTTTAATAAAATAAGGAAAATGGGGAAAAACCAAAATTTGGAAGTACACGCCGTGTACTTTTCCACACGCTGTGTACTTTTGGCCATGTGGGATGGGTACACGGGGCGTGTGGCCATGTCGGCGATGAAGGGTGTAGGAAATGACTACACACCGTGTAGTGGTCCTTTACATGCCGTGTAGTCAGTCGGTAGGCGAATAGTAAGGCGGTGGCCAGCTGTGTGACAGCACACGCCGTGTACTCATGAAGACACGCTGTGTAGTCATGTCGGAAGATGAACAATGCCATGCTGGCGGGAAGCCACCAGAGGAATAGTTAAAGAATGGGTTGTACACACCGTATACTTGGAAATACACACTGTGTACTTTTTTTTCACTTAAAATGGGATGTACCCTACCCTTTTCATAGGGAAGGTTTAGAACGGGAAGAAGGAATGAGAGAGGGAGGTCAGAGCTTCAGAGATCTGCCGAGCGCACGTCGGGAATCCGTTTCCGCCTCAGATGATCTCGTTGGAACCACACGGGTAAGCCCTCCACCCTTCATTATTAGTTCTTTCCAATTCTTCCCCTAACATGAGTTATTTTCATTTAAGCGAGAAATCTTTTACCTCTGATCTATGGTGTTATTGGATGTTTCAGAAGGCATATTTCACGTATATCATTCGTTGGTGTTTAAGGTATGTGGATTGGTGTTTATTTTCTAACTGCCGTGTGTTTTGTGCGTTTTTGAGCTACGAACCCATATTTAGGGTGCCTTGTGGCTGAGGCCATAGCTATTTTAAATACCTAGAATTGAATAGGTAATTAATTGTGATAATAAAATTATGTTTGGGATCATTTCTTGGATCCAGGACCATCCCAGGGGTGGTTTCCTCTATTTAGCTGTTTGGCCAGGATGCCCGAGGGTATGCCTTTAATGTAATGATTGTAGAATTTCCTTTAAAGGAATTGCTTTTGTACTACTTATTCACATGTTGGGCATGGCCCGGTTACCTGTTAGCCTGAGGGCCGTGTTGTGATTAGCCCGTGGGCACTGTACTACATAGCCTCTGGGAAACTTCTTCCGTGCCTTTGGGCAGTTGATTCTGTGCCAGTGGGCGACACTTCTTACGCCAGTGGGAAATATCCGTGTTCCTGTTGGAAGATTCTTGTGTTTGGATACACTTTACCTGAGGGTAGGGGTTTACTTGTCTGAGGACATTGGATGTTTACTTATAATATTCACTGTGGTGATATATTTAAAATAAATGATTAAATGGAATAAAATGGAAATATAACTAGTTAAGTTAGTTACTTTTTAGTACTGCTTACTTTATTTCATTTTACTAATACGCACTGTTGTTTCATGCCTTCACACAGTTGGGCACAGGCCTTTGGTGGGTGTCTACTGGGATTCATTTCTCACACCCTATTTGGGTCATGCTTTTCGACCCAAAAAAATTACGTTTCTGAAGGTGTAGATAATGGAAAGGGACCTTATACAGGTACTTGATTGATGCTGGGGTGTAGGAGAGCATGGGATCGAGCATTGGCTCGTGATGCTGTGGGTTGTTCTATTTTTCTTTCTGTAATTTTACTTCATTTGTGATGTATTGTATTGCAGTGTAACATGTTCTGGATATTTTATTGAATCATGACATACTGCATCTTCATATATATGACTGCTGGTTTCCCTTTTTGTCATCAGTTGTTCATTCTAGTTGTGTATGGTTTATTGCTTCCGCTATTATTGTATGTTTATATTATATTCCGCTGTGCTACACTTTGAAAAATGAGGCATAGTTTCCCACTATCATACCTATGGCCCTCGCTGCTAGTCAGCAGCCTCTGGCATTTGGGGAAATGCGCTTGAGGTCTTGTGACGAACCGGGTTCGGGGCACGCTTGGGTGGCACCCAGAATCGGGACGTTACAAATCGTAAGCCCCATAAAATAAATATCATAAAATGAAATTCAAATAAAATGTATATAAATATATTAATTATAAAATATATTGAAATTATTGTATATCCACCCAAAAAATAAATAAATGGTGAATATGGCATTTTTCCCACAGAAGTAAAAGTGTGATGCGAAACCCTTTCATTGACTTTAACTTGACTTAAAATCACTCTAACCTCATGTATAATAAATTTATATTTAATAAAATTCTAAAAAATAAAAAATTCAATTCTTATAATATCATATATGACCCCTATATAAAAATTTTCAAAACCCCCTTTTTATCAGTAGTTACTTATTAAAATTTTCATTTCTTGGTGTTAATTGTTTCATTTATCATGAGTATTTTTCTTTAGAAATTATGGTACTTGTATATGTATCTAGGATATATCATAACAAGAATATTAATAATGATATAAATATCATATATATTCATTATATGCATATTTATAGTATTCCATAAATATTTTCTATAGCAATATTAATTACACCATTCATAGAGATGGTATGCCATACTTAGGCATAACCATCATTTTCATTTTCAAGAGATGAAATAAAAGAATTTTAAATATTATTTTACCATTAAAATATAATCATTACATCAAAAATATTATAAATATTTATAAAATTCATCCTCATTACCATCAATGTAAAATATTAATGAAAAACTAATCATATTACTTCGTGGAGGTGGCAGTCCACACATACGCATGAACAACATTATCATTCCACAATAGATTAGATGTTAATAAGATAGACAATATATTATAATTAAAAAATTACTTTTTTTCATAATATATATAAATATTAAAAACATTATAAAACCCATCCATAAAATACGGTGATGAAAAATTGAATTGTATCGCTATGTGGAGTTGGTAAGCCATATGTACACATGAGAGATACTCTCACTTATCATTTGATAGGAACATGGGTTTATAATGGTGTTTTGATAATCCAAATAACATTAACTAATATTTATTATATTAAATTTATTATATTATGATAAATACCAGATATTTAGAGGTGGTAAAGAAGAGTATAAAAGAAGGATACCAGTTAAGGTGACCACCTCTTCCAAGAAACTACTCCATCAGATCTCTACAAAAGGGCTCCAGGGAGGGTATTTGGGAATGAAAGAACCTATAGAATGTAGATATATAAGTTAATAATATAAATATATAGATTTTGGGAGATATGTAAGGATCATAGTTATGTCAATATTTGAGGGAGGAGGTTCCATTTTATAATTGAAGTGAGGGGAATTTTGGAAATTTCTTAAAATATTAAATTTTAATAAATTAATTTTCAAGAAAATGCCTCCAAATGACCATGTATTTTAAGATAAGATATTATAGTAAACTAATACCATAAAAATATAATTTTGACAAGTTTTGTTTGTTATTTTAAACCTTATCATTTTTATTTACCCTTATTAACCAATTTTAATGATAACTATGGTAACAACATTTTCAATATTAATGAGTTGAAATTGTTTATATATAAGGTTCAATTTTCAGATAAAAGGCCATGATTTGTAATTATTGACCATATAATATCCACCTTGTATTATTTTAATTTTTTTTGTTTTTTAAATAATTTCATAATATATTAATTCAATCAAATATCACTATTATCAATTTTAACACTATTCAATTAATTTTACTTAAAATATATAAAGAAAAAAGGTGAATTAGAATATAATAATTTAACACCACTAGAAAATGTCATATAGATCTAGAAAAATCACGGAACAGATTATATCATTAAAATTATATCTCTTCTATTATTTTTAAAATCATTTTTTTATAAAATGAACAAATACTGCACCGATGTTGCAAAAAAAATTAATATCATTATATAGTTTCTGAAAATTTAATAAATGATCATCGAAATAATTTTATTAATCTCAAAATAGACACTATTATTCATTCATCTCATATTTTATCTCTATGTGGACATATAAAAGAGATTAAAAACAAAGAGACTGACATTTTGTAACCTTTTTTGATTTAAATAATATATAAGTAATTTTCATATATATGTGTCCAATAAATAACTCAATTTAGATAATAATGTGTTTACGGTTTAATAAAATTCATAAAATAATTATTTTAATGAATAATTATGTCCATATAAGTTATTTTTAATCTAAAGTTACTGGACTAATCCCTTACCAATGTGATAAATTTTATCACGATTACTATTATTATTAACCAGAAAAAGGAATATTTACCAAATTTAAACCTACTTATTATAAAAAAATATTTAATTTAATTTAATTTATTAACTTAGTATAGAAGAAATTAATTTCAATGTAAGTGAGAATAATGCAACAATAATAGTTTAAAATAATACATTTTAACCATAAAACTTGATTTATTCATGCCTAAAAAATATCTTTTTATTTTTCAAAACATTTTATCAATGAAATATTATATATATTTTATTAAAACCATTAAAAATAGAAATAAATTTAATTTATTAATAAAAATATATTCCTTGCATAAAAAAAATTTGTTTCAGAAAAAAATCACTTATATTAAAATATTTTTTGTTTTTAATTATAAATATTTGATTACAAATGAATTAATTTTATAAATACATAGACCATATATTTCAATAATTTTGTAACAAGTATTTGTACTGACTAATCCAATTGCTATGTAATTAGAGATAAATAATATTTTCGTAATTTTGTGCAGTTTATCTAAACTAGTTATTGCCTGTAACACATGGTGTTGAAGAAATAAAATTATTTAAAGAGATTTTTTATAAAGTTACAAATAAGTTATAGTCTACTCCCATGAAAATGAATTTATACCTTGAAATTTGTAACTATGATACACATAGATTAGGATACTTCAACCTCATTACACCCTCAGATTCCAACACAACTTCCACAAATTGGAGGTTTCACCACACAATTTTGACTAGGTGAGTAGTATTGTTTTTAGAGCTTTATCAATTTGATTTTGAATCTATACTAGTTTGTATTCATATGAAATTTCAAGGTCCTATGGTATGACCTCTGAGTTTTGTACATGTAAAACACCATTTATGTACTTCTGTAAGAGAGATACACAGAACACATCATGGACTTAGGAGGGAATTGGTGGAATAGACAATTGATAAGCTAACATCCCAACATGATAAATAATTTAAAGAGGACCAATATACATAAAACATATATATATCATTTTTATAAATATCATCACCCTCTTCAAGAGATATATTCATAGGAAAAAAATCACCAACCTCAAAATCTTGGTATTTATGACAATTATTTTTATTACTTTTTTGTTGATTGTAAAAAACCTTTATTCGATCTTGAATGACAAAAAATTTATTAAAAATTTCCTCATATATATCAGTTTCTAATAGATTTAATTCTATAAATTCATTTCAGTATGTTTGAGGTTTGTATTTACTACCATAGAAGGATTCATAAGGATCGATTTGAATAAGTGAGTGAAATCTATTTTTGTAAAAAAATCCACTAAAGGAAGGGGTTGATGCCAACCAACGTTAAAATATATAAAGAAAGATATCAATATGTTTTCATAAGTTTTAATGGTTCAATTTTACTTATCATTGGTTTGCGGTTGATCGGAAGTTACAAAAGATAAATCTATATCCATAGCATTCTGAATACTTCTCTAAAACAGTGAGATGAACCTTAGATCCTAATCATATACAATTGATAATGGTACAACTTGAAATATTACAACATATTTAATATATAACTTATTATTTTTATGAAGAGATAGATCTTCTCTGATGTAAAAGAATTGTGCTGAATTTTTATAATGATCAACTATAACCCTTATAACATTATTCCATTGAGATGTTTTTGGGAGTCTAAAAACAAAATACATATTGTTGTATTTCCATATCTATTCTGGTATGGGTAGTACTTGTTACATATCATTATACTTATATCATTCAAACTTAACATGCTGACATAAATAACATTGAGAAACACACTTTGCAATATCTCTATTCATGACATGCCTCTAGAAATACACATTCAAATAACTATACATATTCATAATTATAGGAGAAATAGAGAATGAAAACTATGAGATTCATCTAATAACTAATTCTCTAAATTTGGTACCATAGGGACTCATGCACAGTTATGGAACCTCTTTAATCCATTATAATCAAGGTTGAACTCATGAAAATTTCCCAAATTATTTAGTATCTCTATATATTCCTTCTATTCATTTTAATCACCACTTGGATAGATTGTTGGATGCTCATTTGAGATATTATTTGTCCACTTACTTTATGATTTTAGGATCTAAAATTTTCATCTCCATAAATATTGGATATTTAGTGATCTTAATCCTAGATAATTTAGTATGATCCTTTCAAATAAGAGAATTTTCCACCTTGTTTACATTCATAGGGTGGTAATTTATTTTGGATCTATAATTTTAATTAAACTCCAACAATATAATCTAGAGCTTATTTAACTCTTTCTGTGTGAGAATACAATTTAATATTTTATGAATAGTATATAGGTCACACCATTTTCTATAAAGATTATGCCTCCATATCATTAAAAAAAATTATCACAACTAGGTCGAAATCAGGAGTTGGGAAATTGTTCTCATGGACCTTAAATTTTCATGTTTCATAATCTATAAGCATATTGTTCTACATGAAGACACATACCAATCCCTTATTTGATTCAACAATACAGATTAAAAACCCTTCTCAGCACTCTATTTGTGTAAACAATGGTTAACTGACTAACCTTCTCTCCAGTTCCTTAAAAAAATCATCAGTTTCATTCTTCCAATGGAATTTGTCTCCCTTCTAAGTTATATTTTATAGTGTGTTAGATATCTATGTAAAATTATCGATAAATTAATAATAATATCAATGTAGACCAAGAAAACTATAGATCTTAGTCACATTATTTGGTCTAGGAAAATGTTCACTAACTTCTATCTTTAAAGGGTCTACTGATATACCCTCACATGAGATTATATGACACAAGAACGAAACTTTCTGAAGAAAAAATTCAAATATTGTTAATTCTTCATAAAGCATATACTTCATTAGGGTATTCAGTAAAATTCTCAAATTATCTTCATGATTTTTCTTTCTCATTGATGAAATAAGAATATTGTTCATAACCACAATAAAATGGTAATGGTAATCTATAAAAAATCTATTTATTAAATCCATGTAGGTAGTTGGATAATTTGTCCGACAAAATGTCATCTTAATAAATTCACAATGTACATACCTTATATGGATTACTATCTTGGGTATGCCCTACCTTTTATGTAAATTTATGATATCTATATCGAAGATCAATCTTAGGAATGCATTTATCTCCATTTATTTTATCAAAAAAATCATCAATAAGGGGAAGAGTATACTTATTTCATGATAGTGATATTATTAGGGTCTCAATAATCAATACAGAGTCCCATTGACCAATCTATCTTCTTAGCAAAAAGAACAAGTGTACCCCGAGGTGTTGCACTTGTCCAAATGAATCAATTTTTAGGATTCCTCTAGAGTTGCTTCTTCGATTCTTAAATCTCAATTAGGTTCATTCTATATAAAATATAAGAAAGGGGTGAAACACTAGTTATGAGTTCTATGGAAAACTCAACTTTATGATTTGGTGGAAGGCCATGAAACTATTCCTAAAAGTAATAAATAAACTCCCACACAGTTAGTATATCTTTGATGTTGAGTTTTTCCACTACCATATGAGATAAATACCCTTCCTGAATAGGAATTAAGAACCAATGTATAGAAGTAATTCCCATTGAAATTTTAATTCATCCTCACAAAAATAAATGATCATAGGTTCATTCAGAATATGAAAGGTGATTTACCTCCTTCATCAATTAATATTAGATCCATATAAGGAAATCATATCCATTCTAATGAATAAGAACAGATGCAACTAAATGTATAATCATATGTTTTTTAGGACACACATTCCCACAAAATTTAATCATAGAGGAATTATAGACATTAGATGCAACCATCATACTATTAAATGTTTTCACAGCTAACTCAAAATCTGATTTCTGTGTAGGTACTGTGATACCCTTAGAAAATTTTTTAGACATAGAAGATTTGGTAGATATATAATCAAATAAGACATTAAAATTTCTAAGGTGGATGATAAATATAACTTTCACCATGTCATTCTCATAACCCAATTTGGCAGTTTGATCTCAAGAGATTTACTTTTGTTTTTAGTCTTAGAAATATATTGATGGAGATGATGTAAGAACTTGGGTTTCATATACTGATTTTCATAATTTCCATACTCATTGCAATTGAATAATTAGAGAATATGTGGTGTATTAGTTGGTTCGTTATTTTCTCCATTGCATTTATCAACCTATTCTTCAGCTTTTAACAGTCACAATATTTATGTCCATAATTTACATATATAATGCACATCCTAGATCCATTTAATAAATTCTTTTGATATTTGTTCCCAAATTCCCAGAATGTATATTAATGACACTTATTTCCACCATGTTATTTATTCATGATTTCAGGCGATTTAATTATCCCTTTTTATCAAAAACATGAGAATAGTGGGAATCTCTATTTTCCATTTCTATCTTGAGTTCACATCGAACAATTTATTTACAGGTAAATTTTTTTATTATAACTAACTTCATTTAGATACTTGGTTATAAGCCACCAAATGAATCAAACAATTTTTTTGGGTAACTATTAAACCATAATTATACCTTGAATATATAGAAAAAGTTTCCTCATAAGTTTGAATGGATTAATAATCCTTTTTTAAGCTCAAGGAATTACTTCTATATCATTGTACATAGAACATTAGTGAGATAATTGGTGAGTAATATTCTATTAAACTCACCCAAGTCAATGGTGTCTATTTCTTCCTATTATCATAAATTCTTAATAATGTTTCACTATTTATCCACTTCACCTTACAAATGATAAATGGATATGATAACCTTATGATGTTATCAGTACTAGAGCACAAAAAATATTTTTTCAATGGTATTGATCATTCTCTGATCCACTAGTGAATCAAAATATCCACTAAAAGATCATGGATATTTACTCATAAAATACTCAACAATATATTTCTACTTCGTTTGATCATTTTGAATCTTAACATGATTCATGACTTTAGAAAGTTGTGTGATCATGTCATCTAGGTTTTTAATTATAGTGGCTATATCAATTGGTTTATCAAGAGGGTAATTTTTTAATTTTCTATCATATTCAGTATTAAAATGATTCCTTTGGGTTATATCGACTAATGAAGATAAAAAATGATAGTTTGAGAAACAATAGTCATATTAGGAAACCATATAATCATGAAAAATCATATATAGGATGTCTAAATCATTAAAAAAAATTTATGAAACCTTTTGTTTAACCTGGGTCATCCATGACCATAACCATAACATTCGGATGTTATTATATACATAGACTTATACCTACGGTGCTAACTAAAGTTTCCTTATTAATGATTCCAAAGGTTGACTAAACAATGCTTTGATTACAACTATAGTGAACCAAAATTTTCATATATAGATATTACATCTATGTAAATGAATCATCATTATATAAAATTTTGATCTATCATGAACTATCCCAATGGGACCCATTTTGTGTCTCCCTAGGATCACCTTCAATATACGAGGGGTAGGAGACTAGCATCGAGTAGACATATCACTAACATGGGAGGCCTTATCATACATAACTATATATACATACACACACATACACATCTCCAAGAACATACAATGATGAAATGTAAAAACAACTTAAATACCATGAATGCATACATTTAATCCCACAAATAGAGTATGACATGATTTAAGGAATGAAAATAGGGAAAAATATAAGCTCACCAAAAAGAGTATAAAAATAATCCCAACCTAAAATTAATACCCGGTACTTCTTTCATGATACCACAATAACACACCTGGGTATTTCTGGTCTCCCTAAGATCTATATGGTCCCTGTGTATCTATCACTCGATTAAAAGTTCAAATGTCTTCATGAGACACTAAATGTGTGGGAAAAGCCCATGCTTGGGTGAGTATAACAATTACTAGTATAACTCCTCAAAACCATAAAGCATACAAAAAAAGAATACTATCATCAATACACATGTATATGTCTATAACCCATATAATAAAAATATATATAATAAAGAATACACACAGTCTAAAGGTAAGTCACAATCACAATTCCAACGTAGGATTTAATCTTGAAGGTTTTACATTTCACTCGTCTAGTAGAACACACAACGTGAGTATGGTAGCACTGTTTATGTCTGTTCAAGAGGTAATGATTCTTGAGTATCACTATAATAATTACACTCTAAAGGTCCAAAGAGATGTGATACATAGATGAGGATCAATCCCATGGCCATGGGGTTAAATAAAAACAACTAAATCGGGATTAACCTTTTATGTAGAGGATGAGTGCCAACATAGTGTTTTCCATGAAGATGATAAGAACCCCACATAGGAAACACAGATGAATAGAGTATCTCACTCCGAGCCTCATATGAGTATTCTAAAAAATCTATCTAATAAGTCCTACTAAAGGGATCATTTTCCTATTTGAATGAGGTTATTCCATAATAACCCTTATAAAATGTATATGAAGAACACACCCTAACAAAATTTGACTATGATATACAGGACAAGGGCATTAAGACAACATTATATAAGTACACGACGTGTATTAGGGTTACACATGGTGTCCCTTTGACCTTGAGTATTTCCCATGTAAAACACCTGTGTCCCGTATCCATGTCTGTATAATAGTAAATGAAATGTAAAATGATTATATACTGTTTCATGCACTAGTATAGGTGTATGCCTGGGAACAATGGGTTACGTCGTGTCTGTGTGGTTGTACATGGTGTTCTTGTGCCCCTTTTCTCTAACCCGTGTCAGCGTACCCTCCAAGGTAAACCCCGAGCATTCCAAATGGAACGACAAACCATGTGATAAGGTCACAAGACGTGTGATGATCATCTCTTTCCCTAAAACCTAGCTATCATTGAGAGGGTCCAACATGGAATGTTTTTTGATATATACGCACGATATTGTAGAAATTACCAGAATCTCAAATATGGATTCTGTGTCCATTCTCATGCCTCCGACCATTAATCTAGCCATGAACATCACCAAAAAACAAGGGATCCAAGTATACCAATCCTTATCAAAAAATTAACAACACGTTCCAACCATAAAATCTATTCGTAAAACAATATCATTCAATGTTATTTATTGCGAGCAGAAGAAAATGAAATCAATTATCCGAAACCATACGATTTATTGTTGTTTCAATCATTGCACCGCCATCGAGTTTTTCTGATCCCATATCTTCAATATTGAATCACTGTGGAATGAAATAGGTTTAAAAAGATAGATTTCACAGTGGCTGTAGATCCACATTCCAAATGAAGAATGTCAGCGCTGAACAAAGAAAAAGGTAGAAAATTAGAAGAAAATTTATGTGAAACAAACATCAGTCTATGTTCCTACCGACCATTATTCATTTCATTTAGAATGATGAATGAATAAATAATAATAAAAAATAAAAAAAATTTCCCAATTCTTGGTTAATCTAACCCATCCTATAATACAAAGGATCTGTAGTTCAATTTTTTAGTTGATTGACTCGTGTTAATTATTGAAACAAAAATAAAAAATGAAACCAAATAAAAAAATGACCTACCTCAATTTGGATCGATTGTTGATGAATAATGATGTGTATTCATTTTCATTTGTGAGATCCTCCAATTATATTTCACATTAATCATTGATCCATGATCCGGTTATTGGGCGTTTGAGAGAGATCCTCTAAGGGCTCTACAACAGCTCTAGGGTTATGAAGATATTGTTGGGATTTTAACATAATAGTCCATTTAAAGAAAAATCACTCACTGAGTCAATATAATAAAAATAACCATGGGCCAACCAATTTTATATCATTCCTAGGGTAAAACTTGTGTTTTGAACTCAATGGTGCCCTCAAATTTATTTAATTATTTTATCCATTTCATTACTATAATGTATTTTCCAAAAATAACCTTGGGCCAACCAATGCTATATCATGCATAGGGTACAAATCGTGTTTTGAACTCAATGGTGCCCTCAAATTTGTTATTCAGGATCCAATTTTTATGTTATTACAAATTTTCAATAAAACTACATTTTTTTACTATTTAATATATTTAATATTTTTCAATCATTTAATTCAAGCACTTTGGGGCTTGTAATCACACACCGTGTCATTTCATGGTGTAAAAAATAATCGATACAAAATTAAAAAATAATACATGTAAGAATGAAATTCATCACATTCTCCCCAATTTTGGGATTTAAAACTTTGAAAATCCAAAATAGTGGCTATACAATGATATGTGGGTACTAAGAACATATCTGATCCCCTACACACATGTTCTATCCTAGAGATTCCTATACTACCACTAGACACACACTAAAGGAATTTCTCACCTAGAAAGGATCCTTTCATGTCAATCCTCAATCACAATCGGGTACTCAACAAAGGTAGCCCCATCCTTGATATCGAGTTTTCCCTAGCTAATAACGCGTGATGGGTCATGAACCTACCTCCTTAGATGCGACATGTGGAAGATGTCTTGTACCTGGTCTAACTGTGGTGGTAGAGATAGGTGTTACACCACCTCAAAAACTATACATAGTATCTATAAATGTCTAAAAAATCATATAGATAGTGTTCACCCCAACCAAATATCCATAATCCACATTGATGTGAAACACATAAGAACACATGGTCTACCTCCTCAAACTCCAAATTATTTTCTCATATATCTTTATAAGACTAGTACTGACTCTGTATAGTCTTCATCTACTCCTAAATGATTTGAACCTTCTTAGTAGTTTCTTTCCCCAACTCTGGGGCCATGATATCCTAATCTCCTGGGCCAGTCTAGTAAAGTGGTGATTTTTAGGGTCACTCATACAAAGTATTGAATGGAGCTATACCAATTGTAGAATGATAGATGTTGTTTTACACAAACTCCACTAGTGGTAGATGATCCTCAAAAATATGAAAAAAGTATAACATTAAAGCTTTCAACATGTCCTTAAAAACCTAAATGGTCTGCTCTGTTTGGCCATCAATTTTAGGGTAGAACAATGTGACTATGGGTAACTAAGCCTGAAAAGCCTCTCGCAATCCCTTCCACATATAGGATGTAAAGTGAGAGTCATGTTCAGAAATTATCAAAGATGGAAATCTATGGTGTCATACAATCTTCAACATGTAGGGGTGACCAAAAATCTCTACTAAACTCTACTGCCAAATTGCTAAGAAGTGGGATGACTTGGGGAGTCAATAAATGATCACCCAAATGGAATCATATCCTTTGTACATATGTGGTAAACACATCATGAATTCCATATATATCCCATACCAATTCTAATATTTCACCTAAATATCTTGAGGTAAACATTCTAGAACATGGTTCTTAGCCTTCACTTGTTGACAAGTAAGGCATCAAGAGACAAACTCTGCATCTCCCTTCTTCATCCCCGACCACTAAAATTGATGTAGGAGGTCATAGTACATCATCAAAACACCTTGATTTAACACCAAAGGACATGTATGATTATATTTTATAACCTTGTACCACAACATCATTGGTACCATTAGGCATCCTTTTAAAAGAATTAAAGGCTCTCAAACATCCAAAATTTTATTAGGATCATATGTCGTGCATATCTGAGTATGTAGTGTATCACATTTAGTATCCCCAAGTGGTGTATTTTTTGACTCTCTATTAGAATATAGGGGTGAAAACCATCCAATTGATATAAGCTAATCTGTCTCCATCGACAAAGGGTAACTGTTATGAGGGCAACTGCTCTGATACCTAATTCAAAAACTACGAATAAGATCTCATACAGAGAGAATCTTCTACCGCGTTTGTCTTCCCATGAGTATAGACAATATCAAAGTAATAACCCTAGAGGAACTCTATCCATCACCTATTTATCATGTTATTATATTTCTGAGAGAATATATACTTGATACGTTTTTGATTAATATAGAAAATAAACCTCTCTCCCATTAGGTAGTGTCACCACATCATTAATGAAAATACTATCACTTCAAATCAATATCATGGGTCATTTAGTTCTTCTCAAGTGGTCACAACTCTCACAAACCATAGGAAATCAATGCCTACCTTTGCACTAGAACTCAACCAATCCTAGTTCTTAATGCATTAAAAAACATTATGTACTATACACCCTCATTTTAAATTCTCAAGATGGGAGTTCCCATCAATATCTGCCTCAACTACAGAAAAGACTTCTAGAACCTCATTGTCCACTTGAAAGGATTCCATTTTTGTGTCAAACATTTCATTGGTGATGATATCCTATAGAAATACATTATGAATCTCTAGTAATATAATATCATCCCAAGGAATCTGTGCACCTCTATCACATTCTTGGGTGGCTCCCAAGCTAACACTTCCTCGACCATGGCTGGGTCCCCTACCACTCCGTCTACTAAGATAATGTGTCATAAAAAGTGGACCACTTGAATCCAAAACTGAAACCTCAAGAGATTTTTATAAATTTGATGCTATTTGAGTATGTATAGAACCATAGTCAAGTGTCTCACATTGTCCTCCTCAAATATTTACTATCCAAGGATATCATTTATGAAGACTACTAGGAACTTATCTATGAAAATCCAAGAGATCTGGTACATGAATTTCGTGAATGTTTTTAGGGTACTCAACACACCAAAGGGAATCACCATGCATATATATTAACCATATTAGTATCTAAATGATATATTTTGTATATCCATGTTTTGTTCTGAAAACTGGTGATAGCCTGTCTTGAGTTCATCCTTCGAGAACCATCGTGCCCCTCTCAACTGATCAAAGAGGTTATCGATCCTTGATAGTGGATACTTTTTCATAATAGTCATGTGGTTTAAGTAAAGGTAGTCCACAAATTACCTCAAGATATTGTCGGTCTTCTTAGAGAATAAAACTGGGGATACCCATGGTGAAACACCTGGACAGACATGCCAATTCCTATATAAGTCCTCCAACTTCACTCTAAGATCACAAAGCATTAAAGAAGACATACAAAATATTGTAACATATATCAATGTATTCTTAGGGTTTAGCTCAATGAAAAAGTCTATCTCGTGGTGGTGGGGGGGGGGGTAATCTGGGAACATCCTTAGGGGACATCATGATACTCTTCCACAAATTCAATAATCTAGGATCTCAAAAAATCCACTACACCAATGGTCATGCAAGCCAACTGGTGAGGAATCGACTTCACCCTCCTTTGCATGAATCTATCATGCACTTATTGGATTTCCTTTTCATAGAAAAAGGATAACCTAGTTCCATCACTACATGAAAAATCGTCTTCCACATAAAATATTCAATCTGGGCATGAACTACAGCTAACCAGTCCTTAACATAGATGACATAATAAGACCTCATCACTGCAACAATTATATCCCAATAGAAACTGTCACCTTCAAGATTCTGGTCACACTGTCGGCATACATGTTTGATTACCGAGACATCTATAGTAAGAGTATCCAAGAGCAAGGTTCAAGGAAAGGGATAAAATTAAATCTCTATGTCTCAATAAAATATATGTGGAATGAAATGAATGGATATAAATTGTGTCTATTAGTACAATATATAAGGTATAAAAGAAACATATCATATATCATATCATTCCCAGAGCCTTTGGGTCATAATCCCTAACCAGCTGCATTTCTCCCCACCCTTTTCCTCCATCTCACTGACCTTAGAAAAAACCACATGGAGGGGGGGTGTTGGTAACATGTAAAATCATCAACCTCATATTACTCCTCTCCCAGCTCCTCTTCCATGTCTATTTCTCTATAGACTTGCCAACTCCTTCTGTTGTCACGACCTTGGTGGCCCATCCATGGATTCTCTGTTAGCCATACTGTGGGTCATAAAATCTCATGCAATATTTCCCCTATAATCACATGAGTAGAAAAACATATCCCCTTCCAAGATGTCCTCCTAAAACTTATTGCATGTGCAAGTACCTCATTCTAACATTGTCTTCCTGATACCAGGGTGTCTTCTCATTATTTCCCACTACCATCAATCACTGGTTGACTCTGATCATCTATGAAAATCATTTCCAATAAATCTCACTCTAACACCCATCACAGGTAGTAATGTATAGAGGGATAACACTGGCATGAATGTATCTATGTATTAATCACTCGAAAGTCTGAGCCCTTAATAATTGGTCATGAACAATATCTATAGAATACTTAGAGAAGAATGGTAAACCTCGATAAAGATTATACTACAACCATGCTACCTTATTGGAGATAAAAAATATTTTTGATACATATATCCCATAGCCAAAAAAATGAAAAATAATATCCGAATAAATGATCAAACATTGACCATGATCATGTTACCTCTTCATAGAACATGGTCACTAACCGCCACCATCATCCTACTAATCTATGGAGAAAGATTTCTTCTATGACCACCATCTGATTTTATAATTTCTTGGCCAGACAGAAAACTTAGGTCAATGCATTAAGCTATTTTTCAACCTTCGGGGGGTTGTTATCACCTTGGAATCCAAGGGGTATCTATAACTAAAACATATGTAGTGCACACAGCCTGTGCACCTCATCCACTCATACTGCAAGTACAATGTGCTTCTCCAAATGTGGTGGTATATCTTGTACACCCTCTAGAGGGAAAATATTTGGAAATGTTCCCTTTATTGGTGACTATTCACAGAGGGGATCATAATTGTGATCCTGATGTTGAATCTTCGCTGGCATACAATGTGAAGGAATCTTGAAATTAAACAGGATTTACTATGATGAATGTGTATATCTATAGATCTGACCTAAGAAGGACATGGAAAAAGAAACACTTTCTTATATGATGCATGTACCATTATTTTACCTACACCCAATGTTCTAATTTACCATGTTTAAAGGTAGGTGATCAATGTCCTAGTTTCTGGATATGTTAGCCGCCACACTAACATAGGAGTCTCTGGCCTAAAATCTGAACTTGAAACACCTAACAAAGTTTCCCTAAACTAATCTTCTAGACATTGGTCATAAGGAAGAACTGACACCATATATTCCACTCTATCAAGACCCATACCAATGGGGCCATTTTCGTGACTCCCCTATCCTACCTTTAATAAGTCAAGGGCTACAAACTAATGTCGGGTATCCATATCACTAACATGGGAGGCCTTAGACTAAGTGCTTGTAAACACATACACATCTCCAAGACCATACTATGATAATATGTAAAAACAATTGAATAACCATGTATGCATAAATCTGAATCCCACAACCAAATTATGATAGGAAGTAAAGAAAGTAAACATGTACAAATACAATCCCTCCACAAGAGTCTAAAAACAAGTCTAACCTGAAAGTAATACTTGAGACTACTGTCAAGATACCACAACAACTCACCTAGTTCTGTGTAGTCTCCCTAAGCACTGTCAGGTCCAATTCTCTCTAGGAATCTATCAAAAGGATGACCATCCACACAAGATATGACACATGCTAGAAAATCCCAAATAAGGGTGAGTATAACAATACCCATTATAACAACTAAAAACTACAAAGAATACAACAAAATCATAAAACCATCTATACACAGGTTTATCAATATATCACATATAATATAAAAATATAGATATACTCTAGAAGAATGTCCCAAGGTAAGTCAGAACTGTAATTCTATCCATGGATTCAAGATTAAAAGCTCCAGATAACACTCATCTTGGAGAAAACACATCATGAGTTTGGTATAATTGATGATGATTATCTGAATGGTAATGCTCGTCAGGTCTCGACATATGAAGTAAAATTTTAAGGTTAGAAGAGATATGATGCCCACATAATGATCACTCCTAAGGCCATGGGGTATAAAAACAACTCATTCTAGATTAACCTCAAAATAAGAGTATTGATACCCATGTAGACTTAGTTATGACCATACCATGATCTCCACCAAGGAATAAAGATGAATTGAGGATCTCACACAGGGACTCACAGAAAGATTCCAGCAACTCTATCCAAGAAGTCCTGTAAAATGGTTTGATGTCTTATTTGTAAGAGGTGATTCCATACCAACCCTTAGGGAATGGATATGGGGAATACACCCCAAATTTTTTTTTCCAAAATACAATGGAAAAGGGCTTCATGCCAAATATCATGAATTATAAGGCATGTAGTGGGGTTACACGCCATATCCATTTGACGCTAGGTCCTACCAATGTAAACGGCCCGTGTCCCATGTTCGTGTATATATAACAATATATGGTGTGTCAAATGCCCATGTACCCTTACCAAGTACTGGTACATGGGTATTCCCATGTACCCTAGGAAAATCCATGTCCGTGTAGGATTATTTGGCATGCTTGAGCCAATGTACTCTAACCCATGTATGTATACCCTTCGAGGAACATGTCGAGCTTACCAAAGGGGACCACACGCCATGCGATACTGTCACACACCATGTGATAATCATATTCCTCCCAAAACCATATCCACCATTGATATGGTCCCATATAGTGTGTAGTTACATCTTATGAACTGTATCATGAAGAAATTTTAAGAATCTCAAATCTAGAATATTTGTTCATTCCCACTCCTCCGACCATCGATCTGGCCACACGTCTCATTAGAAAACCAAGGATAAATGTTGGATGAACCATTACATCAATGAGAAACATGTTCCATCCATAAAATCTATATGGAAAATCGATTCTATCTTTATTCTTCATTTCACTCGAAAGAACATGAAATCAGGTATACAAAACAATCTAATTCTCCATAGATTCCATCAGCACACCACCTTCATGTTTTGATGACGTCATATCTAAAATATTGAATCGTTTCACCAAAAAATGGGTTAAAATGATTGATTTCTTGGGGGATTATGAAAAATAGGAAAAACAATGAATGCCCATGAAGAATAAAGTAAAAGGTGAGAAAAGCACAATAACATTTTCGAGGAATTGACCTCGATAAATGTTCATGTCAACCTCAATTAGTTTTCATTAGAATAAAAACTGAAGAGATATAAATTAATAAAAAATAAGCTCTCCAAATTACCAATAAATCTAACTCATCCCACAATACAAATGATTCATGGATCAATAAGTTGGATGTGTGATATGTTTTTATCATAAAAACAAAAATGAGGAAAGAAAACCAAATCAAACAATAGACTAACCCAATTTGGATTGATCACTAGGGAAGAGAAAAACTGAGCCACTTTCATTGGTGAGATCCTATGATTTTTTTTGAATGTCAATCTTTAATCCGAAACCCAGTTGTCATTTGTCTTAGAGATATCCTCCAAACACCCTCCACAACATCCCTCTAACAGCTCCAAGGTTATGCAACTAATCCTAGGATTTGGTTATAATATTCAACTAAAATACACATTATTTTCATCATCAGTGAAATAAAAATAAAATAATTTAATTAATTAATTTATATATTTCATTCCCATAATGAATTTTATTCAAACTCCCCACACTGATCAAGTTTATGTGGTGCTAAGGGTAAATGATAAGTTCTAAACTCAACGGTGCCCTCAGATTTCTGATCTGATCTACTATGTATAAGTTATTCCAGTTTTTTAGGAAAAATGAATGTTCATGCTATTTAATATGTTTAATATATTTTAAAAAATTATTATGAGCACACCGAGCCATGGAATCACTAGCCACATAAATTCATATCTTAAAAATATTCTATATAATATCAAAAAATAATACATAGAAAAAAATGAATCATTATATGATCCATTTGAGATTCACTTAGGTCTTGTATCTTTGGAAAATTTGAAACATAAAAAAGTTGTTATTAAAATATCTACATCATCTCAAAAGAATTTTTTTCTAACTAACAACCTTCTAAGACATATCAAAATTAATACCTTTCTTCATAACTAGGTAAAGGAAACATAAGAAAAGGGTGAGCACAAATGCTCAGTAATGGTAAACATACCCACATATGATGATATTAAATCATAAAATAAGATTAAAAGTATCAAATAGTGACCATAAATTTTGAATATGGAACCGAAATTTTCATAGATTATAAACATGATAAATAGAATAAAAAACAATCATTTAAAAACACATATATCATAAGAGTAAAAAAGCATCATAAATAAATCATGAATTATAAAATCAAGCTATAAAAGTGGAACAATAACAAATATATAAAAATATGTTCCCTAATATGAAGGTTAACTTACAATACCATAAAAATACAGTGGATCAGGCATCAAAACCTAGATATTATAGTATATCATACACATCGACTTGCATCCGTTGGTAGATCAAGCTCATTAAATTTCATAAAATAATTATCTCATAGGATATAAAAATTTACCCAATTATTTAGAAGGTGATATAGTTCCCAACCATGAACTAATAAAAATAATACATATCTGATCCACAAAAACAAAAATAATTTATCATATCATATCCAAATAAAAGAAATACGATTGATTAAAATTTCATCAAATAATAACTCATGGAAAAGAAATGGGTTTTATAAACATCTTTTCATCATAAAAATAAACCATACAGATAAATAATAATGATTTAATCCTTGGATAATATCACATTTAAAGATTAATTAACATAAAAGGATTTCATCTTAGATGGAAAATGACCTATAAATAAATCATAGAATAATTATTAAGGAAAATAACCTTTCTATTCTGAAATCATTTCTTTAGAGAAATACACAATTATAAAGGAAAATTTTTCTGTTAAAATATACATGTAAAATTTTAAAGGAATATTCAAAAAAAATATTAGTAGTTATTTTAGTAAAATACATTCATGTAATATATGCTAAATGAAATTTTTCCTATTACACTTGTTTAAAAATATAAAAAAGTAGCGTGATCCGAAAATGAAATGAAGATTCTGTTTGAACCATTTTTTTAGAAGTAAAACATGGGTAAAAATGAATTTAAAAAAATTAGAAGAACAGTAAAAACCCATTTTAAAATATCTTTAGAATATATGGATATTCAAGAAAAATATTCCTCAGTAGATACATAAACATAAAAAATATTAAATATTGATAATATTATGAAATAAAACCCTTACCACTTAGTTATATTTTGAATCATAAGTCCCATGAAGTAAATTAACTCAAATGAATCATTAAATACCATGATTTCAAATATATTAATGATGTAATATATCAAAGGGTAATTATATAAACCCTCTAAAAGAAATAATTGGTGAATATGGAATTTGTCTCATAAGAGTAAAAGTGAGATGAGAAACCCTTGGAATATTTTTTTCTTCGTTTCAAAAGATCTATAACCACTTGTATAATAAATTTACATTTATTATAATTATACAATAGATTCATTTTAACACTTTTAATGTTACATATGATCCATTTATAAACACCCCATTTTTATTAATAGTTTCTTATTAAAATCTTTATTTTTGAGTGTTAACTATTTATTTTACCATAACAACTTCAGTTTAATAATTCTAGTACTTGTACATTTATCTTGGTTACATCATCTAAATAATATTAATAATCATAAAAATATAATATATATTAATCATATTCATATTTTTATTCATCGATGAATAGTTAGAGATATAATAATTAATTACACAATTCATGGAGATGGCATGCCGTATGTACACATGAATATTGTTTTCATTTTTCAACAGATGAAATGAAAGATATGTAAATAATAATTCACCTCTAAAAGGTCATTATTATATAACA
Organism: Viscum album; assembly: GCA_963277665.1. NCBI lineage: Eukaryota > Viridiplantae > Streptophyta > Magnoliopsida > Santalales > Viscaceae > Viscum > Viscum album. The sequence continues at coordinate 1,496,133,121 of OY728159.1, forward strand.
TAAATCATATATATTTTTAAAATTCATATTAATTACCATAAAACTAATATATTAATGATAAAATGTATCACATCACTTCATAGAGGTGGTTCTCCACATGTACACACAAGAAACGTTTTATTTTCCAACATGATTGGATAGTAATAAGATTGATATGATATAATAATTGGAGAAGTATAATTTTTTAATAAATATATATAAATATTAAAACCATCATAATACCAATCCATAAAATATTGTGATGAAAATTAAAATGTGTTTCTACGTGGAGATGACAAGCCGTACGTACACATGATCAATACTTTCACTTCACATTTGATGAGAAAGAGGGTGTATAATGGTGTTATAATAATCATAATAAAATTTTAAAATAATTAGGATAATGAATTTATTATTTTATGATAAATACTATATATTTAAAGGAGTTAATATAGAGTTGAAAATAAATATATTGGATAAAGAGATTACCTCATCTTAGAAATGACTCCATTAGATCTCCTCCAATGGGCTCTAGGGTGGGTATTTTGTGAAGACAAAAAAACTCTATAATGTGAATAAGGAATTGTTTTAGAGAAATTTATATAGTTTTGTCCATATATAAGTCTAAAAGGGGAGTAAATAAGTGAGGGAACAAGTGACATTTTATAATTTATGTGAGGGACAGTTTTGTAAAATTTTAAAAGATTAAATTATAATAAATTTATTCTAATTAAAAATACCCCAAAATGGACATGGATTCGAAGATAAGGTAATATAGGGTCCTAATACCCTTACAAAATATTTCTTGGAAAAGGTTTGGTTATATTTTAATCCTTATCACTTTGATAAAACCTTATTTAACCAATTTTAATTTTAAATATGATAACAACTTTTTCAATAATTGTAACAGCCCATGATTCTACGATATGCTTCTCTTTGGAATAATGCAATTGTGTGTGTTGTACGCAACATCGAGTTCTAACACACCACAACCAATCAAACAAGCCGTTATTAATAGTAATACCAACTTTTTGAAATTAATAAATTTCATTTTTCAAAATGGACTTCATTTTTGGATTCGGAATATCGAAATTAGCCTAGGGTGAATTTTTGGTATTTTTATGAAAAACTTCATTTTTTGATGAATAGTGAAACCACTAAGTGGTAGTTAAAAAAACTGAATTTTTCATAAAACATAATTTTACCGCATCTGTGAGTGGAATTTCAAAAATCCGAGAGACACGGTTAATATCAAGAACTAAAATGTGGTTCATTGAGATGAAAATAATTTTTGGTGAATAGTAACTTTTTACTTTTATTTACCATGGTTAAAAGTAAATAGGGTAATTAAGGGTAAAAATGATATTAATATTACCCTAACACATGTCCTAATTGTATTCGATAAGATTAATTCGACCAAAAACAACCTTAGGAATAAAATATTATCATTTAGGTCAACTTGGTAAGATTAGGACATTTATTATTATTTAATTCAAATAAGAGTTAAAAGAGTTAAAATCAAAGTCTATTTACTAAATCAATTTGAATATAGGGTTATACATAAGATAAATTAGATTTTAAATATTAATTATAAAGATAAAACGATTTTCTACATAATTATATTTTATTTATAATTTTTAGACATTATATAATTTAATTTATTTATGACAAAATGATGATGTAGTAATTACCATAATAGTGAAAAATTAAAATAATTGATATTATAAATACCCAAATAAATAAAATTTGAGACTTTTTATGAATTAGACTAATTTTATAGATTAATATGACATTTTATTAATGATTTAATTAACTTTTTTTGAAGTAATAATTCTGTTATAATTTTCACAAAAATGAATTTTCCAAATAGTGTCAAAATTGACATAAAAGAGTATTTAAAACAAATATTATATTATTAATTGATATTCCATTCCTAAAAATCTAAGGATCAGACAAGAGACTTATATCATGATAGGTATATCATTAATGGACCACTTGGGGGTCTCTTGGAGGCATATAGTATGTTTATTAACTATATAATATAAAAATACAAAGTGATATGGTAAGTGCCAAACTAATTAACTAAGAGTTAAAACTAAAAAATAAGGTTAATATAATGACCCAAAACTATCTAAATTATATTGGTTGAGTGGTTTTCGACCCATACACACATTAAACTTTAAATAATCTACTTTGAAACCACTAGAAACCGAATATGAAATTATTATAAAATAATATTTCTAGCTTTTCCAAATGTGCCCCTCACGCCTGTTATAAAAGTGCACTCCCCCTTCTCATTAATTAACATCTTAAAATCCATTTGGATCGGAGAAAATCTGCCCAAATACTCTCTCAACTTCCCTCAATTAATCCTATAGGCCTTCCTTTAGTCATAAAGACAACCTAAGGATCCCTTTTGATCAAATCAAATGGAAGAACCTGAAGAAGAGGTAATGATTTCACCACCCTTTTTCAAGTTCCTTTCTTCTTCCAATTATTATTTCTTTTTTATTACCATTATAAAATAATAACTCCATTATCTTATAAATATTGTGATGTTATTATAAATATGGTACAACCATATTCAGTATTCCATCCATCCTTTTAATAACATGTCACCATATGTGCGTACATACAGCTTACCGTCTCCACGTCGTGGTGTAATTGTTATTCAAGAAATTATTATTTGGACGAGTATAATAATGATGTGTAATTCATGTAAATAATAAATATAACATGATAATGATTCTTTATATATGATATAACATCCAATTATATATTATTTTAATATCAAAATAATGATGTTGTCGCTCGTGTGTACGCACGGACTACCGTCTCCACGAACGAGATGAGATTCATTCTCCATCGTATACATTCAAGTCTAATTATCATTTGATGATTTATAATAATATCTAAGGACTTGATATCATTCTGGATATGATTAAGATACAACCTATCCATGACAAACACAACTTACGTAACAAAACTTATAAAAGAAAACGAGTAAGTTAACACCCGAAACAACGATAATACTAAGATATTATTAACAAATCAATGTTAGAAGATCATATATGATATCATATTAATGTATATGATTCCTTTATAACTTAATAACAATTATTTCACCATTATACAAGAAGTTAACCTACCCCAACCAAGGAAAAGTACACGGTAAGGGCTTATTTCGCAATCTCTTCATTATCCGAGGTTGTTTATACGTAATAATCTACTGGGATCTATTTATTATCCACATCCATGTTTTTTGAAAATATATTTCAAAACATGTTTACTATGTACAAGAATATGGGTTAAAGTCATTTATAACCTTTTTTGAATTTTTATAAGAGGTTTATAAAGGAATCTTTCTATCGATTTCCAAACAAGGTGCTTTTTAACCTTTTCAACAGAATTAAGGTAAGAATGTTTTTTTAACTTATACGGTGGGTGAGGATATTTTCCGCCATTATAAAATCGTCGAAGCTTCCCTTACAAGATTATAAGAATATTTTCAAAGAAAATGTTTTATTTTATAAATATATTACTCTTAAATGATTTCAAAATAGAAAGAGATATTTCTCTAAAAAGATTTTTGATTTCATCTATGTCAACATCCTTTGATTGGTTTTACGCTTATTTGAAGTTGATTTATTATGATACAAAACTTATATATTGTATTGAAGGTTTTGTGATATGTTTGACTATGGATGTGTTATTTTTATACCATTCATGGTTTATGGATGAAGTATTTACATTTCATATGCTAGTTTTAATACAAATGTTTATGTTATGTTTTAACATTTTCATATGGGAATGCATTGGACTTAATATGTGATGGGTGGAGCCTGCTATAGATCCTCGATGCATTGGTAGCTCTCATTAGACAAACTAGTGTCTTGGCATAAGGCCTGGGAAAAATATTATTTGTAGTCTTGTCATGAGGCCTTGGCTATGTGGTTATGATAGTCTGGCATTATGCATTCCATCATTATGAAAGTGGTTATTGATATTGCATGTGATTATTCGATTAGTAGCATATCCATGTGAATAAGTAAATATAATTATTTAATTTTATTTTTTCCATACTATGTTAAAGTTCAAGTCTAAAAGGATTTTGTTTTAGTTATACATTGCCTTAAATGTTTATTCTTATTTATGAAAGTTTCCGCTATATTGTTATCCTTACTGGGCATTTTAGCTCACCCCTTTTCTATTTTTTATTTTTCATAGGACGTGTAGAAGTAAATTATGAATGACCTAAAGGGATAGTATGAGGGGATAAGAGTGTAGACTATGGAGACTATGTTGTTGTAGTTTTCATTTTTATGATGTAATGTAAACGTTTATTAATATATTTAGTGTTTCCAAGGCTACTAAACTAATCGGTCTTTCGAGATTTGATCTTTCTTGTGATCATGCCAATGTTATGTAATAATGCACTGACTCTAGGTATTTGGGGTGGGGGAGTTACAGTTGGAATCAGAGGAAGTTTAGTACAATCCTTGGAAGCTAGATTTAGATAAACTCCGATTAGAGCACATATACCTAAGTTGGACTTTGAGGATTAGTATAGAAGAACTTCCTAGAATTTTGGTATTGTAGATATTTTTTGGGTTTTCCGAGAAATACATCCCTGTCTGGATACGAGTAGGTAGAGGCAGCTCTAGCACAGATGTACCTAGGGGTAAAAACTGAAAATACCGCTTTTAGCTAGACCCGAACGGGAACTGGTGCATGACAACGAGCCTTGCTGCACTCTTGGTTATGACACTCTTGGGGCATATGCTTAGGATAACTCACACTTTATTTTGAAATAATTATGAAGGGTTTATGAGTATATACTTCCTAAAAGAATTTTTTTTGATTATGGATTATATCCATAAATAGTTCAATTTATGTTAAGTGTTTTATAAGTATGGAATTATGTATTTTGATTCATAAATTGATCTAGTTTATACTATTGTTTAGAAACGGTGACTAGTGGAAGAAATGGAAACTGTATCAATGCACTCACTCCATGTAGGGATTTACCTTCTGCTCAAGATAATTATAGAGGAGCTGGTGATGCAACTGGTGCTGATCATCTAATCACCATACTGGGACAACTCACTCAGGTTATGAATAATAACCATTCACGTATAGAGCTCCCTGATCCATAGCGTAGAGGATCAATGTTAGATCGCTTCATGAGGAAAAAACCACCAACATTAAATGGGAGTAAAAATCCCTTAGTAGCTGAGCAATGGATAAATTCTCTAGAGAAAATATTTCAGGCTTTGGGGAGTAGTGAAAGGGAAAACGTTATCATGGCAGTTTACCGCCTCACTGGAGATTCTGATCAATGGTGGTCATTGATTGAAAACATGAAGGAAGATGATGAAGTATAAAATATGGAATGGACGGAGTTCAAATATCTGTTTTTAGAAAAATACTTTCCTCATGACCATCAAGAAGATATGGAAAGGCAATTTCTAAGTCTGAGACAAAAAGAGGATAAGAATGTTGCAAAGTATGAGGCTAACTTTACAAGGATAGAAAGGTATGCTGGAGATTATATACATCACCCAAGAAGTATGATTGATCGTTTCATTGATGGGTTAAAACCATTTCTTCGTTGAGCATTAGTCTCAAAATTTTTCTCATCTTACGAAGACATTGTCTCATGTGCTATCAAGACAGAAAAAGGAATTCTCCAAGTCTTATGACTTTAAAGCAAAGAAAGAGAAGAAGAGATCTGCGGATCAATCTGGGAATGGAAATTAGGGGAAGAAGGGAAAGGTTGAATATCCTTCCTGTGGTAAATGTAGGAAGAAACACCCTGGTACTTGCTTGAAGGGAATGTGTGTCTGTTACAAGTGTGGTGAAAAAGGCCACCAAGCTCATGATTTCAAGGGGAAGAAGGAAGCTACTGATGTTCAGTGCTACAATTATAGGGAGATGGAACATTATGCAAATTAATTTCCTATGCGTCAAGGTAACTTACCTCAGAAAAGGCCAAGGGATCATGTCCAAGATTATGCTATAACTACTGCAGAGGTAGAAGCTCTGAAAGACGTGGTGGCAGGTAATTTAATGGTTTCCTAAAGTTTAGAAAATTCATTATTTGAGTCTGGATCATCGCATTGTTTCATATCTTCCTAGTTTTCTAAGAAAATTAGATATTTACAATTTGATTTAACAAGGGAGTTGTCAGTTTAAACTCCTAAGGGAATTATCATTGCAACAACTTTTTGTGAATCAGTCCCCATTAGAGCACATAAATGTTCTTTATCCGCTAATCCCATTGTCATACCTATGATTGAGTTTGATATAATCCTCGGTATGGATTGGCTTTCCGACCATGATGTGAAGATTTATTGTAAGAATAAGGAGGTTACAATTTTTGATGATGATGAGAAGGAACACCTTATCTTTAGAGCAGAATCGTCACCACCTAATTCTTATCTAGATCCACCCCCAGTAGCTCAACTAAATTCAATTATTGGGGAGGAAGAGAATGAAATGACTATGGGTGAGGAATGTAATGTTCAAATAGATGATTTACCTATTGTGAAAGAATATATAGATGTGTTTATGGAAGATTTACCTGGACATTTTCCAGAATGAGAAGTTGAGTTTTCTGTTGATTTAATTCCTGGATCAAGGCCTATATCGAAGACCCCTTATAGAATGGACACTGTAAAATTAGTATAACTAAAGAAAAAACTAGAGGAATTGAGTAATAAGGGATTTATTCTCCCTAGTGTTTCTCCATGGGGAGCCCCTGTTCTTTTTGTTAAAAAGAAAGATGGATCTATGAGGTTATGTATCGACTACAGGGAGATCAATGCAATAAAAATAAAGAACATGTATCCCCTACCTCGCATTGATGATTTATTTGACCAACTACATGCAGATCAATACTTTTCAAAGACTGACCTTCGATCTGGATACCATCAGTTGTGTGTGAAGAAGGAAGATATTCCGAAGATAGCATTTCAAACAAGGTACAGGCATTATGAGTTTACAGTAATGCCTTTTGGATTGACTAATGAACCCTCTGTTTTTATGGATCTAATGAATAGAGTTTTCAAAGAATATCTTGATGACTTTGTAGTGGTATTTATTGATGATATCTTGGTATAATCTAAAAGCTACGAAGATCAGGAAAATAACTTGCGCATTACCCTGAAGACTCTGAGAAGAAATGAATTGTATGGGAAGTTTAGCAAGTGTGAATTCTGGATTTAAGATATTTCTTTTCTTAGACATATTGTCTCTAAAGATGGAATCTCTATTGATCCTTCTAAGACCAAGGCAATCTATGAATGGCCAACACCTACAAGTATAACTGAGGTACGCAGTTTTATTGGGTTGGCAGGTTTTTATCAACGTTTTGTCCAGAATTTTGCCCAATTGGCTATCCCATTAACAAAGATCACACGTAAAGGGGTTAAATTTGTTTGGACAAAAGAGTGTGAAGAATGTTTTGAAGAACTAAATATAATATTAGTCAATGCTCCTATATTGACTCTACCATCGAGGAATTATGGGTTTGTTATTTATAGTGATGCATCGAAGAAAGGACATGGTTGTGTCCTTATGCAGAATTATAGGGTTATTGCCTATGCATCATGACAGTTGAAAATTCATGAACAAAAGTATCCTACTCATGATCTTGAGTTAGAAGTATGATCTTTTCTTTAAAGATATGGAGGCACTACCTCTATGGTGAAAAATGTGATATTTATACTGATCACAAGAGTTTGAAGTATATTTTCTCAGAAAAAGAACTCAACATGAGGCAATGGAGATAGCTTGAATTACTCAAGGATTATGATTGCACGATACACTACCACTTAGGGAAGGAAAACAAGGTGGAATATTCTTTGAGCAGAAAAGACCATGGAGTTTTGAACAATATGAGAATTTAAAGGGATCCAATTTTCCAGGATCTAGTGAAGAAGGACATGGGAATAACCAGGGAAGGTGAAACATCAATACTTATTCAGATGGTTTCCAAAACATCTTTACTAGAAATGATTTAGACTTCTAAGACCGATGATAAAGTATTTAAAAAGAATATTAAAGCTCTGAATGATGGGAGATTGAGAGACTTTGTGTATGAAGAAGGAATTTTGAAATTCGGGAAGAGACTTTGTGTTCCCGATATACCTGATCTAAAAAGAGAATTGCTGGATGATGCTCATAGTTCCAATTTCTCTATAAACCCTGAGAGCACCAAAATGTATGGAGATTTGAGGGAACATTTTTGGTGGGACAACATGAAGATGGAGATTGTTGATTTTGTGTCAAGATGTATGGTTTTTCAACAAGTGAAATTTGGAAGGCAACAACCTGGAGGAGTCATGCAACCTCTTCCCATACTGGAGTGGAAATGGGATAATATTATGATGGAATTTGTCATGGGGCTACCAAAGACTCCTAGAAGGAACGATGAAATATGGGCCACTGTTGATTGTCTTACCAAGTCAGCACATTTTCTTGCTATAAGCGAAGATTTACCACTTGAATGACTAGAAAAACTATATATTAATGAAGTTGTGAGACTTCATGGAGTACCCCTATCGATTGTTTCTGATCGTGATCCCTGTTTTACTTCAAGATTCTAGAAAAGTATTCAGAATTCCTTGGATATGAAACTTCATTTGAGAACTACCTACCACCCTCAAACAGATGGACAATTAGAAAGAACTATTCAAACCTTAGAATACATCCTAAGATCCTGCTCACTTGACGTTCAGGGTATGCGGGATCAATAATTAACTCTGGTAGAATTTTCCTATAACAATAGCTTCCATTTGACTATTCATATGGCACCATATAAAGAATTATACCAAAAGATATGTCTCAAACCAACCTGTTGTGATAAAGTTGGTGAAATAAAACTTGTAGGACTAGAACAGGTGGACAAAATGATGGAAAAGGTGAAGGTAATCCAAAACCATATCAAAGCATCTCAAAGTAGTCAGAAGAGCTATGCCGATAATCAAAGGAAGGATTTGGAATTTCAAGTCAGTGAGCATGTTTTCCTGAAGGTATCTCCATGAAAGGAAGTCATACATTTGGTAAGAAAGGTAAATTGAGTCCCAGGTACATCATACCTTTGGAAATTCTAGAACGAATTGGGGCTGTAGCTTACCGATTGGCAATGCCGCCAAGTCTCTCCAAAGTTCACGATGTGTTCCACGTATCTCTGTTGAGGAAATACATGCCTGACCCAACGCATGTACTCACCTATGAGGAATTAGAACTGGAACCCGATCTATCTTATTGCGAAGATCCCATCATGATTCTTGTTACGAAGAAACAAGTACTGAGAAACCGGACAACTCGTCTGGTAAAAGTCTTGTGGAGAAACCATAAGATGGAAGTGGCAACGTGGGAACCCAAGGAACTTATGATGAAGAACCACCTGAGTCTTTTCATGCGGTATTATTCTAGATATTTCGAGGACGAAATTATTTTATGGAGGGGAGAATGTAACACCCCAAACTTCTACGGTACGCTTCTCTTTGGAATAATGCAATAGCGTGTGTTGTACACAACATCGAGTTCTAACACAGCACAACTAATCAAACTAGCCGTTATGAATAGTAATACCCACTTTTTGAAATTTATAAATTTTAATTTTTAAAATGGACTTCATTTTTGGATTCGGAATATCGAAATTAGCCTAGGGTGAATTTTTGGTATTTTTCTAAAAAACTTCATTTTTAATGAATAGTGAAACCACTAAGTGGTAGTTAAAAAAACTGAATTTTTCATAAAACAAAATTTTACCGCTTCTGTGAGTGGAATTTAGAAAATCCGAGAGACATGGTTAATATCAAGGACTAAAATGTGGTTCATTGAGATGAAAATAATTTTTGGTGAATAATAACTTTTTACTTTTATTTACCACGGTTAAAAGTAAATAGGGTAATTAAGGGTAAAAATGATATTAATATTATCCTAACACATGTACTAATTCTATTGGATAAGAATAATTCGACCAAAAACAACCTTAGGAATAAAATATTATCATTTAGGTCCACTTGGTTTAGATTACGACATTTATTATTATATAATTTAAAGAAGAGTTAAAAGAGTTAAAATCAAAGTCTATTTACGAAATAATTTTAATATAGGGCTATACATAAGATAAATTCGATTGTAAATATTAATTAGAAATATAAAAAGACTTCCTACATAATGATATTGTATTTGTAATTTTTAGACATTAAATAATTTAATTAATTTATGACATAATGATGATGTAGTAATTACCATAATAGTGAAAAATAAAAATAATTGATATTATAAATACCCAAATAAATATAACATGAGACTTTTTATGAATTAAACTAATTCTATAGGTTAATATGACATGTTAAGAATGATTTAATTAAAGTTTTTCAAAGTAATCATTCTGTTATGATTTTCACAAAAATTAATTTTCCAAATAGTTTTAAAATTGACATAAAAGAGTTTTTAAAACAAATATTATATTATTAATTTATTTTCAATTCCTAAAAATCTAAGGTTTGGCCAAGAGACTTATATAATGATAGGTGTATCATTAATGGACCACTTATGGGTCTCTTGGAGGTATATAGTATGTTTATTAACTATATAATATAAAAATTCAAAGTGACATGGTAAGTGTCAAACATATAACTAAGAGTTAAAACTAAAAGATAAGGTCAACATAATGACCAAAACCTGTCTAAATTATATTGGATGAGTGGTTTTCAACCCATCCCCAACTTAAACTTTAAATAATCTTCTTTTTATCCATTAGAAACCGAATATGAATTTATCATAAAATAATATTTCTTGCTTTTCCAAAGGGGCCCCTCACCCCTCTTATAAAAGGGAACTCCCCCTTCTCAGTAATTCACACCTTCAAAGCCATTTGGCTCGGCCAAACTCTACCCAAATGCTCTCTAAACTCCCTCAATTAATCATGTAGGCCTTAATTTAGTTCTAAATACAACCCATGGATCCCTTTTGATCAAATAAAAAGGATGAACTCGAAGAAGAGGTAATGATTTCACCACCCTTTTTCAAGTTCCTTTCTTCTTCCACTTTTTCTTTCATTGTTATTACCATTCTAAAATAATAAATCCAGTATCTTATATATATTGTGATGTTATTATAAATATGGTACAACCATATTCAGTATTCTATCCATCATATTAATAACATGTCACCATAAGTGTGTACCTACGACTTACCGTCTCCACGTCGTGGTGTAATTGTTATTCAATAAATTATTATTTGGATGGGTATAATAATGATGTGTAATTCATGTAAATAATAAATATAACATGATAATTATTCTGTATATATGATATAACATCAAATTATATATTATTTTAAAATCAAAAGAATGATATTGTCGCTCATGCGTACGCACGGACTACCGTATACACGAACGCGATGAGATTCATTCTCCATCATATCCATTCAAGTCTAATTATCATTTGATGATTACTAATATTATCAAAGGACTTGACATAATTCTGTATATGATTAACATACATCCTATCCATGACAAACATGTCTTATGTAACAAAACATATAAAAGAAAATGAGTAAGTTAACACCCGAAACAACGATAATACTAAGATATTATTAACAAATCAATGTTAAAAGATCATATATGATATCATATTAATGTATATGATTCTTGTATAATTTAATAACAATTATTTCACCATTATGCAGGAGGTTAACCTACCCCAACCAAGGAAAAGTACAAGGTAAGTGTTTATTTCACAATCTCTTCATTATCCGAGTTTGTTTATACGTAATAATCTACTGGGATCTCTTTATCATCCACATCCATGTTTCCTAAAAATGTATTTCAAAACATTTTTACTATTTACAGGAATATGGGTTAAAGTCATTTATACCCTTGTTTGACTTTTTATAAGAGGTTTATAAAGGAATCTTTCTGTCGATTTCCAAACAAGGTGCTTTTTAACCTTTTCGACATAATTAAGGTAAGAATGTTTTTTTTAACTTATATGGCCGGTGCAGATATTTTCCACCATTATAAAATCGTCAAAGCTTCCCTTACAAGCTTATAAGAATATTTTCAAAGAAAATGCTTTATTTTATAAATATATGACTCTTAAATGATTTCAAAATATAAAGAGATATTTCTCTAAAAAGAGTTCTGATTTCATTTATGTCAACATCCTTTGATGGATTTTACGCTTATTTGAAGTTGATTTATTATGAAACAAAACTTCTATATTGTTTTGAATGTTATGTGATATGTTCGACTATGGATGTGTTATTTTTATACCATTCATGGTTTATGGATGAAGTATTTACATTTCGTATTCTAGTTTTAATACGAATTTTTATGTTATGTTTAAACCTTTTCATATGGGAATGCATTGGACTTAATATGTGACGGGTAGAGCCCACTATAGCTCCTCGATGCATCGGTAGGTCTCATGAGACAAACTAGTGTGTTGTCACAAGGACTTGGAAAAATATTATTTGTAGTTTTGGCATGAGGACTTTGCTATGTGGTTATGATAGTCTAGCATTATGCAGTCCATCATTATGAAAGTGGTTATTGATATTGCATGTGATTATTCGATAGGTAGAATATCCACGTGAATAAGTAAATGGAATTATTTCATTTTATTTTGTCCATACTATGTTGAAGTTAAAATCTAATATTCTTTTGTTTTAGTTATACATTTCCTTAAATGTTTATTCTTATTTATGAAATTTTCCGCTATATTGTTATCCTTACTTGGAATTTTAGCTCACCCCTTTTCTATGTTTTATTTTTCCAAGGATGTGAAGAAGTAAATTATGAATGACCTACTGGGATAGTATGAGGGGATAAGAGTTTAGACGATGGAGACTATGTTGTTGTAGTTTTCATTTTTATGATGTAATGTAAAACTTTATGAATATATCTAGTGTTTCCAAGGCAACTAAACTAATAAGTCTTTCGAGATTTGATCTTTTTTGTGATCATGCCAATGTTATGTAATAATGCACCGACTCTAGGTAACTAGGGTCAGGGCATTACAATAATAAAGGGTTGTATGTGTTTACTTATAAGGTGAAAAATTGACCATAAATGGAAAATTTATGACATTTAATACCATATAATATCCAAAAATGTATTATTTTAATATTTTTACTATTTTTAATTAATTTAATATAATATCATTTTGATAAAATATCATTTTTATCAATTTTGAAACTAATAATTTAATTCAACATTAAATACATCAATAAAAATGTGGAATTAAAATATAATACTTTAGAATAAATTAATGTGTCATATATATCTAGAAAAATAGTGTGAAACATGAAATCATTAAAATTATACCACTTTTCATAATTATAAAATCATTTATTATGTTTTATTAAATGTGGAAATATTGCATCAATGTTTCATAAGTAATTATGGTCATTATATAATTACTAAATATTAAAAATAAATTTATATAATTAAAATAATTTTATTAATATCAACATATAAACTTATATTCATTCATAACAGACATTTTTTCCATTGTGGACACATAATAGATTAAAAATAGAGTCTCATTATTTAACTTTCATTAATTTAAAAAATATATATGATATTTTCATGGAAAAGTTTCCATTAAAAAATTAAATTTTGAGAATAAAGTGTTAAGGGTCAAAATAAATTCAAAAAATAATTATTAAGATGAATAATTTTGGCCTTATCACTTATTTTTAATCTTGATTAACCTGATTCATCCTTTACTGTGGTGATATATTTTACCATGACTAGTATTCATATTGACCAAAAATAAAATGGGTATGTTTACCAAATTTGAACCTCATGGTTTTAAATATATAAATTTTTATCTTATTAAATTCCAATTTATTTAATAAAATAATTTTAGCGTATGTTCACAAAATGTGAAAAAAATATTCTACATAGAAAAATACATTTATTTGCATAAAAACATATTTTTTCTTATCCTATGCGAAAAAAACTTTTTTTTATTTTTAAAACATTTTATGAAGTAAATAATATATATATTTCATTAAAATAATTCATCAATATTGATTAATTTAATTTATTAGTGATAATACATTGCATGCATAATTTTTTTCAAAGAGACCTCACTTTTATTTTCAAATAATATTTCTTTTTAATTAAGTTCCATTTAGAACTACTGAATTAAATTTTGAAATGTTTATACCATATATTTTTCACAAGTATGTTATAACTATTCTTACCCACCATTCAAATAACTAGAAAATAATGAAAATATAATATATTAATAGTGTTTCATAGTTCATATAAAATCGTCATTTCATGTAACAAATGCTACTGAATAAATCAAATTATTTAAAGAGAATGTTTTATAAAAATCTCATTGTGTAATAAAAACACCCATTGTCCACTAAGAATCATCAAAATTTTCTTATAAAAAATATTCTCTAAGGATCATAATGATAACTCACATATAATGAAATTATAATATTATAAATAATTATAAATCATCAATTATAGTATCTTTTAGAATCTAGTAATGATGAAATTTGGGGGAATAATGAAAAATAACACCAATATTATGAAATTAGTTCAAAAAAATCAAGAATACTAACACCTAATATCTAAAATAGATAATAAATAACTAATATAAATATTGAGAATAATTATTAATGATTTTTAGAAAATTTTGTATATATGAAAAATGATATGAAATTATTATTTAATATTGTTATTTTTTTTATACCAGAGGTTATAGTGCATTTCAATTGAGAATAAATTAATGTAAGAGGTTATTTGTCTAAAATTAAATTTCCTGAGACATGTTTCTTAATGTGAACCATGATACCTCTAATATGATTTGATTAATACAAAAGGAATTTATAATAACTTACTCAAGGAGTTTGAATATTCATATCATGCACCATCTTTAAATTCACTTAAATTCAAAAGATAAAAAATTTTAAAGGGGTTTTGATTAAATTGTTTCCCAAAATGGAAGGGTTTTTATTTCCAATCTTATTTTCAAATAAATATTAATTTAGAAAGATAATACAATAGAGTAATTTGTATTATATATAAAAACCCTCATTTTTTATTATATATTCTTGGGGTTTTACATTTCCCCTCATAATTTTATTACCCCTTAACTCAAATTTTACCTAATGTGTTTCGTGTAAGTGATGCCAACCCCATATCTAAAAATATATGCAGAAACAAAAATTTTCCATTCCCTTGTTAAATGGATGCTTTTTTAAATTTTCATTATCTATGAATTAATAATTTATGATGGTCATTTTCTACTACATTATATTATTTTAAGTGTTAAAAAATTTCAAACTTTTTATGAATGGATCATTTTCATGAAAATGTGATAAATTATCTTTTTAATGTTTCTATGTGAATACCTCATTCCACAAATTTTTTAGATTGATATGATGATTTATCTCTATATTTTCATGGATACTAAAATAAATTATTTTTCTCCAAGATTTATAAAATAACTTTTTAAATGATTTCAAAAGATAAAGGATATTTATTATTTTCAAATTTATTTTCCTAAAGCTCCTAAAAATTATTTTTCATATAAGGAATACCAATTTAGCATATCTTATATTTGATTGAGTAATGTAAAAATACACCTTATTTCTCATATCATATTGTTTAATTTCATTATTTAATGGAGGAAAGGATGTCACTACAATTTTTAAACCTAATTTTTCATTGTGTATGAATGTGAGCTGTATATTAATATTTTACCTCTTTTAATACCCTATTTTTAATCCCTTTGATTGGAGGATGTTCACTTAGGATTCATCCGTCAATTAATGTGTGGAATTATTATCTTAACCATAAAACCATTATATATATAGTGTGAATACAATAGGCCTTATTATCGTGATTAAACGATATTTACGTAGAATGTAATTATAAGTCTTTGGGAAAAAATTTATTTTTATGCGGTTATACTGTTATGATTATTGATGATTTATTTTTTAGGATTCAATTTTAGAAGGATATAAAAACCATTTTATTTCCATGGGTTATTTATTCTATAAAAGTAAATTATTTTCAATTGAATGTTTCAGGAAACCCATTTTCTTTTCTTGGGTATTTAATGATATAAAGGTGAATTATTTTCATTGGAATGTTCTATGAAAACCACTTTATTTATATGGGTTTCTTATGATGTGATATTTAAAATATATTTTAATTAATATATCACTACATATTTAAACACTAATTTTATAAATTATAATATTACCTAAATATGATATGATATTATAATTTCACTACTTTAAATAATTATATCATGGTTAAGGACATTTGGAAGTGAAAAATTATATTTCAAGTTATTTTCTAGAGAATAAATGGTCTTCATTTTTGGTTCCTTAAATGTGAATTGTATTTTTAATTTTCCACTATCTAAACATACAAAAAATATAATATTTATATAATTTTTTTTATACGATGCATTAGATAATATAACTCCTAAAAAATTAAATGTTTCAAAATTTTCTCGCATTATAATTGAACAGTTAAATATATTAAAATAAATAAATTTTGGATGTTACAATTCACTCTACTATAATAAATTTTTCCCTAGATAACCCATTCATTTTTTTGTTTATAGAGAAAAATATTCTTCATTAAAATTGAAAACTCCATTTATATGATAACATTTATAATATGTCAAACAATAAAAAATACATCCGTTTGCGCTATCTTATTATAAGATACACAAAATTAAAATTATAAGCAAGCAATATTTTATCCTTATGGGGTAATCAACACTATAATAACATTTCACATGATTCAAGGAATCATAAAACTTATTTTTTTTTCTAAATACCTTATTTAATTTTAAGACAAGGATACACTAGTTGGTTGAATTTATTTTATCACAAAATAAACAATATTTAAAAACTTAATGTAATTAATTTAATAAAACCTATTTGATAATAAAATAAAGGACTTTTTTAAAGGTTAATAATATATAAATATATAAATTTGGGATTAAAAAACATTAATAATAAGAAATATTACTTATTTAATGGAGATAACTACTTCCCACCACAATGGAGTCACTTAGAAACCACTAGAATATCACCGAAAATAAATTTTATTTATAATATATCTCTCAATTTTTTTTAAAACATAAGAATTTAAAATACCTAACTAATTTCAACTCAAATAGGTTTAATATAATTTAATGAAAACAATAAATAAAAAAGCATTTGAAACTTTTATTATGTTATTTTGTCAATATAAGGGTATAAATTATTGTCTCAAATGAAAAAATTTAGTAAAATAATGATTATAAATTGTATATAAGAAACTCAAAATTCCCATATAATTTGAAAAGGTTTCTATTCTAACATTAAATGTACTTTTAAAGTTACATTGGACATCTTTTGACTATAGAAGATACTTTTTATGTGTAACTTAATGTGTTCGGAGAATACTTATTTTTTTATTTTATTTAATATTAAAAATATCTAAAATATTCTTCAAGATCCAAATTTATAGCTATATGAAGTCTCAGTTTTTATTTTGAAATGTTTATATAAAATTAATGGTTATGTTTCATGATGTTGGAGACTATTACCCTACCCAAATATTTTTTAGTGGAGTTAGTTTTTAAGGCTGCACATTCTTGAGGACCATTTAGTAAAACCTATACTTTTAGTCAATATATTATATATCTTCTATAAATCGCCAATTATTCTTTATTTTTCATAAATCCAACTGAATGTTTTTAAAATCTCTTTAAATACAAAATTATTCCTATGAAATGAATGTTTTGACTTATAAAATGATAATCTAGTATGATTTACTCTTGTTATTAAACATTCAACTATTTAATTTTATTATATACATGGAGACTCAATAAACAATTTAAAAATTTCAATAATTCATGTCCAATATTTTAGAAACCATCACCCTATATAACTACTGCAAACTATTTCATATGGTTCAAGCCTCAAAATTATGTTTTGAATAAAACAAACACTCAATATGTTATACACCCTTCAAGAAACAAATAATAATTCTTTAAAAAGCGATTTAATAATATCATACACAATTCAATCACATCAAATATGTAAAATCTATGATTTGTTAAAAAATCGTTATTAATGAATCAAATTGTTTTATACTATTTTCTATTAAATAAAAATAACATAATAAAAATAAATAATAAATAATAAATTAGTTCATTTAAATTTATGAACAAAATCCAATAAAGAGAACCACTATAGTAAATATATATAATTTCGGTATAATTAAAAAATTGATAGACTAAAACATGAAATAATAGAATAAAATTTTAAATTTAAATCATCATAATTTTTTCCTATTTGAAACATAAAAATATACAAAAGAATAGTAACCCCATTATACAATTAAAATATAGACAAAAAATCCTCTTTAAAAACAAACATGTGTTCCAAAAAAAATCTAAAATCAAAATACATCATCAAAATCACATAAAATATTTGGTAGTTTCATCAAAAAGTCATTTAAATCTAAAATCATATTTATTATAATAAATCATTGGCAAGAACCCCATATTATTATGATAGTCAATTTTAAACAACACCAAATAGGACCTTATTCCCCTAAACTAACACCACCTTATTTAAAATAACATTAGAAGTCATTCAATACTACATTAAGAACCACCTTATTTAAAATTTTACTTTTTATAACCAAAATAATTAATTAAATGATTGTATAAACTCCTTAGAATTATGTAGATTAATTTTTCATATGTATTATATTTGAAAAACCCAAAACATAAAAAATATATTAAAAACAAAACCATGAGCATATTAAATTACTTTTATGAATAAAAAAGAAATAATATAAATAACAATCTTTCCAACGTAGAAAATAAAGAATTCATGGAAGGAAAGATTTATTAATCCAAATAAATTATTACCCAAATTCAAATATGTTAAAATAGAAATTATTTAAATATATAGATATAATTTTAAAATAATTTAAAAAATATTAATTTGATATGTTTTGAGAAATTAATAAAAAAATTCAAGAAAAAACATTGTTATTTTATTAAAAAACCATAATTTACTATTCAAAAAATAAAATAAAAATGAAATCATTGCCCAATGTAAATATAAACCATTCAAATTAAAACATCATAAAATAGTTTATTAAAGTCATCTTCATAAAAAACCTCAAATGTAAATTTAATTAAAATAAAGAGTTTAAATTTAAAAAAGTAGTTTATTATAATACAAATAAACTATTTTCAAATCCCCTAATAAAAACAAAAACAATTTCAAAAATAAAAATTTCTTATAGCTTCATTACTCAAAATGGTAACATAAGGGTTTTACCCATTATTGTTTAAAAAAAATAAAGCCATGAATTAAAACAAAGAAAACAAAAACAAAACATGGCATCAATATCGTACCAAATATTATTAAAAAAACTCTCCCATAAATAATTAAAAAAAATACATATGTTTTTATGAATATAATATATCACACTAATCATAAAGAAGATAATTTTTTTACCAATTTGGATGTCATTGAAGCTAACCCTTTATCAGATGTTATGTTATTTTTCAATAAATTTTTAATTACATTTTCATTTATCCAATTTTATAATACCCTAAAAAAAAATATGAAAAAAAATATTATTATAATGTTAAAAAATAAATTACTACCCATCAAAATATATCCCAAACAATTAATAATCAAAATCAGTCAATATGGGTCAAATAAAAAAGTTCAATCATAGGATATATTGTCATCTCATGAATAAAGGAAAAGAAAACAAATGAATATATTCTAATATAACCAATTTAAAAATCATCATTGTATCAATATATCCAAGAAAACATCATCTGTAACTCTTTAGTTATCATTTTGAAAAGATATGAATATTTAAACCACTTATAATAAACCCTAAACTCCGAATTTTCTAAATTTTTTCAAAATTAAACATTACTATTTTAAATGATTAGATAAGAATTATAAAATCTACCAATTAATTTAAAATATTAAATACCATTTAATTAACACCACATGGGTCCTTGAAAATTTCACTATAAATAAATATTAAAATAAATAATTTTAAAAACCCTTAAATAAAATCATGATAAGAAACACTATCTCATTTTATATAAATAATTAATCAAGTACAAATAATCCAATAAAGCAGTCATGTATTCTATTTGATGAAATAACTAAAAATTACTATTTAGGAAAAACTATAAATATTGATTTAGTGGTACATAGATTATTAATTAATTAATAATTCATGGGACAAAAAATAACATTTTGCACATTTCACCTAATCACATTGGAATCCTCATCAATAGAACACATAAATTATGAATTGAAACAATCCATTTAAGTGTTGAAAAACATTACACATGTAACACCCTACTATTACTATTGTTTATAATACAATTTAATTTTGTTATAAAGTTAGATTTCTAGTTTTTTGGTTTTTAAATTTTAAATTTTAAATGTTTTTATTCCCCTTTATGGTGGTATCAATGTTATGGGAAACCATATATGGTCTCTAGGAAAATGTGTAAATCAGTTTTGTGTGTGCATGTGGGGGGGGGGGGGTAAGTCGCATGGTTGTTATATAGTTAGTGGAAATCACATAGTTGTTACATAGTTATAGGAAACCATGAATCCAAATAATGTGAATTCAAACAGGTGCCTTATAGTGTCTCCCACACTGTTGGTGCATAGTGTAAAAAATGTATGGCTAAACCATGTGTCTTAGATTATTTCACTTAAAATGTGAAATAAATCTTCTTACCTCTTCAGTTTTAGGATTTTTTTCCACTAATACCATCCCAATCCTAAAACTAACATCTTAAGATAATAAAAGAGAGCTCTATTCTTTTACCATTTGATTTTGGCTTCCCCTATCTGAATTCCACGCTATTATCTAATGAGATATCTCCCTTTCCTTTTCCTTTATCCTATCATATCATCCCTCTTATATTAATCTATGGTTTTTATTTTCTTATAGAGCCTTAATCATATTTAAATTGGGTTTTAGGGTTTACGTTCGATATAACCTAGAGTTTTTGTTATTCATGGTGCATTGAGAGTGATTCCATGCTTGACATAGCCTTCTCCATTGAAGGAGATTCATTTCATATTATATAGAGGTAGATGTTTATATATCATTTATTTGTTTTGTACTTCATGGAATGATTTTTTAAAGACATTTAATATGAAAGTATAGTAATATATGATATCAATGAGGTATTTTCATTGTGTTACTTATGAATTTTGGGCTATACATAAATGGTTTTATCCATTTCATTCAAGTGAGCTTTGAAACTAAATGTTTTCACATGACATGTGGTTTTGAAAATTCTAACAGGGATATTTTAAATGATTTTGATGTAAAATGAATTATTTTATAATTATTTTATTTTATAATTATGGAAACCATTATTTAAGGAATTATTTTGGATAAATGAGTGCTTTTTTAGCGGAATTGGAAAGAATGTTTTAAAGGAATGAGTTTATGTTTTATCAATGATTTTAAAAGTTAGTTTTAAATTTTTCGAATTAAAAGTGATTAAAAATAAATGGAATATAGATTTAGATTTAATATAAAAAAACATTTCAAACTTTGTTAAATAAATTGTTTATTACTTGTGAGACCCTCATTATACCCCTTATATTTGTTCTCCATTTAGTGAATTTTTTATTATTACGTGATGTTTTTATGATATGAAATTGGTTTTTGTTGAGGGTGTTGATGGTGAGGTGATATATATTATTGATGAATTAATAATTTATATCTGGTTCCTGGTTATATATATTGTTTCTCATACATATGTTGGTTTGGTCATGGAATCCCAAGTAACTTAGTGGGAGATTGTTATTCAGGCTACACATGTTTAGGGAACACATGGGCTAGTTCCCCCATATTCATCTGATACACTAGGGCTGGGTGTTGGGTTCCCTAGATGATGCTAGTGGGGACTATTTGGGTGGGTTGTGCTGTATTGGAAGAAATATAGTCCAATAGTTGCTATCGTGGTTATAGTATTGTTTGGATCATCTCACATTAGGACTTAGGGATTTTCCTATGAAACCTTTTTCCTTTTGATTATTTTTATAGGGTATTCACAAATTTTTATGTCACCATTTTCTTGTTTTATTATTGAACATTCATCCATAATTATCGTTATTTATTTTATTTATATTATTATGATATAGCGGTGCCTAATGTGCTTTGTTTTTTATTAATGATTGGATTTATCTTCTAAATTGATTTTAATGGTGGTTTGGTGAATTTATTTTAATATAAAATGGGAAATTATTGATTTTATATTTGGGGTTCAAATGAGGGGTTTAAAATGAGGAAACTAGTTTTATTTTTATTTAATAGAATCATATGTTCATATTTTCTATGGGATTTAGAAATTGGTTTACAGAAAGAAAATGTTACCTTGTTTATGAGTAATGGTTTGTGGTTTATTAATATTTATGATTTAAAAAATGGAAATGCATAATTTATATTGTATATGAAAGTAAAGTTTATAAACTATTTTATGAATGGAATTATATGCACTCATTGGTTAAATTATACAGGGCCTTTTATCTCACACCGTACATACACACTCGTGTATGTGTGTGAGGATCTTGTTTTATATATAGGGTATACAATGTATTTTTGATTGGTTATGTCTCTTATATATATGTTGGGGTATGATGGGAAACCACAAGTTGTGTGATGGTTTTTATATAGTATGGTTAATGTTTTATTTTTTATGTTTTGTCGATGTATCGACTAATTTATATATCTTTATTTTTATTTAGTTTCATTATATTGATCGTTATCATATATATATTTGGGGTAATTCAGCTGTATTAATGTAAATTATTTGGGTCATATATATTAGTTATGAATCAATTGGATATATTAATTATTTATATCTTCTTATTCTTTTATTCATGGATGTTAAATGTATGTATACACCATGTTATAGTTTCAATAAGGATCTACTTCTTTATTTACTCTGATTTGAGGGAAAACATTCTCATTGGTTGGACTTAGAGGCCTTGGAGCTTGTCACCATCCCATGGAAATCGAGAAATCCATTCAGGCCTTCTAATGAGAATACTTGGGTGACATGGCTGGTTTACCCAGGTTGGTTCCGAAAAAATGATTTTAAAGAACCATCTTATTAGTTCTTTTCATATAGACAGTATAGATATAAGAATAATGAAACTCTAAAGGTGGGTAAAGGGAGATTCTAAATAGCTCTATTTTATTCATAACCTTGAGTATCTATGGGAAGTAATTATTTTATTCCTATATTTTTATATATTTCTTTAATGTTCTTGATGTATTTTGATATGTAATGTGGTGTTTAAATCCACGATGAGTTAGGAAAATATTTTATAGGGTTTTGTTTTTGAGTTTTGGGATGAAATAAAAGAGGGAATAGAGTTGAAATATTATCTTTCACAGTATATTATAGCATTCTGATCCCATATATATGGTTATGAGGATTTCATATAGCTGATCTCATAGATTGTTTGGGGTATAAAAACCAAGAAAACAAATCCTTCACAACTCTTCATCCCACCTGAATTTTTTATTTTACCCCTAGGTTGTATGTTCTTTTTAATTTAATTTACACTCATTAAAAATGAATAAAAGTATGTTTTAAGAAGTTTTTTAAAATTTTTAAATGTATTTCACTTGATATGATTGGGTGTTATTGATGTTTTAATGGGTTTTGGTTAAAAATGGCAATATAATAAATTTTTTATTTTCAATACAAACTCTACTGGGCTATTGGAAAATAAATTTTCTATTTTAAATGATGAATTTTTTAAATTGATTGTTTTAATTCTAGGATTTATATAATTTTTTTATAATCCAATATGGATCACATATAAATTATTTATACTTTTTGGTAATGGAATTCAAATTTTATTTGGGAATGATGTTTTGTAATGAATTCATTTAGTTTTCAAATGGAATGGAGAGTTTTACAAATTTTGTTTTGTTTTATATAGGGGAGACTTTATTCCAATGTATGAATTTGTAAAATGTGTTTTAAAAATTTTATTTGATATTGGTGGTTTCAAATAAATAATGTTTTATTCTATGTGATTGATTTATTTTTATTTGAATGGTTATGTTTTAGTATGTTTCCTTCGGATGACAGTCAGAGTATTTTTTAGAAATATGGGGCATGAATTTATTGTTATCATTTCATGTTTTATTTATAGTATGACCAAAATAAAGGTAAATAATTAAAGTAGAAGCATAACCTAAATGGATGATCCTTATAGTGAACCTATTTATTATTTGGAGATGATAATTTCGGTTCCTAACACTACCCATAGTCTAAATAGAGTGGTGAACTTGGAACCTTATATGCTCCTAGACCCTATATCAAGCTTCTTAAATTATAAATCACATTCTTTATGTGAAGATAATGATTTTTTCTATGTTTTTAAGTGGATAGAAAGGATTGAGGGAATCCCCAATTCATTTGGGACACCCGATTCTTTGAGGGTGAGAGGTGATGTATTCATTCTTATTATGAAAATATAAGTGTGTTAGGAATCCATGGTCCATTCTTTACTATGTAAGAAAATATCTTTGGAGTTATTAAATATGATCTTAATTTAAATTTTCTATGCGGAGGATATAAATATTGAGAATGATCTTCAGTTCATGAATCTTAGGTGTGAAAAGTGGTTAGTGAATTATTATTTTGATTTTTTTCAAAGTTTATTCTCTTATCTCCCAATAGTGTCATTTACTATTCTCTGAGATATTTTATAATTGTAGGTGGTCTTCACATAGAACATGCATTATCTATTATAAGATTTGGCCGGATGTATTTCAATGTTATGGTTAGATGGTCTAATCAAGTTGAAGACGATTAATCTAAGAAATCTATTATGGGTGATGCCTTGATTCTATAAAATTTTACATAAGGAAACCCATATGGTGTAGAGATGAAGTTAGTTGATCCTGTGTTAGATGTGTATAATGATGATGTCCCATTTTCTTAGGACCGTAGTGTTTCTTGTAGAAATAATAAACCTATTATGTGATTGAAATGTGGAGATCTATGGTATTCTAATACATGTTTCTCAAATTATCCACAAACTTTCCTTCATTAAGGCCATTAAGGAAATCTTGGGAACATTTGTATGTTTTTCTTTGAAATAATTCATGGGAGTAATTTGGTTTAAGATGATTAATTTTTTTGTTTTCTTTTTATTGTATTTTGGATATCATTAAAATATGTGATGTATATTTGGTTGGATGGTTTCTTTTGGTCCCCTATTTGATAACTTTTAGGTGGTAAATATCCTTCTTGGATGGTGGAACTATAACAACACAATCAATTTTCAAATTATATTACATGATCTTTGATTTAAAATCCATTAATTACAACCCAAAAGGTATGAATCCTACTGTATTTAGAATTCTAGTTACAAAAAAATAAAAATAAACTGAAATACAACATATTTTTTTTATTATCCTTATTGAGATACTAAATCTATTTGGGATACTAAAACTGTATAGGATAACCTATGGAATACATAAAATAGACAAGTGTTCTAAAAATATAATTTAGGGAATAAATATGAAAAGGAAACACAATGTGTGAGTCAAAACTATAACGCAATATCATAAAAGAGAAGGATCATGAGTAATCACAAGGCATAATAACCTAAATAAAATTGTATTATAATTATATAGAATCATCTGAAATGTGGAAGAAACATATATCATGACATAAACATGATTCAAGGATAACTAGTGAGAGAATATCAAAATAGTGGACAGAGTCCCATAATGAATTATATTTACTCCCTAATCCAATACATATCATCTCATGAGACCAAAAACATTACACATTTCATTGGAGATCTATCTGGATAAAACCATACCAATATGATAATGACTATGGGTTCCATAATAAAAATAAATCATAAGGCAAAAACATAATAATTACAAATGAAAAAATGGTTTGCACAATCATTCCTCATATCATAATTGAAATAGATTTCTTAAAAAAATAATTTTAAGAAATAATCATTAAGAATGTATTACCTCATAAAGGGAAGGGATAAGGAGATAGGTTTACATTATAGATACCTATATATAATTTATAATAAATAAGTTACATCAAATATTGTTATCATTGATGAAAAAAACTTCAAAATATCATTTAGATTACCTCTTGAGAAAAAAAAACCCTTTTCACATTAAAATAACTTCTATAAAATCTAAATTTTTTCAAAATAGTATAGAAATCAGATTATTAGAAAATAAACATGAAAATTTATAATGTAAAATTGAAATATTGGAGTGGTCATGATTATGGGAGATCATACTCTTTCCATATAATTTAAAAGAAAACACCCCTTTCACACTTTTGAAAAAAATTCAAAAAGTCCCATGTCTGAAAAACAACAGAAAGATCCCTCTAATATTTTTAAAAAAAATGTAACAATAGGGAAAAGGTATTTAATAAATCAGTATAGAATTTTGAAAGCAAAATTAAAAAATATTATAAATAAATTACAAACCGAAAAGTGAAATATTCAATATCCAAAAGAAGATATGTGATCCATATTAATTACAAAAACATTTTCTTGATGTTTCATTATTCAATAAGGGAGTAAATGAAAACCAAATATGTAAAAAACATTCATTAATAGAAAATGATAATATAGACGTGGTTAGAGAATATAATTTTAGGTTATTTCCACTAAAGTATCCTTGAACATAAACAATCTCAAAAAGAAAGAAGATTGTATCCTAACGACTTTACCGCTTTGGAAACGTTCAAATAATATCCCCATGGATGAAGTAAACTGAATTATAACATAAAATACCGTTAATATTGAATAATTAATTATATAATATAGAAAATGTGCAACATAAAACCCATAAAAAATAAATTATGTGCATAATATTAAAATATACATTAATGAAGGGAAATTAGGATGAAATCATTTTCAAAGATCATATCATTGTTGTGATAATTAATCAAAAAATTGAATATATTTGTCCAATTTAAATCCAAATGAAAAAATTAGATATAAAATATAAATAAAACAAAAATTATTACACACATTACTGCATCAAACCAAATAAAATTAATAACTAATTTATCTTAATGAAAGAAAATGTTTCATGATACCACTTACCACTCCGTAACATTTGAGTCAAATAACCTTAGATAAAATTATTTTATTTATAAAATAAAATGACATTAAGTTTTAATGATTAATGATATGATATGTAAAATTTTATTATATAAAACATATGAAATAAATTGGTTTACTACATTAAAGTACTCTTTAATTAAGGTGTATGGAGATTAAATCTCTTATCTTGAGTTCGATTCATTATGTAAATTCATTTAATTCATGAACAATAAAAATATGTTAATTATTTAATTTATTAAAAAAATTTATATATTATTATTTCTTTAATTTTATTTGTTACACTGTTATAATAATTTACTTAATTAATAAAGTTCATATCTGCTATTTTGACCAAATTTGGTTCATATGTCCAAAATTACTCGGGTAGGTTAACTATGTTAAACAAATATGTGTTCCATAATCACTAGAATAACAATGATGAAATAATAATAATTTTTATAAATAAATTACAATTTTAAAAACCACTATTAAATATGGTAAGGAAATGTTTACTATATTTTAATAATAGAGAATGTAGGCTATACACACGCATGAGTAAAATTTCTATTTTTCAATGATTATGATGTAATGAAGATTAATATTATATTATCATTAAAAAATTATATATATAAGATAATTAAAATATTTTCTCATTAAATAATCTTATATATATATCATCTATGGGATTCTTGACGAAAAATGAATGACATCGCTTTATAGAGGTGGTAGTCTACATGTACACGTGAACATAATTATCATTTATCATTGAATTGAAATGTAATAAAATATATGATATATTACTTTTCAAGAATCATACATATTTCATGAATATAATATCCTGAAATTAAATTTGTCATCATAATCATCTAAGTGTGAAATGGATGGAAAACAAATACACTAGTTTTTGAGGCGGTAGTTCGCTGTACACATAAAATATTGTTTTGTTTCTCATTTGATGGAAGAGGGGATAGAAGTAGGTTATTACATTACCATAATAAAATATTAATATATGTTATATAATTATTTTATTATATCATCATGGTTGAATAATATTTTATGTATGTGGAGTAATAAATAAAAAAACACTTTATTGAGAAGGATGCATCTTTTTTGGACAATCTCTTTCTTTTTTCACCAAAATTATTATGAGGAGGGGTTTCTAATGAAAAAATGGAATAAAAGACATGGTAAAGTTATTAAGGAATCAATTAGGGTGTTAGTTTACTGAACCAAAATACTCTTGACGTTTTTATATGATAGTGGATGGGTTTTCCTTTTATAAGTGAGGAGTGACATTTTTGTAAATACCCAAAACAAGTCAATAATATTTATTCACTCTTAATAAAAAATCATGAAAATTGATAAATTATTTATTAGTGGTAATATAAGGTTTATAAACACCTGAAAAATAATGAATAAAAATGTTTTAATAATTTTATTCCCTTTATGTTTATGGTCTCTCTCTTTTACCAGTTTTGGTTTCACCATTGTAACTAGTTTTTTACGTAGGTAATTTATCCTTTAAGAATAAATATAAAATGAGACATATTATGTAATTTTTTAAAAATGATTCTATATATGAAATAAAATTGATAAAATAATAATAATGATTTTGTGGAAAAATAATTTCATGATAAGAGAAATTAACGTGAAAAACCCTGTTTAACATTAACTGTGGTAACAAATTTTTATCATTTTTATAATTCATGATGACCAAACATTAAGTAGAACTTATTAAAAAATATTAATAATTATTATTCAAAACTTGGAATCCATTTCATAAAATTCATTTCGTGGAATTAGAATATTAAATTGTAATATTAAAGTAGAGTGAACGAAAAAAAAGATTTTATAAAATGCATTTTCAAGTAATAAATGGTCTTATATTAACTCTATGACTATTAATAATAATTATATTAATTTCAATGAATATAAAAAGATATAAAAAATATACATTTAATTTAAGATTTTCTTTTAGATTTTTTAATTTAATTAATTAAAATTTATAATCTTTATCCACCTAAAAATATTTTGTAGAAAACCATGTTCTTATGAACATAATTAAATTTATACCAAAATGATGTAAAAAATGATTAAAATGAAATTAATGAAATTATTAAAAATTAAATGATTAATATTACTCTTTAATACAAAATCCAAAATATAGTGGTACTTTTAATTTACTCGATATGATGAAAAGAAATGACTATATTTGAAATATATGTAATTTTCAATATTCAATAAAAAAAATCATTTAAGAAAGGTCTCAAATTTTTTGCATAAGTTAATTATGATATAATTATTTCAAAAATAAATTAAATTTTATAAAATATAACTTTTAAAATTTTTATAAATTAATTATTATATGTTTTGACAAAAATAATAAAAATCATTTTCAAGAATTATTTTTTTAAATAATAAAATGTCTTTATTAAAAATTGTATTCTTATTTTCTAAAAAACTATCATTAAATTTATATTTTTAATGTTATTTATATATATATATATTAAACTAATTAATCCTATTCAAGGCCACCAATTTAGTGACAAGTTTATAATTGTCATATTTAAGTAATAGTATTTCACGGTGCATTTAGGCTTTGTGTCACTTGTCGTATACAATATTGAACATATTTTTTTTAAACAATATTAGGGTGTAACATTAATACCTAATTTAATAAATTAATTCCTTTAAATTTTATCTCTGGCTTGGTAAAAAATTGTTTGACCTCATAAAATACTTTTTGCTAAAATCCCACATTATAAAAAAGGGTTTATAAAACATCATCTTGAAAAGGGGGAAAAGTAAATATCAATTTAATCACATCTCTAGGTTTTTGTGACCCCATAGTATTTTACGAAATATATTTCCTCCAAAAAATATACTTTCCTGAATAGCTTCTGCTACATGAAACATCGTATTTTAGGGAACCACAATATATTATTAATTTTATTATTTTTACATGACCACTATTACATAGACATTAATCTTGGTTGTATGAATATGAATAAGAAAATTTTAATAATTAATTATAAATATTTTAGAAAAATAACATATATCATTTAATAAAAACATATGTTTTTTTGATAAATTCTTTATATGTTTTTAAAATATATTTTTTTTATCAAAAAAATGATGATTATTGTTTTTGAATACAAACCATAAATGTAAATTTTCCTAATTTTTAAAAATTTATTATAAAAATTAACATCATTATTATAATTATAATGTCAAAATTATATTAGGGTGAATTTTCGGTAATTTTCTAAATTTTTTAATTTTTTAATGAATATTGAAAAAGAGGTTTTTATTGAACACTAGTATTTATTTAAATCATGTAAATATTTTTATATATATTTTCAAAATGTTTGAAATCAAAACCATTTCAATTATATTTTAATTAATCTTATTTTTTATTATAATATGTTTAATTCTAAATTTTAATATTTAAAATTTTTATACTTTTAAAAAAAATTATTTGGAAAAACGTTTTTTCATAAGGAATTTAGTTTAGTTTTAAATTTAATTATTTTAATTTAGTGAATTGAACTAATAAAAATGAAATCACTATTTTTAATTATAATAATTCATATTATATAATAATTTCAACTTAATTTTTGGTCCTAATTATTTGTAAAAATGTTAAAAATAATTATCTTTTTTAACGTTTAAAAGAGTTTACTAGGGGTAGAACTAAAAAAATTAAGGTTAAAATAAACTAAAAAAATTCCAATTATTATTTTATGGTAAACTATTGAACTTATATCATATAATATTTTTGAAATATCTATTTTTTATCCATGCATCATGTTTAATACATGGGTATGACATTTTATTTTCCAATATTCCTTGTAAATCCTCTCCCCCAATTATAAAAGGGAACCCCCCCTCTCTCATCTTCACACATCTAAAGCCTTTTTTACCAAAAATATATTTAAAATATCTTCTTTACTTATGTCCCCACTTATTATAGGTCTTACTATGATTTAGAAACTCTCATAATATGTCTTTTATTTCTAACCTATAGATGTTTTATAAAAAAGAGGTATCGTTCATAACCAAGCATTTTTACTTTATTTTCCCTTACACGTCCATAAAATATTTATAAAATTTGAGGATAAAATAATTTCATTATCTAACTTGTAATAATATTTATATGTTTTTTACAATATATCTATCTTATCTTCTATCAAATGTGAAATAAAACCTTCGATCATGTGTACAGAGTACAACTGCCTCACAAACCGATGTAATTTATTTTCAATCACAATCTCTCATGGGTGACTATAAGGATGGATTTAATGTAAATATATTATATTAATCACCAAATTATAATTTTGGGATTATTATATAATATCTACCTTTTTTACATCCAAATCACTTGTAAAATGATATTATCAATCATGCGTCTGTGTGGACAGCCGCCTCCACGAAGCGATGCGATTCATTATTCATTTTATTTTAAAATGGATTATAATACATATATATTTAATGAATAAATATTATATATATTAAATATAAATATTTTGTTAAAATAAAATATATTATTTTCCTTTATTTTATCAATTAATCAAGAATATAGAAATGATGTTCTTTTGTACGTACAACCTACAATCTCGATGAACAGTGTAATTCATTTTCTATCATAAACATTAATGGAATATTGTAAACAAATATATAATTAATATATAATATATTTAGATCAAGGTTAAAATTATTGATATTATTTAATAATGTTCAAATTAAAAGGACCAAATCTACCAAATAAAAATATATTTGAAAAATGAAGGAGTTATTAACTGAAACAAGATTTTCATAAGGAATTGTTAATAAACTGGTAATAATTGGTTATAAGTAAATCATATATGGTGTGATATATATGATTATTTTTCTATAATATATTTATAAAAAACATATATTTATTATATTTTATTTTCGATAATGTATAAAGAAAATTGTTACTTGAGGTATGGGATTTGGGTCTCAAATTTCCTTCTATGGGGCATATGTTATGTGATGAACTTATATTCATTTTTTCGGTATTAAAACATACTATTATAAATGTAATAAAAATAATTTGTTTATTCTACTGATATTTGATGTTTCATTTAATGTTATTATTTCAGGTGGATTACGAATCAAAAGTTACCAACGTGGTAATAGTTTAATGTTATAATCACATTGTTTATCAGGATTGTTTATGATTAAGATTATGATGATGCAATTATAAGATCTACCTATCAAGAAAATAATATATTTTATTCATCTCAATATATTCTAGGAGAATAATTTTTTTCATTTCATTTTCCTCTCTTGAAGGATTCAGGAGGCTAAAAGAATTATTTAACTAAAAATGATTATATTTTTCTCTTTGGTCAAAAATCCTTTCTCTTCCATGTCCATGTTGTATAAATATGTTATGAAGAATTTTTTTTATTATTATCCAATGTTTTTAAAGAAACTTTTTCCCCAATTTTTTTTTACTTTTTATAAATAGTTTTAATAGAAAAATTAACATCATTTTCCAAATGAGTTGTTTTTGACATTTTTACTGACAATGTAATAGGAATATTTATTTTAAAAAATATGGTATGGAAAAAAATTTAAAACACCATGAAAACTAAATTAATTAAATATTAAAATACATTTTTTAATTATTATTTTCAAAGAATTTTTTTCACTAATATTTGGGAAATTTTTATATTTTAATTAAGTGATTTCAAAATGTAATGGATTTTTCCCTTCAGAAAGTTTTAATGATATATTTATGGAATTTCCAATCCTAAATGACAACAAAATTTGGTGTTGTTTATTTTTTAAAAGGGATCTGATCTAATGGTACCATCCTTATTCATTCTCTATATAGTTAATTATTATGGTGAAAATATTTTTATGAATCCCACTTCATTTCAATGGTTTATTATACGATGAAAGGATGAAATGTTTGTATAATCATTTCCATTACATGGGTTATGAAATGAGGAAATGATTATGAATCACACTTATTTTCATCTATTTTGATATGAGGAATGTCTTATGATCTTATAGAATAATAATTTATTTATTATGTGATGGGTGGTACCTACATATCCACTAATTTATTATGTAATGATTAAAGTTATATGAGCTCAAAGGGTGCGTGGGAGGTTATCCCAAGACTGAAAAATATGGTAAAAGGTGGTTATCCCAAGTCTGAAACAATAGCGTACATGGGAGGTTATCCCAATCCCAAAATAAGAGTTTATTTTTGATGTTATCCTAAGAGAAAAACATGATTGTACATGAGATGTTTTCTTTATCCAAAAGAAGGTACACAGTTAGTTATCCCATTTATAACATGTTATGAATGTCTTTATAGGTAACCAAGACATAATATTTTATATTATTATGTGTATTCCCTATATATACATCTTTTTAAATTTTTTATGTGATATATTATGATATTTGACTCCATTATGATTCATTTCTTTTTAACTCCCCATATTTATACCATGAATCATGTTTGAAATCTACAATATGTTGGGTAAAGTTTTCAAATATTATTCTCCGGTTTTCATACCCTTATACTCATGTTATATTTATATCTCTATTATTTATCCTTAATGAGCATTTAATATCACCCTTTATTATGTTTCCTTTCACTAGGTTATACATAATGGTATTATTCATGATATGTCTAAGAAGGGTGACATTTAAGAAGAACGTTGTGGGAAATGATGTAGTTCACATAAAAAACACTTGCTTACATATCCTTGTATCCAAAGACAATAGAACTTTAAAAATATCATGATTGTTTTTTTAAAATGGAATGAATATTTATTATTTAACATGTAATATATATGTATGAAAATACTAGGTCACTATAGTTGTTATAAGAGGAATGTTTTAGTTATACATTGGAAACTCGGATTATAAAACATAATTCAGGAACTTAAGGATATCTCCAAGTATAAGAAAATATATTAGAATTTTGGTGAAAGATAAATCAAGTAGTTTTGGAGGAATTATATCCCTATCTAGATAATAATAGATGATGTTGTTATGGAATAGTTGTACTTAGGTGTAATAACTATGAAAAACGTGTATTATACATTGAATCGATCATCACCTGGTGCATGATAGTGGGCCTTACCGAACACCAGGTTTAAAAATCCTAGGAGATATGTTTTGGACATCTATCAACTCTTTATGAACCATCATGGAAGATTTTAATAAATTGTGACCATGAATGACCTAGGTTAAGTCTAAGATTTCATTAATTTAAAAGATGGTGACATGATTTTGGCATCCTGGGAATGACATTTTATGATTGATCACACTGAAAATTATTTTTGATGGTCACTTTAACCATTTTGGTTTTACTATGGAATTAAATATATAATTATAAAGTTGATGTGGAAATAGTAATGATCAAATATTAAAGTACCCTATTTGAGCTTAGTTATATAAGTTTATATATATCAGGAAAAGTTTCATGAAATGTTAATTCATATCCTAGAAAATTAGATATTTAATTATCATTGGAAAACCCTAATGTTATGATGATCACATATCATGTCTATGATTCTTCTCCAGTTTATGTTTATGGTAAAGTGATTCCTAAAAATATTATTATCCTCCATCTGGTTGAATTTTATGTTACCTTAGTAAATTATTATATTTCTCTAAATAAATCCCACATTTATTGGTGGGTAAGGGCTGTCACATTTGATATTAGAAACTAAATTTTATCACAAATCATTGCGATGATATATATAAACTTATGATAGGAATGCAATCCATTTCACGTGTTATGATTCCTTTTTGAAAGAGGAGTTTATCTCATATGGTTGGGTAGAAACTCAACATCGATGATATTCTAATTGTAAAATAGTATCCTAATGTATTTTTTAAATAATAATACATTCTTCCATTGAATTGAGTTGTTGAGTTCTCAATATAACTCATACCTGTTGTCACACCTATTTCAATGACTCCATAAAGAATGTAACTGATTGAGATTTAGAAATTGAAGAAGCTACTCTAAGAGAATATTGAAAAGGGATTCATTCATCCAAGTGTGTCACTAGTGGGTGAACCTATTATATTTTCCTGAAAAAAACATTGATTGATATGAGTTTACATTGACTAACATGAACCAAACAATATCACAATGCAAAACTAGTATCCCCAACCTCATATTGATGACTTGTTTGATTATATGTGTGGATCCCAATAATTTTCCAAGATTGAATTTTTTATGGATATCTTCAATTGAGGGTCAATAAAGAGGATATACCAAATAAAATATTCCGTACAATTTATAAACACATTGAATATATAGTAATTCCATTTGGTCTCACTAAATCCCCTGATATCTTCATGGATTTAATGAATAGAGTTTTTAGAGAATACCTTGATCATTTCGAGCTAGTCTTTATAGAGGATATAATTAAATATTTAAGATAAAAGTAAGAGTATGAAGATCACTTAAGAGTTGTATAGGAGGCCATAATAAAGGATAAATTGTATGAAATGATTACAAAATTTGAAATTTGGCTATAAAAGGGTTCATTTTGGGGTCATTTAATCACAGTCATGGGTATATAAGTGGATCCATCGATGATGGGTCCACTGAACATTATCCTAGAACAACCTCGGTTACTGAGATCCAATGTTTTCTTGGTTTGGTTGGATATCTTTGAAATATTTTAGATAATTTCTCACAGCTGTCGAATCCCCTTGCCAAGTTATCTTAGAAGGGATCCAAATTAATTTGGACAGATTAATGTTAGGTAAATTTCAAGAAATTTAAGATAAGTATAGTCATTAAATATGTGCTTATATTACCTTACTGTGGATAATGGTTTTTAATCTATATTTACATGTTAAACAAGGTATTGGGATGTTCTCTCATGCATAATGTCATGGTTATAGTGTGTGGCTCTAAAAAATGTAGATATCTTGAGAAACATTACTAAAATAATAATTTATAATTAAATATTGGATTTTTATGTTAAATAAAAAATAAATTATCTTTTCTAATGAATATGTGATATATATTGATCATAAAATTTTAAATAGTATTTTAAAATGAAAAGAGTTGAATATGTTCCAGTAAAGATGTTTAATGATTATGACAACTCAATACATTTATACCCTTGGAATGTAAAGAAGGCTATGGATGCTATGAGTTGAAACGATCATGAAAGATTATCTATGATGAGCATCACAAAAGATCCAATATTTTAGAACTTGAAATGGATGAATATTGGAATCATTAAGGAAGGGGAGAAATATATTTTTTCTCAAATGAGTGGTTAACCATATAACAAAGTGAAGATCATAGAGGCACATAAGAATAATGTAGAGTTGTAGAATAAGGTTAAAAATATTCATAAGATTAATGTTGATTATGATTGAATAATAAGTTTTATAAACGATGTTTTTTTCTATACATTCTAAAATTTTAGAATGATATCTTAGTGGAAGCTCAAAGTTCTTCCTTCTATATTTAACCTAGAAGTAAAAGGATGTATAGATATTTTAAATAGTATTTATGGTAGGATAGTATGAAGAGAGATATTGCAGTTTTCATATCTTGGTTCTTAGTATGTTCACATGTTTAGGTTTAGAGAGAAAAGTATAAGTGGATGTTACAACAATTACCCAAAATAGAATAAAAATTGGAAAGCATAACCATAGAATTTTCTATCCTTATCCCTATGACATATAATGGGAACAATTATATATGGGTTTTAGTTGATCACCATAAAAATTAATCACACTAAATTACTATTAGAGAATATTTTTATCTAGATTATCTTGTCAGAATACCCATTATGTAAGTGGAAAGGTTGCATGGAGTACCACATTATATTATATCTGACTAGGATCCAAGGTTTACGTCAATGTTCTTGAGATGTTTTCAATAGGGTTTAGGTATCAATATTTTCATCATCACTATGTATCATCCAAATATATATGTTCATTATATGAGAACAATTCAAACCCTAAAGGACATACTAAGATATTTTTTTTACAAATTTGAATGGTGTTTGGGATAAAAATTCCAAAAATTTAGTTTTCTTAATAAAATAGATTTATCTCATTAATTATATAGATTATTATGAATCCCTTTATAGAATTATTTTAAGAAATCCAACATTCTAAAATGAATTTGGAGGAAGAAAGATATTGATACCTGAGTTAGTTTTTGGAAATGGTAGGGAATGTTAGGTCCTTTCAATAGCACATAAAGGAAGCCAAGAATCTATTAAAACATTGTAGTGATAATCAGTAGAGATATATTGTGGTAGATGTTATATTGAAGGGTTTTAAATTAATTTATCAATGGTATAAGTTTACATGATTTATAAATAAAGTAAAGATTCACCCTAGGTATAGTGGTCCTTTAGATTTCCTCGATTGTTTGAGGAAAATTTATTATCACCTGATGCTTCCATCGAATCTCTCATAAGTTCATGACATGTTCCATGTACCTCTCATGAGGAAGTACATACCTAAAACTTCAAATTTACAGATATAGTGATCCAAAATTTTCATACAAAGATATGTCATCTAAAAAGATTAATATTTATTACATAAAAAATGATCAATACATGAATTATATAGTTATAGTACCTTTAGAAACTTGGACACATGAAAAACTAGATCAAAAAATATCTACATTGTCTTCTACTATGTTATTAATAACTAGAACCCTTATTATACATATCATATATAGTACCATTCTTCACAACCTTGGGATAGAAAAAATAGATAAAGGTTGTGACTAGATGCTAAATAAGGGTAAATAAGGGATATTTAAATGACCACTTGAGCATAACATGAATACAATGGTATGAGAACTTGTGAATAACATTTGATAGTCATACCATAAAAATCATATATCATAATATTCATTCAAGGAAAAAAAGCATGGTAGTTTATTATATATTTATCATAATGGAAACAAATAACAGAAGCCATGAGAGAATAATATTGGCATAAGACATAAGTTTTTGTAATATAATTAAGAATAGAAAATCATTTACTTACATATCAAAGATTTTTTAAAAACTACCATTGTGGAATAGGATCAATCCCCAAAACATTATAGTTGTCAAGTTTCACACCTAAGAAAATCATAGTAGAAAAATCCACTTAATGAACTAGGTTCAATCCACATTCTAGTCTTGTTTATCTCAAAAGATATCAATCTTTACCCAATACATTGGACGGAGATATATGTATCACCCACCTTGGCTATAATGTGACCACCATTTTTTTAATGTAACCACCATCCTAGATTATAACATAACCACCATCCTTGGTTATAATGTAACAATCGTCACATAATTATGATAATATATATGTGACACAAGATCAAAAAAAGTAATAATATCAAAACTCTTGAAAAGAAATGGGTTTCATAAACAGTTCCTCATAGCATAACTCATTTAATAAAAATATGTTTTATAAATATTTTATCATTTCATCATAGAATAATTCATGGAAAAGGAACCAATTTCATAAAAATATTGTAATTATAAACATAAAATCTCCATATAATGAATGAGTATGGTATTATAGGATAATATCCATAATAAATAATAATATAAATCAATATTTGTGAACTTTAGTGAATATAAATTCCATTAAAGTTTCATTAAAACATTATTTAATAAAGCATTCTGGCCATATTGAAATTAATTGATTAAAATATAATGATTTTAGAAAATATTATAGATAAAATTGTATTTGAAAATAAACATGGGAAATTTTATAGTAACCATTATATTATTGAGTGGTCATGACAATGGAAAAATCCACTGTTGACATACAAGTTAACCAAAAACATTACTTTTATACTCTGGTAAAAGATAGTAAAATGTACCCCATTTAGAAAAATTAATGAAGATTAATTTTGAAATATTATTTAAAAATTTAAAAAGGTTAAAAATTACTT
The DNA here is from genome assembly GCA_963277665.1 of Viscum album. Classification (NCBI taxonomy): domain Eukaryota; kingdom Viridiplantae; phylum Streptophyta; class Magnoliopsida; order Santalales; family Viscaceae; genus Viscum; species Viscum album. Next base: position 1,496,172,248 of record OY728159.1, read on the forward strand.
TAAAGAATAATATTATAATATTAAAATCCTTCTTAAAAATATTTTTAGAAAACATGGGGTTTGGAGAAAAATGTTTTTTGACCGAAGAGAAAAGTAAAGTATAATTTCCTTAAAAATATTCATTATCCTGAGTACATAAAGAGAGAAAAATGAAAGTATAATATTTATTTTCATGAATAACAATAATTTTATAAAATTAATGAGTTTATTTAATGTTATATAATAATATGTTATCATTAGAAACATAATGAAAAATAATCCTAATAAACAATGAGACTGTATCAAGAAACCCTTACCACTTTGGTCACACTTCAGTCAAAATATCCATGAAATCAAGAAACAGATATGGATATTTAAATCACATAATTTGTATGGTATGAATCAAAAAACAAAATAATTTTTATTATCTACAAAACATAAAAAGGAAAAATAGACTATGAGGCATATGTCCCTCAAAAATAAAAATGAGATGAAAATCCCTTACATTAGGTCTGATTTCCTTCATAGACTTTGGAAAATACAATATAATAAATATATTTTCTAATATATATATATAAATAATATTTATCATACCATATATGATTTAATTTTAACCTTTTATCATTTGTTTCTTACATACTCTTTATTAAAATCATTATTTCAGGTAAAATATGCTTTGTTTTCCATGTATGTTTTGGTTCATTTATATTTGTAATAGTAAATTGATAATGATAAAATAATATATATAATGTTAATAATTATATAAATATAAAATTTATTCAAAATATAAATGTTTATAGTCATTTATAAAATTAGTTATGAAAAAATGAAGTACACCATTTATGGAGATGTTAGGCCATACGTACGAATGAACCCAATTTTCATTTTCTAGATGTTTGGAATGAAATTAAGGGGTAATTAGATATAATTTAGATAATAAATATTATATCATATATATCATTTATATTAATTAACTAATTCCATATTACCATCAATTTTACTTGAAAATTAAAAATAAATGACATCACTTTGTGAAGGTGGTATTCCATACGTATTTATGAGCGACATTATCATATTCCGGTGGTTTGGAAGGTAATTAGGTTGGTGTTATATTATGATTTAATAAGAATAATTATTCAATAAATATAATATATAAATTGTATACCCAACATAATAATCATCCCTAAAATATGGTGATAGAAAATGAATTTCATTGCTATGTGGAGACGATAAGTCAAATGTATGCACGAGCAATAAATTCACTTCACATTTTATAGAAAAAGGGGCCAATAGAGGTGGTATAAAAATATTAATAAGATTTGAAAATATATATGATAATAAATTTATTATTTTATGAATAATATAAAATATTGATAGGATGTAAAAGAATAATTAAAAATAATTTTTCAAGTTAAGGCGATTACCTCTTATTTGAAATGACTCAATAAGATCTCCTATTTAGGGATATGTGCTCTCTATTCTAGGAAGAAAATAAAATCAAGAATTTTTATAGGTTATTTTAGAAGATAAATCGGAATATTTTGGTTTATATAGAATACTCAAAGTGTTGTGAAGAAGTGAAATGATGGGTTCCCTTTTATAAAATAGGTGGGGGCTCTAAAAATTTCTTAAAATATTATATTACTAAAAATTAATTTTAATGTAAAAAATGGATCCAAATTAATTATATTTTTAGATAATATATCTATCATTCAAAATAATCTCATAAAATAAAATTTTTACTGGTTTAGATCTTATTTTTATCCTTATATTTTTTTCTAACCATGCATTAACCCATTTGACAACGACCATAATATTATGTTTTTAATAGTTTTATTTGGTAATAATATTACTATATATTGATAAAAGACACATAAATGGACTATGGTTTATCTTTAAAAACATATACCATTAATTTGGATGAATATAATATTTTTATGTTTTTATATAATTTAATAAAATATTATTTAATATAAAATATTATTAATATCATTTTTAACATTTTTTATTTATTTTGAAATATAATACATAAATAAAAAAGGTAAATTCGAATATATTATTTTAAAACCTGTATAATATTTCATACATATCAAAAAAATCATGGGGAAAATTAAACCAATCAAATTATATAACTTTAATATTTTATAATCATTTATTTAGTTTTTCTGTTAACTCAATAAATACGGTATTAGCATTGCAGTATCATTTAAGTTAATTATATAATTTATTAAAGATAAAATAAATACTTAATGAAATAAATCACTTATATTTAAAAATAATATTTAAAACAAAAATATCCGCTTTTTATTCCTATGCCCAAAATTTAATGATAATAAAAGAAAGAGTTTGCAATTTTTTACTTGTCTTTATATATTATAATATAAATTAAAAAATATTATCCAAAAGGAAATAAAAGGAAATATTTTCTTGATATGTATGATTATATATGATATATTTTTATCCAATTAAATTTATATGATCATGTCTGAGTACTTATCATATTATTTTTAACCTATATTGCACGATTTACACATTATTGTTGTATTAAAATTACTAAAGATACAATTTGTAATGTAATGATAGAAAAAACGTGTTTACCAAATTTGGACCTCAATGTTATAATTATGGTAAAATTTTTAAAAATGAAATACCTTTAAGCATTAGAAATAAATTTTAAAATAAGTTTACAGAATTTGTTGAAAACCGCTTTTAGAAAAAGACAGTTTTAAAGCATAAAACTAGATTCATTCATATCCTATGGATTATAAAAATATTATATTAATGTTAATTTTTTTTATTAAATATATAATATATAAATTTCATTAAAATAATTAACTAATATTTTTTATTTTAATTTAATGATATTAAAATACATTTTACACATAAATACTATTTTTTAAAATGCATTTTATGTATAAAAATATTTGTATACCAAATTAAGATATAAAATTTATGGCAATGAAAATAAATTTCTTTTTAAAATTTAATAAAATTATTTTTTATTTGAAACCATTTTATTACAAAGTGAAACTCCACACATTCTTGAAATTAAAAAAATATTTTTCAACATAAATTAGTATTCATATACTAATCATTGAGAAATTATAGTTTTCAGATGATTATAATAATTCTATACTAATATTATTTTGACGTAATAAATAGGTAAAAATATGCATTTTATCCAATTTAATTTCAAAAATTTCTAGAAAATAAGTATGATATTTTCTCACCAAATGAAATAAAAACAATTTTTAGAGAAAACCCGTTTGTTTATAATAAAATCTCTTTAATAATAATTGAGTACTTATTTACTAATAATTAATATATAAATTTATATTTTTTATTAATTATATATATATTTCATCATTTATTGAATGATTTTCATACCAACCAATTTTAAAAGACATTTTATTAAAATCACATAATATTTTAATAGTATATCATCATTTATTTAAACTCGTTTTGCGGGTAAAGTAATATATTGAGAAAATTAAATTATTTACACGGAAATATTTTATAAAATATTAGGGTGTTACATCCTACCCCCATTTAATAATGATTTCCTCACTATTTGATCATGGTCTCTGTAATTAATGGTTTGATATCTGAAAAATCTATTATTGAAAACCCATATCGTAAAAAGGGTTAATAAAACATCCCCTTAAAAATAGATAAAGAGAAGTATAATAGTCACCGAAATACTTGGTTTTCAAATATGATTAAATTTGGGGGAGTGAAAAATGGACATGGAAGATAAAAATAACACCCAATGACTAATATAGAGGGATATAAAATATGGTCATGAAAAAGTTGACGACCACAAAACCATGAATTTTTTAGGGGTTAAATGAACATCAATTCATAAAAATTGAAGATTATAAGAATTTTTTTTATCTTAAGATACTTTTACATTATTTTAGGTATTCCTTTACCATTTATACTAAGAACATAAAGAAATATACTTACTTTAAAATTATAATTTCATCCACTAATCAATTTCCAGGACAATATAATCTCTTGCACCAGTAGATTAGCATTCTAAACGAATTATTGATTCATGAAGCACTAAAATAAAATCATAATGGATTGAAAAATCATATCACAATATTCTTCTTATCTTGTGTAATTAACCAAAACCAAAAATGTTTTTGACAATATAAATCATAAAATGAATAATCCACCATAGGATTAAATACACGATTAATATATAAAACCATATTTTCATAAATAAACTCAACATTAAATTATGGTTTAATCTCAAAGGATATATTATACACTTATTTAAATATGTTCAAAAAATATTGAATATATTCCATAAATCCAAAAATTAAATAAACATCATCAAATATGGCCAAAACAACTCTTTCATCCACTAATAAATTTCAAGGTCACTAATAATATCAATTTTAATAATATATTTATACAAAATAAACATTATTAACTCAAAATTATACACCTATTAAATTTTATCAATCCCTTAGTCATGTTTTCAACAAAAATATCACCTTAGTACAAAATAACATTTCTTGTTTTTTTATTACGAGTAGAAATATGTTTAAAAATCCTTAAAGAGAAAATAAATCTTAAAAATCCGTATATGTTACATGTTTTTATAACCAAAACACCATTACTATAAAAATTATATAATATAATTCTCGAATTTAAATATATAAACACTTCAATCATCCCACTTCCTTATTAAACCATTAACTAGGATGAATAATCTTCCTCCCCATTAATTCTTTCATATGATGTAAAATAAAAATAATTTCATAAGATTCATCAACTTTAATTTAACCATTCTTATTACTTTTAATATAATAAAAACTATTAAAATATTCCATACCTTAAATTAGTCATTCATAGTCTCTTCATCATCATCAATAAAACCATTAATAATATAACCTTATTGATTGTATTTTGGATCATTCCTCCTAGGAAATCAATTTTCATAATTTCCCATAATTTCCAAATTTAAAACATTCAACTGTTAATCGTACCATATAGAGACTATTATTTTCATCCATTGAATTAACAATTTTTTTTTAAATTTTCATGTAAATTACATGCTTTGATCCCCCTGTTTTTACTCTTAAAACATCTTTCTATTCATTTGAGAAATTAATTTGAATGATTATTCCCACATTATAGACATGTTAGAATCTAAATGTTCTTTCCACCATGATCATTATGAAAATTCATCATGATATTATTAGGAATATCCTAAAACTCGCCAATGTTTATGTTTTAATCATATAATGAGATAACTAATAAGACATAATGATAAGTTTTAGTATTCTATAATTTATTTAAGTTGGTTTAACATGAGGAAGGTCATTCCATTGACCATAACAGTCAATATAAATATGATACCTTCTTGTTCTAGTCATTGAATGAAATAAATAATAACAATTTGATTAACAATAATCATATAAGGAACCACATAATCATTAAAAATTATTAAAAGGATATTTAAATCATGTCACATTCTTTAATAACAAAATATTTTGAACCTAGTTACTTTATGAAAATTTCAAAATCATTAGGATTCTATAATATACATAAATTAACCTTAGTGTTCTTATTAAAGCTATCTCATCATAGTTTCCAATGAATAACTAATTTTTTTTAGACCAAATATAGTGAACCTGAATTTTGAAATATTGATATCACATCTTAATAGATTAATATTAATTACGTAACATATCCATCCTTCGTAAAATCATATAGGTTTAGTAACTTTTGGGAACATAGAAATATAAACAACTAATTTATAAATGATCTATATAATCTCTCACTAAGTTATTTATATCTATCAACCCTCTTATAAATATCATACTTTGTACCTTTCTACAAAACGCGAGGAAAAAAAAATATTAAAAAAGGGTGATTTAAGATTCTTAGTAAGTGAAAACAAAGGACATATCAATGATAACATGAGAATAACTATAACATAAGGTTATGAGAACATTATTATAACATTTGTAAATCATAACATACATAAAATAGATCATAATCTTGAGTCATGGAGTAAAACATGGAATTATATAAAAAATTAATCATAATGATATCAAATAAAATGAATCATGATATAATAACATTGGAATAAGACATATGTGTTTTGAATACATTTACAAATATAAAATCATTCCCTTAGTAGTCAGGATCATTGTCATGGCTATCACAGTTGAATGGGTTCACTCCACAAACAATCATTGTATCCAGGGATTACTCGCCAGAATATAATAGGGGAAAAATTTCATTACTAAACTAGTATCAGTCCCCATTCCAATCCTATTAATCTCATGATATATCAATCTTTAGATAATTCATTGTACGTAGATATAGGTCCCATATATCTTTGGCCATAATGTGACCCCCATCCTTGGTTATATCATAACTACTATCGCATAATAAAAACCATACATATGTGTTACACAAGATCATAAAATATTCAATATATTATAAACCAAGATAAAAAATGAGTTCCATAAATAGTTCATCATATCATATTTAATGGAAAAGAAATAGGTTTCATAAAAAATTTCATCATTTCATCAAGTATAACCCATGTAAAAGGGATGGGTTTTATAATTATATTTTCATAATTAACCAAAACCATCCAAATAAATAATAAATATTGTATCCATGGATTATATCACTAGTAGATCCTAATGTAAATCAAGGGTTTTCAAATTTTATGGATATAAATATCATTAAAGCATTATTTAGGAAATTATACTTTGTAATTCAAAATAATTTATTCAAAAACAAAAAATATCAAAAATATTATAGAAAATAATTTCATTGATATTAATAATAGAAAATCATAAAGAAATATTAATATCATTGAGTATTCATGATGGAAGTAAATTATTTTCATGTTGTAAAAATTAAACGAAAACATACATTTTACTCTTTTGTAAAAAATAAATAATTACCTCATTCATAAAAATACAATAAGATTGCTTTTTATTTGTTTATAAAAAAATGTTGAAAAATAATTTTAAAAAATATGAGATAATAATGAAAACATTTATTAATACATTTTTAGAAAATAGGGATTTAGAAGGAAATATTTTTTTGAACGAAGAAAAAAATAAAGTCAATTTTACTTGAAAAAATATTTTCAGTATCATGAGTACTTATGTTGAGAAAAATGAAAGAAAAAAAATATTTTCCTGAAATAACCATAGGATAATAATATTAATGATCTTACTGAGAGGTATATCATAATATTTCATCTTTATAAACAGAATCATATTCAATCCCAATAAACAATTAGATTGTAACATTAAAATATTACCAATTTGGTAACTTATGAATCACAATAACAATGAAATAAATAACCTAAAATGAATATTTTAATCATATAATAATTATGATTATAATAATTAAATAAATTCAAGGGTAGTATTTACACTATATAAAAGAACTTATTTAGGTATAAGGGATGTGTCACTAAAAAATAAAAATACAATGAAAACCCATTACCTTAGGTCTGACTTCCTTCATATTTATTTTAACCTCATGTGTATAAATATATAGAAAATATACATATATTAAGAAATATTGATCATATATATATATATATATATCATTCCATAATTCTTTTTCTTTTAACCTATTATCAACATTTTTATAACAAATTCTTTATTAAAATCACTGTTTTGGATGATATCTACTTCGTTTTTCATGTATGTTTTGGTTAGGTAGTTTTGGTTATTCTCTATTGATAATGGTTACAAAATATAAAAATGTTAATCATGATATAGATATAATATATATTAATTATATACATGATTATATTCATTCATAAAATAATATATAGAAAAATGAAGTACATCATTCATGGAGATGGTAGACCAAACAATCACATGGACATTGTTTTCATTTTCCAATGGATGGAATGATAGAAAGTAAAAAAAGAATTTAAATTTTAATAATCCCTATTATATCAGATATATTCATTAAATGCATATTTTTTTACCATCAATGTATTATAGAAAAGTAAAACGAATCGCATCCCTTTGTGGAGGTGGTAGTCTACACATACACACGAGTGAAAATATTGTTTACAAAAGGTTTAGAAGGTAAGTATGTAGATATTATATTATCATTGAATAATAATAGTTATTTAATTAATATAATATATAATCAATATACCCGTCATAATATAAATTCATGAAATATGTTGATGGAAAATTAATTATATCACTATATAGGGATTGTATCTTGTACGTATGCACGAGTGATAATTTAATTTTTCATTTGATGGATACATGGGTGAATAGTGGTTGTGTAATAAATATTATAACATTAAAATATATTTATAATTCTTAATTTATAATTTTATTAATAATATATCTATTTAGAGGATGTAAAAAATAATAAAAAATATTGATCGGTAAAGGTGATTATCTCTAATTTGAAATAACTCTTTTAAATATCTTCTTAAGGGCTCTAGGGTTGGTACTTTTGGAAGAAAAAATAACTCAATAATGTAGAAATGGAATTTTATAAAAGAACATGAAAGAATGTTTTAGGATATAAGCTCATTGTTTTGTGAAGAAGATAAAGGTGTGCTTCCCTTTTATAATAGAGGGGAGGGACACACTTGGTATTTCATAAAATATTTAATTCATAAAAATTAATTTTGATGTGAAAATGGTTTAAAATTTATAATATTTGTATCTATTATGATTATTAGTTAAAATAATCTCATATAATAATATTTAGAGATATTTGGATCACATTTTTACCCTTATCATTTTTTAACACTTCATCAAAACTTTTCCCAATTACTTTTATATTACATTTTTCTACCATTTAAGGGTTAATAATGATACTATAAAATGAAAATAGACCCATAAATGGACCATTGTTTATATTTAAAACCAAATCCCATTTATTGGGTTGAATATGTGTTTTTATTAAATTTATATCATTTAGTAAAATATTATTTTAAAATATCATTAATGTCATTTAAACCGTATTAATTCAATTTGACATTAAATAAATCAATACAATGGGGATATTCGAATATAATGATTTCCAAACTCTCTATGTTTTCCTATATTTATATAAATTTTCTTGATAACATTAACTCCTTCAAATTATATCACCTTTAATATTTTTAATATTATTTATTTTATTTTCCAGTTAACTGAATAAATAATTTATTTTCATTCCACAAGTATTTAATGTAATTATAAATTTTTTAAAAATTAGAAATAAATTTTAATGAATAAACAAATATTTTATCTTTAAAAGTAATATTTATAATGGAACAGGTCTTGTATCTATCCCTGTGTCAAAAATTTTATAATAATAAAACAAATACAATGAAGTTTTTTACATTTATTTACATAAAAAAATATAAAGGATCAAAATCCTGACCAAATGTTAAAAATGAGGTGCCCTTTGAGTTAAATGGAAATTTATTTTCAATAAGGTTGATTTAGTTCTCATGAGAATATGTCAATATGGTATGAATAGTGATTTATGAGGGATAGGAGATTGAAATCTATCTTTTCACATTATTAGAGAAATAAAATTTGTTTTTATTGCTTCACATATTAAAAAATAGGTAGACACACATGCCAAATAAGGGACCCACAACCACTGTTAATGTAGAGGGTTATCCTCTATCCACCCCACATGGAGGCTAAGTGTGTGAATGGTGAACCCACAGAGACACATTATAGTATGGTAAAACCATCATGTAGGGAAGAAAAATAGAATAAGATGAACCAATAATGAGTCAGTTCCAGCAGGCTACATGGGCGGACCTCGATACTCACTTCTGGCCATATGAGGAATTTCATTGACATTGTATGAAGTTAGAGGATCGACAGACTATCAATGTGGGATGTGTGATATCACATCACTATACATCTATAAAAAATGATATGTTAAGATTCAAAAATGTTTGATCTGATCATCTTTATCCATTTCATCAGTGATGCTATCATCGTCTACCTCATAGATTTGTCTGGGATATCATATTCACTAGATTCTACATGAAATTAATGATCTTAATTCATCATCATATGAATGATTCGTCTATAAATTCATTTAGTATTTAATTTCTATGGGGATTAAAATATGATCCAATCCAAATGAAACTTCCTTTTTTGTTTAAACAGAGCTCAAACCAATGGTTTACAAAGTGTATAAAATATGATATCTGAGATGATGGTTATTTTAGAAGTTGTGATGATTGAGTGTGTTAGTGCACACAATTTAAGATGATGCACATGAAGTTGATGTGGTGGAATTCATCTATAAATACTCCAGTCATCAATATTTCTAGTCATAAGCTTAAAAAATATCTGAGAGATATTTTTAAGAGATAAAGACCCAAATAGAGAATCTGAAGCACTCTATATTTGGGAGAAGACTCCATATCATGACCCCTTGCCGTCAAAGTGTACCCCTCCTAGGTGGAAATTTTAGAAGGGAGATAATGACCCCCCGAGCCCTGCCTCCAGTAGGCCCCGGGTAGGAGACCAGTAATGAGGGTATAGTAAACACACAGATGGGAGGAATTACCGTCTAAGAGAACACATGCGGAATAGATAGATAAGATAGAAACCAACTAAGTCCAACTCAGACTGATATATAAAAGAAAACCCAAATTCATATATGAAATGTCATTGAATACTACTACAACATGAAGGGGAAAACTAGAAGTACCCAAAATAAAGTAAAAACAACAACAACCACAAGCCCGAACAGGTCCTACAACCCCAAAGTAGTAGAAACCAGCATGATCTCCAACCTGTTCCATGTGACCTAAAAAATAGTTAATATATACATAGGGATATTAAACCACTATATGAGTAGGATACTCTGTGAAGCCTCTCATGGAAAAGTAATGAACGCATGTTAAAACACCGTGAACTACAAGTGAAACTAACTCGTCACCTAAACGGATAAACTAAGTTCCTAACCTCACCATGGCTACTCCCACCAAGTAACGCAAACAAAAGTATATAATATAATAAATAATATCAAGCACTACTGGAAAAACTACCTATATCCACGGTTCAAAACCATGTGTATAAACAGTGGGTATAGCCTATACCCATGGTTTTGGGAACCGTGGGGCTGAGTGGTGTCACAATAGGGGTCTTAGGCTATCCCCACGGTTCATACAAACCGTGGGTATATATAGGGGTCACTGTATACCACACTACTGCACAGGTGGCGTAGGACTTCCCCCACAGTTTGAAATCCGTGGGAATTTATATCTCAAAAAATGGGGCAGGCAGGACTCAAACCCATGGTGATTCACCGCGGAACAAGGCCTCTGACCAACTAAGCTACCAGCTTTTATGATATATACGTATATATTTATATAAATATATTAATATTACCCGTGTTCGAAAAATAAAACGCACGAAAATAATCGCTTCAGGGGGAATTCGAACCCAGGACGCTGCACAGGCGGAACTACCTCTCTGACCAACCAAGCTATTGAATCATTTGAAACACACATATATATTTATATAAATATATTAATATTACCGGTAATCGAGAAAAGGTAAAAAGTTGGATTCGAACCCGCGACCACTGCAAAGATGATTTATGACCTTACCAACTAAGCTGGAAATATTTTGTTTATATTTTCATATATCTGTATACTTATATTTGTAATTATATTAACCAAAATCATGTTCCCGCCAATTTTTTCACTGTCCCACGTAATTTTTTTTCCTGCCACCTGGTATACACACGGTTTTGAAAAACTGTGGGTATAGGTCTTCAAAAAAAAATACCCCAATACCCACAGTTTTTCAAAACCGTGGGTATAGGTCTTTAAAAAAAAGCTATACCCACGGTTCTGGGAAAACCGTGGGTATAGGTCCCCATATTATCCCTATACCCACGGTTTTTGAAAACCGTGGGTATAGGGATACCCTATACCCCAGGTTTTTGCAAAACCGTGGGTATAGGTCCGTTTTCCAGTAGTGAAGGGTACCCTGCTACTACTTCCCCACTAGTTTGCTATTTTTCCCCAACATCCCATGTCCTAAGCATCTCTCTCAAAAAATGATTTCCCGCAGACACCTAGGCGAAGAACCACAACATTCACCTCATGAAAAAACACCACCACGACCACAAAATAATGTAACCAGGTTGTTTTGGGGATCCACCACAACTAGTATAACGTGTATCATACGTTGGGTATTATACCTCAAGCCGTTACAACCCATACACTGAGTAAGGATCCTCAAGCCATCACAACCTATCCATGTTAAACCTATAGTAGTCCATAGAATAATATATCAAGAATATATGGGTGTGAATAACTAAAGCCATTTCATCCCTCTACACACATTTTTAGGGGAAAACTAACCACTATGCCTACTAGTACAAGTAACTACCAAGAGTAGAGAGTGGGGCCAAAGGGGGTAGTCATCCATCCATCCTCCCACCAGAATATTGGGGAAAACACCCCCAAGGCTCAGAATCCCCAGGATATTAGTTTCCCTAACTGACAGGGTGGAGTATCGTATAGAAACAAAAAAATTAAAGAATATACTATATCTCACAACCACACTATGGGCATAACCTAGTCTTAGACTCAACTACAGCTAACGTCTCTCAGACTCCCGTTAGCGACTTCTAAGACTAGGTATCCTATAAGCACACAATCATTTAAAGAGATTTATTTCTTTACTTAATTCCATTTTTATCAATTCCACTTTATGTTAAATAATTACTTAAACATTATTTAATCGTTAACAATTTCACATTATATTTCATTAGCATCACACCCAATGTCCACTGTCCCTTTAAACTTGTATCCTCGGCATTTTGTTCCCACAAGATCCACCCCCATGGGTTAAAATCATTTATTCAATTATTTATTTCATCATTACCCTCCCATATTCCCAAGTATTCTAGAATAACATTATATGCTACTAAACACGAGGGTCTCAACATGGTGAGTAGATAACTACCCATCGAGTTTTTTCCACCTATAGCCAGAGCGTAGAACCATTCTCCCTTGAGAAGATAGACACGAAAATCATGTGGAATACGTCACGCGTCTTTTCCCCTTTCGGAAGAAGGGTAAACAAGAACAGCTGCCTTGAGTAGTGGGGAAAGTAAAATAGATAACCTATTAAAGAATCATCAAGAATACAAACTTTCACATCCAACTCGTTCCATCATACCTGGTTTCCTCTTCGACGCCCAAATGCATAAACCGATGCATCTTTCCACTCTAGGTGTCAACTACTGCCAAAACAAATAGGACTCTCTAAACCCACATATCACAACAACCATCCAGGATCACATCACAACACAAGTAGCAGGAAAAAACATCATACCTAATGGGCACTTGGACCTTAAACAAACAAGAGTGTAACTCATAACCCTACAAGGAATTATCTTTTATCAAAAAACCAGTTCTTTTATCCATCTTTTATTATCCAATTTATTATTTATTGGTTTCAAATTCGGGAAACCTAACCAGTAAGCTATAAAATATAAGTAAACATGCTTACTGCCCCAATTCGATTAACATCAAATTACAACAAGAAGAACCAAATTCATTTACATGTATCTTTATCTTTATCCAAACAGTTACTGATTAATTCCAACTTTACATTCTTTACCAATTTTGATCAATAATTAAAATCTAAATAAAGAAAGCATAGATATTTCACTATTTAGGAAAATAAGAGGCAATAACAAACAATCGATATCAATTTATTTATCCGGTTCAAATATTTATTATGTCAATTCCATTGTGATCTAGTGGGATAAAACATGATAACTATATATTTTCACATAACAGGAAAGAGAAGAAACAAATCCCTTACCACAAATAGTTATTGACATTTATACAAGAACGAGCTACACAACGGGTAATGATCTCCTCCCTTGTGACAACGATATTCACCCGAGGATACAGAGACACCACCACATCGGTGAACACCCATGAAAATACCATTAAGAACCTAGGTGTAAAATTCCATAAAAAGAAGGCATGGAGAAAGAAGGAGATGAAATAGAAATAATGAAGATAGATCATACCTTATATCGAAGACTGATCAATATAGCTTGGTTGCTTCAAAACAAAGAAGAAAAAATCCCAGGAGGAAACATTTATTGCATAACTCCTTTATAATGTAATGGGATGTTTGATCATCTCACACATGAGAATAAGGAGGAAGAACTTGGGAGGAAGATGTATCAGCCCTTTAGAATAATTAACGGAGCAGTGGTTTAAGAGACGCAGGATTTTCCATTAAAAGCAGATCACATTAACACAGATGGTTTGAACATGGGAAAAAATACCAAGCCTTTAGATAAATTAAAATAGGAGTTATGACCTTTGAATCAGCCTTAGAGTAGTAAAAATGAGTCTTTTAATGAATTTTACGTCAAAGGAAACGTCAAAGGGGAGAAACTGTAGGAAGCTGGACACACTTTTCACAAACTTCAAATTTGGAAAAGAAAATAGAGGTTACCGATGGACCTCACCATTCTAGGAACACCGTTCAAGAACTCAAAATTTGGAAAAGGAAATAGAGGTTACCAATGGACCTCACCATTCGGGAAAAAGTGTTCACAAACACAAAATTTTTCAATGGAAATAGAGGATACTGATGAACCTCACAATTCTGGAAACACTATTCACAGACTCAAAATTTGGGAAAAGAAATAGACGTAACCGATGGACCAAACCATTCTGGAAACACTATCCATGAACTCAAAATTAGTCAAAAGAATATAGAGGTTACCGATGGACCTCAGTATTGTTGAAACACTATCCAGAAACAAAAAATTTAGAAAAGGAAATAGAGGTTACAAATTCACCACACCATTCTAGAAACACTGTTCAGGAACTCAAAATTTGGAAAAGAAAATAGAGGTCACTGATAGAACCACACCATTCTGGAAACACTATTCATGAACTCAAAATTTGGAAAAGGAATGTGAGGTCACCGATGGAACCTCATCGTTCATGAAACACTATTCAGAACTCAAAATTTGGTAAAGGAAAAGGGTCACCATTGGAACCTCACCGTTGGAACCTCACCATTGCACTGTTCACATAAGGTTACCAATGACACTATTCACCTAAGGTCACCGATGTCACTGTTCACATAAGGTCACTATTTCATGACTCACATAAGGATAAAAATGACATTGTTCACAGAAGGTCACCGATGAAAATTTTCACATAATGTCACCGATGTCAGTGTTAACATAAGGTCACCATAGTACTATTAACTTAAGGTTAATGATGACACAGTTCATATAAGGTCATCGATGACATTGTTCACATGAGGTCATTTATGTCACTATTCACATAAGGTCACCATTTCACTATTCATAGAAGGTTACCGATGCACTGTTCACAACGGTCTACTGTTGGAACTGTTTACCGATGACACTATTCGCAGAAATGGATATTTGGAAATGTGTTGGGGATAAGTCACCTTGACCTCTCGAAACTCCTCATACACCTGATTTTCACAAAGGAATGTACTAGAGAGTTTTGGGCCATTACACTCCATATTATTGTTTTATTCTTTCCAAATATTATGTGTTTTCATGATGGTGTGTTTGATTCCATGAACTAGTGTAGATATCCACTGAGTTATGTGAATAAATGGTGAACAATTTCCAAATTATTAAATGAATTATGAAGAATATAACTCCCATATACTGTTACATGATAAAGAAATAAAAATAGGTGGATTGTCTATTTTGTAACACAAAAGTACTTGAGAATCATGCATGAAATAATATCCATTCATGATGTGAGTTTGATATGCATGATTTGAGAAAGATATCAAATATATCTTTGTTATATTAAATAATAGAATCATTTCATTATATACATTCTCACATGAATAATTAAGTGGTAATATTTATTTTTTAGGATATATACAATTGGATGAAATCATTTATATAATTGATGTTGAGCTAGTTACACTAAGAAGAATTGGTTGTCAGTGATATGGTTGAATAAGTGATGTATGAGATCTTCATAAAAAATTTGTACATAAGATAGATTTCATGAAAATGTATTAATACATTCATAGAGTGTTAAGACCATGCATTTTTTATACATGCATGATTTTTGTCAAGTGAATAAGAAATATACATTGCATGTATAATGTACAATGATGTTTGAGACTAAATCTAGGTAGTAATTCGGAATACATATACCTATGTTTTCAGTAAATTTAGTTATGATCAGATCATTTTTAGATCAGTGAATAGTGATAAAGATCATGTGGTTTTCAGAAAACTGTGGATGTTCTTGAATATTTTACATGAGAAGATAAAAGAGATATGATTTACTATGGAGAAAGAATTTATATTGAGGTTTTGAAGAAGCATCCTTAATCTTAAAAATATCTTTCTATCATAGGATCATATCTTCTGAGAATCATGATCAGTGGATGTTTTTAGTGGGACTCTAAAGAATAAGTCTCCAGTGGGACTTTAGATCTAGACAGTAGGATGATGGTAACACACCGGGGTACACTATAATAAACCTCTTGTGGGACCCAGAAGTCACTAGTATTGGTAGGATCTTTAATATATAGTTTTACTCAATAGTGTAACACAATGGATATTAGTGTTGATTGGAATGAGACTTTCCTAGGTTATAACCACCTGAATATAGTAGAAACACTATAACTGTGGGAATGACCAATTTCATCAAGGAGCATGCATTTATATCAAACCATTTAAAAACCCAGTATGTTTTTATTGTTTTTTATTGTTTCTTTAAGGGAGTGGATAAGAATTAATTATGAGGGATCAATAGTTTAATTAGTCATAGTGGTTGGATTAAGAGAAATAATTTGTATAAAATAGTGTACCACTAATTCACTATGACACTCAATTATACATAACTGATCACTGGACACTTCAAATGGTATTAGAGAGAGGTCTAATTAAAAGATTGATTTTTTTAGAAATGGAGAATTTATTTTATTGAACAACTAAAAAATTCCTACTTATGGTGGTATGAACTATAACATCACTTCTGCATCAACTAGATCCAAGATGGAATACCACATGACCTCATGTGTGGCTCCTCATATGCCAGAGACAAATGATGGAAAATAAGGGTCTCAATCCATCCATAGAGAGACTATACACCTGGTATCATGTCATATGATCGATAATAATTTAAAAAAATAAACAATGAGAGTAACTATGGAAAATAAATAAATTATATACATATAAGAGATCCCAAAGTGGGAAGCCTTCTAAGAGTATATGTAGCAGGAAAATGTTAGACAATAAATTAAAAATTGTCTATGGTGTACTATAGTGTCTATATTGGTTAGCACCGGCTTTCTACTCCACCACTCAATCACATATCCCAAGGCCCTTACCCCTTCACCGAATCCCTCATGAAATCTACAAGTGTATCGAAATTACTGTGTTGGGTGTGAGTTCAAGACTAAGTAGGACACCACCAATGCATCCTTAACATGATGTTCTCATGTATAAATTTTATTAAATAATAATGATAGATATATAAATAGAATAAAAATACCATCGTAAACTGAGTGGTCATCTACTAACCAAGCTTCCAAAAACATCTGGTTGTACTTGCTTTGGATCCACTCTGAAAAACATTGGAACAATCATAGGAACATATAAACATCAGACCCATCCTCAAGCTGTTTGATATCCATGTAGGCCCTAGGACTCTATATCATACCACACAAGTTCTTTATTCCCTAACTCAATATATATAACAACAGATCTAGCTTAGAGAAGGTCGACAGATGTACATGCCCCCAACCTCCAGGCCAGAGCACACGAGGACATCATTCCCCAACATTGTCTTTCTGTCATATAATATTGACCAATTTAGGAATTTATTTTTATTTTAGTATGGACAATACACCTTTTAAGGGTTGAAGGGGAACCCGTACATGATCCGTAGGCCCAAGGCATAAGGCCCCATTGTCCTGTAATACATGACCTGAATGCAGAGAGGGATACTGTTCCCAATACATGACCCGTTGGCCCATCGCACTTGAACTGACCCCCCAGATTCTACGTCATTGATCACCTAGATCCCCACCTTGAATTGATGATTGGATAGCATTTCCCCATAAAAAGCTGCATGGTGCCTTGTCATAATGGTGGTTGCCATACCCTCTAATTATCCCAATTTTGTTCACTCTACTTTTGGTGGCTGCTACTCTTGTTGCTCTAATCCTCTTCTGTGGATTGTTCTTTGTGAACCTGGCTATTTCCATATTGGTATGATCACTCATGATCTTCATGCCCCTTGGTAATCACATGTGGGTCTGATCACTCATTATCTTCATGCTCCTAAGTAAGGCCATGCTAGGAAATCAGGACCTGTCATCTATCCCAGTCTCCTTATCAAGTCACATGTGGTATCTTAACATGCTCTTCCTCTAGAGATACCAAGCCACAATAGGTCCACCTACATTTTTTCTACCATGCATAACACAACAACTTAACTTATACCATAATGTCATAGGGAGATAATGGAATCATACATATCAAATCCTGAATGTGATAAAATCTATACACACACACAAATGTAATAAATAAACATGGTCTAAATGATATCTACAGGCATAATCATAATATGTCAATCAAGAAATCCTCATAGTTATTGTTATCACAATAGGTGTCATAGGAAACACATACATCCACATGAGATCACAAGTCAATCATGAATATAAATCAAGCTACACATAAATCATAACATGAAAATACATGTATAACAAGAGACCATGAATGTAAGAAACTTACAACCTCAAATACATTGATATCAAAGGAAAGGATAAACCACCCCATGTGATTTATATTTAGATTCTAAACCTTAGTAGTTATTAATTTCTATTCAAAACCTTATTATCATAAATGTAAACACATTAGACCTCATGGTTTATCCGGGGTTCCTAGAACAAAAACTAGTTATTTTATTTCAAAAACAAATAAAATATCGCATGTGATGTTTTATCTCTCTCATGTAAAATTTTAAAATTATCCTTATAGGAAAATAAATTCATTCACAATATTCTTCTCAAGAATAATTATCTTTTTATAATTTACTATAAATTACCCTTTTATAAATATCTTTTAATAATTTCCCATAAACTTTCCTCAATGAATTATCTTCTGATATATTATTATAAAATATCCATTTGTAATTATTTTTTGATAATTAATTATAAACTATCGTTTTATAATTATCAATTGATAATTTCTTATAAATTATCCTCTTAAAATTATCATTTGATAATTTCTCATACATTATCATTTTATAATTATCCTTCGTTAATTTCTATCAAATTATCCTTTGATTATTTGGTTTGATTATACTTTGATATATTTTTCCTTATAAATTATCATTCAATAATATGGTAAAATTATATTTTGATAATTCTTTATAGTTTTATTTAGATAATAAATTTATTATCCATTGAAAATCTGATAAAAAATTCTATGATAATTTGATATGATTATCCTTTTAAAAATATATTTGGATAATTCAATGAAATTATTAACTTATAATTCTCTATAATTATCCTTTTTAATTTTAAAATAATCAAATTTTGATAATTTTGATAAATTATCCCTGATAATATTTCAAAATTATATTTTGATAATTATTTAACTATCTTATGGTAATTTTGTGTAGAAAAAATTTGAAAACCATTTTAAAAACTAGCCTCTAATAATATAAGTATTTTTCCTGTGAATTAAGGCTTTATGGATTTATTTTAATTTTAATCATTTTTTCATATTTTGAGAAGGAATTTAAAAAATACGAAAAACCCCGAACCTTCTTCATCCCCTGCGCATCATAGGATGAAACATAGACAGATGTTAGCATTAGATCTAGAATGAAGAACATCATTGGAGATTCATTGACCACACAAAATGGAATATTGGGTTACCAAAACTCGATAGAATCCTCCAATATAAAAATCCAGCGATCATAGTATTTCACAAAACATAATTCATATTTATTAGATTATTCAAAATTCATAAATTTAAAACCCCAAATTAACTAAAATTTCATTCCAATCATGATTACATAATCATTATGTTATTTACAATGTTGGTAAGTTTTAATGGGTGAAATGTTCTTGAAATGGTGGGTTTTTCGAATGTCATGAGAAGGTGGAATTTTTGCAGGTGGGGGTTCATGAAGAAGATGGGAATAATGGGAATATAAAAAAATTTATTTTTAATTAATTAAAATCATAACAAATTTATCATAAATTTTAAATTAATTATTTTTACTGGTGACCTGAACAAACTCCCAACACATATAAATTTTTTCTCATAGTTAGGTTAAACATTGCCTTCTAGACCTAATGATGGTATCAGATTTTTCAAACAATTGACCATTTGAGGGATATGAATTATATATTGGTTAAAAAATGGAATAATAATATAATTAAATATAAAAGGGTATTATCATGTGTCATGTTTCCAAACACCCAGCACATATAAAACTTTTTCCCCATGTTGGCTAAAAACCACATTCCGGTCTTCATTATAGTATCTTATTTCCCATTTTGTGAACTTTTTGAAGGATATTCAATTATTTTAAAAAAAATATTATATTTAATATTTTTAATAAATTATCCATGTTTGCAATCGAAGAAAATGTCTGACACTCAAAAATGTTATACCCATATAGGGTAAACACCACATCCTGGACCTAACGCTGGTATCTTATTCCTAATATGATATATCATTTGAGAGATATATAGTTATTTTAGATAAATAACATTCAAATCATATAATGTATGTAAAATTTTTATACCTTCTACACCGAGGATTTATATTCCTCATAATCTCACACTAACTTAGCACCGATCTCCAAAAATATTCCATATAATATTCAATGATTCTAACATGGATTTTACCCTTACGAAAATTCTTTGAAAATTTTATTAAGAGTTTTTTATTAAAAAAAAATTTCAAATAAAAATAATTATAAATTACTAAAAAAGAGATTTTTTTTATTTAAATAATTAGGATATTATTATCCACCTCTTTATTGAATTCTCATCCCCAAGAAGTATATCTAGCGGTCTTCCTCGAACAACTCTAGACACTGAGATTGAAAAATTATAGTTGGGTTCCAATGTTTCCTCTAGGATCGATTCATACTACCATTGAATCTGAACTAGTTGTACCATTATTCCTCACAACACCTTCTCAATTCAAACTATGATCCGCACTGGATTCTCCTCCTAAGATACATTAGTCTCTTGCTCATTTTTCTTACAATCAAAAACATGAATGGGGTTGGATATGGGCCTTCAAAGATATGAAAAAGGAACATGTCATTCATAACCCTGAAATGATAAGAGGATCCACATGATACACCCCATTCCCAACCCTTTTAGTGATCTAAAATGTTCCAATAAAAAGAAGTGTTATCTTTCCTTACATCCACATACATATATTCCCTAATCGATGAGACACTCTAAAAAAACCTCATATCCCATAATGAAATTATAGGATCTCAACTTATGGAAGGAAAGTAATATTCATATGATTTGAGTAGTTATCAACCTCTTTACAATCAGATGAAATCTCTTGGAGGCCTCTTTAAAAAAATTGGGTCGACAACCGCTACCTCACCTTCCTCATACCAACAAGTGGTGACCGACATGGTCTCTCATAAAGATCATTATAATGTTTATTCTGAAATGATTCATATTAAATATTAATGAATGATATCTCATTAAAATTTAGGTGATTATTCCATGCTCCATCAAATTATTTCATGCAAGCATCAAGAATATCCTTTAATATGAGTGTAGTCCATTATACTATCTGTCGGTATGAGGATGGTACATCGTGCTCAATCTCAGCTAAGTCATAATGTATTTATGCAATAATTTCAAAAAAATATTGTAAAATGTGAATATATATCTATAAAAATTATCTAGGGGACCCCATGTAGGTTTAAAATATCTTAGACATAAATCTTTCCCATATCATCTATTGAGTGAGTCTCTCTGACCAGTATTAAGTTATCCGATTTTATTAATTGATCAAAAGTCACCAGGACAACATGAAAACCCCTAGTGGGCCTGGGTAACCCTACCAAAAACACCACCATGTTGTCCTTCCACTTCTACATAATTATAATGAGTGGATGCAATAACCCACCAAGATTATAGTGCTCAAACTTCAACCTATAACAAGTAAGTCACCAGGAGAAAAACTAGAAATGTCTCTCTTAATCTTTGTCCAACTAAATTACTCCCATAGTTCATAATGCATCATGGTTGCTATAGGATGTAATGACCATCTAGAGGTATGATAATCCATCATCATCTCACCTATGATGGAATTAGGGACTACTAATCTCACATGTACCTTGATCACATAATCATTGTACATCAAACATATGGTTATTACGTCACCTCTATCTAGTTTGTCCCTTATCAGAACACACTCTAGGTCTAACTCAAATAAATTATTCACCCATTCAATAAGTAACGATGTGATCACTAAAGGATAAAAAGTCATTGAACCATAGTCCTCTAACTCACTCATCATCAAATCATCCAAAAAGATCCCCAAGCATCACTTCTCCCCTGAATGACTCTCATTGATTTCATTCATTGACTTTGGATTACTAATAAGATCATACACAATAAGGTTACATTATCATGGTGTGTGTTCCATATTAAAGTAAAATGTATACATATTCATAACCTAGTAAACATCTCTTAGATTTATCTCCTACTATGCAAGGATATTTAAAATTCTCTTATTTTTCATATAAATAAAGAAATATATCCCAAAGAGGTAATGTCTCCACCAGTTCAAAGTGTGAACCATAACTATCAGCTCTATGTCATCCAGTTATACCTTGAAATCCTTCATCTTGGTTGGAACCATATGATGCATGGGTATCAAACGATTTTTCAGCCAACATGATCTTTATCTCACCTTGACATTTGGAAAATTCAGATCCACTAATTGGTCAAAATTTCATAATAATTTCACACCACAAATCCACATCCTATGGGCCTCAAGTGCCCTGGATGGATAAGGAATGTTGGAGTTAATGTATGTTCATATTTGACCATTTCTCTAAACTTCCATGAATTGGATGATAACTAAGAAAAATACTTCTGGTTTTAGTGGCTCTACTACCCACACTATAGAGATGGTTCAAGAGAAAGCTCAAATGAATTCCCATAAATGTTTAGTGGAAATGGTGAAACATAGTTCCATACAAAAAAAATCCACATTTCATCCCAAGTAGTTCCATAATACAACATCAAGGTGACATTATCTCAATAAAAATGAAAACCCTTAATAAAATATATATTTTCAAGGATGAAACCTTATAAGTCTATGCAATCACAGAATATTGTTGTTAACAAGAATTTGGGATCAAATAATGGTAACCTAAGGGTTTACAATTAAACCAATTTATACCATTCCTATAAATAACCCTTGTTTCCATCCTTTCACATTATTCACATTAATATTATATATATTAATGTAATTACATACTCACTTAAACAAATTAATTACAATCAAGATATATCACAATAGCGCGTGACATTGATATATCACAAAATCACTAAAACTATCACGAACAAATAGAAAAAATCAAGGAACTTAATTAAGAACTAATATTAAGAACAACAATAAGTATATACATAGAATGTGAACCTACATGACTAGTCATAATGAATGAACACACCCAAATAATATTAAACCACATATCAAAATCATGTGAATCACTTAAGATGAGTTTAATTAATAGTAAAATCAAAACATAAATTCATTAGTTTATGGAAACTCAGAGGTCCACTATACAGTGCTGGCTCGGCACTGAAATAGTTCACATACCAAAGTCCCAATGTCTAATCTATTTTCTACCCTATCCCAAACCAATACAATATAAGAAACAAGTTAGTGAGTCCTAATGTTGTGATACCTTTTAGTAACATCATGGCTTGAACCATAGGGTTCAGGATAGAATGCCACATGACCTCATGCATGCATTACCATATGCAAGAGGATTCCAAATAGTAGTAAGGGTCTCAATCCCTCAAAGGGGAGACTATTCCCCCAATATCTTTTCATATGATCGATAATAATATATAAATATAATAATAAACAATCAGAATAAATGTTGAAACATAATAAATGATATACATATAAGAGGTCCCAAAGTGGTAATCCCGTCTAGTTTATAATTTGAAGGTAAATAAAAAACAAGAAAATAAATAAACATCTACATGGTACTCTAGTGTCTGTCCTAGTTCACTACATCTCTATGCTCCACCACTCAATCTCCCATTATAGGTCCCCTTTCCCATCATAGAATCTCTATTGAAATCTACAAGTGCATCAATATTCTGAATAGGTTATGAGTAAGAGACTTAGTAGGACACCACTAATGCTTCCTCAACATGATTGGTAAAAACTTTAATGACATAATAATGATTAATATGTAACAATCGTAAATATACAATCCAAAACTGAACACATGTGTGCAGACCAATCAGCCAAAAACCCCTGAACGCACCTTTTTCAGATTCATGCTCTAAAAAATAAGAAAAATATTTGGAATGCCTCAATGTTTGATCCACCCTCAAGCAGTTTTATAGTCCTACATGCCTCATGCCTACAGGTAAGGCCAAACATTTTTATTATTCCCCAATGCTATATATATCATAATATAGCAAGCCTCGAGTTTCTCAATAGCTATAAAGGCCCTAGGACTCTAGGTTATAACACAAAAGGATATCATGACCCAATTCTATCTTTAGGTCAGGTCACATAAGACAACATGCCCCATAATTTCCACATAGGTATGGTCACTCATGATACGAATTCCCCATGATTATCACATGAAAGTTTTATCATGCCTGATTATCATGCCCCAAGGTAAGGCCACACTAGGAAATCATTCCCCATTTCCCGTCTTAGTCTCATAATCAAGTCACATGTAGCATTTAAACATACTCCCCTCTAGGGCCGCCGATCAATGATGGGTGCACCTATCTCTTTGGTACCGTACACAACACATTATTATAGGATATACAAAAATATCACATGGAAATAGTGGAATCATACATAATATAACATGAGTGTGAGAAAAGATATAAATACACACATTTGAGAACCACAAAATTTCCAAAAGAATATCAATATCCACAGTCAAAATATTTCAGTTAAGGAATCCTCATATAAATTATTATCACAATAGGTCTCATGGTCTATATATTCCCACATGTGATCACAAGTTAATCATGAATATGAATCAACCCACAAATAAATCATATCAGGAAAATAAGTGTATTACAAGATTCCAAAAATGTAAGTCACTTGTTACCCCATAGTTTTCAATGTAAAAGCAAAGGATAAACCAAGATATATGGTTTATAGATTGAGTGGAAACCTTAATATTTAAGGAAACCTCCTAATAGCATTTGTTAGCGCCAAAATATTGGATGAAAAGAACGAAGAAAAAAGAGGGCATGCGCCCTTCCTCGCGAAGCCCCGACACAAAGTCCTTCTAGCTCCGCGGCTGCCTCGAAGCACCAGAGGCGGTAACGCTCCATGAACGGCCTGACGTTCATGAGCCAGCCACGAAGCACGAGAGGCTGTAATGCTCCGCAAATGGCCTGACGTTCTCGAACCCTCCACGAAGCACTAGAGGCAGTAATCCTCCACGGATGGCCTGGCATTCGCGAGCCCGACTCGATGCACTAGAGGCAGTAATGCTCCGCGAATGACCTGACGTTCGCGAGACCACTGCGAAGCGGAGGAGGCGGTAACCCTCTGTGAATCTGGTTGACATGTACGACCCTCCGTGAAGTAACTGAATCCCCCCATTGCGCCGCGTGAGCTCTGCTTCGCGGGTCCCCTTGCCTATAAATACTGAGCTCCCCCTGAGCTCTACGGATAGACAATCCGACCCTTCGGCTTCTCAAATCCAAAATCGCGAAGCACTCTTCACTCTGGGAATCATGAGATCTACAAGGTATTTTTGCTTCGTGAGAGGCCTCCATCTTGTCTAGTTTTGACCCCTCTTCTGAGAGGGATTCCCTTCGTGAAGCCTAAGGGCATTCGCGAAGGAAGGGGATTCCCAAGGGAACCTGGGAAGTTGTGAAGGGTTTATGCTTTGAAAAATACCCATCATGTACATGTGATCCGCATTACAAGGCACGGTCCCTGTACTTCGCGAAGCACACTGCTCCCCAACACCTTGCTTCGCGAGGCACCTATGCTTCATGAGGCAGTGCTCCGCGAACACCCTTACACTTCGCGAAGCACCTCCCGCTTGCATCGCTGCCCCATGCTATGGCCAAGGCATGCCACTTCACAAAGCAAACCCCCTCGCAAGTGCTTTCCACTACGCAAAGAAACCGAGATCCTCAAGTTACCTACCTGTGGACCCCTTTTCTTGGTGATTCCTCTTCTCGTGAGACCCTATAGGTTTGCATGATATGATTTCAAAGTCCCCTAGATGACACCACCCATAGCGTTGCTTCGCATAATGCTTCTCCGCATAGGCATTCTAATGGCTATTTCTTCTTCGCATGGCCACGCTAATGTGGACCCCTCGATGGTTCGCTCTGCGACCCCCCTTTTCCATGGCCTTGCCGATGACTTCCCTCCCACAAGGGGCATAGGGTATCAATCATATAAGCCATAGGGGTGCGGAGTAAACCCACATCATCCAAGCCGTAGGACGTTAAACTTCCAAGCACCTCGTCCTCAGCACAAGATGTTAAACTACGACCCGACCCCATGCCTCGCACGCAGGGTCCCCCCGTCTCAGACATTCTTTGCGTTGCTCGTCTCCATGGAAATGGAATCACCCTCACATGGGATGATATCCTCTCTCTCGGAGTGGTGTATGTCCACGGGAGAATGGAAACCACCTTGGTGTAAGCCCCCTAGCCTCTCTTGCGGAAGGTATCACACATGCACCTCCGTACTTCCTCACTACCAAGGCCAGTGGAGGGTGCGATAGGGAAAGGGGTACCTCCCATATTCGGTCCCAAATCCCTCTCCCAATATGATTTATCACTTACAGGCCTCTATCCTGGAGTAAGTCTAGGCACCATGGGCCGGCTAATGTGTAAGCCCCTCTTCGCTTCTTATGGGCGCACCCTTCGTAACGTGATCATCAGGTCTCTGCTGCCTCTTGTTTCTCACACGGAGCACGACTCACGTTGGCTTAGAGTAATCATCGACAATGAGAATGCTCTCGTCCAGCATGACGTTAAACTATATGCTCTCATCAAGCATGATGTTAAAATGTATGCTATCGTCCAGCATGATGGTAAACTGTATGTGCTCATCCAGTATGACGCCAAACTGTATGCGCTCGTCCAGCATGACGTTAAACTGTATGCCCTCATCCAGCATGATGTTAAAATTCATGCCCCCGTTGAGCATGACGTTAAACTCTATGCCCCCATCCAGCATGATGTTAAACTGTATTCCCCCGTCCAGCTTGACGTTAAACTGTATACCCGAACTACAAGGACTATGATACATGTCAAGGCATGGTATGTAGGATGCCTGCGATGTTCAAGACCACCACCAGTGGACCCACAGGTTCACCTTCATGTCGATTTTCTTATGAAAACCACCACCTGAACTACGTGGTATTTGATCCATGTGAAGGCATGGTACATAGGAAGCCTCCCTGGGGTTCAACCCCGTCACCCATCTAACCAAGGTCCTTCTCCACGTCTGTTCGCCGACACCTACATTCATATCCGAACTACGAGGACTTTGATCCATGTCAAGGCATGGAATGTAAAAAGCCTCTATGAGGTTTAAGCCCTGCAATCATTGGCCCCGTCCATCTCCATGTCGGTGTGCCAATCCCCCATTTTCACCTGAAATATGTAGAATTTGATCCATGTCAAGTCATGGTATGTAGGAAGCCTCACGAGGTTCAAGCCCATCGCCTCAGTCGTTCCAACCTCATTCACGATGGTTCACCAACATTTGGGCAGCCTAGAGTGTAACCCCCATATCATCTGGACCAAGGTCCTGTTTCGTGTCAGTTCACTGGCATCCCCATTTGAACTACGTGGTCTTTGATCCATGTCAAGGCATGGTACGTAGGAAACCTCATGAGGTTAAAGCCCACCATCCACCTGGGCCAAGGTCCTTCTTCAAGTC
Organism: Viscum album; assembly: GCA_963277665.1. Classification (NCBI taxonomy): domain Eukaryota; kingdom Viridiplantae; phylum Streptophyta; class Magnoliopsida; order Santalales; family Viscaceae; genus Viscum; species Viscum album. The sequence goes on from OY728159.1 coordinate 1,496,200,418, forward strand.
AGTTATCCGACACGCCCCTATCCCTCATGACATTAAACTGCATCCCAATCCAGCTGTAAGCCATTTTGACCCTACCATCAGTTGTTCTGACACCTCTTTGTGTCAGTTCAACATCCACTTTTCGAACTACATGGACCTTGATCCATGTCAGGGAATGGTACGTAGGAAGCCTTCTTGAGGTTCAAGCCCACCACCCATTGGTCGTTCCGACCCCCTTCACGACGGTTCTCACCATATCGAACTACGAAAACTTTGACTCCCTGCCATAGGGATACGTAGGAAGTCTCTTCGAGGCTCAAGCCCAACACTACCGTCATCTTCATGACGGTCCCATTTCATAAAATTCTCTATCATCCATCCTGATTCTTACCCGAGCAGCCACATCCTGATGAGATCATGCCACCTCATTTTCCTCAACAGCATTCTGGAGGCCGCCCATAGACTGGCCCCGATATCCGAATTCCCTCAAGGGGGAATCCCCAATATGATCCACTCTAGCTAGTGTTCTGATCAGGCTTATCCATCTCCGCTAGACATTAAACTTGCGGAATACCCTGTGTTAAACATGGGAAGCTGAAGAAATACTCAGATACATGCCTATGGAATATGATTCCCCGCGCTCGATGTGGGATGCCTCAGGCTTCCGTGCCCTCGATAAGCTCTATAATAAGGGACAAAAGACAGCCACACCAATTCCCCAACGTTTAGACACATTAATGATGCCTTGACATGAATACTCCCCCGACTAAAGGTTTCTGCCCTGACTGGACCCTTTGGAAAGTCATGATAGAAGTAGTGTAATTAACCAGAGTCCATGGAAACATGGCACTAGGAAGAGTTTCAAAAACAACGTATTAAATCTATGAGGGAGACCCTGAATAGGTAACGAATTCTGAGGAGGAATCCACGGAAGGTGGAACCGACATCCCATCATCCTGTTTTGATCAAGGAGAAGACGTCTCTGAATAAATAACGAATATCGCCCGCCTTTGGAATGAGGGAATACGGGGCAACACAAAATCCACTCCTGTCGCACCCCAAGAGGACGGATGTGTACGCCCCAGCGAAAGCGTCAGAATCAGAAATGGTGAACCCGACGTGAAATTCTTCTCCTCAATGTGGAGATTATTAGCATTAGATAGAGAAATAGATTGACGTGTCACCAAATCCAGATATCCAATGTCGGGTCCCGCCAAGAAAATAGCGAGCCTGGCGTGAAACTCACCAGAAGTTGGGGCAGTAGAACATGGGGAATTCCGTTCTGCAACGTTGTCGGCATGGATCCCTCTTACCGGCCATGGAAGATGGAATGGCGCTGGGGCACTGGTTGTCGATTTCTTTTCCTCGTAGTGAAGATGAGTTTATCTGCATTCTTCTTAGGAATCAGGTTGCTGCTATCGGAACACGATCGCCGCCCACCCACCTATGCAGCGGCAGGGGAAATACCAGCACATCTTCTCTATGTGGCTCCACTGCCGCTACAATGGCGTCTACATCCACGAGTGTGGGGAACCCACGCCCCCTCTCCCCATCATAATTCATCCAACAAAGGGTGACTAATAACCTCGTACATAGTTAAGAGGAGGAGGGAATAATCCCAACTTGGGATATGGCCCGCCAGGACCTAGGGGAATCCAGGCCCTGCCGTCAACGCCGCCCTCGAGGGCCACGCATGGAGCCCCTTCTCCCTACCCCCACATTCAATCTTTTATGGAGCCTATCCCCAGAACTCTTCAATGACTCTCTTCCTTACACTAATGAGGTGGGTGATGTCCGACTCAGCCCAGTCAGAGTCCCAATCCAAGGACTCCAAGCAAGGGCCCCCAACCGGCCACGTCATCATCACCGTCCGGCCTTGCCAGAGGATCAGGTAGGCTATGCCCATGCACCACCCGTACCGGCTCGCCTGACCCGACGCCAGCATTGGGCCCGAGCTGAGGGCGCCCGCCAAGGGGCGTCGATGTCGAAACCTACTGTGGGCCGAGCCACCAATGATGTATATCATGAAGCCCCTCCACACACTGAGCGGGGGAATTATTATTCCCAACCAGGATCAAGGCCCCAACTGCCCCACGAGCAGGCTGGGTTGACTCTCCGGGTCGCAGGCCCGAGTGGTGATCGCCGCGAACCAATCTGTTGTGAGGTCACCCCATACAGAGGTCCTCCTCGTACCACCACTCCATAGAGTGTGGGCCTTCCCCTCTCCAAAGTTCATCATGGAGGTATGCCACGCACTATCCCCAACCCGAATGCAAATCGGCATTAGAACCCGACCCTCGTTCCTCCACATTAAGAACCGGGGTAGGAACAAGGCGTGTCAGCCTCATCCTTCCAGAATTTGGAGTCCATCGGATTCCCGACTCTCTTTGCAGGTACATCCAGGAGGAGGAAATTGTGGGAATCCCATAGGTTCCGATCATGCAGTCACCACCGTCGTCACCGAAAGCACCCTCTACCTTGACCAGAGATCACAAAGAGCTATTTTGGGGAACAATGGAGGTTGAGCGACAAGGTGATCCATCACCGGTAACCACGATCCCTACGCTGGAGGATGTGGCTATCAGCCCGTCGTATCATGACATTGTGGTCAGGTCACCTCACTCTTCGGAGGATGGCCCGGAATTAGGTGGCCAACCGGCTCGTTCGCCGTATTCTCCGCCACCCAGTTTACAGTCCCAGTGGTCCGCCTCAGTACCGCTACCAGTTCCTCAGCCACCTCCAGTTGATGAGTGGGGAAATATGGTCCCAAACCCTGAATCTGAGCCCAGGAGATTCTGGAACATTCTCATAGCGGACCACTTCCCAAAGAAGTTCTGTCCGGTGGCAGCGTCAAACTTTTGTGCACTAGAATCCCTCACTCCGGAGGAAGTCGAGTGATTTCACCAAACCCTATGGGCGACACACTTTCATCTTCACTATCAATGGGTGATGTAACCTAGGAGAGAAATGAACTTCGAGGATATTGGTGATCAATGCCGTCTGGTTTATTTGGCCGCACTCTCCGTGGCCCAGTGCCCTGAGTCACCAGGTCGCTAGATCTCTCTCCAACAAAAATGTGTTCAGAATTTCAAGGTACTCAAAAAAATCATCAGGGAAGCTACCCCCCATGTGCAAGTCTGTGGTTGGGGATAGTATGCCGCTCTCCTCTTCAGTCCTATCCGGCGGCAGCCCGATTCGTTATGCAACATTAAGGACATGCCTCCAAGAAGGGTTGTAGCCCATATGGATGACATGGTGGAAAAGGAAGATGAGCTGGAGTTTCTCGATGGAGAGTTACCCCTTGAGGGTGTACCACCACTATTGGACCCATCAGGGAGGATTACTCGCCAGCAGAGGAACATTATAGGCCTCCCTGCGACCACCGAGTCGCTGGTACTCAGTCGGAATGCCGGTAGGGGTAAAGAACATGTCAGAACTGTTATGCACTCCCACCCACCTGCTTCAGTACAGAAAATGGAAGAAGACCCCGATAAGGCCGTGTTGCGCCAATAACTTGCTAAGCAGAAGATTCTAGTTGATGAACTCTTAGCCAAATGTGCTATCGAAAGGTGACCCGACTATGGTGATCCTAAGCTGGGGCAGCATGGGCAGGAACAACTCCCCCCCTGCGAGATGCCTCTGAGCAACCCTAATCATGCTACTCCCATAGACAGGGTAGAAGCCAGAACTCATGGCAAGAGGGCGCGATACGTCTCGCCAAACCCTCTTGAATGGCGAGGCAATCTGAGGAATCTAGCCCTGGTTCCCCCAGCTGCCCCAAGGGCCATTCTTCCAGTCGCTCAAGGAGCCATTGAAGTCGTTTACCGTGTCGAAGAGCCCGGCAACACACTCATAGTTACAGATCCCCGTCAAGACAGGGACCCCACCCGAATGATCCTATAGTAGCACTCATCGCCCACCTCGAGGAATTGGAAATGTGGAAGGTGGCAGTCCTACCAGATAACAAGCCATATCCCGCGTGGGTGGATGATATGCCTGCACCCCCGGGTTTTGGGAATCCCACTTTTTCACCCTTTAATGGGACTGGGGACCCACCACAACACTTGGATCTTTTTTCTTCTAGGTGTGTCGCCATGTTGGGGACCCCAGCACAGTAGGAAGCCGCCATGCTCCGATGTTTTGTGCAGAAATTGGAGGTCCCTGCATTTGTCTGGTACAACTGGCTCCTTATTGAATCGGCGACCGGCTAGAAGGATCTCCACCGGCAGTTCTTATACCAGTTCAGCTCAACCACGCGAAAGACTAGCATCGCAGACCACTTCATGTACAAACAAAGGCCCGATGAGCAAGTCTCAGACTTCATCTCCCAGTGGAAGGGGCATACATACTCCCTCGACATGCCACTAACTCATGAGAAATTACTAAAGATGTGTGTGGGGAATGTTAAAATAGAGCTGGTTGCTTCCCTGATCACCCAGAACTACCCCGGAGGGTTCCAGGACCTCTTCGGATAAGGCTCAATGCCTCGAGGAAGCTCTGCAACAGGCTAGTCAGGCACGTCTACTGTCCCTTATGGTCCCATCCAGGAGGGCTTCCAGAGCTAAGCCCTTCACGGTGGCCCAAATAGAAGCCCATAGGCAGCTAGAATTGCTGCTAGTGGCACCGGCTCCGCAACCCCATAGAGGCCCTCCAACATAGGCATAGGTTCTTGCCCAGCACTGACCACCTCAGAATAGACAGGTTCCCCCGCGCAATGCGCCACCACCGCCTAGGCGGGACAATTAGGCTCCGCCCCCTCGGCAGGACACTCCGGCCCCTCATCAGGGCCAGTCTCCCAGATCCCCCTATCCGGAAAGAAGGCACCAAAATTACTCGTTTAACAAGAATTAGGTCCCTGGCTACTTTCGAAGTTCCCTAGAGCAGGGTATTGTGTGCTTACCCTAGTGCAGAAGGCTGGCAGAGGTGAATCTCACCGATCCCCCCAACTACTTCCCCTATCATCGTATTCTGGGGCACATCCTCAGTCAGTGATATGTGTTTAAAGACGAGCTCCAAGACTAAGTCGACAACAATATACTTAGGTTGGGCCCGGACCCGACACAAGTGGCAAGTGTCTTCCTAGAGTTAGAAAGTGGTAGTGACGATGAAGGCGAGTGGAAGTAGGTTCCCAGCTATGGGTCCCAGAAGTACAATGACTAGATGGTCCATAAAACTGTTTCCCGCACCCATGGTATCATTCGGGCATGCCTGAATCAGCCGGAGCCTTCAAAGGATGCGACCAATACCTCTTCATCATCATCTTAGCTAGCCTCTTCCCAGAAGGGCAAGCAGTGACGACGCAAGAAGAAGAAACATGCTCCACCACTGTAGTCGTTGTCCCGCACTCTCAGTGATTTCATGCCCCCTGAGATGGGGATTCTTCCCGGATTCCGCCCAGTGGTGGATGACTCTTCGACCGAAAGTTAGGGGTGTGCTTTGGTTAATACCGTGGAGCTGGTAAATCCCTATATGACTTCCGACGAGGGGTAAATCCATGAGAACCTCCCCAATGTCCTCAGCCTACGTCAATGTTAGTAGTACCATAGCCCCGCGGGTCGTCATGGCGCATCGGCAGTTTCCTTCAGTAAGGCCGTGAACACTACTGGAACCAGACAGCAGGCCCAACGCAGAGCTCAGCATGCACAACCTCATCTGGTGCCCTCAGATCTACCTCCACTGTCGTTTGTGCTACTAGATCAGGAAGAGATGTCTCGTCTCTACCGCGACTAGTCTTGCCCTGCAACAAGCCAGCCTTAGTCGTCCGGTCCTCATCCGGAAGCTACGCTTCAAGAATCAACTAGAAGGCAGTGGGATGTACCCAGTACCAGCCAGTCGCCGGTCCAGCCGGCAGGGCCCACCATGCCTCCAACTGCAGAACGACCTCCTGTAATCAAAGGCTCATGTTTGTCATGAAGGTATGATGTTCTGAATCTCCTTTCCGGAATTACAGTAAGGATTTCTATCCTTGAGGCTCTTCTCATATCGTCTTAAATGTGTGAGGCACTTTCCGAGGCCCTAAGGATCCCCTCCAGTTTGAGATGGAGGTAGCAGATGTAGAAGCCTTTCACGTCGAGGGAATTGAGAACACCGAATTCCAGGAAGTTATCTCATTATCCGGTGAAGATGAAGACCATCCCATACATGGGAATATTCGCCCACTAAACATCACTGGCCAGTTCAATGGTGTGGAAGTACGCCGCTGTCTAATTGACACAGGTTCTGGGATTAACCTAATCCTGACTCAGACACTACGAAAGCTGGGTTTGTCTGAGGATGATTTTACTCCTTCTGACCTCCGAATCAAGGGATTCGATAGGACCGGGAAATCCCCAGTCGACAAGATCAACTTGAAGACCCAGTTCGATTGTCTAATTGCCAGCACAGAGTTCATGGCAGTCTCCGAGGACACCGCATACAACACATTGATGGGTAGGCCATGGCTCCATCTGCATGCAGCTGTACCTTCTTCATATCACCAATGCCTCAATACTCCCTCAATGGTCGAGTAGGCGTGATCCAAGGAGATGCATCTCCTTTTGTCTCTTGTGAAGCCGGCTACCTAGATGAAGACTATTACAAGATCAAGGATAATAAAATCCTGGGAAGTGAAGATGAACCTGCCCCAGTCACAAGTGATCCCTATGCAGGCCTAGATGGCGCCTACATCTTCCGGATCCATCGGTTGGAGGCCACAACCGCCGACATGTGGCAATGTTTTGTTGTTTCTGGTACAAGAGGAAGGAATATTCCCATGTCCAAGCGATGACGGAAAAGCACCTCGTACTCCTACACCAAACAGGGTGAAGTGATCCGGGAACCTCCTACCCCTATGCGGTATCGGGATGTCAGGCTCATGGAAATGGCGGTATGTCATACTTGTCTCTTCCTCTAGGCTGGAATCAATCGGCTCAAGATGACACATCACTACTTCTTTGATGTCATCAAGCATGGCCCCTTGGGTCGAAGGCCAAATGGGATTGGATTGACTGCCTTCATCGCTATGGTCTCAGTGGCGCATGAGTCTCCTGACGTGATGACCACTGTTGTTCAGGCCGGCACCAGCATCCCATCAGGGTTTGATAACTCAGAAGTAGATCCCTCCACAGAAGACCCCTCCACTGGTGGAGAAGAGGATCTGGAGGATTCTACCCTTGGATTTGAAGAACGTGTCTCTACTATGGTCGATGAATTAGTACAGGTGAGCCTTGGTTGCGAGGCAGATCCGAGACCCACATTAATCAGTGCCTCCAGGACCCTCGAGGAGCAGCAAAGGTATGTGGAATTTCTCAAAGAGCACCGTGACATGTTTGCCTAGAGTTTCGATGAGATTCTCGGACTAGATCCCATAGTATCCATCCAACGCCTTGGTCTCCCGACAAACCATCGCGGGTTCAAGCAGTCTCCCAGAAAGATGAACCCTTCTCACGGTGCCATGGTTGAGGCCGAAGTTGATAAGCTCATCAAAGACTACTTCTTCAAGGAGGTCCAGTACCCCAGGTGGATAACCAACATTGTTCCAGTCAAGAATAAGAACAGATAGATCAGAGTCTGCATCGACTTTCGTGATCTCAACCGCCACTGTCAGAAGGTTGATTTTCCCCTCCCAGTGAGACAGCTGTTGATTCATGCCACGACCAGGCTCCAAGCCCTCTCCTTCGTGGATGAGTATTCCAAGTACAACCAGATCCGGATGGCCCCTGAAGACTAGGATTCCACTACCTTTACGGCTCTTCAAGGTACTTTCTGATACCAGGTCATGCCTTTCGGCCTACAAAATGCAGGTGCCACCTATCAGCAGGCTATGCATCGCATATTCAAGCCAATTCCCAGGACACTAGTGGAATGCTACGTGGATGATCTTGTGGTCAAATATTGCCAGCGCCAGGACCATATCAAGGACCTTGAGAAAGGGTTCGGCTTCCTCCATTCCTGCCACCTGAAGATAAACCCATTAAAGTGTGCCTTCGGGGTCACCTCCGGGAAGTTTATTGGCTTTGTTGTCAGATACCGAGGCATCGAGATTGACCTAGAGAAGATCAAGTCCATCAGCCAAATGCCTCCCCTCAGAAATATTCGAGATTTTAGAGGTCTCCAAGGCCACTTAGCCTATATACGCCGATTCATTACGAATCTGGCTGGAATGTGTAATGCCTTTTCCCGGCTCATGAAGAAAGGCTCCGTCTATGAATGGGATGAATTGTGTCAAACTGCTTTCGGTGAAATTAACCAGTATATTCTCCAACCTCCGGTCTTGATGCCACCCATCTCCGGAAAGCCGCTGGTCCTTTACGTGACCGCCCTCGAATGGTCCCTTGGCGAACTTCTCGCCTAGAGGAAAAATGAGGGAATAGAGAACAGCCTCTACTACCTCAGCCGCATGCTACTCGATACGGAGACCAGATACTCCCCTATCGAAAAGAGATTCCTTGCGCTTGTGTTCTCCGAACAAAAATTGCGGCACTACCTGAATCACCATGAGGTATAGTCAGTCTCTCAGGTAGACCCACTAAAGTACATTTTGAACCACCCTATGTTGACTGGATGACTAGAGAAGTGGGCGGTGATCCTCCAACAGTTCAACATCAAGTTAATGGCTTAGAAGGTCATCAAAGGACATGCATTGGTAGACTATCTAGCTACCCATCCAACCTCTACAGATCAATCCCTAGATATGGATTTTCCTGATGAGGTAATACTCTCAGTCGATCATGCCATCTCATGCTAAAAAATGCACTTCGACGGTGCCTCTCGGAGCCCCACCAGTAGAAGGCTCAACGATCCTAAGCTCAACACAATAGGTTTGGTTATCATCTTCATCACCCCGTCGAAAGATATTATTCCATAATCATTCTTGATTTCTGAAGGCTGCACCAATTATGAGGCAGAGTATCAGGCTCTCATCACCGGCCTCGAGCTGGCCCTTGAGATTGACGTGCCCCATATGCATGTGAAAGGGGATTCTGAACTAGTCATCAAGTAGGTCAATACTGACAACGTTGTCAGGACGCCGAAGCTTATTCCATTGCTGAAGTGCACCCTCCATCAAATGGCCCATTTATCTTCTCGACCAGAGGTTACCCACGTCCCTTTGTCACAGAACGGTCGAGCAGACTCTTTGGTCGGCTTAGCTGCGTCCCTTGCTGAACTCAAGCAAGATGATTTGTTCATACATGTGGCACACTGGAGAGTCATCGCCCCCATCACCCCAGAGGATAATGATGGCTAGTGGGTAATCCACCTTACCATCAGAACTTCTACGTTAGGGGTCCCAGGTTCGTCAGACATAGTGTTTGAGGCCACTCCCGACCAGAGGGTGCCTTTTTTTTGAGTATCTCCAAAATGGATGCCTCCCGGATGATCGGGCTGAGCACGAGCGAATCTGACGCCGCACACTACAATTTACTCTCCAGAGTGGTCCCAATCTTGAGATGGCCCATTATAAGTAGGGCTTCAATGGTGTTCTCCTCTGTTGTATTCAAGGAGTCGAGATTTCTTAGGTCATGCAAGAGGTTCATGCCGGTTCCTGCGGTTCCCACCATGATGGGCCCAAGCTGTCCCATCAGATCCGGAGGTTGGGTTACTTCTGGTCCGCTATGATCCATGATTATATCGAGTTTTCCAAGATATGACACACATTCCAAGTTCATCCTAACTTCCTGCATTGGCCTCCAGAGCCTCTCCACTCCACCAAGTACTCTTGGCCATTTTCAGTCTGGGGACTCGATGTCGTGGGACCATATCCACCTATGACAGCTCGTCAGTGTAGGTTCATCCTGACTGCAACAGGCTTCTTCTCCACGTTGGCAGAGGAAGTTCCCCTCAAATAGGTCAAGGCCCGCTCCATCGTTGAGTTCATGAGCTCCAATATCATTCACCAGTTCGGAGTCCCTCACGCCATCCTCAACGATAATGGCAGCAACTTCCGAGCAGCTGAATTGAAGAAACTATACGCCAATTAAAACATCCGTTCGAACCATACCTCTCGCTATCATGCACAAGAAAATGGACAGATCCAGGAGTTCAACAAAACCCACTCTAACATTTTTCAAAATATGGTTGGTCAGAACAAGAAAAGTTGGTCGAACAATCTCCCCAACACCCTTTGGGCGTATCGGATGACAACTCGCAATTCCACCCAGGTGACTCCATATTCCCTATTGTATGGGGATGAGGCCATCCTGCCCACTGAGATCTAGCTACCTTCATTACACACTGTAGTCTATGACCAGAAGGCACTAGATAAGGTGGCTGAAATCCGTCTAGTAGAATTGGAAGCACTGGACGGGAACAGGCTCTGTGCCCTGCACAATCTGGAAAGGCATCAGAATAAGATAGCCAGAGCCTTCAACAAGAAGGTCCGCCTTCCCTCTTTTCTACAAGGCAACCTGGTGTTGGCCCTCTAAGCGCGAATGATCCCTGGAAGGAAAACACCCAATCTTGAGCCCAAATGGAAAGGACCATATGTCATTCATAAGGTTTACCCCAACGGAGAAAACTCCCTAGCGACCATGGGCGGTGAGTGCATAACTCCTCCCACCAATGCCAAGTTTCTCAAGAAATAATTTTCTTGAGCCCCTTGTTCCTGAATGACCATAAAATGTATGGTCCCGTGTGACCCTAAACTACAGATTACCATCCTACATGACCTTAAACTACACAATGGTCCTGCCTGACCTTAAACTGCGCCACCGTCCTACATATCCTTAAACTGCAGCATTGTCTTGCAAGAAAATAAACTGAAAAATGGTCCAAGCTATATGAACTTAAAATAATATCCCCCTCTTCCTTATGGGAAGACGTTAAAAAGAAAGATAGTCAGGACATCCTGACTGAGGCCCAGCCTCAGGCCCTTTTTCCTATTTGGGTCCCTGGCCCCCGTCCTTACTGTATGATGTTAAACTGCAATCCAGGAAGGACCTCCTAACCGAGGCTCAGGCTCAGGCCCCTTTGGCCTTCCCCGACTCAGAATATCTTGCAGGATTGTACGGTGTGATGTGGGATTACATCCTCATTCACATCGGGTTACTTTCCATATCATACATATTCCCATATGATATGTGTCCCCCCGTCCCGCATGACGTTAAACTACATCTCGTCCCACATGACATTAAACTTCATTTCTAGAACTACGTATGGCTTGATTCCCATCCTAATGGGATATGTAGGAACACTTAAATGTCTCGTCTTGCGCCCATCCCCGAACTATAATCTATGACTGTCCCCCTGGGTATAGTTTCCTTGGAGGGTCTTTACATGATGAGGAGTAGGCTTCCTTAGCCCCGCTCATACAAGGAATATTTGGGTCACACAATGTGCCCACTCCCGTTCATCTATTGTACCACGTCCTCACCACATGATGTTAAACTGTATGGAATTCAATAACTACGTATGGATTGATTCCCATCCACATGGGATACGTAGGAAAACCTGGACACTTTGTCCATTGGCCCATCCCAAAGCCAAAATCTTCCCCTCAGGTCAAGACATATGGCAGTGGTGCACACTTTTGCCACAATTTACATCAAGCGAGCCTCGACCCGGCTGTGCGTCCCCATGGATATGTTCTCCTCTTTCATAGATGGGTACAACTATGGTTCACCCACTCCTTGACTGGGATTCCATCACTTTCCTCATTCGGAAGGGCCCCTGAATGGTATGGATGATCAGCCTAAGGGCCCTCTTACCACTTCGGGCCAATGCCCTCAAGGATGTCGAGCAACAAACCGATACAAGTCCCGCGTTTTGAATACGGTCAACGGTCGATGCTCATTTGTCGCTCCCATATCAGGTAACCATTGGGAGGTTGTGTTTCATACATGGTCAACAATGTCACGGATCTCTGGGTCCACCCCAAGATGTCCCAAACATCGAGTACGGTGATTCATTCTGCCTCATCCCAAAGCAATAAACTTCCCTCTGGGTGGTGCCAATAGTTGGGTGCACGACCCTGATTATTTTATAGCGAGTGTACAGCGTGGTGCGGGATTATGTCATCATTCACGTCGGGTTACTTTCCATGTCGTACAAATTCTCTTACTGAGGCCCATCCTTAGGCCTCTTGGATTTTCGGGCCCTAGCCCAAGTTCTTACCCGGAGTGTACGGTATGGTGAGGGATTATGTCCACAATCACGATGGTTTGTTCTCCGTACCATAAACCTCCTGTGTCCAAGGAGCCAAATTCCCCAACCTTCGTCCTCACTACAAGACGTTAAAATGTGAGTAGGCCAGGCCTTCCCGACCAAAACCCAACTGTCAGGCCCCTCGGCCTTGTCTCCCCCCCTGGCCCAGGTTTCTTTTCCTACAGGACTATGCGGTGTGGTGCGAGATTACATCCCCATTCACGCAAGGTTACTCACTGTGCAGTACACATCCTCGTTAGGGTATCCTGCCCCATGGTATCTTCTAGAACTATGTGTGGTTTGATTCCAATCCTTATGGGATACGTTGGACCACCCGAATGTCCATGTTTCGAGTCCAGCCCCATATTCTGAAAATATCTATCTCACCTTGGCCCCTTGGCCTACCCTTCCCTGGAGAGAGGAGTATATAGCGTGTTGCGAGACTATGTCCTTGTTCACGTCAGGATTTTAAAGACCAGGCCATGTACCTCTCCCTCCTGAGCCACTTTGTCGACACCTTTTCGAAGATTCACCAATGTGCCTAAGGGTACTCTGGTTTAGTTACCTGGAATGTCGGACTCTACTCGGACAAGTCTGAACCCGCCTTTCAGGCTTTGTGTTTTCCTTCATCAGGGCTTTCACCATCTTTCACACCCAAAGGGACCCCCACGAAGGGCCTGGATACAACGCCCAAGGGCTCTCCTACCGTTATGGGCCAACGCCCCTCAGGGTTTCAGATAACAAATTGATAAAAATCCCGCGTTACGAATATGGTCAGCGGTTGATGCTCATTTTTTGTTCCCATTTCAGGATAATGCGATGTAGGCATTGCTTTTCTTCCACGACCAGCATTAATCATCCATCTCCACGCCAATCCCATTAGGCCCAAAATTTCGGTTACAGGATTCACATCCTTCTCCATTCTCATTATGTCCAGGTAGAGTTTCGGAACTCTTGATACTATTCTTCCATGCCCATCTGTGAGTTAGGGGAACAAAGCTGTGTTAAAGGTGTCCTTCAGGGCTCTTCACTGAGTCCCCCTCAATAGATGTTCCTGGTATTGCGATAAGGATCTTCCTCCCTTTTTTCCCACACCGAGTTTAACTCATGTGGGCTTAGGTATTGTGTCGAGGTTTGCGCTTACATGGGAAGTTTCCAGCTACCCATGGTCTGAGCTCGAAGACTATAAACTAAGATATCCCAAGAACTACGTCTGGCTTGATTCCCATCCTCATTGGATTCGTAGGAAGGACAAGACCTCCTATATTTGGGTCCAGTTTGAGTTCAGCTTATTTGTCTCTTCTTTCCTACCTTCAGGACCCTGACTACGGGATTGCGTGGTGCGATTTGGGACAGTGTCCTCATCCACGTCGGGTTTGCAATAGCCGCACCACACACACCCAGATCTAAGAATTAGCCCTCCTATTTCCTGTCCTGCCTGACATTAAAAGGCACCCTCTATAAATATGTGGGGATTGATTCCCATCCTCAAGGGATAAGTAGGACCACTCGAATATCTAGACATTAGGTCCAGCCCCATTTATTAGAGATCCCCCGATCTCCCGGTCACCTAGGCCCCTTGCCCTGCCCCTCTCTAAAGGGGGGATATATAGGTATGGTACATGGTTTTTGGAACTATTACCCCTTTTCTCATGAATCCTACATCCCTCTATCTCCCTCAAGTTGAGTCCCTCGACTCCTTGCAGTGGTTCACCCATGTGTTAAGAGTACTCTGCTCTAGGACCAGTAATGTCAGATTCAACTTGGTCAAGTTCCTTCAACCTGTCAAGCTTCATGTTTCCCTTCATTTGGGCTTTCATCATCTTTTATTCCAAAAGGGACCCCCAATAATGGCCTGGATACAATTCCCAAGGGCTCTCCTACTGTTACGGGCCAACGCCCCCGAGGGGTTTAGAAAAAAAATTGATACAAATCCCGTGTTGTGAATATGGTCAGTGGTCGATGCTCATTTGTTTGTCCCCATTTCAGGCTAATGCGACAAAAGACTGTGTTGGAAACACGGTCAGTAGTACTCCTCCGTCGTCACGCCAGCCCCTCCAGGCCTTGAATGTTGGTTTAATGATACACATTATGTTCCACCCCATCGCGTCTAGGTGGAATCTCGACACTCTTGGCGCTACCCCTCAGTGCATCTTTGCACATCAGGGAGAAAAATCTGCAATACAATGTCCTTCAGGGCTCCCACTATCCGAGATCTAAGACCGTAAACTATGATCTCCTCAGAACTACGTTCAGCTTGATACCCTTCCTCATGGGATACGTAGGACCACCCAAACGTCTTGTTTTCAGGTCCAGCTCAGTTGGGAGCTAGTTTCTCCTACCCCTTTCCTTCTTACCCCTATTCAGGTCCCTTGGCCCGAGGTTCCTATCTTGGAACTGTGTATGGTGTGATGTGGGATCATGTCCCCATCCACATCAGTTATGTCACACGACACCATATACGTTCCCCGACTAGCATCGTCTCAGCTACGTCTATGCTGCATGATTTAAAATGCATGCTTGGTCCTATCACACAACCCTAAATTGTGACATTATCATCCTGGCCGCACGAAGAAAAATGGCACTTCATTGTGATGACCCCATCCTAGAGGACATCACATTGGGTATTGGTCACGTGCCATGCCATTTTTCAACTCCTATCACGACTTGATTTTTTTGGTGACACCAGGGCTTGCTACCCTAGGCCCACTGCTTCATAATAAAAACCACTCAACTTAAAGGACAAACAAGATTTATCAAATTCCACTTCTTTTGCTGCAAGGGCCATGCCCACACTCCCCTTTTTCCTTGGCACTGGTACCTTACCATGCCACCTTTCATGAAATACGTGCAGCTTGATCCCCATTCCCACAGGGTATGTAGGAACTCCTTTTCAATTTGCTCAGGCCCATATGAACTTTTGTTTTCGGTCCCTTAACCTAAAACCTCTCTCAAGGGGGGGTTGTGCGGTGTGGTATGGGATTATGTTCCCATCCATGCCGGGTTTTTTCGTAATTACTCACCACCTGCCTTCTGTGTTTCCTCCCACCCATGGTCCGAATTCTACGACCCTAAACTAAGATCTCCTTGTGGGAAGGGACTCGAATCCCTCTATCTAATACGCCTCATGGTCGTGTTTAGATTCATTTTGACAAAGAGCCCGAAGTGTGAGATTTTCATGAGGACATTCCCCTCATTCCATGACCAAGCTTCGTGAGCTCACTATTTGGATGCTCATCCTCTCCCACGTCCAAAAAGACCCTCAGATGGCATGGATGGTAGGATTAAGGGCTCTCCATGGATGTTGGTCCTAAGGGTTTTTCAATCGTTTCGGGCTAACATCCCTATGGATCTCTGACAATATTTGTGACATGGTCCCATGTTTCGAACATGGTCAACGGTCGACCCACATTTGTCTGTCCCCATTCTAGGTTAATGCGATATGGATGCTGCATTTCCGCCACGGCTAATAGTTATCCTCCATCGTCACACCGCCATCATTGGGATCCAAATCTCGAGCGTCATGATTCACACATTTCGACTTCCTCATGTTCAAGTGGAACTCCAATATATATGGATCTACCTCTCCATGCATCTAGGTGTGCCACATGGACGTGTAAGAATCATTGGGCCAGTATTCACCGAGCGTCCCATCGCCGTACCATGTCCCTTCTTGTATCGGGAATGTTCTCCACTACTTGTTTCCCACATCGAGCATGACTCACATGGGCTTAATAATTATGGTAGGATGTGTACCAGCACAACCAGGATTCTTCTTGTCCCACATGAAGTTAAATTGTTCTTCTAGAACTATGTGTTGCTTGATTCCCATCCTCATGGGATACATAGGGACACCCCGAACGTTTTCCCAGGGTCCAGCCCATAGGAGTTGTAAAGTCCTATTCCTCCCCATTTCCCACCCCCTGGCCGGACCCCTCGTAGGGGACTGTGTAACCATAACTCTGCCCTAAACAACTTCAAGATTCCCCAAGATGAGGTTGGGAAGCAGCAGACCACATCGGCAGAGAGGCCCTATCTAAAAACAAAAAGAATGATCCATGATCAAACAGATGCGACCATCTGGCGTACTCCCACCACGGTGGTGTAATTTCATGAGTGTTGGATTCTGTTCGGGAAAACCATTACTCCACATTCCATGCTTTGTGTGCCCCTTATTCGGACCCTCGTCCCCTATCATATCGAGAAGAACCCCCTAACAGTATGGGTGCTCGACCTATGGTCCGCCTGCTGTCCTAGGCTAATGTTCTGGAAGACTGTTCATATTTGGAGGGACCTCCTAATTATATGAATGCTCGACCTATGGTCCACCTGCTATCCTAGACCAATGTGCCGAAAGACTGATCGACGATATTTGAGTTAGGACCCATGTTGCAAAAATGGTCAATGGTCGGCCCTCGTTTGTTGTCCCCATTTCAGGATAACTCAGTAAGGATACCATTTTTATGCCACAGTTAATGGTTGTCCTTTATTGTCACGCCACCCTCGCAATGTTCCGAATCCTGGGTATCGTGATTCACACTTCCAATTCCCACCTGTTTGGACCGATTTCATCGCCCCTAGCATTGCACCGTTCATGCACAAGAGCGTGCTAGAAAAATGATAATTCGGTTGTTCTGAGAACTTCCTTCTCCGGCTAGGTCTCTCCTATTTTTGGGAAATCCGGACCAGTTATCCAAACCCCAGGTGCCTGAAGCTTGGTTTACCTTCCTATGTTTGAATGGGATGATTATGTGACTATCTCTTGTTTCTCACATAGAGCCCGAACCACGTGAGCTTAGGGAATTGTCGCTGGATGTCCAGCATACATTTCAAGGATGAAAAATGAACCAATGAAAACAACAGAACTCGTGCATGCTACGACATTCCAAAAAAAATTAATTAAAGCACGAAAGTACGTTTAAGGATTTGTAATCATTATTTTACCTGGTGGTAAACTCCCCCCATGGATGGATTAACCCCGTCAAAAGAGCGTTGTAGCTCCACCACCCTTCGACTTGTGGTGTCTAGGAACTGCTGCCACCGACTCAGCTCCTACTCCTCCTCAGCAGCGATGAGCCACAGTTCATCAGCCTCAGCTCAGGCCCGCTCAATGCCAGCAATAATGATGACCATCTCTTCAGAAGCCTACCTCATTCTCTTTTCCGCCTCTGCCAGCTGGGCCTTCAATCGCGAGATTAGCTCATATTGTGCATTGAGAGAGGATGATTGGTCATCCTCCCAGGCCTGCAGCTGTTGGACCTCGTTTTCAGCCTCCTGGAGCTTCTTGAAATTCGAGTCCTTCCTCCGCTGCCAGACCACACAAAGCCCGCAATTGTATTCCTAGATCTTCTCTGCCATGAGATCTCAGATGATCATATGAGGACTATGGGAATCCACTCCCCCAAAACATAGTTTTCACAACCGTGAACTAAGTCTGTCAATTTTATTTATCCATAGCGCTTGGGGGGTGTCATTGATGAAGCGCGTGATTAACTTCCTCGATCGGCGGCAGACTATTTTAATATCCTCTTCATCGGAGGCCGTTTTGTCCCAGTCCGCATGATTGGAAGGCTCGTATGCGGGATATGCCCGCAGGAAATCTTCCTCAGGATATGAGTCTAGCGTTGAATCTGGCACGACATCTGGCGCCGGGGCAGGTGTTGGGGGACTTTGGCCATCCATTTGATCCTCATCATCGGACTCCACCTCAATAACCTCGGACATGACCCAGCTAGTGGTCCCGCCAATGATAGGGAGTGCTGCAACATGGGTAGATGGGGGAACTATCTCTAAAATCACCGACATGCCCCTAGGAGGAATGCCACCAGACATCGCGACCAACCTTGCTGCAATAGCCCATGCCAGTCGGAGAACTGTACGACCGAGAAGGGCATGCATGTCAGTTGGCACGATATACAAATGATAGCAATGAATCTAGTGGAGAAAACATACAGAGATCGAAATCCTGGTGCTGCTCCTAAGTCGATGCTGATGTGACCCCAAGGCATGGCCCTCCTTATACTGTTGGAAGGTCTAGAGATTCTAGAGGAGCCACCTCGGGTGCTCTAGCCCCGCTAGACACAGAACTCGACACAGCCGCAGGCGCAGGTTCTGAAGGTCCTACATCATCACCCGCCAAGGGGCGAGAGCGAGGTCTGCATACCAGTTCCTCCTGCATAGTTCAAATGTTCGTAAGAGGTCCATAATGGACTGAGAGTGGACCCTGAGGAAATAAGTTTGGAATGATACCTCGAGAACCTCGCCAAAATCATCGGAATCCGAGTCCTGATCTCCGAATTCACCTTCCTCCAACGGGATCCCTCCACCGACCTCATCTTCCCCGAAGGATTCATCTGATTCTTCTGGCAGGGGGAAGCACTCTCTCAATTCAGCGGCCGACAACTTTGGGGGAACCGTTCGATCCAGCAGTACCCTCACCTGGTATGTCAATGGGCACGGGACACCACTGGCATGTACGTAGTCCTACAGCTTATCCAGATATTGCTCTGCCTCTGCTAGAGACATCGTGAAACCAACCCAAATAGGGCCTATACCCAGTAGTACCATCCTAAGATGGTTCAGGTGTTCCCACATCTCAGGTGGACCTCGGAGTTGCCGGTTGACATCCCAAATGTCCTAGGCCTTCATGAATATGGCATCCTCTAGCATGTTGATGTGGCAGAGCCACTTCTCCAGAGCCTGAGTGGATATCCTG
This sequence comes from Viscum album, assembly GCA_963277665.1. Lineage (NCBI taxonomy): Eukaryota > Viridiplantae > Streptophyta > Magnoliopsida > Santalales > Viscaceae > Viscum > Viscum album. The sequence continues at coordinate 1,496,219,232 of OY728159.1, forward strand.
CGAAATCCCCTCAGCGGCTTTCCCTACGAATGTCTCTGCTCTTCCAAAACCACTGGGTCCATTACCACTATTGGATTCGCCGATACTAACGCGTTCTCAGCTGATGCAGGTCTCACCACCACCGCATCCCCGGCACCACGAGAGGCCCTTTCCGCCCTCCGGCCCCGACCTCGGAATGGGGGAGGCCCACCATCACTGGCTCGAACGGTTGGATGCTTTGTCATATTCCCTGGATAAGCTACCTCTCGGCTGATGGCATACTCCTTCACCAGTCCAAAGGTGGAAGTCAGTGGAAGCAATGCAATTCGCATTTTCCCGTCATCCCGTGTTAACGTAAGCCACAACTGCCTCATTACACATGGGTGCTCCTCATGAAGCACCTCCTAGTAGACCTGCGGGGTCAGCCGATGCAGGCACCAGAATTTCCTCACAAATTGGTGAGGGTTGTACGGCTCACAGAGCAGATCAAAATCCACCCGTGCCACCAAAACTCCACCTCGAAAGGCCATGATATAAGCCCGGTGTTCTTTTGTTCCCTTACCGTTGTCGGTGAGTACTCCGGTCGGCAATGGAAATGGGTGGAAGTTAAATTTATCTGCCTTCCACACTTGGTTCAACACCATCGGTATGTTTAATTTTAATGGGAAGCTCCCGGCCGCATTCAGAATGGAGGGGAAAAAGTTCAACACCGGTGGTGAGATGGGGTTAGGATATTCGTAAACCCCCCTGATGTGCGCCGTGATCCACCCATAAAGAAGGTAGAAGGGCCCGCATATCCTTGGAGACTTCTTTCCCTCACTAACGTGTCGCAGCATCCTATACAACTGGGCGATCATCAGAATTCCCAGATTGACCCGCCTTCCCATGGCCAGCATGGATTCCATGATGAATGATCTAGGCCTCACCCCCATGTTGGTATCCCTCATCGGTAGGATCAAACCACAGATAAGGGCCACGATGAATGCCGCTAGCCTGACTATTGGCTGCTGTTCAGTACTGACACTGAAGCCCCTGGTCTTCCATTGGATGTCCTCCAAGAGCCACCAATACGAGTACTCCTTGCCTCGTTGAGCCCCCTTTGGACAAGTTCGAGGCCTCATAGGGAACTCTAGATACTCCGTGATGTTCAGGAACTGCTTGAACCACTTCTTTAAAGTGGATATCTCTCACAACCTCCTTGCTCTTTTCGGGGACCAGTCTCATCAGTTCCAGTGCTAGCCGCGACATTTGCTCTGCATCCTCCCATGTGCTCATGACGGGGTGGAACTCATCATACATGGCCACAAAGATCTGGACCCCCGAGATCAGATAGACATCCCACAAACTGATGCCAACCTCCCCATGGTGCATGTGAAAAGTGTTGGTCCTAGACGACCATCTTCTCAGCATCTACGACATCAGCTATTTCGGTTGATAAATGTGGAATTAGGATGCCTATGCCGCCTCATATAGGCCCACTCTCCTCAGCTCGGCCCCAAACTCCTTGAATGAGGCACCTACCCAGTAGGCCCATGCCCAGTCATTGGTGATGTTTCCACCCTGGTGCAAGTAACACTCATCGGACCACCCCTTCTTTCGAATCCCATAAAGAAGTTTTCAGTATGCTGCTATGCATGGGAGGGGACATATCATGTTGCAGTGGCTTCCCATCAAATTTTTTGACATGGTTATACAGACAATCAGTGGTGAAAGTTGTGAAGTCCTCCCGCACGTGACCATCGGCCACCCTAAACCATTGACACTGGCATGGAATGCTCCTGAACTAGCACACTGGTTCATCCATGCTCGTCTCAGGATGGAAGACGTCATCCCTTAGCCCTAAGCCATACAAGGGAAGGTTCTTGCACATCAGATATTTCTTTTGGCTCTCTGATAGGAGGTCTGTCAAAGAATTATGGTCCGAATGGCTTCAGAACATATCTCCAAGGCACAGACAGTTGGACATCTCATCCCTCCAGGCGGTGTCTGCAAGCACCCCAAGCACAGCTTCGTGATGGGCAATTACGATTTCAGAATTCAGGAAAATTTTAGGTCGGCACGCGAAGTTTGTTTGAGAAGATTGCTCACAAATCTCGTTTGCAAATCCAAGATGTGGGGCCAGACCTTGGCTTGTAAGCAGACATTCTCTTGGTGCAGTCGTGGAGTCGAAGAGTCATGGTTCACCACGAATCTCGATTCGTGGTGAGCAGATGCGGAGGATGCGGAGCTTTGCGAATCGAGAGTGAAAAAGGACAAAGTTTCAGAGAAGGAAAAAGACAAGAGATATCAGACACCTATTTATAGGCTGCGGCACTGGATCTTCGTGTCACGTCAATCCCGCACGGAGCTTCACGACGCGTCCATAGCGCACGGCCCCAGCCCGCCTCATGTGCCTTCTTTGCGACGCAACACCGCGGACCACTGATAATTTTGGCGATTTCCCTCAGAATTCGACCCTTGGTCCCTTCGCGGCTCTATGTTTGAGAGGGGTCATTTGTTGGCACCAAAATATTGGACGAAATGAATGAAGAAAAAAGAGGCCCCGTGCCCTTCCTTGTGAGGCCCCGACACAAAGTCCCCCTAGCTTCACGGACGCCACGAAGCACCAGAGTTGGTAACGCTCCACGAACGGACTGCCGTTTGTGAGCCCGCCACGAAGCACCAAAGTTGGTAACGCTCTGCGAATAGCCTGACATTCGAGAGCCCGCCACGAAGCAGTAAGAGCTGTAATGCACCGCGAACGGCCTGACGTTTGCGAGCCTGCCACAAAGCACCAGAGGCGGTAACGCTTCGCGAACAGCCTGACGTTAGTGATCCCACCACGAAGCGTAGGAGGCCATAACCCTCCACGAATTCGGTTGACGTTCGCGACCCGTTGCGAAAGAACCAAAGCCCCCCTTCGCACCACGTGAGCTCTGCTTCGCAGCGCCCCTTGCCTATAAATACCGAGCTCCCGATGAGCTCTAGGGATAGACAATCCGACCCTTCGGCTTCTCAACTCCCAAATCGCAAATCACTCTTCGCTCTGGGAATCATGAGCTCCGCGAGATATTTTTTCTTCGTGAGAGGCCTCCGTCATGTCTCATTTTGATACCCTCTTCCTAGAGGGATTCTCTTTACAAAGCCTAAGGGCATTCACGAAGGAAAGGGATTCCCAATGGAACCCGGGCAGTCGCGGAGAATTTATGCTTCGCGAAACACCCATCCTGTACACGTGAACCGCATGCCAAGGCAGGGTCCTTGTACTTTGCGAAGCACACTTCTCCCCAGCACCTTGCTTCATGAGGCACCTCTGCTTTGCGAGGCAGTGCTCCACGAACACCCTTACACTTCGCGAAGAACCTCCCGCTCACATCACTTCCCCATGCTAAGGCCAAGGCATGCCACTTCATGAAGCACACCCCTTCGGAAGTGCTTTCCACTATGCAAAGCGACCGAGCTCTGCAAGGTCCCTACTTGTGGACCCCATTGCTTGGAGATTCCTATTACTGTGCGACCCTCTAGGTTTTCATGATGTGATTTCAAAGTCCCATGGACGACACTACCCATAGAATTTCTTCGCAAAATGATTCTATGCCATGGAACGCTAACGACTATTGCTTCTTCACATAGCCACGCTAACGTGGACCCCTCGATGGTTCCCTCTGCGACCCCCCTTTACCAAGGCCTTGCCGATGCCTTCCCTCCCACAAGGGGTGGAGGGTACCGGTCATGTAAGCCCTAGGGGTGCAGAGTAAACCCACCTCCTTCGAGCTACATGACGTTAAACTGCCAAGCACCTCGTCCTCACCACTAGACGGTAAACTGTGACCCGACCCTATGACTCACAGGCAGGGTCCCCCCATCTCGGACATTATTTACGCCGATCGTCTCCCCGGGAATGGAATCACCCACACATGGGATTATATCCTCCCTCTCAGAGTGGAATATCTCAATGGGAGAAGGGAAACCACCTTGGTGTAAGCCCTCTAGCCACTCTTGCGGAAGGTAACACCCATGCACCTCTGTACTTCCTCACCACCAAGGGCAGTGGAGGGCGCGATAGGGAAAGGGGTACCTCCCATATTTGGTCCTAGATCCCTCTCCCTATGTGCGTTGTCGCTTACGGGCCTCCATCCTGGAGTAAGTCTCGGAACCATGGGCCACCTAACACGTAAGCCCCTCATCACTGCTCACGGACGCACCCTTCAAAACATGATCGTCAGGTCTCTGCTACCTCTTGTTTCTCACACCGAGCATGACTCACGTGGGCTTAGAGTAAGCATCGACCATGAAAATGCTCTCGTCCAGCATGACGTTAAACTGTATGCTCTCATCGAGCATGACGTTAAACTGTATGCTCTCATCCAGCATGACGTTAAACTCTATGCTCTCATCCAACATGACGCTAAACTGTATGCTCTCGTCCAGCATGACGTTAAACCGTATGCCCTCATCCAACATGATGTTAAACTGTATGTGCTTGTCCAGCATGACGTTAAACTGATTTCTCCCATCCAAAATGATGTTAAAATGTATGCCCCCGTCCACCATGATGTTAAACTGTATACCCGAACTATGAGGACTTTGAGATCCATTTCAAGTCATGGTACAAAGGAAGCCTCATGAGGTTCAAGCCCACCACCAGTGGACCAACAGGTTCACCTTCATGTCGGTTCACTGACGAAAACCACCACCTTAACTATGTGGTCTTTGATCCATGTCAAGGCATGGTACGTAGGAATCCTCCCTGAGGTTCAAGCCCATCACCCATCAGACCAAGGTCCTTCTTCACATCGGTTTGCCGACACCCACATTCATATCCTAACTATGAGGACTTTGATCCATGTCAAAGAATGGTACTTAAGAAGCCTCCCTGAGGTTCAATCCTAGAAATCATTGGCCCCGTCCGTCTCCGTGTCGGTGTGCCATGCCCCCATTTTCACCTAAACTACAGGGACTTTGATCCATGTCATGGCATGGTAAGTAGGAAGCCTCACGAGGTTCAATCCCACTGCCCCAGTCGTTCCGACCTCCTTCACGTTGGTTAAACAACATTTGGGAAGCCTAGAGTGTAACCCCCATACCATCTAGACCGAGGTCCTCTTTCGCATCGGTTCACTGGCATCCCCATTTGAACTATGTTGTCTTTGATCCATGTCAAGGCATGGTACGTAGGAAACCTCACGTGGTTCAAGTCCACCATCCAACTGGTCTAAGGTCATTCTTCTCGTCGGTTCTCCGACACTCCCCCTTCCTGCATGACGTTAAAATGCATCCCAATACAGCGGTAAGCTGTTGTGACCCTACCATCAAGTTGTTCTGACACCCCTTCATGTCAGTTTAGCAGTCCCTTCCCGAACTATGTGGAATTTGATCCAGGTAAAGGCATGGTATGTGGGAAGCCTTCCTGAGGTTCTTGCCCAGCACCCATTGGTCGTTATGACCCCCTTCACATAAGTTCCCGCCATATCGAACTACGCAGATTTTGATTCCCTACCACAGGGATACATAGGAAGTCTTTTCGAGGATCAAGCCAAACACTACCATCATCTTCACGATGGTCCCATTTAATGAAATTATTCATCATCCATCCTGATTTTTACTTGGGCCGCCATATCTCGGTGAGATCGTGCCACCTCATTCCCCTCCACAGCATTTGGGAGGCCACCCATGGGCTGGCCCTGATATAGGCGTTCCCTCAAGGGGGACTCCTCAATCTGATCCATTCCAGCTAGTGTTCTGATCAGGACAATCCGTCTCTGCTAGACATTAAACTTGTAGCATACCCTATGTTAAACATGATAAGATGAGGAAAACCTCAGATACATGCCTATGGAATATGATTACCCATGCTCGATGTGGGATTCCTCGGGATTCCGCCCCCTCAAGAAGCCATATAATAAGGGAAAAAAGGCAGACACACAAATTCCCTAGCATTCAGGCACGTTAATGATGCCTCGACGTGACTACTCCCCCGACTAAAGGTTGTTGCCCTGACCGGACCCTTTGTAATGTCCTGACAGAAGTAGTGTAATTAACAGGTGTCCATGGAAACATGGAACTTGGAAGAGTTTCACGAACAACGTATTAAATCTACGAGGGAGACCAGGACTAGGTAACGAATTCTGAGGAGGAATCCACGGAAGGAGGAACCGACATCCCATCATCCCATTTCGATCAAGGAGCAGACGTCTCTAAATAAGGAACAGATGTCACCTGCCTTTGGAAAGAAGGAATGCGGGGCAACATAAAAGTAGTGCTTGTCATGCCCAAAGTGGATAGATGCTCGTGCCCTGATGAAAGCGTTAAAAACATCCTTATTATCATAAATTTCGACACGTTAATGATCTCGGTGCACCCTTATTTTTGAGAGCCTACCTGATTAGAACTCCTTAGTTAAGAATGATTATCCACGATTATTGAATAGGATAGGTTAACTTCTTGATGTTTTCTTAGGGTGTGTGTCAGTGAAGAAAAACATGCTAAAAAGAACATTTGTTTGACTATGGGGAAATTCATTAGTCTGACATCCCATTCAATCATGTGGCTGATCCCTACGGAGGGGACCACATGTCTCTGGGGAAACTAGTGTTACTTAGAGGGAAATTTCCCCATGGAAATGTTATAGTGGGGTGCATATAATATTAGTGGGTCCCATTTATTACATGAACTACCATATCTTGAAAAATATGACACTTACTTACCTTCTATATCAAGACCTAGAAGTGAGATATGTAGCAACAGTGAGTTTCCCAACCATTGGAGAAGATGTTTGTATGAATTAAGTTGACAATATAAATATATATTTAAATTTCAAGGATTATAACGAAATCATGATGGATTGATCCAAAAATTTATACACTAAAGTGATGGGTCTCCAAAATTCAATGAATATCTAGTAAAAATTGAGAAGCAGGTATGGAAGATATATTAAATTTAAATAATCGAATTTTAAAATATGGAGTAGAAATATTGAAGATATAAAAATGGCAGATGATGAAACTATTGAGGACTACTTTATATGAGAAAATGAGATTTTCAGAAATATTAGAGGTTTTTGTGAAAATTTGAATGACTATACTATTATGAATAAGATAATGAGAAATTTACCAAATAAATTATAATGAAAGGTTTCATACCAAGGAGAATGAGATGATTTATCATCAGATAAACATCATAAAAATCTCATCGCATGTGAAATTGGAAAAGCGCCATCATTTAAGAATATTTCAAGAGATGATATGAACTTTAAAGCCATAAAAATGGTATATAAATAATTAAAGAAGAACCATGATCAAGTGATTCTGAGGATATAGAAGTAGATGGAAACTTTAATCAGATGATGACATTGTTTACGGGAATTTTTATAAGGGTTAGATGGAATGGAAATATAAAACAACAACCTAAGTGATGAAATTTTCACAGAAGTCGTCATTTTTCTTATTACTGTCTAAATAAGAAGGAAGATTAAACCAAATTAGATGAATATGATATGAAGTCCTAGAAAAATAAGGTTGAAGAACAATAATAAGAGTTATACTTATAAGAAGAGTAATACGAGGAGTAGAGAAACAGATTAAATTTCATCATCATGTACTGAGTCAAAATATGGAATATTTTATTAGAATGATATGTGATTTATGAAAAGATCTAGGATATCTAGAGAATTATTTTAAGGTGATGAGATAAATGAATTAGAATAGATGTTAAAATAAAATATAGAGGCTACTCTTTTTTAAAAAATACAACTTGAGATGGAAAAGAAAAAGATGGTGGTAGAAATTGAGAAGATATCATTTGAGAATAAAGGATGTATCCCAAAATATTATACACAACTTAATGAAATAAGATGAAATAAGATAAACGAAGATGATTTGGAAGTAATTATTGAAAATATTGGAAATTAATTGATTGGAAAATAATAATTGAAACATATTGGTGAAAATAAACAAAACAAATTGAGATTAGCTAGATTTGAGATGATGGTAAACACTAATAAAGAAATAGATGTTGAGAATGAGGAAAAATTATTTAAAATACAATAGATATTCCTTTTATCACAAATTTATTTGTAGAAGGAGAAAAATATTTCACCACATTCGTTGACCTTAAGGGAGAATCTTCTAAAGCTTGGAGAAGAAGGTTCCACAAAAAAGGTTGATTATGGATTAATGAAACCTCATGGTACATTTGTTATTCCTAGTTGGAAAGGTTTATAACATAAGAGTAGATCCAATTGGACCAAAAGAAAAATTTCTAGAATATATTTCATAAAGGAAAAGTAGACCAATTAATCCATAATGTTTCCTCCAAACATGATACATCCAAAATCTGTGAAGAAGAAAAAATTAAAATCTTTAGAGAAGAACTACTGTTAGCCGAGAAGATCATGGTTTAGTGACTACTACTAGTATTGTGAAGTTTTTGGTTAAAAAGATTATTTATTCCAGTATAACTTGAAATTACCCAGAAAAAGGCACAAATAAGCTAGGAGAAATGCAGAACAGATAGGATTAGATTACCTAAAATAGAATGTAGTGACTAATATATCATCTCAATTGTGAACAGAAAACAAATATGAATTTTGGAATGAAGTTTATGGTGCTTGTGGTCATGAATTTATTAATGAATTGATATACAAGGTTATCCTATCGAGTGATATTCCCCACAATATAAATGATAAGAGGATTTAAATAGTGAATAATTCTATAGTCATTGGTGAATTGTGTAATAAGCTCAACCAAATTTAAAAAGATCAAAATAATGTTGAAGGAAAAAGAAATAAAGTGGTGATAGTTGAAGAATTTTTAGTTGATGAGGATTTATCTACAAATGATGGATTGAAAATTATTATGTATGAATGCTGTGAACAAATTTGGCATGTGATAAACTATATCATGATAATCCTATCATCACAAGAGATGAAGGTGAACCCTTATAAATTTTATTTCGAAAGGAAGAATGAAAAGAAAAGGTTGAGATGAATATATCAGACTCTTCTATTTCTAAGGTAATAATAGGTCCCTACTCATTAAATTATATAAATTACTTTGTTCTAACACGTAGGGAATTTAAGGTGATAAATTCATATCTTTGAGGCGAGTATAGATTATCTGAAGTTTCAAATATTCAAAGAGTATATGAAAATTATGATCACTCTCAATTTCATAATCAGAATATTTTTGAAAAAACATATTATATTAAGAGAATTGATATTACACTAACAAGATGATCCATATGTTTCTAGCACGTGAAAATTATGATATGTTTTTTGAGACGAGGTTAGTAAATATCTTTACAATCATGCCCAAATATCCCCTGAAATGAAGTTGTTTGGAATGAGTTTAAAAATTTATTTATATTATTGAATACATAAATCCTTGATGCATATGTGAAAACACTCTTGTTTTGTACACAAGGTTATTCCTTATATAATTATAGTTGATTAAAAAAATATCATTGATTTTTTTGAGAGTGGCTACATTGTTTGAGAATAAACTAAATATGATGAGAAGTTGGTTGAATTGAGAACTACCAAATACACATTTGTATTAATTTTCAATAATTAGGAGAAATAAATGTAGACATATTGACATATAATTGTTTAAAACAAATACAAAGAGGGATATTTGTGTTATTATTGAAATTAATTCCATTTATTGTTTATGAGGATGACTGACTTGTTGTGATAAGATGTCAATATGGCATAAAGTGTGTTTGGGGAGGAATATGAGATTGAATTTTGGATTTTCACTTTATATGATATATGAATAATTTTTTTAATGGTTTTTATTTATAAAAATAGACATCCATAAAATACATCATGAGGGACCCAAAACCATTACTGAGGTGGGAAGATCAACCTCTAGTTAGCCAGCATGGTAGTAGAGTGCGTGCATGGTGTACCCACTAGGGGGAATTGGAGTATAGTAGAACCATCATTCCAGGAGTCATGGTGATAGAAGAGGAATCTAACTTGGATCATTATTAGTGAGTGTTGGGAGTGGACCTTGGTATGCACTTCTAGCTAGATGCAGAAATACATGGACTTATTAAGAAGTGAAAGGATATAAAAACTATCGATTTGGGTTTCACGGTAATGATTTACTATTCATATGTTACAAATGATATGTAAATTATAATGGTCATATGATCTGATCATCCTAATCCATTCAATAATCAATGTTACAATCGTCTACCTCATTCATTCATCTAATATCTCCTGTTCATCAGCTGCTACATTTGATGAGAGTTCTTCATGTATCATCATCTGAATGATGAATCCAAGATTTAATTCATAATTTTATTGTTATGAGGACTCAAATTCGATCGAATCTACATGAAATCTCATTTTCAAGTGTAAACAAAGTTAATAATTAGGAGATGTAATGTGTATAAATTATAATATTTGTGAGGATGATGATTTATAATGTCTTGGAGAATGGGTGAGTTGGTGAATGAAAGACTAGTTAGTGTACATGATGATGGAGGTGTTATAATTTATATATTAGATACAACACACCTAACCATTTGAATTTATGATCTTAACACACATATGAGAGTGATTTTTTAGAGAAAAATACTGAAATAGAGATCCAAAATAACTTTGGATTCATAAGAAGGTTCTATATGATCATGACACACTTTAAAAAAAGTATAAATTCATAAGATGGATTTTTATTACAAAAAATAGTGTACATATCTACTGATTTATTTGAATAAATGGGGAATGATTTCCATGAAATTCAAATCTTCTTAGGGAAGATAACCCACATATACAGTTATATGAAGAAGAAATAAGAAAAGATGACTTAATACTCAATTATGTTAATGTTCTTGAGAATCATGCATGAAATGATATTAATGAATTAAGAGATTTTATCCTATATGATTTGAAGAATAGACCAAGTATTCATTTTTTATTAAAATACATAGATTCATCACAAGATATACATTCAATAAGGAATAGTGAAGTTCTGTTTTTTAGTTATGTGTGATATATACAATAACATGAAATAATATTTATGAATGATTTTGAGCTAGTTATACAAAGAATCATTAAAAGTGAATGATTTGATTACATGAAGGTATTATGATATCCTTATGTAAAAGAAGTTCACAATGTAGTTTTCATTCACATTTATTAATGCATTCATAAAGATAGAGGACCATAAATAGTTTTATACATGGCTGATGTTTGAAAATTTTGCAGGTAATATACTTTTCATGTACAGGGTATAGTGATGTTTGAGACTAATTAAAGTGGAAATTCATAAGAAATATACCCGAGTATTCAATATTTTGACTTATGTTCAGATAATTTGAATATCATCGAATAGTAATTAAGATCAGACTGTTTTTAGATAGTTTCTAATGTACTTGAAGATTGTACATGGGCAGATCAGGTGATCCATTTTGTTTGTGGAGAAAGAAATCATCTAAAGGAAGTGCAGAATCAGTAAAAACATGAAAAAATCCTATCTATCAAAGGATTATATCTTGTGTGACTTGGGATTTTTGGAAGTCATTAGTGGGACTCTGAAGTAGAGGAAGTCTCCACTTGGGCTCTGGAGCAGGATGATAGGATAGTGGAAACAAAGTGGGGTGTAGTATAAAGATCCTCATGCCCGACTCAGGAGTTTCTAGTGTAGGTGGTAAATTGTAATATCTATTTTCATTCTAGAGTGGAATGATATGGGACTCAATGTTGATGGGAATGGGACTTTCCCTGGTTGTAACCACATGCATATAGTGAATAATATATAAACGGGGAAATAACAGGTTGTAGTAAGGATTAGGTCTCTGTAAAAAACCATTTAAGAAACAATGATTCTTGTTCATAATTCAAATTGTTTCTTTTAGGCATTGGATGACAATTAAATATGAGGTATCTTTAGTTTAATTAGTTATATAGGTTGCATTAAAAGAAAAAATTTGTAAAAAATAATGTACTGCTGATTGACCCCTATCAGTGGTACCTAACCGATCATTGAAAACATAAAAATGATATATATTATAATTTTTATTTTTATGGATAATATATATTAATAAAATAAAATTTATTTAATTATTAGGGTTATTTTAAAGTACTATTCATATTATTTTTAAGTTAAATTTCATATTTTATCCTTTTTCATGGTAGGAAAATTACAAAAGTTATTATTCCTAATGACAAAAAATAAAAGGAAGATATTAAAAAAATTGGAACTCCTAATACCAAATATGGAATTTAGTTTATCAAATTCAATACCTATAAGTGGTATATATTAATCTTAAAATATGTGTACATAATGTGATGAAAAAATCTTTTAGAAAGATAATATATTTTTAAGTATTAAACTGAATTTCTTCTCATCCCATGATTTGTAAAAATATATTATGATTGTTAAATTTTTTTTGAATAAATAATATATCTATTTAATTAATATCATTCAAAATTAGTTATTAAATTAACTAATTATGAATGAAATTCATTTCATGTATAAAAACAGTTTAAAAAATGATTTTTTACATATAAAATTTTGTTATACCAAATGATAACATAAAATTGATTCCAATGAGCTTAAAATGATTTATTTAAAGTATAAAATTTTTAATTTTACTTTGAATCCATTTTATAAAAAATGTTACTTTTTACATTATTGAAATGAAAATACCTTTTTCAATAAAAATCAGCGTCTCGAAACCATTCATTGAAAAATCAGACTTTTCAAAAAATTCTCAAAAAATCATCTTAAGATAATTTTGTAATGATTAATTCAAAATTCAGATACTTTTTTATCAATTATTATTTCTAGAATTTCCTGAAATTATTTATTATATTCAAACACAAAAAAATAAAATCCAATTTTCAAGAAAATGTTTTTTAAAAAATAAAACGACTTTAATAAAAATTTAGAGCATACTTCATAAGCATTAAAAGATCCTATTATGTTGAGTATAAACATTATATATATTTCATAATGCTTTTAATCGAATTCACACCCAACAATTTTAATGACTAAGTTATGATGGACACAAAATATTTCAATTGTATATCATGGATCATTTAAACTTGGTGTTACATGTAACAAAAAATAACAACAAAATAAAATTACCTAATGGGAAATATTTTATAAAATCATAGGATGTTATAAAAAACTAATTGTTCATAGCACTGGGGAAATACATTTCTTATAAAGAAAAATCATTGGAGATTATAGATCATAGAGAGAAAGTGCCAGGAAATAACACGAATCATCTGGTCAATGTTTTATGTAAAAACCTCCAATATAAAGAAGATTCATGTAAAAATTAATATATTATGAGGATGAAGTATCCTCATTTGTTTGTTTTAGAGTGATGAATTTTTGTGGAAGAATTCATTGTAATGTGGGTAGAGTGTAACAACCAGATATTTAATTAATTTTTTATCATAAATTTATCTTATTTGATAGGATTCATTTCACACAACAATAAGTTTATGTCAAATACATTATACAATTAATATTAAATTAAACATAAATATTATAACCTATATTTTAAATTTGGAAGTATGAATAGGAATAAGAAAATTTTAAAATTAATAATAATTGTTTTAGATAATGTAAATATATTTATACATTATTAAATAATTTGTTATTTAATAATTATTTATATGCTTAAAAACACATCTTTTTCTAAAAAAATTTTTTTATCTATTTTTGGAAAAAACAATAAAAGTAATTTTTAAAAATATTAGAAAATTTATTCAGAAAAACTAAGATAATATTTGTAATCAAAATTTCAAAATTATCTTAGGGGGAATTTTTTGGGTTTTTTTAATTGTTTATTTTTTTATTGAAAAGTAAAAATATATGTTTTTATTAAAAACTTATTTTTTTAAATAATATACACAATTAAATTTTGTTTTTTAAATTGTTTAAATGTATCATTAGTTCAATTATGATATTTATAATCCAATTAAGGACATTATTATCTATTTAATACCAAATATTTCTATTAAAAATTTTCCTACTTTTGAAAATTATCTCTTTGGAAAAATAAATTTTCATTGCATCTCCCAGCTTAATTTTAAACTAAGTCCCAAATATTATATGAATTTAATTTATAAAAATGTATTCCATATTTCTAATCACTAAAATAAATATTATATATTAATATCAAATTAATTTTCCATCATAATGAATAGTAAACTAGTTAAAATTAATTACTCCAATTAAAGTTAAAAATTATTTAGCAAGTGTTAAAATAGATTTATATGTGTTTAGATAACCTAAAATATTTCCCAATATCTATTTTATGGCCATATTTACACCTTATATCATCTATGGTTATCGAATTATTCACTTCAGATCCTTTCTTCATGTCTAAAAGGTGGGTATAACGTCTTAATTTTCAAAAATCCCATGTGTGTCTTCGTCCCCACATATAAAGGGAACCCCATATTCTCCCCACTTAAAAATTCCAAATCCTTTTGGTTCATAAAATACTAGAAAAAAATATCTTCTTTAATTTCCTACTCACATTCTATAGTCCATATTTTTATTATAAACCCATCATGATAATCCTTTTGGCGATAACATAAGGTTGTTGGTCGAAGATAAGGTGTTGTCCTTAACTGAATCTTTCGGTATTATTTCTTCTTCGACTTAATTGAAATATTTTAAAAATATGTTGATATAATAAAATATGTGTATAAATTATACATATATGTTTCATTTTAATTTCATACCCTATAACTATCTCCCCCCCCATTAAATGGGAAACGAAACTGATGATCATGTGTATGGGTAAATTCCCCCTCCCAACCTGATGTAATTCGTTTTCCATCACTATATATAATTAGTAGATAAAATGATTGTCTTAAAATAAATATAAGATAGTTGTAAAATTAGTATACTATTATAATTATAATATTAGATCTACCTTCATACCTTATAATCCATTAGAAAACTATAACATCGCTTGTGCATACGTGTGGACTACCACCTCCTCAATGAGATGTGATTCATTTTTCATTTAGTAAGAACATAAATGGAATTAAAGATATATTTAATTAATATATATTACATTAATAAAATATTAATTATTCTATAATGTATATATATATATATATTATTCCATTTTCTGAGAAAATGGAAATAACTTTCATTCATATGTACAGCCTGCCGTCTCCATAAATGGCGTAATTCATTTTATATCTCTAGACATAATGGGTTATTGTAGAAACATATATAATTTATATATTTGATATATATATAATAATTACCATTATATATATAATGGAACCATGGTTAAGGTAAAAGGACCAAAACTACAAAACCCAAACGTGCACGAAAAATGAGATAAATATTACGAAGAAAGTGATTTCAATAATGAATTTGTTAATAAATGGGTGATAAATGGATATAAGTAAAGAATTTATGGTATTATTTATATTATTATTAATATATAATATATTATCAATAAAATTTTACATTTTATAAATTATGTTATAACATGTATGAAAAGATTTGAGACTTGAGGGAGGTATCTTTGTATCAAATTATAGTTTTTGGGAAATATGTTTTTTATTAAACTATCTTCTTATCTGAGGTTTATATAATGATAATTTAAATGATATATCATGATGTTATTTATTATCATTAAATATAATGCTTCATTTAAATTTATTCCTTCATATTAATTATGATGCAAAAGATACCAAAGTGGTAAAAATTTTATGTTACAATATCATTGTTTATTAAGATTATTTATGATTAAGTTTCCAATGATGAAATATTATTTTATACCTATAAATAAACTCTTTTATTTTCTCCTAAAATTCTTATTCCTTAAGAATATGTGTTTTATTTTCATTTTCCTCTCTTAAAGTATTAAATAGACCAAAAATTCTTTTTAAATAAAAATAACTTTATTTATCTCTTTGGTTGAAACATTTTTATCTTCCATTTTCACGATTTACAAAAACAATATAATGAATGGTTTTTATATTATCCAATGAATATCCAAATAAATTTTTAACAATGTTTTAATTTATAAAAAATGTATTAAAGGAAATCTTCTTATCTTTTTTTTGAACTAGGAACTTATGGATTTTTATTGAAAATGTGAAGGGAATCTTTATTTTAATGTGCATGGAATAAATAGAATTTTCCACCATCCGGACCACTAAATTAGTTTTATCATCCATTAAAAAATTTCACGGTTCTTTTAAATTTTTTTTATATTAATATGTTTTAATTTTTTAGATTTTAACTAAGTGGTTACAAAATGGAATGGATATTTCCCTTGAGAAAGTTTTAATGATCTATCTATGGAATTTCCAATCACTAAGGAAGAAAACCTTTGGTGTTAATTATGTTTTACAAAGTATATGAGCCCATGGTATGATATTTATTATTTCTCTATATGTCTTATGATTATGGTAAAAATATTTTTATGATATCCATTTTCTTCAATAGGTTATTCTCTGATGAAAAGTTGAAATGTTTAGGAAACCCATTTCTTTTTCAGGGGTAATGCTATGAAGAAATTATTGTAAAAACCATCTATTTTCATAGGTTATGATATTATAAATGTTATATGATATTATGGTGTACAAATATACGGTTTATATGATCATATGGACCTATATATCCTTACAATGTGTTAGGTAATGATTAATGTTATATGAGCTCAAAGGGTACACGAGAGGTTATCCCAAGGCTGAAAAAGAGGGGTACATGGGAGGTTATCCTAAGATGAAAAAAGGAGTGTATAAAAAGTTTTTCCAAATATTTAAACAATATTATACATGGGATATTATCCCAATCATAAATCAAGAGGGTACATAATAGGATTTCTTAATCCCAAAAGAGGATAAAAGGGAGATTATACAAATCCCAAATTAGGTATATAGGTGGTTATCCCAAGACCAAAATTTTATGAATCTCTTAATTGGTAGCCTTAAAATATTATTTTTATGCTTATTCGCATGCGAAAAATCAATAAGTTATTCAAATTTTAATCTCACATGGATTATGTTCTTTGATTAATTTAGGAATCATGTCTTATGAACTACAAATATTTATGCCAGGAATCTTATTTAGAAAATATGATATAAAACAATTGGTTTTCAAATATTATTACAATTTACTCAAATTCTTATTCTTTGGTTATGTTGATATATCCCTCGTTTACCTTTAATGGGCATCTGAGATCACCCTTTCTTATATTTCATTCACCAAGGTTATGAAGAAATTTAATATGTATGATATGTCTAAGAATGGTTCGATTTATGATGAACATTGTGGGAGAATATTTAGTTCACTTATAAACCAGTTTATACATATTCATGTATCCAAAGACACTAAAATGTTATATTCCACATTTCTATTTTCCTATAATGAAATGAATATTCTATATTTATGATTTAATATCTATGTATAAAAATCATGGTTATCTTTAATTTCAAAATTGTATAAAATTAATGGGATGTAAAAATATGGATGTGGAGAAAAACTGTAATGTCCCAATAATTTATGAGAGTGATATATATTATTGATAAAAATATTGAATGATAAATAGAAAGTTAAAAACCTAAAAACCAATAACCCATGAGGTGTGAAAAGATCACTAATTCCTAAAAAATGATGGTAATATAATATATTTTTTTCTTCAAGACCCTTCTCAAAGAGTTAAGAAATTCTTTTACCATGTAGACTAATAAAATAAGGAAAAATATTTAATTTAGAAGTATAATTTAAACCTTCAATTAATTTTCATTAAAATATCATTTTTCCCTAATGATGTGTATTCAAGATGAATTTATTATGCCTGATGTACTAAAATCAACTACTAATGAATCACATAATCAGTGAAAGGATAACAAGATATGTCCTCTATCTTTACGCATTAACCAAAACCAAAATTGTTAGTATAAGGTAAGATAATTTAAAAAAACTAATAGACCATTATATGATGAAATGAATCATTAATCTCCAAATCCTCATCAATAACACCAAAGTATAACTTAGATCACTTGATAAAAAATATCCTTAGACTTTTTAAATATTTTCCTTACTACGATTGAATCAGAAATAATATAATGATTTGATCAAAATTTATTCAATGATTAATTTAAAATATATATTTAATTAATATTAGTCATTCATAATTTCATATAACCTAAAATTTATATTCTATAATAATATAATAACAGAAATTTGTTAATCATCTACATAAATAACACAAATAACCATACAACCCTTTTATAATACTATATGATTCCAAAAATATAATTTGATCATTAATCCTCAAAAATAAATATAATATTTTCTTTTAACACAATGCTTACCATAATCATATAAGTTTCTAAAAATATTGAACTTCTTCTAAAATAATAATAATCATGTAATTAGAAATTCATATTTCTATCCTATTGTTATTTACCTAATAATAAATATATTCCCAAATTATAATAACCCAAAATTATCTCAATGTAAAAGATCATATAAACCCTAAGGTATATCAAGACCATTAAACTTATGTGCATAAAATATAAAATAATTATACCTCAAATATCTTATACAACATTTTTAAACAAGGGTTGCATTCAAAAAAATGTATCCCAAAAATATCATTAATCATCTTAAACTATAATCACATAAAACCATAATATGGGTATATGAGACTTTAAACATTTGACCAATCAAATACTTATCATCTAATGAATCTTTATGTCTATCCCATATCTCTATGTAATATTCTAGGTTTACATATGTTCTATTCTCTAAATTGTCATGATATTTCATAACTAAACTATGAATTAACCCAATCACACCAACTTGAGTATCAAACCTGGTATGTAGTAAAGACACACTCACCATTAATCATAATGATGGTTGAGATATACTCATCTATATCTTTTCATGTTTATTACCATTACATGCATACATTCTAAAACCATGTCTACTTTTTGTATTCATATAGAGATATATTTCTAAGAAACCCCCATAATTTATTCCTTACCAAAACGTTATGAATTATTTCTATAAATAGATTTATCCCGATGGGATCAAATAAAGTTATAAAATAAAAATCCCCATTATTAAGTAGACCTTGACTTGATACAAACTATAACAACCCATTCAATTTGTAGATATTTTTAAACAAAATTATATAAACATCGATTAATGATAAGCCAAATATCACGAGGTGTAATGTCTTTAGAATACTAGGTATATAAAACATCCAAAGAAACTAAAACATAACATATTTATTTTAATTATTATTAGAGAAATCCAAAATCATTTTGAGCTCTTAAATTTTCCTAGGATAACTTGGGGAATACATAAGAGAAACGGGTGACCTAAAATTATTAGTAATAGAATAAATATGACAATGAAACATAATGATCGAGTCAATGGTATAACCATTTATCATAAAAGAGGAGCATGAGTAATCACATGTGAAGGTAAAATAAGGAACGTAGTAACATAAGATCATATAAATATAGGAAATTTAAATGAAACATATATCATGATATTAACTTGAGTCAATGATAAATACCTAGGTAATATCACATGGTGTAAAAATTACTATAATGGATTGGGATTACTCACAAATCTCACACATAATGTATCACGAGACAAAAAACATTACCCAGTGCATTGGAGCTCTATCTCAACATACCCATCAGAACATGTTCCATGATATGTGTTATGTAAAAATTAAATCAAATATTAGGTATAAAAATTATAATTTCCCATTTAAAGAAAATGGGTTTCATAATCTATCCTCATATCGTAATCAAATGAGATTTATTAAAGAAGACATTTGAGAGATGGTCATAATGTATATATTACACTGTCAAAGGATGGGAGAATTAGATATGTATATATGTTAGAGACATATATAATGATTTTAAAATAAATATATAACACAAAAAATTAACATCATTGATGAAAAAATCCTTAAAATATCATATAGAACATTTCTTATGGGAAAATACCTTTTTCACATTGAAATCACTTATTTTAAGAAATCCAAAAATATTATAGAAAAACTTTTTATTAAAAAAACATTGAGATATATAAAGGAATCATAAAATCTTGGTCAAGAGGATTTGAAGTAATTCTCATTTCATAAAAGTTAAAATAAAACATTCCCTTCAAACTTTAAAAAAAAGGAAAAATGTTACTTGTTTATAAAATTGTAGAAATATTCATTTTTAATAATTTTGTAAAAAGGTAAAACATGGATAAAAAACAATTTTATAAATAATTAAACAATTTTAAAAATATTATTTAATATATTTTATTGAAACTAACGATAGGGAATAGATATATATCAAATCTAAAAGTAGATACACTATCAGTATTACTTATAAACTACTTTTATGACGGTTTTTCATATAATAGAAAATAGAGACCAATTAGATAAATCAAATTTATTACCAGAAGAGAGTAAAATATATGGGATTTAATAAGATAATTGTATATGATTTCCCAATGAAGTTACCTTGAACATAAACTTTCTCACAAAGAAAAAAATTGTAATATATAGCCATTACTACTTTGGCAACGTTCAAATAAAATCCAATTAGATGAAGTAAAGTGGATTGTAATATAAAATAAATTGAATTATTAAGGATTTATGATATAATAGGTTAGATTAGAATAATATACACCATTCAAAATGAATTATATGCATAACATTAAAATATATATTAATAAAGGGAAATACAGTTGAAATCCTTTACAATGATCATATCATTGAAGTAATAATTAATCAATGTGGTGAGTATGTGTGTCAAGTGAAAATCAACATAATTATTTTAAATAAAATATAAGTTAAAAATTTTATTACACACATAATTTTAGAATATCATATTCAATGAAGAAGTAATTTAACTAGATGAAAAGAAAATTAATTACCAAACCCCTTAACACTTGGTAACTTTTTATTAAAATCCACTTAAATAATATAATTAAAATTTAAATATAAAATACCATTAATTATGAAGTTTTAATAATATATTATTTAATTTTTTTTATATACACCATATAAATTAAATTGTTACACGACCTTAAAATATTCTTGAATGAAGGTAAATTGAGTGGAAATCCCTTACCTTAAGTTACACTCATCATTTATGTACATTATATTCCTTTATAATAAAATTATTTTAATTATTTACCTAATTAATAAAATAATTCATTTTTAGTATCAATTTAATTTAATTTACTTCTATTCTATATTTGTTTACTAAATCAATTATGTTTACGTGAGATGTTTTGAAGTTATTCACTTTATATGCATAAAATAAATTTAGTTGGTCGATAATGGTAAAAGATGTCATTTTTCCATAACATATGGAATAATAATCATGAAGAAATTATAATTTTTATACATCAATTATAAATTTAACACCATCCATGAGATATGGTTAGGAAAAATTAACTACACTGCAATCAGGGAGACAATGAGTCGTACAAACACATGAGTAATGCTTTTTTTCAAAAATCACAATGGAAAAAGGTAAATATTATTTAATATTTAAATAATGATAATTATATTTAAAATAATATATAATTACTTTAAATAAACTTAAATATATACCATCTATGAGATTGTTTGATTAAAAATTAATCAAAACACTTTTTAGAGGTGGTAGTCCACACAAACGCACGAATGACATCATTATTTTTTTAGTGAATGGAAGGGTTTGAAAATATTTGATATATTAATTTTACAGAAATATAAAATTTTCATTTATATAATATATATTATATCCATCATCATAATCATATGTTATAGGTGATGAAGGAAAATGAATTACATCGGTTTTGTGAGGTGTTATTCAACCATAAACATGAATGACAGTTTAATTTCTCATTTGATAGAATAAGGGATGGATGAATGTTATGAAATTAATATAAATAAACCCTTGTATATGAGAGATAATTATTATATTTTTTCAAAATGTTGTAATAATATTTTAAGGATGTTGAAGTAGAAATAAAACAAAAACAATTGACTAAGAACGATGTATCCTCTTTCGATGACCTCTTTAGTTTTTCCTCATTAGTATTCCTGTGAGGGTTTAATAATAATAAAAATGGATCTAGGATGTGGGAATAGATTTAATTAAGTAATATTTTACATATTTTCTGAACCAAAATTATATTTATATATGGATAGGATATGATAGGGGTCTCCCTTTTATAAAAGAGAAAGAGTGACATTTTTTAAAATGCCCAAAACTATTTAATAATGGGATGTCACTATTAAGAAAAGTGCCTCCAAAAATGTTAAAAGATGCAGTGTAGGAAATATATTGTCTAAAAACTACTATAAAATAAAATATTAACATTTTTAAAACATGTTATTAACTTTACCATTATGGTTACTCTCTTTTACCATTTTATTTTTCACCATAGTAACTAATTTTTTATCTAGGTAATTATTTTCCTTTACAAATAAAATTAATATTAGACTTATTATATTATTTGGTACCAATAATTATTAATATGAAATAAAATTTATCAAATAAAAATACTATATTTATGGAAACCTACTTTTAACACAAGCGTATGTAAAACACAAAACCCATTTTAACATTAAACATGTTAATAAATTTGTACTATTTTACTGTTAATTATTACCAAAACATACATTGATCTTATTAAATAATGTTTATTATGAATATTAATTTCACAACCCATCCTCAGGGCTTGTGACGTGACTACCCCAAGCTCACCTTCCATAGGCCAGGGGCTGGCGACTAGCACAAAAGGCGAATCCTCGATAAAAAGTGAAGTCATTTCCTTTAAACCTACAGCACACACAGTCTAAACACAAGCAGTAGAAGCAACAAGTACTAATATAGAAAAGAAAGGTGTGCTGAATGTAAGTGGGCCAGTATACAAACTCAATTGAACAACAAGTACAAGTACAAGTAAAAAGGGAAACTGCTCCTGGATTGTCCACCGGGGAATCCTACCTGAAGGGTTGGTACAGATCTCAAACAAATCATCCCAGAGGTACCTACCATCTAGTCCAGCTCTGTGTAGCCTCTCGTCCGTCAACCTCAGCCTCAATCACTGATAACCATTGTCTGCAAAGAACACAACAAGGTGCAGGAAAAGCCCATGTAGGATTGAGTATAACAATACACAGTAGGGGACCCAAAGACCCCCGATGGTCTTCCAGAATCCACTAAGGATAAACCACAGTAGTAAGATACAATCACAATGTATCAACTATCCCTACTTAGGTTTATTACCATACATATACCTAATTTACCAATCACTGTCTGACTCCAACAATCGAGCCCAAGAACAACCAATTCCACAAATAAAGTAAATTTCATCTTTTCAATGATAACAACTAAAGGGCAAGACTCATCTCACACAGGTATACAACTCATGTAGAGGGGTAGATATGATTAGGTGTAGCCACTAAATCATCTCCTCTGTCAAACCCATGTAGGATCCAAGAACAGAATCAGTGCTGTCGAACCCACGGAGGATCCCGGTACAGAAGTCATTGAAGTCGAACCCACGGAGGATCCCGGTATAAAATTCATTGTTGTCAAACCCACAGAGAATCTCAATATAGAATTCATCGCTTTAAAACCCACGAAGGATCCTGGTATAGTAGTAGTTCCACATAGGATCCTATTATCTCAATCACTGCCAACCATAAGGTTCCCGCACACAATACGCTCGATTCCCGGAGGGTTTGCTCCTCGAGCCAAGTGTCGATACATAAACTACCACGAATTTCTTATTTGATGTTTCCCATAGTTCCGTCTCATCATAAAGAACCCAACACGACAGACAACACGTAAATCTGGCGCCCGGTCTGTGAGTTATTGGTATTTCTATTTGAGGGGCCCAATTGGTTTTTTGGTTCAAACCAACCCGTCCATACCCCAATTTTGTCAAAACCTCATGTGGGGTATGCCAGAAGACCCGTCTCATTATAAGATTTCCGTTTCCACAGATGGTTTGTCGATCGGACACCCGTAGCTGAAGATATGGACAAAAATGTGGTTTTGGGTTAAAAGGGTCCCGATAGGGGTCCGACCTAGTCCGCGGGTCCGACCCGACCCTATGGGGCGGCCTGACCAAGTGGCGGCACGGCCAGCACAAGCTGCCCCGACCGCAAGGGCAGCCCTGCCCGGTGGCAGCCCGACATACATGGGCGGCCCGGTCCGACTGGATATCCCGCGTGGCCTGGCCGGCCTGCATGGCCTGGCTGTCCGGCCCGTGTGGCCAGGCGGGCCATGGTGGGGGCAGGGGGTGATGTGCCCCCCGGCTTCCAAAGGAACTGGCGTTATGCACCAGTTCGGTTAACCATGGGACCCGATGAGTCCCGCCTTGTGGAGTGCCCACTAAGAGTTGGCTCAGCCGACCGCCCTCCTCCGTCCGTGGCAGCCTTTGTCCGTGGTTCCTCTCCGACGCGGCGTGATAGCGCCGCACCCGTCCCGTCCTACTGTCGTGGCCTTCATAGGCACGACTTATTCCTCCAGCTCGGTGTGACGACTCTGCGCCCCTCTGGCACGGCCATGGCCCGCTTGGCCGTCGCCCGATCCTCTGCACGACGCGATGGCGCCGCGCTCCTTCGGTGACTCGGCGACCCTTGCACCGCCGATTCTTCTCGCGACCGACTCATTTTCGGTCTCCACGCGTATCACCACGGCCCGTCAACCGCGGCCCGTTCCTCCGGCGCACCGTTGCGCTGCCACCATCGCCATTAAAAGAATATAATCGGAGGGGGAGTCGGGCCTTGTTCGTGCGGCCCACACCATCCACATTATGAGGATAAACAAAAGGCAATTCACATTCTAAAATTAGAACAACGAAGAACAGGTAACAAAAACACAGAAATCCCCTACCTCGAGTTCGGTGATCGTTGCCGTAGTCATGGAAGGGAGATGTCATTCTGTCAATGTCACATGAGGAAGAGCTCGGAGAGGATGAGTTGAGATGACGTTGTAGGCGTACTTCGTGGGAATTAGTGCTTCCCTTTCATGCCCCGGTTGAAGAAGGATGAAGATGGTGTTTGTAATTCTTTGGGGGTGAGGGGAATTCTTCATGTTCTTCATCGAGAGGATGATGTTCTCTCAATTCTTCCTAGCTTCTCCAAGGATCCACCAAAAGAGGGTTTCCAACCAAAAAGATATAATACCTTTGTCTATTATTTTATTATTGGCATCAATTTAAAAGAATTCAAAATGTGATAATTAATTATGTTAATGAGTTGGCACTTTAATGTGGGGAAGGTGAAAATGCTCCCCAATTAATTGAGGGTTTAAGGGGGGGGGGGGGGTTTAAAGCCCATGTGGGCCCCACCTCTTTGATGGAAAGAGGTGTTAAACTTCGGGTGGGTCCCACTAAAATAATATCCTCCCAAGGGATGTTATGTGTGGGTGGGCCCCACCACTAACCTCCAATTGGATGTTTTATCCACCAAACAAATAAAAATTAGTTGAACTTATTTTAATTTAATTTTATTTTAAAACCCCAAAAATTAACTTCAATTCTCGTTAGTACGCAACTGCAGTGAAGGACTCACTATGAAATCACCGACGCTGTGAGTTCAACAGTGCCCTTGGATTTTAGTTCCGAGCAATGGTTCAAAGGATATAAAATCATGCTTGTGCATTTAGAGAACGTACCCGAACAAAACATCAGAGATTGATTCCGGGCACACCGGGTCTCAGAATCAAGTGCCGTCAGAAACTGCGGACTAGTAAATTTCCATATATTTAAGAAAAAAAAATTCCATAGAATTTATTGTTCTTTAAAAATAATATTATGGAATTGATTTTATGAAATTCAATTCTTTTAATTTTCCCAGTTTAATATAAATGTAAACAAGTAAAACATGATGAAAAGCTGTTTTTTCGGTAAAATTTTATTCAAGCAATAAATGATCTTATATTAATTCTATGACCAGTAATAATAATTACATGAATTTATATTCATATAAATAGAGAAATAATATATATATTTAATATAAATATTTTTTTATTAGGTGTTATTTTAAATAATTAATATTAATAATCTTAATCCCTAAAAAATCGTTTGTAGAAAACTATATTTTTCAACCTAAAAATAAACTTATATCAAAATCATTAAAAAAAATTATTCAAACAAAATAAATTAAATTATTTTAATGAAAATTGTTCGTATTTTATTTTAATACCTGATCCAAAATATAATGGTACTTTTATATTACACTATTTAATAAAAATAAAGGATAGTATAAAAATAATCGGTAATTTTTAATTTTGACTGAAAAATGAATCATATCAAAAAAATATTAAATTTTATCCCAAAGTTAATTTTTATATGATGATTTAAAAACTAATTTTAATTTTAGAAAATGTTATTTCTAAAAGTATCATAAATTTATTTTAATATTTTCTCTCATAAAACAATAAATATAATTTTGGAAGAAAATGTAAAATTTTAAGAATAAAATACCTTCAATAAAAGTTGAGTCATTATTTAATGATAATATATCAATATATTTATTTTTATTAGCATATATATATATATATATATATTAATCTAGTTAATAATATTCATACCATCCAATATATTGGCTTTTTTATGAAAGTGGTATTTAAAATATAATATTTCATCGTTCATTTAGTATTGGTGTTGTGTGTCATACACCCTTTCAAAAATATATTTTTTAAATATTAATGTTTTACAAGAATCTTGTTTCTTTTGTTTTATGTTGTTCTGGGTTTTTGGTGAGGTTCAATTATTAATGGGAGGTCATCAGAAATTATTTGGTCTGTTTTTGGTTAACTACGATGTGTAATACACCAATTCAGATTACTCACTCAATGGTGTTTTCTTTGAGATTTTTTGATATTCACAATGAGTAAGTCTTCTGTAGATAAAGTCCTTGGTTACCCCTCAATTCTATATTTTGAGCTACGTTTCAAACCATGTCACCCCCTATTGAGTCTGGTTTTGGTTTTTTTATCTATGATATTTTCTAATAAATATGTTTTGATGGGTTCATTTCATGGGTCTGTGTTATCTTGTGACAGATACCTACCATGAATCCTGATGAGTTCCTTTTGAGTGGCCCCTTATAGTTGGGGGATTATTTTTTCCCTCAGTTATTTTGTGGAGGTTATGTTTATATATGGTGCTAGTTCACATTATAAGAGTGTTTTCCATTCATCTCACCATTTTAAAGGAATTGTAAATAGTCAGGAGGCCAATAATACATCTCCTTTATCCTATGACTTTATGATATTTGGCCATGAATGGGTTACTCATGGACAGGTTTAGTGATTTTGGTAACACCCTAGGATTTCATAGTACAATACTCTTTCAAAGTAATTCAATAACTTGCGCTACACGCAACAACAAGTTCGAGCGCACCACAACTTACCAACCTAGTTATTCAAAAGTGGTTATTAATAGTATTATCGGAATTTTAAATTTTATATATTGCATATAAATTTTAACATCAATATTATGTGTTTTTTAGACATAATATAAGACCAAATTCATTTCCTTTTTCAGATAAAGGATGTATTTTTCAAAAAATGCAATTTTACAGCCTTTTAAATGAGAACCCTTTTTAAATCCAATATTTCACACTTTTATATATTCAATTTGACATAATAAACTTCTTTTATAGAATTGGGACATAAAAATTTAGTTTTGATAAATTTTTTGTGTTTTTTTGATAACATTCATATTTGGCTGAATAGTAAAAAGTACCATATTTTAATTGAAAGAAACTTTTTTAATAAAAATTATTTATAGGGTTAAATTATAAATTTGAATTATTTGGAAGTATAAATAGATTATATTTTTATTATTTAATACAATGTTGGTCATTATAAGTAATTTCACATTAAATTCGACATAAACACATGTCAATCTTTTGATACTTTTTACTTTTCAAAAACCCGCTTTTTGGTTTTGACAATGTGAATTAATTTTAAAATAATAAATGAAACTTTTTTTTTGAATTTTGTAAAATATACTTCATTTCTTTAATTAAGAATATCAAAATTAGCTCAGGATGAATTTTTGGTATTTTTCTAAAAACATTCAATTTTTGAGGAATAGTGAAAAACACTTCGTTATTATTTTAAACCGACATTATATTTAAATAAATATTTATTTTATTTAAATTAATTTTATGCCAATATATATATAATACCTATATAAGTTCAATGTAATTAATTGGAATATTTTTATAATAAAATTAGATATATAAAATTTTATTGAACTTTTTAACATTTTTTACCTACCTTATAAGAGAATTTGCAAATTTGCATAAAACTTAATTATACCACTTCTGTGAGTTGAATTTACAAAATCCGAGAGACATGGTCAATATGAGTAAGTAAAATATGGTTCAATAAGAAGAAACTAATTTTTGTTAAATAGTAACTTTTGACTTTTATTTACCACGATTAAAAGAAAATAGTGTAATTAAAGGTAAAATGATATTATTATTACCCTAACACATGTCATAATTCTATTAGATATGTTTTTATCGACCAAAAACAACCCTAGGAATAAAATATTACCCTTTAGGTCCACTTTTATTAGATTAGGACATTTATTATTATTTTATTTAAAGAAGAGTTAAATGTTTTAAATTCAAAGTTTGATAACTAAACCATTTATAATATAGGGTAATAAATAAGATAAATTAGACTATAAATATTCATTAGAAATTGAAATATATTTACTACATATTAGTATTTTGTTTATAATTTTTTTACATTAAATAATTAAATTTATTTATGACATAATGATGATCTAGTAATTACCTTATTAATGAAAGAATTAAAAAATGTATTATAAATATTAAAATAAATAAAATTTCAATGTTTTTATGACATACATGAATTTTTTAGGGGAATATAAAATATTAGGGTTGATTAAATGTATCTTGTTCTACGTAGTCAAGTTTTTATAACTTTCAAAAAAACTAAATACTAAATAGTGTTAAAATTGACTTAAATGAGTTTTTAAAACAAATATTATATTATTAAATTATAAAATATTATTAAAAATATAAGGTTCTGAAATGTTCTGAAATATTATTATATATGTCATAAATTCACCACTTGGGGTTATTTTTTATGTTTAGAGTATGTTTATTAACCATATAGTGTAAGAATAACAGAAGACACGGTAAAAGTTAAACTATTTAACTAATAGGTAAATCTAAACGATACAGTCCAAATGGTAACAAAAACTATCCAAAACCAATTGGTTGAAAGGATTTCAAAAACTAACCACCTAAGGCTGGAAATAAATTTTTTTTGTGCCATTATATGCTGAATATTATTGTATAGTAAATTAATATTTTAATATTTTCATAAAGTGACCCTCAACCCTTTTATAAAAGGTAACTTACCCTTCTCTCAAAATAACACCTCCAAAGCCATTTGAATCATCCAAAAACTTCCCAAATATCCTCCCAACTTCCATAAAATCATCCTGGGGTCATTAATTTGATCATAAATCCAACCCATGGATCTCTTTTGATCAACTCAAAAGGAAACACCTGAAGAAGAGGTAATAATTTAACCAACCTCTTTGAAATTATTTTCTTCTTGCACTTCTTCTTTATTTGTTGTTCCCATACCAAAATAAATACTCCACTAACTTATAAATAATATGATTTTATAACAAATATGGTACAACCATATTCATTATTCTATCCATCCTATGAATTTTAATGTCACCATGTCTGTGTACGTATGGCTTACCGTCTCCACGCCGTGGTGTAATTTTTTATTTAACACTATGTTATTTGGATGGATATAATGATGTGTAATATGTATATAAATAATTAAAATAACATGATAATGTTTATGTAAAATTTATATTCCATCCAATTCTACACCTTTTAATCATTAATGAAATGACATCGATGATCATGTGTACGCACGACTTACCTTCTCTACGACACGATCAGATTTATTTCCATATTAACAATTCAACGATGATTATAAAAATATATATTATTAATACGTATATAATAAAGGAAATAATAATTCTAGTTAATATATATATATATATTTATGTATGTACTTATATATATCTTATTTACTTACTTCTATTCAATACGATATGAAAACGGAAACATCGTTTATGCATACGTACGTCATACTGTCTCCATAAACGGTATTTTACATTTCATATATCTATCTACTATACATATTTATATTCTAAATATATATGATATAAAAATCATGTGTTATATTTTCTATTGGTATTGAAATAATTATCCAAATGATACGATCTAGAATAACAAGTTAAAACCTGTACGATAAAGAAAGCGATTATTTCCCGAATTGTTAATTTGACATGGAAATCATTATTAAATGGTTAGTATAAAGTATTAAATGAATCATGTATGATATAATAAATATGAATATGGTTTTATTATAATTTAATTAAAAATATGGTCAGTATACAGGAGGTTAAACGTACCCTCGACCAAAGGAAAGTGCAAGGAAAGGGTTAATTTCTCAATCTCATTATTATCCGAGATTGATTATGAGTAAGTATTTATTGGGACATATATATCATCAATGTAAATATTTCATGAAAATGTTTTCAAAAATAAATATTTATGGTTTTATGGAAGGGTTTATTTAACTATATCATCATTTTAAATGTTTTAAATATTAATATTTCTAAATCTGTTGAATTAATGTCCATTTTTTCAAAATGATTTTATGGAATTATTTATATGGACATAATTGTGTTAAAAAGTTAATTCCGTTAAAAGTTTCAAAGTGGTATGGGAAAAATTGATTCAGAAATGTATTTAAAAGCCTTATTTAATAAATTATGTGTCTTTTAAATGATTTCATGAAAAAGAGATATTTCTCTCAAATATTTTTTACTGATAATTTTCATCTATGTCCACATCCTTTAAGGGATATTATTCTTGATCAAGCATTATTTATTTTGTAGATATTCCATATTTTATTGATGTTTTTGTGATATGTTTGACTGTGTATGTGTTATTTGTATACCATTCAAGGTTTATGTATAAAGTATTGACATTTTGTATGCTATTTTTAATATGATTTTTTATGTTATGTTTCATCCCTTTTATATGAGGAATGTATATGACCTAGTAAGTGATGGGAGGAGCCTGATATAGCTCCTCGGTGCATTTGTAGGACTCATGGGACAATTATAAGTAAAATCGGCTAAGGCCATTCCTACTTTTTATATGTGGTTTGTCCGAGGCCTTAATCATTTTTAGAAGTCTTGGCGAAGGCCTTGAAAAAATGTTTCAGAATGTCCTGCATTATACATTCCCTAATTATGAAAATATTATTGATGGTTCATGTGGTTATTAGACTATTATAATACCAATGAATAAGTTTTACTATATCATTATTTACTCATCTCATATTCCTGTCATAAAGTGTTCATGTTTATTATTTGTAAAGGAATGTGTTTTAAATTATTCAGCATGCCTAATCTTTATGTTATATTCCGATGTATTGCTTACCCTTAATGAGTGTTTTATCTGACCCCTTTATTATGTTTTATTTTCCAAGGATTCCAAGAAGTGTATTATGATTGATAAGAAAGGTTAAGATATGGGATTAATGGAAGTTTTCAAAGATCATTTATGTAATGTTTTATTTTATAATGTGTAATATATCGTTCATGTATGTAATCTTTTTTCCAAGACTTATAAAATGATTGGTTTTTCAGGACTTGATTCCTTATAATCATTCCAATGTATTAAAATAATGCACAGACTCTGGGCTTCAGGGGTCAGGGCATTACAATTTTGGTAGATTATTTTTTTGATTAAATGATCATAAATGAATGGGGTTTCGGTGAATTATGTTTACTAGTTTTCTTCTTATAGTACCCTCTTGATTATTTCCCAAACTCACCAACCTCGTTAATTGAGTTTTATAGGTTTGTGATCTCTCATTGGCATCTACTTTTAGCAAAAGATTTTTTTATAGAAGAAGTGGCACGATGGGGAGAATTTTAACACTCGTACATCTCTGTTATCATGAATACTAAATATTATTTTTTGTAATTTGGTATATTTGGAGTGTTGGTTTTGAAATTTGAAATTTTAATGGGGTTTCCACTATATCACAGTTGGTGCAAAGTTAGGGAAAATCGGGTGTTTTTATCGTGTGTAGTGCTATAGTTTTTGACAAGGGTTGTGAATAGTTGGACTATAGTTTATCAAAACCTACAGGGTCTCTAAGAAACTATGTCACTTATTTTTTTGTGTCACGTAACCCATATAGTTGGAACATGGTTAGATAAATCAATGAAATAATTCCTTACAATCCATGTAGGTTTCTTCCAATGAATCCTACACTAATGGTGAATGGTTTTTAAAATTATTTGGCCAGACCATATAGCCTACCCTGTTTCACATAAAATGTGAAATAAACCTTATTCCCTACTTTATTTATGTGTTTTTAATCCTCTACTCCCCTTTCAATCACATATCTTACCACCTTTTATATCATGGTAGAGGTCCATTATTACCCCATTTGAGATTGGCTTCCACTATTTATGTTATCAAGAGGTTCTATAAAGAAATCTACCTATTTTCACCCCTTCACTTATCTTATCTTCTCTCTTAAATTTATTGTTAGTTTTTATTTCCACAAAATAAAAATATACATATATAAATGCGAGATTTAGTCTTTTTGTTGGTTTTTAAATAATGACTTGGCCATTTATGTCTCATAGATGGTGATTCCGTTTTTATTAGCCCTTTTCAATGAAGGTTATTGATTTATTTTTTCAAGGAATGATTTGTTTCAAAAATTAATTTACCATGAAATTATTTCTTTTATGATATATATAATAGATTTAAAAATATATTTATTATGAATTTTTAGCATGAAATACTATTTTTTCTATTTGAAATTGAAGTGATCTCTGAAACTTGTTATTTTCCCAAGACAAATAGTTTTTAGAATTTCCATATGGATATTTTAAATTGTATTTTCTTTTGTAAAATGATATATTTTATCTCTATTTTTATTTTTAAAGAAGGTGATCCATGATTTTTGAGGAATTATTCTGGATAAATGGGTGCATTTTCTATAAAATTGAATTCTAATTAATGTTTTAAATAAAATAGCCTTTTCATTGTTAATGATTTCTAAATGTTGATTTAAATTATTTATTTGAATGAGATAAAAATGACATGGAATTCATTGTAAAATTTCTTATAATATCTCCTTTGGAACCTTATATAATAAGTGGTTTGATTCTTGTGAGATCAATATTGCTTCCCTTGTGTTTGTTCACCCAATTTGTGTGGTGTTCTTTATTATGTGAAGTTTGTTTGACGTGAAAAGAGATTGTTTCATATGAGGGAATTTAAGGTGAGGTGAGATGAATTATTTTTGTTTTATTGATGTATATATTGGATTTGGATTGATTATTTTATCATATTCCCCTTGGATTAATCATGGGAACCTTGGTATTTATGTCAGTGATATTGATTCATGGTATATAATTTCATGAGACACATAAGGTAATATCCCCACTAATCATGTGATACATTAGGGATAAATGGGAGGCTCCCTTGATGATTATATTGTGGGATAGTGAGGTGATTTATGATGTTTTTGATTCAATAAAGTTTTCTAGTTGGTATGATGGTTAAAGTGTTGTGAGGATCATCCCACGATAAGTCCTATGGAGTTTCAACTGATACCTATTATATTGGTTAATGATTTTCATAGGGGTGGACAATTTTTGCTTATATCCCCTTGTGTTTTTTCTTACGGTACCACCATCTTACATTTTCATTATTTACTCTTTTTATATTACAGTGTCATTGAGGTACTCATTGTGTTATATTTTATTCATTCAGTGTTTTATTGGTTTTTTAAATGGGTTTTATGTGTGGTTTCATAAATATATCTTCAAATGAAAATTTAAATGGTAGGATTTATTAGTGGTGTTCAAAAAAATGAGTTTAAATGATAAAATTAGTTTAGTATTGTTTTTTAGATAATTAAAGGTTACTATTTTCCTTTGGATTTCAAAATAATTTAAATTATATAAAATTTTACATTTATTATAATTAAATAAAATAGTTTAATTTTATTTAGGAATTAATAAATTTTAAAAAATAATTTTCTTTTTCTTTTTAAACAATATTTTGTAAAATATCTTATGAATATAAGTATATAAAATCTTTGGTGAGATATATCTGGGCTAGTTATCTCATACCCAATCTACAAACATGTGTGTGTGTGTTTCTAAAACTATTATACTGTATATGGGTTCTATGTTTCTATGTCATATTATTTGTCTCTCTCTTGGTCCACTAATGGGTGAGTTGGTTTATGTTGGGTGACTATGGGTCATGTTTCTGTGTTCTTTAGGTATGGTTTGAGTATTTTTTAATGGGATTTTGATTTATGAGTTATGTGTCATCCTTTTATTTTTTTATTCACTTTTATTTTTTTATTTTATATTTATTGAGTTTTATTATTTTATATTGATAAAAATGTGTTGGAACATTTTTTATGAGTAATTAATTTATTTTTATTAATTATATCTAATTAATATTTTATGAATATAATTACATTTTATAGATGCAACATTCTAGACATTCGATAAGAATATCCGAACTTGTTTACTCTGATTTGAGGGAGAAAAAAACCCCATTGGTTGGATATTTGATTCCATGAGGCTTGTCGTTATCCCATGGTGACCGAGAACACATTTGAAGACTTGTTGAATGCCAATATGGGTGATATAGTTTGATGATATGGCCATGATAATGGAAACACAAGTTGGACTTACCTTGAAACTCTATAATCATTACTAAATTTATTGTGTTGATAAGCTTCATAATATTTTATCAATTTTTTATATTACTATACCTACACCTACCACTAAATAAATAATCTAACAATTCTTTGATATGTTTTTTTAACAAACTAACTCTGTTATCATAACTCAACATCTGAATTGATACATTATAAATAAAATAGAACCCATAGATAAGTGGAAGTAACTGATAGGGTGTGAATTGATTAGTTAAATTAATTTTGATTTTATTTCTTGAAAATAAAAATCCACCCATTAAACTGAGATAAGATCATTACCAAACTCACAAATATGAAGGGAATAACAAATTTACCAATATTATTTTTTAAAATTAATGTCCAATCTTTGACATTATCTATATTTATTTGAGAAAATATAAACCACTAGTATCAACATGTGAGTGTAAAAGAGTAGGAAATATACATTTGTTGGTTGGATTGGAACACTTAGCTCTGGGTAAATTGATTTTCCTATTAAAAAATTCTTTTAAAAATTAAAATATAAATCCCAAAATTTAAAGAAAAATCCAAGTTAACTAAGAATTAGAGTTTAATAATTTGATATTTCAAAAATGTTATCAATATTTTGATAAGAAAACTATTAAAAACATTTTTGAAAAATACTTTAGAACTTTTAAAAGTAATTAAGTAGTATAAAATATAGTATAAAAAAGTTATTAAAGCTAACTATTAGAGAAATTTTTTTATTTCTAGATATAAAACATATACTTGTTTATTAATATTGTTAGTGAGAAAAAAAATAATTCAAACTTCAGAAATTAAACATGTGGATAAGTATTATGTTATGACCTAATCCCCTCCACTTTAAAATCACCCACTTCCAAGTAGTTTATTACTATGTAACTTGATCTAAAATACAGATCATGTTTTTACAAAAAATATACCTCTACACTATCGAAATAAATTATCTTCCATAATTAAACATGGGATAAAAATATTTGTGTTCACACACGGCCTATTCTGTTGTTATATGTGGGTGTAAAAAATGATAATATTATAAATATAATGTCAAGAACACTCTAGTTCAGTGAAAGAGATTATGTTTACAGATAAATAGAGTAATAGAAAACGCATATCAAAATTTAAGCATAAACATAAATATTAATATAAAAGAGACGAAAAAATTATTTGATACTAAAATTTTAATAGCTTCAGTTGTCCAAGATTACTCAAATTTGTCTTTGAAAGATGATCGAACAAGTTTCACAATAGGTTCATGAAAACCGAGTTTGAAGAAATGTTTTAAACAACTCATTAATGTATTATAGGTTCGCACATATATTCTTATGTTGTTTAGTTTTTCCATCTACACCTTTTCGATAAGAACCTCTTTTGTCTTGACATGAACTCTATCCAAATGAAGTAGTTTTATAACAATCAATGTAACCTTAATTGCACCGATGATTCAATTAATACTTCTTAAACTAGAATTTATAAAATTGAAAAAAACTCTACTAATAAGTTATACATGGTAGGACGTAATCACATAAAACAAGATTACATGTGCTCATGATCAGTTGGAATGGTTAGTTGGAATTGCAACTAACCACGATCACATCATTTCATCACATATTTAGTCCATTTGTCCATATGGTAGGTTCATGAATTCACATGATAACTTCATTACATTTCATGGTAACTTATTTTTTACTAACTGTAGGTATATATCTTAATTTGGTAAGTAGGTTTTCTTATTTTTACTAAAAATATAGATACACGTAGTTAGTATGAGAAATAAATAAATTTTTTTTACTTATCGATTTATAGGTTGATTTTTTCATGAAATCAATTGATACTCAATGCACAATAGGTAAATCTTTAATACACAGTAGAATCATAACATAGAAATACTTTTTCATCTAAATCACTACCCTATATCCATACTCCAATGCTTAAATATAAACATGCCTAATTTCAATGGAGTCTTCTGTAACTTTAGTCAACACCAGGACCTTTCCACATGAAATTTAAAATTGTGGGTCAATGATATATTCTTAAGATCAAAAGTAAGTGTTTTGAATTTACCCTTGAAATATGAAATTTTAACTATTTGGATCATATAATAATCAATATTTTTTTTATTATTTCTCTATCATGAAAATATTTCTTGAAATCAACATAGACTAAGGTAATGGTTTTAACAGAATGTGTTTGGAAAAAATCAGACATAATTTATTTTGTATGTTTTAAATCCTCAAAAATAACCATCTGCTCATACATTATAAGTTTTATAATATTCTCTACATAAATAAAATTCAGGAAAAGAGTCATAGGAGGATAGACAATACAATGATAAGGAGAAATCTAAAGAAAACCATTCATAAATATCTAATGTTACTGAAGAACCAAATTAGATAGATCAATGTGTGGTGCTCATACATGTACTTTTAAATTCCAAAACATAATTCCTCCATAAATGAATAACAAGATGAAATGTTGGATAAAGATAAAAAACCAATAACATAACGGAACTACAAAAATATTTTTCTTGTGTTTTCTACAAATATTTTTTAAAACTAAGAAAATATTCCTTGAATACACCCATCAAATCAAATTTCAATTCATTCAAAGAATCCTTTATATCATATGTTGTATAAAGAATAGAAATATATGGATCATAATCATAATTCTTACTATCCATCTCAGATGAATTTTTCATTGATATGGATCCTTAATGGTTTTATTTAACATCAACACCAACATCAACATCCTCATGTAGAATAGGTTTAACAACATATAGATCTCCTCCCAGAGAATCATCCTCACCAACCATGGAGAGTAGGAATAATGATATCTTAGATATTTTAGAAAACTAAGGTTATCATAGGGTATACCTCAAGCCTTTGTTGCGAATATATGGTATTAATGAGATATCACTCTAGCACTCTCTAAGTATAAGGGATGTAAGTTCCACTATATCAAGGTGGGATTGTCCCATTATTATCATCAATAGACTCTAAAAAGTACAACCCTAAAATAAGATATTAAAAGTAATTCTGCAACATAGTTGTTGCATCAGGTATGTCCTATTTGATAGTGCTTCCAAAAATAGTTTATCCATCTAAAATATTATTAGATTATTAATAGTCTATATATTTATTCCACTTACGTCTATAGTCACTGATAGATACTTCTCTATCAATCATTTTCACATACATAACCACATACTCATGTGATGGTAAAGGTAAAGGAGAGTTATGTTGTCTATAAGAAATAAAAGGAGTTACTGGTGTATTATCCAAACGAGCCACCCTGGATTCCATATTTAGATCAATCATCCCATATTTATCACATTTGGTTTAATATTACTCCTCAGTTCCTTAAAATCTTTTAGTTTCTACAACATCATCATTTGAATTTAGAAAAAACTCATCAGGTTCAAGGCTTGGATCAATAAGATCCCTTAGTCTTATGGGCTATTTTACTAAATCAAATTTATGTTACATATTTTCTAGTCCATACACCCACTCCATTTTCAATGGGTTCCAGATGACTTTCACTTTCTTACAAATATTTTGGGAAAGGAAAATACCATCTGATGAAGTTATTCTTTTCTCCCCTAAGAAAATAAGCCTTTATACTACAATAAGGTTGAAATAAGCTTAAGGTAAGGTAAATATTTATTATTATGTTACATAGACTTATGTTCAAGAAATATCATCATAAAATGATCTTAAAACCATTTTTAATTAAAAATTAAAAAACTCATCTTCAAGCCTCAAGATTCTAAAATCTCATTTTCATAGACACGTAAGGTGTTGGATAAATTTGAACAAAACCCAAAATTCTCCACTCAACTCAACAATAGTTGGTCTTATTATGCTAGATTCCCAATTTAATCTTCCAAAACACTTTTAAACTCAAAGAGAGTATGGTTAATATGATATGAACTCCGGTTATCCTACACTTATCCTTTTTTTCACACCCAACAACTTTTCCTCACGTTTCAATGAGAAATCTATGACAACATCATTGATTATCATCATAACATTATATCTATTCTCTCTAATAAAAAATTCTATGTCCACATAAATCTTTTCAATGAAGTTATGGTATAATATCATAAAATTATATTTAAACCAATCATATGATACCTAATTATACATTTCATTCCAAACAAACAAACTTATTGATTGAATCCATTTTCATTGAATTATTTTCTCGTAGAAACCAGACAATCAATGGGATACTGATTCCAATAATTATCTATAGTTCTCTATATACATATTATTTTTATGGATTTCTTAGTAAGAAGAGACTCATCATGTGGTGGAACAATTCTAGGTTGCTTCAGCCTCAATATTTCTTATTCAATATGAACTCTAACGACTGAATTTCACAAGATTACCTAAACAATATAATGTTTGGGTAGGAAGTGGGTCTCATGAGGGAGATATTAGGTATATTTGGAGATGTTGAATTTAAGAGACTGGTTTTTAGGGATACATGTGTGAACTCAAATTATTATTAAAATACTAATTCAATCATTTAAAGATAATAAAAATAATATTAAGTAAAATCAAGCCAAAACGTTTCCATAAAAAATGATAACTATAATATACATTATTTTTATACTAATCATGGATCCATGATAATTAAGATATGATTGGTAAAATGACTATAAAATTATAGTAGTTATACTAACCACATGAATAATGTATTCGTGGTAGGTATGTAATGACCATGTGGGTAAATAATCATAGCTAGTGTAGTGACAAAGTGTGTTACGTTCTAAGGTAGGTGTAATAATCACAAGAAGAAATGGTCACGAGAGGTATAATAACCATATAAAAAAAACATATGATCATTTTACTATCCACAAGAATCATAATTCATAGTTACTTTATGAAAATCTCAGTAAAAAAAAGTTATGATATTATAATAGGAGTTTAAACAACTATAAAGGAAAAAAGTAAAATGAAATAATTAAACAAAATTTATCATACATAATTAATATCGAATATAGTTAATTATCTAAACATTAAAATATTTTACAAATAAATCAGAAATCAATTATCTAGTAATAATGTATTTAATAGTTATATCACCTTATTGAAAATAATATATCAAAAAGTGATTTCTTATATCAATGTATTTTTTTCTAAAATTTGATACTGTATTCAGAGAAATATTTATCAAACTTTTATTATCATCATATATATGTTTATTTAAAAATTAATATCCCTAGTCTAGTAATGTATGTTTCATCCATAAAATCTATACACAATAACTTCATAAAACTAGGTACTCAGGTTCAGTAGTGGATAATGCAACAAAGTTCTATTTCTTACTACCCCATGAAATTAGATACATTCCCAAAAAGTGGCTTATTCTAGATGTGATTTTTCTATATAACATAAAACCACATAAATATACATCTCAATCTTCCAAATCAAATGTATATCCTTTGAAATGAATCAGTCCTATGTTGTTGCACTTTTACGGTATTTAAAATATTCAAAGTAAGAAAATTTGATTCATTTTAACCTGATTGAAATGGATCACATATATATACACTAATTATATATATATGGTCCTCTAGTAGTTATGTATATTAAACTTACAATCATACCTCAATAAGTGATTTGATCAGCTAGTTTCCTAGTTTCATCATGATCCATGTTACAACTTGTACTCATGGGAGTATCAATACCTTTATTACCATCCATTGAAAAACATAATTAAATATAATTAGTCTACATTATTTTATTTAGAATAATATCTTCATTATTTTGAAATATTTTAAATCCATGAATGAATTTATGTTCACCCATTTAAATAAATTTAAATTAATTTTTCATCATTTTCAAAAATTTACCAAACAATGAATTTCATCAAGATCCAAAGATAATACCCCCAACACATTTTTTTACTATGCAAACATTTTTTTAAATTATTTTAATAAATAAACTAGGGTAATGTATTTCTTTTGAAAAATATTTGGAAATAGAAAAATGAGATAATACTATCATAATAAGATCATGGAGTTTTTTTAAAAGCATATATGTTTTTATTAATTTAAATACACAATTTTAAAAGTGAGGGTTTTGAAATAAAATGGGTTGTTCCACACAAAAATATCAACTATATTACCTTTTAAAAATGTATGCTACACATTTATTTGATATAATTTTTAATCAAAATGTGCTTCATAGGAAAGACCAATTATAATGTCTTCTAGTATAGAGAATGGTGAAAATATTTCCTTATAGTTAGTACCATCTTCTTGACATTGTCCTCATGAAAAAAATCTAGATTTATTTATAGTTATTGTCTTTTCCTCCCCACCCTTATTCATAAACATCTGTTTAGTTCCAATGGTAAGGTAGTTCGTGGGTCATTCAACTAGTTCCCCATCTTTATTTCATTCAAGGTAATTTATCTCTTCTTGCATATCCATTTCATAGAAATCATAATTTATTACTTCTTCGATGTTATTAGGTTCAATATGGGACAATAAAAATTGATGTTCGACCTAATTTCTTATAGAATATACTATTTGTGTTTATATATTTTGTTCTCTTAATACTACATCTAATAGGTGGTCTTTATTAGTCCAAAAATACCTAGGAATAACGGTATTTGATACTTTATTTTCATATAAGTTATTTTAGGTTTAAGAAATTCATTTGTATTGGGATATTTTTCTACAGTAGGTTTGTAAAAATTATTATGAGGTTTGGCACTAATATATAAATTTTAAAGGTCATCCTCAAGGTTTTCTAAAGAATTATTAGGTTCATATAGATCTATCTCATCAAATTTGGAGGTAATAATTCATACATAATCTTGTTCCTTTTGTTGAATACCTTGTAAGAATTAATATATGTTGAATATATAAGAAAAATTCTATCAAAATATTTGGATTAAAAAATTTCAAAATATACCTTTTTATTTAGTATAATGACTTTACCACCAAAATATCTAAAGTCATTAACTTTTGGGTTTTTACCATTCTACATCTCATATGGTTTCTTATTTAAGAGTGGAATATTTAAAAATAAATTAATAATATTATAAGTTGCGTTCAAAACTTCTTCCAAAAAATAAACAGGTAAATGATACTCATTAAACATTGTTTGGGAAATTTCATATAGGTTTTTACGTCCTATTATTATAAAAAAACTCTATTGTGGGGCCCTAGTAGCATAACATTTATAAATATATCCGTTCTGTGAGCATAGATTATCATAATCTAGATTTTCAATATCACACCCATGATCACTTCTTAAGGTCTTAATTCTAAGTCCATTATGATTTCTTATAGATTATTTATACTTCTAATAATATAAAAATGTTTCACTTTTTTGAATTAGAAAGAATAAAAATGTTTATGTAGAAAACTCATATACTATAACATAATCATTGTACTTCCCATTTATAATAAAAACTCCAGAGTGTCTAAAAAAATCATTTTGAACCAATTCTAGGTGTTGGGAAGGTGATACTTCATTAATTTGATTGAAAGTGACTTTATACTATTTAACCTTTTTACATGGGTTACAAACCTTATATTTTTGGACTTCTAGTTTATAAATATCCCTAAAAAACTATTTCCTTGATAGATTCCTAATTGAGAGTAGGTTTTAATGGACAAGTATCCTACTAAAAATCCAATAATGTTTTTGAAAAGAATACAAAAAAGAAATATTTTGATAAAATAATGAATTTAAATCATGTTCATAAACATTGTCATTTCACATATCATTAAATAATAAAACATGTTAATACTAATATGTATTATAATAATTATTCACAAAAACATCACAAAAACATTATAACATAACTATGAGATGATAACTAGCTTAAAATTCAATACATCTAAAAATAATACTTTAGAAATTAAAAAATTACTAGAGTTATTGATTTGACCAAATCTAATTATTTTCCATTTGGAATTGTCACTAAAAGTGACAAGTCCACCATAAAATTTGACAATGTTCTTGAAGATCAAGTAGTCCCAAATCATGTTTATAGAACATCCACTATCCAGATACCATATGTTCAAACTAGTACTCTACAAATAGGTTTCATATAAATTTTTTTTAAACCTGAAATTATTTTGGTACCAATAATTTCTTGGGTATTCAATTCATTAGTGATAAGTGATTTAGGAATCCAAAACTGTTTAATTAGTTTTTCATAAATAGTATTTAAAATTTTATTACTAAAAAACATGTTAGGTATAGAAGTAGAATAATTATTTATCAGGCTTGAAGAACTAGAACTAGGAACAAATATTTTATTATAAATCTTCCTCTATCAAGGTTAGTAAAACATTTCTCTAGGGTATTTAAGAGTGCTTTTCATACCAATAATTTGGGCAATATTTTTTCTTCCATTATTGAATCATTCTAGATAGTTAATTAATTTTTTCTATAACATTTTATGTTCATTATTTTCCTTCAATAATTTTGAATTATTATCCTTTTTATAGTACAATCTGATTTAGTGTGAGAAGATATACATACAACTTCTTTAAAAAAAATTCATCTCTGAGATCATTAAATTTTTCATACAACATATTACAGTACTCAAAAAAATTATCAATATACAAATATTTATTTTCATTCACATATTTATCATAAATATGTTCAACAGACAGAAGAAAAATACCATATACCTCAGATGTGTTTTTCATAAAACACGTAATAGCCCTATCATTTATATATTATCTTTTCGAATCAAAATCACTTTTTCCTCAACAAAACTCAATTTTTTTCATATCATTTTTATAACTTTTAAAATTTTCCTAAAACATTATATTGTATTTAAAATATAGGTATTATTATTTAATTTTTCCTTTTCTTTTACACTCATAGCAGAATACTTCATTATTGGAATCATCCATTTTTTTCTTTTCTCTAATTTAATTTATTATCTTACATACCTCTATAATTTTATTTATTATATAATATATTCTTCCTATATAATTTTTTTAATCATCTTACTCGGTGATTCATTTTATCAAAACATAAATAATTGATTCCTCATCACCTGAATATCAACTTTGATATTTTCCTTCGGCTTTGTGTCAGAAGTATTAAAGGATGCTAGTTTCCTCTTTAGATAATCATGCTATATGTTTACATTCAATTAATATTCATAAATCATGAGATGTCCAATAATTTCCATTACATATAGTGTATTGATGTAACCTGATTCTAGGATGGAAACTGATGTTTTTCTTTACCTTTCATATAGACATCTTAGAAATCACATCAGTTGATCTTTATCAATAATTATATTTCCAGGAACATTAATAGGTTTCATGGTTTCATTAATCCTAAGATAAATATTATAAATGGATTCAACATGCATAATTTTTAATGTATCATATTTAATATTAGAAGTATTTAAATTCATTTCATTGAAATTTGAGTTTATATCATGATATAGAGCAAGAGGATACCAAATTGCAATGGTAGTTAAACATAAAAATACTCAATTC
The DNA here is from genome assembly GCA_963277665.1 of Viscum album. Lineage (NCBI taxonomy): Eukaryota > Viridiplantae > Streptophyta > Magnoliopsida > Santalales > Viscaceae > Viscum > Viscum album. The sequence goes on from OY728159.1 coordinate 1,496,263,502, forward strand.
ATCTCTACATAAAGAAAAATATAATTCATTCATATAATTATAGTTAAAACAATAAGTAGCCTTAGTTTCATCACTCCGTTTGACACTTATAGGTTTGAGATTCTTATATTTTTCCTCAATAACAGTACAAATATCAATTCCCAAGCATTCAAAATGAATTTTAATCTTGATCCACTCTTGAGTATATTTTGTTCCATTAATAAGTGAGATTAATTGATGTCCCTTATTGTCTGTGATTATCCACAATGTCTTGAATTTATATCCACTAGGAGTTTGAGATCATGAAATACAAGTCGATCATAGTAAAATTTATTTTGAAATTCCTCTGATACCAAAAGTTTGTCTAAGTGTAACAATAAATAAGTGGTGAATTGAGTTCCCAATTAAAAATTAATATTAAAAATAATTCAAATCATAAATCCAAAAATTTAAAAATTAAAACTTAACTAAAATATTATATTTATATAATTTTATTATTCCAAAACATTCTCCATAGTTTGATCAAAAGATAGTTAAAAATAGCTCTGAAAAACAATTTCCAACTTTTTAAACTACTATTAAACACAATATATAGCAATCTTATTAAAGTTAGATATGAATTTAGGGTTTTTTAGATTCAAAATTGACACTACTTTATTATTTATTATTGTGATGAAAATAAGAAATCACATTGTGGAAATTAATCAATGCTTTCAATCATAAGACAATACCTATTACCTTTAACTTGGAAATCAATTTATAGAAAAAAGTTTATTACTATATAAACTAATCCAAAATATGTATCAAGATTGTACAGAAAATTTCACTAAGATAGTCTTGGGTAAAATCCTCTACTAATATTTTAAGTGGGGGATAAATATTATAAATCGCATAAAAACGCTTCCAAAAATATATATTGGAGTAAAAATGAAATGATTTTAAAGAGAGTGTTAAGAATTTTACAATTCAGTGATATAGAATGTTCTTAAAGATAACAAGATCAAAAAATACATATTGAAAAATTTAACCATAATATAAAAGATAAAAATCTGAAAGATGAGATTATGTGGTGATACTCAATGTGAATATCTTTAGTTGTCCAAGAGTCCTAAAATTTTCATTTGAATGGAGCTTGAAAAAGTTTCATAATAGGTTTAGAAAAAGCCAAATGTTTTGAAATGTTTTGAATGAGTACTCTAAGTATCACAGGTTCACATATATATTACACTATTTTTTATTATGTGTAAAACCTGTACACCTTTTAAAGAAGTTCCTCATTGAATTAATAATAAATATTTCCAAAATTAGTAGTTGGAGAACAATCGATGCATTCATAATTTCACTAATTATTCAATAAATTATTTTAAATATCACCATAGAATATTTGTAAACACTCCACTTATAAGCTAAAAATGGTTGTATGTGTTTACTTGAAACACAATCACTTGATATCTTGGTCGGTTGGGGCAATCTTTTGGTATAGAAACTAACTATAGTCACTTTAATTTTCTTTGTAGTTAGTTCATTTTTTCTTGTGAAAGGTACATGAATTTTCGATGTAACATCGTTAATTTTTAATGCCCCTTATTTGGTACTTATATTAGGTATAATTCATCATTAAATATTTCATTTTTTTTGAAGTTACTACAAATAAAGATATATATAGTTAGTACAAGACTTAAATAAATCTATCTTACATATCACAGGGTAGGTTGATAGTTCATATGGTTAGTTGATTATTAATGAATAGTAGGTTCATATTCAATTCATGGTATGTTAAGGGCTTAGAAATATTTTTCTCATCTGACACATGGTAGGTTATTTGTCCATTAGTTCAGTTGGAGTACAACATGTGGTAGGTTCCACGTATTTACATGACCTTTATGATCAGTTCAAAATATTCACTAGGTATGTAGATTACACATGTGGTGGGTTATCATAGTATGTTCCAGAATTAATTATTATTTCATGTTTTACAATAAAATTAATCACTAATAAAAAAATGAAATTCCTCAATAACATTAAAAAAATAATTTTATATCATTAAAATAAATAGGTGATTATCTAATCAGACTACATATAATTATTTGACAGGTCTCCTGACTATGATTGAATGCTTCCTAGACAATTTTAATGATTAATTATTTGGTTTTTAGATAATAATAAAGTCTTAAAATGAATTTTAATTCTATTATTGTTTTTCTAGTGATGCTTCTTCCTTTTATTCATCAAAATTTATAGTTGAAGATTTCTTCTTATCTCAATGAATACTACATAGCCACTTATTAATCTACTTACTCTATCAAAAATATTATTTTTAATTATGATGAGTCACACACCATATTTCATACATTCTTGATTTATATTTTTTATCACACATATTACAATAAAAAAACTAGTATGAATTTAAATTCAAAAAAATAACTTCCCCCAAATTTCTTCCAACTTATTCTGTATATTACCACGAATTATTATTATTATTTTAGAACACTATTTCAAGTATATTTATGAATAGTGAAATTTATTATAGTGTGGATAACTATTTACACTATAACTATGTTTACTTCATCATAACAATAATTTTTTTAATGTTTAAATATTCTTCTCCTTTTTAATGAATCACAAATTTCATTCTATGTTTTTTATACCATAACTGTGAAACTTTGGAACCATCCAAAAAAATATTTTATTTATAATATATATTTTGGAAAACCTATATTTAATACAATATAATTATTTAAATTAATCTATGACCTAATGTCATATGGAGAATAAAATCATGCATGGCTCCAAATTTTTATTACAATCATGAAAATTCATACATTGAATGTTTGATGTGGAATTAAATTCAAAATGAACTCATATTATGTCCTATTAGTTATTTTATATGTGGTCATCATATTAATACAAACAATAATTTATGTCTTGCACTGGAAGACTCACATTACTTTAAAACCAGACGTGGACAAGTTATATGTGGAGAGAATATTCATAGAAACTTCAAAAATATAGCGAAGACCAAATTAATATGACCAAATCAATATCCTATATATGTTAAAATAAATTAATTCACTCATACTCAAAGTCATATGGGATCTTCATACCTATTCCATTTTCATCGTTGACTCCATAAAATATAAAATACTAAAAAAAGACATCCTAATTAATTCCAATCTCTGGAAATAATATTCTAATAATCTTCGAACAATCAATTTTTTTAATGGAATTTATGTAAAATACATGATCAAACATCACTTTAAATTGAACATGATTTATCATTTGTCCACAAAAGAAAAATCATATAATTCCATCCACTCCAACCTTCTCCAAAACATATTTTATAGTAGTTTTTCATGTTTTAGAAGTAACATCATGTATCAAAAATATCCATTTTGATTTTAAAACCATATAAAATCTCTTTTAATAAATAATAACCACATTTTAATTTTATTGTAAATAATGTAATACAATTAAATTTCAAAATAAAACCACATAGGAATGAATATTCATTCAATAATTCTAAGCCTTGTTGAGTGATCTCAGTGTGGTAAGTAAGAATATTACATAATAATATCACTATTTCCATAAAAAAATAACTATTTACATTCATAACTCTTCAAATATGATCCACTTGATTAAATTTTATTAAATGTTGCCACATGAAAATTTATAAGAGAATGGAAAAAATTTTCTTCAATCAATAATTCATCACGGAATTATATATTCCCTCAATTTGAAAAAACCGGATCACTTATTTTTCAATTAGTACGTCATCATCACATAAAATCTACCACAAATATGAAAAACATATCCATGGAATTGGTTGCACACAAATTTCTATAATCAATTCAACAAACTATTAAAACAATTTACACATGCACAAGTGCACAAAAGTTTTTTCCCTCATGGGTTTCCCATTCAAACAAATCTATATACATACATTCCCTCCATAAATAATATATCTATATAGAATTTAAAAACTATATATCAATGGATTAATTTAAAAAAATCACTTCCCCTTTGTAAATATACTTTTCAAATTAATAACCCTGTTAAATGATTTATGTTGCCACTTCCTTTTATCTACCATTGAAAATAAGAATCCCAAGAGAAGAGAGGGTTGCTGATCATCATAACTTGGCCATGATAATTATTATGTTAAAATAATATCATTAAATTCAATCTATGAAAATAATCCTTTAATAAGTTTTCAATAAAAATTTCTAAAACTTTATCATATGTTTAAAAAAATTCCACCATTAACACATTTCATTCCCCTAAATAATTGATGAAGTGATATTTAATATCCATTAGTTTTGATCTTTAATTTTGAAAAATATTTCTTGAAATAATGATAGTATATTTATTTGCACAACCAACTAGCAATAGAAACTTCACTTCTACTTTGATATTTTCCAACTGAGTCTTTATCCTCCTCAATTGGGTTATGACTTCAGTGGTATCCACATACTCTAACTCAGTATATCTCAAGGTCACATAAGCATTGTTTTTCATGATTCAATGAACAGAACATTATATTTGTAAGATAACTCCACCAAATGTAGATATCTTACCATCAACACAACATGTCTAATCTGTGTATGTGTAACTAAAGAGATTTTTTTTCCATTTCCAATAGTATTTCTTTCTGAAAACTAGTATACCTTTTATATACCAAAAAATTCTTTTTATAACACTAAAATGGGATACTTTTAGTCAAATTTTATACCTAGCCCATATTGTAATACAATAAAGTATACATGTCCTTGAATTCATCAGGTAAAAAATACTTATAATGATATTCTAAAATTCACTTGGATCCACTTACTTTCCCTTATCATCATTAAATATGATTATTTGAATTAAAATTAGGGTATAAACTGGATTTTATTCCTTTATGAAAAAACGTTTTTAAGTTACAATGAATAATTATTTTGAGAATGAAAAATGTGATATCTCTCTTCATAAATTTCAATGACAAGAATGTACTTCATCTCACCATGAACAGACATTTCAAAAATCTTCTTTATCTACTTCAAAAAAACATCACAAAAAACCAATCATTAAAAAAATGCTTTCATATAAATATATACTAACAATGGGAGACACTTAGTTTCCTTATTTAATATAGTGGTTATTTTCAACTCTTCTTTTTCTGAATTTCAACTTATTTACACAGGTGTCACGAAACAACCTAGACTCTAGTAACCCAGAGCATATGTCCTATTTTTATATTAGAATAAGATAAAAGGGATAACATCACCAATAATTGATCTGTTTAGTAATCTTAAAGAATCAAACACTTACATCATTCCCATATTGCATTGGAATTATAAAAAACAACATATCATAAGAAACTTTCTTGTATCCTTGATATTATTCTTAATATATTTCTTGATATCCCAGGGAAAAAAAATAAAGGGTGATCTCAGATGCCCAATAAGGATTAGGTAAAATAATATATATCAAGATTAAATAAATCATAATAAATATGGAATGGTAAATCACAGAAAACAAATGAAATTTAAAAAATAACTTGAGCTAGAAAATCATACATGGTTAATATAAATGCAGTAATCTTCAAAATTATAATATATGAATTCTAAATGAATGAAATTTGTAATGTTGGATTCCATGATATATTAATTCACGATGAAATTATTTTCAATCCTTGTTACAAGACAATTTTATCAATAGGTAGGTATACACAAAAACATTTATACAGGGTCAAGGATAAAAAATATTAATATATCCTCAATCATTCAAATAACATGAATTTAATGTATAAACAATATTTCTCATTAAAAAATATTTATACAGAGGAAAGGATACAAAATATTAATATTTTCTCGATCATTCAAATAACATTCATAGTAAACCACTATATGTTGAAATGGGATACAATTTATGAAATAATAAAATATATGATACAATGAATATATATATTTAAGATAAATTTAAATTGGAATAAAAAATGATAACAAGAAAGTGAATATTTCAAGAGAAATTTGAGGAAAAAAATTAATAAGACATTTAAGATGACAATAAATTCAAAAAAAATATAGCTTTTGTAATGAAATTTTATCTTTTAAAGAAATAAATTATATAAAAGAGAAACATTAAAATAATCCTTCATTAAATAGATTAAATTTTAATACCATTTAAAATATTAATAACAATATAAATATTTTAAAACATCTTTTATAGTTGGGAAACATGTTAACATTTAATAAATTAAAAAGAAGCATTAATGTTGACTTTTTATAAAGTAAGTAAAAAAATACCCTTTATGAAGACATTATACAAGATCATTAAGGAGAATTTAAAAATTCATGGATAAAATAATATTTCCCTTGTAAATGATTTCAATAAATAAAAAGGACTTAATAAAATCCATTTTGAAAAATATTGACATGAAACAAAAATATACCCCATTAAAAGAGAAATATAATCATCTTTTATTTTAAATGTCACTTTGAATTATCAAGTGGAAAAGAGGAGAAATGTTAGAAGAAAAATATGGAAACAAATTTAATATATAAATGGTAATAAGATATATGGAGTTTGTAAATAATATATTATAATACTCTTTCAATGAAAATAATGGCAATCCCAAAAATGAGATTGTAAATAACTCATTACTTCTTTGTTAACATTTAAATTTCGAAGACATGAAAGTGTAAAATTATGTTGAAACATTAATAACAATTAAAACATATATATTCATTTTAAAGGAATCAATGTTCCAATAGATACACCTAAAAGAGGAAAATAGGTGCATAATTCTATATATGTCTACATGTAGTGGAAATTGAGACAAAATCCATTACCAAAAGGTCATCTTGACTGGAATAAATATAAATTCATATATAATAAATTTAGATTAATTGTAATGATATAAAATGGATATATAAGTCTCTATAATATCATATATTTTCCATTTATATCATCTTATCACCCATTTATTAAAAATCTTGTATTATTATCATTGTTTCCACTGTTAATGGATTCATTTTTTGGAGAATTTTTTTTCAATAGCTTCAGTCCTTGTACATTGATTATAGTCCAATTATCTTCAGAATTAAAATCATTATATAAATATTAGATATAATATATATATATATATAGTATTTTATAATTGTTAGAGATAGAAAACTGAATTACACTATTTTTTGAGACGGTAAGCTATACGTACACATGAACTTTGTTTTCACCTTTCAATGAATGGAACCAAAGAAAAGTAAATAATAATTTACTTTTATAGAAGATTTATTATATCATATATATTTATTAATTCCATCCATATTACCATAAATGTAAATCATAAATGAAAAATGAATCACATCATTTTGTGGAGGTGGTAATCCACACATACACATCAGTGACATTATCATTTTCCAACAGATTGGAAGTTAAGAAGGTAAATGATATATTTTATATACCAAAACATAAGTATTTAATTAATATAAAATATACTCATCAGTTACATATTTATAACCATCCATGTAAGATGGTGAAGAAATAAATTACACTACTACAAAGAAATGGTAAGTCGAACGTACACAAAATTAATGTTTTCTCTTTCTAAAAGATGAAAAAGGGGTGGAAAATGGTTATACCGTAATCCTAATAAAATATAAGTATATGGATGATATTGGATTTATTATTTCAGGTTGGGTAAAATATATTTAGACAAATTATAATAATTATTAAGAATGAAATAATTATTAATGAAAAATAATCTTTATTTTAGTACACATCATTTTGATCGACAACCAAAAAATTGAATTTAGCCACATTTATTAAACGCCACTAATTTATTTATGATTCCAAAACAAAATCTATAAATTAAGAATGTTTTCATAAAATGTTTATAAATTAGGGACATTGTTTTATGAATGTTCCCTAATTTAACCACATTTTTAAGGAAATATTGTTAAATTGGAAACTCTTTTCAATAATCATTGGTAATATATATATATACACTATTTCCCCACTTCGAATGAAACTATATATTTAGAAATATATATATATATATATTAATATATATAATCAAAACGACATATATATAAACATATATACAAACACATTTATATTTATATATATAAACACACACACATATCAATACTAATATAAAAATAAATAAACATGTATATATATATATTTATATATTAAACCACATATATATTTTGAATTTAGTCACATTTTTATGAAAATGTGGTATGTTTGTGGAATTGTTTCTATAGTTTTAAAACATCGCTAGTTATAAATATATATAAATTTATATTCAAAATTATATATATGTATACATACACATATATATTTACAAACACACACACACACCCAAATATATAAACATATATATATATATACACACACACACACACACACACACACAGACACAGACACACAAAGATATATATATATATATATAAATATATATTAATATAAACATAAAATATAAAAAAAATACAGGCATATATATATAAACACACACACATATATACATAAAATAAACACACACACACACACACATATATAATATAAACATATAAATAAACATAAAAAATAAACTATATATATATAACATAAAACATAAACACACACACACACATATTATAGATACACACATATATACATATAAACATAAATTATAAACATATCTATAAACATATATTCACACACACACACATAACATCAACACACACACACACACATATAATATAAACACACACAAACACATATAATATATATATATAACATAAATATATAAAAATAATAAATAAATAAATATATATATATATTAAATATAAACACATATATATATTTAATCATAAAATATGAAATGTAAAATATAAAATATAAGCGTAAATATATTAATATATCTATATTAATATATATATATATATATATATATTAACTTTTTAAATACTGAACTATATATATATATATATAACATAATATAATTATTAATTAAATAATTGAATAGGTGAGTTTCTCTGTGCTTTGGGTTAGATGTTAGGGGTTTTTTGTCCGATCCTTAGCGGTGGATGATTTTCATCCTTTGCATATGGTGTGCACATGACAGAGTGTTGGTGAACAGGGGTGGGGCGTACGAGAGAGGGGTGGTCACACACACAAGGTAGGGTATAGGCGAACGAGGGTGGGGGCATACGGGAGAGGGGTAGTCGACTATATATTAGTATGTGTGTGTGTGTAAAAGAAACAGTAGAATATGTGTGGGGGAATATGGAAGAGTTCATAAAACTAGCTTTTATTCCAATAAAACCTTTGGTAAAAAAATGAATTTAAAAAAAATTACCGACGTGTTTTAAAAACGTAAAAAAATGTGATGTGATTAACCAATGCTTACTAAAAATTATGATAAGTGATGTTTCAAAAATTAGAAACATTTTTAAAAATATCTAAATTAGGGATACCTCATAATCCAATGTTTTCATAAACATCATTATATTAATTAATAACATTTTACAACATTTATAGTGAAAAAGGAAACATTATTAATTATCATTTTTTAGTAGTGATCCCTTATTAAGTATCCTTGAAATGATATTAAATAAATACAATAATATATAATTCACTAATATAAGAATTTATAATATATTTTATTAGAGTATTTTGAGCTATGTTTCTCACAGTGTTGTATTGAAAAGAGAGAAAGTGTTTCATTTTATAATTCAGGTGAGTGGAACACTTGTAATTTTTCATTGTTTAAAAATATTGTTAATACACCCACTTAAAAAAATGTCTCAAATGTGGATAATATTAGAATTTTATAGATTTAAGGTATAAATAAAACCAACCTATGAATTTTAATAAAGTTTTTAGGTCATTGAAACCCCTATCTTTTATTTTAAACCCTTTGTTAAACAATTTTAACCTTAACCGCATTAACAAGTTTTTAAATGTAAATGGGTTATCATTTTACTTATACGAAAGAAACAGTTTCACAAATTTCAATAGTATACTATTATAGACAATTTATTATACAAATTCTTAGCTTGAAATATAGATATCATTTTTAATAAAATATTTTTTCTCGTAATGTGTGATTAAGGTCATTTTGGGCACTATTCATTTAATTTGACATTAAGGACACAAATAAAAATATGTAAGTTGAATATAATATTTTAAAACATTAAAAATAAATTATTATTAACTAAAAAATTCTTATGTAACCTTAACTCATCCCTAAAATAAAATATATATGTGTTTTAAAAATATTTATATTGATTTTTCCACCGTTTCCACAAGCACTCTGTTAGTGTTGTACAAGAATTTATAGAAATTATATAATCAATAAAAATTATAAATAAATTAGCATCATAAAAAATTTCAATAACCCGAAAATATACATTAATATCCATTAAAAAATTATCTGTAACCCTCTGTGAACTTCTAAGAAGAAGTTAAAGGCAAAAGAGTGACATTTTGTTTTTCTCGTTACATAAAATAATATAAACGACATTATGAAATTAAAATGGGACCAAAATTCCATATAATATAAGTTATGATGGTTATGGTCAAATTAATCTCATATAATGAAATAAATTAAATTTTTGGGTAGATTATTAATGCATTACCACATTTTTTGAACCTTAATTAAATTATTTATCCTTTTCCAAGGTAATAAATTTTAACATGGATACTATTCAAAATTCCTAAAAATAATAATGTACTATTAAAACAATTTGAGAAAAATGTTTAGAAATATTTAATTAATTTTAAAATATTAAATTCTTAGAAGTATTTTAAATTAATTGAAAAATGATCCCACAAAATGCGATGAAAAACTGTTTTCCCTAAAAATGTGTTTTTAAAACATAGAATTGACCTATTTAAAAGTAATGTAAAATGATGATCATTATGTATTAATTATATTATTGTTAATAAAATTGATCTTATATCAATTTAACAGTATATAAAAAATATAATATAACTTTTAAATTACATTATTTAAATAAAAACATGATTATTTTACAAAAAATTGATATTTTCACTATTCACTAAAAAAATTATATTTAAAAAAATTATAAAAAACTAAATTAAGATAGTAAATATGTGATGAAATATGATAAAATTTAAAAATAATAAAAATTCAATAGTTTTAATGGTTTTTATGTTTGGTGTTGTTCGTAAGGAATGCTTTCAAAGAAATTAGATTCATTTAAAGAGAAATATATCATAAAATATCTGGGTGTTACATTCTACCCACTAATACTAATTGTCTGTAAAATTATATCATGTTGGTAAAAGTTTCTAAGGATATTTATAACTTATCACATCCTTAGGATCCCATGTAGCTTACTCAATTTAAGGATTTCACAAAAAACAAATTGACAATGTGAATGGTCATGTTTCGTTGAAAATTTTCTCTATGATCCATAATATGCCTTAATTGTTCAACATAAGATAGATTATTCAATAGTGATATGAACTATGATTTTAGTACATGTGAAGGTTTAGGTATGTACTTTCTCAAAGGAGATACATGGAAGACATCATGATCTTTGGAGAAATTTGGATGAAGTCCCATGTGATAAGTTCCTAACTAGGTACAATCAAGAATTTCAAAGGAACTGATATAACTAGAGATTAGATTTCACTTATTTTCATATATCATAACCTAATTAAAAGGAAATATACATTATAATATATTTTCATCAAGTATAAAATCATGTTCCCACTTGAAATTGTTAGTAGAACTATTTTGTCAACTCTGGGCTTCTTAAAAGTGTTGTTTAATGAATCTAACCTTCTTGAGGATTTCCTCAGCGTAATGACATCCTAATAAATTTATTTCATCATCTTCATCCTAACATAATGATTTTTTCACTTCCTTATATAATAGGATACATAATGAGGAATTTGAATGATTGGGTGAATTATATTTTTGTAGGAACATTCTACCAAAGGAAGGCACCGATAACAACCACCTTTGAAATCCATATAGCAAGATATTAACATACTTTATAAAGTTTCAATGGTCCTATTAGATAGATCATATATATGAGGATGATAAAGAGTATAAAAAATAAACTATATATCCAAATTCTATTGAAGTATTCACTAAAACAGCACGATAAAACATGGATCCCGATCATATAAAAGTAAGAGAGTCACTCCATGCAATCTCACAACTTCATTAATGTATAATAAAGAAAGTAGTTAAAGAGAGGAATAATCTTTAATAGTGATAAAATGTACCAATTTCATAAGTTTATTATATTCAACCCAAAAAACATTAAAATATTTTGATATTTTGGGGAGTCTCACAATGAAATCCATGGTAATGCTTTCTATTTCCCTTTTAGTGTGGGTAATGGATGTAACATCCCTTATAATTATTATATTACCCTTCACTTAATAACACACTACAAATTGGGATACATAATCTGTAATATTGAAGATAAATTATGATGTTGTTTAGAAAATGTTTTTTTGTCGGAAATTAAATCCTTGTAAAAGAATGTTTTTGAAAATAAGGAGAAAGATATGTTATTGAAATTTTATAACTTATTTTCTATGAAATTTCCCTAAATTTAGAATGTTATTTTTAACAAAATTTGTGATTCAACGCACCAGATCTATCTTAGAAAATTTTGTAAAAGATAGTATGAGTTTTTATAAAGATGAAATGCATCAGACATAGTATATTAAATTGATTGACAACAGGCATATCATGATACAGTTTTCCTCGGAGGAGGATTCAATCAAAGCCCGGTCCAGTGCTCCCCGTTCCTTTAATGGATATCGGTTCTACCTCTTCCGATGGACATACAATTTCCATATTAAGCGTGATTCCTCCTCAGTGGTAGTTTGGGTGAGCTTTCTGAATCTTCCCACACTGTTTCAGAACCCATCAATTATTAGAATGCTTGGAAATTTAATAGGTAGATATCTATGTTCAGATAGCCAAACTGGAGCACTTTGACATCTTGTCAATCTATGGGTGTGCATTGAAGTAGATGTTTCCTAGGATCCTGTCAATTATGTTTGGATAAATGTAGAGGAAGAAGTTCGATGGAAACAGGGGGTGGTCTTCGAATCATGGTTTGATTTCTGTTTGGACTGTAAGAGGCTGGGGCACTAGAAAATATCATGTATGCGGGGACCTAATAATCAGATGGGTATTGGTAGTGGTAAATAACCAAGAACTCATTCTGTGGGAGGACCTCCTGGACAGGAGCAGGTTGGCATGGATCCCGAGGGAAAGTCTACAGTGGAGGTGAGATGTGGGCCTCAGGTTGTGAATACTTTTGGTAATGAAGTCTTCAAACTCTTGAGGGAGGATTTGGGTGGATTTCAGGACTCTACACCGGTTGAGGGTGAGGATATGGAGGAGGTGGAACCTGGGGGAGTTATCAATGTGGTGGATTCCCAAATTGTTGAAGAAGAAGGCACTAGGACTCCTCGGACAACTTCATATGTAGAGGCTGTGCGCGCAGGGCTTGGAACCAATGACAAAGGCCTTGAACCCAAGGCATCAAGTGAGGGTGGCTCTACTGGAATTAAGGTACTACATCAGGATTTAGGTAATCTTCCATGTATAGGAATGGGAGCAATTGTGATTAAAAATAGATTTTAAGGACTTTCACAGGATAACCCAGAACAGGAGGCTGATCTGGCTAGGTCCTCACTAAAGAAGGGGGAATCCGGGACAGAATCCAGTGATGGGAAATCTGAGAATTTTTTAGGTGATATAATAGTATAATTCCAAGGGGATCCGGTAATCCCGAGGAGAAGTAAGAGTTAGAGGGGCTCTCGGAAAGAGAGGAAGGACTATTCTTACTTACCACCACCGAGGGAGACTAGATCAGCAAAGAAATCCAAGGACAAAATGGGGGTCAACGACTCCCCTTCATCTTCTAAGGTTGAAATTGGCCAACCACACGAGTCCAGTATGGAGACATACCCCTCTTTGGAGCTGCTTATGCACCCAGGAGAAGAAATGGTGGAAGCAGTTTTACCAATTAATGCTACCGACAAATAAGCTAATAGGATGATGGGAAGACCTTTAAGGGTGGCCACCAATGAAGAGTAGAGTAATTGGATTGACAAACATGATCTGATTTTGATTAGAAGATTTAATTATTAGAATATCAACCAAGAAGAGTACCTCTAGGCTTGGGATAAATTGGTAGACCATTTCAAATACATTCTAAAGGATGATTCTGATACTCAGGTTAGTATTCTTTTTTGGCATCTAAGTAGAGAGATTAACTCTAACCGGGTCAAAATGTTCTTTAATGGTTCATCGATTTCCTTTTATTCATGAACAATTGGTTTCTCACATTTCCCACAAAAATGTTTCTTTAATAAAAAATTTAATTTTCAGTCAGTTGAATGTGTAATGCTTATGATGTTTAATGAAATTCAATATAGCTGATTAGATGCATCATTGGTCTCACTATTGGAGTCACCATTAAATGTTCTACCATAAGAACCATAATATTACCCATTCTTCATAGATTCTGTTAATAATAAAATAACTAAATAAGTTAAGAGAATAAAAATGGTTATAAATATACTGATTGGGGTCATCATCAAATGCATATCATTAGTGTTAGACACCACTTTGTTAATCATGTTTTAATGATAAAAAATCCTATACATTCTGTAAATCGTGTTATTGCTATATAATCAATCTAAAATCATGTGTACAGATGATTAGTTTCTTTATGACATAAATAATAATTGTAAACTATTTTGTTTATACTTAAATTCTCTTATGAATGATTATGTTTAATCCATTCTTTGAATATCACCGTTTAAGTCTGTGTATTAAGAATTGGCTATGTCTAAGACACTGTGACCATCCAGACTCCATGACTATCCTAACATCATGACCATCCAGACACCGTGACCATCCAGACACTTTGATCATCTAGTCACCATTTCATGAAGACACTGTTTACAACAACATTTCAAGGAAACACCATTTAATTGAGACACCGTTTACAGACATACTGTGACACCATTTCTTAATCTATTTTATATTTTCTCAATTTAGTTTCTAACAGTCTTAATTGATGTTTTTTAATACACTTACATAATAAATGTTTCTTCATAGAAATTTAGCCTTATAGTACGAGGTTCGTGGTGCAGAATACATGCATCCTGTCGGATCCAACACATGCATTCTACGAAATAAAAATAACATCCTGCCAAGAAAAAAATAGCGGCAATAGAAAAACAAGTGTGTGCTTGATATGAAAGAAGAATGAGCATTAATGAATCCTGAAATTTCTAATGAACACAAAAATTATAGTTAAATACTATATTCAAGAACATTTCCGCACTATCAACTCCACAAAGAACACAAGCTAGATCTAGCTGACTTACGATACTCTGTTTACCCAGAGAGGACACAATTTCTGCATCTACTTCATCCCAGAAGTCCAAATCTGCATAAAAAACACTCAGAGCACTTCTAACCTTATCTCATCATTTCTTCTCAATTTTTTATTATTTATATCTTTTTGTAGTTTGTGTTTTATTATAAAAACAAGCACCATCTCCTGCAATAAACGATAGAATACAAGATATCCTTTGTTTAACATTTATTTACACTTGTGTATCCCCATAGGTAAGGGTGGAAGAGGTCCCCGTGGGACCAGTTAGTTCAGACCCACGAAGATCTGTTGAAGAGGTCCTGTGACCTGGATAGTTTTGTGTACTATTGTAAACCCCGATCTAGGGGGTGGATCAATTTTTTTTATATAAACTGATTGGTGGAAGGTGATCACCAAGTGGAGTGGATTAGGTCTTTACTTGAGATTGAACCGCTTGTTTTATATACATTATGTTGTTTATTTTAGTTTTCTCTATTTTACTATTTAATTCAAAAATCACTAAATTTACTTTGATAGTTAATCTTGGAAAGAAATTATAACTGTTATGCCTTATTATAATAGCTTCAAAAGTAATGTGAATAATTGATATTAATATTAGTGAAAATTAATCAATCTTATGGGAAGTTATTCAAACAGTCAAACTTTCATAAATATATTATATTGATTAACTGGCCCATATTTAAATTTATTAGGGAAAACTTTTAGGAATACATTTTAAACAGAATTTTTTTTAGAAACTCAATTCACCCCCTCTAGAGTACGCTACTCCGACCAACATTGGGTATTAAAGGTTGTTTATTAAGACTCTATTTTTGAAGCTATTCAACTGTTATTATAGTTGTATTTTAAAGATCTATAAATTTCTTTAAATTCAAAATTTCTAGCTCTTTTAAACAATTTTGTTATTATGGATAATAAATTGGAAGGTGTTGCAACAAACAGACCACCATTCTTTAATGGAACCAATTATGCTCAATGGAAAATTAAAATGAAAATGCATTTAGAAAGTATAATCTTTGAATCCTGGTATTCAATTATAGATGAATATAAGATTCATGCTATTGATAGAATCACGAGGGATGGACCTACCAAAACTACCTACAATAACAATTGTAATGATTTGAATGTTTAATACAATTCCTTTGGAGATGAGGAAATTTACGAGAATCTCAGCATATGAAATAACATATGAAATTTGGAATACCATACTTGTTTTACATGAAGGAAAATTGAGTGTGAATTAAATGAGACATAATACATATACAATTAAATATGATATCTTTAAAATAAAATATGATTATCTTATTTCTGAAATGTATCTTAGGTTTAATGAAATTATCAACAAAATGAATTCTCCTGGAAGAGAAGTAATTGCAAAAGAAAAAATCCTGAGGATTCTGATATGTCTACCTTACAGATGGAGAGGAACCACTATAACTATTAGAGAGCAATGGGACATCAGCAAGATACCTTTAAAATAACTCATTGGAATACTAATGATGTATGAAGAGGAGTTAAAATTAAACAAGGAAGAGGTGGATAAACCCAAAATAAAATTAGTTGCATTCAAGACCTCCACCTCTAATCACAAAAAAAGGATATTGGAAGTTTCTGTAGAATTTATGAGAAGTATAAAATCATCACCTGAAAGTGTTGAGGAGATGTCTCAATTAGCCAGAAGGATTAATAGATTTTACAAGAAGAATTACCTTTTCAGAAATCCTAACTTCAAGGGAATATATGATCAAAAAGGAAGTTGGATGAAATATTGGAAAAGAAGTGACATGTATGATGAGATTATATACATTGAATGTAAGTGAAAGGGACATATCAAGGCATACTATTCCAATATCAATTATAAAAAGAAGTATGGGGACAAAGATTGAAATTATAAAATGGCAATGAATGAAACACAGAGTGCTTCTGTGGATAGATCCAGTGACTCAAAATCTTCACTTAATAAATAGGCTATCAAATCCAATATGTGTTTTATGACAACCACATCTGAGGTAACACTAGAACCTCCTATATAAAATTCCTATTATTATGGAGATGAGAGTGACTATGAAAACATGTATAATAGAGAAATGTTTTGAGTATTGTAATATGATTGAAGAGACAATAAATGAACTAAAAGATTAATACAAGTATTTAAAGAAACAACACGCTATTACATCAACTGTTAAAATTGAACTCGCTATAGAAAGGGAGAAAAATGATCAATTATTTAAATATAACAATGAAAAAACATTATCTAATGATCAATTGAAAAATCTTCTTGAAAGGATTACTAATGGTAAAGTTACCTTGGAATAAAATCTAGTTAAACATATTTCTTCTAAATATATTACTGGCATTGTCTCTCAGCCTAGTTAAAGAATTTTTGGAAGAAATAATATTGTTTCTAAGTCTAGGACATACAGATTTATTACTAGTTTTTTGAAAACATTCATCTTATTCAAATTATGATACCCTCTCTATTGTTTCAGGATGTTCTAGATAAAATAGAGTTTATTTTTCAAATACTTTACATAATTATTATAGGAAACCTACGAGGAAGATATGGGTTCATAAGGCACTAGTCACTAATATTACTAGACCTAAACATGTATGGGTACAAAAATATATTATTATTTGACTATTTTGTAGGAATGTTTCTTAAAGAGTTCCTGTAAAATCTTATGGTACTTGGACATCGGGTGTTCGAGACACATGATAGGAGAACATTCATGCTTCAAGAACTTAATAAAAATTGATTTAAGCCAAGTCACATTTGGTGATAATGCCAAATTAAAGATTATTGGCCTTATCCAAATTAGTAACTCTAATTCAATTGTGATTTCCAAAGTACATTTTTTGATTGATTGAAATATAATGTTCTTAGTATTTCACAATTATGCGATGAAGTATTTCATGTCAAATTTGAAAATGATTCTTGAAATGTTGCTAATTCAAAAAATGATATAGTGTTTTCTGTATTAAGAAATGAAAATATATATTCTGTTAATTTACACTCTTTAACATCTCAAAATGCTTCATGTTTAAGTGTTTTTCATAGAGTTTTGGCTTTGGCATAGGATATTGGGACACTGTAACACTAACTCCCTTAGAAAAGTTAACTTGAAAAGGCTCAGTCAAAGGCCTACCCAAACTTGAGTTTCTAAATAATAAAGTGTTTAATCCTATTCAAAAAGGGAAAGAAACACAAAATTTCCTTCAAACCAAAGAAAGAAGTTCCAACTTCTCAACCTCTCGAATTGATTCACATGGATTTGATTAGACCATATAGAGTTTCTAGCTCAAATGGGAAGCAATATTTTTATGTTCTTGTAGATGAATTTTCTAGATATACTTGGACATTATTTTTGGATCACAAAAGTGAAGCCTGCTCTCATTTTACCAAATATGCGAAAACTATAGAAAATCATAGTGGACTTAGAATTAAATACATAAGAAGTGATCATGGTCGTGAGTTTTAAAGTCATGTGTTTGAATCCTTTCACTCAAAAATGGCTATAGTAGTAATATCTATTCCCCTCAAACACCCCAATATAATGTATTTTTAGAAAGAAGTAATAGAACCCGACAAGAGAATTCTAGAACCATGATTAGTGAATATGAATTACCTATTTATTTTATGGCTGAAGCTGTAAAAACTTCATGTTATATTATCAATAGAGTATCGATTAAACCTTTTCTTAAAATAACTCCATATGTGTTAGGGAACAATATAAAATCTAAAGTTAGCTACTTTTAAGTATTTGGTTGCAATGTCTATATCCTTAATACTATAGAAAATCTTGAAAAACATTCATCCAAGAGTGATAATAAAATATTCTTAAGATATTAATTTTTTAGTAAATCCTATAGAGTGTTTAATAAATGAACTAAATTTGTAGTAGAATCTGTCCATGTCTAATTTGATGAAGCAAATCCACATGATACTAAGATCACTCTAGATAACCTAGAGGATGAGGTGTAAAATCTGGACATTAATTCAAAATCATCTAATCATCCTATAAAAGAATCTATGAAAATTTACAGTTTATAAAATTATTTAGATTTAAGTTACAATGAACCTGATGTTGTTGAAGAATCTGAAATCACTAGTCCTTTTTTTAGATCTCTTAGAAATCTTAAGAACCATCCTTTAGATGCTGTTGTAGGATACTTAGAAAAAGGAACACAAACTAGAGCTTGTATTATAAATCATGTTGAACATAAAGTCTTCGTGTCATAACATGAACCTTAAAACACTAATGATTTAATCAATGATGAAATTTTGGTGATGACTATGGAAGAAGAACTTATTCTATTTTAAAGGAACAATGTTTAGAAACTTGTTGATAGACCCAAAGAAAAATTTACCATAGGAACTAAATGGGTGTTTAGAATAAGGTATATGATGATGGTAATATAGTTATAAACAAGGATAGGTTGGTTACACAAGGATATAGTCAAGAAGAATGATTTGATTATGAAGAGAACTTTGCACAAGTTTCTTGACTTAAAGCCATCAGAATTCTACATGCTTATTCAGCGCATCTGAATTTCAAACTATATGAAATGGACATCAAAAGTGAATTTCTAAATGGGTATATAAATTATTATTTCATTGTTTATAAACCCCCTAGTTTTATAAACAATCACATTCCAAAAGATATTTTTAAATTATCTAAATCGTTATAAGGTTTAAAACAAGCTCCAAGAGTTTGGTACAGTAGATTAAGTACTTTTCTTGTTTCCAACAGTTTTTCAAAATGAATATCTAATCCTACCTTTTTTATAAAACGAATTTCAAATGATGTTTCAGTAGTTTAAATTTATGAAGATGAGATTACCATTGGATCTTCATATTTTTTATTGAAATTTCTAAAATGATGCAAAAAAAATTTGAAATGAGTTTAATGGATGAACACAACTTCTTTCTTGGATTTAAAATCATTCAAAATAATGATGGTATTGTTTCAAATTAAAGAAAATATACTAGAGATATTATAAAATGTTTTGTATTGGATAACACTAAAAATAGTGACACTCGAATGAGTACTAATTTTAAGTTAGATCTTGATGAAGATGAAAAATCTGTTGATCAAACCACTTACAGAGGAATGATTGGAAGATTACTCTACTTAACTACTAGTCGACCTGACATTATGTTTAGTGTGTGTGTGTGCTTATTTTCAAGAAAATCCTATGGAATCTCATTTAAATGTTGTTAAGATAATTTTAAAATACCTCAAACATACACCTAATCAAGGACTATTCTATACTAGAGGACAATCATTAGAGTTATTGAGCTATTCTGATGCTGACTTTGGTGGTTATAAGTTACATAGAAAATGAACCCCTAGAACATGTCACTTTTCAGGAAAGTCACTTGTATCATGGTGTAGTAAGAAACAAAACTCTATTTCATTATCTACTGCATAAGCTGAATACATAGATATAGGTAGTGTTTGTGCACAAATTTTGTGGATGAAACATGCATTACTAGATTACAGATATAAATTTAGGCATTTACATATAAATTGTGATAATTCAAGTGCTATTAACGTCTAAAAAATTCATGTTTTAAACTCTAGGACAAAACATATTGATTCAAGACATTACATTTTCAGAGATCATTATAAAAAAGGTGACATCACTTTGGAATTCATTGAAACTGAATACCAGCTTGTTGATATATTCACCAAACCATTATATTCTGAAAGAATAAATTACATCATACGTGAATTGGGAGTGATAAATCTTAAGTAGTATGTATAATTTTTCACAGTTTATGGTTTGTCATGTCACTGTCTTAAGATTACAATTTAACTCTAACAGTTTTATAGTTTTACTCTCTTATGATTTGATGTTTCATGTTTATAGACTCATAGTTATGATTTTTTTTGTTATTTTATGGCACATACAGTCTTAAACAATACGACCGTAATGTTTAGAAATCAGACTGTTATGGTCTCATCGTGAACGTTTGTGATGGTCTCACCGTGAAAACATGTTACGGTCTCACTGCTAATGTTGATTACGGTATCACCGTAAATATTCTTTGTTGTTTTATTTATACATTATAACTTGTATCACGGTACTTCATTGTTTTATTGTTTTTTACTTTCTCGTGCTTTTGATCCCACGATGCTTGATATACCTAAATGAAAAAAATAATAGATGTTTCACTCAATATTCACTTGAGATCACTTCTCTCAAACCATAACCCACATATCAACCCTTATCTCTCTCAAACCTTTGATGAATTACTTGGATGAAACTCCCATCATCGTCCACTATTGAGAAGCACAGTCAAATGAAGAAGCTGAAAATCACGTTGAAGTTATCACATGAAGGTCCTCTGAATCCAAATTTGGTGAAAAAATATTGGTACCTAACAGGGAGATATGCCCTAAGTGGATTCTATGAAGAAATTCATTTGTATTGAATGTTCTAACAGAGAAAGTATGGGTATATTGGTTCAAACAGAAGCATAAGACTATTTACCCGAAACTAGTTGCACAGTTTTATAAGTATGTTCGATTCTCTTTTGATTTAGAAGCTACCTACATTGTGTGAAGTTGTATCAATGGCTATATTTGTACCTTTTTTTCAAGGTTATGGGCTACATACCTTAGGATACCTCATGAGGGTATTTGTGAGGACTACCAGAGAGGTCCTCAACCTCTAAGTGAGTTTTTTATTTTGAAATTAGATTTGAATAGATTAATTGGAAATGAAACTATGAGGAGAGTCATAGTTTCCAAGATAGATGATGAAACGAGAATCCTGTTTAAGATTGTTCAGAATTTGATTAGCCGTAGAAAATGGGATTTTACTACACTCAAGTATTAGGATGTATTTTTGATACATCTCATGAAAAATGTAGATAGGATAAACCTATTCAAGTATGTTATACACCATACGTGTTAGTTGATCAAAACAACCTCCAAGTAAAAATCCTTGTTCTATTCATGGATTATCTAAGCTATGCTTCATGAAAAAGGATTGGTTGGACCAGACGAAGAATCCATTGAAGACTATGTGTTCTGTCTATCAAAAGTTCTAGTAAAGATAATGAAATTTAGTTGGAATCCATAGAGAAAAGCATTAGTGGCAGATAATGAGAGGGTTTATAAAAATTTTATTCTGGTGGAACACCCTTCAAGACCTAAGTACATCTCTAATCCTGGATTGGAGCTAGATGAAATTTTTTACAATTCTAATGAGGAAGAAGAAGAATATGGTGTTGTACCTTCGATAGAAACATTTCTTGTGGATGAAGATAGTGAATATTCTCCTCAAGTGTTATTTGAGAAGGTAATGCATTTTCTGGAAGAAGCTGTGGATTTGGTAGAACAACTTACTTACAAAGAAGAATATGTTGCTAAGGTATGTGAAATGGAATTTGTAGAAGAGAATATTGAACAAGATCTTCATGTTTTACAGGAAACTACTCATGAGGAAAACCTCGGGGAACATGTTGTTCTTGAAGTTATTCCATATGCTAAAGATATAATGGAGAAAGCCTTTCAGTTGGCTAGAAAAGGAAATAGGTGAGTTAATTAGGGATAAAATCATGGAAATAAATCATGGATCTAAATCTATTAGTCCTGAGAAAGTTGCACCTGTTGAGGGAGATCATCCCCCCAATCTGGAATCTATTGAAAACCCTAATCTGATTGATCTAATATTAGTGTATACTTGTAATAAATCTCCCAGTTATATTAACATGAATGATTCCTAGGACCTATCAGTTAAAGGAAATGATCTGTCTAATATGTTTTATTTGAAATTTGCATCTGTTCCTAAAGTTTTCTCTTCCAAGGAACCAGATCTTGTCTCATATTCTATTCTTGAACCTTCATAGGAACCTCCAAACATGGTGAATAAGGATGATCTGAAAGAATTTGGTGATACCATATTGGATAGAGATGAAAACCTCCCGAATACCTAACCAGATCTTGTAAAAAATTTAATTGAGAGAGATGATACTCTATTGTTGGAAAAGTTCATATGGCAGATTCAGCCCATGATGCTTCATGAGATTCATGAAATCAAAATTGAGAACAAAAAACTCAGGGATGAAGTAAAAACTCTCAGAGGTATGGTTGAAGATATTAAGAGAGTGATAACGTCAAGACCATAACCTGTTTATTATCTAATTTAAGATATTGTTAATCGGACCCCATTGGAAGTAGCCTCACTGATTCAACCTATTATAACTTCCTTATATGAGAAGGTAGTATAATGAAATAAGAAAATTTCTCAAGAGATATGTGAGATTGTTATTGGCCTTAAAAAGTCAACTGATGTGTATAAGGGCTGTCTCTAGAATGTTCTAAATCCATTTAAATCACTTACCTTTAATGTTATTACTTCTCGTACTTCTAGTCTATCATATCAACCTTCTGTAGATAGTGATCTGCTCAAAACTGTTGTCAAAGGACTTCAATCTATGCTCAGTAGATTTGACAAGGAATCTCTACATGAAGTTATCAAGAATATTGATAGAGTTTATGATTTTCTAAGAATCCATTCAATGATTTCCATGGATTCTCAGTAAGAAATTTCTAAGAAGGTGTATTTTTACTTCAATTGAATCTTCTCTAAGAATGTCATGGCCAACCAGTTGCAGCACCTTGTAAAGAATTTGAGGATTCCTCCAATGACTTAAAATTTCAAATCTCATGTCCAAAAGCTCAAATATTTCACTACTTTGATGGATATGTTTATGGAGAACAAATATGACATTGAGAAATCCATGCATTATGGTGGTGATATCATGGATGAGTTCATCCAGCTTTTGTGGCCTTATCTTATTATCCATAGTAAAGAAATTATCGGTCCTCCTACTACACCCCTGAGATCCGGTTTCCCTACCTTCTCATCCACTTTCATTGCCTCCACATATATGTCTATCTCTAAATCTCTAAGTTAGATCAGGTATATTATCCTTGATCAAAAATTGCTTCAGTCTTCCAATGCACCTCTCTTGGCCCCTTCTGTTTTTGAAGGACTCCCCTTACCTTCTCATTCCACTAGTTCACTCCCTTCCTACACGACTACCTCTGCTCCTATGGATTCTTATTTTGATGCTACTGCCAAGGGAAAATAGAAGGCAAGCCAGTGATGAAGAACAGTGACTGCTATATTTTGATAGGGATGTTTTCTATATTCTTGTTACTTACTGTTTTTAAGGATAGTTTTTATCCATCTAATTCAGGGAACTCTTTTAATATCTATTTTTTATTTACTCTTTTTGATAATCCCAAAAGTGGTAGAAATATGTATTCTATATGCACATTAATGAAAAGGCACATTCACTACGAATAGATATCTTACTCACGTGATTTGTGATCATCAAAAAGGGAGATATTGTTGGACTCCTCTCGTGTTAATCATGTTAGAATGATAAAAAATACTATACATTCTATAAATCTTGTTAATCTCATTTAATCTATATAAAATCATGTATATAGATGATTAGTTTTTTATGCCATAAATAAATATTGATTTTTTTTTTGTGTATAATGAAATTCTATAATGAATGATTATGTTTAATTAATTCTATGAATATCACTGTTTAATTCTGTGTACATAGATTTGAAAAAGTCTGAGACACCATAACCATCCAGACACCATGACAATCCCAAACTTGTGACCATCCAGACACCGTGACCATTGAGACACTGTGACCATTGAGACACCATGACCATCCAGACACCATGATAATCGAGAGACGGTGACCATACAGACACCGTGACCATCCAGACACCATGACCATCCAGACATCGTGAACATCCAGACAACCTGACCATCTAGACACTGTGATGATATAGACAGCGTTTTATGAATACACTATTCAAAACACTATTTCAAGGATACACCATTTACAGAGAGACCGTGACATAGTTTCTTAATCTTCATTTTCGTTTTTCAATTTAATTTATAACGGTCATATTTGATGTTTTTAAATACACTAACATAATAAAATTTTCTTTGTAGGTATTTTACCAGACAATACGTGGTACGAGGTGTAGAATACATGCATTCTGTCAGCTCCAACATGTGAATTCTATGAATAAAAATAATAGTGTGACAAGCGAGAATAACGGTAACAGAAAAACAAGTGAGTTCACAATAATGAAGAAGAACGAGCATTCATGAAATCCAAAACTGCTGAAGAACACACGACGCATCCTCGAATCCTAGAGTTGAGAACATTTATGCACTATCAACTCCCCAAAGAACAATAGAAATATCTATCTAGCTTATGATACTCAGGTTTTTGTGAGGGGGCTCGATTTGGGCATCTACTTCATCCTAGAAGCCCATAGTTTCATAAACTAAAACTTAGAGCACTTCAAACCTTATCTCATCATTTTTTCTCTATTCTATATTATTTTTACCTTTCGAACAATGTGTGTGTCTATGTAAAAAAACTCACTGTATCCGGAATTACACTAAAGGATACAAGATATCTTTTCTCTTACATCCCTTTACACTTGTGTATTCCCATAGATAAGTGTGGAAGAGGGCCCTGTGTGACCTGTTATTTCATACCCACAAAGAACTGTGGAAGAGGTCATGTGACCAGGATAGTCTTGTGTACTGTTGTTAACCCCGATCCAGGGTGTGGGTCCTGTTTATTTATATAAAATGTTTGGTGTCAGGTGATCACCAAGTGGAGTGTTTTAAGTATCTTCTTGAGACTAAACCACTTTTTCTATATCCATTGTGATGTTTATTTTAGTTTTCTCTATTTTACTATTTAATTCAGATATCACTAAATTTACATTGATAGTTAATACTGTAATAAAGTTATATTTTTATTTCCTTATTAGAATTACTTCAAAATAAATGTTAATAACTGATATTAATATTACTTGGAATTAATCAATCTTCTAAGAAGTTATTCAAACTATCAAACTTTCATAACCGTATTACATTTATTAACTGGGCCGTATTTTAATTTATTAGGAAACCATTTTAAGAATACTTTTTAAATAGAAATTTTTAAAGATACTCAATTCAACCTCCCTCTTGAGTACTCTACTTCGACAGACAACCAGAGAGACCAATTTTTTTGATGCTGATCCATCAGACAGTGATATTTTATGAAAATTTAATGAAAATAATTTTTTTTTGCTTACATGAAGAAAGGAAATGGGGGAAGTTCATGTTTTTAATTAGATGATCTGTTGATACCTATTTATTAGAAAATTATTTGACACAAGTCCATCAGATGAGTGGTTAACATTAATAAGTCATAGGATCTTGAGATCCATCAGGAGTTGTATGATTGGACTAGAAAATACTTGAATAGATAGAGAATGAGAATGAAAATGTTATATGTATTCATAAATTTATATCAAAATATTGTTTTAAGAAACTCGAATCTTTAGAATTTTCAAAAATGAAGTCATCCACATTCAAAACCGCAATAGAAGAAATGATTAATGTCATCTTTCAAAGTACCATTACATTAGATGATTTTTTATTAGATTAAAAATGAGGTTGGAAGAGTTATCAGAGTTACATAATGAATAATGAAAGGAATCACATGATTGGACTAAATAAAATATTGTAAACCTAATGAAATATGAAATTCAAAAAATTTATTAAATATTCATGAATTCATAAGAATAAATGAGATGGTTTGAATAAATTGAAAATGAATATGAAATTTTAGTGAATTTTGTGTATTTTTTAATATGAGTGAGTGGGAAAATGAAATAGGTTTACCTTCATTTAAATTATGAGAGAACCTATAAATTGAAATGTGCAGTACATTAATACATAACACAATTCACATGTGTGAAAATGTCAATACTCTATAGAATTTGTTTCAGAAGTGTGTTTTCCAAATGATATTGTTTCATGTTTAAGAGATGTTTCCAAATATACTGTTTTGATCAAAATATAATAATCGAGGCAGTTTAGGTTATTGGAAATAAGGTTTTATATTTGAGGAAGATCATATTGTGTTTTTGAGATGAGTTTTTACAAGGTACAATGTTATTTAGTCAAATAGAGTAGAGATTTTGATTAAAGTGTAGTTTCAAAAGGGAAATCAAATTAATCCTTTCAGACTGCATTTAGTAGAATGAGGACCATTAGACTCAGCCATATCAACCTAAGTATCTAGATAAAATCTTTAAGGATTATAAATTTTCCCTGTAACATTTTCTTTTGCGGTTCAATTTTTTGAAAGTATAGTTTTTATAATAACGAGAGTTAGTATAATCAATCCTATCAAGGGATTGAAGGTGTATAATAAGATTTAACACATGTTTAATTCACTTAATCATAATATTTATTTTTATAGTCCCATGGTAGTGGATGTGGAAAAATCATAGATATCACGTTTAGGACAAACATAATAGACCATGTGTGGCCAGTTTATATTTCAATATATTCATACTCATGAGTTTAATAAAATTTAATAATGAAGAAACTATAACAATTTTTAGTGGCTTAATTTCTTAAATATGAATTTTTGAAAAGGAAACAAATTATCCACTCACCCTCTCCTTTGTTCTTTGATCCTTTGGGTATTCAATTGGTATCATAGGGATGATTCCCTTGTGGAATCATTATCATGAATAATATCAATTCTATCAACAGTATATGAATTACAACTTTTGATGGAAAAACTTATTATGGATGAAAACATTATGATTACATATCTTATATCTCTTGGCCTAGAAGTTATTGTTACTACTATAACGGGGTTTCCACCCTTAGATAAATATTCTCCTATGAATTTTCTAACTATAGAAATATTGAAGTTGATAGAAAATCTAGAATTGGTATATCTCTATCAGAAAATGTTTATAAGATGGTTATAGGTCTGAAAACATCAAAGAGTATGTAGGAAAATCTCAAAAGTATTCTATAATGGAATAATAATTTGAAGGAAGAAAAGTTAAAAATATGGTGTAGAATGTTTTAAGATATAATAATTTGAATTAAAAAAACAATTGCTGAATACTCTAGAAGTTTAAATGATGATTTTTGCAATAATAAAGGTTTTGGAGATGTCTGGGAAGATTTTACAATAATGATGAATGTCGTGTAAACATTTCTAGATAGGATTGATTCTAAAATATAATCTTTAGAATAAAATTATGATTTATCACATGGTAACATGTATAAATTTATTATTTCTAATTAAATAAAAAGAGATTAATTTTCAAAAATAATATAAAATATGTAATGGATTTTGAATCTATGAGAAAGATAAAAATAAAATATATTGATGATTATGATCCTTGTGATTATAAATATAAGGAGGATGATTAGTTATATGATAAAATCATGTGTTTTATCTATAATAACAATTCAAGAGGAATAATAATGTATGTATAAAAACATTGTCTCAAATGATTCATGTGTGTTGGAATTGGAATCATTGCTATGAATTGACCAATGTAGGAAATTAAAGAATATCGAGATGAATCTAATGAAAAACCTTGATGGAGGATGTGGAAAAAAGTTATAAAGAATAAAAATCATCCAATAAATATAAGAATAAGTTTACTGGAAATAAGGGAAGTTTATTGAATAAAAATTTAAATGTCACTCTACTAACATTAACTCTTCAAGAGATTTATGTTCATAAATGATTAGAACACTCATTGAAAGAGAAGGTAAAACAAAACATTCGTTAGATAGTGAAGTAGAATAAGGAAACGAATCTTATAGTGTATCATCTATTAGAAAAAAATTGTTTGACTTCTTGAGGAGAAATAGAACTATCAAGGAATAATTCAAAATGAAAAAGAAATATGGTGTAAAATATGTTCTTAAGCATGAAAAAGAATATATCTATGAGATTATAAGTTACAAACTAAGAATTGATAAATAGGGAAGTATGGTTGAAGATCTCAGTACGAAGTTGGAATCAAAGAAATAGTAGGTTGACATGTCTCATTAAAAACCTCACGAGGATAAAATTTCTGTAAAAAGTAGAATAAAAACTGCATCATGGAATTGATAGTAAATGATGAATCATTTATAGATGCCAAAAAATCTCACTCTTTAAATCAAGTGAAATCTACACCCACTAAAAAAATGACCATTGAATTTTTATATTATTTCAGGTGTCAATAAAAATGTTATGAAATATTTGGTTGAGAAGTGATATGAATAATCTATCACAATCCCAAAATTTTATAATTATCCATATAATAGGGTTACTAGATGCACAAAATATTTTATAGAATAAAATATTTATCAACATTACCAAATTATCAATAGATAAACATCCTACTTTGATAAAAACCCATATTTTGATCGATTTTTGTGTGTAGTGGAATTTATGTGGAAATAGATTATATCTACGGCATAACATGTATTTTCTAAGAAAGTGTTTCTAAGAGAGTGAATGAAATTTTGTAAACATAATGTGTAATTATCCTAATCCTCAACAAGTTGTAAAAGTAACAACTCAAGATGTTATTAAAATTTTAATAGAAAAAGGAATTTAAATTTATGAATGATGTATGTGTAATATGTGACAGTGATGGTCATCATTCTAAAAAATGTATGATGAAAATTTTAGAAAAAGTATCTTACTGTAGAAAAGAAAAGGAAGATAGAAAGAAGAATATTTAGGGAATATATTCTGTTATTGAGATATCCTTTAAATCAAGTAAAATGATCAAAAAAATAATACTTAATATTAGTTTTTCATCAAATATGATAGGTTATTTTAAAATTCTAAAACATTATTAAAATTGGGATTAAGGCACTATTACCTTCCAAAATGATAGGTCCATTATATTCAGAGGAATTAGAATGGATAAGATTGATTCATAAAAGAAAAAATCTTAGGAATTTGTTTTTTTGATCGGTAAAACATGAATTACTTAGTGTAATTCTAATATTTGGTGATGGAAAAGAATTTATTTTTTGAAAATATTCTTTATTCATTAGAAGTGTAGAATATGGAAAAGTTATTATAAGAGGAGAATAAAATAGTGGAAATATTTTTCAAATTAGAGAACTTGGTAACTCATTTATGAATGTGATGAAGAGGTAAATCATTTGTGTCATTATAAACTTGGACACACTGGAAGAAAAATTCTATTGTTGATGATGTTTGAAATTTTCTAGATTTTGAAGAAAAGTGGACAATATTTTTGAATAATTATTTAGAAATATAAAATGACTTGTAAAAGTCCAAATAGAGTTGAGATTTATTCAACTGAACCAATTGAACTTATTCATTATAATTTATGTGGGCCTATGAGACATTGATAAACAGAAGGATATTTTTACTTTATCAATTTTATTGATTATTTCACTCAAATGAAAAAAATCATGTTTATGAAACAGAAGTTATAGGCAGTGGAAATGTCAAGATTTTTTAGAAGAGAAGTTGAGTGAGAAAGGGTGATAACATATAAAAGTTGAGAACTAAATAGAGAATGTAATACAAGTTCAATCCCATTAAATAAATTTTGAGAAACATATAATTTCCTATTTGTACAATGCTCCATGCACCCCTCAATAAAATGGATTTGTATAAATGATAAGTATATGTTTTTTAGAAATGGGAAAAATCAATATGAAAAATAAAAACTTTTAAGGTTCTACTAGAGGGATTATTTAGTGGTACTGTACATGATCAAAATAGATGTTTTATATGGACTAAATCTAATATGAATTCTTATTAAATGGGTTATAAAATACCTTCATTGAACCACGTCAATGTTTTTGAATGAACCTTGTTGATAAAAAATAAAAATCAGGACCACGAAAAATTTTATGAGAAAGATGAAGAAGGAATTTTCTGGGGGTACACACCCAAATGAAGAAGTTAAAAATGTTGGAACAATTTTTTTCAAATTTTTATGGATTACTATGTTGAAAAAGTTATTAGAAATCAAAACAATTTAACAAACAGTTTTGAAAATGATGAGGAGAAAAACTAATGTCATGAAATGAGAATGTTAAATGTTATGGTGAGTGTGAATTGAAACAGGTTCAAGAATAATTATATGAACTGTGTGATGATGGAAATGAGACATAAATATAATATATGAAATTCCCACCACTATAAAAACAATTATAATAAAAAATTATCATTGCGAATCAGAAAGATCTATTTCAGACATGAAAATGTTGATATTAGAAAATCAAACAACACTTATCTAAAAAATACAACCGGAATTAATTTTAGAAGTAGTTAAACACATATAAATGGTTAATTCTATGAATGAAAAATTATATCAGCTTGAGAAAGAAACATTGGAACTTGACCCATGACCTGGAAATAAAAATTTGATAAAAAAAAACAAGAAGGATTAACATAGAAAAGTTTCAAGAAATAAAGACATACTTGTATTTAAAGGCTTTAAACAAGTGGAAGGTGTATATTTTGAAGAAAACTTTTCCCCATTTTCAAGAATAAAAAATATAAGGATGTTTTTATGGTGGATTCACATCATAATTAATTGTTTCTTTCAAATGTCTGTAATGTAATGTTTTTTAAATTCTTAGATTCAAGAAGAAGTTTACAATGAGAAACCTTATGTATTTATACATGATAATATTGGATGAAAGGTTTTTAATTTGAATAAATCCTTTTTTGGGTTTGTGAAATACAAAAAATCATGGTATTAAAAAAAACTAGTTTAGAATATTAAATATTTATGAAGTAATGTTTGATAGAATATTATATGTTAATGATATTAAAACCAAAACCCTAATTGGAATTTTTATATGGAAGATATCATTTTTTTGGATGAAGAAAAAGTTTGTAAATATATTTATCTGGAAATAAAGAAGAATTTTGAGATTCTAATGATGGAATAAATAATTTTCATCGTTAAAATACATTTTTTTAAAAAGAAAAATACATATTCATATCTCATGAAAACTAGGTCATACAATTGTTAAATATGTTTGGTATAGAAGAATCCAAAGAGATTCCAAATCTTATTTAAATGAGAATAATGGTGAGTAAATATGAAATTGATAATAGTGTGAATAAGAAGTATTTTTAAAACGTAATACAAATTTCACTAAAAACCTGATATTTTTTATGTTGTGAATTTTTTTGCAAGATATAAAGGTGATCCGAAAAAATCTCATATATTGGTAGAAACAAGAATACAAGTTTATATTAAAGGAATAAATTCACATTGGATATTATACAAAATAATCAATTATATGAACTTTTATAGTTACAATGATTCTAATTTGAATGGAGATTTCAATGAAATAAGATCAACCATAGGAGCAAAATTTTACTTGTTATAATTTTGTGATGGTTGGAATAGTAGAAACAAAGTTCAATAATGTTGAGAATAGTGGAATCAAAATATTTTGCGACTACAATAACATGTACTGAGATGTTATGGTTGAAATTTCAATTAGAAAATTTCAAATTTGATGTTTTCAAGCCATTTAATATACATTGTGATAATCAAATAACAATTTACATTATAAATTGTTTTTCCAACACTCAAGATAAAAACCAAATGATATAAATATTATATTCATAATTGAAAATTCTTCAGGTGGAGGTATTCTAAGGGAATACATGTCAATGAAATTTTTAATTGAAGATATATTCACAAAATAGATGATGAAATAGATATTTGTGGAATTTAGGATGCAACTTATTGTTCATCCTCCACTATATACTTCATAAATATCTTAAGGAATTCCCCAATGTTCATTGGAATATGTTGGAAATAGGGGATAATATGTAAAATGTTATCCTATAATGTAAAGGGAATAAATTTTCCTACTTAAATTAATCTAACATTGTGGCTATCAAAAAATGGTAGATAAAGAAAGAAAAGTAAAAGGAAAAGATAAAATTGAGGGGGAGTTTTTCTTTAACCGGAAGAACATTTTCTCAACATTGAGGGATGGAATTTCTAAAAAACAATACATTATCTAGTATTTTGGTATCAGGAAAAACACGTTTTAGAATGTATTTTTTTTGAAAACACGATCTATTTTCAAAATTAGTTGAGACAAAAATCCAAGTGTTTAAATTTAATGATTTGAAAATGTTGTTAATGAGGGTTTTCAAAAAATCTGAAGTGGATATAGAAGATACATTGTGATGTTTTGGTTTTGAAAAATTATAATTTTTGTTGAAAAATAAATTTTTGTAAAATATATTTTTTAAAAACAGGTGACAGATATATTGCTAAAATTCTATAACATGATTTCTTAGAAGTTTCTTCAAATGCAGAATGTAGTTTTTGAAAAACTAGTGATCATATACACCAGATTATACTCAAATCATCCGATAAAAGATAGAATAAGTTATTATTAATATGAAATTCATCATACATAGTTTATTGTTTTGATATTATGAAAAAATTTCATATGCCAATGGTAATTATATTCTGAATGTCAAAAGTTTTTGAGTGAAAAGAAATTGTTATATTAGAATGTTTGGAATTTTTAGGACATTATAAATTAATTCATACTATGATTTTAAATTCATTAATATTCTAAAAAACATAATGAAGTCATGATTTAATATGAAGTTAGTATAATGAAATAGATTAATGAGTTTTTGTAATTTCAAAAGTCAATTTTTACTAGTTGAAGTATCATCAGATCCAAAATTAGTAGACATCGAAGTTGTCAAAATTTTGAATGCGTGAAGATGACGATGTTTGAATAAATTCAATGTTTTTGATTAGATGCATTATTGATCTATCTATTAGAGTCACTATATGATTCACTACCATATGAACCCCCATAACATCCATTTTTCATATATTTTATTCATTATTCAAATTCTGTAAAAGTTATGAGAAAAAAAGATTATAAAGTTACTGATCCTAGTCACCATCATATGTAGATAATTAGATTGACCAATGATGTTCATGCTGATCCATTAGATAGATATATTTTATGAAAATTATAAGTCTCTAAATATTTTTGTTTACCTGATAAAAGAAAAATGGGGAAGTTCAAATTTTTAATCAGATGATTTATTGATACAAATTTGTCAGATAAGTCTTTGACACTTATACATCCGATGAGCGGTTGAAACTGATAGGTCATCAGATACTAAGATCTAGGAGGCACTATATGATTTTTTTTAGAAAATAGTTCAATAAGTATATAATAATAATGATAATTGTTTATGTATTTATAATATTATATCAGATTGTTGTTACAGGAAACTAGAACCTGTAGAAGTTGGAACAATGTAGTGAAACATTTTCAAAGGTGAAATAGAAGGAGAGATCAATATTTTGTTTCAAAGTACCATCCCACCATATGATTGTTTGTCAATAAAACACCGAGTCATGAAGAACGATTGGAGTAATAAAAATAAGAATCATCAAACTCACATTATCAGAACAAATAATAGTTCGGATACCTGAATAAATCTTAAATTATGTAAAATTGTTGAATATTTGAGAAGTCAATATAAGAAATGAAAAGTTATAAAGTATTCAAACTTAAAGTTAAAATTTGAGTGAATTTATTTATATTTTTTAATTCAAGTGAGTGGGAAAAAACCTTTTATATTCTAGGAGCATATATAAATTGATGTTAAAAATATATTCATACTAAACAATGTTGATCCATGTGAAAAACGTAGATATTCAGAAGAATTAGTGTCATAGAGGAGTTTTTCAACCGAATTTGTTTCATGTTAAATAATAATTTTTGGATTGATAGTTTCAATTAGAATATTAGACTAAAGATCGTTCAAATTACTGGAGAGAGGGTTATAGGTATGAGTATGATCAGACTGAGACAATGAAATGGGTTTCTAAAAGGAGGAGATCTTGTTAATTGAAAAGATACAAGAGTTTGATTTAGAAGAAATTTCAAAAGGGACATCAGACTAAGTTTATCAGATTTGTTTATTAGAGCAAGGATCAACGAACTGAGCAACATCAGACCAAGTCCCCAGATGGATTTTTTGGATCACAATGTTTCTTGTTTACCAATTCTTTCATCCCTTAAATTGTTGTATTAAAGATTTTGTAAAATGATAGTTTCAGTATAATCATTCATATCAAGAGATAAAAGTTTTAGAATGGGTGTTGAAACAATTTTTATTCACATATTCATAATAGTTAACTTCCATAGACCCATAGGAGTGGATATGGTAAGGATAAATGTTCTCACACTGAGGTAAAACCTTTTAAATCAGGTTTTCTATATTTCATTTTCAATTTCTCTATATAAATTATTTGAAAAAAACTAATGAATAATAAAAACATTAACATGTTACAGGGATCTATTTTTTAAAATTTGATATTTTTACAAAGAAAAAAATAGACTAAACCCCCACCTTACTCATTTTTTCTTAGATCCTTTTGAACTTCAAATATATATATTTTTTGTTATCCCATCAAAAATACTCTTTCAAATCACTATATTTATTTTTTACTTCAAGAATGAATAGAAAATGATACACTATGAGATTTTTCCAATAGTCACTTTAAATATGGTAATGATGAAACATATAATTAGTTTCTAAACCTTAACATTTTATCATGATTGTGGTTGAAGTCAGGAAAATTATTAACTTTCATTTATAATTTAAAATCATTATTTGGTTACATTTTAATCCTCATATGGATGGATAGTTGGGAATTCATCTAAAAAAGATATGTTATATCCCCATTCCTCATAATTTAATGATTTAACATCTATGAATTATAAAATATTTGATATCTTTTAGTCCTTATCATGGAAAATCTTTCATGGTCTTTCATACTCACAGAATCGTCCACCTTATTTCATTGAATGGGTTATAATGAATGTAGAAATCATAATATTTTATAAAATCAAACCATATTTTCTAGAAAATAATTAATTTACTCTACGTATCTATATACATAGATATTTTATTATAAATATATATATAGATATCATACCTTTAACCATAGAGACAATTCCTCCATATATCTAATTCAACAATTACCACTTCCTGCTCAAAATCATGAGTCTGGTAACTTTACTCAAGAATTTTCAATTGGGTACATGCAAAAGATATCAATATATAATTCATCATTGAGATGTATCTCAAACCTTTATTTTATATATCTATATACATCATAAATGCTTCTTCCCTGAATGGTAGTGTATACACAAGCAAGTTAACAAACCTTCTCTTCATTTCATTGAAATTATTCTCACGTTCATCCATATATAAAAAATTGGTTCCATTTTGGGAAAGTTGGGTTAGTGGACTAGATAGTCATGAGGAATATCTTTCAAGGATTCCATAAAATCCATAAAACCAAATAAAACACTCGATCTTGGTTTCCATGGTTTAAGACATCAATTATTTTCATAAAGGTACAAAATCTATTGATATTGTTAAATACCTCTTGTTTTGTAAAAATCATGGCCTCTAATAACTACAGAATGGTTCGGGGGAGTCTATGGATTGTTTGATACCCACTATTATAGAAAATGGGAAGGGTAACTAATCCTCACAATTAGAATAAGGTCAGTCTTAAATGTGAAACTCAACCGTGTGGGGTACCTAGTGCACAGGGGAGGCCTCACAGTTTGTCTAAAACCATATAAGGTGGGATGTACACCAATGAAGGATTCTATACTACCTTGGTAGAGGATAATTGAATGGGATATGCATGTTTATCCAAAAAATGGGCCTAAACTTTGTGATGAGTGTTTCTTGATTAGGGATGGTGTATGGTTTGGCCAACTGTACTGCCAGACAGTGCGAACCCAATTTTTAAGGACAAATTATATTTTCCCATTATTATGTTCTAACAATTTTTTTTTCATCCTTTTCTTTTGTTCAATTGGACCATGTGCCCAAGATCCCCCCATATGCTTAATCTATGGATTTTGATATATCCCTTGTACGATCTTGTATTCCTTCACTGTTAGTTTCATTAACTTCTTCTTGGTAATCACTTGAATCCTCTTTCTTATATTCCTAGTTTATATTCACATTTGTTTGACCATTTGGGTGTGATCTTATTCACCCTATTTTCAAGATTTTATTTGTACATTATATTTCTACCATTATGGATCGATTCAAGGGATGAAACTAGATTGGGAGAGTGCTAAAAACATAAGGTAGCTATTCTAGCTTCATTCCCTATGTTTTAGTCGTATTTACAAAATGAATCATCATTCTGCATGATGGGACATTCTAGAAACTACTCTAAAATGTGTAAATAATTAAAATACATGATGTACTATGTTTAGTACACCTCTAGTAACCTAAAAATGATGTCATATGTTGGTCACCTCGTCATGAGCCACCCCATGGGTGTTCCCTTACTCAAATTAATAGTTTATTATTTTTTCAGAATTACTAATCCCCTTTTATTTTACATTTTGTCATTGTCAAAAAATATTACGGGTTATGAAATAATCAATGGAATTTTCTACACATGAGTTAGGCCCTTGTGATTTATTCCCTATTCTATATGTCTTCTACATAATTCCTTATTCCATGTGGTATATGACATAGTTGAAATTAATTAATTAACTGAATTGACAAACACGTTTTCACATTATAAATGCAATTATTTTTGTAATTTTATGTGATATTGGTAGTTAAATCACACATTAATTCCAAGATAAGACTAATATAAGGGTCCCTATTTAAGGATTCCTTAGATGGGCTCAATTGAATTTATTAATAGAATATTTTTTATGGTATATACATTAGGAGAGATACATGGATTTTCATTGGATGGGATCACCAGGTGTTTTACCTACCCATGGGTGATACTAGTTCCAAAGGGGAAACCCCTTGGATGGGATCATTAGGGATATGGTGACACGATGTCGTGAGTGATACTCAGTCCCCTATGTGAGATACATCAAATGGGATCATATGTCCATTCATTACATGATTACTAGTGTGACACATGGGATGCCTATATGGTCACCTCAGATGGTTTCTATAAAGTATGGTATATATAGTCATCTCGATGTGATACTAAGGTTCCTTTATATGGATCAACTTTGATAGGCCTAGAATTCATTCTAATTAAATTCTAGTCATGCTGATCCTTTTAATTGTAGGAAGTATCTTCTTGGCCTATCACATACTTTGGAATAGTAAAAATCTTGAAGGATTTTTAATGATTGACCCATGTACACACCCATGTCATACTTTTACAGGTTCAACATGGTTCAATCTGGCTTATGCCAAAAAAATTAGTGTCGGTAGGGTATCCCTGAGGAACATGATATGATATAGTTATTTATATTTTTATTGATTCTATTATATTATTATTGGATCGAATATAATTTTATATACACATACATGATTGATATTGACACAATTGGTGGTAGCCTATGAGTGTATCTCACACTATACTTGGGATGAATTTGGTACATAAGTAGACTTCATGCTTGAAGGCATAGAAAATGGGAAGCAACTGGATTTAAAAGATTGATTTTTGGTATTAGGATGTGGTACGATAGTAGAGGATTGAGCTTATTCTCAATATGCTAGTAGTGATATCTTTTGTCCTTTTTCAGTTTTGTATAGAATATAATATATTCTAATTTCCTGTTTATAATATATCGTTATTGTTTTGTTTAGCTACATGAAATAATGATCATCATCATTTTATATCTAATTATGATTCCACTTCCTCATGTTTCCTCTTTATATTGGTTGGTTTGTATCTGGATACATTATTTTTCTTCTATTGTTGTTCTATTTTATTATTAATGCTCCCTCAATTTATTATTTATTTATATGCAATTGTTATATACTATGATTCTTGAGGGAATATACTCACCAAAGATGAAACTTTTTCCCTTGATTATTTTTGGAAGCATATGGATTACGAGGATGCATTCTTGAGGTCATGTGGTCAACTGTCTCGGAGCACTACTTAGTGGATCCTAGAGAGGGATGCTACCAAGTGGTATCAGAGCTTCATTTTACTTTTTTATAAATATTTAGGTTCTAAAAAGGATACAAGGATATACTGGAATTAGGTTATGATCATATGAATGGGAGTAGCTATCCCTTTTACAGGGGAAATCCAAATTAACTACAATGTGTTATTGTTTTTGTTGGATTATGCCAGTTACAATTAAATTGATTTACCCATAGGGTGATACACAAGTTTTTTTTGACTTTTTTAATGATTTCATTACTATTATTATGTAATTTATTCTACCTAATCATGATGATATGAGGGAATAAAAAGTAATGCATCAAACTAGGAACCATGCAGTTTGAATAACATGCAGTATCTATTTCTTTATCAATATTCCTACATGCATTGCATATGTTTCATGTGATTGTTGTCGATTCCTTCATTGATATATATTCGAATGAAATAAATTTTATTACATGGAGAGAAAAAATGGATTAATTAAATTACCTAAATCAATCTTAATGATGTTTTCCTACATAGATTGATGATGGCGCCTTAATTAACCAAATTATGTCGCATTGGAGACAAGAACCACTGGTTATATAGTCTGAAATAGTTGTTAGTTTATTGATGAATGCCAATTTTAGTTTTTGACGAAATTACTAATGAAAGTATAGAATGGTTTTAATTCAATATAATAAATAAACAAGACCAGTTACATCCTAACACAGGACATGCAGGTCAATTCATCATTACTTTAAGATCCAATTGTAATTTTCAAAGTGTATGGGCTTTTATATTTTTTAATTTGGTGTTGAAATTAATTAGAAGAAGATATATATATCTAAATATATCAGAAAAAATTTCTATTAATTAAATTTTTTCCCATGAAATGATTACAAAAAACGGGATTCCAATCGAAAAGTAAATGGGTTTTTTCATCATTACCTTTCTATTGACACTCTATATACCATAAACTATACTATTCTATAAAAACTTGATACCGACCCAAACATAGTAGAAGTTAGTATTTTTTTACTCTTATGGTCTGTCATGATCTTTTCCATGGACTAGATTATGCATTTGGAGTAGGATGGTAGGTATGGATTGTTAAAGTAATGTTTTGTTCACATCCTTTATTGATTTAATTATTTCTTATCTTATGTGTTTAAATATTCTCTAAGTCATGTGATTGGAAATTTTAGACATATTCTAGCTTGATTTATTCATGTTATACACTAGAAGGGTATACAAAACCATTCAATAGTGGTTTTGTGTCCTTATCCACCAATATTACCTCCTACATATTACAATGGGTGTTGATACTCAGTTCGATCATAACTTCTTCTTGTTCAATAAGTCCGTTCGGGGGGCTCCACCTCTTACCCCTACTATGGAATAATTAACATTGCAGTTACAATAGTATCATATTCCCACCTTATTAAGGTATGGAAGGCCTCAGGCTGGTGAGCCATAGCTAGAGGCCATGGTGTCGATCATTTGGTATATAGAGAGGCCTCTAGAATTGAGGATCTATCTCACTACAGATATACTTCATGACTCCATCAATTGTTGGTGGGATGTAATATATCAGAAAGATCATCAACGAGGCATGGTCTTTGCAGACATTGAGGAATTCTTCAACGATCAGTTCTTCCGATAGACATTTGTATATGACCGCACTGGGAGTTTATACATCTTTATTAGCGTTCCGTGTTCTTGTTGGAGTGTTCATATCAGTTTTTTGAGCTTCAACATTTTTCCCCGACTCTGACAGGGAATTATTTGAATACTACCAGAAAAATTGATGATAATATTTTACAAACCATATGATCATAGGTGTATGTGTTCTAGATGACCACTATGATTGAGATCGTGATCCAATCTCTCATCATAGAGAAGAAACTGAGGGAAGATGGAAATGTGAGCCAAGGAGGTTCAACTTATAGGAAGGGTGATGATTTTCCTAGAAATATAAAACATCAGTTTGAGGGTGCACATTGGGGCTGTTCTAGAAAGGTGGAATTTATAGAAAACTATGTTGAGTGTCCCTAATGTGGTCCGACATGAAACAAGAACCCCAGTGCCCAAGGGACCAGATCAAGTGATGAGATTTAAGTAGGAAGGGTCACCTTCAATGCTTATGCTTGTATTTTTCTCTAGTACCCAATAAGTGTGGATGTTTATTGAAGAACTTTAATGTATAGGATTTGAATCTCCGTATCAAGATGGGATTTGGTCTTCTACTGGCTGATCAGGTTGAGGAGGTGGTCGTAGTGGAGGTAGACAGACCTCAGAGGTTTAGTGTTAGTAGAGTTGACATTCCAAAGGTAATCAGTATTCATCTTAGTGTTTTAAATCTACTAACGTATAAGAATTTATTCATACTCATGAGGATCAGAGTATGAGGAAATATACAGTTATATGTGTTATTCTAGAATCCTATACTTCAGTTTCTATCCTATTTGATACGGGTTCATCAAATATTATTTATCAATAGAAATTATGGAGAGGCTTGGGGTGGGAATGATAAACTTCATTGACATGATGTCTCTTAACACATCATTAGGGGTTCTATTAGACAGTTTAAACATGTGGATAGAGTCCCCCTTGAGACAGATGGATACCATTTCTTGTGCAGTTTCTTCATCATTGAGATGAAAAGTTTGACTTCATTCTTAGAATGGAGTTTCTAGTCCCCTACCATGGCTATGTGGATTGTTATTTCCATTGGATGTCGTTTATGTCACCCGAGGGAAGCACATATATCCATATAGGTAAAAGGGATATCTAAGTGCATAGATATGAACCCAATAATCATTGTAACACCCTGACCCTAGTTACCATAAGTCAGTGCATTATTATGTAACATTGGCTTGATCACAAGAGATTAAGTCTCGAAAGGCCGATTTGTTTAGTAGCATTGGATGTACTAGATACAAATAAAAGTTTTAAATTACATCTTAAAATGAAAGAAAACTATAACATTGTGTACCCTTTGAACACACTCATATCCCTTAGACTAGTAATTCAATTTAATTTTAATATACTTCTTCGCAACCTAGAAGAAATAAAACATAAGAAAGCGGTGATCTCAGATGCTCAGTAAAGATAAAAATATAGTAGAAACATCCATAAATAAGCATAAACACTTAAGGCAATGTATAATACTAAAACATACACCTTTTAAACTTAAACATTAGTATAATATGTTAAAGATGAATCAAATAAATCCATTTAATTATTTACATGGATATTCTAATAGTTTAATATTCACATGTAATATCAATATCTAATTTCAAAATGATAAAATGCATAAACCAGACATCATAACCACATAGTCAAGGCATTGTGACAAGATAAAAAATAATGATTTTGTCTAGTTTTTATGCCAAGACACTAGTTTGTCTCAAGAGAGCTAATGATGCATTAATGAGCTATAGCGGGCTCCACCCATCACATAATAAGTCCAATGCATTCCTCAAATGTAAAGGTTGAAAAATAATGTAAACATTTGTAGTAAAACTTTCATACGAAATGTCAATATTTTTACAACAAACCATAGATGGTATAAAATAGCACATCCATATTTAAAGAAACAACCTTTAGTGAAATATGGAAGACTGTATAAATCAATGTCAATCAAGAATAATGAAGGATGTTGACATAGATGAAAATAATATTTGAAACTATTTGAGAGAAATATCACTTTTTTCTTGAAAATATTTAAAAGTTTCACTATGTATCAATAAGTTGATAAAAATTAGATTTTTCAATAAAAGTGTCCCATACCACTTTGAAACTTTTAAAAAGAATTTTTTGTTTAAAAAATTTATGTCAATATAAATAAATACTTAAAATAATTTTTAAAACATGGGCATTAATGAGAATGATTTAGAAGAATAAATATTTAAAACATTTAAAATGATTTTTTAGTTAGAGTTCATAACCAAACAAGAGAAGTATGAATAAAAAAAATCGATTTAGTAAATACTTTATAATATCATGAGAGTAAAGAGATTCATGATATACTTTGTAATGTACAATATATACACCATATAAAAGTGAATTTCTGTGTAACAACAAATAAGTCTCAATAAAATGTAAATTGAGGTGAAATCCATTTTAAAGACTGTATCCTTAGGTTTTGGATAAATAAACGACATAATTATGTGTGAAAAATATAAATAAACACAATATAATTGAAGATTTAGTGTAAATAAATTAGAGGTAATTCACACATATTCTGGTAAAAAACTACACTAATGACTTGGATGTTTAACTCAATGAATGGAAATTGAGTAAATATTACTCTTTTCAAGTTCATATCGAGGACTTGAGAATTTATCAATGGAGTGATTATGTGTTTCAAAAGTATATGTACCCAAAGGGGAGTGGAAATTACTATAAATGAAAATAAATAGTTATTTTGATGCATAATATTAGAGTAAAATAATCAATGAATTTTGCGTAAAACCCAATGAGTAGAAATTGAAATTAGAAATTCCCTTACCAATTTGGTAACTTATGAAACATACACCCCATGAAATAATTATCATAAAATGATGTTGGTAATACCATAAAATTAAATTATATTGCACAAATAATACAATAATATCCAGTACATACACCACATAAAAGGAAATAGTGAAAAATTTTGCATGAATCTCCCGGGAGTAAAAAGTGAGATAAAAACACCTTACCTTATAAATTTCTACTGTTGAGGGTATGTTAACCACCTATATAATTGTGAAATAATTGTATATATGTTATACAAGAACCATTTACATAAATATGATATCATATATTATCTTCTAATATTGCTTTGTTATTGATATTTCAGTAGTATAATTATTTTGGGTGTTAACTTATTCATTTTCTTTTATTTGTTTTGTTTTGTAAGTAACTTTTGTTATGGATAGGATGTATTTGATTCATATCCAGAGTGATATTATGTTATTAAATATTATTTATTAATCATAAATTGAAAATTATTCTTGAATGCCTACGATGGAGAATGAATCTCACCGCGTTCGTGGAGACGGTAATTTTATACGTGCGCACGAGCGACAATACCATTATATTGATGATGAAATCGGATGAAATTGGATGGTTATATTATATAAACAGAATCATTAAAATTTTATATTTATTATTTACATCATT
This sequence comes from Viscum album, assembly GCA_963277665.1. NCBI lineage: Eukaryota > Viridiplantae > Streptophyta > Magnoliopsida > Santalales > Viscaceae > Viscum > Viscum album. The sequence continues at coordinate 1,496,307,855 of OY728159.1, forward strand.
TATACTAATTATTTTAGCAATCCAAATAATTAAGTGTTGAATAAAAAACTACACCACGATGTGGAGATGGCAAGCCATACCTACGCACGTATGGTTACTTTTTCATTCATATGATGGATAGAATAATGAATACGGTTGTACCATATTTATAATAACATCAAAATACGTATAAGTTACTGGATTTATTATTTTGGTATGGAAAAAACAATCAAAGACAAATTGGAAGATGAAATGAACTTCGAAAGAGGTGATGAAATTATTACATTTACTTCGGGTGCATCATTTTTATTTTATCAAAAGGGCTCCTTAAGATGGATTTATGATCAAAGTGAGGCCTCTAGGTTGTATTGAGTGTATTTATGAGGATAGTTTATTAAGGTTTGGCCGATCCAAATAGATTTGGATGTGATATTTTGAGAGGAGAAGTACCCTTTTATAAGAGAGGTGAGGGTTACTTTTGGTAATGTTTGAAATATTAATTTATTATACAATCATATTCAGTTTATAATTACTCCAAAAGTATTTATTTAGAGGATAAGGTGGTGTTGGTTGAAAAACTCTCAACCAATAGGTTTTAGACAGGTTTAGGTCACCATATTAACCTTATCCTTTATATTTAACTCTTAGTAAAATAGTTTAACTGCTATCCCATATTCTTGAATTATTATAAGAAATGGTTAATAAACTTACTATAAAATCCAAGAGAACCCCAAGTGATACCTTAATGAAATATCTATTATTATATGAGTTTTTTTTTTCAAACAATAGTTTTTTAGTAATATTATATCATTTAATAACATAATATTTGTTTAAAAAACTCATTTATGTCAATTTTGACAGTATTTAGTATTTGGTTTTTGTGAATGTCATCAAAACATTATTACTTAGAGAAAAATAAATGAAGTCAATCCTAACATGTAATATTAATCTATAAAATATGTTTAATTCATCAAAAGTCTCAATTTACATTTATTTCGATATTTAAAATATCAATTATTTTCATCATTCATTAATAAGGTAATTATTGGAACATCATTGAGTCATAAATAAATTTAAATATTAAATGTATAATTTTTTTAAATTTAATTACATTATCATGGAAATAATTTTATATTTCTAGTGAAAATTTATATTCTACATGATCTTTTTTATAACACTATATTAAAAATGTTTTAGTTATGAAAATTTGAATTTAAAACTTTTAACTGTTTTTTAAATAAAATAATAATAAATGTCCAAACCTAATACAAGTGGATCAAAGAGGATCATATTGTATTCTTACGGTTGATTTTGGTTGAAAAAAATATCCAATTGAAATAGGATACGTGTTAGGGTAATAATAATATCATTTTTACCTTTAATTACCCTACTTACTTTTAACCGGGGTAAATACAATTCAAAAATCACTATTCACTTAAAATTATTTTCATCCTATTGAACCACACTTGACGTACTGATGCCAACAGTGTCTCTCAGATTTTTCAAATTCAATTCACAGAAGTGCTAAAATTATATTTTATGAAAATTTTTATATTTGTATAGAAGGAGGGTAAAAGATGTAAAAATGTTCAATTAAATTATATATATATAATTTTATTATAAAATGACTCAAATGTATTACATTGAACTTATATAGGTATTATGTATATATTTCTACCTAATATAAATTTAAATAAAATAAATAATTTGTTTTATAAAAGGTAGGTTATAAACAATAAGGCTGCGTTTTATACTATTCATCAAAAATTGAAAATATTCAAAAAAATACCCAAAATTCACCCTAATATAATGTTGATATTAGAAATTTAGAAATTATGTATATTTTAACAAATTAAAAACATACAAGTTGTATTAATTAATTTTAAAAAATATCCCTATTGTCAAAGCTAGAAAGCTGGTTTTTGAGAAGTAAAAACTATACAAAGATTGATATGGGTTTATGTCCGATTTAAATAGAAAATTATTTCCAATGAACAAAACTAAATTAAATGATAAATATATAATATAATTATACTTAAAAACAATTGAAATGTATAATTTAACACTATAAATTAATTTTATTAAAAACGTTGTTTTCAATTAAAATTTATTATTTTTCACTATTCATCAAAATATAAAAGTTATCAGAACAGCACCAAAAATTTATTCAAACTAAATTTATATGTCCCCCTTATAAATAATAAGCTTATATTGACAAATTAAATATATAAAAGTGTAAAATATAGGATTTGAAAAGCATTCTCCATTAAAAGGCGGTAAAATGGCAGTTTTTGGAAAATACTTCTTTTATCTGAAAAATTGAATTTGTTCTTATATTTGGTCTAAGAGACACATAATATGGATTTAAAAATTATATTGATTATATAAAATTCAAAATGCATTTAATAATATTCATAACCATTTTTTGAATAGCTAGTTTTGTAAGATGTGGAGCGCTCGAACTCAGTCTTTCCAGTAGCACAAGCTATTGAATTACGTCGAAGAGAATAACATACTCTAAAATATTGGGTTGTAACTTTCCTCCCCCCGTTTTGAAATTGCATCCTCCCAATTTCAGAATTTTGATTGGGAACTTTATTGACAGTCCTGTATCAGAAAAAGTGTTAAAAAACAATCAATTTAAAATAAAGAAAGATAAGTACAAAGGTCACCTGAGATAACCCATAATAGGATTCCATGTAGGAAAACATGGATACGTAGATAAAATAAGTTCCATTTTGAAATAAAGAGTTATTGAAAACACAATCAGGAGAATGTTAACAACAATAAAACAACAAACTTGTGATGGGTTAAATAGTCCTTAGTTTCATGGTAGGAAAAGTAAACCTACAACATTTTTTATGTTTTAAGTTCCATTTCATAATGTTGAAGAATTTATTTATGAGATTGAATAAGAACATAAAGAGATATACATACATTTTATATAGAGTTTCATCCTTTAATAAATTAATACCACTAAATCATCTTTTCTCCAAACGATGAGTATTCAAGATGACTTGGTCACACCAGGTGTGCTAGAATCAACTTCTAGAGAATCATGTAATCCAAAAAGGATGAACTATATATTTATCTTATATTTTGAGATAATGAATAACCAAGTGGTTTTAAATGATCAAATTATCCCCATAATGGATAATCCTTTATAAAAATAAATACTAATATTGATTTCCAAAATTATACAAAAAATATTCAAAGTTCAAATTAGGCCATTCAATAAACAATGGTCCTTAAAATATTTCAATACAATCCTAAAAATTATTTAAACCTAAAACCTAGAAGAATTTAATGGAATAATCGTTCATAGTAAGCCTTAAAATTTATCACAAAATGACATCAACTACTCTTAAAGTCCCATACTGAAGTGTAATTAACAAAATCAGCTATTCTCTATAATAGGTTCATCATTTCCATTAATAACCAGAATCTTTATAAAAACATATACTATTTAAAAATAAAAATTCACCACTAATCCTAAAATGAAATCCTAGAGTATTCTATTTTCCTTAGGCACATAGGGTTCCCAACAGAGCGAATGTCTTCCAAAATAACATTTATCACTTAATCAGCTAATCATTTTCCTATAATAATGATAGAAATATGAGAAAACATAAGATCCCAAATCAACTTATTATTGACCAATAAAATAATTTATCTAAAAATAATTAGTCACACTAAATAGGGAATTCACGTAGTCCAGTGGTATGGGATGAATCATAGTCACACTTTGGTTGTGGGTTTGATTCCTATAGCTTTGTCAGACCCGATGAGTTGTCCCACGGTCTCTGTGTTATATTTTTTCAAAAACTATATTATATAACATTCCCAAAATTAGATATATTCCTCAAAATAACCATAAAATAATTTAACCACAAATTATATCTCTTACCACTTATTTTTATCCCAAAAATTAATAACATATAATTTCATTAAATTCTAGGATTATATAAACCCAAATGGTTCTTTATAACTATATCCATAAATAAATAGATAACTCTTTCTCAAATAGAATTTTCACATAAAAAAACGAAAGGTTACATATAAAAGACAAAAGTCTCCCAAATTAATCCCTTCAAGAAAAATCATTAATACATTGAATCATTTTTCTATCCATTTATTTCCACATATGGTCTTCATTAACCTAGATATTATCTTATAGAGTAGGGAATTGAATCTCATAATGCCCAGGTCCCCTAAATATACAACAAATGACAGTAAATAGATTCTTAGGATCATTTCTAATTTCATCAAGAGTACTCTTCAATTTTCCTCAGCAATTATTTTCTTAATTTCCTTCATTCCTACACATAAATCATTTATTTGTTCTATTGAGACAATTTTTTTTGACTTCTCCACCCACATTTACTGCATGATGGAAATTGAGTATTCATTTTTCCACGGTCTCCACTGTTGGAGCTATTATCAATTTCTTCCTTTCTCTTCTTTGTTCAGTTTGGGAGTTTGTTAATGTATATGTTGTTGATATTAATTTTGGAAACCTTCTTTATCATGAACACGATGTATTTTACACCTATCAACATTAAATTTGGTTTCTCATTTTCACCATTATTCCAACCTTTTACATCATGTTCAATGTTACTATGAATTCCTCAGAAGCCATCCATTGAATAAAAGTAGAAAGCATAGTGTGAGTATCAATAGTCATAAAATCATTTAGAGAATATCATAACACCTTATTTTAAAAATAAAACACCTAAGGATTAAACAAGGTAATTTTTTATCATCTTATTTTAAAATCCATAAAATTAGTTTTAAAAAAAATGAATTATCCTAAGCATATCCCCCAGGAGTGTCGTAACCAAGAGTAAAACATGGTCAGTTATAGTGCACCCATTCCCGTTTTAGTTTAGCTCAAAGTAGTGTTTTCGGGTTTTACCCCTAGATACATATGTGCCAGAGCTTCCTATACTAGCTTGTATCCAGAGAGGGATGTATTTCGTGGAATAACCACATAATATTTAAATTACAATATGTCTTGGATGTTATTCTATACTAATCTTAAAAGACTATGTTAGGGTAGTGTTTTCTAATCATACTTTTTAAAATTATAGCTTCCATGGTTTGTATTAAAAATATTCTAATACGAAATATAACACCCTAACCCAAGTTACCAAGAGTCGGTGTAGTATTACATAACATTGGAATAATCACAAAAGATCATGTCTCAAAATACCAATTAGTTTAGTATCCTTGGATGTACTAGATACATACATTAGTTTTAAATTACATCATGAAATGAGAAAACAACAACATTGTGTACCCTTTGAATACACTCATATCCCATATATTATTATTGTAGGTTAATCATAATATAGTTCTTCACATATTTGATAAAAATGAAACATAAGAAATAGGTGAGCTCAGATGCTCAGTTAGGATAATAATATAGCAGAAACTTCTATAAATAAGCATAAACATTTAAAGAAAATTTTTAAGACTAAAACATAAGGATTTTAAGCATTAACATCCGCATAATATGGAAAATATGAATCAAATAATTCCATTTACATATTCACATGGATATTCTTCTATTTTAATAATCACATTTAAAATTAATATAAAAATTCACAATGATGGAATGCATAATGCAGGATATCATATCAACATAGTCAAGGCCTCGTGCCAAGAGTTATATTAATGGTTTTGTCAAGGCCTTGTTCCATGAAAATAGTTTTTCTCATGAGATATACCGATACATTGATCATATATAGCAGTCTCCACCTATCACTTATAAAGTCCAATGCATTCCTCATATGAAAAGGTTGAAACCAAATCTAAACAATCGTATTAAAACATGCGTACAAAATATCAATATTTTAACCACAAACCATGAATCGTATAAAATTATTACCTTTAAAATGAAATATAACTCATAAAATGAAACATGGAATGTTGTATAAAACAATATCAATCAAGAATAGAGAAGGATATTGGCATAGATGAAATTAATTAGTAAAAATATTGGAGAGAAATATCCCCCTTTTCTTGAAAATAATACAATGGTTCTCAATTTATCAAGAAGTTGTTATAAATTATATTTTTGAATCAAAGTGTCCCACACCACATTGAAAATTCTAAATTTAATTTTAATTTAAAAACATTAATTTCCATAAAAATAAAATTTTAAAACCATTTTTAAAACATAGACATTAATGAGAATGATTTAGAAGAATAAATCTTTACAACATTAGAAATGATTTTTTAGTTAGAGTTTCTAACAAAAGGAGAGAGTCTTGAATAAAAATAATTAAGGTAATCAAAATATTTTAATATCATGAGAGTAAAGGGATTAATGATATACTATGTCAAAGTACAATATATATCATTTAAAAGTGAATTGGTGCATAACAACAAAGAAGTCTCTGTGGAATGTAAATTGAGATGAAAACCCTTATAAAGATACTATCCTGAGGTTAAGGATAAACAAATTACATAATAATGTAGGAAAACTATAAATACACTGAATATGATTGAATACTAAGTGTAAATCAATCAGATTACATTCACACATGTTATTGTAAAAACAACACCAATGAATTGGATATTTAACTCAATGAATGGAAATTGAGATAAGATTACTCTTATCAAGATCATATCAATGAATTGAGAATTTATCAATGGAGTGATTATGTATATAAAAATTATATCCACAGAAAGGGGATTTAAAATTAATACACAAGTAAATGAATAGTGATTTCACACAAAATCTTGTAGTAAAATAATCGATGAAGTTTGCGTAAAACCCAATGAGTGGAAATTGACATTAGAAATTCCCTTACTGATTTGCTATCATAAAAAACATAAAACCCATTAAGGAACAATCATAAAATGATGTTGTAAATAAACATAAATTAATTTTTATTACACAAACAATACAATCCTGGGTAGTACATACACCACACAAAAGGAAACAGTGCCAAATATAACATGAATCTCAAGGGAATAAAAAGTGAGATGAAAACCCCTTAACTTGTACTTTTCCTTTGTTGAGGGTACATTAACCTCAAGAATAATGGTAAAATAATTGTTATTAAATTATTCAATAACCACATAAATAATTATGTTATCATATATGGTTTTCTAATATTTCTTTGTTAATGATATTTCAATAGTATCATTTTTTGGGTGTTAACTGATTCATTTTCCTTTATATGTTTTTGTATGTTTTTCATGTTTGTTATGGATATGATGTATTTGATTCATATACATAATGATATTATGTTTTTAATTATTATGTTTTAATCATAAAATGAAAATTATTCTTGAATTGTTACAATGGAGAATGAATCTCATCGAGTTTATGGAGACGGTAATTCGTACGTACGCACGAGCAACAATACCATTATATTGATGGAGAAATTGTATGTAACTAGATTGTTATATTATATATATAGAATCATTAACATGTTATATTTATTATTTAAATAATTTATACTCATTATTATACCCATCAAAATAATGATGTGTTGTGTAACAAATTACACCACGACGTGGAGACGGTAAGCAGTACGTACACACGTATGGTGACTTGGTCATTCATAGGATGGATATAATAATGAATATGGTTATACCATATCTATTATAACATCACTGTATATATAACATATTGGATTTTGTATTTGGTATGGATACAAGAAATAAATAAGAAGTAGTAGAAGAAATGAACTTTAAAAGAGGTGATGGAATTATTATCTATTCTTCAAGCGATTCCTTTTAATTTAATCAAAATGGCTCCTTCGGATGGAATTCTGTTCAATCTGAGGCCTCTCAGTATAAGTGAGGGTAGTTGGGAGGATATTTGATTAGGTTTTGGCAGAGACAAATGAATTTGGTGGTGTGATTTTGAGATAATGGAACACTAATGGAAAAACATCCTCCACCAAAGATATGGAACTGTTGGTATAGGTCCCCAAACCGTTGTTATAGCCTATAACAATGGTTTGGGAAACCATTGGGTGATTTGGAATGGGTAAATACCTATCCCAATAGTTTTATAACCATTGGGATAGGTCTTCCCAAATTTTTTTCCAAACCGTTGGAATAGTTCATTCCCAATGGTTTGGGGAAACTGTTGGGATATGTATATATATATATAAGAGTTCCAGTTGAGGTTTGAACCCAGAACCTCCACATTATATATCAATGACTTTACCAATATCCTATAGTTGCCTTTCTGAATATATTTGGTGTTGATCCTTCTGGAAGATTGTTGAATTCTTCCAATGATTGCTGTTTTAATAATCGCAAATCATCAATTACTTAATCTGGTTGGATTTCTCATAATCACAATATCTTAATGAATCTGTGTATATTGGTTGGATCATTTTTTATCTCTTCGTTATTGATTTAAAAGTATTCTGGAAGTTCTCTGGATCAAAGGACAATGGTCGCACCGATCCATATAAAAGGACAACGGTCTCACCGATGCTGATCGAATGAGGTACCGAAGATGTCTCACCGATGCTCATCAAATGAGTCACTGAAGATGTCTCACCGATGTTGATCGAAAGAGTCACCGAAGATGTCTCACCGATGCTGATCGAATGAGTCACCGATGATGTCTCACCTATGCTAATCGAATGAGTCACCGAAGATGTCTCACTGATGCTGATCGAATGAGTCACCGAAGATGTCTCACTGATGATAATCGAATGAGTCACCGAAGATGTCTCACCAATGCTAATCGAATGAGTCACCGAAGATGTCTCACCGATACTGATCGAATGAGTCACCGAAGATGTCTCACCGATGCTGATCGAATGAGTCACCGAAGATTTCTCACCGATGCTAATGACCCACCAATCACTTGACACACTGATAGTCATAAACAGCTGTTTGAATTTCTTTATCTTTATTTAATCTAACCAATAGTCATATTAGGAATATTTTAAATGCTCTGTCATTTATTTAATGTGTGTTGTTGGATGTTATGGAACCATACCTCGTACCTGCAAAAATAAATCATTTCTTTTGCCGGAGCACGTGCTTTATATAGAGGAAGGATGTGCTACTGAAAATGGAGAAGAAATACAGGAAGAAGTGAGACATACATAGAAAAATAAACAGACCACAAGGTGTGCGAAAAGAACAACCGGGTGTGAATGCAAAGAGACGACTGAACTTACATGTGGAACTCTTTCATCAATGAAAACCAGTGAAGACCTGAGAACGAGATCATAAAACAAGAACTTCATCGACTACTTCTTCTCTATCTCTAAACCTGGAAGTCAAGGAAACAGACGATACTCTGTTTTCTAGACAAAAACCAGAAGAGGACTCAAAGAGAATTCTGATCAATCAATGAAGTCCATAACTTCACGAAAAATCACTAGAGCCATTTCTAAACTCTAACTATTTGCTCTGTGATTTATCCTTTTACATATTGGGATGTTTGTGTTATCTGGTCTGTTTTACACACACACTGTCTCTTGTACTCTAACTGGAGGATTTGTAAATCCTCACTCAATACTCTTACATCTTTTATTTCCCACTGGGATAGTGGTAGAGGTCGTGTGACCGAAACAGCTAGGTGCTGTTGTGTTTGTTCCCACGAATAATAGTGGTTGAGGTCTTGGACCTGGATAACTGGTTGCTGTTGTTATCCCCGATCCAGGGTGTGGATCATCTTTTTATAAAAGCTTTTGAGAAGACTAAGTCTCATCTTGAGACTGAACCTCTTGGTTATATCTGCTATTTTATATCATTCAAAGTTATTCTTTTATTCCGCTGCTAATCTATTTAAAACCAAAACTATTTTAAAGTCACTTTGATAATTAAATTCGCAAGTGTTTATATCAGTTGTAAATCAGTAAGTTGGTTTCAAAAGTTAATCAACCTTTCTATTTTGATTAACTGGGAAATAATCAATCCCTCTAGATCCCAACCTAACCCTTAATTTTATATAAATTCACTACAGTTTAATTCAGTATTTTATTTTGGGGTTTTAAGACAAAGTTTTTTAAAACAGAAATTTTAATCGGAACTCAATTCACCCCCCTCTTGAGTATCCACTCCGACCAAAAATTGGTATCAGAGGTTTATTTTAAATTTATTCTAAAACACTCTGTTATTCAACTATGATTTTAGCTGTATCTTAAAGTTCTTAAAATTTTTGTTATTTCTAAATTGTTATCTCTTTAAAATATTTGCCTTAAGTAAGCTATCATGGATAATAGAGTTGATGGTGTTGCTACCAATAGACCACCATTTTTCAATGGCACTAACTATGCTCAGTGGAAAATCAAGATGAAAATTCATTTAGAAATCATGGGTTTTGATATTTGGACTGCTATAGAATCTGAATATAAAATTCCTACTGCTGTTAGAACTACTTGGAATGAAGCTACTAAGACAGCCTACGATAATAATTGTAAAGCTATGAATGCTTTATACTGTGCTCTAGGAGATGAGGAATTTAATAGAATATCTACCTGTAAAACTACATATGAGATTTGGGATACCTTAGCTGTTTCTCATGAAGGAACAACTAATGTTAAGGAGATGAGATTGAACACTTATACTATTAAGTATGATAATTTTATGATGAAGCCTGATGAACCCATTTCTGATATGTATCTCAGGTTCAATGAAATTGTCAACACAATGACTTCTCTGGGAAAGGATGTTCCAGCAAAGGAAAAAATCAGGAGAATTTTGAGATGTCTACCTGAAATATAGAGAGAAACCTCTATCTCCATTAGAGAATCATGTGACATTGGTGAACTACCAGTCAAGGAACTAATTTAAAAGTTGATGATGTATGAAGAAGAACTCAAAGTGAACAAAGAAGATGATGATGAACCCAGAAGGAAGTCTGTTGCCTTCAAAACTACAACCTCAAAGAATAACGATAAGGAAAAGCTTCAAGCTATCAATGAAAGTTCAAGCTGTGAAGACAGTGAGAGTGAATCTGAAAGTGATGCTGAGATGGCTCACATTGCTAGAAGATTTAAGAAATTTTATAGGAAGAAGATGTTTTTCAGAAAGAAAAACTACAAAGGTAAGTATGACAACAAGGGACATTGGAAAAAGGATTGGAAGAAATCTCACAAATCAGATGAAGTTGTCTGTTATGTGTGCAAAAGGAAGGGACACATAAAAAAAGACTGTCCAAAGGTGAAATACAAGAAAAAGTATGAATACAAGGATAACAAGTATAAGAATACCATGAAGGCTACTTGGAGTGCTTCTGAAGACAGTTCTAGCGAATATGACGTTTCTGAAACTGAACACAGAAACAAGGCAAACATGTGTTTTATGAAAAACGCTTCTGAGGTAACTTCGGAAACTCCGGCTTCTAATTCATATTATTCTGGAGATGATTCTGAATGTGATAAAAGGTCTAAATATGAACTGTTTGAATATTGTGATATGTTAGAAGAAACCTGTAATGTGCTGAAGGACAAATACAAAGGTTTAATTAAACAACATGCTTTAACTGTTAAACATAAATCTGATCTTGATATTGAAATGGAAAAGAATGCTCAGTTTCATAAAGAGAAAACTGAACTAAAATTATCCAATGAGAAACTCAATAAAGACTTAGAGAAATTTACAAATGGTAAAGATACTTTTACTCAGATGCAACATAAGCAAATAGCACCTAGATACACTACTGGTATAGGATACCAACTTGGACAAAGGAAGATTACCAGAACTAGATTCATTCCTAAATCTGGACAGAATGTACCTAGCTCTGGAACTTCATATGCTTCAACGAGTTATATTGATAGTTATGGATCTAATAAGATTTATCTTTCCAAATCTTTTGATTCTAGAAATTCTATGAGACCCATTAGACAAATCTTGGTACCTAAAGTATTATTGGCTAACTTGTCTGGACCCAAGAAAATCTGGGTACCAAAATCATTTCCTATCTAAATATGTTTTGTAGGGAACCTGCTTAAAGAGATCCTGTAAAAATACTTGGTACTTGGAAAGTGGATGTTCAAGACATATGTCAGGAGACTTCTCATGTTTTAAAAGCTTAGTCAGATTTGATGGAGGTTTTGTCACCTTTGGTGATAATTCTAAAGGGAAAATCATCAGCTTAGGCCAGATTGGTAACACTAACTCAGTACTAATTTCTAAAGTTTTATTTGTTGATGGACTTAAATACAATTTGATAAGTATTTCTCAGTTATGTGATGATGTTTTTTATGTTAAATTTGAAAATGATTCTTGCAATGTTTTTAACTCTAAAAATGTTTTAGTGTTTTCTGCTTTAAGAAGTGAAAACGTTTATGCTGTCGATTGAAATTCTTTAGCTAACAAAAATATTACTTGTTTAAATCCTTTTCATAAAGAGTCTTGGCTTTGGCACAGAAGATTAGGACACTGCAATGTGCATTCACTTAGAAACCATGCTAGAAAGAACTTAGTTAGAGACCTACCCAAACATGAATTTCCAGCAGACAAAGTTTGCAATCCCTATCAAAATGGAAAGCAACATAAAGTTTCTTTTAAATCAAAGAATGAAGTGTCAACTTATCAACCTCTCGAGTTGGTTCACATGGATTTATTTGGACCTTCTAGAGTTTCTAGATTAAATGGGAAGCATTATGTCTATGTTCTTGTAGATGACTTTTCTAGATATACTGGGGTATAATTTCTAACTCACAGAAGTGAAGATTTTTATTACTTTGTTAAATATTCCAAGTCTATAGAGAACCTTAGTGGACTTAAGATTAAAACCCTGAGAAGTGATCATGGTCGTGAGTTTGAAAATCATTAGTTTGAATCTTACTGCTCACATAGTGGCTATAGTCAAAATTTCTCTGCCCCTAGGACACCTCAACAGAATGGTGTAGTAGAAAGGAGGAATATAACCCTGCAAGAAATTGCTAGAACTATGCTTAATTAGTATGACCTAACCGTTTACTTTTGGGGTGAAGCTGTAAATACAACTTGTTATTTTATTAATAGAGTCCTGATCAGACCTGCTCTTAAGAGTACCCCTTATGAGTTATGGAACCATAGGAAACCTAAGGTTAACTACTTCAAAGTTTTTGTCTTCAACGTCTTTATTCATAACACTAAAGATAATATTGATAAGTTTGCATCCAAGAGTGATGAAGGAATTTTTCTAGGTTACTCAACTTCCAGTAAAACCTATAGAGTTTTCAATAAGATAACCAAATGTGTGGAAGAATCTATTCACATCAAATTTGATGAAACTGATCCACATGAACCTAAGAACTCTCTTGAAAATCTTGAAGATGATCTCTCTAGTTTGAACCTTAATGATAAAAATAGTGGACCTGTACTTAAAACATCTAGTTCTAGAAATTTTCCAGACCCTGCTTCAGTTGAACCTCAACCTGTAGATGAACCTAATATCTCGAGCCCTACCCTTTCTAGACCAACTAGAATTCTGAAGAATCATCCTTTAGATACTGTTGTAGGAAATCTTGATAGAGGGACAGAGACTAGAGCTTCTCTTAGAAATCAGGTTGAACATCAAGCCTTCTTGTCATAGCTAGAACCTAAAAATATCAATGATGCCATCAATGATGAATTTTGGGTAATGGCTATGCAAGAGGAACTAAATCAATTTGAAAGAAACAAAGTCTGAAAATTAATAGAAAGACCTAAAGACACTATAACCATAGGCACAAAATGGGTGTTTAGAAACAAAGATGATGAATCTGGAAACATCATTAGAAACAAAGCTAGGCTAGTTGCACAAGGTTAAAATCAAGAAGGAATTGACTATGAGGAAACCTTTGCACCTGTAGCTAGATTATAGGCTATTAGGATCTTACTTGCTTAAGCATCACATATGAATTTCAAGTTATATCAAATGGATGTGAAAAGTTCTTTTCTAGATGGTTTTATTGTTGAAGATGTTTTTGTAAAACAACCACCTGGTTTTTCAAATCCTCATTTTCAAAATCATATTTTTAAACTTTCTAAATCTTTATATGGTTTAAAAAAAGCTCCAAGAGCTTGGTAAGAAAGACTTTCAAACTTTATTATTTCAAAAGGATTTACAAAAGGAATAGCCGATCCGACTCTTTTTATAAAAAGGATTTCAAAAGATGTGTTAATATTACAAATCTATGTTGATGATATTATTTTTGGATCTTCTAAAAATTCTATATGTACTGAATTTTCACAGTTTATGCAAAATGAATTTGAAATGAGCTTAATGGGAGAGCTTAAGTATTTTATTGGTTTTCAAATTTTTCAAACTAAAGATGGAATTATTCTAAATCAAAGTAAATATACTAAGGATTTATTAAAACATTTTGGTTTGGATAGTATTAAGGAATGTGATATACCTATGAGTACCACCTGTAAATTGGATATAGATGAAACTGGTAAACCAGTAGATCAAACTAATTACAGAGGTATGATTGGGAGTTTACTTTATCATATTGCTATTCAACCGAATATTATGTTTAGTGTGTGTATGTGTGCTAGATTTCAATCTAATACTAAAGAATCACACTTACTGGAAGTTAAAATTATTTTTAAATATCTTAAGTATACCGTGAATTTAAGTTTGTTTTATCCAAAAGGACAATCATTTGACCTAACTAGTCATTCAGATGCTGACTTTGCTGGATGCAAGTTAGATAGGAAAAGAACATCTGGAACATGTCATTTACTTAGAAAATATCTAGTATCATGGGGTAGTAAAAAACAGAACTCAGTTGCATTGTCTACTGCTGAAGCAGAATACATCGCTGCTGGTAGTTACTGTGCACAGATTCTGTGGATGAAACACACCTTATTGGACTATGGATTTGATTTTAAACAAGTTTCAATTAACTGTGACAATACTAGTGCAATCAACATATCTAAGAACCCTGTGTCTCACTCTAGGACTAAGCACATTGATATCAGACATCACTTTCTAAGAGATCATTATCAAAAAGGTGATATTTCTCTAGAATTTATTAGTTCTGAAGATCAATTAGCTGATATTTTTACAAAGCCTTTATGCTCTGAAAGAATAAATATCATTAAACAAGAATTGTGTATGATCGATCTGTGAAACCGATCTGTGAAACTGATCTGTGAAACTGATCTGTGAAACTGATCTATGAAACGGATCTGTGAAACCGATCTGTGAAACCTATCTGTGAAACCGATCTGTGAAACTAATCTGTGAAACCGATCTGTGAAACGGATCTGTGAAATTGATCTATGAAAATGATCGGTGAAACCGATATGTGAAACTGATCTGTGAAACCGATCTGTGAAACCGATCTGTGAAACTGATCTGTGAAACCGATCTGTGAAACCGATCTCTAAAACTGATCTGTGAAACTCATCTGTGAAACTGATATGTGAAACAGATATGTGAAACCGATATGTGAAACTGATCTGTGAAACCGATCTGGGAAACCTATCTATGAAACTGATCTGTGAAACCAATCTGTGAAACCGATCTGTGAAACTGATCTGTGAAAACTGATCTGTGAAACGGATCTGTGAAACTGATCTGTGAAACCGATCTGTGAAACTGATCTGTGAAAACGATCTGTGAAACTGATCTGTGAAACAGATCTGTGAATCTGATATGTGAAACCGATCTGTGAAACTGATCTGTGAAACTGATCTGTGAAACTGATCTGTGAAACTGACCTTTCTTTATATTACTTATTATTTTGTGATTAATTAACTACTTTTATCTTTATTATGGGAACCCTAAATGATGAAATAAATGATACGCGACTATTCCTATTCCCCAAATCGTCGACCTTTCATTTCTTTCCCGCCAAACCTTATTTTCTCTCTTCTCCTCCACTTTGAACCTTCGAAATCCTTCTTTCCCCAGAATCATCAAATGGCTAAGCAGAAGAGACCGAGAAAAGGATCAGAAAGTCCTAAACCTTCAAAGCGTGCTCGAGGCGAGTCGAGTAGTACCACTCAACGATCAGTAAATCCGAACCTGTAAACTCAGATTGTTACTGTAGAAAAGGAAGTCAGCTCCGCCTGGCTTTTGACAAGTAAGTCACTATTGTTACAAGTTTTAGATTCACATGGATGGAAATCCTGGTTCTCAGACAACATTGGTGTATACTACCCAAAGCTAGTGCATGAATTTTATATAAATATGCAAGTTACTTTAGATGGTGTCGAGGCTGCCAGAATGTCTTTTGTAGTGAAAGGAATGAAAATATCTTTTTCTTCAAAACAAGGGGCTGAATGTTTGAATGTACCCCACGAGGGTCGGTGTGAGGATTATGCTGGAAACATTCCTCCAACCACTGAATATTTCTCTTATGAGTTAGCATTAGAGCTTTTGACTGGGAACAGAGAGTCATGGAGAATCATAGCATCAGAGCTGGATGGTGAATGTAGACTTCTCTTTAAGTTTATTCAGCACCGAATTTGCTCCAGGAAAGGAGATTTTGCGGCTGTAAGATACCAGGATGTTTTTCTGTTGTTTTTACTAAATACCCTTGAGAAGATCAATTTGTGTAGATATCTAATGGTGCACATAGCTGGAATGGTGAAACCTTCTAAGAAAGCCACTGCCCTGTTCTATCCCAAAATGATCTCTGCTATGTTAAAAATTCTGGAATGTGTTGATGAAGCTGATGAGATAGCTGAATCTGATAGTGCTTTTTGTATTACCAAAGAAATTTTTAAACGGATGAAAATAAACTGGAACCCATGGAAAAAAAGCTAGTTTGATGATGAGGACAAGTTGTATGAATCCTACAATCCCACAGATCATGGAAATAGGCCGAAGGGTTTGAGAGACCCTGGTTTGAAATCGGATGAGGAACCAATTTATTCTGATGAACAAGAAGAAGTAAATGTTGAAAGGAATAAAGACATTGAAGAGTCTGGTAAACAAGGGATGGAAGACGCTGAAACAGAAGAAGGAAGTATGTCACCTCCTGATTATAGGAGTGATCCTGATACTGTGAGTCCTAAGAGATGAATAGACTTTGGACCTGCCAGTCCACCTTTACCCTTACCTGAATCAGAACCAGTTCTTGGTGATGAAGAAGCTAGTGACATTGAAGTATCTGACAGTGATGTTTCTGTGTAGAATGGAAATGAGAATGGAGATAATGATGATGATGATGATGATGATGGTGATAACCGACCGGTGGATAGTCTTGATGTACCTCCAATGGAAACACTTCAAACTGTACCAGAAACAGATGCCAATGGCAAGAGAGAATCTCTTAAAAACAGTGGAAAAGAAGGTTATGATAAACCGAAATATACTCTGTGTGCTGCTGTCTGGGATGATTACCCTGGTTTTGCTGTTTTGGGTTTAGAGTATTCTGAGGAAGAAGAAAAAGAATCACAATCTACTGCGGTTATGATGGAAAGCCAACAAGTTAGGGCAAGGTCTACTCATGTTTTTGATGCTGCTGGTGCTCATCTACCTAGTTCTACTGTCTCTCAGTCTGATTTTGACAAGTTAAAAAGGGAGTTGCTTACTGCTATGAGAGAAATAGTTAGAGAAGAAATTTCAAAGGCTATTACACCAGACCTGGCCAATTCTGGCGAGTTTATTGGCAGAGACATAGCCTCTCTAAATCAGATTCTAAAGGATCTACAATCTGGGTTAGTTTCTTTATCCGACGAATTCAGATCCACCATCTCTGGTATGATGGAAGTGTTGCGAAATCTGATTGAACATCTTAAGATGTATGATCTGAGAAAGTTGAAAGCTGAGATAACTCAGATAGTTTCTCAAGCCAGTACAGCCAAAGTAACCAAGATCACTACTCGTGAGCTAGAGGCTCTGAAGTAGTTTGTGCATGATGAATTGGCCTCCATTAGGAAAGTTCTTGATTTGGACTCGTTGAGGAAGATGAAGGAGCTCAGTGATCACATTCATAAGATGGTAACAGTATATTCAGCAGATGCCAGTAAAGATCAGAGAGAAATCAAGGAAAAGGTTGATCACTACTTTTCAAAAATCTATACCAAGCATGAGATGACCGCGAATTTCAAAGTGCTAGCTGAAAATCTGAGACTTACTCTAGTAACTCAAGCTTTCAAAACTCAAGTTCGACTGTTGCAAGATTTTACTCCAACCATGGAACGGTTCATGGAAAATAAGGATGCTTTTGAGAAGGCTATGCAGTATGGTGCATAAGTTATTCAATATTTCATAAATCTTTTGAAGCCTTATCTGAATGCACAAGCCACTACCGTTGTGCTTCCTACTACTGACCCTCTCAGTGCCTCGGATGTTGCTCCAAATCAGATCTCTGTTGCTCAAGCTCTCTCTCATCTTCGACCAGTTCCTCAGCAATATTCTCAACTAGCTCCTACAGCTGCACAGTAAATTCGGGTGGCATCCTCTTCTACAACCTCCAGAGTCGTTTTACCACCGTTTCAAATTCGACCAGTTCAACCTTCCTCCATGCCTTCCATCTTACCCACCATTGATCCGTCTGACAAGGGAAATGCCCCTTTTCACCCCCAGTAATAGTTGTGCGTTGTTGTTGATAGGGAAAACCCTGTTGTGATTGTACTATGATGTCTTATGAAATTTATTCTCTTTTATTTTTATTCTCACTGCTGCCGTCTTTTAATCTCTTCTTTATCTATTTTCCCTCCTTTTTGATTATCCCATAGGGGGAGAAATATGTATATCTATGGATCCATGGGAGATATGGGGGAGATGGGAGAAATATATATCTCTGTATATCTATGGATCTATGGGAGATATGGAGGAGATTTATATCTTTTTATGGCAATGCTTGCATAAGTATTTAACAGGCCTAATTTCAGGGGGAGATTTATATCTCATTATGTTTTTTTTATTCTTATTATGCCTTATTATTGATGATATATTATATTTATTAATGGCTAAGCTTTGTGATTGGATAAGAGTTGTGATTATCAAAAAGGGGGAGATTGTTGAGCCTTCTAGAAGATTGTTTAATTCTTCCTATGATTGCTGTTTTAATAATCACTAATCATCAATTACTTAATCCTGTTGGATTTCTCATAATCAAAATCTCTTAATGAATCTGTGTATATTGGTTGGATCATGTTTTTATCTCTTTGTTATTGATTTACAAGTATTCTAGAAGTCCTCTGGATCAATGGACAACGGTCGCACCGATCCATATAAAAGGACAACGATCTCACCGATGCTTATCGAATGAGTCACCAAAGATCTCTCACCGATGCTAATCGAATGAGTCACCGAAGATGTCTCATCGATGCTGATCAAATGAGTCACCGAAGATGTCTCAATGATGCTGATCGAATGAGTCACCAAAGATGTCTCACCGATGCTAATCGAATGAGTCACTGAAGATGTCTCACCGATGCTGATCGAATGAGTCACCGAAGATGTCTCACCGATGCTATTAGAATGAGTCACCGAAGATGTCTCACCGATGCTGATCGAATGAGTCACCGAAGAAGTCTCACTGATGCTGATCAAATGAGTCACCGAAGATGTGTCACCGATGCTGATCGAATGAGTCACCGAAGATGTCTCACCGATGCTAATGACCCACCGATCACTTGACACACTGATAGTCATAAACAGCTGTTTGAACTTCTTTATCTTTATTTAATCTAACCAACGGTCATATTAGGAATATTTTAAATGCCTTGTCATTTATTTAGTGTGTGTTGTTGGATGTCAGGGAACCGTACCTCGTACCTTCAAAAAGAAATCATTTCTTTTGCCAGAGCACGTGCTTTATATAGAGGAAGGATGTGCTACTGCAAATGGAGAAGAAATACAAGAAGAAGTGAGACATACATAGAAAAATAGAGAGACCACAAGGTGTGCGAAAAGAACAACCGGGTGTGAATGCAAAGAGACGACTGAACTTACATGAGGAACTATTTCATCAACGAAAAACAGTGAAGAGCTGAGAACGAGTTCATAAAACAAGAACATCATCGACTACTTCTTCTCTATATCTGAACCTTGAAGTCAAGGAAATAGACGATACTCTGTTTTATAGACAAAAACCAGAAGCGGAATCAAAGCGAATTCTGATCAATCAAAGGAGTCCAGAACTGCACGACAAATCACTAGATCCATTTCTAAAATCTAACTATTTGATCTGTGATTTATCATTTTACATATTGAGCAGTGTGTGTTATCTATTCTGTTTTACACAGACACACACTGTCTCTTGTACTCTAACTGGAGGATTTGTAAATCCTCACTCAATACTCTTACATCTTTTATTTCCCACTGGGATAGTGGTAGAGGTCGTGTGACCGGGACAACTAGTTGCGGTTGTGTTTGTTCCCACGAATAACTGCGGTAGAGGTCTTGGACCTAGACAGCTAGTTGCTGTTGTTATCCCCGATCTAGGGTGTGGATCATCTTTTTATAAAATCTTTTGAGAGGACTAAGTCTCAGCTTGAGACTGAACCTCTTGGTTATATATGCTGTGTTATATCTTTCAAAGTTATTCTTTTATTCCGCTACTAATCTCTTTAAAACCAAAACTGTTCTAAAGTCACTTTGATAATTTAATTTGCAAGTGTTTATATCAGTTGTAAATCAGTAAGTTGGTTTCAAAAGTTAATCAACCTTTCTCTTTTGATTAACTGGGAAATAATCAATCCCTCGAGAACCCAACCTAACCCTTACTTTGATATATATTCACTTAAATTTAATTCAGTATTTTATTTGGGGGTTTTAAGACAAAGTTTTTTAAAACTGAAATTTTAATTGGAACTCAATTCACCCCCCTCTTGAGTATCCACTCTGACCAACATTTGGATATATATATATATATATATGTGTGTGTGTGTGTGTGTAATTTATGTATTGATTTATTTAATGATATTCGATAAATATACACTTAAAAAATATTGTTAAATATCCCATCGGTTCTCAAAACCATTGTGATAGGACTTTCCCAATGGTTTTGACAACCATTAGGATAGGTACCCACTCTTTCCCAAATGTTTGGCTGAACTGTTGGGAAAAGTGACCTCTAAGTGATATTTTCCCAACTGTTTGGCCAAACGGTTGGAAATCCATACCTTTTCCCAATGGTTTGTCCAAATGGTTGCAAAAAGTGTCCTAAAAGTGGCATTTTATAAATGGTTTAGTGAAACCGTTGGGAAAGATAGACCCTTTCCCAATAGTTTTTCCAAACCATTGGGAGGCCAATACTTTGGGAAAGCCACACCCTTTTCCAATGGTTTTGGTAAACCATTGGGAAAAGTGGCCTCAAAGTTGTCTTTTCCCAACGGTTTGGCCAAACCGTTGCATGAAGTGGCCACAAAGTGGGGTTTTCCCAATGGTTTGGACAAACCGTTGCGAAAGGGGACCTATAAAAATGGTTTTTACAAACCATTGTAATAGATTTGTTGGTATTGGTCATATATCTAGTAGTAGGAGGTACCCTTTAATAATATATGTGAGGTCCACTTTTGTTAATGCGTGAAATATTAATTTATTATACAATCAAATTCGGATTATAATGGCTCCAAAAGGATTCATTTAGAGGATAAGATGGGGATGGGTCAAAAAAAATTCAACCAATATGATTTAGGAATGTTTATGTCACCATATTAACCTTTTCTTATATATTTAACTCATATTTTAATCGTTTATCCTCTACCATGTATTCTTGTATTATTATAATAAATGGTTAATAAACAAATAATAAAAATACATGAGACCACCAAGTGGTTCCTTAATGACATATATATGATTTTATGAGTCCTTTGGATAAACCATATATTTTTAGGAATATTATATGATTTAATAATAAAGTATTTGTTTTAAAAACACCTTTATGTCATTTTTGACAGTATTTAGTATTAGGTTTTTGTAAAAATCAAAAAAAACTAGATTACATCAAAAAAAATTAATTAAATCAATCCCAACAAGTCATATTATTATATATAATTAATATAATGTGTTGAAAGTCACAATTTACATTTATTTGGATATTTATAATATAAATTATTTTAATCATTCTTTAATTAGGTAATTACTCCATCATCATTGTGTCCTAAATAAATTTAATTATTTAATGTTTAAAAATTATAAATAAAATTCAATTATTTATGAAATATATTTATCATTCCAATGAATATTTATATTATAATTTATCTTATGTATTACCATATATTGAAACTCTTTTAGTTATGAAAATTTGAATTTAATAGTTTTAACTCTTCTTTAAATAAAATAATAATAAATGTCCAAATATAATCCTAGTGGATCAAAGAGGATCATATTTTATTCCAAAGGTTGTTTTTGGTCGAAAAAAACTTATCTAATAGAATTAGGACATGTGTTAGTGTAATTATAATATCACTTTTACCTTTAATTACCCTATTTACTTTTAACGGTGGTAAATAAAATTGAAAAGTTACTATTCAAAAAAATTACATCCATCATATTGAATCACATTTTACTTAATGATTTCCACCATATCTCTCATATTTTTTAAATTAAATTCTAATAAGAAAGAAAATTACATTTTATGAAAATTTTCAAATGTACCTAGAAGGTGTGTAAAAGACATTAAAATGTTCAATAAAATTTTATACGTCTAATTTTATTATAAAATGACTCCAATTAAATATATTGGATATATATATATAGGTATTATGTATCTATCATGACCTAAAATAAATATAAATAATATGAATATTTTTTTAATAAAAAGTATTTTTTAAACAATAACGTAGTGTTTTCACTATTCATCAAAAATGGAATGTTTTTAGAAAAATACAAAAATTCGCCCTAAGATAATTTTAATATTACAAATTCAAAAATGGTGTCTATTTAATGAAATTCAAAAAAAATAAGTTTTATTAATAAATATTTAAAAAATATTCCCGTGGTCAAAACCAGAAAGTGGGTTTTTGAGAAGCCCAAACTATCAAATGATCGATATGTGTTTATTACATATTTAAATTTAAATTTACATCCAATGACCAGAATTGGAATAAATAATAAAAATATAATCTAATTATACTTCAAAATCATTCGAATGTATAGTTTAACAACATAAATTAATTTTATTAAAAAATTTGTTTTCAATTAAAATTTAGTATTTTTCACAATTCATCAAAATATAAATGTTATCAGAAAAGCACCAAAACATAATCATAACTAAATTTTTATATCCTTCAACTAAATAAGAAGTTTATTTTTTCAAATTAAATATATAAAGGTGTCAAATATTATATTTAAAAAGCATTCTCTATTAAAAGGCGGTAAAATTTCAATTTTTAAAAAATACTTCTTTTATCTGAAAAATCGAAATAGACATAAAATTGAATTTCATACATGTAGAGCATGTTATTGAATTAATTTTATGAAAAAAACATACTTTGAAATCACGGGGTGTTATAATCATGAGATGATTTGGGTGACATCCCATATTGAGAGTCACATTATGAGTGATCAATGAAAAAGGCATATGGAATTCCATCACATGGTGTATCACATCAGGGATGTCTTCTCAGATGATTTCTGTTGTTTAAATCTTATAAAAGAGGTGTATTTAACCATTCATCTCATTCTAGGTGTTTAACCAACTTCCATTCCTCCCTATAGGATGGAACATATATATCTTCATAAACTTAAGAAGAAATAGGAAGATCTAAAGGAAAACGTTTTTGTCCAACCTAACACTTTTCCATGGGGTTCACCTATCCTTTTTACTGAGAATGTTGATGGTACCATTAGGTTATTAACAGATTATATATGTTTCAAGTAGCTTACAGTGAATAATCTACAACCACTACCTTGCATAAATGACCTATTCGGCTAGCTCCAAGGAGTGACTCAATTCTCTATGATTGATTTGAGGTTAGGCTACCATCAGTTGTGTGGAAAGAAATATGAAAATCCATGTAAAATGATCCAAAGAATGTATGGATTGTATGAGTATATCATTATTATATTTGGACTTATGAATGCACTATAATTATTTATGGATATGATGATTTGGGATTTCCACCATTATCAAGATTCATTTGTTGTAGTCTTTGAAGATGACATCTTGGTGTATTGTCACACAAGACACGACCATTCCACACATCTTGAGAACTTGTTAAATAAACTGAGAGAGCCTGAAAAATTTGTTAAACTAAAAAAATACCACTTTTGGATAAAAATGTTTCACTTATTCATCCATAACATTTTATAGTTAGGACTGTCTGTTGACCCAGAGAAGGCGAGAGTAGTGGATTCCTAGGATAAACCTATGAATTTATTAGATATACATAGTTTCTTAGGTTTGTATAGATCTTAAAAGTTATTTATCAAATATTTATCAAACATATTAGTGTATCTTATGGTCTTGACTAAAAATGTTGTGAAATTCATACGATCATAAGCTTGTGAGGAAACCTTTCAATAGTTGAAGGGGAGACTGAATTTAGCACAAATCATGATCCTTATAGAGATAGTAAGGATATTAAATATCTATTATGATGCTTTAGGGGACTTTATAGGAGAAATTTTTATATTGGTAGATAAATTTGTGACATAACGTTCTTACCATCTGAGACCGCATTAGGAGAATTACACTACACACAACCTTGAGCAAGAATCCATGGTTCATGCTCTTCAATGTTGGAGGAATTATCAATTAGGTGAGTGGTTCATTGTTTAGACAGATAAAAAATTTCTAAAATACATATCCACATAGTTATACATGAATATCAAGCATCAAAAGTGGTAGAATACCTATAGTCATTCAACATTGAGGTTTCTCATACACCCAGGAATGGTAAGGAAGTTGATGATACCCTACACTGAGAGACATAGACACATGCCATCTCGGTGGCCCATAGTGAGTGGTAGTTGATGGATCTGTTTTATTGATATGGGCCTGGAGGTTTAGGAACAACACGATTAGACTATTTTAAAAGATTCAGCAGTGAAATCCTCCCTTATAGAATTAGTAGAGTTGAGATAGCTATCAGATCCCAAGGGCCTCATCTTAGGGGAGAGTGTCTCAGGTGAGAAACCACCAAATACTTTAGTTGTTGATAAAAATTAAATCATGATATTCCATGGACGTATCTAGGTTACTTCAACTATATGCGAAGAGATGATGTGGGAATCCAACGCCTCTAATTGTGCAATTCACCCAGGGATTACAAAGATGTACCAAGACATAAGTCATCTGTATTGGTTGATAGGTATGAGGAGGTAAATTTTTAGTTATCTCACTAGGTCTTCCATTTATCCAAAGGTGGTGGTTGAACACTAGTTAATTACATGAATTTTTCCACCTCTATCAATTCTTGAGAGGAAATGTAATGACATCTCCATTGAATTAATGATAAGATTGTTGAGACCCCCTCAAGGCAATGGGGCATTATGAGTGATTCTTCTTATGTTGACCAAGGTCGCATAATTTATACCTATATGAGAAAACATATTAATTGATGAAATTTAGAGGCTATATATCATGTAGATTTTGTTCCTTTGTGATGTTTCATATTATATCATTTCATATTGAAATTCATTGTTTATATCAGAGTTCTGGTAGGGGATATAGAAAGAACAAGGTTCATAGGTTCTCTTGTGTATATCATTTCACCCTTAGAGAAATCGATATTCTAGGAAGAAAATTTGTGTGTTGGAGGACTTGATACATGAATTTGTTCATGATTTTAGAGGTTCATGGGAGAAACATATACCTCTGGTTGAGTTTTCTTACTACAACAGCTTTCATGAAACTATACAATTGGATCTTTATGAAGCCCTTTGCAGAAGGCCACTCTATTTACCACAGTGATGGTTAATGGTTTGTGAGGAAGCACTAATAAGTCCATGTATCATTCAAGAAACTTCATAGAATGTGTAATTGATTCATAATCATATGGGCATAGCTTATTATAGGAATATAGTTTATACTGATCATCAGTATAGGCTTCCAGAGTTTGAGGTTGGGCATCATTTCATTCTATGTGTTTCACCCCGATTGCTTCATATAATATTTTAGTGACAAGGAAAGCTGTTTCCCATTTATGTTAGTCCATTCGAGATAAAAAAATATAGTTTGGCTAGTATCCTCTCGGTTGATGTTACCTTAGAGGTACCATTCCATGCCCAACGTCTTCCATGTATCATATATTTGATAGTATCAGGCAGACCCATATCATTTTTCTGACCCCAAAGACATTGAGATGGAAGTGTATACATCCTTCGAGGAGAATATGATTTATTGCATTGACCAGAGCACAATAAATCCCTTACATAGGTTAGTTACACTAGTTCGGGTGCTATAGTAGAACTATTTTGTATAATAAGATACATAGTAGAGGTAATCCTATATATGTCTGTAGTGTAATGAACTTTTTTGAAATGATGCGTAACCACCCTCAAAAGGGAAACTCAGCGATGAGTTTTTTTATGGAGAGGAGGTTGTAATGTGTCTACATTTCATAGAGGAACATAACTTTTTATTACTATTCAAAAAATCTTGTTTTGATCTAAAAAAAGGATATAATGTATAAGGAATAAATCAGGGGGTATGTGTATTTTTTGGGTCCCAGAGTTTCAGAAAATAGGAAACCATGATAAGCCACATAGTTAGTGCACGATTAGTGATAACCATGTTACTCAAACATGTACGACTACCAGTACATAGGGGAGGCATCATGGTTTGTATAAAACTATGAAAGGAGGGCCGTATGACTATGCTGGATTTCATACCTCCTTGGTAGAGGCTATGGCACGGGATACACATAGTTATCCAAACTATGCACCTATCCCATGAAATGTATTTTTTGTATAGGGGCTAGCACATGGTGGGTAACTGGTTTTTCCGACCATGTGACGAAACTATATAACCCCAATTTTATTGGGAAAATGAATTTTTATGCCTGATATATTTTAATACCCATATTAGTTCTTCATCCTCTATGGTTATAGTGTACTGCATGCTATATCTACCTTTCTATTATACATCTAGGTATTTTGATATCTCCCTTATACTAGCTCTGGTTCATTCACCGTCAGTTGACTTGGATTCCTATTAGTAGTCTCTTAAATCACCTCCCTAATATTTCTATTTTAACTGACAATTTTTTGAACCATTTTCATTTGAGATTATTCACAATATTTTTAGGTTTTTACTTAATTCTTTAAATTTATCATGTTTTAGCTCAATTCAAGGGCCAATAATAGACAAGAAGAGAACTACGAACCTATGGTAGGTGTTGTAGCTTCTTTTCATATGTTTTCATTAAATTTTCATATTGCATTATCATTCCTTGTTTTAGATGTTTTTAGATATTCCTCTAAAATTTATAATTAATTAAATAACATGATGTATCATGTTTAGTACACATTCTTTGGAAGATTGAATGACATTGGAGGTCGGTTTCCTTGACATGACTCGCCAAGGTTGTGCTTTTCCATAAATGTATAGTTCTCTCTTTTTTCTAAATTTACAATCACCTTTTTTGTGTGTTTTTCTTTGTAATTAAATATGTTGGATTATGTAATTATCCATGGTATTGTATGGCCATGAGTTTATCTCTTGAACTTTATGCATTATTCTATATGTCTTATACCTTATGCCTTATCCAAGTGAAATATGATATAGTTGAAATACATGAATTAAATGAATTGGAAAACATGTTCTAGACAATATATGTTAAATACATTTCATTAATTGTATTTCATCTTAGTAGTTCAATCATACTTTCTTGAAAGGCCGAGATTGGTACAGGGGTCCTAATTTAAGGATTGCTTATACGATCTCATCATGATTTCTTATTAGAAATATTTTTAGTTGTACATATTCTAGGAGAGATATAGGGATTTTCCATGGATATGCACACCTAGTGGTCTACCTATCCATAGGAGACATTGGTTCCCTAGGGGAGTCATCGTGGAAGGTATTATTGATGACATGGTTACAGCATGCCTCAAGTGATACTTAGTCCACTACGTGAGATACCTAAGATGGGATTAGAGGGTTATTCATTACACCACACCTAGAGTGATGCTTTGGAGTCCAATATGGATCCCCACATATGAAATCTATGGTGTTGGGTGTTTATATTGCTCCCAATAAAATACTAAGGTTCTATTATATGGTTTTCCTTGGATGGACCCTGGATTCCTTTTAATTAAATTCTATTTACTATGATTTTTATAAGTGTAGGAAACATCCAACAAGACAAATATAATTTATTTTGATTTTATCCTAAAATATATAAGATAAATATCCCTAATTTATAGTTTGTAAAGTACATATGATGGATGTTATTTATATTGGTGTTGACGCTCCTTTCGTCACAGAATCTAAAGATCGGAAAAGGGGAATATCTGAGCTCAAAGTGATTCAACCTTTGGAAAAATATCAAAAAACGACAAAGGGATGAACAAGGAGAAGATTTCCTATAAGTTGTGCAAGTTCCATCATAGTAGCGCAAGTCCACATGCGCGATGCATGATGGTTGCGCAAGTGACTTGCGCGACCTAAGTGATAACCGCCCAGGGTCTTCTCCTACCTATAAATAGACCCTTATGGGCCCCCCATTCAGGAGGATTTTTTCCAAAAACTCAGATTTGAGCTCCCGGCGCCCTAGTCTCTTCTCAAAGCTTCCGAAACACTTCTAAGGTAATTTCTTACCTAGAACGGAAGATCTAAATAGGGAGAGTAAGGCCTAAGTGTTGAGACTCCTCAACACTTGTGCGCCTGAGTAGCCAGCCCTTAAAGTAAAAGGCCACACTTGCACACCGCCTTACTCCTTCAATAGAACTTGCACACCCCTCTTCTGGAAGAACCTCAAGGGGATTATAAAGGCTTTAAATAAAGAGTTGCTCAAGTATTACCCTTCTGGTTAACCATCGCACAAGTACCCATGTGTCGCGCAGGTATACCTGCGCGACCAGGACTTGCATGCCCACACAATATCTGCGCGCCTGCAAGGACTTGTGCGCCCCTGCCTTTTTGGGTGCCCTTCTTGCCCATTTCACCCCTCTTAAGCCATTCCACCTTTCCTATTAAAGATTCATTCTTTAAGAAACTCTACAAAGCCATTTATGGCATGATTTCTTGATTTGACTTCTTTATCTGAAAGGAATTCTGTAGAATATCTCTAAAAACCTAGTGATTTACACATCTTTATGTCACTAAAGATTGAGATTTCATTCATTCAACCTCATCCTTTAAGATGAGAGAATCCTTAACCTGGGTCTCCTTTTAAAGAATAATGCCCAGTCATAAGTCCTCTAATATGGGCATCTTCTTTAGGAGTAAGCCCCAAGTCCTCTAATTTGGGCATCCTCCTTAGGAGTAATCCCCAATCATAATTCCCCAAAATATGGGCATCCTCTTTTGGAGTAAGCCCCAAGTCCCTTAATTTTTCAAATCTCTTAACCTGGGCTTCCTTTTCAAGAGTAATCCCCAGTCTTAATTTCTCTTAACCAGTCCTAATTTACCTTTGATCTGAGATTCCTTTTCAGGTGTAAAACCCAATCATAAGTCGTCTCCTAATTTGGGCCTCCTTTTCAGGAGTAAGCCCCATGTTAGAGTATTAAAAATCTCCATGAAGCACATATACCTTTATAGACCCTGCTCCAAGATTTCTTCCCTAAAGTAAATCCTATCCTTTAGTTATCTGGGAAGTCATACATACATAACCCCACATTATTTTTTATGATTGCATCTTTCATGGCACAATTGTCTAATTTTTACCAATACCATTTGTTTCTCACACCGAGCATGACTCACGTGAGCTTAGAGTGTAAAAGTAATTATGACATCCTTCTTTGAGCCATCAATCATAAACATCATACTCTCTTACTCGAAATATGTGGGTTCTAATTCCTTTTTTAAACAAAGGATATGTATCTTGCCCATTTGCGGGTTTGATCCCCACCCTGAAATAATTCATGTCCTTCTGAATTAAAATAAACTTCAAGTGCCCCACTGAGCGGCTTTAAAATAAGCATGGTCATCGTAATGACCAAGAGACTTCTATATAAATGTATCGAAGGGTACCATTGACCAAGAATATCTAATAAATACAGATGATTCTCTATCGATGAAGAACCTCGAATACATATATTAGATTCTATAAATTTACTACATATTTAATCATTGATTTTCAAATCTGCAGGAAAGCTCATTTAATACTTGGTAATGTAATAAGGATTCACGAACATAACTCAAATCTATAAAGAGAGTCCCGAAGTAGACAATAATAACCCTAAAAAAGGTGTTATGAGTCCGACCTCCCATCCTCTCAACCAATGCAAATTCCTAAGCCTCATCAGTCCACAAACTAATGAGTGACTACCTTTAGAAAGTAGGTCTAAATGGATGTGGAATCATTGGATGTTTTTGATTCTACAAACAAACCCGTTAGAAACCGATCGGAATGTTTGAGCCTCCCATCAAAGGATGTCATCCCCGAAATCCAAGTGAAACAAAAAATGGTGAACCCGACGTGAATCCTTAACCAAGTTAAAATGATGTTTTACATATTTTGTTAGGCCCCTATTTAAAACTCAATGAGAGGGCCAACAAAAACAATCATTGAAATATGTGCTCATCCAAAAGATGTAGTGGCTAAATTTATCTTGATTATGTCTGTTATATCAAATAGGCACTCTTTTCCAAGATCTTCTGCATTTCTAGAATGGCTTCTCTCAAGTTCACACCTGTGAATACTGCTGCTACAAATGCTACTGCTGCTACTCCTGCTGGATCGTCGTCCTCTCTAAGGATGGTATCACCTACTCAAATTCTTCAACGCTGGGTATCAAACGCACTGGTTAAGGAGTGCTGTCAACACGGTACCATCCCAACTCTGGAGGCTGCCCGAAAATCCCTCCAAGTGAACAACTCACCCCGGTCGTCTAAACAATGAAGGCCATTGATAAAGTAGAAGGCAGTGCTGACTACCGTCTCCAACCGTTTCAGGTCGTTATCCTCGGAACGCAATCACCATTCGCTCCCTTATTCTGGGGAGGTGATTGAGCAGGTCCCTCAGGGCCTTAATTCAAATAGACAGGAGTCCTTCCTGAGGGATCCCACCAACAATCGCCACCTGACTCGTGCGTTAGTGCGCCCTCAACATGATGAGGGTACCGACTCCAGGCGTTCAGCTCAGGTTCCCCAAACCCGAGCAAGCAAGATGAACCAACAGAGGCGGAATCCGGTCAACATCGAGCAGGTTCTCATATCTTCCATCTCCGGAGAAGTCCACCAACCTATCTTGGTGGAAAGCAACGAGCAGACACACACACCTGCCCATTTTAATTCCACTGTCCAGCAGACTCGTCTGGCAGCATCACGCCAATCCCGCTAGGCAATTCCGGTAGAGTACTACCGGCAGGAACATACACCTTTTTATACGTCATCAGCTAGTCAGCAGGCTCGTCTGACTACTTATGATGGATCTCGTCAACCACGTTTAGCGATGTGCAATCAGCAGGCACATACACCTTCTAGTATTAATCAAGCCTACCAACAGTCTCAGTTGGTAGCATTTGGAGAAGTCAGTCGGAAATCCCTGGCAACAAACAGGAGGCGGAATCAACTCTCTGCCCCCACACTTGAGTACTTTCAGGATTCACTAACAGGAAAAGGAGGACAGGAGCAGGCACATACACCTACTCCAAGCCCGGAATGGACGTATATTCCAATTCCGGAAGCTGAAGTCACCAAGCATATTCTATCAATGGTAAAAGAGCAAAAGAAAATCCCTGCTCATATTCTGGATGCCTGCCAGGATATTATAACAACTTCAGCGACATCTCAGGGAAAGACACATAAATCTATCCCTACCAGTGGAGTGACACATCAACAATTCACTCCGGAACAGACACACACATCTGTTCTAGTCCAAAAGGGTTGTGGGGTATAGTCCCCCATATCATACAGACAACCAAGTCAGGCACATACACCTTATTTGAGTAGAGATCGTCAGCCTAACCTGGCCATCTTTCATGATCAGGAATATACACCAGCTCAGATCAGCCACTTTCATCAACAAGTGGTTTCCAAGGTGAGTAAGAAGGCGTCTAAGAAAAAGACCTGTCCAACACAGTCAGGAGATCAAGAGCCAATCTGTAACAAGGCCTTACTCGATGCTGGAGTTCTTGAAGCCCTCAGACAATTATCTGTTGAAATTCAAGATTCTACTCCCTAATTTCCCAATAGTGGGAACATTAATTCTGAAGGTCTTCAATATACACTTCCTCAGGAAGGCTTGCTTCATGACAATTCGGTAGATCTCGAAGTTTCATCTTCAGATGAGAGCCACATGAACCCTCTGTTTGTTCAGAAGACCAAGGACCAAGAGATCTCATCTTTTGCTGTAACCCATTATGGTCGTCCACCCCATGATGATGAATTTCGCTGTGAAAGTCCTCTCCGTAGTAGTGATGCACATTGCCCAGAAAATGCTCCAGTGGATAATGTAGTGCCGAGAATGCCCTCTTATCTTGAGGAACTTGCAAATGCGAAACCAGTAATGTCTAAAGCTTAATCGCTAGCAGGTGAAATACTTTCTCAATCAGAAGATAGCCTAGGGTATAGGTCATTCCCCGAACCATCCCTAAGTCATGCATCATCTAGTTTGATTAATGATTTCTCTAACGATCCTGTTGAATTCGATGAAGCAACAAGGAAACACAAACTCTGGTCAATCCAGGTAGAACAATCTTCATCAAATGATAAAGAGGAAATGCTGAACATGAGAAAACAACTGGAGAAAGGTGAAGTGACAGTCATGTTTTGGCCTCTGGCTGACTCTCAGTATAACATTCCATAAATGTTGACGAAAGATGAAATTCCTGATATTCGTCTCAACATACGGAATACTCTTTGTCAGTTGAAAAAGAAAGTATTTTCTTATAATGAATATGAAAATAATCTTAATATAATAGAAGGATTACAACATCAGATTGATTTGGCATCTCTATCAGTCTCTAGATATCTGAAGGTTGAAAAACAACAGAGAGCCTTTCAACATTCATGCCTTGGCACACTAAGAAGATCGTGTTAGTTAATTTCCAAAGACCCATCTGATATTCATGTCATAGGATGGGGTGTTCATGGAGAAATGCATTTCACGGTGCTCTCCAGTTAGTAAATCCCTCTGAAAATGGTCTCATGCAATGTTATTTCCCATGGACGGCCACAGTCAATGGGCTTTGTTTGTAATCAAAAGATTTCCCAAGATCATGATTCAACTAGTTCCTCTCAAAAACAAGAATATAGAAAACATGTTGTTGAATTACTCTTGCATCAAGCAAATGAGAATATTGAACATGCCTCTCGTTTGGAGAAAGCACGTCACCAAGTGACAGAAGTATCATAAATCATCCAAAGGTCTTTTGAACCGGGTGATAAAAGTGGTTATAGGTTAATGAATCCAGATAATTTATGGACTAAGGTTTGAAAGATCAGGAGGTATTTTTAGAAAGTCTCACATAGCATGTCAAGAGCCACCCCAGCTCACCAGACTGGGGACTCTTTTAAACCAACCCTCGAATCAACAAATAGGATTAGAGGAGTTGAGAGAGAACAGCAGGAAAACCCCCAGTCCACCAGACTACGGACTTTTTCAAATCATCAATCCCCTCCTTAGAGAAATTTGGTCTTTTCTCGATTGGGGAAGAAACCTCAATAGGATCGAAGAGCCAAATTATCAGGAGATTCCCTCCAAATTACAGTTCATCATGAAATTCGTGAGGGATCAAATCAACAAAATGCAATGTCTCATTAAATACATGGAAGAAGACAATATCACAGAAATTCTGATAGAAGGGATGCGATGAGTTATACATCAATCAATGTCATCAATGTCATTGTTGCTGATCCACTAGATGAGGCTCACTCAGGGGACTCAGATGAAGAGGTTCCTGCTCAAGAAGATGTACGCACCGACACAAATGTAGAAGGTGTGCATACACGAAGTCAATGGATTACTCAGAACCTAGGTAATCCTTTGAGTGACCCACTTCCCCTCTTCGAAAAGGATCCAACAAATGGAAGGGAAAGAACCAGATTACATATCCTTCCTCTGGAGATGGTCAATCGCTCTCACTAGAAAAAAGGTTTGCACAACAGGAGGAAGAAATGAAGGAATTAAGAAGGTTGAATGCAGAACTACTTCAGAGTAGTCTTCTTCTTAAGCATGTCGGAGTCAGTCATCCAAAGGAATTTGTTGCGGCTACTGAGATGGATCAATAATATCATTCTCTATCAGTACACCCTCACAGGTCTAATCCTATGGGTCAAGTGCAATAATAGTCGGCAGTGCTACCATCAGGTGCATCACCAATCGCCACATCTGTCCAAGCTCCAGTCATTGCACCTACCCAAGTCCAAGTTCAACCAGATGTTTCTCAAAATTTAATAACTAATATTGAGTCATTAATAGATCTGTTAGAAACTATGGGAGGGAAACTTGCGCAAGTTCAACCCGAAAAGAAAGTTTACCCTGAATGGGTAGATTCAATCTCTTCTCCATCCAATTTTCAGAACCCTGTATTCCCTATTTTCAATGGATCAGGCAATCCTAAACATCATTTGATGCATTATGTGTCTTGTTGCGATCCTATGATGGGAACTTTGGAGCAGCAAGAAGCAGTGAAACTCATATGCTTCGTGTGAACCTTACGAGGACCAGATTTTGTCTGGTATAAAAGCATGTAATCCCGGTCAATTATTGTATGGGAGGATCTTCGCCAAAAATTCCTCCTTCAGTTTAGCTCAACTTTTCCAAAGACTATAGTTTTTGATCTTAAAAACTGTAAGCAAAGGGAGAATGAAATGGTCTCTGATTTCATTGCTCGATGGAATAGATTAACATATTCATTGAGTTTAGCACTCCCTCAAGAAAAATTGTTGTCAATATGTGTGGAAAATCTGTGTGACGAATTACGGACGCTGTTAATCCCTATGAAATACACAGGAGGGTTTCGAGACATTACTTCAATCGCTCAGTAGATTGAAGATTCCCTTATACTGGCTAAGGCTAAATCTCGTGTAATTCCATCTGCTCTAGGAATGAGAATGGGTAAAGAAGAAACTACTACAGTTATGCTTAAACAAGAACCTTTACCTGTTTCTACCTCAAAACCTTCATCTTCTCTAAGGGTTCCACCTTCTAAGTTCCAACAACAAAGGCCGTTTCGTTCAGACAATAAAAGAGATCAAAGATGAAAAAAATTTGAGGATCTGAAGAGAAAAACATACTCTTTCCGAAATGAACAAGTCTCTGGTTATTTAATTTCAGATCTGGAAAAAAATTTGGTTCAATTACCAATTCCCAAGAGGCCAAACAAGAAAGGAGATGAGGACCATCCCAATTATTTCCCCTTTTATCAAATGTTGGGGCATCCCATCTAGGAGTGTTTTGTCTTCAAAGACCTCGTGCAAAATATGGTTGAATCGAGACAAGTCACATTGAAAGGCTCCTCAGCCCAGGTAGCATGTGTCCCTGCTAGAGTTCCAGAGGAGGAAGGTGAATGGCAAGGAGTAAAAACCAAAAATGCACAGAAGTATGATGATTGGATGGTCAGAAAGACAATCAATCGAACTCATGCTATTTTGCGAGCACAATTAAAGAAACTAATTGTGTCTTCTGTCATGAATTTTGCGAAAAAACCCTCTTCTTATGAGGAAATGTCCTCAAAGAAACAACATGATTCAAAGAATGAAAAAGATTCAGAAGAAGATGAGTATGTGTCAAAGAGTAAGTTGTCTTTGACTTTGGAGGACTTCATTCCATTTACTTCAATGCCACGGGAACTGCCCCCCCCCCCCCCCCCAAACGGCACAACCTAAACAGGCTAATCATGAAAAGTCTTCATCAGATGAAGAGTTAATCTTTGGTTCTGTGAATATGATTCAATTAACAGATCCATATGCCAGTCGCAGTTTCGATTTCAATGAGTCTGAATTCCCTGTATCAAATAGGGGAATCAGAGAAAGTTACAGGGGCTCAGGATACAGGGGAAGATGTGAATCATTCAGAAGCCACTATTCCAATTCTACCCCTGCTAGAACTGTGTACGCAACAGAAACTCGTGGCAGAGCCATTCAGTGAGCTCAGCAAGAACAATCCTGTTCTTCTACCAATAGAAAATTTATTCCTGGCACAGTTATTTGGGAAGACCGGTTGAAGGTTCCATCTTCTTCCTCTCATAAAGTAAATGGATCTAATCGGTCTAATCTTCCAAAACCATGAATATTTCCAACTTTTATCCCAATACAAGTTGCGTCAACATCCAAAGAATCTTCTTCCAAGGTACCTGCTAAACCACATATTCCTATTTGGAAACGCAGACCTCTGGATCAAAAGTATGATATATTGAAACACTTGGCCCAAGTACCATCCAATTTATCAATTCTGGATGCTCTGAATCTGTGAAAAGATATTCGGGAGCATTCATCAAGGCTTTGTCAAGTCCTCAGAAGTTTGAAACAGAAATTGTTGCAGCTTAAGTCAATTACATAGAGAATAATCATGCAGAATGCCATGCAATAATACATTTTACTGATAAAGATGAATATGATGTTGTGCATGGACATATTAGACCATTGTACTTTTCTGGAAAGGTCAATGGCACAGATGTTCAAAGAGCTTTCATTGAAAATGGTTCAGGAGTCAACCTCATGCCCATTCGTACAATTCGTTGATTAGGCCTCATGGAATCTGATTTATTTCCTTCTACCATGATGTTACAAGGATATGATAAAAATGAACAAGAACCACTGGGTGAAGTTAAACTCAGAACTCAGTTTGGAGATCTTGTATCCAATTCAGATTTCATGGTTGTTCATCAAGACTCAGCCTTCAACATCTTGCTTGGAAGACCCTGGATACATCAACATGTGGATATCCCTTCATCATACCATCAATGTCTCAAATATTGTTTCGATGGTCAAGTTGGGACATTGTATGGTGATAAGGCCTCGTTCAAGACATGTGAGTCTCAAAACATTGAGGCATAATTCTATCACATGAAGGGAAGGGAGAAATCCACAACAAAGGAGATTACCGAAGTTAATGCTCCATATGGTTTGGAGAAAATTCCAGTAAATCCATTTACACATGTGAGTACAGATTATGTGTTTCCTATCAGTCAAATTGACAAGATAGACCCAAATCAAAATACTCTTATGGAAAGATCCATAATGTCAATTACGGAAATTGTGCCAGACAACATGGGAGAAATTGGTAATCTACCAAGCAATGAAGAAAGTACAAATGGTGACATCTTCATTTCATCTGCTAAAATCCAACAAGTCTATGCTTCTCCAATTAGGCCAGAAGAAGTTATAACAACATCATAGGTGAACAATGATGTCGATTCTCAATCCATCATCTCTTCTTTATTACCCAATGAATACCCTTCATCATCAATCGGGTTGGAAATGGAATCTTCTTATTTAAGATATGAAAATTTTGACATCTCTTCGGATCATGAAAATTATACTTTATCATCTACTATGCAATTAGAAATGGAAGAAATAATACATGACGAAGAAGAAGAGGAAAATATCAGAGATGCTCCTCCAGCATTTAAAGAGGGTATCTCTACCACTGTGGATGAACTCGGAGAAATAAATCTGGGTACAAAATAAGATCCACACCCCACTTTAATCAGTGCAGCCATGAATCTTGAATAGAAATAAATGTACATTTCTTTTATAAAGAAAAATAAAGATATATTTGCCTGGAACTATACAGAAATTCCCGAGCTTGGTCCTGATGTTGCTAGTCATCATTTGGGTTTACCAGAAGAACATCGAGGATTTAAGCAAGCCACGAGAAGAACACACCCAACTTATGCTTCCAAAATTGAAGCTGAAGTGGATAAGCTTATCAAATCTAACTTCGTCAGAGAATTTCAATATCCCAAATGGTTGGCTAATATTTTCCCTGTAAAGAAAAATAACTGGAAAATTAGAGTTTGCATCAATTTCAGAGATCTTAATCGGAATTGTCCTAAGGATGATTTTCCAGTTCTGATTACAGAACTTCAAATTCATGCAACAGCTGGCTATGATGAACTTTCCTTCATGGATGGATATTCCAGATATAATCAGATCAGAATGGCCCCAGAAGACAAGGAATCTATAGCCTTCAGAGCCCCTTAGGGTGTGTTTTGCTACCGGGTAATTCCCTTTGGCTTAAAGAATGCAGGTGAAACTTATCAGCGTGCCATGCATCGTATCTTCAAACCCTTATAAGGGAAGTTTGTTGAATGATATGTAGATGATTTGGTAGTTAAATCCAAACAATGTTCTAATCACTTGGCTGATTTGGAAGTCATATTCTGCAAGCTTCGACAACATAATTTGAAGATGAACCCCTTAAAATGTTCTTTTGGGGTAACCTTAGGAAAATTTCTCGGCTTTTTTGTTCGCCATCGTGGTATTGAAGTCGATCCTGAGAAGACCAAGTCAGTCCTTGGTATGTCACCTCTTCAAAATTTAAAAGAATTAAGAGGACTTCAATGTCACTTAGCCTATATTCTGCGGTTCATCGCCAATTTGGCAGGCAAAAGTTTACCCTTCACCAAATTGATGAATAATGGAGTCACATACCAGTGGACTGAAGAATGTCAAGAAGCATTCAATATTCTCAAGAAATACCTCTTGAGTCCACCGGTACTCAAGCCACCTATTGAAGGAAGACCACTTGTCCTCTATGTGACAACTCTAGAGCGATCATTGGGTGCCTTTCTTTCTCAAAATAATGATGATGGGAATGAAAACAGCCTCTACTATCTCAGTCGAACCATGATTGAAGAAGAAACCCGGTATTCTAGTATTGAGAAGTGCTACCTGGCATTAATCTTTGCAGTTTAGATGTTGAGACACTACCTGCAACATCAGGAGGTCCAATTGGTATCTCGCAATAACCCACTCAAATTTATCCTTAGTCGTCCAATGCTTACAGGACGTCTAGAAAGGTGGACAGTCATTTTGCAGCAATTCGACATTCAGTATGTGTCTCAAAAGGAAATAAAGGGCCAAGATCTGGATGATTTCCTAGCTGAACACCCTTCAGTGGAAGACAGATCTTCAGATAATGAACTCCCTGATGATGAAGTCTTCTCTATTCATGAAAGTCCTCAGGAATTGGAAATGTACTTTGATGATGCTTCCTGAAGTCCAACAGGGAGGAAAATGGAAAATCCTAAATTCAACAAAGTTGGCTTAGGAATTGTGCTCATTTCTACAGAAAATGCAGTGTTACCTTTTTCCTTCTTATTGTGGGAAGGTGGTACCAATAATGAAGCAGAATACCTAGATCTCATCATAGGCTTGGAATTAGCACTTCAAGCACAAGTGAATCACTTAAAGGTGAAAGAATATTCATACCTGGTAATCAAACAAGTCAATGGGGATTATGCCATCAGGAAAAAAGAACTAATACCTTTGTATGATTACATCAGAGAGTTAATGGCGGAATTCCCTTTGGAACCGACATTTTTTTATGTCCCAAGATCACGAAATGCTCAAGCTGATGCACTGGCTAATATAGCCACAGCTCTGGCAGATCCAAATCGGGACGAGACAACCATCAATATTGCCCACCGTCGTGCAATTTCACCATATGTTCGAATCAGAATAG
The DNA here is from genome assembly GCA_963277665.1 of Viscum album. Lineage (NCBI taxonomy): Eukaryota > Viridiplantae > Streptophyta > Magnoliopsida > Santalales > Viscaceae > Viscum > Viscum album. The sequence continues at coordinate 1,496,347,395 of OY728159.1, forward strand.
AGAAAATTAATGAAATTTGTCCCATTCTTGAACCGTATGGTCATACTACAGGATCGATGTCACTTATCAGGGAATACCTTCAAAATGGAACAGTTCCACCTGATAGAGCTGAGAATGAACAAATCCGGTGATGTGTGGTCAATTTTAATCTTTATGATAGCCCAGATCACCTAGAGAAAATTCTCTACGAACGTGGTTTTGATGGAGTTCTCTTCAGATGTATTGATGGTGAAGAGACACTGGATTTCATGAAAGAAGTGCATGCAGGAGTCTGTGGTGCCCACCAGTCTGGACATAGACTGTCTGATCAGATTCGAAGGCTTGGATACTTTTGGCCTTCAATGATACGATATTGTGTCAATTTCAAAAAGAAGTGTCATTCATGCCAAGTACATGCCAACTTAATTTATCAACCACCAGAGTTGCTTCATACAGCTAAATACTCATGGCCATTTGCCACATGGGGAATGGATGTGGTGGGACCTTACCCTTCAGCTACGGCCAAGCAGTTTAAGTACATTCTTACTGCTACTGACTTATTTTCGAAATGGGCAGAGGCAATACCTTTCAAGGAAGTCAGTTCTAAATGCATTGTTAGCTTCATCAAGTCTAACATCATTACTAGATTTGGTGTCCCTCATACCATATTGACGTACAATGGCACCAATTTCCGTTCATCCGAGGTGAAGAAGTTGTATCAAGAAAACAACATCAAATCCAACCATTCATCTCGGTATCATGCAGTGGACAATGGCTAGATAAAATCCATTAACGAGACTCTTTCAAATATATTGGAAAAGATGGTGGATAATGATAAGAGGTCATGGCCTGATAAACTCTTTCATGCTTTATGGGCTTATCAGACTACCACCTGCACTACAACTCGGTCAACTCCATATTCATTGGTATATTGAACAGAAGCTGTCTTTTACATTGAAGTTCAAATACCCACGCTCAGAGTTTCCATTTGTGATCAATCATCTACAGATGAACAGTATCAAAAGCGATTGAATGAATTGGAATGGTTAGATGAGAAAAGATTGTGCACTTTGCACCACTTGGAAGTCTATTAGAATCGAATGGCACGAGCATTTAACAAAAAAGTTCATCTTCGTTCATTCACTCAGGGAGAATTGGTATTAGTTCTCAGAACTCCAATGATACCAGGAAAGAAACCTCCCAAGATTGATCCAAAATGGGAAGGACCTTATTCAATACATAGGGTCAACTCCAATGGAGCTTATTCATTAATCTCTATGGATGGAGAACTCATTACTACTCCAACCAATGCCATATTTTTGAAGAAGTATTTTGTATAAACTGCAAAGTACCTCTTTTGTCCTTGCTATATGGCGTTAAACTATACAGAAATGGTTCAGTACGACTTTAAACTGCAACTTGGTCCAACATGATGTTAAACTGCGTCTCCAAAATGGTCCAGTATGACCTTAAACTGCAACTAAGTCTTGTATAACCTTAAAATGCATCATCAACGGTCCATGCATATGACCCTAAACTATTTTCAAGTCCCTTACGTCCAGCAAGACATTAAACTGTGATGTCCTAACTACATGACGCTAAACTGTATAAAAGTCCCTTATTTCGGGAAAGACGTTAAACTACATAATCATTAAAGGTCATGTATGACCACAAACTACACTTTTGTCCAGCATGACATTAAACTGCACCATCCACTGTCCATGCTTATGACCTTAAACTATTCGCACTTTCATCCAACATGACGCTAAACTGTGGGAAAAAAATCCCCAATGCGTCCAACATGACATTAAATGGTGTACTCTTTTGTCCTCACTGCATGACATTAAACTGCACAGTCCCCCTTTCATCCAACATGACGTTAAACTCTATTTTCCTCATCGTCCTAAAAACATGACACTAAACTGTGCAACACCAATAGTCCTAACTGTAAGACTTTAAACTGCATAGTCCCTTTATATGTCCTACATGACATTAAACTATGCATTGTTAAGGTTGTTGTTACCTCTTGTTTCTCACACCGAGTATGACTCACGTGATCTTAGAGAAAACCTCAACCATAACACTCTCTTTGGGCTGCTAACCATGTGTAAGTCCCAACAACATCATTTTTTAGGTCATTGTCCCCAAGAACAACTTGATCATTAATTCATTCTTTAATTGAACTATACGGACTTTGATCCTTTCCTTCTAGGCTATGTTTGTAGGCAAACTCCCAAGGTTCAATCCCAAAACCAATCTATTCACATCGGTTCACCTCCATATCATACGATGTTGATTCGTGAAACCGCTCCTAGAATCAATATCTTTACATTGGTTCACTTTCTTCCTTGTTATACGATGTTAAACTATACAACACTTTTGTACAGTATGACAATAAACTACAATATTCATTGATACCCTCACTTGGGAAGGAATCATTATTTACAATGATTTTCAGTCATGTTTCATTTCAATGACTACATGCGTACATGGCAATGCCCAAACCTTTTATCTTGGGTTAAACCATCATTGTACTAAAGTCCCCTTTCACCCTTCACATGTACAAACCAAATTTTAAAAAGGTTATTTCTAGAACTATGTGGGCTTGATTCCCATACTTATGGGATACGTAGAAACATTCGAGTGTCCCTCGAATCCAGCCCCAAGTCTTTGGGCCTAACCCCAAATTCCATTTTCAGTCCCTTGGCTGAAAAGTCCCCATGAAAACACACACTGTGTATTTATTATAATGGTCCAAGCTCTATGACCCTAAATTAAGATCTCTAATCCTTTTGTCCCACACGACGTTAAACTGTAGTTTAAGAACTATGTATGGCTTGATTCTCATCCTTATGGGATACGTAGTGAAGTCCAACATTTCAATTCAGGACCTAGCCACAACATGATTATAGTTAGCATTGATCTGTGTGTCTCTGTATACATTGAACAATACCCATCTTTATGTGTCATAATCACAACCTTAAATATTTTCAGATCCTCATAACCCTTTTCATGGCTTCTAGTCACAAAAATGTCAAACATCTGAGAGTTCATTTTCCTGACAATGCAGCACGTTCCCATAGGCATCCTTGCATAAACAGTCTACATAACAGACCTGTTAGCCAAAAGATACAATTATTTGACTATGCAGCCAATGCCCTTAGGTGGACCTGCATAATTAAACCCCCTTACAAGTTTTTCGGATAGTGGTAACTTCATTCTTGGGAATAATGCCTCTTTTGTCCTTATTTGTCTTAAATGACAGTATGTAGGGATCCACAAAAATAGCCATCCTTAACATATTTGTCCCATATCCTTTTTCATGATCTGAAAGTATTCAAGTCTATGGTTTTTATTCTCCTTCCCTAAGTTTGGGTCAGACCTTCGTAGGAGTGATATTCATCCAGTTCTTCGATAATCTTGTTTGAAAATATCTTCTCCATATTCAAGTACCTCTTTCCATACAGAAAACTCTATACGTTGGAAGATTTGAATCTCCATAAACTTTCACTGGATTTTCGTACTAAGAAAGTAAATTTCTGAGAGTTCTTTTTCCTGACTATGCAGCACGTGCCCATAGGGGGCCTTTCATAAACAGTCTAAATAACGAACTTGTTATCCAAAAGATACTATTTTATTTAACTATGCATCTAATTCCCTTAGGTGGCCCTACATAATTCAACCCCCTAACGGGTTTATTAAATAATGGTAACATAATTCTTGGAAACTACTTCTTCTAATTCCTTTTATCTCTTTTTCATATCATTATTCAGATTCAAATATTCTTAAGTCATAGGTTACATATTCTCCCTCATACTTGAGTATGGTAATATGTTTTAAGATGAATTTTCAAGGAATTGAGTCAATTATAATCCATTTCAGTCAAAGCTATTTTGTCCATAAACATTAGAATTTTTATGTCCAACATGAATGAATTTAAACTACCCACAAAAGACAAGGGAACTTTGAATAAAAGTCAAGTTCCCAGCTCACTAAACAAACATTTTTTATGATTTAGGTAATATTGAGCAATTAAAAGGTTCAAGTTTGTAGGGTTATTTACATCAATCCTAGTAAAAATCAAACTATTCTTACTAAGCCCATTGGCTTAGGTATAATCTAAATCATGTATCAAAAGAGAATGTAGGTACAAATGAGTGAAGGTGAAAGTGTTTTTCATTGATGCACAAGAGTTAGAAGGACATCCACAGACTGGAGTCTCTTCTCTTTTTTTTCAAGAATTACAAGAGGCTTTCAATATAACTCTTCATTTGATTTACGACATCCCTAGATTCATCAGCAACCACCTGGAATTCATTCATCCAACTGTATACAATAAAAGATGCAGTGATACCAGATCTTCTTGGAACAATTGTAAAAGGATGTTCTTGAGTGCAGTTTGAAAAAAATTTATGCTGATCAAATAGTGACTCTGTTTCTGTCCAAGAGACTTGGAAGATGGAAACATGGATTTGAGAATGGAGCATTGGAAGTAAAGAGCCATTTGGAGAGAGTAATATTTTCATATATTTCTCTAATACCATGTTTGTCTTCTCTCCACCAACCGGTAGTGGAAAACATTTCATCCCATGGGTTTGCCATTTTTATATCTGCAAGGAAATGATATGGAGGAAGAATTTGAAAGTTCACACCATTGTTGTTGCTCTTAATGCACAACATAACCGAAATATAGGAGTAGCATTGCAGCTGCATTTCAGGCGTATAATTCTTTGCATTTGGAACATTAACTCCTTGCAGATGACCATGACCATATAGAGGAAGGTAGATGCTCTGTGGGAAATTAAGATGATATTTCTTCAAGTACGTAGCCAAATCTGGGAGAGTGCTATCGCAGATATCATAGTAATCATGGATATTGATGTTCATCATGTCATCAATTTTCTTGCTATCTAGTTCATCAGCCATTTCAATTCCCTTCAGAGCCATTGAATCTGCACAAATGTTGAGTAAACTAAATCTTAAATGGTTTTATTTTTCATAAATTTTTTGAAAGAATTCGAAAAAAATGGATAAGGCATTAAGGCATGTAATTCTAAACTTGGCACGCAAGTGTTTATGTGCCGCGCTAGTTTTCGACGTGCAAGTATAAACCGCCCAAGTACAAATACCTATATAGCAGCACGACAGCAAAGAAACATAAAAAAACAGAGCAACATGCGCGACAAGAGCTCGAAGGATTGAAATCCGAAAATCCAGATGCTTTGTACGGAAGTGAGGCCCTAAATTTATAGATACGGTTGTGACCCTATGCGATCAAGAGACGTATCCCTGCGCGTCAGGCCTTGCGCGCCCAAAGCTCATTTGCACACCCTACCTTGCGCGCCCCAATTTCCTTTTGATTCTCGATTTCCTCAGAGTCAAACCCTCTATTTTCTCCAGATCCAACTCTGAGGGGGGACTTTTGTTGACGCTCCTTTCGTCACAAAATCTAAAGATTGGAGAAGGGGAATATCTGAGCTCAAAGTGATTCAACCTTTAGAAAAATATCAAAAATCGACAAAGGGATGAACAAGGAGAAGATTTCCCAAAAGTAACGCAAGTTCCCTCATAGTCATGCAATCCCACTTGCGCGATGCATGATGGTCACGCAAGTGACTTGTGCGACCTAAGTGATAACCGACCGGGGTCTTCTCCTGCCTATAAATATACCCAGTGGGCCCCCCATTCGGGGGGATTTTTTCTAGAAACTCAGATTTGAGCTCCCGACGCCCTAGTCTCTTCTCAAACTTCCGAAACACTTCTAAGGTAATTTCTTACCTAGAACGGAAGATCTAAAGAGGGGGAGGAAGGCCTAAGTGTTGAAACTCATCAACACATGTGCGCCTGAGTGGACATCCTTTAAGGGAAAAGGCCACACTTGTGCGCCGCCTTACTGCTTCAATAGAACTTGAGCTCCCCTCTTCTGGAATAACCTCAAGGGGATTCTAAAGGCTTTAAATCAAGAGTCGCTCATGTATTACCCTGCTGGTTAACTGTTGCGCACGTACCCATGTGTCACACAGGTATACCTGCGCGACCAGGACTTGCACGCCCACGTAGTACCTGCGCGCCTGCCAGGACATGCACACCCCTGCCTTTTTTGGTTCCCTTCTTGCCCATTTCACCCCTCTTAAGCCATTCCACCTTTCCTATTCCAGATTCAGTCTTCAAGACAGACTTCAAAGACATTTATGGCATGATTTCATGATTTGAATTCCTTATATGAAATTAATTCTGTGGAATATCTCTCCAAACCTAGTGATTTACACATATTTATGTCACCAAAGATTGCGATTTCCTTCATTCAACCTCATCCTTTAAGACGAGAGAATCTTTAACCTGGGTCACCTTTTCAAGAATAATCCCAAGTAAAAAGTCCTCTAATTTGGGCATCCTCTTTAGGAGTAAGCCCCAAGTCCTCTAATTTGGGCATCCTCCTTAGAAGCAAGCCCCATTCATAATTCCCCAAAATATGGGCATCCTCCTCAGAAGTAAGCCCCAAGTCCCTTAATTTTTCAAATATCTTAACCTGGGCCACCTTTTCAAGAGTAAGACCCAGTCTTAATTTCTCTTAACCAGTCCTAATGTACCATTGATCTGGGATTCCTTTTCAGGAGTAAAACCCAATCATAATTCCTCTCCGAATTTGGGACTACTTTTCAGGAGTAATCCCCAAGTTAGAGTATTCAAAATCTCCATGAAGCACATATACCTTTATGGGCCCTTCTCCTGGATTTATTCCCAAAAGTAAATACTAACCTTCATTTATCTCAGCAGTCATACATACATAAGCCCCACATTATTTATTATGATTTCATCTTTCATGGCACAATTTTATAATTTTTACAAATACCTCTTGTTTCTCACACCGAGCATGAATCACATGATCTTAGAGTGTAAAAGTAATTATGAAATCCTTCTTTGAGCCATAAATCATGAACATCATACTCCCTTACTTGAACTACATTGGTTCTGATTCCTTTTTTAAACAAATGATACGTAGGTAGCCCATCTGCAGGTTTGATACCAACCCTGAAATAATTCATGTCCTTCTGAATGACAATAAACATCAAGTGCCTCACTGAGTGTCTTTAAAACCAGCATGGTCATCGTAATGACCAAGAGACTTCTACATAAATGTGTCAAAGGGTACCATTGACCAAGAATCTCTAATAAATACAGATGATTCTCTATCGATGAAGAAACTCGAATACATATAAAAGATTCTCTAAATTTCCTACATATTTAATCATTGATTGTCATATCTAAAGGAAAGCTCATTTTATACATGGTGATATAATAAGGATTCAGAAACATAACTTAAATCTATAAAGAGAGTCCCAGAGTAGACAATAATTCCCCTAAAAAAGGTGTGATGAGTCCGACCTCCAAACTTCTCGACCAATGCAAATTCCTATACATCATCAGTCCTTAAACTAATGAGTGCATACCTTTGGAAAGTAGGTCTAAATTGATGTGGAATCATTGGATATTTCTATTTCTACAAAAAAACCTGTTAGAAACCAATCGAAATGTTTGAACCTCCCATCAAAAGAGGTCATCCCCGAAATCCGAGGGAAACAACTAGTAATTCAAGTTCATCCACACACTAATAGACTACGAGAGTATGATTTAGAATATCGAATGTAACTTCCCTTCCCTAAAAATTGATATGGGTTTTATATAGATAGAGGCCATCTATTACAAATGATACATCCAATTAAACTATAGTATTTATAATTATATTTTTAGTAATCTAATTTTGAAAAATTCTATTAGTGAACAATTATAAACATGAGATGCCATCATCAACCCATTAGGATTTCTCACTACCTACTCAACATATAATAATTCAGTTGGTGCTATGATTCAATTTAAGAATTATTGACATATATAGGAGTGGGAGGAATATGAAATATAACTACAAAATATTTTATTAAAAAATTCTTGATAGCTTTCTTAACACACAACATCGAGATTTAAATGTACCGAGATATACTATCAAAATATTATTATTTAATGTGACATTAATCTACTATAAATTTAATTGGAGGGTTTGAATTAGATTAAATACATTATAAAATATATTTATAATGATCCCAATCAATAAAAATGTATTTATTCATTCTTATGAAACAAGAACTCAATTTTTATTAATAACATTTTATGCTTTAAAAAAGAATTTTACTCATAAATGATTTTTTAATTCATGTTTGGCATATAAATTATATTTAATTTATAAAAATATAATAAATTTTCATTTAATAATTTTTGAAATGAACTTATCATTATTAACGCATGATATTTATTCCTAAAATGGTTTATTTTCCAATATATATTGAAAAAATAAAAACTTTCAATGCTGTCCTTAAATAAAGTATTTTAAAAGTTCTATAATATTTTATATATTGTCCTAATGTGAAATTTGAATCATTTTATTTATAAAAATATAATAAATAACTTTTTTAATTAGTAATTTTCATGATTTTGATATAAGTTAATAATTATGTCGTAAAATGCATTTTCTAAAAACTATTTTCCATTACGATCTGTAAAAGTATATTAAAATTCTTTTTTCACACTATTAGGAATTGAATATTGAAAATATTATTAAATATTTGGAATCACGATGTATAAATTTGTTAAATATCTACCTTTTATTTTTTTATAATGATAAGTTAGCATGGTAAATATTTACAACCTATGTAAGGATGAAATTGGTTAAATAAGGTCAAAACAATGAGATAATGTCTCAAAATAAACCCAACACTTTACTATATTTAACTTCATGATTATATTTCATCCAAAATAATTGAAATTCAAAAAATTGTAAAATTTATTTCCACTTGGAGTTTATTATAAAATTTATATTATTTTATGTAAATATAAATAAAAAAATATGACACTCTGGTTTTTAATTTGTATAATATTTTTAGGAAAGAGATAAAAAATTATTTTAGTTCTAAATTGTTATTGGAAATAAAAATTATTATTTATATTGGTAATTTATATTTAATTTTTACTGATTGAATAATTACCTTAAATATTTTGGCCATATGAACACAATGCTTGTGTAAATAGTAAAATATTTATGAAAATGATTTTTAAAACACTAAAAGTAACATTTGTTTTGGGGATTATTGTGTATAATGATTTTTAAAAATAAATATAACATATTATAGATGTTTTAAACGTTTAAAGTCAAATTATATTACTATCATGGAGTTTTCAATGTCAAATTATGTCAATAATTCTTAAAATAACATCAATTGTATGCAATGTCAAATATATATAAATAAAATATTTAAACATTATAAAAATAATTCAATAGGGAAACTAGGATGGGAAATTTTCTAAATTTTCTAAAATATTTCCATCAGTGAGTGAATTTTTAAAATATGATTTAAATTATAAAACATTAATTTGAAAAAATTATTACTATAGTTAAGCTTAAAATTGGTTTACCAAGAGGTTAAAAAAATTATATAGTAAAAAAATTATATCTAAAAAAATAAAAAAATTATTTTATGATTATATTGAGACCATATAATACATATATTTTTTTAGATATCATTATAGAACCATTTTAGATGATTTAGACACATATTATATTATAATATTCCGTGTATGTCTAAAAATGGCATTAATAAAATTCTATAACAATTTTTCTTATTAAAATATTTAAAATTCATAAAAAATATATATTTAGAAAATTTAATGTGATATGGATTTTAATATCAACCATGATCCATTTATGCATCTCTTTTCCTTTTATGGATCTTTATTGGCCCCTAAATAGTAAAAACATTGATATCACGTTAATCATCAAAAGAGTGGGGGGTTAAAATAAAGAGATAAGAGTTAGATAATCACCTAAACATGTAAGAATTTTATTATATGAGTTTATTTAATAATTATAATCATTTTATATTCTAATTATTTTTATTATGGTATATTTTTTCAAAAAAAATATAATAAACAAATAATTTAAGGAATTCCAAGAATTCTCCTCCCATATCTTATAAAAAATCACTTCTTATCGTCTCTTAAAAACACATTTTTATCATTATATATAATAATATACCAGAAAAAAATTCCTATTTTCCTCATCTACGTCATGTATATTGTTTATTTCCAAAATACCATCTTTTCAAGGGTTAAGGTGTAATCCAAAAGAGGTCTCTCAATGAAGATGTGTAACTCATAAATGAGTAATTTAAATTTATTTAATCTTATAAATTCTCTAAATGTGTGTTATTTATCATAAAATAGTATATTATTCCTTCAAAATATAAAAATATTTTTTATGATTATGAAACTAGTATAATTAACCATATTTCCCATCAAATGGGATGTGAAAGTTTCGTTGGTGCATACGTGTGGACTACCGCCTTGATGTTGCGATACAAATCATTTTCCATCACAATATTTTATAAATGGTTTAAAAGGTTGTTTTAATGATTATATATTATATTTATTACATAATTATGACTTTATAATTATAATATCGAATCTACCCTCTTACCTTACCCTCCCTTTGAAAAAGATAATTTAACTTATGCATACTTCTGGACTACCACCTCTACGAGGCGATATGATTTGATTTTCATTAATAATTTAAATATGTGTTATTAATGATATATTCAATGAGTATATATGATATATATGAAATAAAAATTATATTTTAAACACAAATTATTATTTATATTTCTTTCTTTCCATCTATCGAAAACTAAAAACATTCTTCACGTGTACGTACTACAAATTATCTCTATGAATGGTGTAATTTTTTTATATCTATCTTTTTCGGATGAATATATATGTATATTGGATATTTATAATATTTACACCTTGAATAAAATTATTTAAATGATTTAACCATGAGAAATATATGAGGTCCAAAACCACAGAATCAAAACATACATGTAAAATGAAGCATTTTACACCTGAAATTATGACAATAATAAAATATAGAAAACAAATGGGTTATAAAATTTTAGAAATAGGTCATGTGTGATATTATAGATATGTATATGGTTAATTTATGTAATTATAATAGATCTAAGTTTATTATATTGGAGGTTAAACAAGGTTTAACTACGTTGAAGTGTGTCGTAAAGGATTTCTTTTACAATCTCCTTTTATTTTGGGATTGTTATTTTTGGATTTTCAGATGGAAATTATGTTACACATATATGATAAAACCATGTATTTATCTTATACATTGGTTATTAAAGTAATTTTAATGTAATAATAAAATTTTAATCACTTGGGTTTCTAAAAAATTTAGTGATTTTTTTTCTAAAAAAACAAATACTATTTTCTCTTTAGTCGGGAATCTTTTTCTTATATTTCCATGCTTTCAAAAAAAAAATCAATAGTTTTATTAATACTCCCCTGTGGTTTTTTTATATTTAATGAAAGATTTTATTTCTAAAAAAATGTTTAAAAGGAATCTTCTTTTCATTTTATTAAAAAGTTAGTTTTGAGTTTTTACTAAAAAGGTTAAAGGAATATTTATTTTATTGTACAGGTGGTGAAAAGAATATTCCACCACCTGGAAGGTATTGTCGACTATAACAACATAAATTTATATTTTAAGGTATATGGTTTCATTATACCATCTTTGTTTATTCTATAAATGATATTGATGATGAATTACTCATGTTACATATTCTTGGTTCAATACGGATAGGTTTTGACCTATAAATACTTTTGATGATAAAATGTATGAATCATTAGAAACATAAGGAATGAATAATAATTGAATATGATAGGAGATCCTAGTTATAAGTATCCCCATAGTGCATTGTTATCTCTCATGATAAAAAATATGTTTTCTTGATGTATGGTATGAGTCTATAAGATCATGTCATAATATTTGGGTATTTAGTATATATCATCCCATACAATGATAATGTATTAGATGAGGGGCCTTGATATAACTTTATGGTCTTGGCTGGGAGGTCATTATGGTATGATTATGGATTTACTATTTGAGAGGCTTGATCATGAATTTCTATAATTATGAATTTCCTTTTTAAAAAATTCAGGTTTATTTATCCATGGGTTTTATATGGTGATATTATCCATGGATACTCATTTAAATAAAATGTTGATTGAATGGAACATGTTTTGATATTCCACTTTTCCATGCCCACTATACCATAATTACTAATAATATCTTCTAATGTGTGTAAGCCTTACTGATCTTATGAGAACACCCTTTATTATTTTCCTTTCCCCAAGATATGAAGATGGATATTATGAAAAATATAAGTGATTTAATAATATTTATTATACTATGTATTTTATGATCCCAATTTAGTATGGTAATCTTGTATGTATTTTGTTCTTTATTACTAATAAAATGATCTATCCATGGTGATGTGATCCCTTGAATATTTTGCCAATTGATAATTTTTACACAAACCCCTTATTACTGGATTTACGATCTTTATAGTTAGTATCAGATCAAGTTTAGTAGAATACCCAGGAACAAGATTTGGGATAACCTAGATTACACAGCATGACCATATGATTTTTTTAGGATTTCAATGTATTGAAAAACATTATAATGTTTTTGTAAGGATGATATTATATGGTTTTCTTATAAATGTATCCCTATCTAGATACTACATGTGGACATGGTTTTGGAACATATGTATCTAGTGAAAATACCCCAAAATATATGGTCAAATTTATATCAGTTATCATTTTGGTGCACGGTGAGTGTTCACTTGCTACACACTAGGTTTGACACTCATAAGGTATAAACTTGGGTTAAATCCAATTTTGTATATAAATAATTAAGAAATTGTTTTATTAATGATGACTAAGAATAACCTAGATTAAACCTATGGTGGCATAGATTGAAGTGAATTTTTCATCATTTAAATATCCAATGATAGATTTTTTTAATAATGTCTCACTATTATTATTATTACTAACATTATGTTTTTTGGTTTTAGTAAATGGTTACAATTGGGTGGAATTGTTTCAATGTAGAATATAATAAAAAATGGAATGATTTTACTCATGAGAAACCAATTGAAATTGGATCTGAAAGGTGAAACATTCTAATTATTCATAATCATCAGCCTTGTTATACTATTAACAATTTGAACATTGGGGATATTATTGATAGACACAATTATATAAAATTTGAATTTCATGATGGTCATGGATTAAATAGTAATTTTCTTCCTATATGTATAAAATTTAGAAAAAACCACTCAATGGAAATACTTAAAGGAATGACAATATTTTTTGGTTGTGGAAAATAAGGACACAGTGAAAGTAAATACCAAGGAAAAAAAGAAATGTCCAGTTGAAACAATCGATTATAATGATGGTTTCCTAAAGGTATCATCAATGGTTGAATGTTCTAAATGTGTAATGTATAGGAATTATATAAATAAATATCCTTGGGGTAATATAGATAAGAGAATTAATTGCTTTTATGATGAAAGGTTTTACCATTGATGATGAAAAACTACAATTGAAAAATGAAAGCAAGGATCAATTAAGGAATAATTTGATGAGGACCAGTTAATTTTATAGCGAGGAATTGTAATTATTCAAGAGTTTACATATTGGTATTTGAGAATTATGCCATAGAAATATTATATCAATGATATTTTGTATTTATGAATCATTAAACTACTAAATATTTTTTAGTAGTAGTTTTCCTTTAAGTATTTAAATGAATATGTTGAATTCTACTAATAAACACGAAAATTAATTTAGTGGGAAGGTAATATTTTTTGAGAACACATGATTAAGATACATATTTTCCTTAATATGGTCTTGATATTAACTTAATAATAATAATATTATTAATGTTGATGGATTAAATTTGGTATTATTGGTGAACATGAAATTGGTTATTGATTTGATGACAATGTGACTTAATATGTCTTTAGTGAAGTTTACTATATTTTTTGGATTTATTGAATGAATTTATTAATATGTGGTTTTATTTAAGGTATAAAGAGAGGGTTAATTTTTAAAAGAAGTCATTTTTTCATTGATCTTTTATGGTGGTTCATGTTATTTTTTTAAAGTATAAACAAATCTTAAGAGGATATATTATCATGGTATCCACATGTTTGCTATGTAAATTAATGAGGTACTTTTTATTGTCTAGGAGAAAATGTTCAATTTGATATTAAAAGAAATATGTGATCACGTCATTCTATTATTTTGAATTTGGACAGACAAGGTTTTTTGTAGTCTTATGGTTAACTATTTAAGGAATTTTTTAAGTTGATCTTTCGGTGTTATTGTTGAGGTTTTAGAAATTAATTTAATATATTTATCCATATTGGATAATGTATACTATCATTTATTTAGGTATTTATTTAGAGAAATAGGGAATGAATTTTCATATTTATGTACTTTATGATCCGTTAAAAGTTAATATTCGTGATTCAGACATTTAAAAATCATCCGTAATATTAATTTCATGGAGTATGATAAAAATTATAAATTCATAAACGTACAACCTAAATATGAAATTGTTATTTTGAAATGGAAATAAATCATGTAACCACAATATCTCATATTCTATATCTTGACATTAGATGAATCCATCAACATTTGGAAATGTATCTTTATATAAAAATGTTATCATTTTACATTCAGTTCAAATGAATGATGCTCCTTTGACCCTCACTTATTTTTAATTTAACATATGTTAACATTATCATGGCCATGTTCTCTGTCACTCTCTATTAGATCTTGGATGGTATTTTTCTCTTAACATTCATTATTTTTTACTTCCCACTTATTTTATTTTTATATATGAATTATATTATGTGATTATTTTAGGCAACCTTTAACCTTCCCATTTTCCCTTTTTAATAGAAGTTTTATTATCCCTATTTAGAATGTATGTTTTCAAAAAATTTATCCTTAAATAATTTACATTTGTAGACTAGGATAACATTATGGAGGTCATATTTATTTAACTAGGTAGAATGCAACACTCCATAAATTTAAAATACAATGATCGATAAAATTTTAACATACAACATCATACTTTATGCAAACCATGAACTACTATTAAAATATTATTATTTAATGTGGCAGTATTATCCAAGACATTAAATTTGGGAGTATGAATATGAGTAACCACATTATGAAATATATGTAAAATGATCATAATAAACACTAATGTATTGATTAATCCTTTGGAAATAAATAGGAATTTTTTTATTAAATTCATTTTATGATCTAAAAAATACATTTTATACAAAAAAAGTTTTTTATTTAATTTTTTCTATAGAAATTATAAATTATTTCTACTACTTTTAGAAATTTTATTTTATTAAATTATTTAAAATTTTAAATTAGTATATCTACAAAAAAATTCCCTATATTTCATTTTATGAGTACATTTTGTCCAAAATTATCCAAAATTATTAAATGGGTCACTTCTATCCCACATGGACTCGATTATAACATTTATATAGCTTTATATAAATAAAATTGAAAAAACACTCCATTAATTTTAATAACAATAATTTTTTTGATAGGCATAAAAAATTATATTGGGTTACAACTGTTTCTCTAAAATAAAAGTTATATTTTTATCATGGTAATTTATTTATAATTTTGAATGATGAAATAATTTCCTTAAATTTTTATGTAGTACCTACACAATGCTTATGAATGAAATAAAAAATCAAGTAAATGATTCTAAAAACCCTGAAAGTAATATTTATGGGTTAGTTAAAGTGGAAAATTTTTTAACATGACTATAACATATTAAATATTTTTTGTAGTTTTATATTCAAATTAAATTTGGTGGTTGGAGTGGGTAACTCAAGGGGGGCTATTTAAGTACCCAATAAACATTATGGTTTAAAAAAAGTTAAAATAATATACCCAAATTAATTAAGACATCATATCAATCAAAATAATATAATAATATAAGTTTGATCTTTCAAAAAATTTCTAAAATTTGGATTGGGGCTCAGTTATGACAATAATTAAAATAATTTTAAAATTCGAAATCAATTTTATTAATAAATAACATTATATAAACACAAGTTAAGACTAACTATAATATTATATGTTTTGTTTATAAATTTAAGGAAAATGTTTTTTAGCTCTATAATATAAATTTAGGGAAAAAAGAGAATAATAAACAAGGGTATGAGTCCTAAGACGAAATTTAACCCTCTCCACTTGGAAATCACCTACTACCAAGAATATTATAATAAAAATAATCTTATCCAAAACCTGCATCAATTTTATAAATGAAATATAACACATTGCAACCAAGATCAAATCCTCATCCATAGTTATACATGGGAATAAATACTTCACATTCCAAAAAATCCCTCTTTCATAGTTTTCACTGGTATACAAAATAATGAATTTTGAGAGAGTATGTCTAGAACTCTCTAGTTAAAATGTATTAGTATATGTGTGAAAATATACAAAGAAATACAACTCATTTCTCAAATGTAATAAAATATAGAGAGAAATTAAGAAGATATGGAAGATGTTGAGCTGCTCAGTCTATGATCCTTCATATTCTCAAGGGTCCCCAAATTTTACTAGAAGAGGAGATTGATCCAAATTCATAATAAATGTAGAAAAAATGAGTTTTTTTGTGTTCCCTTTTCTTTTATAGGGATCAATTTCATTACTATATAAAAGTATATTGATCTTATATATTCACCACACTTTCACACTCACATGTAGTTATCATATAATAATATAAATGTAGCAAAAAACACATCGTATGAGAACAATGGAGATTTCAAGAATATATAGATGTTTATATCTAAATATACATTAATGAATAATAATAAATATTTTATGGATCATCGTACTAATAAGAAAATAAGGAAATCTACGAATTTGTATTCAATAAATCTATGGATCAATATAGCCATATTTACTAAGAAAAAGAAAATGAGGTTGTTCATATTAAGTCCCATAAAATAGAATTTGGATGAATTAAAATGAAATTTACCATAATAAAAATGGTTTAAAGACTAATAATGGATCAAATCTAAAGTAAGCACAGACCATTCATAACATGGTTAGAGGTAACACAAGCCAAAAAAATCACACCTGGTAGTAAAAATGATGAACTAAATGTAGAACATGGAAGGCGATAGCCCACTGGTGGTAGTAGGAGTCTAATGGTTGAATGAATCGAGAGGTATTAGTATTGAACTAATGATGGCACAACAATGGAGGTATCATATAGATAGTAACTGAAGAACATTCCTAATGTAGAAATTATTTGGAGTTGTAAAAGCTTATAGTGGGAGATCTATTTGTATAACAATGCCAACCACAGAATTTTTTTATAATGAAAATATATTTCAACTAAAGTTAGTTCTTTTCTATTCTTATACACAATTATTTCTCAAAATGACATACTATCATAAACCATTAATGTTTTTAAAAACATTATATACATGAATTTTACCATTAAAATAATGATGTGCCAATAATATCTTTCTTTTTTTATGCTTAAAAATCCTGTAATTTTATAAACTATATATATAACAAATATAGACATAAGTAATGATATCTTCTTGATAATTAAAATTTCCACGTTGAGATATTTTGAACCAAAAGTGATTTGATCATAAGTAAAAACATAAACAAACTTTTTTTTTCATGGAATTTGAGATCATAAACATTAAATTCCATAAGAAATAATTTTAAATAATAAACCATAAATGATAATAACAAGTTCTCCCTATATAGGATTTATAAAAAGGTGATAAAATAAAATGAATTCAAAGAAAAGTAGGTTTATCAGATGAAAATTAATAAATAGATCTTTCACAATATTACAACCCCAAAAAGAATATAGAGTGAATAAAAAATGGACCCTATCAGTTTCTAATCCTAATTTGAGTCAATATTAGATCTATGGAAGTTAGGTTCAACATGAAATTTCCCATTTCCAGAGTTAGGAGGAACTGAGTTAGAAGCTAAGGGAATGAGGTAGACCAAGCTAGATCTTGAATCACCATTAGATTGAGATGTCTATATGGTTCAGTTAGATCCACGATGAACGACTAATACTATGGTGGGAGAGGAATAGAATATTGGGAAATAGTGAAGGAAAGCATAGGGATAGCCTTAGGAGCCATAAATGTTATACCAGATATATAAAAAATGGATTCAAGTTGTTTAAAGAGACCTTGATGATGTTCCTACATCTCCCTATATAAGTGAAGAAGTACTTATCCTTTTCCATGAAAACATTGAGCCGAGGAGTTATGATTTTGGGCTGGTCTACCAGTTCCTTGATGCCCATAGTGATAAGTGGAATTCTTAGGGTTTCTGCTACAAAATTAATATGATAATTCAACTCTTGATTTTTATATATTTTCAAAATATATTATGTGATATTCTAAGAGACTACTTCCATATGACTTTAGTTTTCATTTAAACACTCTCTTACTAGTTCATATATATATATATATACTCACCATGTTGTTTGATTTGGTTAAAATTCTCTTGATGAGATGTATGAAAATAATCCATAATAGAATGAAAGTAATCTAAGATTATGGATCTAATTATCTATCCAAGAAAGAAGGAGGTACATATGAAGATGTAGAAGAAAAAATAGAATGTAGTCTCTCTATCCTATCCAAAATATTTTTCTAGAATGTAGTTAAAGTGGAAATCATCCCTTCCATGATAAACCTCATAAAATCCATCTCACTGGCCAATCATCTATTCCCAATCCATCCCTCTTGAATCTTTATAATCATTTTGGGATTTATGTGGAATATAAAAAACTGAAAGAGGTTCCTAGCATCATTTTCACCAAGCTGGGTAATAGAAGGAGATTGGAATCTCAGAATAACAAATAAGTAAGATAGTAATATCTCTTTGAAGGCATATGAATAATCCATAGTCACAAACTCTTTAGACATAGAGGCAACAATAGAAAAAATTGATGAGATTCTATTATAACTAGGAAAGAAATCCTATGAATGCTATGATATACTATTTGGTGCACTATAAAGGTAACCATAAACTTGGAAGGAATCACATATTTGCTCCACTAAAGATCCATTTGGATCTAATCCTAAAAAAACTGACATAGTATTAAACCATGATATGGTGGAATATTTTGATCATCATGACAACCATTACCCTCATCTATCATAGGATAAGAACTTTCACATAATTTGGAACATATTTAAGGCTCTATGTTAGATATAGTTATATCATCTGGTGATTCAAAATTGTAAACACTATAAAAAAATCTTTGGAAGATAGAACCTAGGGATTCCTACCCCTCAATAGATGTTTTTGACTCACCTATGATTGAGCCAACATCATAAAATAGTATCAAGAAAACTAGTCTTCCCATATATTTGGATCTCACTATAATTAAAACAATATTAGAAGGATGATGTGACTGATCCATATTATCACCATCCATATTAAAATCAACATCATTCCCATCACTATTACAATAACCATTATTATCAGAACCTCCAAGGTTAGGTGGCCCATCACTATTATTTCCATTATAAAAACACTCTTAGGCTTCTAAAAATTCGTCATAGGTTTGTGAAGAACTCTATATCTATTCTTCTCATGAATCATCTGTCTCTTCATATTCTCCTTCAATCTAGAGTCTCTATCAAGAAGGGACTGAAATATGTTGAATAGTAGATCAAAAATACATTATTGGGATTTTAGAAACATCTTGATCCCTTAAATATTAATTAGAAGTAAAAACATCCTCTATAACATCATCTTCCTTATCTTCCAATTCATCATCTGACTAATGCATGATATCATCTGGCTCTAATCCAGGGTCAAAAAAATCCATGGTTTTGGTAGTGTGTTCTATAGGATTGAAATCCTCATGAAATTTTCATTGTCCTCTACTATTTTCTTCATCCAAGGACACCAACATAATTTCATCAATTTATAAGTAATTTTACTCAAATAATAACCAACACATTTTACCTCTATATATTTTTCATCATCAACCATGCCTTTGGATCTTAGCATTGTATAAACAAATCTTATGATAAATTAGATAATTCCATAGAGAAGATTACATACTCATGTCTTTCATGTCCACCATAAGATATATACATAAATTAATTTTCCCCCTATTTCATAAGGTATAATAGATAAATATATTGGTAACTAATTATTCTGAAATTTCCTTTCTGAAGACATATCATATGTTAACTAAACTTGAACAGGAGTCATCACTCACCATCCAATTCCATAGAAACAATATTTATTATTGAAGTATTCTTTTTCATCTCTAGTAATGCGTCCTCATACCAAAAAAGATCACTATTACATGGTATTGAACCATTATAGTAATATGTGATACCTTATTGTGGTAAATTGATACAAAACTCCCATTACCATGAAGTAATGATGATATATTTTTCATCTGTCACGCTTGGAATAAATTTTTATTTTCACCAAAAATGCACTTTGAGTATTGTAATAACTAATGAACTAACATTAGATAAAAAGGTATTCTATTCATTGAGAACCAATCTAACCAAACCTGGTCTTGAATTACCATAATCACTATTGAATTGATTAACATTAACCATTCAACATCTAATTCGTTCTCTTGAACACCCACTCGATTCACAAGATGTGTATTTTTCAGCTATACTATTACATCACTCGATAGACCATGAGATTTATTTATATGTAGTGATCTATCAAGATATGACTATGAGTAATTATTAACTCTCACCACAATAGTCGATGAAGAGGTTAAGGAAGAGCATGATATGGTTGAAGGTTGGGAAAGAATGTAATTCGACAAATTTTAAAGGGTAGGTAGAAGAAAGAGAGTGACTCAAAATTGGATTTATGTCTATATTTTATTATGTATGGATTTAAAATAAAAATATATAGTAAAATATATATAAATAAATCAAATTAAAATTAAGCACATAAAACTAGGAATGTAAGATTCCCAATGGTGGCTATTTCCAGCAGTAAATCTTCTTAATAATGGATCATTACAACAACATCTATTTGAAATGGTTCACCATAAATGATATCTATTTCTATTGTAGGATTAGAAGTACTGGATCAACAATGGCTGGTCACTAATACTGGTTCACCAATGATTCCTCATGAATAGTGTATCACCCAATTATAGATCACCATCAAAATATTATTCTATCAATGGATCACCAAAGGTAGTTCTTTGAAGATAAAATATTTTAAAAAAATATATCATTTGTAATTCACATTTCATGTATATTAATCAATTAAAATTCTATTTATTTTAAAAATATTATAATCTAGATGTTTAGTTCTTTCAAACACAATAGTTATATCAACCGTTTTGAAATGATCAATCAAAAAATGATTTGTTACATTAATATGATTTTTCCTAGAATGGGACACATGATTCTGAAAAATATTTATCGCACTTGTGCTGAAAAATTTATTAGGACATGTTTTTGTAGATATCCACAATCTAGAAAAGTGTGTTTCACTGAAATACTTTATTAAAAACTACTTACCGCAGCAATGCATTCAAATTCAGTAGTCGGAGAACGGAATAGAATTTTACTTATTACCATACTAGATATTAGAGACTTTACCACAATGTAACATGTTCCAGATGTGTCAAACTTACATCCACCAAAATCTACACCTAAATAACACACTAAATCTATTACTTGTCATCATGGATAGAATAGTCCTAGATTGGATGTATATTTGAGGTATTTAAAAATTTATTTAATAGAATGTAAACATGACTCTAGTATTTTATTAAAAATGATCACACATACATACATTAACTCTTCATCAATTTTGAAAAATCATTTCACAATGAATTTTTATAATATCCATAAATAATATCCTCAATTTAAATTTAAATAGATAAACAACTTTTGAAATTATTTTGATAAAAATACTATCTTTAGCTATTTATTTTTAAAATACACTAAAATCATAAAATGGATGAATCTATCATACCAAGCTCCTGGAGATTGTATTAAATCATATATAGATATAATTAATTTAAAAACATGATTCGGAGAATGATTATTTTGAAATCATTGCTATTATTTTACAAAAATATCCTCAACTATATTACCATTTATGAATGAACTCTTGACATAAATTGGATATAGTTTGAAATACAAATTGGTAAAAATATGAAACCAATAATATAATGGATTCTATTTTGGCCACTAGTTAAAAAGATTAATGATAGACAATACCCTCATATTGACTATATCCTTTTGAAACCAGTATATATTTATTTATGAATATGGTGACTAACTAATCAAATTTGTTTCTAAACACAAAATTAGTTCCAAAAATCATATGGACTTTAGGTCTATCTACAAGTTTCCAAACATTATTTCTTTAAAATTGATTAAGTTCTTCATGCATTTTATCAATATTGGTGTTCTATAACTCAGCTTATGACAAGAATGTTTGAAATTCAACCTGATTTAGAAGATGAATATGTAGTTTCTGATAATATATATTAATATCCAAACAACATATAGATGAAAAAACTTATGAGTTCTAATAGCTCTAGGAAAACAATGTCTCGAAAACTCATTGTCTTCTGTAGGGTCAAATTCAGGTTATTCCATCGAACTAGATTATTTTTCTTCTTATTTAATAGAATAGTCAAAATGCATTGAATTTAAATTCATATTTGATAGATCATCCTCATGTTTATCAAAATGGGTCTTAGGATTATTTGGATTAGTTTCATAAAAGTTTTCATGAACAGATTCTTCCACAGTCATGGATCTTTTATTAAACACCCTATATGATTTACTTGATGTTGAATAACTATGGAAATTATCATCATCAATCATAGAATAAAAATTTTCAAGAATATTTTTATTATTTAGAATAAAGACTTTGCAACGATGAACTCAAAAGTAATTATCCTTTTCATTTATTCTCTTCTATAATACGTAGGGAGTTTTTAAAGAGAGGTATAATTTAATTTATATTAATTGTATAATAAGTTATATTCACATATTCTTCCCATATATAAATTTTTATTTAATAATCATTGAGCATCATCATGGAAATTTCTTGTATGGTCCTATTTCTCCCCTCCATTACACCATTATACCGTGGGGTCTTAATTGGAGAAAAATTATTATTATACCTATTTTTTTAGAATAATGATTTAATTTCATAATTTTTGAACTCCTAGCCATGATCGCTTCTTAAGGCCATAATTAAAATTCCATTAAAATTTTCTTCAGATTTTTCATACCTAGAAATATAAAATAAGGCTTAACATTTGTGAAATATAAAGAATACCCACGAATGTCTAGAAAATTTATATATATGAATATAAACATAGTACTTCCTATTTAATCATTAAAATCTAAAATTTCCAAACAGGTCCATGTGAAACAACACTATGTTTGAGAAGTTGAAACAGAATTATTTTAATTGAATGATATATTGTGGTTTTCCTTTTATAAATGGGTAATAAATTTTATCATTTTGGAATTCTAGTTATGTAAATATTTTAATAACCCTTTCCTAGTTATATTCTAAAGTGAATTGGCATTGAAATGACCTAGTTTCCTATTCTGAATCCAAGATTCTATGTGAAACACTCTTATACATAAAATGTTTCAAGAATATAAATAGTCTAGGTTAAAATTACAATCATCATCATTTCTCAATGAAAAAAAAACTAAATCACTGTAATAATTAAAAAAATTATAGGCACTAATAGAAATCATAACATGAAAATAATCATCACATATCTGTGATATGATAAGTATATTATACTTTAATCATTTTAAAAATAAATAATTATAAATTAAAATAGTGTTAGAATTACTGATCTTACCAAGGACAATAAATTTTCGTTTGGAATTTCCACCAATTGTGAAATGTCCACTATTCCCCTTTATTAGAATATTAAAACCAGAATAATGTCGATTCAGGCCTCTAGAATAACTAGTTCCTATTTTCCATAAATTCTTATTGGATATTTTCAAGCAGGTTTCCTTTAAATATAATTTTACCAAATAAATGGATTTGGTACCCAAATCTTCTTGTGTTAAAAAATGTTCGTAATCAAATAATATAGAACCAATAATTTAATAACAAGGTTACTATAAGAAAAAATACTCTTTTAGAAATAAAAACATTGTTAGTACAAGAAGAACAAAAATTAGTATCAGAACTAAAAGAATTCGAAGTATGAATAAATCTATTTTAATGATTATAATCTCTCATTGTTGATAGCCTATCCCAATAGTATATTTTGAAGAAGTATGATTTTCTAGCATCTGATTGAGAGTATTTATCCCATTTGAAAATCATTCTAAATCATTCTATAGATAATCATAATACAATTTTCATTCATTCTTCTATAATAACTGTAATTTATTTTTATATTTATCAATAGTAAGATTAGTTTGAAAACTTGAAACCAAGGCATGTTGCTTCTTGAAAATCATATATTTATCTTTGAGTTCATTAATAATATCTTATATAATATTTTAGTAGTAAAACATTTTATTTATATATATATTTTAATCATTATTTTTATCTATATAATAATTATAAATATGAACAAGAGAAGAAGGAAAAACATTTGATACCTTAGATGTGTTTGTCATAAAATAAATATTGGATCTATCATGCTTATCCTATTCAGTTGAGTCTAAATCAATAGATCTATCTTCAGAATCGATATATGTTTCTATAATGGATTTCTTATATCTGTTATCCTTATCATTATATTTCTTCTTGTATTTTATTTTAGGAATGTCATCTTTGGAATGTCCTTTTTCTTTTCACTCGTAAAAAACTATCTCATTTATTGTGTCATATTTCTTCCAATAATTTCACCAACTTTATCTATTTTTATGTTTTACTTTATAAATGGGGATCCAAATCAACTTGTTGCACTTATAAAACTTTTTGAATCTTTTGTCCATGTGGTCCACCTCTTCTTCAGTATTATTAGGTGGCTCCTCATCAGTTGAACTACCAACTAAGATTTTATTCTTTTATATTCACGAAGTATATTTTAAGGATACAATTATCCTATTGGGTTTGTTATATTTTTATCCATTAACCTTAATTCCTTCCTCATATATGATAATATTTTCCATAATTTCCTTAACATGAAACATACAAACATCACATGTAAAATCCTAAGAAATTAAAGAATAATAAATTTTCATATATATTAATATTTATTATTTTGATATTAATTTTTCATAAAAGGGAATAAAATTTCCATTAGAGTAACCTACATGCAACAATAGGTTTCTCTAAAATATTATGATTCACATAATACTGAGTGATACCAAAAAATAATATTTTATTAATACTATTTTTTATGTGGTAGTTATATCCCAACCGTTGTATTAGAGGGAATGAAAAAAACAAACAATATTATATAAAAATAATTTATTAAATGTATTTACTTTCTTTAAAAAAAAATTTATTGGCTTAAAATATGAATAAATCCAATTTAATGGATAAAATACTATAATATTTTTAAAATGTAGTTTTACCACCTATTGACGGAGAACCCTGTATATTTCTAAATTTTCATAGTTTTATAATTTTAATATAAAAAATAACTTTTTTTTGTAGAAGAGGAGTATCAAAATTTTCTTTGGTTGAATTGTTGATATTTTTTGGTAATATTCAATTTTAATGAATAGTGAAAAATACTACAATTTAATTCAAAAATGAATTTTCATATAATTTATTTATTTAATAAGATTATAATTTGAATATGTTTTAATGTATAATTATGATTTTTGTATCATTTAATCCAATATATATAATTTGAATCAATTGCACAATGAAATTGGATATAAAAACTATGTGAACTTTTAAATTATTTACATAAAATCCTTTTTCTCGATCCATCAATAAGAATAATTTTAAATTAAATATGGCCACATATATGAATTGAATTTAAAAAAACCAAAAATTTTTGTAATTACTATGAAAATTTTGATCTAATAGGATCAACATAATTTTTTGGGGAATAATAATTGTAGTATTTTATTTTTCACGTTTAAGGGTAAATCAGGTAATTAAAGGTAAAAAATAATATTATAATTTTATAAAAACTACCCTAATAGTTGTTCTATTCTTATTGTATGAGTTATAACTGACCCAAAAAACCCTTGGTCCAAAAGTGGGGCCTTTCGAAGCAACATGGGTTTGAATATGAAATTTATAACATTTTATTTAATGTAAAGACAAAGATGTTATAAACATGTCTCTTATTACTAAAACGATTTTAATATGGGGTCTTATAAGTCATATATTCGTCTATAAATAGTACATATAAATATAATGAGATCTGCTACACCATGTTAATTTATTTATAATTTTTTTAAATTAAATAATTAAATTTAACTATGATACCATGGTGATGCGTCAATATATTTATTAAAGAAATAATCAAATAAATTATATTAATGATATTAAAATATATATAATTTTAAATATTTTATTTTATAAAAATGTTTTAGTGATGAATTTGACATGTAAAAAATGATTTAATATAGTTTTTTAGATGGAATAATGTTTTCTGGATACTTTATAAAGTCAATTAATGAATATTGTCAAAATTGAAACCTATGAGATTTTAAAATAATTTATATTTTATTAGATGATATAAATATTTTAAAAACCGATGATTCATACAAATAGTTTTAATAAGACAAATAATATTACATATGAATCATTTTTGGGACTTTTGGTATGTTAAGGAAATTATTTTAAACTTCAAAGTGTAAATTACATTATTAAATGGTAATAATTGAATAGGTTAAACAAGGGTTAAAACAAAATGATAATGTTTAAGATAAAATAAATACGTGTAAAATAATTATTGGTTGAGATGATTTAAAAAAATACTCATATTATCTTCTAACTAGAATAATTTGGAGTTAATGTCATTAAAAATTAATTTATAATGATTTAATATTTTAAGGGTTTCTAAGGGTGCCGATCCTATCTCCTATAAAAAGGCTCACCATCCCCTCTATTACTCACACTTCAAAACAATTTGTTTAGGAAAATATTGTACCAAAAATATTCCTAAAATACCCCCATCCTTGAACCCTTAGTTTAGGTGGAAGGCCATCCTTAGAGGTTTTGATGTGTTAAGATAGGTTATCATCCAAAGGAAATGTGATGTTTTTATTTAAGTGTTTCTATTTTCTTTATTATTTTACTTCCTTCAAATATTCTTCACACATTATGAAAGAATAACTAAAGTATAATTAATATAATGAGATTTCATTATGTTAATGTCATCACCTAAACCAATCCCCACTTATATTAAATGGGAAATGAATTAATCATTTGTGTGAATATGTGAACTATCACCTCCAAGAACCGATATAATTCATTTTTCATATTACATATCCCATGAATGGTAATAATGATATAAATAAGGTTTATATGAGATATTCATGACATATTATTCATTATAATAGAACAATATGTCATTTGTTTTCTTACTTTTATGAAAATAAAAATAACAACATTGTTCGTGCGTAGGTATGAACTATCAACTCCATGATGTGATGTGATTCATTTTTAACAACCCCATAACATGGATAATATATATATATATATTTAAATTATTAATAATATATAAATGATATTATTATAATTATGGAAATATAAAATAATATTTACCCTCTCTCAATAATGATCATTGAAAAATGAAACTATTACTCATGCGTAAGTATTACTTACCAACTCCATGATTATAACATTGTTAATTTTTCATATCCATATTTAATGAATTGATTAAAAGGTATAATTAATATATTAAATTTATTTTTATGTCCTGAATATTATTATGTAGATGATTGTTTTGTGATGAAATGGAATCTTGATGTCATATCAAGTTCATTTTCGACACAAGTACTGAATATCAACAAATCATCTGATATGAAGGTAAATAATTAAGTAATTTTTATAACATGGTAAGAAGTAATATAAAAAAGTAAACATGAAAAAGGTTCACATGAAATTAGAAATTAATCTACTTTTCTATTCATAAATATAACTATTAGACTTGATGAGTTAGACTCAAGGTAAGGGACTTCGTCTCGATCTATTTTCATTGAGCAATATTTTGAAAATATACACGACCTTATTTTATATAGTGTATAATAAACCCATTTTAATTTTAATTTCATTGAATGGTTTTGAAAGGAAATATTTTATATAGGTTTATTTTTACTAAACAACAAAAGTAATGTTTTTCTTACATATATAGTGACAATGAATTTTCCTCTACTATGACCATTATTTTATATCTGGGTTCCTCTATAACAAGTAATGTTTTTAAAAGAAAAATAAAAACCATATTAACTTTTCAGGTATTTTGGTATTGAATTTTTTTAAGGATGTCTTGATAATATCAATATAATTAAATGATATATTATGATTGAAATGTGGAGATGTTATTTTTCAATTATGCTTGTTTTATGGGTCATGATTATTTTAATGTTCTTGGGAATTATTTATGTATATAGGTGGGTTTTTTGATAAAACAATGGTGGGTGAGCCCATGATCTCACTCCAATTCATTGGTCAACGAGAAGGTGTTAAACAGTAGGGTTTCTCTTAATAGATTTAAGGAATATACTGTGATGGGTATTCCAAACATAACTATGAAGGTTACTCCCAATGTAGTTGTGAAAGAAACAATACAAGTAAGATATGGATTCCATATGTTACCTTAATGAT
This sequence comes from Viscum album, assembly GCA_963277665.1. Classification (NCBI taxonomy): domain Eukaryota; kingdom Viridiplantae; phylum Streptophyta; class Magnoliopsida; order Santalales; family Viscaceae; genus Viscum; species Viscum album. The sequence continues at coordinate 1,496,376,126 of OY728159.1, forward strand.
TTAAAATTTGAATTAGTTTTATAGGAATCTAATTATTTCAAGAGGTAGTCTAAAGAGTTTGTGTTTTATTGGTGAAATGAGTGATTATATGAAAATTTATTAATTAGTTTAAAATATTAATAGACTATCGATTTGATTCCTTATTTTATATCCCTTAATAAACCATTTATGAACATATAATGTTATGAAAGGTTTTAAAAAGGGTATATGGATGGGTAATAGAAAAGAATAAGTAAAGAATAATGTTATCATGATTTATATAATGAAAAATAATTCATGGTTTATATTAAAATGTTTTAGATTATGAAATAATGGATAATGTGTAGACTTGTATACTTCGTAATATTTTAAAAGTTATGTAATAGTTTTCACCATATTCAAAAAAAACTATAACAAAAAAATATCATCAATGGGAATGAATGTAAATTCTTGACATAAATCAATATTATGTAATTTTTAAGGATGTGGCCTCATAGTTGGCATCATAGGTCAGTTTATATAACTTTTTGGGTTAGGATATGGTTGATAAAATATCTATAAATGAAAATTCACTTTATGGTAAAAGGAAATGATATAGAATTCGAAGATTAACATGTTGATTCATCTACGATATGTTTTTTGAGAATGGCTTTCCATAGAATAAACATGTCAGTTGTACTTGGAAAATATCTATAGGAAAAAACCTTCCCAGTATGAAAATTGAGATGTCCAGAATCAGAACTAACAAGTTTGTGGGAGTGATAGAATAGATGAATCGGGTTATAAATAGTGGTGGTATCCATGCACGAGATCATCGAGATCAACCAAATTGGAACCTTTTAGTAGTGAAGAATTTTATGAGGAAACATCCTCCAAAACAAAGAGGATCATATGACCCTATTTTAGATTAAGGGAGGATTAAATCCCTATAATATATTTTAGATATCATTGGGTGTTCAAAAAATAAAAAGGTTAGCCTTTTGGTTTACTGTTATTAATGTTAATCTTGTCATTGGAAGTCACTAGTTAAGAATATAAGGGACACAAAAGAGATTTATCCTCTTGAGTGGGAGGAATGCAGAAATATTTTTCTTGAGAAATATTATCCTAAAGCAGTTCAGCTTTACATGGAAATATATTCTTGTAATTGAGGAACAATGAGGATAAAATTTCTTAATATGAATTAAAAATTACACAACTAGGATGGTAATCTCAATGTTTTATCTAGTACCCCACAATAAAATAAATCATTTTTACACATGATTAAAACCATATTATTGAAGTGTATTGGCTTCTCATGAGTTTAAAAGTTATGAAAAAAATGTTTGATGGGTAGAGATGGTGGAAATGGAGACTTCTGATGATCATTTGTTCTTTGAAAATTAGCAGAATAAGAGGTCAAGGTGCCAAGCGAAATTGAATAATTCATCAAAAGAGTATGATGGTAAGAAAATTAAGTTTACAATTTTTGGAAATTATTGTAAAAGACAAAACGAAAAATTCCTAATAAATTATGGTAAGTGCATTTGATTTAGTAAAATGGGACATAAGGCTCATAACTATAATGAAAAATATAATGTTAGTGATAAGAAAAAAATTTGATTTATAGTTAGTAAAATGTTTTAAGTTCAATGAGATTGGTTATTATGAAAATAAGTGACTAATGAAGAATTGGAATGATTAGAATCATCCAAACTATAAGATGAATGATGCTATGAAATATTTTTCAACTACTTCAACAAATGTTGGGCCATAAAATTAAGTGGTATTTGGTACATTTTTGTTAATTCAGATTACACCAATGTATTGTTTGATCTATAGTGTACACATTCATACATTTTTGAGAAATGTTTTAGTAAATTAGAAACTCCACCGCATGAAATGAATCCAAAGAATATGGTAAAAACATATTAAGAAAATGTTGTGACAAAAAAGAAATTATAATAATCCTAATATCATTGTATTTGTGAAAAATTTAGTAGAAATCGTTATTGTTTTGCCTCTAGTAGAGTATAATGTTTTTTGAGTATGGATTGACTTCTAGTTTACCATACGAAGATTAACTATAGAGCTGAAAATTTTTATTTTCATAGAATTTTTTCAGTTTTTATACAAGAATTAACCCTTACCATTAATAACACTTCAAGAAAATGATAAACTAATAAATAACCCAAATGAATACTATCTTGAACATATTTTTGAAAAAAAGTAACATTTAAAATTAATTATGTGTTAGTGGTAAAAAATAATCTTGTTGTCTTTATAGATTATTTTCATGATATTATACCAGTCTAGGAATTTGAGTTTATTTTTGACATAGTTCTTGATGCTAATCCAATTTCAAAACCCCTTATGAAATGGAAAAAAATTATCTTTTATAGTTGAATAAGAAATTAAAGGATTTATTTGATAAAGGTTTCATTAATCCAAGAACATGACCATGGAGTTCTTCTGTCTTGTTTGTTAAAATGAAAGATGGTTCAATGAGTTTTTTGGTTGATTATAGAGCCTTTAATAACATAACTATTAAACAAAGTATCCTTTGCCTCATATAGATGATTTATTTGATCAGATCTGGAGAGCCCAGTATTTTTGAAGGTTGACTTGAGGTTGGGGTACCATAAGTTGAAACTAAATTAAGAGGACATTCTAAATACTATGTTCTGTAATAGATATGGACATTTTGAATTTTTAGTTATGCTATTTGGGTTAACTAATGCACCTGATGTATTCATGGATCTTCAGAATATAATATTTTAATGAGTTATTGAATAAGTTTGTGGTTTTATTTATTGATGACATTTTGGAATATTCTAAAATTATAGATTAAAATGAAATTCATCTAAGGTTTTTTTCAATCCCTAAATGAAAATAAAACTATTTGAAAATTATGAAAGTGTGAGTTTTGGTTGAAAAATATTTCCTTTGATAGTCACATTTTTTCAAAAGATCAAAGAACTGTTTATACTAGTAACAAAAGTTGTCCAAGAATGAAAAAACCCAAAAGCATAATTATGATTCATTGTTTTCATAGTTTAGTTGGATATTATTGAAGTTTTGTTTGATATTTTTCACAGTTATCTTGCCCACTAACTATGGTATCCTAAAAATGTGTTAATTTCATCAGGACAAAAGAAAGTGGTCATTATTTTTATGAATTGAAAAGTTGATTTTTGAACGCTCCAGTCTTGGCACTGCCTTCCAGAAATGGTGAATTTGTTACCTACAATGATGCTTCATTGAAAGGAATTGTTTGTGTCCTGATGAATAATGATAAGGTAATTTGTTATGCATCATGTATATTTAAATAAAATGAGTTAGATTACCCTACATATGATTTAGAATTACCGGCTATTATTTTTGTTTTCAAAATTTGGAGGAATCATTAGTATGGATTAAAATGTCAATTATATAATGAAAAAAATGTCTATGTATATATTTAGTAAAAAAATTTAATATGGGACAATGAAGATGGTTGGAACTAATCAAGGATTAATACTGAATGATTTTTTACCATCAGGGAAATGAAAATAAAGTAGTCAATGATTTGAGATGAAAAAGTAATGCTATATTAACCATGTTAAATTTCTAATGTGAACCTTTAGTTACAGATTTAGTAAATTTTTTCATAGAAGTTATCAGTGAAGGTGTCAGTGTAATCGTCTATATCAGAAAGAATCAAGAAAGAGCCTAAGGATGATAATGAATTTTATAAATTGTTGAAATTGGTTTACAATTATATGTTAACAAAATTTAACATCAATAACGATTGTATTATTGAGGTTTTGAAAGTTTTTTTCTGTGCATTATGATTAAAAGTTGAATAATTATTTATTACTGAAGTTAGAAATTCTCCATTTTGAGTTTATCCTGACTGTACTAAGATCTACACAGTCCTTTGGGAGTATTACTGGTGGGATAGAATGAATAGAGATATTGCTGACTTTACTATGAAGTGTTTGACTTGTCAGTAGGTTAAAGAAGAATGATAGTTTCTAAAGGGGATACTTCAGAAATTTTCAGTACCATAGTGGAAATGGAAAAATATATTCCTAAATTTCATAGTGGAATTACAAAAGACATCTCTAGGTAACAATGTTATTTGGGTTATTGTTGATAGATTTACTAATTCTTCTCATTTTCTTTCAATTTGAGATACACTATCTCTAGATCAAATTTCTTAGTTGTACCTTAAATAGATATCTATGATACATGTAGTTCCTCTCTCCATTTTGTGATATCATGATCCTAAGTTCATCTCTAACTTGTGGAAAGGACATCAAAATTTCTTTTGTACTGAATTAAATTTTAGTATATCTTTTCATCCTTAATTCGATGGGTAATCAGAAAGAACTATTTAGACCTCAGAGAATATGCTTCATGCTTGTTCATTGGATTTCCTTGGATGTTAGGATCAAAATATTTCATTGGTTGTGTTTTTTTTATAATAACAGTATTTATTTCAATATACAGATGAAAATATTTGAGGCATTATAAGAAATGTTATGTCAAACTCCAACATTTTGGGATGATGTTCGGGAAAGCATGTTGATGCGACCAGAGTTGGTATAAGAGATAGTAGAAAAATTTCCGTAGATTTAGAGACACATGAGGATATCTCAGAGAATGTTGAGATGTTATTTGGATAACCAAAGGAAGAATCTTTCTTTTGAAGTAGGTGATCAGGGATTTATAATTTATTCTCTATGGAAAAGTGTTATAGGTTTTTCTATGAATGGGAGGATGACTCACTGATTCATTGGACCCTATTATATACTAGAAAATAAAGTATAAGTTTACTATTGAACCTCAATATTATACTAGTTACAAAATGTTTTTCATGTTTCAATGTTAATAAATTATGTACTAGAACCATCTCATTTTTTGAGTCCAGAAATAGTTCACCAGGAAGTGAATTTTTCTTATAAAGAAAAGCCAGTTCAGGTTCATAAATATAGTAACAAAGTGTTGCGTAATAAGGTTATTCATCTGGTTATGGTTTTGTGGAACACCATGTGGTTAAATTGGAGTCCTGGTAATCTGATAATTATATGGGGGAGAAATAGCCCCACCGATTATGTAACAGCCTGAGATTTTATGAAAAATATTCTTTTTAATTAATGTCTTGTGTTGTACGCTACACCAAAAGGAGCTTGCACAACACGCATCTTTGACTTTCCTTGCATTACACGCAATCCCAACCTTCCTCGAGCGTGTGTAGTACGCAATACTGAGTTTCACGAAACAACGATATGCTATTAAAATATTATTAAAACTAGCCGTTATGAATAGTAATAACCACTTTTTAAATTTTAGAAATTTTAGCTCTCAAAATGGAATTTATTTTTGGATTCGTAGTATCGAATTTAGCCTAAGGTGAAATTTTGGTACTTTTCAGATAACTTTCATATTCTGATGAATAGTGAAAATTACTAAATTATAATTAAAAACAACTTTTTTAATCGAAACAATTAATAGTGATAAGTGATTAATTTGAGTGGTTTTAAAGTATATTTAGAATATATTTTTACAATTTAATACAATGTTGGTCATTGGATGTAATTTCACATTTAAACCAGACATAATCAAGTGTCAATCTTTTGATAGATATTGTTTCTTAAAAACACGTTATTTGTTTTAACAGCGGGATTTAATTATAAAATTAATTAATGAAATTTATATGTTATGAATTTGGTAAAATAGACTTCATTTTTGAATTTGGAATATGAAATATAGCTTAGGATGAAATTTTGGAATTTTTCTGAAAACTTTCAATTTTTGATGAATAGTGAAACCACTATGTGGTAGGTTAAAAACTGAATTTTGCCTAAAACTTAATTTTACCGCTTCTGTGAATGGAATTTCGAAAATCAGACAGACACGGTTAATATCAAGGACTAAAATGTGGTTCAATGAGATGAAAATATTTTTTGGTGAATAGTAACTTTTTACTTTTTTTTACCACGGTTAATAGTAAATGGGGTAACTAAGGGTAAATATGATATTACTATTAACCTAACACATGTCATATTCTATTGGATAAGTGTAATTCGACCAAAAACAACCTTATAAATATAATATGACCATTTAGGTCCACTTGTATTAGATTATGACATTTAATATTATTTTATTTAATGAATAGTTAAAATAGTTAAAATCAATGTTTAATAACTAAAACATTTTTAATATGGGGATATACATAAGATAAATTAGACTATAAATATTAATTAGAAAGATAAAAAGATTTCCTACATAATTATATTTTATTTATAATTTTTAGACTTTAAATAAATTAATTTATTTATGACACAACGATGATGCAGTAATTACCCTTTTAAGGAAATATTAACATAATTGATGTTATAAATGCTCAAATGAATGTAATTTGAGACTTTTTATGAATTCCACTAATTTTCTAGGTTACTATGATATATTAGTGTTGATTTAATCAACTTGGTTCGAACATATAATTCTGTTATGACTTTCACAAAAATCATATATCAAATAGTGTCAAAATTGACACAAAATAGTTTTTAAATCAAATTTTATATTATTAATTGTTATTTTATTCATAAAAATCTAAGGTTCGGCCAAATTACATAGATAAGGATATATATATTAATAATAAACAAGTTGGGGTTCGTTTGTCATGTTATAGTAAGTTTATTAACCATATAGTGAAAGAAAACAAAAAGACACGGTAAAAGTTAAATTATTTAACTTAGAGTTAAATCTAATTGATAAGGTTAAAATAATACCCTAAACTTGTCTAAATCCTATTGGATGATAGGATTTCGACCCATCACCACTTTATCTTCTAAATAAGACCATTTGGAACCATTATAAACCGATTTTGACTTTAATATAAAATAATATTTTGAGATATTCCTAAGGTGCCCCTCTCCTCCCTTATAAAAGGGTACCTCCTCCCCCTCCTCCTCACACCAATTTGAGCACTCAAGCTCGGCCAAACCCGGAAAAAATCCCTTCTCCACTTCCCTAGAATAATCCTAGAGGTCCTGGTCTTCTTCAAAGACCAATCTTAGTTCCCTAAGTGGAGGATTCAAAGAAGCGTTTCAAAGAAGAGGTAATATCCATTACCGATCTTTTCAATTTCTTTCTTCTTCGACTTCTTCTTCTTTAGTTGTTTCATGATAAATTAATAACATCAATATTTCTTATATATACTGATATGTTATTATAAATATAAAACAAATCTAATTCACCTTCTATCCATCCTATGGAAAAATGAAATCACCGCGCGTGCGTACGTACGGAATACCGTCTCCACGACGCGATGAGATTCATTCGCCATGTTAACCATTTAAGAATGATTAAAAAGTATATATAAGAAATAATAATGAAATATATGACATTATAAATCTACTGGATTTATTTATATATGTATGTCATCTACTTACTTCCATTCAAGACAATAAGGAAAGGAAAACAGCGTTCATGCGTACGTACGGACTACCGTCTCCATGAACGGTGTTTTCCATTTCATTTATATATCTATTATATATATATATATATATATACTGAATATATATGATATATAAATCATATTTTATATTCTTTAAGTAAGTAAATCATGATATAATTAATAATAATGTCAAGAACAACAAGTCAAAACACCTACGATAAATGAAACGATTTTACCCAAAACGCTTCTTTAACATGGAATTTACAAAAGAACGGGTAATATAAAGTCATAAGTGAACCATATATGATATCATAACAATGAATATGATTCTGTAATAAGTCAATGACATTATTTAAATCATTATACAGGAGGTTCGGACACATACGAAGCAAATCGGACCTAAGGTAAGAGAAATATCACAATCTCATTTTTATCCGAGATTGTTTATTCGTAAGTATTTACTGGGGTGTATTTTATCATCCACATCCATGTTCCCTCAATATGTAATATTGTTTCCATCCACTTACAATAGTTTAAATCCAATTTTACTCTTTGGTGAGTTTTTAGTAAAGAATATGAAAGGAATCTTTTGTCGTTTTTTTCATACGAGGTACTTTTTGACTTTTCCGACAAAAGTACGAAGAATGTTTTTTTTAACATATACGGCACGAATGGATTTTTAAAACGTTATTTCCAAGAAACTTCCTTTACAATTTTTCAAGTTTATTTTTAATCAAATTCTTTTATTTTAAAGTCGTATGACATGTTATGAAAGGAAAAATGTTTTTTCAAGTAGAAAGGATATTTTCCTCAAGAATGGAGTTCAAGTATTTTATCAAAATTATTTTCCATCTAAGATAATAAAAGGGTTCTGTTTTTTTATCCCTATTATTACATGGATTTGATTATGTTGTGATGGAAATATTTTTTTGAATTCCTTTATCTTATATGAATGGTTTTATGATGTCATGTTGTTTAAGAATTCAATTTTTATTACATGGGTTACGCTATGATGTATGGTTTATGATTATGTGGCACACATAAGAAAGGATTCATTATAAGATGGGTGGGACCTATATCTCCCTCCAATGCATTGGGTAAATATTTTATATCTCATGAGATAGACATGGCTGGAATGGTAGGTTATACCGGTTCAGTGAAATAGGACTGAAACGAGGGTTACTCGATTCAGAAAGGGACTTTGTCCACTAAGATAGTCTTGGCAATGAGTATTGACTAATAAGAAATGATTCTCTATGATTATGTGTGAATGCCACAAAGTTTCATGTTTTAAGTTATGATTATTGTGATTACATTTCACTACCATGACTTATCCCATGTTATGAAATTATGCTCTCTTTTTCAGGTTATGATTTCCAAAATGTTATGTTCTTATGAATACGATGTGATTGATATTTCTTTTGTTTACCCTTACTGAGCATTTGAGCTCACCCTTGTATGTTTTCTTTTCCCCAGGATATAAAGAAAGGTGTTAGGTAAAAAAAGGAAGATCTTTATGGGAGATGTTGAAGATCTTTCACCACGATTAGAAGATTTTATTCCGAGTTTCCAAAGACACTAAACTATTACGATCCTTGTGTGTGTGTTTTTGTTATGTACTAAGTATTCCGCAAAAGTATTGTAAAGTCCATGTAAGTCAGGCTTCGGGTCTCTACAGTTGGTATCAGAGGAAAGGTTTAGTCAACCTTTGGAAACTAGGATGCGAAAACGTTAGTGATATCCCAAGAGATATTTCTACGGTATGTCTAGGGATGTCCCTAAGGTTAAGTATACGTATAGGTTATAGTACTAGAACTACGGTAACGATCATAGAATTAAACCTAAGATGTTAAAGGTACTCCCCCTTTATTATGTTGTTTTCCCTAGCATGATTTTTTCCTCTCACACTATTCTTTTTGGGTTTTAGACGATGGCTGGAACCCGAAGGAACCGTGTTGATCAATGCAATGGACAATGCAATGATTGTCCTCCTGAACAAACAAATGTTATGGGAGATGGAGTGCAAAATCTTATTGCTATACTTACACAAGCTATGAATCATTCTGGACTTCCAAATGAGCAGAGAAGGGAACAATATTCTATTGAGTCCTTCATGAGGCAATGTCCACCTTCTTTCAGTGGGTCTTATGATCCACTTGTTGTTGAACAATGGATCAGTACCACTGAAAAGATATTTTCAGTTCTTCAATGTTCTGAGCATGATAAAGTCATCTTAGCAGTATATCGTTTGGAAGGTGAAGCTGATCAATGGTGGAATCTTATCAAGAATACGAGGCAAAGAGATGAAATTGAGTCCATGGAATGGGACGAGTTCAAGAACTTGTTTTTCAGTAAGTACTTCTCTCGTATTCTTCGAACAAAGATGGAGAAGGAGTTTCTTGAACTAAAGAAAAAGGATGATGAATCTGTTGGTATATAAAAAGAGAATTTTACAAGACTTGCAAGGTATGCATCTGGCATTATCATCCAACCTGAAAGTAAAGTTGATCGATTTTTCAGTGGCTTAAAACCAAGTCTTCGAAGGGCATTAGCTATAAGAGACTTCAGTAGCTATGAAGAAATTGTGCGTTGTGCTATCAAGGTAGAAATGGATGTTGGTGTTACATATCCATCTCACGGTTTTGACAAGAAACGAAAGATGGAGTTCAAGGAGAAATCTCCGAATAATGGTGAAAAGTAGATGAATGTTTCCTTATGCACAAAGTGTGGAAAGAAGCATGGTGGAGATTGTCTTAAAGGGACTAGAAAATGTTTTAAGTGTGGAAAAGAAGGTCATCGAGCAGCTGAGTGTCTATGTAATGGAAAAAGGGTTTCTAAGGATGTGAATAAAGCAAACACTGCAGAGAACACACCACCAACACTTCAATGCTTCAAGTGCAAGGAAATGGGGCATTATGCTAATAAATGCCCTAATCCAAGGGTTAGTGATGATCAACATGAGCAACCACTGAAGGCAAAGGACAAAGAGAAGTCACATGCGATCACTATTGGCAATGTTGAATAAGACAACGATGTGGTGGAATGATTAAGTGTTTATGTAATGGGATTCCAAAATATTGTTGTATCATTGAGTATTGCAATATTTATTGATGTGGTATTCAAAGTGATTGAGATATTTTTTAGAAATAAGATGATATGCGCATAATGAAGGGAAAATGAGAAAATGAAATGTTTAATAGTATTCATGAGCTCATGATTGATATAAGGACTAAGTGATATCATGGTTTGAGTATATAGAATTTTGAGGATTTTGGTATGTGGAAAGTGTTAACTTTAAACTGCATTCATGTTTTCACTAAGGTATTCAAGAGAATACATGATTAAGGACTTTGAATGTTTGGAATGTGACCAACAAAACATATCTTATGATATATGGGGATCAACGATGGTATTAAATCTCTAGTAATCGTTTTCACTATGTTATGAGAGTGGACTGCAGTATTATGGATAAGCCTAATTATTGAAATCGATTATGTTGGATATAAGTGAGTATTGTTTAAGGATAGAAGTTTTTTTTCGATATTATTGATGGGATGTTATACTAATGTAGTTTTAGAAAAAGGACAACCTGCAGGACGGGCGGCAGCCCATCGCTTCGGACAAGGCTGTGGGAATCGAACCCACAACCGAAGTGCGACTGGCCTTTATCGGCTACCACTGGCCTACAGGAAGTCCCTGTTTAGTAGAAACTAGTTTTATTATATTAAGCAGTATGATATATGAAGTATAAGACCATTTTAGGAACCATATATGATTAATCCCACTATAGATCGACTTATGTATATAAATCTTTCTAACCTTTTGGGACAGATGGAATGACCCGTCATTCTATCACATGATCTGCTAACACTTCATGAATAACAAATTCAACTTCATTTATTTAAGAGATGAAGTGGAAATTGTTAAAGGCATGAACAACAGTGAGGTTGTACCAACATAAAGTAAGTATTTATTCTAATTCAAATTCTTTAACTTTAGGGAAACGATCTAGAAAACCAAAAATGTTGTCCTAGTGATCTTATATCTGATGAATCAGATGGTACCTTAGATTGTCACAAATTTATGGCTTTGTGATTACTGGCTTTTCCATAGCCATGTTCTCTACCACTCTCCATCAAAACATGATGGTTAGATTTCTCTTCCATATCCATATTTTCACCTATGTGGAAACCCAGTGATTAGTTTATTTGGGTAACCGTTACGTTTCATACTTTTGTTTTTAAAGATTGGTCTTGATATTCCTTTTTACGATGTGGGTTTCAATTAAATAAACATTCGAATAGTAAACCATTTATAACCCCGACGAATTTCGAGGGCGAAATTCATTTTAAGGTGGGTAGAATGTAACAGCCCGAGATTTTATGAAAAATATTATTTTTAATTACTGTCTTGTGTTGTACGCTACAACAAAAGGAGCTTGCACAACACACATCTTTGACTTTCCCTGCATTACACGCAATCCCAACCTTCCTCAATAGCGTGTCTAGTACGCAATACTGAGTTTCACGAAACAACGATATGCTATTAAAATATTATTAAAACTAGCCGTTATGAATAGTAATAACCACTTTTTAAATTTTAGAAATTTTAGCTCTCAAAATGGACTTCATTTTTGGATTCGGAGTATCGAATTTAGCCTAAGGTGAAATTTTGGTACTTTTCGAATAACTTTCATATTCTGATGAATAGTGAAAATTACTAAATTATAATTAAAAACAACTTTTTTAATCGAAATAATTAATAGTGATAAATCATTAATTTGATTGGTTTTAAAGAATATTTAGAATATATTTTTACAATTTAATAAAATGTTGGTCATTGGATGTAATTTCACATTTAAACCAGACATAATCAAGTGTCAATCTTTTGATAGATATTGTTTCTTAAAAACACGCTATTTGTTTTAACAGCGGGATTTAATTATAAAATTAATTAATGCAATTTCTATGTAATGAATTTGGTAAAAATAGACTTCATTTTTGAATTTGGAATATGAAATATAGCTTAGGATGAAATTTTGGAATTTTTCTGAAAACTTTCAATTTTTGATGAATAGTGAAACCACTAAGTGGTAGGTCAAAAACTGAATTTTGCATAAAACTTAATTTTACCGCTTCTGTGAATGGAATTTCGAAAATCCGACAGACACGGTTAATATCAAGGACTAAAATGTGGTTCAATGAGATGAAAATAATTTTTGGTGAATAGTAACTTTTTACTTTTTTTTACCACGGTTAATAGTAAATAGGGTAACTAATGGTAAATATGATATTACTATTACCCTAACACATGTCCTAATTCTATTGGATAAGTTTAATTAGACCAAAAACAACCTTATAAATATAATATGACCATTTAGGTCCACTTGGATTAGATTATGACATTTAATATTATTTTATTTAATGAATAGTTAAAATAGTTAAAATCAAAGTTTAATAACTAAAACATTTTTAATATGGGGTTATACATAAGATAAATTCGACTATAAATATTCATTAGAAATATTAACAGATTTACTACATAATGATATTTTATTTATAATTTTTAGACTTTAAATAAATTAATTTATTTATGACACAACGATGATGCAGTAATTACCCTTTTAAGGAAATATTAACATAATTGATTTTATAAATGCTCAAATGAATGTAATTTGAGACTTTTTATGAGTTCCACTAATTTTAGAGGTTACTATGATATATTAGTGTTGATTTAATAAACTTGGTTCGAACATATAATTCTGTTATGACTTTCACAAAAATCATATATCAAATAGTGTCAAAATTGACACAAAATATTTTTTAAATCAAATATTATATTATTAATTGTTATTTTATTCCTAAAAATATAAGTTTCGGCCAAATGACATAGATAAGGATATATATATTAATAATAAACAATTTGGGGTTCGTTTGGCATTTTATAGTAAGTGTATTAACCATATAGTGAAAGAAAACAAAAAGACACGGTAAAAGTTAAATTATTTAACTTAGAGTTAAATCTAATTGATAAGGTTAAAATAATACCCTAAACTTGTCTAAATCCTATTGGATGATAGGATTTCGACCCAGCCCCACTTTAGCTTTGAAATAAGACCCATTGGAACCATTATAAACCGATTTTGACTTTAATATAAAATAATATTTTAAGATATTCCTAAGGTGCCCCTCTCCTCCCTTATAAAAGGGTACCTCCTCCCCCTCCTCCTCACACCAATTTGAGCACTCACGCTCGGCCAACCCCTGCCAAAATCCCTTCTCCACTTCCCTAGAATAATCTTAGAGGTCCTGGTCTTCTTCAAAGACCAATCTTAGTTCCCTAAGTGGAGGATTCAAAGAAGAGTTTCAAAGAAAAGGTAATATCCATTACCGATCTTTTCAATTTCTTTCTTCTTCAACATCTTCTTCTATAGTTGTTTCATGATAAAGTAATAACATAAGTATTTCTTATATATACTGATATGTTATTATAAATATGAAACAACTCTAATTCACCTTCTATCCATCCTACGGAAAAATGAAATCACCGCGCGTGCGTACGTACGGAATACCGTCTCCACGACGCGATGAGATTCATTCTCCATGTTAACCATTTAAGAATGATTAAAAAGTATATATAAGAAATAATAATGAAATATATGACATTATAAAGCTACTGGATTTATGTATATATGTATGTCATCTACTTACTTCCATTCAAGACAATAAGGAAAGGAAAACAGCGTTCATGCGTACGTACGGACTACCGTCTCCATGAACGGTGTTTTTCATTTCATTTATCTATCTATTATATATATATATATATACTGAATATATATGATATATAAATCATATTTTATATTCTGGAAGTAAGTAAATCATGATATATGTAATAATAATGTCAAGAACAACAAGTCAAAACACCTATGATAAATGAAACGATTTTACCCAAAACGCTTCTTTAACATGGAATTTACAAAAGAACAGGTAATATAAAGTCATAAGTGAACCATATATGATATCATAACAATTCATATGATTCTGTAATAAGTCAATGACATTATTTAAATCATTATACAGGAGGTTCGGACACATACGAAGCAAATCAGACCTAAGGTAAGGGAAATATCACAATCTCATTTTTATCCGAGATTGTTTAATCGTAAGTATTTTCTGGGGTGTATTTTATCATCCACATCCATGTTCCCTCAATATGTAATATTGTTTCCATCCACATACAATAGTTTAAATCCAATTTTACCCTTTGGTGAGTTTTTAGTAAAGAATATGAAAGGAATCTTTTGTCGTTTTTTTTTCATACGAGGTACTTTTTGACTTTTCCGACAAAAGTACGAAGAATGTTTTTTTTTAACTTATACGGCATGAATGGATTTTTAAAACGTTATTTCCAAGAAACTTACTTTACAAGTTTTCAAGTTTATTTTTAATCATCTTCTTTTATTTTAAAGTCGTATGACAGGTTATGAAAGGAAAAATGTTTTTTGAAGTAGAAAGGATATTTTCCTCAAGAATGGAGTTCAAGTATTTTATCAAAATTATTTTCCATCTAAGATAATAAAAGGGTTCTGTTTTTTTATCCCTATTATTACATGGATTTGATTATGTTGTGATGGAAATATTTTTATGAATTCCTTTATCTTATATGAATGGTTTTATGATGTCATGTTGTTTAAGAATTCCATTTTTATTACATGGGTTACGCTATGATGTATGGTTTATGATTATGTGGCACACATAAGAAAGGATTCATTATAAGATGGGTGGGACCTATATCTCCCTCCAATGCATTGGGTAAAGATTTTATATCTCATGAGATAGACATGGCTGGAATGGTAGGTTATACTGGTTCAGTGAAACAGGACTGAAACGAGGGTTACTCGATTCAGAAAGGGACTTCTTCCACTAAGATAGTCTTGGCAATGAGTCTTGACTAACAAGAAATGATTCTCTATGATTATGTGTGAATGCCACAAAGTTTCATGTTTTATGTTATGATTATTGTGATTACATTTCACTACCATGATTTATCCCATGTTATGAAATTATGCTCTCTTTTGCAGGTTATGATTTCCAAAATGTTATGTTCTTATGAATACGATGTGATTGATATTTCTTTTGTTTACCCTTACTGAGCATTTGTGCTCACCCTTTTATGTTTTCTTTTCCCCAGGATATAAAGAAAGGTTTTAGGTAAAAAAAGGAAGATCTTTATGGGAGATGTTGAAGATCTTTCACCACGATTAGAAGATTTTATTCCGAGTTTCCAAAGACACTAAACTATTATGATCCTTGTGTGTGTGTTTTTGTTATGTACTAAGTATTCCGCAAAAGTAATGTAAAGTCCATGTAAGTCAGGCTTCGGGTCTCTACAGATTAGATAAGTGAATCAAATTGTGAGGAGATAATTTCCAAAATGGGGTACGAATGTAACATCTAAGGTAATTATAAAATAATTAATTATCACATATATTAATATATATTAATTTTATATTACTTTTAAATAAAATGTACTTTTAAAACCTATTGATAGGGAAACTTATTTAATAATTTTGTTTGATAGTTTTTAAATTTTTATATGAAAAATTAAACTTCCTATTTAGTATTTTAATATCAAAATTTTCATTGCTTCATTTTTTGGTATTTTTCTGATAATATTCATTTTTAATGAACAATGAAAATACTACATTTTAATTCAAAAATTCTTTTTCATAAAATTTATTTATATAGTTAGATTTTACTATTTTTGTGTTTTTATGTTTTATTAGATTATTTTTTACCATTTAATTCAATTTATGTAATTGGAATCAATTCCACATTGAAAATGGATATAAAAACTATGTGGTATTTAGAACGTTATACTTAAAAAATACATTTTTCTCAATACTTCAATGGGATTAACTTTAAATTTATTATAGTCACTTATATTAATTTAATTTTTAATATAAGTAAATAAATGGTTTTAACTAGTATGAAAATATTTATCTTACAGGATAAACATATGTTTTTTAGAATAATAAATTTTGTATTTTATTTAACATGATTAAGAAAAAATTTTGTAAATAAAGGTAAAAATAATATTATAAAAACTACCCAAAAATTGTTCTAATATTATTGGATGATTTAATTTTTACCCAAAAAATTCTTGGTAAGATATAATATCCTTTGGAAGCAACTTGTCTATGAATATGACATTTAAAACATTTTATTTAATGTAAAGACAAAGATGTCATAAACATGTCTCTTATTAATAAAAGAATTTTAATATTGGGTTATATAAATATTATATTTGACTACAAATAGTCAATATAAATCTAATAATATTACCTACACAATGATTATATATTAATAATTTTTAGAAATTAAATAAAAAAAATTTAATTTTGACACAATGGTGATGCAGAAATTAATTTGTTAAAGAATGATTCAAATAAATAACATTAATAATTTTAAAATAAGTATAACTTGAAGTCTTTTAAGCCATCAAAGAACTTTTTGGATGAATATTACATGTAAGGTATGATTTAAATTGGATATTTTGAAGGAAGGAAGTTTTAATAACATATTTAAAATGTCAATTATTGAAAGTGTCAAAATTGACAATTATGAGATTTTAAAATAATTTATATTTTATTAAATGATATATAATTTTTAAAAACCAATTAGTTGGTCAAGTAGTTTAAATATGAAATATAATATAATAAATGACTCATTTATGGGTCAGTCAACATGTTATGGTAATTATTTTAACCTTCAAATTTTAAATTTTGTTATAAAATGGTAAGAATTAAAATTTTTCAACCAAGGTTAAAAAAGATATAATTTAAAATAAAATCGATAAATGTAAAAAATTATTCGCTGATATTATTTCAAACTGTACTCATTTTATATTCTATCTAACAGAGACTGGAGTCATTTGGAGTTAAAATTTAATTTCTATTACTTCAATATTTTAAGGGTTCTTAAGGGTGCCCTTCCCCTCTTTTGTAAAAAGAAACCCATTCTTATCTACTAATCACACCTAAAAAACATTTGGATAGTCCAATATATGCCTAACAAGGATCATAAAATCCCTTACCACATTCTTGTATCCTTTATTTATGAAGATCACCATTTTTAGTGGTTTTGAGGTGTTACTAATGGTGATCATCAGAAGGAAATTTAATGTTTTTATTTAAGCATTTATATTTTATTTCATCTTTTAATTCATTAAAATATTAATCATCCACGTTGAAGTAATAAATTTCGTATCCTCAATATATCTTTATTTTATTTTGTTAATATCATTACCAAAATCTATCTCCACTTCCACTCAAAAGGAAAATAAGTATTCATTCATGTGTACATGGTAACTATCAAATTCACGAACAGATATTATTAGTTTTCTCTAAACCATCCATCAAGAATGTTTATAATGATAGAATTAATGTTCATATAAAATATTCCAGAAATATTTTCCATTATAAGGTAATAATACATCTTTTATGTTCTTAATTTCTATACACATAAAAATGATAATGTTGTTAATAGGTACGTGTGAACTATCACATCCACAAAACGATATGATTCATTTTCAATCACCACATCACTTGGATAAAATATATAATTATATTTCAATGATTAAAATGATATTTATGATATTATTAATATTCAATAAATATAAAATAATATTTACATTCTTTCAATAGTGATCATTGATAAATGAAACTCTTACTCATGTGTACGCACGTCTTACTGTCTCCATGATTGTAACGTTGTTCATTTTTCATATCCACATTTAATGGATTGATTTAAATGTACAATTGATATATAAAATTGATTATTATTTAATTAATATTATTTTAATAATGATGGATTTATGATCATATGGACTGTTGACATCATGTCATGTTAATTTTCTACTCATGTAGTGAATATTGATAAAGCGTCTGATATGAACTTAAATAATTATGTAGTTTTTATAACATGGTAATAAATTATATAAAAGAAATAATAATCTTGAAAAATGTTCTCAAGAAAGTATAAATAAACCTAATTTTATTATTCAGGAATATAAAGATTCTACGTGATGAGTCAGACTTATGGAATGAGACTTCATCTCAATCGCTTTTCATTAAGGCATATTTTGATAATATACACAACCTTATTTTATATGGTATATAACCAATCCATTTTAATTTTAATATTATTCAATGGTTTTCAAAATGAATATTTTTATACGAAGCATTTTATGAAATGATAAAAGGAATGTTTTTTTTAAGTATATGGCGACAATAACTTTTTCTTCATTGAGACCATAATTTTATATTTGGTTTCCTCTAAAATACATAATGTTTTTAAATGGAAAATAAATTACATATTACATTTTAAGGTATTTTTGTATTGATAATGGTCTTTCAGAATGAATTTATGATATCAATATATTGAAATTATATTTGATGAAAAAAATGGGGCATTATTATTTTATCTTTATGCTTGTTTTATGTGTTATGATTATGTAAAGGTTCCTAGGACTTATTTATGTGTACGAGTGGTTCCATGAAAAATAGAATGTGGGAGAGCCAGTGATAGATCTCTAATGAATTATTTAATGATATGGATTTAAAAAATTGTTTTTTTCTTAATATATTTAGGGAACATACTATGATGGGTATTCGAAACGTAACCCTGAATGATTATCCCTTTGTTACTATGAAATATACAATTTATCTGTGATATGGACTCCACAAGTTAAATTTATGATTTATGATTTCTATTAGTTTTACAAGAATATTATTATTTCATGAGGTAATATAAAGGTTTTATGTTTTATTATATAAATATATGATATTTCTGAATATGTTTTAACGAGTTAAATATATTTATTGACTAACAATTTCATTTTTTATTTTATATCCCTTAGTATGTGTTTGTTCTCTTCCAATGTTTTTGAAATTTTTATTCCATAGGGTATAAGGATGGGTAGGCTAAATAAATAATCCATGATGAATGTTATGAATATTTTTATCAAGAAAAATAATTCATGTTTTATTTTAAAACATTTTAGATTATGAGAAAAAATGGATAGCATATAGACTTTTCTAAATTGTAAAATTTGAAATGTTATGTAATAGTTATGGCCCAATTCACTAAAACTTTAAACCCAAAAAGATCCTCAATATGAATGAATGTAATTTTTTTACATAACTCAAGATTATGTAATGTTTATGTTTAGGTCCTTGTATCACACGATTCTTAGATTTACCCTAAGGTCCCTCTCAATCTATCTGGTAGACTCCTGAATAAGTGAGTCACTTAATATTTATAAAAAAAACCATCCCTAATGAATGATTTTATTTAAGATATAAAAATTCCCGAGATGCAAATAAGAAATTGGTTTATCAGGTTTCATCTTAAAATTATTATTATTTATATTATATATATTGAATCATATTTCATTAACATTAGATATTTCGTAAAGAGACAAATATAATGTATCCAAAATCTCAAGAGTAGTTATACATGAATAAATTCTATTAAATTACTAATCACTGAATGATTAAAAATATTATTCATACCTTTAAATTTATAATTTTATGATGATTTAGTAAATCACTCAATTTAGAATAAGTAGTTCGAGGAAATTTAAAATATTCTTCAATGGAAATATAGATTTCAAAAACCATGATTTAAATTTGCATTTTAATTTTAGTTTTCAACTAAAAATAATTTGGAAAATTAAAATAAGTTTGTATGTTGGAATAAAATCCATATTGTCTATTTTTCATATTGATTTTTTTAGAAAAACAACATTTAAAGATCATTCAAAGATGAATTAATCACATTTGAAAAGATATTTGAAAAGAATTTGATACAAAATGTTGGTCAGATTGATTAATTGAACATAAGGGTGATTTGAGTCCCAAATAAATTTTTTATGTAAAAACAAGTGAAAATAAAATCATAAAAATTAGTTATAACTCTTGGTCAATCAAAATTATATAATAATATAATTTCAATAATTTAATTTATGTCTCAAAGTGGTATTAGGGATCAGCTAAAATAATATTTAAAAATCAATGTCAATTTGAAATCAATTTATTTCAAGAAATCCATTATATAAATATGATTTATTACTAACTATCAAAGAATAAGTATATATTATATATTTAAAAACAAATTCAAATTTAATCTTTAGAATATAAAATATTTTAAAAAAATAAAACACACAGTCTGATTAAAAATGGGTTCTGTATAAAGCTGAAAATTAATCCCCTCTACATGGAAAAATAAAACTCAATCCACACATGACATCTTCCACAATAATCATGGATATATAAAATAGAGAATGTTGAGAGAGTACATCTAGCACACTCAAATTAAATTCTATTAGTTAGTGTGTGAATATATGTAAAGAAATATAACACAATGCAAATATATATATGAAAAAATAAATAAAAATGAATATGATATTGAAGATGAAGTGTTTCTATAGCTGTGTTGCTTCAGATTCTCAAGGGTCCTCCAATTTAACATGGACTGGAACATGGAAAATATTTTTTGGAAATGAAGAAAAAAAGTGTCAGAGGGTTCCCTTTTCTATCATAGGGTTTTCTTTATTCAATGTATGAAAGGATCTTAATATTCTATTTTCATTACACATCCACACTCACATGTATTTAGCATATAAAAAATGGAAATGTAGTCAACAACTAATTATATGTGCATTAAGTATATATCAGGAATATATAGCTCTTTAAATCAATATATCCCCTGAATAATAATAATTAATATATTATAGATCTGAAAACTATTCAAAAAATCACGAAACCATTTACTTTTTCTTCAATATATATGTGGATTATTTTTGGAATAATCATGAATGAATCCCATGTGAGTCTATCTATATTAACTCACATAAACTTTCCATTAGAAGTATTAAATTCTAATTAAGTAGAATAGAAATGGTATAAACACTAAATTTGGATCAACTATGATGGTATCAGGGACCAACAGTCGAAAGACCAATAGTAGAATGAGTAAATTGTAGGGCTCTTGGTGCTGGAAAGGTTGAGCTAATGTTAGATCACAGTTAGAGGTTTCCCATTCTGATGTAGCAGTACTTTAACATTAGCATGACTCTGCTGGATTAATAATTGATCTAATGGTGACACAAGCCTAGCTGTATCATGTTGAAATAACTGTTTCACAATAATGAATGTAGAAAACTTATAGAAGTAGAAAATATAGAGGTGGAATATTTGGTGGTAGCATAATGCTAGCAGTAACACATTTTAACTTATAATTGAATATTTGATCTAATGATATCTCTTTTCAATAATTATCAATATTTATTTTTCAAAATGATATACTATCATAAAACCTTAATGTAATTATAAACTCAATAAATATGATTTATTATCACTAAAATAAGCAGGTTCTAATAATCACCCACATTTTTTATTATAAAAAATCATACATTTTAAAAATTAAATATAAAACAATGATAGGAAAAAGTATATGAATGAAAAGTAATGTTATCTATTTTATTGTTAAAACTACTAATGTATGATATTTTAAAATATAATCACTTGAAATAGAAGTAAAAATTTTACCCTTAATTTATAATCTCATTATCTTAAAACATAAAAATTGAATTCTATAAGTTATAATGTTAAAACATGAACCATAAATTCCATACACAAGTACTCTCCCAGTTGGGATTATAAAAAAGATACTAAATTAAGATGAATTCAAAGGCATGAATGATTAAAAGATGAACTATAATAAATTGTTTAGTCAAAATATTACATCCCCAAAATTAATACAGAGAGAATAAAACATAGACCCTATTAAGACTAATCCAAATCTAAATCACTCTTGGCTTTATGAGAGGTAGCTTCAATAGGGACTTTTACTTTTATAGAGGTAGGGGCATTACAGTCGATGTTTAGGGGGCTGATGTATACTATGGTAGCTCATGGATCACCACTGGTTTAAGATGTCTAACTGATTCAGCTTGTTATATACTGAACAATTGATACTAAGGCGGTAGAGGAATAGACGATGGGGGAGTAGTGAAGGAAGACATAAGAAAAGCCTCCAGATACACAACTATTGTATAAAAAACCTAGAAAAATGGACTCATGAGGTCATCAAAGTCCACGATGATCTTCCCACCTCTATCCATTGTAGTAAAGAAGTCCTTATTCTATATCTTGAATAAATTTAGAAGAGGAGCTAAGAATTTGAGCTGGACAACCTATTTCCTAAAATCTCTAGTGACAGGTGGAATTATGAAGTTATTATAAAAAACATAATGTGATAACTCAAATCATGACTTTTATATATCCTAAAAATATATTATTTGACTTCATTACTGATCTTTTCCCTATCAATTTGTCTTACATTCAAACACTCTCATAATAGTTTATATATATATATATATGTTGACTATGATATTTGATTTAGAGAAGTTACTCTTGATGAGTTATACGAACATAACCAATAATGGCATGAAAATCCTATCTGAATATGAATGTAATTATATTTCCATCAACAGATGAAGAAAGAGGTGGAGAAGAAGATGTAGCAGAAACCACAAATGATACTCTCTCCAACCTCTCCAAAAGAATATCATAGCAAAGAGAAAAAGTGGAATTCAACTCCTCTAGAACAAAAACTCATAGATTCCATATCACTGGAAAATATTCTACTCTCAATCCCAACATATTGAATATTCATAATGAATTTGGACTCAATGTGTAATATTACCAACTCAAATATGTTCCTAGAATCAGTTTCACTATATTGGGTAACCTAGGGAGCAGGGGATCTCAGAATACAACTTAATTCAGAATGTGATCGCTCTATAATGGCATCGAAATCATTTATGGTCACAAAATATGAAGGCATATGAGCATTAGTTGAAATAGGTACAAGAATTCTCTTAGAGAAAGTAAAAAAATACTATGTTTGATATGATCTAGTATATGGTGCATTTGAAGGGAAATCATAAAGCTAACTAGAATAGTCAATATTCTCCACTAATGACCCATTTCGATCAATCAAAAAGTAACTGAGAGATATTTTACACCATTATCTGCGGGACTATTATGACCATCATTACTATCATCATCATCATCTTACTCAAGGTATGAGATTACAATAATTTTAGAACTTAGTGAGGGCTCTCCATTTGATGTAGCTCCATCCTTAGGTGATACACAAGGGTTGTCTCTATGAACTAATATCAATCTAGAAGATCCTAGGGACCACTTAATATATTTACTTGGATCACCTTTGATAATGAATGAACGATCAACTAGTTAAAAAAATAAGTCCCTCTATAGACACAACTCTAGATGGAACTAAAATAATTAGAGACGGATGATGTGAATGATCCCTCCAAACAACATTAATATTAACTTCAACATTATGTCTGTCAGAAAAACCATCCTCATCATCATCTTGAAATCTTGAGTAATGAGTTAGATCACCAACATCTCTATTCTCATAACCATATAAGACTTTAAAAACTTGTTTATATGTTTTTCAATAACATTATAACTATTTATTTCTATAGAATTTATCCAATTCAACTTCTCCTTAACTTATGAGTTTCTCCCTAGTAGGGACTGAAATAGGGGGACTAGCATTTCCATAAGACATGATTATGCTTTCATCAACATCAAAAAAACATCACTCTTCAATAAATGTTTCTTTTTCTCCTTAAATTTTACTTTCTAATCATCCAATTCTTTATAATAATAATCCAATATATCATCCATCTCTATGAAAGGGTAGAAAAACAATTATGGTGTCTCCAACGATGTTATACATGATTAAAATCCTCATACTTTTTTTCATTATCCTCTACCCGTTTTATTATCCCCGGATTCTAATTGAATTTCATCCCTTTTAAGGTAATTTTAGTCAAACAATAACAACAATATTTTACCTATGATTCTTCTTCTCCAATAACCAAGCCCTTGGATTCTAGCATTCTTGAATTCATCATTGGAAAAATTATATAATTTGATTGAGAATATGAATTTTGCATATCCATCATTCACAGTATAAGATACATAAAAAATGTTAAATTTACCTCCTATTTTCATAGTGAATAATAGAAAAACAACTTGATACCTCATTGTACTAAAATCTCCTTTTATAGGACATATAATATGCTAAATAAACTTGAATATGAGTATACATGGACCATAAAATTTTGTAGCAATAGTTCATTTTACTGAATTATTCCATATAAGCTCTAGTAATTCATCCTCATACAGAAACAGATCACTATCACTTATTATTAATCCCTGACAGTCATCAAAAAGACCTTCCTAAGGTACATGGATACAATGATCCCATTCTATGGATGAAAATATGACCTCTTTTGAATATATTATTATTTGAAGAAAATATTTATTTTCACAAACATTGTACTCTAAATATTGGTAGAAAATACAAACTATCATCAGATAAAAAGGTTTATCATTCCTTGAGAACGAATCTTACAAACCCTGGTCATAAATCACCTTCATCACGAATTACTAGGTCGATAAAAACCATTATGCATATTATTCTTTATCTCAGCAACCACATGGTTTGAATGATGGGGGAATTTTCAGCTTTACTAAAACTCATCTTTTTGCACCATGGGATTTTTTAGGCCATTATCCTCTTAAATATGACTCCTAGGGGTACTTAACTCTCACCATTAGATTGAATTGAAAAGGGTAGGAAGAGCATGAGATGGTTTAAGGTCATGATAAAAGGGAATTTGAAATGGTTAAAAGGGTATGTTCAAAGGAGAGAGAGACTCAATATTAGATCCATGTGGAAATTTTTTCATTTAGGGATTATAAAATTAAATTAATAAAATATAAATTAATAAATTAATTAAAATTTAACATATAAAATTATGAAAAGTAGCTTCACAACAGTGGATCATTCAAAAAATGGCTCTTTACAATAGTGGATCATTCCAATGTTTTCCCTTTCTTGTGGTAGACCATGAATGATAACTCTATCCAATAGTGGAACTTCAATGGTGGATCACCAAATGGAATATAACCAATGGTGTCTCACCGATAGTGGTTCATTCCAATAGTGGATCCCCAATGATGGTTGTTTGATGATAAAATAAATAACCAAAATATATCATTTAGAATTCCTGTTTAATATATCTAAATATCTCATTATTTAAGAGAGTAATAAAAATATCAGAAGAATGATGTTCAGTTCCAAGGATCTTAAGTGTTATACCACCCTTTCAAAAATTATCTCTCAAAAAACTGGTTTCATACATCAATAATATTTATCATATATTGAGAAACAATATTCTATGAAATATTTATCCCACTAGTGCTATAACAATTTATAGGGACATGTGTAAATTAATATCCATAATCTAGAAATGTTTTTTTCATCCAAAAAATTTCGGAAATTCAACTTCATACAACTATGTATTCTATTTGAACAGTGTAAACTGAAATTTTCATTTTAAATGTTTTAGGTTACCAAGATACTAAGGACTTTCCGAAGAAGTGAAATGTTCTAGATGTTCTTTTTCTATCTAACATAATCATCCAAAATATGTATCTGAATAAATACCTTAATCATATTCAATTCCTCTAGGATATAATAGTATTAAATTGGTTATATATTTTAGGTAATTGAAATTTATTTTAATATCATGTAAATAAGACTATTGGTTTTTCATGAAAATGAGCACACATACAGATACTCCAAAAAATATATGGTCAGATAGCAGTTAAGTATAAAAATTCCAATCATACCTTTATAAATAATCCAATATTAAAAATTTCAAGTTTCATCATGATCCATATTATAATATTTACTCATGGGAGTACCTAAATTTTTAGTTCTATCCAAAATAAATTATAATGTAGTTAGTGTACTTACATGAATTAAAATAATACCGTATTTATTTTAAAAAAATTTAATACTATGAAATAATTTATGTTCATACATTAAGATCCTTTCAAATTCACTCTTCTTCATTTCAAAAAACTTACTACATAAATATTATTTATAAGATCCCAAAATATATCATTAAAATTATTTTAATCTACTAAAACATATTTTGATATTATTTTTATAAAAAGTGTAGAATCAAATATGCCTTTTGAAAACCCATCAGAAATAAAAAAAATAAATGAGTATATCATACCAATATCAAAGAGATTAATTTAAACAAATTAAATATATAGTTAATTTAAAATCACGATTTTGAAAATAATGTTTTTGAAATCCATGGGGTTGTTCTAGGAAGACAACCTCAACAGTATAACTAACAAAAAATGAAATATTGAAATCCATTAGATATCATTTGAAAACAAAATGTGTTTAGTAAGAAAGAGTATTATAATGGATTCATGTCAAGAAATTGGAGAAAAATTTCTTCATAGTCAATTAAATCTTCTTGAAAATATCATTATATTACCAATATAGATTTATTTCTAGCTATGGTGCCTGATTTCTCAACTTAGTTTATAAACACACTCATAGTTTCAATAGTTAGAGTGTCTTTAGGTCTTACTACTAGTTCCATTTTTTTTTCAAATTTATTACATTCTTCATGTATTTAATTAAAATATAATTATCCAATATTTTCAATACTGATGTTATTATGTTATTGTTGTGACACAGATTCTAGATGTTCAAGAGGATTTCTAATGGAATATCTAGATTTTGTTCATCTATCTATATATCAAAATATAAATTCAAGAGGATTTTATCTATAAGTCCTAATTGATATATGAAAAAGGGTTAAAATCATCATTAACTTTTGTTGCTTCAGTTTCAGGTTGGTCTTTAGAACTATATAATTTTTCTTATTGTCTCAAAGAATTTATAGAAGGTTTGGCATTGCTATTATGATTTTAAAGATCATACTCAAGGTTTTCTAAATGGGTCTTAAACTCAGGTGGATTTGTATAATCAAATTGGACATGAATATATTATTCCACAATATTGTTTTTTTATTAAACAATCTATATGATTTACATGAAGTTGAATAACTATGTAAAATAATTTTACCTCTCTTGGAATAAAATATTTCTATATTATCCTTACTATAAAGAATAATGAATTTGAAACCAAATATTCTAATGCAATTATCGTTTGTCTCTAAATAAATTAATAACTAAAAATGAGTTTTCTTTATGATATGAATAATTATAAATCTATTAATTATATAACAAGTTTTATTCACATATTCAATGAAGAAATAAATAGGTAAGTCATACTCACTGAGAATGGTCATGATATTTCATTAAGGATTATATTTATCTTTTCCATGACACCATTCTACTATAGGGTCATAGGAGTAGAAAATTTATCATTAAAAAAATTTTCTGAGAAAAGGTATTCAATATTTTGATATGGAAGCTCATGACCATGATCTATCTTTAAGGTATTACATTTTTTTTACTCTATGATTATCTAAATATTTAATATAATATATTAAATAAGAACATTATTCACTTTTTTTGACCCAGAAATAATAAAAAAGTATACCTTGAAAATTCATCTACAAGAACATGAATATACAAATTTCTATTTTGTCTAGAAACTCTAGAAGTTCCAACCATGTACAAGTGAATCAACACCATTGGTAGAGAAGTTGATACTTATTTCATTGATTTTAAAAATATGTTGTATTGTTTTTCTTTTTGACATGGGTTATTGAATTTATCTTTAGAGAATTATTGTTTAGGAAAATTATTAACTAACACTTCTTAGTTTGATTCCCATGTGAATGAGTATTGAAATGGCCTATTAACCTATTCAAAATCGATGATTCTTTATGAAAATTATTTATATATGAAATGTTTTTGAGAAACAAATATTCTTAAATAACCGCAAAACATTATAAATTATCAAATTAGTAAAAAATAAATTATTTTTAGAATAAAAAACATTATATCCTCTATTTTACTACTTAAAATAAAAACCATCATCACATAGATTTGTGATGATAGTAAAATTATACATTAATCGATCTATAAATAAAACAATGTATATTAAAATAGTGTTATAATTTCCAATTTGACAAAGGAAAATAAATTTTCCTTTGGAAATGTCACTAAAAGTGAAATGTCTAGCATCCAACTTGATAGAATTATTAAAATATGAATAATCTATAGTAATGTTCCTGGAAAAATAATTGTGCTGGTACAATAATTTATTACTAGATCATTTCAAATTGGTTTCCTAGAAGAAATATTTTACCCCAAAAATGGATTTTGTACCCAAATCATCACATCTCCAAAAATGTTAGAAATCAATTCTTTAGGAACCCAAAATATAGTAACAGTTTTCCTGTACTATAATTTTAACCACTTATAAATAAATAAACTTTTTTCTAGAATAAAAAAAATTACTAGCACAAATATAGAAATTATAACTATAAAAAAAATATTTTTAATGATTCCACTCTATCCATATTGATCAACTATACCTGTAGTGTCTTTTGGAGAAAAATTCATTCCTATTATCTGAATAATATTTTTTATCAAACTTTTAAATCATTATAAATATTTATTTATTTTATCATTAAAATTTTTATATCTTAATTATCTTTTAATATTTGAGATTTTTTATCTTTCTCAGTAGTAAGATTTGTTTTAAAACTAGCAGTCAAGGTATTTTTCTACTTTAAAATATTATTTTTATCCTTGAGTCCATGAAATATAGATTCCAACATATTACAGTTCTCAAACATTTCATCATTAAACATTATCTTATCATTATATTTATCTGGAGAATAATTTTAAATATGAACAGGAGAAGCATGAAAATCATTAGATACCTTTGGTTTGTTTTTCATAAAACACATCCTGGATATATCATGATTGTCCTCTAATGTTCAATGGGAATAACTCGAGATTTCTATAGAAGCACTCTTGGTTATATTCATGGTTTTTTTGGTATCTCTTATTCTTATAATCATTCTTCATATAATATTTTTGTTTATGATTGTCCTCCTGGACATGAAATTTTCTTTTTTAAATCATATAAAATTATCTCATTCATATTATCATATTTATTCCAATCATTTCTCTAATTTTATATCTTATAATATTTTCTTTTATAACCCGGTTTCCTAAAGAACATATTCCACATGTAAAACCATTTGAATCTTTAGGTGAAGTGGGCCATCTCTTAATTGCTATTATCAAGTGACTCCTCATCACTTGAACTACCAATATGTATTTTTAACTTTTGTTTTGAAGTTGTAGAATTGAAGGATAATAATTTTCTCTTTGGTTCATGCTTATCTTCTATATTGTCCTTAGGTTATTCTTCATACATCATAATCTTTCCTTTCATTTCCTTAACAGGCAACATTCTAACATCACATGATTCTAAAATTGACACCAATGTCCCACTATATCTATCTAGTAGATCCCATAATGTGTGCACCACTAGATATTTGTCCGAAACCAGTTTCTCTAATTAGTGCATTATATTAATGAATCCTAAAACCTAAGATACATATTAGAAATAGGTTCATTATGTTTCATCTTAAAAGTCTCATATTTAATAGTATAGTTATTTATGTTCATTTTTAAAACATTAGATATTCCCTGATGAGAAAAAACAAAGGTATCCAAAATTTTAAATGTAGTTGTACATATTGAAATTATAATAAATTACTCATCCCTTAATGAGAAATGAAATGAATTCACATAATTATAGTTATTATTATAAGATTCTTCTCTATCATTACTCCATGTATCTCTAGAAATTTTATGTAACTCATATTTTTATTTAATGACAGTCCAGATTTCAATACCCATGCATTTAATACCAATTTTAATTATAATTTTCTACGATGAATAATTAGAGAAATTAAAATAAGATGGTATTTTGGAAGTATACCACTCTTTTCAATTTTCCCTAACAAACAATATTTTTAAATAACTAAAATTTATGATCATTAAAAGTTGACTAATTAATAGTAGATAAGATATTTAGAAATACATTTATACCATATGTTGGTCAATGTGAATAACTCAAAAGTGGTTGGTGAATTGAGTACCGAATAAAATTCCTTTTGAAAAACAAGATACATTTTTCTCAAAATTAATTAAATACACTATTAATAAAAAAATAAGTTTTATCTTGCAAAAAAAATGTATAAGTGGGATTAGGGATTAATTAATATTATATATAAAATAATTTTATGTTTTGAAGTTTATTTACACAATAAAATCCTTTATATAAATAAGAGTTATGACTATCAATCAAAGTATATATTTTGTTTATAGTTTTTTAAAAAAATGTCGTTCTTATATTTGTGTTATAAAATATCGAAAAACAAAACTAAAAACAAATTGTTCAATTAATGAGGGAATTAGTGTCAAGTTGAGACTTAATATCATCCTCTTGACAATCACCTACAATCTAGAAGATTATAATAAAAACAACCGAATCCATAAAAATGGTATATGTTTATACAAGAAAAAAATAGATGTTGAGGATCAAATCGTTATTAATAGTTATATATGGGAAGAAATAAAGAACATGAAACATATTAATTTGTCCATATTTTTTTTAGTATAAAAATAAAGAATGTTGAGAGCGTGTGAGCAACACATTACAGTTAAAGTTCTAAAGATAGTGTGTTCAAATATATAAATCAATAAAGAAAACTACTCAAATTTAAGAGAATATGTATAGAGAAAATAATAATAGATATATGATTTAGTTTTTCTCAGTTTACGATGATTCTGATGCTCAAGGGTCATAGAATTTGACTTGGAGAGGGGCTTGCACAATATTCTCTAAAAATGTAAAAAATTATTGAAAGTTTATCTTTTCTTTTGTAGGGTTTCTCTTGAATCGTTGTATTAAAAGATCTTGATCTTCTATATTTACATAACTTCTCATTCACAAGAAGATATCATATAATGAGATATAATCATCCAATAACTCATTGTATTCAAATGAGGGATATCTTGGGAATATATAGCTCTGCAAAAAGAAATATCTATTGATGAATAATAATAAATATTTATGGGATCCCTATATTGAGAATAAAATCAAGAAACCTATGACTTTGTCTTCAATGAATATGTGTATTAGATTAGGAATGATAATTAATAATAACCACATGGGGATGTATACATTATCTCCCATAAACTATCTATTGGAAGCATTAAATTCCATTGAAGCATTATATAAATTGTTGAATGACTTAGAGTGGATCAACTCTAACGGTAGCATGGACCAATGGTCGATTGAACAATGGTTTTATGAGCCTATTTTATCACACCTAGTTGTATAAAGGTTGATCTAGCTCTATCACATGGCTGGAGGTATCATACATGGTGGTAGTAAGAGTCTAAATGTAGAAAGGTTGAACTAAAAATAACACATGGATGGTAGTATCACATATGGTGGTATTATGAGTCTGATGGTAGAATGACTCTGGAGGTAACAAAATTGATCTAAGGATGAAACATGCCCAGAATTATCATGTTGAACTAAGAGTGGCACAATCATGAATGTATCAAACCTCTAGCAGTAGAATATATCATAGTGGAAGATCACGCTTTAACACAATTCTAGTAGTATCACAATTTTACAAATGGTAGAAAATATAAAATAGCAGTATCTCCTTTATATACCTAAACAAATGTGTTTTAATAAATCATATTCTATAATAAAACAATAAGTCCATTAGAAATGTAATAAATATGATTTATCATAATTAAGATAATGAGGTTCCAACAACATTGTTTTTATTTTTTAAATATAAATTATATGAATAGTTCTTAAAATGACATCAATAGTATTTTAGGTTTAATATGTTTTAATAAATTATTAATAAGATATAAAAATATTTAAATAGAACAACTAGGAATAGTATTTTTTAAAAATTTCCTCACTTTTCAATTTATAGTCATATTTTTTACTTAAAATTTAAATTATTATCCTATATTATTGAAAATATCATTATCACAATTAAGGTTAAAATTAGGCAATGAAGAGGTTAAACCAAAAGATAATGTTTAAAATGATATTTGAACCCATAAAAAATTTATTATATGATTATATTAAGACCATATATTCCTTATATTCTAGTAAATATAATCTTGAAACTATTTTAGTTGATTTAGACATATAACACATATTAATAATTCATGTACTTCTTAAAATAACATTATTGATCATTTTCAATTAACAATATTTTATTAAATGATTTAAAATCCAACAAAAAAAATATTTCTAAAATTTAATGGGATATGGTTTAAAATATTTTCAATTGTCTACTTATGGGTAAAATTTCATTTTAAGGTAATATTTTTTATCACTAAATAGTAAAAAAACATTGATATCACGGTAATTGTCAAAAGGGTTAATGAAGGGTTAAAGAAATGATTATGGTGAAACCATCACCTAAAATTGTCCAAATTTTATTGGATAAGAGTATTTAGAATAATCCTCATCTTTTATTCTATTTATATTATTTTAGATCCATTTTATAAGAAACTTATGTTATAATAATTTTAATTTCTATGAAATTCCATGAATGTCTACCCCCTCTCTTATAAAATGGAACCAAATATCATCTCTCTCTAAAACCAATTGATACATAAATATTAGAAAATACCGACCATAATACCATAATATATTCCTTCCCCATTTCCTATCGAATTTTTCTTTAAGGAATGAAGTTTAAGCCATAAGAGGGTTCTCAAAGAAGACATGAATCTCTTAGCCGAGTAATTTCAATTTATTTTTTATTATAACTACTATAAATCTATACTATGATTCATAAAATAAAAACTAAAATTTCATACATATAATAAATTTTATTATGATTATGAATCCTCCGTTATTCACTATATTTTCCATCAAATTGTAAGGGAAGGTATCCCTTGTGCATATTTTTGAACTACCACCTCTGCATATCGAAACAATTCATGTTACATTACTATATTTAATGAATGGATAGTAGGATAGGTCTAATGTTTATATATGATATTTATTATGGAATAATTACTATATAATTATAATATCAATCCTACCTTCTTACAATCCCATCAGTTGGGAAATATTAACATCGCTCATGTGTATGTGTGGACTACCACCACCACGAAGAAATGAGATTACTTTTTCATTTATGATTTACGTGGATGGTAATAAATAAATATTAAATTAATATATAATAAATTATTCATATAAAAATTATCCATTAAATTTTTATTTTTATTTATATTTATTTCATTCCATCAATAAAAAAATTAAAAAGTTTTCATTGTACATACGACCTACCGTCTCTATGAAGAACATAATTCAATTTTATATCTCTATATTTTATGGATGAATCTAAATATATATATATATTGTATATATATGATATTTATATCATGAATAAAATTATTTATATGAATAAATCTAGAGAAATATTAAATGAATGAAACCAGTTAATCAAAACATTAATGAAAAAACAGAGAAGTTAACACATGAAATAATGATAATAATAAAACATTTTTATCAAATGGGTTATAAAATGATATAATTTTATCTTATATGATATTACATATATTTTTATGGTTTTTAATATAATTATAATAAATCTATATACACTATATAAGAGGTTAAATAATGTTCCACTAAGTGGATTAATGAGGTAATAGATTTTTTTATGATTTCATTTTATTTTGGAATTGATTATGTTTTAATTTATATTGAGAGAAATTATATGAAACATACCTGATAAAACAATTTTCTGTTTATTCCCCACTCACAACTCATGTAATTTTCCAGTAATAATTCTATTTTCATCTATTTTTTAAATAAAAATATAAAGAATATATTCAAAAAACAAACTCTATTTTGTCTTTAGTCAAGAATTATCTTATTAAAATTCAACATTTTATTAAAATGTTTTGAAGAAAGTTTTAATTTTCCCCTATTATTTTTTGAGATCATTTTTACCTATTATTGAATTTTTATATTGAAAATATTCTTTTCTATTTCCAAATTACATACATTTCATTTTTGAACAATAAATGTCAAAGAATCCTTTGTTTTAAAATAATATTCATGATTGAAATTTCCCACCACAGTGTTCATTCAATACATCAAATCTTTTTTACACGATTCAAAATTTATATTCAAATAAAAATATTTCTTTAATAATTGGAAAATTTTTATATTTTAAATATATATTTAAAATATTAAATTATTTTTTTCTCATGAAATGATCGAGTTCTATTTTAATTGTATTTTCAACTATGAGAACACCCATTAGTGTTACTAGGGAAATGTTCAAATGATACCACCTTTATTAATTATATATATATTTTAAAGATAATTAAGTATTTATGTTTCGTTTTATTGATTAAATACGGATAATTTATGACCTATAATTCATTTTGAGATTGAATTGTATTAAACATTAAAACCATAAGGAATTCATACAACATAAATGTGATAAGTGGGACCCAGTTATAGATATTCCCAAGATTCATCAATATGTATCTTGAGAAAAAATTGGATGGAATGATTTATAAGATATGGTGGTCAGATAATGTCAAAATAAATCATTATTAAGTGTATATTATCCCATACAACGATAATGTATTTGTTTATAGTCCTTGAAAGTATGATAATATATTGGTTGAGTGACCTGTACGGTAGTATTCATTAATTATTGGTTGAGTGGCCTTGACCATGAATGTATAAAATTATTAGTTTTCATTATTAGAAAATAATTTTTCTTTATTCATGTGTTAGTTTTTTTGATATTATATATACTAATTGAACTCATGTTTTTTTAATGAATATGTTTTTTATTTTCTACTCTACTATACCGATTAAGCGTAATTTACTCATGATAAATTTAGATATATGTAACATTTACTAAGTATCTGATATCACCCTTTATTTTTATCCATTATCTAGGATTTGAAGAAGGATATTATGAATATTATCAATAATGTGAGAATGTATCTTATGATATATATTTTATATTTCTAATTTATTATGGGAATCATATTTGTATCTAGTTCTTCCAGACTACGAAACTGGGCGATCCATAGTGATGTGATTCTCTCTATCTTATGAAAATGAAATAATGTTGACATCAGCTATAGGTTACTAAAATTTCGGTCTCTAAAGTTTGAATTAGATAGTGTGTAGTAGAATCCTTTGGAACTAGATTTTGGAAAACATATATTAGAGAACGTAACCCTATGATAGACTTTAAGGATAATTCCATATATAGAGTAAAATCCTATGATTTTGGTAAGGTAGAAATTTTGTGGAATTTATATAAATAAATCCTTATATGGATTCCATAACTAGACATGGATTTTCATAGACGAATATATAGGTAATGACCTTGAGAAAATGTTTTCAAATAAATATGAGCCCTCATTCTAATTCACAATGAGTGTATCCTTACTACGGACCAATTTGACACTTTAAAGGGATATGAAATTGTTAAATCAAATTTTATTTATAAAACATTTTGAATAATTTTAATTGATTATTACCATGAATAAACTAACATTATCATAATGTAAAATAGTTTGAAAAATGTGTTATTATTTAGACACCCAAATAATTTTTTTCCATGATCTCCCACATTTTTTATTATTCCTTGGGCTATGTTTTTTATTTTTATAAATTGATAAAAATTGGATAAATTGTTTCAATGCTGAATTTAATGGTCAATGGAATTATTTTTCTCAAGATAAACCAAGTGAAATTGAATCTTGAAGGAAAAACCGTTTCATTATGAATACTAAACTATCTTATTATAGTATTAAAAATCTCAAATTTAGTAAGACTTTTCACATGCCTAATAAGAGAAAAATGTAGTTTAATGAAGTCCATGATGTAACATCCCAAAACATTAAGATTTATTTTCATTTTAACTAAATTTTTTCTCTTCAATAACATGTGATACAAGAAACATTGAGTTTAATAGAAAATAATCTATTAAAATATTATTTAAACATAACCATCATAACCCAGTAGTTAAGGAGGAGTGTATTAATATTTATTACTAAATTATGAAAATTATATCTTTCATAAATTTATTTTAAATACTTTAAGAATATTTTTAAATAAATAGAAATGTTTTCAGAAAAATTATCTTTCTTTCAAAAGAAAATGGATTCATCACTTATTAATAAGTAGTGTTAAATTTAATTTTTGAAACTTTTATAAAATTTGTCTGAAAATGTTAATGTTATTTTGAAAAAAACACATCAAAATTATATTGGGGTAATGTTTTGGTATTTTTTAAAATGTATAATTTTTCTAGGACTAGTTATAAATATTAATTTTTTTAGAAAACTTCATTTTCATTTTGATCATTTTATAAGATAAAATATATTTTAAGTTTTTTAAATTAAAATTAGTTCAAATATTTTACAATAAATAGAATTTATGGAATTTTAATCAATTTCATATTCAATTTTTATATCAAAACATTTTGTACTTATGGGATTTTTTCTTTGGGAAACCACTTTTTTGTCATTTCTATGGGTATAATTTTATATTTAACTATACAAATTATTTGATTGGAATTTGAAAAAATTGATTTTATAATAGGAAGTAGAATTATTTATATTATTGAACGATTTAAACATAAATTTTCACCATTAGTAAAAGTAAATAATGTTAAAATTAATTATCGTAGTTAAGGTAATAAATGATTTACCAAGGGGTTAAACTATGAAATGAAGCTTTAAAAATGAACTAAAACTATTCCAAAATACATTAGATCGAAATATTTCAACATCATCAACGATAAGGTTTGATATTGACCAATTTGGATGTGTTTTACCTGTAAAAACATCAGTGTAGTTTATTATTTAAAAAAACATCCATGTG
Organism: Viscum album; assembly: GCA_963277665.1. Lineage (NCBI taxonomy): Eukaryota > Viridiplantae > Streptophyta > Magnoliopsida > Santalales > Viscaceae > Viscum > Viscum album. The sequence goes on from OY728159.1 coordinate 1,496,413,422, forward strand.
CGTCATGTCCCCATATTATAAAAGGGCACCTATATCCTTCCCAATTAACTCTTAAAAAATCAATTGTTATCCTCCAATACCTACCCAAATTACTTATTTACTCCCTTATAATCATCCTATATCCATTTTTTTATCATAAATCCATCCTAGGATGTCTTTTTTGGTAATCCAACAGTTGTCCCCTGAAGAAGAGGTAATATTCTTAAATGAGTGTTTTCATTTTATTTCTTATTCGAACTCTATAAAATAATATGTAATAATTATTATTTAATATCAATGTTAACATAAATATACCATGATTTTATTTTTATTTGTGTGATCTATATCTGTCCCCTATTCTTGTAAATGGGAAACAAAACTATCGGTCATGTGTAGGGTAGACTACTGCTACACGAACCAATATAATCAATTTTCAACCACCACATTTTAAGTCTATTTATAATGATGTATATAAAAAAATTTATTATTTTTTTATATTATTATGCATCTAGATTATAATATCACACTTAAATTCTTATATTCCATTCCCTTTAAAATATGACATTTTCATTCGTGTGTATGGTGGAATACCACCTCTCGAAGTGATGTGATTCGATTTTTACATACACATTACATGGATGGTAATAAGGATATATTTGATGAATATATGGGATATATATGAAATGATATAAATTATTTATGTTTAATTCATCACTGAAATATTTACCATTTTACCCATTAAGGGAATGATGTCATTGCTCATGCGTACACATGACCTACAATCTCTATGAAGAGATGAGACCCATTTTCATATCCAACCTTAAATAATGATTCTAAAAATTTATATAATGAGTTAATATACTATTTATAACATTAATATCATTATATATATATATATATATATTATTTTATAATAAAATATTATCATGAATCGTATGTCTCATGACATAACACCCAAGAGAAAATAAGATAATTAACACCAGAAGTAATGAAAATAATGAAATATTATTAACTAGTGGGAGGTAAAATGTTATAAGGGGTAAATATATGATATTATAAATTTGAATATGGATATTTAATAAATTAAAAATATGATTAAACCCTTTATACATGAGGTTAAACAACATTTAATGAAAAGTACGCATGAGGTAAGGGACTTCATCTCAATTTACCTTTGTTGACTCAAATTTTAATGTTACACACCTATTATATTTATATAGTGTATAAAATACCCATTTTACATTTAATATCTTGAATAATTTATAGTTCATGGTATTATGAGTTTCAATTTTAATTATTTCATCAAATGATATTTGACTTAAAAATTACTAAGTGGTAAGACATTTCTTATCAATTTCAATTTCATTGATAGATTTTTGTTAATATGAACCAATTAAAATTTTCAATGGTTTATATACATCCTGTATAATTTATATAAAAAGAATACCAATTTTTTCATTATTTTTTATATTTCATTTCATGTTTATCCTTTAAGGGGTTATAATATAAAAGTTACCAAAGATGTAATTTTTTTTATAATGTCACTTTTTTTGTGACTACTTACATTCCATTGAAACAATCACTTTCTTATGATCATTTTAAATTGGAAATAACATTTATATTAATTATCCATATTATTTTATGATTAATATGATTATTTAATAAAATTTATAACAATTTTACATATAGTTTTTAATTAGAATGTCATTTTATTTACATGAGAAATATTTATAAATCTATATCATTACTCATTGAAAATATTTTATAATAATGAATATTTACCGTGAATTAAATATATTATTCAATATATAATGATTTTTTACATCTATTTATGCTTGGGGTCTGATTATAGATAACATCAAGATTTATAGATGTAAATCATGTGAAAAATAAGTTTTCCAAATCAGATTGGTTTTTACTTAGTAGATTTAAACTTTCTTCTCATAGGAATTGATATTAGAGGTATCAATAAGATTGATATAATGATATAAAACAATTAAAAATTTCCATCATTTAGAATTCATTTATTTTTATTATACATGTGATTCAAACAATTATATTATATCTGGATACATTTCATTATTAGTTTATTTAATAAATTTTGTATGTTTTTAGTTATTTAATTTCTTGATTTTGATTATGTGTTATCCGATTATGATGGTAAATTTATTGATTAAATCTTACGTGGGTTTAGTTATGTACCATAACATATTGATTTTTTATTAGTAATTGATATATTCTAATGTATGTACCCTTACTAAGCATTTGAGCTTTTCCTAATTTTTTTTCTTTCCATAGGATATGAAAATAATTCTGGAAATTAGTTCATGGATGCCAAAAATTTTCAATTATTATGATTTTAATTTTATTTACTTATATAAAATTGGAATAATATATGCATATAGTTCTCTAAAATTTATATATTTATCAATCCTTTGGGATTTAAGACCTCGTATTTGTGCCAATGTAATAAAGTAAGAATTAGATCTCAGTTACTGGAATTTGGATTTTTACCATAGGTATATACTTGTTTAGTAGAAATATTAGAAACTATATTTATGAAAAAAATCATTATGGAAGATAACCCTATGATAAAATTTGATGATAAGTATATAAGAACATCCGAAAGTACTGTTAAGGAGGTGATTATGTGGTTTTATCTTGGAATATATCATTTTATGGATAATATAAGTGGACGAGGATCTAGAAAAGATATAGCTAGGGTTAATAAAATTGAAAAGGGAACACTGGACATGAAATGATCATCACCTGGTGAAAAAATATTTTTCTCACCTGGCACCTATTTTGACACTCCTATGAGATATTTTCAGGATAATTCACATTTTATTTACAAAACAAGATTAAATATTTGAAAATAAAGATATCCCCAAAGAATGCAAGGTTATCATTCTAAGAATAAAAATTCATAAATTTTAATTTATGTTATGTCTTACACTATATATATAATTATACATTATGATTTAAAATTAGTAATTTTATGAGATAATATAGTATATTACATTATTTAAAAATAGATTTTGGAAGGAAGAAGGGTATTAATACTCATGGACAATGTACATATTTCCGTGATGAGTAACACAATATTACTAGTATTAGAATAGGTACAATCACAACTATATTAGGTAATCATATTATGATTTTTAAAAATATACTTGGAAAGATATATTAAACTATTCCATAATGAGATTCTCATATATTGATGTGCATCATGAGACAGAAGCACCCATCATTTTGTGGGACTAATAATCCATTGGTAGTATATCAATGGTTTAAGTCTCTGAAGAAGATATTTATGTTTTTAGGATTCAATGAAAAGAAAAATGTTACACTTGTAATGTATTGTCTCGAAGGAGACATAGATTAGTGGTGGTATTTAATCCAGAGTACTATGGATGTATAAGAAATAAAAATCATGTAATGGAAAGTTTGAGACATTCTTTAAAAAATATTTCCCTCATGAAAAAATTGAAATGGATTGAAATTTCCTCAACATAAATAAAAAATAAGATGAATGTTTTTATGATTACGAGGCTACCTTTACAGGATTTTCCAGGTATTCTACATATTACGAACACAACACAAATGGAAATATTGACCATTTCAGCTAAAGTTTTAATTAATATCTCTAAAGGGTTTTGTTCTCTCATAATTTTTCATTATATAATGATATTGTTTTATGTTCCAAAAATATATTAATGAAATTATCAAGATCATATGTGATTAAGGCAAATTAAAAAAAAGGAGATCTAATGATCACCATGAAGAATTTTATACATAAAAAAATAAAAATAGAATGAAGAAATTTGCACATTTTGATAATTATGGAAGGAAACATCTTGGGAAATTGTTGAAGGGTTTGGGAGTTAGTGATTTTTTTGATAAGGTTCATCATTCTAAAGATTTCTATGGGAAGATGTAAAAAGAATATTTCTGGTTTCAAATACAGAGAGATATGCCACTATGAAATTTAATTCCCCAAGAAAAAAGGAAATTTATCATATAAAAGGACAAGGGGTGTAACACCCCGAGATTCCACGATATGCTTCTCTTTCAATAATACAATAGCTTGAATTGTATTCAAGTTTGTGTTCAAACACACCACAACTAATCAAAGTAGCCGTTATGAATAGTAATAACCACTTTTTAAAATTATAGAAATTTTATATTTCAAAATGGACATTATTTTTGTATTCGTAAAAATGAAATTATCCTAAGTTGATTTTTTTTGTTATTTTCTGAGAACTTCTAATTGTTTATGAATAGTGAAAAATACTTAAAACAACATTTTTAATCAAAATAATTTATATAGATAAATTATACTATTTAGTGGTTTTAAAGTATAACTAGAATATTTTTTACCATTTTATCCAATGGTGGTCATTAGAATTAATTTAACATTGAAATTGGATATGAACAATTGTCAAACTTTTGATATATGTTGTTTCTCAAAAACACGCTATTTGTTGTTACAGTGGGAATTAATTATAAAATTAATTAATGCAAATTATATGTTTCGAATTTTGTAAAATAGGCATAATTTTTGAATTCAGAATATCAATTATAGATTAGGGTGAATTTTTTGCATTGTTCTGAAAAACTACAATTTTTGATGAATAGTAAAACCACTAAGAGGTAGTAAAAAAAGAATTTTTCATTTAAATGAAACTTTACCGCTTCTATGATTTGATTTTAAAAAATACGGCATGCATGGTTGTCATTAGGAAGTAAAATGTGGTTCAATGTGATTAAAATAATTTTTTGTGAATAGTAACTTTTATGTTTAATTAATCGCGATTAAATGTAATTAGTGAAATTTAAGGTAAAAATGATATTATAAAAATATGAAAATGACTTTACACTTGTCCTACCCCAATTTGATGACTCCTGGCCTAGAAATGAAATCCATGGGTCAACATGGGGACCCCATGGAGCCACTTTGGTAGGAAAATGACATTAGAAACTTTTTATTTAATGTTAAAATAAAAATGTCACAAACATGAGTTGTTTTACTAAAAAAAAATTTAAATGGTGTAATAAAAGTCATATTTTTGACTATAAATATTCATTATAAATATAAAAATATTTCCTACATCATGATAATTTTTTTATAATTTTTAGAAATTAAATAAATTAAATTATTTTTGACACCATGATGATGCAGTGATTACCTCATTAATTAACGATTTAAATAAAATAAAATGATAATGTAAAATATAAGACTTACACTTGTAAAAAACAAATTGGATGAGTATATTTCTAACCCTTATCACTTTATCCTAGAAATATATAAGTCTGTGACCTTCAAAATCTGAAACTCATTATATGATAAAGTAAAATTTAATGGCTTACCAAGACTTCCCCTCCTCTCCTCTTATAAAAGGCCCCCACCACTACCACCTTACTCACACCTTAAAAGCATTTTGGCTCGGCCAACCTCTACCAAAATACTCTCTTAACTTCCCTCTCTTACTCCAAGAAGCCTCACTTTAGGCAGAATTCTTCCCAAGGAATCCTTTGGCTCAAATAAAAAAAGAGTTACCTGATTTTAAGGTAATGTCTTCTCGTATGTTATTTTGTTTTCTTTTGCTTCTCCAACCCCTTAAACTCTTTTTATTCCTTTCATTTGTAACAAATCAAGTTTATTCAATCTACTAGGATGTTGTTATAAGAATTATCCAAGCTACACTTACACACACATACATCTAATGGTTAAAGAACATAATGTTTCTGTGGATTGTGAATTTCTGCCTCACGAAATGATGATGGTTCAACAATCATATAACACTTTAAAAGGTGGCCATTAATATGTCACTAAATTTATATATAATATGTTAATGTTTTCCTTAATTTTCTGTATTTTTCATTTATGTAATACCTTTATGGTTTCCGTTATGTGTAAACACGATATTTTCATTTTAGGAAGTGCAGACTACCACCCCCTTAAAGTGATATGAATCATTAATGCCATATGTGTGATGTATAAAGGATGGATTAAATGGTATTATACATTATATTATACTTTAATTATATTATACCTTTATATAATTATAATTTCATTCCATTTAATAAGAGATATAAATGAAAGTACCGTTCATGCGTACGTACGGCTTACCGTCTCCATGAACGGTGCATCTCATTTCTTACCTCTAAATGTTATGTAATATTATAAATGAATGTATATACTGGATATATATTATATATATGATATCTAAATAATGAATATAATTCTGGATATAATGTATATTTCACCACATGAACAACTTGTAATTATAAGAAGTTTATTTTTGACTCAAGTACCAAAGACCGACAAAATGACCGTTATTAACATAAATAATTACATAATGTTCATAAAATGGTAATAAGTGATATAAAAGGAATAATGAACATGAAAAAGGTTCTTAAGAAAATATAAATTAACTCCAACTCATTATTCAGGAGGTTAAAGAACGATCGAGTCAAGTCGGACATGAGGTAAGAGAACTTCTTAACCCAATTTCCATTCTTTGGGTTAATCTCCTAATTTAAAATTATGTCATGATATTATTATGTCCTATCTTGTATTTGTACATTATTTATATGTACTTATAGTGAATACACATAATATATCTATTTTATTTAAAAAATTATCATTGTAAGGACTTCGTCTCAATCTCCTTTTATTGAGGCATATTTTGTTTTATACACAAATTTCTTTTATACTGTGTATAAACCCCTTTAACTTTTACGTTTATTGAAAAGGAATCTTTTTATATGAATTGTTTTACTAAATGACAAAAAGGAATGTTTTTATTGTCGTACGTACACGGAGACAACAACTTCCCCGCCTTCGTGACCATTATTTGTGTTTCGGCTTCCTCTATAAGCCATAACTTTTTTTAAAATGAAATATAAATACCAAGTTTTAATTTTCTTTCATTTTGGTATTGAAAATGGTTTTGATAAAGTTTTTATTATATCAATGTGTTGTATAGATATCTTGTGATTGAAGTGTAGAAATCTTATGTTTCATTTATGCATGTTTTATGTGATACAATTATGTTATGGTTTATGATATGTTTAAACCTGTTCATATGAGGAATGCATTGGACTTAATAGGTGACGACTGGAGCCCTCTATAGCACCTCGATGCATCGGTAGGTCTCATGAGACAAACTAGTGTCTTGGAACGAGGCCTTGAAAAAATCTTATTTGTAGTCTTGGCATGAGGCCTTGCTATGTGGTTATGATAGTCTCACATTATGCATTCCATCATTATGAAAGTGGTTAGTGATATTGCACGTGATTATTCGACCAGTAGAATATCCATGTGAATAAGTAAATGGCATTATCTCATTTTACTTTTTCCATAATATGTTTAAGTTCAAGTTTAAACGGCTTTTGTTTTTGTTATACATTGCCTTAAATGTTTATGTTTATTTATGAAAGCCTCCACTATATTGTTATCCTTACTACGCATCTGAGCTCACCCCTTTCAATGTTTTAATATTTTCTATGATGTAAAGAAGTATTTTATGAATGATCTGTAGGGATATTTAGAAAGGGATATGAGTGTGGACTATGAAGACCATGTTATTGTTTTTTTACTTTATGATGTTATGAACGACTTATGAATGTATCGAGTGTTTCCAATGCTACTTAACTAATCGGTCTTTTGAGACTTGATCTTTAGTGATCAGGCCAATGTTACGCAATAATGCACCAACTCTAGGTAACTGGGGTCAGGGCGTTACAGTTGGTATCAGAGGTGGTTTAGTACTAACCTTAGAAGTTAGATTTAGATAAACTCTGATTAGATTACATAGCCCAAAGATAGACTTTGAGGATTAGTATAGAAGAACTTCCTAGAATTTTGGTATTATAGAGATTTTTGTGAGTTTTCCAAGCAATACATCCCCGTCTGGATACGTGTAGGTAGAGGTAGCTCTAGCACAGATGTACCTAGGGGTAAAACCCGAAAACACTGCTTTGAGCTAGACTCGAACGGGAACTGGTGCACGACAACGGGCCTTGCTGCACTCTTGGTTATGAAACTCCAGGGCGATAAGCATAGGATAATTCTAATTTTTTTACAAACCATTATGAAAGGTTTATGAGTATATACTTCATCAAAGAAAAAATTTCTTTTTATGAATATGGATTATATACATAAATAGTTCAATTTATGTTAACTGTTTTACAAGTATGGAATTATGTATTTTGATTCATAAACTAATCTAGTTTATGCCATTGTTTAGAAATGGTGCCTAGTGGGAGGAATGTAAACTGTATCAATGCACGCACTCCATGTAGGGATTTTCCTCCTGCTCAAGATAATTATTGTGGAGCAGGAGATACCACTGGTGCTGATCAACTTATCACCATATTGGGACAACTCATTCTGGTTATGAATAATAACCTTACTCGTATGGAGCACCCTGATCCAAAATGTGGAGGATCAATGTTAGACCGCTTCATGAGGAAATAACCACCAACATTTAATGGGGGTAAAAATCCATTAGTAGCTAGGAAATGGATAAAATCCTTAGAGAAAATATTCCACGCCTTGGGGAGTAGTGAAAGGGAGAAGGTTGTCATGGAAGTTTACCACCTTACTGGAGATTCCGATCAATGGTGGTTGCTGATTCAAATCACAAAGGAATATAAAGAAGTATAAAATATGGAATGGAGGGAGTTGAAAGAGCTTTTCTTAGAGAAATACTTCCCTCGTGACCACAGAGCAGATATGGAAAGGAAATTTCTGAGTCTGAGGCAGAAGGAGGATGAGAATGTCGCAAAGTATGAGGCTAACTTTACAAGGTTAGCGAGGTATGCTCTAGATTATATACGTAAGCCAAGAAGTAAGATCGATCATATATGTGATGGGTTAAAACCTTTTCTTAGTTGATCCTTAGACTCACAATCTTTCTCATCGTACGAAGATATTGTCTCGTGTTCTATCAAGACGGAAAATGAATCTCTAAATCTTATGACAATAAACTAAAGAAAGAGAAGAAGAGAAAAGTGGAACAAGAGACAGATAAAGGGAAAAGGGGAAAGAAGGATTTTCCATAATGTGATAATTTTGGGAAGAATCACCCAGGTACTTGTCTAAAAGGAATGGGAGTTTGTTATAAATGTTGAGAAAAAAGTCAACAGGATCGTGATTGCAAGGAAAAGAAAGAGGCTATCGATGTTGAATGTTACAATTGTAGGGAAATGGGGAATTATGCAAATGAATGTCCTAATCCTCAGGGAAACTTACCTATGAAAATTACAAGGGATCAAGGACAATCTTATACTGTTACTACAGTTGAAGTGGAATAATTATTGTATTGGTGCTTTTGGACTCAAGGATTATATTCTGGTTATAAGGATAATGTGATATATATATATATAAGGATTGTTCTCTAGTACTTGTTGTTTTCATTAAGGATTTAATATGATAAAGGTAACCATATGTTTAGTATGTGACAATAATAAAAACTTTACTTTGTTTGGGGAATCTAATGTTATTATTTAGTTTGGAATTTAAGGACCTTTTAGAGAAAGTTTGGACGAAGGTATTTTGGATAACTATAAATGTTGGAATAGATTAAGTTGAAATTTGGACAGTACTGTTTAAGGTTAAAACATTTATAAATATTATTTTTGGAATATTATAATACTATAGTTTTAGGAAAAGGACAACCTGCAGGTTTGTGGATAACCTGTTGCGTCGGACAAAGCTGTAGGAATCAAACCCACAACCATAGTGCGACATGCCTTTATTACCTACCACTAGCCTACATGAAGTCCCTGGTTATTAAAAAATAGATTTCCTAATCTAAATGGCATGTGTAAATATTTTTAACCTTTTATTATTGTGGTAAATATAATATTTTTGAGTTCTATTATCTTTTTGAGTAAAGGATGAGTTTGTGGTAGAAATTAGTTGATGGTTCAAACTCTACTTGTCAAGCATAAATATATATATACCTATCTATTATTCTATGAATAAATTAATTCTTAATCTTTAGTAAAGGGATATTAAAACAAAAATATTTGTTATCCTAATACCTTATGTCTTGTTGAACTGATAATATTTTAAATCAACATAGATTGAAGGGTTTGAGGCCCTCAATTTTACACTTGTTTGTGATTGATGACCTCAATAACACCCTACAAATATTTACGTTTTTCCTTAAATTATATGTCTCTAATTTCCACCAATGCATTCTTTATCGAGATCATAATTTGGTGGTGACTTTTTCATTTCCCTTTCCCTCTTATCAAGGGTAAATTTTATTAACCTTATTTTCGATGTGGGTTTTCCACAAAGGTATTTTCTATTTTCAACCTTTTATTTTCAAAGGAAAAATTTCAAATTGCAAGGACACAATTTATTGAAGGAGGGGAGAATGTAACACCCCGATCTTCCACGATACGTTTCTCTTTCAATAATACAATAGCTTGCATTGTATGCATGTTCGAGTTCTAACACACTCCAACTAATCAAATTAGCCGTTATGAATAGTAATAACCACTTTTTAAAATTATAGAAATTTTATTTTTCAAAATGGAATTTATTTTTGTATTCTTAATAACGAAATTATCCTAGGTTTAATTTTTTTTGTAATTTTCTGAGAACTTCCAATTATTTACGAATAGTGAAAAATACTTAAAACAACTTTTTTAATCAAAATAATTTATAGTGATAAATTATAGTATTTAGTGGTTTTAAAGTATAATTAGAATAGATTTTTACCATTTTATCCAATGGTGTTCATTATAATTAATTTAACATTGAAATTGGACTTGAACCATTGTCAATCTTTTGATATATGTTGTTTCTCAAAAACACGCTATTTGTTGTGACAGCGGGAATTAATTATAAAATTAATTAATGAAACTTATATGTTTGGAATTCTATAAAATAGACATCATTTTTGAATTCAGAATACCAATTATATCTTAGGGTGAAATTTTGGCATTGTTCTGAAAAACACCAATTTTTGATGAATAGTGAAACCACTAAGTGGTAGTTAAAAAACTGATTTTTCATTTAAATGAAACTTTACCGCTTCTGTGATTTGATTTTTAAAAATACGACATACATGGTGATCCTTAAGAAGTAAAATGTGGTTCAATGCGATTAAAATAATTTTTTTGTGAATAGTAACTTTTAAGTTTAATTAATCACCATTAAAGATAATTAGTGAAATTTAAGGTAAAAATGATATTATAAAAATATGAAAATACCTTTATACTTGTCCTACCCCTATTGGATGAGTCCTGGCCGACCGAGAAAATCCATGGGTAATCTTCGGGACCCCATGGAGCCAATTTGGTAGGAAAATGACATTAAAAACTTTTTATTTAATGTTAAAATAAAAATGTCACAAACACGAGTTGTTTTACTAATTTTTTTTCAAATGGGGTAATACAAGTAATATTTTTGACTATAAATATTCATTAGAAATCTAAAAATATTTCCTAAATCTTGAAATTTTCTTTATAATTTTTAGACAATAAATAAATTAAATTATATATGACACCATAATGAAGCAGTGATTACCTCATTAATTAATGATTTAAATAAAATAAACCGTTAATGTAAAATATAAGCCTTACACTTGTCAAAAACCTATTGGATGAGTATAGTTATAACCCTTATCACCTTATCCTCAAAATATATAAGTTTTGGACCTTTAAAATCTGAAACTCATTATATAATAAAGTAACATTTCATGACTTACCAAGAGTGCCCCTCCTCTCCTCTTATAAAAGGACCCCACCACTACTACCTTACTCACAACTTCAAAGCCTTTTGGCTCAGAAAAACTCTACCCAAATACTCTTTCAACTTCCCTCTCTTACTCCTAGAAGCCTCACTTTAGGCAGAATGTTTCCCAAGGAAGCCTTTGGCTCAAATCAAAAAAGAGTTACCCGATTTTAAGGTAATGTATTCTCTTATGTTATTTTGTTTTATTTTGCTTCTTCAACCCCTTAAACTTTTTTTATTCCTTTATTTTGTAACAAAAATAGTAACTTCAATATACTAGGATTTTTTTATAAGAATGATTCATGCTACACTTACACACACCTACATCTAATGGTTAAAGAACATACTGTTTCTGTGGATGGTGAATTTCTGCCTCACGAAACGATTATTGTTCAACACTCATTTAACACCTTAAAAGGTGGCCATTAAGATGTCACTATATTTATATATAATATGTTTATTTTTTCCTTAAGCTTATTTATTTTTCATTTATGGAGTACCTTTATGGTTTCCATTATGGGTAAACGCGATATTTTCATTTTAGGAAGTACGGACCACCGCCCCCTCAAAGTGATTTGAATCGTTAATTCCATATGTGGGATGTATAAAGGATGGAGTAAATGGTATTATACATTATATTATACTGTAATTATATTATAACTTTATATAATTATAATTTCATTCCATTAAATACGAGATAGAAATGCATGTAGTGTTCAAGCGTACGTACGACTTACCGTCTCCATGAACGGTGCATTTCATTTCTTACCTCTAAATGTTATGTAATATTATAAATGAATGTATATAATGGATATATATGATATATATGATATCTAAATCATGAATATAATTCTGGATATAATGGATATTTTACCACTTGAACAACTTGTAATTATAAGAAGTTTATTTTTGACTCAAGTACCAAAGATCGACAAAATGACCGTTATTAACATAAATAATTACATAATGTTCATAAAATGGTAATAAGTGATATAAAATAAATAATGAACATGAAAATGGTTCCTAATCAAATACAAATTAACTCTAGCTTATTATTCAAGAGGTTAAATAATGATTGAGTCAAGTCGGACATGAGGTAAGGGAACTTCTTAACCCAATTTCCATTCTTTGGGTTAATCTCCTACTTTCAAATTATGTCATGATATTATTTTGTCCTATCTTTTATTTTAACTTTATTTATGTGTACTTATAGTGAATACACATAATCGATCTGTTTTATTTAAAAAATAATCTTTGTAAGGACTTCGTCTCAATCTATTTTTATTGAGGCATATTTTGTTTTATACAGAACATTCTTTTATACTGTGTATAAACCCCTTTGACATTTACGTTTATTCAAAATGAATCTTTTTATACGAAGCGTTTTACTAAATGACAGAAAGGAATGTTTTTCTTGTCGTACGTATGCGGCGACAACTACTTCTCCGCCGCCGTGACCATTATTTGAGTTTCGGTATCCTCTACAAGCCATAACATTTTTTAAAATGAAAAATAAATACCAAGTTTTAATTCTCTTTCATTTTGGTATTGAAAATGTTTTTGATAATGTTTTTATTATATCAATGTGTTTTATTTATATCTTGTGATTAAAGTGTGGAAATCTTATGATTCCTTTATGCATGTTTTATGTGATATAATTATGTTATGGTTTATGATATGTTTAAACCTGTTCATATGAGGAATGCATTGGACTTAATAAGTGATGGGTGGAGCCCGCTATAGCTCCTCGATGCATCGGTAGGTCTCATGAGACAAAATAGTGTCTTGGCATGAGGCCTTGACAAAATCTTATTTGTAGTCTTGGAATAAGGCCTTGCTAAGTGGTTATGATAGTCTGGCATTATGCATTCCATCATTATGAAAGTGGTTATTGATATTTAATGTGATTATTCGACCAGTAGAATATCCATGTGAATAAGTAAATGAAATTATCTCATTTTACTTTTTCTATAATATGTTGAAGTTCATGTTTAAAAGGCTTTTGTTTTTTTACACATTGCCTTAAATGTTTATGTTTATTTATGAAAGCTTCTGCTGTATTGTAATCCTTACGGAGCATCTAAGCTCACCCCTTTCAATGTTTTAATATTTTCCAGGATGTGAAGATGTATTTTATGAATTACCTTCATGGATAGTCAGAAAGGGATATGAGTGTGGACTATGAAGACCATGTTATTGTTTTTTTTACTTTATGATGTAATGAACGACTTATGAATGTATGCAGTGTTTCCAAGGCTACTAAACTAATCGGTCTTTCACGACATGATCTTTTGTGATCATGCCAATGTTACGCAATAATGCACCGACTCTGGGTAACTGGGGTCGGGGCATTACAAGGGGGAAGTCCAAGATTATATGGTCACTATAACTAAGGCGTAAGTAACCAAATATGAGGTGGAAGATACTTTAATGATGGTAGTAAATTTAGATTATAATTTTTTTGATACAAGTTGCCTCTTTGTTTTATATATTTTATTTTTTCTATGAAAATTAGATATTTCTCTTGCACTTTAATAATGGAGTTGTTAGTAAAAACTCATAGTGGAAGTCTCACAAAAATAAGTATGATTAAATCAGTCCCCATTATGACATATAAATAATCTTTATTTGTGGAAATTATTATCATACATATGGGTGACATTGATATAATACTTGGTGGGGGAATATCTTTCAAAATAGGATAAAAATATATTTTAAGAATAAGTAAATAATGATTTATGATGAAGATTTAGATGCCCTTATATTTATATTAGAGACATCATCATCTAAGACATTATTAAATCAACCCCATTTGATCTGATGAATTTGATTCATGTAGAATAAGAGTAGAAATAATGTAGAAATGTAAATGGTAATAATCAAATTTAGGATATACCTATTATAAATGAATATAATAATGTAATTCATCAAGAATCACATGGACATCCCTTACAGTTTGAAAATGTGTTTTTTATTGATTTAATACATGATACAAGACCAATATGAGAGACTCCATAGAGGATGAGCACTATGGAATTAGTGGACTTCAATAATGAACAATAGGATTTGTGTGATAAGACATTTATTCACCCTATTGATTCACAATAGGGATCCTATGTTCTCTTAATTATGAAGAAATATGGATCTATGAGGTTTTTAATTGATTATATGGAAATCAATGATATTATTATAACTAAAAATAATTTTCATACTCACATTGATGACTTATTCGATCAAATTTATCGAGCCTAATATTTTTCGATGAATGAAATTTTTTTGGTTACATAAATTGAGGGAAATTATGGAAGACATTATAAATATTGGGTTCTAAATGAGGTATGGACTTTATAAGTTCATAGTAATTCCATTTGGATTGGATAATACACCCTATTTTTTATTTATCTGATATATATTACTGAATTAATATTTTGATGATTTTAAGGTATTTTTTGATGATATCCATGTGTATTCTAAAATATATTAGGACCATGATAATCAATTATTGATCATTATTTAGACTCTTTGAAGGAAATAGTTATATGAAAAATATAGTAATTCTAATTTAATGATTAAATAAGTTTCATTAAATTTCTATAATTTTTCAAAGGATGAAATATCAATTGATCATATGATGAAAAAGGCATTAGTAGAATAAAATACACTAAAAAAAGGAACCTACTTATATTGTTTCATTGATTTAGCTGGTTACTATTAGTGATTCGTTCAAAAATATTCCGGACTGGATAACCCATTAACGAATGTTACACATAAAGTGTTTATGTCTGTTTGTTTTAAATAATGTTAGAGGTTTTTTGGTGAAATTAAAATCATATTTTCCAATGCTTCAATTTTGACACTACTAGGTGGAAATGACATGTTTTTGATATAAAGTGATGAATTAAAGAAGGTACATGGTTGTGTGCTACTGAAAAATGGTAATGTTATTGAATATAAATCAATGAAAATTATGACTCAGAAATAGGAATATCTTACCCATGATCATGAGATGGATGTTTTAATATTTTATTTGATGATACAGATACATTATCTATCTGGTGAAAGATATGAGATATATATAGATCATAAATCCAAAAATGCATCTTCTATTTGAAAGAAATCAATTTGAGATGAAGTTGATGGATCAAGCTAATCATGAATTATGATTTCTTGATAAAATACCACCCATGTAATGAAATAATATAGTAGATGCATTTAATATTAAATATCAAGTAGTTCTAACCCAAATGAGGATTGACCGGGATCCTATATTCAAGGATATCGTGGAGATGGATAAGACAATTATTAATGAAGGAGATACGTCAACCCTTTTTCCAAATTTTTCCAAACCTATTTATAATATAAGAAATTTGTTTATCAATATAATGATGTGAACTATCAGGAAACAATATTAAACCTGTGAATGATGAGAAATTAACATACATCATTTTTGAATATTGTGTTCTAAAATTTTGAATGATAGTATGAATTATATCTATACCTGAGATAAAAAGGAAATTTTGCGATTACTCTCATAGATCTAACATTTTTAAACACAATCGTAGCACAAATATGTATAGGGATTTGAGGGATTTTTTTGTGGGATAACATGAAGTATGAAATATCTAATTATGTGACTGAATGGTTGGGGTTTCAATATGTTAACGATGTGAGAAACATCCAAGAGGATTCCCAAAACCTCTTCTTATTCAGTTGTGTAAATGAGATGAGATTACTGTGGGTTTTTCACATAACTACCAATGTATAATAGAAATAATTAAGAAATATGGTTTTTTTCTATCACTTGAACATATATAAATATTTCCTCAATATAAGATAGGACATATGTAGAGAATATAGTTTTTTGTCAAGAAATTTAGAATATTCTTAGGAATACTTTTTGAGATAGAAACTAATAAAAAAATGATTTCGAGACCTAGTGAGACCAAAATTAATTTTATAAAAACAATAAATATATTTTACATTACTCTTGCCAGGTTTTCTAGAAAAAGTGAAATATCTCATAAACAATGTCTTGGATCATATATATGAGACCATAGTTGAATTCAAAGTATGAGGTGAACCCCAGGAGTGTCCTATGGTTGGTTTCCATGAAATTTTTGGATGGGGAATTCATTAGATTATGCATTGGGTAAATTAATTAATATAATTTACAAATTTAATAAGCATAAACAAAATAAATAACAAAGGAGACTCATATGAAAAAAACAACCATTATTTTTGGAATGTAGAGTTTACCCTATGTGTGACCTAATGTTTGTCAACGTGGGACATTTAGATGATTCATCTATGGGAGGGTTTATTTAATTAAAATAAATAATTTATTTATTTATTATGAAATAAATTACCTATACTATTTTCTTCTATAATTAATATTCTATGGAAAATCACCAGGTTGATCGAAATAACCATGGGATAATTAATAGGAGCTTTCACCACTTCTTCATTGGGGGATTGATACCAAATGATGACTAATGATCAAATCAGGGTGAATTGACAAGAACTAGATATAGTGGATCATCTTCATCGCTAGAAGGTGCATTCTTCACCAACGATCAATGAAAAATTGAGGTAAAATAATCCATTATGGTGTCCTCCCCTTCTTATTAAATGATTGAGAATGATCATTTTTTTCTGGATCCATGTTTAAATATACCTTTAAATGAGTGTGTGTATTGAAATGAATTATTATTTCTCTTTATTTCATGTTAATGTCTTTTTTCTCACCAAGGATTCCCCAATATGAAATATTTTTCCAAGAAAACTCTGATAGTAATTATTATCACCATTTTTATGGTGATTTACCCCATTTTTCTTCATGTTATTCATCATTATACCATGGGGTCATAAATCTACAATGTATGGGAGGATTCAAGTATGATCGAACACCTAGAACCGTTGTAAAATCTTCCCATACATATAGATCAATGGTTTGGGGATGAATTGATAAATTAGAGGGAA
Organism: Viscum album; assembly: GCA_963277665.1. NCBI lineage: Eukaryota > Viridiplantae > Streptophyta > Magnoliopsida > Santalales > Viscaceae > Viscum > Viscum album. The sequence continues at coordinate 1,496,431,141 of OY728159.1, forward strand.
GGTGTTTTCAGAATGAATCAGTTTGGTATCATGGTTGTGAGAATTTTGATTAAAAGTGGTTGAAGATTAAAAAGGTGGTCCGCATTTTTTTGGTTGGGACATGATGATGACGTGCGATGTGAGGAGATCGGTACCAAGCAGAGGTCATGTGCAGAGTCTCATGGTAGAGTCTACTATAGGAGGACATGGCAGTAGCCTGATTAGATGTCCAATAAGATGGTCAGATGTGGTCAACATGGTGAATTGTAATAATAATAATATTAAAAACAACAACAACAACAACAATATTATTATTATTAAGGGTTATGAGTTAGTAAAATTTAATAAAATTTTATTTTAAAATAATAAAAAAATAATGATGGGGTGGAATTGATTATAATTTATTTAAGTATGTAAATTGAATGATTATTCATGGAGAAAGAAAACAGTGTTAAATAAAAATAATAAAGGTGGAAATAACTTGTTGAGGTGCTCTATGAGTTATTGAGAAGGAAGGATAATTGTTGGGAAGATGGGTTATGTGAAGAGTCATAAAAATATTTTATGGGATTTCATTATATAAGAAAAAATGAATTAATATTGTGGATCAATACATTGAGTGAATGGAAGGGGTGTGTGAGCTTGAATATGGCTCTCTCTCATCATATCGATGATTAAAATAATAATAATAATAATATTATTATTATTGTTAAAACCTCAATCTGATCAAAATTTTTTATGAGATGTCCGATTGAAAAATCGTATGTGGAAACATGACCCGGACATTGAGGGCGTAATTTTAATACTAATTTTGGATCCCTTGTTTTCAGACTCGTGGCTTGAGTCAATGAAATACGCAATAATAATAATAATATTATTATTATTATGGAACCATTTATCTGACACAAATTCTCTAAAATATGTCAGATCAATGAACTATCAATGACATTGCAACACTAATATTGTGGGGGTTGTTTGATGACCAATATTAGTTATCTAATTTGGACTCTTGGATTAGGCCCATGAAGTACCATTCATGTTTTTTTGGTGAAATATAACTTTTAATCTTGGGTATTTTATTTGGGATAGTGAATAGATTATCCCAAGATTTTTTTCATTAGGATCCCATTGTGGTGATATGTTTGGCGATTTAGATCCTTTTTCAAAGAATCTTTGTGAAATTACATTTCTTCCATTCGTATTGAGAATGAGCCTCTTGGGTTCATCAGACTATTGGATGAGACATGTGTTGTAGTATCCATACATGCCATGTTGAACTATATGGGTATTGATCCATGTACCACATAGGGATATGACCAGGTGGAGGAGTGGGACCACACACTATGGGGATCTCCTAACATGTCGTGTACCTTCTTGGATCCTTTGAGAAAACGTCATGGCTTTATATATCAATAATTTGAGCATAGATTATGGAACTCGAGTAGCCTATCCCAAGTATTTTCCCATGCAGAACATGATGAAACACTCTTTTGTGGATGTTGAGATATGTTGAGTACTTTTTCAGGTGCGATTATTCATTAAAAGATGCTTGATGAGGGAAGTGATCAAGCAGGTACACAAGATAATTTTTGAGTATTCCCTCTAAATGATAAAGGCAGTGGAGTAATCCACACATTTCGAGGAGACACTCGAGAAGACCTGTGAAGTGGAGTCCTCAATTATTTCTTAGTAGACCCTCTAGTAGATCTAGATAATGGAGTCTTAGATAACTACCGAGCTGACCCTCTAGCCGAGATGGGTAGTGGAGTCCATGATGACTACCCAGTTGACCCTCCATTAGAGTGGGTATGTGGAGTCCAATATGACTATGGAGTTGACCTTCCTGTAGATCTAGGAATCAGTGTCTTTGAAGACTGCCGATTTTATCCTCTAGTAGAGTTGGGTCATGAATTCATTGATGATTTCAACAATGTCCCTCCATTATATTTGGTCCGTTTATTTCTATATGCATTATGAGTTGTACCCTCTAGTAGATAGAGGAATTTGATCACTCGACAAATTTCAAGCTGACCCTCTAGAAGAGATGCTTAGTGGAGTCCTAGACGACTACCGAGTTGACCCTCCATTGGAGTTGGGTTGTGGAGTCATCGATTACTGCTGAGTGGAACCCACTAGTTGATTAAGGAAGTGGGTAATCGATGTCTATTGGAGTGGATCCATCCTATTATACTAGGGAATAGTTCTTATTCCTAGATATTGTATCCCCTGGACAATGAGACATAATTAAGAGTTGCAATTTGAATTCCCAATTAATTCTAGGAAGACACATGAGATGTTGGGTATCATTAATGGATCTTTAGAACTATTGGTGACAATACTTCTTGGTCTGAGATATGAGATTGAGATCGTAATACTCTGTTATAGGGGATTATTAGATTGAGAATATATATATATATATATATATTCTTCCATAGGCATATTGTTGGATTTGGTTACTCTCCATCAATTATTGGTGAAGGTGTGCATGGTATTCCTTGTGATTTAGGTGTATACATAACTGTGGTTGGATGAGTCTGCACTTCATATATTGATGGAGAAGACTCAATGTGAAGTTTATCTACTAACTGTTTGGAGGCCCTTCTTCCTGGATGAGGTTAATAATACTATTTGTTTAGGTGGAGCTATTCTCTTGAACTGATTTTTAGATCTTGACCTTTCTACAGTCTTTGTATTCTTATTTTAACTCTTACTACCCCAATTCAGAATTTCAAGAATCTTAATGGGTTTATGTATACACATCCCTTCATAGGATTTTCCAGTAGCTGTTATTTATTATAATGCTGATAGATCTGTCGGTGGTGACTTCAATGGTGGTTAGGGATACCTTGTACTTTGGACCACATATGTTTGTCAAAATTTTGGATTTAGGAGCTAGGCTCTCTCTACAGTTTACATTCCCAAATTTATAGGTTGATAAATATTTCTAGGTAGGTGTGTGTTTTTCCCCTTTCCTTTTCAATTTCCAATATTTTAACATTGTAGTGTCTAGATGTTTTTTATTCATGGTTCTTCTATTGGAATTTTTATTCCTTTACATTTACTTCCTCTCCACTTCTGCATCGAGACGTTTTCATGTGTGTTTATAGATATTTAGTCAAAGGAATCCTCATGTTAGATATGCCTCAGGTGCTAGTCTCCATCACCTTGACTATTGAGCTGTGACTGAAATAGTTTCAGATAAAACCATGGATAAGATTATGTCATGAAATATTTGTATGAGAGGTGGTTCAATCCTTAGGGTGGTGTTCGGAGTAGTCCCCTTATAAGGATTTGGTTGGGATTTTGGGAAACTAGGTTAGAGTATCTCTAATGCAGCTCTTAGGACATGAAGCCCTATTAGGGTGCATATGTCTGATGTATCCATTCACCAGGATCAGGACTACCTGTTTGTCTTCTCGACAAAACAGAACATTTTTTTGCAGGGATCAATGTTACATTCATCATATAATATTGTGTCCCTGACTATCCTTCTTGAGTCAGATTAAAAGAACCCTAACCCAATTTCCTAGAATTGGTTCTTTATCTTATTACATTGTCAAATAATCAAGTAAGTTGTATAATGAAGGAATGAATTACTTATGTAGGTGTGGAAAACCAGATACATATATAACATCGACATTAAAACATGTAATGAAATACAACATAACAAATTCTTTTTAATACCACATTATCTCCAATATTATCCTTCCATCCCATTCAAAATATACTTCTTCATAACCTGGGGAAAATAAAATCTATAAAAGGGGTGAGATCAAATGCTCAGTAATGAAAAATAATATAGTAGAAGAAAATATACACACTAGGAATGATGAATAACTAAAAACTCATTCCTTTAAAAATATACTTTAGCATAATATGGTTGGAATAAAAACTAATTATACAATGCCATCACACATAACCATGGATACTCTACTAGTCGAATAATAACATGATCTATTAATATATATTTTCATAATGATAGATTTCATCATGATGGAATTTATGAAATATACCGTCAAGCCTCGGTGAAGACGTATGAAAATGATTAAGGCCTCATTCAAAACCATATCTGAAAATGGGCTAGGCATCAACCATGTCCATATCTATTTTTTCTCATAGGACATACCAAATCATCAAGGGGTTATAGAGAGACCAAGCGATCACATACTATGTCCAATTAATTACTCATATGAATGGTTATAAACAAAAACAACATGTACATTCATATTGAAACCAACATATTAAATGTATATAATTTTACCCAAAAATTAAACATAAACACAATCCATTTAATGTAATATGGTGAATGGCATCAAGAGAATATATCAAAAATCAATCTAATCATAAATAATTCAATAAAATATTGTGAATGTAATAATAAAACATTAACCCAATTTTTTATAATAATCAACAAGTGTATTGAAATAGGGGAAACCCCCTTCTAAAATCATTGTGTAATTCATGAGATAAATATTCTTTTTCTTTAAAAAGAAGATTTATTTTTGAATGATAATTGAATAAAAATAGAAGTTAATTAAATTAGTTTTTCCATAATAAAATTATGGATTTTATAACAGTAAATGTTTTTATAAATAGATTATATAGTGCCCTTGAAAATAGGTAAGAATTGGAGAAAACCACTTGAAACAAGTTAGTTTATTGGGAAGGATTTTGGAAAGATCCATTTAAATTTTTTTACTCCTCATAAAATAAGGAAGGATTATTTTTGGTAAAATATATAGAAAATTTAAAATGAATATATGTTGAGTACATAAGATTAAATAAGAACGTAATTTAGATTAAGAGAGACATAGAGTAACCCAAAAGAAAATGGAGGATCAGTTAGAAATCCCTTACCTTGTGTTAGAAAATGTTATGATCATAAAACATGAGGTCATAGAATTTGAAGTTAAACTTATTAATAACATAATTCAAAACCTAGTTGATATTTAATTTTTTATTATAATTTTATTAAGTAAATTTATGGACATTTTTATGGGTTAATAGACTCAATATCATTGTTTGTGAGTGCTCATTTCATTAGTTTTCATGATCGGTTCATTTGTATGGATGTTAATGTAAAATTGGAATTTATTTACATTATTTATTTCACATGTTATTAATTTTCATAAAAATAGTTAAATTATCATATAAGTGGTTTGTTTATTTTTGTTTAGGATGAGTAATTAGATAAAATTGAATGATAAACTCTTGGATTAATTTGGTGGGTTTTCAATCATCACAAAATCGTTTTGTTTTATAAATTAATAACATGTGTAATGGATGATTCAAAAAAATTAAATACAATATATTACAGATATTATTTTATGTTTGAATTATAAAAATGGTTTTCTGACCAGAATTGAATACAGTAATATTAGTTTAATACCAGTCATCCTTGAATGTGATAAATTAACACATCTCATATAGTGTTTTCATTTCTAGTATAAAAGGAGGGGAAATGACAGATGAATATATTTATTAAATTATCATAAAAAATTATAATACATGTAAGGTACTTGAGTTATCATAATTTTTTTAGGGAAGAAGTTGAGGAGATAAAAATACCCAATGTAACTTGAAAGAAAATAATTTAAATGTAAAGAGGAATTCAACTCTTAAATTTGTCTTCCTTAAGAGCCTCTTTAGGGGAGAGTATTTGGTATTGTGAAGAGACCGGGGTTTGATAGATGTTGGAAGGATCATGGGTGAATATTTTATTAGAATTTAGATATGTAATAATTATTGAGGGTAGTGAAGAAAAGAGGGAGTGAGGGGTGATTTTTATAGTGGGGGATAGGAAGGTTTTTCCATTATTTTATTATTTTGGATAAAGACTATGAAAATTCTGGATTATTATGACTAAAAAAAGTAATAAGTGCATGTGAGTTCAGACAAATGGTCATTTACATCAGCCATGACTCAAGTATGAGGCAGGAATTCTTTTATTTAGCATAATTCATAAATTTTTGAATTTCAGTATTCCCAAAAATTCAAGTATTTCAAAAAAATACCAAAAAATCACCTCAAACATTTTTACACATTTAGATTTTGAAAATGAACTCAATTTTATCAAAATAGTTTCTAAATATGAGAAATTAAATTTTAAATATAAATTATTAATTACTCTAAAAATTCATTTTTTAAATTTAAAACAAATTCTATAATACTTTAAAAAATTAACTACGGTCTCATAAAAAATTACTAAATTCATAAGAAAACAAATTTTTTTTGAAGAATACATTTTAAGAAAATGAATTTTATTTTAAATAAACTTATTAATCTAAACATTTAATCAAATATAAACTACTCACAAAAATCTCCACACTTAATTATTAATTTTTAAAATATTCACTCTTATTTATATTGTATGAATATTATATTTATACTAATATGGGGGATGTTAAAATTCGAATGTTTACCTTAATATTCATATGGGTTTGTTACTATTCACCAAAATTGTCAGCTGATATTATCAGACTCTAAATATCTTACTGATCAAAACGATGTATGTCAGTTTTTCAAAATTCAAATCATAGAAGAAGAAAAATGATATCTAGCAAATAGGTTATAACTATCTCATATAAATATAAAAGTACTTATTTCATATAGACATATTGTTCAATGCATTCTATAATAAGTTTATTTGGAATACCTTGTGGCATTACTTTCTTCCCCCTTACAAAACATTCATCCTCGATATTACTAGAATGCTACCTCAAAAAAATAATTGGGTATGAATTAACCATAAATTTTTCAAGCTCCCACATTACCTATTCAATTTTATGATTTTTCAAAAGTACCCTTACCAATGGAGTCATTTGATTACTCAACACATATTATTTATTTTCTGGAATCTGGATAGGCTCTTCAATGTAAGATATGTTATGTTCCAACTCTATTCCTTCATAAGTGGGGACATGCATTGGGTCGGGCATGTAATTTCACATTAATGAGACATAGACCAAATTGTGTAACATAGAAAGGCTTGGAGTCATTTCCAAAATATAAGGCACAACTCCAATTCACCCAATAATTTGAAAAGGTCTTATATAACTGGGGATTAATATCCCTTTCTTTCCAAATATTATAACACCCTTCGATAGAGATACATTAAAAAACATGATCCCCCTCTTGAAATTCCAAAAATCTTTCTTCGATTATTAGTATAGCACTTTTTCCCTACTTTGAGGTACTTTTATATGGGATTGAATAGTCTTTACCTTTTCTATTATTTCCTCTACATGATCTAATCCCACTAGTTTCCTTTCACCATCTTTATCACATTATTTAGGTGTACACCATCTTTTTACATACAATGCTTCATATAGTTCCATTTGAACATTGAAATAGAAACTATTATTGTATTCAAACTCCACCAATGGTAAATACTGATCCTACATGCATTGAATATCTAGCTATCATGATTCTAACATGTCAAAAAATTCTGGAATCATCCGTTATGACTGCCTATCAGTTTGGAGGTGATAAGTAGTACTCAAACGAAGCTTACTATCCACATATTTTTGAATACTTTTACATAATTTTTATGTAAATAATGGATCACAATCAGATGTAATTGAATTAGGTTCTCCAAGAAGTCTCAAAACATTAATTATATTGATATTTTCAAGTCACTATAGTTGAATGTCCCCCCTTATAGCGAGGAAATGTGTAGATTTTGTAAGTTGATCCACATTTACTAATATTTTAGCATTCTTTATTGGAGTTATTGGTAATCCAGTGACAAAATACATGGTGATTTCATCCCATTTCCATGTAGGAATAGGTGGAGTTTACAGGAATTCTATAGGATGTTTTCATTAGACCTTCACTTTTTGATAGTCTAAACATCATGATACATAATCATCACTTTCCCACTTCATGGTTTTCCACCAAAAACATTTCATCAAATCTCGATACATTATAGTTATACATTGTATATAGACAAATTTGAGAAACGGTCATCATAAAATAACACTCTTTTTCGCTTTGGTATAGAGGGAACACCTACCTTCTTCCATTATTTCAGAATTCCATATTCATTTATGAATTCTTATAACTTCCCATAATTTAAAAAATTATTTTTTTTGAAGATTCTTATCATCCGGCTGATTACATTTTATTCTTTCCAATAATTATGGTAGGGAATGGAATTGAATAAGTAATTATGGTTCATCTTATTTGATAATATCAGTGTCCATCTCTTCTAGATCCATGCAAATAGGATCCTTGTCAATTCTCATTTTTTTTCAAAATCCATGATCCTTCTTACTCAATGAATTGACTACTTTATTTTACTTTCTTGGGTGGTAGTGTATGGAAAAATCATCATCTTTGAGAAGCTTGATCCATCAAAATTTCCTCATATTACAATCTGGTTGTGAGAATATGTATTTCCAGCACTTGTGGTCAGTATATATCTCACATCACTCACCATAGTGATAATGTATCTATATCATTAGAGAAAATATTAAAACTGATAACTCAAGGTCATGAGTTGTATAGTTCAATTCATGAATTTTTAACTGTCTTGATGTATAGTAAATTACTCAATTATTCTACATAAGAAAACAACCAAGGCCATTCATTAATTAATCACTATAGATTAAAAACCATTATTTCACAATGGTAGAGGTAGGATCGAAGAATTCACTAATATCCTATTTAATTAGTCAAAAAATTTCTCACATTGTATTTTTCATATGAACATAACCCCCTTATGAGTATGTTTCGTTAACGGGTTGGGTAATTGGGCGATTTTCTAAACAGAATTCCAGTAACAACCTACCATACAAAGATAACTATATACCTTAGTTATGTTTATTGGTGTAGTCCAATTTTGAATAGACATAGTATTTGTATGATCAATTAATATTCCATCCTTAGATACATCATGTCAAAGAAAAGAAACTAATTGAAGAAAAAATTCAAACTTACGAAACTTCCAATATGATTTAATTCGTTTAAGTTTCTTCAGATTAAGGCACAAGTAATTTTCTTAATATTTGTATATTTTTGAGTATACCAAGATATCACCAATAAATAACACAGAAAATTCATCAATATATTCCATGAATGACCAGTTAATTAGATCTATGAAAACAGAGGGCTAATTAGTCAATCCAAAAGGCATTAGTCTGTACTCTTATTTCCAATACCTTGATCTAAATGTGGTCTTTAGAATATATTCCTTCCCCACATGCAACTGATGATATAATGATCGAAGGGAAGTAATTGGAAAAAATTAGGCTCCCTGAAGTTAGAGAAATGAATCATCAATGAGAGGCAGATGATAGTTGTTCATTATTATTATAGCATGTATCTTTCTATAGTCAATTCACAACCTCACAAATCCATATTCCTTCTTAAAGAAAAGAGCAGGGTCTCCCCACGGAGAAGCACAAGGGTGCATAAATAATTTATCACAAAATTCATATAGTTGTTTCTCCAGTCATTATAATTCCATAGTGTCTATTCTATAAGGAGTTATTGATATGGGTCTTGAACTAGGAATTTAACCAATAGAGAACTTAACTTCCCACTATAGAGAATTTCATAGATTTGTTTTCGAAATACATCAACATATTCTAGCACAATATTTATATAATATATTTCAACATTCTGTTCATCACCCATAGATATTTATTTCTATTACTAAATAATAATTGAATTCTATAAGGATAAATGGGGTGGATGTAGATGAGAATCATATATGAGGTTTCTAAAATAATGATAATGGATTCTACACCGTTCTAAAAATTTATAACTTCCATATTTTTGCACTAGTTTTTTTACATCAGAATTTGTATGAAAATATATAGCGCGGATTATATCAAAATTGATCATGGGTATGATTATAATGTTTGAAACAAATGCGTGTTTATGTGTCAAAATGGGAATTGATTGATACATATATGATGAAATGATACATCCTTTAATATTTTTGAATGAAATATCATTTATAAAATCAAATTTGAAATATCTAATTTTATTTTAAAATAATAAAGATATAAAAGGAAGCGATGATCCAAAATCAAATAAAGCATTGGATATATTATAGGAAAATATTAAAGTACCTTCCACGAAATAATTATGAACTTAAACCTCAGTAGTTGTGATAACATAATCTTGGCCTTGCATCCTTGGACTCATATGAGGTCTGTTTCATTGATGTTTTGGAAATTTATTAGCATAGTGCCCCATGTCCCAATAATTATAGCATGAGGATAGAAAGATTTTTTCTTTCCCTTGAAACCACCAGCATTATAGCATTTCTATCCACACTTGTAGCACAAGCATTTTAATTTTATGTAGGAACCAGATTGTTTCCTTCTATAATTATCGCCGATTGGAAAATTCACCTCTTTATTCTCCCCTTTATCCATTATATTATCTACCTCCCAATTCTTCTCTTGTTTCCCATTAAAGTCATACATATTATATAATTATTTCTTTGTATTTAAATAACTCGATACAATGTATTTGAATGATGAGATACTTTGGGATATTAGTTCCCCTTAGAGGAATGGTTTTAAACCATCAATGAATCGATCAATCCTTCTCATTGGATTATGTATATAGTTTGCAGTATGTCTTTCTAAACATGTAATTTTGGTTTCAGACTTTGCAAAATTTTTATCCTCTTTTTGTTTGAGAATCAAAAATTTCCTCTCCATATATTCTCGTTATTCCTGAGGACTATATTTTTCTTGGAAAACATCCTTGAAATCCCACTATTCCATTTTTTTAAATCATTCCTCCTCCTTTGAGTTGTTATTCAATGAACACCATTGATCTGCATCTCCTGATAGATGATAAACCTAAATGAAATCGTTTCTCTTTTGTTACATCCCAAATCAAGCAATGTATTCTTTAATGAACTTATCCACTACTCAGCTACGAATGGGTTTATAGTCCCACTGAATGATGGAGGTTATTTTCCAATGAAGTGGTCTAACATAGATCCTCCACATTGTGGATCTAGATGCTCTATAAGGATAATGTTATTACTCATAACCTAAGTCAATTTTCCCAATATAGTTATTAGTTTCTTTTCACTAGTTGCAACACTAGATCCAACATAATTATCTTGCATCAGATGGAAATCCCTACAAGGGATACATGTGTTAATGTGGTTTCAATTCCTTCCACTAGGCACCATTTCAAAATAATGTCATACACTGGATCTGGTTATGAATCATAATGTATAATCTCATCTTAAAAAAAATACTTATCATAAATATAAATCATATTAATAGGTAATCTTATAATCGTGTATTATGTGCGGAAAAATTTAGATTTAATTCCTTCGTAATGGTTTGTAAGGAAAATGTGAATTATCCTAAGCTTATCCATCTAGAAGTATCAAACTAGGTGTGCGGCGAGGCATGTTTTCATGCACCATGACACCCTAGATCAAGCCCGAAACAACTTTTTAGTGTTGTTACTCCTAGGTACATATATTCTAGTACCACATTTACTTGTAGTACCTAGACATAAATGTATTTTATAGAAAGGCACACATAATCTATTTCTTACAAAAATTATAAGATGTTCCTGTATGTTTACCCATAATGAATAACTTAGGGGTTTGTTCCTTAATCTATGTTTCCTATATCTAGTTTCCTAGATTTCAACTAAACATCATTTTATATCAACTGGAAGGACCCAACCCTAGTTTCCCAGTGCCTATGACTTATCTTTTTTACATTGGAAGATAAACAAGAAATTTTTATCTAGAAAGAACAAATTAGTTAAATTATTTTGGAAAACTAGATATATATATATAAGATTAAAATTACAACATGTAATGAAATAAAGCATAATGACTTATTTTAAATCACACATAATATCCAAGATTAACCATTCAAGTCATTTATAATATACTTCTTCACAACCTCGATGAAATTAAACATAGGAAAGGGCTGAGAATAAATGATCTGTAAGAGTGAATAATACAGTGAAGAAAATATAAACGCTAAGTATGATGAATTACTAAAACTTAATTCCTTAAAAAATTTACTTGATCATGTTATGGTAGGAATAAAAAAGATTAAATAATTCTGTAATACACAACCATAGATATTATACTAGTTGAATAATCACATGGACTATCAAACTCTAGTTTCAGAAAGAGATAATGAATAATACTAGAAATTTTGAATTATACTGTTATGGACTCAGTGAATACATCTGAAAATGATTCAGGCCTTGGCCAAAACCATATCTGAAAATAGGCAAGGCCTCAACAAAGTCCACACATGTTTTGTCTAATGAGAACTACTGATGTAAAGAGTAACTATAGTATGCCTCCCCCATCAAATACTAAGTCCTATTCATTCCTCCTATTAATGGGGATAAAAATAGAGAAAATTTATATTCATATTTAATCTAACATTTGAAATTAAAATTACTATCCTCAAACATTAAACATAAACACTAACCATTTGGGGTAATATGGTGAATGATATCAAGATAAAACATCCTCTATCAATATATTCATAAAAATGAAATAAAAGTTGGTGGATGATATCATAAAACATTATCCCCTTCTATCATAAAATTCAACAAGATTGTTGAAATAGGTGAAAAAACTCTTATAAAATCATAATGTAATTCGTGAGATAAATACTCTTCTACTTTGAAAAGAAGAGTAATTTTGAAAAAAATAATTACATAAAACCAGAAGTCAATTATTTTATTTTTTTCAAAATAAAATGATATATTTTAATAGAATAAATTTTTCTAAAAAATATTATAGAGTTCCAATTAATATAGGTAAGAATTTGAAAAATTCCCTTGAAATGGGCTTGCGTATTAGGAAGGAATTTTCAAAGATCCACATAAAACATGTAACTACCCAAAAACAAAGAACTATTATGATTGGTACACTTATATATAACACTCAAAAATAATTTATGATTATTTCATAATAATAAATAATAACTTAATTAGCATTAAGAGAGATAAATAGTTACCCGAAAGAAAATGTAGGTTTGGGTAGAAAATCCTAACCTTATGTATGAATATGTTCCACTCATGAAACTGTAGTCCATGAATATGAAATTATACTTATTAATAACTAAGTTAAAAACGCATTAGAATTTTATTTTATTTTTTGTAATTTTATTTATTTCATTTATGGTCATTTTTATGTGTTACAAGACTCAATTTCATCATTTGTAAGTACTCGTTTCAGTTGTTTTCATGATCAGTTTGTTTTTACGGAAGTTAATGCAATATGAGGATTGAATTGAAGAATTTGTTTTATAGGTTACTAATGTTCATATATAATGTTAAATGATCTAATAAGTCACTTGGTATCTTTAAGATAGGGCGAATTGTTAGATAAAATTTTAAGGGCAAACACTTGGATTAATTTTTTTCTTTTTCGATCACCACAAACTCATTTTGTATTATAAATAAATACCTTGTGTGAAAAATGATTAAATAAAATTAAATTTGATAAATTAAATATATTAATATCCTGTTAAACCATAAAAATGTTTTCATTATAATAATCGAAGACTGTAATAGAAGATGAAAACCCGTTTTCCTTGAATGTGATAAATTAACACATCTCTGTTGGTTTTTTTATTTCTAGTATAAAAGGAGGGGAAATGAGCGATGATTATGAATTATTCCCTTATCCAAAAAATGTATATTACATGTAAGGTACTGAATTTATCATAACATTTGGAGTAACACAGATGTAGAGAGAAAAATAAAGAAGGAACATGAAAGGAAATAAAAGAAATGAAAAGAGGAAATTACCTCTTGAATTTATCTTCCTTGAGAGCCTCTTTAGGGGAGAGGATTTGGTCTTTTGAAGAGAACAAGTGATGATGGATGAGGGGAGTCTCTTGAGAGGATATTTTAGTAGAATCTAGACAATGAACAAGGCCTGAGAAGATTGAAGATAAGAGGGAGTGAGGGGTGTATTTTATTGTGGAGGAGATAAGGGGTTTTCCATTATTTTTATCACTATTTTTTTAGTGCAATACTATTAATAATATTGATTCATGTGACTCAAAATAGTAATAAGTTAGTTTTCTTATAAAAAAATGGTAATTTACATCTTCCATGACTCAATAATGATGTAGAAATTCATTTATTTTTCATTTATCATAAATTATAGAGTTTCATAATTCACAAAAATTCAAGTATTTCTAAAAAAACCAATAATTTACCCTAACGTTATTTAAAATAGGTAGAATTAAAAAATGAACTCGATTTTTTCAAAATTATTTTCTAAAATAAGTGAAATATAATTTTTAAATTTCATCATTTTTTAAATGAAAAATTCATATTTTAAATTTTAAATTGGTTTTACAATTATTTCAAAAATTAACTGAGTTCCCATAAAAGTATCCTAAATTCATATGAAATATTCTTTTATAGAAGAATACATTTTATGAAAAAACAAATATTTTAAATGAATTTATTCATTTATAAATTTAATTAAATATTAATTACTCAAAGAAATATCAACACCTAATTATTAATTTTAAAAATATTCAATCTAATAGATATACAGTGGCAAGATTTTAATTATAATCACATGGGTGAGGTTACAATTCGAAAGGGTACAATACTATTAAAAAGGGTATGTTACTATTCATAAGGGTATGTTACTATTCACTAAATTTATGTTGATCCTATCAGACTCTAAATATTTTACGTATTGCAACAATGTATGTAAGTTTTTCGAAATTCAAATCACATAATTGGAAAAATTATATCTACCAGCCAAGTAATAATATCCCTTATGAATATCAATGTTTTTATTTTAAATTGACTTGTTGTTGAAAGAATTATATAAAAATTTTATTTTTTAAACCTTGGGGTGTTACACCAATCCCAATTGTTATATATATATATATGATCAAATAACATGGGTACATCAACATAACATCTAAGCGATGTTTGTGATAACAAAAAACTAGAATACTAATTCCATATCATGATGATGATTTGATGAGTGATGAGACCACATATTAGGGTCTATCCCGCTATGTTATTTCCTCTTATCGGGAAAGTAGTAGCACCACAGATTTTGAGCATCAGTTGGTAACTACATAAAAGGATGAGGATGTGCATAGTATGATCTCGCATAATGAGTCCTAGCAATGGAGGTCCCAAATTTTCATCAATGAATTTGATTAATTGGAACCATAGGTTTCGCTTGAGTTAGTGATCTGAGTTTCCAGACTTATGAAGATCCCAACAGACCAGATGGTTGCAAATGCAACTAGTTCTCTTTATAGAGTAGTTTTTGGTTCTTGTGGCTATAGGAGATGATACACCAATGTAGAGTGTGGATAGAAGGTTCTATTAATAGGGATTAACCAAGATTCATGTTGATCCTTACTCCCTCCTAAGGTCGTTGAGGTCAAGAAAGATACCATGGTTTGGATATCCTGCCTAGTTTGTATGCCTTTCGATGGTGCTCATCATGGTGAGTCATATCTAGGATGACAATGGACGTCAGAAAAGTCCTTTAATGGAGTTGTAATTACATGGAATCAGACCTATAAATATGTGGTATGATTCCTCTCCACCAAGACATTCCCTAGTGATGCAATTCAAAATTGGGTGGGTGATTCAATACCATTACAAAGTAGATAGTATTGAGGTGTTTTGGATGAGTTCCTTTAGTTTGTGTGTTTAAGGTATTTATAGTGAGATAATATGTCATATAGGGCCCTATTTGAGTGAATAGGTGGGAAGGATAAGGGATATATTTTAGTAGTAGGAGGGTATGGCTTAGTGGCATTGAGTGTGATTTAAGGTATGACACGTGTATTCACTGCTCCGGCAATAGTAATAACAAAGAGTGATAAGCCAAATTCTATAATATGTTGAACCTATTCAAGACCATGAGATACTAGTGGTGGCCCTTTTTCTCTATCCTTATGTTAGAGGCTCCTGTAGAGAAATCCTTATAAGAAATCATCCCATAGTGGCAGTGATACCTTATGATGTTTTCCTTATTATAGACTAGTCATTCACCATCCATGATTAGATGGTTTCCACCAGTGATTGTTGTAGTGATTTCGTGTTATGTAATAGAATTCTCCTCTTTGAGGAAGAGTGAAACCAGGACATGACAAGACATGACCATTTATAAGAGGCTACAATCAATTTATCAGTTGGATGGTATTACGCTAGGAATGACAGATGTTTTATTCTCTACGATCCCTCTAACATTGGTAGGGTATTATGGCCATCCAGGTTTACCTCCCCACAGTGAGATGGACCTCTATTTAGGATTCTTCTATGGATGGAATACGGTTTGAGATGTCATATCGGATGACCCCATATATCTATGAGAGATGGAGGTGTAATTGGATAATTCTATAGATAGTGGGCTTTGTAAGTCCCATTGTGTTTATCCAGGTAGCCCTGTTTCATTTGACTAAGAGTTGGATGAGAGGCTTAAGAAAGGTGTGCATTGATATCACCAAAACTAGGTGACTATCTGGGAATAATATCTACCAATGAGAATCAATGACCTCTTCACATAGTGGATGGAGGTGAAGTAGATCGGAGAGTTTTATCTCAGGATGGGTTATCCCCAACTCCAGGGTTGAGGGGTGGATGTACCAAGAATGGACTACTAGAGACACATTATTTTCTATGAGTTCTTGGTGATACCCATTGGCATGTTGAACAACCAATATGATTTTATAAGTCATATTTTCGGGATCATTATGCTTCCTTGGGTCAATTCATATTAGTATTTTATGACGGCACCCTAGTTTCATCGACATCACAATTGATGCACATGAGACATAAGAGGATAATTCTACACATAATTTAGGCATTCTAGTCATGTGGTATCTCTCCTGGATCCACTTCATGAATTTAAGGTTCACCTTTCAGGACATTTATTCTCAGACATGTGAGTGATAGTAAATCATTCACAGGTTTAGGCAGCGTGAGCTTGAGTCCCACCAAGGGTGTTGCTATGGAAGAAGATACTAACAACAATGTCTCCCATCCATTATTGTCAAGTGAGGTGATAAATTAGTCAACCTATTTTGTAGTTATAATTGGTGTTTGGTGTTCTCCACATGCCATATATGTGTAGGCTTTTTTAACGATTGGTCATTTTATACCAACCATGGTATGCTAGTATGTAAGAGTGGAATTTCATTTTTTAAAGAAGCTGGTGGCATTGAGAACCGGTAGAGAAAGGCCCTTCAAGGGAAATTTTTCCTTGGGTGTGTTATTATTGGCATCACAAGAAACCATAAGGGGAGCTCATGGGAGTGGGAGAGCTGAATTGTGGCTCAATATGGCCTTATTTTCCATAGTTTGTTCTTATTTAGGATGTAAATATTTGAATAAGGGAAAAATATGGAGATTATGGTTTTTACATGTAAGACTTTGGAATATTCCTAGGAATATTTTCAGAGCAAGGTACTAAGATGGTGCAAGATTCTGAGGCCTGCTGAGCCCATACATAATTTTATAAAAATATGAAATACATTTTTTATTGTGTGTCAATGGTTTTATTGAAAAACTAGAATATATTTTAAATGGATTCACAGATAGGAAATACGAGACCACAGTTTTCAGCGTGAGATGTTTGGATTGGGCAGTCATTAGATGGATCATTAGATTAATTAATTAATTTAATTTTTTTTTAAAACCGTAACCCAAAATACTCACTAATGGATTCACATATGATAAACATGAGACCAATATTGAGTTCATAAAATGGAGTTTATCTTAATAACGACCTAATCTTGGTTAATGTAGGAGGTTCAGATGATGTAGCTATTAGAGGGTGTATTGAATTAAATTTTTTTATCTATTTCTTTGTGTTAAATGACATGAACGATTTTTCTCTATAGGTATGATACTTTGCAAATATTCAGGGTTAGCAATAAAACATTGATATCATTGATTGGACATTCCACACTACTTTATAAGGAGATTTTAACCGGACAACAACCAGTGATCAAATAAAGGTGAATCGATAGGCAGTAGAAAGAGATTACTATCATCGCTAGCAGATGCATTCCTCACCAATGGTTGATCCATAATTAGGGAAGGACTCAACAATTACGATTTAAATCCATTTTTATTAAAATATTGAACATGATTAATTTTTTTTCATGAACTGTTTTTTAAAATACCATCTCATGACCCAGTATGTGGGAATAACTTATTTTTTCAATTTATTTCATGTTCATGTTAGGTTTCTTAGCCTAGGCTCTCTAATATGTAATATTTGGCCAATAATGTGTGTCCAATGTTGCTAATCGAATTTTTCATTGGTGTGTTCCCCCATATTGATTCACATTAGTCATCATTGGTTTACGGGGTCATGATTTGATATTGTCAGTGTGGGTTCGAGCGCGATTGAACCCCCTATTAATTATGATAACACAAACGACATTTGGATTGATGGTTTGGGGAATGATTGATTCATGAGATATATGGTTTTTGGTACTGTGGGGGTGAGCTATAGGATCATAGCTGGTTTGGGATTGGATAGGAGATCCACATTTTCTTAGTTGGAATGTGGTATAATGAGATCAGTTCTTAACAGAGTCCCTATAGAGAGTCTCATAGGAGAGGTTGCTCAACATGAAAATGGTGGAGTATGGACTCAGGTGTCCAATGAGGTCGTCAAACGTTGTCAACGCAATGAATGTTAATACTATTATTATTAATAATAAGGGTGACAAGTTAATAAAACTGAATGAGATTTATTTTTTTTAAAATTAGAAAATAAATATTGCGTGGAATGGATTATAATTTTCTTAAGTATGAAAATTAAATGATTAATTATAGAGAAATAAAGTTTTATTAAATAAAAAATAAATGTGGAAATACTTAGTTTGGGTGCTGTATGTGGAATAGAGAAGGAAAGCTAGTCTGTGGGAAGAAGGGTTATTTGAAGAGTTGAGGAAAAATTAAATGATATTTAAATTTAATGAAAAGAGATGTAATTGTGTGGACCCATGCATAGAGAACATAGAAGGGTTATTGTCATCTGTATTTGCTTCATGGACCATAACCTGAAGTTGAGTTTATGGAAGAAATTTCCCTTATTGTGTATTCTTGTTTTTTTACACTACCACTGCTCCTTATTATACATATATATAATCTAATATT
Source organism: Viscum album (assembly GCA_963277665.1). Lineage (NCBI taxonomy): Eukaryota > Viridiplantae > Streptophyta > Magnoliopsida > Santalales > Viscaceae > Viscum > Viscum album. Next base: position 1,496,450,254 of record OY728159.1, read on the forward strand.
TAATATATATATATATATATAATTTAATTTTTTTTATTATGATATTTGTTATATAGATTTATTATCCAATATTTATTAGTAATAAAAATATAAATAAAAATATAAATATAACTATTGAATTTATATTGTATATATTTATTATAATTAAATTGGTATATATATTTTTACTTCATATGGAAAATTATTATAGAAATATATGTATATTTTTTATTACCCACACAAATATATAATATGTATTATGATAATTATTGTATATAATATTTATTGTATATATTTTTAATATAAGAATTATTAATCAATGTACAAATCCCATAGTGAAATTTCTAATAGAAATTTATACAAAAAATTTCTAGTTTAAAATTTCACTATAAATTTCAAATGAAAACATCCACTATAAATTTATTGGGAAAATATTCAATGGTATTTTACATTGTAAATCTCCACATTAAAATTACACTTCAAAATTTCACTTCACATTTAAATGGAAAATATATCAATAAATTAATAAAAACAAAATATTTTACACTATAATTTTCATTGAACATTTGATTGAAAAAAAAATTAGTGTAAATTTTTGGTATTCCTAAGTGTCTATAAACACCATGTAAATCATCTTTATGTAATAAATCTATTCTCAATATGATCATGTAAAAAATCTTGAATTGAAGAGTATTGTAAATGTGTGAACATATAAGCTCCGCAATAATATTTAATGTAGATTTTCGCATGATACATTTACTTTAGAATTTCTATTAAAATTTCTTGTGGATTTTGAATGTGTATATTTTTCACTACAAATGTCCATTTAAATTCCATTGTGCATGTTTTCAATTAAAATTTACAATGAAATTTCTATCATTTATGAAAATTTTAAATGAAAAAACAGATAGAAAAATTGAAATTAAACAATTTCTTTAATGTTATATTATAAATTTAATGTGAAATTTTACATTATAGATATCTGGTATTAATATACAAAGATCTATGTTAATTTTAATTAAGAAGTTTTTTTACATTTACACTGTAAATCCCCAATAAAATAAATCTTTCTGAAAAATTTTCAATGTAAATTGAAATTCCATATTTTAATTCATGTATATATACATACATACATACATACATACATACATACATATATAAATACATATATATACAATTATAAGTATAAAAATATATTTTTTAGTGAAAACATTCCCAAAACATTTCCAGTGCAAACTTCCCTTGTAAATTTGCAGTACCAATGCCAACTAGCCATTCAATTTTCTTTCATTTAATTGCAATGAAGATATATTTTTATGAAAATCAAAATATAAATTCTCATTGGAAATTTATAGTAAACCTTTGGTGAAAATCTCCACTGGAAACCTTAAGTGAAAATTTCCAGTAAAAAATTTTCTTTACATTTTCCATTCAGATTTCCCGTGAAAATTTTCAATGTATATTTTTACTATACAATATCTTTTCAAATTCATAGTAAAATTTTTTACTAAAACTTACCTTTTAAATATCAATAAATGATGGAAATTTTCATCAAAAGCTAAAAAACACAAAGAAAAACATTTATATACAAAAAAACATGGTAATACTAAATTATATACATGAAGAGAAAATTTAGAGTGTAAATTTTTAGCACATATATAAATACATCAATGAGAATTTATGTAGTAATTTTGTGTTTGAATTTACACTATAAATCCCACCTAATATAAATCTATACTAAAAATATTTAGTGAAAATTTACAGTTCAAAATTTTAATTCCTATTTATATATATATATATACGCATATATATGTATATATACTAATATAAATTTTCAACATAATTTGATGTAAAAATTTATACTAGAATGTTAAAAAATATTATTTAAAATTTCTAATGAAAAATTAAGATGAATGTTTAAATAAATCAGTGTAAAATCTATTTTTTTGCTGCAACTGTATATGATCTCTTTTTAGTGTAAGTTATTCCAAGCTTGTTGATTGTAATAATGGTAGATTTTACATGTATTTGAGTTTTATTTATGTACATTGGATCATAGGATGAAAATTTTCATAACAAATTATCAATTTGTGGTTCAACATAAATTACTAGTGAATATAGATTAATACATAAATAAAAAGTGAAAAGTTTAATAGTAATATTACATGGGAAATTTGAAAAGAAAATTTTCATCTTAAATTTACCATTTAGATTTATACTTAAATTATAAGTGAGTGTATATCAACACTCAAATAAAAAAAGAAAAATTCTAGTGCAAATTTCCACATCAATTTTTAGTTCAAATTTCTAATTAAAATTTCCATGAAAATAAATTAATACATAAATAAAAGTGTAAATTTACAATGAAAATATGTATTGAATATATGTAATGGAAACATTTAGTGAAAATTTACAATGGAATATTTCTGTTAATTGTCCCACATATGATTGCAGTTAAAAATTTCACTTAATTTATAAAATAATAACACTGGAATTTTAATTAAATAAATTCTAAAATAGAAAAAAGGGTTACATTTATATTGTATCTATATGAATACATTAATAATTCAATTTGTAGTGAAATGTTTAAATAATGATTTATGATGTACATATCTAGTATAAATTTCAATTTTAAATTTATATTTTAAATTTTAACATAAATTAAATTGAAAATCAATGACTATATAAATTAAAATATAAATTTTCACTATAAAATAAGAATATTTATCATTATTTTATTTTTTATTCTTACAATATTTTTTTGAAGACATAATTAAATGATTACATTAAATAAAAATGTTATTTTTTTTCCTTTAATATAATGAAAAAATATCTATAAATATTAATATCTTAAACCCTTATTTATTTTATTTTTAAAAAATGAAAAAAAATTTATAGAAAATAATAAATATAAAAGATATATGAATTTAAAATTTTCACTTAAATTTTATACTATAAATTTTCAAATTAAAATTAATTATTATAAATCTAAAATAAATTCTTGTTTAAATTTCTAGTGAAAATATATCGACTAATAAATAAATAATGTAAATTTGTACTAAAATTTTAAACTATAAATTTCTAGTGCATATTTACGTTAATTAATTTTATTATATATTTATTAATATTATTAAATGATTTTTATTTACTGGTATTATAAATTTTTAATAATAACATATTTTATTATACATTTTATATTTATTTATTAATATTTTTTACAAAGTGGAATATAGGGTATTGTCATCCACGTGTTTCAAATGAAAGAGTTATATTTTTTAAAAAACTTTCAATTCAAAAATGAGATTTACTACCACATCATGTTGTTTCTAGGTGGGGAGTCATCCCACCGTTTACCTGACCATCAAGTCCAAGTGTTAGACCTAACACGATAGTTTTCACGCATGGAAGGGGTGGGGGAGATTAAATGCAGATGTAAATCTCCTTTTGAAGGATTACCAATAATAATAATAAAATAGTTATAATTTTCTTGTTAAATCCTTAATCTGGACATAAGTTATTCAATCATTGTTCGATTGAAAAATTATTTATGGCAACGTGACCCTGACTTTGAAATGGTAATTTAAATTCCAATGTTGTATAACTTTTTTAGACTCATGGATTGGATCAATGAAAAGAAAAATAATAATAATAATAATAATAATAATATTTTTATTATCATTATTATTTTAATAATTTTTATAATTATTATTGCATACAATTTTATCTTACATAACTTTTATGTGTGATTTTGAATCGATAAACCATCAACAACATTGGAGCCCTAATATTATGGAGGATATTTAAGATTAAAATCATTAATTTAATTCAGACTCTTGGCTCAGTCCCACAATGTAATGCTCGTGTGTTATGTTGTGAAATGTGACCTTATAATTGGATATATGATTTTGTAATGTAGATAGCCTATCCTGAGATTTTTTTACATGAGTATCATAACAGTTTGATTTATTTACCATCTGAGGCCATTTGAAGAAGAATATTAGTGAAATTATATTTTTACATCTGGACTGACGACAAGCCTCATGTTTACATACGGATTTTGGCTGAGACATGTCATGTCATAACCTTACACACCATGTAGTAATATATATGTTTTAATAAATATAAATGTTAGGGACATGGCCTCGTAGTGGAGTGGGACCGTATTCCATGTGGATCCTCTCACATGTTGTATAACCTTGTGGTTCCTTTGAGAAAACTTCAATCCTTTGAATATCCTTCATCTAAACTCAGATGTTAGAGAGTGAGTAGCCCATATTTAATTTTTTACATAGAACAATATGTCACACTATATTGTGGAATTTATAATATTATGTGTATAATTATGGTCATGATTCTTGTTAAGTAAATGCTCAAAAATGATAGTGATCATGTAGGATCATCTAAGACATTGTGTTTAGAGCCTCTTGTAGAGTTACACAATGGATTCTTCGATTCATTCCATGGTGAACCTTTAGTAGGATAGTTTAGTGGAGTCCTCAATAACTACCAACTTGATCACCCTACTAGAGTTGGGAAATGGAGTACTTGATTCCTTGATAACTACTACGTTGACCCTCTAGTAGAGCTGGGTAGTTGATTCCTCGATGATTTCTGAGTTGGACCTCTAGAAGAGCAGGGTAGTGGAGTCCTCGACGCCTTCTGAGTAGACCCTCGAGTAGGTCTGGGTAGTGGTGTCCTTGATGAATAAAAATTTTAACCTCTAATTCTCAGTTTGGGATTCATCGACACTTTTTTTAGTAGACGGTCTTATAGATATGGGTAGTGGAGTCTTCTATTGTTGATTTTGAGATACTGTGTAGAATGTTTCAGGTGAAATAATTACTTAGTAAATCATTGATTGTGATAGTGATCGAGGAGTATCACCTATGAATTTTTGAGAAAACCCTCTAGTACATCAAGTTAGTGGAGTCCTTGACATTTTACATGGACACCATCTTGTAGATCAAGGTAACGGAGTCCTCAAAAATTGGTGAGTTTACCCACCCGTATAGCCTTGAAGTAGAGTCCTTGATAATATCTACATTGACCCCCTAGTACTGATGGGGAGTGGAGTCCTTGACACATTCCTAGTTGAACCTCTAGTAGAGAAGGTCGGTGGGGTCCTCGACCTGTTAAAATTTTACAATCCAGTAGAGCTGGAAAGTGGAGTTCTCAATGACTACCGATTTGACCCTCTAGTAATACTCAACAATGGAGACATTGATTCTTTCTAAGTAGACATTCTTGTTGAGCGGTCATTGAATTACTTGATTCATTCTAAGTGGTACCCTCTAGTAGATTTGGGAAGTGGAGTCATCAAGGAATATAGAGTTAAACCACTATTATATATGGGAAGTGGAGACCTCAACTAGCAATGAGGTTACCCTCTAGTAGAGATGGGTAGTTGAGTCCCCGATGACTACTGATTTGACCCACTAGTAGGGTTGGGCAGTGGTGTCCTGGATCACTTAGGAGTGGTATCTCTTAGGAGAGTTTGGAAGTGGTTCATCAATGACTATTATAGAGGATCCCTCCTATTGTACCAGGGCATGGATCATCTACCAAGAGACTATAGCCCCCCGACTACACAGCATAATGACAAGGCATGCTTTGACATGCACGATTACATCTGGGCAGATGCATGAGATGTTGGGTATCATTGATGGACCTTCAAAACTGTTGTCTCTTCATCTTTTTGGGCCTATTTGTTAAATGGATATCCCCTTAATCTCCTTTGGGATTATTTTACTGGAAATATAAATATATATTCTTTCATATCAAAACCCTTGGATTAGGTTAATCTACTTCTATGAGAGGTGAAGATGAATTGGGTAGGCCATGTGATTTATAGGATTAGTTTCTCGTTGTTTGATGAGTCTACTATCTTAATATTGGTGGAGTGGAATCAATATATATTTCATCTACTCACCAAGTCTGTCCCATTGTGTTTAGATGAGGTTACCTTTACTCTTAGATTTGGTTGAGATGTTCTCTTTCACTATATTCAGCATCTTTTGCTACCTATAGTCTTTCTATTCTTATTGTTTCTCTCATTTCCCCACCTTTAGATTTTAAGGCATCCTAGTGGGTATGTATATAATCACACTTGCATGGTAGTTTCCCACACAAGTCATGTATTATGGAGAGTACAAACATGTCAAAGGTGAATTCAAATGTTCTTATGGATAACTGGTGCTTCGGACCACCTTTGTTAGTTGTAGATTGGGATTCAACAGAAGGGTTCTCTCACTAGATTAGTTCCCCACTTTTGTTAGGTAGGGACATATTTTGGCTGGGGCATGTATATATCCACTTTATGTTTATGTTTTCATTAATGCACATCTGAACTCTATATAGGTTTTCCGATTGGTTATTATCTTATCCTTTTGCTTCATTTAATTTTACTTCTTATGAACTCACTACTAAAAAATAGGGTTAATTCAAAAGAGTATATTTAACAACATTAAAAAAATTTCTTTTAAACAACCCCTTTTAGTTCTAAAAAAACGATATTAGTGGTTGACTTTAATAGTGCTATGAAAATCACTATTAAATGGTTCCATTTATCAATTCTTTTAAAAATTAACTCATAAATTCCAATTCCTTATCTGTGCTAGTATAGAATTACTGATAAAGGGGGTCTTTATTTATGATTTGAAAAAATAATTAATAAAGAGAATATTTCAAATGAATATTTAATTAAACATTATATATTAAAATATAATTATAAATATATAAATTGATATAAATATAATATATATTATTTAAATATGTTTTAGATTATTCTAATTAAGAATTAAAAATTAATATAAAGGATATTTAGTTAAACCTATTATAAAATATATAATATTTATTAATTTATAGTTAGATAAATATCATAGATTATTAGACATTTAATAACTATTTGAAGATAATTAAAATGAAAAAATTAAAAAAATATCTAAAATTAGTTGAAAACAGAAGTTAGAATTCAAACACCCATAACATTTTATCCGAGTTCCCGTTTGGGAATTACCACTTATCAAATCGAAGATTGTTATGATCTCTACAATATGTTTGTTATATGGGACCAGTATAATTAATTTCTTCATGGTAAAAAAAATTCCAATAAGGCCTCTAAATTTGTAATTTTAGTTGGGTTATCCCAATTTTTTCAACATTTAATGTATTTATAGCATCTTTTTAGGAGGTACTATTGTTTTTTTGGTGGTGAGTAAATTTATTCCCATACCATAAATTTAAGTTAATTTTAGGTTTTTAAAATTTTATTCTTTTTTTAATTTTTTTTACTTATAGTTAAATATATGAATATTTTATTTTAGATAATTACCAAAAATCAATTGTATTACATATATCCACATAATTATGGGAAAATGTATTTTAGTTATAAAAATTAAAAACGTATCATTCATTTTATTTAATGTAAGAAATTTTCCATTTTATTTACCGTATAAAAATAAAATATTATATATATGTATAATATATATATATATATATATGTGTGTGTGTGTAGTAATAAACATATATAAATTTACATTGTAGTACATATATATGAATTTTAATATATATATATGTATGTATGTATGTTTATAGATATGTCATGCATTAAAAAATATATACATATAAATTGATATTTTTTTAAATATACAAAAAATACATATGGAATATTGGTAAAAAAACATTTAGACATACAACAGAGGTCCTAGTATGAAATCCCGGCACACATAGGTTTGCATGATATGCTTCTAGTGCTGAGGATGGGGGTGTGAAGTTTGATAGAGGATGGGGTACTCAAAAGAACTGAAAAAGGTTCTATAAGCATTGAGAAAGGGGGTGTTGGGGGTGAATGAAAGAATTTTTTTATAATGTATTTAAATGTTAATTTTTTGTTCTTTTAAAATTCATACAATATTAATGTTAAAAAATTAACTGAAAAATATGGCTTTAATAGTGATTTTTTATAATTGTTAAACCCCCATTAAAATATTGCTTTCAATATTTGTGTTTTGGAAGTGCAGATAATTCATTATAACTTACGCTGTTAAAGCCCATATTTTTAGTAGTGACATTTATAATGAGATGGATGAGTGTATTCTTAATTTTACTTATTAAGTGTCCTCCCTATGTTAGTTATGTCTTCAGCATAGGTCTCCATTCCCTGGCCTATGGAGGTGAGGTTTGGGTAGTTGTGGCTGAAGCCTTGAATTGGGTCAGGTTGTCATAATTTAACTCTTGAGTGCCTCACAAGGATATATATTAATGATTTTTTAAGACTTTATGGTGCACCTATTTCTATTATTTTTTATTTTGATCCCCATTTTACATCTAAATTCTATAAGAGTCTTCAAAAGGATCATGATACCATGCTTAATTTGAGTATTAACTACCATCATCAAAATGATGGATAGTACAAACAGACATTTAAAATACAGGTATACATGTTATGTTCATGTTCACATAAATTTAGGATTATGTGGGATTGGAATTTTCAATAGGTAGAGTTTCCTATAATTATAATAATATCTATTTAAGAATTTAAATGTTGCTAAATGAAGCATTATATAGAAAGAGATGACTACTCCTACACGATGGTGTGAGGTCGGGAAAGGAAAATTATAATATAATTAACTTTTAAAGATATCTAAAAAAATTAAAATCTATTTAGGATTAGATTAAAGCATCTCTATGTATGCATAAGTGATAAGCCGATAATTAGAGGAAGGACTTGAGATTCTAAGTGGAAGATCATGTTTTCTTGAGAGTATCTCAATGGAAGGCGATCATAAGGATAGTTAAGAATGTGAAACTAAGACCTAGTTATGTTAAAACCATTTAAATATTCTAATGGATTAAAATAATGGATTACATCTTTTAAATTATACCAAGTCTCTCATAATTACATGATGTTTTTCATATATCATTGTTATGGAAGTACATGTCAGATTCGATGCATGTTATCAACAATGATGAAATAGAATTAGAACATAATATAAATTAATTTGAATAACCCAACCATATTATTGATACTAGTGAGGAAATTTTAGCAATAAAATGAATATTCAAGAAATGAATATTTGGATAAGTCACAAAATGAAGAAAGCAATGTGGGAACCACAAGATGTTATGAAGAAGAACTTCCCACATCTGTTTAGAATGAAATATTAATAAAATTTAGAGGATGAAATTTTTATAGGAGGGAATAATGTTACATATATAGAGGTTATAATCTATTTTATTTTTAATTAAAACAAATCTCTTCTATATCTTGTGATGCACGCAACACAGGGTTTAGAATCAAATACTATATTAAAATATTAATAAAATACAACCATTATAACCATGATTTTAAAATGGTGGATATGAATAATAATAAATAAATTATTATAGTAATATGGTTTATAGATGTATTAAATAAATTAAATGGTTATAATTTTATTATAAATCAAATAATAAACAATTGAACTAAAAATGATTTTTTATGGAGAACTATTTTTTTCCAAAAAAGATGGTTCGTCACTTCTTGTTAACTTATTATAAATTTAATTATTGAGACATCTACAAAATTAATTTTATATAATTTCCTTTAGTTTTAAAATAATTATATCCAAATTTTCTACAGAGGGTTTTTATTATTTTTATGAAAATATTCCTTTTTAGATGAATAGTGAATAATAATACATTTTATTGAAAACTAGCTTTTCATTCGGATTATTTAAAAAGATAAATTTTATATTTAATTTTTAAATGTAAAATGTGTTCAAATATATTACAATTAATACAATTTAGGTTAGTTATTTCAATTTTATTAAGAATTTTGGGTATAAATCATTTTATACATATAAGAATTTAATATTTTAAAACCAAATTTTCATCACGTTTATGGGTATTATTTAAAATTGGATTCTACCATTTATTTGATTTTAATTTAAAAAAATGGATTCCATAATTGGAATCATAATAATTTATATGATTCAAAAAGGCCAAATTAATTGTTTACCATTAATATTATTAAAACCAGAAAAAAATAATTACCACGATTAAGCTAAGAACTATTTAGGTGGTTAAACTGAGAAGATAAGGGTTACAAATTACATATAAACTTGTCTGAACCCCATTATGTGAAATTATTGTGACTTTATAACCTCTATGGTCTGAGAGTGACCCATTTTGAAGTTCTTATTAATGATAAAATCATGTTTTCAATTGATTCTTTTCCAGAAAATCAATGTTTGTCCTCTCTCTAGCTTATAATTGGAATATTGCAATTTTATTCACAAATTTTTTTATATGGTGTATATACTACCCATTTTACATTTAATATAAATAATACTTTATAATTAATTTTAGTTAAAAATTCAATTTGATTAATTTTATCTAATGTTTTTTGACATGAAAATTACCAAGTGTTATAGGAATTCATCTCAATTTTTATTTTTTGAGCCACATTTGTAAATATGAACCTATTCAATTTTATATGGTGTATATACATAAAATTTTAATTATTTCACATGAATAATTATTTTTTAATGATATTTTATCTTTTTTAATGTTTATTTTTCAATTGGCTATAATTTAAATGTTACCAACGATGTAATAATTAATGTACAATCTCACTTTATTTTGTTATTGTTTTCATTCAACTGATGAAATCAATTTCTATTCATCATTTTCAATTGGAAATTACATTTCTATGAAATATAAATATTCTTTTAAAATGAATATGATTATTTCATAAACCATATACCATTTTTTCATATGTTATTTAAATTTAATGTTAATTGATTAATTTTGTAAAATAATGATAAATTTATTTAATTGATCAGTATGAAAATTTAGTTTTGTGGAATATATTTAATGAATTAAATAAATTATTCAATATATGTGTAATAAATGGGGGAAAAGGTATTGGTGGTGCCTGGTTATATATATCTCTTCTATGCTACAACTAGTCTCATGAGGCAAATCAATTGGCAATATTTGATGGTTTTTTAAATAGAATTTTAAAAAATATCCTATGAAGGGACTTAACATTAGTGTTATAATGATTCATGAGATAATGATATACAATAATTGATAATTTAAATCATTGATAATTAATTTTTTATTATTATCCATTATATTTTTCTATAATATTATTTTCAAATACATTTCATTCTTATATTATTGGTTCAATATCATTTTTTCAGTTATTTTCCTTTCTATATTGATTATTACTGTTCAAATTATGACGAGAAATTTGTTGATTAATTGGAAACTATTCTCTTTTATTTACCATTACACATGGATTTTTATTTACTGATTTGTAATTTATTACACTATATGTAACCCATATTAATCATTCGAGCTAACCATTATTTTCTTTACATTCATTGTGACATGAAGAAGAATTCGTGGAATGAGTTCATGGGTAATTTTTTTTTCTATTACTATTTTTTTGTTTTATTTTTCATTTTAATGTGGGGATCATGTATATATCTAGTTATCGAAAACTACTAACATGATCGGTCCTTTTGTATTTGAATTCTTTTATTTATGCCAATGTAATAAAGTAGGTACCAATTCCAGGTTAATGGAGTTGATTTCATTACACATGGAGGAAAGAATATTCAGATTCCTACATTTTTTAAATGTGGGTATAATAACAAAATAAAACAATTCAATAGGACATGAATATGTTTAGGGTGTGAAAAAATACATAGAGAATGTAAATGTTTTGGATAAATGAAAATTTTGGATAATGAAATGGATGAGAATAACAGTTTCTCTAATGTATCATAAATGGTTGAATTTTATAAATGTGGAATGTATTGGAATAATGAAAATAAATGAATTTGGGGGAAATATTGAGGAGAGGTTATGAAAGGTATTATAAGTAATGTTTTTACATTTGATGGTGGATAGAATAAAAATGACATATTAAAGGAAGCAAGTATTAAGAATTAAGATAATGAAACCTAATTATGAGTATAAAAATGAAGTGGAATTTTTGAAATGATTATTAATAACGATTTAATAATTATATTAATCATGAAAAACATAATTATTATTATTAAATAATTTGGTAAATTATTTTAATGAATTTATTGAATGGTTCTGTTAACTAAATAAAACTGCTTTAGTGGTGAGGTGATATTTTTGGAGAACACAATAGTATGGAAATATAAACCTAAATATGTGTCTTATATTGTGTTAAAAACCAAGATAATATTTACATTGATTAATTGAATGGGATACTATTGGTGGTAGTGAAATGGTTAATAATTTGAAATGCAAAGTGATTTTAGACATCTTTGGTAAGGTTTAACACATTTTTTTGGATTTATGGAATGAATTATTTAGTCCATGGGTTTTTATAGAATAAGGATGGAGTTAATGCTTGGGTAGATATGTTGAAATTGTGGATTTATGGTGATTCAGTTCATTATGGTAATGTATAATCTATATTTAAGAGAATATATGATCATGGTATTCATGTGCTAGAAGTGAGACTTTACGAGATACTTTATGTTGTATGATGATATATGTTAAAAATAATTTTATAAAATATGTGATCCAATAATGAAAACATTGGGTTTTGAATATTTTCCATACATATTTATGATGAGTCCTAGGGTTATGTATTTAATGAATGGGTTAAGATGAACTTCGAGGGTTATTTATGAGGTCTTATAAATTGAGGTATTATATTTATACATATGGGATAACTTGTTCTTATAATTTTGGGTTTGGTAAATATTTTGAGAAATATGGAATGAATTATCATTTTTTATAGATATTATGATATGTTAAAAGCTAATTTTAGTGCTTCAAGTATGAAAACATCACATTGAGTATTTATTTCATGGTGTAAGAGATAAAATTCAAATTCATCAAATAAAATCCAAAATTTGAAATCGTTCTTTTCAAATGGAAAGAAATCAAGTAAACACATTATCACATGTTATCTAACTCAACAGTAAATTAATTCTTCAACATTAGTAAAATATATTGAATAAAAATGTTATCATTTTACCTTCATTTCAAGTGAATTAGTAGTATATTCACCCATCTGTAATTTATGGTTTTGTGCACATTAACTTCCTTATGGAAATCTTATTAATCAATTTATATTCGTCCTTTAATTTTAGTTTTCTCATAATTTTCTATATTAAAAAGTCCCACCAATTTTTTCCTCATCAAGAAATGTAATTATGTGATAATTTCATATAACCTTTATCCTTTCACTTCCCCGTTTTAAAATATGTTTTAATGAACCTCTATATGATGTAGGTATTCAATAAAAATATATTAAAATATTAATCCTTTGATGAAAAAGAAAATATTTAGTTGGTGAAAATTAGTTGAGGTGGTATAATGTAAATACACATTAATTTAGATTATTATTCTTGAGAGATTTCTTAACACGCAATGTCGTGCTTTAAGAGAACATCGATATACTATTGAAATATTACTATTTAATATCACAGTTATCTACAAACCATTGAATTGGAGGGTATTAATATGAGTAACCACATTATGAAATACATTTACAATGATCATACTAAATAAAAATTATTGATTAATTATCAGGAAATAAGAACTCTATTTTTTGAACATTTATTTTATTCATCATAATAAAATTTTATTTTAAAATAATTTTTAAAGAATTATGTATGAAGAAAATATAATTAATGTATTCAAATTTAACTTTTTTTTAAAAACTATCTTTAATTTGTAAATATTAATATTGAATTACACTTAGTTTTAAATTTTATTTTTCATTAAATGATATATTTTCCAGCGAATAAGGAATATACCAATTTTTAAAATACTAGAATTAAATTAAGTAATTTACATGTCCCATTATATAGTGGATTTTTATTAAAGTGTTTTATGATTCTTTTTATTTGGAATAATACAATTAATTATGTTTTTAATCTACAATATTCATGAATTGTATATAAGTTATCTATTATTCTTAAAATACAATTATCTTATTTTTTTATTTTTATGCAATTATAATAAAATTTATTTCTTCTATTTATCATAATTGAATATTGAAAAATTTATTCAATATTTTTACTGAAGGTTATAAAATTTATTAAATTTACCATCATATTTTTTTCATTAGGAATAGTAACTATGGTAAATACTTGCCACCTTTGTAAGGGTAAAATGGGTAAGACATGGTTAAAACATAATGAAAAGGTCTCAAAAAAAAACCTCAAATTTTCATAAATTTTATTAGTAAATTTCTCCCATGGTCATAAAAAACATAAAAATATGGGAATTTTTTACAACATGGATTTGAATATAACATTTATATTATTTTATGTAAATACTATGTAAAAAATGTCACTCACTTACTTTTTTATTCCAATAAAATTTCAAGATATAGATAAAATAATTTATGTTCGGTTATAAACTTTTTCAAATATAAATATTTTTTAATCACGTTGATTTATTTTTTTACTTTAGTGAATAAGTAATTACCTTAAATGTTTTCACAACGATGACAAAATACAAGTGCAATTAGTGAAAAAAATCAAGTAAATGATTTTAAAAACATTAAAATTAATATTGTTCTATTACTTAAAGTGTATGGAATATTAAAGATGTAAATATATCATATTATAGATATATTAAATGACCATATTTTAATTTAATTATTGTCACGTTTTTCTAAATATCAAATTATGTGAACAGATCTTAAAATGACATTAAAAATATTTTATGTTTAATATTTTTTAATTAATTTTTTAAAAATTATAAAAAATATTGAAATAGGAAAATTTAGATGATAAATCGTATAAAATTTCATCCCTTTTCCATTTATGATAAATTTTTCTACATGTATGTAAAATTATAATCCATTGGTATTGAAAATTGTATTAGCATAGTAAAGGTTAAAATTTGTAAACCATGAGGTTAAAACAATAGATAATATCTAAAATGATATCTTAACCAATAAATTATTAATTAAATGATTATATAATGAATATATGTTACAGAGGTTTGAATCCCTATCATTTTGGAACCATTTTATATGATTTATACCTAGATTTTATTATAATATTTCATGTACTTATGAAAATTAAGTTAATGATAATATATAATAAATAGTTATTTTATTAAATTATTTAAAATTTATTAATTTTTTTATTAATTTAATAGGAATATGGTTTAAAATATAACCCATTTCCAATTTATTGGTCAATTTCCCATTTATGGTAACTTTCTTGACCCTTAGAGTAAAGAAAATTGATATCATAAAAATTGTTAAAAGGGTTAACATGGGCTAAAGAAATGCTATAATAGGTAAATAATCACATAAAATACTCCAACTTTTATTATTTATGATTATTTTTACTCATAATAATCATATATTTTTATTTTATAAACTTTTAGAACCTTTTTCACTAAAAATTAAGTTGTATTAATTAAATAATTAATGAAATTCCAAGAATGCATCTCTCCTCTCTTATAAAAGGACACCTCTTTTAATCTCTTTGTTTACACCATTTTATCCTTATTTATTAGTAAATAATTACAATAATTCCATCATATATTCCTTCCCCACGTTTTGTAGTGTTTTTTAACTAAAGGAAATCTTTTCAGGGCTGAATTTGTAATACAAAAGCAGTTTCTCAAGAAAGAGGTATAACTCTTATCCGAGTACTTTTAATTTATTTCTTCATATACCTACTTTAAAATGGCGTATTAATAATAAAATTAAAATTTTATTTTTTATAATATACTTATATATTATTATGATAATGAAGCAACAATTATTCACCCAATTTTCCATAAATGGTTAGTTAATGTATTGCTCATACATATAGGTAGACTACCACCTCCCTGTATCGATATAAGTTATTTTCCATTAAATGATTTCATGGATAATTAATAGTTTGAGTATAAATTTTTTATATTATATTTAGGAAATAAATGATCTTTTTGAATTATTATATCAAATCTACCCTCGCATATTTCAATACTTTTAAAAATGATAATGATGCTCGTCTATTTGTATCGATTACAACCTCTATCATGTGATTTGATTTTAGTTTCATTTTTTATTTATATCGATGGTAATAAGGACAAATTTAATGAATATATAAGATTTATATTATATAAATCTAATATTGGAAAAGGTAAATTTTTTGTTACCTTTCTTTCATTCTATCCATGAAAAAGTTAAAACAACATTCAAGTGTTTGTACATTATACTGTCTCGATGAACAATGTAACGAATTATTCTATATTTATATTTTATGTAGGAATATATATTGGTTATATATGATATTTATATCCTGAAAAAATTATATATACAATGAAATAAGGATTAATATTCCAGGATGAAAACTTCTAAATCAAATAATACCTGAAAAATGAAGAAATTAAGACTTGAAATAATGATAATAATAATTGATTGTTAATTAAGGAGAGATAAAATATTATAAATTGATCATACATGATATTATGGATATTTTTATTGATATTTTATATGCATATAAATTTATTATAAAGGATGTTAAATCATGTTCATCAAAGTTGAAGTGTGAGGTATGAGATTTCTCTTATATTCTCAATTAATTTCATGATATTTTAGTTTGGAATTTTAATTTGTGGGAAATTATATGATAATTATCTAATAAAACCATTTCATTTTATTATCAATTAGTTATTCCTATAATTTTAATGTTATAGTACCATTTCATTCTATACGATAATTAAAGATAATTTAATGAAAGCAGACTTTATTTCTTCTTTAGCGAGGAATCAATTTTCTTTTATGTCCATATTTTCGAAAAATTTTATGACGAATGTTTTCAATATTACTCTATCATTTGTTAAAATAAGTTATACACATTATTTACTTTTTACTATTATTTTTTAAAATAATCCTGTATTAATTTTATGAAACTATGTACTTTTGAATTTATACCAAAAATTTAGAAGGAATATCTTTGTTAACATTCATTTTATTAAAATAATTTTTCAACATCATGATTTCTCAATGATTTATGTATTATTTTATAAATTATAAAATTTATTTTCAAATAAATTTTTTTCTTTAATATTTGTAATATTTCTAGAATTAATAAGTTATTTGAAAGTGAAAAGGTTGTATTCCACCATAAATGTTAGAACGATCTTATAAAGCCATTTTCAAATATGAAAACACAAGTTGATGTTACAGGGGATATAATGAAATTATACCATCAATATTATTTCCCTATCTTGTTTATGATGATCAGGTATCGATATTATATATTCTTTATACACTACATAAAATTACTAACTTAGTAGTAATTTTGGGAACAAATTGTATTGGTCGTTAAAAACATAATGATGTATAAGATGTGCAAGTGACATGCGGGAACAAATTTTAGAAATCCAATTAATGCGTCAATAAGCCTAATGAGACAAAATAAGTGATCATAATGTATTTACGTATCCTATAAGATCATTCCATAATATATGGGTATTTAGTGTATACTGGCCCACAAAATAATAATGTATTTGTTTAGAGTCCTCGGAAGAATGTCAATATGTTGGTAGAGAGGGCTTGAATTAATGATTTATTATTTATTAGTTGATATTAAATTATTATTAATGTATAGAATCATGAATTTTATTTATTATGAATTCATATTTAATTAGCTATATTTTTCTCTAAGTTGATATTAGCCATGGATACTCACTTAAATCAAGTATTTATTGAATACCTTTTGTTTTGAAATTCCACACTATTATGATGACTATGACTTATTTAATCATGAAAAATTCCAATATATTTAATACTTACTAACCATCTGATCTCAACATTTATTGTTACCATTCCTCGAGATATGAATAAGGATATTATGAATAATGTTAATGATACGCTGATGTTTATTATTATATGTATTTTATATTTCCAATTTAATAAGAGAATCACATATGTATATGGTTATTCAATATTACTAAAATTATTGATAATTGGAAATATGACCTATTTAATATTATAATTATATAATAAAGAATACACCGACTATGGGTTACAATATTTTATCTATCTATATTAACTAATGAAAACATTTTCACTTCTAGTGTGGACCAAAGGTATACCTTTCATCACATCTCAATGAATTTCCACTTTGACTATAGTAATTCCATTTTCTTGGCCCTATCTCTTTGGATTAATTTTCTGTATGATCCATTGATTATTGGGTAATAGTTATGAATAATTCTATATCTCTTTATTATTAAAGAACTATATTGAAGTTGTTTATTTTGTTTCCTTATATAAATTAGCTAGAAGACCATTATCTAAATACTTGTAACAAACTCCCATTCAATTAAAGAAATTTATGGGATGTTTCAATCTATAAATTTTACGTGAAGGCAATTTTCTTATTCCCTTATTCTCCTATGATGTGTTCCAATTTTCATGGTTCTCGCTTGACGACTTCTTCTATTAGTTTCTCTTGAAGATATATAATATATAAAATTATTTCTTTACTTTATGGAGGCTCATACTATATCATTATAAGATGAAATCATTTGAGAAACTAGGGCCATTTTGAGACTATTCTTAATCCCATCAAAGAAAAAATCATTATTAATTTCAAAATTACATATTTATTCTATTGAATTCCTAAATAATATATTGAAGTTATCCTTATTCTCAACCAAAGATTCATAAACGTTCTTTAATTTGAGGATCTTCCTTTATATTTCATCATGTTGTTCTTAATGGAATTATTTCTAAAAGAATATAACATTAAAAAATATCCATTCTACTTTTTCTAATTTCATTATCCATTATTGTTTTCCAAATCAATTTAAACCATTGATTGGAATTCCCTCTAAAACAATACACTAACTGAATAAACTTTTAACTTTTATTATATCCCAAATCAATGAATATCTTTTTCAAGGGACATAATTCATTTTTTAACTAACAATACATTAGTAGTTACATTTAAATATGGAATCATTATTACATGAATCCATCAAACATAAATGAATCATTATATTGAATACTAGTTTTTTCTATATTGTTATGTTATTCATCATAGCCCGAGTCATCTGCCCAAATATGGCCATGATCAAATTAGTTCCAACACTATCTATAATGGATTTTGCAGTAGGTAAATCCCTACATTGACTAAGAGTGTTGATCCCAATTTATTTATTAGGGGACATTACTATGTATTTTCACACACCAAGTTATCTCATATTCATCAAGAATATTTAACGCTAGAAATATCTATAATAGAAAATATATCATATACTATAAGGGGTTATCCCCTCATGTAAACAATGTACATTTTAAATATAGTTCCAAAGGTTTCTACTAAACTTTTACTAATACAAACTATTATAAACCAAACTTTAGTAACCTAAATCAGATGTATAATTTAAAATATTGTCATAAGATACAATGTATAATATCACAAAGGATTGATATGTTTAATAGTCCTAAAAAATTGGATACAAAAATGACTCTATTATTATATTGGAAATATAAAAGACGTACCATAAGAAACATTTTCACATCCTATATATTATTCTTAATATCATTATTCATTTCTGATGGAAAATAAAAAAATAAGTGTCATATCAGATACCCAGTAAGTGTTAAATAGAATAGAAGTTATCATGAGTAAAAACGTAATAATCAACATAGTAAGATAATTAACTGAACACAAATTACAATTAATCAAAGAAATCCTCAAATTATTAATGTTGGGTTTCATTATCTCAAACATAGTGATAACTTTATCATCAAGTCCTTGTGCCAAGACAACTTAATAGATGGATATGTATACACCAAAAACCCAATTAATATATTTGGGAAACTATTCTATTTTCTGAGATTATTCAATTTATCAAAAGGGATATCTATAATCAAGTCCCAACCATAACTAAATTTCCAATTTATTCTTCATATAATAAATTATTAATATAATTCAAAAATAATATATATTACCAATAAATATAAATAAAAAGTAAAAGTTATATAATATCTAGATTTCTCCATTACATAAAAATATTTTCATACAAAAATATAGTATGTAGAAATGGTGTAGTGTTTATTAAATAACAATATCCATGATACACTGAATATGGATATTTAAGAGAAATGGAAATTTCAGTACAAAAATGATCACATGAATGTTATTGTTCCAAGATAATGTTAATGACCTGAAAAATTAATTAGAGATATAAATAGACATAAATACATAAAAAATAAAGGCTTTTTAATAAAATTATGTCCATAGGAGAAGTAAATAAAATGGAATTGAATCATTTAAATAATATTTAATTAAATATTTTTCTTTTGAAAACCATTGAAAACTTATAAAAGTATCCAAATAGTGTGAAATAGTCATGGTATCAAGAAAATACATTAACAGTGTATAAAATAACAAATAAAAGCCATTTTTTAAAGAATATAAAAAATGGAACTTCAAAAAAACATTTTAAATATCACTTTAAAACATATTAAAAATTTACGAATAAAAAAAAATCATTGCTAAATAATTTGAGTGAATAAAAAAGTCATGTGTAAAACAATTTTCATAAATATGTATATGGAATAAAATATACCATATCAAATGTCAAATATGATCTTATTTTCTTCTAAATATAATTTTTCTTGAATCATGTGACAATGAGTGTAAATTTTGAAAGAAAATAGGTAAATTAAATAAGTATATAGATCCTAATAAAATAGATAGATTTTTTGAAGGATAAATTAAAATAGTCTCTAATAACCGCAAACATCATTCACTAGACAGCTTATAATTATCCAGATCATTGTTTTGATATTTTATACAGAACTTTACTTCATATATTGATGTTTTTTTATCACCATCATTGTGCTATAATAAATATTTTCTAATAGGAAAAATTATTGTTAATATGATTATAAAATTTGGATAGTATAATGAAATATATTTTTTTTTATCAATATGATAAAATAAAAAATATTTGTCCAAATGATTGAAACTTTTTTTAGTATGTTGTTTATGACTTTGGTCACACCAACAGACATAACACTAGTCTAACCACTATTAAGAACACTAGTCAGTCTGATGTACTAGACGAACTGTCAGTCTAATGACTTAGATTTAATAATAAATTTTTATCTTCATTTTATAGTACAACAATTTCTATGTTCGATAAGAAAATAATTTCTACAAAAATATAATAAAAACATGGGATATAAAAATGTATTAAAATAGAGTATTAAATAAAGTGTTCATGATTTACAAGACTAATGAAAGTAAAATTTGAAATTAAGACTTTTGACTCAACAATATCCCTATTTTGGGAAATCAAAAATCACAACACTTAAGATGAAAAAATATTAACCTTTTCATAAATAAAGCCTTTTATTTATTTTAAGAACATTAGAGATATAATTCATAAAAAATATCTTTTCTCATTATAAACCCCTTGAGCTAAAAACAAATATTTTTTCATCATTATTAATCCGATATAATGTATTTTCACATCAAATTCTTGCATTAATAAAAAAAATCCTCCATTGATAGTTTCCTCGGTTAAAAATATTTATCCCATAAATAGATTTCTTAATTTCGATAAAATGTCCCCCATAAATTTTTTTTTCCAGAATTCTCTACATTTAAGAATTACTAACATTTTGAGGGGTAAAATTATAATCTCCTAAAATGTTAGAAAATTATAGGAAATAATTTTCTCTGAGTTAACTAATCATCAATTATATAAAGAAAATAAAATAAATACAAAATGTATTGAAATATATTCAATAAAATATATAATTGGATAAAAATTCATTCAAATTGTACATTTATTTTTAAAAAATAAATTTACATTAAATGTTTTGTAAAAAAGAAATAATTATTTATTATATACCATCTTGATAATCAAATTCAACTTCTTGACATCATCATAGTCCTTCTCGGATTTAGCATATAAGGTCTCGAGATAAACCATCATGTCCTACATAACTGATTGTCTCTAATATTTTTCCATCAATATTTCAAATTCTTCATCAAGAACATTTACATTATTATTTTCCTCCTTAAACATTAGATTTTCATCTTTCAAAAAATAGATCACTATATTTTCTTCTTAGAGCTTCTCTACATTTTATTTCAAAATAATGACTTCATAATTCCGAGAAATAGTCAAACCGTTGAATTATTAAAAATATTGTACACTATATAATACATCATATGGACACTTTTAAAATGAATTAGTAATATCAGGTGAAGAATTACTAACTTCCTCTATCTGGTTATCATGGACGTCCAAATAATTATCATCTTTTTTGGATAATATTACAATCTCATTCTGTCTTTTCATGTGTGACTTATTCTGTCCTTTGAAAGTTTTTATTTCTATCTCATTTTATATCATATATTCAGTTAACATATTTAGTGATTCTAGTTTTTTCTTTCATAGGGTAATATAAATATTAAAATATAGATTTTTCATTAGAAATATATGGTATTTTTTCAGAAATTTGATCTGATGTATGAAAAATGTAATTATTACCTTTATGTGATTCTATTTAATATGATTCTAAATACTCTGATGAATGATTTGAAGTATGAGGTATACACTATCTGACATCAATCACTTGTTTTTATTCAACTCTAGAATCATCTGATAATTTAACAGAATCTATTTTTTATATATTTTATCTTTATCTGATACCTTTATATGTGAGCTCAAAACTTATTCATCTCATGTTAATGATAACAAGACTTACTATTAAACATCTATGTACGGATTATTATTAGATTGGGAAGTTAACATAGTATATTTTTGTGATGAATCTAATTATCTTTTTGTTTCCTCTATCTCTTGATCTATTTTTAGTTCATATTTATTTCATAAATATTCTTCATTTCTTGTTCCAACTACTTCATAGTACTAATAACTCCTTTACCATCATTCTGAATTGATTTTGGTTTCTTCTTCTAAACTGAATTTTGAACAAATATCAGTGATGAAACATTGCATTAATTCTCATGTTATTCTTCTTCTAAAATTACATTTCCTTTTCCCTAGTCAATAAATGTTTAGAAAATAGAGGGATCTATTAATGTTTATATGAGTGTGAAAACAACATCATTAATTATTTTATTGACATTAATAATACTTCCAAACACTAAAACTGGTTGTGTGAATGATAATGGAGAGATTGAAAATGGTTGTTTTCTATATTCTAAATTAAGTCCCTTAAAAAAATTCAACCATTTATGAATCAACCAATATTTTCTTCATTTTTTATCTTCATTAAAAATTCAAACAATTTCAATCATTAAGGTCATCATTTCTACATTGTGGAGTCTAAAAATTGGATCCCCTAGTTTCTTTTGTGGCATATGTTCCCTAGGTTTCTGTTGATCTTTAGATGGCATTTATTTTTTTTCCTTTTTATGTTTAGGCAACAATGATTCTAACTTTCCCTTTTCTTTTTTATACCCCTTTCTCTTTTATAGGTACAGTAACAAACACAACTTTGTCCATTTTTTCACTAGCTTATTTAACTTAGTATTGAAGATCATCTTC
Organism: Viscum album; assembly: GCA_963277665.1. Classification (NCBI taxonomy): domain Eukaryota; kingdom Viridiplantae; phylum Streptophyta; class Magnoliopsida; order Santalales; family Viscaceae; genus Viscum; species Viscum album. The sequence continues at coordinate 1,496,473,774 of OY728159.1, forward strand.
ATCTGGTCCATTTTTTCTTCATAAATAAAAGAAATATTATCTCAAACTGCATATGACTAATTCTCGAATTCAAAAACATCCATATAATTGACTAAAATATTTTTGATAAATCAAGGAAACATTATAATAAAGGACTTCATAAAATATTTCACGATATATTATATATATAGGGAAAAACTTGACTAAATTTATTTTCTTCATATTTACTAGATGATGTAAGTCAAAATTTTCAAGAAACATGGGAGTATCTAAGTCTCCCTTTCTTGGTATGAGGTACACTTTCATCCAAAGGGTGATTTCTCTTGCATCTGGAATTAAGGGATAAGCATTTCAAACCTTACCATAAATAGTAAATAAACTTTATTCTATAGCTTTATCAAATCTTTGAAACTTTTCATAAATATTTTGGTAAGGTATATATGCTTCCCCGCTAAAGGGAATACTAATATGATAGAAAATTGCGGATATGATATTTTATAGCTTTGACCAACAAACAGAAAATCAATCACTTACCTCTCTTCATAAAAAATGAATTTTACTAATGGAAAAAACTCTTAGAAAAATATGGGTAATTTTAATCAATGTCTTCCTTCTGTATATAAATTTTTTCTCATCCTTGAAAATTAATATCCTTAAAAAAGGTATTTTTACTTTCTATTAGGAGGCTCTTTCGACAAGTCTTTTCTAACAAAATCTATTTTTTTAAATTCTTTTATAGAGGCCTTCCTGCTAAAAATGATTCTGATACTCAGACTGTAGAAGATAATAAGGTGAAGGAAAAATAATTATACTATGTAAAAAATTACACAGAGAGAGTTTTAAAAATAATCATGAAATGAAATGTGGGATATGGATTCCCCAACCTTATATATAGGCATGATGGAAATGGTTCAAATTCAAAATGATGCAAATAATCCTATAAAAAGCCTTTACTAATCCAAAATTTTAATTTAATCCAATAATGATTTAAAAAATATCAAAACCCTTAATGTATTTTTATAATTAATATTTATTACCAGAGTCAAGAACAACCCGTTTAAAAAAACATCTTTTTTAATAAAAAATAATTAGTTTTAAAACTAAAAAAAATATGAAAATAAAAAAGACAAACTAATATAATGGATTAGTAAAAAAAAGTGTATAAGGATACATTTTATTGTAGAAATGTTATATTAGTTTTAGTAGCATGTTATTTTGGGTTTTCTTAATATAAATTGGTAACTATAATGTTTGTAATAAAATTTTTATCTGAAAAAAGTTTGTAACAATTTCTGAGTCTAGAAAAATATAGATCATAATTTCTTTAAAAAAAATTGATTCGAAATTTTTTATACCAATTTTGATTTTGATAAATTTTATTAAAATTTTGACTTTGATAAAATTAATGGTACAAATATTTTTTCTTAAAAAAACAAAAAACATAGAAAAACGAAATTTTTAGAAAAGAAATGATTTTAGAAAACTATATTCTATAGAAAACTAAAAAACATGTACTCCCCATTTGAAATAGATTTCATTAATGAATAAAGAATATTAAACATGACATAGATAAAATTATTATTTTATATTGATCATTAAAAAAATCAATCTAACAAATTCAAATATATCAGGAATAATGGGTTTAGTAAATTTTTTATCAAGTTTTTCTTGTGTTCCAATAAATTATAATGTGTAATATCATTTTATTTTGTGATCATGAAGGATGTGGTGTCTTATATATAGGTTCTTAGATATATAGTGATGTTTTGGGTTTTTTCTCATGTAAAAGCAACTTTTTTTTATCAAAAAATATTTGAGTTTTAGTAAAACTTATTCCATAATCAGTGAGTGTGTGTTGCATGAACAAAAATTAACCAAAAAAACTTCATACTGTCACACATTTGGCCTTAGTAGTGGAATGTTATAAGACCCAGAAACTAAGGCTTCACCAATAAAATGAAATTATCTATATGTACTTTTCTTATCTATTTTATAAAAACTAAAGCTAGTATCCAAAAACATGGTAAACTCCAACTCCATTTAAGAAGAGTAAAATAAACATAAATCCATAGTTCCCTTAATATAACAAAAAAAAATAATTTAACAACATTAATTTGGTACTAATTTGTATTTTATTCAAATCATTCACGCAATTATATATAAAAAATTAAATACAAATGACTAGATATTAATTAAACTTCAAATCATACCTCTAAAAATATCTTGATTAGATGAATTCCCGAATTCATCAACATCTAAAGTATTTTAGGATTTTATAATAGTACCAATACATTAAGTATTTTGATGTCCAATTCTATTAAGAAGGTATTTTATATTTGTATATTGAGATACACAATTATTGTTGGTTTTTAAAATATTTTGAAACCTATAAAGTATATTAACTCACCTATCGTACTAATTTCAAACATAAACATCATAATATCTGTAAAGGATGTAGTTAATGACTTCAAATTTGATCCGAATATAATTTCATCAGTATAGTTTTTTAAAATAATAATATTTTTAATAACATATTTTATAAAAAAATTTGGATATGTATCTCCATTAACAAAATTGTTTTGAATCAAAAATCCACTTAACCTATCATACAAGGCTCTAGAGGATTGTTTCATTTCATAATGTAACTTGGTAATTTTAAAAACATGTTTTGGATGGTTTTCATTTTAAAAACTAGGTTTTTTTTAACCTAATATTTCTCTAGAACAAATCCATTATGAAAAGAACACATCATATACATTTGAAATATTTTGAGGTTTAATAATAATTAATATGTTATAAGTATATGAATAACTTTATGTATAGCTACCAAATAATAAGTTTAGTCTTTATATATTCCCTTATTTTGATTATAACCCTTAACAACATGCCTGTATTTATATATAACTATTATTTCAATTTCATCAAAATTGTTATAAAATACCCAATTTTCTCGAATTAGAGAAGTATGTTTAAGAAGTTCAACTAAAGTCTTTACATGGTTCCTTTTAAATTACTGGAGTTCATATTTTATTACTTTTAACCTATGATCATCATATAATGCCTCATTAGGTGTTGTAAGTTAGAATTGATATTAAAATTAAAGATGTTGAATTTCATTTCATAAAGAACTTTTAGTCAAAACTGGTTCATCTATGTCACCAGTGGTATCATCACTAGGGTGATTCCTATGAAACAAATGAATCATTGGGTTTACAAAACATTGTTCATCACAATAATATCGATTATTTTCTTCATATATAACATAAAAAATATATTCTTTATTTGTTTTCCCATGATATGAATGTTTTCACATAGGTTGAAAAGAATTTTTTGAAATAAAATCAAATGATTTAGGTTGGTTATATTTTTTAAAAATTATGGATTTCAGGATACATAACATACATTGTTTCCTCAATAATACATTATTTCTTTTAAAAACACTATAAGTGTTACAAGTAATATAATACTATAAAAATATCCATTCATCAAATTTTAGATAAAAGTCATGTAATTTATCATTAGTATAAATAATTAATACCTTTCATCCAAAATAATTTAAGTAATAATTTTTTTTATTCCTTCCGATCCAGAATTGATAAGGTATTTTATCAATATATGTTCTTATTAGAACTTGATTTATAGTACTGCAGGCAGTACAAACTAATTCTTCCAAAACATTTTTGAAAAAACCAGTATTCATCCTGCATGGTTCTTATAATATCTTGAATATATCTATTTTTTTGACTACATGTTTTTTATGTTGTTTTGTAGGTGATGAAAATTAGTTTATAATACCTTTGTTACTATTTTTTTAGAATAATAATTTAAAAATTATTCACAATAATCACTATGATTGGTTATCAAGGAGAGATTTATATCATTTTTAATTCAAGATAAAAATATTTTAAAACATGAAAAGTCATCATACATTATTTAAAGAAAATAATCCCATGTATTTCTATTGTAGTCATCAACTAAAACATATAAATTATATTTTCCACTCATAATTTTAGTTTGTGTATAAATAAAAAAGTCCATGTGGTGTAAATATAAACAATAAGATGTTGAGACATCCCTAACATATTTAAGGACTAACTTATGTTTCATACACAATTGAAAAGGATCAAAACATTTTATAGTATCAAACATATGTTATGGTAGATCCTTCACCATTTCGTTCATATGAAACATAACATAAGTTTAAAGATTACAATTTCCTAATATTCAATTCCATTACAATTATTGAAATTCTATTTCACTAAGGCATGTTAGAACTTGGATGCTAAGGTATTATATGATTAAAGTGTAGAGTTTTTCCATATGATTGGAAGAATGAAGAAAATAATCTTTAGAACTATGTATAGTATATTTATTATTACTAAACAACACATGGAATCCTTTTTCACACAATTTATTATGATAATATGGCTGTTCTTGAGTCTGACAACAAAAATAATTTGAAATTAATGTTTTATGAATAAGAACAATGTAAATTATATTGATAATTTGTCATCCAGAATTATCTTCAAAAGTGACATCACAACCTTTCATCTTAATGGACCTCTTAATGAAATATTTTTTGGGAGTTTTTTGTCTTGAACAACCACTATAAAAGTATCAAATATTTTTTTTCCGATAAATTCTTCATTTAAATCATAACAAAAACAATAATACTTCAGAACCAAAAATAATTGGGTCCCATATTATCTGAAAACAAAATTATATGTAACACCATTTTTAAAATATTATTATTTTTAGAAAATTTCATTTTTTTAAAAAATATTTATGAAAACTTAATGATTTAAATTTATTAAAATAGATTTTTTCCTCACAGTGTCCACCACATTGAAACATAGTAAAAAGCGGATAAATTTTCTTAACTAATTAGTCAATACTAGAAAAAGGTTTTTTCTAGTGAAAACCAATCATGAAATAGAATTATGATTTAAATTTTATTTATTCTATTTATAAAACAATTTCCTTTCTAGTTGTAAAATTTGAAAAAAGAATTTTCAAAAGTGAAATTTCATATTGTAGTTATAAAACTATGTTTTTAACCCTCTTTAGTATTACTATGTGAACTGAGATTTATAATTTCAATTTGTAAGATATATTTCGTTAAAAATATTTTTTTAATGTTGTTTTAAATGTTTTATATTTTAAAATTTGTTTATTTATCACGATCTTTAGTGAGATCTAATATCTCAGTAGTAATATTATCAATCCATGAATTTTCATTCACATTTTTTTGTTTAGAAATTATCATGTTTTTTAAAAATTTTAAAAAATTCATTTTCAAGTAATTAATAAAACCCATATTATTCTTCAAGAATATGTTAAATATTATCCTCTATAGTTGAGGAAAAATAGTCATCTAAAGATGTATAATTATTCTCATCCTTAATATATGGGAATTTTAATTTAATGTAATTTTAGTATGATATTCAGTTTTTTTACATTATCTATGAGACATTTATTAACCTTAGCTATCTGTAGATAAAAACAAATATAATTAAATCTTTAAATTTCATTTTTTGAAGATTTTTTAGAATAATTGTCTCCTCCACTCTCAATCTATGTGTCTGAATCCTTCAGATTCTTATTCCTTTTTTTTCTGGTAGTAATTGTTAACATTCCTATTAGAATTTCATTATAACTTATCTTTTGTTTTCAATTTAAAAAAAAGTCGTCTTATATGTCCTATTTTATTACACTCATAACATATAACTTTAGATGAATCTTTCTTATCGAATTTGTCTCTATGATTTCTCTTATATCATTATTAAAAATATTTCATTCCAATAATATTTTTCAACCTTCTCACAATATATGAAAATACTTTCTCTGACTTATCTGATGAACTACAGTCATGTTTAATAATTATTTTCTCTCTCTAAAATAATTAATAATTTCCTCAATTGATAGAAATTTGATAGGAAAATTATATGTTGTTGAAAAAGAAAATATCCATTTTTATTTTTCATCTTCTATGAATCCCTTTGTGTCCTACCTTCATACAACATAAGGATACCAATAAGATCATCTTGAGTAATATTTTTAATCAATCTAGTGTCATCCAAGGTAGTATTCTAGATTCATATTCTTTTTTAATGATCTCAAAAAATTATATAAAAATTTGTTATCCATTAAATATTTCAATCAATGATAATAAAAACTATTAACAATGGTTGTGAATCTTTTATTTATCTTAAAGGCTTACTATGAAGGTAAAAATCAAAATTTTGATAGTCATATCTCATAATAGGTCTTCTACTATATAAATTTTAATGTTTTAGTGTGTGTAACCTCCAAATTCATATAGATATTGTTAGCATCTTAATGTGACTAAATTTTACAATAGAAACTTCTTTTCATATTAAAAAATTAATATATTCCACACTATATAATTAAATTTTTATTCTTGTTTTTCATGATTTTTAAAATTAGTAACATCATTCTATGGATTCTTATAATCTCTAGTTTACATCATTAAGATATGCAAACCAGTATTGATAAAAACATTATTCATTCTGTCTCTCCAGTATTCATAATCATTCCTATAAAAATAGTTGGTCTTCTGGGATTCATGTTTTTTAGTGTAACAAAAGTCATACATTCCATCATATGAAATAAAAACTCTTTTTCTACAAAACAGATTAGTGTAATAGTAATTTATAAACAAAAATTTTATAATAAAAATTTAATAACTCATTGTTGGAAAAAAGTAAAAACACATAATGTATAAAAATTGAATCACCTCAGATACTTTTTTTAGATTTTAAATATTGATAATGGATAAAATAAAAGGTTAATTATAGGATAAAATTTTATAATAAGTGAAAACAATAAATTAATTATGTAAAAAAGATCATACTCAAAATTAATTTGATAATCAATGTGTTTAAATGCAATATATAAATTTTATGATATATTAGAGTTGTTATAAATCTTGCAGGCTGTATGATAAAACTATTATTATAAATATCAAAATAAACTATATATCGAATGTAAATTCATAGATAAATGTTAAACTTGTTGAAATAAGTAAAACAAAAGATTATAATAATAAGAATGACATTGAAGAATTATAAAAGGTAAATTATCTATTTATCCTTGTGAGATATAGAATTTTGAAATACCAACTTATGGTATCCATAATTTCAATACCTACTATAAAGGTATTTAATTCCACAATAATAAATCCATTAATACAATGATTTGTATGTCTCTATCTTAAAATTTCATGGAATCCCTCAATTTGATAGATCTGTATCAACTCCATCTTTCTTAAAAAATAAATCCCTCGATATAATGATCAGTTTCTCTACCTTTTTCTCCCTAGAATCCCTTGGTCTGATGGATTATATTTTTTTTCTTTATGTACCTATAATCCCTCAATCAATACCACAATCAGCCAAAACAAATACAAACTCAAAAATTTATAATGAATTAAAAATCCTAACTTGAATTACTTAGAACTAAAATTATCTAATAAATGATAGAGCCATAGAATGAGATTTCGATGAAGATAAAAATCTAATAGGTATTAAATTTAAAATTTATAAGATTTCATCTCTTCAAATAACCTCGTATTTATATGAAAATTTTCAACTGTAATATTTCATAGTTAGTTGCAACACCCACATAGAAGATTCCACCACATGATGTTTTTTATTTAGGATGATGAGAATTTATAAGGGAATCGATCAATTACACCATGACTCATTGAAAATTACCATAGAAACCAACATCAAATAAGTTGAAAAATTAAGATGATGAGTTAAAAATGATCAATGGAAGCCAATAGAATTGACGACTACACGTGAATCAGTGGAAATAAAATCAATATCACACCCAAAACGAATTTGGATCCAAATATTAGAGGAGGGATGGTGGACCCTACTATGTGAGAAAATGGGAGAGGAACATCGGACTATCACTAATAAATTAAATTGTAACATTTTTAATATTTCCACCATAAAAAATCTACCAGCTAGCTGGTGGTGTGCTTGAATTTTGTAGCACCAACATCTTTCTCTCCCCAACACTATAATGATCTATCATTTCACATTATAAGCCCCATGCCTCATACAAAAACCACCATTTATGGTTATTAAACTATTTAAATTCCGTTATAAATTTAGGTTCTCAAAATTATTCAATCAATAAACTAAAAATGAAACATAAATAATGTTCTATTCACGTTTATGGACATGGGGTATTAAAAAATGACCACCAAAACACTTATAAAATTCATGTTTACTTGGTTTTAATCCAATCTTATCACAAGGCTTACATCCATTATAAATTATATTACAAATGATCGTGTTCCATTCTGGAAATCCCAATGCACCTCAAAAGTACGACTCCAGCATAAGATGCTCAAACCACCAAAAACACAATCCATCACTTAAATAGATCACTAAAACATAGAGATGAAACCTTATGAAAACATTCCTTACCAAGACACCTATATTTCATAACCTAATAGATCATTCAGCCAATGTTCCTCTCCACCATTGGACTTAGTTACAAAAAATTGGTCCATGGTCCCTCCCCTCTATCGGAAACTCCTATCAAACCATATTCTATAGGGTTCATTAACCCAAAAAAATATTATTGAGACACCATACCTTTATGGACATGAAAAAATGATAAAATGATGATTTTTTTTTTCAGTTTTCATTTATATTCTAAAATGAGCATGCCACCATCATCCAAGCATAACTGAAGCAAGCCAAAATTTTATAAAAAATTCCACCAAAAAATCCCAATACAATCATTTCACATCCAACATGATGCACCTGATGTGTGTTTTATCTTACCAAAAACCATTATATAGAAAACCATAGGTGATACCTCCCATGGATGAGTTGTACTAATGATGCTCAACATCAGTAACAACACATCCCATGAAAACTTGATCTTGATGTCCCTGCTCTATGTGGTGACCCCTGGTCACTCCAACACACTAACTAAATCCCTTACATAAAATTTATTGAAATACTGTTCTTGAATTCTAAATATATAAAATCCACCATCATGAAACACCGTACTATTAGCACTGATTCACCACCAACATAGATCCATCTTAACATACCCCATGTTTATTCAAAGACTAATATTAATTCCTAGACTCCATCCCATTATACATCCATATTTTTACCTACAATTCACTATGTATTTTATGTGTATTCAGATCCATTTATCCACATACATGAAAATCTCATAAAAATAGTCCATTGTTTGATCCCATGCTTTGATGACCACTACATCACAGGGGTCATTAAACAATAATTTCCATCCCATTCCCCAATATAAGTGTCTGACAATTGTCACACGACATAAAAAAATTATTTAACTATATAGCACCCATCCTGTGCATCACCAAGAATATTTGTTGGATGTGACCAAACTAACTCATACTTGAGAACCAAGTCAAAAGAAAACTAATCACCCATTATAGGATAAAAAAACTCCATACATGGATTGGTCAGGACACCAGACCCCAAAGCAATTCTATTGTGTCACTCTCTCAAAGCGATTCAATTTTCCTGGTCAATACCTGACTAAAATCAACATAGATTGGTCAGGGTACCAGACCCCAATGTAATTATATTGTCTCCTATACCACATATGGTCACTTAACATTATTAAAAATGACTTGGTAAATTGTTATTTCCAATATTCCTAATCCCCATTGGTCATAAGCTCTGACATGGCTACCCGCTGATTTCAAATTCAAAAGTAACCATGCATAAAAGTGTTGGTTAAATCAATCTCACATAGAAATAGATGGGCATGTTCTATAGCACCACTCAATCATAGAAAACCATATCATGATTCTATGAATCACACGCAACCATAACTAGGCCACATGGCTAATAAATAACCATGATACTTATTATGTGAATATTTTCTATCTATGGTACCCAAGGAATTCATTTTAAAAATTTGAAAACATTCATGTGCCTAGAACAAATGCATGATTCCTGGATACATGGGTTGTTAAAAAAACATCAGCAACTATTCATTCTCTCACTAAACATGTACAAGACATATTGATATACTTGGTTCATGCATCTGAATAATATAGCCATAAAAACTATCCTAGAAACCCAGTACCATATTTCAAGTGTTTTTTCTCAAGGAATCATCAATATTATTCTAGAAACCCCTTAACACATTTTTAAAGTCGATCATGAATAGTAGAACCCACCGATTCTCTATCTCTAGGTGTTAACTCATAAACCAATTCTAAACCCTTTCTTCAGTTTGAATCAAATATTACTGAAAATTAAATTTATAAACTTGGTTCACATATTAGAGTCACTAGGTATCCCATATTTCCTATATGTAAGTCTCATGGCAGTAAAATCTCTTGGTACACACCATTGTTTTCATTCTAAAACTCTAGGCCCACAAATGATGAACTAATCAATAAGGGGTCTCACATCCAAGTCATGAATCAAAGGATTAATTTTAATAATTTTCTCAAATATCCCTGGACATCCTGCATGCCATTCACCGATATCAAAGGTCCAAACATATAACACAGTCATCACACATTATATATACCACCCACCCTTAGGGAACCAATTATCTCCAAGATTATGTACTTTATACTACTCCATGGTGGATCATGTCAAATTTAAAAACATAAAAAAAGTGTTGCCACTCTAAGATAACCTAAAAATAGGTAAATAATAATAATTGATTTAGATAAGTAGAATATAATCCTAGAATATGTGAGAAAATATCAAATATTTTTGTTCTAGAACTTAAGATAACCCAAACATTAAAAAATTACCTATTAGGGGTCCATCATTAATGAATCAAATTTCTTCACTAACCAACTAGGGTATCCACACATCCCAATCACTGAGGGATTAGATCACCACCACCACCATTGATCAATTATCCATTGAATTCATATGAACAATCATCATAAGGGGATATATATATAAGGAAACCAGGATAAGTATTATTATACCAAATCATTATAGGGGAAAACAACGTATGAGTTTATTATGAAACTCTAAACATATGGGACAATATCGTTAATGGTACTAATTAAAAAACTGAAACCCATGCAATATTAATCCATATATACCAAGATGATGCATTTCAATCCTCTTGAATCTATAATCCAATTGATAAAAATCCAAAATAAATAACAATAATTAATCCAAACATCATGTGAATCACACATGGAGATTTTATAAAATTATAAATAAAAAAATAGAACATTAGTCCTATACCATTTAACCTGGAATTCTTAATGAAATTGGTTTTCATGATAAACCAGCCCTATATTAATCACTAGCATCAAAACATTACTATCTCATAGGTACAATATAAAAAAATACTAAGCTAAAAGAAAAATAAATCTTTGATACAATTTTGTAACATCTTCTTGCACTAGAACATGGATTGATTCTCAGACCAACGATCACTATTATACCTCCAACACATATCCACATATGCCAAAGGATACCAGATAGCACTTAATGTATATAAAAGTAATATGGGAAGACTATAACCCTTTTATCAATGTGTTCAATCATAAAATAACTAAAAGAGTATCAACCATAGTATATAAAAATTAGAATACACAAATAATAAAATAGAAAACATATATGATAACAATACCATTATAGACATGTGGGAATGCAAGTTAAATTACCCACTAAGATAGTCTAATGTCCAAAATAAATGAATAAAATAATAAATATGCAATGATATAGTAAAAAGATTGATCCTATACTAAATCGAATCATTGAATCCCATTAAAGCATCCCCAGATCAACCATGTAACACTAAACGTTATCCTTACCTATACATATAACCATGTGATTGTCTTCTCAAGTACCCAATTACTGTGGTTTCTTGTGGACGGTGTGAGTACATAACTCATTTAGTCACCACTAACATTTTATCATACCTAACTAAAAATTTACTGATATGCACATTTGACATGCACACCATAAAATAAGAAATTAGTGTTGTGAGATAAGAAAATAAGTAAAACCATTGTCAATCCTTAGGTATGCGACCCCATTCAACCATACATACTTCATCCAGTGCTGAAGTGTTGTTGAGCTTGATAATAACCTCAAGGATATCTCTATCCACACTTTAGGTATCATGTTCCCACTCATCCACCCTGATAAGTAGTGGGTCTTAGGGAATCACCAGATATCTATCCTCCTGAAACATAATGGAAGAGCCCCATGATAGAATAGATGTGTTGTTGATGTCAAGCTGACATCTGATTCGTAAGAGGTGGATGAAAAAAGAAAAAATATCTATACCAAATTTAAAAATTCTACAGAGAACTAGGAAATATAATAGAATACCCTCTTAGATCACATGCTTAGCCACGTGGGAATCCAAAATTGTACAGCCCCTATTCCAAATTATCATTACTAAATCCACCTAATCTAAGGGTTATTCCTAAGCATCGATTGACAAGATACAATAGTCACCCATGATATATGTAACATCTATTATTGAATTTATAAACCCATTTTTTGTCCTGAAAACTTTTAATTGAAGATAAAATTATATTAATGAAAATTTTATGGTTAAAAATAATCCCTAAGAAGAGTACAAAAAAATATTGAAGGAAGATAATCCATAAAGAATGGTTTGAGTATGTATTAAAAATTATACCATGTGGAATGTGACTCCACATAGCGTTCCACCTCTCTGTGGGGTGTCCCACTAACAAAATCATTCATGGGATGATATGGTACCTCCATTGTATAATAATGAATCCAAGTCATTTGTGGGGATGAATAGTGATTTAGGTCCCTCGTGAATGCCCACCCCCTATGTGTGATAAATAATTTATAGTTGAAGGTGTTATTTTCCCTCCTCTATAAACTAAATAGTTAATAGGACATGGTTTTATTCCTAGGATCCCACAAATAGAGGCCGCACGGTCCCCCGGGACCGGACATCTCTATAGTTTGTTGTGACATTCCTATACAAAAAACTGAGAGGGGCGCTGAAAGGATGTTGTAGGAAAGATTAATAGAAAGCGAAAGAGAAATCCCACACCTGAAGCACATCATGGATTCCATACTACAAACCATATACAAAATACAGTTAATAGAAGATTCTATGTGGAGGATGTGTCATTTGAAACATGAGGTGTTAATTTCATCTTATTCAAAAAAATAAATTTCGTGTGGATACCACTTGTAGACAACCTTCATGGATGTACCTTTATCAAATTGATTCATAGATGGAACCTCTATGTACATCCCTTAAGAAATTCCTTTCGCAAACAATTCTTTATTAATGACTCTTTTTGGAAACCCTTCATGGGAAAAAAATCTTGGAAAACACTTCTGGGATGAACTGTTGCAAGAAACCCTTTGTGGCCCCCATTGCAGAAGATCCTTTTCAAATGTTTCTTCATCAACGATCATAGGCAGCCATCTCCTTCACAAACGATCCTATATGAACAGATCCTTCACGAATGATCTTTTTTATATGATCTTTTATGGATATCCCGCTATAAACAACCCCTATGCAGGAGAACCAATATGAAAAATGTGCTCAATGGACCATACCATGGGGGACACACCCCTATACCCCCGCTCAGGATTAGTTTCGGGATACGGTCTTGGCCCTCTTACTCAGTACCTTTGCTACCATCATTGACCCCACAAGAAATGGAGTGTCCCACCATCCAATTTTTTTGGTGGGCTATGGACATTATGGGTTCATCCTTTTATTATCCTAATATCCAACAACAGATATTACCATGAGTCAAAGAATTACTCATGGACCTTCTAAAACCTCATCACCTAAATCGTGTTCCAGGTTAAACCAAAAATGGATTCTCTGGTGTAATTCTAACACCACTCATTAGTAGGATGTTTTCTCAGAGTTGTCCTGACCATATGATGTTAAACTATAGAGAACTAATCCCAACAACATGAATTTAAATTGTTCTAATAGGGTCCATGTAACATGGAATTAAACTTTTCTTTTATCAACTTAGCTATACAATTTAATCTATAGTATATCCTATACGAAAAACATTATATACCTTTGTTGAAAATTATTCTATTCCCTATACATTAATAAAAATATTCCATATGCAATGACACTGATATGATTTCCAAAAAATAAAATGAGAATCTTTGTTGGAGTAATCCCCAACAAGTACAAGGCATCCCTAATTTTGTAAGCCATAAGTCTTTTGTTTGGGAGGTGGCACTATTTCTTCTCTTCAACAGCTCAGGGCTTTTCCAAATATATCAAAAGATGTGACTATCCTGGATATGAAAATAAAATAGGAGATGAGCACACTCAAGGCATGATCCCTCTTCCTTTGGGATCCACAAAACATCTGATTTAACACCCCAATATTTTATAGTATGTTATCTATTCAAAGAAATTCAATAACATGCATTACACGCAACACTGCGTTTGAGCGCACCATGACTTACCAAACTAGTCATTCAAAACGTTGTCATAAATACTATTAATTGAATTTTGAATTTTATGTACTCCATATAATTCTATAATACATATTATGTGTTTATTAGACATAATATAAAAAAAATTCATTTTTTTCATATAAAAGAAGTATTTTAAAAAAAATGCAATTTTACCGACATTTAATGGAGAAACTTTTTTTAAAACAAATATTTGACACTTTTATATATTATATTTAATGAAATAAAATTATTATTTATAATTAGGGCATAAAAATTTAGTTTGGATAATTTTTTTGAACTTTTTTGATAACTTTCATATTTTGGTGAATAGTGAGAAATACTAAATTTTAATTAAAAACAACTTTTTTAATTGAAATAATTTATATTGTTAAGATATACATTTGAGTGGTTTAAAATTATCATCAGATTATATTTTTATCATTTAATATAATAAAGGTCAATGGATGTAATTTCACATATAAACCGAACAAAAACAAGTGTTAATCTTTTGGTAGTTATTATTTCATAAAAACACACTTTTTTGTTTTGACAACGAGAATTAATTTTAAATTATCTTTTGCGACTTTTGTGTTTTTAAATTGAAAAAATGGATTCCATATTTGGAATCATGAGGTCCAAATTGTGTAAATATGTAACTTTTATTTTTAGACATTATGAATATTTAGTTCAGTAAATATTTCTTTATCATGGTTAAAGGGTAAATCTGGTAAATAAGGGTAAGAAAATATTATTATAATTATATTGAATTACCATAACATGTGTAATATTCCATTTTATTGATACATATATGACCATGGGAATCTTTGGGTATATTTTGGGACCAGTTTGATCCACATATGAGTGATAATGACACTTTATATTAATTAATTTTATGTAAAGACCAAAATGACATAAACATATATCTTTTAGTAAAACAATTTTTACAAGGTGTTATATACGTTATATTTTCAACTATAAATATTCATTAGAAATATAAAAATACATCATATATAAAGGTGCTTTATTTATAATTTTTATACGTTATATAATAAAATTAATTTATGACAAAACGATGAGGCAGTAATTTTTATATTTATGAAAGAATCAAATAAATAGTGTTATAAATATTAAAAACTATAAAACTTCATAGTTATTATGAAATACACGATTTTTCTAGTTGAATATGATATGTTAGTATTTATGAAATGTATTGTTTTAGAAGTAATCATGTTTTAATGACTTTCACAAAAAACCAAATACTAAATAGTGTCAAAATAGACAGAAATTATATTTTAAAAACAACTTTATATTATTAAAGTATATAATAATCATAAAAATATAAGGATCATCCAAAGGGATCAAATAATATTATATATATAATTAATGAACCACTTTAGGTTCTCGTGTATGTTTAGAGTATGTTTATTAACCATGTACTATTAGAATACAAGAAGACACAGTAAAAGTTAAACTATTTACATAAGAGTTAAATCTAAATGTTAAGGTTAATATGGTGAACTAAATGATTCTAAAACCTATTCGTTGAGTGGTTTTCGACCAATATCAACCTTATCATAGAAATAAATCAATTTCGAGCCATTATAATCCAAAAAGTATTTTATAATAAAATAATACTTCAAGCTTTTCCTAAAGTGACCCTCACCTCTCTTATAAAAGGATACTTCCCCTTCTCTCAATATCACAACTCCAAAGGCATTTGGATCGACAAAACCTTGAACAAATATCCTCAAAACATCCCTATAATCATCATAGAGTCCTCAAATTGATAATAAAGGCAACCTATGGATCCCTTTTGATCAACTGAATAGGAAACACCGGAAGATGAGGTAATAATTTCACTACCCTCTTTCACGTTCTTTTCATCTTACACTTCCTCATTGTTTGTTCTTTGCAAACCAAAATAATAAATATAGTGCCTCATCTATACTGTGATTTTATTATAAATATGGTTCAATAATATTAATTATTCTATCCATCCTATAAATGAAAAAATCACTATACGTGTGTACGTATGGCTTAACGTCTCCACATCGTGGTGTAGTTTGTTATTCAAACCCATCATTATTTGGATGTGTATAATAATGAGTTAAAATTATTTAAATAATAATTATAAAATGCTAATGATTATTTATATATGATATAACATCCAATTATATACTATTTCCCCATCAATATAACGATATTGTTGCTTGTGGGTACGTACGGATTACCGTCTCCACGATGCGATGTGATTCATTTCCACATTCACCATTAATTGATGATTATAAAAATATATATTATTAATATGTATGTAATATATGAAAAAATAATTCTACTTAATATATATATATATACAAGTATTTACTTACATATATCTTATTCACTTCCATTCAATACGATATGAAAACAGAAACAACGTTTATGTTTACGTACGGCCTACCGCCTCCAGAAACGGAGTTTTACATTTCATATATCTATCCATTATAAATATTTATATTAAAAATATATATGATAAATAAATCATGTGTTATATTCTGGGTGTATTTAAATCATTATCAAAATTATATGATCCTGAATAACAAATCAAAACACGTACGATAAAGAAAGCGATTATTACCCGAAAGGTAAATTTAACATGTAAATCATTATTAAATGGGTATTTTAACGTCATAAATGAATCATGTATTATCTAATTAATATAAATATGGTTCTGGTATAATTAAATAACATACTATGGTCATTATATATGAGGTTAAACGTACCCTCGGCCAAAGGAAAGTGCAAGGTAAGGGTTAATTCTACAATCTCTTCATTATTCGAGGTTGTTTTTACGTGAGTATCTACTGACTCTTTATCATCAACATTAATGTTTCATAAAAATATTTTCCAAATGAATATTATAAGGTTTTTTGTATGGGACTATTTTACTAGTTCATCATTTTTTATGGTTTAAAATTTTATTCTTCTAAATAATTCTCATTAATGTCCATGTTTTCAAAATGGGTTTTAAGGAATTATCTATTTGGACATGAATGTTTTTAAAATGTTAATTCCTTTAAAAAGTTTCAATGTGGTATGGGACACTTTGATTAAAATTGTCATTAAATATCATGTTTTCAAAATAGTGTGACTTTTAAATGTTTTCCTAAAAACTGGATATTTCTCTCAAAGAGTTATACAAATAAATTTCATTTATGTCAAAATCTTTTGATTGATTTTAAACTTGTTTAAAGTTGATTTATTATGATAAAATTATTCCATATTGTATTGAATGTTTTTTGATATATTCGATTGTTGATGTGTTATTTTTATACCTATCATTGTTTTTTGGTTAATGTATTGACATTTTAAGCTAGTTTTAATATGAATGTTTATGTTATGTTTCAACATTTTCTTATGAGAAATGTACTATACTTAGTAATTGATGGGTGGAGCCTGCTATAGCAACTCGTATATTCCTACGTTAAATTTTAAATTTTTCTTACTTGTAAAGGCCTGTGTTTTCAGTTATTCACCACGCATAATGTTTATATTATCTTTCACTATCCTTCTTACCCTTACTGAGCATTTGAGCTCACCCATTTCACATGTTTTATTTTCCCTGGATTCCAAGAAGTGTATTATGATTGAAAAGTAGGGTTAAGCTTGGGGATTAATGAAATTATCAATGGATCATTTATGTTGTGATTTATTTTTCTAATATGTAATGTAACGTTCCTATATGTAATATATCTTCTGAGACTGCTAAACTGATCGGTCCATCAAGACATGATTCCTTGTAATCATGCCAATGTATTTAAATAATGCACTAGTTCTGAGCTTCTGGGGTCGGGGCATTACAGTAGGTATCAGTGGATGTTTAGTACATACCTTGGAAACATTATTTATAAAAACTATGATTAGAGAATATTACCCTATGATATAATTTTATTATTAGTATAGACGAACTTCCTAGAATTTTGGTAATATAGAGATTTTGTGAATTTTCCCTGAAATACATCTCTGTCTGGATACGAGTAGGTAGAGGTGGATCTAGCACAATTGTACTTAAGAGTGAAAAAATTGACAAGGAGTTTCGGGATTGACATGGGGTATCCTTGTACACTACAATGGGACTTGCTACACTATTGGTTACGACACTCCATGGGGATACTCTTTGGATAATTCACATTTTTTACAGGGCATTATTAAATATTTATGAGTAAATATTTTCTCAAAGAAAACGTTATATGATTATGGATTATATGCATATTCATTTAAATTTACATTAGGTATTTTACAAGTTTGGAATTATGAATTTCCATTCATAAACTAACCTAGTGTATTCCATTATTTCAAAATGGCTCATAATAGAAGGAATGATAACTCCAACAATACTAATGATCCAAAGAGTAAGAAGGATAATATCTTTCATGGTATTAATCAGACATTTAGAAATAAAATAGTCTTACACATATTATCATCATAAGAATAAATAGTATCATGTGTTAATAAGATATGTAAATAATTTTTTGAGTCTTATGGATTTGAAGGGAAGCCAAAGAAGAAAAGGACATTAGAGAGAAATATAGATGAAGAGAATAAGGGAAAGAAGGATTTTCCCATATGTGATAACTGTGGAAAGAATCACCTTGGTAAATGCTTGAAGGGAATGGGAGTTTGTTATAAGTGTGGACAAAAAGGGCACTGAGTACATGATTGCAAGGTTAAGAAAAAGGTTTCGAATGTACAATGCTTCATCTACAAAGAGTTGGGACACTACACGAATCAATGTCCAAATCATTAGAGTATACCACAAATGATGTTGTTGGATAATAATCAAATTATGATATTACCACATATGAAGAGTAATGACTAGCGTTCTTATCTGGATATTAATGAATTATGTCATTTGAGTGTTATATAAATGATGTACTTGTTGTATGAATTATGGAAATAAATAAAGATTGTACTATAGAACTATTTCATTGAGGATTTTTGATTACATGGTACTAGGAAAAGTGACTCAATAGAAAGTTAAACATTTTGGAAAATACATGGTTGAAGGAATGATAAACCTTAATATGGTCTAGATACCGAGGTTGTGATTTTGGAATAATAGATGGTTGATTTGGATAAATTATATTAGATATTCTTGACTACCTTGGAAATTGATTAATGGTTTGTTTATTCCTTCATTGTTGTATTATTTAAAATTTTTGGATATAAAGAATATACATAGTATTCTCTATGGAACAAGGGAGCTTTAATAAATAAGGTATTATGTTAATTCCGAGTGTCACTGTGTTTTAAAAGAATACACGATGAAGGTATCCACATGTTATTACGTGGAAAAAAGAGATCTTTATTGTGTTTACATTCATTATTAATTTTGGACTGTGAGTTCAGATAGAATTATTTTGGATATATGTAAAGGTTAGAATGTATTATGCTTAACATTTGATATTATTTTAAAGTAAAAATTATTTCTTAAGATTATTTTTTGATTGTTATAAAAAGGAATACCCAGAGGTTGGGCGAAAACCTATCGCGTCCTGCAAGGCCGTGAGACTTGAACCCAAAACCGAAGGGCAAAAATGGTGAATCACCTACCACCGTCCAATGTGATATACTGGTATTTATATTGTAGTTTTTTAAAATAGTCTGACAAATGAATTATAAATTCATTATTTTTGAAACCCGATACGATTAGGATAAAAATAATATTTTTTAATTATATTATCTCTTGGAGTGAAAGATGAGTTTGTGGTAGGAATTAGATGAAGGATGATACTCTACTTATCAAGTATATTTTTTCCTCTTATTCTATGAATAAATTAATTCTTAAATGTTATGTAAGGGATATTAAAACCAAAAATGTGTTATCCTAATACCTTATGTTTTGTTAAACTGATGATATTTTAAATCATCATAGATTGATGGGCTTAATGCCCTCAATTTTACACTTGTTTTTGACTGATGACATCAATCACTTTTTTAAAATATTTATGTTGTTCAAACAATTATGTGTCTCAAATTGTAACCAATTTTCTCCTAATCAAGATCATAATTTGGTGATGACTTTTTCATTTCTTGTTCCCTCATATTAAGACTATATATTATTAACCCAATTTCTGATGTGGGTTTTCCATGAAGGTATTTTTCTATTTTTATCCATTTATTTTAGATGAACAATTTAAAATTGCGAGGATGAAATTTATTGATAGAGGGTAGAATGTAACACCCCATGATTTCATAGTACATTATATCTTCAAGGAAATTCAATAACTTGCGTTACATTCAACACTATGTTCGAGGACACCATGACATACCAAACAAGTCGTTCAAAACACGGAAATCAATAGTATTAACTGAATTTGGAATTATATAAACTCCATATAATTTTATAATCCATATTATGTTCTTATTAGACATAATATAAGAACAAAATCATTTTTTCTGATAAAATAATAATTTTAAAACAAAATGCAATTTTACCTCCTTTTAATGGAGAACATTTTTAAACCAATATTTGACACTTTTATAGATTAAATTAAATGAAATTAATTTTTTTTTAGAATCAGGACATAAAAATTTTGTTTGGACAAATTTTTGGTACTTTTCTGATAACTTTCATATTTTGATGAAGAGTGAAAAATACAAAATTTTAATTAAAAACAAGTTTTTCAATCGAAATAATTTATATTGTTAAAGTAATCATATGAGTGGTTTTAAAGTATCATTAGATTATATTTTTATCATCTAATATAATTTACATCATTGGATGTAATTTCCAATTTAAACAAATCATAAACAAGTGATAATCTTTTGATTGTTATTATTTCATAAAAACATTTTTTGTTTTGACAACACAAACTAATTTTAAATCAATTTATTCCATTTTTATGTTTTGAAGTTAGAAAAATAGATTCCATATTTGGAATTAGGTAGTCCAAATTGTGTAAATAACTAAATTTTATTTTTAGACATTATGAATATTACTTCAGTAAATAGGTTATTTACCATGGTGTATGGGTAAATATCGTAAATAAGTGTAAAAAATAATATTATAATAATATTAAATTACCCTAACATGTGTCCTATTCTAATTGGTTGATACCTTTCCATCCATACGCATCCTTTGGTCGATTTTGGGATAACATGGAGGCACTTGAGAGTGATAATGACACTTTAAATTGGTTAATTTAATGTAAAGGCAAAAATGACATAAACATAAATATTTTAGTAAAACAATTTTTACAAGGTATTATATAAGTTATCATTTAGAATATAAATATTAATTAGAAATATAAAATGATTTACAACATAATTGTTTTTAATTTTTAATTTTTAGACATTAAATAATTAAATATATTTATGAGAAAATGATGATTTAGTAATTACCTAATTAATGAAAGAATAAAATAAATGGTATTATAAAAAATAAAATAAATATAGTTTCAAAGTTTTTATGACATACAAGAATTTTATAATTGAATATTAAATGTTATGATTTATTCAATTTATCATGTTTGATGTAATCAAGTTGTGATGACTTTCACAAAAACCCAATACTAAATAGTGTCAAAATTGACATAAATGAGTTTTTAAAACAAATAATATATTATTAAAGTATATAATATTACTAAAAATATAAGGTTCTGACAAAGGGATTTATTATTATTATATATTTCATTAAAAACCCACTTGATTTTCTCTTGTAAGGTTATAGTATTTTTATCAACCTTATAGTATAAGAATACAAGAAGACACGGTAAAAGTTAAACTATTTAACTGAGAGTTAAATTCAAAAGATATGGTTAGTATGTGTACTTAACCTATTTAAAATATATTATTTGAGTGGTTTTAAACCCATACCCATTGTATCCTAGAAATAAATCATTTTGGTGCCATTATAAACCGAAAATGAGTTTATTATAAAATAATATTTTTAGCTTTTCCTAAAGTAACCCTCACCTATCTTATAAAAGTGTACTTCCCCTTCTCTCAAAATCACACCTCCAAAGCCATTAGGATCGGAAAAACCTTTCCCACATATCCTCGCAACATCCCTCAAATCAACCTAGAGGGATAACAGTGGTTATAAATCTATCTTAAAGATACATTTTTATCAACTGAAAAGGAAACACCTGAAGAAGAGGTAATAATTTCACTACCCTCTTTCAAGTTCTTTTCTTCTTCCACTTCCTCTTTCTCTGTGGTTTCCATACCAAAATAATATCTCTAGTACATCTTACATACTATGATGTTATTATTAATATTTTATAACTATATTTTTTATTCTAACCATTCTATAAATGACAAATTCCCCATACGTGCGTACGTATGACTTACCATCTCCACGTCATGGTGTAGTTTGTTATTGAAACATTTCATTATTTAGATGGGTATATTAATGAGTATAAATACTATAAATAATAAATAAAACATTTTAATGATTCTGTATATATGATATACCATCCAATTACATACGATTTCACCATTAATATAATGAAATTTTTTCTCCTGCTTACATACGGATTACCGTATCCACGACGCGATGCGATTCATTTCCAAATTCATCATTCAATGATGATTATAAAATATATATTATTAATAAGTATGTAATATATTCCAAAATAATTCTACTAAATATATATATATATGTGCATGTGTGTGTGTTTGTGTGTACTTATATAACTTATTCACTTACATTCATTCAATAAGATATGAAAATAGAAACATTGTTTATGCGTATGTATGGCCTACCGTCTCCCTAAATAGTGTATTCAATTTCATATATCTATTTATTATAAATATTTATATTCTAAATATATATTATATATAAATCATGTTTCATATTTTGGAATTATTTAAATCATTATCTAAATGATATGATCAAGAATTACATGTAAAAACACGTAAAATAAAGAAAGCGATTATTACCCGAAATGTTAATGTAACATGGATATCATTGTTAAATGGTAGTAAAAATACATAAGTGAATCATGTATCATTTAATAAATATGAATATGGTTTTTTTATAATTTAATAACATACTATGGTCATTATACAAGAGGTTAAACATACCCTCGACGAATGGAAAGTGAAAGGTAAGGGTTAATTCTACAATCTCTTCATTATCAGAGGGGTTTTTACGTGAGTATATACTGGGAACTATTTATCATCCACATTCATGTTTCATAAAAAATATTTCTAAAGGAGTATTTTATGGTTTTATTGAAGGGACTCTTTTACAAGATCATCATTTTAAATGGTTTAGTTATTTATTCTTATAAATCATTCTCATTAATGTCCATGTTTTAAATATGGTTTTTGAGGATTTATTTATATATATATTATTTTTTTAAAATGTTAATTTCATTCAAAAGTTTCAAAGTTTTATGAGACACTCTGATTCAAAAATTTCATTAAATTTCTTCATTTCTAAATTGTGTGACTTTTAAATGTTTTCATGAAAAATGGATATTTCTCTCAATGTGTTTTACAAATCATTTTCATCCATGTTAACATCTTTGGATGGATTTTGAACATGTTTGAAGTTGATTTATTATGATACAAATCTTCTATATTGTATTAAAAGTTTTGTGAGGTATTTGACTATGGATGTGTTATTTTTATACCATCCCTGGTTTATGGTTAAATTATTGACATTTCATATAATAGTTTTAAAATGAATGTTTATGTTATATTGTAACCTTTACATTTGAGGAATTTATTGTACTTAGTAAGTGATGGGTGGAGCCCATTTATATCTCCTTGATGCATCAATAAATCTCAGGAGACAATTAGACATGGAATTGGATGAGGCATTTCCCAATTTGTTATATGGTTTTGGACGAGGGATTAATCATTTTTAGACGTCTTGGCAAAGGCCTTGACCAAATATTTCAAAATGTCCAACATTATACATTCCCTCATTATGAAAATTATAATGATGGTTCATGTGGTTTTTCGACTAGTAGAATACACATGACTATGTTTTATTATTTCATTATTTACTCAAATTATATTCCTTCCATAAGTTGTACATTTTAATTTTTATAAAGGAATGTGTTTTCAATTAATCACCACACTTAATGTTTATGTTGTCTTCCACTTTATTTCTTACCCTTACTTAGCATTTGAGCTCACCACTTTCTTATGTTTTATTTTCATGGGATTCCAAGAAGTGTATTATGATTGATAAGCAGTGTTATGCTAGGGGATTACTGGAATTATCAAAGGATCATTTATGTTGTGTTTTATTTTTTTAATGTGTAATGTAACGTTCATGTATGTAATCTATTTTACAAGATAGCTAAACTGATCGTTCCTTTGGGAAATAATTATTTATAATTAGGCCAATGTATTAAAATAATGTACCAGCTCCATCTTTAAGGGTCGGGACGTTACATCTGATGATAGATGGAGTGGTTAATCTTATCATTATATATAAAAGTACCTCTTATTTCTCACACTGAGCATGAATCATATGGGATTCAGGGTTAGCAATGATCATGACATCAGCATCTTCCCAAACCTTCACATGGGCCTCTAATACGGTACAATCCCCAATCATATTCCAATGGGTCTTCTGCACATATCTTACCCACAACCACAATTTAAATGGGTTGCTTCCATACATAAACCCCTAACACATGCTCCCTAGTCCTTTGTAAAAAATATAAACCCCAAATACCATTTAAAAGGGACTCCGATATCGTATAAGTCCCAATCATATTTAAATGGGACTTCTCCATAAATGCAGGCTCCATGCTCTATTCAAATGTGCCACTTCCTTGTATAATACCCCAAAAAATTCTCCCTAGGAGATCTTCATAAATGTAAACAACAAAAATTATTCAAATGAGCCTACAATATGGTATAAGCCCCAATCATGCCCAATATAATACACCGAACTCCTAGGTTGTGTAATCTCAAAAACCATACATTAACCTCCAAAGGAAATAATCCCAATGAAGCATAAACACATGAAATTCATCAAAGGTGTATTCCCCAACCTACAGAACTATGTAGTATTTGATTCCTAACCAACTGGGATGCATAAGAAGCCTCCCTGAGGTCCAGTTCCAACACCAAAATTCACCATAAGTTTAGTAGGGATAAATTCTTGAAAGGTTAAAATCCACCTGGGAGAAAAAATCTATTTTGGGTTCCTTAGGCCGACTCGACATAAGACTCACACCACCCTTAACCAGAAACCATTTACCAAGATGTCCTCTCATCACAACATTAAACTACATGGTTAGTCCTTCTCAGATGTCCTTATAGGGTGACGTGTCCTATAAGTGGCATCGAACTATGTGGGTTCTGATTCCTTTTACGATGACACCTCAGAATCCCATTTTATGGGTTTGATCCCAACATCAAATCAAAAACTATATACAAGGATGTTTTTAATCTCTAGAGCACCTTACTACATGGATCAATACTAGAATCACCTAACGAGTAACTGAAAAATATCTAATATATTTATAAAAGGGAACCATTAATGAAGAAAATAATTTAAATATAGATGATTCTGGACCCATGCATGTTTTTAATTGAATGATACCTTATGTTGATCAGAATATACAAACATGGGAATGAAAAATTGATTCATAAACATATATTAAATCTATAAGAGGGTCATGGAATATGAAATAGTTCTATCCAAAAAGCATTAATGAGACCTAATTCCCATCATCTCAACAGATATGATTTCATAAGTGTCATTGGCCATGTTACCCCACAATTTACTAATTTTGGAAAGTAGGTCCACGAGTCCTCAAATATATAAAAGACGTTGGGTGTTTACATATCAAAAAAACCTACTGGACATTATGTGGAGGTATTAATACAAATCTAAATTATTGTATAAAACTAAACCTCCAACAAAGAACTATTAGGTGACCTACCTTCATTAAAAACACCCACCCAACACCTCAAGCCACCATTGGAATCCCATAGGTCCCAATAATTCACAATGGTATAATGGTATCACCATTTAAATCTCATCACACCAAGCATTCATAATGGTCCCTCTATATCAAAGAAAATCCTATTATCACTAATATCTCTCCATGAAAGAAATCATATATTATACGATGTTGGATCCTAGTTACCATATATAGGAATTCAATATTGCATCAACCAAAACATTGAATGATAGTCATGCTTGGAATTCATCCCAATAATATCCTAGGATAAGATTGAAGAAATTCTAGGAATCCTAGGGGTTTTTCCTAAAACATGTGATTCATGGGAATCCAAGATTATCACAACAATTCCAGGCCATATGGATGATTCCCGGGAAACCTAGTCGATTGACATGTAATCATTTTCAATAAAAATATATAATCAGTAGGTGTTAGCAGAAATCCCATTCTCAAAATCATAATTATAAACATGTATGGGAATAATTTCTAGTTTGGATTCTAACATTACACCTACAACCATCACTAAATAAATTCATGAACCCACTAAGAGTTGGCCTATCTAAAGGTTACCCACTCAGGTCCCCATGATCTCTATAAATTATTGGAAGCCTCTTGAGGTTCCTCATCGTCAAATATGGTATTGGGTTAACACTTGATTACTAGATTATGGGACATCCCCAACCATCATCATCAAGATAGCATGACCTCGTGGGATAAAATGGTTAATACACACTAGAAACACTTTAAGATATGAAACATGGCCCATATTGGTCATCAATGTCTCTATATATTTGTCCACTCACCCAACACATCCCATTCTACATAAGGCCCTTCCAATATATCCTTGTCAAATCATAATGGAAGAGGATAACTATCCCATAGGTTTGTTTAATTATAATAATTGTTCTAGGGTATCATTGTTTCCAACTTTATTCTATTTAGTCCGTAGATATGTTGGTCTTCCCTTACACTTACTTAGGTGTATGTGATTCCAAATCACAGGGCACTAAGCCATGTTTCATTAATTTCATATTAATCGAAAACCTCATGATGGTAAAAGTGAATCAAGAAAAAAATATCATGTCATGGATTATTCATCAGGTGTGGAGGCTTCAATATGATGTCATAGGACAAATGTGGCCTAAACATTACTCCTTTAATTCATGGAAAACATGTAATTGATCAATTTAATTATAAAAATTTAACTCAATTTAAATATTCCTATTAAGTAAGAGGGATGTACTTAAAATGGGGAGGATGCACATCTTGTTCCTTATAAATTATCCTAATAAAGAAATGGATAATATAGAAGACCAATTATTTCATTTGTAACTTTTACCATTTATTTCCTTAGGTTTACAGTTGAATCCCAAAATATTTAAGCCTCATCAAAGAATAATACAAGTAATCATTGATTCCCATGGCTCTAAATGATTCCCAAGAACCCATGTTGATCAATTATAAACAATAAATTATTAAGTAATAGTTTAAAATTTACTTAAAAAATTACAATAACATGAAATAATTGTTGTTTAACTCACTATGAACATGACTCTTGGTGAAACCTGAAGAAACGACTGTTGGATGTTTTTCATGGACTCATTAAATAATTCTTAGGAAAATAAGAAATAGTTATTAATGATTCCACAATTAATTCAATATTAAATTATTGAAAATCCAAAGAATAATCACTATGTTTTTATTCCATGATGAAACACTAAGATTCCACTAGTCGACACCACTAAAGAACATATGTTATCTACGGTGAACAAAATACCCAAGAGAATAAACTTATTTCACCTCTATGTGGTAGAATTACCAATAAAATATTAATATTATTAATAACAAAATTAGAATAAATGTATCAGAGGATCAATAGAGGCATGTGGAGATAAAGACATAACTTGAATCAGTAGAAAACAAATTCCACCACATATGACTATGGATCAAACGAGAAGAAGGGAGAGGATTTCCACTACTATGTACAAAAAATTAGAGAGTAAAATGGGGTCTCCTCCTCTAAAAACCTAGTAGTGAAAATGTGTATCTTCTTCACCTAAAAATCCCATCGGTGAGCTAATAGATCCCATCATCTAGACTATGGATATAGGTTGAGGCTACTACAATATCTATACACCAATAAAATCCAATGTTCTAATTTAAATTTGTAGCATCCACTATGACCTCTCCTCGATGCACCCTCCAATCTCTATCTATAACTCGAACCCCATTCCCTTTCCATATAAACCAATTTTAGAATGTCATACTCTTTCAATTTCATTCTGATGTTTGGTTATCAAATTAACCCATCAACTAAATTGAAAATAAAATTTATAAAGAATTCCATTCTACCATACATATATGTTTTATTTCATCAGAATTGACTTTCAATTTTAACCACTACCCTAATGTTTTTTATTAATAAATTTGAAGATGTTACATGCTCTACCAACAGAGTCCAATCCATCTCCACTAATATACTATTTTTTATTAATCCCTACATTTTTTGGGGTATAATTTAAACTAAATTCAATAAAAATCCCATGATTATTAAGATAAATATAAAATATTCCACTTGTATATTCAATTTTTTAACTATTCAGATCATCTTTAAGCACAAACAACACTTATTCTTTATACTTCTTTTCATTTTTTTAAAATTATAACATTTGATTTTTTTTTAATAAATATAATACAAGAAATCAGCATAAATTCCTAAACGAAATAAATAATATACTTTTCTTCATTTATTTATTTCTTCCACACATCCCTATAAATATATGATTAAATGAGATTAGGTGGATGAGATGATTAAATATATATATTCTTATGTGGATATTTAACAATATTTACATTTTTATATATTGTAAACATCCAATTCCATTATATTTATATCATTAGAACATGATGAAATTTTTTTCCCTTACATATCTTACATATATTAATTTTTTCATGATGAGCAAGCCTTCTATGCCATAATTGATTACATTTTTTAATTATTAAGTAATATTAATTTTTAGATAGACCCAAAAAAAATAATTTCCCCTCGTTTAATGAACTCTTTTCAAAATTCACCCATAATCCAATATCCGTTACAAAAAATAATTCCTCAAAAAATATAAATTTATTTCTTCCATAAAAAAAGTTAGATAAGTTAAGATTATTGTGTTTCATTCCTTCAATATATAAACTATTTTTGGATTTAATTTGATATTTCCAAATCACATCTCACACAAATCCTTTAATATTGAGTGACCCATAATTTACAATGGTCACTGAGCCTTATTTGAACATATAAACAACCTTTAGAATCTTTAAATCCACTATAATATAAGAACAACATACAGTCCCCAGAATCCATGGATTATCCCCTTTTGATTTATTAATTCCTACCTCTAATACAAACGCTTTCCCCATTCTTTTTCATTTTTATATATTGAGGTTATTGAGTATTCTGTCTCCTATTTTTCTAAGATACGAAATGAATGATGAATTAATTTACAGGGTGATCATGCTATCGAAATATTCTACAGAATTCTTCACCAAATCCAATCCTCTTATAATATTTCTATACATAATTTGTAAACTATATCTAAACAATCATATTTTAAGATGACTAAATCCCCAAAAACAAATTCCAAAAAATCCACTAAGTAATGTTTTAAAAATTTTAATTAAAACAAAATATTTTTTTACTATCCCCAAGAACCCCACAATACCAAAACAATATATAGAAATTATATTTTCGTTTGTAACATGAATGTTATCCAAAATTTGATTTCTTTTTGTTAAATGTTTTTGAGTCCCTAAAATATGATCCTTTTTAAAAAATTTTTTTGTGGACTACCATAAATGATTCTTTAGGATAAGATTTTAAGCATTTTTTATTAACTAATTTTAATAGTTTCTTACATAAATTTAGTGTTATCATAATTTCCATATTTTTTACAATCACTGCATTTTTCCAAAAAATCAGTGTTATTATCTTTATTATTTTTCTTAGACCCTTCAAAAATATTATGAGGATATTTTCACCCCTTGGGAGTTTTTATTTATGATCTTCATAGGAATTTTTCTTCTTTAAACATTCCCCAACATCTTGAATAGAATCATTGAAATTGGAATTAGAATTGATCTGGTCTTGTCAATATTTTTGTGGTTCTATAGGATATGGTTAAAGTCGTTATCCTTATCCATATTTATTTCTTAAATATTTATGTTTGAGTTATTATCATCATTATAAAATCCATTTATATCAATAATTTCATCCTTAGTTATGGGTTTCTATGTATATATATATTAATTATTTCAAAAATATTGATTTTACTTAATCAAATATTTGCGCCCCTTCTCTAAAATATAGATATTTGTGATAATTTCATTTATTTTTTTCATCATCATTTATATTTGAATCTATTATTATTCATAGAAAAATCTACTTATTTCATCATAGGTGAGATTATTTTTCTCCACCATAAAAATAAGTAGTTTCTCATTATATTCATTATAAGAATTTTCAACCTCCTTTTCATATTAACGACAATATATTTCCTCATACATGAAAAGCGGTTGATGTTTTTATATACAGATAAAATAATACCCTTTAATTTTTTATTTTTCAGTCTTTATATTCATAAATCTTCTCGATCATTATTATTCCTTATCACTAGGTACATATTCTTTAAAATTTTCACAGTTTATAGAAACATTCCCACTAACACTACACATATATCATAATAGTAAAAGATTTACATTGAAATTCCCATTTAATCAAACCAAATTCATATATAATAAGAGACAAAATTTTAGCAAACTTCAAATCCAATTATAAATTTGAATATGAACAACCAGTTTCAACTTCATCAAACATTGTCTTATACTTATTAGGTTATGATTCCATAATAGAAATGTCATTTTAATCCTTAAAATTATTCTTTACCACATTATCATTTCTCATATTATATCCAATTAGAATATTATGTTTTTATTTAGGTGTATTTCTAGATAATTATCTTCTAAATATTAGTCTTTATAATAGACCTATCTAGTTGGTTAAAAAGAATCATGTAATCCCCTTTTATATTATCGAACATTCCACCAAAGACATTGATCATGATTTCATTCTCATTTACCTTTATGAGGAATCTAGCAACAATTTCATCATAATGAATACCATGATCTTCATACTTCATCCTAAAAATTTGTATCTTTTTTCAATTAACATTGTTATTAAATTCAAGGATATTTTCATTTATTTACTATAATATATTTCCATTTATATTCCTTTTAATTTTAAAAATTCACTCTTGGAATGTGATGAAAATATAAAATTTCATTAAGGTGCATAATTTTTAAAATTATATTTATATACTGATGTAATAGTGGTATTCTCTTCCGAATGTGGGAATCCATCTTTCAAAATATTTAAGTCATCATAAATAATATATAAGTAAAAAAGTAAAAATAAAATTGTTCCATATATGATAAAATTTCCCAAAAAATGTTTAAATAAATTTAATGTTCATCAAAATACTATTTTTCATTATATATATAAATATTCAGTGAAAAATTATCCAACCATTAAGAAACTATATTCAAATAACCAATAAACCAATGATCTAAAAATGAGTGAAACCTGGTTCAGATACAAATTGAAATGAAACATGAATATTAGTAATAATAACTGTGGGAAATTTAGTTATTTAAACTATTTTGAATCAATTATTTAAATTGTTTTTGTGTTTCGTTATTTAAATACTCATAATCACCTATTAAATTGAGATAAGATCAATTTCATTCTTATAATAATTAAGAGTACAATTGAATTATAGGGTTAACCTTTACAAATTAAAGGATAATTCATGGATTGATTTATATTTCAGTAAGAAAATATAACCCACTAGTTTTAACATGTGGGTAAAAATGGGTAGGTAATATCCATGTACTCGTGTCACACATATCTCAACAATTATTGAGATCATGATGAACTATTAAAATGTAAAATTATTTGGTTATTGATCAATTATAAATTCACAAAATGAATTTTTCTTCCATTCAAGGTATTGCATTGTTTCTTCTTCCACTTCATCTTCAAATTATATAGTTTTATCATTATTCTTCCCTCTATGTGAAAATTTTTTATCACTTCATCAACTTACTATTTCAAAAATATTTTTGGTAATTTTATAGAGTCTAACACCATCTTTTTTTCATGGTAAATATATATTTCTTTTCATGGATCATGACCTAAAAGAACTTATTTGAATTTTAATTTGAATTTCAAATCTGAATAAATCAAATATCGTCAGTATATTTCAACTTATTCTTATTTATCCCACTTATAGTTCTTATTTCCCAAAAAAATTCTACGACTACATCACCATATCATCATTTTCTATAGAATGTCTGAGTGGTTTTACTATAATTTCTCCTCTTTCATATATAAGGAATTTTTATTCAAAGTGTAAAACTTATTCTCACATTTCATTAATTAGATATAAAATATTGTAATGTTGAAAACCATATCAAATGTCTTTAAATACTCTAAAAAATATTTATTCAAAAATAATATTTTGGAAAACTCATATTTATTATATTAAAATTATTTAATTATTATATGTTTTGATGTCATATGCTAATAAAGATCATACAGGACTCCAAAAAAGTCATAATCCCTTGAAAATTATTAATCTAAAATTTCCATGTGGCTTCAATTTCATAGATCAAAAATATGAACTCCTGTGAAGTAATTCATATAAATCCATCAAATTGAAAAGTGCTAAAATTTATTTCATACATTGGATGTCGCATGGTGCTTCAATAAATGACACACTTTAGCAAAAGTCATACACATAATGTAATGTCATA
Organism: Viscum album; assembly: GCA_963277665.1. Classification (NCBI taxonomy): domain Eukaryota; kingdom Viridiplantae; phylum Streptophyta; class Magnoliopsida; order Santalales; family Viscaceae; genus Viscum; species Viscum album. The sequence continues at coordinate 1,496,507,000 of OY728159.1, forward strand.
TGAATGACTCAAATCCAGTTATGATCAAAGTTATACACCATACTCAATTTCATAATCATGAAAAAAAGTCATATTCACAATGTTAAATTTATATGGGGTCTTCATACAATTCCCTTTTTCATCCTTGACTCCAAAATATAGAATACAATATTATAGTTTCAGATTTTTTTCTATACTATTCAAAACCGAGTTCAGTTAACTTCATACACTCAATATTTTTATAATGATTATTATATCAAATGAATCATTAAATATAACATTATTTTGAAAATTATTTATACCGTGAAAAAAATACAAAAAAATAATCACAACTACTTTAAACTACTATAAAACGTATTCCATTGATACTTATCTTATTCAAGAGGAAGCATCAGGTATCAATATTATCCCGAATAATTTAAAAACATCTAAAAATATATTTTGATCAACATAAAACCCAAGGAAGGTTTTATGTCAAAATAAGATTCCCTTAGTTCCATGTTATCAATGAAAAATGTTGGAACTAGTTTAAACACATTACAATAGCTAAAATAATATAAGGATTTCATCTAAAAATTTGGTATAACAGACATATATATTATACTTATCATACCATGTGGAAAATTTAATTTTTATCATAATGCGACCAATGTGTAATATTATAAGTATGTAAAATAACCATAAAAACACCATGATAAAATATATTCCTCCCATGAGTAAGAAGAAACATATTTTTGAAACCGATGAATAAATATATAAAAATAGTTTATGTATAATTTACATACATCCTAATAAAAAATATAAATAAAAACACATCACTATATCCATGTGAAAAGGGGTCCATATTTGCATGATTCTTATCCCATGGATCCTAAGAGAATACTGTTGTTGTCTCTAATGGATCTGTTGTATCCTTGTTTTTAAAATCATATTATGATTTCTTATGGTGAACTGAATGACACATCTAATTTCCAGAGAATCTTGAAATCACATAGAACATTTAAATTCAAGAGGATAAACTGACTCTGAAATTGTTAAAACATAACCTAAATATGTTTTTATTGTATTTTACAACCCCATATATAAATTGAACCTTAATTATGGGAATGAATAGATATTACTCACACAAATACTAAAATTGGAGATAAGAACATTCAGTCACGATTCTATGAATTATCTAAATATAATGAGTGCTTATGATTATAGTGTTTTCAATAAGCTTACTAAAAGACTCAATATGTGTGGATTTATTATAAAACATATATGTTTTCTACTAATAATATTTTATTTCAATATACATGACCATAGATATTCTAGGGAAATTAATATGGTATTTATTCAATAATGTTGTTCGAATACATTATATCAATAAGAAGTGTCTTTATTTTGAAGTTTTAATTTTTAAAAATTATAGGGGTGGACTTGTAATCGATCTTGTTCATCAAAGATGGTATTGGGGATATATCATCCACATATAAAGTTTATTTAGAAAGTTCCTAGTGTTGAACTTGTTTACATCCAATCACATGATTGATTATGTTCATACTCAAATACATTAAAAACTTGGTTCAAGTTATTGAACCCCCTTCTACATTGGGATGAACTTGAACAGTTACCTTGATAAGAACTTTTTGTAATAATAACATTTAGTGGGGTATTGGGTTTTTTAGTCAATAATATGTGTTTCAATTATATATATTGTTTTTAAATAATTAATATTGGAAAACATATATCTTGGAGAACATAAACTTGTTTATTTGTTTTACAGCTCTGATTCACCCCCATGGAATCATTCATACATTTTATGTCTAGAAAAAAAGTTTGTAATAGATCTGTACAATATATTATGTTTGATCCAAACACTTTGTATATGTTCAAGTCTCTTCATTTGATCTGTTCTATTTAATTTTATTTTTTTAATATAATTGATATTGATATTCCATAAACTGATATTGAAAAGAGAAAATAACTAATTATTTTTCTATGATAAGAATACTAATAAAAATCTTATATAATTTTAATCTTATCCTTATAAATATTTATTTACGGAGATATTAATGAGTATTGGCATGATTGGATAAAGAATTATTCAAATAATATTATCATGGATGGCTATCAATGATTAGTAGAAATTAAAAACATATATAAATTTCACTGTTTACCTGAGTATAAATGTTTTAAAATCAGGATAATTACATTATCTAAAACAAATTATATTTTTAATGATGGAAATTATATATTTTGAACTATTATCATGTGAAATGGTGAATTATATTTAATTTAATCATAAAATTAATTATTTTTTGACATTGAATGTCATTGAGACTAGAAGAGTTATACATAAAGATAATTATCTAGAATTTGAAATTAAACATGGGTAATTAGTGTTAAAAATACATCACATATTTATAATGGTATATTTTTGTATAAAATATCTTACAGAAAATAAAATTAATGATGAAAAGTGTATTGAAAATTTTGTTGAAATTATTCATATATAAAAAAAATCTAAATGAATAATAATAAATGATAAAACAAATCTTAGAAACATTAAATTAAATTATTTTATATGAACATTAATAAAACATGGAAATAATTTTAAGTGAGATATTGATAATGAGAAGTATAAGAACGTGGTTTGTTACATTTATTTTGGATGCTTTAAATTCTATATCTAATTACGATAATAGTAATACTAATATAACGATGAAATCAAAATTCCATTTAGATATTAATGATTAAGATGTTAGTGAAGGTGAAAAAACAAACATTAAAAAACATATGAAAATTATTTATTGAATGTTCAATTTTTTAAATCATCATTAGAAGGAAAGAGTATAGAAATACAAGAAGAAAGATCTATATAATGTTGTATTTTATAGTGTCAGAATCAATTAAACATCATACTTGATTTTTTGAAATTTAATAAGAATGTTATTAATTAAAAAAACTATTAAAAGGATACAGAATAAGATGTTGATGGCTATAGAAACTAGGAGCACTAGAGAATCCTTTTTTACTAATAATATTTCATTGAATATATGAAATACATATAGAAAATTACCATATTTTTTTCAATGGAACCAAAAAATATGCATCATGAGATAGATAATTCATGGTTCACTTATCATATTTTCATTACATTATAATTCCATATGTCACCATATGATGAATTTGATACTCAATTATTTAAAGAAATGTATTGTTATATTACATTCTAGGGGGAGAATCAGAAACATTTGACGAAATATTATGTTTTAGATTAAGAAAATTTTACAAAGGTTATTGGTAAAATTTATAAACATACTTACGAGTTATATTCGATATGAATTTCAGTTTCAACTAATAAATTTTGAGAGTTAATTATGAAACTAAAACACAAATTTTAATGTACTAAAATATTCATTATAATTTTTTGGGAATAAAGATATTTGATAAGTATTTAGGCACTTAAAACCCTCTAAACATCCACTATAATTGGGTTGACATTTTATAAATTACATTTCTATTATAACTATTTCATTCAAAAAAGAGATATTTTATGTACTAAATATTAGAGGATAGGTCATTGGAGAAATAATTTTTCATTGAAAAAGGATTAGTCCTACATAAATTTAATATATTAAATTTCAATATAACTAATAGTTGTTCAACACTATAAGGCTTCACATATGTGGGTTTAATTTTTTTTCCCTAACATTTCTTGGTCCAAGAAAGATTGGGTACTAAAATTTTAGTTCTGTTTATATTGGGGTTAAATTTTGAGTACCCTTGGATGAAATAATATATACATGGAAAATGGTAATTCTATGTACTTGATTGAATACAAGTTGAACTTTTCCAATTTATAAAAATTTAAGGGTGTACATGTTAGTTTTGGAGATAATGAACTAGCATAAATAGATTGTTTCAATTGTGTTTTCTTCCCTGTTAATACTTTAACTGAAAATTTAGAATGTGCTTTTGAAAAAATAGACAACATTATCAGCATTAGTTAATTATGTGATTAAGGTTACTCTGTGATCTTTGTGAATGAAAAATTTGCCCTCACATTTTTATAATGAGATAAAATTAAATCTATTGATATTTAACAAAAATATGGTGCGATTAACCTATAATTCTTGATTTTCTATAATAATCATTTTCCAAGAAAGGTTGAACAATTGATTTCATATTGGTATAGATGGTTAAAAAACAAATATTTTCGAAAATTAGCTAAAATTTCATGAAAATTCATCATGAAGGATCTTATTGAACAAAATTTCAATTCTTCTAGAGATTGTTATCCTTAAAAATATCATATGAAATGTTTGTTGAGATTTAGACCTATTAGATAAATCTTAACTTCAAAATCTATATAGTTTGGGACAATGGATCTATTTGGTCTTACATAAACAAGAAATATCAATGGAAAAAACTATATGTTTGTCCTATTTGATTATTAGATTAGGTATGATTTGGTTTATTTTCTCTATTATGTTTATATAACTCAAATTTTGACAAATGTTTTACACTTGTGTTTTAAATTTTGAAAACCTTCCTATTGTGAATTTTTGGAGAGATCATGGTGGAGATTTTTTGAGTTTCTATTTTTATTTTTTATAGTGAAAAATACATTAATCATAATTTTCTAGAATAAGAATACCCAAATAGAATGATATTATAGGAATTTGGAATAAAACCCTTCATGAAATTACCCAAACTATATTGTGTGGATATAATTTTTCTGTGTATTTTTTGGTTCATGTTTTTAAAAAATATTATAACATTATGAAGCATGTATTCCTTTACCTAGATATAAATAAAATAACATAAAAAAATAGAACATAAGGAATGATTGAATTAGAGTTTTCAGATGTAAATATTTTATTTTTAATACTATATATAAAATTTAAAAAAATTTCTCTAATAAATAATGAATCTATTTTTATTGGTTACTCCACCAATTTTTTTCTTATAATGTTTTCAACAGAAAAACATATTATGTTCAAGAAAAAAATCATGTTAATTTTGATATGGAAAATAATTATGAAAATATAAAAGGTCTATAATATGAATATAATATGGATTGTGATTTAAAGATGATAGTTTTTCTATTTGCAAATTTGATCCACTTACATTAAAAATAATCAGACCAGAAGATCATTTAATAAAAGTTAGTTATTTAGTAGATGTTGTTAAATATTCCTTTTTACCAAGAAATATAATGGTCCTAAGATACATCCCTCTAATAATATCAATGGATAAATTGATATACTATTAATAACATGGAGTTACTTATAAATTGAATTTTATTATCTTATATTCATATCATAATTTAAACTAAAAACCCAACATAACTCAATGGGAGAAGAGGGACGTAAAATATCTATATAACACTAAAATATAACATTTTAATAGAATTAGGCATGGGATTTAGTTAACTGAACAAATGATATTCTTTTTATAAGACTAAATTGGGTCTTATAAAATAAGTGTGTCGAGAATGGAATAATTTATTAGTGTAATATGAGACTGGTTGTAAAGGTTTAAAATCAGAAAGAGGTCATAGACTACTTTGAAACTTTTTATGTAGTAGATATACTTGATTCCATCAAAACTAGTTTAGAATTTATATATCATATGTACAATAATATATTTTAAATGGTTTTAAAGATTGAATCCATTAATGGTTATTTTTTTGTGGAATTTTGGTTTCATAACCTTCTGGTTTTAAAGATATCAACATTATTGAACATGTTTTTTTAATTTTGAAGGCACTGTTCACACATTAACCATCCCGAATATCCTTTTATGATAGATTAATAGAATCATTCATTAAAATTAATTTTCTAAAAAATGATAATTTACCCTTTATTTTTATTGTATATTTTTAATGATTTTTCACCATAAATATTTTTATTGATGTAATTATATTTTCTTCACACATGAATAATGTTTTTTTAAAATATATGCAATGTAAAATTTAGATGATTATAATGGTTGAAATTAATTACTTATATGGTCTAAAAATAACACTGATATAATATAGATATATTATACTAAGGGTATGTATATTAGTATTTAATTATTCATTTTGGTTCTGAAAAATCATTAAGTATAATTGTCTTGTAGGTATCTTATTTAAACTTGATCTGAAGGAATCTAGGAGACTAGATGATAAAATATTTTTTAGAGGGATGGTCATGTGAATAACATACATTATATAAAGATGAATGAATATTATGTTCTTGGTGTGATTGTGTGTGAGATTGAAAGAAAAATAAAATATGTCCCATCTTAAGGTCATTAAACAGATCATCTATATTATTAAAGGAACTTTAGAACATGGTCTATTTTATTCTTTTGAATGTGTTATTAAACATAATAGTTATTCAGATACATACTTTAGGTTGTTTAGAAAATGTTAGAATAAAACATTACGAATGTGTCACATTTTCAGTGAATCTTCATCTCTTGGTATAGAATGTAGAAACATTTAGTCTCACAGTCCATCACTAAACCTGAATATGTGGTAGTTAAGAATATTCATGCTCAATGATTGTGGGTGAAACACAAAATCATTGATTATATGATGCTTTTTAATCAAAATAACATTATGGAATCTTTTATTAAAATTATTTTTCTAAAAAATAATATTTAATCCTGTATTTTTATTATATATTTTTAATGATTTCATTACCGTAACAATATTTATTCGTGTAATTATATTTTCTTTACACTTAAATAATGTTTTTAAAAACATATAAAATGATAATTTTATATGAGTATAATGGGTGAAAATAATTACTTATATGGTCTACAAATAACACCGAGATACGACAGAACTAATTTTACTAAAAATAAGTATATTATATATTTTCTAAATCATTTTGGTTTTAAAAAATCATTATTTGTAGTTTTTCAGTAGGTAAATTATGTAAACATGATCTTAAGGAATCTAGGAAACTAGTTGATCAAATATTGTTTAGAGGGTTGGTCAAAAGAATAACTTAATTTATATAAAGAAGAATGAATATTACATTCTTGGTGTGATTGTGTGCGAGATTCCAGGAAAAATAAAATATGTCCCATCATAAATTCATTAAATAGATCTTTTGTATTATTAAATGAACTTTAGAACATGTTCTATTTTATTCTTTTGAATATGTGATTAAACATAAGAGTTATTCAGATACATACTTTAGGGTGTTTAGAATATATTATATGATAACATTATGAATGTGTAACTTTTTCAGTGAATCATCATATCTTGGTATAGAAAGAAGAAACATTTAGTCTCACAATCTATCGTGAAACCCGAATATGTGGTAGTTAAAAGTATTCATGCTAAATTATTGTGGGTGAAACACAAAAGCATTTATTGTAGGATATTTTTTACTCAAATTATCATTATTTATGATAGAACTAGTGTTATTTACATATTTATGACCCCATTGAATAATTCAAAATCTATAAAATGGATACTAGATGCCACTGACATTGAGATTATACAATAAAAGAAGATATTATACTCATGTTCATGAAAATTGAAGATTTGGTTTCTTATTATTTTTCTTATAATTTACATTTTAATATATTTTAAATCATTAAATATAAGATGAGTATGATCATTATTAAGTGATCATATGTTTCAATTATTATTTTTATATATCACGAAATTGAGAAAATTCATGAGAAAGTAGGATGAAATTCTACTAGGGTAATTATTATGTTATGGTAATCACATATAAGATTACCATAAAAACATATTAGGTGGAATAAAGGATCATAATGAGCCATTGATTAAGAAGAAACTGAACATAGAAGAATTTCATCACACAATTCACCTAAAAAAACTCTAACTTTCTAGTTACTATAGAAATTTTATCTTATAAGACAATGATTGAAAAAAATAAATCAAATGAAAAAAGGGTTTTGTTGTTTTTATGTGATTCATAATCCATGGGGGGATGAAAAATATCTTTTATTCAATGTAATTGAAAGATTAATATTGTTACATGATATTCTAAAAATTATATTCACCACAAATTATATACTATAGACCATCTAGTGATAATGGATTATATATATTTTAATATCTATGATAAACATGTCCCCCTTGATCGGATCATCAGGAGCATGGTTCCACTTGGTCAAAGTACTCCACTACCTCAATATATCTTCTTGATAAATAGTTTATATGTGAAAAACTGTTGTGATTTTACTCATACACTCCATTCAAGTTACCCTTATACATCACCTTACTATAAAACATCCTGGTAAACCCTTAATTATTAACATTACATATTCCTAGGGTTACTTTAATTAATTTCATTATTATATCACACATAACTTTTAGGCTAGGTCAATGTGTATCATCTAATTTCCTAATTATTAATATATCATCCACTTTACCTAATTTTTGTCCTTCTTGAAATCAGAAATTATACTCCGCCATTTACTTAGGAATTTAAAAAATAATCTTCTAAAAAATATCTGTCCATTTTACTTTGATCAGTAGCCAAAAAATTATTTTCATGGGTAGTCTAAATATAAAATTATTCCACTTTAGATTAATTTTATAGGGTTCACCATGATTCCCTCCATCTATATTCAAAAAATTCATTCCATTCCTCAAATATCCTTTCCTACCTGATTCATTTCATCCCCGTGCTTATGGTTATCCCAACCAAATAGAGGAGAATGATGGCCTAAAGGAATCAAAGATTAAAAACATTTTCATTATTTTTAATTTATCATATAATACGTTACATTACAAAGATATAGAATCATGTTCTAAATAAACATCAAGATGATGTGATAGTTTAGCTAAACTCACCTTTTCCAAGAATGAAATGTTATATTTTTTGAAAAATAAATAAAACTCTATAAATAAAAAATAGAATCTCATAAGCATTCCTTATTCTAAAATTATACAATATAAACTTAATAAAAACACCTCCTTCTGATATTCTATTAATGAAGCATAGTTTTATTCAATCATTGAGAGTGAAACTACTGGTTGAAGCTTCACCATATAATTTACTATCATCCCTCAAAATGAAAACATATATATGTGATGGTTCTCTTTTGAGTGTGTAAATATCCACTATTGTCAAATTTATTAAATCCCAATAATGAATCATCCATTTAACAGAAACATAAATTTATTTTAGAACCCTATATATACCAAATAATCCAAGGTACATCCTCACAATATTGTCTCTTAGGATTCAACATGTTCCTACTAAATACTCTCACTACAAGAACAATGTCTAATCAAGTATGAACTATGCAGTACATAACTATTCCAACTACTAATTCATATGAATCATTTTTCATATATTGTAACTTAAATTTATTTCACGGTCCCTTATCTTTACTGAAATTGAAATTTTTAGTGAGTGGTGTGGAATCCACTTTTTCCATTCTCATGTTAAAATTCTCATCCACCATCCAGATGTAATAAAACCATGTTAGGTACATTGTACTGAAACATATACCTCTTATTAATTACATAGAAAAAGGCTATTTCATCGGAACAAGATCCTTTATCTATGATCTTAATAATAATTCAATCTTTCATCTTATCAACCCTTTTTGATGCTAGACCAACAATAATGATCTCATGAATATAAATAATAAAGATTAATATACTGAAATCATCAAATGAAATATGGTAATAGAAATCACTAAATTTAATTAGAATTAGCCTATGCACCACCATGTAGGCATCAAACTTGTAGTTCCATTACCATGGTGACCATTTCAAAATGATAAATATATACTTTATCTTACATACAGGGTTCGGGTTTTGATAATCAATGAAACAAGTCGAATCTTCTATATTGATTTCCTCACCTAAGTCCCAATAAATGAATATAATCTTAACATCCAACTATTTATGATACAAAACCTCTATGAAAACCATAATAAGTATCATATAAATTGTCATATGATTAACTAATAGTGAAAATATCATAGAAAAACACAATCCATTATTTTATTGAAACCAGTCTATAGCTAGTTATTCTTCATAACTCTATCTACCATATCCCTCCATCATCAGATGATACACCCATATACCATAAAGTATTTTATTCTTTGAAATCCTTTTGGTTATCACCCTTATTCTATATACATTGAGGGGATTAATACGATTATCATATAAAACACTGAATGATTCAACACTAGAATATTTCTAGTCTCTACCTAGCTCTTTGGATCTCTATATTCATTGAGTATAAGGTATTATAGATCACTCCCATACCTCTGTAAATAATGTTTTACTATTCTATACCTATTCCATTTTCCATATTTCTATTCTCTATCTTGTCTTATGAGTTCTATAGATTTTTCTATCAACCATATTTCATCTAAAACTATTCCCTGAGATTTTATCATCATATTGATTTCTATTAGTTATACCATCAACAATACCATTATAAATATACTCTATTCTAAAACATCGTTATAATTTGTTGGTGTTTCTGAAACTATCACTCTTACTAAAACCCCCAAATCATTCATGAGATTAAAATATCCATTCATTTTAACTATAATCTTGCATTGTACTTCACTCTTATCAGAATTTAGATCTTATTTATAATAAATCATTTGAATCCCTTCATTAATGTGAAATTTTAATTTATAAATCCTTACTTATCTGGTAATCCTAGGGTTGAAAAATTTTCATCTCAATTCCCAACAATGTATCTTTTTTAGAATATAGCCTCAATATTATTCCTTTACATTCATTAAAATAGATGTAATTTTGTGATCTTGAATATTAGAGATGGGTCAGATCACTCTTATTTAAAGACCAGTATGAATATAGGAATTCAAACATAAATGGAGAATAGATACTCTTTTTGATAACGTATACTATATAATTAACAAGTTAAAACAAAAAATATTTGGTAAACCGGCATGAATCCTCATACTCATTTAATTTTTTTCCAATGTACAATTCATCCTTTTTGCGACCCTATTATTTATTGGAGAACCTAGAACAATATTCTAATATCGTATTCCCTTTCACCATGAAAACATCTGGAACACTAATTTTCTATACACCACAACATTATCATTCCTCGTACTCATAAATTTTTATCCACTTCTATTTTCAATCATGGATCTCCATTAGAATACTTTTATAAACACCATATAATTTTTCTTGTGATTGAACACCCACACATTTAATGTTACAAAATCAATTAATGTTATATAAAATAGAGACCATTTATTGGAATAAATTTATGATGTCCCTCATATATCCATATGATCCAATTATATCTTATTGTTTTTTGGTTCCTTACCTTACATTTAGAAAGAAAACCTCCACTTAATTATAAATTTACAATATTTTCATTCCCCATTTTTCATTATGTAGATTTTAAACACATCTTTATAAGAAAGGATCTTCATCACTTTATAATTTGATTGACCCATATTTTCATTCCACAATTATTTATATGATACTTCTACTTCATGCATTACACCTTTTGATATTTCTATGAGGTAAACCATCCCATCCGTCACTCATTTTACACCATCATGGAACTATGTGAAAATTTTCATGCACAATAGATGAATTTAGGTGAGAAACCTGAATCATTTAATAGTTTTATGTAAATTAGTTTATCCCCCATCAATATTAGAACATGTCTCACATCATCCAACTCCCGAAAAAATTCATTAATAATATAGATAGATACACCACCTTTTCTACTAATATTTAGAGCTTCATCATTTTGAAGATGAACCTTGATGAATCTTTCCGATGTATAGTTCCTAACCCACACCAATTATATGTTATGTGAGATGAAGCACCAAAGTATATAATCTAATGATAAAGTGAAGCAATGAAAGAAAATAATGGACCAAAAATATATTCAGTTGTTCGATTCACACATCTTCTTCCAAAATAGTGTCTTCATAAATTTTCTGTTAACTTATTTATATCCATCATCAATGAAATTTTATTATTATAATTCCGACACATGTGACCACCTTTCATTGATCTACTACTGCTTTGAATTTATTTTATTTTCCTTTTCCAACTCATTAATGATGTGAGTTGACCTCTTCCTTCTACACTATAATAATTTAGGAAAGATTAAAATATCTCCTTCAAATAATTCAATAGTTCTTGATTTTATCCTTACTATCTAGAAATTAAAATTTAGTCTCTTTGCTTATGTTTCTCATAGTGGTGTCTATCACGTCACATTACACATGGAGTTGTAAAATTAACCATTGAACCCACTCTATGTATCCAAAATTCACCATCATATAAATTTGAGATCATTGATGTGATATGTAGTTGGTTTAACATCAAATATCATGTTTTTGAATAACCTTCACAAAATAAGCACCTTATTTATTTTATTCGAATTCTCATAAAAGTATGTGAGGGTATTTATAGGTTTCAATATGTTATTAAATTAATAGATATTATAACCCACACCATAGGATAAGGACATCAGAATGAATCTCAGTTATTTCTTAACCATCCTATCTCATTATACCTTCTTCATCAAATTAATCACGATGACTATCAATGAAATATCAATGTCCATCTTTATTATAAAATACTCCATCTTCATTATCCAAAACCCAAAATTCAGGTCATCAAACATCCCAACTCAATCTCGACCCATATTCAATGTATTTTTATGGAATTTATTTAGCACCCAAAAAATTATATAACACATAATAAAGATTAAAAAAATAATTTTAGGAATCTTCTATATGGAAAGAGAAAATTATATTATTGAAATGAGTTCTAAAATACCTTTACTAAGGTATGGCTGTCGAAAACTCTTTTAAATGAGGCTCTGATAAAAATTATAGGGCTCATAACAATTTTATATAATCCAATAAGAATCTTTACACCATTACATATTGATAAGAACAATGTACTAGAAAGAGACACATGAAATACTTCACAATATAATAAATGAAACGTCATACCTAATTCACGACATCAAAATTTTGACCTCCAAACAATCATAGAAAACATTGAAAGAAGACATTGATTAGAAGAAATGATTGTTAAATTAGGGTATGAGCTTCATGTACATTTAATGTGTGTTCTAATCCCTATAAGTAATGTTTATTTACATAAATTTATATGAATTAGAATATGATTCAAATAAAATGATATCCTAAATAAAATTACTATCCCTACTAAATATTGTAGATTCTAGTTGGATAAATCAGATTCCAGATCTTATAATTTATATGGTTAAAAAATCCACATTGATCGTATCATCATGGGAATGATTTGACTCAATAAAAGGCCTCCACCACCTTAACATATCCAGTTGATAAATTGTACATGATTTCAAAAATCAAACTATTATACTCTTATACTCCATAAAAGACATATTATATATCACTTTACCAAAGAACCCTGAGGGGAATCCTTCAGAAATACTCATATTAATTCCAAGAGTCACATTAATGAAATTCATTATCACTTACCACTTCAAATTTGGTCTCAGTAAAGGTGTACCATCTGATCATCAACTTCAAACTGAATCATCTAATCTACATAATTTTTGGTCTTCCATTCATTTTGGTTACTACTCTTACATTTTGATCAGATATTTGGAAATTTGTCATCCAGGTACTCTAATTTCATTTAATATGTATTAATATAATAAAAATGGTTTTCACACATGGTTGAAGAATTATGGATTCCACATTTATTTCTAATTTTGAAAACATTTCATCTGTATACATCATATATTCCAAAAGTTTACTAAAGGGAACTTATTGAATGTACATTTAACATAATTTGGAATTAAAAATAATAATTTTTTTGCCTCTCAGGTTTTTAATTATAGTTAAATTCTTGGTGCTATCATCTGTTACCGGGTTTTACTCTTAATTATTTTTTATTTAATACTATATTTTTATTTTGTTACTCATACATTTAAATAGCCTAGTCTTTGAGTTTTTTCTGATTACTTATAATAATTCATGTTTTTGTTTCTTATTATGATTAACCCATGAGAAAACATATTTTGTTATTTATCCATTCATATGAGTCTTTAATCATTATAATATCTTTTATATAAGAAAATAGAAATATTTGAAAACACCTTCTAGAACAATATTCAATATGAAAATGTCCTCTATAAGAATTAGACGATAATTTCATGAAGTTTTGCCTCTTTTATTGAATTAATTCAATGGAAATTATCACACACTCAATTTATTTACATTCCATTATCTCAAAAGGGGTATATATCTTTTTTATATTGTTGTTTCAATAAGGAGGATAATTAAAGCCAAGGGGGAGAATCCAAAAGATAAGAGAGAGAGAGCATTACCCTTTCATATTCATTTCATATCATATGGAGGGGTGCAATTTATGGAAGATATAATTATATTTCTATCTTTAGTTATTTTGAAATAATTCATTTTACTTATTTCTAGACATATAATGTTTTTTTAGTTTGTTATTTTATGATTCTCTTTTTAATGAAAATAGAGATGACTTTAGTAGAGTGAATTTTCCCTTAACTAAGGAGGATAATTTTATACATTAACATGTTTATTGAGTTTTGTTTTGAAAAAATAAATGGGAGAGGTGTATTTTATAAATTAAATAATATAAGTCTTCTAAATGTTAAATTTTGAAGGATCTTATTCATATATTATAGGATAATTTTTTTTCAATTTATATAAAAAATAATTTTGTTTTTTGATTATCAAAAAGTGGGAGAATATTGAATAAAATTATACTTCTATATACTTCTTCAAAAAAAAACACAATAAAATTTACATTCAACGAAAAAATGACCCATCTATTCTTTGATGAATCATGAGGTATCCCTACAAATTTTTATAGAAGAACTTGAACAGATTTTGACATGGTTACAACTAAACCCAAATATCTCATTATAGTTTTTTAAATTATTATCTACAAATAGAACCATGAATCAAGGAAAAAATAGAGAATAAAACCACCCATACCTATGAAATGGGTCTAGAAATATTCAATCGTGAACTTGAACATCATATATTAACTTTAAATAATTATGATTCAACTGTTTTTTTTTTGTGTTTACTAGAGTTCCAATACGTAAATATTAATTATAAAATATCATTTTTTCCTCTTATATTCAATATTTATAATCATTAATATTGAATAAATTATAGTTATTTGAATATTTCATTCTTCTAATATTTTTAATCAATGAGGTTATGGGGAATGAGACCTTATAACTTCTGAATTATGGTATTCGATGATGTTCATGTGTGGAATTTATGTTGATCATGGTAATCAGAGATGAACATAAGGATAAATATTCTTACTATTGATCTTTTTCAAAGTAATTCCCATTTGAATACTTGTTTCCTCTAATTATGAGAAAGACTATATTACTTCTATTGATCTTTAATTCTAGGGTTCTATTTACGTAACCCCCTATCTCATTAGGATAAAAGTGTACTGTTACCTCGATAAGAACTATTAGTAATAACATCCATGATATAATGATTTTTTTATTCATTACCCCATGTTTTTTACATATATTATTTTTATATTTTGATTGTATTATATCTCTATTTAGTTGTTTAACTTATAAGAGATTAATTTATTCTATATAAATTACATTAATATGACGTGATTTGCTTCTGTGTTATAGTATATCAACAACATACATCCTAGTGTGGTTGAAAAGTTTTTATTTTTTTCAAATACAATTCACCCCCTCTTAAACCAGTAATACTTTCTATTTTTGGGGAACACCTATATTGAATCCTCTACCTTTAGGGAATACTATTTTATCATAAAAAATAGTTTATAAATATACATATACATATATATTGTATATAAAATAATTTAGTAAATAACCCAATTTGATTCCTCAAATTTGTAATGTATTCCAACTCAAATGAAAAAAAAAATCACATGTTTTTCTTAAATTAGAATAAATAAATAAATTAGTTTTAATGTTGAAAAACGTTAAATATAAAATAATTCATTACATAAAAAATAATATTTTTAGAACATGAGAATAGAAAATGTTTGTTAAATAAGAAAAAGGATGTCTAAAGTACCAACCCCATTGATATTTAAAAATATAAGAAAATAATTAATTATAATCATATAATTGGATCATGAGAAAAAAATATATATTATTCAGCTAAATAGAATAACACTAATTGCAGTAATGATTTTTTATCCATTTTCAAGTAATAGAAAATATTGGAATGATCAGGGTACACACTTGGTTTGGACATTCTGGTACTAAAAAGTGAATCAAATATATCTAAATTCCCGATAATCGTAACCGTCCTATCATATTTGAATATATCAATGTGATTCCACATTATCTATTGACCGCTAAATGGTTAAGGGTTAAGAAGTGTTATTATTTTATAAATTATTCCATTTTCATTCAACCTCTCTAACTTGTTAGGTTACAAGTCCACACAATGAATTTGTAGAGACTGAACATGTTTTAATATGAACATAAATTGAAATTAAATTTTTTTAATGGTTTGGATAGAAAGGAATACTCAATGGAATTTCTGATTAGTCCCCACAATCATAGTTTCATTCACAATATAAAAAAGTGAAAACAACAATGGAAAGTACCTCACTTATCAATATTGGGTCTCACTTTGTTTTGGATTACATAGTTTCACTAGAATAATCAACTCTCTTATATAAATATGATCCAATAAAGAAATATTTCATTCTTTCTTGGGATCCTTCTATGCCATTTAATGAAGATATCCCACTATGAACAAACTATATCAATATGATCTTCTTAGGGACATCTTAAGTCTATATTTCCAGTTAATTTTTAAACATGTAAATATACTTTTTTATATTTTTATATTTTCTCATGATCTTGTTCTCCTTAAGACTTTTAATACTTGAGCCCAGTTAGTCTCTTCCTCATCGGATGGCTCCTAGATTATAACTCCTCTATTTTATATAGTGATGTATCATGCTTCACTTAGATTCTAAATTCTTTCATTGTTTTCATGATATCCCTCTATATTAAGGCATAATTTATTCTTATTTTCAATATATATGAATTCAAAAAATAATATTGTGAATTATTGATTCCAAAATGAAATTTTGGAAACTCTCTAGTCATTCAAAAAAATAGAGATATCATACCTTTTATTGAAATCAGTCAATGGATTCTACATTTTAATCATTCTTTAAAAATCCAACAAATCCCAAAAGAGTATTTTAAAAATAAATGTTATTTTTATCTATTTGAAACTCTATATATTCTATAAGAATATTTTATTTTTGAATTTCCATCCATGCATGAATTCCAACATGTAGTGTGATATAGATGTCATGCTTGAGGCCTATATTTATTCTTTGTAAAAATATTTTATGGAATTATATTTAGCTTAATTCATTATCAATTTTTTTGATCATAATTCTATTTGAGTAATCATGATTATTATTTATAGTAATATTGATATAAGTATATACTGGTTTTTTTTCTAAATTCTGCAGAAATTAAATTCTAGTTGTTTAAATATTCACATATAGATAAATAATCCCATTATGTGGATATCTAACTCTAATTCCACATATACGTATCATCTTATATAGATCAAATTAAGTCAATTATTATATAATGTATCACATTAAATTTTCACCCATATGTTGATATCTATATGTGAATCTCTATATGTTGTGAAACATCCATGGATCTAATTATATAGTGGACCCACTTATATCTATGAAATATATGGGGATCCCTTTCATGATGGTATAGTATTGAACCCCTTATGTGGAACTAGACTAAAATATTTTTTCGATTTCACTCAATTAAAACTAAAACATCTTTTAGACATCTCAAAACATTCTCATTCAACTAAAATGAATTTCACTCATGTTCCCAATATTATCTTCTCACTTTTATGGTCTTTCACAACATATTTTGAAATTTACTTTTGAAAAAAATCATCAAATTCCAGTATAGATATTTTCTAAGAGACATAATATAAATTGTTTTTAATACTGTTTTATCCTCTAACACATGTATTTTAAACTTGAGATCAAAATACTAATAATAATCACATTCAATTTTTTAATTTTCATGAATCTATCTAGGATATATTTTCCAGACTAAACCACAAATATATTTTCCATTAATGATGGAAGGACCTCTATAACCACCTAAAAAATTTGATATATTCAAAAAACATTTTCAAATTATCATCAATCATCAAGACATCTCGCCATGTTGACAAAAACATACATGTCAAATTAATTAGATGTTCAATATTCGATTTTTGATTTTGTTTTTAACCCCTCTATATACTTATCCTTTCAATATTTATGCATCTCTTTATCATTCATATTAATACTAAATTAAATGAGATATTGGGGACATCTCATCTCATGTTTATTCATTAAAAAATTTCTTAAGCAACTTCTCAATATCCGACTTTTAAATAACATGATCCACTTTTTGAGAGAAATATAGAACGACATGATTTTCTATGAAATTGGACTTTAGTTTTCAAACTCTAATTCTTTATGAGCTACCAATGGGTAGAAAAAAGAGCAATATAACCTTGGTTTTCAATACTCTCTATAGACTTATATACTTGTGATGCCAAATAAAATACTTATTTTGGGGCTCTTAAATAATATATTTACCATGAAAATTTTATTGCATTAAAAAATTTCAAAAAACATATCAAATATTCTAATTGAAAATCATAAAAAACCCTATTTTCCCCATATTTTCATCAACCCATACTACCCCTTTATAAATTGATTTAAATAACCCAAAACAAGGGTTATAATTGCGATTATAATAAAAACATCTATAATTTTATTCAATTATCAATAAATTTTAAAATCACTAAATAATAGATTTTTGTCATTTTTACTCCCACATAAGGTATGCACTTAACTCCTTCTCTTTTTGATAGTTATTATACTCTATGGAGACACACTTATTTATTTTTCAGCATTGATAACTTTATTTTACTCAACGAATTTTCTTCAAGTTATGAGTAATAAACTGAAGATAAAATTATAAGGAGATAAATATTATATTTATCAACAGTAATAGAATGTATGATTATTTATTCTCAATAAAGGCCTCTAATTCCTCCTAAGCACATCATGGAAGGTATTATTAATTTCAACTAGCCTATTTTATTTCTCAACAGGTTGCATGATCCCCTTCTTCAAAATAGAATAATCCTTTTGTGAATTTGTCTTATGAAACATAGTATCCAAGGAAATTTGTTTTCATAATTAATGGATCACATTCCAGAAGAATTATTCTAGGGCTAGTATAATGATAATATGTTCATTTTTTCAGGATTGGAATATCCACACCATTTACCCAGTTTTACATGATTTTTGAGATCACCACTTGTGAACATTTTCTCTAAACAAACCAAATCATGTGAAAATAAATTATTTTACATGGTACTAAACCTAATTTTAGAATTATTTATTTTCTTATCTACCACCAATTTACCTGAATATAAATCATGTATTATTTCATAGCACTTTTATATTATTTCATTTTTGTCAAGAATTATTTTTTATTTCAAAAAAATATGTCTCGCATTATTTTCATTCTAAACTTACTTATATTTAATAATATAAAAAACATCTACTTGTACACGAGTAACACATTCCTAATTTTTGACCCTCCCATCCACATTTTCCACACACTTCTTCTAAATAATTTAATCAGTTTTGGGATGATGTATCTGAGGAATTTTTTATCACAAGTTATTTATTCTAAAAATGAATCCTCATTTTGTCACTAAACACCCCCATCATGCCTCTGACATAGTAATGAAATGTTACTCCAACACGAGAAGTACATGTGTCCATACATTCCCCAGAACAAATTTCTTTGAACTATTCTCATCCATTTTGATTATGAGCCATTCAAAAAAAATTGTTTGGGTTTTCCTTCTTCAAACCTAGCCATTTTTTCGGTGAGATTTGTCATATTATTAGAATATTCCACTTTCCCTTTGATTTGTAAGAGTTTATCTCATTTTTATTGCTGGAAAAAATAGGTTCAAATTTTATTTTATCATTTATTATATTACAAATAATATTCATACTTGATAATAGATTAGGTGCAGTTTTATCATTCCTATTAGAACCATTCATCTCACCCATATGAGAGTATTATCCCTTTACCCCCATAAACATTTGTGGAATATTATCTTAAATTCCATGACTCATTTTGAGCTATAATATAAAAAGATTGTGTCTTGGATGTCTCCTCATCTTGCCTAGGAAAATTCTCATCAAGATTACTCACCATCTTCCCTTGATTTCACATATTTATATTCTTTAAATTTATATATTTAAATATAATATTCTATATTGAAAAACACTTAATTGTTTTCAAACAATTTGTTTAACCTATTGTAATATTTTACTTTTCATCCATGAGTTAGGTATTCAACTTTAGACAATTTTCCAACATTCAATAGATCAACTACTCTAGCTCTATTATTTATTCCTCATAATCACTAATAGATGTGTCAAATACTTTATTAACTTGTGAAATAAAAGAATTCATCATATGATATACTGATTTATGAATAACATTTTCCACTTATTTTGATTAAACTTGTTGTATTAACACTATAATCCTTCTTATCACTTTAATATATATTTTTATTGTGAGATATATCATCTTCCACATCGAATTCAGATTATTCAACCCACTTCAGTGGTCAATCCTTAGAAAAATGATCAATATAATTATAGATATTTTACCTTAGTGGTTTCATACAATTTATTTTTCATTTTATCTTCATGAATAATTTTTATATAAGAGAATGAATTTTGTATAGGCCATCACCATCCTCATCACCATCTTAATCACTTTATTCTACAACTTCTTCTTTGTTCTTTCATTTTCTCATGGAATCAAAATCTCTCTTAACTTTTTCTTTCTTCATTAAATGTTGATCGTTTAAAATTTAATATTCCAATAGAATACCATGAAGACTATCTATTTACATAACTTTAATAACGCCAATGGATGAAATATTTTGAGTAAATATGATTAAAAATTTCCACATTAGATTTTTGACAATGGTGGAATTATCTTTCTTCTCACCAAAAACTAAATTAGAAATCAAAATCTCATTGACTATTTAATTTTATTCTGGAAAATTTCCATCATAATCAATACTTATTTCTTCATATATAATAATCCAGAACTTTAGTTTAGTATATTTTTCTTTAATATCACCTTCATAACCAGTATTTATTTTATCCTAGATATCCTTAGTATTTTAAATTCACATAACCTCTATGTAGAATTTTACTAAAACATTATCTTTAATAATAATTAATTCTTTTCAATAGAAAAATTATCTTATAGGTGAATGAAATAGAGAATCCCTATCGTATTGGTGTAAATCTAATAGTTTCGACTTATATTACATACAAGATAAGTGACATAAGGTAGAGAAGCATCATATTTATATAGTGGTGGTAGTTTTTTCCATCCCATGTTTCAGAACCTAAAATATTAATAGAATTTTGATTCTATATACTCCGAAAGTTATTGGATATTTGAGAGGTAACCATGATTTTTTCTAATACCACTAGTGATGAAAATAACTGATTGTCCAGTAAGTGGGGTAAATTAGTGGTCCTCTTTTACAAATTATTCATTTTTAATTCAATATCTCAAACTTTTTCAGGTCCAAATAAACTCAATGAATTCTTAAATCCTCTAATTTTGTGAATAATAAAATTATGAGAAATCATAACACACTTGATTTATAATTATCCCCCAGAAATACCTACTCATTTCTATGATTTATTAGTCTCCCCAATCACAGAATCCTCCACTATCTACCCACTTTTAAAAAATTAATGACTATTAGAGTCTTATTATTTAAGATTACAACTCAATTTCATCTTCTAAATTCCCATTAGAATAAAATACTCTCCTCCTATAATAAGATAAAAAAATGAAATATATCCCCTTTCTCTACAATCCTTTTATTCCACTTGAGGATGATCTCCCTCTATGAAAAACTTGTATTAATCTGTTCTACTCATGTAGATATTAATTTTGAATTATTACTAATTATTTAGAACATGGTAATGTAGTTTCATTATATTTCATGATCTTAAAATGGTCTAGTTCTCCCTATCACTTAGAATACTCAGCAACAATTGGTATATTCTTCAATGGGTGGCTCTGAACTTTAAACATCATATTGTCACAATAATTTTTTGATGTATTAGTTTTCTCTCATATTCTCAATTCTCTTATAGTGTTTTCGATCCCTCTCTATATTCCAGAAAAATTAATTATACATTAATGAGAACATATTCAATTAAAATAATATTTTGGATTATAGTTTCCAAACAATAATATTAGAAACTCATTTATATTAAATAGTCATAAAAATCTCATCCAGTCTATTGAAATCACATAATGGATTTTTAATATTATTGTTCAATTTAAGATCATTTGAGACATGATATGTTCTTTCCAATGCACTGGGACATTTAATATTTTAAAATTATATATAATTTTGGCTTTATTCCTATTTAAATTTACTTACACATATACTTTTGAGAATATAATGAAACATGGTTGACTTATCTATTTTATAGAGTTCTTCTTTGTTAACATCCCATCTTGAATCACCTTCAAATTTATTCATTATCCTTAGAATGGATCATAATTATTTTGGAGTAATTATGACTTTTATTTCCATGAAGATCAGTATATGAAACTACTAAATTTTTAAAAATTCTCAAGAAAACATAATTGTAGAATTGTCAATATTTATGTGACAATAAATAATACCCTTATTAAAATCTCAAACTATGAATCCCATACACAAATATTTTTACATGTGTCCCCATAAATCAAAGAATCATTCAATAATCCATTTATGAATCCAACCTTACATTGATCCCCATTTGTTATTCACTATATATTGTGGCTCATCCATGTATTCCTTTACCTTATAGATCCCCTTATATCAATAAATTTGATTTGTATTCCATTACGTGGTTACATAGATTTGAATCATATTATATGGATTATGACATAACCATTTTTAGATTTCATATAATTCAAACCATATCTTCTTCAATACGGCTTAAATCCTTATTAATCAACTCAAATGAAATTTTATCATCAAAAAAATATCCTCTTCTCACTTGGATGGGCATTTAAGGCTTCCTTAACTGCTAACATATCCAGAATTACATCCAATTTTAATTTAGCTATATTCATGTATACATAATATGAATTGTTTTAGAAAATGTCTTTCCTAGCAAAAATTTTCTTTTACACTAATGTCAACATACTAACAAAAATCTTAATAAATTTTTAATTTAACATTAATATGTACAATAATTATTTCAATGTTGAAACATAAAATATATTTTCTATTCATTATGGATACACATATATCAATGGATATATTTTTAGCACATAGTTAAACCACCTTAAATTATCAATTAATTAAACCTTATTGATTAAAAATTCAATTCAATCCATTAGTAAAGTCAATCAAATACATGAAATATATTACATAGAAACCTAAAATATCACAAACCAATTATCACTTCAAATAAATAACCCCTTTATAATTCAAATGATGCAAATCATACTACATGTTATAATAGAGATTGACTATAATAATAAATATAACCAATCAAACATCATATTATAATAAAAAAACATCAATGCACTTTATACATAACAAAAAAGAACAAAAAATACTAGAAAATCATTTTAAATGAGAAGAAACATTAAAATTACATTCATAAAAGGGTAAAATCATGGAAAACATTTGATAAATTAAAATTAAATAACTAAAAACTAAATCATAGTGTATTAATTTTTTTTGATAATAATATCTCAATTGTTATCTTTTTAACTATTATCTTGTTGGAAAATTTTTAGGCCGCATATATATTTTCAAAAGCACATAAATTATTTCATAAAAAATCATTAATTTTTTTTTCAAATCACATAAGGTAAGGGTAAAAAATATTAAAACACATAGGACTATATCATAAGAGTGGTGAATGATTTATATCACCAACTATAATGGAATTTGAAAAAACATGATTTCATTTTAAGTGTTTGATTGAAATAATAACCGAAAGAAAAAATGAAAAATGAAAAATAATATTAATATCTAAATTAATATACAAATAATAAATAAATTGTAAATCTCTATAATGAGGAACATTCACTCGTATTGATGTTATATAATGATATTTCCTTTATATGGGTGTCTAAAATGCATAAAGGACCTTTCAACCCATCCTCAGTAAAATTTTCCACATTCATTGTTGTTTTTTCTTTACACATTGAAACAAAAAATATTATAAAATATAATTTCAAAAAATACATATTAATTATGGGAATATTGGATGATAATGATGGAGAAAAATGTTAACAAAAGTAGAGAAGAAACAATGAAAGGGATGTGATTACTTAAATACCCTAGGATTACTCTCCCACATTGTAATATAGAAGGAAGTGTGAACCATTTTCTCCCTAATATAGTTGTGCAATGTGAATATGGATGAGGATAATCCTTTTACTCCATTTTAATCTATTACTCAAACTAAATAAAAATTATACATAATAATAATAATAATAATAATAAAATATTTATTTATTTGGCGGTACTGGAATATTAGACAACACACATTCCCTAATAGTTTTACTAGGACCAAAACCTCTACAATATTGACCCAAATCCATTTCTACCACACACACACACCTAAAAAAGGCTTGAAGGCCTTCCAACATATTCCAAATACGTTACATATAGGGCTCTATCACTTTGGAAACAAGTCCCCTAGAAATAGGGATCATGATCGATTTTTTAATCTTTCTAAAACAATATATGTACATAATATACTAATTACAATAGTAAATATATAAATTCACCCTTTCTTGGATTCAAACCTTTGTTACATTTCTATAGGTAGATATGAAATTATCATTGGTCTACTAATGCGTTGATTAATTTAATTATAGTAATAATATATTATTAATTTCATTTTACGAGAATATACCAACAAAACATTTCCTCAACAATATTAAAAAAAATTTCCTAACATTAAAATATTAATAATATTGATGGAAGTAACCCAATAATACCATACCAATTTAATTATATTATTTATATTACTAATAATATATAAAATTTAATCATAATTTATTTAATTTATCACTAATACTGTTAAAAATAAATTTTGTAAATTATAAATATATTCAAATATATTATGATAATATAATTTAATTCTATTAAAAAAATACACTATTGATATATATGTTTTGAAGTGATGAATTTTGTTTTAATTTATCTTAGGATAATTCACAATCACCATGCATGGTCTCATAGTCATGAAATAGATAATTTATGTCCCATTATATCAACAAACATACCATTAATGGATGAAATGAACAGATTTCAGATCATGAATTTGACCGTGAAATGGACATGGATCATAATCAAAGTCCCTCAATTTTTTCACCTCTAACATACACTTCATAATGCAGTAATTAAGGATCTATTGGGAGATGCAGATTTTTTTATTTCTAAGAACGTTTTTTTATTATAATTGTTTCTATTTTAATTTCTTACAGTAGATGATGGGATATATCTGAGGTGTGGAAAATGAAAGTAGGACTTATACAATGTAATTATGACCATAATATGATCACATAAATTGATGGTTCTATGGTGAAGCATAGAATCTCCAAAAGTACATTGATACTGGGGTGTCTCATTTTGGTATTCAAACTAAAAAGGTCATTCCTTATTAATCAGAATTTTATGAAAATATATTTATATGGTTTGAATGGATAATATTAGTATCGAAGAAAGTGGATATGTCAGTACATAATGTGAATTAAATATTTTTCAAGGTAGTAGGGTAACGAGTTCATGTAATTTCTTATACTCAGTAATGTTTTACTTTTGAACAATATTATTTTTCTAATGAATGGAAAATATTTTAATGAATTTTCTCCCATTCACATAAGACTCATTATCCGAGCCACATTATACTGTAGTGTTATTTTTTTCTTTCGTTTTTTCCATTTCCTGTGCTTCTCATGAATGTATTTCATGTTCATTTAATGTTTATGCTCTTTGTTTTGTGTGTGATTATTGATAACTTCGTGTATTAGTCAGGGTGTTAAGTCTACCTATTTTCAGTATAAAGAGTCAAATAAAACTTTTGGTTATTTGGTTTTCCAACTCATTATTGGGTAAAAGATACATGTGAATTTATGTGCATAGTTTTGGTGGGTTTACTAAATGAAAGGATAAAACTTTCATTCTGATCAAGTGGTATCAATGACCTTTATACCTTCATCTCTTGATCCATATTTATCCATGTTAATATATTGAATAAGAATTACTAAATTGGGATAATGGAATCAAATTATTGAAAGGTTAGGGTAATTACGCTTTATGGAACATATTTATCCTTCCATAGGATATATATTGAAGACCATAGGATTTAAAATGGCTTTTATGTTTCATTGTCTACAGTGATACTGGAGTTAATGAGCAAAGAAGAATGTGAGTGATTGGATATAATGATGCTAATTATGGTGGGGCTGTCAATTGAACATAATGTTTGTTTAAATATATATAAGAAGAAAACTATAACCGATATAAGAAATGTGTTTTTAGACATGTATGGAAAAAATATTTAAACAAACTATTTACAACATAGAGTGTGGTGAACCAGACTAGGATACCCTCTCAAACAAGAATCTGACACATATTCTCCTATACACGAAGGGAGTTCCTGATCCCCATAGGCTGGTGACTAGGACCAAGGCCTAAAAACCCTAGAGGTAAATATTTCACCAACCTTAATGAAACAAAATGGAATATATATATATATATATACAATAGAGATAATCAATGGGAGAGATAACATAAGCGAAATCCGAAAGAAGAAAACATAAATGACAAAAATCAAAAGCATTCCAAACAACCCAAAGTAAAAGTTTAACATCAAAGGACTACAAAAATAGAAAAACAATTACTCCATGTGATAGTGTTGGAAGTCTTCCACCATCTCACCACGATCTACTCCAAATCTGATGAAGGAAACCTCATTGCATCACTACAATGCCTTGAATTTTTGTTCATTGAATGAAAAAAAACCTCTACAAACCACCATATGGGTTTGCAGAGTTTCATATAGTAGACATAGTAGGATCCCACCTAGGTTTTCAATAAAATGTATTTTTATAAAAATATGATCGTGGTAAACTTTAACGAAAACAAATCATGATAATATTTAAACTATTTTTTATATCAAAGTAAGAAAAGAAGTTTAATATTCCATTTTTCCAAACTTCCAAAATAATCCTAGTAAAATTGATTCAAATAATTTCACATAAATCAAATCAATCATATCCAATCAAATCAGGCATCACATATCATACAAAATTTCATAAAATACACAATAAAGTTAAAATCATGCCAAGTGTCACTATAGGTCAGTTTATAAAACAACTCGCACCATAATCAACGATTAGTGTGAACTTAATTACTCAAAACAAAAACCTAGTAATAGAGGAACACCCCAATATTATACCCCCAAATGTGAATTGATTCCCTATAACAAATTGAATAGTGAGAAAAAGAACACCCCATAAGTGAACCCCACATCAATACATGGATGACGGATCTAATCTACACATCCCTCTTCAGTACCTAAGGAATACCTTGTAAAACTATTTACAAACCATTTATTAATAATCATTATTTGATATTAATTTCTAAAATACATTTTAGAATTATTTAATAATAACCTAATATTTTACCAAAATAAGGTAAACGCCATCTTTAATTAAAACCCCAGTTCTAAACAAACAAATCCATCAATAAATCATGGTATTTAAATTATAAAATAATTTACAAAATCTGAGAAATCAAGTTCATACAACATATAATAGAGATGGAACTATCCCTGTCAATCATAGGTCTAAAATGACTGAAATTTTATTCCACCAACAAGGAACAACATAAAGATGACAACAGAGGCCCCAAAATAAATCCTCACATCATATAATTTATTTGAAAAACAAAACAGTTGGAAGAGAAGAAAATAAACACATACCATAAAGAATCATGAATGTTGCACCACAACCAACATAAGGGTTAGCCTCCAAAGAATGATTATCAGATATATACAGATAGGATTGAGAAGAATCAACAACATAGACATATAATATATAAATACAACAAAACAACATTGTTGTGATCAAATTCAAGGAATAAATTGGTAGAAAACTTTTCTAGAGAGACACAACACAACAAAACCGATGATAGATAACTGAAATATGTTTTTTCAAAGGAGTGGTTGTCCCCAAAATCATGTTTGACAGCTCCTAGATTGATAGAGGAGGGTCTGTATATTGAATGAAATAGTAATCACTCATATGATACCCTAATAACCACAATCCATGAGGTATTCAAAGTGTGTAATTGTTTCACACTGTTTAATTTTCAATTAAGGTGTCCCACCAAGAAACATAGTGCCTTTTATTAAAAACATAATTCTAACCATGACACTATGTTTAACCTTTACAAATCGTGTAACCCCTTCACATTATGTACCAAACTCATGACTTATTCGTGCTATCCATTACAAGACGTTTCAATTATATAGGATATGTAATTCTATTTCAGACTAAAAGAGCCCATATTTTTATAATAGAAAACTCTAAACCATCTCCAACATTATCTAAACATAGTGAGAACCCACAAGCCCTTTGTAACACATTTATACTGAAACTCCATTAATTCAAAAAAATACACATCATTTATTTTTGATAATTTTACCCAATGAATTCTCCCTACCCTTGGGAGTCCCAACACACTCCCAAATAAAAAGAGAATCAAAAAAGTAGAAGATAAATTGTTGAAAGATGTTATAGGGATGTTGCATAAGGGATATTCAACTTAAAGTTATTTTATGGAAGGCCAATGATAGATCACATGAATGAATTTAAAAAAATCCAAGGGTATCAAGAATAATAGAAGTTTACATTCACGAATAATATATTTTAACTCCGATTATTATCATTGCTATCAGAGACTTGAGAAGCGACAGTCACCATTGTGAGTAATTATTCAAAAAATAGAGTTTGTATTAGTTAATATTGGGAATTTGATACTAAATAAGAAACTAAATATAATGGATTTCAATTCACCGTCGGCAATTGATCTCAATATAAGAGGATGAAGTTAGTCCCCTTAATGGATGTAATTATACCTGGAGAATATTTTAGAAAATAAGCAATGAGATAAGATAGAAGGTATATCATCTTGTCATATTCTAACCTTCTAGATGTGTTGGAAAAATGATACACCTCGAAGGACTATTGGAATAAAAATGAAAGAAATAGACACCCCCCTTCTTCTAAAATCTCAAATCCAAAAGTTTAATAGAATTATATTAAGAATTATTTCTTAGTGTCAATATTTTAGTGGAGTCTTCTATTGTCGACATATGTGAGTAATACCGTTTAACATGAGAGAAATGGTGTATTAATAACCATATATACATTTTTTTGGAAAAGTTTATTTGGTAAATGATTAATATAAAGAGGTATTTATTTTTTTACATGTAAATATCCTGAAAAATAATCAAAGTGAATTGGTGTTGAATAATGTTATATATATACTGGGATATGGAAGAACCCAATTATAATTGGTAAACTTGATAAAGTAGGGTATGGAACTACATTTCCAATGGATTATGAAAAGTTACTCAATGATCTATGGACGTTGAAATATAATTAAGGGGTGGAAATATTTACTTATACTTATTGTTAGACATAATTTAAATTAATGGAAGATCAACTTTCGATGAAATGGAAATTTGGAATTGGAGGATTGGTTATCTTGGTGATAGTAAACTAATGATTCTAATGATAAAATGAATAATAATGATGGATAATATGTACATCCGAATATATAAATGATTTTTAGGGAAAAAAGGTGATTTCTATTAAATTTAGTTGAACAGAAATGCAAAATATAGAAATTAGAAATAGTTTTTAATAAAGTTTAAGAATCTGTCCCTTTTCAGAACATTGGGGTTTCGTTCTATTTTGTAATTTTTATTGATACAGAAATATGAAATATTTTAGTATTACATTTTAAACAAAAAGGCATGTTTTTTGAAAATTCATTGAACATAATTATATAATGGAAATGAATAGAAATTAGATGTCTAAATGCATATGATTCGACAATGGTAGTGAATACATTGTATACAAATTCTGAAACTTCAATTTAGAATAATGATATAATTAATGTGAATATAGTGAAAAAAACACAAAATATAATGTATTGGATGAATAAATCAATAGTATATTGACAGAGAATGATAGAATCTCTAGTTCTCATTATAGAATGTCCAAGGGAATTTGGGATAAAGATAAAAATAGAAAAATATATCTAGTCAATATAAGTATATAATAAATAGTTTAATTAGAAATTTTATAAGAGTTATGGGTCAGAAATAGACTGGAAGTTAACAATATAAAATTATTTAGAAGGTTGACTTATTTTACGTTGATTATAAGGAGATATAGAAGATTTATCCTAATGATAAAGATTTTTTCATAGGGTATGGTTATAATAATTTGTACTTTTGGTTATGGTATGAGGAAAATAGATAAGTTATCAAAATTAAATATGATCACTTTAATTAAGGTATTATTTGGGGGGGACCAAAACATCATAGGGAAGGAAGCTGCGAATAAATAAACTATTAAAATTCAAATTGATTTGCCTAAAATCATTGTCTGTTTTATAAAATTAGAGAAATCACATACAATCATAATAACTTTAAAGGTGATACTAGTGGAATATTATCTATAAAAATAAATAACTATTAAATCTCATGTGGGAGTACTGGTAATTAGGTCTCCTTAAGTCTGAGTATTTTAGGTTTTATAACAAAAAGAAATAGCTAGGATAATCAGAGTGTAACCTACAAATTATTGATGTTATTATCCATAGTGATAAATAATATTCTAAGCTAATGGGATAACATGTATTCTCTAAATTTAATGGACGATGGAGAAAATGAATTCTAGAAATAAGACACATCCCTCGGTGAATTAATGTAATGGAATTCAATAATGGATAAATAAATTATGTCATTTATATTCAATGGATCTTGGTATTTGATTGATTTAAAAAAATAGAATATAGAACATTGGAATAAATGGGATTACCTAAAAAAGGAAGAGGATGATGGATAAAAACTGCACAAAGTATAGTTGGTAGTGAAGTTGTTTAAAAAAAGATGGTGTTGACTTCACATAAAAAATTTCTATAGTGGTAAACCATGACACTATATTGAATGTTCTATGAATATTGGGATTATAAAATATATACCTTAAATATATGGATGTAAAAACATAATTCTTTCATAGTGATTTGGATGAGGAGAACAACATGTTGAAACTAATAGATTTACCTGTTGAAGGGATACAAAATTTGTTTTGCGAATTGACTAAATATTTTATGGTCTAAAGAAATATTCTTGATAATTGAATCATAAAATAGATTGATTCATTTCACAAGAATTATTAAATAAGAGAAATGAAGATCATTTCTATTACTCCAGGTAATGGGGATATGAGGCATTTATCATATTGATTTTCTATTTGGATAACATATTGATTGCTTGATCAGATGATGGGAAATACCAAAAGGTGAATAATAATTTGATGAAAATACGGAATATGGAAGATCCTAGAAATTAAAAATTATTTTGGGGATAAATATTGAAATATATAAGAAATTTAGAACACTAATCTCACCCAAAGAGTCGTTATATCATAAATATCATCAAAACATTTAGGATGAGAGGAAGAAATTTGGTCTCCTATAATCATAAAGCTCACATAAAAATATCCATGCCACCTGAAATTGTAATGAATGTTTATAATTGGTATATGGAGAAGGTTTATTATTTTTTAGTAGTATGAATTAAAATTTAAAGTATGATCTACGAATGACTAAACATTTCCCATGTAGTGGGAGCAGTGAGTCGGTACAAGGAGAATCCAGGGAATGTACATTGGGGGAAAGTAAATTGGATCCATTGGTATTTACAATGAGTGGATGAAACACCCCTATTCTTTGTAACCAATGATACATTACTTGGTTTCATAGACTAAAACATTGCTTGTAATAAAGATACATGGAAATGAATGACAAATTTTTTGTTTAATTTTGGAGGAACAACAACAAGTTGGTCAGAAATGATATATTGGATGGTTACTATCTGTTCAATAAAAGTTGGGTATACATCTACAATATATGATAATAATGAATTAGTTTGATTGAGAAGATTATTTAAGGATATTACATGGATCCAGGAATGATTTGTGATCTTTTGCAATAAAAACGTGCAATAAATATGGATAAATACCCAATGTTCCAGGATCAGATGAATCACATCTCCCTAAAGTATCATTTAACCAGATATTTTCCGAAGTATAAGTATCCATATATTGTCAAGATAATATGAAGACAACATATTGAATATATGTTCACTAAGATAATAATTTATAAACATTTGAGGAAGAATTAAACCTCAATGGGTCTTTTTTGAATGGGAGAAGAATATGGATAATGGTTTTACATGGTATATCATGGAGAGTTTTGAGGTTCCCTAGAAAAAAATTCATTTGTGCTATTTTTGGGAGGTGAAGTTTGTTTCAGTTCACCAAAATATCATCCATCACAATTACATTGAAATAAAATCATGCATTTGATGATGGGTTTAACATGACATGAAGAAAATGGTAGCAATACTTTTCTAATCCTATTAGGGTGATTATAAGTTGGAATCTAATGATTATTCTATGGTGAAGTATTGGAGTTCCAAATGTTTACTGATACTAGGAGTCTACTAGTTTTTTAGTGAAGATGAATCATTCATGCTTCATTAGAAGAAATTTGAATTGAGTTAGTTCAAATGGTTAGACTAGATTATTTTAGTATGTACAAATTTATATTCTTTACTAGAAATTGTTATTTTAAATGAAATATATACTATATGGTGAATAACATGAGTAGTTACTTGTAATTAGTAATTTTTAACTTTGTTAATCTTATTTTCTATAGGAATAGAAAAGGTTGAAGTGATGTTTCTCCCATTTACATAGGAATAATTATATAAAGATCATTAATCTATTGTGTAATTTTTTATTACTTTTCTCCATTTTATGTACTATCATTGAATTAATTTCACATTCCTTGAATATCACCACGTACACTGGTTCCCGTATTGGGTCAGCAGTAAAGAAGAGTGACCCCCAAAGACAACATATAATTGGCCCCAGGTAGGTGGCTAGAAATAAGGGTATAATACATAAAATTGGAGTAATTACCCTCATAATAGAAGTATAGTAATAAATATAAGACGAGTTCTATCAATCAACACCATTTCATAATTATAAAATTTCAAACATCCCAAAATATACACCAAGTGATATAAATAAAAAATAAAAAATAAAAAAAGGTCATGGGAAATCACGAGGGAAAACAATTATAACAACATCAACCTATAATATAATAATTTCATATCAGTATTTAAACCCCTCATAGAATTCTAATAAAATTTACATAAATATTTGCTGAGAACAACATGCATACTTAGTAGGATCATTCATAATGTCTCCCAAGTAAATATGAGAAGAGTATATATATAAACTAGTAAATAATCCTAAAAACTACCATACTTATAAATGATTCATCTATCAATCCAAGCCTCACCAATTCCCACACACCAAATATTTCTTCCAAGTTATTAAAATAAAATCAAGAGAAAATAAAAACAAAATTCACCATAAATGGGTAAAAACTATGGGTAAAACACATTTAAGTTTTCCAAATGATTTGTCTCATGAGAAATGTCAATTAATAAAGGGGATATATAATTTCGAGTTCCACAAATAACTAAAATTTCAATGAAATAATCATATATTGAATGATTAATTCAGTTTTTAAACAATATTCCTTATAAAAAAATATTTGTATTGAGAAAAGAATATAGATTTATCATGATTTTCCATATTCAATCAAATAACATTCCTTGTAATATATAGTATGATGAAAATATATTTTTTTAAGATAAAATATTATCAATAAAAAATAATTCTTATATTTAAGTGAAACGTAATTTCCAATGATCAAAAGAATATCAATATTTTAAGAGAATATAATGACTAAAAAATTAGTAAGGTGCAAGATATGATAATCAGTTCATTGAGAAAAATTGTTTATAATAAAAAATGTACTTTAGTAGATTAAAGGGAATAGAGGTGAAATATTAAAATAATATTCAATAAATTATCTTTTCTTTCTAATACAACTGAAAAAATATATAAAAATATAAAATTTTTAATATAGTTACGATGGCAGGGAAGTCTATTATCACCATATATGTAAAAAACATTCATTTTTTAATGAATTTAAAAAATATACCTTTCGATGAAAAGTATTATCATTCTTTTAAAAAAAGATAAAATTAAAATATAACATAAAATATTCATTATTAAAACATTTGGGAAACTAAAAGCACTTTTATAAAAAAAAATTGTAAAATATGGACATGAAATAAAAATATATCCAATTAAAATAAGAAAAAGTTATTATTAATTTAATCTATTATTTACAAGATTCACTTAACAAAGAGAGAAAGAATTTTGCTAAAAATGGAATATCCTTATATTTCGAACGTATAATAATATAATTAATTTTTTTAAGGATAAATGATAACATTTCTTCATTGAAAATTAAATCATCCCAGAAGGAAAGTGATATTATGAAATAGATTCTTTCTTATTTACTAACATTTTAATTGTAATCCATTTAAATAACAAACAAGAATTGAAACATTAATCATAAAATATAAGTATTTATTCCTGTTATATAAATAAATGGGGAATCATGTATAGAACATAAAATTGAATAGGTTCATAGTAACAAATATGTATCAATGGTGTGTAATATGGGATGAAATCCATTACCCCATGTTTCTATTTGATTGAAATCAATTTAAACTCCCATATATAATTTTTAAACATATTATTAATTTTTACTATAACCATATTCATATTTATAAGATCATACATGATCCTCTTATGACATCTTACCACTCTGTCGTTAATAATAATTCATTGTTACCATTGTTTTGGGTGTTACCTTCTTTTCTTATTATGATTGTTTTCTTGTGAAAGATCTAGTTATATTGAATAACATATAAATAAATCATATAAATGATTATATTAATTTTCTACCAAAAATATTTCTTCATTATATAATTTTTAGAATCATTCTTGAAATTTGGAAATGGAAAATGTATCGCTTCGCTTCGTGGAGATTCTTTGATTTATGTATGCACATGCAATGATATCATTAATTTAATGTGAGAAAGGGTTAGAAATTGGATGATATATTAAATTCTAGAATCCATATCATTTCATAAGTATCATATATGTTCATTAGTTCTATCATTGTGAGTATCCGTGTGAGATAGTTATTGAAAACAAATTCCATTAGTTCACGATGCGGTAGTCCACCGTATACACGAGTGATGGAATTTGTTCCCATTTGATATATATGGATATGGATAAATATGATTAAATAAACTTAATAATATATCATTATATTTTAGATAATTTATTTATTATATTTTAATTTTTTATAAATAATTGAATGTGATAAAGGAGAAGTAAAAAAAGAACGATCTATGTGAAGATGATTACCTTCGCTTAGAGAAACCTTTGTTGAATATCTTATTATGAACACTAGGATTTGTATTATTGGAATACCATCACCACAATAATATTGAAAAGTATTTTGGGGATATATTTTTGTACGTATTGGTCAAGATAAATGTCTTAAGAGATATGAATATGTGAGGGGAGGAGGTTCTCTTTTATAAGTGGGGGAGGGGACCTTATTGGAATCCACTTCAAAATATCCAAAAATAACACTAAATGATTAAAAAATTACAAATAAAAATCCATAAAAATGACATTATATTTGAATTTTTTATGGTTTAAGGTTGAAATGAGACCATTCAAATGATTTTGACAAGTTTAATAAGAAAACATTTCCTTATCTTTTGGTTTAATGCCCAATACACTTATTTTAATCTTAATTTGGGAAATTATTTAATACAATTTTTACTATACAATATGACAAAAAATAATGGTTTATTTATTACCTTATAAAACATTCAATATTCTAAATAATAAATCCATTTTTTATATTGAATTCTTATAAGTGGGGTAATTTAATATAAAAATAAAACTACCAAACGTGTCGTAAAATTGTTTTCTCTAGAAATGCATTTTTCAAGGGTAAGATTATCATATATTTACTATATGAATTTTAATAATAATTACATGGATTTGAATTTATATATTTTTTTATATATTTTTTTAATTTCATTTAAATCATTGAAAATTATATATTATTTCAATTAATTACAATGGATTGACATTTTGGTTTTTTTAAGAAAAATAAATTCTTTAAAAATTATCTCTTTTACCTCCATATGTTTTTATATTTAATTATATGAAATTGATAGTCAATAAATTTTTAATTTGAAATATTATAAAAAAATATAATATAAAAAATGAGGAATAGTTAAATAGTACATCTTCGCTTATTGATAAAATATTATTTCTAGTGGAATTATCATAAATTCATTCTAGGATTTTTTTGAATAAGTTAAAAATTGATATTCATCATATAAAGTTAAAATTCCTTTCAATGAAATTAAAAATATAGATTATATTATATTTTTATTAGAATAAATTTTTCACTTATTATTATTGAGGCTCAGGCATCCCATTTAGACTCCTAGGGAGGGGTGGGTCGTTCTGATGGCCTTCGTGTTCCAAGGACCTTCCAGGAGATGATGGAATACTCTGAATTAGGTAAAAATATGACAGGGATTTACATAGGAGAAC
This sequence comes from Viscum album, assembly GCA_963277665.1. Taxonomy (NCBI): domain Eukaryota; kingdom Viridiplantae; phylum Streptophyta; class Magnoliopsida; order Santalales; family Viscaceae; genus Viscum; species Viscum album. Next base: position 1,496,544,004 of record OY728159.1, read on the forward strand.
CTCGTGGAGAAATTTGTCAAGAAATATTTATTCTAAAATAATGAATATTAATCATTTTTAAAAGTCTATAGAGTTTTATTATGGGTGTTTGATTGTCTCTCAATAATATACTTGGTTTAGAGAGATGATTTGCTCTGATCCTCTGTTAGCTGGGGACAAGGCATAGAAGGGTATAATCTTAAAGATGGAAATTTTGATAGTGATTAGATATTTTTAAGTGTTTTTTATAAAATTTAAATACTTTTTCTATGGATTCCTTGACCTTTGATATGGGGCTAGAGAGGGACAGGGTAGTAGGATTACTTTCATTCCATATCAAATTAGTGTCTAAGTGTCTACTTACTACTATGAGTGAATATTCTAGAAATAATATGTGGATGAATGACCAGAAGTAGTTTTAAAATGAGAAGGTAATTTAGAGTGATAATTATTTATTGAAATTTATGGATTATTATTCTATTAGGTAATTAAATTAAGGGAAAAATATTCATTATCGAAATTCTTGTAGGAGGTTGTATGTGGAGTTCCACTACTATGAATGTGCTATATTTCTTTGATGTTTTTTCTTAATGGATTATAGGAGGAGTGTTGGCAGATCAGGGAAATATGGGAGAAGAGGACCTTAGTAGAGACTAAATACTTCCTATAATTTGGTGATAAATGGGTAGAATCATGGAAATAATATAGTCTATGTTTATAAAATGGGCCAGTCCCCAAAAAATGGTGTTGAGGAACCATCTACTATTTGAGGTACAATCATTATAACTTCTACATTGTCCACCAACATGTTTTATATTTATGTTTCCCATTCCTTTATCTTTGAATAATTTATTCCTATACCTGACTGACCATTCAGGCATTATTCTATGTTAATTTTCTTGGATACACTATTGAGCATGACTGTGGGCCATCGTTAGCAATTCCTAGAGTGTTCTATAGTCATTTATATTTATGGAAATCTATTAGGCTTAATTATTATAATGGTGAATATCTTTGATTTGATTATTAGCATGTATTGGTTGACTATATTTTGAGATAACATTTATTAAGATAATAGATTGTTATTTTTTACATCACCCATGTGATAGAGTTTCATGATGACCAGAGAGTAGGAACTGGGAGAATGTAGAGTTGGTATAGACATTAGTCAGCTTGGCCTGTTCATGGGGTAGATTTCAGGTTTGTATTTTTTTATATGATCAATGGTATCCCACTAATTTTCCCTCAATTTTGTATCTCTATCATTACTTATATCCAGATTACTTTATAGGGATTCCATCAAATTAAGGTGTTTAATTCAAGATAGATCTCATACTAGGTGTACTTCTATATCAATACCCCTTATTATATGTTTCCAACTAAGTTAATTAATGTTATTTTATAACATCAGGACGTGGATGATAATGGATTTATCAATATTAGTAATTTACTATGGGGTGAACATTTTGTATTCTCTAAGAATGTGGAATGTAGTCTCTGATTTTTAAAAGTTTACCAAAAGGTGAATCAGCAGACAGTGAAGAGTCAAAATTCATTTCAAATGATTTATAATATCTTTGATCAGTTATGAGAATCCCAGTGGTTTTCCAAGAATTATATTTGATCGAGAATCAGTAGTAATAGGTTACAGAAGGATAAATCCAAAATATGGAATTTAATAGAAGGAATGGGATATACTATTACATTGTTATTCCATTTGGTTTAAAAAATAAATCAAAATTATTCATGGATGAAAATAAAAATATATTCTACCAATATGTCAACAAATTCATTGATTTTTTGATTGTTGAAATCCACATATACTCACTGACACTAGAGAACCATGTTATATATCTCAAGATAGCATTGATTACAGTTCAATCACATAGTATTTATGCAAATCTGTTAAACTATAACATTTTGATTTAAGAGGTTAAAATAATGGGTAAATTTTTTTTGATAAATGTATATCCATGGTCGTAGATATAGTGTAGGATGATATCTCCTACGTAAATCCTCACAATGGGTTTGAGATATGGATGTTTTAGAGTTTAGTGAGATACATACTGGTTTATCTAGTATATCTCTCATTTATCTGTACACATTAATTTTCTAATGGAGAAGGGATTTAATTTATAGTGGTTGGAGAATTGTGAAGAGGATTTTATTAAAATGAATACGAGGATGGCTAAAAATCCAATCATTATTCTTCCTGATCTACGGATTAGTTAAAAAAATGTGATACATCGTGTATTGGTTTTGGATTAGTATTAATTCATAGGTACCTAGAAATGGCTTATAGGTCAAAACTATTTACACCTCAAGATAAAAATTTCCTTGCATTGAATTGGAGTGGATTGTTTTGGTTCACACTTAGTAGTGATGTAGAAAATTCCTCTTTTACAGCAAGTTTTTTGTCTACTTGGGCCGCAATATCCTTCATAATATCCTTTCACAACGGGACATATACATTATATAGAGGTAATGGCTAGTGTATATAATTATTTTTTCATTAATATGACATATTTACATGGTAGGGGTTACATTATTTTATGATATCTTATTTGTAAGACATAGGTAAGATGAGAGTTTGGGGAATGACCTTATAAGGACCAATTGCGTGTAATTGTTTTGTTGGTTGATTGGAGGATGGATTCTCATGAGGGCTAGGGATTGATGATGTGTTCTACTTTTTTAGTCATATCTTCTTTATTTGATAAGGTAATGGATAGAAAAAAGACTGTCTCAAACTGTACTGTGACTTACTAATAGTTTGTTGGTGGTGACCCTATACCCAGGTGGTCATTGGATGACAACGATGTGATCCATCTACATGGGAGAGTTATATTACCTTATTTCATTAGGAAAGAGTTGATGATGGAATTTTATAACCTTATATTGGTGGAAAATATAATGGAAATAAGGTGTAGTATGGATTTAGTAGGAATTTATGGTGGCTAGGGATGAAGAGGGACAATTTAAGATTTCTCTTTCGATGACTTACCTACCAAATGATAAATGTTGATCAATAGTACACTAGTAGATTCCTCCAGCCACTACTAGTTCCCAAGTGTAAGTGTAAGTATTTTATTATGGACCTTATTTTGGGGTTACCCACGACCTTTAGAAGCCATGATATTGTTCGGATGATTTTAAATCAGCTAGTGAATGATTTTCATTTCTTACCGATTGATGAGACTAACATATTAAATGAGTTGGAATTGATGCATGTCTATGAGATTTAATTGTTTGATGGAGTTATGTTGACTATTTTATCTGATAGAGATGTTAATTTTATGTGAATTTTTTATCTTGGATTGCAGAGGAATGTAGGGACTCGACTAAGATTGAGTACAATGTACCATACTCAAACAGATGAGTATTCAAAGTGGGTGATTTACATACTGGGGTATATGCTTTGGGACTTCTACCTAAATATCATTTAATATTGGGATTATCACCTATCCATGGATTAGTTCTCATAAAAAATTAGTTTCCATGCTTAAAATTTATAAGAAAAAAATGACTCTATTTATGGTAGACTTTGTAATTCACTATTCTAGGAATGAGGAGAGTTGGATAGTAATTTTGGGTTCCATCTTGGTTTAGGAGATATCAAATCAAGTGAAACTAAATCATAAGAGGTTGATCACATCATAATATTGTCAAATGACTTATCAAAACTATTGGAAATGAACATTGTAGTTTTTGTGTGGAAGATGTGTATTTCTATGAGTGCCTCCTTAGTTAGGAAATTAATGGTTGACGAAGAAGGCGGAGCTAGACCCACACTATATTTAACCCTTCCAAACCACAGATTCAGTTGGGAAAGTGGAATACCATCAGTATATTCATTAATATTACTGAATTATGCATGTTGTTTTTCAGGTGTCTCAACTCTAGAGGTACATGCTCAATCCTACACAAGTCATATACTTTTAAAATGGTGATATAGATCCTGATTCATTTTATGTGCAGTGAATGATGAATATTATTGACCTGATTGATAAAGTCCATTGAGGTAATACTTTAACAATTGTGTATTCTATAGTGTCAGGGATTTATCTAGGAGAAGACTTAGGATAGAGAGACTGATATTCGAACTTAATGGCCAATGTTGTTTGAGAAAAACCATTAATGGTACTTATTGATGATAATAATACACAAGTCAGGGAGAATTATTAAATCCATTCTCTAATTCAATGTATGGGATGATGAGTTTAAAAATTCTAATGTCTCTCTTAATTATTCCCTTTTATTAAAGTTATATGGGTCATTTTTTGTAAATAAGGATTCAAGAATCAGGGTCCAGAGCTTCATGCAGATAAAAAGATATTTGGTGGTTGAAAACTACAAATAAAAATCTAGTGGAGTTTTTTTAATCCTACTAGGAAATGTAGAACCCGCAATTTTTTTGGGGGGATTCCACCGACTATCCCTTGGTACTTCTAGGCCCATCGGGTAGCTGATGCAATAAGTCTGAATTTTCAATTAATTCACCCCATGGGGTTTAAGGAAACTAAATTTCTTCTTATAACACCTGATTTCATACCCATGACCATATTATAGATTTTTCATTTCCTCTAATGAATCTAGACCATCCCATTATTCTCACCTGGACTCCCCAATAATTATCAATTTTGGGGGCACCAAAACTATGATATTTCATTAGATATATGACAAGTACTTCTTCCTCATTGATACATGAACATTGTTCTATGATGGAGATATGGTTTCAATATAGACATGACCATGAACTCTCTCCTTCTTCTTAGATTGGTAATACATCTAGTTCATTGAAGAAATTTCTTTATTGAATAATGATATACCAATATTTACTAATATTAAATAGATATTTTTATTAATAATCTTATTAACCCTCTTCTTTATGGAGTATTTTTGATATATTAACAATCCATTTATGATTTTTTTTTTATATTTGAGGAGGATTTAATGTTTCAACAATAACCCCCCTCCCCCCTCCAGAGCTAGAATTATTAATAATGGAGGACATTTCTAGGTTAGTAATCATAGAGAAATCATCATGAGACATTTTAATTTTTGAATCTCATAAAAATCGATTTTTTATTGATTTATTTAGAATAGATCTACGATCATTGGATAGAAATATGATTATATTTGATAATTTAAATTGAATTCAAGATCTCATCCATGATCAATAATGGATTTGATGCTTGGGAATTCTCTCTTTGACATGCCACATAGTTTGTTATATTAAAGAAACATTTATGGTATTTTATTCAATAATTCCCATATTTACTTGAAAAATATTTTATTCTTTGTTATAGACATATTTATTAAAAATTTATAACATGATTTTGGAACCCTCGACATGTGATCTCGTTCTACTTGGATGTTTAATGTGGTATGGTATTTGATCACTTTGATGAATGGTGGAGTTTTCTTGGACCCATAAGGGACTAAAGTGAGAGACCCCTTAAGAGGGGTAGGGGGATATAGAATGAAACTCATCCAAATTTTCCCACATACCTTTGAAACCCTTACTATCTTAACCATTTTGACATAACTTTTTAGTAGGGTCACTCTTATGGTCACCAGTTTAGTGATGACCAGATTAATTAGTGTGTAAATCTTTTCCTTATTTAGATAAGATCGATGATTGATCGTTACACCTAAACTAATTATCATCTAATAAAATATAACAAAATAAGCCACAAAATACACGTGACATTAATTTGGTTCAACCATATTAAGATGTTTCCAAATATGACAGACCAAAACTCTGTCGATGTGATCAAATAAAATAATAAACTATTTTTGGTGGACTTTGGATATGTCAATGCTTTTATGGGGTAATATCCATATATGATTTAGGGTCAACTCACTTCCACCCAATGGTAACTCTCTTACTCTTCTCCCTTTTTCAATGCTTCTAGAAGGAATTCTTTTTGAAATTGATTCTAATGAGTAACCTCACTATCTGGTTGGTGTTTCTTTGACTAGGGATTATTTACATTTACACCTCTCTTTCAAAAAAAGATTCTGAACATCACCATAGAAGATTCACATTCCCCTCTGAACTAGTTTTCAATTAATATATCTTATGGAATGGTAAGAAATAAACATATATTACTATATATAATATTCTCATGATCTGAATATCCAATACTCACTTCTTCACAAATCTATATTTTTTCATGTAAATCTTCCACTTTCACACAACATTGGGCATGTTGTAAAATGACACAATTTTATGAAACATTCCCAATGTTTTGAACCCCCCAAAACTCACTAGACATTTATTCTTTTTTGAAACTCACTTATTCTATATAGATAGAACATATTTTTTTAGTACAAATAATGTTTTCATTAATTCATTCACAAAACATGATTATTAAAATTGAAATAAGTCATCTCATCAATAAAATCATGTTTTACTAAATTCTTCATAGAAGAAATATTTTCCTTGAAATCTTTCAAAATTCAGAGAATTCATATATTAAAAAAGTTTAGATTGATTAAATGAAGGGGTATCCACCTGTATATAGAAATTCATTTCCCTTTGAAAGTTGTCTATGTTCGACTAACCTTATTAAGATATATCTTTGTTTTTGAAACATCTAAAATTTTATATCACATTAATGTGAAACTATTGATCATTTCAATCATCTCATCTATATTTTTTTTGCTTCACACAAATATTTCTATTTCATGAAACTATATCTTTCACTTAACATCACCTTCATGAACTCTCCAAAAAATAATGAAAAACATTAATTTTCCAAATATGAAAATAGAAACCTCAAAAAACCAATTTCATGAAACATCGGGTGTGTTCAAGAAGCATTTACTATTCAAAAAATCTTTTTAAAACGTCATGGAATTACCATTTTTATGATTCCTTCTCAAATCATAAATTTCATAAAAAATATCAAACTAGTTCAACCTTTGACATAATTTTTTCATTTGAAAAAATATTATACATTTACAATTTCTATTGAGAAATCATTAAATCCCCATGTTTACAAAAATCCTAATTCACAAAAGTCTTCTTCCTTTGTGTCATTTTCTGATGCCAAATTCCCACACACATTCAAACACTAATATAACAATTACATAATGAATAAATCATTAACGTCACATTATTAGAAATTCTCTACAAATTTTTCATGATATAGCCATATTCAGACTCAATTATTTCTTTGTTGGATTCAACAAAAATATTTGTATGATCATGACTGATATTCCAGACTAACACCATGCTTCATGAAATCCACTATTTTCCATTTAGTGGGAAGGCCATCTTCTAATGAAACTATTACCTCATTCTCTTCATCGATAACATCATAATCACATGAAACTTTTAATTGGTGAATAAAAAATAAAATTATGAAAAAGACAATTTCAATGAAAACACTGCATATTACACGTCAACAAATAAGGTATGGCAATGATAGTGCTGTCATCGAATCAAAAAAACACATGGAAAAATTAACATACATTTGTGTCAAATTATCTCACCCTTTGGATATTTTTTTGGAAAAAAAATTCTTGGATCCTTTTTCTATATCTTGATGCCAAATAATAATCAATTTCCAAATCCAACTATTAATGAAGACTAATATAAATTATTTATTGATGTTAGAAATTACTTCAATGTTTTGTACATTGTGTGGCACATGACATGATGACTTCATTAATCCCCATAATAATAAAGTTATTTAATAACAAACTCCATTACTGATTTATTAACTCAAAACATACATATTTAAAATCATCAGATTTATATCCTTAACTTCCTACTCCCACTATGATTGGAGATAAATGAACACACATAGATTTATGATCCTTTATTTACCCAAAACAATTGTACATTGATAAATGATCCTTTCTTCAACAAATTTGATATCAAATTAAACATATACATATTAAATATGATCCAAATATAGAATCTCAAGAAAATTTGTACCTTTAGAAACAAGGATAACACTTTTAGAGTCATATCACTTCCTATATTGTACTTGTTAACAAATTTATTCTCCCATAAACTAGTTACATTTCATTGTTATTTTGGAAACCAACATTAACATATTCATTTCAATACACCCCATGTTTTTATTATCATTTTCACTAAACATATCACCAAATTTATCATGATAGTTATCCTTCCATAGTATCATATGATATCTTAAGAATCGTCAAATCATATCACATCTTAGATAAAAAAACACCAGATCTCATTTGTTTGTTTCTTCCGGCTTTTTATATCCTCAACAGCTAAATTCAAAGAGATCAGGTTCTCTTGACATTAAAGCTCTATAGATATTGATACCACACGAAATAAATTGAATTATAAACTTTTGACTCATTATTCTAATAATTGAGGCTCCTCATTAATTCATTGATTATTCTTCTGTCATCATCCATTATGATTCCAGATAATTTTAATTTTATACATATACTAATTTGAATTAATTGGAAATCTATACAATATCACAACACCACTTCTAATTTTTCACGCATCATTCCCAAGTATAATATCTCCCTTAAAACCTAAACAACTTCATCTATATTTAATATATTTAAAAAACATACAGATAACTGATATTTTTACATTCTCAAGTTAAGGAATGAGTTTTCTCATTATAAACCAACCATTATATATCACAAATTAATTTTACCCTTTTAAGATTTAAGGAAATAAATTCTATTACCTAACAATCCTATTTATATTCATGAAAATTATTCATGTTAATTTTATATTGTTCCATGAAAGTGGATATCCTTCGAGTGTTTCCACATAAAAAATATCATTTCACATGTTTTATTTAGTCATCACCATTACTGGCTTGGGAAATTCCCTTTCCATATAGATCAATTCACAAAAAAAATTTCCTTAGGCACTATTACCAACAAGGAAATACTCACATGTTACTAACTGGATCCATAATATCTACATATAATTGCATCCTTATTTATCCATGATTGATTTATGAACTTACACAAGCGTTGGATTATTTTTTTATGTATCTTTCACTAGAGAAAATTTTGGAGATAATTGTGTTTTTGAAATATTATTAATATAATTACAAGAAACATTTTTTAAAGCCCATATTTGTATAATATATTTATATAAATGTTTCACTTTTTTTGGGAACTCCCATAGTTATACACATCTCTTGGCTTGTGGTATATTTTGTAAAACCACATATGCATGCCTCATGTATATTCTATTTGATATATAATAGATCCACTTAAGTTGTTTTCTTCTTTGGTGGCCCCTTATTTTCATGATCATATATATTTATCATAGATGGTTCAACTTATTCTTTTCCCTCATGAATCTATTTATTTCATTAAATGGGGTATATTTGGACTAAACTGAGATCAGTGTTTGATTCACATTTTTTAGCTCCATTATTTTCGCCCAAAGATTTATATATATTTTAAAACATAGAATTATTTCTTCCAGTGAAAAAATTATTTCAGTTAGTAGTGGGAATGGAAGAATTCCATGCAACACTTTTAGTTTCTCTGTTATTTTATTTTATATCCATATGACCATGGTTTACAAATAGAATGAATCTCCAACAAAAATATTCCTCTCATAGTCACATGTAAATGATATATTACTGCAATATATTTCCTACATTCAATAAGCCCTTGAGATTATAGGATATAAATCCCGATATGTCCCATGAATCAATAATAGTTGAACATAGTGGATACCTTCCCACATGAGTCACGTACTTCTTATGTTGAATGACTATACCACTTACTTGTAGATTATATATTTCCACATTTTTTACTCAACTTGTTGATTCTTCCATGGGAGCGATTATCGTCTTCTCATTTAACATTTTGATCCCCACTTAAAGATCATAGATATTTCCATCCTTCTACAACAGTTGGGAAGTCATATTCCTCAAACATAAGCTTTCTTATTTTTAATATTTTAACAATTCAGTTAGTTGTGTTTTAAAGGGATATTTCCACCTTTTAACTCCTTCTATATAGAATTTTTCTTTCCCACTTCATGTGTATGTTCTTCAATTAAGTCACCTTGAATCGATTTTTCGATGCATCTTCTGAATTTCATCAGTCATGACAAACATTACTTGACAAAGCATTTGGTTGTCACTAGAAAACGATACCATGTGTAGAACCTATTCAACCTCATCATCTATAATATTTTGATCGTCATCTGAGTAAAGGTTCTTTTCTAGGGAACTAGCTTTACACTCTTTCACTTTTGAAGAAATTTCCTCAAAATCCTTGGACTGGGTATCATTCTTATACGTCATACACAAAGAATTTGGAATTAATATTTTTTTTAATGATTTTAATTTTCTAACCTCAATTGTTAATGATTCAACATGGATTCCTCATTAATCATTCATCATTCTCATCTCCACAATTTCATCTTTTAGCCTCTAATCATGATTCTCCAATATTTTGAAAATTTCCACCTTTGAAAATATTGATATGTCATCATCATCAATAGTTCCAAAACCAAATTGAATATTTTCCCCTTGGATAGTCTTGAAATGTCAGTGTTTAAGTAAGTAGATACATAAGTTGATTCATCCATAAATTCAATTTGTGAGCTTATGAGAACTTTTTTCCTGATCATACCCTTCTCAAAAACTATTTCAATTTTTGAGTTCCCTTGCTGTTATACTTCTATTACATAATATTTCAATTCATCTATTTTCAAAAAATAGGAAACATTTAACCATTAATGATGGAACAAATCAATTAAAATATAAAAAAATTCAGTAAGATAAACCTTCCCTTTGATATTAATTATGGGACCCAAAAGGGAATTTAGTGGGAGTGTCCCTAAGAGGGGGTGAATCTGGGTGTGAAAATTATTATAATTTCCACAGATACCCATGAAACAATCCTTATCCAATCTAGTGTTGACCTCACTTGTTAGTAGGGTCACTCTAATTTTCATCTATTAAGTGATGAACAGATTAATCGCTGCACATATGATATACTTTTTCAGTTAAGATCAATGATTGATCAATCAACCTGCACTGATTATCATCCTATGGAATATATAAAATTAAATCACATAAGAAACAATAATTTTAATTGTATCACCTATAGTAGGATACATTTAGGGATTGAAAACTAACATTATGTCGGTGTGTTGGAGATCCACTAATAATCCTTCAGTGGTGGATTTATTCTTAGTCAGTCCATTTCCTGGGAAAAGTACCATTGCAATATTTAGGGTTGGATCACTAATACCCAATGTACAATACCAATATCTTCACCATTTTATCACTACATCACGAGGTAATTATTTTTTCACATAATCTAATACACAACATCAGTGTCCAGTTTATGTTTCACTGACTAGTTCACATTGATCTCCACACTTAACATTCAAATCCTAATTATGAACATCGGAATAATAGAATCACATTCCATATTGAACTAGTATTCATTTAATATATCATTTGGAATGGTCTTCAATAATTTAAACACTCTATATGTATTATTCTCCTGATGAAAATATCTAATACTAACATTCAGGAAACTCTTGCACATTTTCCTAGACCTTTGGTTATGTCACATATCTAATCAGTATTTCGTGGTTTCTCACAACTCTCATTATGTTTTTAAGGACTTAATTGTTTGAAATTTCACTTTTTGATACTCTCCACAATTCTGTGAATGATTTTCCTTTTCCAAATATGAATAAATCATGTTTTGAACACCAATTTTGAAAGAAATTACATGTTCATGCAACTTTTCCTATTCATGAAAATCTTACTCAAACATATTTCAATTTCCATTATTCAATAATTCTATATAAAATATCCAATTTCATGAAACATCATGAAATTCATTTTAGATTTCATTAAAATTTTTTACTTCATTGAAAATACTTCCTCTTCCAATTTTCATTACGTGGATTATAATCACCATGTTCATGAAACTTCTGATTTTCATTACCCCATTTCATGTGAATTATTTTATAATGCTTAATTACCATATTTACCCCAATAAATATTAAAAAATTAATTCATTAATATATTTATTATGTCATAACATATGTTCCTCAAATATGATTGGCCACATAGACTCAAGTGCGCCTCACTAGAAGCCAAATGTTGCTGACTAGAATTGAGGGACACGGGTGTTACTATGGGGAGACTATTTAGTCATAACTAGAGTTAGTCACACAAGATAAGTAATAATAAAGAAGTAATATAATCATATATAACATATGTAATAGTGGAAATAGATTCTATATAAATTGGAAAATTAACAAATTTAATTAGAAGAATACATAAAAAAACAAAAGAAAATAAAAATAATACCCACGATTAAACTAAATCATATAAAAATTGATGATAATATATTTCGTATCACTAGAAATAAATAAATTATGTATACAGGGAAGCATACATCACATGCTATATGAAAGAATAAAAAATTATCAAAAATCTATCTAGTATCCCCAGTAGTATCCCATTCATCAACTATGAAGCTCCATATAATTTCAAGAAATCAAGACTATGTGTCTGAGGTGGAACTCTTCCCCTTATCAACACCCACATTCATTTAATCTTCCTAGGTTCTAAGGGCATCCCGAATAGGGTGTGAGATAAATCTTAATATGCCACCACCAACGACATCAATATCATCCAGTCTAAGTTTATAAATTGAAATAGTGTGCAGATATATATAAATGTAATTGTATTATAATCAATGTAAATACCCTGATACATTTTTCATCTTCACCTAATGTATGAACATTAAATAATTTCATTAATTAATTCTTTTGAGTTTGGATTATATGACTATTTCATGTAAGGTAAACTAGAACTGACATTATATCATGATAAAAATAAAAAATAATCCATGGAATAACAATTCATAAAATAGAGATTATAAAAATAAAAGGATTCAAGGTAATAACCGAGGAATTATACGATGATAATAATAAATCAGAATCAATTTAATAACCAAGGGTTCCTTTCCCTTAGGAGTTTATCCAACTTAGTAATAACATGAAGACTAACTTGAAGGGATATGAGTGTTATCCATGGGAAATGTCCTAATTAATTCACTATAATTGTTCTAATCATGTCTAAGGATCTCATCCAAGGTAAAATTGGGTAAGAATGATTGGTCCCAATTGGTTGTATCTATGTCACCGCATGTCAGAGGATGTGAAACTGGATCCACTTTGTTTATCCAAGGGATCCTAATATCAAAATGATAGTGAAGGGATCTAATGACCTCATGTTTTTCATATTCTAGTTTAAAAGGGCCATGTTCCATGGTGGGTATCTCCCTTAGAATCCCACTCCTTGAATCATATGGGAATCTTATGAGTTATCAAGGAATTCCATCTAGAATCTAAGAAATAAATATAGTCTTACCACTCCTATAATGATGAAAATATCCATATGTAATATGAACTATATAAAAAATTAATTATTTAATTTAGTACACATAATACTCATGAATTTTTATATGTCAATACCTTTCATACTTAGTGGAAAGGATAAGAAGGACATGCAACCATTTAGTACCATAATTTATTGATCATTAATTTGGGTCATTATACTTCCTTCCATTAAAAATAGAAAATTGTGCTACACACATGTAACCGAGTCATTCAATTACATTAAAATAGGCCAGGTGATATATATATTATACTTCCCATCTATAACATAGATTTATTTATTATATTCTATTAAATACCATATAACATTCAACTAATACCCATAAACACTAGGGATGTTCAAAACAATGAATTCATTTGATAAAATAGGACATACTATTAGAGGGTTCAAGAAATACACCCGAATGATGTCATAGATAAACCCACATCGGTTACAAAGAATAATTTAAGAAACAAATTACTTGGGGTGGAATGCATTGAGGCCTGATCCTTTAATGGAATGATTAAAAGAATCGAAACGAGATCTAGAATATGAGCATGATTATTATAAGAAGGAAATATGAATTAAATAGGAAACACCAGATGAAATTAGTGTTTTTATAGTAATGAAAATTTATAAAACATCGAGACATGATGTATGGGTCATATAAATCCCACCTTGAACATATATAATTGAGCTTATCTAGAATTAACCAATATTTTGTATTATATTATAAGAAATATGAAGAACAGATCAATTCACAAAAAAAATTAGGTAATGATCATACATCAAATTAGCATAATAACAGGGAAGAAAAAAACATATGACTAAATATTAATAGAGTACTTACATATGTGCATCCAATGAGATGAACGAGGATAAAATCTGACTTCGGATGACAAAGATATTTATGAAACTAGGAGGATGGTAATTAGAAGATCACATAGGATAAAGAAGCTCTATTATATCCACTAAACATAAGCAGAAAAGAAAATAAATTTATAAGAAATTATAATGGAAATATATTTATTTTATGAAAAATATTTAGGTCCCATAGTTTGGATGCCGGGTTGGCCAAACCATGCACCAATCATGCACCTACCACTGTCAAAGGAGGGATCCCGCATAATTAGGCTGCATGTTTTGGAAAACTATACGCTATCCATGAAAAACACCACTACTATATTTTTCTGAGATAATTTCATGGGTGTGAGGCACTGGGTGCACAGATTTGGGCACCGATGCATCCTATTTGTCCCTCTATCCTAAGCCACATGGTTAGGAACAATCTTATGCCATGTCCTACAAGATTTCACCTACCCTTGTAGCCTAGTCCCTTTCTCAATCGGTCGGGATTCTAAGCTCAAAACAATCCTCGAACACCCCCCGAAACAACTGTGAACTCATTATGATTTCATATAAGGTATAAAAAACGTTTAAAACAAATTAAAGGATTCAAAACTAATTGAAAATTTGGTTTCTTACAATCATTCCACCAAAAAGGATGTTGTCCTTGTGTTCACCATCTAGGGTGGTTGAACACCATATTAGAATAACTCTGGACCCTAGGCATATACATCAGCCTCCTCCACCCAAGTCTAAAATTGTGCATAGTCCTGCTTTAATAGAACCCATTACAAAGGGATATATGGGTGTTTGAGAATTGTTGTGATTGGGTCAATGATGTGCATAAAAGACTTCACAAAAGAGGAATTGAAGTCTAACTCAACATCCAGGGATCAAAATATTGATATAGGTATGCATGATAATGGTGATGTTTTGAAACATGAAAGAGGTAATGCAAGGATTGATACATCTGAGGTTATGGTAACCGATGGGCTACCAACCCGACTCTATCCATAATCTCAAAAGGCCAGAATAAAAATTTAGATACATATTTCCTTTCCTTTAAATATACCTATGTCTAAGACTAGTTGATTCCAATGGGAAAACACAATAATAAACATAAAATGTCAAAGGAATTTATCATGAATCATAATAACATTTCTACCTATCCTAAGCAGTTGACATGCGCTATTAATGAGTTGGAAGAACTTTGACGTCTCCCGAATGAGACGAGGACCTAGTAGCACATCCTCACAAATCTCTGACCAGCACAGGGGTGAATGCCATGAAATAGTGTAAAAAGCCTCATATGAAACCATCTGAATAATCTACTATATTCTATTATTGTTTGTGAACTCAATGATATGAATATGATTTTCCAATGAACCACTTAAATCAAAGACGCATTCTTGGAGAATTTCCTCTAGAACTTTTATCATCCATTCTAACTATCCATTGATCAGAGTGTGTATGGTTATAAATAGAATCACTGGTGGACCCATAGCCTTCTTTAACCCATGGAAGAACCTCAATATGAAATGAGAATCCCTATCTAAAATGATATTAATAGGGACTCCATGTATCAATTTGATCTCACTGATATATAGTCTTCCCAAATCATAATCTGAGTATGTCTCCCATATAGGAAGATAGATGATTATGTTCTTTAGTCTGTTAATGACTACCTAAACTGGATTTATACCTCAAGGAAATCATGGTAATATGACTAAAAAATCTATAGAAGCATCTTCTCATATAAATTATGGTAACAAATAAAGATGTAACAAAATAGTATGTCACTAGTTCTCCTCTTTCACCTGGTGATAGGTGGAAAACCTAGTGATAAAACCTACTATCAAGAATGTCATCTTAGGCCACCAATATGAGAGTCACATATCTCAATGCATCTTAGAGATGACTGGACGAATGTCCCACTAAGAATCATGAGACTCCCAAATTAGTTTTGTCTCATATATGTAGGAACCCATACATGCTCTTGTATACGTAGAATGCAATCTCCCTCAACAGACTAGTATAGAGGTGGGTCCTCACAAGAAATCCTTTCTTTTCATACATCTAACAAATATGGATCTAAAAAAATACTTTTCTTCAACCAAACAAGTTTAGAAGTGGTAAATTCTAGGGATATAAGAGAAGACTAATGGAGACTCTCATGAATCTCCAAATGCAACTTTGAAAGAAGGGAATCTGATTTCCATTTTTATTGGAATTCATACATGGAATATGCCTGATTATTCCAACCCATCACGTCTACTATCACAATGTATTTTCCAGGCATAGAGGAAAGATCAAAGATAGAGTTCTAAAGTTAATTGACCAGTATTATCTTTTTGAGATTCATGGAATGTCCAATAATGATATATTTGTGGATATTATAATCCTTATACACAATAATGCACTCACCCATCAAATAGTGTGTCTAGCATCATAAAGAATTTAAAATATATACATAATCAAGATCATGTGTAGGGTTGTTTCCCTCGTATTTCCTCAACTATATAGATCCATAAAAAATGACCATATAGTTTTATATCAACATTTCTCCATATCCAATGCTAGAGGAATCACATAACACTATATAACATCTTATAATAACTAGAAGAAACAAAATCTGTGCTAAGGTAAGACTTTATTTTAACTCCTGAAATGATTTCACCCAATTTTAAAACCATATAAACTTCACACCCTTTTTAAGACCATTAATAGGCATAAAAATTCTCGAGACGTCATGTATGAAATTCTTGTAATATATAGTTAGCCCTAAGAAACTATGTACCTCAAAAATTTTCATGGGATGCTATTAGGAAATGAAACCCCCCCCTTCTTTGTGTAAATTTATTATTTTGATTTTTGAGATAATATGACATAATAAGTGAAATATGTTGATTAATATGTGTAACATATCAGGAAGTGCATATATTTGTTTATCTCTCCGTGTATTCAAAATTAAATCATGATGTCTCACATGGTCTCTATGGGTTTGATAATACACCTCGATGTCATCCACATAGACTATTTTAAATGAATCCAGATTAGGTTGGAAAACCCTAATGATCATATCCGTGAAAATTTAATCTATGTTCATAATAGAAAACAACATAATGAGATACTCACAAGGAAAATACCTATTATGGAATATTGTATGAGGTATTCCCGAACTTCTGACTCACACATGATGATATCCCGATATGAAGTCAAACATTGAGAATGCTCTTGATCAATGTACCTGGTCAAAGAGATAATATATATGAGGTATTCAATCCATTTGCTAAGCATAAGTTGGTTTAGCCATCAATAATACATGAACAAATGAAAGTTCCCATCTATCATCTTTGTGAAATGAATAAGAGAACCCCAAGAAGTTTTGTTGGTTCTGATACATCCTCTAGATTCTAGATCTCTCAACTCCCTCTTGAACTGCTAGATCATAGTAGGTTTCATCTTTTCTGGTTTAGGGACACCAGATCTACTCTTGGAACAAGATAAATCATATAATATACCTCTCATTCAATATGATAGCCAGCATAACACAATGGTCCCTTAAATGATCTACAATGGGATACAATTAAAACTAAGGCAAGCCCTGGTCCTCTATGAAAAGACTATCTATTTGGGATGTCACTCCACCAGATAATGATGTTCTAGTGGAGCTCTACTAGAATAGACATCCCACTCACCCTTTTAGAGATAACTACATCCGTCTTGTGATATAATCAAGACCCCATGGTGGTATCAGTCCAACATGGTGTGATACAGAACTAACAATACATCCCAAGAATGAATTATATTACTACTATTTTGAGGATGAAGAGGTACCATAACAATGGATATCTAGATACCTCAATGGGGAAGTCCCTACATTGGAATATTCCCTCTGAACATACACTAAATGGTGTATCTAGTTTCATCAACCAAATGTAAAATTGAAATTCTAGCATGAGACATTCCACAAACAATAACAATATATTGAAGTATCAAGAACATGTATCAAATAAGGAAGATACAATAGTGGAGCCTATGTGAATGGGACATCATACTATTAATGAACCAGATATTTGATTCTTAGTTATATGGTTCAAATCTTGAAACTGACCAAATCCCTTGCATTGATCTAGAGTTGACCAACCCTGAAAAGGTCCACTATACTCGTGTAGGAAATTCAAAGTCTAGATACCATGGAACAAACCATTTTCTCCATCAGTCCTCCTAGTCCTACTCCAACCCCAAACATACATGACATGAATGATTCGACCATTGAAGGGGGAGATGGTGTGGAGCATCATCTACTAGAATTGATTGGAATGTTCTGATAGGATATCTAAAGATGACCCATATGGCCGCATGAATGAAACTCCCTCGGGTATCTATCACAACGAGGTTTTAGATTACCCTTTCATCCACACTTATGGAATATAATATATCATTCATTGTTTATACAATGTCCTCCGCTACTCTGATGAGAATACATCATGGTACACTTCTTACTATTGTATGAAATACCACCCTATCACATCATTGATCCAATATACCCATAATTATCACCATTCCTAAGGTTGTTCTTAGTGACAAGGGCCTATATTGTGACCTCAAGAAAGTTATGTAGGAGAAATACATTCACATAAGTACACATGACATACATAATCATATAATAAAATCATATAACATGTTATAGATCATCCTTAGATACAAGTGGTGAGAAAAAATGAAAATAAATAAAGCATGCTCAATAATACATGAATGATATAACACGTCTCTCCAGGTGCATGATCTATCTAGATCGATCATCTCTCATAGTCTGAGAGAATAAGGGATAATAGAAGATATTCTAGAAGTCATCCCAGACCATGCCCTAGTGATGACCAGCTGGGGTAATCACATCCCACTAGCACTGGTCCGAATCATGAAACATGTAGGTGTTAAGATTAAACCTCATTTATGGAGGCATATCCAAATTCTCAATGATAGATAGAGTGGACTCCATCGAATACTATCCAGCCATAGGGACACCATTCCATGAAAATATAGGTGAATGATGGTACTAGAACTCACGTGTCAGATTATCCATAATAGGTTCAGGTCCTAGAGCATGATTCATAAACTTCATCGGACATATAAAACTATCTCAAAGATGAGTGTTAGTGCCCATATGATGTATTGAAGGCTTCTATTCAACTAGAACACCATGTTTTCATACTACTATCTTAGGTACCACTATTTTTGTAGTGTGGTCATCACCACCATCCTTGTGCACAACATTAGGACATCATAGTATAATAGAACCACAAATCCCTAGAAGATGATTCATAAAAGGATTTGGGATCAATTATAAGAACTAAGGGAAGAAAAACATACGAATAAGTGATAACTACCCATGGTACTACCCAAATACCAACTTATAAGTCTAAGTTGATGGTATGTTTTTGAGTTTTAAATTATAGTGGTTTTATTATATGGAAGTTCAACTTCATTTCCCCTCTCTAATAACTGTAATCCTTTTATTTTATAATTCATTTTCATACATATATAATTTTATTTTCTTATAGACATATATCGATGTTAAATTAAAATGGATCAGTATTACATGTGAATAAGTTCCCAAACATCTTATCACTGAAATCGACACTCGTTTAATTTTTGTTTAACCCCAATTACATTCAATCTCTTAATGTAATGGGTTATATATGATGTACCAAATCAGTAAATTACCCAATCTAATCCACGAGGACCCATATAGATCATGAATGGATACCTGAAAACACTCAATAAAATCCAATTATAATGTCATGATTAAATTTAACAACCATGGATCAGTAAACAATTATAGGAAATATATTCTATGAAAGCAATAAAATGCACCTATATGACATGGAATATTCATGGAATATGAATTCTAGATGCATTTAATGATTGAATATTGATGCTTTCTTTCCCTCATCTCATTATTCTAGGATAAATGAAATTATAAATAATAATAATAATAATAATAATGATATTAACAATCGAATAACATGTTTTTCACCTAATGGTGATATGATATCAATAATAATATGCAGTATGTAGAACAAAAATTTCTATTTTAGTAAACTTGGTATATACCCCATATGTGGGTTAGTTATTCCAATGAACTTATAATAAACAAGTTCCAATTATTTATTAATCTCCACTCTATTGTCTCAAAATAGAATGTCATGAAAAGAAACCTCTAATACCACTTTGTGATATCCAAGTCCAGAATTTTCTCAAGTGCCCCACAATGACAGTTGCCCACACGGGCTCAAGCATGCCTCCCAATATGTAAGAGGATGCAAACTAGAAGTGATTTCATATGTTATATCTATGGGTAAGTGATTTCATCATAACTAGAGTAGAGCATATTAGATAAGTAATAATAAGGAAATTGTAGAAGCAAATGTATCATATTGAACATCAGAAACATACACTATATGAACATGTCCAGTAACCAAATGTAGAGGAAGAAGACACAAATAATAAAAAATAATGAAATAGATAATAATACCCTAAATGAAACTGAATAAAATTAAAAAATATGATAATGTATTTAATGTATCTATAATGAAGGAAAAACATGTATTCATGGTAGCTAGCAGAATAGTCTATAAAAAATAAGGAAAATGAATCCAAAAACTATCCAACATCTTGATCATGGCTCGGGTAATATTCTACCAAGATCCATAATAAGTAATGTAATCAATACCCAGTGACCAACGTGGAACCCTTCCCCTTATCATCAACTGCATACTTGTAATCTAACCAGGTACCAATGGTTTCCAAAATAGGTTTGGAGATAAATCTCAGTAGGGGACCACCAATGCTTTTTTTCCCATATACTCTGTGAATATAAATTGAAAAAATATATAGTGGTATATAAAATGAAAGTGAGTGTAGAAAGTATTAATACCTTGATAACTTTTTCTTCTCCAGTTGGTGTTTTAATAGGTAAGAATTTAATTATTTAATTCCCTTGAATTCAGATTATAAGATAATGTCTCATGAGTTAAATCAATATTGAAATTGTATCGTGCTAATAATAAAAAAGGATCTAATGTATTAAAAGGAATCCAACAATGATTGTAATAAAATTTTGATCCAATGTAATATCTAAGGAATCATATAAAGATAATAATAAATAGGATCCAAGGTAATAACCAAAGAATCCTTAACCTTACAGGTCTATCCAACTCAGTAAAAACACATATCCTGGATCTAATAGGTCTAAGTGTAATCCATGGGGCATATCTAATAGAATTCCACTGTAATATATTCTAATTGAGTTCAAGGATCTCATCCACGGTAAAATGGGGTAATAATGATTGGTCCAAATGTAGTCTATCAATGGTGCCACATGTTTGAGGACATCAAGATGAATCTAAGGAGTGTATCCAAGGAATCCTAATATCAAGAAGATAGTGAAAGGATCCTAATCTATCATATTAGTAATTATATAGTAGACAAGTACCATGTTCGATGGATATTATCTCTCATTGCAATCAAATCCTTAAATCATAATGGTGTTTCTTATGTTCTCAAGGAATTCCCTTGGAAATGTAGGGCATAAAATTTAGATGACCACTCTTATAAAGATGAAAAGTTTTATATTTAATATCAACCATATACATAATTTATTATTCAAAATAATCAATTTATTAATTATTCCTTTATATAATTCATTAGGTTCATTCAATAACTTACATAAGAAGTATCATGGGAAAGTACATTCAACCATTTAATAACTTATTTACTTTATCATTAATTAGGTTCCCTCCACTGACTTTCATTAAGAATGGAATAACGTGGTACTGACATGAAACCAAGTCATTTAGTTACATTCAAATACGCTAATTGATATATATATTTTATTCTATAAATTTATAATTCATATTCATTTATTATATTGAAAAACCTATCTTGGATTGTTCAAGATATACACATATACAATATACATGTTCTTGACAATTTAGTCATTTGTTTAATTTGGGATTACTATTTACATGGTCAGTCCATAGAACCAAACATTGTCATAGATAATCCTAAATATGATACCAAGACATAATTAAAATATCACACTACTTAGGGTGGAATGTATGGGGTATTACCCTCTTATGGTATTATTAAATGATATGAAATAGTATCTAGAATATGAGAATGATGATTATATGAAAGTCATGTGAATTAATTAGGAAACACCCGATGAAATAATAATTTCCACCACAATGTAAGTTTACATAATTGTTATAATTGAGGGACGATTCACAAACCACCTACCTTAATAAAATGGTGATATCCTTTTATAGAATCATCCTTAATTTTTTTCTAGCATGAGAGGAAATTTAATGAATGAATCAACACTATGAAAAATAGGTCATTTGAACCATTATCAAAATAGCATTGTCAAAGAGAATAGAAATAGTGAACAAAAATGATTAATAGAGTAGTTCCCATTGTGAATCTAATGAGATGAAAGCAGATCAAATAAGATTTTGATGGATGATGATATTAAATAAACTAGTATGAGGGTACTTGGGAGCTCATATGGGAGAAAGATGATTCATTCTTTCCATTGTAGTTAAGGGAAGTGGAAAATAAGATTAAAAGAAATTTTAATAGAAAAAACTATCATTTTAACCAAAATATTTGATCAAATGGTATGAATGCATGTTTTCCCAAATCATTCCATGATCGTACACCGCCCACTATCTAAAGAGAGAGCCTTAATGGTTAGGCTCTATGTTTTCCAAAACCATGTTCCAACCATGAGAAACACATCTTCTAAATTTTGTTGAGATACTCATCTGATCCTAAAGCCTTGAGAGAATGGTTTTGGAATCCCCTACACCTTGCATGACCCTTGGACTAGCCCCATTTGGTTAGAAGAAATTTTATAACCTATCTTGTATGGTTTCTACTAACTGTTTGGCCTAGTCACATTCACTACTGGTCATTTTTCTAATCTTGAAGCTATCCTCAAACACCCCAAAAAAATCATATACTCACTAGTACTTCATATTAGGTAGAAAAACTATTGCCTCAAAATTAATTGGATCTCAAGCTCATAGAATTCCCAGTTTCGTACAATATCAAAGTGATAATGATCATGGAACTTACCCACGAAATTTTCACAATTCAATCCTATTTGGGTGATCTAATTTAATTGAAATGTATAACATGGTTCTTAGTATTATCATGATCAATATTCTATGATCACATAGTGCTCCATGTTATCTATCATTTTCCATTTACCAGGATCACCAACTTGTCATATAACATTCACATCATTCCCTTTTTTGGAACATCATTCTACCATGAATCTGTTGACATGGTGAATAGAAAATCCATCATTATTAATCACATAATGTCAAAGGAAACACTATATCAAACACATAAACACACCATGGTTGGAAATTATGGGGTTGAAAATGAATCCACCACACATCAAATAGAAACACCAATTCTCATTGGTATCCAAAAAAATCCTTCATAAGTAACCTTGATGTAGAATGTTTCTTAACATATAGGTAATTGTATATGATTATGTCATGATTGTTTATTTTCTCATGATAACCATTTTTGGTTATGTATTTTCTTGTAGGAGTGTGAGTCTTCTTTATACCTTTCTTATTTTGATCTCATGATCTATGTGTATCATATTGAGAACTATTATTTTTTTTCCATTTTGATCCTTATTATGATACAAACTATTTGATGTATTGTAATGATTATTGGACATTTCCTCAGGAATTATGATGATGAGGGTTCTTAGTTTCATCTAGATGGACCCTTGGAGGGAGAGTTTGAGGACATGATTATTGTAATGAACTATGGAATGAATTATGGCATGGGTTAGATCATCGATATTTCTATTGACATAGGTTTAGACCATGAATTAGAATTTAGAGTATGTCAGATTCAATCCATTTTTGGATAATTACATATGGGGATAATATGTTATCCAATTAATACAATAACATTAGGTGGGACTTACCATTTTTTTTGATAATGATGTCAACCATAATGGCGAGTGATGAAACTCGTAATTTCATTTATACAATTATGTAATCTCTTGTCTTAATCCCAAAAAAATTAGGTTCTAATTTTAATTGTCACATGTTTTTTTTGATTTATTAACAATTTTAACTTAATTATTAATTTTTTTTTAATTTTTTAATTTAAATAGTTTTATATCATATTAGTATTTGGTCTATAATATCTTCTACACTTATCCAAAACCATGAAATTCTGTTTTTTTAGGTTTTAAAAGTTTATCGAAAGAAATTCATTATACTGGACCGAAACCTGAATCTAACAATATTAATTGAAAATAAAGTTCACTTGTGAAGCCTTTGAATCTATTACCCAATTGTATGAACATTTAAATATGTCACCATATATAAAAAATTGGAATACCAAAGGATATGAAATTTTACTTAGAGAATAAAAATATGAATAGTAAAATTTTATTGTATGGCACCCACTTGTTATTCTACATTAATTAATTTCAACCTTCATGAATTCCATTAATTAATGGGATTTCAGCACTATGATATACAAATACTCTATTAATACAAAAATATTTTCTTTAATGATCTAGTAATAGCATTGGATAAACATTTTAAATAGGATAAAATTTTTTGGGTGGGCGCACAAGACAATGGTGAAGCTTTTTCTTATTAATAACTCTCTTTCATATTTGGAAATTTATTAGGTATATCTTGGATGAACTTCTTGATATATATTTAAGTGAAAATGAGCACCCTCTCCTTATTAATATGCACCTCCTATTTCTCTACAAGTGAAATCACTTTTGGGGAAAAGGTGGAGTCTAACATCAAAAATAATGATTCATATTGTTAATATGTATTTTCTTAGATAATGTTTTTTTATTTTATTATAATTTTTCTATTTTGTGTTTCCCTATAAGTGAACCTTCCAGTATCTATGAAAATTTAGAACTAATCATCATTTATGTTCAGGGGGAGTGGTGGTGATTTATTTGTTTGGGATTTAATGTTTCGCTTTATTATATTATGACAATTTTTGTACTAGATAAACATATTTTGGTAAAGGGATAACCATTTTTTATCTTTTATTTTATTCGTCACATTCACATCTATTCCTCTCTATCATTATCATAATGTTGACTTTTGGGGGTCGATGTATCATTATAGTGATGATGTGAGGGTGAATATCCTATATACGTAGGTTCATTGTGGGGTAATAAAAATCAAAATGGATGGGTGAAGAGTGATTGGATTGATCTCTATATAGAGTGGTATAATGAGTTTAAATCTTCAAAGTATAATTTTGGCTCCCTAATGATATAATAAGATTGGAAATATATTCTCACTAATATATATGTGCGATTTTTTCATCTATTTTTTTGGATATTTTTATATCACATACATATAATATATTTCTTCAATCCATTCATTGTTATACTATTTTATTATTTAGTATATATTAGTAATTACAAAATTAGGGAAAATAAATAAATTGCGTGAGCGAAATCATTGAAAGATCAACCCTAGGGTTCTCACTATACTATATTCATTGGTAGTAAATATTTATTACTGAGGTGTATTTAATAAATATTTCTCATCAATTAGAAATTAATTTTTTGGATTCCACGTACATTTTCATGCTGGTTTTCAAAAAATATTTTAAATTTCTTTTATTTCAAAAACCTAGTAAATAAAAATTCATTTCATGTACTTATTTTTATATGGAATTTAAAATTAATATTTATTGTGCATTTATATTATCTTGTATTTATTATTAATTATGTGAATAATCATGGAGCATTAAATACCAACAAAATGAAAAAATTATTGAAATATTAATGAATGAAATGGAAATTATTTCAAAAACCATGAAGTAATTGGAATATAAAAGGGAGGATCATGAAATTGAGAAATGAAAGATTTATTTTCAAAAAAATAGAATTAAGAAACCTTATGATGAATTTATTATTGAAGAACTAGTATCAACCCTATCCATACAATTTCTAGTGGTTTCTAAAGAAAAAGTCATTCAAACTATTGCACATGTTAGAGATTAATATGATTTGGATTAATATTAGAATGATTTTGTAGATGAAGAAAATTTTTGTGATTCTCTTATATATATCAATGAAAATTCAGAACCTATCTACCTATATCTATATTTGGAAGTAGACACCACCCGTGAGGTAAAATATGATAAAAAAATGGATTATATTTACTACCTATCTCCATAAAAAATAGACCAACAACAAATGTCATTATAAAAATAAGAATTAAAAGTTTAGATCACTCAAGGATATAATAATTTATGAAACTCATTTTATATTAAATTTACTTAAAATTAATCTTGTATTACCACTTAATACATTATTTTATCATAATCATTTAATACCTGGACACCCTTTGAGAATGGTGATGAAAAAGATGATACACCTACTATGATTGAGTCAACAATTTCCCTTCTCGATGTAATAACATTACAGGATTATTAACATGAAGGGATGACTTATTTATTTATTCTTAATGTTTTAATAATATTCATGTTTATTTTCTAATTTACCCTTTTTTGAATTCTCAGAAACAACACACATGAACAATCCCTTGATGTTAAATCCGAAGAGGATACAAAAGATGTTGAAATAAATGAATCAGAACCATCCTATATCTCCCACCCACCTTTCATTTTTTACTACATTGATAATGAGATGAAAATATTTCACCCTATACATGGAGTCCTCTACAACCTATTTTAAAGAGTTTAGTTTTGATGGAAAAAATTTGGTGGTTCAAATCATGTGCACCACATCCACCAAAAATCATTGGGTAACAACTTGAACTACCAGACTAGGGGTAGTTAAAACCAAGAACTCACTTTTATGGTCAAACCATGTTCTATTCACCACCCTTTCTATTTAATATTTATTATTTTATTAGGGTTTCATTTTTTCATTAATTTTATGTTAAATTGGTAGTATCTAGGAGTTTAATTCAACACTTCCACTAGAAAATATTATTAGGTTGTATATTTCCTTATCCATTGTTTTTATTCACACATATTTTTTTCTTCAGATTAATAGATGGGAAGTTAAATTTTAAGTATGGGGGAGTGTCATCTAACTTAGGAGACTTTGTGAATTTTTATTTTTTTCATTATTTTTTATGAAAATTCAACATAAATTAATATATTCTTTCATTTTTCATACCTAAATTTATTTTGAGATATTTTTCATGATTTTTGAAGAAATGGATGGGAAATTATTTTTGATGAGCGGAAATTTACTTCAATTTTAGTTTTAATAATTTTTAAGAGATTTTTTAATTTTTTCAATTCGTCCCATGAAACATAACTCAAATTATTATTCTCATTAAATGAGTGTTCATGAAAATCTTAATATATTCTACTGAATACCTTCACTTTCTTGACTGAAACATGCTTTTTTTATCTTAACCAGAACTAGTTATTATTGTTTTTTATTGATTTGGATTTGCAATTGATTTAAGGTTATTGATGAATTTTGGGGAAATACATAATTTTACAGGATTCATACCTCTACATATACTATTGTTACTCCGTTATAATATATGAATTTCCTTAAATATTTAATCTACATTACAAGCTTATTTTTCCATACATTCTATCACTGTTAAAAATATTTCATGAATATTTTAATTTTGAGTTTTAGGTAAGGGTTTTTCATGTGTGTTATTTGGGATGATGAAAAATTTTGGATGTTTTGAGGTGTGTGTGAACAATTTGGGAATTTGAAAAATGGGAGGAATTCAATTTCATTTATCATAAATCATTTAAATAATCTGGTTTCCTAAAAATTGAAAATAAATGAAAAATAATATAAAAATAAAAAATAGAGATTAATTTTAACTAGTAATTGTGAAAACAATTATAAATAATATCCATATAAAAATATAAATGGAGTGATATTAATTCTCTCATTTTATTTTATTATACTCTCATCATGTATAGAAAAATTAAAATAATGCAAAACATAAAAATAGTAAGAAAAGTGGATAATTATTATAAAATCATTCCTTTAATTTATTTTTTTACTCATTTCCCTTGTTAGAGAGGTAGGTGGGTGTTTTATTTCACATGTATGGTAAATTACTTGAGGTATAGTTCCAATGTTTTCACATGAATATTCATGTAATTTTATTTATGGAATCAATATCATCATTTTAGCCACAAATTTTAAATGTTTTACCACCAACCCTTATCCATTTAAATCACCTTGAATAGTTTCCCATGATTGAAAATATTTTTTATGTGTTATGGTGTTAGGAGATGATAATTTTAATAAGAATATGGAGATGCTTTAAATTTCAAAGTATAAGAATAACTCTATATTTCATTTCCCTTGAGTGGATAGTGACAGAACATTAAATGATAGGTAGGTGTGATTTGGCTAGGAATGAATTTATTTCGGATGAATGAATTTAAATTCATGAGTTGAAGATAGAAGAGAACTTATTTTCATTGATGATATATGATGACATTCGATTTTGGAAGAGGTATTGGAAACTTTCTCTCTTTTAATTCTTGTGTGGATTTTCTGTAAGATATTTTATTATTTCATAGGTGTGTAATATTTAATAGTAGGGGATATATTGAACTCATAATTTCACATATATAATTCTGAAAAAAAAAATTTCAATCCCACTAATTTCATATTCTAAATAAATTATCAAAATTTTATTTTATATTTATAAATTGAGTTTAGTTGTAAAAATACCCTAATTTGGAAAATTTAATATTTTTATATGAAATTGGTATTTTTACCATAGCATCTAAACACCAATAAAAAAAGTAAAATTTCTTTTTTATTGGCTTAAAAAATGGTTGGAATGGATTTTATTCAAATGACCCAAAAATAATTCAACATTGTGATTCATAAATCTAAATCACAATTTAGGCCTTGGAATTTGTTCCTATATCAATTTTTTTTAAAATGGGTCTATTACTACCATATAGACCACCCAAAAGAGATGAAATTTCACATGGATACCAGGACAATGAAAAGGATCATTTTACATGACTATTACCACTCAATATTCAGCCATCATCAATGCAATACATCCATGGGAATTCAACACTTTATAATTAAAAAAGACCACTAGGCTAGAAATATAATCATTAATGATCTAATCATAATTTCAAGAACATATGTCCAAAAAGATAATATTTTTTAGGTGGAATCAAAAGATAATGGTGAAAAACATTTAATAAGAACCCTTCTCAAATTTGACCATTTAATAGGGATACCTAATATAAAATTCCAATTGACATATTTTAGAGAAAAAATGAGAACACCTCAAATTATTAATATATACCACCTCTTCCATTCAATGTTACATCTATTTATAGTGGATAAGGTGGACTCTAGATTCTATAATAGTTTTGTATATTTGGAATTTATATTATTTGACATCCCTTCTTCTTCCTTTATTTTCTATTATTTTTTCTATTTTTTATTCCCCACATGATGATCCTTTTAATATCTATCAAAATCAAGAACTAATTGAACTTTTTGTTCAAGGCTGAGTGGTGGTGGTTTATTTTTTTTTGTGCTTAATTATTTCAATTTATTCTATTCTATTAATTTAAGTAGTATATAAACTAGTTTTGGAGAATGGATCACCACATTTTAACTGTTAATTTTTAGGTAATAGTGGGTTCCCTAGACCCAACATAAAAAATAATTTTTGGTCACCATATCATGTATTCCATGAGTCAAGAATAATATAAAATTATCATAATAGTGTTTATATTTTTAATCCACTATTTAGCTAGAAATTTCCAGTGATTATTTGTCACATCAAGATATTATAGTAATTCCTACGATGGAATGAGAACCAAGAGATACAATGATAGTAATATCAAATATATATCATATTGTCTAGATACATTATATAGACTGGACACAAATGACATCATACCATTAATAAATGGGGGATCATATGAATTGATACATATTATAAGGAATTTGACACATGGTAATCTCAATTAGATGAGACCATAAGGATTGAACTGCTAATTAGAACACCATACAATTCTGGTTTCATTTTTAGTTCCTATATATGAACACGTGTAATGGTCTTCTATATTGAGATTATTATCAGTGTATGCTATTTCATAATGAAAATTGATGTATGATGAAAATAATGACATTGATTTCATATTGAGATTGCATGTACTGGGTTCATTATTAGTGTCATGAAATTGGTTTAATAAACCAAAAATAAATTTTCAATTATAAAAGGAAGTAATATTTCTAGAATAGTTGATCAGGATTTTAGTACCATCACAAAATTCATGTTTATTGTAGAATATGGATATTACTTCTAGTATTGTCTATGAATAATTTAGCAAGGATGTATGATTACTTGAAGTGTGTGTCCTACATTAATATATATCACAATACAAAAATATTATATTACTTAGTGTGTTTATATAGGATAGGTTATTATTGTTATGAATTTTCCTTATCTTCATAGGATAATTTATGGGTTGTTAAAAACAACACCTAGTCTTTGAATAGTTTTCACATCTATGGAGATAAGGGTCTCGAGGGTCATGTAATATGAATATTCAAAAGTCTGGCCAATTTTGACAAATTAGAGTTTAAAACATTATGGGATCCACCATGGGGTCTAAGAGATGTCTATTTTTCTTCGATTTCTATGAAATAAATTAATTCATATTATTCGAGTGTAGAATAATAAGTATTTAAATTATTTTTTAAATTTATTCACAATATTTTATGTGAATACATAGAAAAAGCCTTAAAAATGAATATTATTTTAATATTAAATTTCATTTAATATTTATAGGAATAATGAGTCTAGTAAAATGGCTTTATTTTGTCAAAAAATATATTTGTTATAATAAATGTAACTAATAAGGACATAAATGATATTCATGACTTAGTAATTCATTCAAAAAAAATTTTTGATCGTTTATTGAGTGGGAAATGCATATCTGTGGTTTGAGAATCTATTCTTTAGTATATGAAACCTCTATTTATAAAGACAAGAATGATATCACCTAGGGAACTAATCACCACAGGGATTTGAGAGACCCTCTCTCCTGCTTTCAAAATAATATATAGATAAAAACTCATCCCAGTGATCAATCCTTATTATTCTTCATGGATCAAATGATTAGTGTTGCAGTGATCATCATAGAATCAAAGGAATCATTGGAACTCCATGATAACACTTGGTTTTTGATAATAAATGCATCTAAAAACATTCAATGGTCATGTGAAATATATAAAGGGATCCTTATTTGGTTTCTTAAAAAATAGTCATTGGTAATAAGATATTACCAAATGTGCCATGTGTTGGCTTTCCAATTGGCCAGACCACTTAGTCTCCCTTTGTTATTCCGTCCCACCCTATTCCACATGGGCCACTGGTGGAGTTTTGTTGACACTCTGTTATATTTTTCCCTCTGCATGTGCAGGTAGCCTCCTGATGTGCAAGATCTAACTGGTATTATCTATTTCCCAAAAGGCCTTGTATCATTGTATGGTTTGGTTATCCCTATATATCAACTTACCATACAAGCCTAACACCATCGATCACCTCTCATATCAGCTTCCCTAGATAAGAAACCCCCCTTGTCCCTTTCTTAACTACCACATTTACCCTACATCCCATTTATTGTTCATCTTCCAACTATGTACATCTTCACATTATCGTCCAACAAAAACTCCAAATATCCCTTCGCTGCTGCCCTATACCCCCACCACATAGCCATCATGGTGCTTTTTAAACTGTCAGCATCATCCATTTTTCAATATGTAAGGGCTCACCTCTTAGGAGTTGACTTGTATCCAATCCACATCAATATAATATGGTTTGTGGTGGGTAGGGCCATTCTGGACATGAACATGCCATTTCAGGTCCATAATAGTACCAAAACCCTTTTCAGTGGTTTTCCAAGATCTCGTCGGCCAGGGGAATATTTTAAAATGTTCAAAAATTTATTTAAAATTTTTTATTTAAAAAATAAATATATTTTGAGGTCAAACAAAAAATATTACTTAGAATAAAATTTATTGAATTATTATTTTTTAATTTAATTCCCTATATTTAATTTTTATGCAAATTTAATTTTTATTTTCCATTTAATTTTTCTATAAACTATTCTGGAGGATTAAATGCTCAATTTATATATAGGTGTAAATTTATTAATTAATTAATTCATGTGGTTATAGTTTTTTAAAATTAATTAACTTAATAGATAGTTTTTACATTGTCTGTCTGCCTCATTATACAAATAATAAATTGTGTACCCATGAGAGCTATATTTTTTGTACATTACACATTCTTGAGACCATGTCGTCTTCATGACAGTATTTATGTATCATGATGAATACAAACAAAGATGTGTACTACACCATGGAAAAGGGGTATTCCAGAAGATACATGGATATATTTGATCAGAGTGAGATATATTATATTAGTCTAAAATGACTAATATATTTTAACTGTAGGGTTATGATTGATTCATTGAGATTAAATGGGTCAACCAATACAAAATTCTCAGGATTAGTTGTGTTTTTTTAATTTATTAATCATTTATTATTTTTTGAATATACATTTTTACAAAAACACATAAAATAAAAAACAAATAATACATATATTAAATAAAATTAAAACTAGATTACTATTTTTTCTATTTACTACAAAGTTTAGTTGTAAGTGTGATCACATAGTACATACATATCTAATAGATAATGATTTCATACATTATTACATAAAATTAACACTCTTTTATATATTATTTCATAATTACACCCTTAATTTAAATTTGAAAAAAATAAGGTGCACAAGGTTCTTTTCATCCTAGTTGAGGGTGCCTCCAACTAGTGGGAACTTTTGATGAGAGGTATGGGTTATCTTATCTAATGATTGAAGAAAATTACTGTATATATCTATTTTTTTCATCTTTTCTGCGAAATCATTGAGTAAATAATGGTTATTATTTCTAGATGTTAGGACTTCACTAAATAGTTCAAAGAGCCATGAGTTAATGTTGTTGTCCAGTAATAGTCCTACCTTGGAACTCTCTAAGAAGTTACGTAGCCATAATACTGTTTATGAGGAGTTTCTTTAGGGATCCTTTCAACTATAATACAAACGAGTTAGGGTATTCTGAATATAGTCGTCAGTGATACAGGGGAATGATAAAATAGTTGGATATATTTAATGATTTCCATGGAAGTGTATTATCAACAATCAAGATTAATGTACAAATATGATGGTGTTTAATTTTGTAGAAAAATGGAAATTAATTCTCCAAATACACAATGATAAATTTTGGAAAAGGAATATGTCATCACTGGTGTGAGTTTCCAATAGTAGTACAAGTGCTTTCACAATGTACTATGATATAAGAAATTTGTTGTGTTGGAGTCCCAATAACCTATTGAGCCACCTCGAGAAGTGACGGAGAGAAATAATATTTCATGATACACATCAATATATCTTTTTATGTTTACATCATTATGATATCATTAATGACCAATTATTATTGGAAACAATATTAGGATATGTATTATTGGGTTCTTGTCTCATTTTTAGGAAACCTTTACAGAGAAAGGTAATCAATATATGAATGTGGTGATGAGTTCAAGGACTATGTGTAAATTAAAATATGGATCAAGAAATATTCCAAACCTTCTTCACTCATACGTAAATTAACTCAGTAGGCCACAAGACCACAAGCATGCTACCCTGTATGATTGAGATTTTCGACTAGTATTGAGGGTATGCGATGATATGGTGTGGATACTATAACCTTGTAATGAAAGTGCATCACGATGATGTAATGTAACAGTTATAATAGAAAAAGTTAAAATAAAAAAATATAGAAGAATAATTCATCCAAATATAATAAATAAGAAGAACCAAAATCATATATAAAAAGATTTCATGTTTGTGTGTTTTACAATATGGGAATACATGGATGTAGAGTAGTCGGCATATATAACATTCTAAAAATAATAATCAAAATAACAAAAACTATATCAAATAGAATCAGCAGAATAATTTTGGTAATATTCTGAAATACTCCATCATAGTTTATAAAATCTGGAATCTTTGGTTTGATGCTACCATTTATCCCAACCAGCATCCATAAGATTAGTTCAGGTACCAATAATTGGTCCAAACAAGGTGTGAGGTATACTATGTTTGAAACCACTAATGGTGTCTAGAATTATCCAATAAATTTATATAAAATGAGAAAATTTATTGTAATAATCAATTCATAACAATAATAAAATATATAACATCATCTTAGATTCCTCGTAGGACACATGACCGACACAACATTTTTCCACCTAAGCCCAAATATCATTAAACAAATATCACCTTATGTTTGCGTATATATATATATATATGTCTGTGTTTTTTTTCTATGTTTGTATATATGTATATATATACCTCATATACATATGACGATATATGTGCACATATATACATTTAAAATAAAATCATGAAGCCTAGGTGTATACCCAATGTGTCTATACATCATCTTAAGTGGTTATTTAATTCTCATGGATTACATACTTCAAATGGAAGTATAAATTGAACATAAAGTATGTAATGAATAGACCGAATCCAGTTATTTTAGTTTAATTTTTAGATGCATCCATTTATTTAAATAATTTTACATCCTAATCCTGTTTAAGGAATTCTATAAAAAGGAACTCGGGTATTACTCTAGGAGTACTATAATAACCCATCACTATAAGAGTTTATCCAAATAATTTCATATTAGAACCCAGACATCACTCACGAATAGGTTTAAATTAATAACTTTCTATGACCATCAATGGTATACCACATAGGGAACCATGTATCTATCATTGAATGATACAATAACATTTACTCTTGAGAAAAACCATGGTAATCCACTAAGGAACCATATATCAAACATGGGTATTATAAAGGTATCCCATGTGTGACCCCCTCTAAGATGTTCCATATATGAAAATGTTTATCAATCCTAGTGTGTTTATATTGATTCATGAACATATAATTATTATACTTTATGGGATCATCCAAGTCATTCCTAATCAAAACCCTTATATTTTACTCGGAATGACATACATGATGGTCTGGATAGAGTTTGACCCATACCATTAACAATTCTATTAATTCAATTTGAAAATTAAATTTATAAGGATAGATCAAGATATAAAATATGAGGAGAGAGGACGTATTCATATAGGGTACCATTTATCGTTAGTTTATGTCAAGTTAAATTTCATTTACAAGGGATAAATCAATACAACTCAATTGTTTCTTCAATTTAATTTCAAGACATAAGTCAAATTGCCATTAAAGTAAACACACCCTATGTGGTTCCTTTCAAAGAAGTGGAAATCCTATTATTACCACCCTAAATATAGATATACCAATTCATTTAATTAATTTGATATTTATGGGGAATTTCATGAATAGTCTAGAGCACGGATTGATATAACATAATATAAAAAAATATTTTCAAGAAATGAAATTTATCACACACATTATATGGGTATTACACTTCTAATATATTTTTGGCCTTTAACTATTGATAAAATGGGATAAATAAATAAAATAAAAGAATACAATATAAATAGGGAATATTATTTTTAATGTATATATGATTCCATACATCGAGATAAATGAAGGAATGATGACCTTACAATTATCAATCTAAAAAAATTCATAGACAAATGAATCAGAGTCTGGATGAAGGTGAAGGCTTAATAAGTAGATTAGATGGCCATGAGAGAGATCAATGTGAGGGAGGATGTTTTGTGAAATTTTTATATGGAAAATATGGTCAAAAGGTATAAAGGAAGAAGGGGAAATGGTAATTTTGCAAATTTTTAATGAGTGCATGGTTGGGCCTCACTGTTTGTCCAACAATGTTCCAACTATGCACACCCACTTTCAAGGTGGAACTAAGCATACTAGATAAGTTCATGGTTTGGGAAATCCATGCACAACATGTGCACCCCTATTTATACCTCTGTAGTACCCACATGGTTTTAACAAATCAGGATGCCTAAGGTGACCAATTTAAAAAAACCACACAACTGGTCTGCCTACTCTACAACTGAGTTCTTCAGGCTTGAAATGTTCCCCAGATGCCCTAAAATACTCTCTTAATCAGTTAGTCCCTTCTATAAGGATAAAAATAAATGATCAAATAAAAAATTAAAGGATTCATACATCATGATAAATGGAAAGATCTCACAATATCCCATCCTTAAAGAAACTCATCCCCAAGTTTCCCTTCTGAGGGTGGTAATGCAATATATAAGAAAAGTTTCATCCATTGGGAATGTATGTTATCCTCTCACTCAAATGTATCATCATAAACATAACTAATCTACAATAGCACCCATACAAGTGGAACTGACCTACCTCAAGGAGCCCTCATTCTATAGTTAATGATATGAACATGTTTTTCCTCAAAATAAGCATCAATTTCTAACACATGCTTATAAGGATGAAGAATACTAGACAAGTTTGAATGAAAATGGGAATGATCAGATATATGAAAGACATTGTACATGGTCCGGTTCAATTGAAAAAAAAGATATCTAATAGGTTACTGACCTAACTCTCCCAATGATCTCCAAAGTCCTGACATAATAAGGTGATAGCTTTCATTAACTCCGAATCCATATATGAACCAACCTAGGAGAAACAAGAAAGAAGACATGATCTCAATCTTTGAAATCCAAAGTTCATACATGGTGATAAACATAATATTTTTACCTATCCATAGTTGTAACCATAATTTTTTTATACTTTTTACATCATATAATGTATCCTGTATAATATGAGGTCCCAGTTGTTTTTTGTCTTCTTCCTTGAACTAGCACATGGGTTAGAGGAATGAACTACCGTATTGAGCCTTATAAGGATTCATCTGTGTAGTTTCATGAATGATTTTATTATATAATTTATTTAATAGGTAGTTTTTTCTCCCAAGAGCCTCCAAAATCAAGGATATGCGATCGTAGAATGTACATTAATATCAAAATTATTTGTTTTGATTTTTTGTTTTTATGTGGATGATAAGTTGTGCTCAGAATAATTTTTGTACTACGATCCATCTATAACCCTTATTTGAACTATGATGTGAATTGATCATCTCTATCTGATAATATGGTGCATGAAAATCTATGATGGAGTATGATCTCTATCACATATATCCTTCCACGATTTTCCACATATAAGTTATCTATTATATGTAGTAAGTTACAGAACTTTGTTAATCTATCTATGATCGCCCATAATACAACATTTCCTCGAATAAACCAAAAAAACATGTCATAAAATCCATATTGATGTCATCCCATTTGAAATCTGGAATTGGAAATTGCTTTAAAATCCCTACAGGTTGATAGTATTCTACCTTCACCTGCTGAATAGTGGAAAAACCATGTAACAAAAAAATGGTCTCCCTTTTTCATCCACACCCAATAATGCAGAGAAGATAAGTCATAGTACATCTTTACTAGACTAGAATGTACTTCCGAAAAAGTTACATTAGACTCTCACATCAATTTCAATCGAATATATAATGGAACATAGATTCATCTATAAATGTGTAGGACCTCATCCTCATCAACAACCCAAACAGGTGGTGGGTCCTCTCCAAAAATCCCTCCCTTAGGACCAATCTCTTAGGATCTGATCTTTTCCTCATATTTTGTATATCCGGTAGTGTATAGGGAATAAATAATAATTAGATTATTGGCTTCCTCTGATGGTATGAAACTTCATGATACATCTTTGAATGTAGGTCCACCAATCGCTACTCACTACTTGTCTCCTAAAATGCATCTATTTGAGTCCTACATAACAATGAATAAACCACTACATTGCCATTACTAGTCATATAAGCAGGTTCAAAGACAACTGACTGTAGGTATTGAACCCACCTTCTTTCCCTATATTTGATTCCTATTTTGTAATTATTAATTTAAGGTTTTTTGGATACATGTATTGAATGAATCATTCCCCCAACAAGTAGTGCCCTCAATAATGTAAGGCATAAACCAAAACATATAACTCTAGACCATGTGTAGGTTAATTATGCTCTTGATGTCTCAAATAGTGAGACCTATATTCCACAACTCAATGTATATACATTTGAAAAACTCCCAAACCCATACCTTAAGCATTATAATAAACCATATAAATTCCTTCCTACTCAAGAAGAATTAATATCGAAGCAAAATTCATTCTCCCTTTCAATTCCTAAAAGGATGTTTTCCCAAAATCGAACCTTAATAACATAACACCTTTTTTATTGAATCTAATATGAGATTATTCCATATATCAATGTGGATATTGGGATGCTCCCAAAAAACATTAACTCTCAACTTCTATAGTTTAATATATATGTCTTCCTCTAAGATGTTGTGACCCACAAAGTGAATCTTGTACATATAAAAGTTTAATTTGGTGATATTATCATACAAATGGTTTTCTCTTAGTGTATTCAGTATGATCTTGAGATACATGGCATGGTCATGTAGAGTATGAAAATAAACAACGATTTCTTCCATAAATACTACCATAAATGAATCTATATACAAGTGGAAAAATTTATTCATTAGATCAATGATGACTTCAAGCATGTTTGTGAGACCAAACCAAAAAATATAATTTTCTACAAGCTAAATGTACTTTAGAAATTTAATTATGGTTGGTTGGATGGTCTCATATGCACTTTGTGGTAGTACGACATCATGTAAATCTTTAAGATAACAAAGGCTCCTCAAAACTAGTCAGAGAGGTCATCTATATGTGGTAAAATAAATCATTTCTTCACCATAAAATGATTATTCCTCTTGTAATCCCCCAAAAATGTTGATGGAACCATACACCTTATTATAAGAAATGATTCGTTAACCCCGTGGTGAAGTACAGGGTCATATAAACCCCTTAGCTTCATATTCCACTTGATGCTTCTTGACTTCTGGATGGTTATTAGGTTCATTATATATGGATAAAAAGACACAAGTGCTACTCCAAGAACATTCTCAATAGTGTAGATTACATATCTCATAGGATGTATACTAGAAAATTCACTAGGTAATATATCCATAAAATTATCTACTATAGGATATAAAAATATATAACTTTATACTAGATCTCTCATAAAAAAATAGAAATCAGTGGTCTCACTCTTCCAATCCCATGATGCTTCGGTCCATATAAACTCACTTGGACATACCATTGGCCCTTGTGAGTATAGTTACAATCATTAGTTTATATTAAGGACAGATTTAGATATTACAAATCAATGGGATCATGATAGGGAATAGACAGGTCAATCCCAAGAATGATGTCAAAGCCCATTATCATGAGGATAAAGGGGTTCCACGTAACAAATATAACCACGTAACTACAGAGGAATTCCTTTCATCAACATAAACTCTCAGATCGGATCGCCCAATGTGCCAAGATTCATTATGATTGAAATGTAATCTATCTCTAGGATAATAATTTCTATAATTACTAATAATATTAAAGAATGTGAATCATCAGTATTAAATAAGGTAGATACTAATGTAGAGGCTTCTAGAATAGTACCTAGAACTATATTCGGCACAAAACTATACTCATATGGTACATGCTTACTATATCCAGTTGGCCAGATCCACTACCATGATCTACATCCTATATAACCTATAAAACCCCACTCTGATATTGCCTCTTCTCATACAATTGGATTCTAGGGCCACACCCACCTCCTTGACCTGATCAACCGATAGTAGTCAAACACCTTGATTGATGTGGAGTTACTGATCATTCATGAGAATGTAGAGCCAATGTAAATCCATTTTCACTCTTTACTGGAGGATCAATTTTTTATAAATGTTAAATGCTTCCCATATTGATGCAATTTAAGCAATAAAATAATTTCCTTAGTTCATTGGGGCTTCTTACGACCCAACTATCCAAACTAGATAAACAATATATAACTACCAGTGTGTAACGTATGACTATTTTACCCCCCCCCCCATGAGTAGACTCAATGTAGTATTTCCTTCCACTATATGGGAAACTTCCATTTCTTGGTACTAAACAACCCTATCCTACACCATCAGCTTCAATTAGGTTATGCATGGTCCTGAGGGATTGGTTCTCTATTTCTGAAATGGTAGTCAATTAGAAAACATTCTCATAAGATCAGATGGACTAAAAAATCCATTCCTCCAAAATTCTTAGTATCATCAACTCATCAGTAACTGGTGTTGGTACAATGTGATGAATCTTGGTGAAATGAGCTGAATACTCCATCACAATCATAACACTTTATTGTAGGTGCAATAAAATCTTTCGAGTGGTCAACACTAAACATTAGTGAAAATAATTATTCATAGAATATTGTCTTTAAGTACCTCTAGACTGTATCCGGATAATGATCTTTATATCTAATAACATTGCACCAACACTGTGTAGAATCATGAGGCATATAAGTCCTGAGATTGTCCCTCACCTCTAGAGGCATATCCAGATTCTATAAGATGGATAACACGATCTATATCCATGAATCATCAGCCTAAATAACACCTTAATGTAAAAAATGTATGAGGGTCCAACTGCTAGAATTCATGCATCATCTCTGCCATAGTATGGGTAAATCACAAGGCTCCATACACAGCCTGTAATAGTAACATGAAACCCTATTAGAACTGGTAATCTACATCAAGATTAGAAATAGTAGGAGGTGACATAGGAGGCACTACAATATTTAATACTGTTGTCTTAAGGACCACCTTCAGTGTATGGTCATTATCACATTATTGACAAATGATCTGAGGTCATCATGGTGGAGTATCTCTATAATTTCAATCATATGATTCAGAATAAAAATTGATAAAATAACAGATCTCATGATAAAAGAAAATTTCATGTGCATATCCTTCTTGTATAATATTAATCCTAGACTCCTTCACTTATATCATATTCCAGATGATATAAAAAATCAGGATGATCACAAGATAGACTCCCTCCAGTTAACTACTAATGCCCCATTAGGTTTGTGGTCCCACATTACAAAGAATAAGTCCAATTATATTTGATAGTTTCCGGGGCCGGCAAAGGAATGTGGTGGGATGGAGAATTTAATATTATTCTTTAATGGGTTGATGGTACATATCGATGACGATGATCCATGCCCCAGTAAGGTCTAAGGTTCTCACATAAATTGTAATGAGCATAAAAAATAAACTAAAAATATACCATTCTAGATCCAATGGTGTACTCAAATGAAACTCGTCGTTTGCTATCGATACTTGATGAATCCTTAGAAGGATCCCTCTAGATCACCCAGACGTTCTTCAAAAACCATTAGGAACATCGATTGTCAAATTCTGGGTGCTAGCGCAGAGATCAGATGACAGTTTCGACATCCCAACAATCATCGCATTGAGATGCCTACGTTGCTCGAGATATTTCTTGATCTGAGATTCTTGTATCAAGTGATTCTATCTCTATAGAGAAGGATGAGATAGAGGCTCTAAACATTAATTCCATCAAAGTGAATGAATAGTGATTAGAACACATGAGAGATAGAATTCTCCTATATTTATAGTGTCCTTTCCAAAATACCCAGTTGTGTTCCCCATCCCTTGCTTATTTCATCATCTGCTAAATAAATAAGTTTTATAAACTAAAATGAGTCAATATTATTTATTATTTAATCACATACTTGAAATATATAATAAATATATTTCGTGATAAAAAATAATCCATTTATCTTGACTCACTATCTCGCTTAATATTAAATTAACATTTAATATTTAAATAATATTCATTCGATTAATAATAACTCATATTTACTAAACATGTAAAATCATTAAATAATGTCAATACAAAATATTCATAACATGAATATACCTATTAAACTAAATAGGGAATATTCAATCTAACCTACTCTTTTGATTAATTATTTTGGTGATCGAAAACATGGAAAACAATCAGACCCTGTGGCAGGGCACACCATGTCCATATACCTATTCAACTAAATAAAAATTATTCTTGTATACACTATTGGGTTTGATACTATAGGCCCATATATCGATAGTAGTGAATAAATACACATACCAAGAGCAGTGTCTACAAACCCATCATGGCATCTAAAGGGATAAGGATTTTCATTGCAATGACAACCAAACTATGAACACTGACTATTTACTACAATCTCTTTGTCATTAAATATATTATAAAGCAGTACCCAAATTTGTGTCATCTTCCTTTTCTTGCTTTATTATTTTTTGATCTATCATATAGATTAACCTTTTTTACTTCTTTGGCCAATGTTGTATAATGGCAGCACGATCCTAATCAACGAAGCCTGAGATATTAATCTTCCTGAACAAGGAAGTGACAAATCCTTTATTGACCATTCAACCAATGTCATACCCCCAATGATGCACCCAACACAAGCTACCATTCCATGATTTCAATACCATGGTTTTTGTATTGATTCAATGTACTCCATAAAATGACATACATTAGTTACGGTCTCACGTCAAGAGACCAATACAAATGTCCATCGATATGAACGACCAATGACACCCAAAACATGTGGTGTTATTATTGGCAGGTCTCTCCACATGATCTCACAACAAGAGATCACCAAGTGAATACTTAATGAGAATAAGTCTCAATTTTTATGATACCCCAACACCTGATTGGAAAACATCAACCATGTCTAGTCAGTAAGATGTATCTAGACTATAGTAAAAATATGTATGATTAATGTTACAGTGTTGTGAGGTTCTTATTATAGTTTGGGAACTGCTATAATCTTTTGATAGGACAATTAAAAACTGGACATTACCATTATAATAGTTGATGAAAAAAATTTCACACTATAATGGTAAGATGAAATCA
This sequence comes from Viscum album, assembly GCA_963277665.1. Taxonomy (NCBI): domain Eukaryota; kingdom Viridiplantae; phylum Streptophyta; class Magnoliopsida; order Santalales; family Viscaceae; genus Viscum; species Viscum album. Next base: position 1,496,587,208 of record OY728159.1, read on the forward strand.
CATATAACTAAATGTACACATGATATGGTAATCAAAAGTACTGCATAGTTGGGTCTAGGGAACCCACTATTTCAACACTCCCATATTCACTAGATCCAACTTGATAACCAAATATTTTAGCAACTCACATGATAAAGATCATGTTTCTGCTAATTAATTTCATTAACTACTTGGCCAACCACATTATTGTGGTGTGGCATAACTATAGTATCTGACCTCATCTCCTTGAGTAAAAATTATCAATATAAGGTATCCATGAGTATATCACTTTTTTTTCACTATCATTACATGACATTGTGGCTGGTAAGAATATCATAATTTACATTACAATAATACATTTTTTCTAGGTGTGATTCCCTGAACTGGAAAAAATCATTTTGATTGATAATTACTTCTTATCTACCATTGAAGCTGCAACACACTCAGCATTTGTAGGTATGGCTACCACTGGATTTTATGAGCTTGACTCTCTATCACCTCTGCCTAACAATAATACTAGATCAAATTGATCTAAGGATAACTAGTTTGTGTCCACCCATAAGTAGTGTACCTTCTTCTCCATATACCAGGTACATATATTTTGTAATTCCCAAAGTACAAGTTAATAGTTCTGACTGCATCACTTGCAGTTCACCTAGATATAATTTATATATTCCAACTATAAATTATATCATGGAGGTATCAATTCTTCTTACATATTATTTCATATGTGATTGATCCATTACTGAAGAATGTGGAAGTCAACTAACATTTTTAATCTCTTCTCATGTTTTGAACTCGTTAACCTAGCGAGATTATTAAATGTGACATTAGCAACAATTCTAAACTTGAATTGTTCTAACTTGTATTTTTTAATAAAGTGTAACTTTATGTAAGATTGATGAGGTCCAAGCAAACGTTAGATCTACCTCAGTAGATCTGATTCTCTAGAACATAGGTTGATAATTTAAGTCAATCACTAGAGAATTACTTTTAAACTAATAATATATAATTATAATATCAAGATATATATCCCATATGTTGTCGAATATATTTCTCTTGGAAATTATTGGTACTCCCACAAACCATTGAAAGACACAAGTCATGGATTCACTTGAAATGAATGCTCTAAGATCTTGTTTCTTACTTTAATAATGTACTAGATTTCAGTAACTTGCATCCCATACTAGCATCCAATGGTGTCATCATCATTTTCTGGTTGTGTCGTATAGACACCTTCCCCAAAATATTGTTATTTCATTCAATGACCAATATAACGATCTTAGGAGTTTTTCTATGACAAGTAAATTTCTAATGGAGTTAGGCATAAAGACATGGTATAACCAATCAGGACTTATTGGTACCATGATTGTACCACCCATATACCATCTCATTTGAATACCCACCACCGTATTTAATTTATATGCCTATTTACAATTTGGTACATGGAATCCATTATAGAATTTCAATTGATCTTCACAAGGTTATATTATTTCCATTTACTGCTTACTTGTAGGATTTATTTTTTATAATGAATAATTTATAACCAGCCACAGGGAATATAAAACCATCACCATGGTTTCATCCTCCTATGTAGTATGTTTCAATAGAACATTATTATTCCACATGTACTTGTGGAACTTGTTTCTATGCCAACCATTTGTGCATATCAATCACTGTCAAATTACAAGTCATTTCATCTACCACAATCTGTAATAGATATGTAAAGCCTTATATTGAAATGTATTCTAATACTTGACTACTTATTTTCTACCTTGAGGATTTATGTTAAATCTTAACAAACTGTTTGGATAATTACTTAGATGTGCCATGTGTTTAGATTTATGAAAGTTCATTTATATCTTAACAAACACATTGCATCATAACACATGATCTATTACATAATGGTTTTCCATCATACTATTACACGTATGATATCCATTTGTCGTTTTAGTTGGCATATTGGATATGGGTTTACGAAACCATTTGAAAAGAACAACTTGAAATATAATGGAAGATTGTACAATTCTCAACATTGATACTCCATATATCATAACTTTGACGTATAAAATGTGCATTTAGGAATTTCTCCATGGAACCTTTTTTGATCAATGTTATCATGTAAGAATCATTGTCAATCATCCTTATGAACATCAATATTGTGATGTAGATAAGGTAACATTCATTTTATAATTTCTCCATGATACATTATCATGATCGATGATTTCATAGTCAAGATATTCTTCAGCATACTTATCTAATGCAACTCATTTGTTTTGTCAATTCTTATACTTCACCATTACATTCCTTAATAACTTAGAGGAATCTTATGAAGTTTCATTACATCTAGATTTCTTTGGAATATTTCACACTCTCATGCTGAACTAAAATAGGATGCTTTGTGGAATACCATTATTTCTAAAGGTTTCTTTGTATAAACTGTGGATGTCAATAATACAAAAGGTGTTTACCTATTCTATGCCTTAATACCATACTGGGTATTTTCATGATGTCCACTGTTAGTTTTACTTGACAAATAATCATATTTCCACAACTAGGCAGGTCTTATATTTTATATTCCTAATGTATTGCCTTTGATTCATGTTTGTCTGAACTATTTGTCAAGTATGTTACACCACAATCAATATTCATTCGATAAAATGTAATGATGTATCATTATGTATAATAGGAATGTGAGATAAATATTTTGTTTATACTAAACAACTTGTTCAGTATGAGTTAATAACATAGTAATTTGAAGTTATGTGTTTCTCACTACTGACTTATGAATCACCCTATCTCACCTGGTTGGAGAAGTCACATTAATCATAGTAATGTTTATCTACTTACTTGTTTACTGTATTTGCATACATATATGTGAAATCCATATTGTATTTAATACCTAAGAAGTATGTGAGAAAACAATAATTTTATTTGATGAATATAAACTAAATTAGAAGTGGCTATATGATTCATGTATTTAAGTTCATTGCATTTGGAAACATCCAAAAAAATTGTATGATAAAAAAACTAATGTTAAATAACCAACCTATTTTCTTTGATGTACATGATGAAGGTGCAATTTGAGTAACTTTCCTTGGGGATTTTTGCCTTGCTTTTCAATATATTCTCCATAAGAACAAAAGACAGTGATATATTTAATATTATTATTACTTGGAGAATGTTACCTTAAATGTAATGAACCAATTACTATATACCATTTGTTTGTATCCCTAAAAGAAACTATAGTAATTTGGTGTAAAAGGTATAATAATGGGATTCCCTGAAATATTGTGAACTATCTTTCACTTTTCGTAGGTATTTGGTAATCTAGAGAAAAATTCCATACTAATGTCATCCCACATCCACATAGGAAAATCTATAAGATTAGTGAATCATCTATAATGTGGTCTCTCAACCGTTACTTGATAGTAAGCTAGAAATACAAACACATAGTAAACAATTTCCGTATTCATATTATACCAAAAATATGTTCCTTCAGATCACCATACATATTAGTACTACCATGGTGTATAAAGAATTATGATCTATGAGAATCATCTAATAGTTCACATTTTCATCTCTAGTATTGATGGGTCACATAACCGTTTTCCAAATTTCTAGATTCTATCCTCATGCATGATGTCTACCAATCTTCCACCCATAACAGATTTAATTTTCTTTTAATAATTCTCATCATCATATTGATAATTTTATTATCTTCTCCAGAAAATATGGTTTAGAAATCATTTGAAAAAAAGGGGTGATGTTTCCCAAATTCCCTTATTCATTATTACTAAATAAATGAATATTATATCATTCTCAATCTTCATTTGTGTAACAAGTCCATGATATTTCCTTATTAATGCATCTATTACCTTATTGGATATTCCTGGATGTTAGTGTATTGAGAAATCATAATCTTTCATGAACTTTACACTGTGCCATTTACTCATGTGGATTTCTTTATATATTAAGATGCAATTAATACTTTTGTGATCCATATATATTTCGTAAAATTCACCATATAGAGAGTGTCTCCATATTTTGATAGAAAAACTACAATTTCTATATTATGATCATGAGTTAGATAATTTTGTTCATGTGTATTTAATTTTCATGATGTATTTGCAGTAACATTATCATTTTTCATAAGGACACAACCAATTAATTTCTTTGATGCATCGCTTAATATCACAAAACCATCATTTACTGACAGTAGAGGAAAAATATGAGTGTTTAAAAATTTCCACATCATTTTTTCAAATCATTCTACACATTATTTTTTTTGAACTGAAAATAACCCCTTTACATGTGATATTGGCTAATGGGTTGTCCAAATTGGAAAAATTAATAAAAAACATTGATAGTAACCTTCTAAACCAATGAAACAGTGTACCCTAGTCATGTTCATTAGAATAGGCCATTCATGGATTGCATTTTTCTTTGTAAGATAAATTGAGATTCAATCCATATAGATACTATGGGCATGAAAAGAAAATTCATGAAGCCATAATTCACAATTTCTAAATTTAACATATAAATATTTCATTATGGGAGCTTTAAGAATAATCCACATGTGATTCTGAAGGTGTTAATAAATTATTGAATGCAATTGAATATTATCAACGAATACTAAATAAATATTCATGATATTCCTTAAATACACTTTTTAATAGATTCATGAAAATGAAGGGTGCATTTATTAGTCGAAATGTAATTACTACAAACTCACAATGTCCATACCACATCTGAGAAGATGTATTTGAAATATATTCCTTATTAACATACAACTGACGACACCCGGAATAAAAATTAATCTTAAAAAAAAATTTAAATACAGGAATTTGATCAAATAAATCATCAATGTCAGGCTTAAATAATTTTTATTTATTTTAATAGCATTGATTTATCAATAGTTAATGAACAGCCTCAATGATCCACTATTCTTATTAAAAAAGATAACATGGTATCCAATGGAGATACACTAGGGAGAATAAATCCCTTCTTTCTCAAATAATCTTTTAATTTATTCATTTTTAAAAATTCTATGGTTTCCATTGTATAAGGAGTCTCTAATATTGGTATTTCATCAGTGATAAAATCAATGTTAACTTCAAATTCACAATATTGGTTGTGTCAAGGTAATTCCTCAGTAAGTACATAAATGTATTCTTACATTATTAGAATATTCCTAGTTTGACAATTATATTATTTTTCCCTAGATGATGTTTTCTCTTCCTCCATATGAATTTCATTCAGTAGAAATATTGGGGGGGTGCATATTGAAAATGGTCATATGAAGACGTTTCATCTCTAATGATAAAGGATTTTGTATCATCTTAAAACAATCATAATTTACATCTTTTTGTAATAAATTATGGAATTAAATTGTGAAAGAAAATCTATATGGAGGATTATATAAAAGTAAAACATGGGTGTGATGATAATTTCATCAACAAAATCATGTTTATGTGTCATAAATGGGATTTAATGACACATTTTTGTTACAATAAGACTTTCCTTAGATGTTTTTACTGATAAATATTTTGTTAATTTAAAATTTAAATCTTAAATTTTCATAAAAATACATGCTATATATAAAAGAGTGTGACGATCCAAAATCAATTAATAAATTTTCAAGATTTGAATGTAGTAATAATGTACCTAACACTACATTAGTGGATAGTTCTACTTCAAGTGTAATGATTTCCTAAGCTTGGAAATCTCTCATTGTATTCTTCTGTAGAAGATTACCCCTATTCTTCGGACATTAATTAGAATAATTCTTCATTTAATTATAGTTGAAACAATGAACATCATTGATTTTTCCACCTCTAATTAATTTTCATGATTAAAATTTTATTCCCACTAATAATAAACTCTCGTGACATTAATGCATTTCCCAGGAAGATTCATTCCACAATTCTCACATAATCATAATTGCTTCCTTCCCATATTCTTCTATGATGATTCACCTTTTCTATGGTTATCATAATAAATCATATTCTCTTGATTTCCCATAAACATATATTATATAAAAAATTACTTCTCTGTTTTTAGGGAACTTAATACTATTTGATCATATGAAGATAATATTTGAGAAGCCAATTCCCTATGTAGACATGGATTATGATGTCTAAATAAATGAATAATATGATATTCTAAATCACATATGTAATCAAACTAATACCTGGATAGTCTTCTGATGGTATCCTCATATTATTCAAAAAATATTCTTCCCTTTTTTATGAAAATTAGTTTTCTGTTCATCTCAATTCATTACTCACAAGTGAAATATTTATAGAAGAACATTTCATTAAAATTTTTCCATTACATGTATAATATTTTGTATTCCACCTATGTATTTTGGATCAAAGACCACTATTTATTAACATCTCACTAGATGCAATGTAATCCCATATTAACTTTTCAATTTCATTGCCTGTCAATGCTACATATATCTCTTCAACGGATTCACTCCACTACCAAAGAACCATGGGATTAGTAGTCCCCCTAAAATATTTGTGATTCTACTGCACGAAATGATCCAACATATGTGTATAATGGTTATTAATAATATTCTGTGTATGTTATCCTAATATGTTCAAGAACTTCTCAAATCCTACATTAATTGTGTTGACTATCTTAGTGGGGAAATCTATGCATTGTCTTTGAGTATTCAATCACTTCCTTCAACTAGGCAACATTACTAAATAACGGGACAGAATGAGTTAGGTCATAACCATCATGAGTATTGAGCCTAAATTTCAATATAAGGTATTATTATAATTCTCAACTTTACAGAACTTATATTTCATGTGGTTTTTTCTAAAAACAACTCTGATAGAAACTGTAACAACCCCCAACCCAGTTTCCCAGAGTCAGTGGTCGTTTCTTTACAATTTCATAAATACATGAGATCACATCACCAGATATCGACCAATTTAGTAGTCTTGATAAACTATTTACATACATGTTTTCCTTAATACATTTGTAAATAAACATTTAACATAACAAAATTAAATAAAGTTATTATTTCCACTTATTCAAAGTTGTAATATTTATATCATTAGGAAGGAAATCAAATGAAAGGGTGATCTAAAATGGAAATTAAGGGTTAACTAATTCTATAATATTTGAATAAAATTCAGTAAGGAATACTCATAATGGAAAGGTAAATAAATAAAAAATGCTTGTGATAAATTAAATAAGAATGTAAATGAATCCATTGATTTTTTTATAGTAAAAATACCATGGAAAGTAATAACTGAATACTGTATCAAGATAATTATTATTTATTTGAAATAAGATATCTAGAATATAAAACATTATACCATCATGACAATTTGTTTCTTTGGGTATAAACCTTTCTAATTTTATTTGAAAATAAACACCAAGGCTTTGTCACCTACTATTTTGTATCTTGAGACATATCTATACATTGAGGGGATATATATAACTGAGCCCCAAAAATCACTAGATGTCCAAAGAATTTATCATACATATATTTAATTAATGAACATTATGTCATAACAAATTATTTGTATTGAGTAGAAAATATGGATTTATCAATATTTACGCAACTAAATCAATAATAAAAATAAACAATATATGTAAAAGAGTGTACGAATAATACAATAATAATATTCATGAAACATGAAATATGGATATTTAATGAAATATTCCATGAATGATGATCATAAATAAAAGGTCAGTATTCATACACTACCAAAATTTAATAAGTTGAGAATAAGACATAATCAATTGGAATATCATAATGGATTCCATGAATGAACGTATTTAAATAATACTTGGATATTTATAAAGGAAAACATGCATATAAAATAATAAAATAAGTCCAAATTAAGTAAAAACATGTAACATTAGTGTTTAAAAATGGTAGAAATAAGCTTCTTTAGGTCATTTTAAGGGAAAATATTAAATATGATTTAAAACGGAAAAAATAACTAATTGTTTATTTAATACCAGAAATAAAAAAAGATATTTTTTTCTTGATAAAAGGATTGATTTTATGAAAATATTTGTCACATAAAATGTAATATCTATTGTACTTAAAAATTGTTTAGAATTTGGGAAGTTCCCATTAAATTGTGTTTTCTTATTGAGAGGAATTGTAAATGGATCATTATAAAACAAGAAATTACAATCAAAGAAAGAAAAAAAAATTCCACACATATCTTTGGAATATACAAACAAAATTTAGGAGGAGTAAAGAAGAATAAATAATAATATCATTGGGTTAATGAGATAGAAAGCATAACTTGAATGAAAATAGAAGTTTGAGGAGAATCCCGTACCATAGGTATGAAAGTGTTCTACACTTGTACATAACATCCAAGGTATTGAAATTATATTAATTAATATTTTATTTAAGAACCTCTTCAACATGTTTATTATTTAGTATAATTTTAGTATGTTTATTTACGGTTTTTTATGAGTTATAAAAATAAATTTTTTCATTTATAAGTGTTAGTTTCCTTGGTTTCCATGATTGGTTCCCTTGAGTATAATTATGGGAATTCATGTAAAATGGGAAAAAAACATCAAAAGGGAAATTATTTATAATTATTGATCTTAAAGAATATTAATTGGTCTTATAAATAAATTGGTTATATGTATTGAGAATTATTCATTTGAAAAAACCTTAATGATAATTGTTTATATTATTTTGGTGTTTTTTTATCATCAAAAAAATAGTTATGTTTTATTTATTAATATTATGTATTTATACGGGTTCTAGAACATTAAATAATTTGAAATACATATATTTTAATATTTGTTGTTCATAAAAATGGTTTTATGACCATACTTGAAGGAGGAAATGTAATATTAAAATCCATCATCCATGGGGGAAGTAAATCAGCACATTAAAAACGATGTTTCCAATTTAACGATAAACTGGAGAGGAGAAGAGGATTGATAGTCGATATTCCATTAGCATAATATAATTCTATTATATATAATATAATATAATTATGATGACTGTTTGGAGAGATAAGATGATGGAATGATAAGAATGAAATGAAATTAAAGGAAATTTAAGGAGAAGGACTATGGGTTTTACCTCATGACTTCTTCTATTTTAGATCCTCTTTAAGGCACTTAGGTTTGGATATTTATTATGACCAATGGATATTGTACATAGGGAGAGATTTGGGAAGATTATTTGGCATATATTGAATAAGCTTTAGGGATGTTGATTTGTGATGATATGTTGTGGCGGGGTGTTGTATTTATACTGGAAGAGAGTGGTATTTGTTGATTATATTTTCATTAGTTTATTACTTTGGATCAAGACTAAGAATAATATTGACTACCATGATTAAATAATGTTAATAGATATGAAGAGTTAGGGATTATGGTTCTTACATCAATAATGAATCTACAAATAGTGTATTTACCTTACAAAAAATATATACCGTAAATTATTGTATTTCACTATTCATAAAAAATCAATTATTTTTGAAAAATCCAAAAAATCAGCCTAAACATTTTTTGATGTCTATGTATAAACAATCCATATCCTGAAAAAAATTATATAAATATGATAAATTTAATTTTTTATGAAATCATAATTTATTTTAAAAATATCTATTTTAAAATAATAATTCATTTTATGACACAATGAAATATTAATTATGGTCTCATAAAATTATCTTATAATTATATTAAAAAATATTAATTTATGGTTATATTTTCTGAAAATAATTTGTCTTTTAAATCATTAAATTATTTATAAAAATTGTAAAACAATATTAATGATTTTTTAGAAATACTAACACTTAATTTATCTTTTTTAATGAATTTATTTACATATACTTTGATTTAATTATATAATAATTTTATTTATAAAATTCCAAATTTATATTATACATTCATACATTAGTTTACTATTCTATTTATCAGATTACTATTCGTAATAGTCAAATTACTATTCCAATTTTCATGTTACTATTTAATATTATATGACGGTTCATTTAAACAATGACTAAATTAAATTTATTGAGAATATAGAGACCTCAAAATTAGTGGGGTGTTATAGTAGTGGATAATTAATTCCCATCGACCATGAAGTTGGTGAATTGACACATCACGAATGATGTTTTCATTTTAAAAATAAAAGGAGATGAGAAAGGGATTAGTGATGGATATTCTATTAGAACAATAAAATTCAAGTATATATTTGATAATAGGGTTACAATGACACTTCTGGTTGGGGATGTGTGGATAGTATAAGAAAATAAAATAATGTAAAAAATAAATAAGGTAGATTTTCCCTCTTGAATATCAACTCATTGGGAACATCCTTAGAACATTTAGATTTGGTCTCTTGGAAAGACTAATTGGTCATGGATGTGGGGAATAATATCGGTAAGGTAATTGTGAAATATTTCTAAAATATTCAAGGATAAGAATGTGCAATTTAAATTTGTGTTGGGGTGATATTTATAGTTGAGGAAAGGGGTGTTTTTTGGTTATTTTATTCCTTTATTTTTTTATTTGGGCTGTAGACTATAAATAGTATTGATTACCACGATATAATAAAGTAACTTGAGAATTTATGCTTGATCTAACTAGTTAATTACTCATAAATACATCATCTATATCTCAATAATTCCATTATTTACATATAAGTTTAAATATAAAAAATTTTCATATTTCAAAATTTACAAAAAATTCAACTATTTCAGAAAAATATAAAAAATCGACTTTAAACATTTTTTGATGTGTAGATTTAAAAAATGGACACCATTTTAATAAATTAATTATCTAAACATGTAAATATAATTTCTATTTAAAATCATAATTTATTCAAAAAATTCTGTTATTAATATTTTAAATGATTTTACAACACTTTGATAATTTAATTATGGAATTATAAAATTATATTAGTATTTTAGAGAAACATATAATTAATTTCACTATATATTTTATTAGAATAATTTTTCTTTTAAATAATTATCTTTATTATAAAATTTTAAATAAACCATTACATTTCCAAAAATACCGTAACTTAATTTATTATTTTTAAAACATTTATTTACTTTTTCAATGATATAGATATATCATATTTTAATTTATGAGATACCTAAATTTAAATTACTTTTTTATAAGGGGGTTGTTATTATAATGGAAATATTACAATTCTTAATAGTCACGTTACTGTTCAAATGGTCATGTTAATTTTTAAAAGTATATCACAGTTTGTTTAAGATCATCATTGTGTGCAAGTTAAGCAATCTAATAAAATGAATTTATCCAATAAGATACATAACATAAAATATTTGGCTGTTAAATTCCCTAATAATTTAACAAAATTGCATCCTTGCAATTTAAATTTGTCAATATTAATTATGGAGTTGTAATTTTTAAAACCCTTGTTGAAATCCCATATCATCAACGTAGTTAATAAAACATTCTCTTAAATGGAGGGAAAGGACAATGTGATGGCCCTCACAAAACTAGGATTCCATATAGGATAAATTTAGTGGCATTCCAAAACATGGTCATGGAAAAGAAATCCAACTATCATGTTCTTATATAGAGAGAAAGGGAAAATATTCCTTAAAATTTCTACCATCCTAAAACTGTAAATTTGTGATCTTTTAAAAGACAATTAATTTCTTTGTATGAATAGTCAATGGATAATATTTTGATCCAAAATATTTTTTCTATACATTAGGGGTTCTCTTTAAATATATATAGTCACTTGAGAAAATAAACACACATGGTTTATTTCTATTTCAAAATAATAATCTCATTATTTTGTTGTGCTTCAATCCATAACAATGTAATTTAAAAAACCAAAAGATTGATATTCAAGATGAATTTTTTTCTTGAAGTACTTTTATCAAATGACCCATAATTCCTTCCATTTTATAATAAATAAATATGAAAATAAAAATATTTAAAACAAGTTATTCAATATTTTAAATCATTATTTTTCTAAATTTAAACGTATCAATTCCATAATTTGTTACCTTAAGACTCATTCAAAAGAGATTTTTCATATTTCAATTTTATGAAATTTATAAATAAGGTGACTAAATTTAAAAAATAAACATCATATAAGATTTACCAGAATAATTTACCTCGTTCTTTCTCATAAAAAATATTTTAATACGTTAATCTCCCTTTAAACATTATGAAACATGGAATATTCAAATTTTAAACTCATATGTGGTTAAATGTACTCTGTAAATCCAAACATCTAATAATTATTGTAAGAAATATATTATAAAACCACTGACAAAAAATATATTTATTTTTTCACTATCAATTAAATTTTTAGGGTTATATTTCAAAAATCATGTTTTTTTAAAAAAATCAAATAAAATAGAATCAATTCTATTGATTACAAGTGTTATTCCCCACATGCTTCCAATTCCATAAACAAGAAGTACTGCAATACAATAATTATATGTCTCATGATTCTGATAACTAAAATATCATTTTAAATGTTATTATTGAATCAAAAAACAGAATCACATTTGTTATTTCACATTAACTATTGTAACATCATAATATTGACCTAATACCATATCTTCTTATGAGATTTTATCCCTTGACACCTGGGATATTTGGTTGCATATTTCCCCAAAACCTTAAAGTAAAATCATTGGGCGTATGATGATTATTTCCATCTTAAGCAATTACGGGACTGTTGGCCTTTCTCTTCATATTAGTAGTAAACTCTCATCCCCATCAAGAAATTTTATATAGGTTTCTTTCCATAATTAACAAAAGTGGAAGAATCCTTGTTTCCTTAATTATCCTTATACATTTTTACACTTCCTTTATCTTCTACTCTTATATACCTTTAAAACAATAAGTATAGAAAAATTCATTATCCATAATGAAAAAACTAGATATTATATCCTCATATTATGGGAACGATTAGGGGACTAGTTCCCTTCATTGAATTGGTTTAAGGCCATAAATGTAATGGTCAGTCTTGTTCATTTTATTTCATATATAGTCTACATCATGGCTTTAAAACCATGTAATGTTGGAGTTATACTTAAACATTTTATTCTACCTTTTGTATTAGACTCAAAAATTGTATGTCCATATTAACTAATTTTTCTCATGGAAAATATTTTTCTAGGAAAAGTTCCATAAAATAATTTTATTACATGATTGAAATATCCTCTTCTACATTATTGTTTTTAATCAATGGTCATCATTTATCCATATCACATGATAGACGATAAACTATCATCATAACCTTCTCCATTTTATTACCTCCTAAAGAAAGAAAGGTCTTTTCTAAAGAACTTATCCATTGATCAGATAAAAATGGGTTCTTAATCACATTAAATAATAGAGATTTTTATTTCATGACGTGGTCAAAAATTATTATACCATATTTTGGATTTGTATTTTCATTGTGAGTTAGGATATTTATCAAAACTCGAGGGAGTCTTCCCAGTACATTTAAAATTTGTTCATCTCTAGTTATCACTCTACCTCTAGAAATATTATCTTCTATAAGAGGGAAATAAAATTAGGGATTACCTTCATTTACATAGTTTATATTCTTCCACCAGTCATAGTTTCTAAAACATTACATTCTATATAGTAGATCATAATATTAAGAACCATAATGTATAATATAAAATAAATTAAATAATTAATATAAATTGAAATGTTAGGTATAAATAATATCTAAATCATAAGCTTGGTTACTTTGGGAATATTATAAATTCATGTTATATGATTACTTTTCACTTATCATAGTTTTCCTAAATCTATTTAGTAATGATTTTACTAAAGTTACTCTTATACCAAATGTAAATACCTCGAACCTAGTATCCCTGACCTGGTTCCTTACATTATGAAATTGGTAGTATATGAATGTGATAACATCCAAAATAAAAGAAAAGTTTAGTAGCTTTAGAAAAATAGATACTATCATATGTATTACATTTCAATTTTAAATGAAATACAACATAATAACTCCATTTTAGGGGCCCCTATTATCCAAAATTATCGATGCATGTGAAAAATAATTTACATCATGCAATATTGGGGAAAAAATACATAAGAAAGGGGTGAGCTCATATTTTCACTAAGGGAGTGCATAAAACCTAATCTATAATAAATAATCATAAATAAGAAGAAATTATTAACAACTAAAAACATATTCCATTATATTTTTTTTGAGCATAATATGAAAGGAATAAATGTTGACGAAATAATGGAATATAAATAATCACATAAAAATGAAACATAACCATGGATATTGTAAAATTAAAATAATCACACGGATTATAAATAAAAAATATCATAATGAGGTAATTCATAATATAAGATGTCTAAAACATACAATCAATGACTCCGCCAAATAGTATCTATAAATTGGTAGGGCCACAGCTAAAACCTGGTCTAGTTTGCCTCATTAGACATATCGATGCATCGAGGGGATATAACATGCTCAAATATAACATATTAAGTTCAATTATTTACTAATATTAAAGGGGGTGAAAAATAATAAACGTATAAATTCATATTTAAACTATCTTATGAAATGTTTATAACATTACCCAAACAATGAACATAATTATATACCATCTAGTGTAATATGATAAATGGTATAAAAATAGATCATCCACTTTCAAAATAATCATAATAAATTCAATAAAATATGCCATATTGAGTCATAAGAGATATATTAAATTAATAATAAGATAAAACTGTGTTTTTATTCATATATTACAATAAACTAATAATGTCAATGAGAAATGTTTGGGAGAAATACCACTTTGTTCGAAATAATTTATTTAATAAGATGAACAACTATAAATGAAAACAATTTAATTTAAAATAATCTTGTGAATAGATATTGCATTTCTCAATAAATTAATCCATCTTGAAATTGAAATAATATACTCACTCCATATAGGTTTTTAAAATAACATTTTTTATATTTTTAAATAGAATCATTTAAAATATTATTTTTTAAAGAAATTGTAAGCATCAAACAAATGAGTGAATTATATATATAAGAAGAAAGTGAAAATAAAACCAGTACTAATAAAGAATAATATCATCAAAATTATATTAACAGATAATCATAGAATGACATAATAAATGGAGTAGATGTTTAATGCAAAGAATGGAAATTGGGTTAAAAATTCCCCGACCATTATTAATCAGTCGAACTGTATGCCCCATCAAATAAATGGTCACAAAATGAAATATTTAAATACATGAAAATATTTTGATTCTTGATATGATATATTAAATGGAATTATGTACACCACACACAGGAAAAAAGTGTTGAATAAGGAATAAGTCTTAGAGAAGTAAAAATGGGATGAGAAACCCTTACCTTATTTTTGAAAATGTTCTTCACATGTATTCAATACCCTAGATAATAAAAATAGATTAATTAATTAACTAATTTATAACCTATTAAACAAATATTTATTTTATTATAATTTTATTAGGTTAATTTACGTCCATTTTGATGATCTATAATGATTAATTATGTTTTTCTGAGAGCATCCATTTCATGGTTTAATGGTCAGTTCCCTTGGGTAATAATATGGGAAATATTTTAAAATGGGAATAAATTATACATAAGTGAAATTATTTTGCCTTAATGAAATTAAATATGTTTAAAAAATATTATATATCATTTGGTTTACGGACTTGAGGATTATTCTATTGATGGAAATTTCTTAATTTTTTTGGTGGGTTTTGGGAACATCATAACCTTGTATAATTTTGTTAATTTTTATGTTTATATATTGGTTATAGAACATTATATAATTTATAATATGTATATTAAAATCTTATTTTACTATAATAATGGTTTTATGACGATAATTGAAGGTAGTTATCAAAAATTTAATCTCATTGTCCATGATGGCTTTGAATCGAAAGATCATGAAGGATGTATTTCATTTAAAACAAAAAGGAGAAGAGAAAATATTTGATGATGGATATTTAATTAGAATAATAAAAATAATATATATATATATATATATGATAATATAGTTTCCATTCCACATGTTATAGTGTTTTTGAAAAGAGGATAAGAAAATAAAATAAAATAAAAGAGAATGATGGAGGATTTTACCTCTCGAATATCGTCTCCTGAGGAACCTCCTTAAGACACATGGACATTGACTTTTGGTAAACCCAATGGCCTTGTAAGTAAGGAAGAATATTTTAAACATAATTAGAAAGAATTTATAAAACCTTAACAGATTATAAGGTTTGAGGAGAGGGGATGGTGATAGGTCGCATTTATAGTGGAGGAGATGGGTGTTTTTTATTATTTTATTTATTTATTTATTATTCTGGATCTAAAATATCAATATTGTCGATTACCAATACTAAATATAGAAACTAGATCATGTGGATTAGAAATAACAAGTTCTTACAAGATCTAATCATTTTCCATGATTGAATAATTCATTTTTTTACTTATTATGTTACATACTGTAAATAACTATATTTCACTATTCACAAAAAATAAACTATTATAGAAAAATTCCACAAATTAACCCTATAATTTACTAAATGTATACATTTTAAAAAATTAATACAATTTATGAACATAATTTTCTAAATATGATAAATTCATTTTCTTGATAAAATCATCATTTATTGGAATTTTTTTAATATTACAATAGATGTTCCGACACTTTGAAAATTTAATTATGGTCTCATATAATTATCGAATAATTATAAAGGAAAAAATAATATATGAATCTATTTAATGAAAATAAATTTTATTTTCAATCTATATATTAATTGTAAAATTATAAATAATCATTTACATTTTAAAAAACATGAACACTTAAATTATCATTTTTAAAAAATATATTTACTTATTCCATGATATAAATATATCAAATATTTATTTATGAGATACCTAAATTTATATATACTTTATTGGGTGAATTTTGTTATTCAAATGGATAGATTAATATTCATAAAAGTTATATTACTATTACAATGGTATTGTTCGTATTTAATAGTATATATGCATTCATTTATGCAAAGTGTCACATGCAATGTAAGCTATAGAATAAATTGAATTTATTTAAGAATATTTGTACTATAAAGCTTGGGGTGTTATAACATACCTAGAGAGATTCACCTCAACCAACATTATGATCAATCACCAAATGGTTGATCTAGAGTGATAAACAAACTAAAAAAAATTCATAGGGATGGATTTAGGTTGCGAGAGGGAGGGATGGAAATCGATTGAAAAAAATTAGTTGGGGACAAAAAATTAAAAACTCATATCCTGATAATTACATTGTGTGTAACCCCATTACAAATAAAATAATTATTGAATCCCATATATTCCATAAAACCCACAATGATTGACTAAATAACTTATTTTTAATATTTATACAATGTATATGTTTTACAAAGAATGTAAACTTTCATGATGGGTTCAAATTTAATGACATTTATATGAGATGATTACACATCGGGTAACTCCCATAAGTGGTGTGAAAATCCTCAACAGACTATAGAAACTGCATCTTTTATTCAGAATTATCCAACAAATCCTGTACGTAACCATTACAAATATCCTCCTAATTTCTTCATTGAATTACCCAATAAATAAAAAAGGAGAAAAAAAAGGATAACACATACATGGAAAAATTGTAATTGAGTATTAAAACCTCCTCATCCTAAAAACAATATGTTCCTAGAAACAATATTAAGAATCATATATATAAAAATTGTGGGGGTACTTCTCTCTTGTAAGTGACTCAGACTCCCACATTAGATGTGAATAAAAACTGTGCTTCCAGAAAAACACTGACCAATGGTTTTTCCTACCATTATATACCTATGTATCATAATCAACTATCCATAATTTATGCTCAATCATGAATAAAAGAGGCTCTGTATCAAGATCACTCTATCTTAGAATGCGATATGGATCAAAAATATATTTTTATATGTGTAATACATGGAATACCTTATTTTTCAATGTTATCTATGGTTAAATTGATAAATAATAAGCCACGTTCCTACCATGTCAACAATCTCATAAAGCCCCAAAAAATTGAGAGAAATCATCTATTTCCTCCCCATCGATCGGTGATGAAAACGCAGTGAAACTTTGAAAAACACTTGATCAACAACTGAAAATTTTATTGGTCTACAATAATGATCAAAATTATATTTGTATGAGATATATATAATCATTATCCATTAATGAATTAACAGAATATTTTTTTATATCTAGGAGAAAGCTTATTTCAACTAAGGAACATTCATCGATCTCTAACCAATACAACTGAGATTTACAAGACCAGCTATACGAGGCCTTAAAAGGGTCCATTCTGATCATGGACTACTAACTATTTTCAATAATAAAAATCAATAATTACCAAATGTTCATCCAAAGATCCAACAAAATCAAGGACGTAAGAACAAGGAACATCCTCAAGATTGTTTATATCCCTCTTGGTCTAGCCATCCATTTGAGGATGGAATTATGTACTCAAACGAACCTAAGATCATAGCGCATCCTAAAGGCCTCGACAAAAGAAATTAGTAAAATGAGTAAATAAATTAGAGATGATATCCTATGGAACCCAATGAAAATGAACAATCATTCTCACATAGATATTTCATATATCATAATCATTTCTTGAATCTCAAATCTATAAAAACTGATCTAACTTTCTTATCATATCAATCACAACTTTTATCATATTCTTCTTCCTCAGGGTACATGGAAACCACACCAAAATGTCTATATAAACTACATCTTACATCCAATTTTTAACTAGAAGTGGATGATGAAAACCCAAAGGTCTATGATACTTTTATTTTACCTATTAGAATATATAGTTCTGGGAAACAATGATAGTGATGTTTCATCACATAACATACCACCAAAAATAATTGAGATATTTCATAAAACATCTTTTATTTCATGGTTTCACCTCCCCCTAAGAACGATGGAAATTCCCCGTAATATCTTTTATCATAGGAAATATTACCATGATGTTTTTTTTAAAACAACACACCATTCGTGGAGAATGACCACTCAAAAATGTCCTCCCCAGCATAAAGATAGTCTTTAATGCTATAGAATTCATCATCAAGCTATTATTCTAGATGAACTATCGTGAGAAGAGATGAGGTCAAATGAACACTATGCATGAAAACCTAAACCCATATTTCTAAAACTCTAATATAAAACGTTGAATATTGATCCATCGAGTTCCACTCTTCTGATGATTGTTTTCTGATTTTGGTCTTATTTTTCTAGCATAACACATGTGCAATGTTATTAGCTTTCCATATGGTATATGAAATGTTGAAATAATAATATTGTAGGTACTCTACCCAATTCCTCTCGAGATTATTTAAATATATTTTATAGAATATATTACTGAAGATTTTTTGTTGGAATAAATTGTAAAACTTTTTATGAAAAAGTAGTCAGGATAACTCTTATGTGAAAGCATCACAGTTTCATGTTCAAGATCATGTGATGGATAATTATTCTATTGTGGACTAGGATTTCAAGATCCAAAGTAAATGACATGATCATCCTGCATAAGAACACATCCAAACCAAAACCTGACGCGTCATAAAAGAAAACATATCCCCACGTATCCTCTAGTGGAGTCAACAACATCCTAGAAGTCAAAATAAATTTCAGAAAAATAAAATAATTCTTAAATTTATCATCCTAATGAATTTTCAAAACATTTTATATTAGATAGTCCACTAAAGAATCCAACATCAATGAACCAGTGATAATATCTAGCTAAATCCAATAGGCTTTGAATACTGAAAACAATACACAGTTTCTCCCGTGTCAAAATAGTTATCACCTTTTTATGATCAACTGAAATAACATGTTCCTAGTCCACATTTCCCTTGAAATTCAACTCCATAATCTAAAAATCTTATTTCGATACATTCAAATAATTTCTTTGATTTCTCAAAAACTCTATAACTAATGTCAAATGACAAAAATGATACTACATTGGCTTAGAGTGAAACAAGATGTCATCCAAAAATACAACCATGAACATATCTAGATACTCATGGAATATAATATTCCTCAAATCCATAATGACATCATGATTATTGATTAGACCAAATTGAATGAATATGTACTCACAATGTCCCTACCTCTTCTATAAGGTGGTTTTCTAAATGTCTTATTCTTTTATTCTCACCTGGTGATACAGATCAATGATCTATCTTTGCAAACAACTTTTCCTCTCTCAAATTTTTAAACTATCATCAGTTTGTGGTAATGGATAATTGTACTTTACCGTAATGGGATAGATTTTTGATAATAAACAAATATTAGATTTGTTCCATCAGCTTTCTTAGTATAGATATCTAGCACCTCCGTTGGTTTCACTATAAATAATATAAATCTTTTCTCAAACAGATCATCAAACATAGTCTTCATAACTTTAATTTATTTAGTTCTATGTATATAGGAGGAATGTATATTGGTTGAGCATCAGGCACTAAATAAAAAGAAAAAATATACCACCCTAAGCAGTGTAAAACAATATAATTCGAATAGATTGATGGTGGGAAACTCGATTTTCACTGGAGGGAGATCATCACTCAAAGATTCTCTCTCCCGATAAAAATTAAAAACCAATATTGCTTTCCACAACTTTGGATAACAATTTCTAGCTGAGCACAAGCGTAGGTATCACTTTCCCTAAAATATACAGAACGCCACATTGGGAATAATAAAGGAGGCCTATCAACGATAACAACCAATTTGGATTATATTAACAATTAACCAATTCATCTTAAAAATGACATCAAGAGGATTCATGACGAGAACCAAAAAATCCGAAGCAAGATCAATATTTGACAAAAAGAAAAAACAAGAAACATTACAGAGAACCTTCTATCTCTATATTTAAAGGTTTTTAGTAATATTCATCTCATAAGAAAAAATCTCCATAGAAATATTTAACAAGTTCAAAAAATGAGTTGATACAAACAACTTATATACACCAGTATCAAATAAAATAGTCACTAATTATAAAGCCATAGTGATGGTTCCTCTCATGGTATTTTGATGCATATCTTCTTCCATTGGAGAGTCTTTCAATTCATGAAGAATCATCATTATGGATGCATATATCTAGAACCCCTTATATCATGAATAATATGATTTTACCATAGTAATCTTTGGTGCCAAGGACCCCATGAAACTATGTGAAGCTTAATAGATATAAAATAACCTTTTCCACTATCGTGAAAATCAACATGATTCATATATCTTAGGTTCCACATTGAAAACCTATTTTGAATGCCATGGATTTAAAAACTAGAATACTATCAAAAGGAACATTCCCAGGCCCCACAAGAGGTCTAGAAGAACCCTACTATCAATATATGCCATGAGATTCATAATGTTGACTCTTCCATTTATGGTAACTCAAAAAATTGACAGTGGGAGAAAAAGTAATTCTTGTCAAGACTGACTTACCAGCAATATCAATCGTGACCATCAACACCCTATCAAGTAAATCAACAAAATAAGAGAGTTCCAAATAGAAAACATGAGATCAAATCCCCATATCGAACTATTGAGTCTTTGTCTTCTCCTCTGATACAGTCTCATGTGTGAACTTCACATGCTCAGTGAATCTGTTTTCATATTTATTCATGGTCGTATCAGCCTTATTGAGTTCGAAAAAATCCATGTCTTTATCTAGAACTATAGTCTCTGGATATAAATTGTCTATGAATAGAACATTGACATCCTTAACTCTAAACCATTGTGCTTCTTAAATGTCAATATCAAGTCCCACAATATATTCCTATGTCCCTCTATTATAATGGTATATCATTATTAATTATTAATATTTTCATTTAAAAAAAATTGAAATTTAATCATATTAGTTCTCAACCAATAATTATCTTATTGAGGTTCATTAGAAACATGGAATGATATTGACTTCTGGAAAAGTAAATATTGACCATGATTCTCATATTCATCCATTTGAGGTTCCATATGTAGAACCTGAATAGGAATAGGAGTACGTGCCTATCCCATATCCATGAAATCACATGCAATAACCTCAAATAGATTTAAGTCCATGAGAGGATTTGATCCCTATGATTTACCAGAAACATCCTTGTGGATCCTATTCAGACATCATCTCAGAGGCATAACGCTTCACAAAATTGATTTTTTTCGATGAAATCAGAATATTACTCAGATAAGTATCTCATATAAGAGAAAATGGAAAATTTATCCCATTAGATAATGGAAAATAATTTGGATGTCTGCATTTCAAAATCTAAATTAGGTAAAATACAAGAACTAATCCTCACAACTCCTTTCCCAATCCACCTATGGTTACTTTTGTATCATTATGATGGGAGATGGCTAAGGACTCAATCAAAATTACCTCCCAATCCATGAATAGATTGTCCACACAATATACTGACATCACAAAAAGATGAAAAACCTGTACCTCTTATGTTTTTTTGACATATAACATCCCAGATACCCAAGTAACATAATTTCTATGATTTCTATGATTTATCCCAATGGGTGTTCATAATTCCCATGGGTGTACCACAAGGAAATAGCATCATAAAAGACAAAATAGGTATAAAATTTTCCATAAAAAATTAGAAGATAAAGATACATATCACTATACTAAAAAATCCTCAAGGAGGTAGTACGAGAAACCAAACAGGTGTATAGAAAACCCAAATTGTACACCATCAATGAACTCAATGTCAGACAATACAAATTCAATGTCCCAAAGGACACATCACTCTAATCCATATGGGATCAAGAATCCACCTCCTCTAAGATATTATTTCACATTAATAGGACTTAGTGGGAGAAAATATGAAAATTATTAATAGATACTGTATGATGTGTGCTAAAAGTATTAGTAGGTTATCTCCAGGTCTTCCATAATAAGATCAAATAAAAATTAACAAAAATATTGTTTTAATTTCAATAAAATAGGTAATCAATATATAATATAATTTTTTTTTTAAAAAATCATTTTATAATGATTGAAAATATTTCAATAATTGATTAAATAAACATTTTATTTTAAATAATTTTTATAAATAACTAGTAATGATTAATGAATTTTAAAAAACACTATCATTTATAAAAAAATTACCATAATAAGGAACATGGTCATAATCCATGTAGAACAACATTATCTAGTTATGATATCCTCACACATATCATATCAGTGATCATGGATAATATGTGAATACACATACCTTAGGATAATGATTAATATGACTCATCAAAACCCAATATGGGATAAGATCATTAAAACAATGTATTTATTTGTCTTTTCATCATTAATCATTTTCTTGGGAATTAACATCCTATAATTCTTGTCCAAAATAACCAAAAAACTACCCATTCTCACATGTGATCAATCAATTAACTAATAAATGGAAAATCATCTCATTTCAAATCAATAATATTTCAAAATTTTATTTCCCACATTTATTTTACAAAATTCTAATTCACATTCAAAACCAAATCCTTGGGTTTTCATGATTTCATAAATTTTTCAGGTAGACACAATTTTATGGTTTTTATCTATTTAATATAAGCCATTTTTTTCAAAAACAATTTATCAAATAACCTCACAATTTCCATCAATTCCAATTAATGTACCCAATTCCAAATCCATTGAAATTGGTTTTTCCCAAAATTCCATGACAAATCAATTTTAATCACAATTCAACTATAATCAATTTTTTTAAAATAATTCATTTAATGTGTAAATAAAATGTCCAAGATTAAACAAAACCCCTTCCTTTAGTCATGAAATGAATGACCTACAATAGGACTCACCCTGGATGTAATAAGGAACACAAGATCATAGAACTCAATTGTGAATAATGATTAAACTACATTGGTTTTTTATCCATCAATCACAAGATGATATATTGAACTTGATGGTGGTTAGAGAGAAATAAAAAAGAGAAATGCATACTAATTAATGATAGAGATGCACCATAACCAACACGATGATCAATCAATGACTGTATAATCCATAGGGATTTGATAACTCCAGAATCTCCTAAGGATGGATTTATGTTGCAAAATGGAGGAGCGAAAATTAAGAGAAAAGAAAATTATCTGAGCTGTAGAATGAAAAATTCTTATTCTGATAATTACATGGTGTGTAATAACATTACACATCGTGTAATAGTCAAGTACCATATACACTAAAAATTCCTTCTACTTTTATAAAAAAATTGTAATATTTATACACAATAAAATCTCTACATAGTTTGTATCCTTGCATGATGGGTGCCCATTTCATGGAATCTACAAAGAGATGATTTCATGTTGTGTAACACCATTAAACTCTGTGTAAATCACCAAAAACTATATAAACTACTGGTTTTATAATTAAAATTCCAAAAAATATCTAACATAATAATTATAATTGTCCTCATAGATCTTTATCAGCATTACCCAACAATGAAAAAGAAAAACCAAAACAATGGTTAAAACCTACCTGAAAAAAAAAGTAACGAGGCATTCCATGAAAGTTGGGTGGTATCAGTAAAAGATGAATGAAATAGGTTACAGAAGAAATGAGTAAGGTAATTAGTTGATAGACCCTATAACTATACTATTAGTGGAAAAAATGGGCATTTAATATTTTAAATGATGCTCTGGGTGAGATAACGTGAAATAAACCTATACATGTTTCATAGCGATATAATCAAGAATATGGTATAGAATATAAGAAACATGTTCCCAAGTTGATATATTATAATCCATTAGAATTATTTTAGGCTATACATCCTACAATAAATTTAAATTAAATTAAAATAATTTAAAATATTCTTTCTGAATGGTTTTCTGATATAAGAAGCTTATGTTAAACGAAATAATAGATCTAAAAATCCTCATTTTCCAAATTCTATTTTAAATCATAACAAAGAATTTTAAAGCCTTATAAAACTTATATCTTGTTTGAGTATTTAGGAACTTTAATGTTATCAAATGTGGTTTTAATAGGTAATGTGGATCATTGTTTATTTATTAAAACATCATCTTTATATATCATGTTGGTAAAAATATATTTTTAGGACATAATTTTATTTCTACAAATAAAAAAATATGTAATGAATTTTCAAAAATCATACAAAAATGATTTTATATGAGCATGATGAGGGATTTAAATTATTTTCTTATTTTGCAAATTATTCATAAAGACATTGGGAATGTGTTAAATCAATGTAAATATATTGTAGACATAGTTAATAGGGTTGGACTTTACTGTGTAGTGTACATTCTAATCCAATGAGTTATAATGAAAAAAATGAATTGGATGAAGCTAGGAAACTAGTTTACAACTAGCATTTCAAAAGTAATAATTTGTATTTTATTGTTTTTTACTAATTCCAGACATTAAATTATGTTTTAAATATTTATTTATGCTTGATTTCATGATAATACAAAAGAATTTGTTTAAAATATTCCAAACGGACATTAAGATATTTAAAAGGAACAATTTATCTCTCTTTACTTTTTCCAATAACATATGATTTTAATTTAATATCTTACTCAGACGCTAGATTTGGTGGATGTAGAGTACATGAAAATAGTACATGAAGAACTTTCCATTTTCCCAGAAAATCAACGGTATCCTAATATAGTTTGATACAACACTCTGCTACATTATCCAATAAAAATGAATAATATATTGTATCTATTAGTTGTTATGTGCCATTTCTGTAGATGAAACACACCTTAATGTATTTTGAATTCAATTATATTAAAGTCTCAATTAACTATGATTACTGTAGAGCTGTCAATAATTTCCAAGAATCCAATAAATCATTCAATATACAAGAATATATACTTAAGGATTCATTTTATAATAAATCACACTAAAAAGGGGATATTTATCTTCAATTTATCTCTAAATATAATCAGTTAGAAAATATTTTTATTAATCACCCTATGTTTGAACATTTTAATTTTATAAAAATAGAAATTGTTTTATTTGTTTTTAAATAGTTTAATGAATTTTAAATTTATTTTTTATTAAATGAATTTATATTATTTATTGTTTTTACTATTGTTGAAATTTAAAATTTAGGGTTATGATATTTATTATAAATGGTATATTGAAATTACTCTTATTAGAATTATCAATTTATATAAATTTAGAATATAAAAATTTCTTTCTTTTATTTCCTCAGTATTTGTTCACTATTGTTGCATATTTTACAATAAAAAGTAACCATGAACCAAAACCAAGTATGTAAGAACATTGGGATTCTGGTATGTGACCGAATAGAAAATTGGCACACATCCCTTTATTATACACACATGTAACCTCCCTTTGAATCAAGCCATAATCTCTAACCTCTCGATCCATCTTCGATATTTATGCAACCTATTCAAAATTAGAAATTCAAAGTTTGGTGATGATGGAAGATCATGTTTGTCTATGAAATCCAAAGGATGGGGAAGTACTCTTCTTCTTAGAAATTCCATCAATGTGATATGGATGAAGAAAATGAAAATAATATTAAAGAAATTATTGAGATTCATTGTTGGTGTTTTTGGTTTTCTAATAAAAATCTGGGTTTCTTCTTTTGGAATAAGTTAATAAATTAATGATAAATATTGAGTTAATAATCAATAAAATTGGGAATGTAATATCATAAAATTTTAAATGAAATATATTCCTAGTTTTATTTTTTTAAATGAGTTAAATATTTTATTTTCCCCAAGTTAGGAAATTTTCCTTTAGTCAGATACTTGTTAAGTCAAGCTCAGTTGGTCCCAAAATTGTGTTCAAGTTTTTTTTCAGAGCCTCTATTTGCCAAAAGAATCATGTAAAATATTTACCTACTAAAAGGAATTTATTATGCATATTTGTGAATATGAGTACAAAAAAAGATTAATATAGAAATATAATGTTGTTTTTCAAGATATAAATTTATTATATGTCTTGATTAATAATATTGAGTTTCATTTTCCATGATATATATTGAGATTCATGCATAATGTTTTTTTAATGAAAATAGAATTTGAACAACTATATTTATGGTAGATTAATTTATTTAATGTTGAAAAAAATAAATGTATATTTAAAGGAATGAGTCATGGTGAAGTGTCATAAAAGTAATACCATATCATCAGTTCTATTTAAGAAAATTGGAAATGTCAGGGGTTTATATTTCAAATCGTGTAATATAGTTGGTAAAAAAGGGTGACTATGGGGGATTAATCTTAGTCATCACTACATAGATATGTAAAACCTATCAAGTCATTGTTTGATACGGGTGTAGAGTTGGAAACATCAATAAAAATCATGTCTTTAGTTCAAGTCATCAATCCTGCAGTTAGTGAGCCTGTCCAAATTCAAGAGGATGTGGATTCTCAGAGCCAAGATACATTAAAAGTAGTTGTGTACGATAAAAGATATCATCATATTAAAAATGATTTTGAGAAAATAGAACGTTTTTCCTGATGATAGGCCATCTCATATAGGTCCTATATGTTAGGGTGTTTAGAGATGTCTGTAGTTAGTGTAAGGGGATGATAATGATGATCCAATTCTTCTGAAATCACTTTTTTATAGAAGAATTTATGCTGGTGTTATTATGGAATATACAAAAAATGTACACACACCATTAGTACCTTCTCCTCCCTCATCATCCCGTGGAGTAGCTCTTTCAGTATGCAAGAGTTCAGAAAGATTAGAAAATGAAGAGTTTTTTATTGAAGTAGTGATGGAACATGATAGTCTGAGAGTAGATTAGTGTGGTTTAGCAGTAGAGTTATATGCATAAAAATATGAGATCATAGAACTAAAAGAGTCTTCTTTCTCTAAACCAATTTTAATAATTTATTTTTAATGGTGTCAAATGAATCATCTTTTATGAGTATTCTTTGGATATATCCACCTATGTCGCGAGCTTGTTTGAGTATAAGTTCTATATTACATGAGGAGATAAAAGCCTTTATAAGTGGTCTGAAATAATATTTTCCTTATGAAGGTTGATTTTGGTGATATTTTTTCTTTAGTATCATATAAAAAGTATGTGTCGTGGAATTATTCATCAATGAAATCAGGTTTCTCATAGAATGTTTGTGATAAAATTAATTATTTTTGAGCTGATGTGAAAGTGACTTGTAATCATGGAATGGCGTTGTATTAATACAGTTTGAGTTTATACATAATTTTCACCCCAATATGGATAAAACAACAAAAACACTAGTTATTATTGATTTCATAGATGGAGTTAGTCATATAGTGTTAGATTAGTGTGATTTTTCTTCTCAGATTCAATGTGTCAAGGAAGATAATAATTGACCAGTGTAACTAGATGAGATTGTAATGAATCTTTTTGGACATTTTTGCGAAACCTAGAAATCCATTGAGAATATTAGTGTTTAAATACATATGTGCATGAATGACCATGTTGGTCATATTTAGACATAAATTAGAGATGCGGTATGAGAAAAATTATGTTTTTTGATGGAAGAAATAAATATACTTATTTATTTAATTGAAGTTATTGATCAAAAACTCTAGTGTTTAAAAAAAAGAATACATTTGAATTTTTCCTATAATTATAATAATAATATAATAGATTAAGATCCAGTGGAATATTAATAATAATATTTTAATTAACACTTATAAAATTTAGTTTTGGTTATATATATGGAGTTAATTTTGCATCAAACTCTTGTATTTACAAAATTTGTTGATCTATAAGTATAATTTATTGATACACATTTTTAATCTACTCAAAAGGTTCTTATGTACGTTGTTTAAAATTTTATAATGTGAGTAAACAGAAATGAATGATAAGTGAAATATCTAAGTAGTAGGAAAATTTATGTGTAGTCATCTATGATGCTAATAATGAAGAAATATATTGTGGATAAGTCATCTGGTATTAATACTACAAAAATGAAAAATATGATTTGACCACCTTCTATCAGTAAATCTGATAGTTTCTCTTCAGGGTATGTGGAACATCTTAAAATGGTTTTTTAAGAATGGAATAATAAAATTTTCTCAAATTCAATAACATGAATCTCTATTGATTCTTGTGTTTTGTATGTAAAATGTTATTTCAAGGATTTAAATGTGTGTTGAATCCTTATTTTAGATGAAGAGATGAAGATCTCTTGGTCCTGATCTTTCATGTACTTCTCATCAATCTAGGAAGAGAATATAAGGTTTTTCATACCTTTCAGTCTACTTAGTTATAGAAACATCTACCCATATACCTACATTAACCTTAAAACCACCATCATCCAAAAAAATGGTTTCCTAGACTGATATATTATAAATTTATTAGAAATATGTATTTTTATCATTAAATGTACTTAACTAAATACTTAATTACTTAATTATTTCCCAAGATTTTCTTAATTATTGTTTTTTATATTAATTGTCTATTGGTTTTATTTAATCAACCAATTTTTTCATTGTTCCATATTCAATTCATTAACTCCACATCAATAGTTCTCAATGGTAATGTGATATATTTAAATATATTTTATCTCCCTTCCTCTTCCTTTTTAATGAAAAAATAGTGGAGATTTTTTCTCTCTAAAAAACTCTAAAAAAGAAAGCTATATGTTTTTGGAATAGTCTCATGAAAATTTGGATAAGTCTTTTAAAAATAGAGATGATTTAAATGTTTTATATTTTAATAAAAAACTAGGAGAATTATAATTGAAATGATCAGTTCCCACCTCTAAAAATGTGGTAAGTAATTAACAACGGGGTATATACACTACATTTTGAACTTTTTTCTTTCTTATATACATAATTTTGTTATTAAACCATATTAAATTATATATTTATTACCTACTCGAATATATAATAATGTTTACAAATTATTTGGGTTTTTGGACCATAAAAAATAGGGAGGTTGTTGAACTACTATAGTTGATCTAATATATTCCATGAAATTTAGTTTTTTATGATCTCAATTTCCATTCATAATTTAATATTAATATTTTTTTTCTAAGTCTAATTATTATGTTTTTTTATTTTAATGTATTTGGTGGTTAATTTCTCTAAGTATGCAATCTGGAAACTTTGGATTGAATTTTCCATTGTCTTGAAAATAGACTACATGATAGTTTTGGTTATATGGTAAAAATGGAAATTTATATTTTCCTATATCATTATATATTCTAAATAGGTAACCAGATGCATAAATTGGTTATGTGAAGAAATCAGTTATAATAATTTTTTTCATTGTAGAATCAATTACATTGCTTCAATCAGTAATGATAGTATCATTGAATTTCCAACATAATGAAAAAGGCTAAATCGTTTCAGTCACTTTATTTATATTCAATTATATGAATAAAATTATTACATTACTCATTTTAGTTATGTATAGAGAATAGACTATGTAGATTCAAATATTCAAATCGGTTATGCGGTTTTAGTTTTTCAAATTGGCTACATGGATTCAGTAATGAGAAATTGGATATATCATGTTGTAAGTTGGTATTTATTCTCATTAGAGCACTAATGTCATGTTTTTAATGATGATGTGAAATATTTAATTTCTTATATTCCTGTAACGCCCTGACCCTAGCTACCCAAAGTCAGTGCATTACTTGCGTAACATTGGCATGATTACAAAATATCATGTCTCGAAAGACTGATTAGTTTAGTAGCCTTGGAAACACTAGATAAATTCATAAATGTTACATTATATTATAAAGTTAAATAATACAATAACAATGTCTCCATAGTCCACACTCATATCCTTTTTGTACTATCCCTATAGGTCATTCATAAAGTACTTCTTCACATTCTAGAAAATATTAAAACATTGAAAGGGGTGAGCTTAGATGCTCAGTAAGGATAACAATATTGCGGAGGCATTCATAAATAAACATTAACATTTAAGGAAATTTATAACTAAAACAAAAGCCTTTTAAACATGAACTTCAACATAATATGGAAAAAGTAAAATGAGATAATTCCATTTACATATTCACATGGATATTCTACTGGTTGAATAATCACATGCAATATCAATAACCACTTTCATAATGATGGAATGCATAATGCCAGACTATCATAACCACGTAGCCAAGGCCTCGTGCCAAGTCTACAACAAGATTTTGTCATGGCCTCGTGCCAAGACACTAGTTTGTCTCATTATACCTACCGATGCATCGAGGAGCTATAGCAGGCTCCACCCGTTTGTTATTAAGTCCAATGAATTCTTCATATGAATAGGTTTAAACATATCATAAACCATAACATAATCGTATAACATAAAACATGCATAAAAGAAAACATAACATTTCCACATTTCAATCACAAGATATCAATACAATACATTGATATAATAAAAACACTTTCAAAACCATTTTCAATAACAAAATAAAAGAAAGTTAAAACATTGTATATATTTTTCATTAAAAAAATGTTATGGCTTGTAGAGGAAGCCGATACCCAAATAATGGCCATGGCGGTGGAGAAGACATTGTCACCACATACGTATGATAAGAAAAACATTCCTTTTTGTCATTTAGTAAAACACTTCGTATAAAAAGATTCTGTTTGAATAAACGTAAAAGTCAAAGGGGTTTATACACCATATAAAGGAAAGTTGTGTATAAAACAAAATATGCCTTAATGAAAGGAGATTGAGATGAAGACCCTTACAAAGAACAATTTTTTTAATAAATTAGATCTATTATGTGTATTCCCTATAATTACACATTAATAAAGTACAAATACAAGAAAGGACATAATAATATCATGAAATAATTTGAAATTAGGAGATTAACCCAAAGAATTGAAATTGAGTTAAAAAATTTTCCTTACCTTGCGTCCTGTCTTGACTCGACCGTTCTTTAACCTCCTGAATAATAAAATATAATTAAATTATAATTTCTTAATAACTTTTTTCAAGTTTTTTATTCCTTTTATATCACTTCTTACCATTTTATGAACATTATGTAATTTTTTAAGTTAATAACGGTCGTTTTGTCGATATTTGGTACTTGAGTCAAAAATAAACTTCTTTTAATTACCAGTTGTTCATGTGGTGAAATATCCATTATATACAGAATTATATTCATGAAATAGATATCATATATCTCATATATGTCTATTATATACATGCATTTATAATATTCCATAACGTTTAGAGGTAAGAAATGAAATGCACCGTTCATGGAGACGGTAAGCCGTGCGTACGCATGAACGATACTTTCATTTCTATTTAGTATTTAATGAAATCATAATGATATAAAGGTATATTATAATTCCAGTATAATATCATATATAATATCATTACTACATCCTTTATACATCCCACATATTGCATTAACGATTCAAATCCCTTTGAGGGGGCGGTAGTCCGCACTTCCTAAAATGAAAATATCGCGTTTACCCATAATGGAAACAATAAAGGTATGCCATAAATGAAAAATAAAGAACCTTAAGTAAAACATAAACATATTATATATAATTTATAAATACAGTGACATCTTAATGGCCACCTTTGAAGGTGTTATATGAGTGTTGAACAATCATCGTTTCGTGAGGCAGATATTCGCCACCCACAGAAACAGTATGTTGTTTAACCATTAGATGTAGGTGTGTGTATGTGTAGCTCGAATACTTCTTATAAAAACATCCTAGTATATTGAGGATACTGGTGTTGATACAAAATAAATGAATAAAAAGATTTTATGGGGTTGGATAAGCAAAATAAAACAAAACATCATAAGTGAAGACATTACTTTAAAATCAGGTAACTCTTTTTGATTTAAGACAAAGGCTTCATTCAAAAGATTTCTGTACAAATTGAGGCTTCTAGGAGTAAGATAGGGATGTTGGGAGAGTATTTGGGCTGAGTTTGGCGGAGCCAAAAGGCTTTGAAAGTGTGAGTAAGGTGGTAGTGGTGGGGGCCTTTTATAAGTGGAGAGGAGGGGCACTCTTGGAAGGTAATAAAATGTAACTTTATTATACAATTATTTCGGATTATAAAGGTACCACACTTATATAATTCGAGGCTAAGGTGATAAGGGTTCTAAATATTCTCATCCAATAGGCTTTGTACAAGTGTAATGCTTAGATTTTAGATTATCCTTCCATTTTATTAAAATTGTTAATTAATGAGGTTTTCGATGCATCATCATGGTGTCATAAATAATTTAATTTATTTCATGTCTAAAAATTATAAAAAAATATCATTATGTAGGAAATATTTTTATCTTTCTAATGAATATTTATAGTCAAAAATACGACTTGTATAACCCCATTTAAAAATTGTTTTAGTAAAACAACTTATGTTTGTGACAGTTTTATTTTAACATTAAATAAAATTTATTTATGTCATTTTCCTACCAAAGTGGCTCCATAGGGTCCCCAAGTTGACCCATGGATTGTATTGGTCGGCCATGACACATCCAATATAGGTAGTACAAGTTTAATGGCATTTTCATATTTTTATAATATCATTTTTTCCTTAAATTTAACTAATTACCTTTAATCGCGATTAATTAAACTTAAAAGTTACTATTCACCAAAAAATTATTTTAATCCCATTGAACCACATTTTACATTGTAATGAAAACCATGTATGTCGGATTTTTGAAAATCAAATCACAGAAGTGGTAATGTTTCATTTAAATGAAAAAACCGTTTTTAACTACCACTTAGTGGTTTCACTATTCATCAAAAATTGAAGTTTTTCAGAATAATGCCAAAATTTCACCCTAAGCTATAATTGATATTCCGAATTCAAAAATTATTTCTATTTTAAAAAATTCAAAACATATAAGTTGCATTAATTAATTTATTAATTAATTCCCACTATCACAACAAATAGCGTGTTTTTAAGAAACAATATATATCAAAAGAATGACAATTGTTTATGTCCAATTTCAAAGTGAAATTAATTCTAATGAAAACCATTGGATAAAATGGTAAAAATATATTCTAATTATGCTTTAAAACCACTCAATAGTATAATTTATCACTATAAATTATTTTTATTAAAAAAGTTGTTTTTAAGTATTTTTCACTATTCATAAAAAAATGTAAGTTTTCAGAAAATTACAAAAAATTCAACTTAGGAAAATTTCTATATTACGAATACAAAAATAAAGTCCATTTTGAAATATAAAATTTATAAAATTTTAAAAAGTGGGTATTACTATTCATAACGGCTACTTTGATTAGTCGCGGTGTGTTAGAACTCGAACTTGCATACAATGCAAGCTATTACATTATTGAAAGAGAGGCATATCATGGAAGCTCGGGGTGTTACATTCTCCCCTCCTTCAATAAATTGTGTCCTCTCAATTTTAAAATGTTCTTCGAAAATAAAAGGTTGAAAATATAAAATACCTTTGTAGAAAACGAACATCGGAAATAAGGTTAATAAAAATATAACTTTAAAAGATAGAAAGATAAGTACAAAGGTCACCCGAGATAGCCCATACTAGGATTATATGAAAATATGGATATGGAATAAAACAAACCATCAAGGTCTGATGGAGAGTCATAGAAAACTGGATTAGGAAAAAGTTAACCATAAGAAAATCACAAACTTGTGATTGGTTAAATAGTCATTGAATCCCCAGTTGGAAAAGTTAACCGGCAAAGTTTTTGTTTTAAGTTTCCTTTTATAAATTTGAGGAATTTATTTAGGAGATTTACTAATAATGTAAGGGAATATACATACTTGTCATGTAGACTTTCATTCTTTAATAAATTTTTACCACAAACCCATCTTTCACTCTAAAAGGTAATAGAACTCAAAAATATTCTATTTATCCTAATTGTATAAGGTTCCAAATATTAACACATACCATTTAGATACGTAAAACTATTTTTTAATAACCAGGGACTTCTTATAGGCTAGTGGTAGGTAATAAAGGCATGTCTCACTATGGTTGTGGGTTCGATTCCTGCAGCTTTGTCCGACGCGACGTGTTTTGCCCCACCCTACAGGTTGTCCTTTTCCTAAAAATATAGTATTGTAATATTTCAAACATAATCTTCAGAAATATTTTAATTTTAAAAAATACTATTCAATGTTCAACTTAATCCATCCCAACCTTTATAGTTATCCAAAATACCTCCATCCAGACTTTCTCTAAAATGTCCTTAAATTCCAAAATCAATTGCAACATTAGATTTCCCAAACAAAGTATGGTTTCTCTTATTGTCACATACTGAAAATATGATTACCTTCATCATATTAAAACCTTAATGAAAACAACAAGTACTGTAGTACAATCCTTATATATATCACATTATTCTTATAACCATAATCTAGTTCTTGAGTCCAAAAACAAAAATACAATAATTATTCAACTTCATCTGTAGTAACAGCATAAGCTTAGCCTTGATCCCTTGGCCTTTTCTGAGGTACGTATCCCTGACGCTTAGGACATTCATTTTCATAATGCTCCATTTCCCTGCAATTGTAGAATTCAACATTGATAGCCTCTTTCTTTCCCTTGCAATCACGAGCCTGGTGACCTTTTTCTTCACATTTATAACAAACTCCCATTCCTTTTAGGCAAGTACCAGGGTGATTCTTCCCACAATTATCACATAATGGAAAATCCTTCTATCCCTTTTTTCCTTTATCTGTCTCTTGTTCCACCGTTATCTTCTTCTCTTTCTTTACTTTGTTGTCATAAGACTTAGAGAATTCCTTTTCTGTTTTGATAGAACATGAGACTATATCTTCGTATGATGAGAAGGTTTGTGAGACTAATGCTCGACGGAGAAACGGTTTTAACCCATCAAATAAATGATCAATCTTACTTCTTGGGTTATATATATAATCTACAGAATTTCATCCTAACCTTGTAAATTTGGCCTCATAATTTTCGACATTCTCATCCTCCTTTTGCCTCCGACTCAGAAATTGCCTTTCCATATCTGCTCGATGGTCACGAGGAAAATATTTTTCTAAGAAAATCTCTTTTAACTCCCTCCATTTCATATTTGATATTTCATCATCTTCCTTTGTGTTTTGAATCAATGACCACCATTGATCAGCATCTCCAGTGAGGCGGTAAACTGCCATGATACCCTTTTCCCTTTCACTACTCCCCAAGGCATGGAATATTTTCTCTAAGGAGTTTATCCATTGCTCAGATACTAATGTATTTGTTCCCCCATTAAATGTTGGTGGTTGTTGCCTCATGAAGCGGTCTAACATTGATCCTCTACGTTGCGGATCAGGGTGCTCCATACGAGTAAGGTTATTATTCATAACCTGAGTGAGTTGTCCCAGTATGGTAATAAGTTAATCAGCACCAGTTGTATCTCTAGATCTACAAAAATTATCTTGAGCTGGAGGGCAATCCCTACACGGAGTGCGTGCATTGATACGGTTTCCATTCCTTCCACTAGGCACCATTTCTAAATAATGACATAAACTAGATTAGTTTATGAATCAAAATACATAATTCCATACAGTAAAATACTTAACATAAATTGAATTATTTTTGGATATAATCCATAATCATAAAAAAAAATCATTGAGGAAGTATATACTCATAACCCTTCATAGTGGTTTGTAATGAAAATGAGAATTATCCTAAGCATATCCCTCGGGAGTGTCGTAACCAAGAGTGCAGCAAGGCCC
Organism: Viscum album; assembly: GCA_963277665.1. Lineage (NCBI taxonomy): Eukaryota > Viridiplantae > Streptophyta > Magnoliopsida > Santalales > Viscaceae > Viscum > Viscum album. The sequence continues at coordinate 1,496,623,844 of OY728159.1, forward strand.
GTTGTCGTGAACCAGTTCTCGTTCGAGCCTAGCTAAAATCGTTGTTTTTGGGTTTTACCCCTAGGTATATCTGTGCCAGAGCCGCCTCTACCTGCTAGTATCCAGACATGGATGTATTGCTCAGAAAACGCACAAAATCTCTACAACAAAAAAATTCTAGGAAGTTCTTATATACTAATTCTCAAAGTCTATCTTTGGGCTATGTTCTCTAATTAGAGTTTATCTAAATCTAGCTTGCAAGGTTAGTACTAAACTGCCTCTCATACCAACTATAACACCCCGACCCCAGCTACCCAGAGTCAGTGAATTACTTGCGTAACATTGGCATGATCACAAAAGATCAAGTCTCGAAAGACCGATTAGATTAGTAGCCTTGGAAACACTAGATAGATTCATAAATGTTACATTACATCATAAAGTGAAACACTACAATAACAAAGTCTCCATAGTCCACACTCATATCCTTTTCTGACTATCCCTGCAGGTCATTCCTAATGTACTTCTTCACATCCTAGAAAATATTAAAACATTGAAAGGGTTGAGCTCAGATGCTCAGTAAGGATAACAATATTGCGGATGCTTTCATAAATAAACATTAACATTTAAGGCAATTTATAACTAAAACAAATGTCTTTTAAACATGGACATCCACATAATATGGAAAAAGTAAAATGAGATAATGCCATTTACATATTCACATGGATATTCTACTGGTCGAATAATCACATCCAATATCAATAACCACTTTCATAATGATGGAACGCATAATACCAGACTATCATAACCACGTAGCCAAAGGCTCATGGCAAGTCTACAATAAGATTTTGTCAAGGCCTCATGCCAAGACACTAGTTTGTCTCATGAGATCTACCGATGCATCGAGGAGCTATAGCGGGCTCCACCCATCACTTATTAAGTCCAATGCATTCCTCATATGAATAGTTTTGAACATATCATAAAACATAACATAATCGTATCACATAAAACATGCATAAAGGAAACATAACATTTCCACATTTCAATCACAAGATATCAATACAATACATTGATATAATAAAAACACTTTCAAAACCATTTTCAATACCAAAATAAATGAAAGATAAAACTTTGAATTTTTTTCATTAAAAAAATGTTATAGATTATAGAGGAAGCCGAAACACAAATAATGGACATGGTGGCGAAGAAGTCGTTGTCGCCTCATACGTACGACAAGAAAAACATTCCTTTTTTTCGTTTAGTAAAACACTTCGTATAAAAAGATTACTTTTGAATAAACGTAAAAGTGAAAAAAAGTTTATACACTGTATAAAGGAATGTTGTGTATAAAACAAAATATGCCTCAATGAAAGAAGATTGAGACGAAGACCCTTACAAAGATCATTTTTTTAATAAAGAAGATCTGTTATGTGTATTCACTATAAGTACACATAAATAACGTACAAATACAATATAGGACATAATAATATCATGACATTATTTGAAAGTAGGAGAATAACCCAAAGAATGGAAATTGGGTTAAAACAATTTCCTTACCTTGCGTCCTATCTTGACTCGACCATTATTCAAACTCCTGAATAATAAACTAGAGTTAAATTATAAATTTGTAATAACCTTTTTCAAGTTTTTTATTCCTTTTATATCACTTATTACTATGTTATGAACATTATGTAATTATTTAAGTTAATAACGGTCGTTTTGTTGATCTTTGGAACTTGAGTCAAAAATAGACTTCTTATAATTACCAGATGTTCATGTGGTGAAATATCCATTATATCCAGAATTATATTCATGATATAGATATCATATATCTCATATATATCCATTATATACATGCATTTATAATATTCCATAACGTTTAGAGGTAAGAAATGAAATGCACCGTTCATGGAGACGGTAAGCCGTACGTACGCATGAACGCTACTTTCATTTCTATTTCGTATTTAACAAAATCATAATGATATAAAGGTATATTATAATTCCAGTATAATATCATATATAATATCATTTACTCCATTCTTTATACATCCCACATATGGCATTAACAATTCAAATCACTTCGAGGGGCGGTAGTCCGCACTTCCTAAAATGAAAATATCACGTTTACCCATAATGGAAACAATAAAGGTATACCATAAATGAAATATAAAGGAACTTAAGTAAAATATAAAAATATTATATATCATTTATAAATATATTGTCATCTTAATGTCCACCTTTGAAGGTGTTATATGAGTGTTGAACAATCATCGTTTCTTGAGACAGAAATTCGCCATCCACAGAAACAGTATGTTCATTAACCATTAGATGTTGGTGTGTGTAAGTGTAGCTCTAATACTTCTTATAACAACATCCTAGTATATTTATGATACTTTTGTTGTTATAAAATAAATGAATAAAAAGATTTTAGGGGGTTTGATAATCAAAATAAAACAAAATAACATAAGTGAAGACATTACCTTAAAATCGGGTAACTCTTTTTGATTTAAGCCAAAGGCTTCCTTGGGAAGTGTTCTGTCCAAAGTGAGGCTTCAAGGAGTAAGAGTGGGAAGTTGGGAGAGTATTTGGGCAGAGGTTGGCCAAGCCAAAAGGCTTTGAACGTGTGAGTAAGGTGGTAGTGGTGGGGGCCTTTTATTAGTGGAGAGGAGGTGCACTCATGGAAAGTAATAAAATGTTACTTTATTATACAATGTTTTTCGGATTCTAAAGGTCCCAAACTTATATAATTTTAGGCTAATGTGATAAGGGTTCGAAATATTCTCATCCAATAGGCTTTGGACATGTGTAATTCTTCAATTTTACATTATCCTTCCATTTTATTAAAATTGTTAATTAATGAGGTAATCGCTGCATCATCATGGTGTCATAAATAATTTAATATATTTCATGCCTAAAAATAATAAAAAAATATCATTATGTGTTAAGTCTTTTTAGATTTCTAATGAATATTTATAGTCAAATATTTGACTTGTATAACCCCATTTAAAATTTGTTTTAGTAAAACAACTTATGTTTGTGACATTTTTATTTTAACTTTTAATAAATGTTATTTATGTCATTTTCCTACCAAAGTGGCTCCATGGGGTCCCCGAGTTGACCCATGGATTTTATTGGTCGGCCATAACACATCCAATAGAGGTAGGACAAGTGTAAAGGTATTTTCATATTTTTATAATATCATTTTTACCTTAAATTTCACAAATTACGTTTAATCGTGATTAATTAAACTTAAAAGTTACTATTCACCAATAAAATATGTTAGTCCCACTGAACCAAATTTTACTTCCTAATGACAACCATGTATGTAGGATTTTTTAAAATCAAATCACAGAAGTGGTAATGTTTCATTTAAATGAAAAATCAGTTTTTTAACTACCACTTAGTGGTTTCACTATTCATCAAAAATTAAAGTTTTTCAGAACAATGCAAAAATTTCACCCTAAGCTATAATTGATATTCCGAATTCAAAAATGATTTATATTTTACAAAATTCCAAACATATAATTTGTATTAATTAATTTCATAATTAATTCCCGCTGTCACAACAAATAGCGAGTTTTAAAAAAAATATATATATCAAAAGAATGACAATTGTTTATGTCCAATTTCAAAGTGAAATGAATTATAATGACCACCATTGGATAAAATGGTAAAAATATATTCTAATTATACTTTAAAACCACTAAATAGTATAATTTATCACTATAAATTATTTTGATTAAAAAAGTTATTTTTAAGTATTTTTCACTATTCATAAAAAATTGTTCGTTTTCAGAAAATTACAAAAAATTAAACTTAGGAAAATTTCGATATTACGAATACAAAAATGAAGTACATTTTGAAATATAAAATTTATATAATTTTAAAAAGTGGGTATTACTATTCATAATGGCTACTTTGATTAGTCGCGGTGTGGTAGAACTCGAACTTGCGTACAATGCAAGCTATTGCATTATTGAAAGAGAGGCGTATCGTGGAAGCTCGAGGTGTTACAATTCCTCATTAATATAAAATAAAAATTATAAAAAAAATTATTGAGATAGAAAAAAATGATGATGTATTTTATTTGTATCTATTATTGTTGGGTAATTTTGAGGAGATATACTTTTTCAATGGTCCATATTTTTCTATAGATCATCTATTTTACTGTTAAATAATAAGTAATTGTGTTAGAACATGGAATTATGAATGATTAGTGAAATTCACCTGAGAAAATAGACTGTATAGAGAATTAATTTCTCAAATATTTTAAAACAAAATATCATTTTTCTATGAAATTGAAGAATAATAAGTCTTTATTCAAAATCTATAATTATTTAAATCAGTTTTTTTGCGTAGAATAAACATCATGATCTTATTGTTCAAAATATTATTTCTCTTAGAGATCCTTATTTTTATTTCATCAGTATCATATAGTTGTGATATGAAATCTGTAAACAATTTTTTTATATTTAATTATAAATGTTCCAAGAAAAAAACATTAAAGGTTGAGGCTTATAAATCATTTTTGGAGATATGTTGAAATCACTTTTACATGTACCAAGTTTCATCATCATTCAATTAGATATAAAATCATTGAAAAAGGTGTGGATGTTCCAATCAAAAGGAATGTTCTTTTTAAAATCATCACACTCATGTAGAAGAGTGGTGGTAGAGTGTAGTAGTGGTTTCCTATTTCTTGAGCTACTCTAAATATAATTGTGATTAGTTATTTTTATGCTTTTATTTTTGGTTTCATAGTTTATTAATGAATAAAAATGATGTCAATTGTATACATTATAGGGATACTTCTCTAGGTGGAGAAAAATTTAATGAACTCAAATCACCCCCACCCTATCCATCCCATCTTGAGTCATTACAGTTAGCTTCCAACATAAAAAAAACTTTTTTATTCAATTAGTATCCCCATTAAAATATAACATTATATTTAAGAATTAAATTGTATTGAAGTTAACACTCATTAATATTTATGTGTGTGTGTGAATATATCATGGTCTATTTGGATGGTTCACCATTCCAAATTTATCAATAAATCGTCTTTATATGTTATAATTAGAAGAACATGTGACTACTGCCCGAACCATACATACAGCATGAGAATATTATTGGTCTTATAAAATGACTTGATTAGATAAATCACCATCCCCAATTTACAAAATTACATAATTCCTAAATTATAAATGAAATTAATTTAATCTATATGAACTAATATCTTAACCCATGTAACCATTAGTTTATGGCTCAAACATGGAACAATTTGTTAATTAATTTGTCGCCATCAATATTTTTGTGGAAAACATTTTTGGATGATGCAGAAAAACTAATTAATCTAATTATTCTATCCCTACTATAAACATTAGTATATTCTTGAAAAAAACATTCAACGATCCAGTATTATGTTGTCGGAAATGCCTGTAGTAATATAAGATATTTCATGACATATGCATGATACGTAAATTCTTGGGTTCCAATTATGATGTATGAAATAATAAATTCTTTCTATATAGGCTAAGGAAAAATAAAAATCCATCATAAAAATAATAATAATAATTTTACAAATATTTTTCATCACATAATAAATAAATCAATAAAAATGTAACGGGGATAAACTAGACGTACATTATCACATCCCAAATAATCTTGAATTTCCATATATGTGTGTTAGCTACTCCTAGGAAGAAGATAATAACCAAACTATGAAAAATTCACAATCATCATTCTAATGAACAAATCAATAATACAAAATGAATAGAGTGATTTTTTAAAACTATGTAATGTAACAAACCCAGTTCACTCATAAGTAACCAAACCTGGTTGGCCACATGACCTCAAGTGTGCCTCCCCATACGCCAGAGACAGATGACTTGTGGCAAAGGCCTATGATGATATGATATGGAGACAATAACCACATAATTAGAGTTCAACATAGTGTTTTACAATAATAGTAAATTAAAAAAATAATATATGAACCACTAGAGGATTTGTTATCCATGTATAATAAATAAATAATATCAATATTGAATAAAAATTGATGACATGTATGTTTGTGATACAAAAAAGAAATAAATAGAAGTACATAACGATCAATATAAAACATTCTAAATAAAATAAAAAATATATCTCCCATAGAATCATGATCACAAGATCAGTCCTCTACTCTCATACTCCACCCTTTTACGAAAAATCTGGCATACAAAACTGGACACTTCCCTTTGTCTATACCTACCTCCAAATGTTATTTTCTAGTACCAATAAATTTTCTCAACATGGTGTGAGATATACTTAGTATTACACCACCAAAAATGTCTATAAATTCCCAATTTTTTATATAAAATAATATGTGTGCATGTAATAATAAATTAATATTATTAATAAAAAAATCATATCGGTGCATGTTCCTCATGAGACACCTGACCTACACTACCTACTTCGGCATAGGCAGGAATATCTATAAATATATTTCACCCTGTGTATATATACATATATATGTATGTATACATATTAATCATATTGTTAGGAAAATATATGTTCATATATATATATATATATATGTAATAATAATAAGGACCCTAGGTTACTATGCTACATCTTAAGTGGCTCCATAATTCTCATGCAATCTGTGCTTAGGAGGGAATTATAAATAGGCCATCATGTATGTAAAGAATATAAAAAATACATGTATGTTATTATTTTTGGAATTTGTGTCAATTGATTTAGTTAATATAACATCTTGAGCCCTTCTATGTAATTTTGTAAAAATGATCATGTATATTGATCCGTGAGTACTATAAGAACCCATCATATAAGGACTCTATACATGGAATTCCCAATAAGAACCCATGTATCTCTCACACCATCATATGAACGAGTAACCCTATAAGCTATTCCATGGTATAACACATAGGGAACTAGGTATCACTTGTGGAATGGTACAATAGAATTTCTCTCCATGGCCATCCAAGTTAATCTACTAGGGAACCAAGTATCTCTCATTAATAATGTAAAATAATATGCTTGGTGAGAAAGTCAAATGCGTTCCTTGTAATCACCCATGTATTACTCGTAACTTCTTCTTCCATTAATAAAGTTCTAATTATTATGATCAATGATCCCATCCATGTTTTTTCAAAATCAAAACCCTCATATTTCCCCTAGTATGACATGTTGGATAGTCATGGCTAACATTTAAGCCACAACACTAAAAAATCACTTAATTAAATTTGAATAATTAATTTATAAGTGTATATCAAGCTATAAACATTTATGAAAATGAAATATGCACATGTAATACCATTTCCATTTGATATAAATCAAATTACATTACATTTTTAAGGTAAAATTCAACACACCTCAATTGGTAGTTCAATTTAATTTCACGGCATAATATTCATGGACATTAAAAATGATGCATCCTAAAGGGAGGATTTAATTGATGTGTTCATCCTCTGATGAATTATTTTAGGTATATGAGAATATCCTATGAAATGAAATATCAATAAATTTTAATATTTTTAATTTTTGGAGGTATCACATGGAAGCTCTAATGTGCGGAACAACGATTCATAAAAAATCATTGAGGCTTTAGGGAAAAAGAACTAGACCAACAAACTTATTTGGGAAAAACTCACCTAACCCATTATCATACTTTAAATCATTATATAATGGGTGAAACCAATGAAATATATTATTATCAAGAAAATAAATCTATTAGATAGCATGGATTTAACATTCCATGCTGCGAGATTAAGGATTGAAGGAAGGAAGAATATTGATGAGTTTTCTGTTAGCTATCCAATATTACCATAGGAGAAGAATCAATATTTAGAATATGGTGGAGGCTTAATTCATAGATTGGATGGCCATGGGAGATATCAAAATTAGGAAGGAGGTAGATACATTATTTGGAAAAGGAAAATAAGGTTAAAATTTTTAAAGTAGGAAGGTTGAAAATGTGAATTTCATATATTTTAATAGGGTATACTATTTGAAAAAACGTGCCCCAATTGTGCCCACACACTACCTATGTGTCAAAAATCTTGTGAAAAAGGTTCACAGTTTACGAAAATCATATAACTCGTATTTTTTCTCCAGAACTGAGAGCTATGAGATCCGAATGAGCGCCAAATCTCTTAAAAACTCCCTTAATCTCTTAGTCCATACCATAAATTTAAAAAGATAGGTATAAACTGAAATTTAAATGGTCCATGTCTTGAAAGAATATCCAGGATCATATATATCATGATAATTCAATACATATCATTATTATACAATTATAATCCACTTACTCTGGTTTTTATGATTAAAAAATGAATTGTATAATAAATGGTTCATTACCTTTTAGGTAAAGTTTTTAATGAAAATTTTAACTTAAACAAATCAAAATCCTTAGATATTTTGGTGAAAATGAAGGAAAGGGATATAATTATAATGGAAATTGGGCCACCATAGGAACCTTAGAAATGTCCTTTAATGAAAATAAGATCATCATTATGATATGGGTTATTTTCATCACATGTCAAGAGATAATCCAATGGGATGTTAAATTCAATAAACTGAATTGAATAAGTTAGTAGTCGTATATTTTTTATTTTTATTAATCAATTTCATGTCATGTTTCAATATTACTTCATGGGTGTTTAATAAAATATTATAATCAAAATATATATTGATATATAGTAACCAAATAAGTAAAGAGATGATAAAAGAAGTGAGGTGAATTATCTATGTTGTTAAGAAAGTGTGATTCCTATGTCAGTAGTGATAAGTTTGAAAAACAAGATTCTTAATACCATTTATTTAATGATTTGTTAAATAAGATAAAAATTATACTATTCCATTATATCTTGAAGAAAAGTTTCTTCAGAAAATTTGGTAAATTAAATAACAACTACCAACAAAAATAAAATTACATTATGGAAACCAATGTTAAAATGCTCCTATGATTTCATAGTTCTTTTAAAAATACATTAGATAACATAGGAATGTAAATAAGAAAGAGGTGTTCTACAAATCCCATAAAGGAAATAAACAACGCATAGTAGAAGGTAAAATAATGATAATGATCTAGAGGAATATCATGGAAATATAATAGTTGTGAGAATCATAAATATGAATTGGGAGCCATGAAATGACATGAAAATAGAAAGACAATATAGAAAGGTGGAGACAACAAAAATTTTAATCTTGAACATCTGTCATCAAAAATTTCAAATAAAACACAACATAATGTACTTATAATTACCTCATATTCACCATAAATGGAATAACATGAGATGGAAAAAAAATTCCCAATTCATTGGATGTCTATATAATTCAAGGATCACCCATCACTTTCATATACTATACATGCATAAGTGTTTCATAAATATCATATTATATAGGGATTCATTTAACCAATTTATACACCTTTATTAAATATAGGGGGATACATGCTTGTATATTTCAGAACAATGAATTACTTTGTTAATACCCATTAGTATAAATGTAGATGGCTATTTAATATTGAAATATTTCTAATGTAAAATCATATGTTAATTTTGGAAGCATAAAAGGTATGAATAAAAGTTTATAGAAGGAATGAATGAGAGAGAAATGGGTATATTGTTGCATGGAAAAAATAAGGATTGTAATAAGGATGTGTAAAAACATATCCAAAATTGAATAATTAGCAATCAAAAGGAATAACATAAATAAGGTTTTTGAATAAATATTAGAATGAGAAGATCCCTTACCTTGAGGGGGCTCATCAAAATTATTTGGAGGAGCTTTTGAATAACTTAGAGGTACCATGGTAGTGATATATTTAGGGAATAACATAGAATATTTTTTCTCAAAGAATTTTGATTGTATATTAATTGGAGTTTCGGTGAGTTTATATAGAAAAATAGAGGAAAATAATTTTTAATTCCTAAATAATGTCTCGAGACTATATATAACAAACTAATCCAAACTAAAAACATATAATTTATTGCATGTTTTTTCCCAATGTGGGATGGATTCAATTATTTAATAAGGCCATGAATCGAATAGATTAATATAATGACATGGTTATGATGAAGTGAATCATGTTTAGAAGACAATGATTTTAAAACCATGAAATATAATATTGTTTTTTGGAGATTCATTACTAGTTTGTAAAATTAAAAAAATAAAATCAAACCAAATTATTTAAAAGGGGAAACATAATTTGTGCATGGATACAATTTATGAAATATATTACATCATTGATGGGTCATTATGATATCATAATACATAATTTGTATTTTTACCGTATTAAATTTTTACCTAAAAATTCGAGAGTCTCAGAAAATTATGAGAAATTCAGTGCTGGATAATTTTATATGTAGATTTCAAAATTAAAATTTATTAAATCAAAATATTTCCCTAAATATTATAATATACTTCTTTAAATAAAAAATCCTAATTTATTTAAATATACTTGGTTTTAGACAATAACCGATTTCTAACCCTTATACAAATTACATTTGACTTCATTAAATTATATTATAATTTATATTTAATAAATATTTTTTAATAATAATATTTTATTAAAATAATATTTATTTTAAATATTCATAAATTCACCAAAAAAGTTGTATCATTTGAAAATATATATTTCCCAGAAAAACAATTTGTGTTTCATCGTATCAAAAACAATAATATATCAAACTCATTATTTAATAATTTAAAAAGAAATATTAAAATAGGATAAATATAATAATTGTATTATTAAAAATAAAATATAAAAATTCATACATTTGTGGTATAGACACATATCACTTTTATTACATGAGCCAAATCCCTAAGGGTAATGTGTGTGATGGTTGGATTTTTTTGTGGTTTCTCAATGAACATGGTTTGGGTCATCATCTCAATGAGCATGGAATTCCTTCATAAATGATATCTCTATTTATTTCATTAATAAATATATATTTTGTATTGGTCAAGAGAAATGACCATTGATTTTATCCCACCTTAAATCCCAAATAAATAGGATTCATAGGGTATGATCTTGCTGGTAGAGACCATATCTTATTCCGTTTTTTTCCTTTGTAATTTATCATAACACATAATATAATAAGAGTAATGGTCACTATATAAGGGATCAATTATCAACAACCACGGATCATAACAATATTTTATATCCAACAGATAATAGCAAAGCAAAATAACCAAATTAGTGTTTTTTTCTATAACCAGGTTACTTGATAAGAAATTTATGGAATAAAAAAGGGAATTCCATTTATAAAAATTCGTGTCATTACAATATTCTTCCATTTAAACATTTGTGCCTCAATATTATCATTTCATACACTAAATTATTTGAGGTTATCTTAGTTTCATCAAATCTTCTCGTTCCCATGTTTCTTCCTCAAACTTATGGTTCAATCACATCAATTTTACTATATGAGTTGTCTTATTCACAGTATAATATCTCCATGATTTAAAATATTCACTCGATACTACTCATATTAATGATCATTCTCCAAAAGTACCACCTTAGTATCTAGAACATATGAGGTGTCTAGTGTGTACTTCATCAAGATAGATTCATGAAACACATCATATACTTGAGACAGGATAGGTGGGAGTTCTAGTTGATTGGGAACCACTCTCTTGTGATAAAGGATTTCAAATGGACCTATTTATCTAATACTAAGACTTTACCATCTTCTAGAACCTCATGAATTTCTCCCATGATGATATATGAATGACCACTTTTTCACCAACATCAATATCTAGGTTCCATCGATAATTGTCTTCAATGATTTTTTGTTAATTTCATTGTATTTCTTATGAAGTTGAATGTTTTGAACATTCCATTTCATTTCTTAAATAAGATATATTCCCATCCACATAAAATTACCAACTTCATCCTAACATGTTAGAGTCCAAAATGTATTTCTATAAAGTGCCTCATAAGGTTCCATTTATATTTTATAATTGAAAATATTGTTATATGATAACATTACTATGGGAAGGTATTGATCCCAACATCATTGTATGTCTACTGAACTTGATATCAATATATCTTTCAAATCATGAATGGTAATTTCAAACTGAAAATCAATGTAACAATGATAAGAAATGTTGAAGATTAGTTACATATCCAATTCTTATTGAACATTCCACTAAATGATCTAGGTAAACCTCAAATGTCAACAAATTACAATAATGAGTGGAAATATATGAAGTTTTACAACTTCCCATACATATATATTGGTGAGTTGTTCAAGATAGAAATTTTCCATGATATCAATTAAATGCGCCGTCTTTGTATGGTAATTGAACCCCACCTAGATAGTTTCATTAATATTAGGGGTCTGGGATGTCCTATAATGAAATTCATGGTAATATTTTTCAATTGTCATATTGGTTGGGGAAATTGTTTCATCATATACTTCGCCATATATCATTCAGAATATATTTTCTACCATACCATGAATCGAGATACAAACTCTTCAATATCCCTCTATATTTTCCAACTAGATTTTTTTATTCAAATATCTATACATCATTGGGATCCTTAGATGATTATAGAAGAATGACCTATGTGAATTATAGAGATGTTCCCACTTAATTTATAGATTTCATGGGACACATATCTGGGTTTGAAACCATAAAACTCTAACATAAATAATGTTGAACTCCGAAATATTCTGCATATTCTTCTATTGAAACTCATAACTTCGGTACGCCATCTAGATCCTTTAATGAAAAGATGGTTGAGAAGTTATTTTAACTAAGTAGGTCAATTATCCTTGTATTATTCCTATATCGGTCCTTTTCATGTCTAATGATATTTTTTCCCTTTCAATCCTCTTCATGGATAGGGTTATGAGTTCATTTTAATTAATATTATCTTGTAGTTTGTCTTCTTTACCAGGAATCTAATGGATTGAACAATCATAACCCTTGATCACATATAACCACCTTTATTGTCACATATTTATTTCTTTATGTGTGAATTTAAAGTTGGGGATTTTATTTTTTTATATATGTTACACTTTCCTCCAAAGATATAATGTTTATAAATATTCTATGCAAATACCAATGCTTCTAATTATAAATCATGTTTTGTGTAGTTCTTGTCATTAATATTTAATTGGAATTAGGTATATGATATATAATTTTCATATTTCAGGAGTTGAAAACACTATATATAATTTTAACCACCAATATAGACAAAAATTATTCCCCACTAGTGGCTAATGTGATCAATGGTGCATTGATAAGCCTCTTCATTAGATATTTAATTTTTTATCAATTATATGTCCAAAAAAATATGAATCCCTTCAATATATACTAGGTTAGTAGGATTTAAAATCATGACAACTTTATCAAATATCATTTATATTAACAATTTAATCCATATAATCTACGGATTACCATTACAAATTTTAGTCTTCATCATCCTTCAATTTCTTCAATTTTATAAGGATATATAAATATCTACTTAATGACGATAAAATACCACATGAAATTTAATGATCTAAATGAAAACTCATATTTACTATATTTTTCAAATTACATTTCCTGCCATAAGGTCTTAAATACAATATTTAAATGGTTCTCGTATTCATTTATCCTTTTGGAGAATATAAGAATATCATCTTTAAATACTCTCACAAATTATGAAAGGTAATCGCTAAAGACTATATTAATTATTTACATGAATATTTTTGGATCATTACTGAGTCCAAATGGAATCACTATTAACTCATAGGTCTCATACCCAATACAAAAATAGTCCATGGGATATCCTCCATCATCACAATTACTAGATAATATCCCAACCGCAGATCCCCCTTAGTGATGTGGTATCCTCCACATAGATAATCAAAAATGTTGTAAATAAGTGGAATATGATACTCATTTACTATCATTATATTATTTAGATCATGATAATCAATGCATTAGTGCATTGACCCATCATTCTTCATGAAAAAAGGATCATCTCTCCCCATGGTAAATTACTTCATTGTATAAATACTTTATCCAGATTTTCCTGTAATTGTTTCTCCATATCTAAAAGATTAAATACAACCCTTCTATATATACTCTTGGAAAGTTTTAAAAGATTTGAGTATATGATTGACAGTGAAATAAACCTCATGGAAAGGAGGTAAACTAGAAAAGTCTTTGGGATACACATTAGTGAATTCCCATACAATGGGAATGTCATCAAGTATGACCTTTTCATTAGTCACAATAATTTGGTCTAGAGATGCTTTCTCACAAAATAATAAAATCAGTTGTAGTAATTTCTTTACTAAAAAAGATACATCTTTCTCCTTGAAATTTTATATAATCATTTGGAAATTTTTGATACGGAGGGTGAATTACTTTTATCGTCAATTTATATTGGATGTATATATGGAAATCCTATCCATGTCCAAAATATAATTATATTATGCTAAGGGGTTATCAAAAGAATTAATGGGAAATTCAAACAAAACTTTTGTACATTAGCTGACTTATATATTTGGGATGAAAAAATTAACCCATTTTTAATTTACAAGTTAACCAGACTTCTATGTTTAGATGAAGTCTTTGAAATTTTTCACTATACATTCATCATATCAAAGAATTCATAGAATAAAAAATATAATACATCGTTCCCTATCCTTAAAGTAGTAACTAGTATACCAATCACCACATCATTTTTTGGATCCACCTCAATAGTGGTGACAACAAAAGCTCACTATTTCTCACTAGGCCTTGGAGGTTTCCATTTTCGTTTATCATCAATAACATTTTTTAGTGCATTGATTAACATAGTGAACATGTTCCTTCTAGGTGAAAAATTGTAAAAAAGAAGAGGGTTGAATGGATAATTTAAATATTATAGAACATTTGTGAGTTTCTTCAATTGGAAATCACTATCTATGTGTCCTTCCTTCCCACACAAAAAACATTTCTTTTTTCCCATCTGAAAATTTTTCGGATTCTTCTTCCCTTATTTTTGACACATGGCCTAATGGACATTCTTAATGCCATGAGAATTTTCCATCTCCCTACTAGATGTTAAATCTTATATCGACCTCTAATACTCATTTCCAAGAGACCCATGAGATTCACCGATCTCCGTTTTCACATTGTGGGCACACAGAACCATTTTTTTATTACTATCAAGGAATTTAATAGCTTTCTATTCTCATAGATTCAGCTTTATCCCACCAAAGAAGCAGTCAAATTTACATTAAGGGGAAATAAAATTGATATACGTGTCTCACAAAAGTCTGGTGATGTTTTCCTCATACAACCCAATGTATTTATCATCCTTTTACATTCGGAAAAGGAAAAACCCTTTCCATTTTAGATTGGATAGTGTGAGGAAAATATTTGTGAAGAAATATTTTTTTTCAATTACTTTCACTCCATTGCATTGATCTCCTCCTCAAACATCAATTTTTTGAGAAACAACTACCATTGATCGGTTTCACCATTTGTATGATAAATAGCCTTCACAACATTCTTTTTCCACAGAGAATTAAAGTATTCAGATGAACATTTCAATGGAGTTATTGTATATTTTCCATTTAATAAGGGATCAGAATATCCACAAAAGTTTTTAGGCCTCACTCACTAAAATTTATCAATTGAATCATTCAATTTTTATGGGGATTTGGTAATTCCTCCTGATTCGTGTTTTTTAAAACCTAATTTAATTGAGAAATTATTTTTATGATGTTCGTGATTCTTAACCAATAAAATTGGGCATTTAATTTGGTTCTTAATCACATAGACCCTCATAGTTGTTATTGATGGAGTTCCTCCTATTTTCTATCATTGAAAAAAATAAGGTGTAAAATTATGGTTGAAATTTTTTCTATTTATTAAATAAATAAACTAGTAATCATGAACATTAAATGGATAACACATATAATTAAATATATTATTAAAACTATGGATATATTGGATTCAATATATATTTTCTATGATATATTTCCTAACATAAAATCTAATTGTTATTTATGTTCCATTAATATTGGGTCATAAAGAGACTGGAAATTTACCAAATAATATCCACCAATATTTTCAAACTATGTGTGGAGCAAGGCCCATTTTCAAGCACTCAGTGATGATTGATTCTAGCCCAATGTGCCCTTTTCAGTGTTATTACTCTTAGGTACCTCTATTCAAGAGCCAATTCCACTTGTAGTATCCAAACATGGATGTTATTTCATTGAATAAACATAATAAAGACATTAACAAAATTTTTGTATGCTTCTATATGTTTAGTCTTATTTTTATTGATGTATATAGTGTTTTATAATCCAAATCAATTAAATAACTGAACATTCCTCTGATATTGACTATGACAACCCAAACCTTCAACACAATTTTTTTGTGATTTATTACATAATGTAACACGTTATATATTCCTAGAAGTTTATGAATCCTTTTTTATTTAAAAAATTAGGTACACAACATAAATACTTAAAACATAAATATGGTAAAAGTATTGAAAGAAACCTTGAATGATCCTAAAATTCCATCATTCTTCTAAAACTGCAATGGATAAATTGGGGAATATATAAGATATGGGTGAGATATAATTAACAATAAGTGAATAAACAAATCATATCATATGTTAAATTGGTAAATGTGAACCAAGAGGCATATAGAGGTAACCTAAGAGAGTTTAGAATCACAATATTTAACAATGAGGCATGATATAACATGATAACATATATATAACATAAGAATGTTGCAACAACAAAATAAATGATATAACAAACATAAATAATGGTTAACTAACACGAAAAAATAACATAATGTTATTTGGATAAAATATCATGAACCATACATGGAATATTATAAGATAAAAAAATCCCAATAAATCATAGGGTTATATAATTTTTCATCATCCCATCACTTTCATATTATGTACATGCATAAGTGTTCCCCAAAGAGAATACAATATTCAAATATATTTATCAATTTTGACCTCATGATAAATTAGTGTGGTTAAAATCTAATAATATCAAAAATTAATGGAGGGTAGGAAAAAACACATGAATAACTTGTATATAAATGTATACAGATATTCACTACACAAATGTCTGGCATAGAAAATGACAAGATAAATTCTGCCGAATAATGGGTGTATAAAATGGTGTATATAAGGTGTTAATTAGAGAAATGTGGTCTCTAATTTCTTTTAAATAATTAGAGTAGTAAGATTAATCCATAAAATCATATCCAAACTACATCAAATTAAAATCAAAATTCATGACATAACGAATGTTGTCGAATAAAGTGCAGATAAGGGCAGGATCACATACCTTGAGAGGGAACTTATGAAAAATTGAGATGTGTTTCATAAGATATTGAGGGCACCTTGGGAGAATTGTAGTGCGGTAAATTAAGATAAAATTCAATATATTTGGTAATTTATTGACATTAAATGGGTTGTTGGGTGGTTTTATATTAAAAAAGAAAGTTGAATTCATTATTAATTTCTTAACATAAGTTTTTGAATCAATATAAAGAATTAATTCAATCCACCAACCATAAAATTGTTTTTTATTGTTGTTTCATCCAAATAGAGGTGAAATTTATTATTTAATAAGTCCAAGAACCGAAAACATTAATATAATATCCTTGGGGATGTGTTTGTGAGTCATGTTTTAAAATAATTGTTTTTAAAATCTTATCTTATAATATAGTTTTTGATGGATTCATTAACTATTTATAAAATTAATCCTATAACATTAAAAACATATTACATTAAAGGGGAATCATAATTTTAGTTTTGGATACCTTTTATGGATCATATTACATCACTTTTTTCCCATTATTATGTTATAATACAAACTATGTATTTATAATAGATTTAAATTTTACCAAATAATTCAATTGTCTTTGAAAATTATGCAAAATTACTATTGAATAATTTCGAAATGCTTTTTTAGAAAAAATATGTAATTAATATAAATAATTTAATAAATATTAAAACATAAAATTTAAAAAAACCCCATTTATGAAAAAATACTTGTTTTTTACAATATTTGTTTTTTGAACCTTATAAAAAAGATCATTGATATAAAAAAACAATATTATCAGTTATATTTAATAAATATTATTTAAGAATAATTTTTTTCTTAAAAAAATCATTTTTTTTAATTTCATCAAAAACAAGTGTCTTGGTTGAAACTATATATTTCCCCAAAATTCGATTTTATGTTCATTAGGTCACAATCAAATTTATATCAACCATATCATTTAATCATTTAAAAATTATAATTAAAATAGGATAAATTTAATCATTATTTTATTAAATATAAAATATATCTATTCATATTTTTATGGTCTAGATAAATATTAATTTATTAATTATTTAAAGATAAGGTGTGTGATGGAGAAATTTTCATGGGTGTGGTTCAGGGAATATGGTTTGGGTCATGATCTCAATGACATTTAACATATACTATAAACAGGTTTTCTTGTGGTTTAGTTTTTGAAGCTTGGTATTGGTCAAGAGAAAATAATAGTTATTCTATATCCCATAGTAGCACTGATAAATGGGCTTCATAGGGTATGATCCTACTAGTCAGTGTTATCGTTTCTTCCATATGTGTCAAATAGACACTATCATAAACCATAATATACTAATTGTAATGGTCACTACACAATGTCTATTTTATCAGTAGATATGATGATTAATTTTATTTTAAATCCAACAAATAATAACTAGATAAAAAAAATGTTGTGCATGTATTTTTAATAAATATAATACATGATAAGATATTTATGCATTTTGAAAAATAATTTCATTTAAAAAGTTTAGATTGTTACAAGAAGACATAACTTCTAATTTCCATGTTTAATGATTATAGTGGTTTTTTTATTGAGTATTACAAAATCATTTATTTTAGTTGTCCAATGATACTAATGAGACATTATTCCAACATTGGAAAAATTGTTGTTTATAGTATCTAATAATCAAGTAATGGTTCATTAATTCATGAATCATGGGTAACAATTGATGAATATAAAATTTAAGACTCATTTAAACCTAGTTATGGAATGATAAATAATTTTATTGTAGGACTAAGTATATTGTCTCGGATATACCCAATATTATTTTTAGACTATTTTTAGTTTATTACTATTGGTATTATAGGCACATTAATTTATTTTTTTGGAATAAAAAAATTAAAATAAAGGTAATCCACATAGCTTTTGGAGTTTGTTCAGGTAGATAGCATGAATCATTACAATGTTAAGCCAGACATAGAATAATATACTACTTGAGAGTCCTTTATGTATTTTATGGAATGTAAAAGTCAAGTATGAAATATTCATGGTTAGAATATATAAGTTTCTTGGGGCATGTGAGTTGAAAAATATATTCACCAAGAATTCATCGATCATTATAATATAGTGTCGAGTAATTTACCACACACATTTCATTATACCATAAAACATATTATGGTAGTAAAGAGGTTTGAAGAGTAGTTTTACTTGAAAAAATTGATCATTAAAATGTAGCATGTAGTAATTCCTAAACACACTTTTCCTAATAAACAGAAAGGTTATTATATGAGTTAATAGATAATCATTGTGGAAACTGAAATAAAATGAAAAATTATCCATTATCCATTCCTAACATGCTTTGAAAATAGAGGTGTTATCGCATAACCAGATACCAATTATAAAAAAATTAATACCATCTAAGTTTTAGTATTATATATTTCCATTATGGTATAATAATGAGCATTTAGATGCAAAGTGTTTGTTAAGGTTAGAAGAAAATGTGTATCAAGAAAAACACAACATGTAATTATATAAATTATCCTAATAGTTTCTAATAATATTAAAAAACATTCATCAGATAGAAAAGCTAAATCCTAGTAGAATACTATATTTCTATAGTAGGGTTTACATATATATGAGTGATTGTTGTAGTATGACTAACTTGAGATAATAAATGTTGGATATGCAGAAATATCTGACATGGTAAGGAGTTCCAAAAGATATTATTGTATAAGAATGTTCTCGAGACACACATTGCGTAGGAAGGATAAAATCATAGTAATAGTTTTACATTCACCATGGATAATGATTCAATATTCATTGAGAATAATGATTCCAATAATTTTTTAGTAAATAATTAATGTCTATGAATAAAAAGATTAATTAAAAGTTATTAATGGATTTCATGTAGAAAAGTATAAGAGATTATTATTTTAAATGTTTCAAATATTGATACTACTGTGGGTATTCAAGAAAGACTATACATGGGTTGTATGTGAATGATACCAATAAGGATTTATTGTTTATACAAATTCATTATGCTTGAATCCATTATATTTCTAATCATCATAGCTACTTTATATGATTATTTCCTTGGGCATTCGATTTTATGACCTTCTTTTATTGGAATGTTTTTATATGATACAATTAGAAGTGTTTGGTGACACTAAAAAATTCCAATAAGGGGTGTATGTTATTGAAATAATGTTTTCAATTATAGTTGAAATCATGGTTATAGAATATTCAAGTGGAATGAATTTTATCCACACCTCTATAATATGTAAGTGGGAACACCATAATTTCACATGTAAAATATGTCGATAACATTTGGGAAATAATAATATGTTTTTATAGTTAGTTAGTATTAGAATGAAATAAAATCTAAAAAGAATAACTTAATATAAATTCCAAGGTATTATCAAATAAGATCTACTAACGTGGATCTAATGGGTTTTATGGAACAAGTCAAACTACATATACAAACCTGGCATTAAAAAATAAAAGATGAAATAATTTGAGCGAGAACTGTATCCAATTTCACCTGGAATAAATCTATTCAAGAATACATATGTGAAAATTAATAGAATATTAACATCATATGTATAATTCCATATGATACTACTATTGATTGATCATATATTTCAGGCTATGTATAATATAAGATATTTACATAATATATTTATGGTAGGAAAATATCAGTATATTCTACGAGAACTACACCAGTTGCAGAAATAACGATCCAATCTTACTTCATATAGTTGAAGAAATATACTCTCAATACATGGAGGGGAAGGGAAACCAGTTAATATTAGAAAAACCTAGTATTCAATTAGATATATATGATCTAAAATCATTATCTTTCTACGGTAATGGGAATGAAAAAACTCATTCTAGGAAATGGTATCCAGAACAACAATTTCTAAGAATTTTATGGATTCTGATGTAGCCTAATATATAGTGAAACTTATTAAGTGATTTGTTTTAGTTATTTATTATGTTCCTATTAAGAAAAGTTGTATCATAATAATAAATATAATACTTATACTACAGGAACTAACCAAGATGTAATGTTTTGATAGTGGACCAAAAAAACAAACATTGGGATAACATCTTTTGAGGAGACTTTTTCAAAGAGGTGAAGCTGCATATAGAAGAGTAACCACATAACGGTATGTGGAAGGTCCAAATTCTAAATCCATAACTCAGTAAAATAATGATTATATCTTGTGATTATTAACAATGCTTGTTAGAAAGATGGATATTGTGAAAGGGTGAGTGATTTAATTTTGGGTGCAGTAGTCCTAACATAAACAACACTTTTCAATTACCCTATCATGTATGCTATGGTTTATGAATGGTGTACACTTAACATAATTGTTTTGATACTAAGTCATCCACTTTTGACATGGTTCAGTCCATAAATTATTTATCATATTAAAAGGTTATATCAGTTCCCGTGATAAAATGAAAACCTTCTGATACAATGAAAGTAATCATAAATATATTTCATCTGGTCTAGATACATAATTCTTATTGGACACTTTGTGTCTGATGATCAGGTGATAGGGGATCAAATGCACAGATACATCGTCTCATTAAGTCCTCACTTCAGGATATCAAGTGTATGAGATTACAAGGACTGACCCAAAAAAATTACACCATATCTATTATGTGATATTGGTACTTCTTATCTATAAAAATTAGTAACAGTCTCCTAGAATGAGATTATTATCTGTGTATTCTATTTGATCACATAATTTTATGCTATTTGAAAACAATGAAATTGGTTTTATAGTGATGTATCTTATATTTGGTGCATCATTGGTGGTATGACATTGATTTAATAATAACGATAGAATTTTTTATTTATAAAAGGAAGTAATATCTTGGGGCTAGTTGATCAGGATGATAGAATAGTCACTAAATTCACAGTCATGGTAGAATAAGATATGTGATGCCCCATGTGTCATGGCATTAATTTTTTTGTCTTATTCTATATTGTCTTGAGGGGTTTTGTGTTTTAGTTTTTGTGGGATGAAAATAAAGTTATTGGAGGATTTTTATGTAGATAATTTTTATCCTATAGAGTTATAACTAACCATGGGGTGCTCATGTGAGTGGGTCAATCATATTGAAAAAATCTATGTAGCATATATTATGCTAGTTTTTTCATGTCCTGTGGGGCTCCCCTGAAGTTTTGTGGGGTTTGGTTTGTATAACAACCAAAAAATTTGAATAATTGTAGTTTCATAATTTTGTGTGTTATTTTATTTTATACTCAACAAAACTAAATTCTGTAATTAACAATGTGAGTATAATTAAATGAGACTATTGGGTTTTGACTATTATATGAACATTGGTCATTATGAACATTGGAAACAAAACTCTTAACATTACAATTATTGATTATAAATACAAGTGATCTTGGGTAATTAATATTGAATGATGATTAGATGGCCTTTTCTAGTAGACTCAGGCCGTTCAAAGCCCATCTGACAGAACTTGGGAAGTAGGTAGCACCACTGGCCATTGCTCTAGACCAAACCCAAGCCGAACATCATCGTATGAATATGTAATGGAATCGTATTCAGGAGAAGTTCATGCTAATATATATAACCTCTTGGGAAATGTTTGTAGATCCACCCCAAGATTCTATCACCTTAACACATCTTACACTTAGTTCGTATTCTTGTGTAATAAGGGGCTATGTAATGAGACCTTAGCTATGTTATGTAATCCTTTGATATAAATAAAAATTTTAATTTCTTCTTATGGTGAATTTTGTGAATTTTAAAATGTCTAGATAAACATAAGATGTATATTATATATGAATTTTAAAAATTACAATATTTTAAAAATTACGATATTTTAAAAATATTTATGTAAAGCATAAATATTTAATAATGTGTAATGATTTTCAAAAAATGTTCTTCTACAGTTGTGTTCATTAAGAAATTTAGAGTTTAATAAGATCAACATAATTTTTTGTGAATAGTAAATTATAAATAGTAAATGTCACACCCCGACCATGGAAACCTATGTTTTTATTCTTTTCTCGGTCCCTCAAATCTGGGTAGAGTCAGGTTTGGGTCCAGGTTTGATTTTTTTGAAGCTTGGATGTTTTCGGTGGGTATCGGGCCAGTGCGCAGTCACTGAATTGTTAGCAGTCACCACGCATTCGGTCTGGGTGGGTGCACGGTCACCGCACATTTGGTTCTATTGTGTATTCATACATGGTGAGTGCACGGTTACCGAACTGTTTAGATACATAATAAAATTAAAAGAATAATTTAAATTAAAATGAATTTTATAGAATGTTTAATAATAATAAGAATAATAATTTATAATATTGTTGTAGTTATTATTATTATTATTATTGTTATTATTATTGTGATTGTTATTATTATTATTAGTCAGATTATTATTATTATTATTATTGATTTATTTAATTTTTATTTTATCTTCTTCTTCATTATCTTTTACTTTTTTTTATTTTCCTTTTATTTTTTTCTCTCTTCTTTTCCGTTCTTCGACGTGGGTGTCCCCTCCCCACTTCTTTTTTTAAATATATATTCTTCTCTTGTTCGACCCGGCGCCCTCCCCTTTTTGCCTTCCCCGTAGTGACCCACTAGCGGCTAGCCTCCCACGCCACACCCTCTCCACGACTCCCCAGCGCACCGCAACTCTCGGCTTGCCCTGCACCCGCGACCATCTTCCCGACCTTCCTGCCCTGTGCCTTCCGCCGGACCAGCCAGACCTCTGCCATCGCACACTCCCTCCAACCCTACGCAGCAGAACCAGTAGTGCCCTCAGACATCTTGCACCCCAGCCCGCTCCAGTTCACCCTCACCTACATTTCCCCTCCTCATGTTCTCCCCTCCGCCTCGCCTTGCCAACTCCACCGTTGATCATCCCACACCCCACCCACCTGCCGACTGCCTGCACCATGCCCCTACGCTGCGCCTATCTCACCCGCACCACTCACGTGAGGTGCCTCCCTTCGGATTCCCTTCTCCCTGATGTGAAGGCTGCAACCAAAGCAGCCTCCCGCACACCCCAGGTCCCGCGTCCCCTCCTCTCTCTTGGACAGTAACACCTTCACCAGCCGGTGCCACCGGCCTGACCCCCTACCTCTCACACAACACTCTTCCACCCTCATGTTCTATGTGCGGCGGCCTGCCCTTCTCATCCATGCTTTTCTCTACACCACTGCCCACCACAGATCCTCCTTATGATGTTCGTCTTCACAAATCCATGCCCCCTTCCCTATCCAGCTAGAGCAAGACCACCCCTCCTTCTCCATTGACAGACAACCCAGTTTACCCCTTCTCGGTCTACGTTCAGCGAAACCAACCCCCCTGTCGAGCATCCAGCAATGAAATAACCTGAATCTCGTCATGAAGCACATCTACATTGCTCCTACATGGCCTTTAATCCCCTATTTGGGTTCACGAAGGGTGTCTCGAGTCATGTCGGACCGCTTTCCGTCCGCCACTGCCGAAGGAGAAGTGATTCGGATCTCTTTGGACCGTCTGCCTTTTTTTATGGGGCATGTTTGGTTTTACTGCATGTTTTGGGAACGTTTTGTTTCTTCTACACATGTTTCATGGTTTTTTTACTCTGTTTATTCATTTGGATTATTTTAAGTTGGTGTTTCTGTGTTTTAGTCTTTTTGAGGTTGCTGCAATGTGTTGGCAGATTTTTTTTCGTGAAATTGCGGTCGTCGGCAAGTAGCGCATACTTGAGCGCAAGTTGTGACGTACCACATCATCGTCGTAACCGGGATGTGAGTCGAGGTATGTCCCCCACTACACTCACCTTTATATTTATAATTTTTTAATTTCTGGATGTTTAATTAATTTTAGAAAATGAGAAATAATATAATATAATTATTTTTTAAATGATTATTTGGTTTAAAAAAAGCCGTTTGTTTTATACACGACACTTGAAACATTTTCTTGACGAGCGTACACCCAGTATTGAATGAATACCCATTTTTCCTTTATACATAATTCACAGAATTGAAAATTTAGTTCTAGTTTTAAAGATAAAAGATTTCTTCTGAACACGTGTTTTTGGTTTATTCGAGAAATGAGGTTTTTCTATAAAATTAGTGGAGGCCCGTTTGGCACATTAATTAAATAAATTATTTTGAAAAAACATCTCAAGGGTGATATTTGGTGTGCGTTGATTGTTTGAGTTGTATGTGATGTTTGTGCATCATGAATGACAGATTTACATTGTGGATGCACCCCTTTTTATTGCTTGTGTTGACATGGGAACCTGGCATAGTGCGTGAATCTTCTAAGAGTGATTACTGCACTAGATTAGATTACGCACTAGCTAGTGGCCCCATAGCATGGGAATACTGAGTTGTTTCTGCTATGGGGATTGGGCACCTCGGTTAGGCCATGTAGGGATATTCTGAGCATTAGGGCATTATGATGTCATCGAGTTAAGGTATGCCTTCAGGATGAGTGACATGTATAGTACATTCAAGATTGTTCACGATCTCCTAGGTTCGACCAATGTTTCATTTCGTGTTTATTTTTATGTGTCGGATGGTTGAGAGATCTAGTTCGGTTGATGTCCCATGAGTGACACTTTTTCCATTTCCCTTGGTGTGTGTTGTGTGTAATGTGTATTTTTCGTTTTTGGCTAAAAACTAAATATTGGTTTTCTAATTGTTCATAAAAATGTTTTAAAATGTAATGCACCTATTCCTTTAAAACATTAAAAATTGTTTTTAAATTAAAATGGGAAATTGATTGATACTAGTTTTAGAAATGAAAGTGTGTTTGTGTGAAAACCAATATATTTTATATTTAGTTCAAACCTTTAATTAGTAAATTTCATTATTTAAAGGTATTTCATTGTGAATAGTTTGTTGGGAATGCCTACCGAGTTTCAATACTCACGCCTAGAGTTCTTTTCTATTTTTAGTGTTTTTGCAAGCTGCATCTTGGGTGAGTTTTACTTGGGCGTTATTTGGTCATGAGTTGGAAAGTGACCCGCGAGGTCACACAGAGATAGTGGTTGTCTCTTTCGGTTAGTTTTATTTTCATTTTTTCTTGCTAGTTACTTTACGGTGTTTATTTTTTTGTGTTTCTCTATTTAATTTCTGCTGCTTTATTTATTTATTTATTTATTTTTACTGGGAGAAATCGTTCCCATGGCCTCTGCTGATGCCTTGGCGCTTGTCGCCAACTCGGGAGGATCGGGAATGCCTCCCGGGACATGTTGCGGATCGGCTCGGGTGACCAGTTCAGGGTCGACCTGGGTTGGTTCCTGAAAAAATGGTATTAGAGCAGGTTGGCTCTATAGAGACCCAAAGCATGACATACATGAACATTACATTACTTTTTCGGAATACATAGTACATAACAAAAACCCACACACAAGGACCGTAATAGTTTAGGGTCATTGGATACTTGGAACGTAATCTTCTAATCGTGGTGAAAGATCTTCAACATCTCTCCTAAAGATATTCCCTTTTTTATTACCTAAAACCTTTCCTTATATCCTGGGGAAAAGAAAACATAAAAAGGGTGAGCTCAAATGCTCAGTAAGGGTATGCATGCATAAAATAAAACATACCATATACATTTGAACTTAAAAACATGAACATAATGTTTAAACATCAAAAGCTTGAGCAATGACATAAAACATGGAAGTACGTAAGGAATAGATCATAAAAAAACTTTAATCAAGATAAAATAGCATGGGAATAAAACATGTAATTGTGGAAACCATTCATCACATGTCATTATTTCCATAGTTGCCAAGGCATTGCTTCCAAGACCATCTGGGTGGACAAAGTCCCTTTCTGAATCGAGTTCACTCCTCGTTTCAGTCCTGTAACACTGAACCGGATTAACTTACTGTTCCAGCCATGTCTATCTCATGAGATATAAATCTTTACCCAATGGATTGGAGGGAGATATAGGTCCCACCCATCTCATAATGAAATCATTCTTACTTGTGACACAAAATAAACCAACATCATTCATAATAACCCAATAAATAAAATGGGTTTCATAAACATCATCCCATCATCACATAATCCATATAAATGAAATGGATATCATTTCATAATAAGAAAAGTGAAACCATGTAAATCATAGAGACATTATACTTGAAACATAAAAATATGAAATAATTTCATCTTAGATGAAAAATGGTTTTGATAAAACACTTGAAATGAATTCATGAGGAAAATATCCCTTTTTCTTTAAAAAAATTTTCTTTTCACAAAATGTCATGAAATTTTAAAAGAAAAGGATTTTGTTGAAAATAGTCATGAAATATTTTAGAGGAAGCTTCATGAAAATAAGGCTTTATAAAACCGTAGAAATCTTTTCGTGCCGTATAAGTTAAAAAAACATTCTCCTCGTACTTTTGCCGGAAAAGTCAAAAAAGTACCACGTAACGTAAACAAAAGAAAGATTACTTACATACCATGTAGTAAAAGTCAAAAATGGGTAAAAAGGACTTTAAAAATACATGTAAACACTTTTATAAAACATGGACATGGATGATAGAAATAACCCCAGTAAATACTTACGAATAAGCAATCTATGATAAAAATGAGATTTACAAAATTATCCCTTATTATAGGTCCGATTTACTTTGTAAATGTCCGAACCTCCTGAATAATGATTTAAATAATGTTATTGACTTATTCCAGAATCATACTCATTGTTTTGATATCATATATGGTTCACTTATGACTTTATTTTACCCGTTCTTTTGTAAATTCCATGTTAAAGAGTGTTTTGGGTAAAATCGTTTCATTAGTCGTTCGTGTTTTGACTTGTAATTATTCACATGATTACATAGACCATTTTTTCATAATTCCAGAATATAAAACATGAATTATATATAATATATATGCAGAATATACATATATATAATAGATAAATAAATGGAAAGAAATACACCTTTCATGGAGACGGTAGGCTGTACGTACGCATGGACGTTGTTTTCATTTCTTTATTGAGTTGAATGGAATTAAGTATATGACATACATATATATATATAAACAAATCTTGTATCATTATTATGTCATATATTTCATGATTACTTGTTATATATACTTTATAATCATTCATGAATGGTTAACGTGGAGAATGAATCTCATCGCATCGTGGAGACGGTAGTCCGTACGTACGCACGAGCGATGATATCGTTCTCATGATCATGGAATTTTATTGGAGTGTATGTATACTATTTCAGAATCAATATCACTTTACAATAACCATATATAGTTATTATGTACGCCATTATACCCATCCAAGTAAGGTGGTGGTGGAAAATAGATTACACCACGGCGTGGAGACGGTATTCCGTACGTACGCATGTGCGGTGATTTCATTTTCCGTAGGATGGCCAGATGGTGAAATAGGGGTTTTTCATAATTATAATAACATATCAGTATATGATTGATACTGATTTTATTACTTCATAATGAAAACAATCAATGAAGAAGAAGTGTAAGAAGAAATAAAGTTGAAAGAATTGTTAACGGACATTACCTCTTCTTTGAAGTGCTTCTTTGAGTCCTTCTCTTAGGGCACTAAAATTGGTCATTGAGGAAGACCAGAACCTCTAGGATGTTTCTAGGGAAGTTTAGAAGAGAATTTTTCAGGGATTGGCCGAAAATGAAGGATCAATGTGGTGTGAGGAAGATAGGGAGGAGGTTCCCTTTTATAAGGTAGGAGAGGGGCTCCTCTGGAAAAACTAAAAGTATTATTTTATTATAAAGCCAAATTAGGTTTTAAATAGCTCTAAATTAATTTAATTTCAAGATAAGGTGGGGATGGATCAAAATCCTCTAATACAATATAATTTAGACATGTTTAGGTTCCAATTTTAACCTTATCATTTATATTTAACTTTAAGTTATATAATTTTACTTTTACCGTGTCTTTTTGTGTTCTTATACTATAAGGTTAATAAACATACTATAACAAGCCAAACGAACCCCAAGTTGTTTATTATTAATATATATAAACTTATATAAGTCATTGTGCCGAACCCTAGATTTTTAGGAATAAAATAACAATTAATAATATAATATTTGTTTTAAAAACTATTTTATGACAATTTTGACACTATTTAGTAATTGATTATTGTGAAACTCATAACAGAATTATTGGTTCAAAAATGTAAATTATATCAATAATAACATGTCATAGTAACCTAGAAAATTAGTGTAATTCCTAACAAGTCTCAAATTACATTTATTTTGGTATTTATAACATCAAATATGTCAATATTTCATTAATAAGATAATTACTGCATCATTTTTGTGTCATAAATAAATTAAATTATATAATGTCTAAAATTTACAAATAAAATAAAATTATGTAGGAAATATTTTTAGCTTACTAATGAATATTTATAGTCGAACTTATCTTATGTATAACCCTATATTAAAAATGATATACTTTTTAAACATTGATTTTTACTATTTTAACCCTTCTTTATAAAAATTAATAATAAATGTCCTAATCTAATTCAAGTGGGCCTAAATGGTCATATGTTATTCCTACGGTTGTTTTTGGTCAAATTACACTTATCCAATAATATTAGGACATGTGTTAGGGAAATAATAATCTCATTTTTACCCTTAATTACTCTATTTACTTTTAACCGTTGTAAAAAAAGTAAAAAGTTACTATTCACCAAAAATTATTTTCATCTCATTGAACAACATTTTACATACTGACATCAACCGTGTCTCTTGGATTTTTGAAATTCCACTCATAGAAGCGGTAAAATTAAGTTTTATGAAAAATTCATTTTTTTTAACTACCACTTAGTGGTTTCACTATTCATCAAAAAATGAAAGCTTCCAGAAAAATACAATAAATTAGGCCTAATATATATTTTTATATTATTAACTGAAAATTGATGTCTATTTTACCAAATTCAAAACATATAAGTTGTATTACATAATTTAAAAATTAATTCTCGTCGTCAAAACAAGTAGCGTGTTCTTAAGAGATAATAACGATCAAAAGATTGACACTTGTTTATGTCTGGTTTAAATATGAAATTAATCCAATGACCAATATTGTATTAAATTGTGAAAATATATTCTAAATATACTTTAAAACTACTCAAATTAATAATTTATCACTATTAATTAGTTTGATTAAAAAGGTTGTTTTTAATTAAAATTTAGTAATTTTCACTATTCATCAGAAAATGAAAGTTATCTGAAAAGGACCAAAATTTCACCCTAAGCTAATTTCGATATTTCGAATCCAAAAATGAAGTCCATTTTGAAAAATAAAATTTACAAAATTCCAAAAAGTGGTTATTAATATTCATAACGACTAGTTTTAATAATATTTTAATAGCATATCGTTGTTTAGTGAAACTCGGTATTGCGTACTACACACACTATCGAGGAAGGTCTCGATTGCGTGTAATACAAGGCAAGTCAAGGATGTGTGTTGTGAAAGATTATTTTGGTGTAGCGTACAAAACAAGACATTAATGAAATTAAAAAGAATATTTTTTATAAAATCTCTGGGTGTTACATTCTACCCCCCTTAAAATGAATTTCTCCCTCGAAATTCAGCGGGGTTATAAATGGTTTACTACTCAAAAGATTGTTTAATAGAAACCCACATAGTAAAAAGGAATACCCAAACTTGGATTTAAAAACTAATGTAAGAAATGTAACGATTACCCAAATTAACTCATCATTGGGTTTCCACGTAGGAGAACATAGGTGAAAATATGGATATGGAAGAAAAATCTAACAATCAAGTTCTGATGGAGAGTGGTAGAGAACATGGCTATGAAATAGCCAACAATCACAAAGCCATAGATTTTCAATGATCTAAGGTACCATATGATTCATCAGATATAAGGTCACTAGGACAACATTTTTTGTTTTCAAGATCATTTCCCTAAAGTTGGAGAATTAAAAGAAATACTTACATGATTTTGGTACAATTTCACTGTTTTTTTTTGAATTGAACAATTTCCCCTCATACCTTAAATAAATTAAGTTGAATTTGTTATTCGTGATGTGTTAGCAGATCATGTGATAGAATGATGGGTCATTCCATCTGTTTCAACAAAAGGTTACCAAAAGTTATAAGTCAATATTATGGTTATATTAATCGTATATGGTTCCAAAAATGAACTTATACTTCATATATCATACCGCTTAATAAAATAAAACTAGTTTATACTAACCAGGGACTTCCTGTAGGCCAGTGGTAGGCGATAAAGGCTAGTCGCACTTTGGTTGTGGGTTCAATTCTCACAGCCTTGTCCGACGTGATGGGATGTCACCCGTCCTGCAGGTTGTCCTTTTTTCTAAAACTAGATTACTATAACATCCCATCAATAATATTGAAAAAACTTCTATCCTTAAACAATACTAACTTATGTCCAACATAATCCATTCCAATCTTTAGGCTTATCCATAATACAGCAGTCCACTCTCATAATATAGTGAAAACGATTACCATAGATTTCATATAACAAGCATGTTAAGACCATCGTTGATCCCCATACATCATAAGATATGTCTTGTTGGTCACATTCCAAATATTCTAAGGCCTTAATCATGTATTCTCTTGAAAAATGAATACCCATTGAATCATAGTAAAAACATGAGTTCTTTCAAAAGTTAACTCATTCCATATACCAAAAACCCAAAATTCTATATACTCAATCCATGATATAACTATTTCCTTATATCAGTCATGAGTTCATGAATAATATAAAACATTTAATTTTCTCCTTATCCCTTCATTATGCGCATATCATCTACATTCCAAAAAAATCTGAATAACCTTTCATGGATACTAGTACCATTAATCATACACATTCAAAACTCAAGGAAAGACAACAGTGTAACAATCCTTATATGTCTCTTTATTCCATAGTACCATGTGATTACTTATACAAAAATACACATGATAAACATGTAATCATTCCACTACATTCTTAAACCATTGACCGAGCTTCAAAAATTCTTTCTCTCACATATCATTTGTAGTCTCTTCATCATCAACAACATAAATACTACCCATATGACCATACTGATTCTCTTCATGAGACTTTTCCTTAGGTCATTGGTTTGCATAATGCCCATACATTCTACATTTAAAACATTTAACCATTTTTGATGTCGTTACAATGCCATTATCCTCATCCATGGTGTTAACTGATCCTTTTCCATTGCACTTACTGGCTTTGTGTCCTTCTTTTCCACACCAAAAGCATCTTTCAGTTCCTTTGAAACATTCCCCTTGATGCCTGTTCCCACATTATTTACATTGGGAAAATTTAACTTTCTTTCCTCTATGATCATCATGAAACTCCATATTTCTCTTATTAGCCGAGTCAGGAAAATTACCAAATTTTACTTTATTGATCATATTATGAGATGTTTGAATCGGCATAATAATGATGTTTGGACTTCCAAATCCCATTTCATTTGGTTACTCATGAAGAATATCATTCCATTGTCCATCATATCCTACATTATTGTGAATCATCTTGTTTCCAGCCATTTTCTAAAACCCAAAAAGAATAGTGTGAGAGGCAAAAATCATAATAAAGGGGGAGTAACTTAAATATCTAACATCTTTGGTTTAATCTAATATTGTTACCATAGTTCTAGGACTATATCCTATATGTATACTTATCCTTAGGGACATCCCTAGACATACCTTGGAAATATCTCTAGGGATCTCACTAACGTTTTCGCTTCCTAGTTTCCAAAGGTTGACTAAACATTTCCTCTGATACCAACTGTAGAGACCCAAAACATGATGTACATGGACATTGCATTACTTTTTCGGAATAAATAGTACATAACAAAAACACACACACAAGGACCGTAATAGTTTAGTGTCTTTGTAAACATGGAACATAATCTTCTAATCGTGGTGAAAGATCTTCAACATCTCCCATAAAGATCTTCCATTTCTTTTTATTACCTAAAACCTTTCTTTATATCCTGGGGAAAAGAAAACATAAAAAGGGTGTGCTAAAATGCTCAGTAAGGTAAGCATGGATAAAATAAAACATACCATATACATTTGAACTTAAAAACAAGAATATAATGTTTAAACATCAAAAGCTTGAGCAATAAGATAAAACATCGAATTATGTAAGGCATAGATCATAATAAACATTAAGAATGATAAAATATCATGGGAATAAAACATGTAATTGTGGCAACCATTCAGCACATGTAATGATTTCCATAGTAGCCAAGGCATTGCTGCCATGACCATCTTGGTGGACAAAGTCCCTTTATGAATCGAGTTCACTCCTCGTTTCAGTCCTGTAACACTGAACCAGATTAACTTACCGTTCCAGACATGTCTATATCATGAGATATAAATCTTTACCCAATGCATTTGAGGGAGATATTTGTCCCACACATCTCATAATGAAATCATTCTTAATTGTGCCGCAAAATAAACATACATTATTCATAATAACCCAATAAATAAAATGGGTTTCATAAACATTATCTGATCATCACATAATCCATATAAAAGAAATGGATATCTTTTCATAATAAGAATAGTGAAAACATGTAAATCATAGAGACATTATACTTGAAACATACACATATGAAATAATTTCATCTTAGATGAAAAATGGTTTTGATAAAACACTTGAAATGAATTATTGAGGAAAATATCCCTTTTTCATTAAAAACATTTTCTTTTCGCAAAATGTCATAAAATTTTAAAAGAAATTTTTTTTGTTGAAAATAGTCATGAAATATTTTGGAGGAAGCTTCATGAAAATAAGTCAATAACATTATTTAAATAATTATACAGGAGGTTTGGACACTTACGAACCAAATCAGACCTAAGGTAAGGGATAATTTTGCAAATCTCATTTTTATCCAAGACTACTTATTCATAAGTATTTACTGGGGTTATTTATATCATCCATGTCCATTTTTTATAAAAGTGTTTTCATGTGTGTTTAAAGTCCTTTTTACCTATTTTTTACTTTTACTACATGGTATGTAAGGAATCTTTCTTTTGTTGACGTTACGTGGTACTTTTTTGACTTTTCCAGCAAAAGTACGAGGAGAATGTATTTTTAACTTATACGACACGAAAAAACCATGTAAATCATAGAGACATTATACTTGAAACATAAACATATGAAATAATGTCATCTTAGATGAAAAATGGTTTTGTTAAAACACTTGAAATGAATTCTTGAGGAAAATATCCCTTTTTCTTTAAAAACATTTTCTTTTCACAAAATGCCATGAAATTTTAAAAGAAAAGGATTTTGTTGAAAATAGTCATGAAATCTTTTGGAGGAAGCTTCATTAAACTAAGGCTGTATAAAACCGTAAATATCCTTTCGTGCCGTATAAGTTAAAAAAACATTCTCTTCGTACTTTTGCCGGAAAAGTCAAAAAATACCACGTAACGTAAACAAACGAAAGATTCCTTACATACCATGTATTAAAAGTCAAAAATGGGTAAAAAGGACTTTAAAAATACATGAAAACACTTTTATAATACATGGACATGGATGAGAGAAATAACCCCAGTAAATACTTACGAATAAGCAATCTCGGATAAAAATGAGATTTGCAAAATTATCCCTTACCTTAGGTCCAATTTGCATCGTAAGTGTCCGAACCTCCTGTATAATGATTTAAATAATTTTATTGACTTATTCTAGAATCATACTCTTTGTTATGATATCATATATGGTTCACTTATAACTTTATTTTACCCGTTCTTTTGTAAATTCCATGTTAAAGAGCGTTTTGGGTAAAATCGTTTCATTTGTCGTCTGTGTTTTGACTTGTAATTATTCACATGATTACTTAGATCATGATTACATAATTCCAGAATATAAAACATGATTTATATATAATATATATTCAGAATATACATATATATAACAGATAAATAAATGGAAAGAAATACACCGTTCATGGAGACGGTAGGGCGTACATACGCATGAACGCTGTTTTAGTTTCCTTATTGAGTTGAATATAATTAAGTAGATGATATAAATATATATACACATAAATACAGTATCATTATTATGTCATATATTTCATGAATACTTATTATATATACTTTATAATCATTCATGAATGGTCAATGTGGAGAATGAATCTCATCACGTCGTGGAGACGGTAGTCCGTACGTACGCACGAGCGATGATATCGTTATCATGATCGTAGAATTATATTGTAGTGTATGTATAATATTTCAGAATCAATATCACTTTACAATAATCATATATAGTTATTATCTACACCATTATACCCATCCATGTAAGGTGGTGGTGGAAAATAGTTTACACCACGGCGTGGAGATGGTATTCCGTACGTATGCACGCGCGATGATTTCATTTTCCGTAGGATGGATAGATGGTGGAATAGGGTTGTTTCATACTTATAATAACATATCCGTATATGAGTGATACTGATGTTATTACTTCATAATGAAACAATCTAAGAAGAAGAAGTGGAAGAAGAAATAAAGTTGAGAGAATCAGTAACAGACATTACCTCTTCTTTGAAGTGCTTCTTTCAGTCCTCCTCTTAGAGAACTAAATTTGGTCTCTAAGGAAGACCAGAACCTATAGGATGTTTCTATGTAAGTGGAGAAGATAATTTGGCAGGGATTGGCCGAGCTTGAAGGCTCAATGTTGTGTGAGGAAGAGTGGGAGGAGGTTCCGTTTTATAAGGGAGGAGAGGGGCTCCTTTGGAAAAACTAAAAGTATTATTTTATTATAAAGCCAAATTCGGTTTTAAATAGCTCTAAATTGATTTATTTAGAATCTAAGGTGGGTATGGGTAGAAATAATCTCATAAAATATAATTTAGACAAGTTTAGGTTCCTATTTTAACCTTATCATTTATATTTAGCTTTATGTTAGATAATTTTACTTTTACCGTGTCTTTTTGTGTTCTTATACTATAATGTTAATAAACATACTATAACAAGCCAAACGAACCCCAAGTTGTTTATTATTAATATTTATAACCTTGTCTAAGTTATTTGGAAGACCCTTAGATTTTTAGGAATTAAATAACAATTAATAATATAATATTTGTTTTGAAAACTATTTTATGTCAATTTTGACACTATTTAGTAATTGATTTTTGTGAAACTTATAACAGAATGATTAGTTCGAAAAATGTTAATTAAATCAATAATAACATGTCATAGTAACATATAAAATTAGTGTAATTCATAAAAAGTCTCAAATTACATTTATTTTGGTATTTATAACATCAATTATGTAAATATTTCATTAATATGATAATTCCTGCATCGTCATTTTGTCATAAATAAATTAAATTATTTAATGTCTAAAAATTACAAATAAAATACCAATATTTAGGAAATCGTTTTAGCTTACTAATGAATATTTATAGTTGAATTTATCGTATGTATAACTCTATTTTAAAAATGATATACTTATTAAACTTTGATTTTAACTGTTTTAAACCTTCTTTAAATAAATTTATAATAAATGTCCTAATCTAATCAAGTGGGCCTAAATTGTCATAATTTATTCCTAAGGTTTTTTTTGGTCAAATTACACTTATCCAATAGAATTATGACATTTGTTAGGGTAATAATAATATCATTTTTACCCTTAATTACTCTATTTACTTTTAACCATGGTAAAAAAAGTAAAAAGTTACTATTCACCATAAATTATTTTCATCTCATTGAACCACATTTTACTTACTGACATCAACTGTGTCTCTTGGATTTTTGAAATTCCACTCACAGAAGCGGTAAAATTATGTTTTATGAAAAATTCTTTTTTTAACTACCACTTAGTGGTTTCACTATTCATCAAAAATGAATGTTTCTAGAAAAATACCAAAAATTAGGCCTAAGCTATATTTGATATTATGAACTGAAAATTGATGTCTATTTTACCAAATTCAAAAAATATTAGTTGCGATACTTAATTTAAAAAGTAATTCCTGTCGTCAAAACAAATAGCGTGTTCTGAAGAGATAATAACTATCAAAAGAATGACATTTGTTTATGTCTGGTTTAAATGTGAAATTACATCCAATGACCAACATTGTATTCTATTGTAAAAATTTATTCTAAATATACTTTACAACCACTCAAATTAATAATTTATCACTATTAATTATTTCGATTAAAAAGGTTGTTTTTAATTAAAATTTAGTAATTCACACTATTCATCAGAAAATGAAAGTTATCCGAAAAGTACCAAAATTTCACCCTAAACTAATTTCGATATTCCGAATCCAAAAATGAAGTCCATTTTGAAAAATAAAATTTTAAAATTTTCAAAAAGTGGTTATTACTATTCATAACGGCTAGTTTTAATAATATTTTAATAGCATATCATTGTTTAGTGAAAACTCGTTATTGCGTACTACACACGCTATCAAGGAAGGTCGTGATTGCGTGTAATGCAAGGCAAGTCAAGGATGCGTGTTGTGAAAGCTTCTTTTGGTGTAGCGTACAATTGAAGACATTAATGAAATTAAAAAAAAAATATTTTTCATAAAATCTCGAGGTGTTACAGGCTCTTAGTGGACCTCACTTTTCACAGCTCCTTTTGTTATTTGGAATGTTCATTAGATGAAGATTAGGACAGTCGGGGCTCAAGAGGTGGGTTATAGGTTGGTGACTTATCACCACCGCTCGTTACGAGACCTGAGTTACCAGGGTTAGTTCAGGATTTGAGTCACTTTTTCATGGTCATTTCGGATTAAGGGATAATAATGGAGGGGAATCGGTTCACTTTGCAGTCTCACATGGGGTGGTGACCCATGTGAAGTCCAAGTGTCTGGTTTAAGTTCCTCTTAGTGTTTTTCTTTACTTGGGGCATGGCTCACCACCATACCGCTGGGTCCGACATATACACTAGTTCCTCATTCCAATGGGTTATTAATGCTTGTGTTTTTTTAGTCTCAGTTGATTTGAGTGTGCATAAATAGTGAAATTGGTTTTTAAATGGAAAAGTGTTTCTTCCAAATTGTTTTTGAAATTATTAAAGTGGGTTTTTAATGAGAAGGTTTATTGTTTTGGAAAAATAGGGTATGGGTTTGGATTTGGTAAGGAAAACAAGTGTTTGGACCCTGGCACTCTTTATGGAGGGTCACACATGCGTGGGAATGTATGGAAAGTGCATGGAGGCACTTGTTAACATAAAATGTGAGTGAGAATGAATAAATGCACATGTGACAGTTCATAAGGTGTCATAGGTGAGTTTTTAAAATTTTAAAGAGATAATGGTTTTGGATAAGTGATTTCTCCTTGTGTTTTATATGTTTGGATTATGGGCCTATTGTCCTTGGCTTGTATCATTGCATTGATCGAATTTTTTCATGATGCCAGTTTTGAGGGTGTTTTTCGTGTTGTCATGAGTATGTGACCCCAAAAGACTCCAAAAGTAGTCAATGAGTTATGCCAAGTTCTCAGTTTCTTTTGTGTGTTTCTTGCTTTTCGAGGTAATCGAAGTATGTTATATGTAGTTGTATTGTTTTGAAAGATACCGTGTCTTCAGGTTGTTGGGAACTCCCAGGATAGTTAAGGTTCGTATTGCCCTAGAGTAATTTGAGGGTTCAGTTTTGGACTAGTCAAGATAAGATGTCTCATCATCATTGGAGTTTTGGGTGTGATTAAAAGTGTTATACTTCTGCAATGGTTCCCCACATGGAAAGGAGTACGGGTTGGTGGAACGTGTCTCCAAGAAATCATCCTTGTCGGTACTGGCTCCTAATTCGTCGGACTGCTCTCTTGTGTGCCACAAGTATGGACAGTCAAGACATTATATGTCATCATGTTGCATCCATTTGAAAATGTACAACCATCGTGGTTGTGCGAATCATCGAGCTAAAGGAGTTAGAGACCACATGATGAAAATGCATGACTATGAGGAAGGAGACGCTTCAGCTATTAGGGACCCAACAACAGGACTCAAGGTGAAGCTCGCACACAGTTAGGAGTTACCGAGGGTGTGTGGAACCTCGGTCTAGATAATATAATTGGATATGGAATGAAAATATCCACAATTTCCCTTGTTCTATTCTCATTGTTGTCGTAAGCTCATCCTCATTGTGGTGACATGATGAGATCGTTCCCCCACAATCCAAGCGGTCTTATCTTCTCTCATTGTGGTTCTTAAGTTGTTTGGTCACTCTTAATGGTGTGGGTCCATGAATAAATAGACATGTTCTGTTTTTGAGTTAGAACTAGTTGTGTTCGATAGGGGAATGTTCGTTCCGTGAAGTTGATTGGAGGTGTTGAGTTAATTTCTCATCCTCAAGTTACTGGATTGTTCTTTAAAAATATTTTAGTCAAGTCTCAGGTGGGTTATTTGGTACATGTGGGGAAAAAAAGGAGTTTGGTTTTGGAGTTCCCACATTGGACACCGGGGGGGGGTTGTTTGGGTTTGAATGGTTTTTGTATTAGTAAGTTCATTTTGTGGGGAGAACCCTCAAATGTTCTCCCCTAAAACTCAGGTAGTGGTTTTCCATGAATTGGGCAGTTGTGACGTTTGTTGGAAATGGTCATCCCAAATCTCTCGGTTCTTTATGATTTTGTCTGGGAATGAACTCATGTGTTTTCAACAGTTTACTTTGTGAATTTTTGGGAGCAGAAAGTGTCTCTGGTTGGGAGAATTGTTACACCCTGACCACGGACGACTATGTTTTTATTCTTTTCTAGGTCATATGTCTCTGGGTAGACTTGGGTCTGCGTCTAGGATTGATTTTTTTGAAGATTTGTTGTTTCTGGTGGGTCTCGGGCCAGTGCGTAGTCACCGCACTGCTAGCGGTCATCACGCATTTGGTTTGGGTGGGTGTGCGGTCACCGCGCATTTAGTTCGATAATGCATTCGCACCTGGTGAGTGCGCGGTTGCCAAACTGTTTAGAGAAATAAAAAAGTAAAAGAATTAATTAAATTAATATGAATTTATAAAATGTTAAATATTAATAATAAGATTAATTTATAATATTGTTGTTGTTATTATTATTATTATTATTATTATTGTTGTTGCTATTATTATTATTAATATTCAGATTATTATTATTAATATTTTATTTATTTACTTTTTATTTTATCTTATTCTTCATTATCTTTTACTTTTTTTCTTTTCCTTTTATTTTTTCTCTCTTCTTTGTTTTTCTTCCAAGTGGGTGTCCCATCCCCCTTCATTTTTTTCATTCTTTCTTCTTCTCCCATGCAACCCGTCACCCTACCCTTTTTCCCTTCCCCGCAGCGCCCCACCAGTGGATGGCCTCCCATGTCGCACCTTCTCTTGACTCCCCAGTGTGCCACGACTCTCTGCTTGCCCTGCACCCGCGACCATCTTCCCAACCCTCCTGCCCTGCGCCTTCCGCCAGACCAGCCGTACCTCTGCCATCACACGCTCCCAGCAACCCTTCGCAGCAGCCCCAGCCATGCCCCCAGACATCCTGTGCCCCAGCCTGCTCTTGTTCACCCGCACCTGCATCGCCCCTCCTCCTGGTCACTCCTCTGCCTCGCCTTTCAGACTTCACTTCTGATCAGCCCGCACCCCATCCACCTACTGACTGCATGCACTGCGCCCCTGCCCTATGCCTCTCTCACCGTCAACAATCACATGATGCACCTCCCTCCAAATTCCCTTATTCCTTTCAAGAAGGCCACGACCGACGTAGCCTCCCGTGCACCCCAGGTCCTGTGTCCCCTCTTATCTCTCGGACAGCTGCCCATGCACCAGCCGCACCACTGGCCCGAACCCCTTCCTCTCATAAAGCACTCTACCGCCCTCATGTTCTGTGTACGGCTGCCAGTCCTGATTGTCCATAATTTTCCCTACACCACTGCCCACCGCAGATCCTCCTTGCGATGTTCGGAAACCTTCAGCCTTTCCCCCCATCCCTATCCAGATAGAGAAATACCACCCCTCCTTCTCCCTCAACAGACATCCCACTTTCCCCCTTACCGTCCTGCTTTCGGAGAAACTGACCGCCCTGGCCAGTGGCCAGCAGCAACGAACCCGAATCTCGTCGCGCAGTGCCTCCACGTTGCTCCGACATGTCCACGAATCCCCTCTATGGGTTTATGAAGGGTGTCTCGAGTCCCGTCTGACCATGTTTCATCTTCCGCCACTGAAGGAGAAGCAATTCAGATCACTTCGGACCGTCCACCTTTTTTACGAGGAGTGTTTTGTTTAACCACATGTTTTGGGTTTTTTTGTTTCAACAACACTGGTGTCAAGGTGGGTTTTACTCTATTTATTCATATGGATTATTTTATGTTGGTTTTTCTGTGTTTTTTTCATTTTGAGGTTTCTTCAATGTATTGGATGGATTTTTTTTCATGAAATTGCGGTCGTTGGCAAGTGGCGCGTACTTGAGCGCAAGTTGGGACGTAACACATCATCTTCATAACCGGGCTATGAGTCGAGGTAGGTCCCCCACTGCACTCACATTTTGATTTAGAATTTTTTAATTGCGTGATGTTTTATTAATTTTAGTAAATGAGAAATAATATAATATAATTAATTTTAAAATTTTTATTTGGTGTAAAAAGAGCTATTTATTTTATACACGACACTTGAAACATTTTCATGATGAGCAGACATGCACTATTGAAAGAATGCCCATTTGGCCTTTAAACATAATACATAGAATTGAAAATGTAGTTCTTATTTTAATGATAAATTATTTCTTCTGAAAAAGTGTTTTCAGTTTTCCTTAGAAATGAGGTTTTTCTTTAAATGTGGCGAAGGCCCATTTGGCACTTTAATAAAATAAATTATTTTGGAAAACCCACTCAGGGGTGATATTTTGTGTGCGTTGATTGTGTGAGCTGTATGTGATGTTTGTGCATCGTGACCGATTGATTTACATTATGGGCATACCCCTTTTTAGTGCTTGTGTTGACATGGGAACCTAGCATAGTAAGTGAATCTTCTAAGAATGATTGTTGCCCTAGTTTAGATTACGCACTGGATAGTGGCCCCATAGTAGGGTAATACTGGGTTATTACTGCTATGGGGATTGTTCCCCTCGATTAGGCCATGTAGGGATATGCCGAGTGTTAGGGCGCTATTACTTCATTGAGTTTGTGAATGCCTTTAGGATGAGTCACATGTATTGTACGTCATGGATTGTTCACGATCTCCAAGGTTCGACCCATGTTTCCTTTGTTGTTTATTTGTATGTGGCAGACGGTTGAGAGGTCTAGTTCAGTTGGTAGCCCATGTGTTCCACTTTTTCCATTTCCCTTGGTGTGAGTTGTGTGTTATGTGTAGTTTTCCTTTTTGGATAATAATTAATGATTGGTTTTCTAATTGTTCTTAATAATGTTTCAAAATGCAATGCACCTTTTCCGTTAAAACCTTAAAAATTGTTTTTAAATTAAAAAGGTCAATGTACTGATACTTGTTTTAGAAATGAAAGTGTGTGTATGTGAAAACCAATATTTTGTATTTTTAGTTCAAACTTGAAATTAGTAAATTTCTTTATTTAAAGGTAGGGCATTGGGAATTGTTTTTTGGGCATGCCTACCAAGTTTTAATACTCTAGCGTATAGTTATTTTCTATTTTTAGTGTTTGTGTAGGCTGCATCATGGGTACGTTAGCCTTGGGCGACGTTTGTTCATGATTTGGAGAGTGACTTTCAAGGTCACATGGAGATAGTGGTTGTCTCTTTCGGTTAGTTTTATTTTCTATTATTCTTGTCTGTTAATTTAATCTGTCTATTTTCTTCACGCTGCACTTTTTAATTTCTTCTT
Source organism: Viscum album (assembly GCA_963277665.1). Classification (NCBI taxonomy): domain Eukaryota; kingdom Viridiplantae; phylum Streptophyta; class Magnoliopsida; order Santalales; family Viscaceae; genus Viscum; species Viscum album. Next base: position 1,496,666,877 of record OY728159.1, read on the forward strand.
ATTTATTTATTTATTTATTTATTTCTACTGTGAGAAATCGTTCCCACAAACTCTGTTGATGCCCTGGCGCATGTCTCCAGCTCGGGAGGATCAGAAACACCTCTCGGGCCATGTCGCAGATTGGCATGGGTGACCAGTTCATGGTCGACCTGGGTTGGTCCGTGAAAGTAATTTTGTGCTTATGAGTAGTAATGTGGCCAAATGGAATCATAAACTCACTCAATAAAGTAATAATATTACTTAGTAACCTTGATTAAGTAATATGATTCAATGAAATAAGTAAATAACTGTTTCAAAAATTATTACTTAAATATTAGTTTTTTTCGGGTGAATAGTGTTTATTTTTAAAAATTAAATTAGAAATATTTTGAAAATTATTTCCATAAAATGGAGGTTAAATTTTAATTAAAAGGATTGATATTAGATTAAGGTGAATTTTTGGGATTTTCTGAAATGGATGAATTTTTGGTGAATAGTAAAATTTCAAATTTAAGTTTCAGGTGTTTAATGACATCATTAATGATGTAATAATTATGTAATCAATATGGTCAACATACGAATAGTAATATATGCTATGAGTAGTCCTAAATGGCCAATACCATGGGCATATACAATGTTCAAGCCCATGGTTTTTCCAATACCACCGATTAGGTGTCCCTTGGAAATTAATAATTTGTTGCATCACTTAACCTATAAATACCAAGACATTCCTTCACCGAAATCATTAAAAATCCTCATCAATGATGTTCTAGTGTTTTAACCTCCCATATAGTTCTCCCAAGGTGCCCCCAGGCCTCCCAATGTCCCGACCATCATGATTTTGAAGTTACTTTTCAAAGAAAGGGAACCATTTACACTCCTCTTTGATGTCATGACTTCCTTTATTTTATGTCTTATAGTTCCATATTATGATGGGGGGGGGGGATTTTTATTATATATCATTACTACTATACATTTAATTTCCAAATTATGAGTGACCTTTTCTACTCTCATTAATTGTTTTTCTGAATTTTGGTGTGACGACATTAGGCTGCCGAATTTTCGTAAAAGAAATCACGCTTTCTTTTTCTTTACATTTTTCCTTTTCATGTGGTGTGTCATTCTAATATCCACACCATGATCATATTTATTTTTATTCTATGCCTATCTTGAAAAATTATCCATTTATGGATTGGATACCCTTATCCCCTCTCTTTTTATTATTTTGTAAAACCATGTTACATAGTTGTTATTCTGTAGAAATTTCGTCTCAAATTTTCTCTCTCTTTCTCTCAAGAAATACTCTTATATATATATATATGTGAATAACCATACCTATTTCGTTTCTATGGGTGTTCATAGTTATATAAAAATGATATATCTGATTCAGGAATTGACATACATGTAACCTTCACTCCATTAAAAAGGGTTATAAATGACATAACAATCTTATATTTAAGAACTTTAAAAACATCACGATTTTGAAATGATCCAATTTCTATTATTATCTATAGTTTATTTATGAAATGTTTTATTATGATCTATGTTTATCGTGGGAAATTAAATACATATTGAAGGTGCACCCTGATAGCGCTTCAACGCATTGGGTAAAGAAATAATCTCTAGAGATGAAAAGTTTCACGATACGATGGTGAATAACCTTGGTAATTTTTATGAAATCTTGAGGATGGACCTTGTTGATATGTTCATGAATATCTAAATGAAATTTCGTAGCCACATATTCATGTTATGATTCTTTTTTTAATATAATTATATTTATATTATTCCATTGCTCATTTATTTGTGATTTTTATCATGTTCATATTATTATTGTTGAAGACCACATGTCAACAATTTCATTTATCTTCATTACTGAGCCTTATTATAACCCCTTTCCTTTGATGTATGTCTCCAGGTTATGATATGTAGTAATTTTACATAAGATGAACTTTTGATGAAGCCTTAAAAGTGGATTGGAAGAATGTTTTATGTTGTTTTCATGTGTTATTGTTCTTATTTCCTAGACACTAGAGTTAAATATCCTCTATTAGTAAAATGTAAGAAATTATTATGCATTAAAAAGGAGGGATGCTATAGTTTGTATTCGAGGATCATTTATCTATTTCTAGAAATTAGGCTATGAAAAAATTATAAAGAATCCTATATAAATATTTAAATATAGGATAACATCCTTGTATTTTGGTGAGTTTTAAGTAAGTGGTTTATCAAGAAAATACATCTCTGTCAGGATACGAGCAGGTAGAGGTGACTCTGGCACAGAGGTACCTAGGAGTGAAAACAACAACATCGAGTTTCGGGCTTGACCTGGGGTATCATGGAACATGACAATGGGCCTTTCTGCATACTAGGATATGACACACCAGACGGATATGATTGTTTAATTGCAATCTTTTTATGAATAATTTTGATGGAATTATAGAGAAATGTAATTGTTTAAGAATGAAGTTTTAAGACATAAAATCCTTTATAGGTAAAAAATTCTTAAATAAAATAAGTATCTCACTAAGGATTTACTCTTTTATAAAATGGCGAGAAATAGGAGGAACCATGCAAATAGTGACCGCAATGGACCATGCACTGACGACTCTCTGATAGAATAATGAATGGAAACATTCGTGCGAATGATTAACCAACTGACTCAAGTTTTGGGAAATAACTTGAATCAGGTTGAAATACTGATCTCACCTAGAAGGGAACAACATTTTTTTGAGTCCTTTATGTGTTAATACCCACCAACCTTTAGTGGATCAACTAACCCATTGATTTTTGAGTAGTGGATTAGCTTTATCGGGAAGATATTTTATATGCTCTGCTACTCAGAGCAAGAGAATGTCACCCTATATGTCTATCTCTTAGAAGGACAAGCTGATCAGAGGCGAGAACTTATTAAAAAACAAGGACAATTGTGGAAGTTGAAGCTATGGAGTGGGAAGAGTTCATAGGGATTTGTTTAGTAAGTATTTCCCTCGTTCCATGAGAACAACAATGGAGAATGAGTTTCTCGAGCTGAAGAAGAAGGATAATGAATCTGTATGAAGCTCTGAGATGAACTTCACCGAAATTTCATGATATAACTCTAGTTTTATCATGGATCCAAATGGTAGGGTTGTTAGATTCTTTAGTGGACTGAGACCACATCTGTAGAAGAATTTATCCAACTATGACTATGATATGAGGAGATCATGCAGAGTGTGATGAATGTTGAACTAGAGAATGGAGAGATGGAGTGGTCTAAAAAAACCAATGACAAGAAGAGATTGATAGAGCCCATCATTGAGAGGAATTTTGATCAGGGAAGAGGAGGAAATAAAGTGAAACTTTTCACGTGTAATAGATGTGGGAAGAAGCATTTGGGGAACTTCCCGATCGGGAGCGGGAAATGCTACAATTGTGGAAGAGATGACCATATTGCAAGCAGTAGTCATAGTGAGGTGAAACCTCAAATTCCAAACATAGACAATAAGGGGAATATGGTGCATGCCCTACCTGATGTCTAGTGCATTATGTGTGGACAATGTGGGTACTTTTCCAATCACTGTCTAAATCCGAGGTTAGTGGAGGGGAACCACCATCAACATCAACAATGGCCATGGGAACAAGGTCATACTTTTTCAACCACTACGACTAATTTTGACCCACAAAATTATGAAGTGGCAGGTACTCTTGTTGTTCTATAAAATCTAGAATGTACTTTGTTTGATTCTAGTTCAAGACATTCATTTATTTCATCCAAGTTTCCAAAGAATTTAGGATCAACCCCCGATTTTCTAAAAGTAGAGTTATTAGTCAAGAAACCTGGTGGGATTATCCAAGCATTGTCAGTGTTTAGAAGCACTAGTATTTACATTGGAGAGCACAATCTTATCGAAAATATAGTATTCATTCTCATCTTGGAATTCAATGTTATACTAGGGATGGACTGGCTCTTAATGTATAATGCTATGATCAAATGCAGAAGTAGGGAAATCTCAACAGTCTTGAATGTAAAAGCTACATTTATCTTCAAAGGGGAGATATCACAAACTGATATTTGTCTAGAAGAACACCCTATACTCTTCTTTATGGAGTTTATTAATGAGGAAGAATAAGGAGATGAGAGTTTAAGGATATAAAGTGTACCCATAGTCAAGGAATATTTTTATGTATTAATTGAGGAGTTTCTTGGACCGCCCAAAAAAAAGACGATGAGTTCACTACTGAACTCATACGTAGATCTAATCCAATATCAAAGCCCCCATATAGGATAGAAAATGTGGAGAAAAAGGAATTAAAGAAACAACTCCAAGATAATTTGGAGAAGGCATTTATCCAATCGAGTGTGCCTCCTTAGAGAGCACCTGTTCTCTTTGTGATGAAGAATGATAGATCGATGCGGCAATGGATTGATTATAGAGAACCAAACATGATCACATTGGAGAACATATACCATATTCCATGAATTAATGAATTATTTAACCAACTTCGTGGGGATAAATTCTTCTCTAAGATTTATCTTCGATCTGGTTATCATCAATTGAGAGTGATGAATGAAGATATTATGAAAACTACATTCCGATAAAGATATGTGAATTATGGGTTTGTTGTTATGCCCTTCAGATGAACTAATGCACCTACTATTTTTATGGATTTGATGAATAGAGTCTTTAATGACTACCTTGATAACTTTGTGGTAGTTTTTATTGATGATATTATGATATATTCCAAATTTCATGAGGAGCATGAGGATCATGTAAGGGATATTTTGCAAACCCTTGGAAGCACATGCTTTTTAGAAAGTCGAGTAAATATGAATTCTGGAAACAACAAGTAGCTTTCTTGGGGAACATTGTTACCAATGAAGGAATCACAGTTGACCCTACAAAGACAAAAGTTGTAGAGGAGTGGCCTCAACCTACAAAAATCACTAATATTCAATGTTTCCTTAGATTAGCAGGATATTATAAGAGGTTTGTGAAAATATTTTGATGAATTTATAATCCATTAACCATGTTAACTCAAAAATGGGTCAAGTTCATCTAGACAAGGGAGTGTGACGAATGTTTCCATGAGATGATGAAGAGATTGGATACTGCACCCATTTTATCTCTACCCTCAAGGGGTGAAGGATTTATTATTTTTTGTGATGCATATCCCAAAGGGCTTGGGTGGATCCTCATAAAAAATGACATAGCCATTGCTTATGCGTCTCTAATATTAATGACTCGTGAGCCAAACTATCCTACGCATGATCTGAAGCATCCTGCGATCGTTTTTTCTTTGAAGATATAGAGGCACTATCTTTATGATGAGTAATATGATATATACACATACCATCAAAGCTTGAATTTTATTTTCATAGAAAAGGAATTGAACATGAGACAAAGGAGATGTTTGGAGCTTCATAAAGACTATGATTGTTCAATTCATTATCATATTAGAAGAGAAAACAATGTTGCTGATGTATTAAGTAGGAAAGACCCAGTTGTTCTTTGCATGATGAGGAATCAACAAGATCCTTTGATCAACAACCTAGTAAAGCTGGACATGGAAATTATAAGGGAAGGGGCATCATCAAACCTAACCAAAATGATTTCTCAACCATCATTACTAGAGAAGATAAATAATGCTCATAAATAATATCCTTTGTTACATAAGAAGTTTGAATCAATAAAGGATGGTCCATTTCTTGAGTTATATATTGATCAAGAAGGTGTAATGAAATTTCATACAAGACTATGTGTTCCATCTATTGCAGAAATAATGAAGGAGCCGATAGATGAAGCTCATAGCTATACTTTCTCTATTCATTCTGGAAGCACAAAAATTTATTTGGACCTTCGTGATTATTATTGGTGGGATAATATAAAAAGAGATATTACTGAATACACTTCAAGGTTCCTAGTATGTTAGCAAGTGAAGGCAGAGTGACAACTTCCTAAAGGGGTATTGCAACCACTACCCATATCATCATAGAGGTGGGAAAATTTCACTATGAATTTCTTCACTGGTCTTCCTAGAACATCCAATGGAAACAATGCGATATGGGTTGTTTTGGACCGTCTCACCAAGACATCCCATTTTATATCAATTCAAGAAGTTTTCTCTCTTGATCAACATTATAGGATGTACGTGAAGGAAGTGGTAAGGAAGCATGGAGTTCCACATTCTATCATGTCTTATCATGATCCAAGGTTCACATCAAACTTCTAGATAAGTCTTTAACATTCTCTCAGCACTGAATTTAATTTCATTACTTCTTTTCACCCCCACACTGATGGCCAATCTGAAAGGACTATTCAAACACTCGAGGACATGTTAATAATTTATTCCCTCACTTCTTCTAAAATTACCAAGTAATTCCTTCACCAATTTCATTCAAAAATCCTCCTCAATGATGTTCTATACTTTTTACCTCCCATGGAGTCCTCCCAAGGTGCCCTCAAGCCTCCCAAGGTCCTGAAAATCATGCTTTTGAAGTTACTTTTCAAGGTAAGGGACCATTTCACCCTCCCCTATTACGTCATGACTTCCTTGTGGGTTTTCTTACAGATAAATATTATGATGTGGGGGTTTGCTATTATATATATTTACTACTTTCCATTTCACTTCTAAATGATGATACATTCTTTCCGCTCTCATCAATTGATTTTCTGAATTTTTAAGTGAGGTCGTTAGGGAGCTGAATTATCGTAAAAGAAATCATGCATTCTCTTTCTTTTGAAGTTTCATTTTCATGTGGTGGTGTCATTAAAATATCCACACCATGATATTATTTCTTTTTAATCTATCCCACTACTGAAAAATGATCCATTTATGGATGGTAGATCCTTGTCCCCCCTCTTTTTATTATTTTCTAAAACCATGTTACATATCCGTTATGCAGCAGAAAATTCATCTCAAAATTTCTCTCTCATTCTCTAAAAAAATTCTCTTATTTATATATGTAAAAACCCATACATATTTCTTTTATATAGGTGTTCATAGTTATAAAAAAATGATATATTTGATTATGGAATTTACATAAATGTAACCTTTACTCCATTTCCATGGGTTATAAAGGACATAACGATCTTATTTTTATGAACTTTTAAAATGTCATGATTTTGAAATGATCCCATTTCTTTTATTATCTATGGGTTATTTATGAAATGTTTGATTATGATATATGATTCTTACGTGAAACTAAATCCATATTAAGGGTTCACCCTGATAGCGCTCCAATGCAATGGGTAAAGAATTATTCTCTAGAGATGACAAGTTTCATGATAACTTTGTGAATAACCATGGTAATTATAACACCTTGCGGATGAATATTGGTGATATGTTCTTCAATTTATAAATGATATGCTATAGAAACATATTCAAGTTATGATTCATGTTATTTTTATCAATATATTCCTATTCTTCAATTGTTCATGTCTTTATGAGTTTTATCATGTTCTTATTATTATTGTTCAAAACCACATTTCAACTATTTCACTTGTTTTCCTTGCTGATCCTTCTGCTCACCTATTTCTTTTGATGTATGTCTGTAGGTTGTGAGATTCATTAATTGAATATAGTATGAACTTATGATGAATCCTTAAAAGATTATTAGAAGAATTTTTTATGTGGTTTACAAGTGTTTTTGTTCCTGATTTCCAAGACACTAGACTTTAAACATCCTCTGTTTGTAAAATGTAATTTAAATTTATGTATTAAAAAGGCGAGATGATATTGGTTGTGTCAGGGGAATGATACTATTTTTCCAAATCATATATGAACTAGGAATAACCATGTGAGGGGGTCCATAACCTAGGCAGTGGCCAGTGAAAAATGTAGAAAATTGTGTGTTATTTCTAGGTTTTATAATTTTTGTGTTTCCTAAAATACCACTCTTCAATTTTAATGGGGTTTCATCCCCATTTCCTCCACCTATATTAGTCATCACTTGGGAGATCATGCAGGATCTCCAATCTCATCAACCTTGGTTTCTTTTCTACCCTTTGATGGTTTCTAATAGATTAAAATTGTGTTCTTCCTCTCTTTCCCCCTTTATCCAATCACCCTCTATTCTCTATTTGTTTTGGCATCCAACATGAACTCGGGGTCTCTTATTAATTTATTTTAGGGTTATTGATGGGTATATTGTTTTGTTTTTTGGCTTTTTGGGTTCATAGTCACCGTGTATAATTTTGTTGTTGAGGTCTCCATCGGTGGTGACATCTTCTAATGTGTTTAGGCATAATTATCACCCCTTTGACTAATGGGTTTCTATGAAATATTGTCATTTTTAAATTCATGATTTGATTGTACTTTATAAATTCATTTTTAATTATAGTTTAAATATATATGATAGATCTAATGTTATTTGAAACAATTTCATGGTGTTTTTGATCTTGGCATAGTTTGGTTTTCATAAACACTCTATGTTTTCATGTTTTAAGTGGAATGTATAAAGACAATAAGAATTTGTGAAATGATAGTATGGACTTTTTGAAGTGGTTTTCATGATGTGAATATTATTTAAAACTAGTTTTAATTTATAGAAATTTAAAACTATTTTTATAAAAAGGATTTATGTATTTAATAGAGGTGTTTAAATAAAAATTGTTTATGAAGGGGTTCTTTCATAGAATTCAAATGGTGATTTCAAATGTGTGTGTGTTTTAATCATTGTGATAATACTTTAAGGGTTTGTGTGAATTTTTTTTAAAGATGTGGATATCCATTTACCATGTCTTGATTTTCAATGAGATAGAACATTATTTAAGTGTGTCCTTGAATTTTTTGAATTTATGGGTTATTTATGGAATTCATATATAGGTTTTGGAATGTTATTTTTTGAAAGGTAAAATGGTTTTCCATTCCCAGCCATGTTTCTTATTAATTTATTGTTTTGAACATGGGAATAAAAAAGGGTGTTTTCAAAGAATACACATTCATTTCCCATTTCTTATTTATCCATTGTGTGGGTTAATGATCTCTATTAAATTCTGGTTTTTACCTTTCTGTGGGAATATTCTTGTAATGTAATTTGGGAATTTTAATATGGGTATTTTCATTATTGGGTGTAAAGGGTGAGCATAGATATTGTTGTTTCAAGTGTGATGGAATTATATTAGTTGATCCTATACCTCACTTCCTGTACTGTTCCTTGGAAACCACTTACTTAGTGAAAGAATTTGCATGTTCCTCTAATTGGGTTTCACACTTCTAGTTTCCCACTAGTCATTTAAGTAAAATAGTATTGGTGGAGGTTGGTCTTTACAATGATTCTTTTGTGTGAGAATTATGAGACTTGTTTTATTAACTTCAATGAATATATTTTGTTGGTTCAGGAGTTCTATTCTCTTATGCAGTTCGGTACTTCACACATTAGGGGTCCCATGGTAGGACCATAACATAATTTACTGAATGACTAGTTATATATTGAGGGGAGTTTGATTTAGTGACTATTTGTATTATTTTCCATTATATTTTTATTATGGAAACATCATTTATTTATGATTTATACAATCTTTGTTATATGTTGTTCATGTTGGTTTTGTGAAGACCATGTGGGAATGTTGGTTTATTTCATTTGCAAAATGAGTTTTCAATTTTATTTGGAAAACCTATGTTGAATTTCAAAACTCTTACATTGGTGTTTTATTGTTATTTCAAAAAGGGTTTGTGACTCAAATGAAAAACTTGGATGGTCAAATGATTTGAGGAGAACATATTAATTTTTAATAAAGCAAATGAGCTATTTTGAGAAATAAAAAACAAATGACCTACATTGTGAAATGATAATGGCGTGTGTGGTTTTTGAAAATAATTAAGGTTGTTTCATCATTTTCAAAATGTATATGTTTATTTTTTAAAATTAAAGTGAAATGTTTTACAATTTTTATATGTATATATATTCATTTTTAAAAGGTATACTAATGTGAAAATCCTACATTATATCTTATGTTCAAACTAAAATTTATAGATTTCCTTGCAAAACATAATTCATCGATTTTATGGGTTGTGACAACAAACTAGTTTTTAAGATCAACCCTATTCCTTTCAGGATATAGGTTCCCAGTTTGTTTCAGTTTCGTTCATCATGGATGATGTGGGCTAAGTAATTTGTTGGTGAGAAATGAATTTTTTTCTGAAGATGATTTGTTCTTGGATTGAGTTTGTTAAATATTATTTTCCTTTTTAGTTAGGGTTATTTCTGTTTATTATTTTATTTTTATCATAATTCTTGTGTATGTTTCCTATGTTTATAGAAATGGGTTTGGTCATTCTAGTAGGTTATGGAATATTTGGTATTATTACTTCAATTTTGGATTCTGTATTTATTTATTTGTCCAATTTTATGTCTTCTTTGGGTGAAATCATTCCCAAAGGGATTATTATGATGCCCAAGAACTAGATGTCATCCTATGTTGATTGACAATGATCTTCCAGAATTGTGGAGAATTAGGATGGGTGATGGGATTTGTGGTAGCCCAATCCAGTTCATTACAGTGTAATTTCATCAAGATAGATCAATGAATAATAATGAAACATAGGATGATGACACAAAGTGTTCATCATTCATTATGAGATATCATGATCCAAATATATTATACTACACATAGTGTGTTCATATGAAACGTTTTCATTATTATGACTTTTCCTTATCTCCTAAGGGGATTTTATGGGTTACTAGATGCCACTCATAATTTGTGGATAATATTCACTTCTATTGATATAAGGCCATAGATGATCACTCACTATGTTTATTCAAAATTCTTGTATATTATGATGAATATGATTTTAGAACATAATGGGCCCTGCTATGGGGTTTGAGAGATTTCTTTATTTTAAAAATCCCCATAAAATAAATGTATTATTATTATTTGAGTTTATATTAATTTTAATATAATTTATTTTCTAAATTCATTCATAATATTTTTAGTGAATACATGCATTAATATTAAATTAAAGAATATTATTTTACTATTCAAGGTTGGTTTAAGATTCGTGGAAAAAACTGGCCAAGATAAAATGATCACTTTTATCTTGTAATATATGGATAATATTATATTTAAGTGATAAAAATGGAAATGATATTTATGACTTGAAAATTCAGTCATAAGAATTTCTTTTAGCTTATTTAGTTGACCCACATAGCTAGTGGTTGGGGGACATTTTAGAGTGTTTATAACCTCACTATGTAAGTTGGATTAAGCTCTAATTTATATAAATATTCACTACATTAATGTGAGATATCATTCCCGCTCTTTCCCAAATCATAGTGAGAGAAATTACTAATCTATGTGAACAAAACTAAAGATTCATTGTGGATCAAATGATCAATATTGTTTTGATCATCAAGGAATCGAAAGAATCACTATGTCTCTACACTAACACTCAAATTTCAATGATCGACACTCATGAAGATTATTGAAGAACATGTTGACAGTCTAGAGTGATCCGGATTTGGATCCTTTAAGAGCCAGAAATGAGTAGTTTTTGAATGTATCTTCCAATCAATTGAGGTAATTTTTTATTTTATTTTTCTGCTTAAATCATTCATGTGTGATCCTTGTCATTAGTACTAGAATGTTCATCGCCATTGATGATGTACTTACATCAATCAGTGATGAAATTGTTTAAATCCCTAGGCCATCTACTTGCACCATGTGGCCTGATACTTTAACTATTGCGTGTTTATTTCCATTAACATTTATTCACCTCTATCATTGTTATAATGTTTAATGAAATGATTTAATTTAACATTGTGGTGATAATGTGAGGTAGATTATCCCACATGCAGAGGGTCAGTATGAAGTGATTATAATTACAATGGGGGAGTGAAGAGGGAAAGGGTTGATCTCTACATTGAATGAGATAATGAGATTAAATCTTTAAATAATAATGATAACATCATTATTGATATCTAAAAACATCAATATATTCTCAGTAACATGATTGGTTGATTTTTTATTTTTTTATATATTTTTTATCATATATATATATATTTATCATTCATTTTTCAAACCTCCCATAATTTTATTATTTTATTTATTAGGATTATAATAATTATTATATAAAAAATGGTTAATGGAAAATGGTGTGTGTGAGAGGTCACTTGGAGAGATCCAATATAGGGTGCACACTATTTGAAATTCTATTGTAATATAAATTTATTATTGTTAGATCTAAAACAAATATCTCTCATCATAGAGTCATATAGAGTTATATATTATGACTACCATCAATGTGGGGTGTGGTATGTTTATTTAGAGGTGAAAATTTGACTCAATGAAATTAATTTAATTACCAGAATCATGCCAACGTTGGTGGGTTTAGGATTCATGGCATCTTTGTTAGCACACAATGACTTGACACAACTGTAGATGTGTGTTTATTTTTTCATATAAATATCTCATGACATTGGGTGCTTTATATATATATCTCAAGTTTAGGACTCAATGGTGGTTTCATGCTAAATTTATTTCTTACACCCTACATGAAAATCATAGAGTGTGTTTAGATTTCATGAAATAGATCCAGTGAAGTGAAATGTCCATATAAAATGAATTTTAGGAGATGGAGGCTTGGATTCAGAGACAATGTTGTGATATACATCATACAATTTTTAATTCATTTATTTTTATAATTTCCAACATATACCATGGTTTCTCTAGAAAAATTGAGAGCACATTTAGTGTTTTATTGTTTGACATTTATTCCGTCTCATGAAATTTCATTATGAATTGTTCACTCAGAGATGTCATGATTAATTATGCTATTGGTGAAATAATTTTTATTGAGGGTATAGTATTGCCACTGATGGTATTTGGAACCAAGTTTCTAGTTAGATGCATTTTGAATGTATTGGATACTCATGAGTTCATCTGACTGTCCATCACAGACTCAGTGGTTCATGTTAAGGTGTTTCAGAATATCTATCCTGGAAATTATCATTTTCTTTCCTCTGCGAATTACATTACATGTTGGCGTATCAATGTCACTTAATTTCTTCTTGCAAACCACTCTTGGAAAACATCTATCAACAATTATTTTTACTTTTAATGTCTATAATTTAATCGAAAATGACATGTACGAAATTTAGAGAGTATTTGGAATTAAAAATTGATGGGGTCTAATACATTGAACTACTGATGCATAATTTTATTCCTACTATATGATATTATATATATATTTTTAATTTTGAATATTTTGACCAAGCATATAATATGAAACCATTGGCGTCACTATGATTTTTTATACGCATTTATTATTGTTAGAAATGTTTTGTCTAAATATTATGAAGGTAAACAAAATTATATCATAATATAATTATAAAATTATTTTATAAAACATAAAAAATAATTAAATAGTTAAAAACATTCATAAATTATTTAAAACTAGATGATCTATTACACTCAGAAATAGTCTCATGTTCCAGAAAAAAATGCATGAAAATATTTATGAATGATGTTACAAAATCAATTAAAATAACATTATAGAAATGAAAAAGTAATACAATATTGGAAAACATAAATTGTTAAATAATTATTGAGCTACTAATAAGAGGAAATTAATAATAAAATTATAAAAAACACGTTACCCAATAAACACTCTAAAATATATAATTAATGGTGTAAAATGACATTTTCCAAGAATGGGGTAACTACTTAGGACACTTCTGAAATACATTAGGTCATAAGGGAATCAATGGAAGGGGAGTCAATGATTAGGGGGAAAAACTAATAATGTATGAAGATATGAGGAATAAGCTAGGATAAGGATATTGATATTTTGATGAAAAATCAATTGCTGAAGGAGGGAGATACCGGGGGTATTACTACTATTGACAATAACAATGACAGTAAGAGATGGAAATGGAAAATAGTATATGGGAATGATGGGAGATGGTTAGATGAGAATGGGGGAGGTGGGTGAAAAATTATTTGAGGGCGACCATGAGATGTGCATATGAGATGATGTGATGAAATGTTAGGTGGTTGGGTTTGGGAATAATTTCCTTGAAGTGGAAAAATTTCGGGGCACAAAATTAATTTCAATACCCAATGTAAATGAATGTTTTCATGTCTTTACATTATTCTAATTCTGGGGATTTAACCATAATTATGATCATATTTTTAAGTGTAAATGTCATTTTCCATATATTTTAATTAGTATACTTGGGTGGCCTCCTCTCCCACTAAACTTCTTGTCAAACTCATTTTCAGTCTTCATAATGTTTAGCTAGAACCATAGTAACACATGAAAATAATGAAGCAACCCTATGATTGCTATTTTCTTCGGTTTACATAGAATTTCATAGAGGCATTTTATCAGTAATTTTCTATAAAAATATAAACTTATTCTATCTCTATCCTCCACTGTAAAACTAGATTCTTATCACAGAATCTACAATATAATGGGAGAATCCATCAAATGAAAGTCTTTGTCTTGGACTGTCATCTTCTATTATTACCTTCAATGTCGATCAAAATCATAAAAAAACGAGAAACTTGTTGTTGTTAACTCCTTTCATTCCTGACTGGTGCACACCAACATTCACTCAAAATCCCTATACCAAGGTTAACTGGAGCCTCACTAGGCTCAGAAATATGTCAATCAACTCATTTTCACTACAAAAAAAATATGTAATTATTTTTTAGTTGCTTGTAATATTAAATATGAGGGTCCACAAGAATTTATATAAAGATAAATGAAGTATAAATCAATATTTAAACAACCCTTCAAATGAAATTTCATCATTTACATTCATTATAGTAAAAAGCATCAACATAAAGAAAGTAACAGTGCTTAAAAAAATTTTAATTGAACAATCAACTACAATGTAGTTAAAAACATATTCTTTAAAGATCATACAAGTAAACCTCACTCCATTTTAAATTGAAAATAGATAATTACTACTTAATACCAGCACATAAAAAATAATTTAGATAAAGAATAAATTTTCGATAATTTAAACTCAAAATAAATGAAAATAAGAGTGAAATAGACTGATCAAAGGGGGTCATATGTGGTTTCAGCATCATCAGAGACATTCAAGTATCAATTTCTTCATACTTTAGAGCTAAAAATGGTCACGATAATGCTCTCTTATAAGAGGATCAAGCACTATTTGTTGGCATGTCTCTTAAAATGAAATTCTATATGTCCTATTACATTGTTGAACCCAATTTTAATCTGATGATGAAATTCATCGCAAATTCCATTTAAACCCATTGTTCTGTTGATTACATCCTAAGGAAAATGTATAATCCTATAGGAGCCAAATTACACCATTCAACAATACTGGAATGAAATTAACGTGGAAGCCTATATGTTGGCTTCAAAGGGGGATCTGACAAACCTTCTATTTTCCACTATGGTTCAATTAATTTGGATCGTAAATCTATTTTTGGTAAGAATTATCTTAGTTTACACTATTATAGGCCTCCTTGTGGTTCCTACCTTGATGTGGGAGAGGGGAAGTTGATGGCTTCAAACCCCGATTTTTAATAATTTTTTTATAAATAATGATTTTAATTCAGAAGGATAGTGAGGGAAAATTACAATCATTTAGCACAATCATATTTGAAAAATAAATTGAGTTTTTGAAATAACGATCCTTTATGTTAAAGAAAAATAAAAAATTATAGTTCCCCAAATTTTTAGCTCTTTTAAAATTAAATAGGCGTAATGGAAAAATTGGATCTGCAGAGGCTTCAATATATATTCCCTTATCATTGGGGAAGCATCATGGGTTCATCTCCATCAAAAATAGAAATACAAGAAACAAAATTTCACAGAATAATAAAAAAGTTTTATAAATAACTAATATTGATTTAATTAGTGTACAATGTAACATTCTAGTGAAAAATATACACAAACCAGTGTACACAATAATAGTTTTATTTTATTTATAAAAAATGGGAAAAGGGAAAACAATAACAATGTTTGTGGGTTGAATTATCTGAGTAATCGGGCTTAATTTATTTAGTTAGACTCAGAGAATGAATTTTCCACATATTAAAACATATGAAAAACCCTTTGATTTACTCTGAAATATTCAAGGTAATATAATAGACCCTTTTATGTTGTGTGTCACCTCCATTTGTGAACCACGATCACATGCCATTTGGTATGGAGGATCAAACCCAAAATCAAATCAAAAAAAGTTTATCCTACTATTAGATCACAATAGTAGAAATAGATAACCGGTAGAATCCTATGAAAGTTCCGTGTACCAGAATATTGAAGTATTTTTATACCCATTTTACCACACTAAAACTAACACACACACACGCACACACACAAATGCATACATTTAAAAACAAGAACAATAAATAACAACAATTTTACATGGTTCCAATTTTCATGTTACTTTCACATGAGGGACAATATAATATTTTATATCATTAGTAGAATAATTTTTTCAACGAATGACTTGGAATCCATGTGGATCATTAAATTTAATGAAAAATGGATGAATTTGATGAGAATCAGTAAGGTGCTCCCAACCCCATTATATAGATGGTCCAACTTAGTTATCCTATTGAACTAACCAGTTAAAATTACTGGCTCCCAATCAATAAACTACTTTACTGTTGATTCGCCATATATTTTCTCATCATGACCTATGATCAACATTTCCAAGAGCTAACCAATCAATGCCCTGAACATGGTCATTTGGCCCCATGGGTATACAATAATTTGATTCAAAAATGTAATGTTTTTCCACCATATTTATATTGACAGTCCCACTCAATCATTTCGTTACATTGACCCCCAATAATTATGGTATACAATTGGTAAATATTTAAAAATTTTATTTCTTATAGATTTCCTCGACTTTACCTATGATCAATAATGTCATGTCCAAATATTCGTAGGCCATGAACATGGTCATCTAACCCATTGGTTATCTTGTAAATATTTGGTTTCCTTTCAAGTACACTGTGAACTATTACCCATCAGGTCCATAAATTGATTAATTACTGTACCCAAATGCCAAAATTTTTTCCTCCAGTTTTATTTTTCCTCGCTCACACAAACCATAATAATCTTCCTTGGGGATCACACATCCTAAAACAACTACATACAAAGCACACAAAACATTAGTATTTTAATAATTAAATAACTCCAAAATAAAGGTGAACTTGTTTACTTATAAACACAAAAAATACAATTAACAATTAAGGTCATAGATTAGATTAATGATGTTCCCCACATGGCAACACATTTTCTTTCAGTTTTCATTGTACCCACTCACACACACTATGGGAAACTTCTAAGGAGGCCACCTATTCTAAAACTACATCAGTTCATGTATGTTTTACTATGGCGTTCTAATTATATAGCATATCAAAAATGATGGTGCACCTTGTACCATGGGTAGTAAAATTTATACATTTATGTTTCATTTTCTAGGGGTGTCATACTCTCCACACATGTAATGAACCAATTCATCCTTATGGACCCCACACCTAAAACCAATGAAGTGTCACAATACATCCTACTATGTATTGGTTCAAATATCATTTTTCATGACCAACCCTCAATAGGCCAATAATCTGGTCATCTAACCCCATAGGTGTCTAGTGATGACATGTTTTGCTTCCTAGAACACCATAAGAAATTACCAACCAGGGACACTTATCAGACTAACATCAGTCCCCATAGGCCAACACATGTTATTTTAATGTGATTTTTCTTCACTCACCCACACCACGGGAAACATCCTAAGAGTTCACCCATCTGGAAACTATATCATGTCAATCACATTTAACTATGGAGTCTAGTTAGGTAGACTATGAGAGGAAAAGTGTTCTTTTCTAACATGATTAGTAATATTTAGTCTTTTAATTTTCACTTTAGAAGGGGTATTACAATAGGATAAAACTTTTTTTTCATATATTTTGTCAAACTATGTGAGATAACCATATTAGTGGGGGTTTAGTGATACTACCATGTGAATTGTTAGTGTATGGTTTCCCAAACCACATATTTTAACCATTCAATGTGCCTTTTTGTTTCTAAATATTATATTTTAACTTGGTTTTAGTCCAAAAACAATAAATATATTTCTCCTCTCCACAGGATCTCAAACTCTCCTCCATCCCTAAGTGTTCTCGATGGATCATTTTGATTTAAAATCTTGTTTATATGGATCCATGTGTGCTGGATCTCCAGAATCAAGGGTAAGTCTATGTTTTTCCAATTTATCTTTAGATATACCATATCTTCTCTCACCAATAATTTTATATATAATTTGTTGAGGATAAATTTATGATCTATGATTTGTTTTTATGAGATATTGAATATATATATTAAAGTAAATTGGTTTCAAGTAATCATATTCATTTTGTCATTTACTATTTGACTCAACCATAGAGAGGTATGTGTCTTTTCGATCACTCCATTGTTTCTATATTTTGATGTGTTGGATTAGTAAACAATTTATAATTTTTTTTCCAAAATAAACCCTATTATTTATTAGTTTGAAATTATTAGTTTCCATGGATTAAATAAAAACATTCCATTTTTTTGTTAAAATATTCATTTATGAAATGAATTTAATTTAAAATTATGTTTGATTTTTCTTAATGTTTTGGATATTCAACTTGAATTTAAATAATTTTTTTGAAAAATATATTATTTTATTATTATAAAATAAATTTTGTATTATGGTCTTGTTAAATATGATAACATGTGTTAAAATTCCATTTTTTGAGTCCTTGTTGAAATAGACATATGGTATAGTTCTTACTATAAATCAATATGGGATCTATCACCCAGTCATGACTTGGTGATGGAAGGATACCCACCCACGAGTATTAGGATTTTTAATTATAATTCATGTGTGTGTGAGAGAAACCTGACATGGATATTCAATTTGTAATAGAAATAATGAAAAAATTGATTGGGTGAAATTCTTTTTCTAAAACTACATTCTTATGGAAAATATTGCTGATATTCGTACTATCTGGGTTATATAATTTGAAATATATATTGTTTTTTTCATAGGGTTATGTATGGTAGGTTTATTGATGAAAGGCTACTGGGTATCTTTACTCACCCTTATTTCTGAACATTAGTGTGTATGTAGATGTTGTTGGTCATGAAAAAGGTAAGGGAAAGGTTTCATACATCTTTGGTGGAAACAATTGTGGTTAGTTCCTTGAAATAAATATGGGGAATGGAGTTTCTATTTTGGAGTCATTGGAGTGATACTACATTAGTGTTGTTGTATGATGAAATTCATGGGGTTTATTAAGTCATGTGTTATAAATTTTCATAGCTAATGTTATTATTATTTTATTCATTTTTATTTGTGTTGTATTGTTCATACACATTAATTATATTATATTTTTGTTTTATATATTTAATTTTATTAGTTTATATTTTTCACTAGGTAATATTATCCTTAATTGTTTTACTAAGACCTTATATCATTTCTACAGACTTTGGATCTTGTGTATGATACTTAGGGTTGTTAGCACCTCAATCCCATTCTAGAAAATGGGTCGTGAGGGGATTATACAACATGAAAATAAATAATTATCATACCTCTTACCCTTTCCCATAATAATAAACTGAAGAACTTTCCACACATATGTACTATTCCACACTAGAAACGTATCTGGAAGAAAAACCATTAGTCTGACACCATATTAAAAAACTATCAGTAGAACCACCTGATCAACATGGCAGTATCTTATTCTAGAGAACCAAATCATGAAATTTCGATAAAGTGACACTGGATATTGGATGATACTTAAAACTCCTAAAAATAACCCACCATACCAAAACATCAAGGATCTCTAATAACTATCAACATCTATTTATCAATGAAATTATATTCATCCACCTTTTTTTCATTCAACACAGCCCCATCGAGGAAGTTTTACCTCATATAAATTCTTACACAAACTTTTTTTCGAACATGCATATGTTGTTTTTTCTAGATAAAATTTGTAATTTTAGATCCACATCATCAGTAATGATCCAAATGTGATTGTATATTAGGTGAATATGTTTATTCCTCACATGAGAAAGTTTATTTTTTCGTACAGCATAACACTTTGACTGTTGCAGTAAACTGTCCCATTTTATTTTCCCCTTAAATGTTTCTAAAGTAAATTCTTCATGAAAACCACTTAATTACGTACTTCCATATCTAAAACATATTCATCCTCCCTTGGTAATATATCAATAATCAGTTTCAAACTTGATATCCAACTGATAGTCATTCTAGTGTAAGTGAAAAAATAACAAGAAGTACACTTTTGAGTATCAGAATCACCCCTAAAATCCTCATCATCACACCCTTATAAATGTTTATTCATTCTAAAGAATAATTTAGTATTATCCATTATGATAAGATATTGGATAATCCACTTCGCATCATCACAATGTTATTTTACTAGATTTTCTATGGACTCGATAATAACTCCAAAGAAATGATAAATTTTTGGATGGGTTCACTATGATAACACCTATATTGTGTACATTTTAGTATATAAATTATTTCTTGAAGATAAAAATAATAAAATCCCAGAAAATCAAGTATCATAGTGTAGTTGTGAAATTAGATACATTATACAATAACATTATATTGGGATAAAAAAATAATAATTACAAACTCCCCAACATACCCTTAAATTTCATTGATCTTATAATATTATATGGTATAACAAGGTGAAATACATAAGAAGTGGATTTCATATAAATCCTAGTAGGGAATAATCAATTCATATAAGAATTTGAAGGAGTAAATGTGAGTCACGAGGAATAAAATGTTTATATTGAAAGGATATAATCCTAACCATGAGCTTCAAATCATGACATAATATGACATCATTAAGGAATTATAAGAACAAGAAAACAATATAAAACATGACATCATAAGAATGAGTTAATTCTATCTAATAGGGAGTAATTACATAACATGGTTTGGATAACCGCCAATTCACCTAACATGGTATCTCATGAGATCAAAACATTACCCTATGCATTGGAGTGATATATAATTCCAGGATCACCTGTTATATAAATACCATGTATATGCAGTTTCATGTCACAAAGATCATGCAACATTGGAGAACATTTCATAAATTTTTATATGAATAATTAGAAGGGTGGGTTATAAACATTTAATTCACCATTCAATAAAGTATATTCTTAACTAGGGGTATACTCTTGAGTGGAAATGGGGATGGGTATTTAGAACACAATTTTTTGGCATTGAAAATTAGGGGACAGTTTCCACATTATAACAGGAAATCATAATAGTTAATAGTGGGTATTATTTAGATTAAAAGGAGTTATACCATTACATAGGAATCATAAGGATAGTAAATATATTTCTAAAATCATATGAAAACAAGAAATACTAAACATCAAAATTCAAAATACAAATATGATTTTTAATTCGAAAAGAAATAAGGGAGATCCATTGCATTGGTAGTGTATGGAATTTGGTAAAGGTTATAATGAGAGGGGATAAGTAATTAATAATTATTGGAACATGAATTAAATAGTATATTAATATTTATAAACACATTAAAACATAATAAATTGACATTCAAAAGAATAAATATAATTGAAATACCTTAATGAAGAGTAAGAGGAAGGGAACCCTTTACTTGAGAGGATGCTTGTAAAGGATTAATATTAGATTCATATGAACTTGATAATACACTACTATGGATTTAGAGATATGTAATGAGAGAAAATACGTTATTCAATTATTTTTAGTGAATAGTAAAGGGAGTTTGATAAGGTTTTATAGAAAAGAAAGGATAATTATTTTTAAATTTTTAAATAGTGGTTTTGGACTTTAAGTAATAAAAAAATCAAAACCAAAAACCATCCCACGGGGTTTCCCACGATTTCTACCAAAGAGGAGTTATTTCAAATAGTTTTTACTTTATGAACTGAAGTAATTAAAATAATAAAATTCATGATTTGGAAGTGTGTCATGTTTATAATGATTTTTTTAAAACCATATAATTTAATATAGGTTTTGGATGATTCGTTATATGTTTTTAAAATTAATCTGATTACATAAAAAATTTATTTTAAATAAAAAATAATTTTTTGGTTTAGGATATCTTTATTGTATTTATTACATCACATTAATAAAATTATGATTTCATGATACATACCAATTATTTTTAAAATATTTAATTTTAACATAAAATTTTTTCTATCTTAAGAAATTATAACAAATCACAATTGATTTTTTTTTGAAATGATAGATTAAAAATTTAATTTATTTTATCAAATATTTTTCTAAATATTATTATATAAACATTTAATAAAAAAATTCTTTAATAGGAAAGGATAGATTTTATGACACTAACAAATTTCTGACCATTATGAAAATTATAGAGAACATCATTAAATTATATTATCAATTATTAGAAAATAAATATTAATCAATAATTCTATTTCATAAAAATAAATTTTATTTGGGTGAAATAAAATTTATAAAAAATAGTTTTTAAATTTAAACTATATATTTCCCAAAAAAACAACAATGGTTTATTTATAGAAAAATATAATTTTTATCAATCTAAATATGTTGTCTGGAGTATATAAAAATAAATAATGATAATATATCAATATAATTAGTAATTTCTTAGAAAATATATTAAATTAATCATATTAGTATCTAGATACAAAAAACCTTATTACACTAGGGTACTTCTAATGTGTAAGGTGTGTGATGAATGTACTCTCTTAGGGTGGTTCGACAAACATAGTTTTAGTGGTGGTCTCTATAATCTTGAAATTATCTCATAAATGGTTATTGAAATGTATTGGTTATCAAATCATAGCTTGGTATTGATCAAGATTGAAGCATAGTGATACCATCTCCCTTGAATGTTATAATAAATAAAACTCATAAGGTGCGATCCTACTAGTCAACTCCATGACTTCATCATTATTTGTTAACATTATTTTGTCATAAAAATTAATATATATTAAACATTAAGATCAATATATAATATCTATATAAGAAATGGTCATGTTACTTAATGGTTATTATTCCCAACTGTCAAATTATAGTTATATTTTATAGTTGTATAAAATAAAAATGTAATACAATACACATGATTTACATAACCACCTATCTTATTAAAGAATAAATTTTTTAGAATAAAAATTCATCTAGAATATTTTAGTTTGTTAAATTATTTCCACTTCATAAATTTGTCCCTCAAAAACTCATTTCATGCACTAAAATAGACGATGTTACTTATATTTCATCATCACATCTAGATCCCATATTTCCTGCTCAAACTCGTTGTTTCTCCATTATACATTGACCACATAGGTTATCTAGTTTTGTATAAATATGTTTCTATGATCTAATATCATAACTTGTTTATCCTCATAAGAAAGGTAATTACCTAATAGAAACACATCTAGATTTAGTAAATATTAGGGGTATAGTATATACATTCTTAAGAGGGACACATGGAAAATATCAAGTACATGAGACTTGTTTTTTGGAAGAAATAGTCTATTGAACATAGCACTACTACAATAACGGATCATAAAGGGGTTGATGTGTAGAGGAATAATATTTACCTTCTTCCAAATCCTAATGACTTCTTCCACAGTGATATATGAAGGAATGAAATATATATGACCCCAAATTCTAGGTCTCATCAATTATTGTCTGTGTATAATTTATATCGAAAATAAAAAAACATATTATAAAGATAAATTTTTGGAAACATATATGTTATATCTTGTACAAGATTTTCTACAATAGGATTTTTATCTAAAATTTCATCCTAGAATATTAGATTCAAATACCACTTCCCATACATAACTATATATGGTGTCAATTGAATTCATGAATGGATTTTTTATATAAGATATCCTCTAGGTGAAGATATAGATCAAAAAATGATTATAAATCCATTGAACCAAATATAAAAATATCCTATAGACTTTGAATGGTTCTCTTATAATAAACAACCATATGTGGGAGATAAAAATTGATGAACAGCAGCTACATATTAAACACATAATGAAGGATTCACAAAAACCCCGATGTAAAACTTAGATCTCGATTACATAAAATATATAGTGACAGTCCATGAATTATTTGCACTCCTGTAATGTATAAATTAGAGAGTTTTAATGTGATCCATCTTCCTTGATAATAATGAATTACATTGACTTTTTAATGTGATCATCAACCACCCAAATTATGTTATGAACTTTAGAAGTCTTGGGAAGTCCTATGATATAAATACATGGTTATATTTCCACATTATCATACTGTTATGAGAAATGGTTTCATCATAACCTTCATTCATCCTTGAATTATCAAATAACCAAGCATTGAGACACAAATATTGCAATCATCATATTCATGCATTCCTACTATATTATTTTTTTTCACATCATTATAAAACATAGTTCTTCCTGGATGAATAGAAAAGGATGATCTATAAAAATAAAATAGAAGTTCTAAATTCTATCTTGGTTTTTATGGGAAACGTCACAGGTTTCCAAAACATTTAAATCCATCTTTAGAATTTTTTATCTATGAAATATTCCTTACCATAATTTTAACTCCTCAAAATATTTTTGGGAATCCTTGATCATGTCAATACCCGATGCTTATTTGAGAGAGGTAGGATGATGTTACTTTTATGATTCCCAAGTACATATATTTTTTTTAAAATAACCTTTTTCCCTTTTAATACCCATCAAAGATAGGGTAATAAGATCTTTTTACTCAGATCATCTACAACTTTATTTTTGTTTCCATGATTTTAATATATTGAACAATCATAATCCTTGATTAAATCTAAAAACCATTATTTTAGTATATTTATCCCATTTCACGTGAATATATACTTGAGGCTATTACAATTCATATATATATCACACATCACCAAATAGATACAATGTCACCAAATCTATAATGAAGATATCACTGCCTATAGTCTCAGTTCATGTGTGATGTAGTTCTACTAATGGATATTTAATTTGTGGGAGGAATATGCGATTAATTTTTCATTGTTCATGATTAAATAAAACATGCATATTTTTGATACATCACTCTAGTTCATAAATAATTCCATGATAGTGGGTAATTTGAGCATAGGTGCAGTTATTATCATATTATTTTACTCTTTAAATATCCCCTCACATTCTTCAGTCTAGAACAACATCACTCACTTCTGATTTATCTTGGATAGTGGGTTTGAAATCATGACAAGATTCACATATAACAATGATAGTACAAAAACATTACAAGGGAAATATTTATATTTTCATATATATTTGTCTAGTCCATCCTTTAATTAGCAATTTCATCAATGGATCCATATATATATATATATATATATCCCTTTTTCGGTGACAATATGTACAAGTAATGTCACTCTCTCTATCTAAAACTCAAAATTAAAATAATATGTATATTAAAAATCCATTCACACAATCATAAACAGAGAATTCAACTCATCCTCATGTTCCTATTTTCTGTTGAACGAGATAGTAATATATCATATAAAGTCTACCATGATTTCATTGGTAATCCCTAAATATTTTATTCATTAAGACCATGAAGAAATATTGAGCATTAGTTAGTCTGAATGTAATTACTATGAATTCATTGTTCTCATACATTATATGAAAATTAGTCTCAGTTATATCCTCCCAAATAACATTTTTAGGATAATATCCTGAATAAATAACAAAAGTAGACAACTATTGGGATCCACCATGCTGATCAAACAATTTATTTATCCATGTTAGAGGAAACTTTTTCTTTCTAATGATCTTTTAGAACTCATCATAAAAAATGTAGAGTCTCATTGACCCATCCAGCTTCTGGATGAAAAGGACTGAAACATTCCATTATTAAGTAATTGGGAATATAAACTCTTTGTCAATATTTTTCTATAATTTCCTCTTCACCTCTTCTACATTGACAGTGATCATTATAAATGGCCTTTCACATATATGAAAAGATCCAGTATAAATTATATTGAAAACTCAACCTCTTATTTAAAAGGATGACTATATAATTCAATATGTAACACATCAGTTTATTCCCCAATAAGGTAAATGTAATCAAGGATGATAATTTCTGTGGTTTTAATCAATTGTGGTAGATAAGATTTCTCAAAAGGTAAAAATGTACAAAAATGAGATTAAGATTTCAAAGTGGATCCATCATCCTCCTTACACTTGTGTAGAATCAAATGGAGATTGAGGATATGGAGGGTGATTTACTTATAAAATAAATTAATGATGACCTTAAATAAAGAAATCCTATCCATACTCAGGATAACATCAAAATACACTATAGGGGGTTTCATATGTTTTTCGGAAAACCAACCCATAAATATTGATAGGGGATAATTAGTATAATTGGGATGAAATAATTGATACATTTACCATTTTCACTAATAAATCAACTCCCATGTTTTTAGGTGGTGTTTAAATAGTTATACTAATCATTCATGATATGGAAGAATTCATAGAACCATAATAATATAATATATTCTATAATCTAGAATGAATAAATAGAATACATGTCACCACTTCATTATTAAGATCCACCTCATTGGTTGTGATGAAATATTATATCCCATTTTTTGTATTTCACAGTGTATATTATTCTTTCTTATCTTCAATAACCCTTAGATTTGTGCTTTATTTTGGTAGTGTCCTTGTACCTTGCAGTTGAATCAATGGAAAATTTGATGGGGCATGATTGGTTATTTACTTTATTCCATCTCATCGATGAGTTTCTTTGCCTCACGTTTTTATTCATTGGCTTGCTACCCTACCTTCTAACAACTAAATCATTTCCTTCTCCCCTACAAGAAATTTTCAGGATGCTTTTTCCTATACTTTTGAATGATGGGAAGTTAGAGTTCGTTAGCACCATAATATTTTCCCATCACTCTCCTAGAGATAAACTCAATTCTCTATTTCATATCACTAGTTTTTTGAGATACCATAGATAAAATAATATCAATTTTTAATTTGAGGGTAGAAAAAACAGTTTCCCCATAACTGTTAAATTCTAAAATCACAATTTTTTTCTCAAAATTACCCCTTTATACTACAAAATAAGAGGTAAAAAATACATTTAGGGTAAATTATTTGGATAGAGGTGTATTGTTCAGGTCTCGTGAAGTCTTCCTCACACCCCATGATGAATTCTTCTTCCATTTTATTACATCTAAGGAAATATGATTAAATTTTATTTAATAGTGTGTGAGAAAATTATTTATAGAAAAACACTTTCCTAAATTCTTCCCACTTCATCACATCTGTTTAATTTTTTGGCTCAATATTTTTGATTATCATTCACCACTAATCAACTTCTCTATCGAGGAGATAAATTTACAAATATGAAATTATCTTATTTAGAAAATTAAAGGATAGATAAAATCATATAAATTAATTTAATCCATCGTAACAAGATTAATGGGTCCATTTTTTCGCTTAAATTAAATGTAATTCCTCATATAATGGACATAACCATAATTTAATCTTTTATAAGGGTATGCGATCCTTCAAAATAATTCATGTTATTGTTAAATATTTGATTCAGTTGAGAAATGACTGACATAAACTATTGGATCATAAAACCAATAGGTTAGGCATCTCATTTGGGGAACCCTCACATTTCTCATCATATTTGTTTTGGGCATGGTTCATCCTATATTCTACTATTGTCTAAAATGAAGGTAAATTAGGGGTGAGAGTTTCCAATAATTTATCAAAAAAAAATGTAAACAAAAAAAATATAAATGGGATAAGGTAAAATGTAATATTTATCATATCTAGTGAATTTCTGGGATTTATTCTCAGTTATCATCCAATTTGGGATTACAAGATAATAATCCCTTCATGTACTTCACAACGGGTTGTAAACATCTTTGGAATTTACCAAAGTATACCCCGTAGGGGTGTTAAAACTTTTATATAACAATGAATATATTTTTTGAACTAGATATAGGTTTATTTGATACCTAATGTTACCTTTAAAGGTAATTACCCCTTGGTACGTCTATTCTAGACCCACATACACTTGATGTTTCTGGACATCGATTTTGTTTCTTGAAAAATACTATCTCCCAAATTTACCAATAATTTACGATGTTTCACTATACATAGATAGACCAAAAGTTTCATACTATTTTATCCTTAAAAAAATATAATTAACTATGTAGACCTTTCTCTAATACCAGCTATGATAACCCATGTATTTTATTCAAATTAATTCAGGATTTAATATATAAATATAAAAAAATATCATAAAATCAAGATTCCTTGTGTCCTTGTGAAATGAGATACATAGAATAATAACAGAAAACAAAGGTGCGATGAACTTATTTAAAAACACCCCAACATTTCCCTAAATTCTTTCAATCTTCTTAGACAACACATTACAACAAATATACATACACAAAACTACTTGAGCTATAAAGTGCAGCATGGTTATAATCAAATCATTCCATAATGTGAAGAATTACAAGTGATTCAAGAAGAATAAAATTACGACATCAAAATCTAAAAATCATAATCTTAAACATTGATGAATGGAATATTATGATAAAATAAAGTCATCATAAAAATATGAAATCAATATAAAATAATATATCAAAATAATAAGTCTAGGATAACTGCTGAGACATCATAAAATAGTTTAAATTTGATAACCTATTATATACCATACCTTGAATCTAATGATATAAAACATTTCCAAATGAATTGGAGGAATATATAAATATAGGCTTACCCGTCATATACATATCATATAGATATATAGTTTATGAGAAATAATATTTTATTTCATTAATTTTAATCTGATGATTAAGGAGTGAGCATTACATGCATGAATGTTCCAATCAATATAGTTATAGGTTAAAAGAAAATGATACCCTTGAGTGGAAATGGGGATGGGTATTGACAATAAAAAAAGTTTGTCATTGAAAATCACAAGATATTTTAAACAACCTACCATATGTGCATAAAGGTCCATAGAAGAGATTAGTGAGATGGTAGGTGGTTTATCATTACATAAGAATAATAAAGAAAATATAAAAATGTGAAAAACACATGAAATTATGAATAATTGCAAATCGAATAGCCAAAAATAAATAATGACCCTTAATGGAAGATAAGGGAGAAATATCCCTTACTTGGACATAGAAACAACTTAGGTAAAGGATATAATTAGACGGGATAAATAATATTTCATCATTGTAATATAATTTTTTTAGTAAAGTTGTATTTATAAACGCATGGAATCAAAATAAATGGAGTTATGAAATGATAAATAAAAATAAATCACTTAAATGAATATAAAGAGGAAAATATTCCATTACAAGATATGTTGATACTAAAAGTTTAGAGGATATTATTTAAAGATTGGTGCTATATTTGGAGGGTCTTAGAGAGAGAGAGATATAGAATAAATTCTTTATTAATATTTTTTTAGTGAAATGAATATTGAGTTTGAGAGTGTATTTATTTAAAAATAGAGTGGAATTATTTATTAATTTCAAAACATTTATTACGGACTCTATGTAATAAAACAATCAAAACTGAAAAACATCCAATTGTTTTTTCCCATGGATTCATCCAAAGAGGATTGGATTATAATATTTGATTTTTTATGAATCAAGATAATTAAGGTAATACCATTTTTGATGTGGAAGTGTGTCATGTTCATAATGAATTGTTTTAAAACCATAAAATATAATAGCTTTTTGGGAGTACTTCTTATAGGTTTGTAATATTAATATAAAAAAATAAGTAATACATTATTTAAATGGAAAAAACATTTTTTTTCAAGGATGAATGTATAGTATTTATTATGTCACTTTTAAACCATTCTGATGTCATATTGCATATAATATATTCATAAAGTATTTAATTTTTACAATAAAAACACTTTTTTAAAATTATGAAAAATTATACAATAGCTAATTTCAGTATATTAATTTTATAAATTTTACTTATTTTATTAACGTAATATTAAAAATAGGTTGATTTACACATTAAAAAATATCATTATTTATTGGGAAATTCTAGTTTTTATGACAACAAAAACCTACCAACCCTTATAAAAATTAAATTAAACTTCATTATATTATTTTATCATTTTTATTTAAATATATATTATTCAATAACACTAAATTATGAAAATAATAATTATTTCAAATCTATTAGTGTTATCAAAAAGAATAATTAAATTAAAACAATATATTTAGCAAAAAATAAAATTTTTGTTTCGTTATATAAAAAATCATTTTTATCAAAGACATTATACAATCATGTATATACATAAATTTATAATGTAAAGGGTTAAATATAACAATTATGTTATTAAAATGGAAAATTAATAATTCATAACTGTAGGATCTAGATACATAAAACCTTATTACACAAATCTACGCCCTAATGGTGTGGTATATGAAGGGAGTACATTCTTGGGGTGGTTTAATAATCATTGTTTGGGTGGAGATCTCAATAAGCTTAAAAATCCCCCATGAATGGTTCTACTCAAGTTTTAGTTATTTAAACTCGGTTTGGGATTATTCAAGGGAGAATCCTAGCGATGTCATCTCCCTTGGAAGCCTGATCAATGAGACACATTTGGTATGATATTAATTATTAAGGCCATTAATTATTCCATCAACATCAATTATATTTTATAAAAACCCTTAATATATAAAATAATGTATTGATAGTTGTATAATGTATATATTACAAATGGTCTTGATTCATTGTGGACTTTATTCCCTATATCAAATTTTGCATATAAATAATTTTCCAAAATAATAAATTTAATATAGTTAATGTGATTTACAAATAGTCACCCTTTAAGGTCTTATATTTCTAGAACACTTTCTTTATAGTTTTCTAAGGCTTGGAGGTGTTAAGATGGTTTATGGTTCCATTTCCCATATTATATCATATATTTCTTCATGAAATCCCTTCTTTGTTCATGAAATTAATTCTGTATTCATGTGGTCAATCTATGTGGGGCGGTAGATCCATGCAGTCACTAATTGAATTATAGGGTCAATCAATATGTTGTGGTAGATTCATATTTTCAATATTTTGTTCATTTAGTGAACACATTAATAAGATTGATTATCTAATTCATGACGCCAACCATCACATTTGATCATCCTCTATATGCAGTTGGTCTTCACATTCCCTTATATTTTTAAGTTGAAAACATTTATAGATATAAACTAAAATGATGTAAAAATAATTTTTAATGAAAAATATTCAAATAAACGATTAAATGATTGGTGTTAATTCAATATATGACTAATATTAATTATATATTCTACAAAATTAATACTAGGAACATCAAATGAGTAATGAAGAGGGAATTAATTAGAATTAAATCTAACCCATATAAAATGTGGATTAAATTGGAATTTATATTTATGACTTTGGGAATACTAAAAATAATAAATATTTATAAATTGTAAAATAAGTGTTCATACCCCTCATTTGATTGTCAAGATATCTCTAAAAACCAAATGATAAAAAACTTACTTTTTTAATATTATAAAACATATGGAATCATTTGAAACTCTTACTATGAGTTCCTTTCCTAGGGGTAAGCCATATCCTCTATTAATGGTGTAGTGTGACATGGAATTATTTCCATGTAAGGATTTGAATCTTCTATTTTAAATTTTGAAAGGTGTGATTTATTCAGTTAATTGTTTTTTTTTGAAATTATGTGAAAAACATGATAAAATTATTATTGTATTAATTTATAAAATAATAAGGTGAAATAGCATACTGTTTATAGAGAATGATATTTTTTATTCTAGAATTTATCTAATAGGGAGAATGAAAATTTAGGAAGCCATAGTATTATCTATTTTTTTATAATGAATATTTTATATTTTTGGATATTAGAGATTAGATATAGGATATTATTGCATGTTTATATATTTTTTTCTATTTCAAAATATTACTTGTTAGTGTGATGAAAAATTAATTTGTGTGTTTTCCGGATTAACATGGTTAAATTGTGATAAATAAGATAAATAACATAAAGCAAATATTATAATGATATGATTAAATAAAAATGCATGTATATTGACATCCCATCTTCATTGAATATTATGAAATATGTAAGTAATTATAAATTCATTCTTACATTAATTCATATCTATAATTGAAATATTTTATTATATTTTGTTTTTTGTTCAAAATTATTCACAATGAATTAGTCCATTCATGATGAGATTTAAAATGGGTTTCATCTAATGTAATTTTTTTAGTGTTGAGTGAGACTTTTTCTTTTAGGAGAACCTCATATACCTTGGTTTTATAGCCAAATTATCTCTATGAGTATTCCATTATAAAAATACCTTTTGATTAATATTTTTATTCTATAGGATATATAGATCCTTATTGTGATTTTTTCTACTACAAACATACAGTTATAGGGAATGTTTATGAGTCATTGTTAGGAGGACCAAAGTTGTTGTGATGGTTTATTCTGGTGATGGTAGGATAGATTACAACATGTTCAATAGAGTTGGGGATCACATATATGTGGTCAAGATATGTTAAGAGTTGGAATTTCTCATCAGTAGATCCTTGGATGATGATTTTAAATTACTGATTTTATATATAATATTTTATTAATTTCCATCTGATTAACATGGTTTAACATTATTAATGACAAGGGAATTTTTTTCATGGACTCCTAGGATAATTCCAAGATTACATGAATTATTATAAGAAGACTAAAAAGTTTATATATAAATGTGTATGGTTAAGGGTCTCTGTAGATTATGATGACATAACTGAGAATATAAAAAAGGAAACATTTTTTGTTGATTACTTTTGGTAAAGAATAATAGGATCATCAATATGAGAAATGAATAGGAAATAAAATTAAATATGTTATTATTAATTAATTAATATGGAATTTGATACTTGGGTGAATTTTTGAGATACAATAATTTTCAATGTGAGTAAAATGTATTGTGTGATTATTGGTTAATATTAGTGTAAGGATATATAGTTTCCCTTAGTTTTTTTTGTGTGTGGTATATTTTATATTTTATTGATTTAATATAGTTTACCTCCCACTTCAATAAGGAAAGTGAACCCAAAAAGGGGGGAGTGTTTTCTTTAACAGTCAGAATAAAGATAGAATGAATGGATGTCTTCTCCTCCCCCCGCCAAATCTCCTTGGCAGTAATTTATATGTATGTGTATCTCGATCTATAATGGATTATGGTATAAGTTTCATTCCTACCCATGATGAAATGGATTCCACTTTCTTTAAACATTTATTTCTTGGTAGTAATGACTTGAGGTTATAACGTATAATTATTTCCTGTCATGGTGGCAATATCTTCCCACATGTTTATTTACATTGGTTAAAATGGCTTAAGGCATAATGAATTTATAAGGGATATAGTATATTTGAGAATTATTCTTATATATGGATGTGATGATGATGGCAAGGTTACCAACTTCCCAATAAATTAAATTGTTGTGGTATAATTTCAGATGAAAGGGATGTCTTATGGATGGCATAAAGATGGGATGTGATCCATTAAGCCACGAAAGAAGAAAACTAATGGGGAATTGAAAGTGGGTAACCTTCATATATATTTATAATTTTTATATAGAATAATTTTATAAAATATATTAATTAATATTCAATCTATTTTTATGATAGAAAATAATTATACCTATTTAAATTACATGTTATTTCTAATTTTTTATTCATCGAGATTTATTGCGCTTTTCACATTTTTTTATGAGATGTTTTTATGAGGATCCTATTGATTTTACTTATTTTTTCTAATAGTTTTTATTTATAAACAATTTTTATAGTCCATAATAGTATGTTGGTGATCAAGTTGGGTGTTATGTGATTTAGGATTCATTTAGCACATGATGGAGTTTCTTGGGCACTAAAAATGTTTTTTTGTAAATGTAATAATTTATTTTATGTTTTTCGGTTATGTGTTAACCCTCCAAGACTGAGGTCATTAACTAATATATAGTAATATTATTTAATTATAAACATACATGAAATAGTAAAATGTTAATACGGATTTATCTTCAAATCAGGTAATGTTTTACAGACAAAAAATGTAACATAAAGGAAACAAAAAAAGAAAAAACTTATTGGGATGTGAAGTTCTTATGTGATTGTAGAGTGATGCAGAAATGTGTAGGGATAAAGGTAAACTTTTAAAAATTGGAAGTTAAACATTAAATTTTGTTTATATATTAGAAATTTAAAATATGATATTGATAGAAACTTAATTTTCTTAGAATGGAATCAACTATGAAGGTATTGATGTCAATATAGATTAATGAAATGTGTAACTATAATTAGTTTAACCAAACCTGCCATATATTGCTATGGAGATTTTATTTATAATATTACCCAAGATGATGATGCATCCTCATGGATAAGATCTTACAATGTCTTATTTTGGGATAGTTCATTTATTTTGGATTCCAAATCAAAAAAAATATACTCTAACATTCACCCATCAATACATAGGCTAGTGTTAAAATATCCCCATAGGAAGAGAAATTGAGATCTCTCATAGAATGAAAACATGAATCATTGATTAACCACATGCATGTTCAGTTATACATTTATATATCCAACTAAACAAATATGATCCTAATAAACTATTCCATTATACATGGTAGATTTGGAAAATACATATAGTTAATTAAAAATTCATTGTATGGGGAAATAGGAAGGAAGAAACGGATGAAGAAGATCATATAGTTTGGTGGATCTCTTCCTCTATCCCATATTCTACTAAAATATTTCATTGAGTATACTATAGAAAATATTTTAGTTCCCAACTCCTTTTCATGCTACATGGATGATCAATGATGAAGGAGTAGATGAAATGGAAAGGTCTTCATCAATTAAAGGGAGGTTGGTGGTGTGAATTATGGTAGATAGTTAATGGTTCTATAACATTATCCCCCAAAATAATTTGTTTATCTCTAGAAAATTATCTTTTAAGTGTGGAATAATATCCCTTCATCACAACTATCCCAATTAAAAATGATTGTGCATTACCTCATTGGACACCATGTTGTGAGGTTTTCACTATACATTTCCTTCATCAACTGACTCAATATAAGATTATAAATTCATTTTATCCCCTGACCATGTGACTTTTTAAAGGTCAATTGAAAATTAATGATCATTCCTTAGCTTTCCAAATACTCCAATGATCTCTAAAATCTCCTTAGTACACTCTTTGAGAATGTCTATGATTCATTATTTTTAATTTCCTCATTTATTATTTTAGGGAACTTTTGAATATAAATATAATATTGGGAATTGATCTTTCTAGGGATCACTCTATGTAAAAATATGAATCTTATATATTGTACATTTACATTGACACTAACCCTTACGTAACTATGCCCGAACATTGCATAACCTCAAACAAAATTTATGAGAGCCACGACTTTCACCCTTACAAAATTCAGTTAATAACTTTATAGATAAATGTATTCTAAACCTTATTTGATTACCATCACTCTTATGTACATGTAATTTTGTAGAGCATGCCTTTACATAGAAAAAATAAATAGGCCTTCAACTTTACAAAACCTCACAACATAGTAAAAAACCCTTAGGTGAGCATGTTTGTGACCTCTACACAACTATCCAAATAATGTTGGTACACATACATTGTATTCTCCTCCAACGTTATGTTAGTCTATAAATCAAACTTTTGTAATTAAATAAATAACTATATAAAGCAAATGCCATGACCGTTAAGAAATTCTCATTACCCTTAGGCCTCTATTCTATAACCCATATACAGAAATATCAACTTCTACTCCCATACATTGGGTAGCCTTCATGAAACAACTTCAACCATAAAAATATTCATGGATGATCTGGATTCAACATCATCAGGATTTATCATTGGATGAATTAAAATAGTAATGGTTTCTACCTCATTTAGATATCTCATCTTCAGCACATCTTCAATTGAGTGAACATGTGAAGCAGTGTTGATCTCTGTTCAGTCATTTCCATATTGTTCTTCAAGTTGGAAATGCAGTTCAATGGATTTGTAGGGGGAGTCATCTATTATTTTTTTCATAAAATATTTATATCAATTTATATTAACACGTAGAAAGATCTACTGTCACTTCATTCATAGAATCAATGATCTAAATGATAATTAACACCTGGAACCATGACTAAATCATCCATGACATCAACTAAATTGGATATTCATTTGGTACCTCATCCAAAACTCAAAATCAATATTTATAACTTAAAATTACATATATTATTTTATTATTCTTCAATTATCAATTATTGTATTACATTTTGGTTGGCCTTTGATTGTTTGGTCTCTTCATTTTGGGTGCATCAGGTCCATTTTCTAGCTTAGTACAAAATGGGTTCAGTTGTGGTGGTTTTTGATACCATGGATGTGGATGATGATATGATTTTTATTTCATGGTAGTTGTAGTTGTATAAAGGTAGTGTTAGCAGGTGGTGATAAAAGTAGAAATAATATAGGGAAATGATAGAGGTAGAAGGGGGTGTGATAATGGATCCGGATTGTTTCCAAATATTTTTGGTAGAAAATTTTAATTCAAATTGAGTCATTAAAATAAAAAATTATGGTAGAAGATGATGGTATATAATATTATAAACAATGATTGTGGAAAATTGATCTAATGATATCATATGAGACTAGTGGTAGTAGTGGGTAGGATACATAGCACAGAAATAATAGGATGATGGTGGTATAATATCCTAAAATTCATAGAATTAAAAATTAAGTGACAATAAAAAATATAAATAAAATAAAATAATAATAAAGGAATTTATCAAATTTTTTCAATATATTTAATTTAATTAATAATTAATAAAATAAAATCCTGGGATTTTTTAAAATATTTAATTCTAAAACCTTTTAAAAACAATCACATGTTTATTTTAAAATGATTCATCTAAAATTAAAAATATTAATTCTATTTCAAATACTAATATGTTCTAACAATAAAATATTTGTATTATGACATGTAAAGTGAAGTAGTCATTATTAAATTAATATATTATCATAAATAAAGTAGAATCCATATTGAAAAATGAGAAATTGAAAAAAAATTATCAAATGAAGAATTGTCTGTTAATAATTTTTCAAATTAATAAAATAAGGAACAATAAATAAATTACAACCAAAATAACTTGAGTATCCAAAGAATTAAAATTTCCTTCAAAATTAATATATTTTCAATAATTTGTCAATTAATGTGAACATTCACATAATAATAAGAATTAAATTAATCAAAATATGTGACAGGATATGTGAGAATAATTTTACATAAAATTCATCCACAATTAATCAATTACACTTGTAAGAAATTTAACGCAGTTTAAATATTCACCAATATATCTAAAAACAATTATTATCCTACCCAGTTTCAAATAAACACTATAATTAAGTAAAGTCATAATTCCCTTCAATGGGGGAAATAATGATGCCTCTTATGTGATTAACACTCATTTCCCTAAATAAATACAAATTAAAATTCATGTTCATGGAGTGATGACTGGTGAGATTAATGTGGAATTAAATTTAAAACATGAATCAATAAATTTTTCACCCTCTTCTATCTTCCTAAAATAATCTAATATATTACATTTTGTTTATATAACATAAAGTATTTTATTATAAATAAGTTGTACCTTTTTTCATTTTGGTTCACAATTCCCCTTACTATAATTAAATTGATTTTTAAAAAGGAATTTTATTTGAATTTTCCAATCCATGAACTATTTCATAGAATTATAAAAAAACCCTTGTTGAGTTTATATTTTATTTATTTAAAAACCCTCCCATTTCCCTTATCTCAATGGTTAACCATGTAATCAATATTTCCCATTTTACTCCACATTCAATGAAATTATATTAATCATAAATTTTTTGTCAGCATGAGGTGTTCCATTTCACCATGGATAGGTTACTATGTTCAAGTTCATAAATCTTTTTTTTTCATGTTATAATAAAACTTTCACAAATATATAACATATCACACTTTCCTTCTTATTTTTTCATAAAATAATTCAATAAGTATAGTGGATAACATTAGTCAATAACAATTTAATTCTCACAACAATATATCCCTAGAAATTTCTCAAAACCAGCATTACAATTTTCAATATCCAAGACTCATGAATTTATTATTTTCTAAACCATTATACATATTGCAAAACAAATTAATTTTTGAAAATAACATGTTTTACTTACAGACATCATTAAATATTACTTAAATTGGAAGAATTTTGAAAACAATTATCGGGGTTTTGATGCCTATAGAATTCAAGAACAAATGTATAACAAATATAGAACCCTCTCACCCATATGAAAACTATAATTGTCTTAATTATTGAATGATAAGGTCAGAGAAAATATTGATTCAATTTTTTTTAAAAAAAATTTAGCATTTAATAGATTATTGTTGTGGCCACATTTATGCTTTAAAATAGCAACATTAAAAACATAAAATCAAATATATTTTTTAATGATCAAGTTTTTGAATGTTTTTATACAAAAATACTATTTCTAAATCCATCTCAAATAAAATAATGTTGAACAAGTATGAATTAGTATTTGAATGAAAATCAGTTTGGGTGGCATTAGGTAGATTTGAAATTCATCTCAATTTTATTTTTCAAGACTCTATATAATAGAAAGATAGAGAAACAACTATGAAAATAGGCTTTCATAATTTCTTTGGGGATTCCCCCACACATAGTATCTAGTAGCATATAGAAAAAAATAATTGAAATTGTATAATTTAAACTAGAACTCCATTACTGTAGAATATTTCAGCATTTGAGAAATATCACATACATTCTTCATTTGTTTTATTTCAGTGTTATTCTATGATTCCCCATTATACTTCATACTAGATGTAAAAAAATTAAATTATAGTTCATCTGATTAATCTCAAATTGATGAAAAACTAAAGATTGAGTTTTGGATGTTTTATCAAGATGGTTCAAGCTTGTAGTTATTGTTGATATTTTATGAGATGGTAAAACATCTTGTGGTAAACCTGGTGTAGAAATGAATGGTAAAGGTAGGGAATTAAAATAATTCATAAAAATTTATTTTAACCATGAAGTGAATGAAAATCTAAAAACCATGGGTTGCCTCCCATAAAATGATAATTTTATTGTCGACATCAACAATTATGCCTAAATTTCAGCCAAACCATGATCATTTGATGTCTATTATTTATTAATAATTATTATTTCATTATAATTATTGATATGGTTTTTATGTACAATCAAGAACTCAATAGCTCTTACTACCATGTATATATTCCAAAACAGCTGTAACATATCATATGTGAGGTTTCTATCTATAATTGGTTATATTAAAAAAAGAACTATTAAGTGAAATTTTTTTGAAAAAAAAAATCCAAATACATTCATCATGAACAATAATATTAATATCTAATTTTTTTTCACACATATGATATTATGGACATTAAGAAATAGAGTAGACATTTCAGAAATAGGCTCACTATTTTCAAAAAATGGGTTTTAATTCAAAAAGATCTGAAGATTCCCACTTTAAGGAATGAATTTTAGCTCTCATGATATATTCATCTCACTTTTCATTTGAATAAAATAATTTAAATTTATTAGATTTTTTTATGATCATAAGGTTCATTATTCAACATAGAAGATGCTATATTTTCCAGAAAACTTACTTGTTCTAATTGAAAATAATTCAATCTTTCAAAAGAATTTTTTATGAACCTCTTCCCACAAAAATTAACATTCATGATTTCAAATTCAGATGTTAAAAAATTAAAAAAAATGTTCATATACTATAGGTAAAAATAGTGATTCTAGAATTATATTGGGTTTCAAGGAATG
The DNA here is from genome assembly GCA_963277665.1 of Viscum album. Classification (NCBI taxonomy): domain Eukaryota; kingdom Viridiplantae; phylum Streptophyta; class Magnoliopsida; order Santalales; family Viscaceae; genus Viscum; species Viscum album. Next base: position 1,496,706,793 of record OY728159.1, read on the forward strand.
TATCTCCTCTTTAATAGGATCCTGTGATAAAATCACTGTAACTTGGGGCATCAAAATCATTGTAACATAAAGAGTGAAATAACCATACTTAGATATTGACATAATTTTGAAGCATTTATTCCTAGAAAAATAAATTAGGTTATATCTAATCACATTTTTGGGACTTTTAAAAACAAAAATTTCCTTCAAATAATCAACAACTTAAAGGGAATATTTTCCTTTAGACATGATAACAAAAGTAACCCTAGTAGCCAAGAATGTTATACTTAATAAAATTAGATCGTTCTCATCTCACTCAAAGTCCTTGATTATAAAATAAATGGGAAAACTAATATTCCCTACACTAACTAATAAATAACCCATCCTTCTATAGGAATATCTGGGAGACTTGTCATTAGGTCGAAGACACACATATGTTTCTTATAAATACCTAAGAACAGTTTTTATGAAGATATAAAGAATAAAAATAATACAATATCCCAAATAAATAAAGTTCATTTTCCATCTTTATCAAATTCAAAATTGAATAAAAAACATCTAGGGTCCCTCAAATTTTGAGTTTGTTTCCTAAAAAGAACTGTTCTACAATACTCATTAAGAGTGATGGTATTCCATTTCATTTTATAATTTTTTTAGGATTAAAATCATTTGGTGAATTTAAAATTCGATGAATTTCTATACAAGGCTTATAAAAATGGTTAGCTGATGGTAAAGTCCTCAATAATTTTCAATAATATATAGTACATAGGTTCATTATTCTATTTTAATATTTTGAAAAATCATATTTGAGAGGAATAATGTTTTCAAACTATATGATTTCTGAACATCTCATAATGCAGAAAATTTATACAACCCTTCTCGATATATTCATGCATTATTTTCACTCGTTCATTATATTTTTTGAGTGTGGGTTGATCAATATTTTCAAATTAGAGATTTCTATCCAGATTGGTTGAATTTAAATTTTCTAGGATTGGGTTATCAGCTTTATTGAAATCCTCAATTTCTTTTTAAATAGGCTCCACCTGAAATGATACTATAGTTTTGAACAACATTTTTTGGTGAAAACCATTACATTATCACTAGAATTTGAATATTATGTACATGTAATTATAACTCTGCATGAATGATTACGTCATATTCCATTTGTCCCATTTGATTGTGTATTTTGTCAAAGACTGACTATTGGGAATGAATTTTTCAAATCATATTCTTAATAAGATCAACTATATCAAATTTTTAATTTATAGATGCGGTTATGTTTTGATCTTTATTTGGTTGATTTAGTTATCCATGGTAGCATCATGTGGATTTTTGACATCTTGTTCATTTCATGAAATGTTTTATTAAATTTTTTATAAAAAATATATTGATTTTAAAATAGTACATTATTACCAAATTTCCTAGCTCTAAAATATAAAAAATGACTACTCTCTTTATGAGGGGATGTAATATAATTATTGTGGAAATTGTTTCTTGTGTGACAAAGATATGCATAGTTAGTGCATTTATACCTATGTACTTGTACAGTGTAGACTATAACATCATGGGGGATAGTTTTGTAAATATGATTCACTCTCTTCCGAGTATAATTTTTCAAATATTTTTGAAAGTATTTATTAAAAATCCATTTAATCTTCTAGGTTTTCTTATCTGTAAAATCACCCCCAAAAAATGATAAAAAAATATTTTAATTATAGAGTGTGAGGCTATTATTGAATGTTTATATCAGAATATTGTGATCTAATTGAAATTTGGGACATTGAAAATGTAAACCTATAAAACCAAACAATATCTAATAAAATATTTCTCCCCCAAGCAGAAAATATACAGTGATTTTGTTCCTAAATTCAATGATGGTATTCATAGGATGAAATTATAAAACAAATTATACAACTCATCCAATTAATCAATGATCAAATCATCCAGATTTTGGAACCACCTCATTAATTATCCCTTGGGATATAATGGTAACATAATCAACCAAATATTCTACTCACCAAGCCATAGGGATTAAATTGTTGGAAATGAAAATAATAATATCTAATGAAAAAAAGTGGATCCTCATTATGATGAGCAGTGAAGGAATGAAGGAATGAACTATGATACTATTTTAGTTTATATTCCATCGATTGAAGAGTTTTCCTTATACATGAATGATTTATTGACAATGAAATAATTAGAAACTCTCTATGTATTGAAATCTCAAGTACATGACTTGTAGGCTATGATGGATTTAGTTTTTAATTTTAATTTTCTACTTAATGAAAAACCAAATTATACATTTTAAATGGATTTATAAATGATGATGATTATTATTATTATTTAAAAAACATTTATGTTTTGTATATTTTTTTTAGTTTTTTGGTAATATGTTTCTAATGTGATGGTTTTTTTGGTGATTTTTTCTTGTGTCAATTCCCTAAAAATAATGAAAAAAAATTGACAGAATGAAACCTTTTTTTAATTTGGATTGAGTCAAATTAATAATTTATAAATCTAATCATAGTAGTACTCTGGTATGATGTGGAAAATCAGAAAGAATTTGAAGTTTTTCAGACTAAATCAATTATAAATACAGAAGAAAAACAAGAACAACAAAAAAATTGAGTGGGAAGTGAAGTTGTGAAGAGATTGTATAGTGATGAAGAAATGTGTTGGGAAATATATAAACTAGAAAATGGAATGTGGGAAACCAAAAAATTGATTTAGTTCGGGGAACTGAACTGGTTGATATAGATGTAATTTTCATTTTCCTTGATTGGAATCAACCTTAGCAATACTGATGTCGAGTGTAGATAAATGAAATGTCTAACTATCATTTGAAAAATCACCCTCAGTAGATATCTCTATAGAGAGAATTTATTTCAAAAAGAAAATAATATAATTATTTTATATCATAGATAAGATATTACCACAACATTTTATAGTTTATTACTTTGGTTATGCTCACCAAGGAAAAGGACAATCTATGTTTCACCCATCGGTACAAGGGTTATTGTGAAAATATCCTCACAAGGAAGTTAAATTGGGATCCATGTTATAATGACAACATGTATAATTGACTATCCTCATGAATGTATAGATGGAATTACATCCATTAAATCCATCAAATTCGACCAACCTAAACTATTTAGTTATGAATGGTTGATGTAGAGAAATCAGTACATTTTGTTAAAAAAATATACGTACAGTGATATAGAAAATAAGAAAAACAATAAAAATCTTATCTACTATGATCGATGTATTACTCTCGATGAAAATATACTATAATGCTATTTCAATGGAGTTATTGCCTTTGTTTCATGGCCTAAATTAATTTCATTCTAGATTGATGATGAATAATCCTAGAGGATATGGAATGGAATGTTTTTCAGTTGTGGAATTGAAGTGGATGGAAATAATCAGAGAATATGGTGAAAAGTTCTCTACCCTGAATCCCAGATAATGTACTCTTTGTCTCCAAAATATAATCTCTTATGTTATTCTCTAATATCCTTTCATCATATCTTTCTTAAATAAAATATATTGGGTATTACCTCAATGGCCTCCATGTGGCGAGGTAGTCATTGTACATTTTCATCATAAAGTCGCTTGAGTGAATCACCTAAATGCATGTCCTCCCCAAATTGTGGTACATGTTACGACTCACTTGATTAATATTGAAGAATTATTATCTCTTTAAATACTTTAATAATCTCCAAAATCATCTCAATACATTCTTATAGAAACTTTAACAATCTCTTATATTATATTTCCTCATTTCTAAATAGTAGGGTACCTGTGAACAAAAATATAATATTGGTATTTTACCAATCTAAGGATCACTTGAAATACCCATATCAATCCCACCAATTCTACATTTATAGTATTTATAATACATAAATAACTATTCTGGAACCTTACAAATACTACTATCACCTGTAAATGAACCTTGACCACAACAATTACAAAATATATAAATAAAATTTACAGATAAATGCACCCAGATCATTACATAACTACCATTACCATTATGAACATGAGATATTATAGTAGTTACATTTACATAGGAAAAAATAGCTTTTTAACATAAAAATGTCACAAAAGATAGAGGAACACCAATACTAGGGTTCCAATGACCATTATGCAACTATTTGAATCAAGATGGTACATTTACGTAGTCTTCCCCTCTACACATACATGATCTAGGAAATAACCCATACACAATTATGGAAATACATTAATGTCCAAATTCATTGAACCTTATGAACAATTATCTAAAATTATGACACCATTCTATGACAATTATATTAGTATACCCATTTCACCACAATTTCATATGTGGGGCTTCTTGAAATATCATCAACTTTGGAAATTAATATGGTTGATCAGAATTTGGCTTCATCATGTGCGATATCGACCGAATTCAAAAAGACATTGTGTCTCCCTAATTTAGGTTTCTCGAATTTAACACTTCTTCAATAGAGTGAATAGATACAACAACTCTGTGGGAACAAAATTTTAAAATGAGGTACATCTCCTTTAAATATTAGTCTATTTTCATGGGTTTGATCTAATTTTAAAACGCAGAGAGGATACTAAGGAATCAAGGGTGTCTGTTGATTTTTCGAGCCAGAAACCCCAGATGGTGGAGTTGAAAACAGGGACACATTGTTATTAAAAACCATATTTCCCCGTCTGTTTGGTTTCTCCTAATTATTTTGGTGTCTGGTTAGAGGAATTGTGTCACACGGTGTTCCCTATCTATGCAACTCAGATGTACACCCTTTAAAGGTTGAAGAAAATTTTAATTGTGGAATATATCATGGTTTTCCCAGGATTTTACAAACCATGCACATGAACCATGTGAGTTGGGGAATTTAGGCAGTGCATGGGGAATTATTGTTGCATGGTTTGGAAAACTATGCAACAAAACTAGATGACCCCTTATTTTGGGGTAATTTTTCCTTTTTCCCTCAAGAATTTATATAATTAACTCCCCTCTTCAATTATTATTTTCCTATAGCAGAAGAACTTAATTTTCTTTTTTTCTATCCTCTACGCTAAAGATATTTTCATGGATAAATAATACATCCAAAAAGTAGTTTGATTTCCAATCATCAGATTGGATTCACTCTAGTGATTTTTCTATTCAACTTTTGCCTTTCGTCATTTTTCTTACTCTCAGCGAATTTATTTACGTGAAAATTCAGATTCCCTACACCAAGGATGTTCATATGTTTTAAATTATATTTTAAATTGAACCAAATCAATGAAAAATACACGATGAGTTCTCATCTATAGGAATAATGTTGGTGGTATACTATTTACCCCTAATTTCTTGATACATTATTTTATGACTTTGATGCTATATGACATAATCTCCATCTATAAACTCTAAAATAAATATTTACCATGTTTTATTTAATATAATATATTGATATATCCAAGAACCACTTTATTCTCTTTTAGATAGATTTCATAAATTTTCTCCACTCCTTGAGGTGTGATGATGTAATTAATAGTATAATTATAAATGTCTAAAGAGTCAAACATTCATCTATATGATTTTGGAATGACTCCTATTTAAAATGACTATAATAAATTGAATAGAAGTATGTGGTAGACCCATGTCACTTAATTAATTTAAAAAATGGTTATTTCATAGTTAATGTGAAATGATAATGAAATAAGAATTAACTATTGTCTTCAACTAAATCTTTTGACTACATTTCACTGTTGTGATAAATGGACACGACGACCCTTAATCATTATAATGATCTAGCATGAAAACCCCACATTCACAAGTTACTAACATAGAGTCCCTACACTATGATAGAGGTATGTCCTCCCTATAATATTAAACATTGAAATTAAAACTCTTATGTATTATGATTCATGGGCATCTAACCCTTATAAATTATAATAAATGGGAAAAGAGACCCTTGTGAATTTTGATATATGGGGATGATGTCCCCTACTGTTATATATTGTTATGATGACCATTGTTGTTATATAAGGGAAAAAATACCCTTAATATTATAAATAATCATGGTGACCCTTGCTCTTATATACTATAAGGGTGAACCTTACTGTTATGTTTACGCATAACAACCCTTACGAATATGATTTGGGGATGGATACCCTACTATTATGATTTAGGAATATAGACCATACAGATAGGATATTTGGAATGGTGATGCTACAATTATGATTCATACATGGAGACCCTATTTACATGATATTGGGCATGAAGAACCTATAATTATGATTCAGGAGTACAAAATATAAAATTACGTTTTGGGAATGGTGACCTTACTAATATGATACTAGGCATGGTGTCACTATTCTTGTGATTTCATTCTTAGAGTCCCTTGACAATTGTTAGACTCATGCTTTACTCATGGATTCCAGATTTACACCTCAGTTCCATCCTATTATAAGTATCCATCTATATGGTCGTAAACATCACAACATATATAGACAATATATATATGTATACATATGGATACATATTCAAGGGTTATCCATCATAGGATGATGTAGGTTATTTCATCTCAGTGTCCTTCGGGGACCATAACTGAGCCTTTATAGATTTATTATTTCTTACCAATATTATATGCACTCTACCATATTATATGAACCAAATAGATATTTATAGATACCATTGGTTGTGGTATACTAAATTTACTCAAACCCTATCAAAGATTTCTATAGTACCTAAGAGTAATATGTGGATGCAGTTAAGGATTGGGGATAATATATAGTTGTTAATGCTAGATTTTATATAGCATGTCAGAGGGGAAGCACAAGACTGAGCTTTGACTCTTGATACGATTGGAGACAAAGTTGTTGGTCTTTTTTATAAGGTTACATGTTATTTATTTCATGCTTAATTCCATGACATATTAATTAATTGTGATATTAAAATTTTATTATATCATATTATATGTGAAGATGGATTTGATTGATATTGTTTGTTGATTAAATTTGAAAGATTTACCTTCATTTGTTAGTTATTTATCATATTTACCCTTTTTTGTATCTATTTCATTGGTGTGCTAATATGATCATGATTGTGTTGTCTCCCCACTGTATGATCGTGGAGCTTCTTTCATGTTAATGGACTCTAGTATATAATGATGTATTCTTGAGTTCAATTTTTCCACTGGATCAGGGTTCTATTTAGTGGAATCGAGTTCGGGACATCGCAAAGTTGTATCAGATAATCTTATTTTCTTAAAGAATGTAATTTGGTAATATTGGAAAAGATATTAGTAATTTATCAAAGTTTTATAATGATTTTATCTTCGGAGTTTCTAACCCACATAAAATAAATGGAAAAATTAACTATGATGTCTTATTGTTCTCTAGATTATGCATGTAATAGTTGAATGTATTCCATAATTGGGTGACACACATGGTGCTTGATATTTACTACCATGGTTAAAGATTATATTTTATCTTAGGGCTGATATGGAATGAATCATTGGTCATGCATCATTATAGTCACATTATAGGATTTATATATGTCATTCATTATGGCATGCTATGGTTAATTTTGTGTTCATTGCCTGGACAATGTTTTTTTGCTTTATTATTTGATCCATAAGTTGTGCTAAAATTTCATATAAGGGATAGATAATTCACTATTGGGAATTATTTGGATTCTATATTTCAATTTAGAAGGTGTTTCCTCCCTCCCGTTAATTTGAAGTGTTTATCCAAATAGTTCAACATTTAAAAGAGAAATGTTATGTAAATGAGGATGAAATTAAATGAAATTGAAATGTAAAATAAATTAGTCACCATTAAATAAGGATGCAAATAAATATTAAAGGATGTCTTACTGAATAAATTACAATTTAATCTTTGTATACTAGGACCTCATAATTATTAAATAGATCATGACCCAGACTCGACCATAGTAGGGAAGTAGGTAGTATGTCATGTGTTCTATAATCAATCCTAACCACTAGAAATGGTTTTAAAAGATTGTATAGGGATGTAACTTCTATATTGGAAGGATTCTATATATCCAATCCATAACACTATGATATTACCAATATTATAACCTATATAAGGTGTGTCCTTATAATTTTTTGAGTTCTTCCACCATGATTTCCTTGGGTTGTGTGCCAGGTTAGTGTTGATGACCATGCTGCAGTGGTGGTGGGACATAAGTCACCTCTATTTCCACTAGTAGTTACATCAATGGAAACTCATATTTTCATCTATGTGAGATATAATTTCAATTTTTGAGGGGACTTTTTACTACTTATGAATATTATACAGGGAGCTCTGGGTCCTTCACCATATATTGAAGAGTTCACATGAGAGTTTCATTGGTAGAATACTCTTACTTTTTCAATGGATATTAGACACTATGCTATAGTGTTATTGATTAAGGTAAAATTTGTATCTTCTATATCCTATGGACACCTTCAGTTATGATTTTGAATCTCATTATTTATATGTTTTTAGGATCTCTAAAGTGTTGGTGGGATTTTATAAACTATTAAGGTAAGTATATGGTTGTGATTGGAAGGTATTTCCAATCCATCTTCTTTTACTCATTCTTCCTTGAGAACCTAAAGGGTTACCATTAAGTAAAATTCATGAACCTGATGTATGGTTCAATTTCGATTATGTATTATTAATCACATTTTAAAAATATTCAATGCTTTATGCATATATGTACATTAGATGATCTAGAAAAATATTGATGATTTGAGTATAGGATTAGGCATTTTATTCATTCTAAAGTGGATGTTTTTCAGTTGAATACCACTTTTGATATAGTGAATCAAGATCTTAAATATGAGAAAATCAACAAGGAAGCTGATGGTGTTGGAAAAGGTTGTTTAAAACTGAGATATGGATGTTGTTCCACTAGGGGTAGAACACGATTCTTTTAGACTTCCCGCGTCAGTAGCAGTGGCCTGGTGACACCAAATTATAGTTATGCGGGCTTTCAAAAGTTTTGGAGGCTTGGGAATAAGATTCCCTTGTATTCCGGAGGCCCCATTTATTATGGAGGAGGTTCTAGATTGGTAAATCTACTTCATTTTTTGTCATAACTTCCCATATGTTCCTATGAGGAGAGGATCCATATCAACTCCACCTTCTGGGTGATGAGCTAGTATGCATGATGTGTGTAGGTATTGTTATCCAGAGTTGGGGAAATAATTTTCTTGGGGATAATTCTTATGACTACGGATATAACTATCTTACATTATCCTTAGTATGAATTGACTATATGCAGAGTTGGATTTCATGGATTTATTTAATATTAACCTTATAATCCATGATGCACATTGGGAGAAGGATGTGTTTGATGGAGAGGAAGAAACATAGATTCATAATACATGTTTTGAGTACTTCTCATATACTATTACTAGGATTATACTGATTTCAGTATAGGATTAACTAGTGGTGTTTATAAGGGTTATAGAAGTGTACTCTAATGTATTCTTAAAAGAGGTTGTGACACTACCCACATGGTGACAGATTAAGTATAGGATGATACTAAAACCAAGAATCTATTATATATCTATGTAACAATATTATTTGTCCCATTATGAGTTGTGTGAGCTGTGAATTCATTTTAGTGATAATTTTTTGAGAGGTTTCATTTGACATTGCCTATAACCATGGAGAGATCTAGTATTTTTTTAAACAAGGCAGTTTGTTGTATGAGTATGTGTATCTATTAAACCTATTTGAATTTGTTTATTATGAGGAACTATTTCCATCTACCATAGATTGATTATGGAACCCCCTTATATTTCATAAGACATTAATTACAAGGTAATAAACTTAATAATAAAAATATATTTTTAGTGTTAATGCCATGGAAATAGGAAAATAAAAAATGTAAAAATGTAAAAATTCCTATAATTCACCCAATTCCTTAGAGTGCTATCAGGGTGGTCCTGTCATATCTCCTAATCCAGATGAGAAAGATTAATAATAATAGACAACTTCATCAATAACCCTTGGAGAATAATTATGTAGTTTCATATAAAATTTTCATTTTCAAAAGAACTTAAGTAATTCAACATTACTTAATATTTAACACAAATAATTAATTTGGGGTTCATATAGGAAAATCCACAAATAAATTAAATATATTAACATCTTGGTGGACTCCCATGGGTAATAAATACATTTGAGTACTCCCAATATATGAATGTTCCATGAAAATGAGAAAATTTCAAGAAATGATTTCAGAAGAATAATTTTATACAATGTGGATTATGGAAAAGACATGTTGAGATGGAATTAAGGTATAACATAGGAAAAAATCACTTTTAATTAATTGTTGGAACCAACGTTCATGATAATAAATAACAATTGGCATTAATAAGACTCATAAAAGGATGCACTTGAATGAAATTGAAGAATAGTATAATTCATATGAAATGATGATTTTCTCCCTAAAACATGTGGATGGAACATTGAAAAATTTAGGTAAATTTTTAAGAACTATTTTGGAGTTAAAATTACTATAGATCTGTGTTTTATATATTTTGAGTGGTCTAGAACAATTAATGCATGGTAATTATACTTGAGGAAGGGCATGTTTTATAGGAACAAAAATTTGTTGTTTCATTATACTGACTAACCACTTCAGGATGAAATAACTTAAAACATATTTTATAGACCATTAAGGAGTGAGATTTTTTTTGGATATTAAAGGAATTACCAAATAGAATCTTACCTTCCATCCAACCCAATTAATGCATAGAATCCAAAAAATAAATTTTATTTCAAAAAATCATTTTTGGTACAAAAAGTAAAGTATAAATTTATAATTTGAAAATAATATTTATAAATTAAATTTAAAAAATATGAAACTCATTTTTTAATGAATATTTTTTCTCATAATATTTTAAATCATGCTAACATGACAATTATGTTGTAAACTTTAGTGCATATAAAGCAACAATTATCACATTTTCCCAAAAAAATAAACTTTGTCTAAAATTGACAATAAATAACAAAAATCTGACTTTTAAATGATTAGTCCGAAAATGAAGATTATATCATAAAAATAATTATCTACTTATAAAAATTTTATCATTTTAGAATACCCTTATTTATTAATTTTTTTTCAATTTTTTTAGAAAAATTTACATTTTCACCATTATAAAAAATTATTTTGGGATTTTTTAACATTTGATATAATTTTAAAATTTTATTAAAGTATTATTTCATGAAAATTAATTTTATTTAAATCTTATTAATGTATCATAAAACATATTTTTAATATTATATGTTTATAGTCTTTAAAAATAATACAATTTCTATTATTTCATTAAATAATCCAAACAATCACTTAAACACATCTACACAACCAATAATAATAATGATCAAAAATATTATTTTCTAGTTTTCATAATTTAAAAGAACCCTATTAATTGACAAGAATAAAGGAATATGTTTTTATTTCACTATAAATAAAGCATCATCAATATACCCAATCATTCAATTCAATTCCATAATGTTTTAATTTTATTTCCAAAATGAATTTTTTATTACTAACTATATATTTCTCTATTAGAGAAATGGTTATGGGTGAAAGCATTCTAGAAATTTTATCTGACCAATATTTTTATATTTATTTTATTTATGACATATTTTCCCCCTATTGTTATATTTAGTATGATATTGGGTGTTGTTTTAGATTGAATGGAAAATTCTTGAATAATGAAATAATGTGTTGATGCATTCTAGTATGTGTTTTATATCCAATTACTATTCCATGATTTACTATTTTGTATTAATAAATAGTGTTTAATGTTCATAAAAAATCTAAAATTCATTCTATGTTCTTCTATTGTAAAACATAATAAAACTTTATTGAATTGAAAGGGATCCATTATTAATAAAAGAACGTTTTCCAGAACATTACTTTCATATCCCCTTAAAATAAATTTTCCTTGATATTTTGACTCAAATTCATAGTTGAGAATATATGAGGGTACATGTACCACATTTTTTCCCCTGATTCCTATATTGAATTTTGATATTTATGGTTCATCCACATCACTTAGACAAGGATATTTGTCTTGTTGCATATAAATTTCTCTATATGGTCAAAGATCATCATCGTCATATCCTTATAAGATATTTCATTATCGAATATTACCAAAAATGGATTTAGTGCATGTTTTGGATTGGGTATGTATTTCCTGAGGAGTGTGATGTGGAACACATCATAAAGATGATCCATTTATAGTAGGTGTGTAGTCTAATAGGCCATTACACCAATGAGATCAATGATATCAACGGGACCAATGCGCATAGGGATATGTTTTCATTTTATTACAAACCACACAACTATATTCCATGGTTAAAATTTAAGAAAATAATTTTTTCTGAAACTTTATATCAAATTGAAATTTATAAATTTAATTATTCCACAAAATCTGAAAAACTTTTATGGGTTATTAGAGGGCCTGAAACTTTTTGTCATCTCTTACACAAGATCAGGCCCATGTAGCTTCTATTTACCAATACAAAAAAAGTAGTAGTTATACATTACTTTACATATAGTGATTTATGTGGATCCATTTGAATACTTGAGTATATATTCTTGTTTCTTGAGAACTCAACTAATTAGTGATGTTGATCACACCCGCCATTAAATTCTAATGAGTAAGATCTCTATATGCGTTAAATGTTTGGAATAGTCCTTATAGAGAGGCCATTAATTTAGGGGTGATATGGCATACTAAAATTAGAATATGTATTCAAAGCATGTGGAATATTTCTCCAAAATTTTGAATTGATCGTCGGATAATGATCTTTAATGACTGAAAGTGGTACCTAATGCGTTCTAACAGCTTCCATTTTGAATATTTTAGAATTTTGGTTAATAGGGAAATATTATGAATTATTGTTAGAGTTGTAAGTCTTGGTGAGATGATACACTACAACTCATGTCTTATTTCTCACTTTATATGTCTTTAAGAGACCAATGATGAATGAAATAGTGATGTTTTACCATTTCAATTTGGGCATGAGAAATGGTTTCTTCATCTTTATAGACTTATATAACATTCGATTTTCTTACATTCATACTAATAACATTGAGGTATACCTAGTGATCTCACACTTCATTTTCTCCATCCAGATGTTTTCTCTAAGATCATGATACATATTGTTACTTCAAGGATTGATGGAGAAGGATGCGATATTTGAATTTTACAATATTTGTTTCTTTATCTTGAGTGATGAAGGAACACAAAGTATAGATCATAATTATAAGACATAATTTTCATCGATGTGTAAATCTTAAATCTTACCTTCTGTTACCTATTTAAACTTATTTTAATGTTTTAGATAATCCCCTTTTCCCCATTAATCCTCTCTTAGATATATGGTTTGGAAATCATTTGGGCATGGTCAGCTGTATTCCCCAGAATTGTGATTTCTATTAACATCAATTCTATATCCCTAAATATAGGGCACTTTTCAATATACATAATGGATATGGTAGTAGTTTATTTTCATATATTAGCATTAAATATACTATTAACCATTCCACGGTGGTAGTGAATAAAGAAAATGGAGTCACTAATTATCCTCATCTATCTTTCCTAAGGCATTATAATCTCATTCTATGTTAATATATATTTTATAATTTTGTGGTCTATTCATAGATATGATTTTCCCCATAAAGATAGTTCCTCCATATCTTTAATCCATAGATACATTATTCTAACTATATATCATGGGTTGTATAATTTGTTTCATGAGGATTTAGCATTCATGATTCAAAGAAATAAAATTTTCATTTTTGATGACAAAAATCCATTCCCTTTTAAATATTCCCCTCCAAAAATAAAAAAATTTTCCCCATAAAAGGGTAAAGATAACATAGGTTTACTTACGAACCTCTTATTTAGTTCATGGAAACTCTATCCAAATTCCTTTTTACGAATAAACATAACTCCATTATGAGTTAAAATGGTTAGTAGATTTGAAATATGTTATTTTTTATTATAATTTTATTTTATAAGCCTAGAGAAAGGAAACTATGAATTTTAGTTCTAGTTATAGGAAGTGACCACTCCTCCATGGATTTGTCATTTTTTTAGATCCGCTGTTATTCTTTCATTGGACACAATGTGTCCCAATAATGTAACTTATTATAAAAAACACACATTTTAGGAATTTACCAAAAAAAATCACCATCCTCAATGTTTTTAATATTACCCATATATTATTTTCATGTTTCTCATGGATTTTGGAATATATTATAAAATAATTCAATAGTGTCCACTGTGAAATTATTAGGGTGGTCCTTAAATAATCTATTCATATACTCCATAAATATTATACAACATTAGTCAATCCAGAAAGAATAAAAACAATCTCAGAATCCATATAAATTTATTATAAGGGATTCTCAGGGATATCTACTTTTGGTACAATCAATTGATGATACCTTGACCAATGATCAATCATGGAAACAGATTGAACTCCATGAAGCTGGTCAAAATAATATTCCATCCTATAATGTGGATATTTTTTCTTTACTATGACCCAATTGAGATATTTATAACCAATGCACAACCATGTTGATCCATCCTTCTAATTTACAAGTATAGCTGGTTTCCCCTAAGGTGGAATTCTTGGTCGAATAAACCCTTATCTAATAAATACTAGTGATAATTATCTAATTCCTCCAATTCCATGCCTACCATTCTATATGGGGTTTCTAGTATTTCGTAATATCCATGAAATAATTATATAGATAACAACTCTTTTTTTTACATTTTTCATAATTACTCTTCAGGAAATATAACATTTTATTCCTAAAAAATGGGTACATCTCCTATTTTTAGGAATTTAATTTTTTTCCCCATCAATCATTTCTATATAGAAATAAATTTAAATTGGTTCTTATAAATACATTTTTCTGTAAATCTATCATTTGAATATGATCATAGTTTTCACAATTAAGATGAATAAAATCACTTTTCATTGATAATTGATCTTGGAATTATCCATTGACAGCCAATCCTGCTGAAGTATTAAATCAAATTACACAATCAAAATGACCACTAAGATTCAAGAGATACATTACTCACCAAATGTTAATAGGTTAATCCCTATATATATATATATATATATATTTAATACAAGAATTTTTCCTGTAAAAGTTTTAATTGAAAATTCTATCACTAGATGATTGGAATTTAACATGATGTTCTTTTAAAACATTAATGAAATACAAGATTTCATTGAAACATAATCAAACAACATACCTGATGATTTTAGTGTATGATAACATTACCTACAAAAATCATTTATATCCTCGATTTCATCTATCATAATTGAAAAATAATGACCTTGATCCCTTGGACTATATTTGGGTTGATGGTGGTTTCCCTCCATTATCTTCTGATTTATAATTTGCTTAGAAAAACACCTATTATCCCTACACTTGTAGCATTTTACAGTAGGTTGTTAATAAACAATCTTACATTGGTGATTAGTATTTAGATAATGAGTATTTACATACCCACAATAATTTTGAGCAATATTTCCTTTTCTTTTACAATTTTCTTACCTTCCAGTTCTTTTGAAACACTTTTCCAAATCCTTCATCTCATATTTGTTGCACATTAGAGATTATAGTATTTTCTCATTCATATTAGTACAAATTTTCTATTCCATCATTAAATTATTTTCATTCTATCTCTGAGTGAATTTGGAAACTCCAAACACCATTTGATCGTTGATAAAACCCCATACCTCATCATTATAACTCTTAATTTCTTGAATTTAAGATAATTTCTATAGATGTGGTCTTAGTCTGGAATAGAATAAATCATCCTTCCAATCAAAATTTATAAAAAAATGTGAATAATAATGTCAAATCCTTGTAAATCCAATTTCATAACTCCCCATTGATTCATTTTTATTTTCAACATGTGTAATTACATATCCATTTTGTGTTGGAGGGTATGAAGAAAAATATTTATGAAAATCACCATTTTTATGTCTTCCCATCTCATGGGATCCGAACTATCCTTTAGGTTTATGTTCCTTATAATTTTCCACCAATGATCATATTCCACCTCTAAGAAATATAGTTTCAATATGAATTTCCATTGATTAATAAAATATAGTAGAAATAAAATATTTTATTTAATATTAATCCATTGTTCCAAATTTTTTGGAATTTTCGATCCACAAAAAATTGTTGGTCATTGTTCCATGAAAGATTTAAATTATTGGTTTTCCTTACCTAGTAAAGTAGGATTTCCACATGGTATTTCATGTTTTTCATGAAAAGAGTCAACTTATTCATTATCATTATGAGATTTTCAAATCCATCTCTACCCAAATTGGGAATGGCATAATTAAATTATTTATTGCTTCCATTTTTACATGAGTCATTATATTTCCTTCCATTCCTAAACAATATAAAAACCTATGTGAGAAATGTTTTACTATTGGAAATATTATAACAACAATTATAAATGAAATGATAATCCTAAAATTTTAAAATATCACAATTATAGGATGATATACATCAATCTTAATAAAATTTTTATTTTATCTATACATCCTTCATATGGGTTTGTACAAGAGAATGATTAACGAAAGAATATTACTCAGGATTGTCAAAACCAGTGTGCAGTAAGGGCCCTCTCATCGAGCATCATAATAATGCATATGATATAACCATCCAACTATTTATTGGGTTTTAATTCCTATATGTGTTAATGCCAAACCATATAAACGTGTAGTAGCTTGATAAAGAAAAATTTTCTTGGAAACTAATTACAATATACTAACCTAAATGACATGATATTTTATTATATATTTAATTATTCCTTGGATTTTTACTAATTTTTTTGTAATCATAATTTTTAGAAATAACTAAACCATACTTTTATACCAACTATTACAACATGGAATTTTATTTCATAAAAATTTCATTAAAATATTCAACATCTTATAATAACGAAGATCTTTTATGGTTTATTGTAATGTAAATAGGGACATAATCCCTGAAAATAAATGTAAACACAGTTATAATCCACACTTAAGGTATCTTCATAAGTTTATATTAAGTTACTTATACTGCATCTCATATTCTCAGGACATAAATCAATGAAAGGGGTTAGCCTAATGTCCAATAAGGGGAAAAATATATATGATACATAGAATATGACAATGAGGAATATCAATAATTCATGATTATAATAACATAAAAAATATAATAAAATGACGGACATGAATCAAAACATAGAAATTTGGATACAACATAAAACTGATACATTCATAACCATATCACCAAGGATTATCACCAGGTGTTCACTAATCAAAATTATGAAGGTTATTCACCATGGTATCATAAAAAATATAATATATAGAGGATAATTATTTACCCAATGTGTTACAACTCTATCAAATAAAAAATTTCATATGTATTAATTCAAGTGATCCATATGGATCATAATAAATCATTTCATCAACAAATTGTGTAGAATAATTAATGTGTTTCATATATAATTATAATGTACATATGTTCTTAAGGAATTGAATATTACATCATATTGAACAAATGAAAAGATAAATTTTGGTCAACACATATAAATACATGTATCAATATATTAAATTTATATATATGGTAATTCTTATGGATATGGGGTTGTTTTTTGTTTTTAGAATATAAGAATGTTTAATGGAAAATAGAAAATGAAATGAAATGATTGCAAAAATGTGAAGGTATATAATATGATTTATGAAAATGTCACAATATGAGAAAATTAATGTCTCAAATTGGTAGAACATATTTTTGTATGTAATGTGAAAATTAAAATTGCATGAAAATAATTAATATTTTGAAATTAAAAAGTCTCACAAAAAGGAGGTACTAGAATAAAATGGTAGACGAGGAAAATTCCCGTCACATGAATTTTTTCCTGCCAATAAATGATGATGGAACCTTGGGACCGTCATGGGACCCTAGATGGGCTATTTTTCATGTAAATTGACTATAAGTCCATGAGTTTTGAATTTATAGTTTATAAGACTAGATAATGGGTTGTATTTATACATGGTGAGGGGTGGGTTTTGAGGGATTAAATATTGTTTATTTATTTATATAAGCTAAACACTTGTAGGTAAAATCAATTACAAATAATTTTATATACCATTAATGAGTGGTAGAGTTTCTTTGAAAATTAATTTCCTTCCACAATCGAATTTTTCATTCCATCCAACCCAATTAATATGCATAATATAAAAAAAAATTATTTTAAAAAATTTAATTTCTAGTTAAAAAAGTAAGTAATAAATTTATATATTAAAACTAATATTTTTAAATTCCTTTTATATATATTAAATTAATTTTTTTAAATAATTTATTTCATAAATGTTTTAATCTAGATGACATATTAATGATATCATAGAGAAAATTTCTCATAAAGTGTTAATTTTAACATTTTTACCAAAAACCCATATTTGTTAGAAATTTATAAACTCACCCCAAACTAATTTTTACACAATGATTCCAAAAAAAATATTTCATCAAAATAATTCTCTAGTATTGATAATTTTAAATTTTAAATAGGAAATCTTATGTAATAAATGTTTGTAATTTTATAGAAAATAAAATTTAGGAAAATATAAAAATTATTTAGGACTTTGTTAAAATATAATATCCTATTAAAAATACTTTTATCAGATTATTTCACGAAAAAAATATTATTTAAAACATATCCATTTATCATAAAACATATTTTTAAGATAATATGTTTATAGTCTCCAAAAAACAGGATTTTGATTGTATCATTAAATAATCCTGATGATCAAATAAAATTATATACATGACCAACAATAACCATATAATTTTTCGAATAATTTCATTATTCCAACCAACCATATCAGTTGAAATACATTAACAAATAGGATCTTATTTACGAGTAAATATACCATAACTATTACAATTTATCATTCACATTGATTTTGTGAAGGTTAAATATCATTTAAAAAATGAATATTTTATCAGTAACTCCATGTTCCTCTATTATAGTGATGTTCATTAGTGAAAAGATTCTAGGGGATCAAGGTGACCCAAATATGTATATTTCTCTTTATTTATCTTCTTATTTTCCAATTATAATATTTTTTGTCATAGTGTTGTTTTAGACTAAATATAACATTCAAAAATAATTAAATAAGTGATTTTTAGTTTGAATTATGTTTTTTCTATCCCTTTAATATAAATTACTATAATATTCTATATCAGAACATGATTTTTAATGTTTATATGAAATATAAAATTATTTATATTACATTTTATTGGAAAACATAACAAAAACATTTTGAGAGGAAATAGATCTATTATAAGAAGAATAAAAATTTTCAGGTTGTTTTACTGTTGACCTATTTTATTAGGTGAAGGGAGCAAGATGGTTCTCGAAGATTTATTTTAAGATTAGATTTCATCAAAGCCATGTAAAGGATGAAGATATCAAAAATTCTATTTTTATATATTATTAATTGAATTACAATTACATTGCGATTAATTTTTTAGTTACAAATATGTACACCTTGTCTATGTGATTTATTAATTATGTGTTTCGGGTGTTCATGGACTAGTTTTTGGTGGTCTTTATCGATAATATACCTGTGTTCTCTTGGTCATAGAAGGAGAATATATAGGAACTGTGAGTTATGTTGGGAGTTCTTCAGTTGCATCATCTCATTATAAAGATATAAAATGTTGGGTTCTTGGACCAGGATTCTCGTTTCATAGGTCATGATGTTTTTAACTATTGATCAAACATAAATCTGTCAAAAATTGAGGTGATGGATTTAAGGGAAGCCCCTAATATAGTTTTATAGGTATGATTATTTCTTAGTCTTACTGGATATTAAGGGATTTTCATTTCTACATTATCCTGGGTTACAAATGTAATAAAAATGTTGACCAATAATGATTATAAATTCATGTGTATTTACATGTTTCTGAAATCTTTTGATCATTTAAGAATATGTTCATTAGTGCTCTAATTATTCATCTGCTGTATAAGGGAATTTAATTTTATGTTTATTGTGTCTATATGCATCATGTATTGGGGTGAGATTCGATTCAACTAAGAGAAGTTATCTCTTATAGAAACTAGCAGTTATAAACTCAAGAATTTAACTATCCCAGCAATGATATGGAGATTTTTACAGTTGTTATTAACTTGAATTTGTGGAAAATTTATTTCATTAGAGAAAAATTGGTAATCTTTATAGATCACAATAGTATTAAGTATATCCTCTCCCACCATTATTTGGATTTTCAGTTATAATGTTAGATTGAGTTCCTCAAAGATTATAATTTTGATATTTCCTTTACACATAGTAAATTAAATGTTTTTGTAGATTCCATGATATGGAATTCAAAGGGTGGTGCTTTGTATGGGTTAAGAGACTCTATAAAGTGATAGAAGTGTTTTAAATGATACACCATCACATGGGATTTTTTTTATGAAAGATGACGTACTTTTAAGATGTAGTGTATTAATATTTGGTGTAACATGTTGAGGATTCCTAGTTGTAGGATTCTAAGGAATATTTTTTTCATGATTGATTTGTTTCTCATGATTGTTTCACGATAGGTTTAGATTATAAACAATCAAGTAATATTTTAGGAGAATAATTTTCATTACATAGACAATGTATGAGGTGGTACATAGTGAGTTCGATAGTCATCACATAGTGGTGTATCTTATGGTGGTGAAGATATATCATACTACAAGTGGCCAATTTTTGTGGTCTTTTATGAAGAATTTAGTTACAATGATTTTCTCTTGGTTTCTAGTTTTACAAAGCGTAATGGCTGAACATCATGTTAGTTTTGGTTTTTTTCAACTTCTTGATGTTCCAGAGTGTAATTGTAGGACATATCAATGGGAATCAAAACCAATTTAACTGATTCTCAAGGTGGTCATAATTTTATAAGGGTAATCATGGACCTCTGGATGATGTAAGCCCATTTCATAGAGATTAAGGATTAAACTGATTAGAGGCTTTATCCGAGATGTATATAAAGAAGATAGTGAGGATTCATGGGGTTCTAAAGATGGTCATCATTGATCATGATCCTCATTTTATCTCTAGTATATAGGGTGGTCTATATCATCAGTATATCATTTATTTATTCTATTAAACTGATTTTCATCTATAAATAGACAATAAAACTGATCAGAATATCATGAAATTAGAGGTGATATTGATTGAATACATTTTTGGATTTTGGAGGTTTGTGGGTGAGAGAACTTTAATTGATGGATTTTTTTATAATAATAGTTATCATTCTACCATTTCTATAAAAAAATTAAAATATCTTTTAAGATTACATTTTAGATCAATAATATTTTTCATTAGGTTTGAGTTGGCTTTTACTAGACCATAATTTGGGTAGGGCATGAGTGAGAATTTATATATGATCTATAAGAAAATGAAGCCGGTTCATGATTTGAATAAGTTTAGTGATGATCATAGGGGGATGTCTCTAATGTTTGAAATCAGAGTTTATTATTTTGAAGGTATCTAATTGTAAAAGTTAGTGGATGCTTGATCACTGTTGTAAGATTTTACATAATTTTTGGGACATTTTGTTAGGTTATAAAGAATTATATCTGTGGTGTATGTGTTATAAAAATACATATAGATGAATTATATTTACTCCATTGTCCATATATCATAACTTTATCCATATCGTAATGACAATTTACAAATCATGAAATGTTATGTGAATGATGTTTAAGATAGAGAAACCATCAAGGAATGATCTATTGAGATTTTATACCATTAAGAGGAGATAATTTTCAAGCATTATAATCCATTACATTATGTCATGTGGTGGCATGGTGTCATTGTTTCCTTGAGGAATTAAAATATAGGGGTGGGAATCATAGAAGCATTCTAAATATGCATTTTTTTCAAGGTCTGATCTTTATTTTTGAGATTCTTTATTTTTTACCTTATATTAAGATGATGTTTGTGATAATATTCCAGTTTATGAGATCATTCCTTTACCGTGATTTGATGCTAATTTATTGACATTCCATTATTTAAGAGGTATCTTCTATAGTATTTTTAGGTTGGATGAGTATTTTTCATGGTTATTAGTCGTGTTCCATTGATTCATGGTCTGTTATCAATTTATTGAAATCCATTAGTGGTATCTCATTGGGTACATGTTCGAAAACATTTCTATTATCTATAGGGTTGTGTTAAATTATTGATTATGACTACTTTTTAAGGGGAATATGAGTAAGGTTAGAGATTCCAAACACCTCCAATTATATTTTATCGAGGCTTGGAAGGTTAAGGCGGTGGTCTGAGTCTTTCCGTTTATAATATAATAATTTTATCAAATGAGTGATTTATTTTTCATTAAATCACTTCATTTTTTATATGGTCGATCCATTAAGTGTGGATGATCTATGTGGTGTGGTTGATCCATGTGGTTGAGAGTTTGTTTATGGATTCGATCCACATGGTTTACTCAGTCCACGATGTTGATAATTTGTTAATGTAGTCGATCCTTTGATACAGTCTATTGTATCCTTAATGTGGTTGACCATTCTCATCGACCATCTGTTTCGTGTGGTTAGTATTTACGATTTCATATCTGTTTAAATTGAAAAGGATTTAAATAACTAGCCAAGAATTATGTAAAATAACATTTTAATGAAAAATATTAGAATAATATCTTATATCACAAGTTATATGTATATATATGATTAATATCATCTGTATTATTGACTTCCTTAATTTTATGTTCTTCAAATGAGACATGTGGAGGAAAATAAATGTAATAAAATCAATTCCATTTTGAAAATGGATTAAATAGTAATGTTTGACTATATTTTTGGAAATATCCCAGAGAATAGATGTCACTAAATCCAATAATGAGAGATCTTCCCGATCATTCAATTTTCATACCTTCAAATAAACCTAGACAATTCAACCGTCACTCTTAGAGTCTTTCAACCTTTCACAATAATCATAATATCATATTTTTATTTTATAGAATTTGTGTAACCCCCTCCCTTTCATGTTCTTGGTGTAACATGACTTTAACTTTATAATAAGTTTGGGATTTGATTAATCATTTTTAATTATCTCATGGTGAGATTTCATCATGATTTTGATTCATTGGATTAATTTATTGGATTGACATTTAGAAAGATAATTTTATAAAAATTACTAAATAAAGAGTATAAAATATCATATTATTTATGAATAAAGACATTATAATATTTTGGATATAATATAATAGAAGGAGAAATAGAATATCATATGGTATTATATTATCTTTTTTTAAATTAGGATAATAATTATTTTATAATTATAGACATTGGAGATTGGATCTTGTAGATTTTCACATGTTCTTGCCTTTTTTTAGTTCCCTTGTATACTATATAGTGTGTTATCTAATTATTATGTTTTTTCTTTCATGGTCAAATGTGTGGATATATGAATGTAAATATGATATTATAAAGATATTAATAAATAATGTGGCCTGAAAATTAATAATTCTTATTCGTAGAATATTATGGAATATAAAAGTAATTTTAAAGTCATGTCTATGTTGATTCAGAAATATTGTTTAGTTATTTTATTATAGGTTTGTTGCTATGGAAATCAATTGATAATGAACCAGTTAATTCAAGATGATAATTAATATTATTGTTTACTAAATATAATTATTCGGTGTTCAGTGAGACCATTCATAATTTAAAAGGATTGTATGCATTTGTTTGATGGATGTAGTTTATCTATTACCATGTTAATGTAAATAAAACTTCTATTCCTTGTATGTATTATATTGGATTCATATATCTCTTTTGTAATTATATATATATTAATATTATAAAGGAATGCAATATTGATGGGAACTGGACTGGAGGCGTGTGGCTGGATGGTGGTTGACACAAATGATAAAGGGATGGATTATACTATTTTTTATGGTGGCAGGGAAACAAAAAAATCTACTTGGGATATGTTAAGAGATATTATATATCATTGATATATCATTCCGTGAATATTTTATAGATCTTGATATTAGGATATTATATGAATGGTTTCCAACTCTGTAATTCCGATTGACTTGAAGCATGATAATTAAATCATTATTTTGGTAGAATATGATTATTCCTAGATTACGGAGATAATTATACAATGATAAATGAATTAATAATTGGGTGGGTTTTATTCATGATGTTTATAGATGATGATGCCACACATGATAATTTAAGTAGAAAATTAATTGTGCTGATTGAAATTGGTTTAGAATAAATGGGGCATCAATCCTGAAAATGAATATTTAATAAATCTAATTAAAAAAATATAAATTAATTAATATTTATTTTGATAAATCTATGATTTTCTATGATCTATTTATTAGTGGTGGAATTTGGCTGTCTTATCTAATGATAGACGCAAATGATTCTAAGGCTAGGTAGTTTCTCTTACTGTGGGTGTGTGTGATATATTTTATATTTTGGGATTTCACATATTTTAAAACCTATTTCTGTAGGAAAATAGACACCTAAATATTATAGGATGTGTACTCTCCAACATCCAATATGGTGAGGGAATTGATGCATGAATTCTCTTTCTCCCCCACTATCCCATTGTCCATAGTTTAAATGTAGAAATATACTAGGCTATAAGGGATTGTAATATAGGATGTGTTCCTTCTTGAGGAATTATAGATCTAAATGTTACAATACATCATAGTGTGGGATAATGGAACTGGAGGTTATAACACATGAATTTATCCATTCATGGTGTCTACCACTTCACATTGATGTACACCCATAAGCTAAAAAATCATGAATTGTAATGCATTTTCATGGCCTACCATGGATTCCAAACATATAAATGGTTATGGAAGAGTTGGAATTGATGAGGTTTTAGGTGTAACAAGATGTAGAATGGATGTGGATATTATTGAATGAGATACTTGAAGACTTATGGAAGGGATATGTGCAAGACTTGTCATGTTGGGGCATGAGGGTTACAAGAAAGTGTGGAATTGGAAGAGGGAATCCAAAATTTATATATATTCATTTCATATAGAATGATTTACTTCAATGCGTTACATGGTGAGTGAACCATGTTGAGGATGAGAAATGATTTTACATATTAAGTCAAATAGTTTTTTCCATTTTTTTATTAATTGGTGTTTAATAAACTTCATTCTCATTTTTCATGAGGGGTATAATATAGGACCCCGATGGTGCAAGGGGAACTGCGGGAGATCCCCTACTCGGGTGACGATGATGAACCCTCTGATCTAAAATTGGGGATATGCGTGGAAGATGCTGGGATTAAGAGGCCTATTGACGAACCTCTAGGTCACAAGGCTATGTTCTCTTTCACAAGAAAGGGTGATGAGAAGAATTTAGTCCATACGAAGGCAGGGAGTAACATTTCGAATGTGGTGAAGAACACAACGGGACCCTCTTTCTTGAACATTGATGCTCCTCTATCTGGGATAGTGATACGGAAGGGGAAGACTGCTCATGTTTCAGCTAATCAAGAAGCGGTGGACGAGAGGGTAAATATATGGCAATTTTCAATCATTGCGAGAGTTATAATCCCTAAGGGGGAGCGGCTATGGAAATTTCAGGTTCTGACTAAAAGGGTTGATGAGGTGGGGGGTTTTGTTGACTGGCGAATGATAGTGATGGGTAGGGGATACTACCATGTGGTCTTCCCCTCAGATGAAGGGAAGTGGAAAGCATCGACCAAAGGTACTGTTGCTTTGAATCTGGGGTTTTTGAATGTGAAGGAATGAGATAGAAACACTGATCCAATGAATGTACGTAGTACGCATACTGAAATATATATCCGAATTTATAAACTCAATTGGTTGTATTGTCACCCAAGGACTCTATGGGATATTGCCTTTTCTGTGGGAAATCTAATTCAAATGGACCAACAGATAGATAATCCGAAGATAGGGCATTGTGCCAGAATTTTCGTGGATGTGGACTTGGAAGGAACACTTGTGGAAGAGGTGGTTCTGAAAATATGGGATGACAGTATGAGGCTTGATATCTTTTATGAGATGAAGCCAAGATTCTGCTCAAGGTGCTTGCTCTTTGGGCACACAATTGCTGAGTGTAAGAGGGACATAGTTTGTCATTCATGCATGATGAAGGGGCATGATGAGAGAATGTGTTGGAGAAGGAAGGGGAAGGACTAATGCCATATGGAGCACCTGGAGAGCAATGGTGGATGTCAAGGGTTTGGGCCTAGGAAGAAGGGGATCCTGGCCATAGGGGGATCTTCCTCTGTGGAAATAGTGAAGGATTCAATGCAAAATGTGGCTCCCAGTGGACTTGTTGTAGATATGGGGGGCCTGATTGATGAAAACCAGGTGGCTCCTTACCCTGGAGGTGATTCTGATCATGTGGTGGATATGGTGGATATCGTCCCTCATAATGATGAAAATGCAGAGAAGTGCATAGGAATAGGGGCAGATCATACTGTCAGCTCACCTGTGACAGGTTTCCAAGGAAGTGGTGGTGATGCCTGCACCAATCCTCAGCGGGCTTCTGACCCAGGAGGAGATTTTACAAGAATCTCCCCCTCCAAGGATGCATGGAGGAGGCTGACTATGTGCAGTGATCCTCCCCTAATGTCCAGTAACACCTTTATCCCTCTGAGTGGAAGACATTGGTCGAAGGAGGTGGAGTAGGCTCAACATTCTGATGTGGAGGGCAGGATGCCTGATGCATGTGGCACGGATGGGATGCTGGCTGATGTAGGCATGATGGCGTAGGTGGAGGAAGCTTACCAAATCCTTCCAGGTGACGATTCTGTTGCAAAGGGATCTCTTGGGATATAGGGAGAGGATGGAAACACAAAGTTGGGGGAGGGTAAGCTACCTATAGAATGTGGCACATTCAGTACAGGTGCGACTATTATGGATCATGGTGGTGGAGTGAACAAGATGCCTACTAAAAAATGATGTCCAAACCAAATCTGGAAAGGGTAAGGATTCCAAAAGAAGAAAGTAGGTAGTAATGGAGCAGTATAACACCATTATCCCAAGACATGGCCTGCATAAGGGACAGGGAGGTTAAAAAAATGGAAAATGAAAGCCTTAGTGGAGAAGAATGTGAGACCTCTGAGAAGAGGTATGGTTTGTAAGAAATGAGGATTCTGTACTGGAATCGTCAAGGTCTAGGGAACTATCATACGGTCAGGGCCCATCGATATTATATTTTGACCTACAAACCACTGCTTGTCAGTATTGAGGATCCTAAAGTTCTGTTTGATAACTAGATGGGCTTCAGGTGGGAATCACTAGGATACTGTTTTGTGGCCATCAGTTAGTCTACATCATCTATGTATCACTTGTGGGTGTTATTGAATAACAACCAGCAGATTATTTCATGTGACATCAGTCCCCAATGTATTATGGTGACCTATACAAATGCTGGACAGAATTATTTGTTATCATTTGGTTATGCTTCCAATTCATATGTTAGGAGGAGGGACTTATGGGAGGAGATCAAATTCATCTCTAGGAGGATAGACCAAAAATGGTTTCTTATTGGTAATTTTAATACTGTTTTGAAGTCGGAGGAAAAAAATGGAACAAATTTTAATAGGATTTTTGCCTCTAAATTTTATGAGTTTATTGATTTCTGTAATCTGGATCAAGTTGCAATTTCTGGCGATGATTTCACATGGTGTAGATACACGTGGTAAGGGAAACAAGCTACCAAGCATGATAGATGTTTTTTCCATATTGATGATCAGGCTACAACAGATGGTGTCTCTGGATTCACACTACCTAAGAACCACTCTGATTACAACCCAATTGTTGTTGATGTTGAGAATCAGGTGACAAGGTCAGCCCCTATTCCTTTTTGTTTCAACAACGAATGGCTTGTGATACCAGGATGCAAGAATCTTGCTTTAGAATCATGGAAACTGGACACAAGTAGAGTTCTGCTGCAAACAATGGTTGTGAAATTGATGCATCTGAAGGGGCTGCTAAGAGCATGGAGTAGAGATTCCTTTTCAAAACTGGATCAGAATATCAAGAAATTAGAGGATGAGTTGTCCAGAATTATGATTGGCCAAGTGCAGCATATGATGGTTTCACAAGAGGAAATTGTTTCCCACAACAAGCTTGATGATCTGTTAATGGTGAGGGAAATATTTGCCATGAACCAATTGAATGTGCAGTGGATAAAGGATGGGGACATAAATTCTAAATTCTTCGATAGATTTCACAAAGAAAAGAGGGTGCGGGGAGGGACCAAGGTGATTTTCATTGATGGACGACTCTACACGAAAGAGGATGAGATTTCTTTGGCTATGGTTGAGTATTTTAGGGGCATATACTCTAATAATGGGCAATCCAATATTCACAGTATGGTGGAAAACATCAGCTTATGCATTGATGATTAGTTGAATTAGCTCTTAACTATTACCCCATTCAAAGAGGAGATCAGATCCGCCCTCCTCTCTCTCAACCTGGAGAGTGCCCCGGGCCCTGATGGATTTCCGAATAAGTTGTTCATGTTCTATTGGGACATTTTGCAGAATGATATAGTGCAAGCTATGAAGGAATTCATCTCTCGTTATTACATGCCACATTGTATGAAATCATGCTTCATTGTGCTCATCCCCATGAAAGATAATGCCCTTGAATCAAGGGATTCAGACCGATGGCTCTTAGGAATACAATAACCAAACTTATTAGTAAGATCCTGGTGATAAGTCTAGGTGGGATGGTTGATGGTATGATCACCATGAACCAATTTGGATTCTTCCATGGCAGGAACATCCAAATGTTCCTATTCATGGCCTTTGAGAGTGTCAAACACCTAAGAAGGAAATCAAAGGAGGGGAACTGTGCTATCAATATTGACATATCCAAGGATTTTGACATGTTGAAATGGGATTTTCTCTTGGATTTATTCAGGAAGTATTGCTTCTCTTCTAGATTTGTGAACATGATCTGCCTAATTCATAATTATACAATGCTCTCAATTCTTGTTGATGGGGTCCCGAGGGGATTTTTTACATGCACCCGGCGGGTGAGGCAAGAAGATCAACTTTCTAGAATAATTGTTGTTTTTGAAATGGATTATCTCAGTAGGAGCATCAACAACCTTGGCCAAATGGGATGGTAAAAGAAGATCAGGGGTGGTGTGAGTGGGCATGCTCCATCTCATCTATTGTATGCAGATGACATATTATTTTTTGGGAAAGCTTCAAGGAGAACTATATAGACAATTAAGGTCCTCTTCAGTCATTATGAGGAGGTGGCGGGCCAGGCCATTAGCTGGGACAAATATTCATTCATTTTGTGGAATGGGGTTCCGGTTGGTAAAAGAAACAGGATTTTAAGGTATCTTGGTGTGAGGAGAGGATCATTTCCTTTCCAATATCTTGGGGTCCCAATGTTTTGGGGAAGGGTGAAAAGGCAGTATTTGGAGGGAATATCTCCTGGTATTATACATCCACTGGCCAGTTGGAAGGGGATGGATATGTCACTGGCCGAGAGGGTCTTCTTGGTGAATTTAGTGATCACATCGATGTTTGTTTATTCCATCTCCCTTTATAGATGGCCGAGAGGACTTATTAAAGAGCTTCATAGCATGGTCCAAAACATTATATGGATGGGGTCACCACATGAAAGGAATCTAATTACAGTTGTGTGGAAGGATTGCATAAAGACTACAGATATGGGGGCCTTGGAGTAATTGACTCCATGGCTTCAATTATGGCATGATTGGGAAATTAACTTGGAACCTGATCACACATGAGGCTGATGATGATTTCCTTTCAAATTGAATTACAAGAAGGATCCATAATTGATATAAATACTATCATTCCTCATCATTTTGGGCATCTCTCAAGCATGAATATGGGAAGATAGTGTAGGATACTAAATGGTTGGTTTGCAGGGATTCAACCCTAAATTATTGGACAACAAAGTGGATCACACAACCCCTTCGTGATCTGAATGTTCCAATAGATGCAGACCATATGTCTATCTCGACCTTTCATTCACAAATGCATGATAATATATTTGATGTTCCTGTGTAGGTGGAAGATGAAATCAATGGATATGCTTTCATGGATTTGGATGCTCTAATTTTGGTTCATGCAAAAACCGGGCAGTTAAATCTAGGGACTTTTACCGGACAGCCTTTGGGGGTTCATCTCCTACACCGGCATGGCTGCTAAACATCAAGGTTGGATTCATCCAGCTGGATAGATTCTTATTGATATGGAGATTGTAAAAAAATAGCATGCCAACAACCGACCTGTTATTGTGGACTGGCATGCAAATGGCATCGATGTGTTCCATCTTTAGGGTGGAGGAGGACTCGATGCAGCATGTGTTTGTGGACTGTAGGAGCACTAAGCAGCTTTGGGCCTACATTGAATATCTGTTTGGGATTGTGTTTGATACAAGAACGCCGGTCTTGAAACTGCTATCGAGAATGGTTAATACTCAAGGCAGTGAACAAGTACAGAACCTGCTTTTGGTGGCTGTTGCGGCTGTTATTGTAGATTGTTGGGAAGCCTGGAACAGCATGTTGTTTGAAGATGCACACTCCACGGTATGGCAGGGTATGATGGTCATCCATAGGGATGTGTATACTTCCTCAATGTTCCTGGATGGAACCATGTCTAACACCGTTTATGATATTCAAATTATGATAAAGCTTGGTGTTTCAGGTATGCCGCGCAAGCCTCCAATGCTAAAGCATATTCGGTGGATTCCACCCATTGTGCCTTGTCTCAAGGTGAATGTTGATGGGGTTGTGTCGGGCACACTAGGTATGTCGGGTTGCCGGGGAGTGTTCCAGACCTACAGAGGGTTTTTCAAAGGATGATTCTGCCATTCCATTTGAATTGGAAATGCATTCGAAGCTGAAATCTGGTTCATGATATATGTTGTTAGGTATGGTGTCTGGTTTAATTACATGTGTCTATAGATTGAGTCTGACTCCTAGTCTGCAGTTCATGCATTGAGGTCTAAGACACGTAAAATGCCTTGGTGCGTGCTGCCTCAATGGGTTCATTATCTTAACAATGTAGTGAAAATGCACCTTGAGGTATCACATGTCTATCAGGAGGCCAACCTGGTAGCGGAGGCTCTAGAAAAGCGGGCACTTATTGACCCTGGTGGAATGTGAACTTTTTACGGCGCCTGATTATTGTGCACCACTTGTGGATGAAGATAGATGTAGAGTGTTGTACCCTCGATTATGTAATAACCCCTTGTATGCCTAACTCTCCTACATTTTATTTTAATTTTATTATGGCCGGCTTCCACCGGTTCCTGGTCATTTGGTTATAATATAGGACCCCGTTAATTATACATGTTATTCTAACTCTATGTATATATAAACTATTTTTAGGTCCATAAGAGATATTGAGTAATTAATTCATCTTGAGAATTCTTTTAGGAAATGTAATATAATTGTTTTCACTTTCATAGTTTTGTAGGTGCAACCAATATTTTATTTCTAGTTGTTCTCAATATTTATGAAATTACATAATGTATTGGGATTTATTCATTATTATTTCATGGTGTTAATTTTGGGTTTTTCATATAAATACTATTCATTAAATTATATATAAATTAAATTCCACCCATATGTGTTGATTATATACCCTTGGTGCTAGTCACCAACCAAAGGTCTACTAGAGGTGGGATTTAGTTGTCATCACATCCCTTTCATCACTAAAATTTTAAGAATCACAACATTCGTGTAAGGGTTTTGTGACCACCAAAACGATCATTGACAATACAGATATACGACATTTGAGATTGTGCAACATTTTATGAACTTTTATCTCTTTTAATCCACCTTCCTATATTAATTTTAGATCCAACAGGTTATTTTAAATAAAAAATACCTGGCAAATCATTACCCATATTATGAATCTATTAGAAATTTGGACTTAAAAAGTATACAATCCATATAATAGAGTAGTATAAAAAAATCATCATCAAACTTATTCTTGGATAGATACTAATTTAAGAGTCTCTATATGAAAACATGATCTACAATAAAATCATTTAGCTTACAATTCTATTTATTTGGTTCTTATTTTAATGAATAAAGGCTTCTTTTTGAGTTCAAACATCAATTCCATATTCCATTTATTAAAAAAACATCTCATAATTTTTTTATAAATCTCTTCCTCTGGATCCCTATGGATAAATTACATATTAATATCCATTTGACCATGACAGAGATTAATGGTAGAAATTGTGCTACACAACATCCTGATAGTAGTATGTGTATCAACTCATCAAAAATTTTCCAAATAATTCAATACCTTCTGTTTATTTGAAACCATTCACTACTAGTATAGAATTATATCTCAAACATCAGTTAGATTATTTCTTTAATCAAGAGAACCATTTATTTTCCATATTATTTTTCCATGAATATGGTCATTTAATAAAAATGTGTTATTTTCGTATGAAGAATCCAAATACTCATTCATAGTAATCCCCAATGTAGTAGAATAATTGAGAATGGTCACCTCCTCTATACTTTCAGGTTCAACACCATGCATAAATAGTAATAAGTTAAGATAAAATCCATACATATCTACTGATCATTTGATCCTAGAATATCTTTATAATTCCATATTTGATTTAACTTTTTCCATTTGTGAAACTTTTGGTAACTCATCTACCAATGATCTTACTCAAGCTTCAGTAGAAAAATATAATCTATAGATTATAAACTTTTAGTCTTTATTCTATATTTTTAGTTTCATTTCAAAAACACTACATTGTACTTTTGTTAAAAAATTTAGGAATACTTAGTACCCCATGAAATTTACAGATTTTTTTATTCCATAATATCCATATAGTTCAACTTGCACTTGATATAATTATTTACTCCCATATTTCATGACCACCGAATTCAAGTACATCCAATGAATTTTGTTATTGATGAACACATTTATTCTTCTGATAAATCTCCTCCATCTACCATTATATATAAGAAATAAAATTTAATATTGATATTCAATAAAATGTAACATGAGTAAGACTTAGCATCATGTTTTTCTTGGTCTTAAAAATCCATATGAACATAGGAAACAAAACTGAGGATTGATGTGATGATGCTTTAGTGTTTTACAAGACCTCTATGATTATAGTAACTAATTCCATACTATTGAATAAGGACTCCCGTAAATTATATATATAACTATATACAAATCTGATTCTCAAAAAGCTTTTGGAATTCTATAGTTAATTTTCATGTTTCATGCCTTCTACATCAATTCTAGGTTCATCTATTCTGTTATGCCAATTTATTTAACCATTCCATGAACCATACTATCTGTTAAGATTCTTTTGGTTCTATAAAAGTTCTATAAACTGATTTTAACGAACTCATCCTATTATCAAATACCAAACAATTTAGTATATATAGTTTCACTTTACCCCATTTCTTTCCTAAAAAAATTCAAAACACGTTTGTCTTTCCCTTATGAAATTAACTCATATCTTCCTTATCAAATAATCAATGAATATCACAATGTACTAAAATCCACTATATGAATTAACTATGTAATGTCCTTAGACATTAATATATATATGTTCCATATTCTAGATCTTTTGACTTATTTTCCTTGATTAAGTGACACAATCCATTGTATTCTATGTATATAAATTGAAAACTACTGATATCTAAATTCATAAGATTTTAAATCTCTTCTTCTAGTTGAATCATGATTGTCTTATCAATCATATGAATAAAAAAATACTGAAAAAATTAACTTTTAGAAGTTGATGATATGAATATTTTGACTCATTATTTACTTCCATTAAGATATAGGGTCCTATCATTCACTCCACTATCAATGACTACTGGACTATGAGTGACTCTCCATACATGATATGATTTTTTCCAAAACTACGATCAACTAACTGAACCATGAAAATGATATTCATTCGATGTCCAAGGATGAAATGAATAGACATCAAAACAATAAATAATTCATTATTTACCCATATTTTAACATCCCTCTTTCCTATAATCTGTAAATATTTACTATGAGAAATATATAAATTTCTGAAATATCTAGGAACATAATTAATCATTCATCCAATTTAGTTTATGGAATGGAATAATAATCTTTAATAAATAATTGAGGAGTTTTTTTAGAATAATAAATCTATGAAAAACAATATTCACATATTCAGCTAGGTTATTTTGGAAGCCCAATCTCTTAGAAACTAATCATCTATTGGTATTACAGTTTTAATGATCCTCTGTGAGGTGACCCCTCTTCCCACAATTTCAAAACACAATGCTATGTTTGGTTAATTCACGAAGACTCCTTCCTCTGTATTTTTTCACTTAACATCTATGGTTCCTTCTATAAGGTCAA
Organism: Viscum album; assembly: GCA_963277665.1. Taxonomy (NCBI): domain Eukaryota; kingdom Viridiplantae; phylum Streptophyta; class Magnoliopsida; order Santalales; family Viscaceae; genus Viscum; species Viscum album. The sequence goes on from OY728159.1 coordinate 1,496,741,227, forward strand.
CTATTCATTCCACTTTAATTCATTACATTATAAAATGATTACTAGACTTCATTCCCACAAATATATTCATTCAGTAACAAATTATAGATATCAATGAATTCCATACCAGTTTAAACAGAATTACTAGTCACTTTAATCACAATCACTTTTGATGATTATTTCAATGAGTATAGTTGAAAAATCACATAAACATCATACAACATGTTACTATTGATATCTAAATCATACTTCATATCATATTGAAAAAAATCACATTATTTTATAGAAATTTCCCTAATGATAGTCTCAAAATGAATAGGTTTTTCAATAGAAAGTCATTTTAAGAGCATTGAACTTTTTATACATGTCTCCTAGTTCATCCTTATGATCAACCGTTTTCTTTTTACCTTGTATTTTAAAAGTTATGCTCCTTGACATTTCATTTTAAATCTATCCACTATATTTTCAATCTAATATATCCCATTCCTGATTTCTGAATTTATTAGTTTTAGTTATAGTTAATAGAACTATAAGATCATTTTTGATAAAATAAAATTCCCTTTGAATATTTCGAAGAAAAAAATTACATTTTATCACGCTTATCCCCTCACACATTGCCTTATTTTGATCATAATTCCTAGACAATGTAAATCCTAGAGAAATAAAATTTTAATGGCAACAAAAATATGAAACAATTATATACCGTGTGACATATAATATCATGAACCATGTTATGATATTTATTTTCTTGGAGGATCAATCCCATAATCAATTCATCAGAAGATCATTACACGAGTGGATCACATAGGCATATGAATATCGCTAGTAGAGTCATAAAAATTTTTAGTGTACTAGAATACAGAAGTATTACGACACCCAAATCACAACACGTAATCCAAAAAACACACATGAATAAAAGAAAAAGAAACAACATCATGAATGAACCCAGATTTTACAAGGGTTTTTTTCATCTTATTCCCATGGGAGAAACACTTGAATATTTTATTTGAGTGATACACCAATGTTTAATACCAGTGACTTGTTGGATTTTTGGATAAATAAGCGCAATGACCAATCAATGATTTTGGATATAACTAAAAAAGTGTCCCCACACCCATTTTATAGAGGTCCCCACGCAATCTATCAGTTTTACTTTCCCTAAAAATCATTGGCATTAATCCATTTCACTGTTTAACTATTGATTCACTATATGTTTTCAAATATTTAAATATGATAACTAGAAGATGAACTATACTCCTAGAAATCACAATGTTATTTAAAATTTTGATAAAATATGATATACAAGTATAAGTGGTTAAATTACTAGGGCCTTTGAATATGTAACATCTAGTTTTTTAACACCCTGTTGAGAATACATCAACAAAACTACCCTATCAACCTTCTTATGTAATCTTTTAGTGAATCAAGAAATAAAATTCGGGTAAACTGATATCATACGATTGAAGAAACTTCAGACTCATAAAATTATTATCATCTCTATATCGGTAAAAATAACATTTTTCTATATCATAATGATGGTAACATGATATTACTATTTAGACATTATATTTCTAGGAACAATCATCATTCTGAAATTAAATAAAAACACTTTAAAAAAAACATTATTTTTTTATTCTAGATGATAGTATCAAAAAAATTATTTTTATATTTTTTTATATATCATTAAACTCTCATAGAAATTTCACTTAATTTCATATATCTATTTGAGATCTAATAATCCCCTCTCACTAGTAGTTTTAAAGTTAATGTTTACATAATTTACAACCCAAGAATACTTATATGGTAATTCTATTGACATGTAGATATATTATTAATAAATATGATTAGAAGGATATACCATAATGAGTTATTTAATTTATTTCAATAATCTTCCAAAGCTTCATAGTGTTCTTTATGATCATTCCCTCTTATAATTTCCTTTACTTTTCTTTAAAAAAATTAGTTGGAAATTGGAAATTTTATTATTCCCACTAGATTGTAGATGATATGTGGTGCTTGATTCATGGTCAAACCCATATTACTCAATCAATATTTAATTTTAAAGGTTATAATGTGAATTTATTGAGAAAAGATAATTGTTTTTGGAACCCCAAATCCTCAAAAAAAAATTATGGAATTTTACAATACAAAAATATAAACTGTTATTTAGTTCAACTATTATAACCCACTCTGAAACATAACACATTAATGCTAAAAAATAATCATTCCGATGAGAATTTTGGAATAGTCATATGAAATCCAACTATAACGACCCCATATTAATAAATATGGACATTACACCACTTTTTCACAATAATTAATACATTAAAAAATGGACACCTAATGACTATATTAGTCTACTCCATTTTGAAAATTGTAATAAAAATATTTTATATATGTGAATGATCTTCATTGTCTCCCAAAAATATCTTCCCCACCTTGCAATTATTCTTAAAAACCATTCAAAAAAACATAGGCAAATGAATAATAAGAATGGGGTGGGTTTTAATGCACAATAAGGGTAAATAGAGGAAATTATTATGAATATCATAAACATAAGCGTATAAAAAGTGATCAATGTCATTTTAATATCATAACCAACAAATCAAGATCATAAACATGAATCATGGAATAAATATTTTCAGTTCATAAGGCAAGAATAATAATGACATCATGAGAATAATAAATTAAAGAATTTCATAGCAATAAAACATGTAATTGATGAATGTAGATAAAAAATAACTTAATGAACATGTATAAGAAAAAATAGATTCACACATTAAGATAAGGATATTAAATCAGACCCTCTCAAAGGCTTAGGGACATTAAGTCGGATCCATGTATAACATTTTGGACATGTAATCAAGTTCACACATAAACTTATGGATAGGAAACTAGGTCCACGAATAACGTTGTGAACATGTAATCATGTTCTGGAAAAATATTATAAACACATAATAAGGTTCAGTCATAAATTTTTGAACATGTAATTAGGTCCACATTAAAACTTATGGGCATAAAACTAGGTCTATGAATAACATTGTGAGCATATAATAAAGTTCATTAAAAACATTTATAGTCACGACTCATTTATCATTACCCAATTCACTGGAGGGTCATATAGGTCCCATCCATCTCAAGAAAAAACATTATTAACACTTGTTTACCAAAATAAATCATTAATCATATCATGTCCCATAAAAAGAGATCAGTTTTTCAAACATCAAATTATACCATGAAATGAAATGGGTATCCTTAATATTTTATCATATCATAAACTACGAAAAGAGATAGGTTTAATAATAAATTCATCAAATAATAACCCAAAAAAATGTGTGGTTTTAAAAATAATAAAACCCATTTATGATGAAATTGTTTCAAAATCCTAAAATCCATTAAGTTTAAAGAGGTTTCATAAACATCAATCATGAAAAAATATAACACTCATAGAAATATGGTGAATGGAACATTTGGATCATTTCCTAGAATGGAGTGAGTGACATCCATGGATGACATATTTGATGGAAAATTATTTGGAAATATATTTTGGATACATTTCTTCAGGAAAATATCCTTTCTTATTTGCAAAGGTTTTTTAAAACATAAAACATTTTAAAACCAATTTCCATTTTAAATGAATTGAAAACATAGAATGACAGTTGGAAATAATTTTGGAAATCAATTTTCATGAAAACATATAAAATAAGAATAAAAAATTTTCAAAAAACATTTTTTTAAAAACACCTTGATAACATATAAATTAATCATGAAATAATTTATGAAACAATATATTTGAAAATAAATTAAATAATTATTAAAAATATTTAAATATCATTCAAAATAATAATGTTTTGATTTTTTTTAATTAAACAGAACATTAAAAAATTAATTTCAGAATATTAAGAAAAAATTTTATTTCATCATAAATAAAATTGTATTATTTTAATATAATCATTAAGGGAATAAAGACCATGTAAATGTATAAATATGTACCTGCCAATAATTCATTTTGCACTATAAAATTTTTAGAAAAGTGTCTCTACCAGAAAATGAAAAGCTATTTTATTTTTAACAATGGTTTTATTTAAAAAGGTAATGCCTGGGTAAAAATTTATTTTAATGATCATCAGATAATAGTAGATAATTTTTTGGAAACTATATAGAAAATAAGGTTTTTAAGGAACACATATTTCGGTTTGAAGCTAGCGTAACATCACGCTTTATTAAAAAAATTCTTACCATTATTAGGTAAGAAAGTGTAGAAAAATGGTACCATTAAATTGATATATCATTGATAAATTAGTGGAATAATATCATGAGTTTTCTTGTGATACTAATCATAAGATTTCATTAAAGGATGAATAATGATAATCAGTCATGAAAAGTGATGAAATTGGTTCAATAAACTCTTAAATCATGTTAAATTAAAACCATATTCCCCATTTAAAAAAGTAATGCCTAAAATATCATGAAAATAATATGATTCATGACATACCATTTTAGAATGAGTATATACACGTCATAGAAAAAATGTAGGTTCATTTCATGGAATGTGTGTCCAAGATGGAAAATTGAGACAAAATCAATTTACCGATTTGCTAATTTTTGAAAAAAAATCCCAATGAAATAATTATCAAAAATTACATCTGTAAATATGAATAAATTTTATTATATTAATAATATAATTCATCCACAATAATTATACACAATATAAAAAATAAATGGATTGTAAATAAAAAATGTATATCACAGAAATAAAAAGTGAGACAAAATCCCTTTACATTGTGTCTTGAATCTCTTCAAAATTATAAAATATAAATGTATAATAAAAATAAAGTTATTTTAAAATTTTTAGAGAATAATATTATTATATATAATACCTTATATTGTTTTATTATGACCTTATATCAAAATAATTCAAATATTCTGTGTTAAAGATACACTTCGGTCAATATTCTCTTTGTTCTTCTCATATGCCATAATTTGTTTTATATTTTGTCATTATAATTATATCACGATTTAAAAAATTTAAAACATGATAAAAATATCATTTATGTATATTATATTTTTATTATAATAATCTATAAATTAAATGCTTATGAATTGAAATACATCATTCAATGAGACGATAAGAAGTACGTATGGATGAACGATGTTTTTTGTTTTTATTACCATATTGAAAGAATGGATGAAAATGAAATATATGTATATATGTATATAATATCATTAAATTATAATGTTATATATATCATATATTTTAACTAAACCTATCCTTGATAACTTCCATATAGTGTGTGAATGAATCACATCGCATTGAGGGGGCATTTGTCCACACTTCCTCAAACGAAATTATCATATTTACACCAAATGGAAAGTAAAAAATATATAATTTGAAAAGGTAATAATTATAAATAAATAAATAATAAATAAATTATATAAAATATGTAAATATTTTTTCCATCATAATTTCCACTATGAGAGGCGGTAAAAGAAAAATAATCCTTCATCATTTTGTGAGGTGGTAGTTCATTGTACACATAAGTTGTGTGTTTGTTACCAATTAGATAGAGGTTAGTGTAAGTTTCATTAAAAACCATAGTATAAATACATCATATTATATTGAATATAACTCTATTGTAATAATTTCAGGGATTAAAGGAAGTGGTGGTGGTGGAGAAATAAAATAAAAGAAATGAGCCTGAGAGAAGATGTTACCACTTAATCAGGTAACTCCATTTGGTTTATAGTTGAAGTCTTCCTTCACCTTCATTCTAACCAAAGGGATGTGTCATGAAGTAATATTGGGTTATATATAACTTTATTTTTAGATAGTTTCCGAACCTATATGGTTTTATAGGTTTGAATAATAGGTAGAGGTGGAGTCTTTTTATAGGAAAGGGAAAGGATATGCATGGAATTCTGGAAACAAATTAGGTATACTGACATTTTTACCAAAACATTCATTAAAATCCAAGAAAACACAATAAGTTAAGGATAAATGATGAAAAATTTCCATATAATGGGTGTGGTCCATGTTTTTCGATTTTTTGGGTCTTAAATGTTTTGGTTTTATTCATTGTAAACCTGATTATTCTCTAAACTGTCGTAATTAATTTATATCACTTTCACTAATAATGTTTTCCAAAAAATAAGTTCAATTTATTTTAAATTATTCTTTTTATAAATCTGGAATACTTTTTAATAAATTATAATAACAAAAATTGGGATGAATTATTTCAAAACTAATCCTACTGACTGGACGACACTACAAGTTTTTAAGTAAAAACATCCAAACATTTGCTATGTTTTTATTCCCAAATTAAAAGTGAAATTTATTTTTTTTAACAAAATGAGATCTTTCTAGGAAAGGAAAGATCCCTATATTAGAAGAAAAATGGTTACAAATGTATGAAGGTTGACTATTTACAAAGATCCCTCCTAAAGAAGGGAAGAAGATCATAAGAGACATTGTCCTCCCAATAAAAGTCATTCCCACTGAATCACTTGTTAGAAATACCATATTCCAAAACATTTTCCTCTCTATACACATGAGTGATGAAGTTATCCTTTGAGTAGGGAGAGTCCAGACATTTAGTCCAATGATTGGTGAGCATCCAGGAGAGATGTAGGGCCCCAATACGAATGGCTGAGATAATAACCATGGAATCAAATTTAATCCAACTCATGTTCCAAACCATACTCTCTGATTGCTGCACCACTATGATGACACCATAAATTTATGATTCAAGGGCAGAAGGAACACCACATGATCCATAAATGCACCCAATAACATTCCCCCGATGATCTCTATCGACAAAAGAAATGCTACAGGGCCCCAAATTACCGCTTAAAGCACCATCAGAGCTTATTTTGATCCATCCATGAATAGGGGACTGCCATATGACTTCCATTATTCAATGTAGAGGACGAAAATAAAATCTCATCCCAATCTGACTGAAAACCGATAAGTCAAGAATTGAATTTTAAAAAAACAAACCATTCGGAGTCTCCCCCTCACTGACAGCAGCAAGGATCCCTGCCATCATAACACCAAATCGGAAGCATTGTAACTCATGTATGATATGGTTTCTTTACAACCAGATTAAATGTACAGCTTCCATAGTAGTAGTTAGAAAATGCAATCGATGCTGTTGTGACTACATCAAAAAGTACCAAATTTTAATGAGGTCTTCAGTTGTGTTGATGTGATGTAGTGGGACCTCAAAAATGTCATAAAATGCCCTCTATATCGTCGAAGCCACAACATAGCTGAGGAATATATGATCCACATCTTCCCTATGCTGAATGTAGAAAACACAGATGGAACAATCTGAGATACCAAAAACCTACAACAAATCATTTGTTCCTAATTTTTTGTTAGCCAACCTCAAATATAAAATTGATCGAGAAGGCCTAATGAAATTCCTCTATAGATTCCCAATCAATTTTACATCATTTTTTCTTCCAATATAATGCTTATAATACCCTTTGGAGGTGATAATACCACTGACAGCAGGTTCCCATGCACCGAAATCACCCATGGAAAAACAGAAATAATCATCCACAATCAAGGTAATGTGAGATGGAAAATTATCCAAGCACCCAAGTTGTTCTTTGATTTAATGATCATAATCCAGGTTAGACTCCCCCTCCATGGCCAAGTCAGTCAATTAATTCTCAGTCCAATTAGACTTCCAAAAAGGGAGAGAGGATTCCATGGAAACAAGCCAATGAAAGTCAACATCAATTTTTGAAAAAATGTTCCTAAAAGCAAGCCATACAGAGGAATTAATATAGTTAAAATTTCCTGTTTTAAGCCTGTGAATGAACGTGGCCCAAATAAAATTGGTAGTATCAAATTTCATGTTTATAAGTCTCCATAAAAACCTATCATGCAATGAATCATTGAATCCGCTTAAATTTTTAATACCCAAGACACCCTCATCATGATATTTGCAGACTGTATTGCATGGAACAATTTATAATCTTCTTTCCAATATGCTTCAACTCCAGATAAAATTATTAATAGAAGTATTAATACTCTTGATTAAATCAATCAGCCATTTATACCCCATAAAAGAATATACAAATTAGGAGATGAAAATTGATTTCACTATGCAATCTCGACCAGCCATTGATAAAGATTTTCCTTTCAATGTAAGGAGTTTTCTTTTAATCATGCTCACAATCCTGAAAAATTGACAGACCTTTCGTCTACCCAAGAACATGGGAACTCCAAAATAAGTGAAGAGAAGATGTCCCTCAGGAATTCCCAATTCTCTATTGAGATCATTTTTTCTGAGAGTATAAAATCCCCTTCCAAAATAAACAAATGATTGGTTCAAGCGAACTACCTGCCCAAAAACTAATTCATTATGAAAAATAGATCTCTTTATTTTATTGATGTTACCCTTATCCCCTTGGGTAAAGAGGATAATGTCATCATCATATAAGAGATAGGAGGGAGAAACAATACCCCTTCTAGCATGAATAGACTTCATCTTGCAACTATCATCCATGATAGAAAGAATCTTGTTAAGGTAATCCTAAACAATTGGTAAAAGTATGCCTGATAGAGGATCACCCTGTCTTACATCTCTCGGGAATCCAAAATATCCTCCAGGGAAACCATTTATGAGGAATGAAATATCAGAAAAACATAATGTGTTTTTGACCTAGTTGATGATGACCTCATCAAACCCATACATGACAAGGTTCTTGCAGATAAAACCCCAGTAAATTATGTCAAAATACTTCATGACATCTAATTTGAGAGAAATATTACCACCTCTGATGGAACTCATAAGAAGATTAACACAACCTTAGGCGGTGATAAGACATTCTTTTATTAATCTCCCCTTGATGAAGCCAAAATGATTTGGAGAGACAATTTTTCAGGAAACATAGGAAATCCTATTGGCATGAATCTTCCAAATATCATTATAAATTATATTAACCAGAGAAACTGGTATGAAGAGATAAACTTTATTAGCATTCTCCTCCATTGAAATAAGGGAAAGATACTGAGATTTCAGTCCTCTAGGACGAGATCCACCTCTGAAAAAATGAATGACTAATATGCAAACATCCACACAGATTAGATCCCAAAAATTCTAGAAGAAGAAGTTACAATAGCCATCAAGACGAAGTGCACTCTAATACATGAGGCTGATGACCACATCATTTATCAATGGATCAAGGGTCACAACAGTGAGATTAGAATTTCCTTCTTGATTCACCATTCTCGGGATCACCCCATCTATAGGCTCACTAATTTATTGTCTAAGAACCTGAATCTTCGTTTCAGATATGTTTTTCCTTTTTCTTGAGTTTTTGTGAAAAGAAGAGTTTCTGGAAAATTATGAAGAACACACTGTGTACTTTATGAGTACACACCATGTACTCCCTTGCCGCATCAGGCCGTGTGCTGGCTATGTCCGGGCCACACACACGGTGTGTTGGGGTGAAGTGGAGGTCTCTTAAAGTAGAGTACGGAAAAATGGAGTACACATTGTGTACTCAGAAAGTACACACCATGTATTTTATATTTTTTCATTAAATGGACCAGGGTCATGTCTGATAGACATAACACCTTTCGTCTAGGTTTCGTTCATCTGAGGGAAGCCGTACGACCACTGATCTTTTCTGAGCTCCACAGCCTCTGTCCGTTCTCCGAATCGACCGCTATCAATTGCGATGGAATTGCAGTGGTATGTTCTTCATTCTCCTAGAGCCTTATTTCCAAATTCCTCATCTTTATCAAGATATCGTGGGTTGAGCGTTTTGGACGTTTTCATTGATATTCAATGTTCAAAGGAGAATCAATCGTCATGGTTCATGTATATCGATATCCTAACATCGAGGTAGGTGGTTTCTGCCTTTCTGTAGAAAGTCTTTGAGTATTTTGTGCAAATTACACCAATACCCTTGAACGTGGTATTGTGTGTTTCCTAATTTTTTCATGTTGTTTTCCTTCATTGCTTGATTTATTGAGTAGAGGTCATTTCTTGTGAATATGGTAAATTGTACTACGCTCTAGATGTTTTTCCATGCATGTTTTTCTTCTTAGGAGTTTTTCCAGATGCCATTCATCGTGTAGGATAGTGTAACTATTGGATTATTATGTTGTTGTGCCTTAGAATGATAACCAAGTAGTTCTTAAGGTTTACTTGGAGTGATACGCGAGCTATGCATGTTTTTTTACACAGGGCTACGAGAACCTAGTGTAGTGGACCATAGGGAGAATTGACGTAGAGTGCTTCCTCATAGAGTCTACAGTTCCGCGATGCAGGCCACAGGGGGAATGATACATTGAGTGCTTCCCCAGAGAGACTTTAGTGCGATACGAGATAATAGGGGGAATTGACGGTGACTACTTCATCAGAGAGTCTATTCTTTAGCTGAACTAGAGGGGCGAGACTGTGTGTGCCTCCCAGAGGGTTTCTAGTACTTATAGGTTCAACCATAATGGTTAGGCTCTAATAACTACCCATGGGGTTACCTGTTTTTCTTCATATTGAGTGGATGTTATTTGTGTACTTTATATGCTAGACACTGTGGATTGTAGTTGTTGTGTTCTTTTCTGTTTACTACATCCTGTATTTTTACTGCCATGTTTTCAATGACTGTTAGGCATAGATCATTGGGTGGTTTCCTACTGGGACCTTGTCTCACACCCAATTTGGGCCATGCTTTTGGCCCCAAACAGATTATCTTGTTGCAGGTACATATAAGGGAAAGCACCATTCTACATCAGGTACTTGGCTTGCTGTGGAGCTGGAGAGCATGGGACAAGGCTATGGCTTGCGATGCTGAAGAGTTTACCTGGTTTCTTTTTAACTTTGGTTTAGTATTTTATTCAGCATTGTGACATGTTTGGATGATTTCCTAGAAATACATATCTTGCATCATTTCATATACATGTGTGTGTGCTCTATTTGTTTACTGTTAGTGTTCCATTGTTTATCGTTTACTCTTGTATGGATGGTTATGGATTCTGCTGCTGTCTAATTTTTTTTCCTCTATGTACTCTACCAATGAGGTCATAGTTTCACCACTATCACACCCAAGGCCTTCTCTGCAAGTCGGAAGCCTCACGCATTTGGGGAAATACACTTAAGGCCATGTGACTAACCGGGTACGGGGCACCTCTGGGTGGCTTCCGGAACTGGGATGTTACAAAGTGGAATCAAAGGGTTTTCTCATCTCTTGATTACTATTTGGATCCTTTTTCCAGGGATAGGATGGATTCGGTACTCGATATTAAGCTGTGCTCGAGAGTAGCTAACCCATGTATAGGGAAAAGCCAATCTACCTCTCTTATTGCATTATTTTGGTTTGCCTATGTTACAGTTCAATTGATTTCACATAGAGTGATTCACATGATTTTGTTGTTATTGTTGTTGATATTGTGGTTCTATTTATGTCGCAACCCGATGATATGAGGGTATTCCATCTCATGTATCATATAAAAACTTGTTAGAAATCACATGCCATGCATTCTTGCCATGCCATCTATGGTGAATTAGTGATTGCATGTTGTTGTGATAGGTTCTGTGTAGATTATGCATGCTATTGTTATAGATGCTTTGATATGATCTCTGCTGTTTGATAGTGGACTGTTTGGATTGTACATTGCTTTAATGAACGCCAAATTTTGGTTCTTGAGGTGTTATGGGCCCTCTTGAATCCGAAATTGGTGAATCATTGACCTATTTTATATGACTGTATTGGATTCCAAGAATTGATTCGTAGGGATTATGGGCCCTCTTGAATTTGAATCTGGAACCTTCATGCTCGCTTTTCAGTGATTTCTGGGCTTCGGTGCAGTTTTAGAGCTACTGCCTGGAAAAACCAAGAATACATGGTCTGTACTTTATATATACATGCCGTATAGTTTTTAAAACCGTGTCACTGACCGTGTGAGCAGAAACATGGGTTGTGAAAAATCTTCCGGAACACGCCATGTATGGTAGGTACACGTCGTGTAGTACTAAGCTATGTACCCGACCATGTCACTAACAAAATGGGTCGGGGAAGCTCGTGTCATACACGCCGTGTTGTGTATGAACATGCCGTGTATGCTTGTCGCCAGTACCCGATCATGTTACGGACAACACAGGATGATGTTCTCTCCTCTTATACACGCTGTGTTTGTTCGGAAAACGCCGTGTAAGGTTCAACCGTGTACTTGGCCGTGTTGCCAATAACACGGGTCGGAAAAGTCTTCAAATACACGTCGGGTTTGTTCGGAACACGCCGCGTAGTATCAGCTATGTATCTAACAACACAGGTCGTGAAACCTTTTCTACTACACACCGTGCACACCCAGAACAGGCCATGAAGTCTTATTTTAAGTCGAACATTTGGGTCATCCATTTAAAGAGACTCGGACAGGGGAATAGGGTTCATGTACACACCGTGTTTTGGTACAACATGCCGTGTAGGTGGGGTGTTACACGACCAGAGGTGGTAGGAGTACATGCCCATGTGTATGGGTTATGTGAACATGCCGTGTAGTTTTTATACACTCCGTGTAGTCGTTTTTAGTGAAATTTAGTGTTTCCTTCTCCTGTTTATGTTTTTTACTCCTTTGTTCTCTGTCCTTGTTTTCCTGATCTAAGTTATGCTTTTGATCATTCAGAGATATGCCTCCGAGACATCCTCCTGTTGTACGTCAGTTTCTAGATGGTGATCAGACACCACATATGACTGATCAGGGACATCCTACAGAACCTCCAGTTGGGCCAGCCTTCGAACCAACTGTCATAACAGTTGTAGGCATTTATGCATAGTTCAGGGAAGGCTTTATGAGGATGATGTAGACCTTTCAGAGAGAACTGCCTCCTTCCACGACAATGGCAGACTTGATGCGGGTTTTCCAGCAGCAGTATCCTCCTACTTTCTCAGGGGAAGGAGGACAACAGGCTGCAGAGTCATGGATGGAAGCCATGCTCACTATCTTTGAGCATTTTGAAACACCTCCAGAGAGGCGGGTAAAGCTCGCAACATATATTCTATGAGACTCTACCAAGAGGTGGTGGGACATGACCCCACAGGTGGTTCATCAGTAGGTTATGTCTTGGGAGGTGTTCCAGTGCATGTTTAATGACAAGATCTACCCAGAGACCCTGAGGGCCGATCGATCTTGGGAGTTCATGAGTCTAGAGTAGGGTACTCTTTCTGTTATGTATTATTCCTCTCGTTTCACCAAACTGCAGCGTTTCACACCCCTCTGGGATGGAGATGGGATGTTCTTAGAAAGGATGTTTGAGGATGGACTTAGCTAGGAGATCCTCTCGCAGGTGAATATCTTCCAGTTGAATTCCATCACTTCCATCGTCAACCAGGAGCTGATTGAAGAGTACAATCTAAGAGACTCCGGAGCTGCGAGCCCGGGAGGTTCTGCTTCCAGAGCTAGTGTTCCTCCAGTTGATAGCAGAAAGCGTCATACGGAGTCTGCATGCGGTGATTCGAGGAGGCGAGAAATATCTTCATGTAACTAGATAGTATTCTACCAGTGTGGAAGGGCAGGTCACACGAGGAAACAGTGCCAGAGAGACCCAGTGGAGTGTCGATCTTGCGGCAATATGGGACACCTTCGGTGTTTTTGCCAGGTTTTCTCACCAGTAGATGGTGACAGGGGTTCATCCATGACTCCTCGTTCAGGAGAATCACCACCAGTTTCTCACCAGTCGGGGAACTAGAGTTCATCCGACCATTTGGGCTGAGGTGAAGGTCGAGGCCATGGCAGTCAGTCGCTAGCCTTTCAGCGTCAATAGGGAGGATCATCACAGAGTGGTCAGGAAGGGTCACAGGGCCGCGGGGTAGGCCAGACTTTTGCAGTGGAGTAGACCTACCCGGAGAAGGATTCCAGACCTTCTACAGTGTGAGGTATGATTTTAGTAGCCTCAGTTTTATCTTCATCTCTTTTTGATATTGGTTCCATGCATAGTTTTATCTATGTTGATGTTGTGGAGAGCCTTGGGATCTGTATCTTTTCATCGGATGACTTTTTGACACTACAAACACCTTTAAGGATGAGGACATCTATTGTACGTCAGTTTAGATAGTTACCTCTTGATGTTGTAGGGTATCGTTTCTTATGGGATCTCTAAGTCCTAGAGATGACAGGCTATGATTTCATTCTTTGGATGGACTGGTTGGTTTCCTTCCAGACAGTCGTCGACTGTTATCACCACATGGTGAGTTTCATTTCACTAGAGGGTGAATATTTTCTTCATAGAGGTGAATGCGATGTTTCGGCGAGTCAAGTAGGACATGATCATCATGTTCTAGAAAGGGCGACTGCTCAGATTGCTAGTATTTATCTAGATGATCAGGGGACTTAACAATTGGACTTTACTCCAGTGGTGGATTGTGTCAGGGATGTGTTTCTAGATGACTTTTCAGGTATTCCTCTACAGATTGAGGTGGAATTCTCTATTGATCTCGTGCCAGGAGAGTCAACGATGCCCATTTCTCCATATTGGATGTCTAAACTTGAGTTACAGGAGCTCAAGAAGCAGTTGGAGGAGTTGGAGGAAAAGGGTTTCATAAGACCCAATACTTCTCCTTGGGGTTCGCCTGTCTTGTTTACGATGAAGGAAGAAGGTACCTTTATGCTCTGTGTGGATTATTGGAAGCTTAACCAGTTGACGGTCAAGAACTGATATCCCTTTCCAAGGATTGAAGATATCTTAGATCAGCTTCGAGGAGCCCGCGTGTTCTCAAAGATTGATTTGAGGTCTGATTATCATCAGTTTCACGTTGGACCATCAGATATACCACCGACGGACTTTAGGAGCAGGTATGGTCTCTACGAGTATAGGGTTATGTCGTCTGGTTTCACAAATATGCCAGAAGTTATCATGGCATTGATGAACCGAGGGTTCCACCCTTAATTGGACTCCTTCATCGTGGTCTTCGTGGATGATATCTTGGGGTACTCTCACACTCGACACGACCATGATACCCACCTTGAGATCATTTTGAGTACTCTGAGAGAGCATCATCTTTATGATAATCCTTAGAAGTGCCACTTTTTGATGGATCAGATTCACTTCTTGGGTCACGTCATCTCAGAGGCAAGAGTATCTATGGACCCAGAGAAAGTGAGAGCTGTAGTTTCTTGGGAGTATCTGAAGAACCTTTTTGAGGAACAGAGATTACTTGGGCTGGATAGATACTACATACACTTCAATCATGACTTTTCTCTCCTAGAAGCACTGTTGATAGATCGGACCAAGAAGGGGGAGAAGTTCTTCTGGCCAGATTCTTGTGATTTAGCCATTCAGGAGCAGAAGGGAAGGTTGACGTCAGCACCAATACTCATCTTTCCTGAGCCAGGAAAGAGATATAATATTTATTATGATGCTTCAGGTATCGGAGTGGGCACTGATCTTATGCAAGGCGATGGAGTCGTTGTGTATGGGTCTCAGTAGTTGAGGCTAGATGAGAGGAACTAACCGACACACTATCTCGAGTTGGTATTTGTTGTTCATGCCTTGCACTGTTGGAGACATTGCCTTCTGGGAGAGCACTTTTTGTTTTTCACCAACCACAAGAGACTCATGTACATTTTCACTCAGTGTGATATGAATCTGAGAGAGCGCAGGTGGGTCGAGTATCTTCAGTACTTCGACGTTGAGATCGCCTATACACCGGGAAATGGAAACGCAGTGGATGATGCATTGAGTAGGAGAACGTAGATTCAGGCAGTTTGGGAGGCCAACAGTGAGTGGAATCTAATGGATTTGTTCTCTAAGATGAATTTGGATGTGCACTACAGATAGGTATAGGCTTTCCTATCTTCTGTAGCTATTACCTCTACACATAGTGATCGGGTACGGATGAGACAACTATCAGATTCATAAGACTTATTCTTGCGAGAGAGTGTGTCAGGATAGGACCCTCTTCTTGGATGGACAATGGGAGAGGATGAGATCTTGCATTTCCAGGGACGCGTATGTGTGCTAGTAGTCATACACGAGGAGATGTTGTAGGATTTTCATTCCTCAGTATGGGCAGTTCATCCGGGCGTCACCAAGATGTATCAGGATCTTCATCGCCAGTACTGGTGGCCAGGTATGAAGGGAGATGTTGATGGTTTCGTCTTAAGGTGTTATACATGTCAGAAGGTGAAGGAGGAACATCAGCGACCAACATGCCTTTTACAGAAGTTAACCATTCCTGAGGTGAATTGGAACGATGTCGTGATGGACTTCATAACTGGGTTGCCGAGGTCACCTCGATGGATCAAGGTTTTTTGGGTTATCGTCGACAGGCTTACAAAGGTTTCTGAATTTTTACTAATCAATGAGACCTTCAGTGTTGATGATCTTGGATGACTATACTTCTGAGAGATTGTTCTTCTGCATGGAGTTCCATTCTCTATTGTTTCAGAATGGGATTCACGCTTTACCTCTCAGTTCTGGAAGGGACTTTAGAAGGATTTGGGTACGAAGGTACTTTTGAGTACTTCATACCATCCCCAGAGAGATGGCTAGTCCAAGGATATGATCCAGGTTCTTGAGGATATGCTATGATATTTCATTCTAGACATTGGCGGTTCTTGTGATAAGCATATCCCTCTTGTGGAGTTCGCCTATAACAACAGTTTTCAGAAGACTATTCAGATGGCACCTTACGAGGCGTTGTACGGTAGGCCATGCTGATCACCTTTATACTAACTGGAGGTTGGAGAGGAAGATTTATTGGGACCTCATCTTGTTCAGGAGACCTCAGAGCAGATAGAGTTGATTCGGAAGAGGATGGCTACAGCACAGTCTCGACAGAAGTCTTATTCTGATCAACAGAGTCGACCTCTAGAGTTTGAGGTCGGGGATCAGGTTTTCCTACATGTCACACCGAGGTTGGGACAGAAGAGGATTTAGAGACAAGGTAATATTTCACCGTGGTACGTTGGTCCATTTGAGGTATTGGAGTGAGTAGGGCCAATTGCTTATCGGTTGCAGTTACCTTAGAGGTATCGGGCCATGCATGATGTCTTCTACGTCTCTAAGCTCCGATGTTACCTTTCAGAACCATCTCATGTCTTTCAGCCTGAGGAGGTTGTGCATGAAGCAGATTCATCGTTTGAGGAGCATCATATCCAAATTGTCGATCATAGTACAAAGTTTCTCTGTGGGAAATATGTTCCTCTAGTACGGGTGCTATGGAAGCATGGGTGAGTATAGGACGAGACCTGGGAGAGGGAGGCCAATTTACGATCGCAGTGGTCGGAGCAGTTTGAGGTTTCTTCTTCTTCGCCGCTTTAGGGAAATTTGGGGATGAATTTCTTTAAGGGGGAAGTTTGTAAGAATTCATATCTTTGTTTCAGGTATGTTTTTCATTTTTCTGGAGTTTTTTAGAAATGAGGAGTTTATGGAATATTTTGAAATACACGTCATGTACTTTATGAGTACATGTCGTGTACTCCCCTATCACGCCAGGCTGTGTGCTGGCCGGGTCCGGGCCACACACACAGTGTGTAGGGGTGAAGTGGAGGCTGATTAAAGAGGAGTACGAAAAAATGGTGTACAAGCCGTGTACTCAGATAGTACACGTTGTTTATTTTCTTTTTTTCATTAAATGGACCGGGGTCGCGTTTGATGGACATAACACCTTTCTTCTAGGTTTTATTCATACAAGTGAAGACGTACGGCCGTGGATCTTCTCGGAGATCCAGAGCATCCATCCGGTCTCTGAATTGACCGTCGTCGATTGTGTTGGAAATGCAGCGGTAAGTTCTTCCTTCTCCTAGAGCCTTGTTTCACAATTCCTCCTCTTTCTCAAGATATCGTGGGTTGAGCGTTTTGGATGTTTTCTCATATCTTCGACGTACTAAGGAGAATCAATCATCGTGTTTCACGTATATCAATCTCCTAGCATCGAGGTAGGCTATTCATGCCTTTCTGTAGAATGTCATTGAGTATTTTGTGCAAATTCCACCAATACCCTTGAACGGGGTATTGCATGTTTCTTATTTTTCCCCTGTTGTTTTCCTGATTTGTTTGATTGCTCCAATAGAGGTCATTGCTTGTGAATAGGGTAAATTTTACTGTGCTCTGGATGTTTTTAAATGCATGTTTTTCTTGATAGGCATTTTTACAGTAGCCATGCGTAGTGTAGGATAGTGTAACTATTGTACTGTTATGCTGTTGTGCCTTAGAATTATAGCCAAGTAGTTCTTGAGGTTTAATTGGAGCGATACATGCGCTATGCATCTTTTTTAACACATGGGTGAGAGAACCTAGTGTTGTGGACTATAGGGAGAATGACCGTAAGGGCTCCTCCAGAGTGTCATTAATTTACGATGCAAGACCACAGGGGGAATTGACGTTGAGTTCTTCCTCAGAGAGTATGTAGTTCCTCAATGCGGGCCGCAGGGGGAATGAGATGTTGAGTAATTCCTCAGAGAGCCTTTAGTACGATACGAGTCTATAGGGGGAATTGACGGTGAGTGATTCATCAGAGAGTCTATTCTTTAGCTGAACTAGAGGGGTGAGACTGTGTGTGCCTCCAAGAGGGTCTCTAGTACTTGTAGGTTGAACCATAAGGGTTATGCTGTTAGAACTACCCAGGGGGATACCTATTGTTCTTATTGTTGGTTGGCTGTTACTTGTGTACTTTATATTCTAGACATTGTGGATTGTAGCTACTGTGTGCTTTCCTGTTTACTGCTTCCTATATTTTTACTGCCATGTATTCATTGACTATTAGGCATAGATATTTAGGTGGTTTCCAACAGGGACCTTGTCACACACCCTGTTTGGGCCATGCTTTTGGGCCAAAATTGATTATATTGTTACATGTATAGATAAGGGAAAGCGTCCTTCTACTTCAGGTACTTGACATGCTGTGGATCTGGAGAGCATGGGACCAGGCTATGGCTTGTGATGCTGAGGAGTTTACATGTTTTATTTTTCACTTTGGTTTACTATTGTATTCGACATTGTGACCTGTTAGGCTGCTTTCCTAGAAATATGTATCATGCAACATTTCATATACATGTGTGTGTGTTCCAGTTGTTTACTGTTAGTCTTGCACTGTTTATCGTTCACTCTTGTATGGATAGTTACAGTTTCTAATGTTGTCTAATTGTTGTTCTTCCACTATGTACTCTGCTAATGAGGGCATAGTTTCCCCACTATCACACCCAAGGACCTCCCTGCAAGTCGATAGCCTCTGGCATTTGGGGAAATGTGCTTGAGGCCATGTGACCATCCATGTACGGGGCGCCTCTAGGTGGATTCTGGAACAGGGACATTACATATTGGGGACCATTAAAGAGAACCTTAAATTAAGATGGGGCATGCATGGAGAGATCCACTCTATTATCAATGATATTATCACCATTTTTATTAGAGAAAGAGGCATAGAATCCCTCCTGATTCTTTAATGAGAGTTGAAAAATTTTGAATTCATGTCCCCGCCCGTTAACCACTTGGCTCTAAAAGAGTCTTGTTACAAAGCATCCTTCATGCGAAGAAGTATATTCAAATTGAGGGACATCTCAAATTCCATTGAAATTCCATCAGAGAAGTCACTATTGCTATTAAGCACTTGAACCCTTTGAAGAGAACTTTCTACTGAAGAAATATCAGAATCAAGGGAACTAAAATGATTTTTGATCCCCATTCTATGATTCCTCTTTAGAATTTTGAATTTGGTAATGAAGGGAAAAGCATCATCCCTACAATGAACTGAATTCCAAGTGCTATGAACAATGACTTTGCATTCTGGGTGAGAGAACCAAGCCTTATTGACCCTGAAAGGGAGAGGAGGTTTGTATTCCTTTTCACTAAGATCCACCAAGATGGGATGATGATCAGAGTTGAGTCCGGACGGAGTTGAGCATGATTTTGAACCACATTTGTCAAAATAGGCCCCTTTAACAAAGGCCCTATCAATTTTACTGGCCACGAAGCTATTCAGGTGCTTCCTATACCAAGTATATTTGGCACCTACAATGTTAATCTCAATAAAATCATTCAGATCAAAACATAATCTGAACTCCATGGAGGAGATTGAGTTGTTGACTTCCCCTGTTTTCTCATCTAGAGTCAAGATTGCATTAAAATCCCCCCAAATTAACCAAGTATTACTGATGGTGGATTTGAGAGATGTAATATCCATCCACAGATTTCTACGATCCTGCAATCTATTATGGTCATAAATTATGGAACAAGTTATATGGGAACCAAGGTAGCCAATGTAGAAAGTGACATGCTGATCACATGATAAAACCATTGTGATGTTGCCAATGGAGTCTTGCGGCATCACCCAAAGACTCTTGACATCATTTGAACACATATTTGTATCAATTAGATGGAACCGTAAATTCTCTAAGTTAGAAACATCAGAGGAGAATATTTTTCTAGCTTAGAAAGACCTATAAGCACATGTTTATGCTGGTGAATGAGTAACCTTATAGTTTTGCATGTTTTCGAATTACCAAGAACCTTGAAATTCATGAACCTAATCTTCATTTTGAGGTGAAGCCAGGGCTTGGACCTCTCATATTTGTGACACAAAACTTTTTAGGTGGCCTTCCAGTATTTTTTTTGTAGCTAAAAGATCACTTATATGATCATTTTTTTCGGAAAACCCTCCCTTTAGAATGATTTGAATTCACCTGATCTATATAGATTGTTTTCTCTGAGGTGTTGCTGGAGGTATTGAAATTGTTCTTCTAACTATCCTCTTCCGAATTTCTTCCATTCAAACCGATTGCATCGTTTTGTTCCATTGTAATGGGACACACAACTTCCTGGATTTTCCCGAGCTGAATTACCTGATTCATAGAAGGATGTTCCAGTATACTCTGATCCTATGTCACTATTGTAATGGGAGGATCTTCATAGTTCTTCACCCCTGATGAGATCTTAATAGCAGAATCAGAAACTGCTATTGTATGATTCTAAACAATAGAGGAAAGGAGACTGGCATCGGTATGAGCATCATCTATATTTGAGATGATTCACAGGGGATCCAAAATTGGAGAATCACTATCCCCCATTGAACAGATCATGTCCATGATTTTATTAAATAGCTCAATTGAAATGAATTCATACACCATTTTATGGTGTAGATCAAAGACCAAATTTTAAATATCATTTGAAATTAATAAACCCAAGACTTCCTCAACCTTACTACCCTGTTCTGGGAGAGTGTTTCTAATTTGAGAAATAACACCCTGAGCCTCTTTTTCCTCCACCATTTCTGCCCATAATTGTTTCAAGAATTGGATGGGCCAGGTTGATTCCTTGCAGTCTGGATCAGTTTTGGATCTAATTGAATCTTCAAAGGTTCATGACAAGGTCCTGCATATTCCTTATGATACCCCTTTTTTCGGCATAGAATTTTGGATATCCTACCTTTTTTGACTTCAGTCCATTCCACAACCTTGGGTGTAGTAACCTTTTTTTGGAGTACCCTGTAGTTCGAAACCGAGTGACCCACCATCTTGAAAACATCACAAAGGGGTGGAACATTCTCATATTCCAAACATACTTTTTATCTATTCCCAATGGAAATGAAATAGATTATTTCATGCCTCTTGATTTACAGGATAACATCAACAAGCATACGAGCAAAGAATCCCAATTCCACTGCCATATTCCTGTGATCCATTCTGATTCGTACGCCAATACAAGATGCAATATCATTCAAGAATATTATGATGCCAATAGACCCAGTTCCACCCATGCATCTATACCCATAACCGTGCATTCGTTTTCATGATTTTGAAGGGATTAAAATTAACAACACTTTCTCTTAGTCGAAGAAAACAAGGATTTATTTGTAGATTCCCCATGTCCGAAACATCATTCAAGGAATCCATTGATTGAAGAATGATGTGGAAGAAGCCACGCCCATCTAGAATGAGCCTCCAGTCATGATTCCCCCCAGTAATTGGATATTCTATTCTTGATATCATTATAAGACTAGGGCTTATCCCTCTTTCAATATATAACATGCACCACAATAGAGAACATATAGAGATTGAGTCTTTATTGAAGAGCTTCTAGATCTACGACCACAGAAAACCCCCATTTTCATGTCACGAGACATTGGAGGGACTGCCAATAAATCCTTTGCTAGATCAGCAACACTAGATAACGAATCCGCAAAAGAAAGACCCTTCTTCTTCGAATCCGATGAATACTTCGAATAGATTTTCTTTTTCATGTTTTCTTGGGAGCCACATCAATCGTGGAAGGCCTATTCACATTTAGGGTTGAATGACTCCATTGATGAAACAAATAACAAGGTCAATGAAACCGAGATTCACCATCTCCAGAATCAAAGAGGGAAGCTCCCGCGTTTTCCATCTCTCTCTCTCTAATGTTTATTATTTATTAAGTTTTAAAATTCCATGTGAAATTTCTTACAATGTCTGGAATTACATTAACTGATAAAATAAGATAAAATTTACATTTGAAACCAAATTAAAATATAATTAAATATTATAAATAAAATAGATGAAAAGCCTGTTTTGAAATAAATTCTAGTAACTTTCTTTATTCATCCAAATTTTAGGTTTCTGAGAAAAATACAAAAATCTAACTAAGTTGAATAAGACATCATAAATTCAAAAATTAATTTTTGTTTTATCAAATTAATTTCTAAATTGTTCTAAAGTTAAATTTATAATTTATCATAGAAGGACATTAAAAGAAGTTAATTTGAGAAATAATATTTTTAATTATGTAAATAATTTACGAAAAATTACATATTTGGTTATCAATAAGTTTTATTTATAAACCAAACATAAAAAGTATTTGAAAATTATTTATTACAATTCATATTACCATTTATAATTAATAAGATATAATAATATCATTTTGAATAATTATAACAATAAAATGATGGTTTGTTGATACTCAGTGTTAGGGTAATGTGCATCGTATGCCATGTCAGCATTGTGTGTAACATATTCCATCTTTGTGCTTCACAAAATGTATGAAAATTTGGTGTAGAGTGTAAAAAATTCTAAGTAAGTGTTGCGTGTAACACACAATGAACCGGTGTCCTGTGAAAGAGTTGTTTGACATTGTGGAGAAAAATTTCTCAATTGTGTGAAATATAAAATATAAAAAGATTAAATTAGTTTGAAAAAAATTTCACAAAATCATGAGGTGTTATAGAAATCCCATTACATAAAATATTTCTACCCATGAAATTAATTTTCATGTAAACATGTTCCTCATATTGAAATTTCCTATAATTTTAATATTTATCATATCCAATCATAAAAATCATAGCATCCTTTGAAAGAGATAATGAAAATAATCCTTATTAATAATGGTTTTATATTTTACTCACTCCCCATGATGGACACCCCTTAGTGAAGAGGTAAAAATCGCAATAATGGGATATATTTCTACATCAAGCACACATCACCCCATAATAATACTACAACATATCCTAAAGAGTATATAAATATCACATAAATAGTAATGTCAGGGTGAAATGAATTTATTTTTTTTATTTATAGTGAATAAAATAAGAATGATATATAGAGACCAAAATCATTACATAATAATTAAACAAATCAATATTTTTTGTGAAATATCGTGTTTTCTTTTCATCCTTATATAAAAATTAATCTCCATAGGGAAACTATTCTCAATGTTGTCCAACCATGAATGAAAATATACAACAAGGTTTTTACCCCTTGTTTTCATTTATTTTTAATTAAAACTCATATATAAAATTTATCCACTTAACAAATATAGAATTAGAATTTTTTTAGCTAAATTGTATTTTATAGAAACATGATCAGTGAATATAATTACCGAAGACATAATTAAATATTTATTTAACTTTATAGACAAAAAACCACAGTCATAATATCTTTCTTAGTGGTGGTGTAGTTCCTTTGAGACTTATCTTGTATAGTTGTAGAAAAATAAACAACATTTATCCTTATGTTCATTCTATGGCATAAAACAGCCCATACAACCATGTCTCTTGAATCTCAAGCGATTTCAAAAGGAATTTTCCAATAATGGGAAATTATAATGGGTGGATAATATAATTACTCTTTATGAAGAATGAACTATTGAAGGATCTTCTCATCAAATATTAAAATTTTCTCTTTGAGGATTTATAAAGACAAAGGATTATTTATTTTTTAAAAATATTTTATGAACTACTAGATAAAAGAAACATTCCTGATGAAATTTCAAAAACCATAGACATTTCATAATCATGGAAAATTTTGAATCGTTTCTATCTTAGTTGTTTACAAAATAATTTCTATCTAGTAAAACATATAAGTAGGAATAATACATTTAAAGACCCTAAAATAAAATTTTCCCCATACAATACTGGATTTCTATCCTTACATAATTGTGAAACCAACCTCAATTTATCTTAATTGATTTAAAAACAGATCCCAATAATGAATAAATCAATAATGAACAACCTAATGATCATATCTCTCATATCTAAAATTTTTTCCATCATACATATTTATAATGTGGCTAGAGCACTATATAGTCCAAATAAAATTCATTGGTAGGAAAATTATCCAAAAAAAAGTGTTATAATAGTATTTCATTTGTCTTCATGAGCTATTATAATGTGGTAGTAACCAGAATATCCATTTATGAAACAATAAAACACGTTACCTACAGACCTCTTTGAAGGACCTAGGTTTTATACGAAACAATAATAATATGTAATTTTTTCAATTTTAAAACAAAACCTACCATAGGAAAATTATTTTAGTATAAATATACATGATTCATTCAATGGATCTTATGAAATTCATTTTAAGTATAAAAATGAAATGTAAATTATAACATGGTAGAAATACCAAATTCCTGTGATATTCAGTCATCTATGTATCACTATAACTGGAATATAGAAGCCCTAATATCCATGTTTTATTGATTTAATATCACACAATCAATCTAAAAACATGGATCCATGAAATGTTATTATTTTGATTTATTTATCTCTAAAAATAGTGACATAATGGTGGATGGTGTTAAAATTAGTGAAAATGGTTTTCCCTCAATATTCATGGACCAAAATGAGTTTAAATCATTAGTTTTAACATTCCAAAAATCTACATAATCTCTTAGATACATTAACCATCATTAACTCAACCAAATTGAAAAAATAATTACGTAAATGTGTCCTAATTTTCATAAATATTTTACCAAATCCTAGTTACAATAGTAATTTCCACCAAATAAACTATGATATATTTCAAGAAATCATTCCTCTTGTAATTATTTAATAATGATTAAAAGCATAATTTTTTCTTGAAAAACAATACATTCTGGTATTCAAATTTATAATTAAAATAATTTCTATTAAATATAATAAATATAACAATTCTCATTAATAAAATCTAGAATAATATAATTTAATTAATCTACCTATGATCATTCATGAAGATGTTCACTAGACCCCATATGTGGGGTCCAATTCAACCAAAATCCAATACATCCAAAATTTAGGAATCAATGGTCACACATTGTGTGTGACCCTCGAGGACTTTATCTTGATAGCAGTGAGTCTTACTCACTGACCAAAAGTAATATCTAGAAAATGATTACCAACCAAAAAGAGATGAGTATAATTCAATAATTTTATTACCTCATATTAAAACTAACTTTTTGGTAGAATCCACTTGCATTAATATATCATGATGGAAAATTCATTACTTGGATCATTAACCAATATTCTAGATATATCATTAAATGAATTCATTGAACGTAACTAATTGATAATACAACTTGGACCAGGACTAAATCATATAGTTATATTTCTATCAAAGTTCCTAAGACATATACTTGCATTAACTCAGAATGGATAAATATTTTATTGATGTATTAAATAATTAAAAATCACTCAAGATGCACCCAATATATCCTCCATATACATGAGAATTTTTTTCATGGTCTTTTAGTACATCTATGTACACAATTTATGATATTCATTGATAATAATATCAATTACAAGGAAAAATACACATGTCCACATATAGGAATATCCAATGACACATAAAACACGTAGAATTCCAAAAGGTGGTTCTGTTCTCATAAACTACTTGTAACACCTTGGCCTTGGTAACATGAACAACATTTGAGTATGGTTAGACACATGACCTCAGGCATGCCGCCTCATACACTAGTGGATTACAACTAGTGGAGAAGGCCCAAAATAGTCACGAGGATGCAATGAAATCTAAAATAAATCCTTAAAGACATGATAAAGTCTACTGAAAATTCAGAATGACCCAACCATATAACATATATCATAAAACCCCATATATATAAAATATAAATCCAATGGGGCCCCTATAGTCTAAAATAAAATGTAATAAAAAATTATTCTTGAATAAAAACACATTATATAATAGTTGTAATAGTTAGAAAAATATATCAAGCATCATATAAATAATGGAAACACTTTTCAAAACCTGATTATAAATAACAGATCTAAAATACACCGGCCTTCAACACAACTCACAAAATACAATCTTTGAAATTCCTATCCCCGAGAAAATAATAACAAAACCATATATTCAACTCCAAGAAAAACTTTTTCCATAAGAGAAAACATGAATGTATATGCATATATATCATAAACTATGAAGTGTACGTTGTAGGTATGGGTTCAATGAGCTAATAGGAGTCCCTAATGCCTCAACCATTATGAGTAATCCTATAACAAATTTCATGGGCATGAAAGACATATATAAAGGCTTTATTTATTCCTATTAAGAACACACACATATAAATATAACACAAAATCAAAATACAAGTATACAAGTATAGAATTAATGTTATCATGTGCTAACTAATCTCCCACAACACATGAAACTAAATTCTTCAACTCCATGTAAAAATCAGGAATCACCTTGTACCACAAACAACAATTTCCAAAAGATTCTTGGTTGGGTACTATACCAATCTAGACATATACCCAATGATTTTCATAGGTATCCTATTAAATTTTTTTCCAACTCCTTTTCACTCAAGGGATTTCACATGTCCAAAATCATAGTCATCCCTTCTCACTCAATAGATGGATTGCATGAATTACACTGTATATTCCTTCTCACTCACGAGAGGTTGTATATGCCATCTTAATATACACATTATCAACTATGGATAGATTAGGAATTACACACAAATTTGACCATATCACTCCAATTTAAAACGTGAGAGTTTTATCTCACTCATGGGGGAGCCCTCTATCAAGATCCACAACCACAAACTGTAATTCATTGCATAAGAAAATAATATATCCAACACACACATTAAATAATAATATGGGCACATAAACTATTTTATATATCACCATATCATAACTAGGGAACACATTCCATGAGACCAGGCCCAACATCGTAACCACATCCGAATAAAATTATAGACCCTCAAAGAGGGTTATTCTATCCATCCATATAAAGCATTTACATTGTTATCAACTAACATAATGTTCTAGTATTCATAGTAATTCATGAACAAGAAAAAATAATCCACAATGGAAATCAGAATATGGGTTAAATATAAAAAACACACTCATTATAAATAAAGAAATCACACACATGATGATAAATGAACTAAAAAAACTCATCCAAGACTACCCATATTATCATTTAAAACAAATAAAAATACATTTTACAAATCATTTAGAAATTTCACCATGTGATCCTATAAATTTTATCTTTCCATAAATGATACCTTTAAAAAATTATTTAGAATCTCTTATCTGAAACATGAAATACCATTACAATCCCATTTCCAAATAACCCATTTCCCATAATTATTATCACCCATGTCAAAAAGTTTTAAAAAAAAATTAGAATGGAAAATATTACTCTTTGAAATCCAAATCACCCCACCAAGATAGGTATTGGGAGAGCCACTAAATATTTTTCAACAAGTGAAAAAATATAAAACTATTTAGAATCATATATAGTCTATGTTGACTATTAGGATGATGTGATCTCTTCCAATTATATGGTTGAAGTCACAAAAATAATGCAATAATGGGGAAATAATAAAAATGATCACACATAAATATAAAATATTAAAATAATAATGTGATTGAAATGGTGATAAAAAAATCACCTCAATCTCACATTGATCTCCTATAAGTACACATACACCTATCTCATCAATAAATTTGATGAATTTAAAAAACTGAGCATTTGAAACCAAAAAACCAAGATCAAAATAATATTTTCCAAACTCATCAGGTGACATCACAACATATAATCCATGAGAAATGGGGTTTAATCCACTACCAACTGATAGATGGACATAGTCCACAAAAAGTATCCAAATTAAATACCCTAATTAATTTCTAATTTCACCAAAAGACATCAAACACTATAACAAAAATCAAATGGTGACATAACTAAAAGAAAATTATGAATGGAAACATTATTTCTTCCTATCGATATGTCCTCTAAAAGACATATGTGAAGACACAATAATGATAGATGATATTACATTATTATGGTGTAATCGTCTCCTCGAATCCAAGAAATCCTAGCCAAAATCAAGGGAAGATGAAGAAGATAAATGAAGGGAATTGGTGGAATGATATTATATTTAATACACATGAAAAACTATTCCAAAAAACCTGATAAATTATTGAAAAATGGTAGGATAAATAGGGATCCAATAAGTCTCTACCATCTCGTTAAAGATACTAACACAAAGGGACCCCAAGGGTGGTTCCAAATAGGAACGCTTGGAAAATTACCAAAGGGAAAAAATAAATAAACCTATCACTGGGTTATGGTGAGACCCCCCATATTTCATGTCCAATTTATATTGTGACTAGGGTTCATAACATGAAGGAATATTATATAGGGGAGGAGAAACTACATCTCTCTTTTGTGGCGTGAGGTCTCGAATCACTGTGATGTAAACTCTAGGTCATGATGTGAATTGTCGTAAGAAAACATTTGAACCAGGCTTATGGGTCTTCCATTGACATAAATATGAGAACTATAACAACAATTATTCCATTTTACACATTTAGAAAATCATTCTTTAGATCTTTGAACTATCATATATCCAATCCGAATACCAGTTCTAAAAATATACCCTGATATGTACTGGATATTCAAAATCCATTCTAATTTCCACAACTTATAATGATTCATATCATTACTAATGCCATTATATAATGACTCACACCATCTATATGCTTTGGGTAGTATCAAACTATCCATATCCACATACCTCAGTCATAAATTCAACAATAAGAAGTTGTATTATTTCCTAGAACACCTGACATGCATCTACCATGTAACTCCAACCACTAAAACTAGATACACAATATTTTCATAAAAAATCACGGTTAAAGAATCAGACTACCCCATAAAAGTATTGAAAGATACTATAAATGTGGAATTCACCTCACTACATCAAATTCCAAAAAACTAATGTTTGTCCACATATGAAAATCTTTTCCAAAAACTATCACCCTCACCTGTTGATGCATCAACACATCACCCCTCAATTGAACATGATGCCTTAATCCGTTGAGGCATCACATAACCACTCCAATGTACACAATATAATTCATCAGGATACATGGAATAATTACTTGATTGTATCCTCAACTAACTCGTCAGACCATCATGATCTTTCCATGAGCATCGACACAATAGATCTAAACCACTCTTTGATCATATTACCACCATATCATGCCAATCTCGAACAAATAGGATCCATATGACACATAATTTCAATCACATATTTATATTTTTTATGTAACCAAATACATTATGATTCTCTCACACTTTACAACTCTTATTTCACTTCAATTATCCACTAATTGAAAACACCCAACCCACGATGCATCTAATATGGTTGTCCATCACCTATTATGGAATGGATTCACCTCAACATGGGAGAATCCTTATAACATCCATTCAAAAATAAACATATGATATCATAATAGCATATAAAATTTGTTACCCTATATAATAATTATACATGACCACCTTTTTTATACACAAGCACCAGGTCCCCAAGAACTAAGATTGTGATCAACTAAACATTTCAATCCAAAAAATACCAAAGTTCAAATAACTAAGTCAACACAAAGATTATGGTTATTCTCAAAATTGAATCTAATCCTGATTATATATTCTACAAAGTGGTTATCTATATGATACGAATAACTCATATTGAACAAAATTCACCCAGTCCAAATCATGAAACCATCAGAGTCACTTATAGCTACTCGATCATGACATTAAACAACAATATATTGAAATTTACAGGAGGATAACTATAGAAATATCTATAGAATGTACACAAAATACATAATAGAACACCTTGGGTCATCCACAGTCCACCACTTCAATCCATGAAACCAAGTTTATGAAATCACTGAGTAGTTTTTCCTACCACCATACCAAATGAGTCCATAACCTTCTGACCTCAAATGGTGGTTTGTAGAATAAAATTACATAAAATATTATCAAAATATTATATAATCCATGAAAATCCTATCCAAAAACAAAAAAAAATATTCATATTTATATTATGTAAGTACCAATTACTTATTTTAATACATGCTCAAAAACCATTACAAACACAAAATGAACCTGTGTTTTTAAATCATTCCGAAGTATACATGTGTTTTTATATATATAAAAAATCTAAAATAATTTTCCATTCTATACTATTACAAAGAATATATTTTAGTTTAAAAATGAATTATGATATTCAATTAGAAAAACCATTTCCCAAATAATTTCTCAAAACCCAAAAATCCTAATCACTTGAAGACCATCAAATGTATGATCTATTTAAAGTAAATCACATCTGATCACACACACCTTGTGATAATAAATGAGTTTTATATAAATTCCAATATAGGATAAATGTATCACTAAGTGAGGGAGGGATTAAATCAAAGGTAACATTTTCTTTTATTTCAATTTTCGTTGGTAACAGTCGTTACCTCCTATTAATGATTAGTCAACTTTTAGAATAAAAACATCAAAAAATCTATAGGAACATGAGAATTTACAGGTTTCCCTAATAAATAAGTGTATATATCCCCTTTCATCGTTTCTAAATAATCTTATAACACAAAATCCACTAAAAAATATTTTTGTGTGGATACAACTACTATTATATAAACTTACACTTTTATATCATAATGATAAATATAATAGTGCATAATATTCTTCTCACACAAATGATGGATATAATTTTTATGTAACAAGTAATGAAATCTTCAACATTTTAATGAAAACATGCTATTGTTCGATGTTATCATCTTCCTCATTTTAAGTCATTTAAAACAAATTTCTTCACTTTCCTGAGGAGAAACATATATAAACTACTCTTATATAAATTTTAATGAAAAAATGGTAAGGTAGATTATTATGATTCCTCTATCTAATTAATAATTCTTTAAAATAGATATGGAATAAATCATTCTATAAATTTATGAACCAAATCAAAATTTCCCTAATAACATGGTTCTGATGCCTTAGTCTAATCTGGTAACTATTTCTTCTTGTTCTTCATCTTATATCCAAAAAACAACCTCAAGAAAAATCTATCAATAAACATCTTACATATTATAAAATTCTAAAATCTCACTCACTTTATATGTGAATACTATTCTATCATCATAATGTAAAATGAAAATCCTTTTATATATAAGTGTTCAAAGAGAGGTATGGGTGGTAAACAAATTTAAATTTCTCACTCAAAAAAATATCTAGAAACAAAATTTTTCTTTCATTTATGCTTCATCACTTAAACTATTATTACTTATTAACACTTCATTATTATTCTCTAAACTTATCAGAAAAACATTATAACTTCATCCATCTTCAAACTTATTAAGATTTTTTCAGATCTATACAAATGGTCAATCTGTTACATCATTTCAATATAATGAGCCATATGATCACTCTACTATCATCAACCCACATTAAAGCACATAATAACTTAAGACACATTTTATCAATATTCCATACATACTAAAATACATAAAACTTTTGAATCCATTTAAAAAATAAAGGATATCTCATTCCGATGATCCATAATAACTTATAACATTTAAATTATTTTTACATAATAATCATTGAAACTATTGTAGCCTACAACAACCACAAGATTAAACATAAAAAATCTTTCAAAAATTTATTATTTTAAATTATCATTCATGATTTCCTTACACCAATGATGATTAATCTGGTGAATTATAATGTCTGGAGACTTATTTGTGTCATAATTCGTCTGATATATTAGTGGATTATTCTTCAAAATAAATCCATCTAAATACTTCATTGATGAATCTTCAGAAAATTTTTAAACAAAAATAGTTCTCCATTCACTCCTAACCTACTGAAAGACACATCATAGATTCTTTTTATTTTGAACAAATTGAAAACATTTTTTATGAAAATGATAGAGTATATTGTTTGGATTCACCTGTTTGAATGTCGTCTGATCCCATTAATTACTTCCAACAACCCCCAGTTTCTTAACCATTATGCCTCTAATATAATTCTACATCTGATTCCCTATTATAAAAACACTAAATAGGATGAATCGGAGCCAGTATTCCTTTGATTGATTGGTCACAGACTTTTTATGATGGATTATGGCCAGTGCCTATGAAAACAATTAACTTTGATTACATTTCACGTCCCAAAAATTAGTCAATGTTTGCGTCTAGTGATCCTTACTTTGAAAAAATGATATGAAAGTACTTCTTATTTATATATCCTCTTATATATACTTCTATGAGTATCATGAATTTCTTATGACATTGAAAAAATTAAGATCAGAAAACATCGTTCGACTTATATAGAATAGTCCTATAACTTCCCAACCATCCAGTATCTTCTATCTTTCTATCCAAACCACACCCTGATTGGCACAACATTGAATAACTCAATATATTTGAAACATATAGAAAAGAAAATCTTTTTCATATTTATATGTTGAACATATCTAATTAAATTCCGATTTTGTATCATTCTCTCACCCAAATAAAAAACCTTATTCTATATTCCTCAGGAGTTTAATAAAAATCATTACCAAAATTTTTTTTTCATAATATAAATTCAGAATGGAATAAAATTATATTAAAATTTACATTTGATTAACTGAGTCTGAAACTGCATTTTTTTGATCATCAATAAATAAAATTTGTTTTGTCCTTTTCATAATAAGAAAAAATAAAATGAAATGAGTGTAAATTTATTTCAACATCAAAAAAAAATTACATCCCCCAAATTGGTCCGAACATTCCACCACATTCAATTTGGTTTTCAACCATGGTTCAAAAGTAACTGAACATTGCATCCTCAATAAATGGATTACTTTTCATCAATTCAATGAGTATGTGAGAAAATTTATTTTAGTAAATAAGATTCATTGATAAAAAACCTTGATTTCCCAAAATTAGGGAATTGTGATATATATTCATGGAAAATCAAAATAATCCATACATTATAGTACATCAAAGAGTTCTTCATTCTTGTAAAATAATGTTCCCATAACACTTCAAAAAAATGATCTATTCACATACTTACATGTTTTTGTTCATAGCTAACTTACAAAACCTCCTTTATATATGCCTCCGGAAAAGGATTATCATATATCAATGGATATTTTTATAAAACATTATTTTTATTACTTTTAATGACTTTATGATATGAAAAGTTGAGAGAGTGGATAAATAGACATTCATAAACCATGTATAGAAGAAGGGTGAGTTCCAATCTACATTCTCATTTAGGGAAATGTATCCTTTGATAAAGTGTTTTTTAAAATGTTAACATCTAATTCCAATATAGAAACATAATATATATTTAGTTCATTCTTTTCCACATGATCTTTGATGAAGTGACATTTTATATGAATATGTTTTTAATTATAATTTTTTGGTGGATTTATTCAAAGGTTTATAACACTCTGATTGTCACAACCCAATAGAATATGTAACTTCCAATTGCCATGAACGTTTTCCAACTCAGTCCTCATCCATAAAAAGTGTGTGGTAGCTTTAGTGGTATCTACATAATCATCATTATCCATGATAAAATTCACTGAATTTTTATTCTTTGTCTATCAAATTACACAAAATTTCTTGAGAATGAAAACCTTATATGATGTGGATCTTCTATCATCTACAATTCCAACCCAATCTATATCCATGTACGCAAATAAATCAATAGTTCTTGAGTTTTTATACATAATTCCTAAATCTGTTGTGACATTGATATATCTAAGACTTATTTTTATATCCAATATATGTAATTAATTATAAAAATTTTGTAATATTTATCATAAGGTGACATCATAATCAATGATAAGTATTGAGACATCCAAATGGAAAAACATACCATTTATATTCGAAATCACATTAGTGTCCTATTACATTTTTTATCAATCATTAAAATAGTAGTTCCTACTGAAATTAGTATGGAGAAAAGTTTATAATTTTCCATGCCAACTTTATAAAATGTTCATTTGCATAACTTTCATCATAATAATTTTTTTTATTTTTCAAATTTTTCTAACCCAAGAATGTATTTAATTTTACCAGCCTTGAATTTTTCGTATATATTATTCATTTATTTTGAGAACCATTCAAGAGTTATTTCATCATTCACAAAAAATATAGAATCATCCATATCTACAATAACCATGTGGTAAATCTCATGACATTATTTAATGTACAAATTACAATAAATACTTTCATTATTAATGTTCAACTTCCTTAGAAGGTATTTAATTTGGAGTACCATTCCAATGGAAAATTAATTATCCAATATAAAAATTTCATCATCTTTAAAACATAAATTCCATCTATCCCATTATAAAAACTACATGATTGTTTGATATAAACTTATTAATCATGTTCTTAATTCATAATGGTAGGCTTCAAATCCATATGAAATAATTTATAACATCATTCAATTGCAACTGAAAGAAGAAATCTAATTGTTTCCAACCATTTTACTGGGGTATCAATAAAATGAATACCATCAATTTTTCAGTAACATTTTCTTACATATATTTCATTATTTCTCAACATATAACTATCTTCATTCAATATGTTCTAGAAAACACACTTTTTAATAATAGAAATTTTATAATTTGGTTGAGGAATGAGTTTACATGCATCATTATTCTTGAATATTGTCTCTCCCTTTATTCATAGCCTTAAACCTTTTTGAATGATCAAAATCTTTATTCCCATTATCCAGCCAGACTTTTGAATATAATGAATTATGCGTAACAAATTTTGATGGTCTTATTGACTGAAACATTTTATTTTCATATCCATTTATGTTTTGATCTTCCACTTTCTTCCCTATCCTCGAATGAGGTGTACAATATTCTTCCTCATAAGTGGAAATATCTGTGTTCGATTCAACAATATTCATTCAATTATAATTTTTGAAATCCTTTTCAGGTTTCATAACAAAAATTTCTATACCCTATTCATCTTACTCATCTACATGTGTTTCTCTTTGTAGAAACAACAATATAAACTTTTAATCAGACCATATCCATGAAAAAGTATATATTTACTACATTGTTCAAACATTACAATGTTTTCCCTATTCTTCTCTATTTTACAGAGACTCCAAAAATTATTAAGTGTTTCATTCTTGATGTTTTATCAGAATACTTTTCATAATGAGTTGTATTAGAACCTGTAGTATAGAAACATAAATTTTATATATAAATTGTTAGCCTCATTTCATGATGACAAATGTAATGTGAAATATAATGTATAAGTACCATTGGATACCCCATTTAAACAATTAATATATTCCTTATTTTGGAAAAATAATTTTTTGTGGTGTGTATGATATATTGAATGGATGTTAAATTCCAGGTGCTTAAACATAACATACGAACTATTAATTATTGTAATCATGATCATTATTAGATCTCATATACTTCATAGAATACCAACATTCATTATCATATTTTATCCTAAAAATTTTAATCATATACTGAGAATTAATCTTATGTTTCAAATATAAAACACAACTAATGTGAGAAAAATCATCAATGAAAGTAATTATTAACTTATCTCCAAAATATTATTGTTTTTTTCATTAGACCATAGATATAATAATGGATAATTTAAAGGGGTTGAGTTGAAAAAATATCAACTTTCGTAGGCATAGAGGTTTTTATCTATCCTATCAGAAAAATTATGAAACACCAGTTTTTTCTTATTGAGATATCATGAATACATCAGACATTATTTTAGTTTGATTCATTTTTCATGTTTCTCTAACATTTATATCAAATAATATAATTTCAAAACTAATTTTCTTCAATAATTCTTATGTAACATGAGTTCTTAACTTCACCAACATGAAAAAATTCCTTTTTATATGTTGGACTCTAGAAAAAACATTTTCGTGTTCCTCTATGTTTCACAAAAACCCATCTTTTTTTAAAATAAATTTATTCCCTTAATAAAAAATTTTGAAAATAGTAATAATATTTTTTTGAACCCATAAAAAAAATTATTTAATAGATTTATAATTTTATTCCCTAAGAATTGTGGATCCGTCACCTTTTATTCAACGATATTCATCATTTCCAAATGTCACTTTTCTTCATTCATGTCATTCACATGAATTAACAATTTCATATATCCTGTCATATGATAATAAATTTTTTTTCTAAAATACAATGTTGTTTTCTTTTTGTAGCTTTATAAGTGTTCCATATAATAAGTTATTTTTATTTCCCTTTGTCTTTATTCCAATATGGATTCTATGAATTGTTATAAACATTTTGAAACAACAATATCACAACATTACATAAATTTTCATTATCTTTATGTTGATCATATCCTTCAAAAAATGATTCAAAAGGCTTGGAATTATTTTCAACATTCAAATCATCTTTCTCAACATTATTCTTTTATAAGGATTGACTCACCCAAAAAGTTTACTTCCTCTAACTCATGAGATAATTTTAATTTTTTTGGTTAAACTAACACATATGTTCTATTTTCCAAAATCAACCCTAATAACAACAATATCAATAGAAATAATATTGACCTCTATTACTTCCATACTATATAGAATTATGAATATACATCTCAGAAACATCCTTTTCCTTTTTCTATATTATTTTTTTGTCACTAAACCTTTCTATTATCACTAATAATATTATTCTTTAATTCACATTTATACCAATGTTTTTTTTGATTCATAAGTATTAAAAACCGTTGTTTTGTTACTAGAAATTTTAGAAACTTCTGAATTATAATTATTGTAGATTTTGGCCACATATATGACTTTCATAGAGTTATTATTCATATAATAAAACATTAAATTTTCTTTCAACCTTTGAATATAACCTTTGTAAATACTTCATAGGTTTAACCATCACAAAACATTTACTAAATTCTAGGATACTATTCTTGAGTATTTTGATTCCCTCCTTAACATCAAAAAAAATTTGTTAATCAATTTCAAATTTTTCTTCAATTTCCTTCAACATTACTTTAATATTTTCATTATGATTTTATTCCTTTTCAAGACACTTATTCATAAAGGAAACATCTTCCAGAAACAAATATTTCCTATTAGAAATACATTTTGATTTTTTGTTATAGTATTTTACTTATTCATCTTATTTATTTATTTTTCAAGTCTTAAAATATTTCATTAACATTCATTCAATTCATTATTCATGTTAGACTATAAATTAGTCTCTTAATCATCAAAACTAAAACATCCAAAATTTCCTCTATAACTATTACAATGATAATATTTTTTCTAAAATCATTAGTAAATATTTTGGCCTCAAATTCACTATCTTAATCTTCATTATATTTTGAAAAAAACCTTTTCGTTATATATTTGGAGGACATTATATCATTTTATTTGGAATAACATTTTCACATATGACCCTATTTCTTCAAAGATATTATTTTAATTTTATCATATTATTCACTATTGTATTCATTTTTTCCTCAAGGGTAATTGACAACAACAATCCCAACAACTCAAAATTTAAAAAATATTAAGGGTAGCTTTCCCATGTGCATTATTATACCTATTTTAAACTTAATAGAAAATAAGGGTAAATTTCATCTAGATTGGTACATACCTCATTTTTGGAATCTGTGTTAGAAACATATACTTCATTAATAATATTATTATAATTTCTTGGATTAGAATGTATGAATAACATTTCCCGATCAACTATTGTTTTTCAACTAATTAATTTCCCCATTATCATTGTATAATAAAAGAGAGTACTATGAAGGTAATCTATATATAGTGTTTCAGGATGTATATCTTTCAAGGATTGAAATTTAGTATCAAAATTTTTAGTGACAAATGTTAATATATTTTAACAACCATGGAATCATTCATTTTCTCAACATGAAATATTATGGTCTTAAAAATCTAATTCATCCTTATAAAGAAGTCACCAAATTATTCAAAACAATAGATTTTGTGATCTTCAAATTTAAACCACTATATTTTTATATTTTATAAATCAAATTCGTTTCTCCTACATAAAAGATTATAAAATTATACCAGATACCACTGAAAGTATAAACTCTCTCCACTCATAGAAAATAACTTTAAAAAAGTTATGTGTGTATGTAATTCTTATCTATTATATCATTCCTCATATTCTTCTGTTCTAGTGATGTTATATCTATATTTTCAACATAAGGGGAAAATCCATCCAAAGAATCATCCAAAACATCATTCCTAAGAGACATGTGATTTAGAAACATTCAAACATTCCAAATATGGTAGTTTTTATCTTCTATGAACATAACCCCTTTACTTTTAAGACATTTTAAATTATTTGTAAACCCGCTTTTTCAAAAACATATTGAAATGGTAAAATAAGGCACAATTTCTTTGACAGAACATGTAAAAGACAAGTCATGATCATTATATCACTATTTTGGGAAGGGGTTAATTTGTGATTAATTTTTATTTATATATATAATGTAACAACCCATCACCTACGGTTAAATATTAATCACCTTACTAAAAATATAACATTCACACATATATAAGAACATATGAATTTAAAAGGTTCACTACTCAAGAAGAGTATTTAGTTATTGGAATGGTTGGTAAAAAATACAAAGCCTCACATTCAGCCCCCTATATATCTCTCTTCACATGTGAAAAATGTATCATTTATAGAAATTACATTGTGCTTCCATTTGTATATATGTTTTCAATAATAGGTAAGTGTGAGAAACAACATTCGCATTCACTCTCAACAAAATTTCTTGAAATTTGAATTTAGATTTCTTTTTGAATTTATCTTTTACTATTTTAGTGCTTCTTAAATGCTCTAGATTCTTCTATAATATTATTTGGACTTCACATAACATTATCCAATTTTGTACTTCCTAAATATTCTTTTGTACGATAATAATGGATATTCCAATACACCTTCTCATTATAATAAAACTTATGATATATTTAATTTTATTAACATACATGAATAAAATTAGATCTTAATACTATTCATACCAATGTTCCATACAAATATAAAGACATAAAGTATTTAAACCCATTTGAAAAATGAATGAATTATAATTCTGATGCTATGTAACATCATGGAATGATGAAATTTATCAACCATAAACATCGTTGAATCTTATATATCCTTCAAAAATACCATGAATTCACTTCAGATAAACTATTCAATCAATTCTTCCTTTCTCAAATTATTCAATACTTTCTCATTCCAATGATCTATCATCTGATAAATTCTAGTGTCTAGTGACTTATTAGTGTCATCATGTGTCTAGTGGATCAGTCATGGCTTCCTTATGATGATACAATTTCAAGACTTGTATGAGGTATTTTGACCCAATTTTTAACCAAAAAAAGTTCTAGTTTCGAACTTCACCTACTGAAAAACATATAAAAAATAAGTTTTCTCTTCACCTAATGTAATAATGAAACATTTCATTTATGAAAATGTATGAAAAAAATTTTGAGATTCGTTTTTTTAATCGCTCTATAATCCCAATCATTGGTTCTAAAACATCCCAATTTCTTAACTTTTTTGCCTCTGATCTAATTTTACATCCAATTCAATTTTTATACAAACAATGGATATAACAAATCAGAGTCGGTATTATTCATCATGGATTGGTGTCATACTTTATTTTATAGACCAGTGTTAATTTTTCTAGTAAATTTCACCGTTAGTATGCTTATTCTTACCATCTTTTAGATAATTTATATGTTTGGTGATCCTCTCTCCGATGAATTGATATTTGAAGACATCTTACTCACATACCTTATTCAAAAATAACTTGTGAGTATCATGAATTTCTTATAGATTTGGGAAAATTATCATCACCACATCATCTCCTAACTTACATTGGAAGTTATTATGATTACCCATACATCTAAGAACATCATTCATTCCATACAAACTCCATCGTTATTGGAAATACATAGAATGAATCAGCCATATGTTCTCTCTTTCTTTCACAATGTTAGAATCACGTTTTATTATTAACTCATGATGTTAAAAACATAAAAAACTGAATATAACCATCAAATTTAGATGTTGAACATCATAATAAACATTAAGATTTTGTAACATCCCCCTTTGATTAAAATCATCATACAATATTCTGCACGAGCATGATAAGAAAAATTACCCAATAAAAAATTCCATTAAATAAAATAAAAAAAAAAATTATTCCTTATGAAATGTGTGTTCAATTAACTCTTTCGGATACTCCCATTTTCTGATCCTTAAATCATAAAAAATGAATTTATTTTTTCATTGTAAAAAAATATAAAAATCAGGCCAAAATTAATTCATCATTCGATAACCTACTGCATGAAACACGATAAAAACATATTACATCATGAACTTATTTTTCTATATAAAACAATATTTTTATCAAAACCCATCCATACAATATTCATTTCCCTATAGATACTAAATAATCACATCAAAATCAATGGAATAGTCTTCTTTAATTTATATTAATATAATAACCCTTTATAGAATAATTATGGAAACCTTGATTTTATTAAAATTTTATTAAATTATATGTGGATTATGATGAAGAAAAATTCCAAAAAACATTTCTCCTAAGCTTCTAAATCATCACATAAACATGCCACCATAATGATGCATGGAAAACTCACTTAGTCCAAGATTATCTATAATTTTCATAATGATTCTTATCCATCTTACAT
The DNA here is from genome assembly GCA_963277665.1 of Viscum album. Taxonomy (NCBI): domain Eukaryota; kingdom Viridiplantae; phylum Streptophyta; class Magnoliopsida; order Santalales; family Viscaceae; genus Viscum; species Viscum album. The sequence goes on from OY728159.1 coordinate 1,496,782,433, forward strand.
TTGGAGTCATGGTCCAACACATCACTCAACATAATTTTATTATTCTGACCACTACCCATCCCCGAAAACGTTCATTTCAATCGATGTCATTCCACCTGAGAATTCCCTCGATCACCCTCCTAAGTTCAAAAAACCTAACACCACCCTTAACTAAGACCATCCCAACCCAAAAAACTCTATGAAGTCATTTTACAATTTCATATCCTAAATTTTACAAATGAAACTGTTGTGAGGTTCATCACATGATGCCAAGTGTACCTCCCCACACACACAAGGATATCGACTTGTAGTTAGGGCGTAACACATTCATGGGGATACTATTCCCTCTAAATTTAATCCTATAGACCATGACTAAATCTATCAAAAATTCTACATGATTCAATCATCAAATGACCATCCTATATATATAATAGGGAGACATTATGGATCCCACATTATATAAATGAAATATATAAAACTATTTATGTGATCTAATAAAAAACAATAGATTAGTATCAACAGATACAAATTCCAAGCATCAAATAAGTAAAAATTAAATTATGTTTTACATTCTATATAATATAATATAATATAATTAAATGACCTATATCCCAACTCACAAAAACCTTACATATGTACTCCTTAGTGTCAACACCCTACTAACTTAACCTCATGTCAAATTATAAGAGATAATTATTCCGTAAGAGAAAACATGAATTTCAACCATGTAAATCGAAAGTCATTTTGTGTACATGGTTAGGGGTGAGTTCGATGAACAGGTAATAATATGTAATCCCTCAACCATACTATGTTATATTGTGATCAAGTTGATGCAGATGCTGTAAATATATAATTAATATAATAATGCTTATACAACAGCCCCACTTGAAAACATAACATGAAATGAACATATTTATATAAGAATTATGTCATTCATTGCTAATTGGGCCACCATGAAACCTATCCTAGACTACTTAATCTCCATGATATAAGTAAGAGTATCCTCATACCATAACCTAATACTCACCTATATACACTAAGAATGATGTTTTTATCAAGCATGATCCACACGTGAAGATACATGGAAGGGTGTCCAGTAATATCCCAACCAATAACATTTGACACAAGGGATGTCAATTGTCTAGTATCTCGGTCATCCCTTCTTGTTCTGGGGGTTGCACGCACGAAATACCCCGGAAATACATTATCAATCAAGGGTAAAATAACATACCATATCATGTTGCACCTTGTCCCTAATGGTTATCCCATTATTCATAAAATATTTTGACCCATTCTCTCCCATTGAAGTCTTAGAAGCACCATCTCACTCATGGAAGGGTCATGCCACAATATCCATAGCCCACACCAAAAATTTTCACCTATAAAAATAATATATTCAAAAAAAATATTCAATAAATATCTGGTAACACAACACATCCCACCATCAGACAACACATTTATAGCGCACTCTTCCCTTGAGACCAATCCCAAGGAATAAATCACATCTTTATATGCCTCTTTACCAAATAAGATGCATATTCCATCCATAATGGTCATTTTTTTCACATTGATACCAACTAATATCATGGGTCATCAAGAACTATCAAGAATCAACCTGAAACAAAAAGAATAAAATAAAATCATTACATGGTCATATGTAAATCAATCATGATTTATAAATTAGTTCATCACTCCCATGTGGTAAAACATACCAGAAAAAATCAACTAGGCCCCCCAACATTTCCTTTAAAAAATATTAAAAACCCTTTTTACAAATAATTCATAAATGTCAACATGACCCATCATAATAATGATATCCCCTTAGCCAAATGTCTAAAAAAATATTTAAAAAAACCCAATAACATATTGAAATACCATTTCAAAATCCATTTCATTAACCACCCACTTTTCATTAAAAATTTTCAATCAAGTGTAATCTCTTTTTTAAAATTCCTTTTTAAAAAATAAAACTCTCACACCTTAAAAAAATCATAATACTTTGAAATCTATATTAAGTGACATGTAAAGTATTTTTACTTAGACATTGTCATCAAATTATTTACAATTCAATACATTCCATGTTTACTATTAGATCAATTTGAGCCCATCCCAATTTATTGGTGAGATCACACAATTAATGAAACATGCAAAAATTTAAAATTATGATGTCACACAAACATTAAATCACCAAATGAGAAGGGGAATAAAAAATTTTCAAGGCCACCTACCTAAACTGATGTTCCAAAAATCATTACAAGCTGATACGAGTCTCTTCTAAGTCTACTTGAACATATGTCAATAATAAAAAGAGACAAATTAATAAATTAAATAAATTTAAAAACCAAATTGGTATAATAGATGAAAAATTAATTTAGTGTGTTCATGAAACCAAAACCATTAGGAATGAGGTGAATTCCAATCCTGACACACATCAATACCTAGGCCACAAAAACCCCCAAATTAAATACACTAATTAGTGGAAAATGTCACCCAACATCATGGTATTAAATAACTTCACCATTGGGGAACATACCTTGAGGCCAATGATGAATGCATAATTTATTTCCTCATCTTTGGATGTCCTCTATAATATAGAAATGAAATCCCATCAATTAAGATGGTTTCCACATGATCATATGAAATCATCTCCGAAAACCATCAATGGATGGATCAAAATTAGTGGAAAATTATGTAGTGAAAGAAGGAATATGTAAGGGGGGTATCACCTTGATTTCATGTAATTAACAAAAATTAAAAAACATATATTGAAGGGATACAAATTGGGATGGGTATGGAGATCCATGAGGGATCTCCCAACATATTATAGTGATAAATACTATAGATGCTCGAGAGGGGTTCGAAATTGGAAACCCAATATAATTACCAAAAAATCCCAAAAAATTCACCTGAGATTAGGCGTTGTCTTGGCCCTAACAGGTCATTGTTTAATGCCCAATTTTTTTAAACATATTCTTAGAATGACCTAGGTCCATGGAATGAATAATTATTATGTATGGGAATAGGATATGACAATTTCGTCTATATAGTGATGCCTCATGTCCTCAAACCACGATTCCCTACAACTGGTCATTGTTGCATAAAATAAGTGTTACAAAACTCAATGAAGCAATAAATTTATTTATCTCTATATTTGAGAGTTAATTAAATGTCTATCCCAACAATCTAAGTCTAACCAGGCCGCATTCATCACCTAAAAAAATCTTCCATAGATGTATGTGTTTGGAAGATAATGTTAGTAAAATGATTATATGATTGAAACATGATTTCCCCAATCAATTACACACACTGATGATTCTGTGCTATCAAATTCAAAGAACTAAATATTCTACAACAATAAGTGCATTGTAATTAGTAAGCTCATTACACCCTAATTAGTGACACAAAGTAACAATTTTCCAAAATATTACGAATTACACACTAGAAAATAACGAATATTAAAAAAAGGAAAATAAATTCATACGAACAATGTTTCATGTGGTTTGGAAATTTCTTCCTACATCCATGAGAGTACACTACAAAATATTTATATCCAAAATAATGTTATTATTTCAACAGCAATAACCACACATATAATTATTAATCTTAAATTCAATGCCAATATAAGTATAAGTTCCCACCTCTCCTTTATATAATTTAACAAAATGTTTGACATGTTTCATCACACTTTGAGAAATAAAGTTTTCCATTTATTGGATTCATAATTATTCTCTAGTTATCACTGAGTCAACTATAATAGAAAATCGACTATTCATACCCCCTATATGGATGAAAGATCTAAAAAAACATAAATCATTATTTATATTTGATAATATAATCAAAGATTTAGAAGAATACCATATTTTAGAAAACAAGTTCATGTTATGATGTCTTCATCTACCAGTACCTCGATAAAACTAAAGGACTCTTGTATTTCCTCTAACTAGTAAACTGATTATAGTGAGTTTAAGAAAAGGCTTCATAATCCTAATAGTCTCCCACAATAAGACGAATTTTAAGATATCCTTAATATCCCCCAAACACTTAGTAGTAACTCACCATTTTTCTCAATGAATGTAGAGTTCTCTTCCATCTAACATTCACCCATGTTTGATTGAGGCGAAGAGCTACATAAAAATTTCTTGCAATGAAAACATTATGAAAATTTCAACAGATTATTTATTCCAAAATATATTTCACATATCTCAAACATTATAGTTTATCATATTTTGGATAAAATATAATTTTATGTAAATATATTTCATGCATTCATGAACATAGGATTTGGAGCAAGGTGAATGTAACCATAACTATTGAATATTAACATTCCTCTTTTTTATTATTTTATATGAACCGCTAAGAAGTGCATTAACCAGGATAACTCTTTATTAGATTCTAAACATTTTATTAATCATTATTTTCATTATATAAAATGTAACCATTGGTTACAATCCTGATATCTAACTAAGATATTTTTTTTAAAAAATGTTAACACAATGCCTCTTGTGCAATTCTGGGTGTCTAAATATTTAGAAAATTCCACATCCTTAAAATCTTACTAAGGGACAACTAATAAAAATCAGGTCATTATATCATCTAGTGTTTCAAAGTGTTATATTACCCATTTCATGAAATCATCACATATATAAAAATTCACATTGCTTTTGTGTGTTGTTATTTTACCATATATCGGGAAACATATTTTGATGCTTTTTTTATTACTTGGATAATTTAATGTTTCATGAAATGGGGGATATGATTTTTTTTCATAGAAAAAATAAAAATTTGTTGATGATATTTTGGATCTATTATTCTCGAGATAACAAAATTGTACTAGATTCATAATCCCTCACTATCCTCATCCAAATACGTTGTTAACATTTTCAATAACAATTATCTCAAAAATTATGGAAAACATACACGTTATCTCAGGAATCAATAAACTACATGTACCTTCTAATAAAATGAAATATAAATAATATAAGAATAAGATATAAGTCCCACAGTCCCATAAATTATGATTAAAATAGTTACCAGGGTGTCTCCTCTTGAAACCATCTTCTGTTGTGAATGTAAAAAACTTATAGTTCCACTATTAAGGAACCATTTTTTAGACAAAACATCTTTGCATCAATTCACATACTAGGATATTATATGAATGAAATTTTAAAAATTGATTTCTACATGTAGATATACCTCTCCAATCCTCTATGAAGAAAGTTTGTATTGAAATCTATTTTCTCCATATATATTTCATTATAAGTAACTAAATGTAATACCATTTAGATTATAGTATTCTTTATTACCAGTGATGATGTTTTAATGAAATTTATTAATTCCTTTTCTTTGGAATCCTATAACCAACATCCATTACTCGTATCTTCAATTTCCATAAAAATCATACATTAGATATAAAAACCATTTATTCATTAATGTGCTCTTTCCTTTTCAGTATTTCAACAATGACCTATGTTTGATTGAACATTTATTTAATAATTTCTTCCATCATTGTTAACTACCAGTACCATGAGTCAATAATTTTTACCATATATTCAATGCATTAAGGTTCCCCAATATATAATATACGTAATAAGTTCATAATATGTATATATATGTGGATTTTTCCACAAACTCTTTAAAAATTTATCACTCATTATGAGATTCCACACTCTCTAGTTCTTCCATTTCCTGTTACCAAACCATTTATGTAATGACTAACCACAAGTCACCTGTTAGTTTTTTTCCTTATGCTTCATAGTACCATGATAATTCTACAACATATTCAATTGGCCACAAATAAAATGGTTTTCTCATGAAATATAATTTTTTTGAAAGATTAAAAAGTAAAGTTCATTCATCCATATCATCCCATAAAAAATTGGTTTTTTATTTCCATAAACTATTGATTCAGATAAAATCTACACCTTCTATATGACCATCTCTTTGAAGAGAGAATTAAATCATCTAGTGACTTGGACCTGGTCATTATCCCAAAGTCTAAAACCGAATCCTTCCTTTCCATTTCCCTAAGAAACAATATTTCTAATTTTCCTCAAGCTTTTTTTAATCCTAAACATCAATGAGAAAATATGATTGACTTATATAGACATTTAGTCATCTATGATTAAGTATCTTAGAAGATAATATCTCCTCCAGTATACACTATCATAGAGTATCTGATAGAATTGTATTAACTATGCATGATAAAATTAAGGATTCTTTTACCCAAATAGCCTTGGGAATTCCAAAGATCACCCACATTAATATTTTATTCTTATTTAATACGTTATTAACTCTCTATACGTCAATGTTTTTCTATGGTATTATTGAGATTATCCTTTTTGAAATTGATCCCTTTCTATTGGTATAAATTTTCAACATTTTTGTCATTCCCCTTTATAAATTAAAAAATAATATATTTTTTTCCAATCCATATTCTATTACATTAAAATGAATCCATTAAATAAAATCATATAAAAATGAGATAAATAAAAATATTTTCTTTTTTGGTTTTAAGAGTAGCATATTAAAATTATAATATATACAACATTATAATTCAATAATAATAATAATTAATAGAATTATTTATTATATAATTAAATAGTTTGTTGCTCTCAAATAATTAAAAGTTGTTATTCCAATAGTTATTGGAATGATATGTAATTTCTAGTGGGAGATCATTTTTTAAGGAAAATATATCCACTGAAGGGTGTTATGAGATTCGGTAAGAAAGGGATACTAATCCCCAGGCACATCAAACCCTTTTAAAAATTGTGGAGAATTAAATATGTGGGTTATAAATTAGAAATTACAGATATCCTATCTAAAGTACAAGTAATTTTTATTATATCCTTATTGAGGAAATACATACCAAACTCAACACATGTGCTCACCCCTAAAGAAATAGATTTAGAAAATGATCTATAATTCTATAAGATACCAACTAGATACATGACACCAGATAGAAAGTATTGTTGAATTATATTACAAGAATGGTAAAAATAATTTTTAGAAATCATAATCTGGAGGAATCGATGTTAGAAGAAGAGGATGTTGTGAAGAATAACCACCCTCATTTGTGTAGACAGTAATATCAATGAGAATATATGGGATGAAATTTTTATTAGGTGGAATAATATAACACTTGATACTAAATTATAGTAAGTTAAAAGTATATTTAAATAAATATATAAAACAATTATAATTTTAATAGTTCACAAAAAAATAATTTGAAAGGCTGAATAATTTATTTCAACATGGTGAAAATACTACTAAAATGAGTTTTTGAAAATTTATCCCATTTATATTATATTTGAATAACTAAAAATGAATTATTCTAATCTTCATAATTTTATTTATAATAATTTACTATAATATTTTGAATTAATAAATTATTGACTATAAATTTTATGAAGATTAAGATAAGATCATTTTGTTTTAAAAGGGATACATTTAGAAAAATATTTTTTAAAAAAAACACAATGTATTCCATTTTAATTATTTAAAATAATAATTAAAGATGAATTATTTAAATAATATATATGTATTATATATCTATATATTTGAAATTTAATTCATATATTTAGGATTAAAAGTCAAATAGTGGTTATGATATCATCTTATGCTTGAATAATTCATTTCTTGAAAACCCATTTTGGGACTTGGTTTAATGGATTGTTTTTAAAATAAATTCTTCCAATTGTATGAACTGAATTTGATAAAATAGACTCAATTTTTGGTATTAATATTTTTAATATTATTAAATATGTTAATATTTTTTTGGATGTATATGATTGTAAAAACAGTTAAAAACATTACCCCTATTAGGGTAAAACCGGTTTTATCTAGGGTCAATCTTATAGATATGTGTCAAAATGACCAATTTTAATAAACCCATTATGTTGTTTATATTTAAAATATATAATTTCATATTCTAATATGAATATTTATGGATCCATATTTTCATGATAGTGATGTGAAAATATAGAAAAACATTGAAAAATTAAAACATTTCCACTAACATAAATTATAGAAGGGAACCTACTCCCCACACTTATTCATACCTATAAAGCTATATAGATTAAAAAACATACAAAAATATCTCCCCAAAATAATTATCCACAATATATAGGTTTTTTCATTGGAAAATACCAACCCTAGGGTATTTAATAAGATATCTAAATGTGGGTCATCTATGTAAAGGTAATTGTCTTCACTATGCTCTTTCTTTTCTACTTCTTCTATCACGACCATCAGATATGTATTAAAACATCCAAAATCATAAAAATATTATCTAAAATATAGTTATATTTTATAATTTTAATATAATAATATTTATCCATCTAGTTCTCCTTCAACTTAGAAATACATCCAATCTCATGTATACAACAAACTACCACATCTCATACTAATGTAATTTGTTTCAATCAATGACTAATAATGATAGCCATAATGATGGAAATAATGAATATATATGAATATATATTAATTATTTCGAATTAATATATCATCCAATTCCTTTCCCTCTCACCCATTAAAGGAATGATATTGTCGCTTGTGTGTATGTGTGGTATATAGTCTCCACAAAGTGATGAGTTTCATTTTTAATGTTCAACAATTGTGAAAAGTTATAAAAAATTCAATAATGATGAAATATGATATTTATAACCTTAATATAATTTTTTAGATAATTAATATATATATATATATATATTATTCATATGAACTAGATCATATTTGAAAAACATGTTTGAGAAAATAAAGTTGTTAACGCCTGAAAAAAAATTTAATAATGAAATATTTTTAATAATCAGGTTGTAATTTTTAAATATTGGATAATATATTAGATTATAATTATTAAAATTGGTTTCTTATAATTTAATTACCTGAATAAAACCATTATAAAATTGATTACATCATGTTCAGCTAATGGGAAACCTTAGATAAGAGATTTCCTCTCAATTGGCACTCCTTTGAGACATATTTATTATTATGAACCTATTAATTTAAATGTCGTTTATATAATGAACATTTAATGTTTTTAAAATGAATACCTATTTATTGATTAATTTTAATGTTTCAATTCATGTTTATTTCTTCTAGGGATTATAATTTAAATGATACTAAAAGGATAGAAACTATTTTACATTCTCACTTTCTTTTGGGATTGATTCTATTTTCATTGAAGGAATCCTATTATTTATCCCGCAAAAGACCAAATAATTTTATTATCTACATTATATTTAATTAGTTTTTATATTTTTTTAATTCGATGTTCTTTTTATTACATGAATCATGAAAATAAATTCTTAAAGGGAAAAAAATTTAATTTATCTGTTAATCAGATAAATGATTCGTCCTTCCCTAGGTTTTTCTTAATTTGTTTTACAAAATTAATTTTATTTACTCAAAATAATTATTAATGAAAATATATGATATTATTAAATTTTAATAAAGGTTTTAGAATAACATTATTTCCAAAGGTGCATTTCATATTTTCATTACAAAAAGGGAAAAAGTATGTTTTTAATATATATATTAATGATAGACTTCCCTGACACCATAACCATTATATAAAATTTACCATTATCTATATGTTTTAATTAGTTTTTCAAATAAATCAATTTTATTAATCCTTATTTTCATATTTTACTTAAATCCAATTTATTCGTCCAAATGATTTTATTGAATTTTATAACCTATATCCCCAGCGAATTGAATGCAATCTATTATTTAATTTTAATTTTGTGTTGTTATATTCGTATGAAACATTAACATTATTTTTATATTTTGACCTTAAATTTACATAAAATATACATATTATTTATAAGGGATATATTTATTTCTTAATACATTTATTATTTCTTCATATGGTATTTTACGTTGAATGTCATAAGATTTTCAAGAGAAATATATATATTATTTATTCTTTATTAATTAGGGTTATTTATTTATAAAGCATATGTTTAAGAATTAAAATGATTATTTGATATATGCGGAATGCATTTGACATGCTGTGTCAGGTGGGGTCCAATATTAAATATCCCGCTATTCATTAATATGTATCATGAGACAAATCATTTGGATAAGTTAAATAGTGTTTTACCTGTAGTTTTAAACTATCTTTTATGAATGTATTTATGGAATATATATCATGATTTCTTTGATAATGAATTCCAATATTAATCATTACCTTTATTTATAATTTTGATATTAATATCCATTAAATTGTATTGATTTTATCTATGGATTCATTTATGGAATAAGTTATTGACTTAATGGAATATATTCTCAATTATTTTTCTTTCCATATTCATTATACCTTATTTAATCATGATAGTTTCTGTTGAATGTAACCCTTAATAATAATTTTATATCACCTTTATTTTTTTCATTCCCTATGATATGGAGAAGAGTTCATTGAATGAGTATCAAGGACTCTGATCATTTTCTTATGTTATGATTAATATTCTCTTCTAAATATAAAATGGGCATCATGTACGTATCATGTTATATAGTAATGAAAACATTATTGGTCCATTGGGATTGGAACCCATCTATATATAAAAAATAATAAACTAAACAAAAGCTCTAGGTTTCTGGAGTGAGGGTTGTTATAAAAATTCCTATAAATAATATCTTTCTTCTTAGAATTCTAATTGGTATGTGTTAGAGTATTAAAATTTCATAGACCTAACTCTCTAGAATTATCATTTTATTAATGATGATTACTTATCCAAGGTGACTATCTCAATTTTTTTAACAATCAGTGCATTACTATAAGGTACTTGGACCTCCATTCAACAAATATCATTATTTAGGATCATATTCTAGACAACTATGACCACCAGATCTATCTTCCCATAGGAATTAATGACAATAGTAACCATACCATTCTATGATTCTAGTAAATTATAATAAAATATAATTTCATACAAATCATCTATTATGGTGAAGTACACTTATTCAAGTAGGATTTAGATCATATTGAAGTCATTAAAATGAGCTACCATTGACCAACTGTTCTATAACCTCAAAAAAGTAGCATCCAGTTAGAAACCATTTTCTATTTCAATTGTTTTCTAATATATATATTTTAGGGGTGTTATAAGCTCATCTGTAGTCTTATGATCCTATATATGGAAGTCCACATTTTGAACAAACAACATCCTAACTAATCTGAGTATATTTATACGTAAAATTTCCCATTTACCATACTCTATTTTGTATAGATTAAATACACAGAAAAAACTATGTATCCATTTAGATGAGATATTCATCTTTAAATATCTTCTATAAAGTTACATTACATCCAAGGATATTATAAATGTGATATTTTCCTTCTTATAACAGAATATCATCTACTAACCACAAGTAAAACTAAATTCATAATAAATATATAGAAAATGTGGATGTTTTCTAATCTGTTGAGTGTGAATAACCAAGAATTAATATAATTGTTTTTGAAGCATGTGCTGATATAATAATGGGATGATAAAATTATATGTTCACTAGAAGATCACACACATTGTTGATCATGTGCTTTGGAATTCAAGTCACAAAAACATCCCCACCACTTAGATAATTGAAATTCAGGAGTCAAATACATCCAAATCACTTCCATCATGGATTAATTATCATTCACTATTATAAACCACACAAAAAACCATTCTTTAAAATAATAGATATATAATGGAAATAATATGCCCAAGGATTTTTATGGTTTTTACATTCATCCTATGTCCATGAGAAAAAATTGAAAATCATTATATTCCTATTAAAATGAGGATTACATCGACTCTAGCTAGATTACTAGAGATTACACTTAAATGTAATGTAAGTCTAAACATTTGGTCAGAATACTATTTCAAATAGATTCATAACTAGTTAAAGAGGATTCACTACCATCAGAAAAAGGCTGTATTATAGAAAACATATATATGTGTTGATTTGTTGATCTTCTATCACCATGAAATGTCTGACGGTTTCACATTGTTTCTCCATATATTAAATAGAATATAGTAACCTGAATAAAATTCCTCATAATCCCAACAATCCAAATGCTCATATTCATAATTAAAATTTCAATTCTAAAATGTCCATTACTATTGAAATAAAATTAAATTTTTTTATGAATTAAAAATAATGCAACATCAGAGATAATCACACTCCCCTCTTGAATATTTCCATGATTGAACATTATGGAAAGAAGTATCATTATATTATGATCACCAATACCAAATAGTCAATCATTATTTTTGTCCATTAATATGGATAACATTCATCCATATAATATAAGTTCAATAAGATTTTCAAATAAATTCAACGTTCTCAATACAGTAGATACATTCTATGACCATTCGATCTAACAATGAATATTTGGACATTATCACATTAATGTAATGAAAAGTTAAAAACATCACATGAGAAAATATTTATTAATATTTTTGAAATTTAATATAAAAGTATTCAAGTGTACAATGTCATTTTTTTAAGGGACATAAATATGACAGACTACCACTTTCACTACAACCAACAAATGAAAAATTAGTTTCCTTGCAAGGGAAACATTATTTTTTTAAAGTGTTGTTAAAGTTTCTATTAATTAATTGTTATTGTTGTTGATTAAATATTGTTCCTTCATCCCTTTTAGAAAATCCCCCTAGAGGTGATTTCATAATGTAATGGACATTTATCCCCTATTAAAGATATGAGTTCTTTGTAAAATCGTAGAAGAGAAAACAAAAATTTAAATAAATTTTTAATTTTCTTAATAATCTAGAACACACTCATTATATATAGAGATGGAAACAATATGGGGATTGTAAACCATTTTTTACAAGTAAAACACATTAGTTTGTAGGAAGGATGAACATTAAAATAAATTCATCCCTGTCAGGGAAGTGAAATTTGAATAATTTTTTACATGGATAGGTTTTCAGTATGAATATGATATTCAACTGTACTGAGCAAGATAATATACACCAACTAGGAGTTGGGCTATGATAGATCTATTTTTTCTGAGTTGGGTTTGTAAATATTACTCCACCTATAGTGGATAAAGTAGTATTTGAAAATAATAATTTGGAATCCATCTAAGAGATGATCAAATTTCATTAATGGTGGTGTATCCCTTTCAACCCACTATGAATCCATATAAAGTATAGGTAGAACTAGATGATGAGATTTTATTTGATATTATGTATAACAATTTTTTATTTATTCATAGTAGTTATAATCTTTTTTAGTTGTAATTTAATATTTTTAAGTACATTCACATAAATATAGGATGAATTTTAGAACCACATACATCATTGCATGTGTAATTTCCTTACATTATTATTTCCTTACTTTAATGTTTTTATAGCTTTTTTGGAAGACTGTTTGAGTGTGAAATTTAGTAGAATTTATTAAGGTGTATCAGACATCTTATTAATGGTGTTCTAAAATGAGATGATGTTTTTATGGTTATATTTATCATTTTATACCATCATTTATTGAAATATTATTAGTAAACACATAGTTCTATAATCCAGTGATGATAATGGAATCCTATTCCTAACAAGTGGTATCAATGCATATGTTTTGACACTTGAAAACTCATGTAACAATAAAACATGCCACAAAATTATATTTAAATCATTTGGGATTTATATTGTCTTATGATAGTGTTGGATTATGTAAAATTTACAATTGATATGTTTTCTAGACCAAAATTACATTTCGGGAAGAGGTATAGAAAGGACTCTCTCAAACAAAAGGATATAGAAGTTAGTTTTGGATGATTTAGGATAAAATAATTTAGAAATGAGTGAATAATAAAATAAATTTAAAATAACTCTTATTAGTGAGAATATCATTGGATGAAAATGTGACCATCCATATCAATGATAAGAAGAACACTATTGTGTCGATGGAATCATTAGCGAATATATAAGAGAAACCCACTACACCAGGAAAAGTGTTCACAATGGAATTTGTTTTGTTTATCATATGAATGGTCAATGAAAAATAATTTGAATTATTTCTATATGATTCATATCCATCTACAATAAATAAATGTTACCTTTGAATATGATCCAACACATTAATATAAAAGATGATGAAACACTATTCTTTTTAGAAGATATTCATTTGAAATGATTCATGGATGTCGATTTTTTATGGATTCATTCTTTTTGAAGATAACAACAAGATTCTTTCTCACATTTTTCATAATAATGGTATGTTTAATATCCCAAATATAGTTTGTGATTACTTTTTCTATAATGAATGTAAAATTGATAGTAGTTACCTAAGTAGAAAAGTTGTTATATTGATTAATTTACTTTTTAAATGATTTTATAAATTAAAAATAGGAGGAATCATAATCTATTGTAGTTATATTTCTACACAATATGAATGAAATATTGCGTTTCATGCATGAATAAAACAAATTGCTCTAAAATTATATTTCATCAATAATATTCAAGAAAAATGTTGTTAAATCTATATAAAATAATTGGTATGTAAAATATGGCTAACTTCTTCATAAAGGTTGTATCCCCAAAAATCATAAGGAAACATTGTTCTTGGTTAAACTCCAGATAATGGAATATATAGTATAACACTACATGCACATTGAATAATGAAGACTTTATCCTAACTATTAATGTATTTATTAGGGATCATTGAAGAAACAGTCATGTGGGATATTTTTGGCATTTTGAATCCTTTTATTAATGATAATAAAGGTAGCTACAAAAAGTGGATATCAAGTAGACCTTCTAACTTATGAAAGTATTAGTTTTTTATGACTTGATAAAATAAGATAAATTCCTAGAAGATGGTAATATTTCATTCAGTTCAGCTAGAATGTTTCCTCTATTAAGATTTGGGAATGGTTTGAATGGTCATCCGATAGAGGATATGAATATTCAACCTAATAAAATTGTTGAATCGGATATGGGTACATAAATATAGTGAATGAAAAACATCGATAACGGTGTTTTTTGAAAAGTGGTGCAACCTATTGAACTGGATATGATCTTTTATAAACGTGTGGTGGGAAAAAATGATAAGATTAATTTCAAAATCATTTTTAGTAATAAGATCATTATAAATATTTATTCAAATCATTGATATAATATTAATATAAATATTTGGAAATGTTCTCCTATGGATGTAGTGTGAAATTTCGATGCACACAAATCCATTTGAATTTATTTGCATTACCAATTATTTATTTAATTCAATGTTTTTTGTATGTTCTTTAGAATAGTGTGTTAGAGGTGGGACTTGGTGTTGATGAATAAGATTCACGAGGAATTTTATTTCCCATACTATAATATGTTGTGATGTTATACTGTTACATTCCATAGTGTAAGATTATAAATGTGTTTGATCCTCTATTGAAATCATGTTTCTATCATTTTATGATTGTTTTGGAATCCACTTCCCCATAAAGAATTATATATAATATTTTGTATTTAAGATTTCCATATACATACTTTAATACATTTATCAAACTCATAAAAAATAAAATTATTTATGTACCCCTTGATGACTTGTATTCTTATTTATCTTTTAGCAAGGTGCTTATTTATTTATACTTTCTTTATTATTATTTAATTTTTTTCAAAATGAAAGTTTGTCTAATTTTTGTTATACAATATCAATCTATGCTATACACATAAAAAAATCAATTGTCAATATATTTTAAGGAATGTCGCATAGATTCAAAAGTAATCTAGTGTAATATATGGTTTATACATCACAAGAATATCTTAATGTGATGTTCTACTCGTTTTCCCATAATGCATGTTCTATAACATAATTTATGTAAACCCATTGATATTTTTATGTCGATATTATTCTTTTTAACATGGATTTCTAGTAGAATTCATTCTTATATAAATTTATTACATTAGTCTTAAAATTGTGAGATGCAATATTTTCTTCCATATGATAACAAAATATTAGTCTTGGAAAATAATAACCCTCACCCCAACATCATGTATACAACATTATAATATCCATTGTTCATAAAACTAATCTATATAGTGGTTTTAGGTGAAAATATATTTATTAATATTCTCATATTTGACATTATGAGCATTCAAAAGTTCAATGTTATTGGTTTATGGGGAACCAAATACAACAGTCTAAAAAATTTATTCCATAAATTCAATATGAAAGGAATATTTCGTAGAAGTAATATTTTTCTTCTTTTAATCTAAAACAATTCTCAATATTATCACTTTACAATTCTTAATTAGACTATAATTCTCATTAATAATGAAAATAATACAACTATTTTATGTATAACATAAACTAGAACAATACAAGGGCATATCAAATTTGTTAAATTATTATTGAATATAATATATTAAAAACTGAAACATTAACAATCTCTTTAATTATTAGGTTAAGTTACTTTTTTCCCAAAAATCTAGGTTTATAAACAGGATCCATTTGAATCCTATTCATTCAAAAAAGACGGACTAGGCCCCTTAATGTAAAAAATGGTTCATACAATGTAAATTTTAATCCATATTAAACACATAACAAAATCCCATTTTAGGTATTTTATAAATAAACATAAATAATGAAATTAATTTTGGAATAAACACTATTTTTTTGGGATTAGGTAATAGTTTTAGTTCAAAATTAGGTTTTTTTGTAATAAGGAAACATTTTATAGTGACATGGGGTAATAATAACAATATATAGATTAAAAATGAATTGATGTCATAAAAAATCCATTTTACTCACTAATTTCTTGAGTAGAAAACTCCTCATTACGGTATTAAAAATTCTATTTCATGATTCATTCCTCAAAAAATTCATAATTCTAATCTAAATATTTTCCCTCATAATAATTTAAAAGTTCATCCGTTATACTCAAATCAATTTATAAAAAACATCAATGTGTGGGTTCCTTATAATGTTTATTAAATATTTAGAAAAAATATTGATCAGTTTCATTGAGAAATACTTATTATTCATTCAATTTAAATTTTTCACTATTTCATTCATGTTTAGTTTCTCATTCATTCTTAAATACATTTATAATCTCTTAATTTATTATAAAAATTAAATATTAATTTTCCTATAGACACCTTTTTAATAGATCCTATAGCTCCTAATAAAAGACTAATAATCATTGGAGGGGCTTCCATATCATGCTCTATATCAATAATCCTAAATTATTTATGGAAGAACTTCATACACAACAAAGTGTTAATATACTCTCTCAATTGGATGATTATTATACTAATCATTGTAAAATTAAACAATTATAGTGGGTTATATTTCTTCTATTCTCATATGTTTCCATAATGCGAATGAGATGTATTTTAATCTCTCACTAAGATCAATCATATAATTCAGTTTATTTCTAGTTTCCATGGTATAATTAATATAAAATCTAATCAAATACAAATGTTTATAGAGAATATTATTACAATGAAAAAAAATTCTTTCCTTAGGTAATCTTATTGTTGTAAAATCTTCTAAAATATTTTTATTAGAAACAATACATTTTATTCTGAATTTATAATATGAGAAAATATAAACCAATGATTCTCTTAAAATAAAATTTAAATTAATATTTTTTTAATAAAAAAGATACTTGAGATGTTGAGGTTCAGTATATTTTTGACTTTTCATTCAAAAAATGGAATGGACTAAGAAATGTTTTTAGAATAGTGTTAAATTATTATAAATATTCCACATATTTCCTTGTACCATTTTTCTTTTCCAAATTCAAGTCATTTTCAATTTGGTTTTAGGTGGAGTATTATAATTATATGAAATTTAATTATTGTTGTCCACATTTTTAACTCATTATTATCAATTTTTTCATTTCTACTATCTTTCTGGATATTAGTTTTCCCTTTATTTGTTACTTACCATGAATTTTTATGTTTTAATCCCAATTATTGTGGTTAAATGCATCATTTTTTTCCTTTGGACAAATTTCGTGGTAATTAGAATCTTACCCTTGTAACATTAAGGCATGTTTTGTTTTCTATTTTAGGGATCCAAAGTTATATATTGTGGATATTGAACTATTGAGATTATATTCTAGTGATCAACTACATAACCAACCAATCCAAAATCCCTTGTGAATTGAATGAGGTATACCTGTCTTTATTTTAGAAATTATGTTGTATTATGATTTGAGTAGCCATAAGCTTTGAGTTTCTTAATCAAACCTTGTTTTTTATAATATATATTGGGGTTGTTTATTTATTAAGTGTGGTAAATATTATAAAATTAATCATAGTTACTATACTATCAAACCCAAAAACAATAATTTTTTTTACTATATGTTTTTTGTGTATATCAAAATTCGAATTTAAATTTTCAAAATACCAATAAATATGAAAATGATAATATTTTCTCTATGGGATTATTCCTAATTTTTAAAATAATCTGTTTTTATCATTGATTTTATTTTTAATGCCTTTAATATTTGATCAATTATTTTATTTTAGAAATTAATAAATTGGAATTTTGTTCTAAAATAGTTGTTCCCTCGTTTCTATGAACATTCATTCTCCAAAAAGTTTTGTGTTAATATATATGTTTAAAGGTATCATGTATTGTTATTAATTCCACAAATGTTTTCTCTATATCATTAAAATTCCCCAATTGGTTTACAAAATTTGGTTACGTAATGATATGAACATTATAGAATTAATTCGTCAATAAATAATAAGGGAGTTTGTATTGGGGACACTACCTATGAATTTCCTTGATCATATCCCTGATATTCTGAATTGACATTCATTGAACTTGAAATAAACATGGGATTTTATTCATATGTTCAAAAAACATCTTCTTTGCATAAAAGTTCATAGTGAATGTGTTATAAACTTGTTCATGAGTACCAAAGGTTTCCATCAAGTCATTGAAATAAACTAATTGAATTGAAATTCATTAAAAAGGAAAAACTGTACATTTATACCTCATTCACCCTCATTTTTTATGTGGTTACTTCTATATAACACTATAAAAGTATATAATGAATGCTAATTAAACCTAATTAGGAAATCATTTAAATGACGGTAATTGTGAAATATGTGACAATTTTAATTCATTATTTATAGATCATCGTATATCCTAATAGATGATGGATGTCATTTGATAAAAAGTATTTTGTATTCCCTCAATCATAGACTATTGTGTATTTATTACGCATGACTTGGTTGACTAATTTTTTCATTATTTCAAAAAAATTGAATAATTTCTATTTCAAGTTTATTTTATTTTTTAGTGCACTGTAATGGCTATGTATTTTTTCTATTGATGTATTTAGACTATTGTTATTTCACCAATTAAAATTGTAATATATTTTCCTCATAAATAATAATAAAAAATTTGTTTAAATTACATTATGGTCTCAATCTATCAAGAACAAACAATCATAAATAACACCAGAAATTCCCTAAAAATGTATTAAAACATTTTACTTTTTATCTCAATTAGTTATATAAATTTTCTAATAAAAATAATTGTTGAAAAGAATTATTTATTACAGAAATAAAATATAAATCTATGAGTTTTTTAATAGATTAATATTTTTATGTTTTTTTTTGTTTTTTGAATTTTATATTTTATATAAAAAATATGTCACCTTCCCCCGAAGGATTGAATTTTTTTGAACTAGCCTCATTTCTAATGTTCTGTAATATAAATTTATTTTGAGAAACTCTACAAAACCTTGTTTAGTGATGAAGTATTGACTCCATAGGGAATGAAGTATACTTTGAACCAAATTAAAAAGTATTTATAAAAAATTAAACAAATTTAATGAAACAACAAAAACAAGAAATTTAGATGTGAATATTTAGATGTGATGATATGTCATGAATAATGGTGAACGTGAATAAAAAGTTATAGAAAATTGCACCAAATAAAAAATAAGTGAAACAAATATTCACTAAATTAAATTTTTTTATTTAATCTTAATATGTATTCTCATCAATGAAAAAAAAAATTATCAAAATATTTCAGAATAAAAATTTAACTTAATAATTTTAGATACCAAAAAGAAATAACCAAAATTATTTTATAATTTTTAAAAATTGATTTTTTAAAATATAAATTTGTAGAAGACAAATTGATCAAATTATAATTAACATGTAAAAATATTGTTTGTAAAATATGATCACAACACTATCTTTCCCTAAAAAATACGAATAAATTTGTTTTTTAGAAATAATTAATGTATTTTATTTCAAAACAAAAGAATTAATTATGGAATATATTATTTGGAAGGAAGTGGTATATTATTTCTAAATATCATTTCCCTTTTTTCATACCCTATCTTCCAATACAACCAATCAAATTCTATAGAATTTTAGGAAATGTATATGGAGTGTCTTGATCTAATCCCTCTAATTTTCTATAGTGGAATCCTACCAATTCCACTGAATATTACAATTTTTAATTTTTAATTGATTTTTTTGGATATTTTAATACAATTAATATTCCTCGTATCCACCTCACTTCCAATTATTAGGCATAAATATTAAATTTTGGGCACCATATTTATTACCTATATAGTTTTCAATTTTTATCCTTAGGTGAACTTGTCTCTTTTACCACTAAAATTATTCCTCAAAATAATTTTCTACATTAATAATTTTTAGTTATGTCAAGATCATTTAACATTGTCTAATAATAAAGATATTATATGATTGATCACTTCTTTAATTTCACCATATTTTCATATAGTCATTTCAATTAGAATTTTATTTGAAAAAAATTATCGTAGATATATTTCGGCAATTATAGAAAAATATTACATTATTAATACCAATAGAATTATGTAGAAACTAGTAAATTGACAAAATTAACTAAGATTTGTATATTTTGTTCGTACTATATATTTTTTAATCAACATCGTCATAAAAAATATTAACTAATTCATGTGAAATCCTCCCAAGATCGAGTGTTGAATATCTACATTCTCTTGATCTCCTTATATATATATTGAATGGAGCCTCACTTGGCGTTAAAATAAATCTTTTAACTTATGTGTACCATATAAAAATATCAAATACTTGTTCTGGGTGAAAATCATATTTTATTAAAAAATGTCATGTGAAAAGTAACATACAAGTAAAAAAAGAATATTTGGCTTTATATTGGTTTTATATATGTTGATTTAGCCAAAATAGAACCATTTGTAAGGTTTAGATAAGTTCATGTCAACTCAATTGTTTAATTTGGGTTTCTAAGGACATACCTGATTAAATTATAATACTTCCAAATATTCAATTTACCTAGACATAAATAAGGATATTCTAAAATATGATATGGAGGACTAGCTAATAATAATGTTACCCTACCACATTTTACCTTCACTTATTTTTTTATGTAGATTTACATTCGGGATTAAGGTGAATAATTTATAATCAATTTTTATATAGTATGATTTGGAGTACATGATGTTATCTCACCCAAATGACAATATATATGTTTCATAGATATAATTAAATATAATATCACCCAGTATAAATTATTGAGAAGAAATCCATTTGGGGGAGATAATTTAACATATTTTTTATTTTGAAATAAAAAATAGTACAATGGATAATATCGATGAGTTGATTGAGTCATCTTTTATAGGTGTGAGGTGATAGCTATAAATGATTATCAATTGATGGATGTATTTCCTATTAATATCTTGAGGAAATATATAAATGACTGAATCATGAATAATAGGTTTTATATAAACCATCATTAAACAATTTCACATGTTGTTCATAGGTATCATATTGTGTCATGTGTAACTTTTTTATGAGGAAAACATATATGAATTATGATTTAATTGAATGGTTTTCAAGAGATATGTGTTTGGTCCTGGTTATGTGACACTCAAAAAATTAATTCACATAAATAAAAATAATCAGAAAAACTTTATGATTTAATGATATTGGGGGACACATATTAGGTCATTTAATTTATCCCTTCCTAAATTCAAAGAATGAGTTTTGATCTATATAATAATTTAATAATTATTTATTGAATTTTTAAGTATTTATGTTGGGGTAAAATTATTTTCCAAATGAGAAGGGTTATATAGGTCGATGATTTGGTAGGTGATAGTGTTATTATTGGTTTAGATATAAGTATATTATTTATTTATATATGGTAGTACTAATGTATTATCCATGTTGTTATGATATTTATTATATACTATATACAATTTGAATTATATTTTTGGTTTAAAATAATATTATATGACATGATTATATTTATATATATTATCTTATTATATTATACTACTAGATTTGATTATTTAATCCCTATTTAATTTCCGTAGGTTTCTCGGATAGAGGTTTTTATGGGTCATATATGATTTTTTATAGATTCAAAAAGAACCCATGTGGGTTATCTTTAGGGAATAGTCTCTCGAAGTCAAAAATGTAAATAACTATTAGTAAAAATATTCATAAATATAAAGATACATGAATTACAATTTATAGTGTTTTTTATTAAGTAATGGATTAGGTGATCTAAGATAAGATATTATGTTAAAAACCAACCTAAATATCATGGTACCATAATAACTAAGTCAAAACTATCATTGACTGAAAGGGCCTTCTTTGTCCCCATTGGTTGGTGATTGGCACCTAGCACCATACAAGATGAAACATAGAACATTTTTTCAAAAAGAATGTGGAAGAAACTAAAAAACTAGTTTGAACAATGAAATATCCCAAAGGGGGGCCTATTCGAAGTCAAATTGGTATATCAAAACCCAAAGAGTACATTGAAAATGTAATCCAATGTAATGAAACAAAACTAAAATAGAATTAAATATCCATGACCCTAAGGATCAAAAACCACATCCACAACTAATTGGTTCTTTCCCCTTTTAGGATCCTTGTAGAATAAAATATAAAAATACATGAAGGTAAAGGTAGGGTGTCAGACAAAATCACTTACGGTCTCACCAAGCATTCCAAAATAAGATTTCATATGAATTAATCTAATTCACGGATTCAATTTAAAATAAAATAGACATAGATCTATGATTAGACATTTAGATAAACATTAATTTCATTTCAAATGAATGAAACATTTCAAACAATGGCTCAATGAACATATTATATAAAATAGAGTATATAATTTAATAGTCATATGAAAATAATATTTAAGACTATGAAATATATATATAAAAATAATTGTAAAATTAAATATGTTTATGTACCAAGGGTAACGTTAGATCCAAGCTAGGGTATCCTCACAAGTCTCATATTGGCGATCGTGGTAATATGAGTACGCACGTCCAACAAAAATTGGTTATAGATGACTCATCAACATCCTATTGGAGAAAAGAACCAGCATACTATGTTTTCAAAGACTTGTATAATTTCAATCCATTTTTAGTGTATTGAAATACTATCATGTTTGTCCCAAATATCCCACTAGCTACCTAGGTTGCCATGTTCTCAATAAATTAATCAAAATGGAGAAATATATTTAAAATTGGTTGAAACGCAATTTCCATATTTACATTTTCAATATGAAAATATATATTTAAAAACCAAAACTTGTATTTTTAATCAATACATTCATTTTTCAAGAGAAGAGAAATAATGGGTTCGTAGAAAGTTAATTTATTGATTTTATCTCAAAATCTATATTTACAAATTCTACCAAATTCAAAACACACCCATAATTCCAATTCCCCTATAATTGGGGGTTTTTCTCCTAAATTACATCAGAATAAATTCTAATCAAAATTTTAATTGAATTGTGTATTAAAAATTTAATTGAATGAAATTTTATGTAAATTAATAAATTCAAAGGCTAATAACATTGAAAATCTCTAATAACCCCCTACCATAACATGAAGATCACATATCACAATGCATATAACCTAATTTTTCGATGAAGGTCATTGACAATATAAATTATAGAATAAAAACTATATCTATGATACAAGGAAATGAATTATAGTTCTTTAAACACACAGATGATATAAAAACCCTAAGGAGTAGAGATAAAGAGACTGGGAGAGAAGAAACAAGAGATGATAACTTAAAAAATAAGAATCAAACGACATTCTCCAACCATAGATCCACCTCAAAAAAGGTTTTGAGGAGTCAAAATGGGTTTCTATGGGATAAAAAAGACATATAAAGACGTAAAAGCTTGATTTAGGTTGAGGGGGTTTATATGGGGGGGTTCTTAATTTTTTCAAAAAAAATAAAGAATAAAAAATATTTTGATGCACATTTTCCTTAAGGGGTTGCACTATTTCCCAAATGGTGCTCCCTAACCGTGAACCCCATATACGAGGTGAACAATTCTCTAAGGTTGGTCAGAAGTTCTTTTAACCATGAAGCATAATTTATATCCACTAATGGTAGTTTTTTCAATGTTTCCACTTTGTGGGCACAAGGTTTTGGAAAACAATGCACCAACCATGCACTACTCAGAATGATACAAAAATTTCAGATTTCTACACAAAACACCACTAGTCTATACCAAACCAATTAATGATAAGAATAAAAAACATTGAGTTTATGAAAATACTATTAATATGTTACAATATCCACTATATAAAAGCATTATATCCCCAGAAATCCTTTCAAGAATTCTCCATGTCAAAAAGATGATCTCACTACCCTGGTATCCATGTCAACTATCCAAATTGCATTCTTAGTGATAGATAATCCAGGCTTTACCTCAATATCCCTCTAGCTCAAAACATTAGATTGATCATAAATATATATTAATAGTTTTGAAACATTGAAAACATTATGCATCAACATAAAATGTGAAATAAATGATAATTGATAAGACAAACTCCCCACCCACTCAAAAAACACAAAACATCCCATAAAACTAGGAAACTGATTTATATTCCTCCCAAGTTGTTTGTGACCAACACAAGATTAATCATTGAAGAACACCTGATCACCAACTAAAAATACCAAAAATATATGATGATGAAATGAAACAGATTTATTATAATGTCTTTGTGTTTTATTCATTCTCTAAAGAATTTATAGATTCTTTTTTGATGTCTATTTAACAATTTTCTGTCCAACTAATGATCTTTCATCGATCACCAACCAAATCAATATAGATTTACATGGTTAACCATACATGAACTCAAAAGAATAATTTATGATCAATTACTGGTATCAATTGTTATAGGTGAAGTAAAATAGATCCAAATATTCATCCTAAGATCACCTAATGTCATGAACACAGTTGAATGTCATATCCTAAAGAATCAATATAGTCCTCTTTGTCTGGAAATCGGTCTGCGATTGGTATTTCATACTCTAACAAACATTACATCCCAGTCTCTCCTACAAGAATCTTCCAAAGATAGAATTAATGTTGACTTTTTATCTAATACAATAACAGCTAAAAAACTATGAAAATGATTAATCTATTTCACTAATATACTTCCTAACACCTCAAATTTTGTTATTTTATGAATCCATATAAATTGGGAGGATTTATTAATAATATCAAGCACAAACTTTATCACATAATTATATATCTGGATAAAAGACAACCCAAATGTAAAATCCATAGATATCTCTTCCCATATTAATTTGGGCAGTAGAAGTCACTGATGAAATCCAGAAAGTCTATGAGGATCATGCTTAACTTGTTGGATGGTGTTAAAATAATAAACAAAATAAATAATTCCCCATATCATACATGGCCACAAGAATCATCACCTCATGTCATCAAACATAATCTTCTTTGAAGTGTAAACAACCCACTTGGAATTATAAAAATACCCCCAAGATATATTTTCTCACATCTAAAAAAAATATTTCCAAAAACATAAAATACACTCCACAGATAACAAAAGCTATATAGTTTTCTCCCCACCATAAATAGATTGTCTAATTCAATAGAATTGATCGTCAATATTCTTTTTTCTAATAAATAAAATAGAGAAGTTAGGAGGTAAACTAAAAACTAGTAATGTAATCCTAAGACCTTCTTTCATAATATCTAATATGAAATTGTGAAAAAAGTAACATCAAGTTCCTCTCTTTTGATGGTTTCTTTATGTCATGGGTCAAAATATTACTATTTAAAAATCTATATTAAAATTAAATTTCCCCATGGTATATGAAATTTCAAATAAAAATATTTCATATATTCCACCCAATTTCTCTGGAAGAGATTGAAATTATTTTTAGAGAAGTTATGACTCAATATTCTTCGGTTTGGAAACATGGTAAAAAGTTATTCAAAAATTTAATTCCACCAACTACTAAGTGCATGCATCACAGATGAAATTTGAAGGTCATAGGTATGGTAACAATTCTTGTGTGGGATGAGATTACCAAATCAATAGGAAATAAAATAATCACCCTAATAAGAACACCACCTAAACTGGGACCCTATTAAACACAGTAGACCATGTAGTTTTTCCTGATCTCGATAAGTATTAAGAGGGTCATAATAGTCAAAAGACATTTATTCTCATCAAAATAAATATTAAATTTTCACCCTATGAAATGTTTTCTCACTTCTTAAGAAGATTTGTCATTGGTGAATCCAAATTTTAAAATTACTTTATGAACTGATGATAATATCCACCTAAATCCAAGAAGGTATAAATCTCAAAAACATCACAAGGTTTTTCCCATGTCAGAAAAACATTTACCATTATAAGGTAAACTAAATAAAATGTTATGAGACCCTGTGTTCGCGGTAAATAAACTCCCAAAAAATAAATTACATATATATATCTTAGAATAACATCTGTTATTTCTCAAAAATTCTAGAACAACTATCAAATGATGCATGTTATCCTCTTCCAAATTAGAATAAATATGCATTTAATCCAAAAATACAAGAAAAAATGTATCAAATATCTCATAGAATATTATATTAATCCAATATATAATTACTATAGGAGATTTAGTTACCCCAAATAGCATTAAAAGGTACTCATAATGGCTACACATACTCCAAATGGTGGTTTTATGAATGTCATATTATTTTATTCTCAACTGGTGATAACTGGATTGGAGATAAATCTTTGAGAAACAATTCCCCCATTTCAACTGATAAGATAGATCACCAATTTATGGAAACAGATACTTTTATTCTATAACTCTATTTTCTACTTTATAATCGACATATATGTGAAGTGACCATTCTTCTTCCTCAGCACAGAGAACAGGTGCCACCCAAGGTGACACACCAAGGTGTATGAGGACATTCTATAAAATATTATCTTACAGAGTCATTAAATATTTCATTTCAGATGCATACATTTGGTAAGAAGGAATATATTCTGGCTGAGTACCTGTTAATAAATAAATAGAAAACTCTATCTCCCTTACCGATGGGGGACCATAGAACATAGAATGAAAAACATTATTAAACTCAACAAAAATTAGAGTGATATCATCTCCAAAGTATTCTCACTCTATATCAAAATCTTATATTAATCAAACTTTACCCAACACTGGATTAGAAGTTTAGGCTCTTCTCTACCCTGGTTCATATTCCCCATGAATGATGTGGTAAAATCTATCAGGTTCTGTAATGGATAAACATTAAAGATATTAATATATCTATGATTTACTATAAATGATACAATCCATCCCAAATAAAATTTAATGAGGATTAATGACAATAAATAAAAAAAATACCATGTATGATACATCCCTTATAAATAGAAGACATAAGAAGGATTTTAGAGACCCAATTCTCTCTTCGTTCCCAGTTGTGTAGTAATATCCATCAAATAAGATAAAATATTCAAATGAAGATTTTGTATATTCAAAATATGATTCTAAATGAATGAATTATATAAACCAGTATCAAATAAAGTAGTAACTAATGATAATTCTATAGTGATGGTACCTCTCATAGTTTTTGGACACATATTTACATCCTTTAAAGACACTTATTCTCTATGGAGAAAATTATTTCTTGAAGCCTATAGCTGGAACACATTTTTTCATGAGTGATTTGATTTCACTTAAATACTTTTAGGTGAATATGATTCAATTATACTTTATAGTGTATAATAGACATGACATAACATCTTGAAGGGAACTTATCTTCGGATGGAACGACATATCTTGGGTTCCTTAGTGGAATATTGTTTGTATTTCCCATGATATACAAATTAGTATCAAATCAAGGGGAATCATCTCTACATTGCATGAGTATGGGAAGAATACTAATGTAATGAACCACCAATAATATTATAATGATATCTCTTTCTATTGAAGGAAGACACAATACTACTATTTATAGTAAAAGGAACTCCAATTAACCCAAACATACCTAGTAGATCAATCTCATCCATCATTTCTATATATAATACATCATGAAAAGAAGATAACTTCAATAAGAAACCATGAGAATGAATATCAGATTGAATCATCATGTCATTTTATTCCCATTTAATAAAATCTTTGGTGAAAATAGAAAATTCTCTGCCATGAAATTTTCATACTCAGTCACTATCTTGTTTTCTTTCTCATGTTTTAAAAACAATATATCCTTAGCGAACCTGACAGAATATGGATAGAACTAGTCTCTGGAAAGAAATTCCATCCACTGTAAGCCCGTGTACTTCTTCACTATTATCATTTTGTCATACCACCTCCTGCTCAGTCTGTCTAACTTGATGGTGGAACATTTCTCCTTAATTTAATTAGCTATCTCCCAGAACTCAATAAAAATGGCAGTCCTCCTCAAAAAAAAAATCATCCTCTTAAGGATCATTTTATCTTTAAAATGATATTGGATATTAGGGAAGGATCTACTTTTCATAGTTTAGAGGATTATCCTTATTTTGTTCCTTATCTAGAGCCCGAATAAGAATGGGTGTATGTTCTTGTGAAAGAGCATGGATAACAGAGACAATAGACTCCGGAAAATTTGGGACCATGGAAGGGTTTTCTCATTGTGGTTCATTAGAAACATCCTAATGGATATGATTCACAAATACATTTAATGTAATGATTCTACCAAACATTAAAAAGCTACATTAAATACATCATAATGTTATACAGATAAACACACAAACAAGAGTAACAGTGAATTTATCCCAGCTGGTAAGATACAATATTTGGATTTCAAATAGAGAAATACAAATTACTGAAATTAAAGGAAAAAATCCTTAATAAATCATTTCCAAACCACCGAAGGTTACTTAAGTCTCATTATAATGACATATTTCTAGAAACTCACTTGTAACTACCTCCCATGTCCTACCAAATCACTAAAAATTCATACTTACATCAAGGAAAAAAGCTTACCCTGAAAAATTAAACTCGGATCGAAGGGTGTTCCCGGTCCCTAGGGGTTGAAGACTAGCACATAGAATCACGAAAAATTAAACTGGGATTGATTTTTCAACATAAACAACAGAAGAAATAAAAACAAGTTAGTATGCTCAATGAAAAATCCCAAAGGAGGCAATTCGAGATGTCAAACATGTATATAAAAACAAAAAAATATAATTAGAAATTACCCTCTTCAAATGAGAAAAAACATAAATAGATTCAATGATCCAAGACTAATATGATAAATAACAATTACCACCCCTATGGGGTGCTATTCCCTTGATCAATCCTAGAAGAAGTTAATCTATAAAAGCCCAAAGTCAGATGATGGGTATGAGCTAAAAGCACAGTAAGATCTCACCAAGTGTTCCATAATATTATCCTACAATAATTATTCCAAATCATGATTTATATTTCAAATAAAATATCTATGGAAGTATAATTTCACATTAAAACCCAGATTTTCATTTAAAATGATAGTAACATTTCAAACAATGGAATAACAAACATTTTATATAAAATAGTTTATATAATTCAATAGGCATGTTTAATAAAATTTTATAAAAATTGTCATATATATATATAGGTATATATTCAAAACACATCATTATTATATTTCTAGTGGAACATTATTTCTATGACGTTATGTCCTCATAAAAGATATATTGGTGATCATGATAATATGTGTACACCTGTATATAGACACATGTAATGGAGGACTCATCACATCCCATCATGGATAAGTTCCTCCACAATATGTTTTTTCTATTTTGTAAATTTTCAAACCATTCATTGGGAATTACTATTCTGGGTTTTTATACCAAATAACTCACTTAATAACAAGGATTTCATGTTCTTAATAAATAAATCAACAATTTGAAAATAATTATAAAACTATATAAAATAAAACATCCCCATTTTTAATTTCAATATGGCAATATCCAATTAGAAACTAGAAATTTTTTTTAAACAACTCATACTGTTCCGAGATAAAACCAATAATTGGTTCCAAAAAATAAAATTTTGTCCAATTTTCACAAAATCAATTCACAAATAAATTTTCAAAAATGAAATAAAATTCAAAATGCACACCAAGTGTCATTTCATTTGGAATAGGGGGTTTCCCAAAAATTAATTCCAGAAAATTCAAATACCTATATTCATTGAATTGGGTTTTAAAAAATAAATTAAATAAAATAAATCTAAATTTATAAATTCAAATGATAAAAACATCGATAACATCAACAGAACCATCTGTCATTACCCAAATATAATGTATCACAACACATGCAATGAGATTTTCTATGGAAGAATATAGGTAATTGATATCACGGAATTGAACCTATATTCAGGATCCAAAAAATATGAGTTTTTGTCCATAAAATTCCATATGATCTAACAATCTCTAATTTTTAGATATAGAGATAGTATGAGAGATGGAACGAGAGAGGAAATCTTGTTGGAGAATAATAGAAGAACATTCTCCTCGCATAGATCCACCTCAGAATATGTTTAGAGGATCTAGAATGGGTACATGGGAGCTCCAAAGTCATAGTAATACATCCAATCCATAGTAAGGTCTGGCATGGGTTCATATGGGGGTTTGGAAATTTTAAAAATATTTTCTAGAATTTAAAAGTTCTTCATGCATAGTTTCTTGGCGGGGGCCCAACAATTTCTCAAAAACATACAACCAACACATGAACACATTATATATGGTGAATGATTTGTCCTAGGCTGGGACATTATTTTCTAACTATGTTACAACCCTGAAAACATAAAATATTTTGGTTTCTGTAGTTTCTACTAGGCGGACACACGGTTTGGGAAAACTATGTGATAATAGCGCACTTCTTAGAATGTTCCAAAAATTTAAACTTTCAACCGAAATCACCACTAAATAATACCAAAACAAAAAATTATCAAAAAGAGGGTTCTTAGAGTACATATAAAATAGTATAAATATATTAAATTTTATAAAATAATCTACACTAGAAACTTGAATAACATTATTTTTTATTTTATGTTAACCAATCTGTAATAAAAAATTTATAAGGATTCAACTGATATTTTCTTACCCGATAAAGATGAAAATCATAACAAACCACAAAAAAAATATTATTATAAATCACAAATTATTATCCAACTATCAAATTTATTCTGATATTCAAAAAAATAATTATATATCTAAAATGTAATAATCATTTATTCTCAATTCATAAATATTCCAAAAGATTATAATTTTTCAAAATTATATGATACCATACCATAAAATTCAAATGTAATCAATGATGGTCCCCATGAAATTTACAGGGTTTCTAGTTTTTCATCATTATATTCTTGAATAAATAAATTTTATGATTCATTTCTTACATAAGACTCATCTATAAGAGGGCCTTCTCCGATTTCTTTTTCCCACATGACAATGATCAGAATAATCCTCTATATAATTCTTCAAATGGATCTATGCATATATAATATTGATAATTATTGTTATAAGACAATTTCACCAAGGGAATACGAACCTTTTTATGGGGTTTTTGACATAAATATATATCAAAGATCAATTTGGAAATTGAATAAAACCCATTTTAGAAGACAACCCATAACTGTTTTTGAATAATTTTCTATGAAGTTGAATTATATAACTTATAGAGATGAACCTTCACCAATTAATGATGTACTATGTAGAGACCCATTGTTAATTACCAAATGTACCATGCATCTATAGGAGATACATTGATTTTAGGAATATGAATAATAATTTTTTAATGGCCACTAATATCATGATACATTAAAAGAAGAATATGTTCTACAATATTCTAAGATACACGATAATGAGATTAAACAAAAAAAAATTAGAATATTTAAATATGATAATTTTTACATATATATTGAATTATATTACATTAATTTTAATAAAAAAATATTAAATATAAATGATGTTCTTAAAACATATAATTATATAGATTAATACAAAGTAAATGAGTTCTTTATTTTTATTAAAATCATTTTTCTCTTTAAAAATATGTTTTCTTGAAAAATTAGTTTTTTTATTATAGGAGGAAATATTATAAATAATTTCTCTAAATTTTATTAATTCTATTTTATAAAATATTATATAAATTTTCAAATCATCGTATCAACATTAACATAGGGTTAAATGTTGGTAGTTTTATGAAAATGTTTATTTTTTAGTGAATAATGAAAAATAATAATTTTATAAATATACAGAAGATTCATTAAAAATTTATAGTATTCTATGAATTTGAGAGTATGTTATGATAAAAAAATTCTTGTGAATAATTTAATTATTTACAA
The DNA here is from genome assembly GCA_963277665.1 of Viscum album. NCBI lineage: Eukaryota > Viridiplantae > Streptophyta > Magnoliopsida > Santalales > Viscaceae > Viscum > Viscum album. The sequence goes on from OY728159.1 coordinate 1,496,815,027, forward strand.
AGGAATCTGTTTTACAGTTGATTTTTTGTATAAGTTCATTTTAGGGATTAAAAAAAATTGTCAAAAAACTATTTGTTATTGAATTTTAAAAAACATCATTAAATGTAAATTATTCCAGTTATAGGAATTAAATTTTATCTAAAAAATTAGTTTTTTTATTTTAAATGTTTTATTTTTCTTATCATGAATTATTTGACATTTTAGTGAAGAAGGGACATTTTTTGTGAATGATGAAAAATATAGTTTTTTTGAAATACATTATCTATTATTTTGTATCCAAGAAATATCTATGATATCAAATTTATTAAAATTATAGAATGAATAATTTATTATAATTACCTAAATTTATTAAAATTATAATAATAATATATATAAATAAGGATTTATTTCATTATAAATAATAATAAAAATTGTAGTGTCGACGCATTGCTTGCCCTGCACTGGAAAATAAAATTTGTTGTCTTAATGATAATAATTAATTCTTAAAAGTATTTTAATGTAGTTTTAGTCACCATAATGTATAAATGATAATTATTAATTAGTTTTAAGAAATTTGGAGTTATATGAAAAAGAGTATTATCCAATGTTTTGTGAAATTCTTACACCACGGTAGAGAAGTCAAAATAACATATTAAATATGTTTTCATGAAGCATATTATAGTAAATGTACACATTGAATGAATCTATAAGTAATATTGACATCTATTTTTTATTTTTTTTATTTTTTTTTATTTGTTATTTTTATTGATTATGTAATTACCTTAAATGCTTATATATTTTTGACAAAGTGATTGCGAAAAGAGTTTAAAACCATGTAAATGATTTTAATAATTTTAAATGTTATTTTTATAAGAGATTAAAAGATTCCCATGAATTTTTAAGATAAATATAACATATTAGATATTTTTTATCGATTATATTCTAATAACATTGTTTTCATGTTGTTATGAACAAAAAATTAAATGAATAATGTCAAAAATGAAATTAATGATATTTTATATTAATTAATATTTTATTTAATTATATAATAATTATTAATTTATTTAAAGATTTAAATTTTCATAATCGGTGTCTTATTATTTCATCCATTGACAACTTATGAACTAATTTTTAAAATATAATTCATTTTTGAACCATTTAATTTTTAAAAGGTGATTTTTACAACGAAGGATAAAATTTTTTAACCAAGGGGTTAAATAATAATATTTGGTTTAATATTATATCTAAATCTATATAAATTTGAATACATTATTATATAAACAACATGAATATATTAAAATTTTATTCAAATAATTTTTCATCCATTTGACTTTCGTTAGGCAAAAATTAGATTGTAATATTTTATTTATTTTAGAAAATAATATTATGAATATTTTTATTATAAAATAAATTTTATGAAATAATTTTAATTAATGGAAACAATAAATTTTATATATTTAATAGCATATGGCTGAAAATATAAATTGTGGTTCTTTTATGGGTCACATTTCATTTTATTCTAAATTTATTGACCCCTAAACAGTAAAACAAATTGATATCCTAACAATTATCAAAACGGATAACAGGCGTTAAAATAATTTGATATAGGAGAAAACATGCCCTTAAATTTTATAAATTTTATTTTATGATATTATTTAAACTTATAATAATTTTATAATCTAACTGTATCAAATTGGATCAATTTTTCTCTGAAAATTAATTTATATTAATTTAATAGTTTAGGTAATTCCAAGAGTTCCCCTCCCATAACTTATAAAATGGACCCTCATATCCCCTATTCTTCATACCATTTGAGAAATATTTATTATCTTATAAATAACAAAAAATGTTCATAGCATACCATAAAAAGTTCTGGTGGTCTTATTTTTTATACTTTTATCCCTATAGTGTGTAAGGTGTCAAGAAAGAGAGGTTTTGGAAGAAGATTTATAGATTTTAACCGAATGTTTTACTATTATTTCATCTTATACATATATCAAATATTATTCAAACATGATGAAATAAAACAAAAATTCTCTTACATATATCTATATGTTTTTATAATAATTTATTAACCACTATCCATAATTTTTCCATAAAATTCTAAATAAAACCATTATTTGTGTTTATTGAGGACTTACACCTCACAAACTGATATAATTCATTTTCAATAAACACATCTTATAGATGTTTACGAAGAAATATGTAATGTAAACCTATATATATTATATTAATGAAATAATTATCATTTTTTAAATAAAATGAATTATCTATTTTCTATCCTTTCAATCCATTGGAAAACTTTAAATTCGTTCATGCATAGTGGGATACCACATCCATGAAACAATGTGATTCGTTTTCTGTAAACAAACATCATGTATATTATATATATGTTTCATCAAATATATCATATAATTTTTAGGATATAATAATTATTCTCTTGATAAAAAATAATATTCAACTTCTTTCCTTTGTGTTCAAAGAAAAAATGGAAACAATACCCATGCATACATATGACATGTCATCTCAATGAATGTAACATATTTCATTTTTCATTACTACCATTCATGGGTTTTTTAAAATTATTGTTAATGTATAAAAATTAAAATTACTAGATGATTATTATTTTATTTATTATGTAATAATGACCACATTGACAATAGTTATCCTACCAATGAAATTTTGGACATATAAGCAGAATATTGTCAAAACATTCGATCTGGAATTAAGTGATGAAGTAACTATATATAAAATGTATATGAATAAAATATAATTAATAAAAAAATTAAAATGTTTTTAGTAAAAAATATTAATCTTAAATGTATTAACTAGGAAGATATATAATGTATGTGATGAGTCAAACTCGAGGTATTGGATGCATTAACATAAAACATAATTTTAGAGATAAAATTTCAAATGATTTTTCACCCAAATCCATATACTCAAAATTATTTTATGGATGTAATTATATGGGCATAAGAAAATAATAAATGTAATTTTATCTAAATTTTAAATATCATTAATTTTTTTTCAGAAGGAATATTTCTACATATTTTATACATTTATTTTTGTTTTTTTAAGATAAAAGGAAGGTTCATTTGAATCATATATGTGGTCAACAGATTTTTCAATGACTACAATTTTTATTTAATTTATTCATTAAATTAAAATATTACATGTCCTATTTGGACAAAACACTTATTTATATTGTTAAGGGTATTTTATTTTTGAAATTGTTTTAAAAGGAATAAGTATTTTTCTATCTGAAAGTGTTTTTTTATGGGTTGAAAAGATGTTTTTTAAGGTTTTTTTTTATTAATAGGTAAATTCATACAATATTATATTCTTGAAATGGTATTATAAAATTATATATGAATATGGATGACCATTATAAAACTTATACGAAAGGATTATCTCAATATATTTTATATGAATGGTTGAGCCAAATATAGAGCATTGATGCATTAGGAAATGTTACTTGTCTTCAAAGGCATGTAGGAGGAAGCTAACCAGAGTGTTTTTTCTTATAGATTTAATTAGGTTGTAGTTATTTTTTAAAATAGTGTAAAAAGGTTATGAATATGAATCTCTATGTTTCCAAAAGGGTTTATTTTTTCATATTATTCTTTTAAATGATTAATTTGAGAAAAAATTTTGTTTTTTTCTGTGTATTTGATTTATTTCACATGCTCAATGAATATTGTGATAAAGGTAAATTTTTTGAGGGTTTTTATGTTTTTCACTAGGATAAATGAGTTATAACTTTTATATACATAATTGAGAATTTTTTTTAATATATTATGTATTCAATATATTTTTCATAGGGCTTGAGGATGAGTAGAAAATTTAATAATGTTATTTTTCCAGATAATGAAGTGGCCATTAATAAAGAAAGATTGCCTTTTTATTAAGAACTTATTTTTTGGGAAAATTGATACTATGTGGAAAATTTCCAAATGGAAGAGTCTATCCTAATTCTCTAAATATATATCCCTAAAATGTCCAAGGGTGTGTAAGTGATCGAATATTTTTATGTGATCCTGTAAATGTTGGATGGATAAAATTGAGTCACATTTATTGGTATCAAATAGAGAAATGAAAATATAGTGTTTTACAGATGATCTATGAGTATGGGTATGAGGATATTATAGTTTGTATAATATAATAATTTAGACAACTTTGGATAATAGGACGTTTTCATGTAAGTCTATCTTAATTTTTATGGATGCCATCATGGGATTATAATTTTATGATTTATCATCAGTTAAAATGATTATACACCCATTTTGTAGTTTTGTGCGAGAATATTTTAAGGTTATTAATGATATTGTGGGACACATTTTACTTGTTGGAGTTATATATATCCTTTATGTTTAATTTTAAGTATTATTTTAGATTAATTATATTACATTTTTGTCAGTTTAACCAGAAAGGTATGGGATACTCTATAATGTTAAAAAATAAATTAATATTGATTCTATTAATGTTCTTTTTAAGAATGTTCATTGAATTTTTAGGAATGATATATGAGTTATATTAATATAGTTTATGGAAAATTAAAACCAAAATCTAGGTCACAAACCATTAAATCTGGAAAGAATGTGGGTCTTGAACCCACAACCAAAGGGAGACATGGGTGAAATATCTACCACCTTCTTAAATGATGTCATGGTTAGTTTCATTTTTACGTAAAATATTTTATATATAATGATTAAATTTCGTTTTAGGATTTATATTTTTTTACAAAGATAACAATGGGATTCAAAATTCATTTCATGATCAAGTGATTAGTTTCATTTCAATAAAAGTTTACAAATTGGGATCATTATATTATTAAGGTAAATGAAATTTTTTTTAGATAAGATGAAAAATAATTTCATCAATAATGGTGGAATTATATTTTTTTTAAGAATTAATTATATTAATGTTGCTTTATTGTGATTTTAGCTGGTTATGGTAATTATTATCATATCTTATAGATTATATGACTCTAGAATATACATATTTTGTATGAGACGTTAAGAGTTTTGATTTTATTAAGAGATAAACATAAAATTTAGCTTTGAAAAATATATGATCAAATATTTATAATATTTGGTATTCAATTTCAATTATAAATATTATGAGTTACTATATAGGTAGTTATTTTTTGTATTATTTGTTTTAAAATTTTGGTATTACTATTGAATTTAGGAGATTAATGATTTATTTTTTTGGGTTTTCGTTTAATCGTTTTTTGAATAATCATACCTTGTTCATTTTTTTGTTTTGGTCAATTTCCAAAGATAAGAGGTAAGAATTAATATCTTTTTTGGAGTATCTGACCTATAATTTTTTGATTTTAGTGTTTTATTAATTAAACATTCTTCTTAATACTCATTGTTTAGAATAAATAATGAGATTGATGTTGAAATTTATGAAATTATGAAATTCTAATTTTCACGTAAAAATTATTAATTATTTTATCATTATATATAGTATCAAAATTCATCCACACTTGGTAAACAATATTGAAAAAAAAATGTTGACATATCACCTTCTTTTATAATGAATCAATGGCCTTTTAACAGTAAATTGGATTATAGGTTTTGGTCATTCAATTTCACATGATCATTCACTTTATTGTGATTAATGTTCTTCGCCACTCTCCATCAGAATTTGTAAATTATGATTTTCCACAGTGTAAATATGTTCCCATCCCACTAATGTTCTAATATTTTCAAACATAATTTTATGTTATTCTCGATGACTGTTATATTTCCCTTTCCTTATTTTCAATTGGTAGTTTTATTAACCCTTATTATGATGTCTGTTTTTAACAAATGTATTTCCAAAATTCCAACCCTTTATTATCAAGATTAAGTTAAAATTGTGAGGACCTAATTTAATAATGGTCGGGGGGATATAATTTCCCAATATTTTAAATGATGTATATGCCCAATAATTTCACAAGATACCCAACACCAAGATTAAAAAAATAATAAAATATTAATATTTAAATGGGAACTCTGTAACCTATCCATTGAATTGATATGTTTGAATAAGAATAAATTTATTCTGATATATATATATATATTGAAGTCCTACACAACATACATGTATTTATTAACACTTAGTAAACATGTACCCAATTTTTAGTGAAATCATTTTAATCATCAAAAATGTATTTTCCACAGGAAGGATTATTATTTTCTTATAATAGCGAATATTATAGTTAATTTCTTTTAATTATATGAATTTTATTTTATAAATATTTTTTTATTTTTTAAATCATCATATAGTTATTATCATTGGGTAATTGTTGGGGTTTGATTGAAATGGTTGATTTTTTTGTGAATATTAAAAAATACCAATTATTATAAAACAACCATTTCATTTCTTTAAAAATCCCATTATGATTTTAATTTGATCTCTAAATAATAACAATCCATTATAAAAATACATTTTTTCATTGTATTTTATAAAATTATGTTAAATTTAATTTCCACATATAATTGGAAATTAATTTGACGAGATAAAAATATTTTGTTGGAATCACTAATTGATATTTTTCCTTATTTGATTGTTGATATTTTTTAAATAAGTTACATTTTTTATGAATAGTTAAAAATATATATTTTTTGTAATTTTGTATCTTTTAGGATATCACCCATCTATAAATATGATATAAAAATCTATTAAACATATGTAATGAAGAATTTATGATTAGAGTTTTTAAATATAATAGAAAAATTATTGAAAACATATAAATCTGCAGGATTCCATTTTTATTATTATCAATGAGGATAGAAGAATACCAAGGTGACTTCCTCAGGAGAATAAATCCTTTTGAATCAAAATCTTAAAGTATGCTTTTAGGATTCTATAACTAATCCCCTAACATATGGTAATATAAAAAGGATATGAGACTCATCCTCAAGAGGTAGTAGATATAAAAGTAAACATCTATCTTGGGATATAACCCAAAAAATCTATAAGAATAACATATGGGTACTCATTGAGCATAAATTTAAGAAGAATACAAAAAACAGTGGTCAATAAATTCTATATACATATCTAACAAATGACCTAAGATCATTCTAGCCTCAAAAACGACATTCCCCACTCAACTATATCTAACATCCCACTCGCCATGAATGATGTGAGTACCTCCATCATGAAATAGAACCTAAACCTAATGATTATAATAATTGATCTGGGAATTGAAACAAACCATCAAATACATTATAATAAGGAGTTCAAAGATATTAATGCCAAAAACCTAAATATCCCACACAACATCGTTGTTAACGATCATGACATGAAACATAAAACATTTAAAACCCTACTCTTTCCTCCTTCCCATGTGAGTGGAATGACCCATCATAAAGGGAATACGATTTGAACATAAACCAACCAAATCAATCATCTTATATGAAATAAAATAATGTGATAGACAAATTTCAAAAATTGATACGAATATAAAATAAGAAATAATCACCATACATCTCATAGTAGCTGCAACCACTTTAGAATCCCCAAAAACATACTCAACTATATAATGGTTTCTATCCTCGTCTTCTAAAAAATCATTCTTTAATGAGATTGTATCCCTTTTGTGACGTCCCTGCACCAGAAGCCACTAAACTGATGCCCTGAGTTGAGTTTTCACATAACCTCAAGAATGACTTCCCATATTCAAGAGGTTGTCGAGTAGTAGTGAGGGTCAAATAAGTCACATGTGAATACTATAGACACTTTATCTGAGTAATACATAAAAACAAAAATCTAAATAGAAAAAACAATATAAAACAACCAATAAACCTGAATAGCAGGACATCTACCCAAACTGGGTACAAACCACAATTCAACATTAAACATTTCATGACATGATAATTGTTCCAATGTGAATAAATCCAAAATAAAGAAAAATGGATAAATCCAAAATAAAAAGTCTCGAATCCTTGTCATGATTCTAATCTGTATATTTCATAATCCCTACTCAACATCTGAGCATAAGGCACTTTCCCTTGTCCTGACCAACAGTTATGAAATCTGCTTAGGTACCCAATAGCAGCCCACAAAGTGTATGATTACAAGACTCAAAAGGTCACCACCAAAGATGTCTAGAACATATCCTTTCTAAACAATAGTTGTTGAATTAATGAAATAAATGAAAAGGTAACAAAAAATAACAACTCGATAGCCATTAGATAACCATTTGTATCCAAACCATATCTATGATCAATAATTTGTGCACAACTTATCCATTTTTTTACTTAATCCACAATCATCATTTATTCCATGGGATATGCATATACATCATATACACATAGTTATAAGGAAATCAATATCTATGTGTATGGGAATATGTCAAGTCCGTATCTCAATAGGGATAAGCGTATCACATCAGTACATTTTCCTCACCTTGAAGCCTCTGTCTGGGTTGAATAAAATTGATAGGGGAATATATCATTTCATCCCCTTATCTAACTAAAAATTAAATTTTTATCATCCAATAATCATTAACGGAAAATTGAGAAACCAAATTTCAACCAAAAAAGGAAATAATAAAGAAATTAATGAACAATTTAAGCAAACCAGAATAAATCTCCATAAAATTTTTCCAGCAGATGTCAGAAACCGGAGTGTTTGATACATCCATTAAAATATATTCAAAATGAAAGGAAAACTTGTCCCATGACTATATAAACTCTTCAGCACTGATCTTACTATTATTTAATCCCCCATCATAGATCAAGTCCTAATTTTCAATCCCTGAATAATTGTCCGCAATGAAAGATATCCTTAATGATCTCCCCATAATTTTAGCGGTTTCTTCTTCAGTATCACTAAGAGTCAAAACATGTTCAACAACTTATTAAATAAATATCATGAGTATTTATAAGTATTAATCAAGGGAAACATATTCCAGACACTAGTTTTCTATATTATTGGCTTTCAAATTCATCACTGGTCGTTTCCCCATTGGTTGAGGTAAAATGGAATAATTTAGCTTTTCATTACAGATTCCCTTTTTCCCATCCATGGAGTGCCAGATCAAATATCCTTCCACCTCTTGAAAAATATCACCACTTTATTTTAGATTATTTTATTATTGAACATAATATTTGAGGACACCATCCTATAGTTTGGACTCCAGATTATTGAACCCTATCTTGATAAAGGTGGTCTCACCATCAATATGCTCAACCAGAACCTCATTCATCTTAGCTTCCTGGATACCACCATGTTGTCCTGAATAATTTTTTTTCATACCAAGACCTAATTAGGATCAAAAATCTAATAAAATACCCACTTATGATCCTTTCTCAGTTCATCAACCCCCAAGAACCCAATGAGATTTTAGATTCTCACATTAGGACTGATTATTTCCATTCAAAACTAACTTGTTGCTTTCACCAAGTTCACATTATCCTCACTATGTGAAGATTTCAATATGAGTTTATCATTAACACCCCTCATATTCTCAACAATATTCTTCACATTTACCACTCCTATAGGCACCACATTAGTATTATACAATTCACTCCTTATACTTTTAGATTTAGGAATACATCTCCCTCAAGGATCATGATTTAATTTCTAAAATATCAAAGCCACTTTCGATTCAGGATGTGATGGAAGACCAACATTACATTTAAGATTTTCCATAATTGATGGTCCAATAGTAGAAGTAGATCTTGTCAACCCCGCTACCCAAATATACATCTGTATACATTAGAGTACTCGACCCAGCCCGTGGTTCACCATGAACCGCCACATCCTCAACCTAAACACCTATTTGTCTCTGACTAGAGGGCCCATCCACACCATTTGTCCCATACATCTACAAACACTTCTCTATTAACCCACATTAATAAAAAGTCGATAATTGTCTTAACCTATTTAAAATTAAAAATATTTCACCCAAGAATCATACATCACCTGCTTCTTACAATAAGATTCTTCTCCTATGGTAATCTATATGAAATCAAATGGATTTTGAGAAACACCATCTTGGAAACAGACTCATGGATTCAATGATGAAATACAACTTTGGTTCCGGTATTAGAGTATAAGAACATACCCATGAAACCCCATAATGCTACATAAAAATGGGGGTTCAAAACCCATGGGGCGCAGGTTACTATAACAGTACTGTAGCGTATTGTAGAAGTGGCGGTACTGTAGAAATGACAGGCACTGTAGTGGTGGCAGGTTACTGGAGCGGCAGCATGGTACTGTAGTGGTGGCGGGTACTGTGCATTACTATAGCAGCGCTGGTACTGTAGCAGTACTATTCACAAAATGGGCATTGGACCATAAATTTGGGGCTACATGTCATGTAATGGGCTAAATGCCCACTGGGCCTTAGGGCTATGTAATGGGTCTCCCTCTACCCAGTTAAAAGAGGTCTTTGCATTGAATTAATAATAAATGAGGCTTCTTCCCTAACATTTAAAAAAAATCCTAAAAACTAATGGATTCATAAATTAAAGCAAAGGTTTGGAAGATTACCTGAAGATACACCAAATGGTAGTCCTACATCATATGATATTCATTTGTCCATATATGAAAGAAGACTCAAAACCTATTGCTCCTGTGAGGAGCGCTCGATCAAGATTTGATCATTTCTTCCTTTAACTCGTAGTGGATAATAATGTTATTTTTTTTTTGATAAAACTAACAGTAACCCTTTCATGTTGATCCCACAAACAGAAAATGAATATATCAAAGGTGTCAACCGAAGTCCTTCTCTATGAAAATCAAAAAATACATGTATGATTGAGTAGCATATAATATTCATTAAAATATCCACAGAATTATAGAAGATTTGGGAATCATTTATACTGAATGGGGACCTTAGGGTACAAGGGGAAAATCTCAAATATTGGAAGAAACACAGGTTTGGAAAAGGGGATGAAGGGAGACTCCACTCCTTTGATAGATGATGAAGGTCTCTCCCTCGCTAGTGGGGGAGGGATAGGCATGGTTTCCACCACCATCATGAACCAAGATAGAAACTAATTTCAACACCCCCTATACCAAGAAATATTCAATTGATTATTAATCCATTCACCAAACACATAAAATTTCACAACCAAACACAACCACTATAAATAGAAATAAAATTCCATTACTATCAACATGGGAATTAATATTGTGATATAGTTCGTTAACACATTTTCCATTTACATTACACAGTTGTTTAGACTCATTCCCATTCTCATGCCTTATTGAATTATGTAATTTCATTAATTAAAATTATTAGTGCATTTATCCTATTTATAATTTCAAAAACATTTTCCCACTTATGAATTTCATCTATAATTTTTATATCACATAACAAAATCACTTTTTTTTACATTCACTCAGTAGGTATACCCCATAATCCCAATGTATTAACATAATCAACATATTCCCCTATTCAGTTGTGAAATATAATTTATCATACTCCCCATTCTCCCATGCCATTACCCATTTAAAAGATCACCATTTCATATGAACTAATAATCTTTAGTGTTTTTTTCCAAATTCATTAATCATTTGACACACCCATATTTAAACCATTTATTCCCTTTCTCATGTCATAAAAATACACCTATAGACATTATCACCCTAAAAAACTGATATAATTCAATTTTAAACGTAATCAAACAATATAACATGTTCAACATTGGCTCTTCATTATCATTTGGAAACTGTTCCCTTAACCCTACCACTCTATAGGTTTGGAAATATCAGCGCACCCAATGATTGACCTAAAATAGTCATGTCATCTTACAAGCATTCAATGGGAACCATAATGAGTTAAATTTATCATTAAGACACCCATTTTTTTATATCTCACTAATTTCTTCTACCACACAAAAAGCTGGAACCAAGAACACTTGCTCATATGAACAAATCCATATCAAAACAATGGGATATGACTTATGGACTACCTACCTAGAATTTGTTGATGAACACACTCCTAATCTAAGACTTAAATCCGGATTTAAGTACCCCATTAAGACAAAACATAAGATCCACAAAAATGATATGGTTGTTTTGGTTTTGGAAGAAGATAACCAAAGATACAATCCCTAATAAAAAAAGACGGATAATAAAGGGATTAGAGTCACCTGAATCATCCAACTGCATCCAACAACACTCAAAATGATCATGAATTGAAGGATAACAAATCCTTGTGAGCTTGGGCCAAGTTGGATCATCCTTAGTGTTGAGAGGGGAATTAGTGAGAAATTGGATGGAACACAAAATTACCATAATGGATTTTTTTTATTTTTTCACAACTTTACTGGGCCGCATGGTTTACTCACACGATTTTACAAACTATGAAAAAGACACTATAAATGGGAACTATGTTTAAAGGTTACATGGTAAGGTTTAATGGTTTTACTAACCATGCACCTAATGTGTAAAATGTCAGTGTTTTAGGTTGCATGGTTTTCCTGGGAAGGCCGAACGATTTGTCTAACTAAATGAAAACTGTGTGCCTTGCACAGATTGGCCTATTTTACATTTAATTTCGTGTTCTGAACTCCTGGAACACTCTCAATGACCCTTATATAGCCAGAAACAATTAATTAACCCTTAATATGACATTGTGTCCAAAATATTAAACAATTACATATCTTTATGAAGACCAAGATCCTACAAACTCTCCAATATTTAATGGACCATCCTTGTTCAAATTTTCCCTAGCATCACAAAGGTTTTAGAAGAAGAGATCTTTCCACTACGCCTACTTTTCAGTTCTGGTTTCCCTAGAATGTCATTAAACATTACAACTTTACCACAAAATTTGAACCATTGAATGGTCTTTCCCCACTAGAATTACTCACCGCAACTCACAACATGATCCATATACCCTCAATAGATGCATTATATTCAACCATATATCAACCACTAGATCTTCATAGGGAAACTTAATCAATAGTTCCTAATTCCAAAACAAAAGGAAACTACAAACACAACATCATATCATCCTAGAAGAACCAATCTTCACTTCATAGGAATGATCCTTAACTCATGACCCATGTCGCATGGTGTCATTATACATTGTTTTAAAAACTATAATGGTGGCCAAATAAGGATATCACGTAAAGGAAAACAAATTGTCATTACAACCAAATCTACTAACATAGGTGTTTCCAACACTCATGTCATGATGATCCAATTCCTTAATTGTTCATCCAAACTCAACCAAAACTCTCAGGGAACTCACCTATTTAGGCTCGTGTCAATTCTTGCTATCTGGGACAACTCATCTGAACGAGGATCTCTTGCGTCCCTCCAACCCAAAAATTTGATAACATCATCAACCAACCACTTGACTATTATGGTATATCCATACACTAACTTCCATCCTTCCTATTTTAACCACCTAGATGTACAGTACAACATTTTCCATTTGACGACTATGATTATTTTGGCCCAACTCATGTATGTATTCATTTATGAAATGTTCTTTCCACCACAAATACCAAACTAGAGGTGGGTCAAAATTCATCACATCCATTCCCATTTACCATATTGTGTTGGACCACCTCAACAATATTTCCCATAATACCCATCTTACACTGATGGAATGATAATACTATTCACCGTTCCAAGATTCTTACTAACGTGAATCCCATCATCATCACCAAACGCACCTGATGGAGTAATCCCCTGACATCTTGTAGAATTTCACCACCATGGAATCACCACCCTCAAACCGTCATAGGGATTCCCCACCTCCATTAAATTCGCACTTAGAACCAATCCAACTATTAATAGACTTACTAAGAAGTCTACGTTCTCAAACAAGACCATTCTGAAATTTTAAATGCACATATCACCCTAAAACATCCACCAATGGTGATTTATGACATTCAAAATATGCCCCCACTTTTAGTCGAGTTGAGATATCCCCAACCGACTCATCCTAGATTGCTTAGCTTCCCAACAAGCATGAAACACCATCCCATGGTAAAGATACCCAAAAACATCTAGGCATTCCAATACCACCTAAAGATACATTATATAGTCTACTCTCGATTTTGTTGGAGTTATAGAACCCAACCTATTTTTCTACAACTGTTGCCATGTAATACCGTCCCCCATCAATAGCTCTACCCCAAGAATGTCAAATTCATTTTGAACATATCTATGCCCAAATCGAATGATTGGATCGTTTGAGAACCACATCTGTGGCCTAGCCAGCATCTCTAAAGAAACCCAATTTTTTATCTCATAGGTTTCCCAATGACATCCTAGTTATACATCATCAACACAATGTTCTCCTTCCCACATCCAAGACTGAATTATCCATCCCCACTATTGGAGTTTCATTACCATTTATACCAACGAGGGATTCCAACCACCATAACTTACACTCGATCATAATACATTCCACAAAACATGACATTACATTCTAGGTTTTCCCAGAATGAGAAAAATAACATGACCTAGTGACCATTCTGGCTTTCGTTAACATCACCCATGACATTTTTCGACACCCGATCCATCCTGAGGACCATAAATAAAAATGTATATAGTCTACATGCCATCATCTAGTTCCCCTTACAGTACCTCCCCTGAGCGTAAACACCATGATTACCTCATAAATGAAAATTTTACTCAAGTCCTTTATGATAAAGACATATCTTATTAATGTACATGGGATGATATCAATGTTTTGGGAATGATTGTCACTAGTTGAGGTATGATTAGATGTCTTAAATGAATACCTCCAATAACTTATCCATTACTGATGTCACCTCTCACTATGGGAAACCATGACCTTGAAAAGATATCAGTATTCCCAACCACAAACATCTTATAAACACATAACCCCGACAACTCCATGAAGATATTCCAAGAATTTGTGAACCATCATTTCCTGTGGCACTACGTTCACCACATAACCCAATTCTTTTGGTTCATTTTGGATAGTTAATCAACTAAAACACATTGGTTTCCCACAATCCATCGTTACCTGAGAATATCCCAACACCTACTTACTCACCCAACCAAGCATCATGGTTAGTCATCCTCATCATCCCAGGGGTGTCCTCTACATATCACCCAACAACCAAACCATTCAAAGAAACAATCTTAGCTACGTGACCACCCTCTCATCAGTGTCACCATTAAAAAAAGAATCTAACTATGCTTCAGTTACAAATCTCACTTCCACTCGAAAACAATATCAAGTCCTATATTCAACTATATCCAAATAGATAGGTTAAGAATCCATATGATACAACCCTTCAAAAAAAACCTCACATCATATCACTAGAACAAGGGTGAACTTATAAAAGAACATTCACTATAGGGAAATAATGATTTAGAGGCTGGTTTTTATGTCATTTTTGAAAACCATAGTTAAATCTTTTCCAGAATAAAATTTAATGGTGGGTTTTTAGCATTATTTTCAACAGTCACAACTAATTTTTTTTTTTACATTTTTGATAAAAAATCCTTTCTAGTGGTGGTTTTAAAAAAAACACCCAGAAATAGAAATGGATTTTTTAAAACCACCACAAAATAGAAGGAAAAATATATTTAATTGTTAATTACTATTTATTTTTTATTACTAAATCTCATATAAAGTTTATTATTTTTAATTTTAATTAATTATAATGGTTTAATTAATAAATTTTTATAATTATTAGTTATTAACAACATGAAACTTAAAACAAATTTAAAAAAACTGAAAATAAGTATTCAGTATCAAATAACCATAAAATTCGACCAGGGAGTCTGTTTCATGTCTATAGAAAGTCAAATAAAAAATTTTAAATTGACATAAATCCACATGATATTTAAATGAAGTGATAATTAATGAAATAAAATATATTTTAGTTTAGACAATGTCAGAAATCCAACTCGAACTTCAAACGACCATAACATTTGACCTGGGTGTCTGTTTGGTCTCTTCCACATATCATATAAAATCGTGTGATGAGCTATATGACATAGATGGTAATGGACTGAGTTCAAAGATCTTTGCCCAACTATCTTCCCCAGAAAGGCCTAAAAGGTCTCTAAAGCTATATTTTTTATCACTGAAGCAGTTTTCTAAAATATCACTCTGCTATAAGGTCTAATTAATATCTATGTTCTGATTGTACTGTAAATCATATCAAATCTCATTTCATGGTCTTTGATTTGATTGGTTATGGAGATGAAATGGACTCTCAGATCGGATGTTATGGTCGTTTCATGTTTTTTTGGGTTTTATGGTTTTTAAAGCATCTTAAATTTTTAATGTATTTTAAGAGTTCATAAATGTTTTATTATTTATTAATTTATTATTTCACGATTTAATTTTTTTTTATTAATTTATTATTTTAGGAGTTATTTATTATTTATTATTTATTATTTTTTAATTATTCGTTTATTATTTATTTATTGTTTATTTAATATTTATTATAATTATTATTATTATTATTTATTTATAATTTTTTTATTTATTATTATTTCTTATTTATATGTTGTTTATTACTTATAAATTATTATTGATTATTGATTATTTATAATTTATAAATTATTAATTATACATTATAAATTATTATTTATTATTTATTATTTATTATTTATTATGTAATATTAATTATGTAATATTAAATATTAAATATTTTTTTATTTTTTTATTTCATATTGTAACATTATTATTTCGTTTTTTTATTTTATTATTCATTTGTTTAATATTATTATTTATATATTTATTTATTAATATTATTTATTAATGGTTTATTATTTATTTGTTTATTTATTTAATATTATTATTTATTTTTTATTTATAATTTAATATTTATTATTTATTATTTATTATTTATTATTTATTATTCTCTTTTGATTATTGATTATTGATTATTGATTATTGATTATTGATTAGTTATTATTCTTTACTTATTACTTATTGACAAATATTTATTATGTTACTTTTTTTTATTTAAATATTTTATTATCATAATTCTATTATTTTATTATTTTATTTTCATAATTTTATTTTTTTTATTTTCTATTTATTTATTATTTATTATTCTTCTCTATTTGTTATGTATTGTTTTTTTTCAATTAATAAATTGTAGTATATCAAATTGTGTTTATTTACCACAAAAAGAGCTTATTGGAGTGGTAAAATATTTGGAGAATATTCTAGAGGTAAGGGGTTCAAATCTCACCCAATAGAGAATTTTAATAAATGGAACATGCTTATACATGTGTAGATGCATGTGCATGGTAATTAAAAGTAACAAGTAAATAATAAATAAATCATAAATCATAATAAATCATAAATAAATAAGAAAATAATAATAAATTAATAAATAAATTAATAATTAAATAATGACTAAATTAATAGGTAGGAAATAAATAATAAATAACAAAATTATGATAACTAGAAAATAAAATAATAAAAATATATAAAATAAAAATATATAATATATAATATATAATAAAATACTAAAATAAATTAACAAAATTTTAAAATATTGAAAATTGAAAATAAATGATATAGCGGTGGTTTAATCGGTCACTAAATTGTTCTATAATAGTTTATAAAAATAACCACAAGTTGATTGTTGACAAACAATTTAGTAGTTGTATTTCAAAACCTGTGTAGAATGATTTTGCGGTGATTTAAACTGCCCCTATACTCAAATATTGGAATAGTGCATGGAACATCATTACCATTTAGTTAAACATGATGGTACCAATTACGTCTCAATTACTCCTCTAAAGAATCTCACATGCTTCATATTCCAATGCACCCACATCACTTGGATATCCTCCCAAGAGGCCACCCTTGATTTTTCTGAAACGTTCCAAATGTAACCACAAATTGAGTCACATCACCCACCATGAATCATCCCATTTACCCCTCTAAGCCAAACCCGCTCTAAGAAACATTATCTATATCCCACTGTTAGGGTGCAAACATCCACATACATACCTCATACATTAAATCACTAGGAACCTCATCCCACCTCTCTCTTAGGTCACTATTAATGTTGAATGATACCAAATCCCTAAACCATAGTCACAATAAGAAGAATCCGTCAATCATATCCCCAAACCACAAACATTATCTTACGAACCATGCAACAATCTGGAACAAAACTATCTCCCCCATTCTCATACAAACTGCACCTAGCACCAAAAATGAACATTTCCTCTAGGTTCCACACCAAATGAAGTCATACACGTACATCGACAATACGATCCAAACGTTTTCTCTATGATCCAAAACACAACTCACAAAATCCCTATTCATAATGTCACCAAAACTTCGGCACCAACCTTAATATCCATATTGATCTTCTAATTATCACATCCCTCATGGATTTCCACACTCTACTTACTAAAAAAAGGCTCATTACACAAAGTCCATAGCATTACTAAGGGTTTCGAAGAACAACTCCTATGCAATATTGTAACCATCATGGTCTCACAAACCATGTCCAAGGTCGCAAACAAGGGCACTCTCACTGCCAAAAACCACCCATACGAGGGTCTAATGGACAACAAAAGGAATAAAAACTACCCGGTTTTCCCAACGGATACTTAATTACACATACTTTTTATAATTAACATCACCATTTTGGAACTCAAGTATTCAAATTTTACACCCCCATTCACCCAATGTTTTAATGGTCTTTACCTTATTCATGACTATAATCCCTAAAATTTTCCTCAAAAAAAACTCAAATGAATGATTGACTTTGTTAGAACACATATAAAAATGATCTTATAGTATTAACCTTAAACTGCCCATTTTCCATACATTATCCCAATAGCCATCATCACATGTATAATACTACCATCTACCATACCTACTGTGGGTCATGGTTAATGTGGGGTATCTAATTTATATGGTCACCACTCTTTTGTCAAAATCCACATTTAAACTATTTCAACTTCAAAAACTAAAATATTTTCTACTATGCACATTACCCATTTCACATCTCACCACGATCACACATTTTACTCATTTTAACTTTTCATTAGGTATAGTCCAACAACCACTTTATTGTTACAATTCAAACTCTCTCTTTTAAACACTATTCATCCCTTAAAATTTTTCAAAACCAATTTTTTAACCCGATCATAACACTTCAATTTACACACAATTTTTAACTATTAATTTTCATTCTATTAATTTTCATTATTTCATTATAATTATAAGGAAACATTTTCATTAAATTTTTTAATGAAGTAAAATCCATTCTACTCTCTATGCCCTACACACTCATATCGTGTGTGCCTATCACAATGTGTTCCACCTATATCCGTTGGATCCCAAATTGAAGAATGAATTACAAACCTCATTCCATTCAAAAAATGAGAAAAATATCATTAATCAGTCAAATCACTCAACACAAGCACCACCCAAAGGTGGAATATCATCAAAATATAAAAACACACATGAAGAAAAAAATTCCAACAATGGGGGGAATTTTTCCCCCATATGTGGGTTTCTACTCAATAGAATGAGCTCACTAACAAGCCATAACCCATCTTAGTATCCTATCTACAATCCCAAATAAAAAGACCAAGAATAAACACCTCTAATACCACTTTGTAACATCACCAACCCAAAATACACAAAACAGGTGCACCAATTTGGGTCATCACATGACCTCTATCTCGCCTCCCCATACGCCTGAGGATGCTGACTAGTAGTGAGGGTATAAGAAGTCATGTGGGGATAATATACCCTATTTACTAGAGTAAGACACACTAGAATACAATATAAATAGTAGAACAATATGAAACAACCAATACATAAGAAATTAACACATCTTCCAAAACTGGGTACAAACAAAAATTCAACATTAACCATGTCATTACAAGCTAATAGGGCCTTAGTAAATAAAACCCAAAATAAAGAAAAATTACTATATCTAAAAAATGGGTCCTGAATCTATGTCTGGATGCTCATCCAGACATGTCCCAATCCCAACTCCATATCTGAGCATAAAGAAAATTTACCTATCTTGACCTCCAACCATGAAATCATTTTGGGTACCCAATAACGACCTATGGAGGGTGTGAGTACAAGACATAGTAGCTCTCCACCAATACTTTCTACAATATATCCACTCTAATGGATTGTTCATGGAAGTATGAAATAAATGGAATGGTAACCAAAAAAGAACAACTCGGTATCCATTAGTCATACATTTGTATCGTAACCATTTATATCATCATTACCTTGTTCAGTGCTTATCTATTTTCTTTACATAATCTGTTATCTTCATGTTTTCCATGGGTTATGCATTTACATCATCTAAACATGGATCTAGGGAAATACACATCTATGAATAGGGGAATAATTGAAGTTGCTATCTCACTAGGGATAAGAATATCACATCAACACATTACCCTGACCTCGAATACTCAGTCTTGGTCAAATTGTATCTTTAGGGGAATATATCCTTTATACCATTCCCTCAGTCTTCCATTTAGCAGTGGAGTGTAGATCCTCATTATATCTTGACTGGTTGGTAAAGAACCTCTTGTAAATACCCCACTCTACCAATACATTATAAAATTATTATAAATCCATTAACGACTCACATAATATTTCAAAACCAAAAATAACCACTAGGAAAAGAAATCACATTCCTTATCCATTACTATGCATGATAATATTATGGTACAATACATTATCACATTATCCAATTTACATTACACATCCATTTAGACAAACTCATATTCTCGTGTCATAACCCATTAAGTATTTTCATCAATTATTATATAGTATCATGATAACTGGTATTTTAGTCTCTTTACCCTAAGCGATTAATTTCATATTGTTCCTACTAATGTACCATATTGGAAAAACCTAGGGGACGATCTCAAGGAGTCTTCCCATAGGAACTATTTTCTTATTCTCAATATTATAAAACTAATTTACAAATATATATTAGAGTAATTAGAAATTAATTCATATTGTTTATATAAAATAAATTACAATTTTAATCTATGTTAGTGATTTAAAATTAGTAAAAACTATGCCGAAAAGAAAACAAGTCCAAGAGGCAGGGGTGGATAGACCTGAAACATTAGATACTCCCATTATCATTTTTAGAAATTGATGTCTAATTTAATTATTCAATTTATATATCAAAACATCTTGGTATAAACTTATATTCACTATAAACCATAACAAGACTTCAATTATGGGTGTTTACCCACTTATTAATTTGATTTGATTACCCAAAGACCTATGAGAAACTGAGACTAATTTCCCTTGTTGCGGTTAGTGGGGAGACCTCGCCCAATGAAGATCAAACTAAAAATAAATCATTTTAAATTCACAAGATAATAAAATATTTATTTCAAATAGAATAAATTGAAAACAAGAGAAAATAAAACCTCATTCAATCTAGAAAAAAATCATTGGATTATTCCAAATAAAAGGGTCTTCAAAGATATACACAAACTAAAATGGGAATGTGCTTAGATATTATACTCCCACCATTTCTAGGGGTTTTATCCCATCAAGGCATGGATAAGTCTTCGAATACTCAGCCACTTGAGTGGATCTCCATCGGCATGAGCCCCTCTAGTCTAGGCTCCCCTAGAATGACCAAAATGCATTGGAAGGGCAGTTGAGGGATCTATTTATAGGATAAAACCCGCAAAACAATTGCAGCATCACATTAAATTTCATGCATAAATTATCAAAATGTGTATATGGGGTACATGGCACATACTTCGGATCATAATTTCTCTCTATCACGACTGCGTCAAATTCAGTTACTGGTACACACCTACTAGTACACGATGTGTAATTGGGGTTCACATCATATACCACCTCCAGGTCTTCTAAATCTCTACAAATTTCACACGTTAATCATGGTTGATCATTGACAGTAGTCACATCATGAAATTTATATTCATGATGTGCATCTTATTTTCATGACATGATATCTCATCATGATTTTCACTATGCAGCTAATTCAATTTGAATAGGTCTTAATGTGTACTTGTGTTACACACCATGTGGGTAGTCTGCTCTATTTTAATGTTCTACATCATCCTTAAAAATCCATTGTATTTCCTCTTTTCTTCTCTTGTGGAATGAAATTTTTTTTGGATGTATCCTTAAATAAAAGACAATTAAATTTATTTAAAATTCCAAAATTTATATATTTTTTCATTTCAACTAAAAATAACACAAATATATAAAAACATAAAAAGTATCAATTAAATAACAGTCTTGTGGGTTTGAAAACATTGATTTATAGAATATAATATTTTAAAATATGATCTTCATCATATAAAATTTATCCCATTTTCATTTCAGTATAATTTTCCCACTTATGCAATTCATGTACAAATATTATATCACATAACACAAGCACTTTTTTAGAATCATCCTATTAGGTATACCCCATAATCCCCATGTATTAACCCATTAAACATATTCTTCAATTCCCTAGTTACATCTTATTTAGTATATTTTCTATTCTTCCATTCTATTTCCCATTTAAAATTTCACCATTTCATATTCACTAATCATCTTACACACAGTTATAACAAAATTCACCAATCATTCGACATAGTCCCATTTAACCCATTTTGCCTAATTTTATGTCATAATAATGAGTATGTTACACAAATATAACCATATGAAGAAATATTATTTTTCTATTTTCAATGTAATCAACCATTTAAAAATGTTCTTCCTAGGCTCCTCGTTATCACCAAGAATCCCTTCAGTTAACCCTATAACTCTCTTGGCTTGGAAATGCCAATGCACCCCGTGGGTGGCCTAAAATGGTCAATATTTCCTCCAAAAATCCCACAAGGGCCATGAATAGTAAAATTTGTGATTTAGACACCAATCGTAGCCGATATGGCTAAAGGAATCAATTGAACCATAATGTGGAATCCCAAAAACATGCTCATATGCACAAATCAATATCAAAACATTGGGGCATGACTTGAAGACCACCTACATAAAATCCAATGATGAACGCACTAATAATCATAGACATAAATATGTATTCAATATCTCCCAACATATATAAACTATTATACATAAGAAATAGAGGGTTTTTGGAATTTCGAAGATTATAACCCAAGATGCAATCCCTTATCTGGAAAATTATGATAAGATAGGGATTAGACTCACCCATATCATCGATCCACAACCAAAAACATTCCAAATGACCATGAATTGAATTAGAACCCACCGTGGAGAGATTAGGATAATTTGGATAGTTCTTATGGATAATAGTGTAAGAAATGAAGGAGAAATCTAGGGGAAAATAATTCTAATGGAAACTTGGTAATTATTCCCAACATTACTAGGCCACCAGGTTTACTCACACAATTTTAAAAACCTTGTTCAAAATAATATCATAGGGGATCTAGGTCACATATTTACCTTTTATTATCACACCATTTTACAAACCATTTACTAGTCATGTGATATGCCACTGTCTAAGGTTGCACAGTTTACCCGGGCATGCCTCATGGTTTCTCCAAACGTGCACAAACTGCACACCTTTCATATATTATCCAGGATTACCATTCCCTTTGTGTTACAAACTCCAGAAACAACCCTAAGGCCCCAAATACACATGGAAATATTTATTTAACCCTATAAAGATTTTGAGGCCAAAACTGTAAACAATTACGCATCCCAATGGATTCTAGGATCTTAAAACCCTTGGATTAGAATGTGATCCACTACCTTTTATTATGTTTTTCAAAGCCTAAGTTACATTTTTATGAGTTTATATAGAAATACATTTATGGGAAACTATTATATAAAAAAACAATATGACCATTTAGCTATAGAAATTCCTACGTTCCAAAGGACTATCAGGGATAGTATGGGTAGGTTTTTCCATACTAGAAGAAAACCACTTGGTGTTTACCCAAATAATCCTCTGATACTACTCCTAATTAAACTTAAAACCCTTAATATTATATCTTTTTTATCTATATGACACACTCTGGATAAAATCTACAACCACTAAAGCTCTACCTAAACTAATTATCTCATATATGTGTGCCTCAAACATAACTTCATTATCAAATATCTCAGAAAAGGTAACCAAGAACAAGTGAAACCATATTGATCAGATATCATCCATAAAATCCATCTATAATCTCTAATGTATAATTTAGCCTTAGGAAAATAGTTTGAGTGATAAGTTAACTAACTCCGCAATGTGAGTAACACAGTCCATACACAATAACCCCCCTTTCTAAAAGCTCAAAAATGATTCATTATTATCCAACAGAAACATGTTAGGATAAACATATTTATTAATAAACATCTTGAAATTGGTCTAGGTAAGATCCTTTGGAAAATTATCTTACAAGATGGAGTCCTAGCTTTTCCATCCCGGTCCTTCAACTATATAATTTTAAAATCACGCCTTTATGTCTTTTAGTGTCTTTATGAAGTGGAAAATTATTTCAATCCAGTCAATATATTATTTGGGTTCTTAGGTTCCCTTTTCACTATGAAAAATATTTGGATTCTGGTTGATAAATTTTAAATTGTATCCCCCATATGTTACAAGTTTCCAACTCCGATTAAACCTAGAGTTTCAAAGGTCTATAAAACCAATTCCACCAATGAAGGGATTACTGGAGTACTCACCAATAAAGCTTGTCTCAAAACTCTATCTCTTATATTCATAAGATATCTTCTTGGGATGATTATCTACTATGTACAAAAAATAACACTTGATCAAAAATGGATTATAACTCATGATCAAAACATTAACATCATGTATATAGAGAAAATCGATTAACACATTAGAATCTAATGACAAAATAGATTCACCGAATGAAATATGGAAATTATAAAAACCAATATATGAAAATAATATGGTTATATAAATAAAATAAATAATTGGGTTTATTTAAATAATATTATAATATAGTTCAAGATTGATGAAAAATCCCTGACCTCTAACAGAAACATGATATTAGATATATATGTGCACTGATCAGGCACTGTTTCATCCTTACTTAATGAGTTAGGATGGTCCTACTCTACCATACGAAAAACACCAGAAGTAACCTTCATATAACATCAATATTTTTTGAAACAACCCCTGTAGACATGGCACATCAACCAAGATTTCACACCATATGGCCCAAAGTGCATTCTTGATAAAAACTATTTGGAAATAAATCATCTGGGATTCAAAAAAAATTCTTGGGAGTGATTTCACATAAAAAATTTATATGTATACTGTATAATAAAATATAAATAATCAATGTACAATGTAGAAGAATAGTATGAATCAATAAGACATAAAAAATGATTAAATAAAAAGATAAAACCAACCATGAAGAAAAGTCCCCATATGAATAATTATCCCCACAAACTCAACTCACTAAGAATATGACATCAACTAATAAAATAGGATTAGTTACATGATGCTTTTCGTTTACCCATATCATGAAAAACCAAATCTACATATTCCCAAAGGAATATGTCATGATTGAGTAGAACATCTTGTAGTATACCACAATGAATATATAAATGACTATCATAATGGTGCTATTATTTCTTGCATTAAATTAATTTTAATATAACTATCACATTGAAATAATATTATATAAATCATCCATTGGAATTCCTTTCCAAAAACCACTATCCGAATCCACAAGAATATAAAAACATATATGAATTAAAATATATAGGAAAATTATCAATACATTTTTATATCAAAGGAATAAACACATCATAATCAACAATTATATAAAAATGAATCCAAACACAAAACAAAAACAATTTTTATATAATGGAAATATGAAACTAGGACACACATAGAACACTAATATGAAATAATGTTAATATTATGAACCCATATTCTATAATAGCTAATCCATATCATAATCATAACCCCTAGTAATTCCAAACTCCCTATGATTTTCATATGTTCATAATCTAATGCACTCAAGGATACTAATCAGATTCTATGTATAATATGTCATCAAATCATTCAATATACCATGGTCAAAATTTAAAAAAAAATTCCCAACTGAATCATCGCCACTCCCTTGACTTAAAATCCAATTTAAATTCATAAACACTTATAAATAATATCATCTAAAACATAGTGTGAAAAAACCCATTTTTAAATTAAAACATATTTAAAAACCATTTCACATACCACATAAGATGTAGTTTTTTAAAAAACAACCTTTATACATTTCAAATAAATCATTTTCATTAACCAAGTCAATGGAATTTATAAGATTGTCATGTAATTCATGAGATTAAAGCATTCTATTCGGATACCCACAACGAAAATCGATAAAACCTATACACTTTAAAAAACAAAGACTGGAATTTAATAGATCAATTAATCAAAACCCTATATCTATAATAAACATCGTCATTTCCACATCAAACCCTCATGATATTGAAATAGAACCCCATTGTGTTCCAATGGAACAAGGGGAAGTGTGCTCAAGGATATATCTAAATAATAGTTGATAAATTGATAGGAAAAAAAATATACATTGAAGAGATCCTCCAAAATAGATCACTAATCACCAATAAATCAAGAAGATAACCCTATAGAGAATCAACGAGTGCTTTGTTTCAGTTAATGAGGGACAATGGGAAGATTCAATTTAGAAATGACCTACGGTAATAGGGTCACCTATATTGAATGACCATGGACATAAACAGTTTTCACATATTATGTATTTTAACACATTGTATTTTTAAAGGTTTTAAATTGAATCCTCAAAAAATTTAAAATTCATATCATGTTTATCATATCTCACGCTTTGAATATTTTTAGGAATTCTTATAATTGATTTAATTTATATTTATTAAATTAATTATAAAGAAATATCATTTTCAATCATTTTAATATATAACTCATTATTCAAATAATTATTTATATTATGGACCCATGATTATTTTTTATTTATAACAATCGATACATATCAATACAAATGACATGAATATAGTACATATGAATATTATATGTGTCACGAACCAAATCTGGTCGCTGCCCAAAGCGGCACCAAACCCAGCCCGTGACATGACCCGAAGGGCATTCCCTATCCCCACGGGCTGGCACAAGTGCCCGGGTATCATTTATTTAGGTTTGGGAACGATTTACCCGAATATGAAGTCATAAACCATTAAAAACAATCAATAAACTGAATCTGAAAATTTATACCAAATGATGTTTAAACAAAAACCAGAACGGAATACATAGGTTTAGATTCAATACAAAAGGTCCAAAGACACAATGGAACAGAAACAAAACACCCCCATGGACTACACATGACAAGGGTCATCACCCCCAAGTCGTCTCCACTACTCCGCCCAAAGGATGAGGACTAACACCCTGAACCGCCATCACACTTAGCCTTTCCTTTACCTGGGTCAAAAAAAAGAACTACTTACACCCAAGGGGTGTAAGTAGGGTGTGAGACTAAGCCCAATAGGATACCACCCTATGATTCCGAGGTGCATGCAATACAAGGTAAAAAAGCAAGCAGTTTTAATATGCAATTAAAAGCGGTGAAAAATTCCACAAAATGAAACTTTAAATTGAAAACATTTTTCAAGATAAAACATTCAGAATGTTAACACATTTAAATAGGAATATTAGATACTGCATTATAATTCAAAATACACCCAAAAACAAGGTCAAATACCACAAATCCACTGAGCAACAACACCGGGAACACCCCTAGGAACTATATAGTCTCAGGCCCCATGTACCTCGTACCTCAGTGTAATGTAACCATAGTAAAATCCTTTCTCATGCACGAGCCACTAGTAGGGAACATACCCATAACCTAGTGGTCCCCAATCATCATCCACATAGTTTAGTTAGAGTTGTCGTTATCCAAATGCTAAGTGAAACAGGGACAAAACTCATCCGGTCCACTAGTCGTACTTGTACAAATCCACCCCACCTAGGTACTCGGGTTTCCCCCCTTTGTGCTCAGACAATTTCAGGATTTAACACACATCCATTTTAATTTAAAACACCAATTCTGTTCACATAAAACAAATACAGTATCTATCTCATTTTATACCACTTAAAACACACAACAAACTCTTTGAATTTGAATAAATCAATTTCACAAAATCTCGTGTAGTTTTGCACACAAAACCCCTTAAGAAACCAACTTGTACACGATGATCACAATTGTAAGTTACCAAAACAGTAAATGCAGCCCAATAAATATCAATTAAAACAAAAAATCAATTTTTGGGCATCCTCATGTTAAACAAGAAGTGTTATCTTTGTAAAACCTTCATTTTCACACAAAAGTGGAACCAAAACTTCACTTTCTTTACAAACACAATTAAAACCCATTTTTTGCAGCAATTACCAAAGGTGATAACATTATAAACAGTATTTTATGCCTTATTACAGTTCAATAAAAACAACTATGTATTTATAGGTCATCCCCAAATAAACAAACAAAACACTTATTTGGAAAACCCCCAATTTCACACCAAATTGGCATTTTAAATTCAACTGCAATGGAAACATCATTAGAACCAATTTTTTCAGTAATAATAAAATTATATAAATTTGAAAATATGATAAATACATTTTGCTAATACACAAATATTGCATCAACATTGGAATCACCTACCAAATCAAATGAACCCATTGAATCCTTTGTGCGAAAACACAAACGCACCACCGCCGCACCTCAAGAAGGGTAGATCAAACCTAAAATAGAAAATTGGTGCACGAAAACCCAAGGTTAAACCTTAGGTTCGAAACCCTACCCATTGTTAATTGTTCTTTTCAATAAAAAGGGAGTAAACCCTAAAAAAAATAGAATGAAACACTAATCAATTTGAAAGGAAAAAAGAAATGGACAAACTGACTTGAGAAATCTAGAATGAATCTCCCCAAAACACCAGTATCTGAAATTTAAAACGGCCAAAACTCAGGTGATGTTCTCACAAGAATTATTAGGTAATTTAGGAATTGGAATGGAGAGAAAATAGTATGAATTGAGAGAGTTATGATTGAATGAACATACCTCATCAAATCTGCCCGATTTTTGAAACCCTAAGATGTTCGTCCCTAAATCGCGATCCTAAGAGTTCCAAAGAGGGGGGTAAAGAGGATTGGGGAGCGGCTCGGTGGAATGACCGTATATGAGGCTTGGAATCACCGAAAACATGCAAATATTGAAAGAGATATTAAAGAATTAACATTTATTTTTAATGCAGAAAATGGGCTTTCGGGCAGGCCCAATTCCCTAACTAAAAACCCATATCCACCAAGATTATGGATTTAAAAAGGCCCCAAATTTAAATTTGGGGTTAATATATAAGGGGAGAACAATTAGGAGTTGGAATGAGTAAAAAATATTAAAAATTGAAAAAGTTATAAATGAATCAAAATTTATTTTTAAATCTGGAATTGGGCTCGCAGTTTGGCCCAATTCATGAAAACTCACCTATTCTCAATAAAACCTTTGGAAACCACCAAAACAAATAATGAGTGGAAAATAAATTTAAAATAACCCTAAAATAGGATACTTACATGAATGTTCTCCCCACCTTGAAAACTTTCCGCCCGGGAAAGTCACAGCAAGGTCAAAGCAACAACCAAACCCAACTGAGAAACCAATAGGTACACCCTTGTCAGGTTTCACCCCCAAAGGTCAAAACACCTCCAGTGATCAATGAAGGAAGGAATACTCTAAAAAATCAAACTTACACCACTTTCCTAAAACCATAAATAACATTCAGGCTGTATCCCAAATAAAAACTCCGCAAACACAATCTGAACAATACTCAAGCAATTCACCCAAATGAACAACAACTTTGAACAAGGTTACACTTACCTTACTTTAACTAAACCATTGGGTGCTCTCCAGTCCCAATGTTTACTCAAGAATGATGTTGGTAGCTAGATATATCTGAACGAGACTATCTACACCAAGCCAAGACCATGGAAAAATCTAAGTTACTGGTACGGGGGGGACACAAATACGCTCCCCACCATAAGAGACAACCAATATTTTTTTTGAGACATAATCAAGAGACTAACATGGGAGGAATAAATGGACTCACCGGTACAAAGGATATACTTCCATCAGAAAGTTACAAAAAAATTATATAAGACTCATAGTGGGTCTCCCCACCATAAGAACCAATCATCTTAACCAACCAGCACTGACCGGTAAAGAAGGACCCCAAAATTTAAAGAGTTGGGGCGACCACATGGTTAGTTTGCATGGTTTGGGAAGCCATACACTAATAGTTGGGATCCTTCTTTCCGCATGGTTTTCTGGGGCATGGTCACTATTATCCAAGTGAAAACTGTGTTCACAAACAGTGTAGACAACCAAAAGGGGGAGGGAATAACATTGGGTGATGACATGGGCACACGGCCCTCCACCTACTTCCACCGAACATGGACAACAGAATAATGATTATGACACTATTGGTTTAAAATCTTCCTAACTTTCATACTACGGATTGGACTTTGTACAAGGGTTTAAATAAAACTGGAGTTTCCCCTGACTACACGCTAGCTTCTCTCCGAGACCTATGGCTGGAGCTCAAATGATTGAAGCATCTTCCGCCTCGCAGTTAGGCTTTGGAAACCCCATGAATGATAATTCTTCTTTCAATGAAACCAACAACTACAACGCAATCCCAGATAAGTTTTCCAGACATAACACATTCTAAACTCACTTTAACCTATCCCGATATTTCACTGAAACAAGGGCTAATAAGATACACACACATCACACCTTGTTTCATTAGGTGAGAAACAATAGAAATAAAGGACACCAACACTCACCTTCGTCTAAAATGGAAGATTTTGAAGTTTTTCCAAGGGAGACATTCTCACAACATAATAGGGACTCTTAGAGGATTTCACGACATTCACCTATATGGTCAATCGAGCACATGACATCATAAGGAATCACTGAACATGGCCATTGTGACTGATATAAACAATTCATGGAGAGGGACCTTATACAACATCCCCAAACAACACACAATTCTATAAAGTGGCCACAATATCCTATCGTGACCATATTTCTCACACTGGTGGTTTAACATGAACTCATGCTTCAAAGAAACTTTGAAGAACCCAAAGGTCCTCTTAGACACCATCAAGACACTCATCCACACTTACAACCAAAGAACACTTCCACCTTCGACCGATCATGAAACTTTAGAAACTAAGGTTTATTTCAACATTCCACAATAACTTTACCACTACAAGAGGATCAAAAAATCAACGAAATGAATGGGTGTAGACTCAATCAACAATGATCGATAAAATATTCCTTATATTGATCAACTGGAGGATTTTCAAATGGAGAAACAATATGGATTGCACTTCAGCTGTGCATTAACCCTTAATGGGGGCATACCTTATCCAATGAGAGAACCCAAGGACCCAACCAAGCTGGTCCATTAGTCAAAAAATGCCTCAAACCAGATCCAAACACATGAAGGGAACCACCGTAAAGGCATCCCAAAACATTTTTCAGAAGAGACCACTAATCGTCCTTACAACACAGCTCACCGACCAAACACAAACCCAAAACACAGTTCAAACAGGAGGGGTTCTTGGACTCAAAACATCCCACAACATCAACATTATCAAAAACCCATAATAAAAACTATACCAAACTATTCATCAATACATCATGTTTTCCTTAAAACTATTTCTTTGAAAACAAACGGTTTTTCAGTAAGCGTATCCACCAATGGTACCCCATGGGCCTCACACATGCATGTTTTTGTGTCACACCGGGCACCCTCCTCATAACCATCCCAGCACTCATCCAGTCATTCCATCAACCATCCATCATCCCATATAACCCCATGCATGTGGTCACTCATGGAAATACCAAAGGGTAAAACAAAAATTTGTTCCACTTTTCAAAACCAAAACGGTCAACCAACACATCCTTTTTTCTCAAAATCACTAACCACGAGATCAAAATCCCAACTCACATCTTAAAAAATTTTCAGAAAGTCACAACCATTTAGAAAATAACTCACTTTCAAGATATTCACATCAATTTCAAAACATCTCATCCCACTTAAACACACTCTGATTGTTTAGAAAACTCTATTGGAAACACTTTTCAAAACCAACTTCAATATAGTTCCTGCTTTCAAAGAAGTGTAAGCACACCATTTTATATTTCAAAACAATTCTGAAAATTCAGTTCTGCCATTTCATTAACCCAACCATTCCCTCTTTATTTGAAAATCATTTCATAAAAACTTTACGCTTCTTAAAACCAAGTCACCATAAAACCAAAATGCCAAGATTTCAAAACTAAATAACACTAGACAATGTGAGAGGAAACTAGTTTCAGTGGGTGACTTGGACATATGGTTGGCGGCTATATTCCAATCACTTCACTATCACAGAGAGTGTTCTAGGGAATATCCCTGGCTCCACATGGCTTGCCAGACCCTGCGAGCTCATTGAGACCATTAACCCAACTCTCTTTTCATTTCCCCTAATCATCATCAAACCATGAAAACCCAAAGACATAGACAAATCCCAACTTCCCTTGGCAACTTGAATCCTGAAATGAGGTGTGGTGATCATGCACACTACCCATAACCAGAATTCCATGTCCCAACAATCATAACTCTAGACTACCCTAACTATTTCCCAAATAACATGACTCAAATGGAGTGAACCTCCTCTGATACCATTTTGTCACAAACCAAATCTGGTCGCCACCCAAACCGGCACCAAACCCAGCCTGTGACATGACCCGAAGGGCATTCCCTATCCCCACGAGCTGGCATAAGTGCCCGGGTATCATTTATTTAGGTTTGGGAACAATTTACCCGAATATGAATTCATAAACCATTAAAAACAATCAATAAACTGAATCAGAAAATTTATACCAAATGATGTTTAAACAAAAACCAGAACGGAATACATAGGTTTATATTCAATACAAAAGGTCCAAAGACACAATGGAACAGAAACAAAACACCCACATGGACTCCACATGACAAGGGGTCATCACCCCCAAGTCGTCTCCACTACTCCTCCCCAAGGATGAGGACTAACACCCTGAACCGCCATCACCCTTATCCTTTCCTTTACCTGTGTCAAAAAAAAGGTCTACTTACACCAAAGGGGTGTAAGTAGGGTGTGAGACTAAGCCCAATAGGATACCACCCTATGATTCCAAGGTGCATGCAATACAAGATGAAAAAGCAAGCAGTTTTAATATGCAATTAAAATCGGTGAAAAATTCCACAAAATGAAACTTTAAATTGAAAACATTTTCCAAGATAAAACTTTCAGAATGTTGACACATTTAAATAGGAATATTAGATACTTCATTATAATTCCAAATACACCCAAAAACAAGGTCAAATACCACAAATCCACTGAGCAACAAAACCGAGAACACCCCAAGGCACTAGATAGTCTCAGGCCCCAGGTACCTCGTACCCCAGTGTAATGTAACCATAGTAAAATCATTTCTCATGCACGAGCCACTAGTAGGGAACATACCCATAACCTAGTGGTCCCCAATCATCATCCACATAGTTTAGTTAGAGTTGTCGTTATCCAAATGCTAAGTGAAACAGGTACAAAACCCATCCGGTCCACTAGCCGTACTAGTACAAATCCGCCCCACCTAGGTACCCGGGTTTCCCCCTTTGTGCTCAAACAATTTCAGGATTTAACACACATCCATTTTAATGTAAAACACCACTACTGGTCACATACAACAAATACAGTAGCTATCTCATTTTATTCCACTTAAAACAGACAACAAACTCTTTGAATTTGAATAAATCAATTTCACAAAATCTCGTGTAGTTTTGCACACATAACCCCTTAAGAAACCAACTTGTACACGATGTTCACAATTGTAAGTTACCAAAACAGTAAAGGCAGCCCAATAAATATCAATTAAAACAACAAATCGATTTTTGGGCATCCTCATGTTAAACAAGAAGTGTTATCTTTGTAAAACCTTCATTTTCATACAAAAGTGGAACCAAAACTTCACTTTCTTTACAAACACAATTAAAACCGATTTTTTGCAACAATTACCAAAGGTGATAAACATTATAAACAGTATTTTATGGCTTATTACAGTTCAATAAAAACAACTAAGTATTTATAGGGCATCCCCAAATAAACAAACAAAACACTTCTTTGGAAAACCCCCAATTTCACACCAAATTGGCATTTTAAATTCAATTGCAATGGAAACATCATTAGAACCAATTATTTCAGCAATAATAAAATTATATAAATTTGAAAATATGGTAAATACAACATGCTAATACACAAATATTTCATCAACATTGGAATCACCTACCAAATCAAATGAACCCATTGAATCCTTTGTGCGAAAACACAAATGCACCACCGCCGCACCTCAAGAAGGGTAGATCAAACCTAAAATAGAAAATTGGTGCAAGAAAACCCAAGGTTAAACCTTATGCTCGAACCCATACCCACTTTTCATTGTTCACTTCAATAAAAAGGGAGTAAAACCTAAAAAAATAGATTGAAACCCTAATCAATTTGAAAGGAAAAAAGAAATGGACAAACTTACTTGAGAAATCTAGAATGAATCTTCCCAAAACACCAGTATCTGAAATTGAAAACGGCCAAAAATCAGGGGATGTTCTCACAAGAATTATTAGGTCATTTAGGAATTGGAATGGAGGAAAAAGAGTATTAATTGAGAGAGTTATGATTGAATGAACATACCTTATCAAATCTGCCCGATTTTTGAAACCCTAAGATGTTCGTCCCTAAATCGCGATCCTAAGAGCTCCAAAGAGGAGGGTAAAGAGGATGGGGGAGCGTCTGGGTGTAATGGCCGTATATGAGGCTTGTAATCACCTAAACCACGCAAATATTGAAAGAGATATTAATGAATTAAGATTTATTTTTAATGCAGAAAATAGGCTTTCGGGCAGGCCCAATTCCCTAACTAAAAACCCATATCCACAGAGATTATGGATTTATAAAGGCCCCAAATTTAAATGTGGGGTTAATATATCAGGGGAGAACAATTAGGAGTTTGAATGAGTAAAAAATATTAAAAATTGAAAAAGTTATAAATGAATCAAACTATATTTTTAAATCTGGAATTGGGCTCGCAGTTTGGCCCAATTCATGAAAACTCACCTATTCTCAATAAAACCTTTGGAAACCACCAAAACAAATCATGAGTAGAAAATAAATTTAAAATAATTCTAAAATAGGTTACGTACGTGACAATATGATATAAATAACAAGCATATGAATCCTAAATCGTACCCCAGAGAATGTATAATATAACAAGCAGTAAACCCACAAATTTCTAGGTAATTCCGCAACCATTAGTCTTGTAAGAAACAACACTCAAAATATACTATCCACATATCATTAATAAATAAGGATTTAATTTTTCATCTTGAGGTTAATTCCAAATATGTAATAATAATCATAAAAAATAATTAATTTGGAATTATACAACCAAACCATTAATATTTTCTAAAATTAATTATATATTATGTTATTCCTTGAATAAAATTATACAAATGAATAAAAAATATCTTTATTTCTTAAATTTCAATAATTTAAACTAATGAAACTATAATTAATAAAATAAAAAATTTATATACTTGAATATATTTGAATACAAATAAATTAAAAAATTAAAAATGTTAGAGTGTGTCTTAATGAACATTTGTTAAAACAATAATATAAATAATTTCTACGTCCATATAATAGAATATGTTTAATTATAAAATAAAAAACCCTATATTTATATCTTATGTTTGAAAAATTAATATTTCATTTTAAATTATACATATTTTAATTAAATCATATTTAAAATGTATTATTTATAAAAATAAGAACTATTTTGATTTTAAAATCCATATAAAAATTTCATAATAATTTTAGAATAAACAGAAATTACATATATTTCATATTTTTTATATATAGTTATACCCTATTCCCATCCACTAAAAGTATCCGTGGATGGTAAAATAAATTCTTTTATATAATAAATTAATATAAAAATTTGAAAATACAAAACATATGTTCTCCACATAAATACCAATATAATTGTTGAATATTTTTC
Organism: Viscum album; assembly: GCA_963277665.1. Lineage (NCBI taxonomy): Eukaryota > Viridiplantae > Streptophyta > Magnoliopsida > Santalales > Viscaceae > Viscum > Viscum album. Next base: position 1,496,851,084 of record OY728159.1, read on the forward strand.
TTATTTATAATTTATAAATGTAGCGACCCTGACCCCAGTAGCCCGAAGCTAGTGCCTTCTACCATTACATTAGTAAAAATGATAATGAATCAAATCCCAAAAAATAATTGTTTAGTAGTTTTGGTAAATTGGACAAATAATTTAAATTTACATTACATTTTGAAACATAAAATAAATAAAAAATATATTTTAGAATTACACTATCCCTCTTTATGTATATCTTCATATCAATAACAAAACACTTCCTCATGTAATTGGGAAAATAAAACATAATAAAGGGTGAGGTCATATGATTAGTATGGGTAAGTCTACAAAAAAGATATTAATAATTAATGAATAATCAAAATGTAAAGGTAAACATGTAAAACAATTTCCATTAAATTAAAAACATGAGAATAAGATATAATTAATAAAATGTGATAAAAATTTCCCATAATCACATGAGTGTGAAAATTAACTATGAATACTCTATCTAATTGAAAAATCAAATGTAACTTAAATAAATAAATACATAATGACGAAATGAAGAACAATGTATATCAAAAACATATCATCGAGGATTTTCCCCAAGACATCTAATACCATCAAGTCTTTGTTACAAGACATCTAGTACCATCAGGTCTTATTTGAAATACATATAATAACTAGGTATGGCCTCAGCAAAAAACATCTCTATTTTTCCCCATTAAACATACTAATGAATCAAGGGGATATAGAGGGACCCACCCACCACTTACAATGTTCAATGCATTCCTTAAATGAAATGGTTGAAACATAATCGACATAAACATTCATATTGAAAAATATCATAAAATTTTAAATAATTTCCCAACTCAAAAAACATAATCAGAGACCATATAGAGTAATGTAAAAGGTATCAAAATAGAACATCACCAGTACAAATTATCTTAAACCTTATAGATATATAACAATGATAGTATAACTTAAATATATATCCATTATAGAAATAGTAAAAATATATTATCATTTATTAATATACAGAATATAAAAATATATTTAAATAATTTCTTGAGTAAAATATCCTTTTCAATTTGAATATAACTTTTTAAACATTACCATTATTTGAATATAAATTTTATTGAAAATCAATCGTTAAAAATTAAATCCTCCAAAATATAAGGAACAAATATCTTTAAAAATAACCATTTAAATTTGCAATGGATGATTATATGAAATTATTTTCATGTCATGAGGTAATATTATACATTCTTTACATGATAAAAAGATCATTCCTTTTACACTGAAAAATGGTTACAAAACTACTTTGGTATAAAAGGGAAAAAATTAATATAATTTTTAAGAAAAATTCTAAAAGGATAAATCATTGTTCGAGGTTTAAAATGATTTTGAAATTTTTTTTAGAAAAAATAGTTTGAGAAGAAAATAGATTTTCGACTAATGAGAAAAATGATGTTTAATTTTTTTAAAACAAATAAGATAAAAATATTGTAAAATTTGTACTATTACATGAAAATATAATGAATCGTTTTTGGAGAATAAAATAAAATATCTTTTTTTAAGAAATGGTAAAAAATTACTATTACTACTATTAATTAATAAACATTCCTGATTAAAATTTGATTGTGAAATAAACCTTCAAATCATCGTAACATTTAATTGATAATCAATCAACGAATCAATAATTCAGATAAAATAAAAATCATCATAAAAAGTTTAAATAAAACAAAGGATAATAAAATTTAATTTCACACATAATAATAAAATGAAATATTAATTGATGTAGATGTTTAACCCATTAAATATAAATTGAGTTAATAAATCTCTTACAACTAAGTAAATATTCTATAAAATTCGAATAGATTAAATAATTAAAATTGAAACATAACATAAAATGAATAATGATTTAGTCATAATATTACATGTTAATGATATTGTATATGAACCATAAAAAGAAAACTGTGAGGATAATAGTACAATATGGTTCAAGGAAATGGAATTTATAAGAAATATCTTTCCTCAGGTTTCCTTATGTCTGAACTCCCTTTAACATTATTTATTTTTATATTATAATTGATATTAACTACTTATTGAAACTATTAAAAAAATTTATGTCATATATTATCCTTTTATAACATATAATTACAAATTTTTTATCAATATTTTATTATTTTCATTGTTCATGTGTTAATTGTCTTGTTTTATCATGTGTTTTTTTTATGAAAGCTCCAATTATTCAATATACTATATAGTTATTTCGTATCGATAAAAACTATAATTAAATAATTAATCATATTATATAATCAATTATACATCTAAAACTTATCATGAATGTTGGTTATGAAAAATTAATTATGTTATGATCAGGGAGACGGTAGCACGTCCATACACATGTGTGGCATATCCATTTTTGATTGATGGTTATGTAGAGGATGTAAGAAATATTTTACCTTTATAGAAGTTTCATATTATAATTAATAACTCATTATATATTTATATACATTATTCAGGGGGTGTGGGGATTAATATAGAGTCACATTGCTTCATGAAGGCGGTAGTCCTAACGTGCACCAACGATGTTATAATCTTTTATTGAGTGAAAAGGTAAAAAAATAAATTGATATAATATATCTAAAAACTGAAAAATATTTCATGTATATAATATTTTTTTATATATAATTGTAATTATTTTTTATCTCCTACCACCTAAAGTGTCAGTGAAATACAAATCACATAACCTCAATAGGCAGTAGTCTCCCATACACAAGAGCGACATTATCGTGTCTCCAATGGAATGGAAATTAATATGTTTTATGTATGATATAATGAATCAAGGGGTATAATAATTATATATATATATATTAATTATATATATAATTTATATATATATATATATTAATTATATATATAATTTATATATATCATAATACCTAATATTGAAATGTGTTAATGAAAAAAATGACATAGTTTTGCGAGGTGGTAGTCCATCGTACACACAAATGATGATTTCGTAATCTAATGGATTGAAGTGTTTTTGTTTTTTGGTTGTAACATGATCATAATAAAAATACAATTATATTAAACATAAATTTGGTATTATATGTTCATGGTATAACATAAATTTAATTTGGTTGACAAATAAGTAAAATAAATAAGTTCATTGATGAACATTAACAGTTATTCAGCTATCCTCTATATGTTTTCATTAAATCCATCCTAGGAAGTATTTTAACCCAAGAAAATAATTCTAGGATTATCAAATGGTATTTGGGAAGTAATTCAATTCGTCCTTGTATAAAAAATATTTTTAATTTATAAATAGGAGAGGAGTGGTGGATTCCTTTTTTAAGTAATGTGAGGGGAAAAGTTGAGATTTTTTGAAAGAGTGAATTCAACCAACATTTTTTCCCAATAAATAAGTCCTAGAAATTGTATATTATTGACCTATAAATTATAATGTTGAAAATTTCCATAAAATGGGATTTTTAAATATTTATATTTCATTTTTCTCCTTAGGTTAAAATTGTAATCGATTGGTAAACTTGCATGTACCATAATTAATGAAATTATTCTTAACTGTTTTTAGAAATCAATTTCGTAAAAAATTAGGTTTAACTTATTAGACAATATAAATTAATCTTGTTCTAAAAATGGAATAAAATATACCAATTATAATGAACATAAATTTAAAAAATAATTAAAAAAAATCCCAGAGACATGATGAGAATTTGGGTTTTAGAGTGAAAATGTTCAAATGTTTAAAGAGTTTTTATATCTAAATTCAACAATAATTTCATTTCATTGACCTAAATTTTATTAATTTATATAAAATTTAATTAATTTTTATTTAAACCAATATATAATATAGTTTAACACTAAAAATATTTTAATAAAAATTATTTTAAAATTAAAATTCATATTTTTCAGTTTCCATTAAAAAATTGAAACTTCTAGAAAAAGATCCAAAAATTCACCATAAATTAATTTTGGTATTCCATTTAAAAAAAATTATTTTCTCATATAAAATTTATAAAATTGGAGAATATTAATTTTAAATTATGTGTTTTAATCACATTTATATCATATTTTATAAACAATTCTTTTCTAGAAAACATTTTGTTTAATTCAAATGATTATTATTTTATTACTAATAAATAGTTACCAAATAAACTAGTGAAAACTATATGTTGTAATAATTTATCCAATTCTATACATACACGTCATTTTGATTTTTAGAATATCACTATAATATTAATTAGTAATATTAATAATATATTTTTGTTTGGTAAAACTTAGCCACATGTGTAACAAGATATTTTTTAAGAAACTTTTTGTTTAATGTAATACAAGATAAATAAGTGCTTCATGTATTGAAAGATATAAGAATTTTTTTTGACACGTATTATATTGAATAAAATGTTATTATTTTTTAATCTTGGGGTTTTACATTTTCCCATTTTTAAATAAATAATGTCCTTGAAATTTAAACATGATCTTAGTAATCCAGTGATTTATATTTAAAACTTAACATGTCAAAAAACTAATATCCTAAAAGGGTAAACAAAATATAATCTACATACGATATAAAAGTAAGTATTATTGTTATCTGTAATAATTACATAATTAGGATTCTTAGTAGGAAAGGATTGTGGGAAATGAAAACATGTACATGGAAGAGAAAAATGAAAACTAAATACTGATAGAGAGTGATGGATAAAATTGATCAAAGGAATGTTGAAGATCTAGAGAAGGATAAAACCCCAAAAAAATAAACCAATTAGGAGAAAAAAAGTCATTTTTATCTTCATAAATTTATGTAATATGAGAAATTTTTTTATGTTCTCTTTTCCAAATGTTTATTAAAATTATTGAGAAGATATACATACTTGGTTTCATTTTATTTTATATGAAAAATATCATCCTTTTGTAATTCCTTGATCAATTCCAACAACATATGTTACTATATTAGATGAATTTTTTATACCAGATTCACTAACGGAAAACATGATTTAAGTAATTATTTTGATATCCAATTCTCATCATAATAGAATGGTTCAAAAATTTCATTCATTATAATGAAATCATCATATAGTTATGTAATATGTCATTATTTCAAATAACTTCAAAATTTAAATGTAATACATTTCAAAATTGTATAACCATATATCCCAAAAAAATATTATGATCTTGAACATTAGAAAGAATGATACTAAATTTCCAAAATGAAAATATCATTAATATATTCCATGTTAGTTAGTACTATATGATTTAATTTATACATATCCATCATCACATTATCCCAACATTATTCTAGAAAAATTAGGAACTTATTAAAGGTTATATTTCAACCAATCATGTTTTTCTATGAAGTTCAAAATTCCACTAAATCATTTTTCATGATCATGGTCCATGTTTGACATACACATTCGAATCCATAATCAAAAAGTGCATTTGTTAAATACTTATACATTTCATAAATCTTATAACTGGCACAGAACTAATAAAATACCCAAATACCCTAATTATCGAATACAAACACAATCACTTTATTTGTTCTTATTATTATGTTGTAGTACAAAAACCCTTAACAAGATCCTTTAACCACATTGAGTTATATTACATTGATGATTCAGTCATTTATTGGTGTTGTGTCCCTTATCCATGTAATTGGTGAATTGTAAATTGAACAAAAATCATTACCCTATAAATCATCGAAATGGTTGAATTTTTCTCCAAAAAAGTATTAAACTCCCATTACTTTTAACAAATTAAAGAGGTGTTTACCTCCACAATTATCACATGAAGAAAAATACTTATTTAGTCATCTTTTCTTTACAAATATTTTTTCACTACCTCCATAATTTTCTTTTGAATTACATTAAATACATAATATATTGAGAATTATGTTTTTGTATTTTTAGAACATGAAACTATGTACTCATATGACTATAATAGTTGGGATAATAGATCCCTTAGAAATACTTTCTTATGATCATAATGGAAACTATCATTTTTACACTTTATATTATGTTTTTTGAATCAATTATTTTTCCTTCTACTATGAGACATTAATAAATGATGTAATATACTCAATAAACATATAAAATTTTGAAATTTAAAAAATTATTTATAATTCAAAATATGGTGAAACTCTTAGCCTGAAATAAAATTTATGTGTTTTTAATCATTCAATCCTAAACAAAGTTTCTTTAGTGATATATTATTTTTAAAAACCTTCATAATATTTTTCAAAGAAAATGATAATTATACTATGAATAGTACCAAGAGTTTCAAACTATTTTTGCTATAAGAATTATTTTTGGGTACCAGTTAGTCCTTAATTCAATCAAAAATTCCTTTTTGGAGTTATTAAACCTTTGTACCTCGATTCTAGAACAACATCCACTTATACAATCCATAAAAGGATTTATTTTCTATGAATCCCCACATAATATCTTTTTATGTTCTTTTATACATATCTTCAATGTCTATCATAGGGTTATTTTCTATAATATTTGTTTTCATAAATCTTGTTCCAAAGGTTTCTATTAAACTAAATCTGATACCAACTATAGAGACCCTAACCCCACTAGCCCATAGTGCATTCATGCTACCATTAAATTGGCATAAGATTCCATGAATCACATCCTTATGGATCGAATACATAGTAGTCTTGGTAAACTGGATTCATAATTAATATTTACATTATATATTGAAACATATAATACATAAATGAATTTTATTTGTTAATTCAATTATTCCCCTTAGTGTATCCTTTCATATAAATAAAAAATACATCCTCCAATGTTTCCGAAAATAAAACGAAAAAATGGGTGGGATTAGATACTAATTAAGGGTATGTGTACAATTAAATTTATGAAAAAAAGAGAACGATCAAAATGTAATTGTAAATAACTGACACTCATTACATTAAATTAATTAAATGATAATGATATATAAGGTATAAAAGGGGATCAAATAATTCCATAATCACAAGATCGTTAAACAAAACCAAATATATTATAACTAATCGAATAATCACATAAAATATCAATAACATAATTCATTATAATGATATATATAAACATTTATATCTAAAAATACATGGTCTTGGAAGTGGAGGTGCGAAGGTCTTTAGATGGACCCATAAGTGCAGAGGACTCTCGGTGGTCCGTGTGCTCTGTAGCAGTGCGGCATGGGAGCAAGGCTAAATTGGATGTCGTGTGATTAAATTGGTAAAGATGGAAATATGGATGTATTAGGGTTTCATACTTGTATTGGGATATGGACTAGTGATATTTTCCACTAAACTCAGAGGTGGTAAGACTCTGGCCTCCAAGCATGTAATGGGTTCTCTATAGCCTTAAAAAAGAGATCCCTTTTTTTCTTTTTATATTTAATAAAGGAGCTAGTAGCCAAATATTTTTAAATATATCTAAAACATACCATCAAATATTCACTTCATGACACATGATATAATCAAGGATTCATTCCAAGAAATATAATACAGTCAAGGATTCATGTAAAGACATATTATAAATAGGTAATCCCTCTACCAAGCCCATATTTATGTTATCTCATTCAACCTATCTATATATTGAGAGGATATTGAGGGCCCCACCCATCACATTCAAGGGAAAATTTAATTTTAAAATGAAATGAGTGAAAAATAGTTCACATAATCATTTATATTAGAAAATACCCTAAAAAAACAAAATATATTCCCCAATCAACAGACATAATCATATACTATCTGGAGAAAAGTGAACGGTATCAAAATATTACATCCCCATTCAAAATAATCATAACCTATTAACATAAATAATAAATAAATTATAATTTAGATATATTAGCATTGAATTAAGAGTAATGGTTTTTTCAATGTTAAATAGAAATAACATTTATACAATCTTCAAAATATTTTGAGTAATATATTCTTTAAATTTTGAAATTCACGTTAAAAAATATAAAACATTTTGGAAATAAAATTCTTTATAAAATATTTTTTTAAATAATTTCATAAATAAAAAAGAAAAAGTTTGTTTAAAAATAAATCATTAATCTTATGAAGGAAACATTAATGAAATGATGGTTATTTTAGTGATTAATTCTATACATTCCATTCAAGATAAAAATTACATTCTATTTTCAATGTAAAAAGTTATGAAAAGTTCATTGATTGGAAAACAACTTGGAGATTCCATTGAATATTTTTTTTAAAAGAAAATTGTGTACAAATACAAATAAAAAAAATTTGACATTTTTTAAATTATTTTTGAAAACATTATTAGTAAACATAGTTTTGGAAGAAAACATATTTATGACTGAATGGAGAAATGAAATGTTATTTTCATAAAAACATGTCATAAAATATTATAACAACCAAAGAGTGAAAAATGGAACTATAACATGAAAATTTAATAAATAATACTAGTAAAATAATAATTATTGTGTTCATTTGAAAATGGAAATCTAATATCCTACAACTGATGTGTATGAATTAATAATTTTGATTTGACTGGGATGAGAAATAAATCCTTAATATGAAAATAATGTTGAAGTGAGAATAAATCAATGAATAAATTATTCATATCAACTATAAATACACATAAAACACATGTAAATATAAAATAATATATTCAAAATTCATTAGACACATAATATTATAATGACATAATCATTGAAATAGATTATGAACCCAATGAAAAAAATCACTAAAGAAATCTCTTACCTCTTAGAAACATTTAAATCAGATCACGTTGGAAGAAATAATCTAAATTTAAAAATAAAATACCTTTAATAATGGAGTATTTAATATATTATAGTTAAAAGGGCTGATATATACATCATATAAGACAAACTTGGAGCAGAAAAATTTAATATGCATCAATGAAATGAAATTGATATGAAATCCCATACCACACACTTACTTTTATTCAAAAATTATTTAATCTCCTGATTATTTCTTTTAAAAAACTTATGAAATTATTCCAGAACAATATTAATATTTATAATATCCTAAAATATTATTTTATAACATTTTATTTCATATTCATTAATAATAATTCATTATTTTCACTATTTCAGGTGTTAGTTATCATTTTATAATGAGCGTTTTATTATAAAAAATATGGGTTTTGCATATAATATATTTTTATATCGTCTCCAAAATAATAATAATGAAATAATTTTCATATTTTTATATCATTTTTACTTTTAAAAAAATTCATGAATGATGGTTAAGAAAAATGACGTATGTTACAATCATAGAGATAGTAGGTCGTGCACAAGCATGAGTATCCTTTCCAATATTCAATGATGGTCATGAAAGAATGGTATTTTATATTTTATATTTATAAGATGATCATAATATAATTAATTCAATATTATATACTTATATATTTCATCCATGTTATGAGGTGATTAAAAGTGAGTCACATTGCTTTGTGAAGGCAATAGTCCATACGTACATGAATGATGTTATCATCTTTAATTGAGTGACAATGTTACAAAATAAAATGATATTTTATCTTTCCATAATTATACATATTTAATGAATATCAAAATTATTTAATTTTTATCAAATGTAATTATTTTTTGGTCTCCTTCAATGTATTATGCTAACGAAACCCTACTAAAAAACTGGGATAATCCAATGTTATGGATTTAACATTGCAGGATAAAAGTTTTGTTAATGGTGGCTATTAATAGTACATTTTGAGCTCTATTAAAGGGGTCCCATTATTATTGCTTGAACAAAAATCATTGATAAAAGGTATATTTAAAAAATAAATCATTAAAATAGCATATTAATATATAAATATCATTATATTGATATAGATATATTTATATTGATATAAATATATTATATATTTTTTATGTATGGTTTAGATAATGTAAAATAGTCATTTACACTTAATATATATGATATTAAATGAATTTTTCTAATAAAATAATTAAAAAATATTTTTAAATAATATTTTTATAATAATTATTAATTATTTTTCATTTCATAACATTATCGACCAAAAAATTAAAAAATTAATAAAAGAAACAATGTATGTTGAAAACATAACTTGAACTTTGAAAGGCCTTATCTTTTCATTTGGGTGTCTTTTTGGGGTCTAAAATATATCCAATTGAAGCATGGAATGTGATCTACATCATTTTGACTAGGGGGACCCAATTCAACATTTTTCCAAAGCAAAAAAATAGTCCTAGAAGGGCACTGATTTTGATTTTTTAGTTTGTGAACCCAAATATTTTAAATATTCGATAAAATTTCAGCCTCTTTTAATGTAGTATTATTATATTTTTTTAGTTTGGAATGAATTTATTTCCAGGCGTTACATTAATAATGATAATATATTTTTGATTTTTTTTTCATTTTTCGAATTTAATATTATATATATTGAAATATATAACATCATATACTTATTTTTATATATTCTGACATACACACAAGACTTATTTTATATATGTATTTAAATATATACATATATATATATATATATGAAAATAAATATAATTATATAGAAAAAAATTGTAACAAAAATGTATATAAATATATAGATATATCCTTAATTGGTAAACAAAATGTCATAGGAGAGTGGATAAGGTGTTGGGATATGGAAAAAGGTCTCGGGATTTAAATAGGAATGAGGTATGGGTGCGTACAAGATATTGGAAATATCTAAATCACTCATAATGTTTTTAAGAAGTGTTTATAAAATGTGGGACTAGAAGTGGTTGAAATTAAAACAACTTATCTCCATTTGTCAGTGGGTCTTTATTAGTACTTTTTAGCACCGTCAAAGGGGTCCTTTAAAATAGATAAAAAAGAACTGATAAAGGCCCCATTTTTATCCCAAAAAAGGTGCTGTTAAGGGCACCCTTATCAGGGTTTTTTAGTGCTATTAACAAGGGACTTTAATAGTTTATTTATAATGTGATGTTAAAAAAAATCCCTTTACATCACTTTCAGTATTAGTTATTGTAAATCACTGATACATACCTATTACAATCACTATTAAAGGCCATATTTTTGTATAGTGAATAATGAATAACAATGCTTCATTTGGGGGTAAACCGCTATACACATGAGTGAAATTATCATGAATCCTATGAAATGGAATGTAAAAAGATATAAAAGATATAATGTATATAGAGCTATAATTATTTTATAAATAATATATATTAATTTTAAATCAATAAAAATACCCAACCATGAGAGATGGTAATGGAAAAAACTACATCGGTTCGTGATGCGGTAGTCCGATGTACCCATGAACATTGATTTTGTAATCAATTCCTGGGATGTTTGTGTGGTTGTATCTCACAACCTTAAAATAACAAAATCTATGTAAATGGAAGATACAAATTCATTAATATATTAATGTTATAATAAAAATTTAATGAGTTTGAGAATGAATTAAAATGAAGAATCCTATTGAAGAACATTACCCCTTCTTTTGGTATCCTCCTTTTGTTTTCAATAAAACCATCATAGATTTGTTTTCTAACCGATATGAGTCTTATATAATTAGTGGATGTAATTTTTTAAAATATTTTATTGGTATTAGAAATAAAAATACTGATTGATGTTGTGAAATGGAGTGGATAGGGGGAGGCCTTAGTGGCTTTAGTGGCACAATTGTAATTTTTAGAAAGAGTGAATTCCACTCATGTTTTCTTACGTCACCAAGACACAATAAAATTCCAATATCAACCATATAACGTATAATGTATAATTATTTCTATAAGATGATTTTTGTAAATGTATCTAGGTCTTTTGGCCCCTTATGTTTAATGTTGAATCCCTCAGTAAACTCATTTTTACCTTATTAACTATAATTAATTTTAACAATTTTAGCTAATCACATTTGTCAAAAATTAAGTAGGAAATATTATAAATTATATATTATTATTATTAAAAATATTTAATCCATTTTTAAAAATTAAAATTCTCATTGGCGGGAAAATTTATTTGTAATTAATCATGTACACATTTTCGGAAAGTGAGTTTTTAATGTTAAATGTTCAAAAATATATAATTTCTTTATCTAAATTTTATATAAAATTGATAAAAAAGAAATTGGTTTGAAGAATTGATGTATAATTAAACAATTTTTTCTTTAAATCCAATAAAAACTATAGTTTAAATTATAAATTATTAAAAAGAAAAATGAGTTTTTCGTTAAAATTCCTTATTATTCCCTATTCATAAAAAATAAAACTAGTCACCAAAATAACAAAAAATTATAAAAAGATTATTTTGGGATTCCATTTTCACAACTAAATATTATTTTGTCAAATAGGATTTCTAAAAGATGAAAATATTAATATTTGATTATTGGCTCCAAGAACGATTAAATCTTCCGAAAGAAAAAATCTGGTTGTTTCAATAAAAATTTCTTCTACATTCAATAGATTCTTATTTTATTATTAATAAATAAATAACTAATAAAATTTAATAAACTAATTATTTTTATATTTTATTTAATATTATTAATACCTATCATTTTAGTGGATAATAAATAACTACCATATTAAATAATAATAATAATATATGGTTGTTCAGAACAACTCAGCCTTATGTGTAACATATGGTTTTTGAAGAAACTTATCTTTGCATGAAACACAAGATAAAAATAGTGTTATGTGTAATGGATGAAAAACTAATTTTTTTGTGTCACATATGATAATAAATAAAATAATACCATTTTATAATTTCAGGGTTTTATAATAAAAACAATAAATTATTTATTAAATTATAAGAATTCTATATGATAGTTATATATCATTTATAGAGACATTATATATTTTGTGCTATAACATATGTGATTAAAAATATAAAAATTTAATCTGGCCATTTCATTGATTATATTTTCTTTTCAGAAGATGATATCATCATAAAACTCCTAATATTAACATAAAACTTAGTATTTTAAACCACGTCCTTTCAAAAAGTATTTTTATATCTTTTAAAATATATGATTCTCTATTATATAGTAATAATCCTTGTCATATTGTAGTAAATAATACTCATTATACTATTTTATATACAACATTAAATGAATTTTATTAGGCCATTTTATATTATGAAAAATGATATCATATTATCATTGCATAGAATATCTAGTATTATTAAATATTATTTAATAATTGGGCTTTGTTTTAATACTAATGATCTGATTTAAAGACAGATTAAATGTCCATAATTTTTTAAATACTAAATAAAACCACATATCAAGTGATCACCTATGATAGTTGTAGAAGAGTTTAATTTAAAATTAAATAATATACTTTCTAGAGTTGTTCAATTACCAACTAATGATACAATTGATGAACATACCTTTAAAATTTTCATATAAGACTTTATATTGTGGGTTATGTAATTATTAAATTATTAAATATAATAAATTTGGAGGGATCTCTCAACTATCAATGTTATTATAGTACATTGGGTAAAAAAAATTGAAACATATCTAACAGTTTCAATGAATTTCTTAAACCATTGTATTAAATTGGATGATACTAATACTTGGATGGAATTGTTTTATAAAATTAATAATGGGTACTCTAAGTGTTTAGTTTAACATGCATTTAAATTATTCTCTTCATAATGATCATGTTACATCACATATTACATTCATTTTCTAAACTAATTGAAACTATTTATAGAATGATTATCATTTAACAATTTATAGATAAAAAAGTTAAATTCATTATAGTTATACCTATGAATGAGGTAATAGATCTTTGATTTTATTATATATATCCAATGGTATCAAATTTCAACCCATGATAACTTATAAACACCAATAGAAAATATTCCATCAATTCTAATATGAAATATTCATCAAAACACTCCATGGAATTTACAATTAGAGAAATTTCTATAGAGTCAAGACGTGGAAGGTTAGTTTTAAATTATTTTAAAATAAAATTTAACCAATATGTTTTTATTAGAGTAGTATATTTCTTTAATGAAATACATGTAACCTAAAATAAAAAAAAAAGTACTAAAGAGAAATAATATAAATCATAAAACAACCCAAAATGGTATTTTTCCCCCCACTATATACTCAAAACCAACTATGTAATTAATTTCACATAACAATATAATGTAAATTTCTATCATAAAAGAAGGGTAGTATAAAAAATTATATAATTGAAATAGTAACCCCATTAAATTTTTTCAATTTAAAAATAATTTTATTTCTATCATTATTTACTTATAAGGATCATTAAAAGTGTGATTTAGTTTTTTATAAGTGGTTTCCCATAACAATTAAAAATATAAATAAGTATTTCTGTAATATAAATAGAACCAAAAAAATATGGAATGGAAGAATTAAATAAAAAATGGTTAATCTTCCTAAGAGTTTTATATTTTGACTTTCTATAACTATAAAGTCTTATGGAAATTCACAATTAGAGGATCAATATAAATATTTCAATATATTGAAAAATATATTATACTTCCAAGAAAATTCCCTCTTATGATATTCCTAAAACAATTTCTTATAATCCCCAGTTGAAAAATATTTCATTGTTCTTAACTCGTTTTTTTGTTCATCATGAGAATTATAATGTAATTGAGGTAAAACTATGATGTAGGGACACTAAAACTTATGCTATATTCGTCCTTCAGTGAATTCCCCAAGAACATTAATAGGGTATCTTGACAAAAATCCATTAATGATACTTATTTTTAGAGACCCGTACCTTTTACACATGTTAATCAATTAATTTTAACTTAAAAATCCAATAATTACAACTACAAGATCATGAGGCTCGATGTATTTAAAATACTGGGATCATAAAACATAAAAGTGATACTAAAATGAAGTATCTTTATTTTATTTTACATATAGATCTCTTCAATACTATATTTATCCTAAAACTACATGGGATAACATGGGGAATTAATAGTCAAAAGTAATATGCTAAATATTCTAGTAAGGGATTAAATATTATAAGGAAGCATAACATGTGATTCAATGGTATAACATGATATCAAAAAATAAAGGATAAATATTAATAACCTGGTAGTATAATATACATAACATGTTATCATAATACCATCTAATAATATGTAATGTGTCCAAAAAATGTTACATTAACATTAGTGATGGATAACTGCCTAAACATTATCACATGGTGGATAATTTCCCATATTGTATTAGGTATACTTTCTAATCCCTAACATGACACCTCATGAGGCTAATGATTTACACAATGAATTAAAGTGCTATATCGAAGAATTGATCATAGCATGTTCATGATTATGTGTTCCATACAACAGAAATATATCATATGACCTTAACAAAATAATACCCCAAATATTGAAAATGTGTTGCATAATCTTGTCTCATTCAATAATCAAAAGATATTTCATAAAGAAGGAATTTTATAAAAAAATATAAGGAATATATTACTCTATCAAAGGATGATAAAGTGATCTAGGTATATATGTAAGATAATTATATATATATATATATATATAATTTATAAGAAATTCATAACATCAAAGGTTGTTTTTTATGAAAATTTATTTGAAAGAACAAATATAATATTACTTGATGAAAACACGCATTTCACTTTGAAATAAATTATTTAAATTATATTAATTTTATAAAATTTATAGTAATTTTTTATTTGAAATGAACCATGGAAAATTTTAATGAAATTCTAAAATTATTGGGTTATCTTGATGGTGGGAAACTTCATTCATGTTGTATAAGTGGAAAGTAAACATACCCTTTTCACTTTTGTAAAAAGTGAAATTTTCATTTTTCATAATATGAATAAGATATTAATTTTAATATATTTCTAAAAAATGTTGACATTTTTAAAAATATATTTAAATAATCAATATAGAATTAAAAACTATTATTTAAAAAATTTTATGGAAAATATGGATATAAAAAGAAAAATTATTTCACATAAAATGGAAAAATGATAGATTTTATTAAAAACAAATTATAAATAATTTTAGGTACCGTAGAAAATAAAAACATATTACTACAATTAATGAATACTATTAACTACAAATAATAAAATATAATTATTTTAGTATAGAAATATCTAACAATTATTCCATGGGAGGATTAAACATAAATAATCTTGTATTATGATGAGATTGTAAAATAAACTTTTACCAAATTATAAAATTTAGAATCACAACCCAAATGAAATAAGTAAATTAAAATAAAAATTTAATTCTATGAATATAAAATTATTCACGATATAACATTATAATGGGAGTTATATACTCCACAGAAAAGAAATAAGCGGTGAATAAGGGATATATCTCATGGAAGAAAAGTTGGATAAGAAATCCATTACCTCGAGTCAAATCATGTCATGTATGCCATTTATCTCCATTTTATTATTATAATATAAATTAATTGTTTTCTAAATTACATTTTACATAATTAACAACTTATACATAACCCATTTACTTCATTTATTTTAATGAAAAATGTAATTAATTATTCAGTAAGGTCCACAGCATGTGTTTTGAGGACGAAGAATTTGTAATTTCAAAATGAAATCTGTGTTTCCCCCATGAAAAAGGGTATTTTCACTATAAAAATGAGAATATAATCATAGAATCATTATTATATTTATTAATCAACTATTATTTTAAAATAACCATTGAAATATGGTTTTGAAAAATGAACTACAATATAATCATGGAGATGGCAGGTCGTACAAACTCATTAGTAAAATTTTTATTTTTCAACACTCATGATTGAAAGAACTTATGTTTTATTTAATTTTAAAAAAACTATATGTATATCATAAAATAAAATTATTTCTGTAAATAAACTTACATATACCATTTATGTGATGTTGAAGTGGAAAACAAACCACATCACTTCCCAAGGATATAATCTGTTGTAGACACAAATGATGTTATCATTTTTCAATAGATTTTAATTCAACTAGGTATATGCTATTTATCATTTAGAAAATGAAAATTTATATTAATATAATATTTAAAAAATAAATAAATCATCTAAAAAATATGTAAGTGGAAATAATTGAAATTTAATTACAATGGTTTGTGAGGTATTTCTCCATCATACAAATGAATGATGGTTTTATTTGCCATTTTATGGATGTGGGAATGTATTAGGTTATTCTATTAACATAATAAAATATAGCTATATTTTATTTATAATTTTTTTATCATCATTATTAAGTAACAATTTAATAAAGTGGAAGAAGAAATAAAATATATATGCTCAATTGAGATCAAAACCTCTTCTTCAAAACCCCCCATTAAGAATATACCAAAAGCCACCACAAATTGGATTTCATATAAAAAATATCTCTATAAAATAGGTATGAAATTATGTAAAGGATTTGGGTAGGTATTTTATAAAAAAATTATTTTTTAATATATAAAGGATAGAATATGATATTCCTTTTTATAAGTGAGAAGGAGTGACATTTTTTAAAATACGCAAAACTATTCAATAATATAGAGTCACTCTCAAACAATGTGCCTAAAAATTGTAAAATGATATATTTATAGGTTGAAATAGTTTATAAAGTCCTACATCATTGAAAAATTAACACATTTTAATTATGTTATTTCATTTACTTATAATGATACTCACTTTAACCATTTTCGATATTCACATAGTAACGCTTTACTATACTATTTTCAAAATTCATTATATCCAAATTTATGTTAAACTTATTAAATAATAGTAATTATTATAAATAAAATTTTAATCAATTTAATCAAATTAAATTAATATTATTTAAATAATTCAATTAACATTTATTCCCCAAAAATATGTCAAACTAATTTTTCATTAAATTTATTTTTAATGAAATAGATTATATAATATTAACTCGATGAAAATAAATAATAATTATATGAATTTAAATTAATTTAAATATTTTAATAATATAACAATTTCATTTAAATATTTTCATATTTGGGGTATTTTAATTAATTAAAATGTATAAAAATTATCTAGTTAGAAATCATTTTCAAAAAACAACATTTTATGTATTAAAATAATATTATACCAAAATAATGACATTCAATAATTTAATTAAAATTAGTTAAATTACTATAAATTAGGTTATGAATATTTATCATTATTACCAAATCTAAAATATAATGTATCTTTTAAATTACTCAATTTTGAAACATCCTAAACATGGATCTAATGATTTGGTTCCCTGAGCCGGTCAGTCACATATCCTCAATCATGCCTCACCATCCACCAGAGGCATCAAAAAATGGGTCCAAATATGATTTATTGGGGAGACTATATCTTCATGACCATAGTATCACAGTAGTATACAATATAGTGAAACACACTATAGATAAAGGAATATAGATGAATGTAAAACTGAGGTTACAAAAAAAACATGAGAAGTGGCCAACGCCTAATACACAATAATGCATTCTTGTCGAAAAGACGCTACATATTCTTTGGTAGGATATATATATAATTTGAAATACATGATTGATGAATTGGAAGACAAAATTCTCAATGGGTATCTCTATGACCATTCATATCATTAGATCAGTCTAGTGATCTAATGATCCCATGAGCACGTACAATAACAAGAATAATCCACAAACCTGAACCTCCCAACTTGTTGACCATTTGAGTATGCCATTATAGTAGAGGGATGAACATGGTATGAGATATAATCCAAATGGGACCCCCAATTGTGTATAAATCTACCTATCATTTGAATATAAATTGTAGTAATGTGCATGTATAATAGGTAAAATAATAAATAAAAAAAACAAATTGGTTTAGGTTCTTCAGTGATCCCTGGTTGAAAAAACCGGCCTTGGTCTAATATGGAATATCATGAACCATGGTAAACCTTTATAGATATAATTTATGTGAATAGACAAATTAATGAAAATATATATCATCTTTCTACTGTATAAACATGGGGATATGAATGGAAGATCATAATGGCTTATTAAAAGAATGGACTAAACCCAAGAAAATTCATTATCATGGAGAACGTGTTCTTAAATCTAATAAATTAGTATTCCTTATATCCTTAAAGAAGATGCATTGGGTTTCAAAAAAAATTTATTCCTTGGGTCTTCCATGGTGATCTATAAAAATAAATCACAAGTATCAATCTAGGAGCACTATAGTGACCCATCATCGTAAAAGTCCATCAAAAGATATCTATAAAGTCACATATGATGTATCACTATAGGTATAGGATTAAGGAATATCACACAAATTATGTCTCTATATCACCTGATAGGGGACCATGTATCACGTGTGGAATGGTACAACAATGTTCCCTAGCAATCTTATCCAAGGTAAACCACTAGAAATACATGTCTCACTAATTAGTAAATCATGATATCCACCCAATGATCACACCCAAGTTATTTTATAAAATAAACCTTGTATTGAAACCAACATATTATAAATCAATTAACCTATGATATCATCTTTGGTGTTCTATAAATAGGAATATGAGTATTACTTATGCAATAAAATCTATTATAGAAAATGATCCCATACAAGGAATTCTGTAAAAAGAAACCCAAGTATTAATCAATGAATACTCAATTCATTTAATCATTCAAATTTATTTATTAGGTTTCTATATTCATAAAAATTACACCAAAACTCAAGTATATAAAATAAAGCTATATTAATTATTCACTTGATTTATAATAATAAAGTCCATGTACACAAGCATTCTATTCATTATCGTTCCAATCTCATATTTATTAGCCAATTTTTTATGAGAGAATATAGTTCATCACCAATGTGGTATTAATGTAAAAAAGAGTCAAGGGAAAAACCATTTTCATGGAATTTATTATTTAGAATCTTCAATATGAGTTAATTTAAGACAAAATAAGGTTTTTAAAAATTGGAATATAAATTATAATTATAAAAATATAAAAAAACACCTGAGAAGTGTAATTAAATTACCTTAACAATGCAAAGGTCATGATATAAAAGTGAAAACCCACACATTGACAATTATGGATGAGGAGAAAAAAAATTATATTTTAAACAAACAGATATAATCGTTTCATTCATTATTATCTACAAACATAAATTCATATTTAAGAGGCATCACATGGAAGCACTAGTTCCAAGGAAGACAATATAATGTATAAATCAATTAAACCAAAGGGAAAATATAAGAACCACCTACACTAGTCCAAGGTAGATACACTCATTAATTATCATCCTTTAATATGTTCATAGTTTATAGAAAATATGATACTTTAAAAACATCCTAAAAATATGGTGAACTTACTTTCAAGAAGATAACGCCAAAGACGGTGAGATAAAAGAAGTAAGGGAGAAAGTGTATTGAAGAACTAATTGATAAAAATAAAACATGATGAAAATTGATTGAAATAGATAATAGATGAAGAAGATTCCATGATACCTAGGATAGAGAGAGGATCTACTATTGAGTAGTGTTCCCAACTGTGTGTGTAGAAAAAGAAGCGGGGATCCCCCCTAAACCATTTTAATGAATGTCCATGTATGGTTAATGACATGAATTAGGTTCACGTCATAAATCCATACATCATGATATGAAATAGATTTACTTCATGAATTATTTGGGGTAATCCTCCCAAGACATCAGACCTTGGATGCATGTCGTGTAATACCCATTCACATTTTGTAAAATTTACATGATTTTAATTTCTAGCATCAACTATTTTCAGAAGCTCAGACATTCCCTCTTCATCATCTATTCACTCAAACCCCCCGAGCATCCATTGAAACATATCAAATATCGTAAGACATATTTTATATAAGTGCAATCTTTTATAACCCAATCCTATTCTAAAAATTCAACACAATAAGTCCATAAGAGAAATATTTCAAAATCCATTATAAATATCAACCTAATCCAAAATCTATAATGTTACAGACTTTACAACTTATAAAATATTATCCTCAATAAGACGTTGGAAGAAATAATGTAACAATATATAACTTAATAGGTTCATGAGTATTAATTTAGATGTCCATGTTCTATCTCCAATTCCAAATTCACCACTAATAAGACCTTTATGTATATGGTTCTTAAGGCTTATAATATCGAGCCAACACAAAAATTATTAACCTAAAACATCGAGATGGTGGTTACCTGACCCTATCAATATATAGATATTAAAACATCAAAATCTATTTAATCAACTAACCTATGGTGCCACCTTTCATACGAGTAACACATAAATGGTTAAGTCTAAGAAAAAACACTTCTATCATCATAATTAACTAAGTAATTATGCCTTTTGATATCTAAAAACACTCTTAGCTTGAATCAAATGGTCAAACAGTCAATCCTGAATTGACCTAAATTAATATAGTAATTCTAGATTTTTCAATAAAATATATGAGATATCTTGATTTGAACTCATACTATTCTAATGAAATACCCTATATGATTCCTATCCAAAAACATTAAATCCACAATGGAAAATCAAGTCGCGCCATTCTCGACCAGCTATCCTAGAAAATATCAGCTTAACATCCAATGTATAATAACTCAACCAAACATCTTTTATACAAGGCATTTCATCTTACATAGAGAATGATCACAATGTCACATATGTTTATTTTAATGTATTATCTAACCCAAACACTAATTTATAATTCCATGCCATTTCATAAACAAGGGTGTATACCTGATCCAACAACCTTGAATCCTCATCCATAAATTAAAATCAACTGATCCCAATTGAAAGTTTGAGAAAATCCTGGAATGATCTATAGGGGTCCATGGAGCTGATTAAATGTATCCCAAACTCTTTCATTTACAAGTGATATATCATTACATTGCCAAAATTCCACTTATTGAAACACTGACTGAGCTCAATGATTGATAATTAGAGAGCCAGTTGGTATCCCTGAGTCAATCAAAGACATTCAGTATTGGGAACCTAGGTATCAATTTGGACTAACCATGCCTCTAATATTATCCATTATCATATTGTTAAAAACTAAAAGTGTCCATTTATCAATCCATACAATGGATAAACTTGTTTCTTTACATCAGCACATAAATAGTTCCTTGTTAGTGTAACCAAGATGATGTGAGGATATGCGGCATGATCATCACTAAGATAAGAGTATAGTATGTGGATATCACATTAACAAAGGTGACCTAAAAGAATGTATTCATATCCAAGATGAAGATCTTGATATTGTTTCCAACGAACCATAACTAACTATGAAAAGGAAACGAATAATTTGACCTTCTCTATTTAACTTCCATTGAAGAGATCGACTACCCATGTAGATGTGTCACCTTTTCCCAACCATATTTCCTACTCTTCCATGGAATCTCATTATCATTCATGCATAACCAATGGTATACAACAATGAGCAATAATGTTTTCAAAGTTTGTTTTCACATCCAACCATATCATAGTCATCCGGCATCACAGGCATGTATAAGTTAGAAATATTACTAGCCAAAAAATAATTCCAAACAAGTAATAACTATGTTCAAATTGTCCTTATCATTCATGTTTCTCATACTTAAAAGGAAAAACATATTTTACATCCATTTTCGAAGAGATACTACCCATTATCGGAGTGTCTTAGTAATCATTTTGAAATAAATGGAAGTCATTCTATGGAACACTCTCCATCTACCACTAACTGTAGTTTCTTGACATGGAAAACATGAATTAATAATCATTAAACCAAAAGATTTATAAACAATACACTAGATAGAATACTAAATCAGATTCAACTTCAATCATACATGTGAAACTCCTCAAAAGATATGTCCAAGTTTAACATTGAATCAAGAGTAAAACTCAACAACAAATGACCAACATGTTGAAGCAAATGATCTAATTCGGAAGATCATCCTACTTATTAAAACAAGTTAGATTCTATCTCTCTCTCCATGATTAATCTACCTATGATATAACCAATGATTCAGGCATACATCTAAACATCTTAAAAAATGTATCACTAAACTCATTCATTCTTGAAAATAATTTTTACAGATAAGAAGGGTATCTTCTGTATCAATATGTTTAACCCTAATATTTCACAATAGTGAGTATTCCATTTTTATATTCCTTAAGTATGAAGAAACAATGATACTGTGTTTATCTATAAAGGGAACACGTCAAACAATCTATCAAATTGATGATATTTCCCAAAACATGTATGACCAAATAAAATTGATCATTACATGGTTTTAATTCCCTTATCAAGGGTCAGTTCATCAAAAGGACACTCTTCTATCCTTTTTTCATTTTAGAAACAAATATTACTACATAGAACAAATTAAACCTAAATGGTACCTCTAATCTAAAAACAAACACAACCATTTATCTAGGATTTTAATGAAATAACGGTGCTTCCTACATTGGTATAGGTAAAAAACATAAATCATCGATTATATTTAGAGTTCATGTATAAAAGGGTTAGTTGGACATACCACTTATCATATTTGTTCAATGCTACTTATGAATGGTAAATTGGGATCCATAGGCAATGCCCACATTCCCATCCCAAATGTTTGACATGGAAAAGGTAAATCTAACCTTTTCATGGGTTTTCTATATACATAAAAATCAATATGATTAAATTAATAAATTTCATTATTTCAAATTTAATCATTAAACAATAAAGTATTCAATTCAATACATCATGCACCATTTATATGGAAAATTTTACTTATATATTTATTTAACCATCACCACAAGAAACATAGACAGTTTTTATAAACATCCTTTTTAGATTTATTAATTTAACTGATATCATATCAAAATTTGTCAATTATATTATAAGTCCATTATAATAATTACTTAATTATCCAAAATAATTTTCACAACAATGATAATTAAATTGAAATATCAATTCCATACTATAGGGGGAAACATCCTTTAATATTTTAATGGAATTTTAATTTATTAACACCACATATGACACAACTCGAAAGAATATAAGTGGTATGTTATAAATTAAATACAAAAATAATAAATTAAAATGACACCATATACCTATATGATAACCCATATAGGTAGCTGTATAATATTTAAAAATACATACATATATATAACATAAACATATCCCCATGGGGTTTTGTATTAATTCATATCAAAAATAAAAAAACCAAAGAGGGTTCCATTAATAGATTATAGGATCATCTAAATTCATTTTGAAAAACATAAAATCATTAGAATTATGTATCAAAATTATTTGGTTCATCTGATAAGAATTTAGAACCATGAGCAACCCCCTTCAGTTGAATTTATTCTATCTAATTACTTTAACAAATCAGGATTGACCTACTTATGTCGAGTAATAAAAAATTATACATAAGAAAACAATTCATTTAACATCCAAAACTCAATAGATTTTATATTTATACAATATTATCATGTTATTTAAATCTTATATATGATCATTCGATTATATAGGTTAATATTTTCCAATTAATAAAACAACCATACACATTATATATTATAAATTTTATTCCATTTAATTGGAGATAATATGTTTTATCCCATTAAACCAATGGCCAATGGATCAACATTGTCATGATTATATTTTTATTGTTATTAGATAAATATATGTAGAAAACTACCCTTTATGTGTTGTGTACACTTTAATAAAAAAATTATATCAAAATTATAACAATCTATTAAATCTCATGCAATAAATATGGGAAAAAAAGAAATAATTTCCTAATCATGGTGAAAATATATAAATTCTATGTAAATAAAAAACCATAGAATAAAAAAGAATGTTATATTATCACTAATATATAGTTTCTGATATATGAATGCTGTAAAAACATACATGGTACATCTAATATATTGTCTTCTAGTTGAGCAATGCAACTGACCTGGCATGGAAGATGGATATCATGCGAATCTCTACGTTACTAGAATGTTGTATATAACAAAACAACCTTTCCATATAGTGCCATGAAAAAAAATTAAATAAAAAACATATATTAATAATCATATTAATGTGAACTAGTCAGATGATGTGAAATCATAATCAACTATAACAAATAACAACATAAACAAAAGTCCTATCTATGGCAACTTGGTATTTTCCCCATATGTGGGTCAGTAACTACTAGAAGAAACTATTTTACAAGAACCAAATATTCATAGTCTCATATTTAACATCCCAAAACAGTAATAAACAATGAACCAAAATATTATTGTATATAACAATGTAATATCCTGACCTGGGATCCACTAAAATATTTCCCCATGCTATTCGATCACATAGCATCAAACATGTATCCTCATATTCCATAGGCTACATATTAGCAATGAGGGTCCAACGATGATACGTTGGGTAGACTATACCCTAGTTTTTAGAGTTTTATAGAAGTATTACATATAATAATACAACCAATAGAATAAGTAGTATAGGATAAATGAAACCAAAGATAACATAAATAAAATTAATTAGTAGAAAACACCAATTATAAAATCATGCATACATGCCAATATGATGATACATAATCAATGATAGAATAAATAAAAAAGGTAATACATAAATGATAAAATGGAAAGACAAAACCCTAAATGGATATCGCAATGAAAATTTTGGTAACTATCACAAAACTATGCTTCTCTGCTCTGATGAACATGTACAACAACAATAATAATCTATAAACCTAATCTTGTAATCATGATGTTTGTTCATGCACCCCAGTGCTGTGGCAACGAATGTGGGTGTGATTTATACTCAGTAGTCCACCTCAAATGGTTTCAAAAGATAACCATTCTTTGAATATAAATTATATTAGTGTTTTTGTATGATAGGTAATGTAGTAGATAAATAAAAGGAAACAAGTTAGATCAGGATCGCCATGGACACATGCCCAACTATACATTCCTTATTCTAAGAAAAATATCTCATTCCATGATCAACCAATAAAGATATAACATATGTGAATATATATATATATGAAGAAATATATAATTTTCCAATGTTATTAATATGGGTACATGACTGGGCCTCCAAAAGGGATGAATAAAAACATGGAATGAACCCTTTCATTTTCTAAGGATTAAAAATAACATCCTTAATTATAATAAACATGGATTCATATATCATTAAATAATTGGTATCAATGATCATAATAAAAATAAATCGTGGGGCCTTCCAAGGTGATCCAAAAAGAAGAAACCCATGTTTCACACGAGGAGTACTAGGATAACACTTTATTATTAGATTATATCCATGGTGATTCTCAAATAAGAATCAGAATCATTCTTCTAAGTATGGTATAAAGGAATAACCTTATGATTACTTCCCTAGTACACCACATAGAGGATTCAATGTCGCATATGTAATGGTATAAAACTATTTCCCACCAATCCCTTCCATGTTAATATAATACATGACTAGGTATCTCTCATGGGTAACGTAAGAATTCCTATCCGTGACAATTATATGTATTCAATTAAATAAACCATGTTCTACTACCATAGTAATATAAAACATGTAAACTATGGACCCATCATTTTATTTCAATATAGAAGAACCCATCAATAACATGATGGGTACATATAATCTCTGAAAACCAATCAGACAATCGATGGAGTAAAAAAAAAATGAACCCAAGTATCGCATAATGAAATCAAAATTTCATTAATCATTCATGTTCAATTATAGAAGAAGCCATAATCATAAGCATTCAATCAAAACCTGAGTATACAAAATATGTACAAGATAATTTTTCATATCAATTATAATTATGAAGAAATTTAGATAAGAATAAAATTCATCAACTTACCCATTACATATTTATTATCCCCTTTTTGATTAGAGAAGACAAAAAAATCTCAAAGGGGGTTTTATTTGAAAAAATGTGCAAGGAAAATGAACCATATAATTTGATAAAAAATACAGTCATTATATGGGTGTCAATTAAACACACTATAAGTTAATTAAAAATAGGGAAAGGAATTATAATTACAATAAGTTAAAATAATCAATATAAATCCTAGGTCACAACATAAAAGGGAAACACCCCATGTGGACGATTAAAGATGAGGAGAACGACCTGGAATAGTAAAATTTTAACTCAAAATGTATAATCAATAGGACTGAAGAACTAACAAATATTCATCCAACATCATGAAAATTGATCAAAACAGTGAAAGAATGGAGAAGATCCCATGATTAATAGTATATAGAGATGAGAATCTTCTGAGAATTGTTCCATCTTGTGTGTGATGAAAAAGAGGTGGGGGTGGTCGAGCCCCCTTGCCCATTAAAATAATATCCTCACATATTTCATGATGTGAAATTGATTTACATCATGAATCAATTTGGGTAATCCCCTAGGATTTCAAACCCTGGTTTTAGGTCGTTTAAAACAAATTCATGCCATAGAAATATTACATGGCTTGAATTTCTAGCAATAACTTTTTTAGCCTCATTATCGTCTGTCCTTATTTTTATGTTCACCCAAACCCCGGGGCTTCCAATAGAACATATGATGAACCTGTAAACATCATCTCTAGATGTCCAAACCCTCATAAAGTCCCTCATATTCATAAAATTATAATTGAACCATCCATCAAATAATGATTTTGAAATCATTTATAAATTTCATAACATTACAAGACAAGGGATGTTACAATTTAATTAATAGAAATGAATGCAATTGAAAATTTATAATTTTCACTATTTATTGAAAAATTTTACAATTTGGAAAAATAAAAAAATTTCATTTTATGTAATTTTTTATATGATGATTTAAATAATTATGAACATTTAATAAAATGAAAGTTTCATAAATTATTTAAAATATTTGTTCAAAAAAATAAATTATAATCAATTTTTTAAAAAATATTTCCTTGTAGGATAAAATATCATTAATAAAAGATCAATAATTATTTCATAAGAAATTATCCATAAATTTATTTTATTATGTACATTATATATATTTCATAAAGTAGTTCATAGAATTCATACCCCTCAATTTAATGACTAGGTTATATCGATCAGTTTTAAATACAAATTTACTAATATTATATCACTTTTTTCTTAACCTCAGGCTTTCATGTTGAATAAAAAATTAATCATAGTTTTATTTTTAATTATCATACTGTTACATTATACACCAATAAATAATTTTCAACCATACAATTTGAACTTGTGAAAAGTAATTAAGGGTTTGAAGGTTGAAATTTTTTTTCATGAAAATCCTCAATATTGAAAGTGGAAATAAAACATATACATAAATAGAGGGAATAATTAATACAACGGTAATATCAAAAATGGCTTTCCAAATAGGTGAATTTTAGTGTGAATTAAAAATATGTATTTGGAATGCTGCTTTTAATGAGATAACATTGTACTATTTTTAAGAACAATGAGGCGATAGATTTATCGAAAATGAAAAAAATTATTAACATATCCTTCCTAATGTTGACTAACAGTAAATTCTCCATATAGATTTATAACATCAGAAAATATATTTTTTAAAAAATTATAATTTTATCCTTTAACCATTTTCCAACAAAATAATATCTTTTTCATCCATAGAATATTATTTATGATAAAATTTTCATGTTTATAGTAATATAATTAACTTCTAAGAGAACCAATGATTCCAAAAGACTAAATCATGATGTTTTTATTGTATTATATTATTAAAAAATGTTTACCATACGGTAATACAATTTCCAAAATAAATACACTTTCATATTAATTTACAACTCCAAAGATCAACCTAAACAATTCTGTAACCCTATATCCCAAACTACCCGAAAATTAAAAAAATAATATCATGCCATGCTAAATAAATTTTCATGTTGAAAAAAAATGTTTTCCTTAATTGTAACATTTAACAAAACCCAATGAATCATTTTATAAAATACCATTAATCAACTCAAAATCCTAAAAATTCAAAAATATTTTATCATAAAAATATGTTTCCCAAAATCAATATAATATTTATCCATCAAATAATTTAGGTAAAACAATTTAATACTAAATAGTACATTATTTAATGTAGTGGTAGTCATTACTCCCATATAAACATTTGGTTGTGGGTTCATGCATCTAAGGCTTACTAGATGTAACAGGTTTCCATCCATCATTTGAGTTTTCCTTTTTATAAAATTATGTTGAAAATTTGATAATCATATTCAGAATTTCACCAGATCCTATAAATGTTTTCAATAATATAATGAATATTTTACAAAATAACATCTTTTATCAAATATATTTTTAAAACATTATGGGTTTATATCATGTTGATTCATTTCTATAAAATCAAATAATTTTTATTAGCTATAATTTCCTCAAAATACAGAACATACCAAATATTATATTTTTCTAAATTATTTTTCCAAATAAAATTTTATTCTTTTAATTTATTTATCTTTCTTTATAACTAGTACAATTCATTATATTATTGAAAAATATTAATGAAAAAATACTACAGAATTTTTTTATAAGTTTGATGATTCTTAGAAAACATAATAAAATTGATAAAAAAATACATCAACAATTTGATTCTTGAGTTCTAGTATGTAAACACATTAACAATTCGAATTAATTTATTTTCATAAAGTATTCCCTGAGAAAATAATCCATAGATTAGGAAATTGACATGGATAATGAACAAGTTACCCAAATCTATGATATTACATTGTTTGTCATTCCTTTGTTTTATATTTATTTCCTATAATTTTAATAACCAAACACCTCATTTTCCATCAATAGTTTTCCTCTTATTTCCATCAATTTCCTCACATAAAACATTATCGGATTCTTTTAAATAAGTTTAAATGGTTCAAATTTACACAATTCTCAAATACATGAAATTCACTCTTCTTTTCCTTATTATATCTAACAATTAAACTTCCACGGGACACCATCCATATCTTGTTTCATGATTTATTTAATTCAAATAAACTATAGTTGATGATTGTAATTTGAGATAGATCATTTTTCATGATAACAAGATATCCATATTCAATTCCCATTGGTTTAGGAACCTTTTTAGGGGAATAATTATGTTTCCAATCACATTAGTTATTATAATGATTTATCCTATTACCACCATTAACAAAATTAAATAAAAAAAGAAGATAATTCTGTAAAATAAAAAAGGTAAACATACAAACCTAGATGGAATAAATAATAAATCATAAGTATATTTAGAATTATTATATTATTGGATTCAATCTAGGTTATCCATTGTAATGTTTTCTGATAGGTGTTTTAACCTAATAATTTGATAAAGTCATTTATAATGGACCATAAAGTGTATGTGTGTTTCCAAAACATATCCCCCTGGAGTTTCAAACCAGTTGTGCAACAATGCCTAATTTTAAGTACTTGGTGTGATTTATTCATGTAAAGTTCACTATAATTGGAATTTGTAAACCTCATCACAATTATTACAGAGCGTAATCTACTAAATATATCCATATGAGGAGTTAATTTCATGGAACCCACAAACCCTATAGTTCACAAACATTTCAGGATAATTTCTATTCTTATTATTATCCTTATACATTTCCCTATGGTTATCACTAAATAATATTAGCCATAATCATTAAAGTGACTATATATTTCTCTTATTACTAATATTGAGTCCCATTACTTTTACCCAAATTATTTAATAGTTTTTAATATTAACATCAAATAATTAAGACCCATAGTCCATTAGTTGTAGTGTCTTCAAAAGAAAGGTTCATACAACATGGATGCCATATTCTAAGAAAAATTATTTTACACTCTATATTGGGATCCTAAATCATTTCTTTATCCTAAAAATACATGGGAAAATTGATGTATTACATATAAAAAATGGGTGGTCTAAAAATATTAGTAAGGGAACAAAATTGATATGGAAGTATAATGTTTGAGATATTGATATAACAATATATCATAAAGGTGATGGATCAAGAGGAAAAAAATTATAAAATAAAATAAGTAATGTGGTCTAATAATATTATGTAGTCATAGGAAAATATTATGAAATATAAAATAAGAAATTCACTAGAATAAAGGTAAAAAAAATTTAGAATATCTCTTGGTGGACAATTTCCCGTAATGGAAGAGGTTTACTCTCTAATCCCATAGATGAAACCTCTTGAGATTAATGATTTACCAATTGTATTAGTGTTACATCTACATGAACCCATCATAAAATTTTTATGATCATTTGTGCCAAAAATTTAAAGAACATATAGTACATACACACAATAATTACCCATGGATAGAAAATGAGTTGTATAATCTCATGTCATATCATAATAAATAAAGATTTTATAATGAAGGATTTTGATAAATGATCATAAAAAATGTATTACCCTGTAAAATTAAGAGATAATGATAGAGGTATATATTTAATATAGAAATATATAGTTTGAAATTAAAACCAATTAATAACTTTAATAGTTGTTGTAAATGAAGAAAATGTATTTAAAATATTAGATGTAATATTTATTTGGGAAAAAAACTTTTTAGTATTAAACCTATGCAAAAAATGTAAAAATTTACAAAATATTATAAAAATAAATTTATTTGAATTTTAAATTTGAAATTAAGATTAAATTTATTGAGAACCTATAGTGGTGGGAAATTCAATTCATTCTTTATAAGTTATAACACAACATTCCATTCCCTCTTTTGAAAAAATACAAAAAGTACCATGTTCATTAAATAACATAAAAATTCATTATAAACCATTTGTATAGAAATTTAGAAAATGTAAAAATGTATTTAAAAAAAAAATTAAATGTTTAAAAATATTTTTTAAAACATGTTTAGGAAAATATATATGTGTATGAAAATTAATTTTTGGTTGAAATAAGAAACAATAATATCATTTCATAAAAATATTTTCATGATCATTTTAATTAAAAAGTGAGTAAAATTTTTCTATTGGATGAGAAGTTCATAAAATTACATAATAGAAGAAATTATATTATATTTAAGATATATATATATATATAACAATTCCTCTGAAGGGGGATTGGACATAAACATTCAAAACTAATGATGATATTGTGAAATAAAAACGTACCACATTGGTAACTATTGAATCATATCCCACATGAAATAATTGAATTAATGAAAATTTACATTCCATGAAGATAAATAGATTCACAGTATAATATCAAAATGGTTAGTATATACATGAATCAAATGAAAAAAGTGGTGAATATGGAATATGTCTCAATGATGTTAATGTGAGATGAGAAATTTCGTACCCTAATACAAGAATTTTCATTTATGTCCTTTATATTGTACACAATAACATTATATAATTTTTTTTTAATTAAGATACATTTCATGATATAATCAATTATAACCATACAATTTAATTTATTTATTTTAATTTCATATTTTATTACTTTTTCAGTAATTTCAACATCAAATATTTTAAGGAAATTCATTTCATAATTTCAATATGCCATCAGTGTGTTGATCATGGTCAGAGGGGTAATTATTACATAATATTGAGAATAATAATAATTTAATAATTATAGTGTCTTTATATCTATTATAATTTTAAAATGAAACATTAAACATAGTTATTAACAGTGTACAATGCTACAATCATTGATAAAATAGGCCGTACACATGCATGAAGAACATTTCTATTTTTTATCTATAATGATAAAAATAAGGTAAGGGTAATTGTAACATTAAATAATTATAATTATATCATAAATATCATATTTTTTACATTAAAACAATTAAAAATACTATCCATATGATGTAGTCTTAAAAAATGAATCATGTTACTTTGTGAGGCTGTAATCTGCCATACATATGAAAAATTTTATCATTTTTCAATGGATGGTAAAGAATAATTTTATATGTTATGTTATTTTTTAAGAATTAAATATAATTTATTAATATCATATATAAAAATTTAATCCATAATCATGAATATCCATGAGAGGTGATGATGTAAAATGATTTACATTGGTCTTGGGGCGGTACTATTCTCTACACACGAACGATGGTTTTATTTCCCCTTTGATTGAAGAGGGGATGACTGTAGGTTATTATATTAATATAAGAAAATATCTATATATGTGTGATATTGTTTTATTCCATCATGATTGAGTAATATTGTATGTATTTGGAATATTACATTAACTATACATGCTCGGTTAAGAACAATATCTCTTCTTTAGAACACCTCTTAAAGATTATACCTAGATCCTCTCTAGTTTGGATTTATGATAATGACATTATGAAGTGGGGATAGAATTAAGGAATATATTTTTTCACGTATAATATGAACCAAAAGTATTGTTAATATAGTAATGGATATGAAGTAGGTTCTCTTTTATATATGAGAGGCAGTGACATTTTTGTAAATAATAAAAAAATGTTAAAAAATGGGAAGTCACTCACATACCGAGTTCCCAAAAAAATTAAAATTTAATGTATTTATGGGGTTATATGGCTTATAAATTCATCCAACATTAATAACTTATCATTATTTTAAATTTTAAATTGATTTTATTTCAAAGGACATTCATGTTAAACATTTTCAATTTTCACTACCATAATAAGGTTTTACTATTTTTATTATTAAATAAGAGAAAAATAAGTTCACCTTATTATATAATATTTAATATTATTATTATAAATCAATAAAAAATTGCAAAAAATTAAAATCATATAATTTTCTTAATTTAATGTAAAGGTAAACATTATAAACATTATGATTTTTTTTTTCATCAAATGACTTTTTCACGAAATAAATTATTATAAATTAGCATCACAAATATCAATCAACATTATATGAATTTAAAATAATATAAAAAATATATAGTATATTAATATAATATATATAATTACATAATATGGTTTATTTAATTAATTAATTTGGATAATATTTATCAATATAAATATAGTTCGCAGAAAATTCTGTTTTTAAGAATAAAAAACGAATTAAACTAAAATCCTGAAAATTGATTATTCAAATAAAATTAAATAGATTATAGATAATTAAATAATTCTGTATAAATTTAAGAAACAATATCTTTTTACGTTTATTATTAAATCTATTAATTTAATTAAAATTAAATACATTATTTGAGAAATATGTAATTCTCAGTGTTCACTTAAAATTACACATTTCTGAAAAATAAAAAAATAACTCTATGTTAATTTTTATATTCCAAATTTAAAAATTAATTCTTTTTTATAAAATTAAATTTAAAAAAATTAATGAAATTATTTACATCATGGATTGTTTAATCTTATTATATTGTGTTGAATAAACATTAAAAAGTAGTGTTTTTTATAATCTTAGGGTGTTGCATTATTCCTCCAAAAAAATGACCACCCTTTTGGATTCATATATATATTCATAATAATAGTTAATACATGAATATGTTGAACCTAAAATATTTAATCTAGGGAGTTGATTATAAAAATTAATTTTGTAAAAATTAACCAAAAAAGAATCAATAGTCTTTTTAATTTCAATATTATTTTTCAATTAGATCATATTTTACATAAAATGCCTTTATAATGAACCATGATAAAATATTATGGAGAGAATTTTTATAAAATTATTATTTGTCCATAATAATTAGTTATCATTAAAATAATATTAGAATTAGTTCTTCTAATTATTTTAGTTATTCTTCATGACGTCTTAGAGGGTAATATTAATTAATACTAATTATCCCTACAAATCCACCACCATTTTTATTGTTTTTAAAACCTCTATTTATGTATTATTTATATTTCAACTTATACATCCTTCTAGGAGAGATATTACTCTACGAATCATCATTCCCAAATAGGATTATTTCTTATAGTGGATATTATGTTTCCAATTGGAAGGATTAATTTTAGTTCACATATTCTGATACATGTGGCACAAAGTGTTTGTCAATATAATAAATCTTATAAATTTATCAAACTATAATAATAATTTCATCCAGTTAATTTATTTGGGGTGAATAATTAAAATATATTATAAATATTATATTTTATTCAAAAACAAATATCCATGTCTGGAAAAAATATAATAAATGTTTAAGAAATATAAAAGAAAAAGAATGACTGTATGTATAGTTTTGGTGAATAATGAAGGAGTAAACTAGATTGAAATATTTTTTTAATAAATGAAATTTTCATTATTTAATTATAAAAATGTAATTTATAATTCTATAGACAAATCCTAGTTGCTGACCATAAGTTTTCTCCATGTAGGTCCAACTAATGATTCAATATTATTATTTATTTCTTACTAATATATTTTTTTATCTTTTTAAAATAAAATTATGGGAAATAGTTGATACTATTTTGAAATGTTTATAAAAATATTAGAAAAATAAAATAAAATAAAACCATAACACAATAAGAGTCTGGAAGAATCATGGGTAGTATTTCGGTAAATTAAACATTATTCCATCATTGTTATATCTTTTACTAAATTATTTAACATAATTTGTTGAATTTTAGTCATTTATCTAACTACCTATCAATTTTATACATGTAAGAGAGTATATTCCATCCATTATTATTTGAGTACACTACTCATTACATTTTACACCATTGCGAATTGGTATAGAACGTTACTTAATCAATAGAATGATGACTCTTAACGAATATGGTTGTAATCGCGTCCAATTATACTCTCAATTCAATCAAATCTATCACATGAAAATAGTATTTATTAAATTTAGGAAATTATTCTAAAGGTAGAGAGGGCTTGTATACCAGTGATAAGAAGAAGAGTGACACATTAAACCTCTACATCCTCACCATCAATCGCAATACTAGAATTTTTAAAAAAGATAAAACATATTAGTAAGTAATAAAAAAATATAAAAAATGAAAATCAAAATAGTCAATAATTTAGAAATCTAAGGGAAACAAACAAATAATACCATTGGGAATGATTAAAAAATACAAAAAATGATATTCTAAACTAAATAATATATCTGGATTTCTAGAATCATATTTATAGAGTATATCTATTATTTTTTTAAACCAAATGACCTCATAATTTGAATTATTTTTTGAATTTGGCACAAAATATGTACCATTTCATTGTAGATCAGTAATATTACATTCATTCACCATCACATGCATAATAATAAATAAATTTATCAATTGAATTACCATTATTAAATATATTATTGTTGTATAAAGCATAGACATCACATAGAGAAACCAACAAAATATTATTCTAATAAATAAAGAATGATAAATTATTTAAAAAATAAATGATTAAGAATCTATAATATAACAATGTGATAAAAAATATAAGATAATAAAATTTATATTTTAAAATTTGGATCTTCTTAATCCACCAAAATGACCACAATCACAAACAATGATATAGAAAAAATGTTAATAATATAATATTCATTTTAATATGAAATTAAAAATATATATCCTTGTGAGAAAATTTAAGTGAATTATAAATTAAGAGTGGTTATTTCGTGAAATTAAAATACCTCTTTGGCTCTTATAAGTCTTACCAGTGGAATACTAGTATAACCATTGGAATAGTAACCTCACTAATGAAATAGTATTCTGACAGTTAAGAAAAGTAATCTACCAATTAGAATAGTAACTTCACCTAAATAAGTGAAAAATAATTTTTATAAATTCAATAAAATATAAATATGATATATTTAAACCATTGTAAATGAAGATAATTGTTTTAAAAAAATGTTATAATACATATTTAATTTTTTTAAAACATAAATGTTTTGATAAAAACATTTTATTAAATATAAGGATTTAAAATAAATTTTAATAACATAAAAAGTATTGAAAAATTAATATCATGTTTTATTATAATGATAAGATACTTTTGTGATATTATATGAAATTTTTTAGAGAGTCATAAAATAAAATATAATATTGAAATCAAAATATTTTGAATAATTAGGGAATTTATAATAAAATATATATTTTCATATTTATATAATTATGTTCAGAAAATGGATTCTATTTTTAAATCAAAATTATGAAAACATTTATGGTAGTTTTTTGTTATTTTTCTATGATAATTTATTTTTTGGAGAATAGATAAATATAGTAATTTAATACGTTTGACAATATAAAAATGGATACATGAGTTTTTGAGTCATATATAATGTATGAACCCATTGGATAATATTAACATGAACTATTTACTGTATGTAATTATAATAACAAACACTGTTATTATTCTTGATGTAAAATAATTAACTTATGAATATAATATTCATAAATTCCCATCTTCTCCACTTATAAATACCAAACACCATAAACCCTTATCCTCAAACATTATACTCCATGAATGTTGTATAAAACCTTCTGAACCCCACTACCCACTCTTACCCACGTCCATGTGCTACTTGTCTCGCCCAAATATTAATTTCATGTTTCATATGGGTTCCTTCAAATCGGTGATATACCAAATTTAAAATTCTCAAACAATGTATTATAAATTATTTTATTCTCATACAAAATCCTCACCTAATTCATCCATCATATATAATAACTATAATATCCGGTACATACTAAAATATTATTCTTCTAATGGAAAATTATATATCCATCCATTTTCTCATATCTTCTTATTTAATGTTAAAAGAACCCATTTTTTATATTATGTCGGTAAACCACCATTGTGGATAATGTGTTTTTATTTTGAAATAATTCCATGAATCTAGGATTAAAATAACTTATAATTTCTTTGAAAGAACTAATTATCTATATTATACATTTCTCACATCATTTAATAGTATATGTCCATATCAATAAATAAAATGAAACTAGTTTTTAATGGATAGAAAAATGACAAAATAAACTAAGAATTTATTATTAACATTTTATTAAATGAATCATCTATATGTAAGAGAAAAAATGTTATATGGGACAATTTAATCATTAAGAGGTGAATTTATTCCATTTAATTTCACTTATTTATTCTTATACCCATTTGAAAAGAACCTCTATAATTTTATAGAAGGGAACCAACCATGATACTAAAAACGAACGCTCCCAAAACAACAAAATTTAACATTATAACTCATAAAAATGTCAATAAATGAACGTAATTAAATTATAATTAATCTATTATAAGTGTAAGTGTTTTTAAATTAAGTAATTAATGAATATAATTTTATTATCTACGACATTAATTGGTAGTACAGAATGCAATAAGATAAATGGTAGGAGATCTCTCTAAACCTCCATATTTACATTAGGTTATGTTTCTTTTATCTTTTCCTATCATTTTTATTGTCTATTTTCAAAATATTCTCCAAAATTATGTATATTTGTTCCAAAAATATATATCTAGTTCCATTAAATTTTCTATTATTGGTAAATACATGTTTTAAAATGATCCATTGTAAATTCCTCTCGATAAGAAAACCCGATCCATGGGAAATTATCAGTTTCTCATCCCGTTAAAGTATCCTCTATATAGTGTAATAAGGCACACATATTTTCTATAATAAAATATTTAATCATGAAAAACCATTTTGGTACATTTATAGTTTTATATAAATAATTATTTTTCAATCTTATTGAAAAAACATTATTCTTTTTTGAACACTAAAGTTTTATATTTCATAATTTAGATAACCACATTTTTTCCTGAATTTAATTTATTTGGATGTAGTTATTAAAAATATTTTATTTTTATTTTCATTATTTAGGTCCAACAATTATTTAATACATTATTTCATGGATACCATTATGATACATCCATTGTTTATGCCTTATGACATGATTACAAAACCCATTTTTACAGGGGTAGCCCTTAGGTTCATTCCTTATGATTTATTTCTTTATGTGGAACCCATATGCATATATATGTTATTAAAGGTGTATTTAGATATAAATCTGATGAACTTGTGAATTATTTTTCATTTGATATGTTTTTGGTAATAATGATTAAACCTAATCAATTATGAGACATTTCCCCCCAATTGATATCATATAGATTGTTAGCCTTGATGTGTGTTTACATCATGATATATGTTTCTTCCACAATCCTATATTTCCTTGACATTATGATTCCTTAGTCTTTATTTTTTTCCTATATATGTTTATTCATGATCCATTAATTTTATTTTATCATGTTATTCCTTATAACTTAGGTTTTATACTTAATTTTAATGTTTATTACCTTTAAATTCTTTTTAGCTCACCCTATTTTCATAACAATTCACCCGGTTATCTTATATAGTTTTATGAGCTCAATGTGAGTTAAGATCTCATTTTGTATATTAATAATAATAATTCTTAATCAACATTCATGTTATCTAATAACGTAACTCATATTCTAAAGAAAGAAGGATTTCATATCCCTTGTTTGTTTTTAATGGATATTTATATTTAAACTCAAGTAAATATATTTGTAAAAGGACTGGTTCACTATAGTATTTTTTCGATCATGTTCAAGTTAATTGTTCATTTTAGGACTATAAAAGATTAGTGAGAACCATAGTGATAATTATATGTATAGGATATTTTTTCCATGGATAACATAAATTGATACGTATTGAATCATAAGGTAAGATAAAATATACATTTGTAATTTATTCCTTTTATGTTCGTAGTTGACATATTGTCTGTTCATTAGAAAAGTATTCAATAACTCTAATTTTTTTGTTCTTGAGAGAAAAAGTATAACCCCTGCCAATAAACAATGTTATATGGATTTTTATGATTTCCCTAATGATATTATTAACATTACAGGAGAAGGTGATTAGTACATCATGATAGTGCAAAATCAACTCATCATGTTTTGTATAATTACTTGATTCAGGTTGAACACCGTCATTATTATAAGAAAACACATTTTTCATTTGAATGCTTTATGAAAAAATACCTCTTACCTTTAGTGAATCTATTGATTCTATCCAAATGTAATAATGTATTATCTCCATTGAGAATATATTCTCTATCCTCTAATACTAAAATGAAGAATAATTAAATTTGTTTTTCTATATTTTTTTAGGGAATCTGATCAGTGGTGGACAGTGATCAAGAACACAATTTCCAAAGAGAAAATTGATTTCACGAAATGGGAAGGAATAATGAAAATATTTTTCAAGAAATATTTTCCCTGAACAATCTATCATAATATATTGAGGTAGTTCCTTAGAATTAATTAGAAGGAATATGAGTTTATCGAGGTGTGTGAGTCAAACATTACAAGGCATTCATGACACAACATGTGTTTTCTATGAGCAATTAACACAAGATGGATTCTTATCAAGTGGATTAATGGAGAGTATACCAAAATCCTTGGAATTTCAAGACATTAAATGATAATAAAAGATTTTACATTTTGAACTTATGTTTGACATAGAGATTGGTGTCTCTTTGTGATATTGTATGATCCAAGATAAAAATGTTAAAAATGGAGTTTATGGTTAGTGGAAAAATAGTCAAATCCAATGGGGGAAAGACAACCCAAAATCCCACAAGTAAAAATATCAGTATGAAGTATCCCAGGAAATATATAAAATGAATCTTGATATGAATAAATTTTGGAAAAGAAGAAAATATGGATAATAATTACTGAAGTTAAATGAAGAAGCCTGCTAATGCAGAATAAAAATGGATGATTCAAGTCATCTATCATCCCACAGTATATTTTTTACAATATATGTTACATGGGATTTATGTGATCTAATTCCCCAAGAAAAGTGCTGTTAAATAAAATAAAAAACAATAACCTCTATGGTAGTAAATAAATTAATGTTCTATCACTACTACTAAGTTAGACCCTGGAAATGATGTGGTAATAAATACACTGGTTTTTCATTCAAGAATAATAAATATAATTTTTTTATTCTGGTTCTACACATCATATCACATCTTGTATTTTTAGTACCACTTTTCAAATACCTTTTCAAAATATAAATGTTGGGTTATCTGTGCTAAAATAAAATGGCTAAATTATTTTACCTATAATATATAACTCCACCTTGATCAATGTTTGTTGACTAAACCTCCAAATAAATATCATCATAATTCATTTAGTGTAGTTTTATTCTATATTGGAAATGTTTTGACTATCAATACACAAATCCCACATCAACTTTTTGGAGAAGGAGATCACACTTCCCATCTCAAAGAATCATCAATTTCTTTATGAATTCAAGGAGGGAGAAGAATATTTTTTGGAATCATATTCACATCTATGAATACTGTAACAGCCCAAGATTTTATGAAAAATATTCTTTTTAATTTTATTAATGTCTTGCGTTGTACGCTACACCAAAATGATATTGCACAACACACATCCTTGACTTGCCTTGCATTACACGCAATCGCGACCTTCCTCGATAGCGTGTGTAGTACGTAATACTGAGTTTCACTAAACAACGATATGCTATTAAAATATTATTAAAACGAGCCGTTAAGAATAGTAATAACTAACTATTAAAATTTTAGAAATTTTATCTCTCAAAATGGACTTCATTTTTGGATTCGGAGTATCGAATTTAGGCTAAGGTGAAATTTTGGTACTTTTCGGATAACTTTCATATTTTGATGAATAGTGAAAATTACTAAATTATTAAAAACAACTTTTTTAATCGAAATAATTAATAGTGATAAATTATTAATTTGAGTGGTTTTAAAGTATATTTAGAATATATTTTTACAATTCAATACAATTTTGGTCATTGGATGTAATTTCACATTTACACCAGACATAAACAATTGTTAATCTTTTGATAGTTATTATCTCTTAAAAACACGCTATTTGTTGTGACAGTGGAAATTAATTATAAAATTAATTAATGAAACTTATATGTTGGGAATTTTGTAAAATAGAAATCATTTTTGAATTCGGAATATCAATTATAGCTTAGGGTGAAATTTTGGCATTTTTCTGAAAAACATCAAATTTTGATGAATAGTGAAACTACTAAGTGGTAGTTAAAAAAAATTATTTTTTTCATAAATATTAATTTTACCGCTTCTGTGAATGGAAATTAAAAAATCCGAGACACACGGTTGATGTCAGTAAGTAAAATGTGGTTCAATGAGATGAAAATAATTTTTGGTGAATAGTAACTTTTTACTTTTATTTACCACGGTTAAAAGTAAATAGGGTAATTAAGGATACAAATGATATTAATATTACTCGAACACATGTCCAAATCCTATTGGACAAGTGTATTTCGACCAATAACAAACTTAGAAATAAAATATGACCATTTAGGCCCACTTGAATTAGATTAGTACATTTATTATTATTTAATTCAAAGAAGAGTTAAAAGAGTTAAAATCAACATTTATTTAATAAAAAAATTTTAATATAGGGTTATACATAAGATAAATTAGACTATAAATATTCATTAGAAAGCTAAAACGATTTCCTACATAATGGTATTTTATTTTTAATTTTTAGACATTAAATAAGTTATTGTATTTATGACACAACGATGATGCAGTAATTATCTTATTAATTAAATATTGACATAATTGATGTTATAAATAACCAAATAAATATAATTTGAGACTTTTTATGAATTACACTAATTTTCTAGGTTAATATGACATCTTATTATTGATTTAATTAACTATTTTAGAACTTATCATTCTGTTATGATTTTCACAAAAATCAATTACTAAATAGTGTCAAAATTGACATAAAATAGTTTTTAAAACACATATTATATTATTAATTGTTATTTTATTCATAAAAATATAATGTTCGGCCAAATGACTTAGATAAGGTTATATATACTAATAATAAACAATTTGGGGTTCTTTTGGCTTCTTATAGTACGTTTATTAACCTTATAGTGTAAGAACACAAGAAGACACGGTAAAAGTAAACTTATTTAACTTAATGTTAAATCTAAATGATAAGGTTAAAATAGGAACCTAAACTTGTCTAAATTCTATTGGATGAGAGGGTTTCGACCCATCCCCACCTTAGATTAGAAATAAATCAATTTGGAGCTATTTAAAACCGATTTTGGCATTATAATAAAATAATATTTTTAGTTATTCCAAAGGTGCCCCTCTCCTCCCTTATAAAAGGGCACCTCCTCCCTTTCCTCCTCACACCAATTTGAGCATTCAAGCTCGGCCAACCCCTGCCAAAATCTCTTCTCCACTTCCCTAGTATCATCCTAGAGGTACTGGTCTTCTTAAAAGACCATCATTAGTTCTTTAAGTGGAGGTTATGAAAAGGCGCGTCAAAAAGAGGTAATATCCATTACCGATCTTTTTCAATTTCTTTCTTCTTCAACTTCTTCTTCTTTAGTTGTTTCATGATAAAGTAATAACATAAGTATTTATTATATACTGATATGTTATTATTAATATGAAACAACTCTAATTAACCTTCTATCCATCCTACGGAAAAAGGAAATCACCGCGCGTGCGTACGTACGGAATACCGTCTCCACGCCGTGGTGTAATCTATTTTCCGCCACCTCCTTAATTGGATGGGTATAATGGTGTAATGGGTAACTATATATGATTATTATAGATTGATATTGATACTTAAATAGTATAGATACACTTCAACAAAATTCCACGACCATGGGAATGATATCATCACTCGTGCGTACGTACGGACTACCGTCTCCACGACGCGATGAGATTCATTCTCAATGATTAACCATTCATGAATGATTATAAAGTATATATAATAAGTACTAATGAAATATATGACATAATAATGATACTGGATTTATGTATATTTATATGTATGTCATCTACTTAATTCCATTCAATTCAATAAGGAAACGAAAACAGCGTTCATGCGTACGTACGTACTACCGTCTCCATGAATGGTGTATTTCATTCCATTTATCAATATTATATATATATATATTTTCTGAATATATATTATATATAAATCATGTTTTAAATTCTGGATATAAGTAATCATGATCCAATTAATCATATTAATAATTACAAGTTAAAAACACGAAAGACAAATTAGACGATTTTACCCAGAACGCTACTTTAACATTAATTTATAAAAGAACGGGTAATATAAAGTCATAAGTGGACCATATATGATATATTAACAATTAATATGATTATGGAATAAGTCAATAACATTATTTAAATCATTATATAGGAGGTTTGGAGACTTACAAAGCATGTCGGACCTA
Organism: Viscum album; assembly: GCA_963277665.1. NCBI lineage: Eukaryota > Viridiplantae > Streptophyta > Magnoliopsida > Santalales > Viscaceae > Viscum > Viscum album. The sequence goes on from OY728159.1 coordinate 1,496,895,176, forward strand.
AGGTAAGGGAAATATCACAATCTCATTTTTATCCGAGATTGTTTATACTTTGGCATTTACTGGGGTGTATTTTATCATCCACATCCATGTTTCCTGAATATTTAATATTATTTACATCCATCTAAAATTGTTTAAATCCAATTTTACCTTTCGGTGAGTTTTTAGTAAAAGATATGAAAGGAATCTTTCGTCGTTTTTCGTACGAGGTACTTTTTGACTTTTCCGACAAAAGTACGAGGAGAATGTTATTTTTAACTTATATGGTGCGAACGGATTTTTACGGTTTCATAACACCTCATTTTCAAGAAGCTTCCTCTACAAGATTGCATGATTATTTTCAATGAACCCCTTATCTTTTAAAATTGCATGGAATTTTGTGAAAAGAAAATGATTTTAAAGAAGAAAGGATATTTTCCTCAAGAATTCTATTCAAGTATTTTTCTCAAAACTATTTTCCATCTAAGATGACATTATTTGATATGTATGTTTCATGTAAAATGTATCTATTATTTAAATGGTTTCAATATTCTAATGATTGAATGGTATCAATTGTTTATGGATTATGATGGCATGATGTTTAAGAATCCCATTTTATTACATGGGTTATGCAATGATGTACGATTTATGATTTTGTGGCACACATAAGAATAGTATCATTATGAGATGGGTGGGACCTATATCTCCCTCCAATGCATTGGGTAAATATTTTATATCTCATGATATAGACATGGCTGGAATTGTAGGTTATACCGGTTCAGTGAAACAGGACTGAAACGAGGGTGACTCGGTTCAGAAAGGGACTTTGTCCACTAAGATAGTCTTGGCAATGAGTCTTGACTAACAAGAAATGATTCTCTATGATTATGTGTGTATGCCACAAAGTTTAATGTTTTAAGTTATGATTATTGGGATTACATTTCCCTTCTATGATTTATCCCATGTTATGATATTATGAGCTCTTTTGCAGGTTAAGATTTCCAAAAGCTATGTTCTTATGTATATGATGTGATTGATATTTCTTTTGTTTACCCTTACTAAGCATTTGAGCTCACTCTTTTATGTTTTCTTTTCCCCAGGATATAAATAAAGGTTTTAGGTATTAAAAAAGGAAGATCTTTATCGGAGATATTGAAGATCTTTCACCACGATTAGAAGATTACGTTCCGATTTTCCAAAGACACTAAATTATTACGATCCTTGTGTGTGTGTTTTTTTGTTATTTACTAAGTATTCTGCAAAAGTAATGTAATGTTCATGTACGTTAAGCTTCAGGTCTCTACAGTTGGTATCAGAGGAAAGGTTTAGTCAACCTTTGGAAACTAGGATGTGAGAACTTTAGTGAGATCCATAGTGATATTTATAAGGTTTTTCTAGGGATGTCCCTGAGGATTAGTATACGTATAGGATACAGTCCTGGAACTATGGTAACGATCATAGAATTTAACCTAAGATGTTAGATATTGAGGATACTCCACCTTTATTATGTTGTTTTCCCCTAGCATGATTTTTTCCTCTCACACTATTTTTTTGGGTTTTAGACGATGGCTGGAACCCGAAGGAACCATGTTGATCAATGCAATGGACAATGCAATTATTTTCCTCCTGAACAAACAAATGTTATGGGACATGGAGTGAAAAATCTTATTGCTATACTTACACAATCTATGAATCATTCTGGACTTCCAAATGAGCAGAGAAGGGAACAATATTCTATTGAGTCCTTCATGAGGCAACGTCCACCTTCTTTCAGTGGGTCTTCTGATCCACTTGTTGCAGAACAATGTATCAGTACCACTGAAAAGATATTTTCAATTCTTCAATGTTCTGAACATGATAAATTCATCTTTGCAGTATATCGTTTGGAAGGTGAAGCTGATCAATGGTGGATTCTTATCAAGAATACGAGGCAAAGAGATGAAATTGAGTCCATGTAATGGGACGAGTTTAAGAACTTATTTTCCAATAAGTACATCCCTCGTATTCTTCGAACAAATATGGAGAAGGAGTTTCAAGAACTAAAGAAAAAGGATGATGAATCTATTGGTATATACAAAGCGAATTTTACAAGACATTCAAGGTATGCATCTGGCATTATCATCCAACCTGAAAGTAAAGTTGATCAATTTTTCAGTGGCTTAAAACCAAGTCTTTTAAGGGAATTAGCTATAAGAGACTTCAGTAGCTATGAAAAAATTGTGCGTTGTGATATCAAGGTAGAAATGGAAGTTGGTGTTACATATCCATCTCATGGTTTTGACAAGAAACGAAAGATGGAGTTCAAGGAGAACTCTCAGAATAATGGTGAAAAGAAGATGAATGTTTCCTTATGCACAATGTGTGGAAATAATCATGGTGGAGATTGTATTAAAGGGACTATAAAATGTTTTAAGTGTGGAAAAGAAGGTCATCGAGCAGCTGAGTGTCGAAGTAATGGAAAAAGGGAATCTAATGATGTGAATAAAGAAAACACTGCAGAGAACGCACCACCAACAATTCAATGCTTCAAGTGCAAGGAAATGGGGCATTATGTTAATAAATGCCCTAATCCAAGGGTTAGTGATGATCAACATGAGAAACCACTGAAGGAAAAGGACAAAGGGAAGTCACATGTGATCACTATTGGTGATATTGAATATGACAACGATGTGGTGGAATGATTAAGTGTTTATGTAATGGGATTCCAAAATAATGTGGTATCATAAAGTATTGGAATATTTATGTGTTGGTCTAATGTGGTATTCAATGTGATTGAGATATTTTTTGGAAATAAGATGATGTGCGCATAATGAAGGGAAAACGAGAAAATGAAATGTTTAACAGTATTCAGGATCTCATGATTGATATAAGGACTAAGTGATATCATGGTTTGAGTATATAGAATTTTGAGGATTTTGGTATGTGGAAGGTGTTAACTTTTAACTACATTCATGTTTTTACTAAGGTATTCAAGAGAATACATGATTAAGGACTTTGAATGTTTGGAATGTGACCAACAAAACATATCTTATGATATATGGGGATCAACAATGGTATTAAATCTCTGGTAATCGTTTTCACTATGTTATGAGAGTGGACTGCAGTATTATGTAGAAGCCTAAAGATTAGAATGGATTATGTTGGACATAAGTTAGTATTGTTTAAGGATAGATGATTTTCGATATTATTGATGGGATGTTATAGTGATGTAGTTTTATAAAATGGACAACCTGTAGGACGGGCGACAGCCCATCACGTCGGACAAGGCTGTGGGAATCGAACCCACAACCATATATAATTAATCTCACTATAGAATTACTTATGTATATATTTAACAACTTTTGCTAACTTTTTTATTAAGACAGATGGAATGACCCGTCATTCTATCACATGATCTGTTACACTTCACGAATAACAAATTCAACTTCATTTATTTAAGAGATGAAGTAGAAATTGTTCAAGGATTGAACAACAGTGAGATTGTACCAAAATAAAGTAAGTATTTATTCTAATTCAAATTCATCAACTTTAGGGAAACGATTTTGAAAACCAAAAATGTTGTCCTAGTGCTCTTATATCTGATTAATCAGATGGTACCTTAGATCATCATAAATTTATGGATTTGTGATTGTAGGCTTTTCCATAGCCATGTTCTCTTCCACTCTCCATCAGAACATGATGGTTAGATTTTTCTTCTATATCCATATTTTCACCTATGTGGAAACCTAGTGATTAGTTTATTTGGGTAACCGTTACATTTCATACTTTTGTTTTTAAAGATTGGTTTTGGTATTCCTTTTTACGATGTGAGTATCTATTAAAAAACATTCAAGTAGTAAACCATTTATAACCCCGATGAATTTCGAGGGCGAAATTCATTTTAAGGGGGGTAGAATGTAACAGCCCGAGATTTTATGAAAAATATTCTTGTTAATTTTATTAATGTCTTGTGTTGTACGGTACACCAAAAGGATCTTGCACAACACACATCCTCGACTTTCCTTTCATTACACGCAATCGCGACCTTCCTCGATAGCGTGTGTAGTACATAATACTGAGTTTCACTAAACAACGATATGCTATTAAAATATTATTAAAACTAGCCGTTAAGAATAGTAATAACCACCTTTTAAAATTTTAGAAATTTTAGCTCTCAAAATGGACATCATTTTTGGATTCTGAGTATCAAATTTAGCCTAAGGTGAAATTTTGGTACTTTTCGGATAACTTTCATATTTTGATGAATAGTGAAAATTACTAAATTATTAAAAACAACTTTTTTAATCGAAATAATTAATAGTGATAAATTATTAATTTTTGGTGGTTTTAAAGTATATTTAGAATATATTTTTACAATTCAATACATTGTTGGTCATTGGATGTAATTTAACATTTACACAAGACATAAACAAATGTTAATCTTTTGATAGTTATTATCTCTTAAAAACATGCTATTTGTTGTGATAGTGGAAATTAATAATAAAATTAATTAATGAAACTTATATGTTGGGAATTTTGTAAAATAGAAATCATTTTTGAATTCTGAATATCAATTATATCTTAGGATGAAATTTTGGCATTTTTCTGAAAAACATCAATTTTTGATGAATAGTAAAACTACTAAGTGGTAGTTAAAAAAAATTAATTTTTTCATAAATCATAATTTTACTGCTTCTGTGAATGGAATTTCAAAAATCCGAGAGACACGGTTGATGTCAGTAAGTAAAATGTAGTTCAATGAGATGAAAATAATTTTTTGTGAATAGTAACTATTTACTTTTATTTACCACGGTTAAAAGTAAATAGGGTAATTAAGGGTAAAAATGATATTAATATTACCCTAACACATGTTCTAATCAAATTGGACAAGTGTATTTCGACCAAAAACAAACTTAGGAATAAAATATGACCATTTAGACCCACTTGAATTAGATTAGGACATTTGTTATTATTTAATTCAAAGAAGAGTTAAAAGAGTTAAAATCAATGTTTATTTAATAAAAAATTTTTAATATAGGGTTATACATTAGATAAATTCGACTATAAATATTCATTAGAAATATAAAACGATTTCCTACATAATGGTATTTTATTTCTAATTTGTAGACATTAAATAATTTAATTTATTTATGACACAACGATGATGTAGTAATTATCTTATTAATGAAATATTGATATAATTGATATTATAAATACCCAAATAAATATAATTTGAGACTTTTTATGAATTACACAAATTTTATAGGTTAATATGACATGTTATTATTGATTTAATTAACTAATTTCGAACTTATCATTCTGTTATAATTTTCACAAAAATCAATTACTAAATAGTGTCAAAATTGACTTAAAATAGTTTTTAAAACAAATATTATATTATTAATTGTTATTTTATTCCTAAAAATCTAATGTTCTGCCAAATGACTTAGATAAGGATATATATATTAATAATAAACAATTTGGGGTTCGTTTGGCTTCTTATAGTAATTTTATTAACCTTATAGTGTAAGAACACAAGAAGACACGGTAAAAGTAAAATTAGTTAACTTAATGTTAAATCTAAATGATAAGGTTAAAATAGGAACCTAAACTTGTCTAAATTATATTGGATGAGAGGATTTCGACCCATATCCACATTATATTAGAAATAAATCAATTTGGAGCTATTTAAAACCGAATTTGGATTTATAATAAAATAATAGTTTTAGTTATTCCAAAGGTGCCCCTCTCCTCCCTTATAAAAGGGCACCTCCTCCCTTTCCTCCTCACACCAATTTGAGCATTCACACTCGGCCAACCCCTGCCAAAATCTCTTCTCCACTTCCCTATTATCATCCTAGAGGTCCTGGTCATCTTCAAAGACCATCCTTAGTTCTTTAAGTGGTGGTTAAGAAAAGGCGCTTTAAAAAGAGGTAATATCCATTACCGATCTTTTTCAATTTCTTGCTTCTTCATATTCTTCTTCTTTAGTTGTTTCATGATAAATTAATAACATCAGTATTTATTATATACTGATATGTCATTATAAATATGAAACGACTCTAATTAACCATCTATACATCCTACGGAAAAAGGAAATCACCGCGCGTGCGTACGTACGGAATACCGTCTCCACGCCGTGGTGTAATCTATTTTCCGCCCCCACATTAATTGGATGGGTATAATGGTGTAATGAGTACCTATATATGATTATTATAGAGTGATTTTGATTCTGAAATATTATACATACACTTCAACACAATTCCACGACCATGGGAACCATATCATCGCTCGTGCGTACGTACGGACAACCGTCTCCACGACGCGATGAGATTCATTATCAATGATTAACCATTAATGAATGATTATAAAGTATATATAATAAGTACTAATGAAATATATGAAATAATAATGATACTAGATTTATGTATATTTATATGTATGTCATCTACTTAATTCCATTCAATTCAAGAAGGAAACGAAAACAGCGTTCATGCGTATGTACGGACTACCGTCTCCATGAATGGTGTATTTCATTCCATTTATCGATATATTATATATATATATATAAATATATTCTGAATATATATTATATATAAATCATGTTTTACATTCTGGATATAAGTAATCATGATCCAAGTAATCATATTAATAATTACAAGTTAAAAACACGAAAGACAAATGAGACGATTTTACCCAAAACGCTACTTTAACATGAATTTACAAAAGAACGGGTAATATAAAGTCATAAGTGTACCATATATGATATAATAAAAATTAATATGATTCTCGAATAAGTGAATAACATGATTTAAATCATTATACTGGAGGCTTGGACACATACAAAGCAAGTCGGACCTATGGTAAGGGAAATATCACAATCTCATTTTCATCCGAGATTGTTTATTCTTTGACATTTACTGGGGTGTATTTTATCATCCACATCCATGTTTCCTGAATATTTAATATTATTAACATCCATCTAAAATTGTTTAAATCCAATTTTACCTTTCGGTGAGTTTTTAGTAAAAGATATGAAAGGAATCTTTCGTCGTTTTTCATACGAGGTACTTTTTGACTTTTCCGAAAAAAGTACGAGGAGAATGTTATTTTTAACTTATACGGCGTGAACGAGTTTTTACAGTTTCATTACACCTCATTTTCAAGAAACTTACTCTACAATATTGCATGATTATTTTCAACAAAACCATTATCTTTTAAAATTGCATGGAATTTTGTGAAAAGAAAATGATTTTAAAGAAGAAAGGATATTTTCCTCAAGAATTCATTTCAAGTATTTTTCTCAAAACTATTTTCCATCTAAGATGACATTATTTGATATGTATATTTCAAGTAAAATGTATCTATGATTTAAATGGTTCCAATATTCTTATGATTGAATGATATCATTTGTTTATGGATTATGATGGCATGATGTTTAAGAATCCCATTTTATTACTTGGGTTATGAAATGATGTATGATTTATGATTGTGTGGCACACATAAGAATAGTATCATTATGAGATGTGTGGGACCTATATCTCCCTCCAATGCATTGGGTAAAGATTTTATATCTCACGAGATAGACATGGCAGGAATGGTAGGTTATACCGGTTCAGTGAAACAGGACGGAAACGAGGGTGACTCGGTTTAGAAAGGGACTTTGTCCACTAAGATAGTCTTGGAAATGAGTCTTGACTAAATAGAAATGATTATATATGATTATGTGTGTATGCCAAAAAGTTTAATGTTTTAATTTATGATTACTGGGATTAAATTTCACTTCTATGATTTATCCCATGTTATGATATTATGAGCTCTTTTGCAGGTTAAGATTTCCAAAAGCTATGTTCTAATGTATATGATGTGATTGATATTTCTTTTGTTTACCCTTACTGAGCATTTGAGCTCATCCTTTTATGTTTTCATTTCCCCAGGATATAAATAAAGGTTTTAGGTATAAAAAAGGAAGATCTTTATGGGAGATATTGAAGATCTTTCACTATGATTAGAAGATTACGTTCCGAGTTTCCAAAGACACTAAACTATTACGATCCTTGTGTGTGTGTTTTTTTGTTATGTACTAAGTATTCCGCAATGGTAATGTAATGTTCATGTACGTTATGCTTCGGGTCTACAAATACTATGTCATTATGATAAATCATATCTAAATAAAATAATTTATTAAATGGATAGGATCATGCATGAATACATTTTCATTGTGAGGGAATGCATTTCTGTGTTCCCTAAATAATTTCTTGATCACCACCTCACTAAGTGGTTGATATCCCAATTCATCTTAATATTGTACCTCTACTAATATCAAATACTCCCTTCTTGATAAACACCATTGATTTATCATATCAAAATAAGTATTAACTAAATAATCTTGATAAGGGTTTTATTCACAAGAGTGCTTCATTATGGAGTGTGATGATCCTCTTTATGATGAACAAGGGTAGATCAAGGACCTATTGCATTGATTATCATGAACTGGAAACAATAATGATACAAAATAAGTATTCTTTTAATGAAACTATTTTACCTTTTCATGTTTTTAAATATATTAATAAATATTTTTGGATCCAAGAACTAAGATGGTGTGATATTTTGTGACCCAGAGTTCTCGGAATTGATATTATAAAAATATTAAATATATTAATATGAAGCACATGGTATTTTTCTTGAATAATGGAGTAACTCATGACCAAATAATAATATCATAAATCCAGGAACATGGTCGATTTTGTGACATGGGGTTTACCCTAGGGATGATATAAGGTCGACCAGGGATGGGCATCCGGTTGAGTCAACAATTGGAGGGTTCCATTAATTATAGAAAATAAATAATTTTTTGTTTTTTATTAAACTAACAAACAACAATCCTCTATAAATGAACTCTAATGAATCTTTCACAAGGTTTATCCTTGTATCCCTTTCAAGAATTGAGTGTAGGTTTATTGTGTTCCTTGACAGAAAATAAGAATCAGACAACAAATAAAGATCTGATCAAGGTGGATCAATATGTAGCAATTTCAGGTGGTATTTTACTTTTCCATTGATGTTGTTATGTACCAATGATAGATACATACATTAGTTTGTTATCATCAATTTTGGTTTCCATCATTCCTGGAAATATTCTCCATTGGCCTCCGAGGCCATGGTTCAACTTTTCCAGAGTGGGTTCAAGCATTATCAGATGACCAAATTCATGGTGGATTTGAAAAAAATAATATAGATAATGATTTAATGATATATAAGTATTCGTTGAATGATGAATGAGATTCATTCTATATATATGGGATATGGTATGTCTATAGGAGAGTTGATATTCATACGAAATGGGATATACAACTGCGAGCAAATGATATTAAAATTATGGCCATCAGAGGGTAAAAATCGATGGGTGGAAAGAATTACCTCCATTTTAGGGTGGTAAAATTATGAGATTCCTAGATGGTGGAATATATCTAAAATAATAATTGAAAAACCTGAATCTCTATGTAAAATTTGAATACACTATGGGTCGTACAATGGTAACATACTGGGTATTACCCTTGGCTGCAGCACAAGGGTTTCAGGGAAGATTAGGATAACTTGTTGAGTGTGTAGGCCCCGAAACTATGTAACCCTTTACATGTGACTGATCCATGTCCTAGCTATAAATGACTATTCATTTTTTTCGGACACAACATGAAATTTGGGAGTACATGGGAATGGTCCAGTACTCTGTAATATCAATGTTCACAACTAACAATGCATGAACAATCCAAAAAAAACATTTGCTCGCCCACAAGAGAGAAACAATTCCCCAGGCGTTTGTGTAAAACTATATGGGCCCCATTACATTACATGTTTTGTGTAATGGCCTATATATTTTTATCTATATAAATACATGGATAGAAAATAGAGTGGTAACAAACAATATGTGGAACCCATACACACCGTGAACCCATTTGAGAAACATCATACATGAATATCTCTGTCATCTAGAGTCAAATTTTGGCCCATAAGTAGCCTATAAAGATAATTTTCCGGTTTAGAACACAATAGAATTCATTCTTGTGGATTTTGAGATACAAAGGGTATGGTTTTGATCATGATTCTTCTTTAGATTCCACTAGACAATGGTTGTGATTAGGCGCGATCAATAGAGAGAGGCTAGGGTTGGAAACCCCCATGTTGCATCAATGCATGGGCCCTTATAATCCATGACCAGTTTGAGTGGAACATCCTTGAAATACAATGTTATGGTTCCTCTACATACACAGTGTCACCCATTAATAGGCTATGTAATGGGTCTTGTACCTATTGACTGGAACCCCCTGATGGAATAGGGTGTGGGTCCTCCATTTTCTAAGGGGTACCCCTAACATACTATTGTGTGGGTATTCTACCATATAGGTGTAACCCCCTGAAATAATGTGGAATGGGTTATCTACCATATAAGTTTATCCCCCTTACATACTATGTAATGGTTCCTCTAACCTCTTAGTGAATCCCCATAACATACTAGGGAATCTGTCCTCTATCTATAGAGTGGAAAACATATACAACATGTGTGCCAGTCCTCTATTGGAGGATGTTACTCATTGACTATATGGATTAAGGGTTAAATTGAGGGTCCACCACAAAGTTACCTTTATGAATACATGAGATGATGGTCATCGATGACGGACCCTTTGGGGGTTTTAGAATAATCATCTTCCTCGTAAGGACTATCAAATCGAGATCCTCATTTTCTATCATCTGAGATTATTTTATGATAATATATATGTGTGTGAGTGTGTGTGTGTGTGTGTTTGTGTGAGTGTTTTTAGGGTTTTTTTATTTATTTATTTTGGTGTATATCACTTATTCTCTCATATTATATATTTCTACTCCTTTGAATTTTAGTCATCCTACTGGGTATGTATACAGTTACCCCTACATGGTATTATCCACCAAATGTAGTGTAATATTAAAATAAGGGATAAAATTGTTATGATATGTATGGAGAATAAGATAACCAGGATGAAAGACAACATACAATGGTTATGCTTGGAATTAGGATTAATGATTTCTTTTATTTATTTTTATAGTCAATATCATTTTTTGAATTCTTTTATACTTAATAATGAATTTTAATCCTTTTAAATTAGTTTGTATATCACACTATGATGTATTCTCTATAGGTTATTTAATTCTTGGTATGACTCTAAATTCACTATCCCTTATTATTTTTCCTCTAAACTTTTTTATAGAGATTTTCGATTAAGTACATATAGGAACACTATAATAGGCCTCTCATTTATGTTATGCCTTTTTGGAAATTGTCAAATATTCCTCATCTATATAAGTGGGAATGGGATTGTGACAGTCTAAACTTCTTCTATCCCGGTGGGCCTTGATGGGTTGAGTCATTATAGAGTGGTATCATAGGTGTTTTGTCCTCAGGTCTGTGTAGAGAAAGTACATTATTATTATTGGTTAGGAACTTGGGGAACCAATTTAAATGTCTCATGAGTGAATTTTTTTGGCCAGGGAAACTATTTTTGGTGTGACAGATGACATATCCATGCATCAGTACTCGGACTACATGGGTCGTTAAATCTGTCGACCAAGACATTGGTTGTAGGGATAAGTGGTACATGAATCAAAATAGATTGGGACTTTTGAGTATCCTTCTTGAGTCATCCCACCATGTCTATATATATCCTCATCTTATCATGGTATATATTGATCACTTATTAAATGCCTCTAGAAAGATAACATCCCAAGTTACCGATTTAGATCATGGTGAATATCCACTAAGAGATTAGAATACATTTAAACATCCTTCGCAAAGATATGTCCTCTTGGAGGGAAGGTAGTAGAACCCTAGCCCATCGATCTGTTTATTGTAACAATCTAGTAGGCTGAGGATGAATGTATGATTAGTGCACTATGTTACTTCCATCACCAGAGGCCGCTGAGGTTCTGTGGTGAGCCATATCTTTATATATTGGAGGATTTTCTTCAGTTGGTTACTCAAGTATTCAGGATCATCCAAACCTAGACTGATCTTATGGATGCATTAGATGCTAGTTTTTTCATGGACAAGTAGAGTGCTAGTGAGCTTTTGTCACATAGTTGCATGAAGAGTCATAACTCCAATTGTTTGAATATTAGTAGCTTTTTTTTAGAATTATTACCCCTATTTTTTGGGATTAGTGATGATTCATAATAATCTGAAGCTGAACTAGGTTAACATTATAGTTTCTGAGTATTTCACAAAGTCAATTTCCCTTATAGGATAATCCATCTACATATTTTAGTATTGTTACCTCCAAGAATAGAATTTATAACAAGGACTCTCTAGAGACATATGTGAATGTGTGGTACCAATTTAAATTCCCAAAAAAATATGATGTTCAAGGGAAGGAGTTGTTGATGATATCATCCTCTCTAAAGGATACCATGTAGTTGGATCGGGAGATGGGTGTCATGGGGATATGTCATCTGCGACATCTAATAGAAACCAAAAGTTATGATCGCTGCATTGTCGATATTTCCAAGGTATTTATTAACCCCATGGACATGAAACATAGTGTTTTTATAGAGGAATGGGTCTGCCGATAGAGGGGATATTTTATTCGCTTGATTGTCATGGGCATATGGAATGTGATTTCCTGACTCAAAATACTGAGATGAGTAGGCAGGCTCAAGATGGAATGCGTAGATAGAGGCATCACTGTGACTAGGGTTTTCCCAAGAATGGATAGTGTATCCACTAGTGAAGCAGAGATAGAAGTGTTTTAGTAGTTACTCTATTAGGAGGATCTCATAGTGATGGGAAATGATATGAACTACATCAACTTACACTAAAAATCATCCCACTCTAGGACTAAAGAGATTGAAGATGGGGCTATGGGCATCTACAGTCTATTGAGGATTATTACCAAATGAATGGGGACTTGATACGAGGTGAGATATTATTTTATTATACAATTTACTGGATAATTATAGAAACATATGAAATTAAATCCTTTATTTTAGTATCCATTCTATTTGAGCTAGATCTCCTCATTGAGTCTTTAACACAATTTCTTTCCCTAAATGTTCTTATGCAGAGTGATTTTTAGATATCTTTTATCTTCCAACTATGAAAAATATCATTTTGTGGAGAGTGTTTCACGTGGGACCTCTGGGTAATAATATTGAGACCATATGATGTCCTTAGTGGTATGGACTAGTTTTCTATAGTTCCTTCTCATGTCGGCTATCACCGAAGTTGTGTTAGTCACACTTGGATAGATGTGAGGAGATTTCCCTTTATGGGTAAGATATGTACAATGGGAGAGTGAGTGGTTACAGTGAGAAGGATCCTAAATATCATAACCCATCATTTAGAAATTTTATCCAGTGGATTAACAAGCTCTTTAGGAATCTATATTTCTTTGGTAGTGGAGGACTTTAGGTATATCTTTCTTGGGAATGTTTTAAGACTACCATTTAAGTGGAAGATATAATTTTTCCATTAATTTCCCCTTTAGAAAATTCTAATATCATTTTTTGAATATTGGATAACCCATAATGATCACTAGGAAATGAGGGTGTAGTTGAATGTCCTTTAAAAGAAGGTTTTTTTCAAAGCTAATGTATCCCCCTATGTATCTATAGATTTCTTCATCGAAATAAAAGTTACGTTCTTGTAGATATGTGTTAATTATCATCACCAAAACCAGTAATAAATAAATATAAAATACCCATTTCTGATTAATAGTGACTTATTTGATCAGCTTCACGGTGCGAGTCATTTTATGAAGTTCAATATTATGGTCGGATACCACCATTTGATATTCTGGGATGCAAATAATTCAATGTTGGCTTTTGATGTCACTATGGACACAATTAAATCCTTGTATTGCATTTAAGTGTGAAGAATTCATCCACTCTACTTATGGATTTAATGAACTAGATCAATCATCTATACTTGGAATAAATTTGGGGTTCCTTCATTGATTACATACTCATATTCTATACATTAGAAAAGGAGAAATAAAGATCACTTTAGGATGATCCTAGACATACTCCTAGAGAACCAAAAGTATGGTAAGATATTGAAATTCTAGTTATGAATCTACAAGGTTCATATTACATTGAATGACATTTCTAAAAAAATAAGTTTTAAACATGGTTTAGATTGACAAAGATAATTTTTGGGAACAAACCAAAAGCATGTAGGACGTGTATAGATTTATTAACTAGGTGGGGTACTATAGGGGTTAAGGGATGAATTCTTCATGATTTCATCGGCTTTGACTACTATGAAATGTAAAAGTTAGACATTTACCTATATTGATTTGTGTCATAGATTCATCGAGCAATTAATGTCTACAATGGAAAATTCTCTTATACTGAAACTACCGTTAGTGGGAATGGATTACTCAGTGTATTATTATTCCTTGGGAATTGGGATTGAATATTTGGTAATGAATATGTAGTAATTGATTGCATTTAAAAAGATGTTGTTGATTCCCCATGAGAATATCTATACAACTCACAAATGATAGTTGGATGTATTAGTCTTTACTCTATGGATTTAGAGGTATTATCTTTTAGGATACTGTTTATTTGTTTACTCAAGCCATAAAATTGTCTGGTAGATTGTCCCATAGAGAGATTTGAGTCTCATATAGAGACACTCGTTGGATATCTTGGTAAATTGTGACATTGTGATAGTTTATACTAATTGGAAGTGAAATGAGGTGAAATATTTCAATAAAAGGATGTATCCTTATTCATAGATAGAGATGGTGTATGAGCAGTTGGATTTGTCGAAGACAACCCTTGTGCATAAGTGTGATTCATCTTATCACTATTTCATGTTGTTGACTCATCCTCTTATACAGTCTGTGAGTGAGGCTCACATGAGAAACATAGTTTGTGAGGTTATTCCTGAACATATATCATCATGGAATACAAATGATGAAATCTATAAATGAAGGGAGAGCTTTATAATTTTCAGAGGATGGATGGTGGATTTGATCATGATATGGGAGGATGTGATGAAGTAGTTCAACACATTTACATTTGATATCCATGTTGGGGTATCAAGGATGTATAGGGATATTAAATTGTTATTTTGGTTGGATTTCCTTAGTTGTATTATCACCATGTTTATATCATGGTCTCTCACATCTTAGTATGTGAGAGCCGATTAGCAGGTTTTGATAGGTTTGACATAAAATCGTGAGATACCATTTTAAAAATGGGATGGAATATCCATGGAATGTCTGATATGGATTCGGTGGATTGAGATTGGAAACAATGTTATCTCGGTGATTATTGAATAACTCACAATTTCATCAAATATCATTTCCATTAGAGAGAATATATTGGTGGAATGTATGGGGTAGTTGTACATGTGGGAGATAATCCAACTACATGGAGTAACCTCGATGAATATCTATGAACGTGTTGTTCAATTTTTGTCACAATTATAGGGAGGCCTATATGTGGAATTCAAGACATAGTTGTGGATGATTGGGGTGTTTCACCCCCAAAAAGATAGGTAAACCGAACAAATTATCTAGGTGTTTGATGACATGATGAGAGATTATGTAATAGAATTTTTATGGATCTTGGAGAATCAATATTTATTAAAAGAGTTGTCTTATAAATAAAAATATTACTCAATGATTTACAATGTGCATTTCAAGGTCTTGTACGAGAGACCCTGTAGGTTACCCTTGTGATGGATTGAGATTAGCAGTGCATCTATTGATGGGCCATAAAATTTGAAGGTCATGAAGGATAATGTCCATGTGATACGTGACTGGATGGGGACATCCCAGAGATGATATATATTTGATTGAAATTGACATCATAGTACTTTGCAGTTATATCCAGGACATCATTTTTTCTGAGGAGTCTCCCCATGATTATAATTTCATAGGTTCTTCTAGGGAGGAAATCCATCCAAAAGATTTGTCAAAATATTCAAGAACATACATAATGATAAAAATGATTGTACAACCAATCCTTACACCAAGTGATCAGAAAGTTGATTATGTCATCAATTGGTCATAGTTGATTATATACATGAATGATCATAGAAACATCATTCACTATAGATATAAATACATCTACGATGGATATACCTATATAAAGAACTTAGTGGTCATTGAGGATATGAAGGAGGTGATCTAATGAGGATGAAAAATTCCATTAGTACTTGAATTGTTGTAGTAGGGTATCATGCCAGAGAGATATTGGGAGTGGGAGAACCACATGTAGGCTTTGTATCCCTACCATTGTGTTTACATTGGGAATTCTGGGGCATAAAATAATTTACATGTGTTGATGCTCCTTTTCGTCACATTTTCTAAAAGAATGGAAAGGGAAATGACTTAGCACAAATTGATTCAGCCTTTGAAGGAAACATAAAAAATCGATAAAGGCAAGAACAGGGGTTCAAATGCACATGCATCGTGCAGGTTCCCTTACTTTCATGCAAGTATACTTGTGCGTCGCCTAATGGTCGCACAAGTGACTTGCACGACCTATGTGATAACCACCCGGGGTCTTCACCAGCCTATAAATAGACCCTGTGGGCCACCCATTTTAGGAGGAACTTTTCCAGAATTCAGATATAGAGCTCTGAACACCCAAGTTTCTTCTTCCGGTCTTCTGAACAGATCTAAGGTAATTATTTACCTAGAATGTATGTTCTAAACAAGATGAGTAAGGTCTTAGTGTTAGAATTCACTAACACTTGCATGCCTAAGGTGTTTTACCCTTAAAGAAAATGAACATACTTTCGTGCCACCCTACTTCTTCACCAAAACGTCGACGCCTCCCTTCTGGAATACCTTAGGATAATTCTAAAGGATTTGGTCAAGGATCACCCAAGTGTTACCCAACTG
Organism: Viscum album; assembly: GCA_963277665.1. Taxonomy (NCBI): domain Eukaryota; kingdom Viridiplantae; phylum Streptophyta; class Magnoliopsida; order Santalales; family Viscaceae; genus Viscum; species Viscum album. Next base: position 1,496,912,020 of record OY728159.1, read on the forward strand.
GTCAACAATAACACAAGTTCCAATGTGCCGCGCAGGTATACCTGCATGACTAGGACTTGCGCACCCACGCAGTACCTGCGCGCCTGCCATGACTTGCGCGCCCCTACCTTTTTGGGTGCCCTTCTTTCCCATTTAACCCTTATTATACCATTCCACCTCTCTTATTCAAGATTCAGTCTTCAATAATTCTTCAAAGCCATTTATGGCATGTTTTCTTGATTAACTTCCTTATCTGAAAGGAATTCTGTGGAATATCTCTAAAAACTTAGTGATTTACACATCATTATGTCACTAAAGATTGATATTTCATTCATTCAACCACATCCTTTAATAAGAGAGAACTTTTTAACCTAGGAATGCTTTTCAAGAATAAGCCTCACTCATTATTCCTAGGCCTGGGCATCCTCCTTAGGAGTAAGCCCCAAGTCCTCTTTAACCTCGGCTTCCATTTTAGGAGTAAGCCCCAGTCTCAAAGTTCACAAGTATGGGCATCCTTCCTAGGAGTAAGCCCCAGGTCCTCTTTAACCTGGGAATCCTTTTCAGGAGTAAGCCCCAGTCTCAAAGTCCCCTAATCTGGGCATCCTCCTTAGGAGTAAGCCCCATGTCCCTTATTTTTTCAGGTCCATTAACCTAGGCCTTCTTCTCAGGAGTAATCCCCAGCCTTAATCTCCCTTAACCGGTCTTAATTTCCTTTTTATCTCGGCTTCCTTCTCATGAGTAAAACCCAATAATATGTCCCCCCCTAACATGGGCATCTTCCTTAGAAGTGATCCCCAAGATTAGAGTATCCATATATCCATGAAACACATATACCTTTATAGAAATTGTTCCTGGATTTCTTCCCTGAATTAAATCTTAATCCTCATCTATTCGGGCAGTCATACACACATAAGCCCCACATCATTGAATATTTTGTGGTACAATTGTATGGTTTCACCAATACCTCTTGTTTCTCACACCGAGCATGACTCGCGTGATCTTAGAGTATAAAAGTAATTATGCCATCATTATTTGAGCCATCAATCAGGCATAAACATCATACTCCCTAACTCGAACTATGTGGGTTCTGATTCCTTTTCAAAATACAACGGATGCGTAGGTTGGCGATCTGTGGGTACGATCCCAACTATGAAATAATCAACGTCCTTATGAATGAAAATAAACTTCAAGTGCCCCAGTGAGTGGTTTTAAAACCAGTATGGTCATCATAATGACCAAGAGATGTTCATGCATTGAAAGATACCATCAACTAAGAATCTCAAAACAAATACAGATGATTCTCTATCGATGAATAACCTCGAATACATATAAAAGATTCTCTAAATTTCCTACATATCAATCAATGATTTTCAAATATAAAGGAAAACTCCTTTTATACTTGATAATATAATAAGGATTCATAAACATAACATAAATATATAAATAAAGTCCCGGAGTAGACAATAATTCCCCTAAAAAGGTGAGATGAGTCCGACCTCCCATCCTCTCGACCAATGCAAATTCATAAGCCTCATCAGTCCACAACTAATGAGCGCCTACCTTTGGAAAGTAGATTCAAATTGATATGGAATCATTGTATGTTTCCGGTTCTACGAATAAACCCATTAGAAACTATTTGGAATGTTTGAATCTTAAATCAATGAGATCATCCACAATTACAAAGGGAAACAAAAAATGGTGAACCCAACGTGAATCCTTAACCAAGTTAAAATGATGTTTTACTTATTTGTTAGGGCCCTATTTAAAACTAAATGAGAGGGCCAACAAAAATAATAATTGACATATGTGCTCATCCAAAAGATGTAGTGGCTGAATTTATCTTGATTATGTTTGTTATATCAAACATGCACTCTTTTCCAAGATTTTATGAATTCTACGAAAAGGCTGCCCTCAAGTTCACACCTGTGAATGCCACTACTGCTACTCCTATTCGATCATTGTCCGCTCTGAGGATGATATCACCTACTCAGCGTCTTCAACACTGGGTATCAAACAAACTGGTTAAGGAGTACCGTCAACAAGGTACCATTCCAACTCTAGTGGCTTCCCGAAAAGCCCTCCAAGTGAAAAACTCACACCAGTCATCCGGACAACGATGACCAGTGATCAAGAATCCGGCGGTGCTATGCACCATCTCCAACCATTTTGGGTCATTATCCCTAGAACGAAATCACCATTCACTCCCATATTATGAGGAGGTGAATGAGCAGGCCCCTCAGGGCCTTAATGAAAAGAAATAGGAGTTATTCCTAAGGGATCCTATCACAAATCACCTCCAGACTTGTGCGGAAGTGCGCCATCAACATGATGAGGGTACAGACTCCAGGCATTCGGCTCAGGGTCCTTGAACCCAAGCAGGCAAGACGAATCGCCAGAGGTGAAATCTGGTTAACAGTGAGCATGTTCTCATCTCTGACATCTCCAGAGAAGTACACCAACCTAACTTGGTAGCAAGAAATGAGCAGGAACACACACCTATCAGTTTTAATTCTGCTGTTCAGCAGACTCGTCTGGCAGCATCACGCCAATCCTGCCAGGCAATTTCAGCGGAGTACTATAGGCAGGAACATACACCTGTTTATACATCACCAGCTAGTCAGCAGGCTCGTCTGACTACAAATGATGGATCTCATCAACCATGTTTCGAGAAGTGAAATCAGCAGGCACATACACCTTCCAGTACTGATAAATCCTACCAACAGTCTCGCTTGGTAGCATTCAGAGATTTTAGTCAGAATGCTCTGGCGACAAACAGGAGGCAGACTCAACTCTCTTCCCCTACACTTGAGTACTGTCTAGATTCACTGACAAGAAAAGGAGGACAGGAGCAGGAACACACACCTACTCCAAGCACTAAATGGATGTATATCCCCATTCTGGCAGCTGAAGTCACCAAGCATATTCTATCAATTGTGAAAGAGCAGAAGCAAATCCCTGGTCATATTCTGGATGCTTGCCAGGATATTATAATAGCTTCAACAGCATTTTAGGGAAAGACACGTAAATATATCCCTACTAGTGGAGTGACACATCAACAGTTCACTCTGAAACAGACACACACATCTGTTCTAGTCCAAGAGGGTTGTGGGGAGTACACTCCCATGTCATACGGACAACCAAGTCAGGCACATACACTTGATTTGAGTCGAGATCGTCAGCCTAACCTGGTCATCTCTCCTGATTAGGCACATACACCTGCTCCGAGCAGCCACATTTGTCAACAAGTGGTTTCCAAGGTGAGTGAGAAGGCGTATAAGAAGAAGACCCGCCCAACACAGTCAAGAAATCAAGATCCAATCTGTAACAAGGCCTTACTTGATGCTGTAGTTCGTGAAGCCCTCAGATAGTTATCTGTTGGAATTAAAGATTCTACTCCCTCATTTCCCAATAGTAGAAACATTATGTCCGAAGGTCTTCAATAGATACTTCCTCATAAAGACTTGCTTCATGACAATTCAGTTAATCTCGATGTTTCATCTTCAGATGAGAGCCATAGGAACCCTCTGTGTGGTTAGAAGAACAAGGAGCAAGAGATCTCATATTTTGCTATAACCCACCATGGTGGTCCTCCCAGTGATGATGAATTTCACTGGGAAAGTCCTCTCCACAGTATTGGAGCACATTTCTCGGAAAAGGCTATAGTGGACGATGTAGTGCCGAGGAAGACCTCTTATCTTGAGGCACTTGAAAATGTGAAACCAGTAATGTCTCATGCTTCATCTCTAGCAGGTGAAATACCTTCTCAATAGGAAGATAGCCCAGGGTGTAGGAAATTCTCTGAACCACCCCTAAGTCATGAATCTTCTAGATTAATCAGTGATTTCTCTACCAATATTGTTGAATCCGATGAAGTAAAAAGGAAGCACCAACTCTGGTAAAATCACGTAGAATAATCTTCATTGAATGATAAAGAGGAAAGGTTGAACATGAGAAAACAACTGGAAAAACGTGAAGTTCTAGTCATGTTTTGGCCTCTAGCTGACTCTCAGTATGACATTCCAGAGATGTTGATGGAAAATGGAATTCATAATATTCGTCTCAACATATAGAAAACTATTTCTCAGTTGAAAAAGAATGTATTATCTTATCATGAATATGAAAATCATGTTAAGATAATAGAAGGGTTAAAATGTCATATTGACTTGGCATCTCTATTAGTCTCTCGATATCTGAAGGCTGAAAAGCAGTAGAGAGGCCTTCAGCGTTCATGCCTTGGCACACTAACAATATTTCACGAGTTAATTTCCAATGCCCCATCTGGTATTCATGTCAGTGGATGGGGTGTTCATGGAGCACTACATTTCATTGTGCTCTCTAGTCAGAAAAGCCCACTGAAAATGGTCTCATGAAATGTTATTTCCAATGGCCGGCCATAGTCAATGGGTTTCGTTTGTAATTAAAAGCATGCCCAAGAACATGCCACAACTAGTTCTTCTCAAAATCATGAATACAATGAACAAGTTGTTGAATTACTCATGCATCAAGAAAATGAGAATATTGAACATGCCTCTTGTATGGAGCAAGCACATCATAAAGTAACAAAAGTGTCAGAAATCATCCAACAGTGTTTCGAACCAGGTGATAAAAGTGGATGTCGATTGATGCATCCAGCTAATTTCCGGACCAAGGTCTACAATATCAGGAGAGATTTTAAGAAAGTCTCAGACATAGCATGTCAAGAGACACCCCAGATCACCAGACTAAGGACTCTTTTAAACCAACCCTCAGAATCAACAAATAGGATTTGAGGAGGTTAGAAAAGACCACAGGAACAGCCCTAGTCCACCGGACTAGGGAATTTTTCAAATCATCAACCCACTCCTCAGAGAAAGTCGGTCTTTTCTCGATTGGGGAAGAAGCCACAAGTGGAATGAAGATCCAAATTTTCAGGAGATTCTCTCCAAATTAAGGTTCGCCATGAAGTTCCTGAGGGATTGAATCAACAAAAGGCAATGTCTCATCAAAGACATGGAAGGAGACAATATCACATGAATGCCGATAGGAGGGATTCTATGCATTATGCATCAATCAATGTCATCAATGTCATTATTACTGATCCACCAGATGAGGTTCATTCAGAAGGGTCAGATGAAGAGGTTCTTTCTCAAGAAGTTGTACGCACAGACATAAATGAAGAAGGTATGCATACACAAAATCAAAGGATTACTCAGAACCTAGGTAATATTTCAAGTAACCCACTTCCCCCTCTCCGAAAGGGATCAAAAAAGGGGAAGGAAATGAATCGGGTTACATATCCTTCCTCTGGAGAAGGACAATCGCTCTCACTAGAGCAATGATTTTCACAACAGGAGGAAGAGATGAGAGAATTGAGGAGGTTGAATGCATAACTACTTCAGGGTAGTCTTCCTCCTAAACGTGCTGGATCCAGCCAGTCAAGAGAGATTGTTCCAGCTACTCATATGGATCAAGAATATCCTCCTTTATTAGTACACCCTCACAGGTCTAATCTTACGGTTCAATTGCAACAACAATTGGCAGTGCTGCCATCAGTTGCAGTACCAGCTTCCATACCCGTCCAAGCTCCAGTCAGTGCACATGTTCAGGTCCAAGCACAACTAGATGTTTCTCAAAAGTTAATAAATACTATTGAGTCATTAAGATCTTGTTTAGAGACTATGGAGGGAAAGCGTGCTCAGTTTCAACCAGAAAAGAGATCTTACCTGGAATGGGTAGATGCAATCCCTCCCCAATTAAATATTGGGAACCCTGTATTCCCTATTTTCAATGGATCAGGTTATCCTGAACATCATTTTATGAATTACATGTCTTGTTGCGATCCAATGATGGGAACTCCCGAACAACAAGAAGTACTGAAACTCAGATGCTTCATGCAAACCATGCAAGGGATAGCCTTTGTTTGGTACACAGTCATGAAATCCTGGTCAATGACCAGATGGGAAGATCTGCGTCAATGATTTCTTCTTCAATTAAGCTCACCATTTCCAAAGACAACAGTTTTCAATCTTACAAACTGTAAGAAAAGGGAGAATGATTGAGTCTCTGATTTCATTGCTCACAGGAAGGGATTAACATATTCCCTGAGCATAGCACTCCCTCAAGAGGAACTGTTGTCAATCCTTATGGCAAATCTGCGTGAAGAATTGCGCACACCACTGATCCCTGTGAAATACATAGGAGGGTTTCGAGACCTTACTTCAATCGCTCAACAAATTGAATATTCACTTATACAGACTACGGCTAAATCTCATGTAATTCCATCTGCTCCAGGAAGGAGAATGGGTAATGCAGAAACTGCTATAGTTATGCTTAAACAAGCACATATACCTACTTCTACCTCAGGACCTTCATCTTCATGAAGGGCTCCACCTCCTGAGTGTCAACAAACGAGGTCTTTTCATCAAGATAATCAAAGAGATCAAAGAGCCAAGGCCCAAGAGGCCAAACAAGGAAGGAGATGAAGACCATCCCAATTATTGCCCATTTCATCAGATGCTAGGGCATCCCATCCAGGAGTGTTTTGTCTTCAAAGACCTCTTGCAAAAGATGGTTGACTTGAGGCAAGTCAAACTAAAAGGCTCTTCATCCTAGGTAGCATGTGTTACTTCTATAGTTCAAGAGGAGGAAGGCGAGTGGCAAGAATTCAAAGAAACAAATGCACAGAAATATGATGATGGGATGGTCAGAAATACAATAAACCGAACTCATGCTATTTTGTGAAAACAATTAAAGAAACCAATTATGCCTTCTTCCATGAATGCCACATCAAAATCCTCTTCAGAGGGAAAATCCTCGAACTGGGGGCATAATTCCACGAAAGAGGAATAATCAGAAGAAGATGAGTATGTGTCAAAGCCTAAGCTGTCTTTGACTCTGGAAGATTTCATTCCATCTACTTTAATTCCATGGGCAGCGTCCCACCAAATGGCATAGCCTAAATTTGCTAGTCAGGTGGAGTCTTCATCAGATGAAGAGCTGGTCTTTGGTTCTGTTAATATTATTCACTTAATAGATCCTTATGCCAGTCGCAGTTTCGATTTTGATGATACTGAATTCCCTATATCAAATAGAGGAATTAGAGGGAGTTCCAGGGGTCTGGTATACTGAGGAATATGTGGATATCCCAAAATACACTATTCCAATTCTAACCCTGCTAGAACTGTGTACGCAGCAGAAACTCATGGAAGAGCCCTTCAGCGAGCTCAACAAGAACAAGCAAGTTCTTCCACCAATAGCTAATTCAGTCCTGGAACAGTTATTCTGGAGGATCGGTTGGGGGTTCTCCCTTCATCCTCTCAACAAATAATTGGATCTAATCGGTCTAATATTCCAAAACCATGAATATTTCCAACTCCTATCCCGATACAAGATGCATCAAATTCCAAAGCATCAACTTCCAATGCACCTGATAAAGCACATGTTCCTGTTGGGAAACGCAAACCTTTGGATCAAAAGTATGATTTATTGAAACACCTAGCCCAAGTACCGACCAAGTTATCAATTCTGGATGCTTTGAATCATTCAACGGATCTTCGGGAGGCACTCATTGAGGCTTTGTCAGGACCTCAGGATTTTGAAACTGAAATTGATGCAGCTGAAGCCTATCATGTAGAGAATAATCCTGCAGAATGCCATGCAGTGATATCTTTCACTGAGGAAGATGAAGATGATTTCGTGCATGGACATATTAGTCCTTTGTATTTATCTATAAAGTTCAATGGCGTATACGTCCGAATAGATTTCATTAATAATGGTCCAGGAGTCAACCTCATGCCCATTCGTACACTTCGGCGATTGGGCCTCATGAAATCTGATTTATCTCTTTCTACTATGATGTTACAAGGATATGATAAAAATGAGCAAGAACCACTGGGTGAAGTTACACTCAGAACTCAGTTTCGAGATCATGTATCCAATTCAAATTTCATGGTTGTTGATGAAGACTCATCCTTCAACATCTTACTTGGAAGACCCTGGTTACATCAACATGCTGTTATCCATTCATCATACCATCAATGTCTCAAATATTGTTTCGATGGTCAAGTTGGGACATTGTATGGTGATAAATCCTCATTCAAGACATGTGAGTCTCAATACACTGAGGCAGAATTCTATCACTTGAAGGGAAAGGATAAATCCACAATCAGGGAGATTTCCAAAGTTAATTCTCTATATGGTTTGGAAATGATTCCAATAAATCCATTTGGGCATGTTACTACAGATTATGTGTTGCCTATCAGTCAAATTGACAGAATATACCCAAAGCAATATAATCATATAGAAAGATCCATAATGTCAATTATGAAAATTGATTCAAACAAATGGGAAGAATTGGTAACCTACCAAGTAGTGATGAAATCCCAAATGGTGACGTCTTCATTTCATCTGCTGAAATCCAAAAAGTCTATACATCGCCAATCAGGCCCGAAGATGTTATAAAAACATCGATGGTGAACATTGATGTCGATTCCCAATCCATCATCTCCTATTTATTACCCAAGGAAGACCCTTCATCATCAATTGGGTCAGAAATGGAAGCCTCTTCTTCCAGATGTTCAAATTTTAACATTTCTCTTAATCATGGAAATATTGCTTCATCAACTACAATGCAAGTAAAAATGGAAGACGTAACACATGTTGAAGAGGAAAAGGAAGATCTCAAAGATGCACTTCCAGCAGTTGAATAGGGTATCTCTACCACCTTGGATGAACTCAGAAAAATAAATCTGGGTACAAAAGAAGATCCACGCCCCACTTTAATTAGTGCGGCCATGACTCTTGAAGAATATGAGGAGTATATTTCCTTTTTAAAGAAAAATCGAGACATATTTTCTTGGAATTATACAGAGATGTCAGGACTTGATCCTGATGTTTCCACATATCATTTGGGTTTACCAGAAGAACATAGAGGATTTAAGCAAGCTGCGAGAAGAACACACCCAGCTCATACTTCAAAAATTGAAGCTGAAGTGGATAATAATATCAAAGATAACTTCTTTAGAGAAGTTCAATATCCCATGTGGTTGGCTAATATTGTCCCTTTGAAGAAGAAGAACGGAGAAATTAGAATTTTCATTGATTTCAGAGATCTTAAACGGCATTGTCCTAAGGATGATTTCCCAGTTCCGATTATAGAACTTTCAATTGATGCAACAGCAGGCTATGAAGAAATTTCCTTCATGGATTGATATTCTGGATATAATCAAATCTGAATGGCCCCAGAAGATGAGGAATCCAAATCCTTTAGAGCCCCTCAGGGTGTGTTTTGCTACTGGGTAATGCACTTTGGCCTAAAGAATGCAGGTGCAACATATCTGTGTGCCATGCATCGTATCTTAAAACCCTTTTTAGGGATGTTTTTTGAATGCTATGTGGACGATTTGGTGGTAAAATTCAAACAAATTTCTAATCACTTGGCTGATTTTGAAGTCATATTCTGCAAGCTTCGACAACATAATTTGAAGATAAACCCCTTAAAATGTGCTTTTCGGGTAACCTCAGGAAATTTTCGTGGCTTTGTTGTACGCCATCGTGGTATTGAAGGTGATCCTGAGAAGACCAAGTCAATCCTTGGTATGTCACCACCATAAAATTTGAATGAATTAAGAGGACATCAAGGACAATTAGCCTATATTCGGCGTTTCATCACTAATTTGGCAGGAAAATGTTTACCCTTCACCAAATTGATGAATAAGGGAGTCACATACCAGTGGACTGAAGAATGTCAAGAATCATTCGATATTCTCAAGAAATACCTCATGAGCCCACTGGTACTTATTCCACCAGTTGAAAGAAGGTCGCTTATCTTTTATGTGACATCCTTAGAGAGATCATTGGGTGCTTCCGTGCTCAGAAGAATGATGCTGGGAATGAAAACAACCTCTACTACCTCATTCAGACTATGCTTGAAGTAGAAAACCGGTATTCAAGTATTGAGAAGTGATGCCTGGAATTAATCTGTGCAGTTCAAAAGTTGAGACACTACTTGAAACATCACAATCTCCAATTGGTGTCTCGCAATAACCCGCTCAAATTCATCTTTAGTCGTCCAATGCTTACAGGACGTCTGGCACGGTGTGCAGTTATTTTGTAGCAATTCCACATTCAGTATGTGTCTCAAAAGGCAATAAAGGGCCAAGATCTGGCTGTTTTCCTTGCTGAACACCCTTCAGTGGAAGACACATCTTCAGATATTGAACTCCCTGATGAGGAAGTCTTCTCTATTCAAGAAATCCCCCAGGCAGGAGAAATGTATTTTGATGGTGCTTCTAGAAGTCCAACAGGGAGGGAAATGGAAAATCCTAAATTCAAAAAAGTTTTCTTAGGAATTGTGCTCATTTCTCTGGAAAAGGTAGTGTTACCATATTCTTCTTATTGTGGGAATGTGGTACCAAAAATGAAGCAGAATACCAAGCTCTAATCACAGGATTGGAATTGGCGCTTCAAGAACAAGTGAATTACATAAAGGTGAAAGGTGATTCAGACCTGGTAATCAAACAAGTCAATGGAGATTATGCCATCGAAAAAGAAGAACTAATCCCTTTGTATGATTATGTCAGAGAGTTAATGGAAGAATTCTCTTCGGAACTGACAATTTCTTATGTCCTGCGATCACAAAATTCTCAAGCTGATGCACTTGCTAATATAGCCACAGCTCTGGAAGATCCAAATCAAGACGAGACAACCATCATTATTGCCCATAGTGGTGGAATTTTACATTATGTTTGAATCATAATAGTTGAAATTAATGAAATTAGTCCCATTCCTGAACCTTATGGTCATACTACGGATGGATGTCACCTATCAGGGAATACATTTAAAATGGAACACTTCCACTTGATAGAGCCGAGAAAGGAAAAATCTGGCGATGTGTGATCAATTTTTTTCTCTATGATATTCTAGATAACCTAGTGAAAATTCTCTACAAATTTGGTTTTGATGGAGTTCTCTTCAGATGCATTGATGGTGAAGAGACAATGGCTGTCATGAAAGAAGTGCATGCAGGAGTCTATGGTGCCCCCCAGTCTGGACATAGAATCTCTGATCAGATTCGAAGGCTTGGATACTTTTGGACTTCTATGATACAAGATTGTGTTGATTTCACAAAGAATTGTCATTAATGCCAAGTACATGCCAATTTCATTCACCAAACTCCAGAGTTTCTTCATACAACTAAGTACATGTGGACATTTTCCACATGGGGAATGGATGTGGTGGGACCTTACCCTTCAGTTACGACCAAGAAGTTTAAGTATATTCTTAATGCTACTGATTTCTTTTCCAAATGGGAATAGGAAATACCTCTTAAAAAAGTCAGTTCTAAATGCATTGTTAGCTTTATCAAGTCTAACATCATTACCAGATTTGGTGTCCCTCATAACATATTGACGGACAATGGCACTAAATTCTGTTCATCCGAGGTGAAGTGGTTGTATCAAGAATACAACATCAAATCCAATCATTCGTCTCGGTATCATGTAGCGGTCAATGGACAGATAGAATCCTTCAACAAAACTCTTTCAAATATATTGAAAAATTTGGTGGATAATGATAAGAAGTCATGGCCTAATATACTCTTTCATGCTTTATGGGCTTTTCGGACTACCACCCGCACTGCAATGCGGTCAACTCCATACTCACTAGTATATGGAACGGAAGAAGTCTTGCGTATTGATGTTCAAATAACCACGCTCAGAGTAGCCATTTGTGATCAGTCATCTACAGATGAACTATATCAAAAGATATTAAATGAATTGGAACAATTAGATGAGAAAAGATTGTGCAAACTACACCACTTGGAATTCTATCCGAATCGAATAACACGTGATTTCAACAAAAAAAAATTTCTTCTTTGATTCACTCAGGGAGAATTGGTATTAGTTCTTAGAACTCCAATGATACCAGGAAAAAAACCTCCAAATCTTGAGCCAAAATTATAAGGACCTTACTCAATATATATGGTCTACTCCAATGGAGGTTATTCAATAATCTCGATGGATGAAGAACTCATCAGTACTCCAACCAATGCCATATTTTTAAAGTAGTATTTTGTATAAACACAAAATATATCATTATTGGTCTGTTATGACCTTAAACTGCACCACTATCCTGCATGACATTAAAACTGCTCATCATGTCCAGACAACATGACATTAAACTGTATCCCCTTCATCATCCTTGCTATACGACGTTAAATTATATAGCAGCAGTCCATACATATAACCTTAAACTATTTGTATTACTTTCGTCCCACACAACGTTAAACTGTGACGTCCTAACTACATGATGCTAAACTAAACAGAAGTCCCTTATGTCCAGCATGATGTTAAACTTCACCATCCACGGTCCATGCATACGACCTTAAACTATTCGACGTTTCGTCCAACATGACGCTAAACTGTATCCCCCTTCATCGTCCTTACTATATGATGTTAAAATATAAAAAAGTTCCTTATGTCTAGAAAGACGTTAAACTGCATAACCAACGGTCCATGCATACAACCTTAAACTATTTGCACTTTCGTCCAACATGACGCTAAACTGTATCATCCTTTTTCGTCCAACATGATGTTAAACAATGAAAAAGTCCCTAATACGTCAAACATGATGTTAAATGGTGTAATCTTTTTCCCTCACTGCAAGACATTAAACTGCACAATCCCTCTTTTGTCTAACATGACATTAAACTGTATTGTCCCCGTCGTCCTAACTACATGACGCTAAACTATACAGAAAGTCCTTTAATACGTCCTACATGACATTAAACTGTACATTGTCCCTGCAAAATGACATTAAACTGTGCATCGTTAGGTTTGTTTCAACCTATTTTTTCTCACACTGAGTATGACTCACGTGGGATTAGATCAAACTTCAACCATAACAATCTCTATAGGATACTAACCATGTGTAAGTCCCAACACTATTTTTTAGGTCGTTGTCCCCAAGGACAACTTGATCACTAATTCATTCTTTAATTGAACTACGCGGACTTTGATCCTTGCCTTCTAGGATGGGTATGTAGGCAATCTCCAACGGTTCAAGCCCAAAACCAATCTCTTCACATCGGTTCACCTCCATCTCATATGATGTTTATTCATGAAACCGCCTCTAGAATCAATATCATTACATTGGTTCACTTTCGTCCTTGATATAAGACGTTAATATATACAACAATTTTATCCAGTATGAAAATAAACTAAAATATTCATTGATACCCTCACCTGAGAGGGAATCATTATTGACATTGGTTTTCAATCATGTTGCATTTCAAAGACTACGTGCATACATGGAAATACCTTAACCTTTTATCTTGTGTTAAACCATCATTTCAGTAATGTCCCCTTTCACCCTTCACATGTACGAACAAAATCTATACATAGGGTATTTCTAGAACTACGTGTGCTTGATTCCCATCCTTATGGGATACGTAGGAACGTTTGAGTGTCCCTCGAATCCAGCCCCAAGACTTTTGGGCCTAACCCCAAATTCCACATTCAGTCCCTTGGCTGAAAAGTCCCCATGAAAGCACACATTCTGTATTTCTTATAATGGTCCAAGCTCTATGACCCTAAACTAAGATCTCCAATCATTTTGTCCCACGCGATGTTAAACTGTAGTTCAAGAACTACATATGGCTTGATTACCATCCTTGTGGGATTCATAGTGAAGTCCAATATTTCAATTCAAGACCCAGCCAAAACATATTATGGTTAACATTGATCTGTGTATCTCTGCATACATTGAACAATACCCATATTTATGTGTAATAATCCTAACCTAAAATATTTTCAGATCATCATAACCCTTTTCTCAACATCTAATCACAAAAGACCTGAAATTCTGAGAGTTCTTTTGCCTGACCATGCAGCACGTTCCCTTAGGCGGCCTTGCATAAACAGTCTACATAATGGACCTGTCAGCCAAAAGATGTCATTTATTTGACTATATAGCCAATTCCCTTAGGTTTACCTTCATAATTCAACCCCCTAACGGGTTTTTTAAATAGTGGTAACTTCATTCTTGGGATGAAATCCACTTTTGTCCTTATTTGTCTTAATGACAATATATAAGAATCCACAAAAATAGTCTTCCTTAACATACTTGTCCCATATCCTTTTTCATGATTTGAAAGTATTCAAGTCTATGGGTTATATTCATCTTCCCTATGTTTGGGTCAGACCGTCATAGGAGTGATATCCATACAGTTCTTCAATAATCTTGTTTGGAAATATCTTCTCCATATTCATGTACCCCTTTCCATACAGCAAACTCTATACTTTGGAAAATTTTAATCTCCATAAACTTTCACTGGCTTTTTAGCAGTAGGAATGTAAATTTTAGGGAGTTCTTTTGCATGACTATGCAGCATGTGCCCTTAGGTGGCCTTGCATAAGTAGTCTACATAAAGGAACTGTCAGCCAAAAGATTCTATTTATTTGACTATGTAGCCAATGCCCTTAGGTGGCCCTACATAATTCAACCCCCTAACAGGTTTGTTAAATAATGGTAACTTCATTCTTCAGAACTACTACTTCTAATTCCTTTTAGCTATTTTTCATATCATTCCCTAGATTCAAATATTCTTAAGTTACAGTTTACATATTCTCCCTCATACTTGAGTATGGTAATATGTTTTCAGATAAATTGTCATGTAATTGAGTAAATTTTAATTCATTTCGGTCAAATCTATTTTGACCATAAACATTAGCCTCTTTATGTACGACATGCATGACTTTAAACTACCCACAAAGGAAAAATGAACTCTAAATAAAATTAAAGGTATAGCTCACTAAACATACATTATGTATGATTTAGGTAATATTGATCAATTAAAAGATTCAATGTTTGTAGGTTAATTTATAATAATCCTATTAAAAAAATCAAAATATGCTTACTAGGCCCCTTGGCATAGGTAAAATTTAAAGCAGGTAGAAAAAGAATACAATCATAAATGATTGAAGATAAAAGTACCTTCCATTGATGCACATGAATTAGAAGGACATCCACTTATTGGAGTCTCTTATCTTTTTTAGGAAATTACAAAATACTGTCAACATAAGTCATAACTTGATGTACATCATCCCGATCATCATCTGCAGCTACTTGAAGCTCGTGCACTTGACCAGCTTCACCCTTCTCAGCTTGATAAAGTGCCTTCTTGGCATCTGCAATGGCTTTAATACCATTCATTTGAGCTCCCTCCAATGAATATTTGAGCTGGTCAACTTCCCCAGTAACAACATCTAACTGTTGCTGGAGCTTCACCTGGTGGACGACTTTTTCTTTGATCTTATGCTTCAACTCCATCTTGGCAGCATAATCAGCCTTATCTCGGGATACTGTAGCCTCAAATTCACTACTGTTGACTGAAAGTTTCACCCTGGTCAAATCTTCACGACACTTTTTCTCCTACACCCTCCTGAAAATTACTTGTTTCACCATGGCATGGATCTTTTCATATCCAAAACCGCCAAGTCCTAGCATGACAAACTGGGACGACAACTAGGAAATATTTGATGAAAGCTCTTCTAAAGTCACCTCAGATATGATTTTACATATGTTGTTACATGCCTTGCGTCGTGAAAAGATTAGCGCCTTAAGCACTTCTGGGTATGATTCATCTTCATCATCACATGGGGGCATGTAATCTAGGATTAATTCACTTAAGCAAGTGCCCTGTTCTACTCCTTCCCCCCTGACCCTGGTTGATTCATCTTCTACTGCTGTTTGGGCGGAGGATGAGACTTCACCTCCAGTTTTAGACATTGAATTTGATAGCTCTGTTTGATAAATTTAAAGTATGGTTAGTTTCATAGAATAATGGAAGTTGGTTGTCTATCATGAAAACTCAGTACAATCATTACCTAACAGTAGATCATCAGCTTGAGAAGAATCCTCCCCATATTTCCCAGTTTCGAGAGGATCGTCAAGATGGGTCTTAGGAGGTATTACTGGGTTTAAATCTACATGAGCTAATGTTTCTGAAATAGTATGGTTGACATCAATGTCCACACCCACATCATGCATTGGCAGTTCAGCAGCTTCATGGGATGGAACTGCATATTATATTCAGTCATGATTAGAAGGGAAAATTATAAGAAAATTTACTGGAAGAAGTATAACAATCATGTCCAAGATATTCTAAATCACATGATATCTTAGCATGATCATAAAATTCTTCAAAAGAAATACCACGATTCATCATTTTATCCAATGATATTTCAGAATACTGGTTAGTCTCACCAGTTGGAGCATTTGTTGTGTCCTCTTGGTGACCCTCATTCTGTAGCCCCTGACCTTGGACAACTTCTTTAGGAAGGATTGCAGATTCAGTTGTTGCAGCCGCTAATGATTCTGGTGCAAGATCTTCTCTACTTGTATCATTAATAAAAGCAGTACTGGGAATAGATGTAGGCTCTTTTTCAGGAGAATCCAAGTCAGCCTGAATTTTCATTTTTTCCACAGCACCCTCTGTGGTCCTTAAAGTAGGATCAATACTTTCCCTCAGAGGGGAAATTGAGGAAGCCCCTGAAATCCCAAGGAAAATGAGAAATCTTTTTGATGATTTAAAATTCATGATTATCTGAAGGACTTACCACTACTGATAAAGCATTTAGCGGTGGACTTCCTCCTTCGTCTCCTTTTTTCCTTTTGGTTTTTTGGGAGTGTCCGAAGTCTCCCTTATTGGCATTTGAATAGAAAAATGGAAGGCCGTGTCCAACTCCTAATTCATGGCCTACTGGCCTGGAGATATATCGCCCGTTTCAAGAGGAGATTCATCAGCAGCACTGATGGCAGTACCACCAGGGCTATACTATGGCAATGGAACCTCAGTAGTTCCTTTCTTTGCAAGATGAAAGATAAAGAAAATAACTCCCGTAAGTAACAATGCTTCGACTGAAATCAAGTTGAAAAGAAAATAAGGAAAGAAAACTTACATCTTCAGGATCCACGTAATCGTTCCACTCCTCATCAGTCCCCATAGTGGTGCCATGATCACTAAATTCTTTCACCCGCCTGGTGATAGGAACATACTCATCAGTGGAATATATGAGCATTTCCAGCTCTCTGATGTAAGCCCTCACTTCATTGGGTTTATCCTTGTATTGGATATCTGTCGAAGCCAGAAGATTCCCTATTCCAAGAAGTTGTAGGCCCTCACACAAATCCATCCAGGCAGTCTCAGTACCACAGTATAAACTCTTCCTTGTCTGGACAGCCTCTGGTCTTAAATATAAAGGCTGTGAGGAAGTTCATAAAATCATTGACTTCAATTTCCTTTCATCTCCAGCAACTACATATAGAGAATAAGAAAATAAGACTTATTACTTTATAAAGTAGTAGTGATTAAATTACTACAATGATGTAACTCACCGTGAGTTGATGGAATAGGTCTCTTGATTCTAACCGGAAGATTATATCGGGCATGAGGCCGCTTTTCCACTTGTTGTGCCTCATCATCCCCATCATGGGATTCCAGTGAATCAGTCCTAGAGGAGGAATCTAGAGAATCAGCTTAATGTGGGGATGCATCACCTACATGAGGAAGGGCTTCTTTATATATAGTCCTCTTCCTTTTCTCCAAATGATAAACTGGGTTATTCACCACCCCTATCAGGTATGATGCTATCCAGTGCTCAACATACCATGTAGTCAGGTTATGTTCTGCTTTTTCAACTGGTAGATCAAATACCGCCCCAGTCCTCTCCCTTGATGTCAGCAGCCACTGTCGCCGAGCAACCATCAGATGTTTCTCTAACCTGACATGTACTGGGAGAGATACAACAATCTTTTGCAAACACTTGAATTGATGTGGAAATATATATGGAGCATAGGCCTCACATATAATTTCTCCATCAACCCTGGAAACTAGCACACCATCTCTACAAGCTAGAATGTATGCCCTCTAATCCAAATGGTCTGTTCTATCATCAACGAACCGCCTGGTTGGAGGATTTCCATAGGGAATGAATTTGAATTCCTTAAACATGCTCAGCCTCACTTTCATGTCATAGGCATTAATATCTAATGGAGAAACTCCAAAGAATTCTTGCAGTGATGTCCTGAAATAACTTTCAGGAATTTGTATTCAATTCTATACATTGTAAGTCTTGAAGTGAGTGGCAATCCATCCCCATAAAACATGTAATGGTCCCACTATTCTTAGAGGATATTTAACCACAAAGACATGAAGTAAGATACTGTGAATCTTTGATAAAATGGGAGAAGCCAACCGGACCATTTTTTCCTCAGCCAACTTTGCCGCAATGACGATGGTCACTGGCCTGACGCCTCCCTTCGAATCCCTAACTGGAAAGATATAAATGTTGAGCCATAAATCCAAGAAACCCGCTGGATGAGTCTTCTTCAGGATCCTTTGATTCACCTCATATCCCCATTTCTCAAACTCTCCTGCTTCTAGAGTTTGCCTGAATGTGCCAGGAGCACCCCTCTTCTCAGGTTTTGGAAAGGTGGTAGGACGTTTGGTCCTCTTATACTTGGATTTATTTTTCATGGATCCTTTCACCTTAAGATCCTTCTCCTTTGGCTCCTTCTCTATCATCTCAATAAGAAATATATTCAACCACTCCTCTAGATAAATATCCTTTCTAGAATGAGTTAACGAGGTCTCTGATCTCTTGATCCTGTTGAAGATTTTAAATAATTCCTGAGCTAAAGCAGGTGTCTTCTCTGAATCGTTCCATGTCACCTTGGGAGGAATGAATTCATCATACATGTCGCCCAAAATTGGAGCGCATGAGATCTTGTGGACATCCCACAAACTTATTCCTACTTCTCCATGAGTCATATGGAAGGAATTAGTTTCTAGGTTCTAGGGACTTAGTATCTCCGGCATGAAGTTATCATGTCTGTAAACATATGTTTTCCCAACCCAAATAGGTTCGTATATCGCCACTCCTTTCAGATCCTCGACATACTCTACATAGGTTTGTCGCACCCAGTATACCCACATCCAAGTTGGCTTCACACCTCCCCCAGGGCGGAAGTCCCAACTTTTCATACAGCCTTTGGATTGATCCATCTAAGCGTTTCAAAAGATTGAAGGATGACAATGTGGTTGCAGATCGGGCTTATGAGGTTTCAGATCTGGCGTACAAGGGCTATGGTGCATCATGTGGTCCTTCTCCACTATTCCAGTACTTATAAATACTCCTACAAATGAGATATTTTCTGAAAAAATGTTGGTATAATTTTGAAACCATGAAAATGGGAGATAGTTATTTGCTTATGGAATAGTAACTTCTCGCAGATGACCATATCCATACAAAGGCAAATGAATGCTTTGGGGGAAGTTGCGATGATATTTCTTCAGATACTTAGCCAAATCCGGAAGAGTGCTACTTTTGACAGCATAATAATCGTGGCCAATGATATCTATCATATCATCAAGACGTTTTCTTTCCAGTTCATCAGCTATTCTGGTTCTAAGAGCCATTGATTCTGCACAAAAGTTGAATAAATTAACTATTAAGTAAGATGATTTTTCATAAAATTCATGACGGAATTTCATAAAAATGGAAAACGAATTATGGCACGCAAGTCTAAACATGGCGTGCAAGTATGGATGTGTCACCCAAGTGTTAATGTGCCGCGCAAGTTTTTGGTGCGCAAGTATCACCACGCAAGTCCTATTACCTTGACAACAGCATGGTAGTGATGAAACAGTGGAAACCGAGATGCTTGCGCAGTGAAGGTGACCTGTGCGGCGAGAGCTGGAAAATTCAGTAATCAACTGCTATGTGCGATAAATGATCACATATTTATAGGCTAGGCGGCCCACCTACGCGCCTACAGCCAGCGCACTCCATCCATCGCACTCCAGCCCTGTGCGACTCGCACATGCACGATGATGGTTGCGTGGTGAACACCTGCGCGCCTCTTTCCCTTTGATTTTATTTTTTTTCCTCAGAGTCACATCCTTGTTCTTTCAGATCCAACTATGAGGGGGGACTTTTGATGACGCTCCTTTTCATCACATTGTCTAAAACATGGAATGGGAAATGACTTAGCACAAATTGATTCATCCTTTGAAGAAAACTACAAAAATTGATAAAGCCATGAACAAGGCTTCAAATGCACATGCGCCGTGCAAGTTCCCATACTGTCACGCAAGTATACTTTCACGCCACCTAATGGTCGCGCAAGTTACTTGCGCGACCTAAGTGATAACTACCTGGGGTCTTCTCCAGCCTATAAATAGACCATGTGGGCCCCCCATTTCAGGAGGAATTTTTCCTGAATTCAGATATAGAGCTCTGAATGACCAAGTCTCTTCTTCAGGTCTTCCGAACACTTCTAAGGTAATTATTTAACTGTAATAGAAGGTCTAAATAAGAATAGTAAGGTATAAGTGTTATAATTCACTAACACTTTCACTCCTAAGGTGTTTTACCCTTAATAGAAATGAACATACTTCCGCGCCGCATGAAATCTTCTCCAAAACATGCCTGCCTCTCTTCTTGAAGTACCTTAGGATAATTCTAAAGGCTTTGGTCAAGGATCGCCCAAGTGTTACCCTACTGGTTAACAATCGCACAAGTACCCATGTGTCACGCAGGTATACCTGCGTGGCTAGGACTTGTGTGCCCACGCAATACATGTGCGCCTTCCAGGACTTGTGTGTGCCTACCTTTTTGGGTGCCCTTCTATCCCATTAAACCCTTCTTATACCATTCCACATCTCCTATTCATGATTCAGTATTCAAGACACTCTTCAAATCTATTTATGTCATGTTTTCTTGGTTAACTTCCTTAGCTGAAAATAATTATGTGGAATATCTCTCAAAACATAGTGATTTACACATCTTTATGTAAATAAAGTTTGATATTTCATTCATTCAGCATCATCCTTTAAGATGAGAGAACTCTTTAACCTGGGCCTCCTTTTCAAGAATAAGCCCCAGTCATAATTCTCAGACCTGGGCATCCTCCTTAAGAGTTATCCCTAGGCCCTCCTTAACATGGTCTTCCTTTTCATGAGTATGCCCCAGTCTCAAATTTCAAAAATATGGGCATCCTTCCTAGGACTAAGCCCCAAGTCCTATGTAACCTGGGATTCTTTTGAGGAGCAATCCCCAGTCTCAAAGTCCCCTAATCTGGGCATCCTCCTTAGGAGTAAGCCCCAAGTCCCTTATTTTTTCAAGTCCCTTAACCTGGGCCTTCTTCTTAGGAGTAATCCCCAGCCTTAATCTCTCTTAACAAGTCTTAATTTCCTATTGATATGGGCTTCCTTCTTAGGAGTAAAACCCAATCATAAATCCCCTCCTAACTTGGGAATCTTCCTTAGAAGTGAGCCCACCAAATAGATTATCCAAATCTCCATGAAGCACATATAATTTTATAGATTCTGTTCCTGGATTTCTTCCTTGAAGTAAATCTTAATCCTCATCTATTTGGGTAGTCATACACACATAACCCCACAAAATTACATCGTTCATGGCACAATTGTATGGTTTCACCAATACCTCTTGTTTCTAACACAGAGCATGACTCACATGATCTTAGAGTATAAAATTAATCATGACATCTTTCTTTGATCCATAAATCATGCATAAACATCATACTCCCTTACTCGAACTACGTGGGTTCTGATAACTTTTCAAAAAAAAAAGGATACGTAGGTAGCCCATCTGTGGGTACGATCGCAAATCTGAAATAATCAATGTCCTTCTGAATGAAAATAAAATTCAAGTTCCCCACTTAGTGGATTTAAAACCAATATGGTCATCATAATGACCAAGAGAGATTCATGCATTGAAGGAAACCATCAGCTAAGAATCTCTAAACAAATACAGATGATTCTCTATCGATGAAGATCCTTGAATACATATAAAAGATTCTCTAAATTTCCTACATATCAATCATTGATTGCCAGATCTAATTGAAAATTCATTTTATACTTGGTAATGTAATAAGGATTCACGAACAGAACTTAAATCTATAAGGAGAGTCCCGGAGTAGACAATAATTCACCTCAAAAAGTTGTGATGTGTCCAACCTCCCTTCCTCTCGACCAATGAAAATTCCTAAGCCCCATCAGTCCATAACTAATTAGCGCTTAACTTTGGAAAGTAGGTTCAAATGGATATGGAATAATTGGATGTTTCTGGGTCTACAAATAAACCCGTTATAACCCATTTGGAATGTTTTAATCTTAAATCAATGATATCATCCCCAATTCCAGAGGGAAACAACATGGGAAACTTGTTTTGACCCATTTTTTCTTGTAGGAATTTCAAATATATTATGATATATTTTCAGGTTTAGTCACTGAGAATACATGAGACTCTAAGACTCAGTGAGCCTATAATAGATATGATGAAAATATTAATAATATTAATATAATTATTTTTTTAAATGATGAAATAACACTCGAAGGAAGCCTCAAATTATAAATTTGAAACCACAGTTGATTCTGGAACGTCAGGGTTACCTTAAGAGATACCAGAGGATCTACGACACCGTACATCTGATTGAGCCAGTTATTAGCATGTAAGATTAATTTTAATAAGTAAATAATCCTTTTTTTTTACATAACCTAACTCAAATAATATACAAATACCCACTTATGAATGTTTTATAGGGGTAATCTACATAACCCTTTTTGATTCTAAGTGGGGGATCACAATAGGCCTCATTTTCAAATTAGAATATTATGATGAACCATAATTAGATCATGTTTTATATAGAGGAATCATATTCATCATTTCATCTCATTCACTCGAGATCTAATTATTCAAAAAAGATCGACCCCTAACAGAGGTAGGGATTTTTAAATCATGTTTTTGTCCTTGATTAAAATGTTTGTTAGAAATTTATATTTATATTATTTTGATCTTCATTTTTTTCACCCTTTTCATGATCACATTAATGAATTAATTTTTTATTCAATTTATCATTTTATGTCATGATCTCACCCTATTTTTCCTTATTTAAAATATTTGACAAACAACATTTTTTGAATGATTTTTATTACCATTTTTATGGTTTTTACTCATATTAATTCATGTTCATTATTGTAGGTCTATATATCTGGGGATTGACTATGCTGGTGTAGGTTCATGAATGGTTCAACCCTTGTATTTTTGGTGGTTATATGAATGAATACTGGGATGGAGATTTGTTTATGAATGATGATATGTTTTAGGATTCATATGACTATTCATATGGATTTGGGAACTATGATAAGGATGAGAGACAAGAGGCGCATGTGATGATTGGAGGAACCTTGTGGTTGATCAAAATTAGCTTTCCGTCCACCAAATGGGTAGAATCAGTGACCATAGGAAAATACAAATGGTTTAAGGTTCTCAAATGATGGAATTTTTAGTAGAAATTTTGGATATAGAAACCACATGGAAGAACATGAATTTATTTGGAAAATTTGACAACACAACTCGTACACTAATGAAAAAATGTAGTACACGCTATATTTAACTATAGGGTTCCAGGGATGATAACGCTCACACACTCTAGCACTGTACCCACATATTGTGTGACCCATTCCCAGGTTATTTTGCATTTTTCTAGTAGTGCATTTCTAGGTCCATGTGAGGGGGGATACTATGTGATCCATTTGGGTAAACGAGAATAATAATGTACCCGAGAATATCATGGTACACTTCCAGGTACATGAGAATGTCTCAAAAATATAGTCATGACCAGGAGAACATGCGAAGGCACCGGGTGGCTGATACAAACTATTTATGCCCCCTTTAAATCCATGTATGGTGACTATGCATCAATGTAATGTCCATTGAATAACACTTCTCCGAATAAAAGTATGAACACACACAATGTGGACCCCATTCTTACCATGTACCACTTCTAGAAATCATCCAACCAACATATATCCTTCATCTAGACATAGATTTTTGATCCATCATATACTGACCAATCCTATTTTCTATGTATAACATGATGGTATACTTGATAGTGGAATTTTATACATGAAAAGGAATATATTGAGTGTGATACTTATTTAAGTGATGCATGATAATGGAAATATTAGGTGACCTTATCATAGCGAGGATGGGGTTGGAAACCCCCCTGCTGCATCAGGGAGTGGGTCCTCATACCGTATAGAGTCTGACTACAACCCCTTCACTTAAATGTGTTTGGGACATCTACTTTCTGAGTACACCCCCTGATGGAATAAGTTGTGTATCTTCTTTGTATGATGTAGCAACCACTAACCGAATTGGGCATGGGTCCTATACCCTCTGAATGGAACCACCCTAACATACTATACCATGAATCCACTACCATCTGAGTGAAACCCCCCGATTTAGTAGGGTGTAGGTCCTCTACCACCAGGTGAAACAACTTATTTTACTAGTTTGTGGATTCTCTACCCTTTGAGTGTCATCCAATAGACATACTAGGGAGTGGTTCCTCTATCTATAGAGTAGAGACCACTTGAAACACTGATATATAGATCATCTATTGGAGAGTGTTCACCATCTACTATGAGGCATGTTATGTGGTTCGATTATTCCACATGGTTACCTCGATGGATACATGAGATGTTTGGAATCATTGAAGGATCCTTTATAGATTTTGGTTAACTCATAGACTTAGCCTGGGCTATGAGATAAAGGTCCCCATTTTCTCTAATATGGGTTTCATTCATGAGAATATATAAGTCTAAGTGTGTTTGTTTTATTGGGTTTCTTTTACCTCTTTATTTTGTTTGAGATGGTTACTTCCGTCATATATTCTATTTATACCACTTCGTTTTTTGGCCCGTCCTATTTGGTTTGTATATAATCACCCCTATATGGGAAAACATATATAAATGATGATTTTGTTGGATCATATGACACATGATGGCATAGACTGCGTATGGTGGTCAGGCCTGGAGATTAGGATCTTGGATATCTGATATTTCATTAGTCCAGTAGTTGTTATGTTGGTAATTTATTCCTAGTTGGGATTTTTTACCCTTTTAAATTTTGTTTTAATCATTCATACTCCAATTTCATTATGATATGTTATTTCAAAAATGGTTTTTCACTAACTATTGTTTATATTTTAAATTTTTTATGTACTGTTTCATGGATAAGGTTGGGTGTGTGAATAGGTACACTAGGAAAATGCCACCCCTTTGTCTCATGCCCTACCGGTGCTTGTGGGCATCCCATGGTCTATATAGGAGTTAATGGGATTGTGGTGGTTTTGACATATGATAGTCCAATGGGCCTCAATTGGTTTTTTCATTACATATCCCCATCCGTTGATATATGACATGTTTACTAAACTATAAGGGGCCAAGTATTGTCCTAAGATGTACCTTCAACATGATATAATAAAATAATGATGAATAAATAAAATATTTCTAATAAAACCTTTCTAAAGTGTTATGGAAACTGTGAGTCAATAGTGAAAAACTTCTGACTCACTATTCTCTATGAAATTTTCATGGAAATAATGAATAGATTCTTTCAAGTACACCTTGGAATATTGGTGGTTGTATTTAAAGATTATATTCTGATGTACAACAAGAGCATGGAGGAGAATTATTAGAATTTGAATACTATCCTAATGACATTGAAAGGTGAGATAAAATATCTAATATATATTAAATGTTATTTTGGGATAGAGGAAGCATCATTCATAAGGAATTTTATCACTATAAAATTGATATATATGGACACTTCAAGGAAAAAGGAAATTAAGGAGTTGCCTAAGAAGACAAATATATTGATGATCCATTGAATCCTATGTATATATGGTCATAACCGATGATATTTTAGGAACATATAAAGATTGTAAAACTCAATAAAAAATATCAATCTGAAGGGAGTAAAGATTATATGATCAATTTATTATTAATACTTCTTCAAATAGTTTTCAATGAGGATTATCACTGTACTAGTTATTACTCTACCTTGAAGTGATAAAATCTTAGTAGGATATACTGATGCATCAATGAAGATATTAGGTCATGTACTGATGATCAATGAAAAAGTGACAACCAGAACATTATATCACCTAAATGGTCATTAGAAAAACTATCCCAAACTTGATCTGGGGTGGGCGGCTATGATCATTGCATTTAAAATCCAGTGAAATTCTATGAATAGTGAGAACTGTGAAATATATACTAATCACAAGAGACTCAAATATATGTATCCATAGAATGAGAAATAAATGATTCAATTAATATGGTTACATATCCTCAAGAACTATGACTTCTCAATTCACTACCATCGTGGTAATGAAAAGAATGTGTCAGATGATCTATGTAGAAAATATCATGTAACATTTTGAATGGCGTGAGTTAGGAAGGATTAAATCCTCATTCACATTAAAATGTTGGGAATGTGAATCATAAAAGAAGGAACATAATAAATAATTTATCAACTGAATTTTCATCCATCCCTTTTAGATAAGACAAAGGATGCTCAAAGAGATGAAGTGGAAATTATTAAGAAGGTGGAAGCTATTAGAATTGGAATATCCACATAGTTTAAAATTTTTAAGTAAGGATTCAAATGATTTGGTTAATGACTATGTGAACAATAAAATCATTAAATAGAGAAGAAGTTTCTCAATTAAGCACATAACTCGACCCTCTCCATCCACCCCATGGAATAAAAATATGTATTTATATCTTTGGGAGAAACATTTGCACGGAATTATGAACATGAAGATTTATGAATATGCATCAAAGTGCCTGGTACATCAGAAAGTGAAGGATGAAAGGAAAAAGAATACAGGGATGAAAAAATCATTATCCATAACATCATAGAAAAGAAAAAACCCCACTATAGGATTTCTCATAGAACATTCCAATACCTCTTGATGAAATAATTCTATACGAGTTGTTGGGAATCATTATAAAAATATATATCACATCTTAAAAATTTGAGAGGTCTTCTCACTCAATTATCATTCGTGGATATACATCAATGAAGTGGTGAGGTATTGTGAAGTACCATTATTGATTGAATTCAACTGAGATGTAAGAGTTACCCCAATGATCTAGATGATTATATAATAATCTCATAACATTGAGTTGATCTTCAGTGTGGATTATCATCTCCAAAATGATGGTCATTCTTAATGGTAAATTAATACACATTAATCCATCATGTAGACATGATTATTGGACTTCAATGGAGGATGGGACCAATATATACCTATGTTAATGTTCTCATACAAAACTAGTTTCCCATAATGCAGGAAAATGGCTCCATATGAATGCGTTTATGGTTAGATATGTAGAACACCTGCATGTTGGGATAGAGGAGGTGAAAAAAAACTATTGTGGCCAAATATAATTATTGAAATGGTAGAAATTACAAGACCGTTAAATATCACATCTGGCTTCACAATTTTGAAAAAACAGCTATGAAAATAACCCTTGAAGCGATCTACAGTTTTAGGATAGAGATATGGTATTCTTACACATATCTCCATAGAAGAGAGTCATGGGATTTGAGAATAATGGAAAGATAATTCATAGGTACATCGACCCCTTTGAGCTTCTATAATGTATCAGATTTGTGGTCAAACAACCGTCAATTTGACCAACCATGTATTAAATAAATTATATTTTACACATATCCCTCCTGATAAAATACATTATAGATCCCTCACATGTACTTAATTTAGATTTGACCAAATTGGAAAATTATATCTCTTATAAGGATTATCTGGCGAAGATCTTGGATTATATATATACTATTTTATGAAACAAGACCACACAACTTGTCAAAGGACTATACTAGAGCATTAAATATAAGGAAGTGACATGGGAACTAAAAGAAGCCATGAAATAAAAGCATCCTCACCATTTCTCACCTTATTATGAAAAATGAATATTTGAGGGGGAATGTTATGGTTGAAGAATGTAACAACCTAGAATTTTTTAAATATGATTTCCTTTAAATTTTTTATTTTATGTAGTATGAAACACATTAATCGCATAGACAGACAGAGGAACATTATTCTCATAAATTAATAATGATATATTTCATAACACCTAATATAATTATAATTTAAAATATCATAATGAGTTAAAAAAGAGAAAATAAGATAAGTAATATATGAATATATGGATCTTCCCAATTCACCAAAATGACTACCCTCGAGAACAAAGTTGTCAAAATAAAACACAATGTTAATAATAAAATATTCATGTTGATGATTAATGTATATATATAACCATGATAGAAAATATAATTTAACAATAAAATAATAGAATAAGAGGTATTCATACAAATTAAGAAAGTAATATGATCTTTTGAAATCTGGCCATTAGAAGAGTAATATGATTATTAGAATAGTAAAATGACTATTTGGAATAGTAATCTGACTTTGAGAATAGTAATCTCATCAATGGAAGTGTAAAATAATATTCATTAAACTTATATAATGAAAATATTATATATTTAAATTATGGTACAATTAAATAAATGTTTTAAAAATGAAAAATTGAGTCTTTTTATTTTTATAGAATGAAAATTTATTAGGAATAGTTATGTAATAATTTAAATGAATTAAAATAATTTTATATTTATATAAAATGGATTTATAAATTAATATTATGATATATTATATTTCTAAGACAATTTTATGACACTATAAATAACATTTCAATGATCCATGAAATCAAATATAATATTAAAATAGATAGTTTTTTAGTAAATAATGATTTTTTATAAAAATTTAATTTAATAAATTAAACAAATTATTTTCCAAACATGGATTCCTTTTTAGAAATCTACATGTTGAAAACAAATTTGTTCATTATTTTTTATTATTTAAAATAGATTAATTTTTAGTTAATATAGAAATAAATTAATTTACATTAGTTGAAATTCTAATAAAAATACATGAGTTTTGTTGTCACATATGAAGTAATAATTTATTATTTAGAGATAACATGAAACATTCACTTTATATAGTCACCATAATCTATTGAATTTATAGTCTTGATCCAAAATCTTAAACTAATGAATATGATATTAACATAAACCCCTCAATTAAACATAAAAATACCACAACTCACCACACTTCTCATCACACCTTCTAATCCTTGATGCTTTCAAAATAACTTCCAAATCCCCCCCTCCCAAATATTTCCCATGTTGAAGATGATTTTGTGGTTTCTAATATTACAATCATGGAATGTTTGAAATTAAATTATTATTTTTTAAACAAACCTAATTATAAATATTATATGTTCCTCACATTCTGGAAATATTATATAGCAATAAAATTAAATAAGATGAAACTATTTTGATATGGTTAGAATAACCTCTAAAATAAACTAAACATTTATCATTATCATTTTATTAAATGAATCATCAACATGGGAGAAAATTTGATAATGAAAAATTTTAAATGTATATTTGTTCATCAATACAATTAAAATCTTTTTCTGTAGTTTTTTTTCATTTTAAAATATCATCAATAATTATACAAAAGTGAACCAACCATGAAACCAAGAAACAAACGCTCCTAGATCAATTAAATTGAACAATATAACATATAAAAATTACCATAAATTGATTTAATAAAATTAAAATGTATCAAATATATATGCATGGGTTTATGAATTAAGTAATTAATGTTTCAAATTTCATTATCTATGAAATTAAGTTCATGTGAAAAACACTTTGAGGCAAATGGTAAGGCATCTCTCTTAACATCCATATTTCCTTTAGGTAACATTTTCTCTATATTTTACAAAATTTACCTATTATTTATTATTAGATTTTCTCTAATATTATATATATATATATATTCCACATATATATATAAGAAAATTAATCATTATTTTATATGGGAATACATGTTTGAAAAGGATACCTTCTTAATTACACCTGACTATAAAACCCTATTAATGAAAACTTATTTGTTTCTTACACTATATCATTTACACTCTGTAAAATGTTTTAAGGAACCCATATTTTTTAAAAAATAATTCATTTTCTCATGAAAACCCAATTTTTCATTTTTGGTTTATTGAAATAATTATTCCCTTATCCTTTTTATATACTCGTCATTATTTTCCCTAAAACCGAGCTTATGTGGTACATTTCAAAAGTTAAATTACCACTCTTTTTTATTTTTCAATATAGTTTGAGATTATTATTGTGGATATATTTTTTTCCATTATGAATTTCTATGAATGATTTAATCTATTATTTCATAGATACATAAATTATACAGCCTTTGATTATTCTTTATGATATGATTATGAAAACCATTTCTTCCCATGGGTAACACATAGTTTTTTTCCAAATGTGTGATATCTTTATGTGGCCCACATCTGCATGTACTTGATTGGATGTGTGTGACCATATAGTTACACAATGTATTGAGTAATGTTTTGTATCATGAAATGTGGTGTATGGGATTACAGAGTAAACATATACCATTACGAAACATTTTCCACCATGTAATATCATCTTATAAGTTATCCTTGACTCGTTTTTATGTCATGATATGTATTGTTTCCACATTCCTATGGTTAGATGATATTATGATTTCATATTTTATATGATATTAAAAAATATGTCTAATAATGATCCTTGCCTTTTATGTCATCATGTTATGCATTGTGACTCATGTGCTACGCTAGTGTCCCCTATCTAGGAATATCCTTTACTTAGGGGAAGCATAGGATAACTAAGATAAAAATATAGGAACCAAAACTGAACAATTTTATAATTCCACATTGGATAGTGACCCAAATCTAGGACTATCCTTAGCATAGGGAAATTTACCACTAGATCAAACCTGGTAAAAAACTAGGTGTTTATGAATCTAAATCACATTTTTCAATAATTAAATGGATTCAATTTTATTAATGTCTTTTATTGTATTCAGAGCTCTATGGTTACCCCATGATGGTTGGGATTTTTTATACCATGATAGTTTGTTTATGTTTATGTCACGATAGATTCAAATTTTTATTTTTATGTATATTATGTTAAAAATTGTTCTAATTGAGATTATTATCTTATTATGATATCATTGTTCGAAATATTTTCGTAGAATATTTTCATGTTATATTTCCATTTGAAAAAGAAAATTGGTTTCTTCAAAAATGGGATTGGTCATTTTGGTAATAAAATTATTTTTTAATTTTTTTAAAAAAACTAATAAAGGTTATTTCGCTCCTAATGGTGTAGATACATATCACATTTGTTATATTATTAAAAATCAAAAGGATATTAATGTTGTGATTTTTTTCTTTACATCATAAGAATAAGAACTTCTTATGTGGTGTTTTTAAATATTTTAATTACATATAATGTAGTATTTTATAAAAAATATATTATGTATGTTTTATGTTAAAATGTGTAACCTATATATCACTGAATGAGTGGTTTCATGTCATATATAAAAGTTAAATTATTTAAAATTAAAATGAAATGATTAATTTCATTATTTTATTTTAATCTTTCATTGAATTGATTTACTTTTAATGTAAATTAATGGTGTATGAGGGGATACCTACCGAGAATTATTCTAGCACACTACACTTTTATTATAGATTCAAAACAAGTTCCATTTATGAGTACCAGTTGGTCATTGGATATAAGATTTGGAATGCTATAGGTGGAAGGTGGTGCAATTTCACATGATACCTAGAGATGGGTGTTTGGGATTTCAATTTTGATTTATCAGTTTTGTTTTTGGTTTACCTTTTGTAACATGAAACGTGGACATTAATTTTTATTTAGTTATCTTTTAGTTAAATGAAAACCGTTGTAATGAATAATTTTATGATTTTTTGAGTTTTTATTTATGATTATATGTCTCACTTACTATGAGTAAAATATTAAACTGGAAATTGGATTTCTATAAATGTATAATATATGTGTAGTTTTTATTTGGTTCTTCAGTTTCTATAATTTTATAGTTAATTCTTATTATCTAGAGAAATGATTAACAATGATGTATACTTTTAAAAATAATATGTTGTTAGTTGTAGTTATTTATTATTCTATAGGTTTTTTAAACCAATGCAAACTTTTTTAGTGGAGGATTATGTTATTTCTTGATAATTTTTTTTGTTTGAGTTTATGGTAAATTTAGTATTGGGTTGGTGTTTAATTATAGGTTATAATTTCATAAAAACAATCCTCCACTAAGAATATAAATAAAAAAAATTATCAACTATAATGAATTTAGAGATGGTATTTTGAGCTGTTGTTAATATGTTCTACTGATAAATAAAGTCAATAATACATGTTTAGAGGAGAAAGCAACAAACAACCCATAAGCATGTTTTTATTTTTTAAAAAAAATTAATTAAAAATGATAAATGTTAACAAAACTTATATAAAGTAGGAAATAAATATATGATAAACCCATCATTCATACATTACACATCCACTATTATTAAAACAACCACATTTATCATATCCTACGTCTCATTAACGCCATGCATAAGACAATACCCCAATCATTAATATATACATATAATATATGTCCAAAAACAACCCATACCTAATATACGTCCATGTCATGGCCTCCACTACATTTTTATTCCTCCACACCGTCTCATCAACTGAAACCTACCACATAATCTCATCAGTTGTAACAAAAAATAAAATGTAAAATTAAAATAAACAAAATAAATAATAATTATTGTAGAATAATTGATAAAATATTAACATATCATGGAAAATAAGAACAATTATGATTTCCTTAGGAAAAATGTAATGGATTGAAACTGTCAACATTTTTCCTTCTACCACTATGTACCACTGAAAATGAAAACAAGAACTTTTAGGAAAAGAAATGAGAAATATAAATGACAAAAAGAATATTAAAAATGTACCACATAATTTTTTGTATTTTTTAATAAAATATAATAAATTTTAATATAAAAAATAATGCATAATGAAAAACACATTGAAAACATAAACCTAACTATTTATGATAGGATTCGACACTTGAAATTGAAAAGGGTTAAGTAAATATTCAAATTTACTTTTAAAGAGACATGTAGTGTGATTGAAATATATTTAATTAGATAAATTTAAATATTTTAATATCATATAATTTCTAATAATTCACAAAAAAAACTAAATGGTTGTTGTCCCATCCTTACACATGAATCTGAGGCCTTTTTCAAACAATTATGACTGTTCCACCCACACTTTAGTGTTTTAAAATTACAAAATGAATTTAAAACCACAATGGTAATAAATATATTTTGGAATGATGTGTTTTTAGTTAAAACATATCAAAAATAAATATACATTCATTTTCAACTGATTTTAGGACAATGAGACACTATTTTTCAGGTTTTTATAGTTCCCCTCACATTTTAGTGTTATAAAACCCAAAAAACACATTTATACACATAAAGGACATAAAATCACTTGGAATTAAGTTTCTTGAGTTCTTATATTTTAAAAAAAATAGATGATGTTCGTCTTTCTATTTTAGAAAATTCGACAACATTTTTCGGGTTGTGACCATTTCACGAATGATTTAGTGTTTTAAAACACTAGATATGTATTTACTACCGTAATAGAAA
Source organism: Viscum album (assembly GCA_963277665.1). Lineage (NCBI taxonomy): Eukaryota > Viridiplantae > Streptophyta > Magnoliopsida > Santalales > Viscaceae > Viscum > Viscum album. The sequence goes on from OY728159.1 coordinate 1,496,945,531, forward strand.
AACAATAAGTTGTAATGAAGAACCATCAATTCCAACATTTAAAAAAATATTTTATAGTGGTTGGCCCATGATTTAATATCAATATTGGGTCATTTTCCTTGTTTTAAACTTTTCATGCATGTTTTATTATATTAAAAAACCGAAAATGTGTTTATGGACATAATTGGAAAATCAGCGTTTGGAATGATATTTAATCAGTTCCTACATTTCAAATTTATATCTATGGTCATTACTCCCTAGTTGAAAGATAATCAGACATCATTTTTCTATTTTGACCATTCCTTGAACATTGTAGTGTTTTAAAATACTAAAAACACATTTATAGCCATAAGGGGAAACCCATAATTCAGAATGATGTTACGTTTGTTATAACATTTCCCAATTAAATATAAAGTGGTGTTACCAATATTTAAGGACAATATGACATTGTTTTTTTAGGTTTTGACCTTTCAATTCACATTTACAGGATTTAAAAAAATAAAAATGTGTTTACAGACCCAACGGGAAAACGATCATTTAGAATGTTTCTTCAATAGTTCCTATAAATTAATATTAAATATATTGTGGGTTTACACAAATTTCATGTCATTATAACATTTTTTTCTAGGTTTTTACTATTCCACAACTGTTTTATTGGTTTAAAGCACTAAAAATATGTTTACGAAAATAATAGAATTACCATCACTCAAAATGACGTGATGATTATTCCTAAATTTCTAAATTAAATATATATTCCTTTTACAATGATTTAATGAAATTACACCATCATTTTCTAGGTTTTGATAATTCCACACAAATTTTAGTTTTTTAAAACACAAAAAAATTCATTTATGGTTACAATTGTCAAACAGTCACTCGGAATAAAGTGTTGTCTATTCCTAAATTTAAAAATTGAATATGTAGTGGTTTTTCCTTATTTTAGGACTATACAACATCGTTTTGCATGATTTTAATATTCCACAGACATTTTAGTGTTTTAAATCACTTAATACACTATTATGGTTATAATAGAAAACCCATAATTTGGAATGATGTGCCATCAGATCCAATATTTCACTATTATATTTAAGCTCATTATCCTATGATTTATGGAAAATAAGATAACATTTTATTGGGTTTTACCATTCCACACTTATTATATTTTTCAAAAGCACTAATATTGATTTTATTTCCATAATAGAAAAACCAAATTTCCTAATTATGTTTCATAGGATCCAAAATATAAAAATTAAATCTAATGTATTTTTCTCATGATTTCAAGGGAATCCAACAACATTTTCTGGGATTTGATCCCAAGATATTTCTTAAGGCTTTTGTGCCTTTTTTAAGTTTTTCATGATTACTTTCGATCACACTACATTTTTTAGTGACATGTTTTCAACATTTAACTATCAAAAACAACTATGTAGTGGTTTTAACTTGATTTCTGGATAATATGAAATCGTATGAATGGTTTTGACCATTTCATACATTATTTTGTGTTTTAAACCACTAAAAACACATTAATGGCCATAACAGGACAACCTTCATTAGAAATGACCTTTCATCAATATCTACATTTCACAATTATATCTACAGTCAGTGTCTCGTGATGTTTAGAAAATATGTTTTTTTTGTTTGACCATTCCACACACATTTTAATTTGTTAAAATATAAAAAATGTGTTTATTGACATAACAGAGAAATTGTTGTTCTGAATGACTTGTCTCCAATTCCCACATTTCATATTTAAATCAACTGACTTTTTACCATGATTTTAGGGAAATCATATATCGTATTCCTAGTTATGACCCAATAAATCCTGTTTTTAAAGGCATTTCAATATTACATAAGTGTTTACCAACTAAAAAATGTGAAATAAATCATGGATTGTTAGAAAACATATGAATATCGATATGTAATTTTTTTGACATATAGGAATAAGCAACATCACTATTTGGAAAAATACGTGGTCGATATAACTCAAAAAGAATATTTTTTTTATATAAAAGTTTCATTATAGTTTTTATGGATGTTGTATGTGTTCATTTCAAAGTCAATAGGTATGAAACGGAGTCTGAGATATCAAAATGAAGAACCTTCATGAAATAAAAAACATTTCCCTTTATATGTATATTACAAAATTTAATAATGTATTTTAAATTAGTTATCAAGGTAAATTAATTTAATATTTCCTTTTCATGAGAATCAAAGACCTCATTTTTCTAAGTTCTAGGAATATGAAACTAATATTTATTATTAAGGGGAAATCTCACTATCTCTCAAGAATGATGCATTTGAATCTGCACATATATTCTGGCAGGGTCACCTGTAGGAATCCTAAAATCATCGAATGGTACAATAATCTTGAATTCCTTTAGGTCTCATACATATTTTGTGTTCATATTTAAATACTTTCTATGATTTTCTTAATCTATTGAAAACATTGTTAAAAAATTAATAAAATATTAATTTTTTGAGAAATGACATAAATATTAGTAACTGTAACATGCCAACACACCCTATATAGAGTGGATACCAACTACACCATAACCATACATGAATCTAGATGTGGACTACCAATTACATCTAGATGAATATATGGCTCTCTATAAGTGTCAGGTAAAACAAAATCACTAGGATCCAATGAAGATGACGACATTGGTGGTGTCCTCCTAGATGTTGATCAGCTACAATCCTAATTTTTTTCTCTCATCATTCCTATATTTGAAATGGTTGTGGTATATTAAATATATAAATAATGAAAAACTAAATGACATATACAAAAAAACTATAAAATGTATATACGTATAAAAAATTTATTAATTTAAATGTTTATTAATATTTCAATTCCAATTTATAAATTATTTTATCCTTATCATCATTATATTAAGTGTTATCAACATCTATTTTAATGCGTCCTTCACTTTCAAGACCCCTAGAATGTTCTACTATTTTGATATAGTTTGGGAAAAAATGTTTAATAATTTTTGGTTGAAGAGGTTCACTATCATAAAGTACCAATTGATATTCATTTCCCATATCATATAACTCTATATACTTTAAGTGTATAACCACGATGAATCATTAATGTATTTTAACATCCACATCTTTAACCATCTTCTCGTTTGATGTGAATATAATTGGATTAGGTTCATCATTCTCACTACTATACATCCAGTGAAAGAATTTGACAAAATTAAAATGTAATGAATATTTCATTATAATCCTATCAATTTTGACCCACATTTATTTTAATTAGACAAATAAAAATTTTCAATTATACTTCACCTTAATTAAATCATTCATCTTACCGTGGTATCCCACCTATAAAAATTTAAATACACAACTATATTGTGTTTTTATGTATTCTTAATGATATATTTTACAAAATATAAAGCAATTAATATTATAGGCATCACATATCTTATCCTTAATAAGAGTACATCATACCAAAAACATCAAATCATTTTACATTTTAGATTTATTTTTAACATTCATTATATTGACATGAATATATAAGTTGTTACTTTAAAAATGACAAAAAAAAATTACATGTCAATGATAAGAATATGAGTATATAATTACATGACTGGAGAACAATTCAACAATATCTTTATTATCATCTTTTATTAATTACAGTTCATTTCGAGCTAAACCCCTTATTCAACACTTTGTTTTCTGTCACAATTCTTCTATAAATGGATAAAAAATAACACTATTAATTATCCAAAACATATGTTCTTATAAAAACATCCAATTTAGTTAGTTTAATATTTCACCATTTTTCAATCGGTCATCCCATATTTGGAAATACTGATGCATGATTTTCAAAACTATAATTAGTAGATATGTCCTCAACATGTCTATCATGATTGAATCTAATTTCAAACCCATCCAAATATCGAGAACTAAATGTCAATAACTCATCAGTTATATAACCTCTAGAAATAGAGACTTCTAGTTGAGTTTTATTCCTCACATATTATTTCAAATGATCTAAGTACATGATGAAAACAAATAAACAACATATTAAAACATTTTACTCAATGATTTGAAAAAATTAAATTCAATAATGAAAATGAAAAAAATCAACATACATCTGAATCAGATACATACATTGATAGTGTACGAGTGCACCATTCTATGCTTTTTATACCATATGAAAAGGTAAATAAAGCATGAATGTGACGAAATTAAAGGTAAAAAAACAACACCAAATGATATAGTGGCAATATAATTACTTATTGATGTTTATCATGATCAGTTAGATTTAGAGGTTTTTCAAAAATATCATGGAAAAATGTTCAAAAAAACATGAACTGCAATCACATTTTCATGTAAGGTTTTATGAAATGTCAATATAAACAAATACTCTATCAAAATATGATAGACATGCATTTTAAATTGATGAAACATTCTAGTTTTTTAGTCTTCACAACATGATATGTTACTTTAATATCCATTTTGCACTTTTAGAATCTTTAATGTTTGAAGGAATGAATTTTTATCATTCTTTTTCATTGTGAATAATTGTTAATGGAAACATTCCATTCTAATTTTTACACAAACCATTATTTATATTCATTGACTCCAAATAATTATGAGAATTAAGTTGATCCATTGATTTACCCTACTCATTAATCACTGTAAAAATTACATTATTACTTATGTTATTCTCAATATGAATTATGTCAATATTACTAAGTATAAAATTAATCACCCAAAAAGGATGATGGAAAAATTTACTCTTTTTATTTCATCATTTTTTCCAACTTATTTAGATTATGTACCTCATACCCTTTACCCAGTCTTTAAACCAATGACAATTTCCAAATTTTTTATTAAAATTGATTAATTTTCAAAATATTTTTGAACCAAATAACACCTTCAAAAACATTTTCATTTAAATATATCAATTGAATTTTGTCCTGATAAACCTGAATTTATGAGAAGTATCAACCAATTGATAATTAAAAATAAAACACCATTTTCTATTATGAGGTAATCATTGAGGATAAAAGTAAAAAAAGAAAATAAGACAATCCGAAAAAGTATGATTGTTCCAACTAGATAAATTTTTTTGTCTAAGAAAGTCATGAATTGTCCACATTATAGTATCATGAACATTGAAAAGTATTATTATTGAAGTATCATAAGTTTCCATGACATTATTCGATAATTGTAACAATTATTTTATGAACAGTTAATGGTATACATCAATGTCATTTCTAGGAATTATATTTCAGGTAATAATCATAGAAATAATGAAAAAAGTATTCTTCATAAATATCCATGGTGGTAGATTAAAAGTTTTCAAAAGAACTGTTCAAATTCTATAATTTGAACATAATGTAAAAATGGGTTAAAACCATCAGAAGCCAATCCAAAACTCATATTCCTGGTATTTGAAGAAAAATCATAATTCAACTAATAACACATATTCCATGAAATTGAATCATTTATAGGTATCATAAATCCATCATTATAATCATGAGCATGCCACATCATTTTGAATTAATTCTTAGATGACATGAATAATCATTTCCAGCATTGTTTTAGAGGAAAGTAACGAAATATTTTTGCAGGAGTTTCTCCTTCTATTGTTTTCTAGGGTTTTAGGGATTTATTCTCTCACTACTTTTCATTTAATTCTAACAAAATTTATGATATCTTTATAATTATCATTTAACAGACTATTCTCTCCAATAAAGAATACATTCATTATTGAATGCATGTATCTTTTTATAATAAATTCCATAGTTTTTATGGAAATCTTCATCTCCTAGATTGATTAAAGGTCCTTATCATAACTAAATGAATCATGAAGCTACATAAAAATCACAAAAATTTCTTTTTCTATAATTCAATAGAGACACTTTATATGATACAACATAATTATAAAAGAAAACATTAAATACTTAGGAAACCCTTCATTTAATTCTTGATGTCAGTCTTCATATAATTCGTAAATATTATTATTTCAGTAATTGATTTTTTAGGAATATTATCTTTCATGGGATGAAATGAAGGTTCTATTGGTCTATTAAAATCATGTGCATTGTTTTTTGTAAAACCCAATGCATCATTTAAAAAAATTCAATGTAAATTCTATTCTACCGGGTCACATTGTAATTGTTTGAAAGTATTTTCATTGTTTTGAATTTATATAACACTTGATTTACCATTCTAAATCGAATATACATATCGAGCATGAAAATGCTTCAATATCAAATGCCCATATACATACATTCTATTAAACTATCACTTCAATTCCCATTCTGGACATGAATATTTTATTCTACAATCCATGAATAAATTTTCAATTTTATAATCTATAATTTATTCAAATTCATTTGCATATAAATGTGTGTTTTTAGGTACATTAATCAATATTTTATATTGAGGTATTGAATTGTATTCCCCCAATACATTTAGGTACATCTAAATAAATTTTTAGAAAAATAATTAATGTCATAATTAATGATCATCCCATATCTCTATTTACTCTTTCAAAATAATTATATAGTAAAATGAAAAGAATTAAATAATGAAATTTTTCTTACTATAAATCGAATATAAAATCATGAATCAAATAAATTATAATTTATAAAAAACAATGATAAATCAGATGAATCAAATAAACGATAATGGTGCATTCTACCTCAGTTTTGTAACTAAGGAGTGTTCATTTCATTAAAAACATTAGCTACATTGATCAATGTCCAAACCATTTCTGATTAGCTAAATTATACCAAGAGAAACCCTTAAAAAATATGAATTAAAAGTATTATTTATTTGCATATCATGATATTTCATGCATACCCAAAATAGGCAACTTTAATTTCTATATTCAATGGAACTGGTTTAGTTTAACTTCATGTTGTTCCATTAATTATATAAATAAAATATATTCACATAAAATCATATCATATGTTCCTTCAACATTAGAAAAACATAAAAAAATATGTTAACATAAATTTGAATAATTACTATTGTCATTTTAAAATTAAATTATAAAAAATTATTCATTTGACACAACTAAAAAAACACTACACACTATATTTAACATCCAACCCCATCCATTTAGACACCATTTAATGTGACCCATGAAATTTTCCTACAAAACATCCTTGGTCCGGATCGTAATGTTTGTAGTGAGACTATTCATTTTTCTTGGGGTTTATTGAATGTAGCGAAGGGATGGGACCGCGACCTAGCACTAAAACCAAGTAGGAAAGCGGGGGTGCATCCCCTGCGGTATGGAGAAATTATTTTGGCTATGTCCCAAAAGAGGCACCTAAGATACCTATGCTCAAACACCTATGCACCACCATGCTGGTGCTGATTGAAGTAATTATTTTTTGCAAAGTCTTTAAATTGTCTCCCCAATTTAGCCATAACATTGTTAGTGTGAAGAGGTACCCGTGTGCCACAATTCTGGCATGAAATGCACTTGCGTGCACAATCTCAATTCTCTCAAGGATATATTGTTTATTATAAATGTACCTCTAGGGACACCATTTGTATGGATTAATTTCCCGGAAGACTAATTGTTACTCGGGTCTCCCTAGTGCTTCACCCAAGACTTCTAAAACAGTTAATGTATTTCTTTAACACTTAAAGAGAAGGATTAGAAGGAGTATCATTAGACATAATTCCTTTTACTATTTCAAATCCATAACTCTTATACACCTAAAGAACCCAACCTCCCTAAATCAGAAACACTTGTGTTACACCATTTACTCTAATAGGAACTTGAGTGACCCACTTCTCGGATCACCTGTGAATACTCTAGAAGGATTGAGCTTTGTCTCACCCAAGTATTAACATCCTGGGTGTTCATCACTTTGGTGAACATAAGTCTTCCCAAGACTAGTTGAGTTACCATACTTTCATGTTAGTACCTACCTGGGTTCCCTTCTTTAATTTAACTACTCTCTTCAATCAAAAATCCATTAATCCCTCTTCAAAGCCATTCATGTAAATAACTTTTCTTAATTAGATCTCTAGACTAAAATGAATTTTTTTGAGACCTCCACCAAATCCTACTGACATATCAAACCCATGGGAAGTCACATCAATGTGTCTCCTAGATGGGACTGTGTATCCACAGACTGAGGTTTCCAAAATTTGTTTTTAAATGGGGGTAGGATTCATGGTGCATCTATGGGTTTGTATATCCACAGTCACATAGACCATTCTCCTCGGAAAAGTATTGGGGAGTTCCCACTTTGGAGGATTAGGGATTGGGTTATAATCTCCCATTCTCATCTCTAAAACCCCAATCCTGAGGCCTCTCATAAGGTAGGTATGGTTCACACTTTCATTTCCATGTAATCAAAGGAAACATCTCCCTCCCTACCAATATCAATTTTAGGGAATCCATCCTAGTGTAATTTCCTAACCTTTTAGGTAAGAGTTTTCAGTATTTATATTCTATACTTCCCCCACATTCAATTCTTCGTTACATTGGAACCATTTACAATTTAATGTGAATTGATGGAAGGATCTCTACCTCACCTGCTTCCCCAATCATGTCAGCCTATTCCACTACTACCGCTGTAGGCACACACTCTTCCACTAGCAGAGTATGACTCATTTGGGCTTAGATATTTTACATGATAAAAACAATTGAAGAAGATTTCTTGAACAATCATATCTCTTAGTTATATTAAAACAAGGATATATAGGATTCATTCTTGAAAGCTAATGCTAAAAAGCATGCCCTTCCAAAAGGGCTACCAAATCATGTCCCCTCAAATGGGCTGCTCTCCTACATAATCCCTAACAGGAAGAATGAACAACAAGATCTCTAATTCCCGTAATAATTTGGATATGTAGGAAGTCTTCATCAGGACCTGAGCTCACTAGATATCCTCTTCAAGAATACAACCCTAATTACCATATTCTAGGAATCCTGCTTAAGAATATGCCCCAAATTAAACCCCCAAATCATCAAGGAATCCTTTTCAGGAAGTAATCAAAAGCACATTTCTCTCAAAGGACTATACTATCGTGTGAGGATTATCAAACTACGTGGTATTTTATTCGCATATGAATAAGATACCTAGGAATCCTCTTGGTGGTTAAAACCCAGCAATTCAAATCTACCATGTTCTCCTTGGGTCATATTCCTAATAGGGTCTAATCTGACATTGAATCCCATATTCTTTCTAGGTTCCTTTGTATTCGTAGGCATAAGTCCCATACTAAACTTTGACTAAGAATATTTTTCATAGATTTTCTTACCGCTTGACCTTAATCTGTATGGATAGGGCCTTATAACACGACCTTAAAATTGTTTGATGTGTCCTATTAAGTATCACAGAACTACGATTGTTCTGATTCAATTCACAAGGATACGTACATAGCCCATTTTCTGGGTATGATCCCAATATCAAAAAAATCCTTCGTCTCCCTAGTTGATAATAAATTCCAAAGTGACCCACTGAGTAGATTAAATACCAGTAACATAATAATGTTAATTAAAAGAATATATAAATTCTATGTGAGAGCATACCATTGTGGTAGAACCTTGAATACATATGGATATCTACAATTAATAATAACCTAGAATACATACAGACGATTCTAAATTTCACACATTTTAATAAGTATATGAATATTCCATGGGAAACCATTGTTATACTGGGTGAATTAATAAGGATTAATCAAAATATAATAAATTTATAATGATAGTCAAGGAGTATACAATAATTCCAACCTAAATGGTGTGACGAGTCCGACCTCCCATCCTCTCGACCAATGAATGTTCTTATATATCATAATTTTCAAAAATAATTTATTCCTGCCTCTGTAAAGTAGGTCCTTTTTGAATATAAAACAATTATATGTTTCCAGTTCAATGAATAAATCCAATGGAAACCAAATTGAATTACTGATTAATAAACCAAAACACATGATTCATCGAAATATGAAACAATCTAATTCTCCTAGGTCATGGTTGAATTTCTACTAGTCCGTAATAATCATCCCCAAGATCAAAAATACTATAAATCAATTACAACGGGATTCAATACATGTGGGTGAAAATTTTCATTTTAATAATAAAAAACTAACTAACAATCCATAATAAAAAAACCTCTATATGATGCATGATAACAATGAATTATAGTTCGAAATTTCATTTATCATTATAAAACTAAAACCATGTACCATAGTGTAAGACATCAATATCGAAGTATATAGTGAATGAAATGAAACCAATATTCCAACGAAAACTCCATGAACCAATAATACACCTCGCACAAACAACATAAAACAACCCTAGTATCACGAAATACCACTATAGAAGTGTGATACATTACATATTCTAGTGTCTTGAAATACAATTTTTTCAAATTCACCTACATACCAATTAATTGGCGTGTAATGAAACTTAGTAGGTTTTCTATAAAAAATTCCCTTCTCGCGCCAATAGGATATAACATTTAGTCATATTTATACAAAATAATTTATATAAAAAAATTTCTAGAGCATTTTATACCAAAATATAAACAAGTTCCATATCAATTATGTTTTTTTCAAGAAAACAAAAAGTTCCATGTAAAGACACCAAAAAAAAAATAAAACCATTTTAGAAGTTACATTTTGGTGAGGTAAATTCATGACTCTTTCATTCCTAGAAATGAAGGGGGAGATTTCATAAACTCAACCATTTTTATGGGATAAATCCCTAACCCATATCAATACCATAAATGAAAGGGGAGACTTCACACACTTGGATTTTCCGAATTCACATGATCAAACAAAAAGAAATGAACCAATTTCGATAGGGGAGATCCATGAACCATATCAATCACAAAATGATGGGGGACACTCATTACCATTATATGTATCGAATGCATATGAAAATTATTTCAGCATATTTCAATGTGGAAATGGGTTGGGATCACTTTGATGGTTTGATTAATAGATTTTTAAGGCCTCACTCAATCACACACATCAGGTTTACACTCTATTTTGTCTTCACTAGAATATATGAATGCATCCCTTATCAATAAATGGGTATGGACCTAATTTTCCAAAGTTGGAATCCATCAATGTTTTTAATCTCATCGACTCTTGGGGACCTGCCTTGGTCGAGAGGATGGGAGGTCGAGATCATCACACCCAATTGGGGGGAATTTTATCCTAATACAGAATCTCATATAGATTTAAGATATATTCATTAATCTCATCTTAATCCTGATTCAGTCCTAGTTACCCTAATGAAACATGTATAGGTTAATTATCATTCCTATACACAAAATCGAGATCTCTTTAGTGAATCCATTTAAATGTATCTGAGGTTCTTCCTTATTTTTCAATAACTAAGTGTTACCTATATGCTAAATTAATATAAAAATGTAATATTAATTATTGTTCCATGTAAGGAGGCTGTTAATATTATGAGGATGGGATTGATCCATTATTAGGCATCCAACATATCCTGATTATTGAAGGAATCAAAACTAATGTAGTTCATTAATCCCATGTAGTTTATTGTCATGTGGTGAGGACATATTCTTGGGTACTTAGACACCATATATTTGAGCTAAAACACCTAATGGGTGTCCTATGTATCCAACCTATAGAAAGATTAATAGTTATCATAGTTATCATGTATTAGGGTTTCCCGTTTCATTATAGAGACTCATAGTACAGATGGTATGTTTTTCGTGAATCACTAAGCTCACATGGGCTATGATCAGTTGGGGAAACAAGGGACATAAAATTATCATTTCACTTCTAATGATGAATGGATTATGTTATGTGTCTTCCTTGAGAGGATTTATTATGAGACTCATGTAATGGAGAGACATATTATGTATCCCTCTTATGGACGGAGTCAGAGCCATTGTAGCATGGTGGTTTTCTCAGTTTACTGATGGATAAGAAAGGATGACTATCTCTAGTGGCTAATTGAGACCTTCATCTTGAGATGTTAGAGTCATTAAATGACTAATACCAAGTGGTGTTTTTATTTGAACATGGTCCATAAGAAGGTAGAGTATATATACTGGTTATGGAAGGAAACTGATTCAACATATTTCAGTTTCATATTGGGGCTTACTCACTAAGGATTGCCTATTCCATTAAGGAGATTCATGGTGATCATTTTATAATTTCCATAAATACCAAAGCTCTTGAAATCTATGATTGTTGTTAGAAATAAGGGATATCATGTAATCACTGTCTTTACATTGAATAAGTGACTTATATGTAAGGACATCCGAAAAATATCAATATAGAGCTCCAACCACATGGGGTGGTGGCCTAACAATCTTGTGTAAGGTAATAATTAGAGTAATCATAGTTCCCTTTACATAGGGGATTACACACTAGGGTTTCCCTATATTTAGGGATTACAAACTGAGGATTGATAATACTATCAATTATTGTGAAGCCTTATTAACATGACCATATTTTCTAGAGGGTTTTATATGAACCAGTCGTCATGTCCTAGTAGCCATCACATGACAAAGTTTGAGATATATTGAGGGTTTCACAAGAGTCAATGTGGCATAGTATGAGGTATGTCCCATATCTTTATTGAAACCTTTTGGAGACATCATGATAACTGACTGGCATGTCCTTAGAGTGTCGTGATTCCCAACTGACTTACCTAGTGGGTTTTGTAATAGCTTTGTTATCATGTCTATATGCTTTCTTGAGGCTCGGATGACATGATAAAACATTGTTATATGAGTTAGGCTATGCTTTCTAAGGACATCAAATCTCATGGGTGATAGACACAGAGGGTTTCACAAGATCAAAGTGGTGTTTTTGGTGGGAACCATTTGTCTTGTTCTACAATTTTTGGAGTATTTTGGCTATCCCAAATTGGATGCTGAAGGAATTTCACAAGCTATTGGTGAAATCCCATGGTATAATTGCCTGTCTTCAGATTACTTATGCGAAACACACATGTGTCAGTGATAATTTATTTTTCATGATACATCAACCTTTGACCTTGGTTCTAAGCCTTGTATTGCGAATGATTTAGTGTTATTTGGTTTTACTTCCATTGAGTCTTGTACAATTTGGAAACAAGGGGAGTGTTATTTTTATGTCATTTTAGAATAATTTTACATGATCTATGATTGATCCTGAAGATCACATTTTGTGTACACAAGATTGATTCAGCTTTCCACCACTGTATTACCAGATAGAATGTTTCTAATCACATGATCAGTTGTTCTGAGAAATCCTTAGAGGTTGGGAGTTAAATCACCTAGGGTACATGCATCCAGAGCCTCAAAGTCCAATATTTTAATCATGTTGGAGTGGAGAATTTATAGGCATATCCACCCATTCCTTCTAGCACTTTTTGTGGTGTCTTTAGGGCTAGACCAAACTATAGTTGTCCAAGGGGTCTGGAACCACGCATCTTCACGAGTGTCTACCATGGATTTCTCTGATTTCGTCAGCTGATTTTTAGTGAATGTGAGTCTCTTCATTCAATGATCATTTATTGGATTATATCATATTAATGGTGATTTTTTTGATTATGTCAACTATCAAAGGACATAAATTCCATTATGCTATCGTTTCCATGGTCTATCGCAAGTTGCAAGTGTCTATTGGTATAAACTCGTGATATCGTGGGTGACATGTCTTAGGGTTTTTCTAAATAATAATTTTTTAAACAGTGGTCCAGAAGGACTGGGTCACTGGTGTGTTGGGTGCATCAAATGCCTTTTAGTGACCAGGAACACCCCTCTCCTCCACCCTTTTCATTCTCTTTTGTTAATGTGAAAAATTTTGTGAGTCATGTAAGATTGCATGTGTGTTGTCAAGTTTATTTATTGTATTGTTTTGTGATACATCGTGTCATAGATACGGGTCATATGTGGATACCTAAGCATTACGTGGAAATTATATTCATTTTTCCTTAGAGTCCCATTATTTTTCTTAGGTCAGTTTTCTAGGAAATGATGAAAATCCAAAGGGCTCTTACAAGGTATGAAAGATGCGTTGCTATGGACTTGTGGTGTCTCATTGATCCCAGAGTCACACGTTGCATGTCATTCAACAACCATTAAAACCCCCAACATCCAACCCTTTATTTCCTTCATTATATCGTTAAATGGATCAGATGTCTTGTGTGTTTTCCTATATACCATCAATGAATTTTATTTCGCTCAATGATGATATAGTGCATTAGAATGATGAAAAATGATTGTATCTTTATTTGGATATCATTAATACTTATTTTCAAATGATTTCGGGTGGTCTGTAATGCTCTTTTTATGACAAACCACATGGAATGAGGGTGCTCATTCATTTGTCTAGGGAGCCTTCTCATGATAAGGAATGTTTGTCAAAGGGGGGTACAAGTGACTTCCCATGGTTTATGCTTTATTCACGGAGCCTTCAAAAGACATTGAAATGGTCACACGATCGTGATTCCTTCAGAGGCTGATGCGATCCATAGGTCTCGGCCATCCACTTCTTCCTTTTCATTTATGGGGAAAATAATACCCATATTCATGTATTTGTCCTTTTTTCCTGATGTCTTTCTAGAAGGTGTCAAAAAATTTCCGCTTTCATATAGATGTATTAGGGGGTGAGGACTCTATTTTGAAGAAGGAAAATTAAAGCCGGAGTATTTAGCAGAGTTGTGAACTAGTACATCAGGTGAGATTTGGTCTGTTCGGCATCCATTAGTATTCCAAAAAATAGCATATATATAAGGCACAGCTCCAGCATGTGCATATTTCTCCATCATTATATATAATGTCAATAGATTTTTTTTATTAATGTTTTAAAATATAAATCAATTAAATTCATTAAAATTATATTTATTGAATAATAATTCCTGGAATTGAATGTTAAAACTCTTAATGATTCCCTTTTAGTGATTATCATGAATCCTCGCCCACATGAGTGTCTGTATTGGTAATATGTTCCAGTTATCTAGGGATTACCTAATCTATAGAGGGATCACCTTGGTATGAGATATGTTCTGAAGGGTGAATACATTATCTTTTTAAAAGCTGATAGTCTTGGTTTACATATATTGGTGTCAAAAAACTTATATGTTGAGGCCTACAAGCTTCTACAGACTAATATAATGTCATCCATTAGTTTGTGGTATTTTATCCCACACCTAATAGAGCGTTTGTTTAGGTTTTTTCCCTTAGAAATTGTATTACTTTTATTTAGGGTTTTTTATCTCATAACTAGAATTGATTTAATTTATAGACATTTAGATAAGACATAATATTGCTTTATTTTTGGGTCTTTTACCTCGGACCTAAATTTTATTTAATACAGGGACTTTTAGAACATGCCTCATTATTATTTTTTTTAGGGTATTTTAGCTTTGATCAAATATTGCTTTAGTTTATGGTCTTTTAGATCGAACCTCATATTTAATTAGATGACAGACTTGTAGCTCAGACCTCATATTTCTTTAGTTTACGGCCTTTTAGCTTATCTCTCATATTGCCTTTAGTTTAGTGTATTTTTTCTGAGACCTAATATTTCCTTTAGTTTGTGTTATTTTATCTCAAACCAAATATTGCATTAGTATTGGGCCTTTGATCTCAGACCTAATAATACATTAGTTTAGGTTATTTTAGCACAGAACTAAAATATGATCCTTGAATATGGTGTAAACATTCTAGGAATAATGTAATGCATTGTGAGGTGTTGGTTTATAGAGTGGTATTGCAAAGGCCCTCGTGGTTCAGAATTTCCTTTTTGCAGATAGACACAATTGGTTGACAGCCATATATGTATATACAAGAGCCATATTCCTATATTCATTGCCATTAGAAGAGTCCATGAAACTGGTTATCTTTTCCAATAGAAATGGATGATTTATGGATATAATATGGATAGGAATATAATACTATGAACACTAGGTCTTATAAGATTTTAGGGGTATGGATGGTGTAAATCATATCCCTTAAGTTTCATTACATAGATATTAGACGGTGTAGACATGATATGTATGTCCCATGACATGCTAGAATATCATGTTCTGATGTGGTATTTCTAAGGCTCGCAGTGATTATATATCCTTTCTAGAAATAAGAATATGAATTTAGTTGTTGGTACATGACCCGTATGCACTGTTTTCATTCCTAGCCAAAAATGAAATAAAATTTTTTCCTAGGGCTATGAAAAATATGAGGAAACTCCAATATCTTGATGATGAAGCGGGGTATAGGAATAAAGTTATCTCGAAAGGGTTTTGGCACCCTTGAGCAATTTATCTCTTAATATGAAGCTCTAGAGCAATGACGTATGGTTTTGAATCAAGAAGTGTGGGCCATCAATGTTTATGAAATGATGTGTCACATTCTGTCTTTTATAAATGGGACAAAACATGGTGACATAACATCACGAATATCAAATCCTCCTAAATTGTTTGGTGCATGGATTTTAAATCATTATCCTAAGTGATCGAGATGTGAGATTTATGTGGATCAATGATACAGATAGTGGTTCAGACACACTGGGATGTTGAGATCTGCCGTGATGATGTTAAGGCTCATGAGAATTGGAATTTCATTTTTTTGAGTGCCACATTTGGTTGACAACAACAGTATCATATGAAAAAGCCATGGGAGTGTACTCATAGTCCGAAAAAGGGTCTGTGAATATGAATATATATTCCATGTTCCATTGATGTTTATGTGGATTTGAGATACCCCAACTCATAAAGCGTGTTTTGAAGAAATTGTAAAATCCAAGGAGGGATCAAGTACCATAAAATTTGTGTTTCCTCATAGTGAAAAGATTCTCTTAGAGATGAGATGTGACAAACGTTGATCTCTCTTTTTCTAGGACCAGTAGTTCTCATGAAAATATCATGTCCTTAAGTAAGGATAAAAGTTATACCCTATGATATTTATTCATTTTTTCTTTTATCTCATTTTTTACTAAACTCTAAGGATGAATATATTAACAAGAAGAGAATTTAGTTTTTCTCAGGTCTCCCAATGAGAGTTTTTGAACTGAAAAATTTTGTGTCCATTTTGTTAGCAGTTTAAGGTATTTTTTTGGACCATTATCTTCTAGAGTATAATATCATACCAAATTTTCAAAAATGAAGGATGATTTTGGTTATGACTGACATGGACCTAATATAGTGGATGATACACTAGAGAAAAATCATGATATCTTGGTTCGAGAGTATTCCAACATCATCAAGAGCATGGGATGAAAATATTATAAATCACAGATCAGGATTATTAGGTCATGAGTAATGATATGGGATAGTCATACAGGGAGTGGATTTGACTTGGTGAGGAGTTGAGTGTTGCAATGGTTATTTCCTAGAACACAATAAATTTTATGTCCTTTTCTAGTGGGAAATATTTTTTTGATTTCCATAGGCGCATATGCATGATCCAAGGATATGTATTCAATGTTAGGAAAAGGATCATTAAATCCATATATCCATTTTAAGGTCCATGAATGATTATGGAGGTATGAGACACATGAAAAATTAAAAATGGTATATGGATTCGTGGTTCTCTTGAATGATATTGGGAGCATCATGTACTTTGGTCGACCGATGTAAGTATCTTGTGGCCCATTGGTGAAAGAAGAAACATTAAAGATTGTCAAAACATTTTATTTTCATGTATTGGGGAAATTTTATCCATCTGTTTATCGTCCCATTTTAAGAAAAATTTTCATTATATTTATTGTCATGACATATATATGTATTTCTATCCAGTTTTAAAATCATGTTTTCTGGACACACTTCTATGCATTTAAGATCATGCAGTAAGAATGAACATCCAAGTAGTTTAATGTCTTGTGGTAAAGATGCAATAACTAATGTGGATAAATGGATATGTAGTGGTTGGGACCATGGAAGGATATATGCCATCAATACATATCTCATGAAAACGAGAATCAAACGAAACTAGTTTTGGATATCCATGTGGTTTATTATATTTTGGTGAGGAATGATGTAGACCGATGTGAAGAGTGGTAGTGTTGTGGATGGGCACTAAGATGGAGACATGGCATCACTAAATATCTCACGATATATACTATCAAACAACACATAGTTCAAAAAATTCCATGCATTTTAACGTCATACAGGGAGGATGATGGTGGACCAATGTGAATATATAGAGATGTTATGATTGGTCCCAAGGGGGGAATTCTATCCATCACTACGTATCTCATGAAAATGAGAATCAAACCACATGTTTTTAATAAATACATGTAGTTTAATATATTTTGGTAAGTCCTAGAGACTTTCAAGGCTAATACAACTTGTTCGTGTGGGGAAATCATTTCCAAAATTCTTAATCCCAGGTGAGCCAAGCTCGGTGTGAGAAATAAGGACACAAAGAGCCCTTTGTAGAACATGTGTATTGTGTATCATGTTTTGGTTGGAACATGATAAGTAATGAGGAATCCCTATATGGATCATAGAAATTAGAATCAATCAATCCATTTTTCTATAAGAGATTTGTAGTTTAACATAGTGTGGAGAGGATTGATGTGACTCGACATGAATAGAGATGAACATCATAGATCTGGGATTTTTTTTGTCATGTATTGACGAAATTGGCCATGCAGTTTAACATCTTGCAGTTAGAACCAAATATGCCAAACCGATTAACGTCATATTTCTAGGATGAAATATTCCATGTATTTAAAGTCATGTAGTGAGTATGATGGATGGGACTTACACCGATGTGCACACCCTCGAAGAAATAGTTATGAAAAGAATTTCTTGACTAATTCTGCTTTGGTAGGTGGTGTAATTTGATCCCTATATATTATGGAAAATATGTAAGATCCATTATGATAGACCTTATTTATGATGTAAATTCCATCCCACAATAGCACCAATTTTTGGGGATTCATTCTGGGTATAATTGGGGTTCCCAGATCCACCATCATTTCTCATTTTCAGAATTATTAGAGGATAACTTTCTTATAGAAAACTTGTGAAATTCGGTTCTGGTAAACCTCAAGGTTCTGTAGTGTGGGAAACTTCTTCTAATATAGCTATTATAATTAATCTTGAATCTTTTTATATTGTTCGTTTTCTGAGAGTTTTGTGTATATTGATATTGGTGTTAGGGAAGCTATATCTCTAGGGGTGAAACTACCTTGTACTTGTACACCAATTAGTATGGTGTTGCTTCTATAACAGTACATGTGGAGGTACGGTAGGCCCATAAACCATAGAGGAGTTTATCAAACCATGACTCATTATCCTTGTTCACCATATTTTGGAGTATATTTGACATATCCAAATTTATGGACTATGTTTTTCCATTGGCTGCTATATGATATCATGTTGAGTGATTGGACTATATATTGATCTCCTAGTATATCTTCTTCAACTCCATGGAATAGAAGTTGGTGTCATTGTCCCTCAATATTATGTGAGGGACTCCAAAACTTGTTATTATATCTGAATTCCAAAAGTTGATAATATTCTCCATCCAAACATTCCTTAGGTGTATTTCCTCAACCCACTTGGAAAGGGAGTTGGTAGTAGTAAGGATGTACTTGAACTACATAACCATGGATGGGGGACATTCCCCGACAACATCCATCCCCCAAATATAAAATTCAAATGAATATTTAGCTAAATTTATCTATTCTAGTGGATGATGGATGAAGTATTCATGAATCTAGAAAACATGACATTTCATTGTTAATTCAATCCAGTCCTGAATCATGGTTTTCTATTATAAAAACCTATTAATTTTGTGGTAGATTCGTGATCCAGATTTATGGGAACCTCAAGATTCTAGAAGGACTACAAATGTTCGATGAAAACCTATAATGTTTTCATCCCATTAAGGATAATTTCTATCTATGAGAGGTTTAGAGAGTAATTATTTTTCATTTAGACCATCCTTTAGCGTGATGTTTTCTGCTCGAAACTTAATATGTTCTATTCTTGTATGATCTTTCAGAAGAGTACCATATCAATGATAACAAGAGAAATGATACATAAATCTAGGGGTGCTTATTGGTTCATTATTCTCTCACATTCAATTATTAACTGAAGCATTATTTGATGTGTTATACAAGAGGTTTCTTCCTCCTGATCAGGGTCATTGAGAATGGTGGATGTGTTATCCAATGCATCAGCATGAGAATTCTATGTTTGGTGAACATGATGAAATGTGGGATCAAATACTAATTATTCCATTAGTCCCCAAATGTATCTTGTGAGGGGGGGGACTATTCCTTTTTAATGTCACATTCACCATTGATATACTTTATCAAATGTTTTAATTCCACTTTGATATTCAGGTAGGCAGTGTGCATCTGGGGTGCTACTTCCAATCTTAGGACGAGGGAATAGTGCTCAACCACATAAATTATCCAGCCATCTGATAGTGAGAAAGAAAAGAAAATAACATCTTTTTATAGAGAGATAAAAACAATCCCTATACCAACCTAATGGAGCTTTCAGTTTTCTATTATTATGATGGCAGGACTCTGGTAGGTTCCATCAAAGTACATCTCCCATGTTAGTGGAGTTTTATGGTCATAGAAGTCCTCTTCATCTATGATCTTGGCTTATTCCAATTTATTTTTTTCAGAAGGATGTGATGCGAGGAAATTAGTTATGGAGTTTCCTTTTAAAGATAATTGATATATGAACTGAATTTGTTATTACTAGGAAATGACCACCTATCGAGCCAAGCACCCGACCAACAAGGGGTGTCCAAGAATGTACTTGAGTAGGTCAATATGAGAATCCAATTGGGATTATTGGGGATACCTTTAATTCCTTAGATTTTGTACACAAAATGATTAAAAGGGATGCCTTTTCTACATTATAATATGGTGTCTTGGTATATAGCATGGTCTATCTAATGTAGTAGATACTATTCTCACTTGCCACATCAGTTTACTGCATTAGGAGGATTCCCAATGATCATTCTATAGTAGCCACATATATTATGAGTGGCCTCCCTTCCACCGAAGGAATCAGAACATGTGGGTGAAAAAACTATTTCATGATAATTTAGAAGACTCTCTTGAAATCATCATCCCATTAGTAGGTGACTCCATTATTTATTATCATAGTAAAGGGTATCTCTTTTCTAGCTAGATTGGTTGTGAATCACCAAATTATGGTGAGGTTCCCATTGAGGCTTCATCTTTCATTGATATTTATTGGGACTCACATCATGAAAATATCACTCATATCATATTAT
This sequence comes from Viscum album, assembly GCA_963277665.1. Classification (NCBI taxonomy): domain Eukaryota; kingdom Viridiplantae; phylum Streptophyta; class Magnoliopsida; order Santalales; family Viscaceae; genus Viscum; species Viscum album. The sequence goes on from OY728159.1 coordinate 1,496,966,689, forward strand.
TCCACCCAAATATCATAGTGGTATACCAAAATGATGAGTATTTTTCATGATGTTACTCCAAAAGTGAACGTCAGTAGATTCATCTTTTGACTATGATGTAACAGATTGTATAAGATTCTTCAGAGATTGGTGAAGTGATCACGTCATTGTCATAATTTGATGTCGAGGTAATTATAACAACACTCAACTATCCTTATGATGAATGGATTAGAGATGCGATGTATAGTGCATGGGTATGTGGCTACAGTATTCTTTAGTCCAAAGGGAATGAACAGGTAGAAAAAGATCCCATATGGTTATTTGAAGGCAATAGAATTTTCATCCATTGGGGACATCATGATCTTATCATACCCTGAGCTGCCATCCATGAAGGAATGGACTTGGAATCTTGCAGTTGCATTGATCAAAAGTTTTGTGGTCGACAATATGAATTCTTCATCTGAGAAATGTAGGTTAAGTTATCTGAAGTCAATGTAGGACCTAATCTACCCATTCTTCTTGAAGGGTATGATATTTGAAATCCACCTTGTGTATTTAACGTATTTTATGATGTTGCATTCGATGAATTTTTCAACAACCACATCTACATCAGTTTCATGAGAGTGGTGTGTTCTCTTAGCTATCTTCCTGAGCTAGAAATACTCATCAGGTAGTTCAAGAAGGTGTGTAACCACATCTGGATTTAGTCTAGGTAGTTCTATAAAATTCTAGGTGAACACATGTCAGTTATTCTTCTTAAATGTAATTTACAAGTATTTTTCACCAAGGGGCATTATGTCACTAATTAGAGTAGGTAGTGGGTCTTCTTCTATTGTTAGATTTATCAACCTAATCTCATATATGGTGGTGGATAAAGCTTCCTCAATTGCTGGGGGGAATTATTTAGATCATCCTCATCCATTTATGAGTCTATGGAGACATATTCAGGTGAATATGGTAGTTTGGGAGCCTCTCCTTCATTATTAGGGTGAGGGAAGATATTAGAAGAGATATCATCTTCCCCTGATGTCTAAGTCATTGTTGATGGATGATGAAGTTGGTGGTTGGTTCTAAGGAAAATAGAGTCTTGGAACTCTGGGAATAGATCTTCTAATTTGACCATAGTTATAGGGAGTATATAATCACTATTTAGAATACTGCATGAAATCATAGTAGTGGTCCCTATGCCATTCGGATTAGAAACTGGAATATCATCATCTACTATAGGTTGCTTTCATTAAATATTGCAGAAATCTAGTTTGACAAACTTGGATCCACATATCTTAATGGGGGAGTTGTCTCCATGTAGTATTTTGACCATTCCATTGATGGGGTATGTCAAAAATTGATGAAATTTTGATTGTACTTTTCATGTGGTTTTGGAGCCAAGGCCTTTTGGGAAGGAACATATATTCCATGTCTTGAAGCATAAACATGAACTCTACAACAGATGTGAGTTTCCCAAATTGGGCCTCAAGCATGAGCTCCCAAATAGTCTCCTTCTCACGCTTATCATATCCCTATATGGTCATCCTTATTGGGAATAATTCGACTTTACTATACCCCAAATGTCAAAGAGTTCGAACTGGGATGAGATTGATCCCAGATTCATTATGAATTAGTACCCTTATGAAATTGACACTACTGAGCCTGCTTGAAGTGTATAAGGATGTTATATTCCCTTGTAAGGCCTCATCCAGATCATGACCAGTGAATGAGAAGAGAACATGACATCCTAAATACAATTTTTCTACTCGATAGTCCTTGGTGGCTGCAACATCTATCTCAAATTAGGGCGGGCTATGGAGGGCTTCAACATGTTACTCCCTGAGATAATTTGAATGAATGAGTTCATTAAGGATCAATATCATAGTTGAGACTACATATATCTATATCAAAACATCGTACTTTTTTGCTAGAGGTAGGAGCTTCTAGATATGGGGATTTTCCTGGGCATATAGATTAGGGGATGGAGCATGTGAGGTGGTTGAACCTATAATGTTCAAAGAGGATGAGGGAGTATCTACTCCTTGTGGTGTAAGTCACACCTGCATTCCCCATTTCTTAGGATGAATGGATGGAACCCCCTCTAAGTGGTCAAGGATGAAAATCAGAAGCGGACGACTACTGGAGGGATCTAAGGAACCTCCATGCCTATTTTGTTCTGGCTAGAACACATCACATGAGTCTCAGATGTATATATATCATCCATGGTGATATGACCGGAACATTGAGTTTGACCATGCTCGTGATGTCCCCTATATCCTCAGCTTTGAGAAGAGAGACCACATGTTCACTAATTATTTGTTGAAAAATCATACATTCGGACATACACATCATCGAATAAGGGGATTGTCAAGAATTGTTTTTTTTTGAAAATAAATGAATATGAGATGATCTTACATTGAAAATTTCATTTGGGCATTTAGTTACCATGATAAATATGTTGTAGGGAAGACTTATATAAGAGTTAGGTATTGTTTTGGGGTAGAATATGTTTTTCTTCCTTTGTCTCTTCCTACTTCGATGGTAACACCCACCCATGGGAACCCCATCTAATGACTCCTTGGGTGGTGGAACTATCATGAGATTATGATACTATGATTTTAGAACATTATTAGCACGATCAAATGTTTTCTGTATGATCCAGTTGCCCAACATTTCCATTCACATAGAATGAACATCCATTTAACCATCGTATTTTTAATACTGGGTGATGGTTATGCAAGCCACATAGTCTGTGGAATTGACTAATTTCACCTATACAAAGTCAACCATTATTTTATGAACATTCATAAAGATTAATATTTTTGGATATTATTACCCTTCCTTCTTTAGAATGGTAATTAATAAGGATGGTCGATGATGTTATAACCATCACGCCTCGTGTCTTGTGGGAGTGTGACCAGGTTATTATCCCCGATGATAAGAAATAACATATGACATATTCGATTTAGAAGGAGTATACATTGTTCATTTGTTTCTAAAATCCTAGGTGACCCTAATTTATCTATGATTCTAGATGAGGGAAATGTTGTGGTGTAGATCACTCAACTTGTGGTGTTGTGTGGTTCAGACATTGCTAGGGAGGTTGGATGGGCACCACATAGGTTTGAGAGTAATGGTGTCTAATTCTGCTCATCCAAATAGCTTCCCCTACATTTCATGCATGAGTTGAGATATGGACTGGGTTTTCTGAATAAAAAATTCTATACATTGTGCCATTTTATAAAAAAATTAGATCATTCTTGGATCTTTCCTGGGGATTAGGGGTGTCTTCAACTCATCCCTAACATTTTCAGCACTGTGATCCAGAAGATTTTCCTATGAAAGGGGGATACTAAATGAATAGATTAAACATATCGAACATGATATGATATTAGAAACCCTATCATTGTCATGATTCTTGTAGTGAATTATGTTGATGATCGTTTTCTACTTTATTTATGAACAGAATAGATAATGGAAAGAATTTTTAGGGTCTTCTTATCTTATACTAGATCCTGCTGGATGATTATTATAACAAAAATGTTGTCCCTTTTAGAGTTTGTATGAAACACCTCAACTTGGTTTCCTCCTTTAATTATAAATACAACATCATCAAGAATCATCGGTATATGAGGTGTGTGAGGTGTTGTTCCAGGTGGCCTCCAGTATAGAAGGTAGAGATGTTAGGGTTTCCGAAGTTTGGTGGAGGTGGAGTATCATCCACCCATCTGGGGTATGGCTTCTATTTATGCCCTACATGTTTGCTTCTCCCTTCCCTAGCTTCCATTCGAGTGGTTAGGGATTCAATGGGAGTATGTAACTTCGGGGTAACTGGTGTCTGAGCTGCATCTCATCTAAATGGAGTGGGTGTGGGCCAATGAAGTGTTCCCACATTCATCACCCGTTGATGCTAAATTATTCCTATGACTTAATGATTACACTATTAAGGGAGAGGAAATTACCAAAATAAAGGCAAGTACTTCTCATTTTCAAATTACTCATTTATGTTGACTAGGTATGTAGATCTATAGCTAATCTGATGCTTAGATACCACTCTTTTAGGTGGATCAGTTCTGGGAGAGAAACTTTTCATCTATATAAGTAAATGGTACTACTAGTAATATTTACCCTGAGTAACACATCAATGATTTTCTAGAGATCTGGTATTTAAATCTCACATTGTGAATACTATTCCTCTTTGTATGAAAATTAAGATGTAGTCACATATTTTCTTTTTTCTTACCAATATTCTTCTAAGGAGGTGGAAACTTGTTGTTTGGTGGTGCCAAAATTTTGAATCCTTCTTAGGTTTTGGAAGTGTGCAACCTCATTTGATGAATTCAAATCACTCTCCTCTTAGGGTACATTTTCTGTGTTGTGAACCTCTGCATTGTTTTCTTGATCAACATATTTCATGTTGATATTGATAACATGCATAGAGGAATATAAGGAAATGGTGATTGTGCCATTGATTTATACACAACATGATGATTCTGCATAGCTTCCATCTGGGTTTTTATTCAAACCCTTGGCCATATTGGTCTATTTAGTGGTATGAATCTGGTGGTATTTGATTGAATTTGTTTAATGTTCCTCCTATACAGACCTATAAACAGTGACTCTAAGGGAATCATTGGTTGTGATTTTCTAGTGGGCCCTAAAAAATAGAAAATTATCTTACAGTCTGAGGAATTTCTGGATTATCGAACATTGGTTTCTTCCTCCCATCCTAGACAACACTGATTCCCTAAGTGGTGGGGATGATAATGAAAATGATCTCAGTACTATGTGGCAGGGGTCATTTGGGATAGCAATTGTTATTGATTGATCATGTCGAAATTACACCTGTCAAAGAAATAATGATTCATGGGATGAACATGATGATATATATGACCCCATCCTAGTTAGATGGGGGTGATTTAGAATCATTACTATTATATCAAGTGTCCTTTTAGGGGACAATGAACCTTGTGGTGATGTTTGAGATATAAATTCCCCAATCCCAGTGGATTGGGGTTCACCTATGTTTTTTATGGGTATATCATATATCCTCTTATGAGTTTATGTCCTGATGGATGACGGAGGTGGTAGATTTTATCATATCCCAGATGGTGACTACACTCATGGATAGCTATTATGGAGTTTTCTAGTATGGTTTTGGGTGATGTGGAATAGTTGTGGTCATGTGGGTGATGGTTGTGATGATAGCCCATGGTGAGAATTATTCATTATGGGGAATTGTTCAGATAATATCAAATTAATTTTCCATATTGGGAATGTCTACTTATTATCTTGAGTGGCCTAGTTTGAGGTCTTTTTGTCTATCCTATCTCTTCATCCATGTTGTATGGGAACTGTTGGAATAGGGGAATTCTGTTGTAGTGACTAACTAGCTCAAGCATTACCCCGTACCTTGAATTCTTAGGAGGCTATAACATTGAAGGATGACATATATGATGGGATATAATATTCCAAGGTAGTGAAAAAGTGTAACGCTCCAAATGTGCCCTTCCATGTAAATGAATGCCTATCATGGAATTAGAGATCAGCTTTCGAAGAGTCACGATGCATTAGAAGAAAGCATGTTACAAATTTTCCAAGTGATTTTCTGGTATTGGTTCCCAGACCATGGAGATAGCAGCTAGGACGAGTTGGCCATAATGTATTTGGACCTTAGGAAGGATAAAATTGTATCATGTCTAAGGGAAATATCGATTCTTTAATCAATGAAGAGTGGACCACATATTTTGGTTTAAATAAGGAATAAAATCATTTTATAAATCATTTGGGATCTCATAGGTGGAAGTAGTGAGGGGATATAATTTGATAGAATGGTTGTTTTCGAATAACTCTTCACATATATCGATATCAACCACCTCTTCCACAAACATACATGCCTGCATCAGGTCTGACCATATTATATGGATCTGATGGATTCCTACTAATGGGATTGGAGTGTTTTTGGATGTTTATGGGGTACTATATATAGTTGAATCCATGTTCCAAGACTCTCTCTATATAAAGGTGTCCGTGTTTTTTTCACCCCACTTTCGGATGGTGTCTGTAAAAATGGTGGATTTATATTCCAATGGGAGGTATCACTATGGGGAGGTTGTCCAAAATGGATATCATGAGTAGATTCCCTACAATAAATCTCCATACTACCACGAGGAGGACTATACTTGTAACAATCACCTTTTTCTTCCACATTGAAAAAAGAGTTTAAAGAACCATGTGGTGTTTAGAATATGTCTCGAACAAACATAAGGAGGCTAGAATTGAGTATATTAAGAATATGATCCATGTTATGTATCTTGGTCAAAATATTATAAACTTCCACTTGTGATTATGAAGGTTTATAAGACTGATATGTTATGATTTTTGGAAACTATATTTGACTAACGGGTGAAATGGGAGTATGTTTCCATTGCTAAAAAGTTTTTGGATTATGAAAATTAGTTTTCTCATTATTTATAGGGATATGAGAATATACTAAGGCATGTTCTATTATCACATGGAGATCCTCAGTCATGACGGGAGTATGAGCCAGATCATGACTCATTAAGATATACCATTGGTCTTTCTTGGCCAGGTTAAGAGCCTACCTTGAGGTATGTTCCCTTCTCACATAGTGATACCCAATTGGAAATGGAATATGAGACACACCCAAAATGCATTTCCAGTATGAATATAATGATAGAGCTCTAGAATGTGAGAATAAATTTGAGCCTCCAACTATATAACCTTGGAATTAGACTGGGACAATAATTTATCAACGGAAGTAGGAATAGGTGCCTTACTACTGTGATCTGCAAGAGTATTCCAGGATGATTCACTATTAGAAATATGAGCCTACCTCAAGGATTATGCAATTATCACTTGGTTATCCTCTACTAGAATAGAAATATATGCCCGATCTTGGGCCTTTGGAGTATGCCACTAGACATAATTGTTAGGGACATTGTAACACCACAAGCTTACACGATACGATTCACTTTGAATAATACAGTAGCATGTGTTGTACGCATCTTCGAGTTCTAACACACACCACAACTAATCAAACTAGCTGTTATGGATAGTACTACCCACTTTTTGAAATTTTATAAATTTTATCTTTCAAAATTGACTTCATTTTTGGATTTGGAATATCGAAATTAGATTATGGTGAAATTTTGGTGCTTTTCGGATAACTTTCATATTTTGATAAATAGTGAACATTACTAAATTTTAATTAAAACAACTTTTTTAATGAAAATAATTAATAGTGATAAATTATGTATTTGAGTTGTTTTAAAGTATATTTAGAATATATTTTTACCATTTAATACAATTTTGGTCATTGGACATAATTTCACAATTAAAACGGACATAAACAAGTTTCGATCTTTTGATAGTTATTATATCTTAAAAACCCACTTTTTCTTTTGACAACAGGAATTAATTTTAAATTAATTTCTGCCACATCTGTGTTTTGAATTTTGAAATATTTGTTCCATATTTGGAATCAGGATTTCCAAATTGGGTAAATAGATAACTTTTATTTTTAGACATTTTGAATAATTATTTCGGTAAATATTTTATTTACCATGGTTAAAAGGTAAATCCGGTAAATAAGGGTTACAAATAATATTATAATAATAATAAATTACCCTAAAACATTTCCTAACCTTATTGGTGGATACATTTCCTACCTTGCGCATCATTGGGACGATTTTGGGACCTCATGGAGCCACTTGTAGGTGATATGGACAGTTTATATTAATTAAGTTAAAGTGAATACAAAAATGACATAAGCTTATATATTTTAGAAATAAAATTGTTACATAGGGTTATATATGTTATATTTTCGATTATAAATATTCATTAGAAATATAAATATATTTTCTACATAATTGTATTTTATTTATAATTTTTAGACGTTGAAAAAGTAAAAACATATATGACACAATAATGTTGTAGTGTTTTCCTTATTAATGGAGGAATCAAATAATTGATATTATAAATGTTAAATTAAATATAATAAGAAATTTTTGGTGACATAAACGAATTTTATTGGTCAATATGACATGTAATAATTTCTTGAATGAATTTTTTTCTAATTAATAATGTTGATAAGACTTTAACGAAACTCAATTATTGAGTAGTTTTAAAATTGACATAAATGAGTTTTTAAAACAAATATTATATTATTAATTTATATTGTTTTAATTAAAATATAAGGTTAGGCCAAGAGACTTATATCATGATAGGAGTATCATTAATGTATCACTTGGGGGTCTATTGGAGGTATATTGTATGTTTATTAACTATATAATACAAAAATACAAAGTGACATGATAAGTGTCAAACTAATTAACTAAGCGTTAAAACTAAAAAATAAGGTTAATATAATGACCCAAACCTATCTATATTCTATTGGTTGAGTGTTTTTCTACCCTAACCCACCTTAACCATTAAATAATCCACTTTGGATCCATTAGAAACCGAATATGAATTTATTATAAAATAAATTTTCTAGATTTTCCTAAAGAGTTCCTCCTCCCCCTTATAAAAGGACATCAATCTTAACCAATTCCTCACACCTCTCAAGACATTTGGCTCTTTCAAACTCTAACCAATTAAGCTCCCTACATACCTCTCCTACTTTTAGAATCCTTACCTTAGGAATTAGGCACTTCAAGATTCTTTTTTTGTTCAAACCAAAGGGATTAACCAAAATGAAAGGTAATAATTTCTCTTAGCTTCTTTTCTTTTATTTTCAATATCCAAACCCTAAACTCTTCTTTTTATTTTCATTTGTAACAAAACAATTATCCTAAATATACTAGGATATTGTTATTATATGTATTAGAACTAAACTTACACACACATCCATCTAATGGGTGAATAACATAATGTTTCTGTGGATGGCAACCAAACGCCTCACGAAGTGATGATTGTTCAATTATCTACTACCACCTCTCATGGTGTCCATTATGATGGAACTATAATTAAATATGATATTTATGATACTTATTATATATATAAGCTTTTGTAATTCCATTTTATATCATATCATTATTCTTTTCATGTTGTATATATATACGATAATTTCTTTTGAGGAAGTGCGGATTACCACCATCTCAAAGTGATATGACTCGTTCATACCATACATGGAATGTATAAAGGATGGTGTTAATGAACATAATTAAAACATATATGATATTATATTATACTGGAATAAATATATACCAATGTATCATTTTGTTTTGATTCTTTTTAAAATGAAAAATGAAATGGATGTAGCGTTCGTGCGTACGTACAGATTACAGTCTCCACGAACGCGATGAGATTCATTCCCCATCGTATCCATTCAAGAATAATTCTCATTTAATGAATACAAGAAATGTTTAATAACTTTATATCATTCTAGATATAAATAAGATACAACCTATCCATAACAAACATGACTTATGTAACAAAACATATATAAGAAAACGAGTATGTTAAAACCCGAAACGACGATAATAATAAAGTATTATTAAAAGGAATTATTAGAAGATCATATATGATATCATAATTATGTATATGGTTATTTTATCATTTAATAAAAATGTTTTAACTATTATACAGGAGGTTAACATACCATCGACTAAGGAAAAGTTCAAGGTAAGGGGTTTTCATCTCACTCCTTATTCCGTGAGATTCGTACCATATTGCAACTATTACCTTTTGTGTGGTGTATGTACTGCACATAATTGTATTATTTGTGTAATACAGTTTAATTTTTGTGTATTTACATATTAATTGTATGATACCTCTTTCATGGGTTGTATGTTTCGTAAGTTACCAAATTGGTAAGGGTAAATTTCAAAATATCATTATTATCTGAGATTGTTTTTACGTAAGTATCTACTGGGAAATATTTATTATCCTTGTCCATGTTATATGAAAGAGTTTTCAAAAGGATTATTGTAAGGGGTTTTTTGTTAATAAAACATTATTTTAAATTTTTTAAATATTTATTCTTCTAAATCATTCTCATTAATGTCTATGTCCTCAAAATAGTTTTTATGGATTTATTTATATGGACATGAATGTTTCTAAAATGTTAATTCCTCTCAAAAGTTTCATAGTGGTATGGGAAACTATGATTCAAAAATGTATTTAAATGAATTATTTTCTAAATTGTGTTACTTTTAAATGTTTTCATGAAAAAGAGGTATTTCTCCTAAAGATTTTCACAAATCATTTTCATCTATGTCAAAATCATTTAATGTATTTTAAACCTGTTTTGAAGTTGATTTATCATGAAACAAATCTTCCATATTGTGTTGAAGGTTTTGTGATTTGTTTGACTGTGAATGTGATATTTTTATACCATTCATGGTTTATGCGTAAAGTATTGATATTTCGTATGCTAGTTTTAATACGAAAGTTTTTGTTATGTTTAGACGTTTTCATATGAGGAATGTATTGGACTTAGTAAGTGACGGGTGGATCCCACTATAGCTCCTTGATGCATCGGTAGGTCTCATGAGACAAACTATTGTCTTGTCATGAGGCATTGAAAAAATCTTAATTGTAGTCTTGGCATGAGGCCTTGGCTACGTGGTGATGATAGTCTGGCATTATGAATTCAGTCACTATGAAAGTGGTTATGTATATAGCATGTGATTATTCAACTAGTAGAATATCCATGCGAGTAAGTAAATGGAATTATTTTATTTTTATCTTTGCAATATTATTTTGAAGTTCAAGTTTAGAAAGGATTTTGTTTTAGTTATACATTTCCATAAATATTTATGTTTAATCATGAATGTTTCAACTATATTGTTATCCTTACTGAGCATCTTAGCTCACCCCTTTCAATGTTTTATTTTTCCCAGGATGTGAAAAAGTAATTTATGAATGACCTGCAGGGATAGTATGTGGGGATATGAGAGTGGACTATGGAGACTCTGTTGTTATAGTTTTCATTTTAATGATGTAATGTAAACTTTATGAATGTATCTAGTTTTTCCAACACTGCTAAATTGATCGGTCCTTTAGGATGTGATTCCTTGTAATCATGCCAATGTATTAAAATAATGCACTGACTCTGGGCAACTGTGGTCAGGGCGTTACAGTTGGTATCAGAGGAAGTTTAGTACAAACCTTGGAAGATAGATTTAGATAAACTCTGATTAGAGAACATTTACCTAAGATGGAATTTGAGGATGAGTATAGAAAAAATTCCTAGAATTTTGGTATTGTAGAGATTTTGTGATTTTTTTCGAGAAATACATCCCTGTCTGGATACTAGCACGTAGAGGCGGCTCTAGCACAGATGTACCTAGGGGTAAAACCCGAAAACACCACTTCGAGCTAGACTCGAATGGGAACTGGTGCACGAAAACGGGCCTCGCTCCACTCTTGGTTACGACACTCGTAGGGGATATGCTTAGGATAATTCTAATTTTCTTTACAATATTTTATGAAGGGTTAATGAGTATATACTCCCTGAAGGAAGACATTTTTATGATTATGGATTATATCCATAAACTGTTTCATTTATGATTAATTGTTTTACAAGTTTGGGATTATATATTTCTATTCATAATCGAATCTAATGTATGCCATTGTTTAGAAATGGATCCCAATAGAAGGAATGAGAACTCCAGCAATACGCGTGATCCAATGAGTAAGAAGGATCATATATTTCTTAGTCTTAAGACATAATTTAGAAGGGAAATAGTCTCCCACGTGTTATCATCATACGAAGAAATAATATCATGTGTTGATAAGACAACTAAAGAGTTCTCGGAATCCTATGGATTTGAAGGGAAGCCAAAGAAGAAAATGATGGTAGAGGGAAGGAAAGATAAAGGGAACACAGTAAAGAAGGATTTTCCCATATGTGATAACTGTAGAAAGAATCACCTTGGAAGATGCTTGAAGGGAATGGGAGTATGTTATAATTGTTGAGAAAAAGGAATCCAAGTACGTGACTGCAAGGAAAAGAACATGTTTTCAAATGTACAACGCTTCATCTGCAAGGAGTTTGGATACTACACAAACCGATGTCCAAATCATTAGACTATGCCACAAATGATGCTATTGGATAATAATCAAGTTTTGATACTACCATAGATGAAGAGTAATGACTTGTGTTATTATGTTTTTATTTTGTAATTATTTCATTGAAGTGTTGTATCAATGATTTACTAGAAATAAATTAGGATTGTACTGCAGTACTATTTCATTGAGGATTTGAGATTTTATGGTACTAAGAAGAGTGACTATACAGCGAGTTAAAAATTTTGTAAATTACATGGTTGAAGGAAAGATAAACATTAATATGGTCCTAATATTGAGGTACATATTTTGGAATAAGATATGGTTGATTTTTTTAAATTATTTTGGATATTCCTGACTGTCTTGAAACTAATTAAATATTTATATATTCCATCATTGTTGGACTTTGCAACATTTTGGGATGGATAAAGTATATCCAATATTCTATAAGGAATACAAGAGTGTTAATGTAATCAATAAGGTTTTATGTTAATTAATGATGTTCAAGTGTTTTAAAAGAATACATGACGAAGGTATTCACATGCTATTACGAGGTAAAAAGGATCTACATTATGTTTACCATTTATATAAATTTTGGACTGAGAGTTTACAGAAGTATTTTGGATAAGTATAAAGGTTGGAAGGGATTAAGTTTGAAAGGTTATTTATGGATTTTTATAATAGGACAAGCTTGGGGTTGGGCGGTAACCCATCGCATCCGGTAAGGCCACAAGACTTGAACCCACAACCTAAAGGCGATAAGGGTGTATCACCTACCACTAGCCCACATGATGTCCTGGATTGAATAATGTAGTTTTTTTAAATGTTCTGATATGTGAATTATAAATTCATTATTTTTGGAACCCTATACGATTAGGATAAATAGAATATATATATATATATATATGAAATCTTTTAGAGTAAAAGATGAGTTTGTAGTAGGATTTAGTTGAACGATGAAACTCTAATTGTCATGTATATATATATATATATATATTTCCACTTATTTTATGGATAAATTAATTATTAAACTTTATGAAAGGGATCTTAAAACCAAAAATGTGTTATCCTAATACCTTACGTTTTTTTAGCAATTGTATTTTAAATCATCACAAATTTGTGGCTTTGAGGCCCACAATTCTACAATTTTTTGTGATTGATGACCTCAATCACTCCCTATAAATATTTATGATTTTCCTCCACTTACATGTCTATAATTTCCACCAATGTTCTCCTAATCGAGATCTTAATTTGGTGGTGACCCTTTCATTTCTCTTTTCCTCTTATTAAGACTATATTTTATTAACCCAATTTCCGATGTGGGTTTTCCCACAACGATACTTTCTATTTTCAACATTTTATTTTAGAAAAACAATTTCAAATTGTGAGGACACAATTTATTTAAGGAGGAGAGAATGTAACACCCCAAGCTTCTACGGTACGCTTCACTTTGAATAATATAGTAGTGTGTGTTGTACGCAACATCGAGTTCTAACGCACACCACAACCAATCAAACTAGCCCTAATGAATAGGACTACCCACTTTTTCAAATTTTATAAATTTTATCTTTCAAAATGGACTTTATTTATTGATTCAGAATATCAAAATTAGCTCAGGGTGAAATTTTGGTGCCTTTCAGATAATTTCATTTTTTGATGAATAGTAAAAATTACTAAATTTTAATTAAAAACAATTTTTTTAATCGAAATAATTAATATTGATAAATTATGAATTTGAGTGGTTTTAAAGTATATTTAGAATATATATATACCATTTAATACAATTTTTGTCATTGGACATAATTTCACAATTAAACCGGACATAAACATGTTTCAATCTTTTGATAGTTATTATATCTTAAAAACTCACTTTTTGTTTTGACAGCGGGAATTAATTTTAAATTAATTTCTGACAGTTATGTGTTTTGAATTTGGAAAAATGGGTTCCATATTTGGAATTAGGATTTCCAAATTGTGTAAAGAGTTAACTTTTATTTTTAGACATTTTGAATAATTAGTTCGGTAAATATTTTATTTACCATGGTTAAAGGGTAAATCCGGTAAATAAGGGTTAACAAATAATATTATAATGATAATAATAAATTACCCTAAAACGTGTCCTAACCTTATTGGTGGATACATTTCCTACCATGGAAATCTTTGGGATGATTTTGGGACCTTATGGAGCCACTTGTAGGTGATAGGGACACTTTATATTAATTAAGTTAAAGTGAATACCAAAATGACATAAGCTTATATCTTTTAGAAAAACAATTTTTACATAGGTTTATATATGTTATATATTCAATTATAAATATTAATTAGAAATATATAAATATTTTCTACATAATTGTTTTTTATTTATAATTTTTAGACATTGAAAAAGTAAAACTATATATGACACAATAATGAAGCAGTAATTTCCTTATTAATGAAAGAATCAAATAATTGATATTATAAATGTTAAATAAAATATAATTTGAATTTTTTGATGTAATACACGAATTTTATTGGTTAATATGACATGTTAGGATTTGTTAAATGGATTTTTTTAATTAATAAATTTGTTAAGACTTTAACAAAAATCAATTAGTGAGTAGTTTCCAAATTTACATAAATGAGTTTTTAAAACAAATATTATATTATTATTTTATATTATATTCCTAAAAATATAAGGATCCTTTGAGAGACTTATATAATGATATTAGTATCATTAATGGACCACTTGGGGGTCTCTCTAAGGTATATAGTATGTTTATTAACTATATAATGTAAAAATACAAAGTGACATTATAGGTGTCAAACTAATTAACTAAGAGTTAAATCTAAAATATAAGGTTAATATAAGGACCCAAAGCTTTATAAATTCTATTTTTTTGAGTGTTTTCTACCCATACCCAAATTAACTTCTAAATAATATTCTTTGGAGCCATTATAATTCGAATATGAATTTATTATAAAATAATATTTCTAGATTTTCCTAAAGAGCCTCTCCTCCCCCATATAAAAGGACACCACTTCTAACCAATTCCTCACACCTCTCAAGCCTTTTGGCTCGACCAAACTCTTCCCAATTAATCTCTCTACATCCCTATAATCCTATTATAAGCCTTACTTTAGGAAGAAGGCACATCAAGAGTCCTTTTTGGTTCAAACCAAAGGGAGTTACCCAAATTAAAGGTAACAATTTCTCTTAGCTTCTTTTCCTTTATTTTACTTCTACAACCCCTAAAATCTTCTTATTATTTTTTTGTAACAAAACCAGTATCCTAAATATTCTAGGATATTGTTATTATATGTATTAGAACTAAAATTACCCACACATCCATCTAATGGGTGAATAACATAATGTTTCTATGGATGGAAACCAAACGCCTCACGAAGCGATGATTGTTCAATTATCTCCTACCACCTCTCATGGTGGCCATTATGATCGAAATATAATAAAATATGATATTAATGATATTTATTTTATATATAAGCTTATTTAATTCCATTTTATGTCAAACCATTATTCGTTTCATGTTGTATATATATACGATTATTTCATTTGAGGAAGTGCGGACTTCCGCCCCCTCAAAGTGATATGACTCGTTCATACCATACGTGGAACGTATAAAGGTTGGTGTTAATGAACTTAAGTAACACATATAAGATATTATATTATACAGGAAAATTATATACCTATGTATAATTTTGTTTATATTCCTTTTAAAATGAAAAATAAAATGGAAGTAGCGTTCTTGCGTACGTACGGATTACCATCTCCACAAACAAGATGAGATTCATTCCCCATTATATCAATTCAATAATAATTCTCATTTTATTATTATAAGTGATGTTTAAGAACTTTATATCATTCTTGATATGAATAAGATACATCCTATCCATAACAAACACGACTTATGTAACAAAACATATAAAAGAAAATGAGTAAGCTAACACCCGAAAGGACGATAATACTAAAGTATTATTAACAAAGCATTATTAGAAGATCATATATGATATCATAATTATGTATATGGTTCTTGTATAATTTAATAACAATGTTTTATCTATTATACAAAAGGTTAACATACCATCGACTAAGGAAAAGTTCACGGTAAGGGGTTTTTATCTCACTCCTTATTCCAGTGAGATTCGTACCGTATTGCCATTATTACCTTTTGTGTGGTGTATGTACTGCCCATAATTGTATTCTTTGTGTAATAAACTTTAATTTATGTGTATTTACATATTAATTGTATGATACCTCTTTCATGGGTTGTATGTTTCGTATGTTACCAAATAGGTAAGGGTTAATTTCACAATCTCTTTATTATCCGAGGTTGTTTTTACGTAAGTATCTACTGGGACATATTTATTATCCATGTCCATGTTTTATGAAAGTGTTTTCAAAATGATTCTTTTAAGGGAATTTTTTTACTAAAACATCATTTCAAATGTTATAAATATTTATTCTTCTTAATATTTCTCATTAATGTTCATGTCTTAAAATGGTTTCTAAGGATTTATTTATATGGACATGAAATTTTTTAAAATGTTAATTCCTTTAAAAAGATTCAAAGTGGTATGAGACACTTTGATTAAAAAATTTCATTAAATGAATTCTTTTCTAAATCTTGTGACTTTTAAATGTTTTCATGAAAAAGAGGTATTTCTGTCAAAGAGTTTTACAAATCATTTTCATCTATGTCAAAATCCTTTAATGGATTTTAAACCTGTTTTGAAGTTGATTAATCATGATACAAATCTTCCATATTGTGTTGAAGGTTTTGTGATATGTTTGACTGTGAATGTGTTATTTTTATACCATTGATGGTTTATACTTAAATTATTAACATTACATATGCTAGTTCTAATTCCAATGGTTATGTTATGTTTAGACCTTTTCATATGACGAATGAATTGGACTTAGTAAGTGACGGGTGGAGCCCGATATAGCTCCTCGATGCATCGGTAGGTTTCATGATACAAACTAGTGTCTTGGAACGAGGCTTGAAAAAATCTTATTTGTAGTCTTGGCACTAGGCCTTGGCTACGTGGTGATGATAGTCTGACATTATGCATTCCGTCATTGTGAAAGTGGTTATAGATATAGCATGTGATTATTTAACTAGTGGAATATCCATGTGAGTAAGTAAATGGAATTATTTGATTTTTATCCTTTCCATATTATGCTGAAGTTCATGTATAAAAAGGCTTTTGTTTTAGTTATAAATTTCCATAAATTTTTATGTTTTTTCATGAAATTTTCCACTATATTGTTATACTTACTGAGCATCTGAGATCACCCCATTTCAATGTTTTATTTTTCCAAGGATGTGAAGTATTAATTTATGAATGACCTGCAGGGATAGTATATGGGGATATGAGAGTGGACTATAGAGACTATGTTGTTGTAGTTTTCATTTTTATGATTTAAGGAAAACTTTATAAATGTATCTAGTGTTTCTAAGACAGCTAAACTGATCAGTCCTTTGGGACGTGATTCCTTGTAATCATGCCAATGTATTAAAATAATGCACCGACTCTGGGAAACTGGGGTTGGGGCATTACAGACATGATCTTTCGTGAGGATTTTCCCCTCTCACTACTGATCCATAGAGAGAATGGTGGTATGAGCCCAATCATGGGTCATTGGAATGTTCCAATGGAGTTTTTCGATAGTCATGTGCCCATATTATGAGCCATGTACTTCTCTAACCTAGTGAGCCCTGTTTGGAAGGAGAATATGAGTAGGGTTTGATGCCTCTCACATTATTAGGATGTTCCAATAATCATCTATGGTGGGAGAAAGATTCTTTTCATTCTCCGGTATAGCCACTTGTTCATAATGATTATATTTTTGAGATATTCTCGATATAGGGATAAGATTATGAGCCTATATGTACATCTAGAACATTGTCAGAATATGTCGTTGGAGCACTCTTGCAGTTGCTAAAATATATTGGTATTTTAACAAGGTGTTTCATGGTATATAAGCCTTATATTTTCTATTTACATTATTCTATGGCATATACCTTCAATTGAAGAAGGGATATGATCCCACTTGTGTAATTGTTCCATCAGAGTATGTTGATGGGAATCATGCCAAAGGGTGGGAGGATGATCCTACCCCTTGTTTTTTGTTTGAATATTCTGGAAAGCATATTCTAAGCTAGTAGGGATATGAGCCTTCTTGTTGAATCCTACTAGAGTATGCTAACAGAAATCCTTAGCAGGATTGAGTATATGATCCCTCTCCATGATAACCAACATCTTCCTCCTCCGATGAGCATTCCTTATAGAAAATTCATGAGAATAAGAGGAAGTTGTGTTTTTTATGGTGCCATTAGTAGTAGACTAATGCATATCAGTGCTACAGTGTTGGTGACAATGGTTGATAGGTTCCCACCTTGGCAGTACCTAATCCTAAATGGATTCATATCCAACATTCTTCACACCTTCATCATATATGTATTCTGGTAATTGTAAAACTCCAAGGATATGATCCTTAAGTGGTTGTTCATTACAACAAGGGCTAATGTCTTAGCAACAGAATTGTTTGAGAGATGCAGATAAATTGGTTACCATGATTAGAGAATCTCATAGGCAACTTCAATGGTCGATATTGTACTGTGTCATTGTTATTCCCGAACCATCATATTCACTATCTGAAGTTGGAAATGTCAAGTAGGTGGGATTGTTTTTCGACCCATGGGGGTTGTCGAAAAATATGGGTTACTCGAGTGAATTATTGATGATAAAGACATTTCCTCAGGATGGGATTATGACGATTAAAGTAGTATCTACAACAATGTATAATAAAAGGATTAGGATTACTGGTTAGTTTCATATTGTGGGCATGAAATTTCATAATCTGATATACATGGTAATCAAAATTATACATTATTCTATTTTCCTCCATTCTGCTAACATGGACTAGTATTCCCAACGATGCAGATAGAAGAATCATCATTTATGCACGTCTTACTGATTTTTTTATATCTAATGCTTTTAAGGAAAAGTGGCCTAATATATGCATGTCATGCCTATGAATGTTGTTTGTATATGAGGAGTAAGTAACATGGATTGACTAATTATAATCCAATAATTTATTATTTGAAAGATTCACAATGGTTTGACCATTTTTGTTTCCTCAGTTTTTTATGTGTCTCCGAGTGGACTCAAAATGATGGTTTGAATGAGGGATATTTTAACTCCTCACTCAATCACACACATCGAGTATACCTTCTATTTTTATTTCCCTTGAAACTCCCTGTAATTTTCTTATCCATATATAGGTATGGAACTTATTTCCAAAGTCTAGTGGTCATCTAGTTTTCTAGGCCCACTGAGTCTTGGGGACTCACACTGGTCAAGAGGATTGGAGGTTAGGCTCATATCCCCGTTCTTGGGGTAATTGATGACTACCATAGGATTCTATTATAGATTTTAGATATGTTTTTAATATCCTACTAATCCCAATGTGGGACTGGTAATCATAAATATTAATTATAGGTTAATTATCATTCATTTAAAAAACATAGGGATATCTTTAGTTACCCAGTTTATATGTATCTGAGTTTCATAATCATTTTATTGTATCAAGAAGATTCTAATATACCGAAGCCATATTAAAAAGTACATTGGATCATGAAATCATGTATGGAGATAGTCAATATTATGATTATGGGATTGATCAATTATAAGGAGTCCTACGTATACTAATTATTACAGGAATCATGACCCAAATTTTTCATTCATTCTATTTAGTTTAATTTCATGCAGTGAGAAAATATGTTTGGGTCCTTATCTGTAGAAAAACAACCAGTACCTTCTGTAATATAGGGAGGTGGATCAACAGGTCACATAGGTCCTCAATACAATTATGTAGGGGTCCTTCATGAGGACTTCCACCAACAGTCACCAACAGCAAAATTGTGTGGTAGTCACCACCAATATGATGGGGGTGTTGTTTGTGGACGTTGAGCCCAATTACCTCAGATTAAAGCATGAAAGACAAACCACTAGAGACAATGTCCGACAATAGGGAGAAGGTTCTCACCTCTGCCCCCACCGGGGAAGTCTATCAACCTATCATAATGGAGAATAATGAGCAGGCACATACACCTATCCTTCTATATTCTGCTACCTAGATTACTCATATGGAAGATACCACCAATCCCGTCATACAAATCTGGAGGGTTACTATGAATAGGAATATACACATGTTTAAAAATTATCAACCAGTTAGCAGGCATGTCTTACTTCATTTAACAAAGCCTTCCAATCCAATGTGGTGGAAACTGGTAAACAGGAACATACACCAACTTAATACCACTAATTCTGCCAGTTGTCTTGTTTGCTAGTATTGAAGGTAGTTCATAAACCATGCATGAATGAAAACAACCCATAGGCACATACACCTACCAGTGTTTGTCGAGACTTCCAATAGCCTCATTTGGAAGCACCTGGAGACGTCTGTCAGAATGCTCCGACGAACAATTTGGTACAAACCCAACTCTCTGCCCCTATAAATGAGTTCAGTCAATACCCATGAAAGGAAAAGGAGGCCAGGAGCATGCATATACACCCACTCCCTATATGGAATGACTATATATTCTTGTTCTAGATATTAAAGTCACCAAACACATATTATCAATGGTGAAAGGGTAGACACAAATCCCATCCTATATTTGGAAAGCATTTTAAAATTTTATAACAAATATTTCAGCAGTACTAGAGGAACAAACACATGAATTTTTTCCAACACCTAGGATGAAACAGTGACATTCCAACCCAGAGAAGAAACATACATTTTATATAGTCTATTAGGGTCATGGGGCATACTCCCCCATATAATATAGATAACAAGATCTGGAACATACACCCATTCCAATAGGAGGTAATCGGACTATTCTGGTGACCACTCAATGGTAGGCATGTACACCGCTCGTGATAACCACAGTTCTTAGTATGTGACCCCAACTATGTATAAGAGTGCTTCTAAAGTTAAATCTCTCTAAAACAGTTTGAAAATCAAGAGTCAATCTACTATTTGGCTCCTCATAACGCTGTAGTTCTTGAAGACCTCAGAGATTTATCTGTTGCAACTCAAGATCCTACCCACTCATTACAAACTTTTTGGAGTTGTAGCAGTAATTCTAATGTTCTCCATCAGAACATCATCATGAAGGCTTTATTCATGACAATTCAGTCAATCTAGAGAACCTATTTCCAGATGAGATCCATGAAAACCATGTGTCTGGCCAAAATTCCATGGAGTAAGGGGATTTATCCATTACTGTAATCAACAATGGTGGTCCTCCTCATAATGGCATTCGCTGAGAATGCCCTCTCCGCAGTAGTATTTCATATTTTCATGATAAATCTATAATTGAAAATGCAGTGCTGAGAAAGACCTTTTATCATGACGAACCTTCCAACACAAGGAGAGTCATGTCTGATGCCTTGTCATTAACAGGTGAAATAATTTCTCAACTAGAAGACATCTTAAGGGAACAATCATTCTCCAAACCTTCATGGGTCATTTGTATTCTAATACCGAGTGTCAAAATTGGTCAAACAAAGTGGAGAAACATCTAATAAAATTTGATGAAGATATGATAAACATGATAAAACAATTGGAAAAAGGAGAAATACATGTCATGTTCTGGACATAGGGAAATTCCCAATATAACGTTCCAGAATTGAAGGAAGAAGATTGAATTAATAATGCACACCTCAAATTACAGAATACTCTTAGTCATTTTAAAACCCAAGTATTATCATGTGATGAATATCACAATCATGTAAAGGTAATATATGTGTTGCAATGGCAAATTGACTTGGCATCTCTCTTAGTTTCCTAACATCAAACGGTTGAAAAGTAGTAGAGAAACCTTCAACGTGAATGCCTTAATTATCTAAATAAGATATTCCAATCTATTTCTGATTCTCCATATGGTGTTCATATCAGATGATGGGGTCCACATGGAGAGTTTCAATTTCAATTAACATTAGAGTCAAAAAATACCAAAAAAGTGGTCACATGCAATGTTATTGCCCACAGTCATCAACAATCAACAAATTTTCTATGTAACCGAATGTATACTCTTCAACATGCCACAAATATATCCCTTCAGAGACAGACCCATAGAATGAAATATGTTGAAATACATTTTCATCTAGAATCTGAAAATATTTAGTAGGTCTCCCACTTAGAGGATGTCTACCATCAGATAACACAAATGTCTAAAATAGCACAACAATCTTCTGAAATAGGTGATTTTAGTGGTTGTCGTATAATTCATCAAACTAATGTTCAATCCTAAATTCATAAAATCTGAAGTGCAGCTGGACAAATCATAGCCATAGCAGTTCAAGAGCCACTTGAGCTTGCAGGTATAGGGGATTGATTAACTCAACCTTCCGATTCATTAAAAAAAGTTAAATTTTTTGATGATTAAGAACATGTACAACCCCAACCAACATTGATGGTGGATTTTTTATATCTAAAATACCTTCATCAATAAGAGTTAAATTTCACCCAATTAGGGCTGATGGAATAAAGATAGAGTACAAATGAACTATCTAGTGATTCCATTCAGGTAACGGTCAGCCAAACAATTACCAGGTGTTCATAATTTAGGAGAATAGAGGCTCATGGAAGATAAAAAGGGATATGATTTTACAATGATACTGAATAAATTCCATCATTGCATTATTCATCAGAAAATTACATTAACACCATTGCAAAAGATCCTCAAGAAAATTATTCTAGTTCAGGGGAATCAGAAGATGAATTTATTATTCCTAATATGGTACACATTGAAGATAATGGATAAGGTGTATGTACCTTAAATCAGAGGCTTACCCAGAATCTAGGTAGGTGTTCATATAACCAACCCCAACCCCACTAAAATGAGTATAATAAAGGTAAATATAAAAGTCATATTGGATCTCAATTTTCCATTGGAAAATGTCAATATTTTTCAATAGAAGATATGTTTTCATAGTAAGAAGAGGAGATGAAAGAATTGAAACGACTCAATACAGAGTTACATCAAAGTAGCATTTCTCCTAGACATGATCGTCAGGAAGATCCTCAACTTGAAAATACTGTAGGAGATCCATAGAAAAAAGTTCTTGGTGTAAATAAAAATGAGGATAATGAATTATTTACATTGGGTACACTGTTAAGGAAAGATCAAACACATCCATATAGGCATGTTTGTGTGGGTTTTTTGAGGAAAATACCAACAGCACCACCACCAGTGGTTTTTACAGTAGTTGCACCAGTTCAAGATCTAGCAACTATACCATTATAGGTCCCAGCTCATCTGGACATTCCTTATGTGATTATGAACACATTTGAGGCATTACCAACTCTACTCAAAGCCATGTAAGAACGGCGTGCGCCAGTGCAGCTGGAATATAATGCTTACCCCGAATTGGTGAATCTGATCGATCCCTCACCAAATTTTGTTAAATACCACATTCACAATATTTACTGGTTCAGGATATCCAGAATAACACTAAACACATTTTTCTCTTGTTGTGAAAACATCATGGGGAATCCCCAACCACAAGAAGTAGTAATGATCAGGTGTTTTGTGCACTCATTACAAGGAAATGCTTTTTTATGGTATACAAGTTTGCAATCTCAATCAATTACTGTATGGGAAGATATCCAATCATAAATTCCATCTTCAATTCAGCTCAATGCTACTGAAGACTATAGTTTTTGATCAAAATATTTTCAATCTAATGGAAAATAAAAGAGTTTCAAATTTTATTTCCCGATGGAAAGGATTAACATATTATATAAATGTTTCACTCCCTCACGAAGAGTTGCTACACATTTTTGTGGAAAATATGTGTGATGAGTTACGCACACCATTGATCCATGTGAAATACATAGGTGGGTTTCGATACCTAGAATCAATTACTCAAAAGATAGATGATTCCATTCTGGAAACTGATGTTAAAACTAGTGTAATTCTATCAGCTCTAGGAAGGAGAACATGGAAAGAAGAGGTTTCTATAATCACACTCAAGAAATCACTTGTACCATCATTCACATAAAAGACTTCATCATATCGAAGTGAAACACCTCCGGAGCATCAAAAGCAAGGGATGATATCTCAAAATTATCAAATAGATCAAAGTTGCAAACAATATGAGGAGTTAAAGAACAACAATTATTTTTTCCAAAATGAACAGGTTCACATTTACTTAATCTCAACATTGGAAATTATATATTTCATAGATGAAGATGATGATAATGATGTACATGGATATATGAGTCCCTCATATCTATCTAGAATGTTAAATGACATAGACATGTGAGGATCCTTCATTGATAATGTCGTTGGAATCATCCTAATTTCCGTTTGTACAATTCATCGATGGGGCCTCACTAAATATGAATTTTTTCTTCTAATTTAATATTTTAAGGATATGAAAATAGTGATAAAGAAACTCTGAGAGAGATTACACTTATAACTCTTTTTGGAGATCATATATCTAATATATATTTCATGGTTGTTCGTGAGGACAGAGCCTTCAAAATTCTTCTCGTAAGGCCTTCGCTACATCAACATGCGGCCATACCTTTATCAAACATCCAATCTTTCAAGTACTATTTCAATGGTCAAATTGATACATTATATGGTGATAAGGCTCCTTTCGAAATGTGTGAATCTCAATACATTGAGGCATAATTTTGTCACAAGAAGGGAATGAGGTCCATAGAAAAAGAGGTAACCATAATTAATACTAAGAATGGCATATGAAAGATCCTAGAAAATCCATTCATATATTAAAGTAAATATTATCAGTTTCCAAGTAATCAAATTGAAAAAGTAAACCCAAATCCAAGCATTCATCCAGTAACTTGTATAATTTCAATTGTGGCAATCGATGCTAACATCATGGGAGAAATTGTTGATTCACAAATCCGTGGTGCAATCATAAATAGAGATGTATTCATTTTATATACTGATGTATAGAAAGGCTCTATTTCATTAATCAGAATAGAAAAATTTTAATCAATTCCAGAAGAAAACATGGGTGTTGATTCGTAATCCATTATCTCATCTCTATTACCCCAGAAAGACCATTCATCATCCATAGGGTGGTAAATGATGGCCTCTTCTTCAGGATGTTCCAATACATACTTATCTCCTAGCTCTGAAATATTTACTTCATCACCTACTATGAATGTAGAAACATATGAAGTGATGTGTATGGAAGATAAATGGGAATAAGAAGATCTCTGGGATTCTCTTCTAGAATTTGAGGAAGGTGTACCTACCACTATGGATGATTTTGGAGAATTAAATCTTGGTACAAAATAAGATTCACTCCCCACTCTAATTAGTGCATCCATGAATTCTCTAGAGAAAGTGGTGTATACATAATTTATAAATTAGAACTGAGATATATTTTCATTTAATCATATAGAAATTCCTGGTCTTAATCCCGATGTAGCCACTCATCATTTGGGTTTGCAAGAAGAACATCAAGGATTATAGCAGGAAGTAAGAAAAACACACCCAACTGATGCCTCTAAAATTTACATTGTTTTTGATAAACATATAAAAGATATCATTTTCAGGAAGGTTCAATATCCCAAAATTCTGGCTAACATTGTCCCATTGAAGAAGAATGACGCGAAAAATAGAGTTTTCATTGATTTTAGTGATCTTAACCGGCACTGTCCAAAAGACAACTTTCCAATTCTAATAACATAACTTCTAATCAATGAAAAAGATTTCTATGAATCCATTTCCATCATCTATGTATAATATGGGTATAATAAAATCCATATGGCCTTAGAGAATGAAGAGTATACGGCCATTAGGGCACCTCAAGGTGTGTTTTTCTATCAGGAAATTCCCCGTGGCTTAAAGAATGTAGGTGCCACGTATCAACATGTCATGCTCCATATCTTCAAACCCTTATTTTGGAAAATTATCGAATGTTATGTGGCTAATTTCGTGGAAAAAATGAATACAACATTCCAATAACTATACTAATATGGAGACCGTATTCAATAAACTTTGGAAAATGAAATTTGAAGATGAACCCCTTGAAATGTGCTTTCAGGGTAACCTCAAGAAAGTTCCTTGGCATCGTTGTATAAAATTATGGTATCAAATATGAACCTAAAAAAAATCCTTGGCATGTAACTAACTAAAAATATGAAAGAATTAAGAGGACTCCAGGGGAACATGGCCAATATTTGGTACTTCTCGTCAATTTGGCAGGAAAGTGCTTTCCCTTCACCAGATTAATGAAGAAGGGAGTCACCAATCAATGGATTTAGGAATTACAAGATACATTTGATACCCTCAAGAAATATCTATTGAGTCTACTGATATTAAATCCAAATGTTTATGAAAGACCACATATTCTCTATGTGATAGCTTTAGAGTGATCACTGGGTGCCTTCCTTGACAAAAATAATAATGATGGGAATGAAAACATCCATTACTAACTCATAAAAACAATGTTTGATTCAGAAACATGGTATTAAAGAATTTAAATGTGATGCATATCATTAATCATTGTAGTTCAGAAATTGAGGCACTACCTGCTACATCATTAGGTATAATGGGTATCTCACAATAACCCACTCAAATTTATCCTCATTCTTTCAATGCTTATAGGGAATCTTGAAAGATGGGAAGTAATTTTTCAATAGTTTGATATCTTGTGTGTGCCTCTGAAGGAAATAAAAGGGAATGCTCTGGCCTAATTCCTTATTGGACACCCATCTACAGAAGATACATCATTTAATACTAAACTTCCTAATCAATATGTCTTCTCTATTCTAGATAATCCCCAAACATGGGATATGTACATTGATAGTACCTCTATAAGTACAACTTGTAAGTGAATGGAAAACACTAAACTCACAAATTTCGGTTAGGAATTGTACTTATCTCCCCAAAAAAGTTAGTGTTACCTTATTCATTATTAGTGTTGAAAGGTGGAACCATGAATGAGGTAGAATATCAAGCAATCATTGCTGTCATGGAATTGGTACTTTAGGTGGAAGTGAATCACATGAATGTTAATGGGGATTTAGAATTTGTGGTCAAACAAATCAATGGGAAATATTATATCAGAATAGAAGAGTTAATACCTTTGTGTGATTATGTTGGAGGGTTAATAGACTAATTTCCCTTAGAGCTGACATTGTCTTAAGTCCTGTGACCACAAAAGCCCAAAGTTAATGCACTAGCTAGTTCAGCTATAACCTTGGAAGATCCAAATCGGGATGAGAACGTCTTCAATATATCCCATCATTGTGTTGTCTCACCTATCATTCTTACTAGAATGGAAGAAATTAATGAAATTATCCCTATTTCTGAGCAATATGATCAAACCATAGGTTGTAGAACACCAATCAAGGAATACATTCAAAATAGATCACTTCAATCATATAGGGCTGAAAAAGAATATATCAGATGACGAGCGGAAAGTTTTACTCTTTATGATAGTCCAAATAATAAGAAAATCCTCTAAAAATGTGGCATTTATGTAATCTTTTTCAGATTTATTGATGGAGAATATAGTTCATCTATCATGAAAGAACTAAATTCATTAGCTTATAGTTCTCACCAATCTAGGCATATTCTTTATAATTATATCTGAAGGCTTGGATAATTTTTGCATTCATTTACGTAGGATTGCACATATTTCACTATGAAATATCATCCCTTCCAAGTGCATGAGAACATCATTAATCAACCCCTGGAGATGTTACAAAGAGTTAAATACTATTGGAAAATTTCCACATGTGGGTTGGATATAGTGGGGCCTTATCCTCTGTCTATGACTAAGATGTTCGTGTATAATATTACCAATATATACTTCTTCGCTAAATGGGGTGAGGAAATTCCACTCAAAGAAGATGGATCCAAATGCATTGTTAGTTTCTTCAAACCTAAAATCATCACCATATTTTCTATCCCTCATACTATATTGACGGATAGTGGCACCAATTTCTGTTCTATTGAGGTAAAGATGTTATTTCAAGAGTACAATATAAAATTCCACCATTAATCATGTTGTCATGCAGTGTCCAATGGGATGATATAGGCTTTCAATAAAACATTATCAAATATACATCATAATATGGTTCAGAAAGATAATTAATCGTAACCTGACAAACATTTGAATGCTTTATGAGATTATCAGACTAATACATGTACTACCACCCAAGAAACTCCTTATTCATTGGTTTACATAAAAGAAGTAGTTATTCCAATTGAAATTCAATTTCCATCACTCTGAGATGAAATCTGTGATCAGTTGTCTACCGATGAGATGTTTCAGAATTGTTTTGATGTGTTCGAAGAATGAGATGAAAAAATATTGAATATTTTACATCATTTAGTTGTCTATCAGAATAGAATAGTGTGATCATTTAACAAGAATGTTCATCTCCATTAATTTCTTCAAAGAGAATTGGTATTGGTCCTTAGGAATGAAATGATACTAGGAAAGAAACCTCCAAAGCTTTATCCAAAGTTGGAAGGACCTTAAGCTATACATAAGTTATACTCAAATAGATATTATGTCATAATCTCAATGGAAGGAGTACTTATTACAACTCTAAGAAATGTGAGATTCTTCAAGAAATAATTTCAGTAATTTCTTACATCATCCTCGCTGCATGATTGAGAAATTTGTATCCCCAATTTCCTCACTGCAAGACTTAAAAATAAATAGTTCAATGTCATAGTTGTAAGAAATTAAACTACATATCTAATATTATCATCCATACTGCATGACGTTAAAATTAAGAGCATCATTTTCCCTTTCACACGACGTTATATTACATGGCACCATCTGTTCTCATTATAGAAAATTAAACTATACGGTTAACAACTTATCTACATGAGGTTAGGATCTTCTATATGCAAGCCTCATTGATATCATTGCAGAATCTTAGTGTCACTTGAGTCATTTTATTACCTATGTCTGAATCAGGTCTGCATAGGGACCTTATTTCCTGAACTACGTGTGTCTTGATTCTCATATATTTGAGATATATAATGATGTCAGAATCTCTAATCTTGGGCCCAACCACAACCACAATTTTCTCCCTTTTATCCTCCTGTATATATATCATATTTAGATAGAGTATTCCATTAAGATACATTGTTTGATTTTTATACCATTTGGTGCCTTTTGTTTAACTATTCTTCCAGAATGTGTCAAAACACCTCGTATCCCATATCGAACTTGATTGGTGTGGGAAATGATTGTTTAAAAGACTACCTAAGTCTTGAATCTCATCTATATAGGATACGTAGAGATGCAAGTATTTCCAATCTTGGGCGTATACACAATTTAAAAAAACCTTTCTTCTTTATATAAGAATCAATCCTGTGTGGGAAATGTTTAAAGAACAACATACATATAGATGTTTTCCCCTAGAAAGTCACATTATGACAAATGGGTTTTACCTCTTAGTCAATCTACAAACATGTCTTTCTTTTCACATTGATACATCTTCATCCTTACCACATAATGTTAAACTACACAGAAATCAAACAACTACAATTTCCTTGATTATTGCTCCAAAATGATAAGTAGTGTACTAAGGTCCGAAGCCCTGGCTCAGCCATCACTTAATCATAATACCCTTATTCTTTTATTTTTTCATCATTGTGTTATAGAAGAAACCTTTACCCCTCCTTCATTCTCATATAGAGAATATCTCATATGGGCTTAGGAATTTGGTTATAGAATTCCCAGTATTAATAGGGGGTCCCAATTCCAATTGGGGTTATCAATGGTCCGGGTTTCAAGTCCTTAAAAGGGGTGACAAGATGTCCTTTCTGTATAATGAAAATCTACATAGTCATTTTAAGAACTACATGTGTCTTGATTCTCCTTCCATTTAGATACATAGTGATTACTATGTTTTAAATCCTAGTCTAGCCATGGGAAAATTTGTTTCACCTATCTTGCATAAAGTAAAAAATATATATCCAGGAAGCTTTTATTTTAGGTCCTCTCCTCAGAGAACCCATAAAGGAAAAATGAACATCCCCATTTTACATACGAATTGGATCTATACATGGGACTGCAAATTCAATGTCAATATTGACTAAAATATTTCTGAAATTCATTGATCATTACCCCCTTCCATATTTCACACTCTTAATCTTGAATATTTCAAATCTTCAAAATATTTCATATGGTTTCAGGTGACATAGTTTTAATATCTGAGAGATCTTTTACTTGACTATGCAATGTGTTCCCTTATGTGGCCTTCCATAAGTTGCCTACATAATGGTTCTTTTAGGAAACATATGCCACTATTTGACTATGCAGCATATTACCTAGTTGGACCTGCATAATATTGTCCCATAATGGTTTTTTTAAATGATGGTAATTATTCATGGTTATAGTGTATCTTTTCCCTTCAATATTTGATGATAATATAAAGAATTTGTATTCTAAGATAATCAATCAGGTATATTTGTCCCATCATCATTCATCTGATCATAAAGTCTTCAAGACCATGGTTGACACATATCACTATACATGTTTTCAATGAAATATGAAATAAAATTCGATCACTTAATCACATATCATATATTGTTTCCATTTCTCTTCCTAGTTGAGTAACCAAATAAAACACCATACTCCTTACATTGGGTTCAGACCTTTGTAGAAATATTTTTCCTACGATTCTTTGGAAATCAGGATTGGAAATAACCTCTACATATTCAGGTACCTTTATCCTTAATCCAAACTTTTTTGCTTCAGAAAATATAAATCACTATACACTTTCTTCAGCTTGGAGAAAAAATAGAATTTCAAAGTTCTGGAAGATCCTTTGGCTGACTATGCAGTATGTGCCCCTAGGTGGCCTTGCATAAAATATGCCAACATAATAGGCCCATCAGTTATAAGATACCACTATTTAGTTATGCAAAATATTCCCCAGTTGTCCCTACATTAATCAAATATCATAATGGTTTATTCAATTAATGGTAACTTCTTCCTTGGAAAGGACTTCTTCTAATTCTTTTATCCATTTTCCCATATTATTCCTCAGTTCCAGAAATTCACAAATCATAGTATAAAATATTCCCATCCATTCCTTAATAAGGTAGTATGTTTCTAAACAAATTACCACGAAATTAGGAGAGTCTCATTCCATCAGTCAGAGTTAAAGACGCTAAATTATGTCCACACAATTTCCTCACTACATGACTTAAAACTACCCGGGACAATGTCCTCACTACAAGGCATAAAACTATAAAGTTTGATATAAAAAATTCCCATTTCTGATAAAATCTAACAATTACATATACACAAAATTCGTATAGAAATGGTTTTTCATTTAATGATATATGTCGATGTAGATAATCCTTTTTTCTCAAAATTACTTTCCTGGGAAAACCACCCACTGTGCTCTTGAGTCACCCAAATATTATTTCCCCTTTTATATTAATAATACAAAGTTGAATTCCTAAGAGGTATTCTACTTGACTATATAGTACATTCAATTAGGGTTTCTTGCATGTGTTTCCTACATAACAGGCATATCAGTCAAAAGATGTTTCTATTTGACTATGCAGAATATTCCCTGGATGGCCCTACATAACAAAATTCCCAAAACGGAATTTTCCAATAATGGTAACATAATACTTGGAAGAGACTTCCCTTATGTTTATTCACGTTTAAGACTTAGTGACCAAATCATGGATCAATATTCCCCTTGGAAATATTTAAAATAGTATTAGAGAAATTCTTAGCCACTGAGTCTTGTTTGGGATCTAATTTAAAAATTTATGTTAAAATCTATTTGACCATAAAAATTACCCATATATAGTCCAACATGAATGACACTAAACTTCCAACAACATGAGAAGTGGTACACACCACACTAGGAACCCGCACGGGAACAATTAATAAATGTTGATTCCCAGCTCACAAAACGTACATTCCGTTTGATTTAGGTGACATTGATCAATAAAAAGTCATAAGATATAAATTTTGTTGGGTTTTCTATATGACTGTAGTAAAATTAAAACTATACTCTGAGGCCCCATGGATCTAGAGAAAAATTAAATGATCCTTCCACACATGATGTATCTCCCAATCAAAAATAATGATGTCAGAATGAATCAATGTTCCCTACTTTTACCATTGAAAAATATTCTCTTCATTTTGAACGAATAAAATTCTATGGGGGTGGATTTTGTTTTAACCATGAAATGTGTCCCATGCACTTTTATATGATATTTCCTCAACTGGGCTCGAAACTTTTGTGGTGTGAGTCTGTATTTTTCATCAGTATTACTGATACTATCGAAGGCACTGGACCAAAGGGCTTGGATCACTGCCCGACATTGATCCCAAGATGGGGTGTAGAGGTGCATTCCCCATGGTGTGGAGAAATTATTTGTATATGTACCTAATAAGGCACCCAAGGTACCTATGTACAAATGCCTACACAAAACCATGGTAGAATAGAATGAGGAAATTATTTTGGATAAGTCCTCAAAGTGGTGCCACAGTATAGCCAAAACACCATCAGTGCGTAAGGTACTTGCACGACACAATTTGGCACTCATGTAACTTAAGCTCCCAATATATTTTCACCCCTAGTTATATTTTTTCCTATAAATAGTCCCTTGGGGCCCTCATCTATATGAATGAATTTCCCTGAATCCCAATTGCTTCTCTGGTCACCATTGTGCTTCTCCCAAGTCTCCGAAACATTAAAGGTATTTATTTAAAAATTAAATCGATGGAATTGAAGGAGGATAATAGGACATCAGTCCTTTTAGTGTTTGAAATAAATAACACATGAATGCTTAATGTTCACAACCTCCCTGAATCATAAAAACTTGTGTGCCTACTATTCCTTTCATGGGAACAATTGGGCCCCACTTCAAGAAATTCCAGTGAATAATCTTGAAGGCTTGAGTCAGATCTCTCCCTAGTATTAACATCTAAGTTGTTCATCACATAATTGAACACTAGTTCACCCAATCCATCTTGTGCGCCCATAATTGTGCGCCCTTATTAACTTTGGAACCCCTCTTTGATTTAATTACTCACTTCAGCCTACAAGATATCAAACCTTCCTCAAAGCCATTCATGGCAAGGTTTCTTTTTCATTGTCTCCCTTTTCTGAAAGGGATTTTTTTGTGAACACCACCAAACCCTCCTGACATATCAATCCTTTGGGAAGGGAACATTATAATTTCTTCTATTTGGGTTTGCATATCCATATTCATAGGTTACACAAATTTGTATCGGAATTGGGTTAGGATTCTTGGATTGTATTTGGGATTTTATATCCACAGTCACAAGGACCATTATCCCAAAACCTGTGTTGGAATGTTCTCATTTTGAAGGATTAGGGTTTGTTCCCCAACCACTCCTTTCTCAATGACCTGAAACCTCGAGTCTTTATTAAGGAAGTTACAATTCACAATTTCTTTTACATTTATGCAAATAAAAGTCTCCATCCCCTACAAGGATAAATTTCAAAGAATCCATCCTAGTGGAATCCCCTGAAATTCATCCCTTCTACCTTCCATTGGACCCTTGTCCAATATAAATTACAAAGAGGGAAGGCTCATAGGCACAACCTCATCCATGGTCGTCTCACCCTCGTCTACTCTGGCCACTATAGCCTCACCCTCTTTCCACGAGCAGCGGAGGAAAAGTGTGTGTGTCATTGTTGATACTTTGACATCCTCTTGTTTCTCACACCGAACATGACACACATGGATAAGTTATTCTTGATGATTAAATCATTTTCCTAAATACCCATGGTGAATGAACTATGAGAACTATGATTCCCATCATAAATGGGATACATAGGATGCATTATTAGGGCTCGAGCTCCATGGATATCATTTTTCGGAATCCAACTCTAATTCATTTAATCTGGGCATCCTCCATAGGAATAAGCCCCAAATTAAACCCCTAAATCATCAAGTAATCCTTCTTATGAGTTAATCCCATTATCATTTCTCTCAAAGGCCTTTACTCTTCTAAGAGATGTATCTAACTATATGATATTTTATTTCTATCCAAATGGGTTATATTGGAAGCCTCCATGAGGTTCAAAAACAACACCTTAAATATACCATATTCTCCTTGGTCCATATTCTCTACAAGGGATAATCTTAATTGCAAATCCATATTCATTCCAAGTTCCTTGGGCTACATGGGCATAAGTAACAAATTATATTATTACTAAGAACCATCTTCTTAGATGTCCTCACCACATGAAACTAAACTATATTTCTAGGTCCTTATCACATGACCTTAAATGGTATGATGTGTCCCATTAAGCAGCACTGAACTAAGACGGTTCTGCTTTCTTTCACAAGGACACGTTGGTATCCCATTTTAGGGCAACGATCCGAATATCACTCCAAACCTTCATCTCCCTAGATGACAATAAATTCCAGAGTTCCCCACTGAGTTTATTAAAAACCAATATCATCAAAATGATGATTAAAAGAATCTCTAAATAGTATATGAGAGGATACCAATGATGGATGACCTCGAATACATACAAATATCTCCATTATTGAAGAACCACAAATACATGCAGACGATTCTAAATTTCATACATGTTAATAAATGAATCAAAATTCTAAGGGAATCTTATGTTATACTTTGTGAATTAATAAGGATTCCTAAAAATATCTTAAATTTATAAAGAGTGACCTAGGGTAGACAATAATTCCCCCCCAAAGGGTGTGTTATGTCCGACCTACCATCCTATCGACCAATACAATATCTTAAGTATATTAATGTTTAATATCAATGAACCCTTGTATTTGGAATGTAGTTCTCTCTTGTATGATGAACTGTTGGGTGTTTATGATTCTAGGAATAAATCAAATGGAAACTTCCTGGAAGCAGTTATTCTAAAAAATGGAACTCATGTTTCACTGAACTATGAAATAGGTTAATTAAAATTAGAAGATTTAAATTGAAAGAAAATAATGTCTAAAATTTATTTGATGATGATATTAAAACCTAAAATCATATAATATTATGAAATATCAAATTTTGTATAATTTTGGATATGTTTTTATTTTATTCTTAATTAATAGTTTTAGAGATTCCAAAACTACTCCTTACCTCAATTATAAAAGGGAACCTCCTACTTCATTTTTTCACTTCACATTGAGCCTTAAATATTATCCCTACCCAACCCAATTTCCTTATCAACATTACTAAAAACATTTTATAGGTTCTTGTCTTCTTAAAAGACACACTCTAGTTTCTATAAGAGGAGATCTAGTGGGAGAAATCCAAAGAAGAGTCAATCTACATTACTGACTATCTCAAGATCATTTCTTCTTATACTTCTTATTCAAATTTTGTTTCCATTATAATGTAATAAATAAAGATTAAATTATATTCTGAGTTGTTATTATAGTTATCGAACATCTGTACTCTACCTTTTATCCAACCTACAATAAACGAAAACACCATGTGTGTATATGTACAACCTACCATCTCCACGTCATGGTGTAATATTTTTTTCAACACAATAATTTTGTGTGATTAATAATAGAAATAATATAAATATAAAGTTATTATAACATGATATTGAGTATGTTAAAACTAATATACCTTCCACTTCCATTCTATTTACAATTAATGAAATGATACCATTGCTTGTGCGTATGTACGGCCCACCATCTCCACAAAGTGATGTGATTCATCTCCATTTCAAACATTCACAAATGATTATATAAATTTTTATAATTTATCAATATTATATATATTACCATAATAAATTCCTATAAATGATGTAAATATATCATATTTACATGAATATGGGCTTCTATAATTAAACATGCATGAGAAAAAAAGTATTTAACCACTAAAATAAGAATAAAAACAAAATTTTAATTGTTGGGTGATAATATGATCATATATGATACCATAAATATATATATGTTATTTTATAACTTAATTAAATTCATTAAACAATTATATAGAAGGTTAATATATGAACAACGGGATTCAAAGCTAAGGTAGGGGATTATTATTTTCTTTCCTTAATTTTTTTGGTGACACAAGCCTTATACACTAATTATTTCATCTATGTAGTGTATATATGACCCATTAATGGAATTTATGAGTCTTTTTATAATATTATCGTACTTTTATATCCTTATAATTTTCTTTAATTCATGGGTCATATGATTCCATTGGTTATAAATAGATGAGTATTTATTTCACCATCACTACAATATTTTGGATTTTTTTGAAGTCTCTATTAATGGATATATATAATCCATGACATTGTATTCAAAAAATTATTTCATAAAATGTTTTAATATTCTAATATTTCTGTTTAAAGAAATTTTTACAAATTTTTAACTTTCTACTACAAAGTTTGATTGAAATATTTTTTCATTTTCCAATCAAGGTACTATTTTTGACATTTTTGGTAAAAGTAAAAGATAAATGTTTATTTAACATATACCACATGAAGAGTTTTTTTCACATTCAAAAGGCCTTATTTAGATGAATCATACTTTACAAGATTGAAATTTTAATTTGAAAACATCTATTTTTATGTAAAAATTCTTCTCATTTTATCAAAATATAACATTTCTTTAAGATGAATTTATCTTTTCCTCAATAATTTTATTCAATTGTTCAATCAAAAATAGTTTTCATCTAATAAGACATTATTTAATATGGATATGATTCCAGTATTGTAATCCTATTATTCTTTTTTATTTATTATTTTTATTATGAATGATATTTATGAAGATCAGTCATTTTCCATATATTATTTTTTAAGTGAATTATGTTTGAGCAACCATTTTTATTCCATGGGTTAAGATCTGATTTATGTTCTTTTGGAACACATATGTATGGATTTCATTATGTGATGGTTGGGACCAAAATCTTCCTCCAATTCACTAGGTGAAGATTTCAATGTAATGATATTGTTAGAGATGGAAGGTAAATGAGCCAAGTTCAGAAATACAGGTCTAGAATAGTATGTAAACCTAGTTCAGTAATACAGGACATGAATTGAATATAAACATAGTCCATTAATATCGAGATGGAATTAGGTGGTTCTTATTTCTTTATAATACAATTTCCAATATCATGGTCTTGGAAATGTGCCTTGGATGATATATGAATAATTTTCAATGCTTATATGTTTTACACAATTCCATGTTTTATTCCAATTATATTTTCTCATTGATCATGTTATTTTATTATTAATGCCTTATGAAATTACAGGATTTATTCTATGAATCAGTATTTTATATATGTTATATGTGGAATGTTTTTTAAAGGATAGGTTCATGTTTTTACATTCTTATTTCAAGCTTTGTTTGATATTTTCATTGTTCAAACATACTGAGAATTTGATCTCACCACTATCATATGATTTATTTTCCCCAGAATATAAAAAAAGGCTTTAGGTAGGAAAAATAAAGGCGAATATTATTATGCGAGATGTTCAACATCTTTAACCAAATTAGATAAATGTTTTCCATGTTTCCAATGAAACTAAAATAATACGGTTGTTGGGAATCGATATTTTTGATATATAAAATATTATGAATAAATAATTTAATGACAATGTATATAATACCTGGGTCATTATTTTATCACCGATAAGAATTACCTAGTGGTGGTTGGAGGGTGAAGGACATGGGTGTCGGGGTCTCCATCTGAGAGAGGAGGGGAGGAGGGTTCGGGTAAAGGGTGTGATAGGCTATGGGTCACTACCAGTGAGAGGAGAGGAGTGGGTGAGGGGGAATATGGGTGGAAGGCTTAGGTTCGCCACCAGTGAAATGATATGAGGGGGTTGGGGGAGGTGGGGTTGGGTAGGGAAGGGATGGGTGTCCCACAGAGGGAGCGGTAGTGATTTCAGTTTTTAAAAAAAATTATCATCCTTTTAATTGAAACCACCTCCAATTAAAAACATCTAAAAATATCACATCATTTTTATGAAAATATCTTTTTATTATATGTAACACCCCAATATTCCACAGTACTTGTCAATTGAATAATGCAATATCTTGTGTTGCACACAACTTCGAGATTCTAACACCTCGCGACCAATCAAACTAGATGTGACGAACTGTAATACCCATTTATTGAAATTTTTTCAATTTTATCATTCAAAATTGAAATAAATTTTTGTTTCTTAATATCAAAATTATCTTAGGGTGAATTTTTGGTATTTTTATGAATTCCTTCTGTTTTTGATGAATGTTGAAAATACTAAATTTTATTTACAAAAAACATTTTTAATATAAATAATTTATAGTGATAAATTATACTATTGAGTGGTTTTAAAGTATAATTAGAATATATATTTACCATTTAATCCAATTTTTATCATTATAAATAATTTCACATTTAAAATTGAAATAAACAAGTGTCAATATTTTGATAGTTATTGTTTTTTAAAAACATATTTATTGTTTTGACAAAAGGAAATAATTTTAAATTAATTTCTGCCACTTCTGTGTTTTAAATTTAGAAAAATGGATTCCATATTTACAATCCGGAGGATAAAATTGTGTAATTAGGAAACTTTTATTTATAGACATTTTGAATTATTACTACGGTAAATATTTTATTTACCATAGTTAAAGGGTATATCCGGTAAATAAGGGTAAACAAATAATATTATTATAATATTTTATTACCCTAAGACATAAAATAACCTTATTGGATAATACATGTCCAACAAAGGTTATCAATTTTTCAATTTTGGGACCCCATGGAGCCACTTGTAAGTGATAATAACTCTTTAT
The DNA here is from genome assembly GCA_963277665.1 of Viscum album. Taxonomy (NCBI): domain Eukaryota; kingdom Viridiplantae; phylum Streptophyta; class Magnoliopsida; order Santalales; family Viscaceae; genus Viscum; species Viscum album. The sequence goes on from OY728159.1 coordinate 1,497,005,499, forward strand.
ATTAATTAAGATTAATTAAATTCAAAAATGACATAAGGATATATCTTTTAGTAAAACAATTTTTACATAGGGTTATATATGTTATCTCTTGGACTATAAAAATTCATTATAAAGATATAACTATTTCATACATAATGGTATTTTATTTATAATGTTTATTCATTATATAATTTAATTTATTTATGACACGATGATGATGCAATAATTACCTTATTAATGAAATATTAAAATAATTGATATTATAAATACCCAAATAATTGTAATTTCAGACTTTATTTGAATTACACTAATTTTATAGGATAATATGACATGTTATATTTGATTAAATGAATTTTATTCGAAGTGATAATGCTTTTATGAATTTTTCATAAACAAAATTTCTAATATTGACAAAATTGACATAAAAGTGTTTGTAAATCAAATATTATATTATTAATTTGTATTCTATTCTTAAAAATCTAACTTTTGGCCAGAGGTCTTAAATACTATTATAAATGTCATTAATATAAAACATGGGGTTCCCTTGGAAGTTTATTGTTTGTTTATTAACCATATAATATTGAAATACAAAGAGACATGGTAAATGTCAAAACTATTTAACTAAGAGTTAAATGTAGAAGAAAAGGTTAATATAGTGACCCAAATCTGTCTAAAACCTATTGGTTGAATATTTTGCGACCCGTATCCACCTTATAATTTAAATATGTCATTTCTGAGCCATTAAAAACAGAAAATTATTTTATTATAAAATAATATTTCATTCTTTTCCAAAGGATCCCCTCACCCCTATTATAAAAGTTCACTTCCCCTTCTCTCAAATTCACCCCTTCAAACCCATTAGGTTTTTCATACCCCTTCTCGAATACCCTCCAAAATTTCATCCATTCATCTTAGAGTAATTAATTTAGTCATAATGAGAATCTAAAAATCCTTTTTGATCATATCAAAAGGAAGAACCCAAAGATGTGGTAAATATTTCATCACCTCTTTCTAGTTCTTTTCCTCTTCCCCACACTATTTCTTTGTTGTTTCAATTATAAAATAATCCCTCCGGTATCTTATATATAGTGTGATATTATTATAAAAATGGTACAACCATATTCATTATTCTTTTCATCCAATAAATGACAAAGTCACCATATGTGCGTATGTATGGATTACTGTCTCCACATTGTGGTGTAGTTTGTTATTAAAACACTTCATCATTTGGATGGGTATAATAATGAGTATAAATTATGTAAATAATAAATATAATAGGATATTTATTCTTTATATATGATATAACAACCAATTATATATGATTTTAATATAAAAATAATGATATATTTTCTCGTGCGTACATACGGATTACCATCTCCATGAACGTGATGAGATTCATTCCCCATCGTATCCATTTAATACTAATTTTCAATTTATTTTTAACAATAATTTTTAAACACATAATATTATTTTGAATATGAATAAGAAACATCCTATCCATAACAGACATTACTTACGTAACAAAACATTTATGGTAAAACAAATCAGTTAACACCCGAAACAATGATGATATTTAAATATCATTAACAAAGAAATATTAGAAGATCATATATGATATCATATTTATGTATATAGATCATTTATAATTTAATAACAAGGATTTAAATATTATACAGGAGGTTAATGTACCCTCGACCAAGGAAAATTACAGGGTAAGGATTAATTCTATAATTTCTTTATTATCCAAGGTTGTTTTTATATAAGTATATACTGGGAAATATATATCATCCACATCCATGTTTCTTAAAAATGTATTTCAAAACATTTTTAATATTTAATAGAAAATGGTTTGAATTAATTTATACCATTATTTGAACATATATTTTTTGAAAGGAATATTTCAGTCGTTTACCAAACAAGGTACTTTACGACCTTTTCGACAAAGTTAAGGTAAGAATGTATTTTTTAAAAATATATGTCGGGTGTGGTTATTCTTTGCCATTATAATGTCTTAAAATCTTCCCTTATAATCTTATAATAATATTTTCAAAATAAATGTTTTATTTTGTAATTATGTAAATTTAAATGATTTCAAAAAAACAAAGAGGTATTTCTCTAAAATACTTTTGATTTCATCTATGTCAGCATCCTTTAATGGATTATATACTTGTTTAAAGTCAATTAATTATAATAATAATATTCCATATTATAGTGAAGGTTTTGTGATATGTTTTACTATAGATGTGTTATTTTTATACCATTTAGGGTTTATGGTTAAAACGATGACATTTTGTACGCTAATTTTAATATGAATGTTTATGTTATATTGCAACATTTTCATATGAGGAATGTATTAGACTAAGTAAGTTATGGGTGGAGCCCACTATGGCTCCTTGATGCATCGGTAGGTCTCATTAAACAACTATACATGGAATTTAAAGAGGCCTTTCCAAACTTGGTATATGGTTTTGGCCGAGGCCTTGACAAAATGATTCAGAATGTATGGCATTATACATTCCCTCATTATGAAAATAATATTGATGGTTCATTTGGTCATTCGACGAGTAGAATACCAATGATTATGTTTTTTATAGAATTATTTACTATTCCCATATTCCTACCATAAAAGTGTAAATGTTTATTACAGGTAAAGGCATGTGATTTCAAATATTCACCATGCTTAATATTTATGTTATCTTCCACTATATTATTTACCCTTTCTGAGCTTTTGAGCTCACCCCTTTCTTGTGATTAATTTTCCCAGGATATGAAGAAGTTATTTATGGGTTAATTTAATGCTTAATATTGGAGGCTTGGATGTTTCTAATGGAACAAATTAGTGTTGTATTTCATTTCAAGTTGTAATGTTGATCTTATGTATAAATCTTGTTTCCAATAATACTAAACTGATCGATCCTTCGAGACATGATTTCCTTGTGATCATGCCAATGTTATGTAATAATGCACTAACTCTGGGCTTCTATGGTGGGGTGTTATAGCTGGCCTTAGTGGAAGTCTAGTATAATCCTTGGAAACTATATTCAGATAATCTTTGATTAGAGCACATAGCCTTATGATATATTTTGAGGATTATTATAAAAAAACATCCTAGAATTTTGGTACTATAGAGATTTTGTGAGTTTTCCAAACTGCACATCCCTATCTGGATACAAGTAGGAAGAGGAGGTTCTGGCCTAGATGTACCCAGTGGTAAAACCTGAAAACACCACTTTGAACTAGACTTGAATGGGAACTCATGGACGAAAACGGTCCTTGCTTCACACTTGGTTATGACACTCCCGGGGAATATGCATAGGATAATTCTCATTTTTGTTAAAAATCATTATAAAGGGTTTATGAGTATATACATCCTCAAAGAAAATATTTGTATGATTATGGATTATATCCATATATTGTTCAGTTTATGGTTAGTGTTTTACGAGTTTGAAATTATGTAATTCGATTCATAAACAAATCTAGTTTATTCCATTGTTTAGAAATTACGACTAGTAGAAGGAATGGAAACTGTATCAATGCACTTAATCAATGTAGGTATTTTCATCCTTCTCATGATAATTATAGTGGAGATGGAGACGCCACTGGTGTTGTTGAGCTTATCACCATACTGGGACAACTTACACAGGTCATGAATAATAACCTTACCCATATGGAGCACCCTGATCCACAACACGGAGGATCAATGATAGACCTTTTCCAGAGGCAACTACCACCAATAGTGAATTGGAGTACAAATCCATTATTGGCTGAGTAATGGGTAAATTCCTTAGAGAAAATATTTCATGCTTTTGGGAACAGTGAACGGGAAAAAGTTTTCATGGCAGTTTATCGCCTCACTAGAGATACTGATCAATATTGGTTATTGATTCAAAAGACAAATGATGATGAAAAAGTGTCCAGTATGGAATGGAAAGAGTTTAAAGAACTTTAATTATAAATATACCCTCCTTGTGTCCATTGAACGGATTTGGAAAGACAATTTCTGAGTCGTAGGCAAAAAGAGGATGAGAATGCTGCAAAGTATAAAGCTAATATTACAAGGTTAGAAATGCATGCTGCGGATTATATACATAACCCACGAAGTAATATTGACCGTTTCTTTGATGGGTAAAAACCATTTCATTGTTTTGAATTAGTATCATAATCCTTCTCATCGTACGAAGATATTTTCTCGTGTGCTATCAAGACAGAAAAAGAATTCTCTAAGTCATAAAACATTAAAGCAAAGCAAGAGAAGGAGATATATATTGAACACTCTGGGAAAGTAAATAAGGAAGCAGGGAAGAAGGGAAGAACACAATTATCACTCTGTGATAATTGTGGAAGGATGCACCCTAGTGCTTATCTAAAAGAAAAATGAGTATGCTAAAAATGTGGATAGAAAGGCCATCATGCTGGTGATTATAAGGGAAAGAAAGACGCCACTAATGTTCAATGTCAAAATTTCTCGGAGATGGGACATTAAGAAAATGAAAGTCCTAAGGATCCAGGAAACATACCTCAAAACAGAAAAGGGATCAAGTCTAAGATTATGTGATCAATACTGTTGAGGTTGAAGTCCTCAATGATATGGTGGCAGGTAATGTAATGGTTTCTCTAAGATTTTCCAATGCTTTATTGGATTATGGATCATCGCATTGTTTCATGTAATCCTAGTTTGTGAAGAAAATTAGATATTTCGAATTTTATTTAACGAGGGAGTTGTTTTTCAAAACTCCTAAGTTATCTATCATTGATACAATGTTATGTGAATCAGTTCCCATTGTTGCATATAAATGTTCTTTATCTACTGATATCACCATCATACCCATGATTTAATTTTATAAAACCCTTTGTATTGGTTGGATTTTTCACCATGATGCAAAAAATTGTTGTAATAAGTAGGAGGTTATGATTTTTGATGATGATGATAAAGAACACCTTATCATTAGAGCAGAAAAATCACCACCTCATTCTTTTCTAGATCTACCCCCAGTAGATCAACTTAATTCAATTTTTGGAGAGGAAGAGAATGAAATAACTTTGGGTGAGGGAAATAATGTTCAAATAGAGGATGTACCTATTGTGAAATTATATGTTGAAGTGTTTCTAGAATATTTACATGTACATCCTTGAGAATGATTAATTGAGTTTTCCATTTATTTAATTCATAGTTCAAAGCCCATATCAAAGACCCCTTATAGAATGTGATCTTTGGAATTAGTGTAACTAAAGAATCAACTAGAGGAATTGAGTAATAAGGGATTTATTCGCCATAGTGATTCTCCATTGGGATCCCCTGTTCTTTATGTTAAGAAAGATGGATCTATGAGGTTGTGCATTGACTACATGGAGATCAATGCTATAATAATAAAGAACAAGTATCCACTACCTCTCATTGATGAGTTATTCAAACAAATTTATGGAGCTCAATATTTTTAAAAGATTTATGTTTGATCTAGATATCATTAGTTGTGTGTAAAGAAGGAAAACATTCGGAAAACATCAGTTCGTACCAGGTACGGTTATTATGAGTTTACAGTAATGCCTTTTGGACAGACTAATGCACCCTCTGTTTTCATGGATCTAATGAATAGAGGTTTCAAGGAATTCCTTGAAGGTTTTATAGTGGTATTTATTGATGATATCCTGGTATACTAAAGAAGCTATGAATATCATGAAAATCACATGCACACCATTCTGATACCCCTCAAAAGAAATGAATTATACAGGATGATTAGTAAGTGTGACTTTTGATTTCATGTGATTTGTTTTATTGGCCATATTATCTCTAAGGATGGAATCTCTGTTGACCCTTCTAAGAAAAAGGAAATTCAATGAATGGCCAGCACCGACAAGTATAACTGAGTTACGCAGTTTTATTGGTTTAGTAGGTTATTATCGACGTTTTGTCGAGAATTTTTCCTGGTTGGCTAACCCATTAACAAAGCTCACATGTAAAGGGGTTAAATTTGTTTGGATAAAAGAGTATGAAAAATGTTTTGAAGAACTGAAGAGAAGATTAGTCAATGCACCTATCTTGACTGTACCATTTGGGAATGATGGGTTTGTTATTTATAGTGATTCCTCAAAGAAATGACTTGGTTGTGTCTTTATGCAGATTGTTATAGTTACTTCTTATGCATCACAACAGCTGATAATTCATGATAAAGACTATCCTACTCATGTTATATAGTTAACAGCTGCAGTATTTTCTTTGATGATTTGGAGACACTATCTCTATGGTGAAAATTTGATATTTATACTGATCACAAGTGTTTGAAATAAATTTTCTCTCAGAATGAACTCAACATGAGGCAAAAGAGATGGATTGAACTACTCATGGATTATGATTTCATGATACCATTCCACCCAGGGAAGGAAACTAAGGTGGCATATGCCTTGAGTAGAAAGTATCATGGATTTTTGAACACGATGAGAGTTTAAAAGGATCATATTTTCATGGATCTAGTATATATGGATATAGGAATAACCATGGAAGGTGAAACATCAATGATTTTTCAAATGGTTACCAAACCATCTTTACTAGAAAGGATAAAAAATTCTCAGGATGCTGATGAGGAATTTCAAAAGAAGATTTAATCTATTAATTATGGGAGATAGATTGAATTCCTATATGAAGATGGGATTTTGAAACTTGGGAGGATACTTTGTGTTCTTGATATTCCTGATCTGAAAAGAGAATTGATAGATGATGCTCATAGTTCCAATTTCTCTATACACCATTGGAGCACCAAGATGTATAGATATTTGAAGGAACATTTTTGGTGGGACAACATGAAGAGGGAGATTGGAAATTCTGTTTCAAGATGTTTGGTTTGACAATAGGTGAAGGATGGAAGGAAACAGACTGGAGGAGTCATGAAACCACTTCCCATACATCAGGGGAAATGAGATAATATTACGATGGAATTTTTTATGGGACTACCAAAGACTCCTATAAGGAACGATGCAATATGCGTCATCGTTGATTGTCTTACCAAGTCAACACATTTTATTTCTATAAGAGAAGACGTACCTTTTGAACGTTTAGAAAGACTATATATTAACGAAGTTGTAAGACTTCATGGAGTACCGCTATCAATTATTTTTGATCATGATCCACCTTTAGATCAAGATTCTGGAAAAGTCATCAGGAAGCCATAGATACTGAACTTTATTTGTCCGTTGCCTACCACCCTCAAACTGATGGAAAATAACAACAGACTATTCAAACCATAGAATACATGTTGATATCATTCTCACTTGACATTCACGTTATATGGGATCAATATTAACCTCTAGTATAATTTTCTTACAACAATAGTTTCTATTCACGTATTCAGATGGCAACATATGAAGCATTATATAGAAAGAGATTTCATACATGAACATGTTGGGATGATGTTAGTGAAAGAAAATTTATAGGCCTAGAACATGTTTAGGAAACGATATCAAAGGTGAAGGTAATATAAAACCTTGTGAAATCATCTCAAATTAGGCAGAAGAGCTATGCTCATAACTGATGGAAGGATTTGGAATTTCTGGTAGGAGATAATGTTTTCTTGAGAGTATCTCCATGGAAGGGAATTATGTGGTTCGTTAAGAAGGGTAAATTGAGTCCTAGGTACATTGGACCTTTCACAATTCTAGAATAAATTGGGGCTGTAGCTTACCATTTGGAAATTCCACCAAGTCTCTCTAATGTTAATGATGTGTTCCACGTATCACTGTTGGGAAAATACATGCCTGTCCCAACACATGTACTCACCTATGAAGAATTAGAACTGGAACCTGGTCTATCTTATTTCAAATATCCTTTCAAGATTCTTGATACAAGAGAACAAGTGTTGAGAAACTTGATGACTTGTCTGGTAAAAGTTCTACGGAGATACCATAAAATGGAATAGGTAACGTGGGAACCTGAGGAACTTATGATGAAGAACGACCTAAATCACTTTATACAGTAATGTTTTAGAAATTTCATTGTCCAAATTATTTTATGGAGGTGATAGTATAACACCTCATGCTTACAGGGTACGTTTACCTTTGAATAATGAATTAGCTTGCGTTGTACACACCTTCGAGATTCTAACACATCATGACCAATCAAACTAGCCGTTATGAATAGTAATCCCCAATTTTTGAAATTTTATCAATTTTACCTTCAAAATGGACTTCTTTTTTGGGTTCATAATATGGAAAATAGATTACGTTGAATTTTTGTATATTTTTCTAAAAACATTCAGTTTTTGATGAATAGTGAAAAATACTAAATTTTAATTAAAAACATCTTTTTTAATAAAAATAATTTATAGTGATAAATTATAAAATTGAGTAGTTTTTAAGTATAATTAGAGTATATTTTTACCATTTAATCCAGTGTTGATCATTTTACATAATTTCAAATTTTAACTGGACATAAACAAGTGTCAATCTTTTGATTGTTATTATTTCTTAAAAACAGATTTTTTTCACAACGAGAATTCATTTTAAATTAATTTCTGTCACTTATTTGTTTTTTATTTAGAAAAATGGATTCCATATTTAGAATTAGGATGTCGAATTTTTGTAAATATTTAACTTTTATTTTTATACATTTTGAATAATTATTAAGGTAAATATTTTATTTACCATAGTTAAAGGGTAAATCCAATAAATAAGGGTAAAATAATAATATTATAATAATATTAAATTACCTTAACACATGACATAACCCTATTGTCTGATACATGTCCATCTATGGGAATCCTTGTTTTGATTTTGGGACCCCATGGATCCACTTGTAAGTGGTAATGACACTTTATATTATTTAAGTAAAAGTAAATACAAAAATGACAAAAGCTTGTATCTTTTAGTAAAACAATTTTTACATAGGGTTATATATGTTATCTATTAGACAGTAAATATTCATTATAAATATAAAAATATTTCTTAAATAATGTTATATTATTTATAATTTTTATACATTATACAATTTAATTTATTTGTGATACAATGATGATGTGATAATTTCCTTATCAATAAAATATTAAAATAATTGATATTATAAATCCCCAAAGAAATATAATTTAAGATTTTTTATGAATTAAAATAATTATTTAGGTTAATATAAAATTATATAGTAAATTAAATGAATTATTTTTGTAGTAATAATGATTGTATGAATTTGGAAAAAACAAAAAACAAAATAGTGTCAAATTTGACATAAAATAGTTTTTAAAACAAATATTATATTGTTAATTAGTATTCTATTCCTAATAATATAATGTTATACAAAAATTCTTAAATAATATTATATATTTCATTTATTAACCACTTGGGGTTCTCTTGTAGTTTTATTGTATGTTTATCGACCATTTATTATAAAAATACAGAGACATTGTAAATGTCAAACTATTTAACTAAGAGTTAAATCTAGAAGATAAGGTTAATATATGGACTCAAACCTATATAAAACCTATTTTATGAGTGTTTTTAGACCCATATACACCTTATACATTAAATAATTCATTTTGGAGTTATTATAAACCGAAAATGATTTTATTATATCATAATATTTCAATTTTTTCCTAAGGTTCCCCTAGACCCTCTAATAAAAGGGCACGTGCCCTTCTATCAAATTCACAAAATCAAAGCCATTTGGCTTATCCAACCCCTGCCAAAGTATCCTACCAACTATCCTCCTTCATCCTATAGTCCTTAATTTTGTTATAAAGTTATCCTAAATATCCCTTTTGATCAAATCAAAAGGAAGAACCCGAAGAAGAGGTAAATATTTCATCACCTCTTTATTGTTGTTTTCTTCTTCCAAAACCTATTTAGTTGTTGTTTCCATTCTAAAATAACAAATACATTATCTTATATATAGTTCGATATTATAATAAAAACATTACACCCATATTCATTATTCTATCCATACTATAAATGACAATGTCACCATATTTGAGTACGTACGGATTATCGTCTCCACGTCGTGCTGTAGTTTGTTATTCAAAAACATCATCATTTGGATGGGTATAATTATGAGTATAAATGATTCAAATATTAAATATAATATGATAATTATTCTTTATATATGATATAGCATCCAATTATATATGATTTTAATATCAAAATAATGATATTGTTGCTTGTGCGTACATACGGATTACCGTCTCCACAAACGCGATGCGATTCATTCCCAACTGTATCCATTTAAGACTAATTTTCATATGAAGATGAAAATAAATGTTTAATGTATTAATAAAATTTTTAATATGAAAATTAAACATCCTATTAATAACAAATGAAATGTAAAAGTTAGGGGTTAATTCTACAATATCTTTATTATCTGAAGTTGTTTTCACGTAAGCATCTACTGGATCTTCTTTATCATCCACATCCATGTTTCTAAAAAATATATTTCAAAACATTTTTACTATTCACTATAAAATTGGTTAAAGTAATTTATAAACTTTTTTGAACTTATATGTTTTGAAAGAAAACTTTTAGTCATTTTCCAAACAAGGTTCTTTACGACCTTTTCCACAAAATCAAGGTAAGAATGTCTTTTTTTAACTTATATGGCGGGTGCAGTTGTTCTCTGCCATTATAACATCGTCAAATATTCTCATAAAATATTATAAAAATATTTTCAAAATAAATGTTTTCTTTAATAATTATGTAACTTTAAAAGATTTCATAAAAATAAAGTGATATTTCTATCAAATAGTTTTGGTTTCAATTATCTCAACATCCTTTGATTGATTTTATACTTTTTTGAAGTCGATTAATTAAAATACAAATCTTCCTTATTGTATTGAAGGTTTGGTGATATTTTTCACTGTGGATGTTTTGTTTTTAAAGCATTAATGGTTTATGGTAAAAATAATGACATTTCTTATTCTATTTTTAATACAAACGTTTATATTATATTTCATCTTTTTCATATGAGGAATGTATTGTACTTAGTATGTGATGGGTGGAACCCGCTATAGATCCTCGATGCATAGGTAGGTCTCATGAGACAACTAGACATGGAATTGTATGAGGCCCTTCCCAATTTGATATATGGTTTTGTTCGAGGCCTCATTCATTTTTAGACATCTTGGCTGAGACCTTGACAAGATGTTTCATAATGTCTGACGTAATACATTCCCTCATTACGAAAATAATATTTATGGTTCATATGAACATTCTACTAGTAGAATACCCATGATTATGTTTTATTATGCCATTATTTACTAATCTCATATTCTTGCCATAAAATTTTCGTGTTTATTACTGGTGAAGGCATGTGTTTTCAATTATTTACCATGCTTAATATTTATGTTACTTTCACTGTATTGCTTACCCTTACAGATCGTTTTCTATCACCCCTTTCTTATGTTTAATTTTCCAAGGATATGAAGAAGTTAATTATGAGTGACTTTTAGGCTTCATCCAGGAGGCTTGGATGTTTCTAATGGAATAAATCAGTGTTGTATTTCTTTTCATGTTTTAATGTTTAACTAATGTATGAATATTGTTTCCAATAATACTAAAATGATTGGTTCTTTGGGACATGATGTCATTGTGATCATGTCAATATTTTGTAATAATGCACCGACTCTCAGCTTCTAGGGTCGGGGTGTTATAGTTGGTATCAGAACAAGTTCAATACAAACCATGGAAACTAGAATTATATATACTCTGATTAGATCACATAGCCCTAAGATAGAATTTGAAGAATAGTATAGATGAACTTCCTAAAATTTTGTTACTCTAGAGACTCTGTGAGTTTTACAAGCTATACATTCTTGACTGGATACGAGAATGTAGAGGTGGATCTAGCACATATGTACTTAGCTGTAAAACTCGAAAACCACACTTTGTTCGAGACTCAAACTAGAAATGGTGCACGACAACAGGCCTTGTTGAACTCTTAGTTCTGACACTCATAGGGGATATGTTTAGGATCATTCTCATTTTCTTTACAAACCATTATGAAGGGTTTATGAGTATATACATTCTGAAATAATTTTTTTAAGATTATTGATTATATACATAATTTTTTCAGTTTATGTTAAGTGTTTTACAAGTATGGAATTATGTATTTCAATTCATAAACTAATCAAGTTTATGCAATTGTTTTGAAATGGTGACTAGTGGAAGGAATTTAAACCATATCAATGCACGTAATCCATGTAGGGATTTATCTCATAATCAAGATAATTATAGTGGAGCAAGTGATGAAACTGGTCCTGATCAACTTATCACCATACTGTCAAAACTAACACAGGTTATGAATAATAACCTCACCTGTATGGAGCACCCTGATCCACAATGCGGAGGATCAATGTTAGAATGATTCATGAGGAAAAAAACACCAACATTAAATGGGAGTAAAAATCCATTAGTGGCTTAGAAATGGATAAATTCCTTAGATAAAATATTTCACTCTTTGGGGAGAATCGAATGTAAAAAAGTTATCATGGCAGTTTATCGCCTCACTAGAGATGCTGATCAATGGTGGTCATTTATTCAATATAGAAATGAAGATGAAAAAGTGTCCAGTATGGCATGGAGGTAGTTTAAATAACTTTTCTTAGAAAATTAATTTCCTCATGACCATCGAGCGGAAATGGAAAGGCAGTCTCTGAGTCTGAGGAAAAAAGAGGATGAGAATGTCGAAAAGTATGAATATAACATTACAAGGGTAGCAAGGGATGTTATTGATTATATATGTAACCCAAGAAGTAATATTTACTATTTCTTTTATGGGTTAAAACCATTTCTCCATCTTGCATTAGTATCACAATCCTTCTCATCGTACGAAGATATCGTCTCGTGTGCTATCAAGACAGATAAGGAATTCTCTAAGTCTTATGACATTAAAGAAATGAAAGAGAAGAATTGATCTTCTGGACTCTTTGGGAAAGGAAAAAAATGAAATAGGGTAGAAGGGAGGAATTGAATTTCCACCCTGTGATAATTGTGGAAGGAAGCACCCTAGTGTCTATCTAAAAAGAAGATGAGTGTGCTATAAATGTGGACAGAAAGGCCATATTGCTGGTGATTTTAAGGGAAAGAAAGATGCTACAAATGTTCAATGCTACAATTTTAGGGAGATGGGAAATTATTCAAATGAACGTCCAAATCATCATGGAAACTTACCTTAAAAAATTCTAATGGATCAAGGCCAAGCTTAAGTTATCACTACTGCAAGGTTGAAGTGCCGAAAGATGTGGTGGAAGGAAATTTAATGGTTTCCCCAAGTTTAGCCAATTATTTATTTATTTCTGGATCATCTCATTTTTTCATATATTCATAGTTTTCTAAGAAAAATAGATATTTCTAATTTGATTTAACAAGATAGTTGTTAATAAAAACTAATAAGGAATGTATCATTGCTACAAAGTTTTAGGAATCAGTTCCCATTAGGGCATATAAATGTTCTTTATCTATGGATATCATCATCATACCCATGATTGAATTTGATATAATCTGCGGTATGGATTAGATTTTGGACCATGATGCAAAAATTTATTGTAAAAAGTATGAGGTTACGATTTTTTGATGAAGATGTTAAATAATACCTTATCTTTATAGAAAAAACTTCACCACCTCATTTTTATCTAGATCCACACCCAATTGCTCAGCTAAATTAAATTATTAGAGTGTAATAGAATTCAATAACTATGGGTGAGGAAAAGAATTTTCAAACAGAGGATGTACTTATTCTGCAATAATATGTTGATGAGTTTCCAGTATATTTACCTGGATATCCTCTAGAATGAGTAATTGAGTTTTCCATTGGTTGAATTACTAGTTCAAGACCCATATCGAAGACCCCTTATAGAATGGCCACTGAGAATTAGGGGAACAAAAGAAAAACTAGAGGAATTGAGTAATAAGGGATTTATTTTCCCTAATGTTTCACCATGGGGAACCCTTTTTTTTATTATGAAGAAATATGGATCAATGAGGTTGTGAATTGACTACATGGCGATAAATTCTATAACAATAAAGAAAATGTATCCCCTACCTTTCATTGATTATTTATTTGACCAACATCATGGAGCTCAATATTTTTCAAAGATTGAACTTTACTCTGGATATCATCATTTGTGTGGGAAGAAGGAAGAAATTCTGAAAACAAAATTTAGAACTAGGTACGGGCATTATGAGTTTACAGTAATTCCTTTTGTGCTAAATAATGCACCCTCTATTTTCCTAGATCTCATGGATAGGGTTTTCAAGGAATATAGTGATCAATTTTTAGTGGTATTTATTGATGATATCCTAATATACTACAAAATCATTGAAGATCATGAAAATCACTTGCGCACAATTCTGAAAATCCTTAGAAGAAATCAATTATATTGGAAGATTAGCAAGTGTGACTTTTGGATTAAGGAGATATATTTTCATGGACATATTGTCTCTAAGGATGGAATCATTGTTGACCCTTCTAAGAAAAAGGCAATCTATGAATGGCCAGCACTGACAAGTATAACCGAGGTACACAATTTCATTGGTTTATTAGGTTATTATCTATGTTTCGTCGAAAATTTTTCCCGGTTGGCTAACCCATTAACAAAGATCACACGTAAAGGGGTTAAATTTGTTTGGACAAAATAGTGTGAAGAATGTTTTGATGACCTGAAGAGAATATTATTTAATGATCCTATATACAATCTACTATCAGGGAATGATGGGTTTGATATATATAGTGATGCCTCAAATAAATGACATGTTTGTGTCCTTATCAAGAATGATTTAGTTATTTCCTATGCATCACGACAACTGATAATTCATGAGAAAAATATCCTACTCATGGTCTTGAGTTACCAGTTGTAATATATTCTTTGAAGATTTGGAGACAGTATCTCTATGAAAAAAATGTGAGATTTATACAGATCACAATAGTTTGATGTATATTTCTCCTGAGAAAGAACTCAACATGAGGAAAAGGAGATGTCTTGAACTACACAAGGATTTTGATTACATGATACACTACCAACCGGGGAAGGAAAATAATGTGCCAGATGCTTTGAGCAGAAAGGATCATGGAGATTTGAACAAGATGAGAGTTGAAAGGGATCCTATTTTCATGGATCTAGTAAAGATGGATATAGGAATAACCATGGAATGTGAAACATCAATCCCTTTTAAAATGTTTTCCAAACCATCTTTACTAAAAATGATAAAATATTCCTAAGCTGATGATGACGAATTTCAAAAGAAGATTTAATCTATAAATGAAGAGAGATTTATTGAATATGTATGTGAAGATGGGATTTTGAAATTTGGGAAGAGACATTGTGTTCCCGATATACCTGATCTGAAAATGGAATTTTAAGATGATGCACATAGCTCCAATTTATCTCTACACCTTTGGATACCAAGATGTATAGATATTTGAAGAAACATTTTTGTTGGGAAAACATGAAGAGGGAGATTGAAAATTTTGTGTCAGGATGTATGGTTTGTCAACAAGTGAAAGTAGGAAGGAAACAACCTGGAGGATTCATGAAACCTTTTCAAATGCCTGAGTGGAAATGGGATAATATTATGATGGACATTTTCATGGGACTACAAAAGACTCCTAGAAGTAACGATGCAATATGGGTCATTATTGGTTGTCTTACCAAGTCATCACATTTTATTTCTATAAGAGAAGACTTACCACTTGAATGTTTAGCAAGACTGTATATTAACGAAGTTTTAAGAATTCATGGAATACCTCTATCGATTGTTTCTGATTGTTATCCACATTCGAGTTCCAGATTATAGAAAAGTCTTCAAAATGCCCTGGATACTGAACTTCATTTGGGCCCTACCTACCACACTCAAACTAATGGAAAATCAGAACAGACTATTCAAACATTAGAATAAATGTTGAGATCATGCTCACATTACATTCAAGGTATGTGGGATCAGTATTTACCTCTAGTAGAGTATTCCTATAAGAATATCTTCTATTCAAGTATTCAAATGGCACCATATGAAGCATTATATGGAAAGAGATATCATACACCAACATTTTGGGATGATGTTGGTGAAATAAAACTAATAGGCCCAGAACATGTTGAGGAAACAATGGAAAAGGTAAAGGTAATCCAGACAGACAAGAAAGAATCACAAAGTAGGATGAAGAGCTATGATGATAACTGAAGGAAGGATAAGTAATTTCAGGTATGTGATCAAGTTTTCCTGAAAGTATTATAATGTAAGGGAATTATATGGTTCGGTAAGAAGGGTAAATTGAGTCCTAGGTACATCAGACCTTTCGAAATTCTATAGTGAATTGGGGTTGTAGCTTACCATTTGACAATGTCTCCACGTATCTTCAAAGTTAATGATGTGTTCAATGTATCACTATTGAGAAAATACAATCCTAATCCAACACATGTACTCACCTATCAGGAATTAGAACTGGATCCCGATCTGTCTTATTTACAAGATCCTGTCAAGTTTCTTGATAGAAGTGAACAAGTGTTGAGAAATCAAATGAATCTTCTGGTAAATGTTCTATGGAGAAACCAAAAAATGGAAGAGGCAACGTGGAAACCTAAGGAACTCATGATGAAGAACAACCCAAATCTCATTATATAGTAAAATTTTAGAAATTTCGAGAACAAAATTATTATAAGGAGGGTATAATGTAACAACCCAAGATTCCACAGTAATTTTCCCTTTGAATAATGCAATAGCTTGCATTGTACCCAACACCACAATTCTAACACATCACGACCAATCAAACTAGCTGTTATGAATAGAAATAACAACCTTTTTAAATTTTAATACTTTTATATTTCAAAATAGTCTTCATTTTTTGGGTTAGTAATATCGAAATTATCCTAAAGTGTTTTTTGGTATTTTTCTGAAAACATTCAGCTTTTGATGAATAGTGAAAATACTACATTTTTATTAACAACCACTTTTTTAATAAATAATAATTTAAATTTCTAAATTATACTATAGAGTGGGTTTTAAGTATAATTAGATTATTTTTTACAATTTAATCCATTTTTGGTCATTGGATGTAATTTCACATTAAAACTATACATAAGAAAGTTTAAATCTCTTGATAATTATTATTTCATAAAAACACGCTTTTTGTTTTGAAAACGGTAATTAGTTTTAAATTAATTTACTCCATTTATGTGTTTTGAATTTATAAAAATGGATTCTGAATTTATATTCAGTAGGTCCAAATTTTTTAAATAGGTAACTTTTATATTTAGACATTTTGAATAATTACTTCGGTAAATATTTTATTTACCATAGTTAAAAGGTAAATCCGGTAAATAAGGGTAACAATAATAATATTATAAAAATATTAAATTACACTAACAAGTGTACTAACTCAATGTTTTGATAAATATCTGACCATGGGCATCCTTGGGACGATTTTGGGACCCCATGGAGCCACTTGTAAGTGATAATGACATTTTATATTAATTAAGTTAAAGTAAATACAATAATGGAAAAAGCATATATCTTTTAGTAAAACAAATTTTTCATAATGTTATATATGTTATATCTTCAACTATAAATATCAATTAGATATCTAAGACGATTTACAACATAAGGAAATTTTATTTTAATTTTTTTCACCTTATATAATTTAATTTATTAATGGCACAATGATGATGCCATAATTACATTATTAATGAAATTTTAAAATAATTGATATTATAAATACCCATATAAGTGTAATTTTAGCCTTTTTTGGAATTCGACTAATCTTATAGAATAATATGACATGTTAGAGTTTATTAAATGATTTGTTTTGAAGTAATAATGTTTTTATAAATTTAGAAAAAATAGAATACATAATAGTGTCAAAATTGACATAAAAGAGTTTTTAAAACAAATATTATATTATTACTTGGTATTATATTCCTTAAAATATAATGTTTAGGAAAAGGGATTAAATACTATTATATATGTCATTAATGAACCTCTTTGGGTTCTCTTTGATGTTTATATTATGTTTATTAACCATATATTATAAAAAACAATGAGACCTGGTAAATGTCAAACTACTTAACTAAGAGTTAAATCTAGAAGATAAGGTTAATATAGTGACCTAAACCTATCTAAAACCTATTGGATGAGTGATTTTAGACCCATATCCAGCTTATACATTAAATAATTCATTTTTATGCCATTATAAACCGAAAATTATTTTTATATAAATTAATATTTCAAACCTTTCCTAAGGTTCCCCTCACCCCTTTATAAAAGGTCACTTCCCCTTCTCTCAAATGTAAACCTTGAAAGCCATTTGGATCAGCCAAAAATAGTCCAAATAACCTTCCATCTATCATTCCTTCTTCCTAGATTCCTTAATTTTGTAATAAAGCCTACCTATAGAGCACTTTTGATCAAATCAAAATGATGAACTTGAAGAGGAGGTAAATATTTCATCACCTCTTTCAAGTTCTTTTCTTCATCCACATTCTCTTTCCTTGTTTTTCCTTTTCTAAAATAATAAATCCAATTTATTCTATATTATGTGATGTTATTATAAAAATTGTACAAACATATTCATTATTGTATCCATCCTATAAATGAAATATTCACCATACGTGCATATATAAATATTACTCTCTCCACGTCCTGGCGTAGTTTGTTATTAAAACACTTCATCATTGGTATGGGTATAATAATGAGTATATATTAAGTAAATAATAAACATAATATAATAATTATTCTTTATATATGATATACCATCAAATTATATTTGATTTTAATATCAAAATATTGATATTTTTGCTCCTGCATATGTATGGATTATCGTCACCACAATCGCGAAGAGATTCATCCACCATCGTATCCATTCAAGAATAATTTTCATTTGATGATTAAAAATAATGTTTAAAGTCTTAATATCCTTCTAAATATGATTATGAAACATCCTATCCATAATAAACATTACTTACATAACAAATCATCTAAAGGAAAACAAATCAGTTAACACACGAAATGATGATGCTATTGAAATATCATTAACAAAGTAATATTAGAAAATCATATATGATGTCATATGTATGTATATAGATCTTTTATAATTTAATAAAAAGTATTTAACTATTATAAAGGAGGTTAATGCACCCTCAACCAAGTAAATGTACAATGTAAGAGTTAATTCTACAATCTCTTAATTATCCGAGGTTGTTTTTACGTAAGTATCCACTGCGACCTCTTTAAAATCGATATATACGATTCTTAATTTTTTTTTCAAAACACATTTACTATTTACTAGACGATGGGTTAAAGATATTAATACCCTTATTTTATCTTATATTTTTTGAGAGGAATATTTTAGTCATTTTCCAAACAAGGTACTTTAAAATGTATTCGACAAAATTATGGTACAAATGCCTTTTTTGAACATATATGGCGGGTGTGGTTCTTCTCCACCAATATAACGTTGTCAAATATTCCCTTAAAATCTTATAAGAATATTTTCAAAATAAATATTTTTTATAATTTGGAAACTTTTACATATTTCAATAAAATAAAGAGATATTTCTCTCAAATATTTTTGATTTCATCAACATCAACATCTTATCATGGATTTTATACTTGTTTGAGGTAGATTAATTATGATGAAAATTTCCATATTGTATTGAAGGTTTTTTCATATGTTTGGATTTGGTTGTGTTATTTTTATTCCATTCATATTTTATGGTTAAAGTATTGAAATTTTATATGATAGTTTTAATACGAATGTTTATGTTATATTTAAACATTTTTATATTTGGAATGTATTGGATTTAGTAAGTGACTGGTGGAGCCTGATATAGCTCCTAGATGCATCATTAGGTCTCATAAGACATATAGACATGGAATTGGACTAGGCCTTTCCCAATTTGATATATGGTTTTGGCCGAGGCCTTAATCATTTCTATACGTCTTGGATGAGGCCATGACAAAATGATTCTGAATGTCCGACATTATACATTCCCTCATTATGAAAAAAGTATTGATAGTTCATGTGGTCATTCCACTAGTAGAATATCCATTATTATATTTTATAGTGGCATTATTTACTAAGCTAATATTCCTTCCATAAAAGTGTTCATGTTTATTATTGGTAATGGAATGTGTTTTCAATTATTCACCATGATTAATATTTATGTTATCTTCTATTGTATTGCTTTCCCTTATTGAGTGTTTGAGCTCACACCATTCTTATGTTTCATTTTCCTAGGATATGAAGAAGTTAATTATGAGTGACTTGCAGGCTTAATCTAGGATGCTTGGATGCTTCTAATAGAACAAATTGGTGTTGTATTTCTTTTTATGTTGCAAAGTTGAACTTATGTATGAATCTTGTTTCCAATAATGCTAAACTGATCATTCCTTTATGACATGATTTCATTGTGATTATGCCAATGTTATGTAATAAATCACCAAATCTGGGCTTCTAGAGTCGGAGCTTTACATTATATTTTTTTAACAGGATTAATTTCTCGGTAGTTACTAGAACCACCGTGAATAAATTGCCCCAAACCAACACATTTATCATTGTGTTTATTAATTGATACTAGTGTCCAACCCATTGTGATCCATAATATACCTTAGTCTTTATCAAAGGCCATCTTGAGTGACATTGGAGGCTAACATAAGTTGGACTATAAAAACATTTCCTTATAAATAATGTTATAATTTAGGAGTAAAGCTACATCTGAGATAATAGTGTTAGAGCCATAGATATAGGTATTAGTTTGTGTCTTGTTCACAATTTTGTTAAACAAAATTTAATTATTAATAGAAGATAGGATGTTTGTGTTTAATTAATGACTCGTTCTATATTCTTCTTGATATTTTTAATTTTTTTGGATAATTTTTCTATATTGAATATATGTGAGTTATTTCGAGAAACACCATGATTTGATGTGAATACGAGAAGAAATATAGGGTCACATGGTTAGTATAAGTGGTCTAGAAAACTATTCGCAAGCCATGATTCTAGTTCATAGTAACCATAGTAGTATTTTCATGGTTTTTTCTTTGTTCTCCGATTCTTGTGCTCAAACTATGCATTGTTATTAATTTCTATAAATTTTAAATTTTTATTCTCTGTGATTATAAATTGTTCGAATTCTTTTATATTATTTATTTTTAAATTAATTGATGTGATTTTGTGGAATTTTAATATTAATTATTTCGATTTAATTTCATATATTATTTCAATATTAATGGTGTGTGTATTTTAAAAACTTATGTTTTATAATTTAACAGGTGTTCTATTTTTTTATTTTAAACATAGAATTTTTTTATAAATACTATGTTTTGTAATGAAAAAAAGTTGTATAAATTGTTTTTGGATTTTATCATGTGTCCTTTTAAACATCCATGTGTTTTATTAATAATTTTTAACTTAAAATATTTTTAATGTTTATTTTCAATGTCTTAAAGTATTACAATATAGTTTGAGTTAATTATGGTAAAATATTATAAAGGAGTCTTTATGAATCTATTTAATTATATATTTGGGAAATCAATTTTACCCTTTACAGAATATATATAATGCAAGTGTATTCAATAATATTTTAGGAGAATAATCAGATGATTTTATTAATATTTAAATTTGGATAAGTAATTATTTGGTATTATTATTGGTTTTGTAGAATTTTATTAGTGCTTTGATATTGATTCATTTGTCCACATTGTATTTTTTATAATATAAAACATTGATATTTATTTTGATTATGTTTTTAATTTTTAGTTGTTAAATAATATCATTACTATTCCATTATAGAACATTAAAAGGGTGTTTTATATGTTTATATACAAGTTAACACACTGGTTTATCAAATAATAAATGAGTTGGATGTACTATTTTCATCATCTATAGAGATAAGTGTTCTTTCTGTCATAGTTAAACATTTAAAATAAATCCATGATTTTCATAATTTGATTCATCATATCTTCTACATGTATAATGATCTCTATAATGAAGAACATTAATTAAAGAATATCAAGAAGAACTTCAACCATCTTAAAATCCATGTGTATCATAATATCATGTTTTACATGTTTATTTTTGGAGATCCAAACTAGTAATGTAAGATGTATATTACTCATACTAAACCATACGAGTTCATTTAAATGGATGGATTCATGTTATTTTATATATATAAATATTTCCATAAAACCATGAATGTTTATAATGAAATAAAGTTTTACTATCTTCAGTATATATACAAGTTATTTTAAGATTAAACTCACTACATCATTCAACTAGTACCCAGCCTACGGGATAGAGATTCTGATTATTCTCAAAAAGCATAGTATTTTAGAATAGGTATTTGTTAAGATATTGGAATAAAATTATTTATATTTATCCTATAATATCACATAGAGGTGGTGAAACAATATTTTTCGAGTTGGGGCAATCACGGATTGAATAATTGAAGTGATTGATATTTCTTTGATAATTTGAAATGATAAAAGGAACTCCAATAGTGGAAAAAATGAGAATATTTAGTCTAGATAGTTTGAAATTGTTGTAAAGGTGCTATAATATTTATTCCCATTTAATAATTCATGGTGTAATTATTTTTCATACATTGAATCAATTTTTTATTTTTCAAATAAAATCATCTTGTGGTAGTGAGAACCGTTCAAGCGAAAAACATGAGAGGAATCATTCCAAAGGGAATCCAAAATTGTTGGTACGAGTTAAACCAAACCCAAAACACCAAAAATATCTCTAGAGAAAACCAACCCACCTCGAGATGAGTTAAAATTATAGAATCCTATAGTATAAGTCCACCCACCATCATTGTAAGGTCACTATTATCTTCCATCAATAAAATTATTGGTTATCTATGATGCTTCCATTGAAAAAAATACCACAATGTATATAGATATGTATATTCAAATTTGGAAGATCATTATATTAAAACACCTAAATATAATGCATATGTGATTTATTCTTAATGTAGCCATATTACATTTTTTATTATATATATATATTGATTAAAAATTATATATTTTTAGTGTATCTAATTTTTGAAAAATTAATGATGCCTATTATTTATCTCATTAAATAATTTGTGATAAGTTTATAAGAATTATACATTGTCGATTGGTGTCTTCAATACAATGTTCATGGGTTTTAACCAGGTGATGAAGTAATATGATTGGTAAAACTTTTGTTTGGTCTCAGAATCTTGTGTTGAGTCACTAGGAGTAATTAATTGATTTCGGAAGATAATATATTTAAGTAATTCTTAATTTACTGGGGAGACCACCAAATATGGTCTCTTTCTTATAGTAAGGGAATATCTTGGTACATTTAATTTTTTATTCTTTAAAATATAGTGATTCAAGACAACTGGGTTGAGGTATCTAGTTTCCTAACCCAACTCTTTTTATTTATCATTTTCATGGTTTTTTATTCCATTATTTAGAATATGATTTCTCATCATTTTCTTAATATATGGTGTTCAGGTATGTGTTTTGCACTCAAAATTTAGATCGATGATAAAATATGACATATTTTTAGAACTATATGTTTTATTAAGGATTTTTTTGTTATTTTTGGTATTTCTTTATCTAATGAGCATCATGGGATACCTTGGATTTTAGAGTTAGTTTTAATATTATTGTTGTGTATAATCTATTTTTTGATCAACATTTTCTATTAAGACTATATAGTGAAATTAATTATAATGGATGGAATAGTTATCACACCCATTGTCAAATTTGATCATAATTTAATTAAATTATTTATTTATTAGTATTTGGTTATGTTTGAGTTAATAATTGTTAGTATTTTTTATGATTTATGATCCACAAAGTCATAACATGATCAATACATGGATAATATAAACTATGTGATTTAATATTATGTCTGAGTTTTATAGTTCTGTCATAGAGCATCATTCAAACAAGTTTATATGAAACCATGTGAATTATTTTTATATAACGAGACATTCTAGTTTCAACCAAATGGTTAGTTTCTATTTAGTATTAACAGTGTAGCCTAACCAAGTAAGGTGAAAAACTAAAATCCATTATCCAATATATAGTTATTGAACATTTTCAAAAACCATGAAAAAATCTATACATGAATCCATGTGTGAAAAATATGAGTAGGTGGTTGTACCATTATATTAAACCCCTCATAGTGTTCTTTTATTCTTCTATTTATGTTTTTGGGATCATAGTAATTTTTTTCTATTAGTTATCATTATTTTTTGGAGACTCTATTTATTTCATTCATCTATAGTTCGTGGTTCTTCATGGTGGATTTATTTAATTCCAATCTTTTCTCCATGTCATCAACATTTTTTCCATTTTCCCTTTTTACATAAAATAATATTGTCATGGTGACATATGATCATTTTAATTCAAATGAAAATATATGAGGGGATTTATAATTTCAGTCTATTTTTTAATTTTCTAAAAGTCATAGTATGTATATCGTTCGATAATTTAACAAATGAACTTTTTTTCTTATAAATATAAAATTGTAAATATGGTTTCTTATAAATATCTAGTTCTTGAATTGTAATACATTTTTCAATGAAATAAAATTGTTTTTAGAAATGCCAGAGCGGATCTTTACCCATAAATTTGATAATTTAATGTGTTATTTTACTCATAATTGATCATTTAATAATGTAAATAATTTTGATATTTTTTCTATATAAATATTTGATATGATCTTAAAAAAAATTATATGTGATATATTGCTTATTTGAGGTGCTTTGATTATATTTACAAGTTTCTTGGACATGGTTATCATTAGATGATATTTTAAAAGAACTAATGTTTATCAAATGATTTAAAAATATGATTTTTAAGATTTGGTTTTAAATATATGATTTGATGAATTTTTAATTATAAATTTGACCCAATTACCTAATCAGTAAATTATAAAGTGTATTTTTATTAGTAATGTACACCTTTCATGTGAAACCCTTGGTGTTTTTTATTTAATTTTTGTTTTTGGTATTAATATTAATGTGGTCATTATAACCAATCAATGTATTTTCAAGAAAAAATCGGGATGATTTTATGGGTGGTGATTGGGTGAGATGATGATATTATGATTATAATTTGTCACATTTAATTAAATATATTAATTTTTTGTTTTAATCATCCATTTATATATCATCGAAAGCCTCAGGGAGTTATGGGTGATATCCAGATGTGAGAACTACACTCTTTTTAGATTTCACTATAGATTGTGGCCCCCTATTTGTACTATGCTCTACATTGTCAGTTTTCCAACTCGGTTATGAAATATATTGTCAAACTAAGAGCTTAGGTAGATTAATTTCATCAAGATCCAATTTTATAGAAATAATTTTTGTGTTTTTATATATAGAGATATTGGGTGATCCCATAATAGTTTTGATTTTTTCCCTAAGATAGTTTATCTATCGCTATTCTATGATAGATTCATATAACTTATATCATTATTTTTTTAATACAAGTTTTTATTAATGTTTTCATATTTATGTGATAACAGTGTTAGAATTATCTTCAAAGAATCTAATTATATTCCTATATCCTTTTTAGAAATAAAAATGGGTTCTTCAAACAATGGGAGTGAATATTTTATAATAAGGTTCCTCTTTCCATATGTAAATTACATTTGGAAAGGGTTTTTTTCTTCTAATTTTATAGAGTGAAATTAATTTTTTTTATATTTATAATCACGAAAGAGATATCAATCATTGGATATTTTACTTACATCTGAAGAATGAAAATTTTATAAGATAAATTTTAAAATGTTTTCTTTATATCTAATTTCATATTTCCATAAAAAGATATCAGATATGTTTTATGACAAATATTTTACCATTATATGTTATATAGAGTGGTATCATACGATGGTTACAAGTATCATTATTTAAATATAAAATATTGGTTTACTTTTATAGTTATATTTTAATCATTCATGGAATATATTCACTTATACTTATTATAAATAGTACATGGGAATTGTGCTTATTAAAAATTATTTTCTCACAATGTATACATATTATTCGCTTAGTGAATGTTCCTATTAGATTCATTGAGATGTTCAGGGATTCTGGTTTGGGTATTTTAGAGGTTCAAAGTGATGAATAATCACTTTATTCATAGAATGAAGTTTTTTGGATTTCTTTTACATTATTTCAATTTATTTTTGGTTCACTATCTGTACCATGCCACCTAGACCCCCATTTTTTCTGTTAATTATTTTATGGTTATATGTGTACAATGGTATTTTTTATAGTTTTTTTATTTTGTATTTATGATTTCATTTTTTATTGTGTATAAGTTTAATTTTATAATTTATTTTTTGATTTTCATTACTCATTGATATATAAGGATGTCATGTCATACCCCTAAGTAATTTTATTTTCAAAGTATTTTTATTATCAAGGGGAATTATGCCCAATGAATTATAATTTGATACCACAAAAATAGTTTATAACTGGTGATGATTGAGAACATTTCTTTACCCTTATCACATGTCAATTTGGGTGATGAGTTATATTGAACTAAGATAGTTTGTGAAAAAAATATTATCAGATCCACGTTTTTATTTTGGTAGTTATGGTGGATGAGATATTTTTTTTAGAGATTGAAATTTAGGTATGAGTATTTGTTTTAAAACAAATCCTAATGTATATTAATTTACATGGTGTAGTTTAGATGTTGGGATCTCAAATTATTGCATTTTTCTTAATTATTACCAACATATTAAATCTATATTTGAATAACTTGTTTTACATTAAATATATTTTTTATAATATTCTTAATGTGGAGTAAAATGGAATAAAACCTATAAAGTTAATGTTAGATTATATGGTCTATATAAAATGGTGCACAATTTTGAAACTAGTTCTCCAAAACTTAAGGTAAAAATTTCGGGTTTACAAATTGGTTTACTACAGTGTTTAATGAAAAAAATAACATTTTCAATTTATTATAATTTTTAAAAAATGTTTTGTTGTATTTAATGAGTTGTTATTCTTCAATATTGTTTATTAATGATGAATTCATGTGATTTATATAAATCATTTGGGTTATATATATGGATTTAACATGATATATTATGATGAAATCTATGGTTAAAATCACCCAAAACCATACATTCTTTTAAATAAATGATGTTGTTAATTTTTTTTTAATTTAAAATTTTTATTTGTTTTATAAATATATTTTGGGAATATAAAACAAATTGTGTCAAATTATTAATATATTTTATTTTTGGGTTTAATAAAATTTATATATGTCTAATAAATTATTTTATTTTAAATTTTTAAGCTTTTCCTTAATTTATTTACATAATACAGGTTATTTTGAAGAATTTATTTTAAACGTTTCAAAATGATTCATTGTCAACCTCTTTAGTTTTTTATTATTTATATATAAAAATGTTCTAAATCATTTTTAAAAAACATTAATATGTGTTTCATATGATTTATGTATTTTTATTTTATGATTTTATAATGCATGGAATTTTTATAAGTGAATGTTAGGTATTATTGGGGTGTAAATAGAATTTTTATAGTTGTTTGATATCAATTCGTTAATTCATTTTTGTGTTTATTTAGTACGGAAAATTGACTCTTATTTTCATTTTCTTTTTAATTTATTATTATTTTAGATTACTCCCCCACTAAGCTATTATAGTACTTCAATAGGGAGCTATGGATGATTCACCAAAGGTGAACCCTCCAATTGATAACATTTTTCATGAGTTATTCATCCTGCATTTTCTAGATGAATAATATAGTGTTCTTCCTCTCCATTGTCAAAATTTATACTACATTGAAATGTTTTTAAATGTTATTCCTACATTATTCTATGGTAAATAGGTTTCCTATGAAATAGAAGACTGTTTAGAGAATAATGATAAAAACATAAACTCTCTCAAACTGTCAAATGCTCTGAAGCTCTGGAATACGAAATATATTCTTATATAAAAATCCTAGAGGATAAGAAAAACTATTATTATGACTAAAACATACAAGTTTTATTCATTGTAAGGTTTTATGTTTTTATTTTTATAAAAATATTTCACTTTATTAGTAAAATTATCCAAGTATATGGAGTTATAATGTCTTTTGTTTAGAGAGAATTTGGTTTTGGATTTTTCTTAATAGTTAACATAACTAATACCCTATATACACACACACTAACCATGGATTATTATATTATTTATTAGTGTTTTATAAGATCTATCAATTATGACCTTCCACCAAAACTGTCATTGTTTGGAATGATGTCTTATATAGAGGTAGTGAATCATGATGTCTTAGTTTAGGTGGATATGGTTTGTATGCCTAAAATCGTTGATATTTTATATATACATGGATATAATGTCATAAAATTCAATTGTGAAATGAGGAAGCATATTGAGTCTAGCATGGTTTGTGATATTTTCATGTGGCCATACTATTTCTCCATATCAACTTATTTTAGGATTATGTCTTGGGCATGTCATTACTGCAATACATTATGAGATAATAATTCATAATGATTCAAAGTTATTAAAACCATTCATATTTGTGTTTAATTAGGTTATCTAGGATGGTTTTTTAGATGTGAAATGTGTAAAATTTGTTAACCATTATTTAAAATATTGGAATATTTCCACAATTTGCCTAATGAACCTAATACTTATGTGCTTCCTTGAGGTAATCCATATTATATTTTTTATCATTTATGTATGTTCTATGTTGACAATAAATTTTATAGATATTTAGTTATGATACAAATCATGAAACATGTTTTTTAAATTTATCTGTTGTAATTTCAATGAATCATTAGAATGAATTATTTCAGACACATATATATTTTTTTGGTGTCATCAATGTGGATATAGTTGTTTCTGACCATGGTTATAATGAAGCATATGTGGTACAACATTTTTCTACATTATGTATCCTATGATTTCGCTTAATAGTGACTAAATTAATTTTGAATCTAGTGAATTAGAGAAATTATTTATATTGTTAGAATACCACCATATATGAACTCTTTATAAAAATAATTTAATATCATGGTAAATTTTATTGTTTCATTGAGAAGGAATCGATGTGATATATTTGGGTAAAGATATTTAATTCCATGAACCAACCCTACCCAATGGAAGGGAACAAACTAAAAGGGTATGAGTAATCTTAATCCATACATCCTACAATCCCTTATGTTTGTGTCTAAATTTGATGGAGTGGGTGCAAGTTTTACATGTGGATTTCATATTAATGATAAGTTATATTGTGTTTGGATGAATCCAAAATTTTTATTAATACTTGTATTAGGTCGGCATCATATATAAATATAAAATTTTATGTTTTGGATCCCAATGATTATAGTGTCATTTTATAATAGGAGGGATGAATCTCATATATTGTTTTATATAATATTTATACTAATAATTTATGGGTATAAAAACTGATTTGGTTGTTATAATTATCTAATCCCAATGTCACATTTTTCATTATTTTAAAAAATTATATATTTTATTGGATTTGGATATGTCTGGGTTTGCAATTAGTAAAAATTATGTGCCACATGGTCATTCCATGACTAGTACAATGTTTTTATAAATTTAGATTTTTAATCAAACATGTGATATCTCTAGTTTAGAAATTTATAAAAGTTAGAGAAATGTTTTTTTTACCATGTATTCGAGTTTTTTGGGTACAAAACTTTAATCTAGTGGATAATTCATAATGGGAACATGACTAAAGAAACTATGTGGTTGAACCATCCAAGCATTCATGTTTTAAAAGTATTACATTTTTCATTATTACCATACTCAAATTAAACCTATTTGGGTATCTTTCATACCTTACATTAAATTAGCATGGATAATATTCATTTTCCTTGATTATTTTTCCTTCCTCATATTATTTATAGTGATTTATTTCCTACATTAGTGGTTATTCATCATGTTAGAGTGATCTAAACCTCATCCTTTCTCCTCATATCCTTTTATTTTTTTCCTTTTAATCTATTTCACACACTTATATAGCCATGGGAACCAAATAAATTTAATTTATCAAATTCACATTTCAATTAATCTATTTAAGGGTTTAAAATTGTATTATCATGGTTTTTCAATCCACTTTTGGGTGGAATAACACCATTTCTAGTTAAATCAGTGATATAAGGTAGTTTTCTCAATTAATTTTCCATTAAATTTAATGAAACAGGTACATTATAAATTTAAATCCATGTTTTTATATTTTAGAAATCATATTGTGTGTATTTAATGATTCTGAATCAAATGAATTTTGTTTTACCATAAAAATCACTTGGCATAAAGAGGTTTTTATGATTCTATAGATCTTTAATTATAAACCATCATAACATGAAATTAAATTGTTTTTAGAAATTAATAATAGTATTTTTTTTCTAGGGAATTTTTTAATTAAATCTATAATTTTTATATTAATCAATTTTTAAAGGAGTGAACTCATGACATTAAAGAATCTATTTCAAAATTGTGATGTGTTATGATTTTCTGAAACTGTATTTATGTTTCATTTATTAGTTGGGATGATTTTATGATATTTCCATGGTTTTTGGAACTTGTAGGGATTGCATGATATTTATTAATGGAAATAATTTTTTAAGAATGATGTTTTAGATGTTTTGTTTTTAAAAATATGATATTACAAATTGGTCATGTCAAAATATATTCCAAATCCCAAGTTATAATATTATAAAAAGGTTATTGTTGATGCAGGAACTCCTTTTATGTGACAAAAAAAATGTGGTTTATGAAAATTTTGGTATCAGGTATTTATTATATGGTGGTATGGATTATGATTCTAATATAGATATTATTTAAAATAGGGGTTTCTTTAATGATGGGGGAGTGTGTCATAGGATGTTCAATATAACTAACTTCTAAGTACATTATGATTATATGTATTGATGGAATTTGAATATTAATAATGATGCATCGCATATTGATTTTTCTTCTATGTAAAATTGTATGATATAAGGTCTTAGAGGAACCTATCAAATTGTAAGGTCATAGATGTCCATCTCTATGATGAGAACCTAGAGGTATAATTGAAATATTTTTTAATATAAATTCTATTTCTTGATGATATTATATGAAATATTTTATCATATGTAGTGGCCTCATAAGAAATTGTGGATCCTTATAATGAAGTTTATATTTATTAGTCTCAATAATGGTGGTTATGAGAACCTGAACCATGAGTATAAAATCTACATTTAATTATTTTAATGAATGTTTATTTTTGTTGACATTTATAATTTTCTTAAACATTATGGTTTTAATTAATGAATATCATGGACCACTTTCTTTGATATATTTCCATAAACCATGGAGATATATATTCATGTTATGTTTAATGAATTGGGTTTATAACAATTGATATACAATTAATGAATATTGGGAGAATGTATTTGACCTTTATGTTCATTAAGTTAATTTTATATCTTATTTCATTTTAAGAGGAAAAATTACATTATTAATTCTGTAAGGTATGATTATTTTTGATCATCAATAATATAGAGATAGAGATATACATCAAGAATCTAGGATGATGACTACTGTGTGTAACCTTATTGAATTGATATATCATGGTAAAGGGACTATATTACATAGTGTACATTCGTATGAGGTCATATTTCATTGAGATACTATATTATTTTTATATAGGTTAGATGAAATGTTTCTAGATAGTAAACATGGACATTATGTTATTCCTCCCAATTCCACTAAGATAGGGGAAATAAGATCACACACTATCTGTATATAGTACCTTGGTTAAATTATAGTATAATTTAAAAATATGAATAAATATTATTTGTACATGTTGTTTAATAATTATTCATATTTGGATATGTTTAAAATATTTAGTCATAATTTATTTAGGAAAACAAATATGAGTAGAATAGTTAATAAATATTAATTTTCTATTTCTATTTAATATAATATTTGTATTACTCAATGATTAATTATGTGATATTTATTCATGTAAATAAGTATCCATTATTCAAGGATCAATATATATTCAGAAGGAATGTGGACCGAGTTGAATGTTTTTCTGAGAAATGATAAACTAAATATTCTTTATTAAAAATTATAATTTCTTTACTCAATAGAAAATATTTATTTCCCTCTGCTTCTATCACATTTTAGGTAACCAATTTCAATAATATATATAGTTAGACATGGGGTTCAGTAGGGATGAAGAGAACAATAATGGCCCTTGTGTAATTATTAATCTCCCACTAGAGATCTATTTAAACCAAATTATAACATTATAATCCCTAATCATTGTAGTGTACCATGATATTCTATTAAAAATTATCCTAATATATAGATATCTATTATCCTATAATTATCTCAGAAATAGAGAGGGATCCTCATCCTCAACCATCTCTAATCTTGATAGATCATGAATAATCCTTTTAAACATAATGAATTTCTTAGGGATATCATCAATGTATGACACATGTGATATAAACGTCTATACTTGTTCCCAATGATTTCTATGGTGATGATTGATGGTATGTGGTGCCTCTTACTATCACTACTATCAGTATTTTGTTATTGAATAATCTCATCAAAATAAATGTATGATGAGAAACTGTTTATAATATTTTATGTGGGGAATACATTCCATCGTAAGGAAATTTTATTTTATATAAATAAGTTGAAAATTATATGTGATGATCCTATATTTTTATATCTAAAAGTTGGTTCAATTAATCGTCATATTATTTTCCATGGTCATTAAATTATTCATCAGATATGTATAGGATTAATCAATGATTATGGTAAAAATATGTGTTAGATATAACCTAATAGCTGCTTATTATATGCCTGAAACCTTCAAGTGGTGTCATATCAGTCACAAAATAATATATAATTTTTTATTGATAATTTGTTAATTTATGAATTTCTCTTTATTTTTTCATTTTTATTTTAATTATTTTTTAATTTACATGTTTTTTATACTATCATCTTACAGATAGTGTCAAAAAATTAATTATTCTATTTAAAAATGATAAACATGTTTATGTTTCTCAATTATTGAAATTACAGTCTTTGTGATTGGTTATATATATACTAGAAAGCCCAGCCAGAAGTGATGCTTCTGAATATTTTTTAAATAATGGAAAAGTTAAAAGAGGATACAGACGGGGTCAAACCAAGGGACATGCCCTCATCCGTCAGGGAATAGTGGTAAAGATCATAATAAGACAAATCATTCCCATAATCAGAGTCATCAGCTGTTTCCCATTTAGAGTGGGACATAACCTTATTGAGGACATTAATAAAATAATAATTAAACATACCCGATATCTTAGAAGAGCAAGTACACAAATTGTGATGATTATTTGAGTAGTTCGTCCTCGGCCTTTACTTCGAGGGAGTAGGAGTGAAGTCATCTTCCATTTTTTCAGAAATACGTGCATCTTTGAAAGATGTAGGGCCACCGCTACATGCTGTATTTCCGCCCTACTCTAAGATGTCACCCAACTTCCTAGATATATCGGAGGATATCAAGAGCTTCTGGATATCCTGATGGAATTCAACCTGTGAAGGAGCACCAATATTAAGAGTCATCTCAACAATCTCATCACATTGCAGACCTCCACCAGGACTATCATTCATGAATACATCCGATGGGCCAAATAAAGTTGGAGATCATGAAACAGATATAGGATCATGATTTCCAATCCCAGCTAATCCCATGAGAGTAACTACACTACCATCCATAGGTACCTCCATCAAAGATTCAATCGGAGTAGTGGAGGGACCACTCATTAGGGATGCACAGTTATCAAAAATATTAGAAGGACCACCGTTGGCTCTCAACGATGATGAGTCCACCATCATCCCCTTCCCTTTTATAGGATGTTGAAGTTCTTCCTCATAAAATACCACATCATCCTTATTGGATGATGACATGTTGTTACAATCAGGGGGTTGTGACAAATCCCTATCATTCATCTTTGATCACCTCCTATAGAGGATGGATGGATGACCCTTTATCCCACAGTTCTCATAAGAAATTAATCTTTGGCATAATTCCATTGAATTTCCAACAGACCTACCCCCATTACAAAATAGTGGCTTTCATTCATACTCAACATCAATTTGAATTTCATCTGTCGGAGTGGAAAGAGTCACCTTGTCAATCATTATGGAGCTCAGATCAATCTCAACTAACATCCTTGTGAAGTGTCCAAACCGAACATTTTCAATTTCCTTATCAAAACATATGGGGGTTCCAATTTCCATGCCAATATCATGTAGAATATTTGGGTTCCAAAGGCCCCAATTGAGAGCATGAAGACGAACCCATACCTGGGAAAAAAATTCCTTGCACGTGAAGTATTGAAGTCCATGAACCATTCATGAAGGTAAAGCCACCCAGGCATCAAGGAAAGAGATCCAATGCTCCATGCATGAATTTTAGAAGCATCTGAAAGAAAAATACAATGAAAAAAAACCATTTCCAAGAGATACACACCTCCAATCATAGAAACCCCACAAACATGAATTATTTGGACCAAATCGTCAATCTTATAGGATTTCAGACCCTTAGGTAAGAAATGACGCGCAATTAGGGAAGTTTTCCAAATGGAAATACTTTCAGAAAAGACCTCAGGATTGGCCTCACCTTGTGCAGAATATCCCTTTTGGATATTTCATGGAGATCACATGTCAGTGTAAAAAAGAAAATGCAGGTTTCAAAACATCATCCAGATTTATCCTCCGTGAAGCAAGAAAAAAAGAACCGGAATTCAGCACTGCATCATCCAATTTAATGGGTCCATCACAAACATCCGAATGCAAGTCCTTTTACAGCGGATGACCTGGATTGGACTCAGAAACCTCAGACCGCGTGCCTGTATCTCCCAAAATACCACATCCACCATCCAAAGACTGAGATCTTGGATTGGCATGGGTAACCTCCTGGGTGGCATCACGATCCCGCAAGCCACGTTCAATCAGCCGACTGCGGACATCATGGATCTGTGATGATTCATCTGCCGAGGGAACGCAACCTCCGGGATTCCGTAAACCATCACTCTGAGAAACATATCGGATAACATCGGCCTGAATAGCTCCAGACCGTGGCGCTGGAAAACTCACCGTAATCCCAATCGCAATCCTGTCGGAGATCTTGTACACCCCGACCCATCCACCCTCCCATCACGTTCTCATGATCAATTTTTTATATATATATATATAATACTTAATCAATTTCAATGAAATATAAAAAACTATATAGGTTTCATAATAATGTTACAATGACTACTATATACACATTAAAGCATTACAAACAATATAAATAACACTATCCTATTTTTTATTTAGTAATAGTACATGACATATAATTATGTTACTATTAATGAATGGAACATGTTGTATAAGAAGATAATATATGACTAGAATACACCCCATGGAGTTAAGATGGGTGATCCCTGTATTTTCTCAATTTTTATATTTTTTACTTAGTCAATCGAAATTAAAATTAATTAAATTAATTTGTTTAAAATTATATTATATCGTAATTTCAAGCATATTTTGGATGAAAAAATGTTTAATGATTAGATTAATTAATAAATATAATTACTTGTATAAATAATGTTTTATCTTGATTATTAATAATTTAAATGAATGGTAGTTTTTTAAATATACAGTCGTTTCCTATTTATGGATGACCATGATCCATAAAAATCCAATATATATTATTGGGATCTTCAAATTTGTCATTATTTTGTGGTTTTCATAATTATTTATTAAATTAAATTGTGGTTATGCATGTTGTCTCCTATTCTCATAGTGTAAGGGCACCTATTCTTGTCATTTAGTTTCAGAAAGCCTCTAACAAATCTTTTGGTTCCCCTCAGCAATACATTATTAATGCTTATGTAATATATGGTGATCCCAATTGGGAGGAGGTGGTTCATGTTTAGAACAAAGGTGAAATAAATCCAAGAGATACACATTAGCATAAGTGGAAATCTGATAATAAAACTAAGAATGGTTCTAAGAGATTATTTCATTGGGTTGAGGGTTGGTTTATCATCCACTATATAAACCAACCTATAAGAAATATAATGATCATACCAAATAATTATTTTATTTTCTTTCACATTAATGGTTAATTAAATATGATTTCTTTGACATTGTAATATAATAAATGAATTAACATGATTTCAACATGAAATGAAAATAAATTACTCTATGAATAAATTTTATATAATACAAGGGTAATAAAATAATTATAAATACACATAATTTAATTAGCATGTACTAAGATAACATTTTAAATTTATGAGTAATGATATATTAAAAATCTCTCATTCGATTATTATATTTGATAATCCTTCCATTATATTAATAATACTGAAACAATATAACTATTTACTTACAAGGACAATGTATAAGAATATAATTTTTTAAGAAATTTTTTATGTGTGTTGGGTCAACATATCTAAATTTTTATTGTGTCTAATAATCAATGCCAATTCAATAAAATTTATCAAAATGTGTTAAAGAAATAAGAGTCTAGGATTTCAGGATAAGATATTCCACTCAAAAAATCAAGGATATATAGGTTTGGGAAGTTGGAAAGCTTCACCTACCTAAACTCCATAAAAATAACCATGGACAATATCTGGGTTATGAGTAGGAGATGATTGATCTTTATCACAAGAATATTCTAGAAACATGATATTCCAAAAAAAATTCCAGTATGTTGTGCTTTTATAAAATAGTGGGAGATTAAAAAATAAAAAAAATTATTTTATTTTGTATTCCGGATAATGTACATAAAATTTTTATTTTATTTACATTATCATTTGAAATACACATATATCTGACTATATGAGTTGAGTAAATAATACCATAATAAAACATAATCATAGGTATTCTACTAGTCGAATAACCACATGAACCATCAAATATTATTTCCATAATGAGGGAATGTATAATGCCAGACATTCTAAAACATTTTGTCAAGGCCTCAACCAAGACATCTAAAAATGATTACGGCCTCTTCCAAAACCATATATCAAATTGGGAAATGGCCTCATCCAATTCCACGTCTAGTTGTCTCATGAGACCTACCGATGCATCGAGGAGCTATAGTGGGATCCACTGGTCACTTACTATGTCAAATAAATTCCTCATATAAAGAGGATGAAACTTAACATAAACATTCGTATAAGAACTAGGATAAGAAATGTAAATACTCTAACCACAAACCATGAATGGTATAACAATAACACATCTATAGTCAAACATATCACAAAACCTTCAATACAATATAGGTGTTTTGTATCATAATAAATCAACATCAAAACAAGTTTAAAATCCATTAAAGGATTTGACATAGATGATTTTTAAAACTCTTTGATAGAAATAACCCTTTTCCTAAAAACATTTAAAAGTTGCACAATTTAGAAAATAAGTCATTAGAGACATTTTTGAATCAAAGTGTCCCATACCACATTGAAACCTTTGAATGGAATTAACATTTTTAAAACATTAATGTCCATATAAATAAATGCTTAAATCCCATTTTGAAGTCATAAACATTAATGAGAACGATTTACAAGAATAAATATTTAAAACATTTGAAATGTTTTTTTAGTAAAAATTCCATTAAAATAATCACTTTGAAAACTCTTTCATAAAACATGGACATGGATAATAAATATGTCCCAGTAGATACTTACGTAAAAACAACCTCGGATAATAAAGAGATTGTGAAATTAACCCTTACCAATTTCGTAACTTACGAAACATACACCCCATGAAAGAGATATCATACAACTAATATGTAAAGACACATAAATTAAAGTTTATTACACAAATAATATAGTTATGGGTAGTACATACACCACACAAAAGGTAATAGTGGTAATATGTCATGAATCTTACAGGAATAAGGAGTGAGATGAAAACCCCTTACCTTGTACATTTCATTTCTCAAGGGTATGTTAATCACCAGTATAATGGTAAAATTATTGTTATTAAATTATCCAATAATAATATACATTAATATTATATCATATATGATCTTTTAATATTTATTTGTCAATAATATCTTAGTATTATCGTCGTTTCGGGTGTTAACATACTTGTTTTATTTTATATGTTTTGTTACATTAGCCATGTTTTTTATGGATAGGTTGTATCCTATAAATATCTAGAATTATATCAAGTACTTAAACATTACTTATAATCATCAAATAAGAATTATACTTGAATGGATACGATGGGTAATGAATCGCATCGCGTTCGTGGAGACGGTAGTCCGTACGTACGCACGAACGCAACTTCCATTTCATTTTTCTTTTAAAAAAGAATAAAAACCAAATAATAAATAGTTATATTATTATTCCAGTATAATATATTATCTTATATGTGTTACGTATGTACATTAATACCATCCTTTATATGTTCCATGTATGGTATAAATGAGTCATATCACTTTGAGGGGGCGGTAGTCCGCACTTCCTCAAATGAAATTATCGTATATATATACAACATGAAAAGAATAATGGTATGCTATAAAATGGAATTATAGAAGATTATATATAAAATAAATATAATTAATATCATATTTAATTATATTTCCATCATAATGGCCACCATGAGAGGCGGTTGGAGATAATTGAACAATCATCGTTTCGTGAGGCGTTTGGTTGCCATCCACAGAAACATTATATTCTTGACCCATTAAGTGGAGGTGTGTGTAAGTGTAGTTCGAATACTTCTCATAAAAATATCCTAGAATATATTGTATACTGGTTTTGTTACAAAATAAAAGAATATGTAGAGTTTAGGGTTTGGAGAAGTAAAATAAAAAAAAGAAGCTAAGAGAAATTGTTACCTTTAATTTTGGTAACTCCCTTTGGATTGAACCAAAAATTACTCTTGAAGTGCCCTATGAATAAGTTTATGATTCTAGGATAAGTATAGGGATGTAGGAATATTAATTGGGTAGAGTTTTGATGATCCAAAAGGCTTGAAAGGTGTGAAGAATTGGTTAGAAGTGGTGTCTTTTTATAAGGGGGAGGGGGGCTCTTTAGGAAAAACATAAAGTATTAATTTATAATAAATTCAGATTCAGTTTCCAATTTCTTAAATGTGGATTATTCAAAGTATAATGTGGTAATTGGTCAAAATAAACTTAACCAATAGGTTTTTGATAGGTTTGGGTCACTTTATTAACTTTATATTTTAATTTTAACCCTTAGTTACTTAATTTGACATTTACCATGTCTCTTTGTATTTATATATTATATGGTTAATAAACTCACTATAATCATCCACGGGACCCCCAAGTGGTCCATTAATGATACACCTATCATGATATAAGTCATTTGGCCAAACCAAATATTTTTAGGAAAAAAATATCAATTTATCATATAATATTTGTTTTTAGTATTAATTTATGTCATTTTTGACACTATTTGGTATTTATTTTGAAAGTCATCACAACTTGATTACTTAGAAAAAGGTACATTGAATCAAATATAGCATGTCATAATCACCTAGAAAATTTATCGATGTCATAAAAACATTTAAATTATATTTATTTTAATATTTATATTATCATTTATTTGATTCTTTCATTAATAAGGTAATTACTGCATCATCAATGTTTCATAAATAAATTTTATTATTTAATGTCTTAAACTTATAAATGAAATACCATTATGTAGGAAATATCTTTATCTTTATAATGAATATTTATAATCTAATTTATCTTATTTAAAACCATATATTAAAAATGTTTTAGTTATTAAACTTTGATTTATACTCTTTTAACTCTTCTTTGAATTAAATAATAATAAATGTCCTAATCTAATCCAAGTGGACATAAAGGGTCATATTTTATTCCTGATGTTGTTTTTGGTCAAATTAAACTTATCCAATAGAATTAGGACATGTGTTAGGGTAATAATTGTAGCGGTCTGGAATTACTTCCAGTGGACTATAATTGATACCTATCATGGCACTCCATGGGCGGCTACACCCCCTGGGTGGGACACACCACCATCCCCTGTGGCAGCCATTTCCTCATGAAGCACTTGGGCGGAGAGCCCTGATTCGTCCAATGCTCACATGTGAGAGTTCCCAAGGATCGGATACATTCCTAACTCCTTTGCCTCTGATACCAACTGTAGAGACCCAAAGCTTCACTTACATGGACATTACATTACATTTGCGGAATACTTAGTATAGAACAAAAACACACACACAAGGATCGTAATAGTTTAGTGTCTTTGGAAACTCGGAATATAATCTTCTAATCCTGGTGAAAGATCTTCAACATCTCCCATAAAGATCTTCCTTTTTTTTATACCTAAAACCTTTCTTTATATCATGGGGAAAAGAAAACATAAAAGGGTGAGCTCAAATGCCCAGTAAGGGTAAACAAAAGAAATATCAATCACATCATATACATAAGCACATAACTTTTGGAAATCATAACCCGTAAAAGAGATCATAATTTCATAACCTGGGATAACTCATGGCAGTGGAATGTAATCACAATAATCATAACTTAAAACATTAAACATTGTGGCATACACACATAATCATAGAGAATCACTTCTTGTTAGTCAAGACTCATTTCCAAGACTATCTTAGAGGACAAAGTCCTTTTCTGAACCGAGTCACCCTTGTTTCAGTCCTGTTTCACTGAACCGGTATAACCTACCATTCCATCCATGTCTATCTCATGAGATATAAAATCTTTACCCAATGCGTTGGAGGGAGATATAAGTCCCACTCATCTCATAATGATACCATTCTTATGTCTGCCACAAAATCAGAAACCATACATCATAGCATAACCCATGTAATACAAATGGTAATCTTAAACATCATGACATCATAAATCAATTCATATAAGATAAAGGAATTTGTAAAAATAATTCCATCACAACATGATCAAATCAATGTAATAATAGGGATAAAAATATAACCCTTTATTATCTTAGATGGAAAATAATTTTGATAAAACACTTGAACTCCATTCATGAGGAAAATATCCTTTCTTCTTCAAAAACATTTTTCCTTTCATAACATGTCATACAACATTAAAATAAAATAAGTTGATTAAAAATAAACTTGAAAACTTGTAAAGGAATCTTCTTGGAAATAATGTTTTAAAAATCCATTCATGTCGTATAAGTTAAAAAAACATTCTTCGTACTTTTTTCGGATAAGTCAAAAAGTACCTCGTACGAAAAACGACAAAAGATTCCTTTCATATTCTTTACTAAAAATTCACTTAAGGGTAAAATTGGATTTAAACTATTGTAAGTGGATGGAAACAATATTACATATTGAGGGAACATGGATGTGGATGATAAAATACACCCCAGTAAATGCCAAAGTAAAAACAATCTCGGATAAAAATGAGATTGTGATATTTTCCCTTACCTTAGGTCCTATTTGCTTCGTAAGTGTCCGAACCTCCTATATAACGATTTAAATAATGTCATTTACTTATTACAGAATCATATTCATTGTTATTATATCATATATGGTTCACTTATGACTTTATATTACACGTTCTTTTGTAAGTTCATGTTAAAGTAGCGTTTTGGGTAAAATCGTCTCATTTCTCATTCGTGTTTTAACTTGTAATTATTAATATGATTAAATAGATCATTATTAATTAATTATAGAATATAAAACATGATTTATATATAATATATTTTCAGAATATACATATATATAATGGATCGATAAATGGAAAGAAATACATCGTTCATGGAGACGGTAGGCCGTACGTACGCAAGAACGTTGTTTTCTTTTCAATATTGAATTGAGTGGAATTAAGTAGATGACATACATATAAATATAAATAAATCCAGTATCATTATTATGTAATATATTTCATTAGTAATTAT
Organism: Viscum album; assembly: GCA_963277665.1. Taxonomy (NCBI): domain Eukaryota; kingdom Viridiplantae; phylum Streptophyta; class Magnoliopsida; order Santalales; family Viscaceae; genus Viscum; species Viscum album. The sequence goes on from OY728159.1 coordinate 1,497,047,367, forward strand.
TATATATACTTTATAATCATTCATGAGTGGTTAATCATTGAGAATGAATCTCATCGCGTCGTGGAGACGGTAGTCTGTACGTACGCACGAGCGATGATATCGTTCCCATGGTCGTGGAATTGTGTTAAAGTGTATGTATACTATATCAGTATCAATATAACTTTATAGTAATAATATATAGTTACTCATTACACCATTATACCCATCCTATTAAGGTGGTGGTGGAAAATAGATTACACCACGGCGTGGAGACGGTATTCCGTACGTACGCACGCGCGGTGATTTCATTTTCCATAGGATGGATAGATGGTTATATAGGGTTGTTTCATACTTATAATAACATATCGTTATATGAGTGATATTGATGTTATTAATTCATAATTAAACAACTAAAGAAGAAGAAGTTGAAGAAGAAAGAAATTGGAAAGGATCGGTAATGGATATTACCTCTTCTTTGATGTGCCTCTTTGAGACCTCCTTTTAGGGTACTAAAATTGTTCTTTTAAGAAAACCAGGACCTCTAGGATGATACTAGGGAAGTGGAGAAGAGATTTTGGCAGCGTTTGACCGAGCTTTAATGCTCAAATTGGTGTGAGGAGGAGAGGGAGGAGGTGCCCTTTTATAAGGGAGGAGAGGGGCATCTTGGGAAAATCTCAAAATATTATTTTATATTAAGGACAAATTCGGTTTATAATGGTTCCAAATGGTCTTATTTCGAAGATAAAGTAGGGATGGGTCGAATTCTTCTCATACAATAGGATTTAGACAAGTTTAGGTTATTATTTTAACCTTATCAATTTGATTTAACTCTAAGTTAAATAATTTAACTTTTACCGTGTCTTTTTGTTTTCTTACACTATATGGTTAATAAACTAAGTATATCAAGCCAAAAGAACCCCAAGTTGTTTATTATTAATATATCTATCCTTATATAAGTCATTTGGCCGATCCTTAGATTTTTAGGAATTAAATAACAATTAATAATATAATATTTGTTTTAAAAACTAATTTCTGTCAATTTTGACACTATTTGTTACATGATTTTTATGAAATTTTTAAAAGAATGATAAGTTCGAACCAAGTTACTTATATCAACAATAACATGTCATATTAACATATAAAAATAGTTTAAGTCATAAAAAGTCTCAAATTACATTTATTTGCGCATTTATAACATCAATTATGTTAATATTTTCTTAAAAAGGTAATTACTGCATCATCGTTGTGTCATAAATAAATTAAAATATTTAAAGTATAAAAATTACAAATAAAATACTATTATGTAGGAAATCTGTTTAGATTTCTAATGAATATTTATAATCGAAATTATATTATGTATAACCCTATATTAAAAATGTTTTAGTAAATAAACATTAATTTTAACTCTTTTAACTATTCTTGGAATTAAATAATAATAAATGTCCTAATCTAATCCAAGTGGGCCTAAATGATAATATTTTACACTTAAGGTTGTTTTTGGTCGAGATACACTTGTCCAATAGGATTAGGACATGTTTTAGGGTAATATTAATATCATTTTTACCCTTAATTACCCTATTTACTTTTAACCGTGGTAAATAAAAGTAAAAAGTTACTATTCACCAAAAATTATATTCATCTCATTGTACCACCATTTACATACGGACATTAACCGTGTCTCTAAGATTTTTGAAATTTCATTCATAGAAGCGGTAAAATTAAGATTTATGAAAAAATTAATTTTTTTAACTACCACTTAGTAGTTTCACTATTCATCAAAAAATGATGTTTTTCGGAAAAATGCCAAAATTTCACCCTAAGCTATAATTGATATTCCGAATTAACAAATGATTTCTATTTTATATAATTCCAAACATATAAGTTGAATTAATTAATTTTATAATTAATTTCCGCTTTCACAACAAATAGCGTGTTTTTAAGAGATAATAACTATCAAAAGATTAACACTTGTTTATGTCTAGTGTAAATGTGAAATTACATCCAATGACCAACATTGTATTGAATTGTAAAAATATATTGTAAATATACTTTAAAACTACTCAAATTAATAATTTATCACTATTAATTATTTTGATTAAAAAAGTTGTTTTTAATTAAAATTTAGTAATTTTCACTATTCATCAGAAAATGAAAATTATCCAAAAATCACCAAAATTTCACCCTAAGCTAATTTCAATATTACGAATCCAAAAAGGAATTCAATTTTGAAAAATATAATTTACAAAATTTCAAAAAGTGGTAATTACTATTCATAACGGCTAGTTTTAATAATATTTTAATAGCATATTGTTGTTTAGTGAAACTCGTTATTGCGTACTACACATGCTATCGAGGAAGGTCGCGATTGCGTATAATGAAAGGCAAGTCAAGGATGCGTGTTGCGCAAGCTCCTTTCGGTGTAGCGTATAACACAAGAAATTAGTGAAATTAAAAAGAATATTTTTCATAAAATCTTGGGCTGTTACATTCTACCCCCCTTAAAATGAATTTCGCCCTCGAAATTCGTCGGGGTTATAAATGGTTTAATATTTGAAAGTTTCTTTAATTGAAACCCACATAGTAAGAAGGAATACCAAAACCAATTTTTAAAAACAAAAGTATGAAACGTAACGGTTACCCAAATAAACTAATCACTGGGTTTCTACATAGGTGAAAATATGGATATGGAAGAGAAATCTAACCATCATGTTCTGATGGAGAGTGGTAGAGAACATGGCTATGGAAAATCTAGCAATCACAAAGCCATAAATTTGTGATGATCTAAGGTACCATCTGATTAATCAGATATAAGAGCACTAGGACAACATTTTTGGTTTTCAAGATCATTTCCCTAAAGTTGAAGAATTTGAATTAAAATAAATATTTACTTTATTTTGGTACAATATCACTGTTGTTCGTGCCTTGAACAATTTCCACATCATCTCTTAAATAAATGAAGTTGAATTTGTTATTCGTGAAGTGTTAGCAGATCATGTGATAGAATGATGGGGCATTCCATCTCTTTCAAACAAAAGGTTAGCAAAAGTTATATGTCCATCTTATGGTTAATCGTATATGGTTACAAAAATGAACTTATACTTCATATATCATACCGCTTAATAAAATAAAACTAGTTTCTACTAACCAGGGACTTCCTGTAGGCCAATGGTAGGTGATAAAGGCTAGCCGCACTTCGATTGTGGGTTCAATTCCCACAGCCTTGTCCGACGTGATGGGTTGTCGCCCGTCCTGCAGGTTGTCCTTTTTCTAAAACTACATTACTATACCATCCCATCAATAATATCGAAAATCTTCAATCCTTAAACAATACTAACTTATGTCCAACATAATCCATTCTAATATTTAGGCTTATCCATAATTCTGCAGTCCACTCTCATAACATAGTGAAAACGATTACCAGAGATTTAATACCATCGTTGATCCCCATATATCATAAGATATGTTTTTTTGGTCACATTCCAAACATTCAAAGTCCTTAATCATGTATTCTCTTGAATACCTTAATGAAAACATGAATGCAGTTAAATTTTAAAACCTTCCACATACCAAAATCCTCAAAATTCTATATACTTAAACCACGATATCACTTTGTCCTTATATCAATCATGAGCTCATGAATACTGTTAAACATTTCATTTTCTCGTCTTCCCTTCATTATGTGCATATCATCTTATTTCCGAAAATATCTTAATCACTTTGAATACCACATTAGACCAACACATAAATATTCCAATACTTTATGATACCACATTATTTTGGAATCCCATTACATAAACACTTAATCATTCCACCACATCGTTGTCATATTCAACATCGCCAATAGTGATCGCATGTGACTTCCCTTTGTCCTTTGCCTTCAGTGGTTGCTCATGTTGATCATCACTAACCCTTGGATTAGGGAATTTATTAGCATAATTCCCCATTTCCTTGCAATTGAAGAATTTAAGTGTTGGTGGTGCGTTCTCTGCAGTCTTTGCTTTATTCACATCATTAGTAACCCTTTTTCCATTACTTCGACACTCACCTGCTCGATGAGCTTCTTTTCCACACTTAAAACATTTTCTAGTCCCTTTATGACAATCTCCACTATGCTTCTTTCCAAACTTTGAGCATAAGGAAACATACATCTTATTTTCACCATTATTCTGAGATTTCTCCTTGAACTCCATCTTTCGTTTCATGTCAAAACCATGAGATGGATATGTAACACCAACTTCCATTTCTACCTTGATAGCACAACGCACAATTTCTTTATAGCTATTGAAGTCTCTTATAGCCAATGCCCGTCGAAGACTTGGTTTTAAGCCACTGAAAAATCGATCAACTTTACTTTCAGGTTGGATGATAATGCCAGATTCATACCTTTCAAGTCTTGTAAAATTCGCTTCGTATATACCAACAGATTCATCATCCTTTTTCTTTAGTTCAAGAAACTCCTTCTCCATCTTTTTTCGAAGAATACGGTGGAAGTACTTATTGAAAAATAAGTTCTTGAACTCGTTCCATTCCATGGACACAATTTCTTCTCTTTGCCTCGTATTCTTGATAAGATTCCACCATTGATCAGCTTTACCTTCCAAATGATATACTGCTAAGATGACTTTATCATGTTCAAAACATTAAAGGAATGAAAATATATTTTCAGTGGTACTGATCCATTGTTCAGCAACAAGTGGATCAGAAGACCCACTGAAATAAGGTGGACGCTGCCTCATGAAGGACTCAATAGAATATTGTTCCCTTCTCTGCTCATTTGGAAGTCCAGAATGATTCATAGCTTGTGTAAGTATAGCAATAATATTTTGCACTCCATCTCCCATAAAATTTGTTTGTTCAGGAGGGCAGTCATTGCATTGATCAACACGGTTCCTTCAGGTTCCAGACATCGTTTAAAACCCTAAAAGAATAGTCTAAGAGGAAAAAATCATACTAGGGAAAACAACATAATAAAGAGGGAGTACCGTCAATATATAATATCTTCGGTTTAATTCTATGATCATTAGCGTAGTTCTAGTACTATAACCTATGCGTATACTTAACCTTAGGGACATCCCTAGACATACCTTATAAATATCTCTAGGGATCTCACTAACATTTTCGCATCATAGTTTCCAAACGTTGACTAAACCTTTCCTCTGATACCAACTGTAGCGGTTTGGAATTACTTTCAGTGGACTACAATTGATACCTATCAGGGCACTCCATGGGCGGCTACACCCCCTGGGTGGGACACACCACCATCCCCAGTGGTAGCCATTTCCTCATGAAGCCCTTGGGCGGAGAGCCATGCTTCGTCCAACGCTCACATGTGAGAGTTCCCAAGGATCGGATACATTCCTACCTCCTTTGCCTCTGATACCAACTGTAGAGACCCAAAGCATGACTTACATGGAAATTACATTACATTTGCGGAATACTTAGTACATAACAAAAACACACACACAAGGATCGTAATAGTTTAGTGTCTTTGGAAACTCGGATTATAATATTCTAATCCTGGTGAAAGATCTTCAACATCTCCCATAAAGATCATCATTTTTTTTATACCTAAAACCTTTCATTATATCCTGGGGAAAAGAAAACATAAAAGGGTGAGCTCAAATGCTCAGTAAGGGTAATCAAAAGAAATATCAATCACATCATATACATAAGAACATAACTTTTGGAAATCATAATCTGTAAAAGAGATCATAATTTCATAACCTGGGATAACTCATGGTAGTGGAATGTAATCACAATAATCATAACTTAAAACATTAAACATTGTGGCATACACACATAATCATAGAGAATCATTTCTTGTTAGTCAAGACTCACTGCCAAGACTATCTTAGTGGACAAAGTCCCTTTCTGAACCGAGTCACCCTCGGTTCAGTCCTGTTTCACTGAACCGGTATAACCTACCATTCCCACCATGTCTATCTCATGAGATATAAAATATTTACCCAATGCATTGGAGGGAGAAATAGGTCCCACCTATCTCATAATGATACCATTCTTATGTGTGCCACAAAATCAGAAACCATACATCATAGCATAACCCATGTAATACAAATGGGAATCTTAAACATCATGACATCATAAATCAATTCATATAAGATAAACGAATTCATAAAAATAATTCCATCACAACATGATCAAATCAATGTAATAATAGAGATAAAAACAGAACCCTTTATTATCTTTGATGGAAAATAATTTTGATAAAACACTTGAACTCCATTCTTGAGGAAAATATCCTTCCTTCCTCAAAAACATTTTTCCTTTCATAACATGTCATACGACTTTAAAATAAAAGAAGTTGATTAAAAATAAACTTGAAAACTTGTAAAGGAAGCTTTTTGGAAATAATGTTTCAAAAATCCATTCATGCCGTATAAGTTAAAAAAACATTCTTCGTACTTTTGTCAGAAAAGTCAAAAAGTACCTCGTGCGAAAGACGACAAAAGATTCCTTTCATATTCTTTACTAAAAATTCACCAAAGGGTAAAATTGGATTTAAACTATTGTATGTGGATAGAAACAATATTACATATTGAGGGAACATGGATGTGGATCATAAAATACACCCCAGTAAATGCCAAAGTAAAAACAATCTCGGATAAAAATGAGATTGTGATATTTTCCCTTACCTTAGGTCCGATTTGCTTCGTAAGTGTCCGAACCTCCTGTATAATGATTTAAATAATGTCATTTAATTATTAAAGAATCGTATTCATTGTTATTATATCATATATGGTTCACTTATGACTTTATATTACCCGTTCTTTTGTAAGTTCATGTTAATGTAGTGTTTTGGGTAAAATCGTCTCATTTGTCATTCGTGTTTTAACTTGTAATTATTCATATGATTACATAGATCATTATTACATAATTATAGAATATAAAAAATGATTTATATATAATATATATTCAGAATATACATATATATAATGGATCGATAAATGGAAAGAAATACACCGTTCATGGAGACGGTAGGTCGTACGTACGCGTGAACGCTGTTTTCTTTTCGTTATTGAATTGAGTGGAATTAAGTAGATGACATACATATAAATATAAATAAATCCAGTATAATTATTATGTCATATATTTCATTAGTACTTATTATATATATTTTATAATCATTCATGAATGGTTAATCATTGAGAATGAATCTCATCGCGTCGTGGAGACGGTAGTCCGTACGTACGCACGAGCGATGATATCGTTACCATGGTCGTGGAATTGTGTTAAAGTGTATGTATACTATTTCAGTATAAATATCACTTTATAATAATCATATATAGTTACTCATTACACCATTATACACATCCTATTCAGGTGGTGGTGGAAAATAGATTACACCACGACGTGGAGAGGGTATTCCGTACGTACGCACGCGCGATGATTTCATTTTCCGTAGGATGGATAGATGGTTAAATAGGGTTGTTTCATACTTATAATAACATATCAGTATATGAGTGATACTGATGTTATTAATTCATAATGAAACAACTAAAGAAGAAGAAGTTGAAGAAGAGAGAAATTGGAAAGGATCGGTAATGGATATTACCTCTTCTTTGAAGTGCTTCTTTGAGACCTCCTTTTAGGGAACTAAAATGGGTCTTTTAAGAAGACCAGGACCTCTAGGATGATACTACGGAAGTGGAAAAGAGATTTTGGCCAGGTTTGGCCGAGCTTGAATGCTCAAATTGGTGTGAGGAGGAGAGGGAGGAGGTTCCCTTTTATAAGGGTGGAGAGGGGCATCTTAGGAAAATCTCAAAATATTATTTTATATTAAGGACAAATTCGGTTTATAATGGTTTCAAATGGACTTATTTCGAAGATAAAGTAGGGATGGGTCGAACTCTTCTCATCCAATTGGATTTAGACATGTTTAGATTATTATTTTAACCATATCAATTAGATTTAACTCTAAGTTAAATAATTTTACTTTTACCGTGTCTTTTTGTTTTCTTACACTATATGGTTAATAAAATTACTATATCAAGCCAAACTAACCCCAAGTTGTTTATTATTAATATATCTATCCTTATCTAAGTCATTTGGCCGAACCTTAGATTTTTAGGAATTAAATAACAATTAATAATATAATATTGTTTTTAAAAACTAATTTATGTCAATTTTGTCACTATTGGGTACATGATTTTTATGAAATTTTTAACAGAATGATAAGTTCGAACCAAGTTACTTAAATCAACAATAACATGTCATATTAACCTTTAAAATTAGTTTAAGTCATAAAAATGCTCAAGTTACATTTATTTGGGCATTTATAACATCAATTATGTTAATATATTCATAAAAAGGTAATTACTGCATCATCGTTGTATCATAAATAATTTAAATTATTTAAAGTATAAAAATTACAAATAAAATACCATTATGTAGGAAAGATTTTTATCTTTCTAATGAATATTTATAGTCGAAATTATATTATGTATAACCCTATATTAAAAATGTTTTAGTAAATAAACTTTGATATTAACTCTTTTAACTCTTCTTTGAATTAAATAATAATAAATGTCCTAATCTAATCCAAGTGGGCCTAAATGATAATATTTTACACTTGAGTTTGTTTTCGGTCGAGATACACTTGTACAATAGGATTAGGACATGTGTTAGAGTAATATTAATTTCATTTTTACCCTTAATTGCCCTATTTACTTTTAACCGTGGTAAATAAAAGTAAAAAGTTACTATAAACTAAAAATTATTTTCATCTCATTGAACCAAATTTTACATACTGATATTAACCATATCTATATGATTTTTGAAATTTCATTCACAGAAGCGGTAAAATTAAGAATTATGAAAAAAATAATTTTTTTTAACTACCACTTAGTAGTTTCACTATTCATCAAAAATTGAAGTTTTTCAGAAAAATGCCAAAATTTCACCCTAAGCTATAATTGATATTCCGAATTCAAAAATTATTTCTATTTTACATAATTCCAAACATATAAGTTTCATTAAATAATTTTATAATTAATTTCCGTTGTCACAACAAATAGCGTGTTTTTAAGAGGTAATAACTGTCAAATGATTAACACTTGTTTATGTCTAGTGTAAATGTGAAATTACATCCAATGAACAACATTGTATTGAATTTTAAAAATATATTCTAAATATACTTTAAAACTACTCAAATTAATAATTTATCACTATTAGTTATTTCGATTAAAAAAGTTGTTTTTAATTAAAATTTAGTATTTTTCACTATTCATCAGAAAATGAAAGTTATCCGAAAATCACCAAAATTTCACCCTAAGCTAATTTCAATATTATGAATCCAAAAATGAATTCCATTTTGAAAAATAAAATTTACAAAATTTCAAAAAGTGGTCATTACTATTCATAACGGCTATTTTTAATAATATTTTAGTAGCATATTGTTGTTTAGTGAAACTCGTTATTGCGTACTACACACGCTATCGAGGAAGGTCGTGATTGCGTGTAATGAAAGGCAAGTCAAGGATCTGTGTTGTGAAAGCTCCTTTGAGTGTAGCGTACAACACAATACATTAGTTAAATTAAAAAGAATATTTTTCATAAAATCTTGGGCTGTTACAATAATAATATCATTTTACCCTTAATTACCCTATTTATTTTTTATCGTTGTAAATAAATGTAAAAAGTTACTATTCACCAAAAATTATTTTTATCTTATGAAACCACATTTTACTCCTTGATATTAACCTTGTCTCTCCTATTTTTGAAATTCCACTCACATAAGTGGTAAAATTATGTTTTATGTGAATTTACAAATGCTCCTAGGAGGTGGGTAAAAGACGGTGAAAAAGATCTATAAAATTCTTATATATCTAAAATTATTATAAACTGACTCAAATGAATTACATTGAATTTATATTTTTATTACGTATCTATTTTGACGTAAATTAAATTTAAATAATATAAACAAATATTTAAATAAAAATCCGGTTTTAAACAGTAACTCAGTGTTTTTCATATTCAACAAAAATTGAATGTTTTCAGCAAAGTACCAAAAATGTACCCTAAGATAAATTTGATATTCCAAATTCATTAATAAAGTCTATTTTACCAAATTCAATACATAGAAGTTTCAATTATTAATTTAAAATTAATTCTTGCTGTTAAAAGAAAAAGCGTGTTTTTAAGAAACAATAACTAACAATAGATTGCCACTTGTTTATGTACGGTTTAAATGTGAAATTATGTCCAATGACCAAAATTGGATTAAATGGTAAAAATATATTCTAAATATAATTTAATACCACTCAAATTCATAATTTATCACTATTAATTATTTCGATTAAAAAAGATGTTTTTAATTAAAATTTAGTAATTTTCACTATTAATCAAAATATGAAAGTTATCAAAAAATTACCAAAATTTCACCTTAGGATAATTTTGATATTTTGAATCCAAAAATGAAGTCCATTTTGAGAGATAAAATTTATAAAAGTTCAAAAATTGGGTATTACTATTTATAACGGCTACATTGTTTGGTCGTGGTGTGTTCTAGAACTCGAAGTTGCATACATCAAATGCTATTGTACTATTCGAAGAGAAGCGTACCATAGAAGCATGGGGTGTAACATTATACCCTCCTTAAATAAATTGCATCCTCACAATTTATGATTGGTATTGGAAACATAGGGTTGAAATTTCAAAATATCTTAGTTGAAATCCCACATCAAAAAATGGATTAATGATGCCTCTATTGAAATTAAAGAGTGGTAAGTATGATGGTTACAGAAAATAACACATACTAGGGTTTTATGTAAGAAAATATGGATATGGAAGATAAATCTAACCATCAATATATGATGGAGAGTGGTAGAGAACCTAGCTATGAAAATGCCAACAATCCCAAAGCCATAAATTTGTGATGATCTAAGGTACCATCTAGGAAGACATTTTTGTTCTAAGTTCCTTTTCTTAATGTTGAGGATTTTATTAATGAGAATGGATAAGATCATAAGGAGATATACTTACTTTATAATTAGTGTTTTATCCATTAATAAATTTCTACCACAAACTCATCTTTCACCCCAAAACATAATACAACTCAAAACTACACTATTTATCCTAATCGTATAGGGTTCCAAATATAATGAATTTATAATTCACATATCAGACCTTTTAAAAAAAGAAACTACATTATACCATACCAGAACTTCATGTAGTCTAGTGATAGGCGATAAATCCCAATTTCAATATGGTTGTGGCTTCGATTCACGCAGCTTTGTCTGACACGACGGGTCGTCACACGGTATGCGTGTTGACCTTTTATAAAAATCCAAAAATAACATTTCAAACTTAATCCCTTACAACCTTTAGATATATCCAAAATTAATCTGTAAACTCCCAGTCCAAAATTTATATGAAATTTAAACATAATGTAGATCCTTTTTACCCCGTAATAGCATGTGAATACCTTCATCAGGTATTCTTTTAAAACACTAAAACATCCCGAATTACCATAAAACCTTATTGATTATATTCATGCTCCCGTATTCCTTATAGAATACTAGATATACTTCATCCATTTGAAAATGTTGTAAACTCCAACAATGATGGAATATACAAATATTTAATCAGTTTCACGGTATTCAAGAATATAGAATATAATATAACCAAATCAACCATATCGTATTCCAAAATCAGTACCTCAATATTAGGACCATATTAAGGTTTATCTTTCCTTCAACCATGTAATTTCCAAAAAGTTTAACTCGCTGTAGAGTCACATTTCTTAGTACCATAAAATCTGAAATCGTTAATGATATAGTGCTGTAGTACAATCCTTGTTTTTTTCCAGAACATCATTGATAAAACACTTCAATGAAATAATTAAAAAATAAAAACATAATTACACTAGTCATTCCTCTTCATCTATGGTAGTATCATAACATGATTATTATCCAATAGAATCATTTGCGGTATAGTCTAATGACTGGGACATTGGTTCGCATAGTGTCCAAAACTATTTCTGATAAAGAAATGTACATTTGAAACCTTTTTCTTACCCTTGTAGTCACGTACTTGGTGTCCTTTTTCTCCACACTTATAACATACTCCCATTCCCTTTAAGAATTTTCCAAGGTGATTCTTTCTAAAGTTATCACATATGGGAATATCCTTCTTTACCTTATTCCCTTTATCCTTCCTTCTCTCTACCATCATTTCCTTCATTGGCTTCCCTTAAAAGCCATAAGACTCCGAGAATTATTTACTTATCATATCAATACATGATACTATTTCTTCATATGATGATAATACGTGGGAGACTAATTCCCTTCTAAATTCAGGATTAAGACCATGAAAGATATGATCATTCTTACTCTTTGGATCATGCGTATTACTGGAGTTCTCATTCCTTCTACTAGGCGCCATTTCTAAACAATGGCATACACTAGATTAGTTTATGAGTAGAAATACCTAATCCCATACTTATAAAACACTTGACCTAAATTAAACAGATTTTGGATATAATCCATAATCATAAAAATTTCTTCGTTGAGGAAGTATATACTCATAAACCCTTTATAATGGTTTGTAAAGAAAATGAGAATTATCCTAAGCATATCCCCCGGGAGTGTCGAAACCAAGAGTGCAGCAAGGCCCTTTGTTGTACACCAGTTCCTATTCGAGTCTAGATCAAAGCGGTTTTTTCATATTTTACCCCTAGTTACATCTGTTCCAGAGCTGCCTCTACATACTCGTATCCAGACAGGGATGTATTGCTCAGAATACTCACAAAATTTCTATAATATCAAAATTCTATGAAGATATTCTCTACTAATCCTCAAATTTTATCATAGGGTTATGTGATCTAATCAGAGTTTATTTAAATCTAGCTTCCAAGGTTATTGTTAAACATCCTCTGATACCAACTATAATGCCCCGACCCCAATTACCCAGAGTTGGTGAATTATTTTAATACATTGTAATGATTACAAGGAATCAAGTCCCGAAGGACCGATCAGTTTAGCAGTTTTGGAAAATAGATTACATACATTAACATTACATTACAATTTCAAACAAAAAAAAGCATAAATAGGTCTTTGAGAACTCCATTATTCCCTTTATATTAACCTTGCATATCATTCATAATACACATTTTGGAATCCAGGGAATAATAAAACATAGAAAGGGGTGAGCTCAAACGCTCAGTAAGGGTAAGTAATACATCAGAAAATGACATAAATATTAATCATGGTTAATAATTGAAACCACATTCTTTTACCAACAATAAAAATGAAAACTTTTATGGAAAGAATATGAGTTGAGTAAATAATTCCATAATAAAACATAATCATGGGTATTCTACTTGTCGAATAACCACATGAACCATCAATATTATTTCCATAATGAAAGAATTTATAATTCGATACATTCTAAAACATTTTTTCTAAGACTCAGCCAAGACATCTACAAATGATTATGGCCACGGCCAAAACCATATATCAAATTCGGAAAGGGCCTCGTCCAATTCCACATCTACTTGTCTCATGAGACCTACCGATGCATCGATGAGCTATAGCGGGCTCCACCCATCACATACTATGTCTAATAAATTCTTCATATGAAAAGGCTGAATCATAACATAAACATTCGTATAAGAACTAGGATTCAAAATGTAAATACTTTAACCATAAACCATGAATGGTATAAAAATAACATATCCATAGTCAAACATATCACAAAACCTTCAATACGATATGGATTATTTTTATCATAATAAATCAACTTCAAAATAAGTTTAAAATCTATTAAAGGAATTCACATAGATTATTTGTAAAACTATTTGATAGAAATACAAATTTTCATGAAAACATTTAAAAGTCACACAATTTGTAAAATAAATCATTTAATGACATTTTTAAATAAAATTCTCCCATACTACTTTGAAACTTTTAAAAGTAATTAACATTTTAAAAACATTCATGCCCATATAAATAAATACTTAAAACACATTTTGAGGACATGAACATTAATGAGAATGATTTAGAAAAATAAATATTTAAATCATTTAAAATGTTGTTTCAGTAAAAATTCCATTAAAATAATGCCTTTGAAATCACTTTCATAAAAGATGGACATGGATAACAAATATGTCCCAGTAGATACTTACATAAAAACAACATCAGATAATAAGGTGATTGTGAAATTAACCCTTACCAATTTCATAACTTATGAAACATACACCCCATGAAAGAGGTATCATACAATGATTATGTAAATACACATAAATTAATGTTTATTACAATAATAATACAATTATGGGCAGTACATACACCGCACAACACGTAATAGTGGAAATATGGCATGAATCTCACGGGAATAAGGAGTGAGATGAAAACCCCTTACCTTGTACTTTTCCATTGTCGAGGGTAGGTTAATATACTTTATAATGATTAAATTATTGTTATTAAATTATAAAAGAATAATATAAATAAATATGATATCATATATGATCTATTAACATTGATTTGTTAATAATATCTTAGTATTATCGTCGTTTCGGGTGTTAACTTACTCATTTTATTTTATATGTTTTGTTACATAAGACATGTTTGTTATCGATATGATGTATCTTATAAATATAAATAATGATAACAAGTCCTGAAATATTATTTTTAATCATAAAATGATAATTATACTTGAGTGGATACAATGGGGAATGAATCTCATCGCGTTTGTGGAGACGGTAGTCCGTTCGTACGCACGAACGCTACATCCATTTCATTTTTAATTTTAAAAGAAATCAAAACCAAATAATAAATATGTATATTATTATTCCAGTATAGTATAAAATCTTATATGTGTTACGTATTTTCATTAATACCATCATTTATATGTTCAATATATGGTATAAACTATTCATATCACATTGAGGGGGCGGTAGTCCGCACTTCATCAAATGAAATTATTATATATATATATAACATGAAACGAATAATGTTATGCTATAAAATGGAATTACATAAGATTATATATAAAATAAATATAATTAATACCATATTTAATTATAGTTCCATCAAAATGGCCACCACGAGAGGCGGTAGGAGATAATTGAACAATCATCATTTCGTGAGGCGTTTGGTTGCCATCCACAGATATCATTATGTTTTCACCCATTAGATGGAGGTGTGTGTAAGTTTAGTTTGAATAAATCTCATAAAAATATCCTAGTATATTTAGGATACTTTATTTGTTACAAAATAAAAGAATAATAAGTGTTTAGGGGTTGCAGAAGTAAAATAAATGAAAAGAAGCTAAGAGAAATCGTTACCTCTAATTTGGGTAACTCCCTTTGTTTTGAACCAAAAAGGACTCTTGAAGTGCCTTATTCTTAATATGAGGGTTCTATAATGAGTATAGTTATGTAGGGAGCTTAATTGGGTAGAGTTTAGATGAGGAAAAAGGCTTTAATGGTGTGAGGAATTGGTTAGAAGTGGTGTCCTTTTAGAAGGGGGAGGAGGGGCTCTTTATGAAAAACATAAAGTATTAATTGATAATAAATTCAACATCGGTTTCTAATGGCTCCAAAGTGGATTATTCAAAGTCTAATGTGGGGATGGATAGAAATACACTTAACCAATAGGCTTTATACAGGATTGGGTCACATTATTAACCTTATATTTTAGTTTTAACCCTTAGTTACTAAGTTTGACATTTACAATGTCTCTTTTTATTTTAATATTATATGGTTAATAAACATAAAATAAACTTCAATAGACCCCCATGTGGTCCATTAATGATACAACTATCATGATATAAGTCATTTTTCCAGACCTTATATTTTTAGGAATATAGTATCAATTAATCATATAATATTTGTTTTAAATATTAATTTATGTCAATTTTGACTCTATTTGGTATTTTGTTTTTGTGAAAGTCCTAAAAACTTTATTACTTTGAACAAGATACATTGAATCAGCTCTAAAATGTCATACTCACCTAGAAAATTCGTTAATTTTATAAAAACTTTGATATTTTATTTATTTTAATATTTATATTACCACTTATTTGATTCTTTCATTAATAAGGTAATTACTGCATCATCATTGAGTCATAAATAAATTTAATTATTTAATGTCTAAAAATTATAATTAAAATACCATTATTTAGGAAATATTTTTATCTATCTAATGAATATTTATAATCGAATTTATCTTATGTATAACCCTATATTAAAAATCTTTTAGTTATTAAACTATGATTTTAACTCCTTTAACTCTTCGTTGAATTAAATAATAATAAATGTCCGAATCTAATCCAAGTGGACCTAAATGGACATATTTTATTCATAAAGTTTTTTTTGGTCGAATTAAACTTATCCAAAAGAATTATTAAATGTGTTAGGGTAATAATAATATCATTTTTACCCTTAATTACCCTATTAACTTTTTACCGTGGTAAATAAAAGTAAAAAGTGTCTAATCACCAAAAATTATTTTTATCTTATTAAACCACATTTTACTTTTTGATATTATCCATTTCTCTGGGATATAAAAAATTTTACTCACTGAAGCGGTAAAATTATGTTTTATGTGAATTTACAAATTCTTTTAGGAGGTGTGTGAAAGACGGTGAAAAAGATCTATAAAATTTTTATATATCTAAAATTATTATAAAATGACTCCAACGAATTATATTGAATTTATATAGGTTTTATTTATCTATTTTGAACTAAATTAAATATAAATAATATAAATACATATTTAAATAAAAAGCCGGTTTTAAACATTAACTTAGTGTTTTTTACTATTCATAAAAAATTGAATGTTTTCAGAAAAATACCAAAAATTTACCATAAGCTAATTTTGATATTCTGAATTCAATAATAAAGTATATTTTACCAAATTCAAAACATAGAAGTTTCAATTATTAATTTAAAATTATTTCCTGATGTTAAAACAAAAAGTGTGTTCTTAATAAATAATAACTATTAAAATATTGACACTTGTTTATGTCCGGTTTAAATGTGAAATTATGTACAATGACCAACATTGGATTAAATGGTGAAAATATATTCTAAATATAATTTAAAACCACTCAAATTCATAATTTTTCACTATTAATTATTTAGATTAAAAAAGTTCTTTTTAATTATAATTTAGTAATTTTCACTATTCATTAAAATATGATAGTTATCCGAAAAGTACCAAAATATCACCCTACGCTAATTTCAATATTCTAAATCCAAAAATGAAGTCCATTTTGAGAGATAAAATTTATAAAATTTAAAAAATTGGGTATTACTATTCATAACGGTTACTTTGATTGGTGGTGATGTCTGTTAGAACTCGAAATTGCGTACAACACACGCTATTGTATTATTCAAAGAGAAGCGTACCGTGGAAGCTTGGGGTGATACATTCACATTATAAATTAATATAATATAATGTAAAATAAGTATTTTTCTTTAATATTTTATCATTATATGTAATTTTTTACCAAATCTACATTGGATATTATTATAAGTTTATTTTTTTGTTTAAAAACTGGGTTTTCCAGAAAACTCCTTTAAACAGAACAATGTTTCACCATACTAATTTTCTAAAATTATACATAATGAGGAATTTTATAAATGAAATTTATATGTTATATGTCCAAAATGTTAATTTATATTAATAAAATTATTACTTTTATTCATATAGTTAATTAGATTCTTCTTTTTTTCGTAAAAAATACTCTTATTGAATGACCACATCTTCATTGTGTGGGCATGTTTATTTTTAAATTAAAATTTTATAATTATGTGAATTAGATTTTGTAAAATGGATTTCAATTTTATAATCATAATAATTAATGTTTTATAATACGTTAAAAATTATTTTTAAACATAATGAATTTTGAAAATAGTCAAAAATAATCATTATGGTTAATGTGAGAACATGTTTACTGGGGAAAAAAACAAAAATACAAGTGTTTATATGAACTAAAAAATATTCTAAATCAATTTAATTTCCATATTTTGAACCAATAATTTCTATAAATTGATAATGGACTAATTTTATGATTTTTTCATCTGAAAAATGTAAGTAACCCATTTCCTTTTTAAAAATTACATGTGTCCCACTCAACTCATTTATAAAAGGCCAATTGATCTGCTATCATATTAATGCCATAAAATCCATTTATATCATCAAATATCTTCCAAAATATCTTATTTAATTACCTCCCAACTTCCTATATTCCTTATTTTGATCATAAATCCATCCAAATTAAGATTTTAGTGGTTACCTAATATGGATTTTTGTGGAAAAGATATCATTATTTACCATCTATTTATATTTTACATCCCATTAATACTCCATAAAATCTTAATAAATTATTTTTATTTAATAAAAACATATATAGCATATATATAAATGTTTTCATTTTAATTTCATTACTTAAATATGTTATCTTTTCCTTCAAATGGGATACAAAATCATTATTAATGTGTATGGAGGACTATAGATTTGCGAAGTAATGTCATTCATTTCCCATCATCACATATGAATGATAGTTATAATTATTTATTTAAAGTGTATATATTTTTATTTTTATTATATATACTTATAATGTAAGGATATAACATATACATTCTTACTTTCCATTGTGTGGGGGATATGATAATGTTGCACGTGTGTATGGAGGACTACAACCATATGAAGGGATGTGATTCATTTTTCACTAACTAGTTACATGGAAGGTGATAAGGATATCATTAATGGATTTATGTAATATAAATGAATTTATTATAATATTTAATAAAAATTTATCATTCTAAAATAATAATATATTATTTTCTATCTTACATTTAAAAATGAAAACATCCATCGTGATTACATGTAGACGACATCCTTTTTTATAAAATGTGAGAATTTTTTCATACACTAATTAAATAAATGATATTTATAACCATATTAAAAAAAATTAATATTTGTGATATTATTATCTATATTTAAATTTAATATAATACAGATATACCTTTTTTAATTTTCATTGAAAAATAGAAACGTTTTTAATATCTAAATATGACCTACTAACACAATGATCATAACATAGATCATTTATTCATACACATATTTGATGATTTTTTTTAAAATTTATAATTTATAAATAAAAAAGATTATTAGGAAATTATTATTATTATTAAGATGTTTAAATAGTGACTACATTTACCATAGTCAACAAATGAAAGTCTTTATTAACACAAGAGCCAAATATATGTTAAAAATCAGATGTAAACATAATTGATTAATTAATTATATTTGACATGATAATATGTGTAATAAAAATAAATAAAAAACATTAATATGTTAGTTAATAAATTAAATTATTATCATAATTTAATTATTCAAAAATTTATTAATGAATGTGATGTATCAAAATCAGTGTTAGGGACTTATTCTCACTTTATTTTCATTAAGTAAATTTTTCATGTTATGAACCTGTATTATTTAATGAGGTAAATATACATCCACTATTACATGAAAAATAATTATTTTCATTATTCTCATTGTATTTAAATCTATATTTCATTTTATTCTGTAACATGATTTATGATTCAAGTGTTTCTAATGTGGTAAGGGAAAATTTATTAAAAAACACATATTTTAATTCATTCCTTCAAACTATCCTTCCATTTTATATCCATATTATTAAAATTAGTTGATGAATGTAATTATATGGAAATTAGATTATAATATATAATTTTTTTTCATTCATTCGTAGATTTTTAAAAAATATGGAATTATTGAACTGACTGTTTTACTTTCTTTTCAAGGGATAAATGGAATGTTTAATTTTAACATGTACGGTGCCAATAAATTTTATCACAGCTAATAAAATTATTAGTAGATTGGAATCCTTTACAATATCACATGATTTCTTCAATTATAACCCTACATTTCAATTTTTTTGAGTATTTTATTAATAAAGATATAATTTTAAAACAAAAGTGTATTTGGGTATTAAAAATGTTTTTTTCAAATAAATGGGAATTTTTATATCAAAAAGTGATTTCATATTTTATTGAAAAATCATTTGAATGGATTTATGATAAAAATAAAATATTTCATTATTTATGATTATGATATGATTATTTGGGATTTGTTATGATGATGTGTGGGTTTTTTATAAACTAAGGACTCGTGGAAAAAGTTTCAACCATGGATGAGGGGTTATATGATTAACTAAGTATGTTTTGTTACCTAATAAAACAAGGATGGGTGGATCTATAATAGACCACCAATCAGTTCGTTACTCAAGAGATGGAAGTTGATCACATCAGATATTCCATTTGTAAGAGTGATATGAATGATGGCGTCCCACGTTGCATACATGATTTATGTATGCTTTATATGGGTTTTAAAATATTTCATTGACATAAATGTGTCTGAGATTTCATATGAAAATGAGTTATTATTTTTCAATGAAAGTTCATTGACATATTGTCCAATATTTCATGGGTGATAATGTTTTTCAGCAAATAATAAACTAAATATATTATATACAATACGATGTTTTTGTGCTCATACAATTATTTAAAAAAATTCAATGGTTTAAGGATCGATAAGTGAGAGGAAGTAAAAAAAATTAAAACAAAAAAAATTATCATTAAAAGAATTCATGGTTTTTAAAGGATTTTTTTAAGGGAAAATGGATACTGATACGATGGAACAACTTTGTATACAGATATTTTTTAATGTATGATTCATGATTCTCTCTCTAAAAATATAAACCTAAAAAGTTCCTCAAATTCTAGAGAATTAATTATTTATATAAAACTCTGGTTTATGTCATGTTGAACGTCATGTCCTTATAGTTTCTATTAAGGTTAGTTTAGATAAATTTATAATTTAGGCTAATGATAATAACATATCATTGGATTATTTTACTTGATGGTTAAGTTGATATGATATAAAGTTTAAGGATTATCATTTTTCATTCTCTAAATTATGTTTGTTTAGAATGGATTTCCATATAGGAAACCGGGGTGGTGTATTTGGAAGGATCAAAGAGGAAAATATCCTTTAAAACTAAAATCCTCATGTGGTTTGAATTAGAACATTGCAGTTTATTGAAGTGATGTATGAGTTTACAAAATCTATAAATTGTGGTGGTATCATTGCTAGATAGTATCTTGATCTACAATAAAGGAAAATTTTTATAATTTATAATTTTATGTGGAAAAATCGTCTATCATTTAGTGGATCTACAGATCCAGTGGTTATTTAGGGATGTTTCAATACTTTGTAAAATATATTTGATGTCCTGGGATGTTCAGAATGTTAGAATGTAACTCTTTACATTTATAATTTTGATAGTGATGTAGGTCTTCGATGGTGATTGGTTAAGAATACGAAATAAATATAATATCTTCATGCCGTGGAATGGAGATAATTTAAGGATATTTTTTATGTAAAATTTATCTAACCATGCTTAGTTATAAATTGATAACTAATTTATATAATTTACTGAAAAACAAAAAGAACATGTGACCTTTTATGAAGGAAATTTTATGTGACTGGAGAGGTACACTCAAAATTTTTTTGGGAAAAAAATAGTAAAATTGATAGATTTTTCTCATGGTATAAATTTAATAGATAACCATTTATTAAAACTATGGTTATGAGTATTATATAAGACATGATCTACTGTAATTTATCTACTATCATAAGTGTGGTGATATTTCATAAAAATATTTTTGAACTAGATAGAGTATAGATTAATATCATTTATAATATGGATTAAAATTTAGTTTATCATACGATGTTATATTATAGAGCAATTAATGTAATTATCGATGATTTCATTCCTTTAATATCATACCAAGAATAAAATTTATTTATTATAGATTTATATGAATGTCACCTAGACCTTATTTTTGAAAATATATAATATATTTAAATTAGTGATGTTCCATTAGTGAATGATTACATGCATTTATTTATAGATGACAATCATGTTTTTATTATTTATTGGGAGGTTGAGTTTACTGTTGACTTATTTCTTACTGTTATAATATTTCTAAATCCCCTAATCATATAAAACAAGTGGGTATTTATGATTTTAATAAGAAATTTCTAGTGTTTCTAGATAACCATTTCATTTTCTGAAGATCTTAACCATGGGGTGATCCTATTTTTTTGAAAAAAAATTTGGTTCATTGAGAATATTCATTGAATAGTGATATTTCAATAACATACCTTGTCAGAACGCAGATCTTCTTTTCAGGTATATTTTTTATTTTCTGGTCATTTTTGAAGAAAAAGGAAAATCTGGAAATTTTCTAATTACACACCATGTACTTTATGATTACGCATCGTGTACTACTTTTCCCCTGGAGGTCGTGTGTTGGCCGTGTAGTAGCCACACACAAGACCTTGTGGGAGAGATTTGAAGGCCTCTTAAAGTGGAGTACAGAAATGGAAAGTACACACCGTTTACATTCGTTTTTTTTCTTTAAACGCATTGGGGTGACGTCTAATCAGCAGAAACACCTCTTCTTCATTCGTCTCATCTAGGAGCATCGCATGACTATGGATCTTCGATGAACCCCCAATCTTTTATTCTTCCTCAAAATCAAACAACGTCTGTTGCGTTGGAATCACATCTGTGAGTTCTCTCTCCTACTAGATCATTATCTTCTGATTGAACTTCTCTCATGAGATATCGTGGGGTGATCATTTAAGATTTTTTTGAAGATATTTAGAGTAATAGGGTGACTCATTCTTTGAGGTTAATATATATCATTCCTAAAACTCCATGGTAGGTTTTTTCTGCCATTCTGTTCAAAGTAATTTAGTATTATGTGCCAATTCCACCAATACCCTTGAACGGGTTATTGGGTGTTTACTGTTTTACCCCTATTGATTGCCTTCGATGCTTTTATTCTTGTGAAGAGGTCAATTGCACATGAATAGGATTTATTTATATTCTTTGTATTTATTGCACATGCATGTTCTGTTTATGATGATTGGGTCTTGTATAGCCAGTTTTCCCGCCTTGCCTGTTTTCCATGCATGTTGCTGTAGGATAAAGAGTTCATATTCTGACATGTCTGATGTGCTGTAGAATGGTTAACCAAGTAGTTTTATTGGTTTACTTTGGCCATATTAGATTGCTATGCTCTTCGACCTACACAGGGTCGTGAGAACCGGGTGTAGTAGACTTTAAGATAAATTGACATAGTGAGCTTCTTCAGAGAGTCGTTGAATCACATTGGGCTATTAGGGGAATTGACTTAGTGAGCTTCCTAAGATATTCATTGAATCACATTAGGATATGAGGGAAAATGACCGAATGACCTTCCTCAGAGAGTCCTTAACTACTTAATACTATAAGATTAATTGACTATACAAGCATCCTCATAGAGTCATGGTTTTACTTTGAATTACCTAGATTACTCTATAATATAAGGGGAATTGACCGAGTGAGATTTCTCAGAGAGTCATCGAGTTAATTTGATCGACCATGGCTATAAGGGGAAATGACCGTGTGAGATTCCTCAGAGAATCCTTGACCTCAGGGTAGTAAGGGAAATTGACCGTGTGAACTTCATTAGAGAGTCCTTGACTACCTTAGAATGTAAAGGGAATTCAGAGTGGGTACTTCCTCAGAGATTCTATATGAAATCTTATGACTGAACCAGAGGGGTTAGGCCGAGTGAGCTGCCTAAAGGTTTGCATATACTTCTTCGGTAGCACCCGAGGGGATGGCTGTGAGTACTTCCTAGAAGGTTACAAGTTTGTGTTTAGCTTTTTTTTCTTTGTTTCTTGATATTTAAACTGTTGATTCTTTACTGCTGAGTACATTCTCATTTACTCTTCTGTTTTCTTTTTCTTGCCATATATTCCCTAACTATTAGGAACAGATCTTCGGGTGGTTTCCTACTAGGATATAGTCTCACACCTTGTTAGGGCCATGCTTTTGGGCACAAACAGATTATATTGTTGTAGGTATAGATAAAGGCAAGCACCCTTCAACTTCACGTACTTATCTTTCTATGGAGCTAGAGAGCATGGGACTAAGATTAGGCTTGGGATTATGAGGATATTCATAACTTTTGCTTTTGTACTTTGGTTTAGCAATGGTTGTATTTTTAGGATTGTGACTTGTTTGGCTGTTTTCCTAGATATATGTATCACACATCATTTTATATACATATGTCCTCCAGTTGTTCACTATTCCAGTCTTCTACTATTTACTGTGCTTAGATATTTACTACATCCAATATTGTGTGTTGTTTACTTCTTATTTGTACTCTGCCAATGAGGGAATATCTTCCCCACTATCATACCCAAGCCCTCGCTGCTAGTCATTAGCCTCTGGCGTGCGGGGAAATGCGCTTGAGGCCATGTGACCAACTGGGTATGGGGCACCTCGGGGTGGCTTTCAGAACTAGGATGTTAAAAAGTGGTATCATAGGTTCTTTTCTACCTAACTTACTATTTTGAGCCTTTATCCAGTGATAGGATGGAATCGTTACTTGGTATTATGATATTCATAGGAGTAGCTAACCCATGTACAGGGAAAAGCCAATCTTGCCGATTTTATTGCAATTTCTTTTTGTTTTGGAGGTTTACAGTTGATCTGATTTTCACCATTGGATGACTCACATGTTTTGTGTTATTACTATTGACGTTATTGGGGTTCCATTTCCATCACAACCCAATAAGATGAAGGTATTCCATCTGATGCATCATATAGGCACTTGTTAGAAATCACATGTCATGCATTCTTTCCATGCCATTTAGGATGTGTTAGCTATTGAATATTGTTGTGATAGACATTGTGTAGAATATAAATGTTGTTGTGATGTATCCCTTAATAAGAATACATGCTGTTTTGATGGAGTATTTTTGAGTAGCCATTTTTTTGAGAGAATTCCCATATTTTTTTCTTGAGGAGTTATGGGCCCTCATGGACATGAATTAGGGTAATCGTTACTTTTTTCTGCCTTGTTATAGCATGTAGAAGATGCCAAACATGGATTTGTGGCGATTATGGGCCCTCACAGATCAGAATTTGGCACCTTTAATGTTAATTTCAATGTTTTTATGGGCTTCAGTGTAGTTTATGAGTCTTACGTTCTAGAAAAACCTAGAATACACAGTGTGTAGTTTTTACTACACACCCTGTGTTCTTCTATTCGGGAAGAAATAGTTTTTCATAAGTACATGCCGTGTACATTATGTACACACCGTGTAATGTCAAACCGTGTCATAAGCCATGTGGGCAGAGACACGGGATAGGGATTTTCCGTTCGGGGATATGCCGTGTCCCATTTGTACATTTTGTGTATTATTAACCTAGTGTCAACGAATGTTACTAACAACACAGATGAATAAGCTTGAAGATATACACGTCGTGTCAGCCCTGAACACGCCATATATTCTAACCAATGTACCCGGATGTGTCACTAACAACACAGTTTAGTGTTATCCATTCACATACACGTCGTGTCTATCTAAAACATGTCTTGTAGTGTGAGACGTTTGTCAGGCTGTGTCACTAACAACACTGGCCTGGTGAAGTTTGTCTAGTACACACAATGTCTACCTTGAACCCGCATTGTAGTCTTGTCTTAGGAGAGCCATGTGGCTTAACCGTGTAGAAGGACTCTGGCAGGGGAAGGGGACTCAAGTACATGTCGTGTGTTAATAAAAACACACCATTTGTTTTAGGTATTACATGGCCAGTTTACGTAGGAGTACATGCCCATGTGAATGACTTAAAGGAACATGTCATGTAGGAATTGTACATTCCATGTAGTCATGTTTTGTAAAAATTTATTGTTTTATTTCTCCTATTCCATTCTTATGCTTCTTGTGTCCGCCCTTTATAATCTTATTTCAAGGTGTGCAAAGATGTTGCAGAGTCATGCCCCTGAGACATCATCTGGTTGTATGCCAGTTTCTAGGTGGTGATCAGATACCAGACATAGCTGATCAGTTACTGACTATAGATCCTCCTTACATGCTAGTCTTGGCACCAGCCATTATACCTGACATAGGTGCTAATGAACAGTTCAAAGAGGGATATTGAGGATGATGCATACCCTTCAGGGAGTGCCGTATCCTGCCCTGTCAATGGCAGAATTGACTCGGGTCTTTCAGCAGCAGTATCCTCCTACTTTCCTAGGGGATAGAGGACCCTAGACTATCAATTCTTGGCTATATGCCACGCTAACAATTTTAGAGCATCTGGAGATACTTCTAGAGAAGAGGGTGAAGCTTTCTACCTGCATGCTTCGAGACTCCAAAAAGAGGTGGTGGGATGTGATCTCACAGGCGGGATGCTAGCAGAATATGACTTCAGAAGCGTTTTAGCACATATTCTAGGATTACTTCTATCTGGAGACCTTGAGGGCCAATCGAGCCCAAGAGTTCCTCAGTCTAGATTATGATAATTAATTTTTTATGGAGTATTCCTCTCGCTTCATAGAGCTACAGTATATCATGCCTATTCTAGAAGGTGATTAGTTGTTCCTTGCATGAATGTTTGAGGATGGTATGAGGCAAGACATATGATCGCAGGTGAACATCTTCAGGTTGACTTTGATATATTCTATTGTCAACCAAGATCTGATCACAGAGCACAATATGAAAGATTCTAGGTCTGTGAGCCAGGGAGGTTTAGTATCCAGAGCTATTATTCCTCCTCTCGATAGCAGGAAGCACCACATAGAGTCTACACAAGGAGATTAGAGTAGTCATGATGCTTCTTATAGTGACCAGGTGGTGTGCTACCAGTGTGGGAAGAGCAGGCATATGAGGCCACGTTGCCCGAGAGACCCGGTGGAGTGCACATCATTCCGCAAGATGGGTCATCAATAGTGCTTCATTCATATCTTCAATCCAAGAACATGTGATAGGGGTTATTCTATGACTTATCGTTCAAGACCAGTGCCCCCAGTTTATTACCAGTCCAGGAACTGGTGTTCTTCCGGCCGTTAGGGCTAAGGTGGAGGTCTTGGCCTAGGTAGTCAGTCATTGGTTCATCAGTGACAGTATGGTGGATCAGCTCAGAGTGGTCATACAAGGTCATAGGGTGGTGACTTAGGCAGACATTTAAAGTGGATTAGACATAGCAGGAGCAGGATCTCGATCCCTCTAAAGTTCCAGATACGATATTAGTAGTATTAGTTTTAGCTTATACTCTTTTTTATACAGGGTCTTCCCAAAGCATTATCTTTCTTACTGTTATGATGATCCTTGGCCTTTACATATTTTCCTCTACTGATATTTTGACGCTAGACACTTCATTAGGGAATAGAACGGCTAGTGTACGTCAGTGTAAGGAGTTCCCTCTAGAGGTTTGTGGATGTCCCTTTCTAGAAGACCTCTATGTCATAGAGATGACAGAATATGATGTCATTCCCGAGATGGGCTGGAAAGTTTCCTTCCAGGTAGTCACCGACTGTTACCACTGTAGGGTGAGTTTCATATCACCAAAGGGAGGATCGATTCTTCATAGGGGTGAGTGGGATGTCCAGGAAAGAAGAGCAGGTCCAGAGCATTATGGGTTGGAAGGAGTTATAGCCCAAATTGCTACTTTATAACTGGAAGACTAGGGTAATTTTCATATGGAATTTCCTCTAGTGGTGGATCTTTTCAAATATGCCTTTCCAGATGAATTTTCAGGTTATCCCTTAGAGTACGAGGTAGAATTATTGATTGAGCTTGTGCCAGGTGCGGCAATAGTGTCCATTCATCCTTATAGAATGGCTACACCAGAGTTACAGGAGCTCAAGAAACAGTTGGAGGAGTTGTAGGCAAATGGTTTTATTCGAACTAGTACTTCTCCTTGGGGTTCATATGCCCTGTTTGCGAAGAAGGAAGAAGACAGCCTCAAGGTTTATGTGGACTGTCATAAGTTGATCCAGTTGACGGTCATGAACTATTATCCCTTGCCGAGGATTGATGATCTCTTTTATCAGCTTCAAGGATCCCAGGTGTTCTCAAAGATTGACCTGAGGTCTGATTATCATCATCTAGTGTTAGACCATCAGATATTCCTCCTATATCCTTTCGAAGCAGGTATGGTCTATACGAGTATATGGTTATTCCATTCGATCACACAAATTTTCCTGTAGTTTTCATGGCACTGATGAACGGAGTGTTCCATCCGTACTTGCATTCCATTTTCATGGTTTTCATGGAAGATATCTTGGTATACTCTCACACTCGACCCAGCTATGCTACCCATCTTGAGATCATTTTGAATACACAGAGGGAGAATCACTTATATGTTATGCTCTCAAAGTGCCACATTCGGATGGATAAGACTCGCTTCCTAGGTCATATTATCTTAGAGCAAGGACTATCAGTAGACCTAGAGAATTTGATAGCTATCGTTTCTTGGGAGCGTCCGAAGAAAATCTTTGAGGTGCAGAGTTTTCAAGGGCTAGATGGTTACTACCGACATATAAAATTAGACTTTTCACGCTTAGCAGCACTGCTGACGGGTCTGACAAAGAAGGGTGCGAAGTACATATGGTCAGATTCTTGTGAGTTATCCTTTTATGAGCTGAAAGGGAGGTTGAGTTCAGCACCGATGTTAGTCTTTCCATAGTCGGACAAGAGGTATACCATTTACTATGAAGTTTCAGGTATCAGGAGAGGAGTTTTTCTTATGCAGGGGGATGGAGTCATTGCGTACCGGTCTCGGTAGTTGAGGCCACATGAGAGGAATCACCCAACACATGATCTGGAGTTGGTAGTTGTTGTTCATTCCCTACGTTGTTGGAGGCATTATCTATTGGTAGAGCATTTTTTGGTTTTAACCAACAAAAAAAGTCTCAATTAAATCTTCACTCAACAATATCTAAATTTAAGATAGCAGAGGTGGGTCGAGTACCTACAGTCCATTGACTTTGAGCTTCCCTATACACCTGGGAAGGCCAACATAGTGGCTGATGCATTCAGCAGGAGGAACCAGATACAAGATGTTTATGAGGCCAGTAGTGAGTGGCAGATTATGTCTCTATAATCTGAGATACATTTTAAGGTTCATGAAAGACAGGGGAAGACTTTTCTATCATCTGTAGATATTACTTCTACTCTTCCTGATCGAGTTTGAATGAGGTAGCATTCAGATTTTGGAGGCCTAGTACTATGGGTGTGTGTGTCAAGAGAGGACCCAATTCCTAGATATACTGTAGGAGTGGATTATATCTCACATTTCCAGGGGCATGTATGGGTGCCAGCAGACATACGCGAGGAGCTGATGCTGGATTTTCATTCCTCAGTTTGTGCAATTCATCCTGGTGTCACCATGATGTATCGTGATCTACACCTCCAATATTGGTGTCCAGGTATGAATAGGGATGTTGTTGGATTCTTCATGAGGTGTTCCACTTTTTAGAAGGTGAAGGAAAAGCATATGCGGCTAGAATAGATTCTACAACACTTACCCATTCCTGAATGGAAGTGGAATGACGTCGCAATGGACATTGTGACTGGTTTGTCGAGGCCGTCTCGGGGGAATGACACAATGTGGGTTGTCATTGAGAGGCTTATGAAGATATCTCACTTATTTATGATCAATGAGACCATCAGTGTTGATGAGATGGGACGGTTGAACATCCTTGAGATTGTACATCTTCATGGAGTTCCACACTCCATCGTTTTAGAAAGGGATGCACATTTTACTTCATGGGTATGGAAGTGTCTTCCGAAGGAATTGGGTACACAAGTACTTTTGAGTACAACTTACCATACCAAGAAAGATGGCCATGATGAGCGTATGATTCAAGTGCCTGAGGAAATGTTTTGGGAATACATTTTGGATTTTGGAGGTTCTTGGGTGAAACATATACCTCTTTTAGAGTGTTCCTACAATAATAGTTTTCAAACAAATCATCAGATGTATCCTTATGAGGATTTGTAAGTTAGGCCATGAAGATCACATTTATGTTGTATTCAGGTAGGATAAAGAGATTTGTAGGGACTTCATCTTGTTCAGGAGACCATAGAGTAGATAGAGATGATTCGTAAGAGGATGTCTACTGTGCAATCTCGAAAGAAGACTTATACTGATCAGTGGAGACGACAGTTGGAGTTCGAGGTCAACGATCTTGTTTTCCTGCGTGTCACACTGAGGTTGGGACATAAGAGGATTAACATATAGGGTAATATTTCACCGAGGTATGTCGGGTTGTTTGAGGTGTTGGAGAGAGTTGGGTCGGTTGCCTAATGGTTACAGTTTCTTTAGAGGTACCTGGCTATGCATGACGTCTTCCACGTTTCATAGCTTCGACGATACATTTCATACTCGTCTCATGTTTTCCAACCAGAGGAGATTGAGTTGGAAGTGGTTGCATCCTTTGAGGATCATCCTATCCGGATTTGGAATCGTAGTACAAAGGTTCCATATGGTCGATATGTTCTTCTAGTATGAGTTTTATGGTATCACGGGCGGGTATAATATGAGAGCTGGGATAGGGAGGCCGATGTATGAGCCCAGTGGCTGGAGTTGTGCAGGGGTTCTTCTTCTACGATGTGCTAGGGAAATTTTTGGATGAATTTCTTTAATTGGGAATGTTTTTAAGAAACCAGATCATCTTTTCGGGTATATTTTTCCTTTTCTGGTTGTTTTTTAGGAAAAATGAAATTCTTGAAATTATCTAAGTACAAGTCATGTACATTATGAGTACCCTCCATGTACTACTTTTCTGCAGGAGGTTGTGTGTTGGCTGTGTAGTAGCCACACAGACGGCCATAGGGCAGATATTTGGAGCCCGGTTAAATAGGAGTACAAAAACATCGAGTACACGTCTTGTACTTCAAAAGTACACACAGTGTACATTCTTTTTATCATTAAACGCACCGAGGTCAGGTCTAATCGGAAAAAACATCCCCCTTCTTTGTTCATCTCATCCAGGAGCACTGTACAACCATATATCTTCAACAAACCCCCGAGCGTGCGTCCATCCTCTGAATAGAACATCGTAGGTTGCGTTGGAATTGCATCATTGAGTTCCCTCTTCTCCATTTAGAATCAACTTCATATTTCACTACTCTCGTGAGATATCGTGGGTTGAACATTTTAGTCGTTTTTGTAGATATTCTGAGTTCTATGGTGATTCATAATTCAAGGTTTATGTATATCGTTCCTAAAATTCCATGGTATGTGGTTTGTGACTTTCTATTCAATGTATTTTAGTATTATGTAAAAATTCCACCAATACCGTTGAACAATGTATTGTGTTTTTAATATTTTACCCCTGTTGACTACCTCCCATGATTTTAGGCTTGTGTAAAAGTTATTTGGAGATGAATAGGATTGATTGATAGGCTTTGGAGGTATTGATCATGCATGTTTTTTTTACAACCCTTTGGTCATATTTAGCCAGTTTGGCTGCCTTAAATGTTTTCCATGCCTGTTGTTGTTGGATTGAGAGTTTTTATTCAAACATGTCTGATGTGGAACAGACTGGTTAGCCAAGTAGTTTTGTAGGCTTACTTTGTCCATATTGCATTGCTATGCTCGTTGACCTACACAGGGCTGTGTGAACCTGGTGTAGTAGAGTTTAAGATAAATTAACCGAGTGAGCTTCCTTAGAGAGTCTTTGAATCACTTTGGGATATAAGGGGAATTGACCAAGTGAGCTTCATCAGAGAGTCTATGAATTATTTAGACTATACGAGGAATTGACCGTACGAGCATCCTCAAAGAGTATTTGTTTTACTTTGAATTACCTTGATTACACAAGACTGTATGGGGAATTGTCTGAGTGAGCTTCCTCAGTGAGTATTTGTGTTATATTGAATGACCTGCGATATACGGGAAATTTACCGAGTGAGATTCCTTAGAGAGTCCTTGAACTAGGGGTGATAAGGGGAATTGACCATGTGAGCTTTCTCACAAAGTCCTTAACTACATGAGACTATAAGGGGAATTGACAGTGAGTGCGTCCTCAGAGAGTCTTTGGATATTCTTATGAGTGAACCAGAGGGGTTAGGCCGAGTGCCCTGCTTAGAGGGTTGCTTGTAATTCTTAGGTACCACCAGAGGGGATGGCTGTGAGTACTTCCCAGAGGGTTACCTGTTTGTGTTTAGCTATTTGTTTCACCGTTTCTTGATATTGAAACTGTGGATTGTTTACTACTGATTACATTCCCATATACTGTTTTCTGTGCTTTTAAAATCCATATATTCCCTGACAGTTAGGTACGGATCACATGGTGGTTGCCTATTTGGATTTACTATCACACCTTATTTGGGACATGCTTTTGGACCTAAACCAATTATATTGGTACAGGTATAGTTAAGGGAAATCAGCCTTCTACATCAGGTACATGACTTTCTGTGGAGATGGAGAGCATGGGACCAAGAATAGGCCTGTGATTCTGAGGAGTTGTTTACCTTTTTCTTTTGTACTATGGTTTAGAACTGGTTATATTTTCATCATTATGACTTGTTTGGATGTTTTCCTTTACATATGTATCATGCATCATTTTATATACATATTTTATTCAGTTGTTCATTCTTCTAGTCTTCCGTTATTTACTATTGTGGATATTTACTGCTTCCACTATTGTGTGTTGTATACCTCCACTGTGTACTATACCTATGAGGGCATAGTTTCCCCCACAATCATACCCAATCCCTCTATGCTAGCCTGTAGCCTCTGGCATGCAGGGAAATGCACTTGAGGCCATGTGACCAACCACGTATGGGGCGCCTCTAGGTGGCTTATGGAACAGGGATGTTACATCACGATTAAGAGCATGTATCCCCTGCCTCATGTGTTTAATTTTTTTAATAATATTTAGGGAGCACAATATTTTTTGAATTTTGTCCGTAGATTGATGTACCATCAGTAGAAAGTGAAGGAAGAAGATATTTCAAATGATGCATTTCAAACTATATTTTGGAAAGGTGAGTTTGAATTTTTGTACATTGGGGTTATTATTGGAAACTATTTATTTTTTCATCATATGAATAAATTTTTTAATGAATTATTGGATATATTTGTGGTTGTTTTTAATGATGAAATTATAGTATATTATAAAAATTAGGAGGAATATAAAATCCATAATAGAATTTTTTATTGACATTAAAATAATTTAAACTATATGGAACATTTATTAGACTTTAATTTTTTGTTGAAAAAATTTATTTCCATGTAAATAAAGTTCCTAAATATGATATTATTATTGAATAATATAAAAAAAATATTGTTAAATAACCATTTCTCTCAAATATCAAAGAGATTTATAATTTTATTAATGATATGAGTTTATACAAGCTATTTGATGAAAAAATTTCCCGATTTCAGGACCATTGACTAATTTAAATTGAAAATGAGTAAAATTGATAGGAATTTTTATTTTTATTTTATTAATGAAAAAAATGATTTTGGAATTCTACAATTTTGACCACACCTTCTATAAATATTGAAATTTTAATCTAAATTTATTCCTCTTTGAATGGAATATGATTTTTCGTTATGAAATATAATTAGGTGATTACATATTTATAAAATTTGTAAAAACCACTGGAGTTAAATTACTATACAAAATATTTGGAATTAGATATTGTTTTTTACATTAAAATCTCGGTGGCATCATTTTTATATATTAATAAATTAAAAATATTCAAAAAAAATATTATAAATATATATTTAGTTAAAAATAATTGAACAGGAGATAGAAAATATGTATAAAAATAATCAATATTTATTATCTCCTGATTCATTAACATTCTGCGGAAAAATTTATGATTTGTTATGTAATAAAATTATTGCTACATTACACATGATACATTTGGAACATAAAAATTTTGTTAATGATTTGATGAATTTTATACTAAATGTTTTAGATGGTGGGAAATCCAATATTTTTTATGAATGTGAGGGGAAACCCCTTTTATTGAACAAATAAATGCTTCTTTTGATGACATAAAAAACTAAGAACCAATTACATTAACCAAATGAGAAAAAAAACTAAAGGGAACAAGGTCTTACATGGGCCCAAATGCCAACAAGAAACAGTCATCAAAATTAGAACCATCCAAGAGTCTTTTTTCCTCGCTGTCAGAACTTACAATAGTGGAATCAGTGAAATATGATGTGCCACCTCCTTTCTTAAGAATGTATCTTGATGGGAATAGAAACAAGGAATGGAACTCCTCCATCGAACATCTAAATAAAGTAAGAGGACTGGATGATTGATTCCGGCACACATATCTCTCAAAATAGACACCCACCTGATGATGCAAGCGATGAAATCACTGCATTGTCTACCTAAGGAAGTGCATAACAAGATAGGGAACACCGTGCATAAACCAAAAGAGAACAAAATGTAGAAACCAACAGACCCATCCATCCAAATGAGTACTGACAACTGAAAGATGGCTGACAACACACATATCCCTCTTATGAGGCTTTCTAATGGATGTTGTCTATAATAAATAGACACGCACGACAAATAAAAAAAAAAATTGGCCAATTCTCACATCAAAATCTGCATCTCATCTATCTTTCATATCGAACACAACATTAAGAAAAGAGAAACAAGTACCAATGAAATGAGAAGAAACCAAATAGAAACATAAAAACAATAATAGCCCATCATTGACAAGAGAAGTCATATTCGAATTCATAAATCCCACTGTAGGAATATACACATAATCCCAATCCTCGCCTCAAGATCACCAAACTGAAATCCAATATCCAATGAAAAACTCTAGAAAAAAATCAATGGGAAAAGATCAAAAAATACATGAAAAATGCATCCAAGCACGTTGTGAAGTGGTCCTCCATCAAAATTTACAACCCCCTCCAAACATTGATCCTCAAATAGTATCACTCGGAAGAGGCACCAGGCAGAACAAACCTGACTACTGCACGTCACCATATGAACGAGGACTCATTAGTGTCAGGGAGGCACATTTTATATTCATTTTATTGTGAAGTTTACATTGTTATAAAGAATTAAGAATCTTCAAAAAAAGGATGATAGATTGTAGGAAAAGTTAGAATATATTTAGATGTTTATATATCCTAATTTTAATATTGATTTATAATTTGTTTTATGGTATCAAAAAATATTTCATGTGACCTTGAATAGCATTAAAATAATGTGTCGTTTATTGGAACTCATAGTTCTACAATTTTTGTTCATATTTAAAGCACTAAAGTAAAATGATGACAAAAAGGGCATTTCATGTTTGAATATATGAAAAGAGGTATTGATAGAATCGAAGTGTTTTACTTTGCAGTGGGTTAAATTTGAACAAAAATAATTGATGGTAATTCTCCCACTTATTTTAGTTCAAGAGTTGAAATTAGAAAATATATCAACATATTAAATGTAGGTATTAACAAATTCATCATGAGGTAACAATGTGATTTGGGTTATTTTTACCAATTAAAAAATCTATAAATTCCCTTAACTTTCAAGATGCTATGAATTTAGACAAACATTATTGACTATATAAAAGTAACATTGTTATGTTACATAAGGTTCCTCTCTCTATTATATTAGACAATGATAATAGATTCACATCTATGTTTTGAATTTATATCAAATGGTATTGGTTACTGTTATAAATTTTGGTTATAATTTTCATCCTAAAAATTGTAGTGAGTATGAGATAATGATTCATACAATGGAAGATATGTTTTATTATTGTTTAATATATTACAAGGGAATTTTTTATATTCATATTTATATGGTTGATTTTTCTTATAATAAAGATACTATTCTTGTATGCATATGGAACCTTTAAAGGCATTATAATGAAAGCATTGTCAAATGTCAGTTTTATTAGACATATTTGGATAATGAATGTTTATGGGACTATATCTGGTTGTAAAAAAGGATTATAATGTGTAGTTTATTCATCAATATATGAGGTAGGTTCATAGTAGGAAGAAAGGTTTATCAGAAAACTAGAGGAAAGATCATTCTATTGAGGTAAGTGATCACGTGTTCATTAAAGAAAATTCAATGAAATGTGATCAATGATTTAGTGAATGGATTAAGGTATGTCCATATATCACTAGACCATATGAAAATATGGATTTTTTTGTAACAATTTCTAGCCTAACGACTTTTCCCCTAATTTTGTTCTAGGCAGACAATGTATTTGAGGTTTCATTGTTTAGGAAATATGTGATGGATCGAAATCCAAGTTTAAGCCATAATGTAGTACATTTGGAATAATATATTACTTATGGTGAATATATTTTTTATATTCTATACTATAGAGATATATTTGGTGGAATAAGGTTATTTTTCATGTTAAGGATTTATAAAGATACTATAGGGATGAAGAAGCAACATATGAATCTATAAATTATATGAGGCAAAGTTGTCCCTAATTTTTTAATAATTTAAAAAAAATTGGCGGATAAAATATTAAATAATGGGGAATAATTTAACAATCAAATAAATGAAAAATCTCTTTTATTAATTAGATTGATATATTCATTATAAAAATTTAATGTAATTTTTAGATCAAAGAGGAAGAAGATTTAAATAAACTATTTTTAAAAAGATTTTATTAAAAATCATAATTTATAAATTATAGAAATTGAAATATAAAAAATGACATTAAATTTTTAAATCATCATATCAAAATTAACATTGGTATAATTTTTTCATTTTTTCAGTAATATTTTTTTGGTGAATAGTTCAAAATACCGAATTTTGTAATAAAGTTATTTCTCTCCAATATTTTATTTAATTTAAATGTTCCATTATTTTTGTAATATATTTCATTGAAAAATATTATTTATTTATTTATATTTAATCCACCAAAATAATTTTTCATCTATTTTATATTTAATTTTAGTGGCTTTTTATTTTTGGGGTTTAGAAACAGGTTTGTCTAAAAACTATTTCAAAGTGCCTAATGTTTCTCTATTTAAATTAATTATATATGTCAGAAATATGCGATGGTTTAAATTAATTTAATATATTATATACCAATAAATATTAACTTATATTCATGAAATTTAGATTATTATTCATAGTCTTAAAATAAAATTACATTTTTCTTGAAAAATACACATGATGAAAAAGCTATTTTTCATCGTGTCTGTGGGTTTAATTTTAAATTAGATTTAAAAAATTATATAAACTGAATTTGTAATAATGGATTTATATTTTGAATAATCATAATTTATATTATGTAAGAAGGAAAACAAATTTTTTTTTATAAAAAATAGTGAAAATTTTAAAAAATAATTACATCGATGAAGGTAAAAATGAAATAACTCTGGGGGAGGGTTAAAATAAAATGATAAGGGTTTAAGTGACCCAAAAATTTTCTCTAAAATGTATTATATGTATATATTTCAGACATATCATGTCTATGTATTTATAATGGTTCATTTTAGAGATAGTGTTCATGTGAAAAATGTGTGAATTCCTTTTTCCTTTCAAAAACCACAATTGTGCCACAAACATCAATTATAAATGGTCACCCCCATAATATCTACCTCACAAATTAAAATACATTTGAATTATTCAAAACCTGAACTAATACATTCTTTAATTCCATCCTCATTACATAGAACATTTATTTATTATAAATCCATCATTAGATGGTTTTGGGGATTATTTTATGTGTCTGTTCAATGAAGAGGTATCAAACTTTTTTGTGTACCATTATTTTATATATTATTCCACCTCCTGAAAATAATATTAAATTTTTATTATAAAAATATATATATACCATATTTTGAAATTTTATAATGTTAATTTAATAACCTAAATAAGTCAACTATTCCATCAAATGGGATACAAAATCCCCATTCATGTGTAAGGCAGAATACCGCATAATTAACTAATGTCATTCATTTTCCATCACTATATCTCCATGATTTTAATAATGATGAAAATAAAGTATATATATATATATATTATATATTTAACATATTTATAATTATAGGGTTGTAATATAAAATATAAAATATTTCTTTTCCTTCCATAGTGGATAAAATAACATCACCAATGTGTTTGGAGTATTAGAGCCTCAATAATCAATCTTATTTGTTATTCACTAAAGATTTACATGGAATGAATAAACTATTATGTTAATGAATATGTGTGATATACATTAAATAATTATTATATTCATGACTTATTTTATTATTTTTTAAATATAACATATCATTTTTATTCATGCGCTTAAAAATGATAACATCGTTGTTGCATACATGTGGACTACCATCTACACAAAGTGATGTATCTTTGTTTTCATCACTAAATGACACTGATGATATATATAATAATATTTAAAAATATAATATTTTAATTATTATATTATTATAATTATTCAAATATAAAATATTAAATAAATTTCTTCCATAATGATCAATAAAAAATGAAAATGTTACTCATTTGTATGTTTAACCTACAGTCTCTATGGGCCTAAAAGGGATCATTTGTCATACCCATAATTAATTATTGGTTTTACTGCATAACTGACACTAAATTGATAAAAATTTAACGATTTTTATTCTATAGAGGATTAAATAATGACCTCTTTTACCATAGTCATTGAACCAACATCTATAAATGACACAAAAGACAAATATCATCAAAAAATATAATGAAAACATAATTGATTAAGTAATTGTATATAAAATGGTAATAGTTAAATAATAAATGAATAATATATTTTTAAATAGTTATTCAGAATGCAAATATTTAAGATAAGTTTATTATTTGTGATGGTAAAGACCAAACATGATGAATCATAGTCGATGTAAGGGACATCGTCTCTATTTCATTTCATTTAAGAATATTTAAATGTTTTTCATCAATATTATTTTATAAGGTATATATTAGAAACCTTTTACATGTTACCTCATGAATATATTTATTCTCAGGAAATTTAATTCTTTGTTTAATGTAGATATATCATGGGTGTTATGATTCAAATGTGTCATCTTTTGTAAGGTACTTTTATTTGAAAAAATAACATTCTATAGTTTTTATTAAAACTAATTTCTACTGCATGTCCTTATTTTTCAAATTATTTTGGAGTTTAATTATTTTGAGTTGAATGTTTTATAGAGGAATATATATTATTTATTACATTTTAGTTAAAAATATACTTATATGGAATGTTTTAATTTCATTACGAATGACAAAAGGAAGGATATATTTTATTATGTAAAGTGGCCATGACAATTACAACCACAAAAACCACTATTTAAAGGTTATATTACATTACAATATTTCATGTTTTTGTGAGATAAATATTATATTTAAATTATTATGATTATTTTGTTATGGAAAATTGTGTTTAAAAACATTATTTTAGTATTGAATGTGGTTATTAAAATAAATTGGTATTGTAATAAATGAAAGAGTATTTCATATAGGATTTAAATTTTTTTAGAGGGGTTTTTCATGAAAATGAAACATTTCATGACTTATGATTATGATATGGTTATTTTGAATTGTTGATGATGATGGGTGTTTATGTTATAAACTAATGATGGGTGGTTAT
Source organism: Viscum album (assembly GCA_963277665.1). Classification (NCBI taxonomy): domain Eukaryota; kingdom Viridiplantae; phylum Streptophyta; class Magnoliopsida; order Santalales; family Viscaceae; genus Viscum; species Viscum album. The sequence continues at coordinate 1,497,086,834 of OY728159.1, forward strand.
TTCTTTAAGAGACAACATATTGGTATATGATAAACCATGGATGGGTGGTTTTATGATAAACCAAATATGGGTGGGTCTGTGATATCCCTCCAATGAATTTGTCATTATAAGGATATAAGTAGATCATATCGTTTGATTAATTTGTTAGTGATATATGAATGATTATGTACCATGTTACATACATTATTTATATGTTATCATCTAGGGATTTAAATTGATTTCATTGAGAAAACATTATTTTTTATTTCATGTGAAAATTTATTATTACATTTTTCTCAAAGAACACTAAGATAAAGGTAATCATTTTTGGGTCTTCAGGGTTTTTACAAGAATAATGAAACAATTTCAATGTCCCTTACTAATATATGTTTTCACATCACACGTTGTTAAAAATATTCACTGAGTTTAAGGATGGATGATGGAAAGAATATTTCGTGTTTAAATTCATGAATATTTGTCTTAATTATAATTCACATTTTGTTTCAGAATTTTTATATGATAGAAAAAATGGATATTGATATGATGTATCCAATTTATATATATATATATTGTAATGGATTATTTATGACCTAATTACCTAAAACTCTAAACCTAAATAGATCCTAAATTATATAGAATTCAATATTGACTTGAGACTCAAGATTATGCAATGTTTAAAGTCTGATTTTGATATTTAATCCTCTATATATATACATTTTCCTCAATTTATTTATTTTATGGAAATAGATCATTATTACATACTATTTAAAATGATTGACTATTGATTTTTAAATATTCCATATATTTTTTTGTGGGTACATTTATTTTTTTCTCAACAAATATTTATTTTTTACACATAACATTACATACATTACTACACTCTAATAGTTTTCTGAGATGCCACTATTAATGAGAGGTTTCTTAAACTTTTGTACCATATATCCATATCATTGGAAAAAATATAATTTATATGGTGTTATCAGTATAGATACATCATGTTTAATTCCTTACTTATCGAAGAAACATTCTACCACTTGAGAGGTGTATTCTACACCATTTTCTAATCACAGAATTTGAATTGTTCTTATGGTTTATTTTTTATCTACCCTTTAATAAAAATATATTCAATGAATTAACTATTTTTTCCAAAATAAATATGATATATTTTAGTATACTATAGTAATAAAGAAAATAAGAAGTATTTCGCACCATATGAACCAAGACTAGTATTGGATAGAACACTTTGGGGTGAATTTTATCCAACAGCTTTGATGCAATTTTTTTATTTATCTATTGAGGATTTATCCTTAATTATTCACTAAATAATTCCTCAAAATTATTATCGTGATTAAATATTATATTCAAAATATAAATCAAATACTTTTACCTAGATATATTAGCCACGATTGTTTGATTAATATTCATGATCATTTGACAAAAAAGTTTGTCTTCCACTTCTAAAGTAATGAAACAAGTGCTCTCATTTATATCTAAATAATATAAGTTTTATTTTTTATAAAAAAATTTATTTTCTAATATTTGGACCGTTTCTATTATAAACAACCCCTTAAAATTTAATGTATCATTTAGATTTATATCAAAAGATTCAAAATGATCATTAAATTATAACAATGACCATCAAAATTCATAATTGCTATATTCATAAAGACATCATAAAAAAATAACATATATATATATAACATGATTTTAAGAGCCCCATCACTTCCAAAAATGAACTAATCCATCGATAATACCTATAAATTATTCAAGAGATTCATGTTTCTGGTCATTTTGGGATGAACATCGACCATCATAAATCTAGATATTGTTTTTTTCATTAAGAACAATTTCAGCAAAGAATTACTTCATACAATACTTCATTTCCTTCCAAAATGGGTCGTTGAGTTTTGACATGTGAAGATATCTCTATATGTTCATCGACATAGTTACTGAAGTCATATTAGTCATTTACTAATTAGTAAAATATATCCTGTATGGGAATTTATGAATGGTTTTTTGATATCCATTCTCTATTGAGTTTTCTTTGGAGTGATTTTGGTTCCTCTCCTCCAAGAAAGATAAATATTTTTAAATAGAAATGGATAAATGATTACAATATCTATAAAATATGTACCATATAGGTCATTTAGGTTATGTTCTCATCCTTTTTTTTATTAATCCAATGTACTTTTACTGAGAATCATAATTACAAATAATTGGAATTGTTCATTATATAATTGAGGCAGGTACAAAATTTTCCATTCATCAAAGGAAATATCTTCTCACTATCATTCCACATATTCCTATACATTCATTAGTTTCATGATTTTTGATAATTTCTCAATGATTTGGATTCATTTCATTCGTTTTTTCTATTTTTTAATGATGCTACTTTCTAATTTTTTATTTCTATTTATCAAATATAAATCTATTTTTTTATAAGTAATTGCATATTTGATAATTCAAAACATTCTAAACAATTATTAGTACTATATTTTCCATATAATGTTATTATTAATTTGAGAACCTTCTATTGTGAAACATATTCTTGGAGTCACCAGATATTTTTTCATAATAATTTTTATTTCGTTGAGTCACCACATCGTCATCAAGGGAATAAATCCTTTTTATTATCTTTTTTATATGATAATTTAGATTAAAAATTTTAAATTTTTATAATTTAATCATTACCTTTAATTTATCCAATTCTTTAGATGATGCTTTATCAATCCCAAGATTCTTCACCACTCTTTCTAACTGATTTATTTTCGCTTCATGTTGATTGGTGTATTCTAATGATTCTTTAAGAAAGACACAAATAAATTACTATTTCGATCATTGGAAATATAAAATTTTTAATTCTCCATCATTTTCAAATTTTTGGTTGATAGATTCATCGAGTTGGTATTCATCCTCAATTTTAGATTTATCATTTTCAAATATTCATATAATAATATTGTTTTGAACTGAAATAATTTTGAACTAATCATCTTCAAGACATTTTCTTCATTATAATGTTATTTATATATAATGATTTCCCACGAGAACCAAATTATAGTTAGATATACCTATTTAATTTATCATATGAGGAGGAAAATTATATACTATATTAGAGAAATATTATTCTAATCTCTACTATCATTCTCCCTTATACATCTTACTGTGACATTTTCATCCTTTTTGTAATAAAATAAATTTAATTTTATCTTATCCTCATACAATTCATTGCCTCTATTGATTTTTCGCACTAAAAGTATCAAAAATAAATCACTGACACATTTTTATTCATTTTATAGAATAATGAATATCATGGATCTCCATGGACATAAATATAATATATTATATAAAGTGGTTTTTCTATGAAAATCATGAACACATAATTTTATGAGATATTTTTCTTCATGAGATTATATATTTAGATTATACAATGCTTTAAACATATTTAAAATATTTACCATGATTTAATCAACTTTTATTTCAACACAAGAACTAAAGATAGAACCCACTATCTCAATGAGATAATTGAAGAAAATGTAATTGTTTTTCATGGGATCATCTTTATATCACAAAATTTGTAATGTCATGCTTAAAAATATTCTTTTCCTATAATATATACTTCAAATATATTACATAAGTTTTTTTAAATACATTTTTTATTTACAAACAATCTTATTCTTATATATTTTGTTCGATAAATTGATGAAAATAGAATATTATTCCATAGAATTAGTGCTTTTTAATTTATTATTATAGTAAGTTATTAACATCCCCACAATATCTCTAATTTATATGGTAGGAATTTCAATAGGAGAAACATCATATCTAAGTGTTTATTAATATGATATCATCATGTATCTACAAACACAATAATGAAAAACACAAAATAATGAGACCCGTTTTTCATTTATTGAGTTCACCATGGAATAAACCCTCTGATGATAGATTTAAAGAAAAAGAACCTTGATTGTATGATACCACATGAGATAAGAATACAAAAAATACACACTGAGTATAGGGGAGGGGTGAATAAGTGTGTTCAATTCTTCTAGTCTGCAACTAAACCATGTTCTGAAATTGGATAAATAATTCATACCTATAAACAAAATAAAAAAACAATATTCAAATATTATAATTATAAATTCAATGAGACATATATTTTAAATTATTAATTACATAGGGACACTCTATGTAGAATACTACAATAATTATTCAATGTAACTAATTTAACACTACTCATAGTAGATGCCACAATGGTTCTATAAAGATGTTTGATTGTGTCCTGTAGAAGAAATCCTAGAATCTTGTGGAAATATACAACTTCTTTTCCTACTGATTATGAATTAAACCTAACATACTCAATTTTGACCATCATTAATTACAGAAACACTAACAAATATTGTGTCACATATATACAAATGCCCCTATAGGTTTAAAGACATAGAGAGTTTAATAATTATGTTAAGTAAAAAATCCCATTTATTTCTCAGAAAATTGATATTATTCTCATTATATAATAAAATAAATAATCTATAATAAATCCTCAACATATCCCATAAAATTATATACACATGAAAATATTTAAGGAATTTAATTTATAATTAATTTCCTTATAACCAAAAGAAATGGAAACATAATAACAGTGACATCCAATAATTTTTAAATAAAAATGTATATTTGAATTGATCATGGGATGAACATGGAATGAATTATATGGAAAATTTTGTCCTCATATAATTCTATATAACTGATTGCATGATATTGAAAAAAATTCACAATTATTAATATTAATAAAATCAAGGACAACAATACCATAATTCCTGGTGATGAATGAAAAATAGTTAATATATTTTCCAAACATGGCCACATACAAGATATATTTATTATAATCAAGGCCATATATAGAAAATTATTATTTACATAAAGTCTATATCTAATAAATCATTCTAGTTTTCAAAGTCACAACCCAGACATCATGTTTTTATTGGGTTAAAATACACAGAATACACAAACATTTTTCCCCATGAGATCAACTGATGCATCAAAGGGCTACATAATACTATTACCCACTCATAAATTATTTATGTAAAATTTATTCATCATATAAGAAAATAAATAAATATTACATAATTAACATTTCTAATAGTAATTTTTATTCTAATAAATATAATATAAATTATCAAATTACAATACACCAACCATAGAATTCAATAAACATCTATGTGGAGGTAAAAACATACATAATGTCAAATAATTCCTCAATTGATAAATGAAATCACATGATCATAAGACATACATAGAAATAAGGTGGAATATATAAAAAGATCATATAAAAAATAATAAAAAATAGTAAACGAATTTTCAAATGGTTGGAAAACCCCTAATAATAATAATTCATCAATAGATACCACATAAAAAGGTATCAAGGATTTAATTGTTTTATATCAGTAGTTTAATTATACCAAGGGATAAATAAAATAATTTCAAATATAGTGTATATCATAAAAATATTCCACATTATAATAAATCCATTTTTCTAAGACATGTAAAATATAAGTTAATATTTAATAGAGTTTTTAGAAATAAAAAAATTAACGTCATCGTAACGATGAAGTAATGGGTCACATTGAAAAGGAAATTTTGAAAATGTTATGTAAATCCCATTTAAAAATATTGTTTAAAAATAATCTTAAATAATTTATTTTGAAAAATAAATAAAGCTATATTGGTAATTTTGTTTGTAAGATAAAAAATTTGATCATAAAATAAAAAAAATTTAATATTTTTGATGTACATTTAATGAAAACCAACTTCACAAAAAATATTAGTAAAAAATTAAATTGTGAGAAAAATTCCTTTTCAGAGATAAAAATAGAAATTATGATATAATTAACTATTATTTTGGTTTAACCCAATAATAGAAAAGAAAATTCCAAGATAAAACATTATAACTAAAGAAATAGAGAATTAACTTATCAATATCACTAAGGGGAAATACAATACAATATTAATAAAATATTTGAAAAGGGTTTTAGGTAGTTAAAATTTAATAAATCAGAGAAGAATATATAATATAATTAAAAGGAATAACTTATAAAAATTATATTATATTAGTTAATGATAACGATCACAACTCAATGAATGAAATATGTAAGACCAAAAATTCATATAATTTGGGCCAGACTTGAGTACAAATGCCTTGGAATAATAAAAATTGATTCAAATTAGTTTATCATGTAAAATAGAAATTATTAAAATATAAAACATTCATGGGATAATGAATATATGTAAAACCATATTGGAGAAAAAATATTTTTATGATTTAACATGCCTCAATGAAGCAGAATAAAGATGAAGAAAAATATTACATTGTTTTCCCTGTTAGTAAAATGTATTAAAACCTCTAGTGAAACAAATATAAATATATTAACTTTTAATTATATAAAATTATTCATATATATATATATATATATTAAAAAAAAATTATTTATAGTTATTATATATTTTTATATTAGTTTACTATTGTATATTTTCAATATCTGGTATGCGTAATCTTGATAGTTGTAGACTTGTATCTTAAGGAAAGTGTTATTTTTCATTATTCTCAAAAAAATAATTTCCAAATAATATAATATATTTGAATTCATATTTTATAATTATTTAAAATTTAGTATCTCTTTTGTAAATTATTTTAATTATTATTATTAACAGCGTAGTCAGTGACATGCTTGTTTGGAAAATTTATAATGAACAAAAAATTTCAGATTAATTAATTTGAAAATGTGTATATTAACAATAAAAACTAAAATAAAATAATTATTTAATTTTTCATAGATTTTAATATCATTAATTTTGTTTTCAAAGTATCCTACGACATTGTTTTATAGAATTTTTCTTGTAAGTTGTTAGATATAATCAATCGTGAACATACAATAATTAATCTATTATTATTATTATCAAAGTGATTTATTTTGTATTAGTATAATTATAAAATAAAAATAATGATATAATATATAAAATTTTAATTTTTAAATTACATTTTATGATATTTAAGTAAATAATAAATTAAATAGATGAAAAACAAGATAAAATACAATCTGGAGTGAGTATCCCACACAACACATATTTTTCATTGTTAGTTCTCATTTAATGGGAGGGATAGAAGGTAGATTTTAATATTAGTATCCTTAATGATAATTATATTATATATTTCAAATTTATTCATCAATTTCTCCCACGTAGGTAACTAACAGAGGTGGTGGTGAAAAACAGAATGCATCGCTTCATGGATGTGTAGGTCACACAATGAATGATTTTTTTCTTTTGAATTTATAAGTGGATGTAAAAGAATAAATAAGGGGTTTTGCATTAATATAATAAAACTACATTATAATAAATATTTTTAGGTTATTTTATAAATATTTTTGTGTTATTTTTGGATCGTTAATAACAATAATAAAGTGATATGTATTGAGAAACACTCAAATTTGTACCATGATCATTCTCGTAGATGTCTCTATGAAAATGATGGAATTTGGATAAATAATTGAGAAAAGATGAATATGACAAAAGGATATTTTTATATGAGGATAAATATAAATTATTTTTATTTATAAATTCTTTGTAATGGGTGTTTCATTAAGGCATGGAATTCTTCAATTTTATAAGCGAATAAAAGGGAACTTTTAGAAAATGCAATTATTTTTCAGTAATGAAATGACACTATTAAATGCTAAGTGGTCCCATAAGTGATAAATACTGGATTTTCCAGGTGAGTATTCATAAATAATTATTCCTATAACCATTTTAGCACATCATCTAAAAATATTTGAAATCATTTGTTCTTATATTTTAAATATTACTTTTTTATTATGGTACCTTGTTTATACAAAAGTAATTTTTTTAAATAAACATATAAAATATCCGTAGTTAAAAATCATGGGTGGGGTGTAGAAAATTTCCATAAAAACATATTCTAAATGAATTTATAATTAATATAAAATTAATTTTTAAATTAATATATTATTTATGTATAAGAATACTAACATTTGAAGTAAAATGTTGTTTTCAAAAAGTTGAGTTATTAAATGTAATTATAATTTATTACTAATTTAATATTTATTCATATATCTTTATATTTTTATAAAAATAAAAAATTATATTAATTATTTAACATATCTCAATTTAATTTATTGGATAAAAATTATTGACCATCAATAAAACAATTCTTTGAAAATAACTGTTTTCCATTATCAATGTCATTAAATTTAATCATAGTAATAAAATATTTATGCCCAAAAATGAAATTGAACTTATTAAGTTATATGATAATGTGTAAATGATATATTAAATAAATTTTTATATATTATATTTATAATAATGATGGAAATTAATTGTTAATATATGTGAATAATAATAATTTTGTGAAAAATATTACATAAGTTAAAACATGTTAATCGTAGTTTTATAAATTCATGAGGGTATTTAAAAATTTATCATAATTGTAATTATATAATTATTTTATTAATTAACGTTTTTATAACCTTATAGGTCTTTATTATATAATAAAAAAGACAAAAAACATTATTTTTTAGTAAAACCTATATATTTTCACTGTTCACCTTAAAATCAACTATTTCATAAAAAAATACAAAATAAAAATATTAATGAGATATTGAGATGATTAATATAAAGGTTAATATTATTTTATAAAATGTAAAATAAAAAAATTGAGAATATATATTTTAAATAATTACATAATATTATATTTAAAACACTTTTCATAGGAAAATAACAGTTTTTTAAAATGGTAAATATTCATGTAATTTATTCATACCTATTAATAATAAATTTTTTTTTAATAGATTATTCTTAATATAAATATATTCGATCTCTAAAATATTAATATTCTTAAGAAACTCCAAAAAAATCATTTTATAGAATGCTTTCATTTTATAGTAGAAACTTGTTCTATAAGTTATTTAACTACACTAATTTAATTTATCAATTACTATGTATTAATACTGATATATATATATATATATCATAATTCCTGTACATATATTTTCACCCAAAAATTAATCAACTACATTTTAAGGGTCATATATCATTCACCGATTCCTTGTTGATTCGTTGTTTTGTGTGTCAAATGCTATCAAACACATTATGTTCTGATAGAAATACAATATAAAATATTTAATCTTTTGGTGAAATATTACTGACATTAAAAAAATTTATTCCATTAATTGTTAATTTATTTCTCCCCTTGTAAAATAATTTACTGTCAAAAAAATATATTTAATATTTATATGTTTAATTTCTAATGAGATATTAAACAATCTATTTTAGATAATATGAAACACATGATTGGGATTAAGACCAATATGATAAAAAAAATAACGAGGAATTCCACAGTCATTTTTGATCAATGATCATGGGTCGATTTAGAAAATGTAATGAGATTTCCCGATACAAATATTAATTTGATACCTTTTTAAAGAGAGCTATTTTGTTCCCATAACCAAATCATATTAATAGAAAAAACCAAGAATCATATAATGTAACATCCAAAGAACCATGAATAAAATTTAATGATTATCATATGTCCATGTTTTTTATTTATAACTCAATATTCTATCATTGATAAAAACATAAATTTCATAATAAATTGGTATATATAAAGTGAAGAATCAGTATCCACTTTAGTAATTATCAATGCAAAGGTCATTCGTTGTTCCCAAGTTTGAGGTAGTTCCTGATAACAATTATCCTCATTAGTCATTGGATTAATGAATTTATTTAAATAATACCGAATTTAATTAAAATTAATGAAATTATTATTATTATTTCCCTATTTACCTTGTATGAAAGATTATAATAATATTAATTTTCACACATATAGTAAATTTTTATTTTCTTTATGTATACCTTGAGGTCTTTGTTCCTAAATTTTGGATATATAGGAAATTGAACATTCATTCCTTCATTATGTTGGTCTCCAAATAGCCCATTTGGATATAAAAATTATCCCCATTAGTGTATTCAGGAATTAATTTATGATTTCAACTTAAATTATAATTCATGATATCTAGTTATTTTATAATTAAAATATTTCTCACTTTTGATCTTATACTTTTTTGTTCATCATTGGGACAATCAATGCATTATCCATGGAACCCATTGTCATCCTATCTCCATCATTCTCATCCCATACATAAAATCTAATTGAGTTAACATGATTGATAAATAATATATGATTATTATTTTATAATATTTAAATCAACCCCAAAAATTTACAACTCTTTAAAATTATAACATTATCATTCTAATCAAATTAAATCACTCTCAGTTCAATATCCGTTTCTATAAGTTTGGTTTATTATATTACTTATCATAATTTCACAACATATTAAATCTTTTATTGTGGTGCATATATAGAAAGGAATATAATATCTCTTTCAGTTTTAAGATAGGTGTATAGTCTAAGGACCAATCATGATATTCCTAAATATGACTGAGTTAGATCTCAACCTAGTTTTTTAGCATGATAACACTTTATTTATTATGTGTTATAGATGAATCCACATTCTTGTATCTAATCATGGATACAATTTATAATAGTACCACACAATCTATAATTTACCATATTTTATTCATATTATCCCACAGTAAAACTTATCCCCAGGGATTACAATGATATTTTAACCCTAATCCCTAAAATACTCAATATTACTTTGAATAACTTAAGTGGATATCTATAGTTTTTATATAATTTTTATCATTATTACAAAAATCCTAAAAAATATCCTAAAGTTTCATTAGAAGCTCTAATTTTTTTAAATACCATTCTTTTGACTAGAACAAAAATTCCAAAAAACTGCACTCCTAGAATCTAGTGCGAATAAAGTCATTATCTAAATGAAATCTTAAAAATGAACAAATTAAACATGATATTAGTTATAAATAATTAAAATATTATTACTAGATATTGATTCACATACATTTGAAATACCATTTGTGTTTATAGTTTTAGATATTTTATTAAGAAAATCAAATTGAAAAATCTTTTGAATTTCTCATTATATGAACATATTTATGGCTCTATAAGAAACTACATATTCTATTAAAAGTCTTCATCATCCTATGAAAATATATCCACATATGATACACTTCTTAAAATATCCTAAATAATAATTTTCTTTATGTTCTATGTAAATTAAAACATAATAATAGAGATCTAATATACTCAATAAGGTAATGATATATTAAAATATATCAAGACATTAACATGTGCTATATAATATGATATAAAATGATAATAAAAAACCATTTAATTGATCACATGAGCTTGAAATGAATCAATGGTTAATAATGTAACTAAAAAAAAGTCATAAAAAATTATAAGGATGATATTCAACTCAGAAGACATCTTTTATTATGATTTCATATATCCAAAAAACATTATTTTTATAAAGGCTATATTCAAGAAATCATTTTTTACATAAGGGTTCAAACCAAGAGATCATTATTGCATTTGGTGTCAATACAGTAGATATAAAAACCTTTTGTCTCATGATATCAAATCATTTATTGAGGGGATATATAATACCAGGCCCATAAATCAATTATTTAAGTCAAATACATTCATCATATGATAAAATTAAAGAAATTTTCATAATAAAATGTTTAACAAATCAAATATATTTGAATAAAAAATATGTAGGATGTCAATACCTAACAACCCCTCTATATAATTTAATTATCAATTTCATTAGGCTGAAAATTAAATTGAATTTTGAAACATTCCATAGTGAATAAATGAGATGACATGATCATAACCCATATAGAAAAATAATTTATGTGGTCTAAGAGATAATATTCTATGTGTAACAAAATAATCTTATAAGTATTTTGACATAAATGGACAATAAAATTGATAAAATAATGTTTAAAATGATTCAACCAATGAATGATCAATATTTCAATTGTTTTATACTATAAATTCAATTATCCAAATAGATAAATATAATAATATAAAATAAATGGTATACAAGGAAACATATGTCAGACAAGGGAAAATCCTTTTGAATATGGAATATAAAATTAATGTCAAATTGACAAAAAAAATTAGGGAACATTAATCATATTATCATATTATCATAAAAATGATGTAATAGGTCACTGTCAACTATATTTAATGAAAAGGAAAAGTGAAAATATTGGATTGATTATATTATAATGATAATCTATAATAAAATAACCTTGGAAAATTCATCTTGTTCTCCAAGGAAATTCATTTTGTAAGATAAAACATTTGACCCTGAATGGAAAATCCTTTTTATATTTTAAATTATATTTTTTGAAAATACATGACATAAAAAATAGTAGTAATTTGTTATTATGAAATTAAACCATGATTTTAAAATAGAGGAAGATAAATCATTTTCTAATTAAATCATAGGGGGGAAACCCATGCATGGAAATTAAATGTTCAAGATGATTCATTATAACTAAATGAAAGCTAACTAATGTTTTCAATATCCCATATGTGAAACACACTCCTTGTATTATGAGATATTCGAAATGGGGTATTATATGGGGAAAATGTAAAAAAGGAGGGAATGAAACCAAATATAAAAAAAGAAATAATACATCCAAATTATATTAAAATTTTTGAAGATAATGATAATAAATCAATGAATCAAAATAATGTGTAATGTCATAAACCAGGATCCATGTGATGATGCCTGAGCAGGTCAGTCACATGACCTCAGGAGCACCTCCATGTATGCTAGAGGCTACCGAATATTAGCGAGGTTCTAGAAAGTAAGACATTCAAAGACTGTATTCTCCTTTATTAGAGTACAATATGAGAAGAAATAGATAAAAAAAAATTAATTAATAATATATTAAAAGAATAATAATAATGTCATAAGACAACCAGAATACAAAATAAAATATTCAACTGAAATAGAAATGATGTTTTTCCAAATATAAGTGTCAATGTGACAAAAATTAAAATAAAAAATAAGAACACTATCAAATCTCATGTTGGTCCGGAACCACTTCTGGTTCCCTCATCCATGCTCTTACCCCAATTAATAATAAAACAACATGCCCATTCCCTTATCCTATCCTTTAATAGTAATTTTTATTTCAGTACCAATAATGCATCACAAGTAGGGTGTTAGTACAACTCAGTAATCTACCACTAACAGTGTAAATAACAATTCTAGTCTAAATATAATGTAAGGTGTTTTACAAAAAATGATTAATAGTCATAAATAAATAGTTATCACATTATAAATCATTATTTATTTAGTCATAATAACTCCAGAGATCCCAAGGGTACCTATACTACTATAATAGCTTCAGCTCATGTAGTACCTGAAGTGATCCCTAGGAAATCTCATATCATAATAGATGCTTCAGCTCGTTACAGAGCATGATGTATTAGAAGGTTGTATGATATCTCATTAATGGATTAGACTCCTGTCAGTGTTCTAAGAATTTTAATGTGAGGCCATATATATGAGTACCTTTTATAAAATTATTTAAAATGACGCATAAATTCCAAAGTTACCAATAAAAAATTCATAATTAATATGACCATGTTGCCATTTTTACTTCTCAATAGACTGACCATGTTCCCATTATTTTCCTATTAATTATATTTAACATGTTATCATTTAGGCATCTCAATTTATTGGCCTTGTTCCCATACCTTTACTCAAATGTATAATAAATATGTTAGCATTTATACATATCAATTTAGAAAGACCATTTTACCATTCATTCACACATAATTAATTCATAATTAATTATCATCCTCAATTCCATTACCAATTCAATAATTAGTTAAATACATCAGTATCCTTAATTAACTCCCTATTTAATTATGTATGATAATCCCATTAATTAATTCAGAAATTAATGAATCAATAACACAATTAGTGACCCATAATTAATTTTCCATAAATAATTATCTCAATATAAATCTCAACTCATCATAATTAATTCCACAATTAACAATTTAGATCATAATATCTAGGCACATAATTAATCCACATTTAATTATCTCAATATATCCAATTCAATATCTCTTAATTAATCCCCAAAAATATTAATTAGATCACAACCCTTTTCTCTCATAAAAATTCTCTCCAAATTAATTATCTATTAGTAAGTCCCCTTAGTCTCATGATTAATTCACCAATAATTATTCTATTTCCAAAATTCTACAATAAATTAATTGGCCATCTAAATTAACTCATTCATAAAAATCATTTACTAAATAATGCTAGAGATTGAACATTTCATTCATAAACACATTAAATTCATGACATTGGGAATTGGATTTTAGACCAGCTACCTCAATTCGTTGAAATACAAAAGTTGAATAGAAATCCCCAAAATCTGACCATCACAACAATGTAGATGTAATTTCCGGATCTATATTCCAAAATCAAGACAAAGGATATCAAAATATAACCATACAACCGTAGATCTAGATCTCACTAAAATGATTTATATCTTGAGAAATAGAGGATATATTCTTATAAAATATTATGTAAATAGAGAGGAAATGATGAGATAAGAATTGGGATGAGATCCACTTACTAGGATATGAGCATATCATCGATTTAGGAATTTAATATTGAATAACAGAGGTAGGATGACCTTGGAACCCCTCCATGAATCTCTATAATCACAAAAAACATTTAGTCCAAGGTCTATGTCTAATAGGAGGCGTTTTATGGGTTCAATGGATTTTAAAATATATTTTTAGTTGAATAATAATCAAGTGAATAGTTACTAGGAAGGGGTGTACAATTAAGTAAATTTCCTTCCATCCGTGCAGACTACACAACATAGGGTCTCACAGTTACCTCATTTTGGGAAAATGGTATTCTCAAACCATGATCCAATCATGAAAAACCCCATTTTACCAAAATTTTCTCTTAACAAACCAGCCAAACTCACCACGCGTCATAAAATAAATCAAAGATACTTAAAAACAACATAATTTACCTGAAATTTCGCCTAACACAACTCCAGAAAATGTTAGGATCTTACCATATCCCCTCCTTGTAACAACACATCCTCAAGCTGCACTTCTATAGATTTATAAGATTCTGAACTAAACGAATTTGTCCATTTATCCCTTATATCTGATTTGATTTCCCATGTTTCCTTATTCACATGTCCATGTTTCCATAACACATGAACTATCGGCCTGGTCTTTCCCCATAATACATTCCCACTAAGATCCAACACATGTATTGGATGTTTCTCAAAAGACACATCTATCTCCGGCTCAACCTCATTATCATCTATCAGATGAGAAGGTCTTGGTTGATTCCTATGTAGTTGTGAACCAGGGCAAACATCATGCATGATGTATTTTTTTAATAATTTAATTGTTAGGCCACCGACTCGATTCCCTCGACTACCTCAAATGGCCCAACAAACATAAGTGTCACAATGCCCTGCCTCCATATCCTACAGTGATGCAACCTATGAAAAAAGAGAAGGAACATATGATCACGCTCTATATACTCTATGGGTATTTTTTTTCTATCAACACATGACATCTTCCTACTTTGATGTGTAGCCAAATGCTTTTGATTCGACTACACCGACTCTAATGTATCCTTCAAGAGACTCAGTCCCATCAACTATGACGTGAATGCTTCCATCTAGAATAGTATATATTAACATTTTTTTTACCATAAATAGAATCATATGGTTCTATATGTATATTTTCTTGATAAAAATTCTTATTGGAAAACTCTACTAAAGCCAAATGCTTCTCCCAAGACCCACAAAAGTCAATCACACAAGCCTAGAACATATCCTCAACCACTTGTATAGTATTCTCTGAATACGGATCTATCAATAGATTAAAATTCATTCTAAATATAATAATTGTACAAATATATTTATTCAAGACCTCATAGATCTTGAAGTAATGCGTGAATCACAATTTGAAACAATATTCGGTGGCACTACATAAAGAATTACTACTTCCCAAACATACAGTTCTCCCAGCTACTCAACTATAAAGGATTCCCTTATTGGTAAGAAATTTGCTTCCTTTTTTAATATATATATAATGTCTGAAATAGATTTATTCTTCCTAACAATCATTGGATGACTCAGCAAAAAATCAATTTTCCTGTCATCCCACTTCTATTCTGGAATAGTAAATAGTTGTAGTAATCCTCTAGGTCAATGGTTATCTACCTTCACATGTGGATAAGTGAATCATCTTTCCAAAAACTCTACTATCTACTTTTTCATGACTTTCCACCAAAACATTCATCATAGGTCATGGTACATTTTTTTCGCACCAGGATGCACCTCCGACTTTGAGGCATGAAATTATTGCATGATCTCCTCTCCTATTCTGGTAGTCACAAGAACTAAATTATTCACATAGATGGTCTCATCATCATCTATCAACTATTAAAATGTGTCTCCCCACCATAAAATCAATCCCTAAAGTATATGTACTCCTGATCCAAATAATGTATGTCCTTGATCTATCTCATATATGTATAATCCATATTAACTAAAACCATAGTCAAATACTCCTAGCTCTCATGAACCACCACATGCATTTCATCCAGCAAAGTCATCATCTTCAATTCTTCCATCGACTCTTGAACCATATATGTTTGAGTTTTCTTACCATAGTAATTATCCACACTGTTTCCCTTCCTTGGAAAATGTGATTGTTCAAAAATCAAAATACTACAAATAAACTACACATATTCACTACCGAATAATCAAATCTGAATGGGAAATGATATAATTCACGCTCTTCTAATCTGTATAAATGTAATGTTTTCTTCCAAAAGGAAGTTTCTCAAAAACATCAGAGCATAAAACACTGCTTCCAAATAATGATTGTGAATAGTGTAGTTCTTTTCATGAGGTCTCAATTGCTGAAATCCATATAACATGACTTTATCCCCTTTCATCACACAACTACGAGTCCAATCCTAGAAGAATCATAATAAACTGTGTACTCATAACCTGACTAATTGGGATCAAAATAGATGTCATGGACAAATTATTCCTCATCTTTTGGAAATCTTCCTCGCATGATTCCATCAACTAAAATAAAATCCTTTTTTTGGTCATTCCCAAAAGTGGTGCAGAAAAACAGTTTATGCTTTGGATAAATCTCATGTAATATCAAGATAATCATAAAATTATATGAATATTGAAAAAATTCCTAGTATCCTTTCAAGAAACAACTACTCAAATATTCTTTGGGTCCACTATCACACCTTATTCCAAAACAATGTGTCCTATTAAGTGTAAATCATCAATCCAAATGTGAAACGTAGATATCTTAGCATATTAATGATTCCCTATCAGTGTACTCAGGATGATGTCAATAGGTTAGGAATGATCGTCATGAGTCTTGGAGTGTACCAAGATGTAATCCACAAAACCACCAAAAATTGATCCAGATACGGATGAAATATCATGTCGATATAAACACTAAACACTACTAGAGTAATTGTCAACTGAAATGGAATTATGAGAAACTCATGAAGGCCATACCTACTCTCAAAAGAAGTCCTCGGTATATTATAAGTCGGAACTCTCAACTGATGATACCCTGATCTCAAATCGATATCTGAGAATACACAGTCTCCCTTAAACTGGTCAAATAGATCATCGATGTGTGGAAAAGGATATCAATAATTCACAATATTTTTTCTTCAACTTCTAGTAATCAACAAAAAAAAAAGAAAACTCTCATCATCCTTCATTGTGAACTATACCAGTGATCCCAAATGTGACATACATGGAAGGATAAATCCCTTATCCTCTAATTCATCCAACTAGGTCTTGATCTCTTGACGCTCATTTGGTGCCATTTTTTATGGTGGAATATACATTAGATCATCCCCCAACAATAGCGAAAAAGTGAAGTCAGAATCTCTCTTAGGCAGTATCCCTCAGAAATATTCAGGAATTAAATCATGAAACAGTTACACTACTAGTGGAAGCACATTTTTCATAACACACCCATCATCTAGAAATAGACATGAAACATGGGTTGTGTGCTCTCTTAGTTTATGAGTAATTGGTACTTAACGTCCTTCATGGATATCCCACTCTCCTCGATGAATGTAATGATCACCCATAGTAGATATAAACGTAATTATCTTACAGTAATAGTCTATGTGGGATCTATATGGGACTAGAAAGACCATACAAAAAATTAAGTTGTAACCTATCATCTCAGGAATATAGATGTCCCCTAGAAAATGATATTCCCATACTCTAGTGAATAACTACAACATTAATATATGTATTTATATTGGGTTCCCAATAGTGTACTGAAATTCATTACTCTTATCATGAACTCCACCTCCACAATCAAAACATTAATAAGTTTTTTAGATATAAAATAATGAGAGGGACCAATATCAAATAAGGAACTAGTAGAAGTAGGAGCTACTAGAATAGTACCACTCACTCTCAAAAACCTAGCCTCTCTCTCCAAATGTGTAGGTTTCACTGCATGTAATAGTCTCATCCATCTTCATTGTGATGATGCCTAACATCCCTGAGTAGCACCACTCTATCGATATTGTATCATTATATCTGTAACACCACACACATGACCTCTAACATATCATCCATAAGAACTATTTATAGTAGAATGATATTGTGTAAGAGACTCCCTCCCCACACTCGAACTCAATACAACTACTCCCTCAACTATAGTATGTTGCTAATACTGGATGATGTTCTTTAGTAGACTCATATTATTGAAAGAAAAACACTCTACTACTGGTCAGAGAAGGTGTCTATAATAATCTCATGTCCTACCATGTTGATGAATGATCATCCCAGTAATGTCTAGTCTAACGGATCCTTCTGTCCGTGTATTCTACTTCCAACTACCCTGGATAATGTTGTCATAATGGTACGTCTTTCTCTCAATGTTACAAATCCCGATCATCATCTAACAACTACTTCTCTAGTAAATGAATTTACCTCAGGTTCCCTTCAACTATGAGAGCCTGATTCAGAAATTTACAAAATGTGTTTAATTAGAAAATATTTACATGGGAGTTCATCTCACACTTATGTCCATCATGAATACATTTCTACTTAGCAACCTCATCTCCAGCTATCATTGGAAAAATGAATTTCTTATTTATATAGAATCATTCATAATACTTCATGGATAATCTCTCATGAGTTATATTCCTGAACACTTCATCTTTATCTTGTCTATTCATCTCTTGATAGATGAATACCTGGAACCTATCAAAGAGGTTCTTCAATAACATACCATTAGTTTGTCCAGTTCGCACCTAAATGTCCCACCAGTGCTTCACTTATCCCCGTAGCTTATAATAATCCTACATGACCCTCCACTCAGTCATTTTCTCCAATGGTCACGTTTTGTCTCAATGGAGTCAACCTAGAATTCTGCCATCTTAGACCCACCCTCGCTGGTAAAACTCAAATGGTATTTCAATTGAAACACCCTTGTCAAATCAGACATGATTTTCAAAACATTTTCAAGGTATCCTTCCACGAATTGAATGAAACAAGTTAAGTTATCCTAGAACTAAACCCCTTCATATTCAGCTGGCACCATCGGTTCATCGTGCTCCATCATTGGAAGACCATTCCTCGCCATTCCCCTCAGTCATCCCATCAACAAGCATCGTGGAGGCGTATTCTTTACCTTTCCAAACACATGTCGTAGGTCTCAAAACACATCTTTATACCATTATTTTATGGGTTATTAATCACAATAGGACACAACATGTTTCCCCCAAATATTGACACATGGTCAAACTAAGGTTACATCACTACCATTAACCATCCTACTCATATGTTTTTTGTTATCAATGGTAGACACACTATCATAGCCAAGTTATTCATTTGAAGACAAAACTATTCCCATTTTTTATTATTTTAAAATCTTTTTCAATTCATTTCAATCACTTTTTGTCATTTTAATATACAATAATATAAAATTTTAAATTTAAAAAACATACCCATAACCCATTTTGTTGTGTGTGCCTAAAATGATGAATTTAACAATAAAACTGAGTACCTTAAATGGTGGATGTAGACTCAACTCTCATTTAGTTATTCAACATGAGTCTAAGCATTAAAATTATAAAAATATTAGCATCACAGCACATTGTGAGTCACAAAAGGTGAAATAATATTCAACTATAACAGAAAAAACAATATAAAAAATACCACCCATAGTACTTATGTTTTCCCTTATACATGGGTTTGCATCTCCAATGAATGAGCACATTACCAAGCCATGAATATTTCTAGTCTCGTATATAACATTCCAAAAATAGTAAGATACAATAAGTTGAATGATAACCCACCTGTAATACCACATTGTAACATCCTGACCTAGCTGCAATGTTATAGTTCCCTGAGTCAGTCTATCACATGACCCCAAGTGCACCACCGAGTACACCAAAGGATTCTAACTAGTAGTATGGGTCTGGTAAGTCAGTAATGGGGAGACTATAGCCTCTTTTATCATAGTAAAACACCATCTGAAATTTAAATAAAAATGTGGAAGCATATTTATCCAGAATGATAAAAATGTCTTAAGATAACCAAAATAGAAAATGAAATATTCAATAGAGTGGGAAAATGTACTCTTCCAATATAAGATTCAATGTTCAAAAAAAACTGAAATATGAAGACACTATCAACTCACGAGAAGGCCATGAACTATGTCTAGTTACCTCATCCAATCTCAAACCCTAATCTTCAATCTTACACTAGGACCTTACCCTTAACCATCTATGAAATAGTAAATCCAATTCGTGTACTAATAAGGAAGCCCACTTAGGGTGGTAGTACAACTTATTAGGCCACCTCCAACAGTGTCCAAAACAATTCCATTGAAATTATAGTGACCGTAATTCAATAAAGAAATGAGAAGAATCCATATAGAAATGACTATCACATTAACATTAATTCATAATTTAATCATATCAACTCTAGGGTTCTTAGGGATACCCATACCACTATACTAGCTTCACCTCATGCCGAAGAATGAGGTGTTCCCTGGGAAATATTATATATCAATACATACTTTGAATCATGATGGAGCTCAAAGTATTCAAAGGATAAATGATATCTTAGTACCTGATTCAACTCATGCCAAATTTTGAAGTATTATCATGTGAGGCCATATCTTTGATTTTTTCTAACCATTCTTTAAATTCACACATAAATTTTAAAGTGACTAATAACAAATTCATAAGTAAGATAACCACATTAACATTCTTACATCTCAATAAAATGACCATGTTCTAATTATTTTACACTTAAGTAAAATGGTTATGTTACCATTTATACATCTCAATTGAAAGTCCATTTTCCCATTCATTTTCAAACAAGTAAAATTACCATGTTACATTTATACATATCAATTTAGAATGATCATGTTACAATTCTTTCACACATAATTAATCCATGGATTAATTATTTATATCACAACCCCAAACTCTCAAAATCTATTTTGAAAAATTAATTCTCTAATAAGAAATACAATTTTTCTAATGATTAATTACTAAATTAATCATCTGGATCCACAATGTGTTGATAAATAAATGGTTCGACCAAATTAACCCAATTTAGGAAATCAATTTATCAAAAATTCTAAAAATTATAAAATTATTTCAAACATGAATCAAATCCATGACAATAGGAATTTTATTTTTATCACCTACCTCAATTTCTTGATGGATTGTCATTCAAAAAAATTCATAAAATCGGAAAAAACATAACATTATAGATTTGAGTTCTAGATCTAAATCCCAAAATCAAGATAAGGGATATAATGATATTATAAATCTAGATCTAGATCTTGACTACATAAAAAAATTTAGATATAAATATATAGAGGATAAACTCCACCAAAATATTACAAAAATGAAGTTTAATGAATCAGATAGGCACCGATATGAAATCAACTACCCGAGAGAAGAGTGAATCCATGATTTGGGAATTAAATCATGCTGAAAGTTTGTATAATTCCCTTGGAACCCCACCAAAAAGATCTGGAATCACCCAAAAGTGTTTATCCCCAAGTCATGGTCAAATATGAGGTGTTTTTTGGGTTCAAAATAAATTTAAAATAATTTCATCTGACTAATAACCACAAACATGGTTTCCTGGGAAGAGGAACATAGTTAGGTAAACCATTAACCAACCGTGTTAACCTCACTACCTAGGGTGGCATAGTTACCTTGGACTTGTCGAACATTTCTCTCTAAAAGTGCATGAACTATGCACAACCACCTTTCCTAAAATTTCTCATCAAACATTGCCCAAACACACCCCATGTCATAACTCCAATCAAATGTAATTAAACAATAAAAAGCAATTGAAAAATAATTTAATTATAAATAATTCATGTGATATTAAATCAATAGAACATTATATAAAGGAAACATGGTTCATAGAATCTAACATCTCACATATAATCAAAATTGAAACAAAGAAAACCATTACCTTGTTTTCCCACTTTGTGTAATGTGTACTAAAATACTCTAAAGTAAACATAACAGTATAATATTAAATTTAATAACCTTATTCATATATATATATATATATATATATTACTAACTTCATATATAGTTATTCTATATATTCATATCAGTCAGTTGTTATCTATTTGTAATATCAGGTGTCGTTAATCTTGATTTTATTGAACTAGTATCATTATTGATATATTTTTATTCTTTATTATACCATGTTTAATCATTACAATATCATTAAAATTACTATAATATATATTTTTCATTACCTATATTGATTTAATTTCAATTTTTTTGTATTTTTTATGACTCGTGAAGGTGATGTCTATTGCGAGGATGTGTTGGTAATTTATAACGAATGAATAGTGTTTCATTAATTAATGAGATAATTCTTTATATTGCAATTATGGAAAAAATTAAATCAGTACTTAATTATTTAATCAAACTATTATTATTAATTAATTAATCCCAGTCATCCATTATATTATATTATGACATTATTCAAGTTAGTGGTCATACCAACCCAAACCTGAGTATACCATAAATAAATGAAAATTATGATTATAAAATGGGTTAATTTATTATAAAATCATTTTTATTGAAGAATAATTATATTAAATAGATGGAATTATTTATATTAATCATATTTTATGATATTATAACGAGTAGTAATGAAACTAGAAAAAAAAACAAAATATGTTATTTTATGGACGCATTAGTCCGCCAAATGAAAAATTAACAATATCATGTATTGATTAATGATTGGGAATGGATGTGGATTATAATTTTTGTCTTAATAATATTATTAATATTAAATATGACACAATTATTCACGAATTTTATCCCTATAACTATTAATTATATATGATGGTGAAAATTAGAATATGTTTCTTAGGGGAGGTGGTAGTTCACAAAATGCATGGTTGACATTTAATTATTTTTTTAGGGGATGGAAAAGAATAAATATGGGTTTCAAAATTAATATAAAAAACATAATTATAATAATTATAAAAAGTTCAATTTATAAATATGGTTATGATATTCTTTGGTTTGTTTGAATAAGAACAAAAAGATAAGTATTATGTAATACTCACATTGGGACATTAAACTTTTTCTTAGGTAGTATCCTTGGAATATATTTTCTGAGGAAATATATTTGATATCTAATGACTATAAAAGTGAGATATATTTCTTGGAGGATAAACAGAAAATAATTTTAGAATTAAATTATAGGGATTTCTTGTGTAATGAAAGGATCTAAGTCTCCCCTTTTAAATGTGAAGAAAATATAACTTTTTTGAAAACCAATTATTTTTCAATTGTGTAAAGACACTACTAAAGCTAATGTAGTTAAAAAGTGAGAAAATATGTATTTTGGGTGTTTATTTGGTCAATAAAGAATTATTTTTTAAATTTTTTTTTAATAAATTTGGAAGTCATTTTTTCTTATTTTTTTTACATTTTTTACATGTTTTAGTTTTACTCGGGTTACTAATTTTTACACAACTAACATATGTTTCACTGAAAATATAAAATAAATAATATTAAAAAATATGGGTGTTATGAATATAAATTTTAACATAATCAAATTTATTCACTTTATAATAATGAAAAAATTACATTTAAATTATGTCATTGTATATATAAAAATCCGGTTTTATAGAAAATTGATATTTTAACCTTTATGTGTTATTAATAATAATTCAAATTAATTAAAATTTAAATTTGTGACAATATAATCATACATGTGTTTAAAATCCTATTATTTCAATTAGTTAAAATATATCAATTTATTTTATTTCATTAAAATGAAACATCATTAATTATAAAATTCTTTTAAAATAATAGTTTCTCCATTATCATAATCATTAACATTTTTATCCATAATCATAATTTTATTCCAATAAAAAATGAACTTATTAGATAGTATTTCCATTTTTTACTAAAATATAGATTCCATTTTTATATAATAAACTTCTACAAGTGATGAAAACTTATTTTTAACATATGTTATATAATATAGTTTATGGAGAAAAATATAACTCATGTTCATAAAATCTTAAACATATGTTTTATAAATTAAGAATAATCTTTAGAAAATTGTTTGTATTAATACATAAAAAATCATTGATCACATACAATGTTTTATAAACATATAGGTCCTGATTATATAATGTAATTTTCATAATAATTATAGGAATGACAAAACCTGTATTTTTCACTTTTCACAGAAAAATAAAAAAAATTATAAAAATCATAAAATTAACATTGAGATAATATTGAAATGATAAATGAAAATATTATTTTTATTTTATCAAAATAAATTCGAAAATTTGAGAACATTATTTTTATATAATTACATAAAAATATAATCAAACCCATTTTCATAAGAAAATAACACTTTTTAAATATTAATTATTCTTATTATTATTTATTATCAATTACAAATGAAATTTATGTTAATATATTATTAATACCAATAATATATTTTATCCATAAAGTATTTATTTTCATAATAAAACGCATAAATTTCCAATTTTATGAAAGTTTACATTGTAAATAATAAAATAGTCTCATTAATTATTTGGCTACAATAATTTAATTTATTAATGACATGGTGTAGATATTGTCCTTTATTTTTATTTTTATGTATATTTATTATTTGGTAACATCTATTTTAACAATCCAATTCTATAACTACATTTTAATAGTTATATATTTTGTTGTGGCTCACTTTTCGGTGTTCTTATGTCACAAGATATCAAACAAATGAGGTTATAAAAGAAATACAATATTAGATCATTAATATTGGGTTGTAACATACATAATAAATCCACGTTTTAATCCCTTTTTATATCAATATTTGCACATAATTGAGCTAAATTATACAAGAATGTTCATTAATGTTATAACTAACAATGATTGTTCAGAAAACTGAAAAATAAGTTCAATAAAGATGATTTCATTATAATTACTTTCGTTATTAAAATCTCTATCTTCTATGAGTTTCATAACCCTGGCATCTACTCTATAACTTATAATGTGAAAGAAATGTTCCCATTTTTATAAATCTGTAATTCTTCAAATATTAATTATTAATATCACTAAATATTATTTCATGGATTTCTCCATGTTATACATTTATTGAGTGTTCAAATTACACAATAATTATCCATTAATTTATTAAAGGAAACAATGATCATATAAAGTCGATAAATAATTTGTATTAATATATATATATATATATTGATTCATTCCGATATAGTGTTTCTACCAATAACATGATATACTTTATTTTATAGTGGATTCAAATTTTTTCACTATATTGTGGTATGATTCGTAGTCATTAACCATATAAAATATATTATTACAAATATTATTTAATACTACCTAATAAATTAAATCATGATCTCTTCATTACCTCAATGGATTTGATCCATTTTTAGTGTTACCTATGAACTTTTTTAGTGAGGAATAATTTCCAAGACTTCTTAATTTTATTAATATATACCCAAAACACACACTCTATGAAATACACAATGTTATTTAATTTTATAAAAAATTCATGGAAACTATTTCATTATGATATGTATTTTTTAGATATACCATGATGTGTAATATTTTTTCATAGTTTCAATTTTTTGTTTTATAATGTTGGCTGATCCATATTAAAAACATTATATCAACAATATTATTCCAACTATTTATAAATACAACCTAAAAAACAAATCATTTTCTTCTCAATCCTCCATCGAAGTGAAAAAAAATTACTCCCATCCTTCACATTATAGATTGAGGTCTACATTAAATGATTTCCAAATTTTATAGAAATATTCCTAGAACACACCATATATAGTGTGACCAGGTAGATCATAACCGGGTGTATTTTATCAACTGTACTATTTTGTAATACTCACCATGATTATGATATGTTCCATTTTTTATTTATTAAATACAACTGCAACATCTTTTCATAGCAATGTGTTGTATCATGTCCTTGTCCTCAATCACATTACTTCAATGTTCTCTTCCAAAACACCATTCTATATTAAATATACCTCACCATCATAACAAATAACAATTCCTACTCTATATTAATTTAATAATCCATAACTAGAATTATAGTTTTCCATAATCAATCACACTGTGACATAAGTTTCTAAACCATTTTTTAAAAAACATATAGAATTTAGAAAACCTAATTTATTCCTACATACATACTAAATCATATTACATGGAATTCCTTCATGGATAAAATAGTTCAACTATACAATGATCATGTCTCTTATAGTATTAAAAACTCCAAAAAACCATTAGGTTCCTCCAAGACCCCCCAAAGCATCTACACCACTTATTGTATCCCAAATACCACCTAATAAACATGATTCCAACCATGAACATTGATAATTATAACACTTCCATCTCTTAGATCCATAAATCCTCCATGCGAACAAGAAAACCAAAAAATTATATTTTTTATTCCAATAGTGTTATTATGAATGTGAAAAACATGTTTATAATACCTATAGAAATAGAATATTTTTTTTTTATTTAGTCGCTCATTGGAATGGATTTCCATAATATGTCAAAAATTATCTAAATGTTTGAAAATAAAAATCATATGAAATAAAAACCAATTACAAGTCACATGAGCATTGTGTTTTTAAAATAATAACTTGTTTCTAAAAAATGAAATGTCATTAAAAAATGTTTATAATTATTCATTCCGTCTCAAAATATATTTTAAAATGACATAGAAAAACTAATACACAACTATATAAATTTTTATTCAATATTAATGAAATAGAAATGAACTAAAAATAAAAAAATTGAGAATAAAATATAGAAGATAACTTCCAAATATAGATTTATTCTTTATCCCACACAAAAATTTTACTACTATATTATTTTTAATCATTAATATGATAATTAATTTAATTATAAAATAATAGTACAATATAAATAAATGAGATTTATATAAACTGGAATCCTTTCTACATTTATTTTCTATAGATATCGTTAAAATAAAGTGATTTTTTAACATATTTACTTCTTAAAAAATTAATGAATGTTCTTCAGAAATTGTCCATGTTGTTTCTTTTAATTAAAAAAAGTATTAAAAAAACATTTTCAATTAATAAAACTAACATAAATGAGAATAAAAAAAGATTATTGATAAGATTTTTTTTATTAAGCCATAATAGGTACTTTTTTATTTATACCTGTAAAAAATATACTAGCAGTCCCACATAAAAAAGGTGGATACTATAATCATTGATATTAAAAAACTACATTTTATATAATCTAGTGTAAATCTAAGAACATTTCCACGTTACTCTAACGTCCTAAATATACTATTTGAGGTCCTCATTTTCAATTTAAAAGACATTTTTTATATATTTTTAGTGTTTACATGATAATAATGATATTTCGAAATTCAAAACCAAATATATTGATCCAACTCCTTATCTTCCTTAAATCATCTTTTGTATTATTCATGAAACTCCTTGGTGGGATCTTCATAAACATTCACCATATTTACTTTTTCCTCATAATAATTTTCATGTCCTCAATATGTTCTTATACTTATTTATAATTATCCAGGGAAACTTGTGTTCCTTTTGAGTCAAATAATCACTCAAAAAACAATTAGAAAAATAATTTCAACAAAAATTGAAAAATTAATCCAAGGAATGGTGTACTTAATTTAACTATTCAATTTATAATTATAGATATCAGTGATTTTATACTCAATGTATATTTTATATAGTATTAGAGAGAAAAGGATTTGCAAATATTTTTTAAAACCCCAAAATTATTTCTTCTACTAAGGCCATTGGTGTTAGTTCATCTTCCATTTTTATTATATATTATTCACAGACAATTAATGGGTAGATTTCATATGGTTTATTTGTTCCTTAAGATAATAAATCTCATGATTACTATTAGAAAACTATACTTCTATTTATTCTTCATGCTTATCCTTATACATCTTCGATATAAACTAATTAGAGTTTGACTTTTCATGATACAATGGTGTTGGGTATTGAGGTTGTGTGTAATGTATTCATTGGAAAGCTTAATTTTCATTTACATCCTCTACTAACTTAAAATGAAAACACTGGATATGATGATAAATCATTATTACCATTTATACAAACGTATATAAAATCATTATCTATTTTTATCTTGGGAGATGTATACTAATCTAATATAAATATAATAAATTAAAAAAATATCAATAATTTTAAAAAATAATGGAAATAAAAAATATGCAAAAGGAAGAAAAATAATATATGCATTGTTTTTAAGAATTATTAATGATTATATTGAATTCTATATAAATATATACCAAATTTGTAATGAAACTTATTTAATGTTCCAAACTAAAATTTTAATTTATAATCAAAAAGATACATCATAGTCATCAACCACTAGTTTTCTTCGAAGATGCCTAATTACTCCCACAAAATACTTTTTTCTCTTATATATTTTTATTAATTTTATATTTTTATTTTAGAATGAAATAAATTGACATAGAGGATGATATTTATGATTATTTTTTGAAAATACATGAAAAATGATTTGAAAAAAATTAAAAACACTATAATAGTTAATTAGTTTCAGAGATATTACTTAGGTAAATTATAATATATCCTCTCATAGTTATTACCTATTAAAAAATTTCCCTCAAAATTAATAGAATAATTATTTTTATTAAAATTATACCTAATTATTCCTCTTATATGATAAGATATTATAGCCAATAATACTTCAGCAAAGAATTTCCGTCATTTTCCCTCCTTAGTAAATGAATATAAAAACACCTCAATTGAGAATGTTAATTCAACCCAAACACTTGTTGATAATCACATTTTATTATACTTTAAATTCACTTACCTATATCATAAAGTGAATGAATAAATTAGGGCGATGCTATGATTCAAAACATATAAGGGGGAGATATAATGGTGAAGGAAAATAGACTGAAGATCATTTCTTCTATTGATGGGATTCAATGAAAGTTGAATAATGGAGAAACACTCCATCCATTGGAATATAAAGACAAAGGAGGAATTTTTTACACCAGATGAACATCTTTCAAACCATAATACAATGGTACATTTGATTAACCCAACCAAATCTATTTAAATCAGTTGTTGAAGGGTTTTCCAATAAATGTCTCCCCCATATGGCTGTGTACTGGATCAAGAATGAGATCCTACCACTCACTTATTAATAACTCATAATGTCTTGTACTATGATGTTATAAAATCACATTATCACACAATTACAACACACTTTTCTAGCTTGGTAACCACATGTTTTAATTAGAGATTGAATCTAATGAAAAGGTTTCACTAGCTTATAAGATTCAAAATCAACCTCTCGTTGACTAGGGAAACCACTCAATCATTATTTAACCTTATAATGAAACTACCAATAGATGATATCCATGAATACCAAGCATTGAGTTTCCACCATGATATATGACATCATTTGGAACTATATACAATAGAATTACATATATAACTTTCTATTTGATGAAACATGGTCTACAGAACTCTACCATCCATATATCAAGAAATATATCTAGCATGATTCTTATTTCACGTGATAACTATATTGTGGCCTCTATTTTTAAAACTTTACTTGGTGATCCCATTCAAGTTAAACACTATCTGGTGAAGCTATATAAACGTAAAAAACCCAATAATACGCAATTTAAATTTTTTTAGGACTACAAGTATCTTCAACCATCCTTCTAAGCTCATCATTTGTCTAATTCAAGTAGTTTTATCTTTTCCATTAGATATTCCAATTCCTACTATTCCATAATATTGACATAGAATTTTTTATAAAATCATATTTATAAATATATAAATAGGATTCTATTTCAGAAAAAATATTATATAGTTCCAAGAAATTATCTTATAGTAGGATTTTTATAATGTTATATTTTATGTTGATTTGTATTATCTCATGCGAAACACTGGACTATGGGAATGATGGATGGGACATTAAAGATATGATAATAAAATTATTTTTCTGAAACATTTATATTTTATTTGAAAAAGTACATTAACCATATAGACTATATTCTTATATCATTAGAAGTGACATGCTCAGCTTCCACTGTTGATAATGTAACTACAGGCTACAAATGATACATCTAGCTAGATACTGTTCAACTAAAATAATACAAATAACCAAATTTACATTTATATGAATGAATATATCTATAAAAATCCAATGCAATGATTCCATGTAACTAGAGACCTTCCAAAAGTTGACATGTTCCCGAATTTCTTTTTCTAACAATCATGCTACATTAAAAATTTTACTTTAAATAAATAAATAATTCGAAATATGTTCCTTAAGATCAAAATAGCGTAATATTGGTTGTACCTATGATGTATTTGAATTTCTTTTTGAAAACTAGTAAACATTAATCTTTTGGATTTTCTTGAAAATGATAAAACATACATGAACTAAACAATATATTTATCATACTATTAGTTATATATTTCAAGATCCCAATCATACATATATATGTGGTTTGATCAACCAATTTAACATTTTCACCATGATCCAATTTATAGAAAGTACCCATGGTACAATAAAAACATTTAGTGATATCTTTACTAAAATAATTTACAAGATTTCTAGTGTACATAATTTAATATAAAATAATTCCATCATTATTATAATTTATTTAAAACCATGATTGAATTTTATTTCACCCATTATAATCATTTCAAATTCACTATTCATAATTTTTGAAATCTAGATACACAAATAATTTTTTTAATAACCAATAATAATATTATTAATATAAATTTTCACAACAAAAACATAGTTTAAAATTATTGTAATAAATAATGTCGGGTTAAATATAACTTTTAAAAAACTTTTTAAAAAATAAATAATCTGATCTTATTATACCAAGATCTAAGTTTTTGTATCCAATATAAATACATTTTCAACTTAAAAACATGATTTGGGAAGTGTGGTTTTTGAAATGTAGGTGGTTGTTCTAAAAAAACATCCTAAAAATATAACTATTTAAAAATAAAATTTATTCATACATATGATATATTTTTAAATCCAAAAGTCATGAATAAGAAAGAAACATCCTATTGGATTCATGTTTTTCTATAAGTGGAATGGTTTCCTAAAAACCAATAATTTTTTCTCAACTATATCCTTGGTAAACTAGTATTTCTTTATATCTTACAATTCTTCCTAACTCCTCGACCATGTTTCTAAACATGCATTTAGTTCCAGTATCCATGTAGTCCATGGGTCATTAAACTTTTTTCCATAATAGATTTAATTTAATGGATTAATATTTTTCAATATATCCATTAGCTATTATTAATCATTAATTTTATTTGGTTCATGATGTGATATGAAATATTGATATTCAAAAAAAATGGCAGAATATCTAGTCATAATTTCATTGTATAAGTCACCAACAACTGATTCTATGAAGTGATTTCTATGAGTCCTAATAGATCTAGTAATAAAAGAGTTTGACACTTTCTTCTCATATACATATTTGGTTTCAGTCTGGTCCTCATATTTTATAAATAGGTCTTTTGTTAATGTGGATATGTATCATCAAATTTGAATTTTCCATATTATTCGATAATAATTAATATTTTATTAAAAAAAATACATGAATTATTGGACAATTAAATTTTAGAAAATTCCTTTATCACTATTGGAAACATAATTTTTTAAATTCTATTTTATGTCGAGTTTATATACTATATAACCAAATAATCTATAGTAATAATCCATTGGTTTTCAATCATTTCATAATTCAAAAGTGGTATTATTTAAGTGAGGTCTAATTAAAAATGTATTAATTATATAAATATATATGTTTCAAACATATTCCAAAAAAATAAATGTAAACCATATTCCGTGATCATGGAGTAGGAAATTCATGAAGGGTTCTCTTTCCTCTATCTACTAAACTATTTTTCTAGGGGTCCTAGATTAGATAAGTTGTTACTCTGGCCATGTTGTGAGAATAATGATTCATATTATATATTTTTAAACTCCTAACTATGAACACATCTTTAAGACATTATTATTAGTCTAATGTGAAAATCTATAGATCTATAATATTTTGAAATATTGAAATGGGATACACATTTAGAAGGAAGGAAAACACACACATATATATATTAGATAGTATATAAATTAACGTAAGAATAAAATTTTCCTTAAAAAATTAAAACATAAGAAGTTACAAACAAATCCATTTCACTTAACTCTAAAGGGTTATAAGGTAAGACTCCTTTTATTAGTTTCAATTATATTTTCCACGATTTTACCTTTTAAATGGTATGACTGACTTTGCCTATTAGGAAATATAGCATAGGTAGATTCTAGAATAAATATTTCCAAGTTATATTTTTAAGTGAGTTATTATTTCAATAGACTAGTCTTTTATGCCAAATACAAGACACTTTAAATGATGAACTAAAGAAGAAACATTATGAGAAAAAAAGATCTTAAATTTATAACATAAACATATTTTTTTCACTCTGAAGAAAACCTAAAGCATGTTAGGTATAATAAATATTAGAATAATTATTTTAAAACATGATATGAAAAACCATACATCATAAGTTTGACATTATAGAAATATTATATTCCAATCCATCTATAAAGAAAAATTTAGAAATAAAAATATCAATAGAGTTACCAATTTGGTTGAGTCCTATAATTTCCACATTAGAATTTTCACCAAATGTAACATGCGAACAATGCAAATGGATTTTTTTTCTTAATAATTTATTAGTCTCTAGTCATATTTATAAATCATCCACAATCCACAATCCATATGCCATATTGTTTTATTTGTACTCAAAAAAAGGATTCCTTGGTTTTTTTTCCAATAAAAAACTATTTTAGATTTAACATTTCTCTATTCTCTAATAATGTATAAGAAACTTATGTTATACCCAGAGGTACTCATAGTGTATCTCAAATAATTTTTCTATTGTTAGTAATTTTCCTCATATTTTTTCATACATTTCAAATTGGGATTGTATGCTTTGATTTTTTATTTCTACATACATTTAAAGTAGTTTATTTTATTGGTAGAATCATCCTTCCTCTAATTTTATATCAAATTACAGTTTTTATTAGATCTAACATTATTGTCTGAATTATTAACTAAATTATTATTCTGGTAGACCTTTTTGAAGAGCCTTGTCATATTTTACATTTATACATCACTATCCATTAATGACTCGTCATTACTAAAACGTTCACCATTGAACTTAACCTTTTATAATGATTCATATTTCTAAAAGTCTACTGAATTCCATTAAGACAGATCCACATCCTATGGGTTCATTTAAATTTCATCTTCATACATCATAATATTGAAATTAATCTCTAATATTGGTAGAGTTCTATTATCGAAATAATCGATTATGGACATAGATGTTCCACACAATCTGTTCAGAAATCATCTAAGAAGCCATATGAAATGATCCTTTTCAGTAATTGTTTTCTATGTAAACACATCATGTTAACAATATCATTGAACCAAACAAACATATCAAAAATAAACTCATAATGATTCATTTTTAAAGCATCATATTTAATTATAGATTTATTTAATAACATTTAATTAATATTATAATTTCCTTCACGTTATTTAGAAAGAGTATCCAAAATATCAAGAGTAGTATCACATTTTTAAATTCTACAAAATTCATCTATTCTTAAATAAAATTACAAATAATTAATATATATATAATTATATTCATATGTAAACATAGTGGAATAAATCCAATAAAATATAGAATCCTATGGTTTTTCTTATTTATCTTCAATGATGGTACATATATAAAATATCAAACTCTATAAATTATTTGTCATTTTGATCTCCCATTGAGAATAAATTTTTCAATTAAAATTAATATGATAATTAGTAATTATTACTTATTTTCTATGATTATATATAAAGAAATAAATTTTTATTACAAATAATATTAACATCTTTTTATAAAACTATATCATTGTAAAATGTTATCGTTGAATCCTCTGATAAAATTTTTGGAAAGAGTGGAAAACTCAATATGAGGTGAATTGAGAGTGTAAAATTAATATCTATTTAAAAAAAGTTAAATATAAAATCACCAAATTTAATATACTCTAATAGATAATAGATGCAATATTAATATATAAATTTGTATTTGTAAAAGGATTTCAAAAGGTCTATCATAGCTCAGTTAAAATAATTTTGAAGATATGTTAGCAATTTAAACAGGTATATTGGTAACAATCACAGTATGTAAAATAGTAATTTGAGTTAACTATAAATGTATTTCTTGGTCTAGAATTTTTTTAAAAATCATACAGGATTGATTTTAAATAAATAAAACAAAAAATAAAATGAACATAATTGAAATTTGACAAGGGTTCAGTCTCAAGACGAGACTCAATCCCATCCACTTCGTAATAACATACAGCTATGTAGGTTATTTTAATATAAACTGTTCCACCTCATAGATTTTGTATTACCGATGAAAATTGATAATGATATCTAAGAATAAGCCATCTTCTATTGTTTTTTAGGGATAAAACAAAATACTTGGTCAAACATGACCTCTGAAACAATTTTATGTTCGAATACAAAAGAATTATTTTTGGGAGTATCAAGTACTAACCATTTTAATTCAGGAGAATATGTTTTATTGATAATAAATTGATTGAACGAAACACATCTAAAAATTAAATATTGAAAATAACGGGAAAGAGATTTGACATATGAAATGAAATGAAACTCGAACCAGATGACTTCAATTGTAATAGGTCGTTGAATTTTTCTTTGGAAGGAGTTTGGACCCGATTCATAATAGATTCAAGAAAATATACTATCATACATGCTTCATTTTAGAATAGGTGCAAGTGTGGTATCCCCTATAATTCATAGTAAGAGAACATATCTGCATTATATGTTCATGAATGATTTGCGTGATGAACATTTATTCTTAAAAATATCTTCATCCAAAAGTATATATTTGATAACAATCTATTTAGTATTAATTTAATCGATAAATCAATTAATTCATAGAAAATAGTTGTTATATATTTATAATTCACCACAATAATAGTTGTGTATTTTTGTAACGAAGTCGAATATAGATTCACATAGCTAATCAATACGTAAGATTTTTGAAGATGTAGGTCACGTGGATGATTCATTCACATATCCTGTATACGAAATATCATCAATAAAGGATATTTCAATGTAAGTGATTCTATAACATAGTCAAATGTATATGTAGATATTTTTCATGTATATTATTTGCTGAAGGTGTTCCACAATTAGTTTTAAGAATCAGTGCATTTCCTCGTACATTAGTTTTATGAATTAATGAGGTAGGTTGCTTTTATATATTTTCACTAGAAAATTGGACTTCACCTATATGTTAATTAAGGAAAATTTAACATAGCTTGGAAAGGTAACATGATTACATTTTGCGGTGGGTACTTTCAATTATGCAAAAAAATCACTGATTCATATAGTCATAACTTTTTTACTTTTGGTAGGTACATATCAATCTAGTGTTAGTTAGAATGAACATTAATTAAGATGAAACATAATGTATTATAAGGAGACATAATTATATTTTCAAATTCATTACATTTTACGGTGTCATAACAATTTTCACCCTTATCCGTTTTTACATGTTATGGATATAAAATCATTTACTAACCGAAAAAATGAAATTCATTAGTAACATTGAAAATACGATTTTGGATAATTAAAATAAAGAGTAATTTCTCTAATCCTTTAAAAATATTTATGAAGAATATTTAAAAATAATTCTCGTACCAAGAGAGAGGTTCTTTTCATTTTAAATAAATAAATAACTTCATAATAAGAAGAAATTCTTCGATATTGAGTTATTTCATTGATTGAGGTATTTGATAATTTGATCACTTTTCGGTTGAATGTTTTTTTCACATATGAGGAACCAATGTATATCCCTTCAAGTGGTGATCCACACAATATCATTTAATCTTGGAATGTCTACAATATTTCTCATGGTACTAGCATAACATCACTAGTTTCTTTACATCAGTTCTCTTTTTATCACCATAGAATCCTTAAAATTAATATTGAATATAAAAAGGCAGTTAGATGTAAAAAAAATTGAGTATTTTCTATTAAGAATATAGGATTAGATAAGAGGATAGGGAATATATTCTATTGATCTTGATAGATATCCCTAGAGAAATTCCACATTGGTAAAGAAATATCTTGGACAAAGAATGTTGTTCACATCAACACATAATCATTTTCATTAATTGGGTACCTATTTCCTTAATCCTGGGTTCTAATATACTATTTAATCACCTAATGAAAATTAATAAAAAATAAAACCTATAATTAACCCTAGGCTATGTAAGATAATAATAATATTTTTTTAACTCTTAGCTTGCAATACCTTGGGCAGTGAAATTTTCTTTTTATGGTATGAAAAATATTATTTATCCCAATACTAAAAATTGGGTCCACATTCACCCTTGATGTATATTGAATTAGATAATAAATATTCAAATAAAATTTTTCATTAAATAAATAAATTTATATTATTTTCAAGGGACTATAAAAAATATATTCACATTAATATTTATATAATTGAATAAATATTTTTCAAATAAATACATAATTATTATTATCTTTTGAATAGGAAATGATAAACAATATTATATATTCACATAATTAAACAATTAACTTACGAATAATTATTTACATATTATTTTTTATCAATATATTATGAATAAATATTACTTCTCTATATGAAGAATAATATTAATTTTATCCAATAAATATAAGTAATATTTAACTAAGATCAATATAAACAAATTGGGTGGGTCTCTATAAGATTATTCCTGACTCTAATGAATACTTCTAGCCTAATGTTCAATATCAATGTCTTTCAAAATCTAAAGGAACTAAAGTGGAAATTGTTAGTATGTCAATATTGAAAACCACAGAAAATCACATACTCGATAATATAAATCCACTATCAAGTGATCCCATTAAGAATGTTTCACAAAAAATTCATTAACATATACACCTTATACAAAATTCACTGACTATCTTAAATGAACTCATCGATACATCATGAAAATTAAAATGAATGTTAGGATTCCAATTCAATAAAAGGGGTGATAAATCAACTTCGATAAATGTGGATGGGGCACATCCATCAATCTCTTACTCGTCAGTAACATTTCATTAATGATGCACCCAACCTACCAATGTTCACCAAAATCATATATCATAATGATTTATGATAATACATTAAATTAAAATATTTATAAAATGCATTCATAATAATTAGAATGTATTAGGATTATTACATACACTCATAGATAGGTATGTCAAATGAAAAGAATAATGTAGATATATAAAAAATGAGTCATTTCTAATAATCTATAATATTTAATATTTTTAACTAATAACTTCATATGATTAAGACTCATATTTGTATGAGTAATTTTATCTAATGGTCAACATAATATTCAACCCTTCATAAAAATTTATACAAACTAAAAAATAATATTAAATTATATCATCAATTAACTTCATGTTTATCATTGTTATGGGAAACTACATTGAAAATTTCATTATGGCATATATTCATGGAATTATCATTATATTTTTACTAAGAAGAATAGTTAATATGTGATAATTTGTTTATTAATTTTCCAATATATGTGTATAAAAGTGATCTAAAGTACAAACTAGTTTATTCTAGAAAACAAAGTACAAAAAAAATCCAAATTCAATAGATCCACTTGACAAAAATAGTTATGTTGGTATAGGTAAAACATTATTCTATTGATTATGGTTACAAATATTGGTACTACCATGTATCTATGTCTAGTATTTCAATAGAAAAAATCAATCTATAAAAAATATACTTTCAACATGATATCTTCAATGTGAATATCACCCAAGTAATAATATAACATTATACCGCATTATTTTTCTCTTTATAGAACCTTAACATAATGAATAATACCATAGTGAAATATTATCATAATAGATAATCCATTTACTATTGGAATAATAAAATTGAATTGGACATTGGTAAACTACTTCTTAGGTTGATTCATATCATAACATATACTAAAATATTATAGATACGAAAACCACATGTTGAAATTAGTTTTCCTTTTATATTTTTTTTTAAATTCACTATGATACATGATCAAATTAAAATAAATAAATACAACTGATTGATTCCCATTATTATCAATATGTTCACTTCTCAAACACTATGAAATCATCTAGTACAACTTTTTCAAATACAGAAATATAGTTCCAATATCATGTTGATGTATTTACGATAGATCTATTTATATTTCTCATATTTTTATTCTTTCATCAGTAATATCAATCTTTACTATATATCATGGAAAATAGAATTATTAATAGCACTCAATATTGTGTAATTAATTTATCATAATAATCCCATATTATTCCCACACATGTTCCACTTAAAATATTTGATGAAACCAAAAATTTAGTCTTGAATAGTTTTAGAATTTTTTTTAAGTAAATTATCAATAATTGTACTATAAATAGATTAATAAAACCTGTGAATATATTTTATAAGTCTAGTTCTCAAGAATTTGTTTTCTCCTTTAATTATTTAATTGAGAAATTCAATCCATTTGTCTAAACTAACATGTAAGACATTACCTTTTTTCTATTTCTTATTAACATATCAATATTGATAAATGTAGAGCTCTTGATAATATATTAGATACAAAAATTACTCCTTATTTTTTAAAATATTATTCTATTATTAGTATACAAAATTCATCATGAATTTTTTTAAAATACTTTCATATCTCATTAGCATTTTCTGATCCCACAAACCCTTTCTTGTTATTTTATATAGACATATATGATAAGATATCATTGTTTTCACATCATATATATAACATCCTTAAGGATTCCTCGAAATTATTGGGTCTTCAAAATCAATAGCCAAATATTATAATCCTATAAATATTCTTTTACAAGATGAATGGAATATGATTAAAGCATAGTGATTAGTGTAGAGGTCATTTCATAGACTAACACTACCTGTATTAAGTCATTCTTAATTTGGATAAATTATTAAAATAAATTCATTGTTCTCCAAAATAAACACTAATAGTAACAATCCATTTAAACATCAATAATATAGATGTATTAATTTTTTTACATTGAATATATTAATTTAATTCTTAAAATTATCAATATTATAAATTTTCTATATATTTTTTTAATATAGGAACCACTAATAAAAAATAATAATATATGTATCACTAACCATGGTGAGCCTAAACCACCACTTTTGTTATGATTTTTTTCATATAATGTGTCTCTAAAACTAATCATCAAACTAATCTAATTGAATTCTAACATTCCAATATCTACTCATGAACATCTATACCCTTTACCCAATGAAGTTATTGATGGTCACATTACCATCTAATTTATGTTATTTAATTACAAAAAAATACTCAATCATTACCAATGGTTAATATTTTATTGGGTACCATATTCTTAACTAAGATTCACTACCTTTTTTTGATATTCATCAGTATCTAAAACAATATTTTTTACAAATATTTTTTCAAAAGTTTCTTTAACATAAAATCTAATTTTTTATAATTTATAAATTATATTATAGATAACCCAGCTAAATTATGAGATTTCTTTATTTATTTTAAATTAACATTAATTACATCCAACAAAAAGTTTTATAAACCATATAACTGAGGGTTTTGTGCCTTTGAGGGCTGGCTAAAATTGAAACATATTTACAATACATGTGAGAATTTCCATATAATTGGGATACACAAGAATAATTATATACATCTCATAAGTAATAATCATTCTAATGAAAAGGGAAAAATATAAACATAATAAAGTGTTGGGATTATATTCACAGTAAGGTTAAACTTAAGAGTTAAAAATTGATAATAATTAGTGTCAATAAATTTAGAATATATTTGATATAATTATAAGTACCAAAATTATAAATAAAAAATAATATATTTTAAATCATAGAGTAAGGATTGGAATAAAATAATACATGAATTAGAGGATTTCTAAAAAATGGGTCAATGCCCTTAAACCATTAGAGCCAAATATAAGAATTATAATAAAAATACAATTATAAAATCATTCCAATATAGAATAAACATTAGAAAAAGGAATATTTACAATCATAATTCACACACTTACACTCATTCTTGTGAGACGAAATAAATATACCCACATTGACATATTCCATAGGAGTAAAAAAATCATTCACATTGGATAATAACTAAATTGTGCTTATGTATACATATCTCATGAGGTTGAATTTTATATATAATGCATTGGAGAGAGATAAAATTCCTTGTCATTAACATCCTTAATTACGAGTTCCACATGCATATAATTCAATTTTCACATCATAATGAATATATGGAATGAATTCTTGGTCTATATCATTCTAAAATGGAGTCTCATAAAGAAATCAACAATATTTAAAATAAGATGAAGCCAGAGAAAATAAATTGGTTGTCAATGATATTTGATAACTTTCTATTTAAGTACCCTAAACTCAATAGAGTAAAGAATATGGTATTTACACAATAAAGGAGAAGGATATCTAGTTATGAAAACAATTTTCTTAATAAATAAATTTATGGAATCTAGGTGAACACCCTTTAAGGAAACCAAAAAAATAAGGTATCCATAGTGTAAATTCATTAATCAAAATGTTAAATTCATACACTAAAGATGAATAGGAATGACAATGGATTTGATTGATAATTAATATAAAATAGATGTAAATAACAAAATAAATCTAAAAAATAAAGAGAATTATTACAGTTGAAAAATATTGTCGATCAAATAAATTATATTTTAATGGAAAATGAATTTTATGGGAAACAATTTTAGGAGTTTGTGAAACATAACTTTTTTAATAAGAAATATCTTCGATATTTAGAAATAATGTTCATAGAAATTTAAAAAACAACAAGTAGAAAAATATTTTCATTATGATTCCATGAATATATTATAATAATGCTTCATATAACATGATATGGGTAGTGTAAATATTTTTTAACAAAGAATAATACTTAAAAAGAATATTCGGAAAATATTTTTTAGAATACCATTAAAAGAAAAATTTAAGAGTAAACATAAAAACTCATTTTCAAAAAGGTGATGTATGAATATTGAAAAAAAATTACCCATGAGAAATAATATTTATGAATAGATCCTTGATAATATATCATAGATATAAAAAGAAATGTGGCTTGAAGATAAATTATTTCATTTTAAATGATGGAAATCCTTTTTAATGTTTTGAAATATCATTGATGAAAAAAAAATCATAAAAATAATTAAAAAATTACATTTTTAAAATATGAGTACAAATTTTATATTTCACATGATATTAAAAATAATTTTCTTCCAAATTTTAATAGAGAACATTGTTGGGGAATTCGATTATGGAAATGAACAAGAAATCATAAATGAATTTCAGAAGAATTATTTTTAACAATAAATTAATTTTGAGAATGTAATTTTATTAAGTCAAATATTTTGAAATAAAATTTTATTTTCCTCATGGGAAGAATATAAATAATTATAAAATAATATCAAAGAGTTGTATAAACAAATCCTAGAAGAAATAAGTTCAAGTAGAATCATTTTAAATCAATGATGTTACTTTATATTAAAAAATATAATATTAATTTAAAAGAATGAATTTCAAAACACGACATAGGGTAAAGATTAAATATACATTCAAATATAAGAATATTTTCATGAACTGTCTTGGGAGCCCTATTCCAAGTATACTTTAAGCACACCTACCATATACCAGGGGATGGAGACTAACTCAAAGAAGTCAAATACCACGAAGGGGAAGTAATTTCCTCTGAACCCATGCACCCGCAATCGTCCCCAAAACCCAGAACTGAAGAGAAAAGTAAATGGGAAAAAATATATGCGAACGTCAAATAGAAAAGTAAAAACTCATGGAACTCATCTGCAGACAACCCTACATAAAGGGTAGGTACATTAATCTGTTGGCATGTCGCTAAAGCATACCACGTCTGTCGGGTCACCCTAAATAACCCTTGTCACCAACCCACTAAAGTCTCTCTCAAAGATGCTGACCATCTACACAGGACACAAAAAATTGTGTAAAACCTTGTAGGGATGAGTAACATAGTACTCATTAAGGACCCTGAAATCAAAGTAATACAACCACTATGAAAATAAATGAAGTACACCAAAAAGGAAACACCTGAAGTATACAATAAGGGATCACTAATAAATATACCACAATATAATCACTATGAAATGTACCGAGTAGACTACCCATG
Source organism: Viscum album (assembly GCA_963277665.1). Taxonomy (NCBI): domain Eukaryota; kingdom Viridiplantae; phylum Streptophyta; class Magnoliopsida; order Santalales; family Viscaceae; genus Viscum; species Viscum album. The sequence continues at coordinate 1,497,129,823 of OY728159.1, forward strand.
AGGTATAAAAATTATAACATCTAAGAAGTATAATCAAGAGATTCTTTAGAGTGAAATCACACTTATATAAATCTAATTTATGAATATTAAGACTATCAGATGTAATCACAGAGCACCCAATACTATTGAGTCACTTAGACCCATGGAGTCACCTTGACCTGGTGAGCCACATTGACCCACTGAGTCACTTCAACCCAGTGGGTCACATAGACAAACTGAGTCACTTAGACCTACTGAGTCACATAGACCCACTCAAACACTTAGAACCACTGAGTCACATAGACCCGCAAAGTCACATAGACCTAATGAGTCATGTCTAACCTCTTAGTCACATAGAGACAATGAGTCACTTAGACCCACTAATTCAATTAGACCCCCTGAGTCACATAGACTTGTAGTCATAGTTTCCTTACCATAGCCAACCATACGATTCCACTCTTAGCGTGTTTGTTCAAGGAGAAAATAATCCTCACTACAAATGCCATATGTTGAATTCCATGAAAACAAAAATAGATTATCTCAAAATTATGGCTTTTTATCAGGGATCCCAACACCACAAATGGATTTTCAATCAGATTTACGGTTTTAGAGTTATGTGAAATTTAGTGAAAAGGGGCCAGTTGGGATCTGGTCCTGTTTGAACCACGTCCCTCCCAACAAGACCTAATGGGCCCAGCTCAGACCAGCTTGGCCCAGCTCACTGCTGGACCAGCCCACAATTATCCTGGCCCACTACTGGCAAGGACAGCTTCTGGTCTAGTCCAGTACGCCGAACTATCGCGATGTATGTTTTCCTATCCATCAGGGTCCGTTGGAGAGAGCCACTCTGTTCCACCGAGTATTGTGGGTGACACATCCTCATCTAGTCATTGGGGCCAATCAAAGCATTCAATGTTGTGAACATCCGCGTGAACCACCCCATTATTATTGATGTAGGTTCTCACCATGGTCCCATTGGAAAATAGTCATGGGCCGTGTAACACATGTTCATCCCACATCAAGCCTTCCCCACCACCAACCTCATACTAGTCATTCCAGTCCACCACCATATAGAGGTTACTATAGGGATCTCTACCTCCATCCATTTATAATGTGGCTTCTACTATGTGGTGTTCGTGCCACCAGCAACTCTACCATTATCCACTATCTGTAGTCCTCCTTCTGCAGGTCACCACCATTGTCATCATGGATTGTTTTTGAAACAACCCGGACCTGGACAGCCACCCGAACAGTGCCGAAAGGTTCGGGTGTTACTACCTTAGGTGAACCTCCCCGAACGACAAAGGCTGCTGACTAGCAGTGAGGGTTTGAGAGGTATAGTGGGGAGGATATACCCTCTCAGAGGATCATAATAAGGGTTCTGATCCGAGTATAATATTAAAATATGCAGCGGAAATAAATGACTCAACAGACTCGAACTAGACCCGGAAAGTGGAAGCATGTCCAATATCAATAAACAGCAGAAGAAATATAGAAAACAACTACAGATCAAAGTAAACAGAACAAAATTCCATCAATCAACTAAATAAACTACTGTAAGCAATGAAGCATGCGTCCAAAGCAGGTCATACACAACTGAATAGAAAAAGGGCACCAATGGCTAACCAACAGTAGCTACAACAAGTAAGCATACTGATATAGAAAATTAAACACAACAAAGTAAACCCCATATAGTTATGACATCATGGTCTGCACCATCCTAATGAAACAACTAACGTAGCCCAACTCCTGAAGTTTGCCTCTTTCCTGCATGTAAATCCATAAAGTCTGCACGAGTCTCGAAGGGCCCGGGTAGGGTGTGAGAAAATCTAAGTAGGATACCACCCAATGGTGCATACCAAATATATGTGTTTTAGCAGTCATGCATTTATAAGGAATGAAGTAATCAGTAAAATGCACAAATAGACACAAACTCCCCTGGTGCTCAACAGCCACCATAGAGTATCACCTCCTTCGGCCAACGCTGCAATCTCTGTAGTGTAACCCGACACCATGTGCCACCTGACACCTCGTGTCCCAAGTACCGACGTCACAAGGGCAAGCCCAAAATAGAAACCAGGCACCATGTGCCTCCTGACACCCCGTGCCTCAAGTACCGACATCCTGAAGGCACGCCCAAGAATAGTAACCTGGCACCATGTGCCTCCTAACACCTCGTGCCTCAAGTACAGATGTCCCGAATGGACACCCAAGAATAGTAACCTGGCTCCATGTGCCTCCTAACACCTTGTGTCTCAAGTACCGACGTCCCGAAGGCACTCCCATCCCCTTAAGTCTCCTCACCTCCCCCATGAAATTTTACAGCAAGCACCCACAACCAAAAACTCAACTAAAACTACAGGGGCCTCTACCCTCATGAGTGGTCAAAACCACCTCATTAAGAAGTATCTCTGTGTGCACACTACTCAAAGTCCTGGTGAGTGGTAATAAACAAAATAGTCCTAAGCCACCAACACATCTGACACCTCGTGTCCCTGCAATCATGTCGCTCAAGTCCGATGGCATCACCACCATAGTATCACGGGCCATGCCCAACCTGATAATCGTACTACCTCAAGCCGACATCCATGATGCCCAATCTCGTGGTAAAAACCACCCAAAGTAACTCGGGCAAAGCCACAACCTGTGATCAACATCAGTCAAGCATAACTGGGCCAAGCCCAACACAACCTAAAAAGGGTCCAGTAGATGCTATTCAGTAATTTCATATATAACATATTGAACCAGAAAACATAACCAGGAAGAACCTACTAAACAGTTGAAATTCACTTTACCAGGTGATATCCCATACTATCACTGAGGTATTAAATTCCTCTAACAATTTAACAAGCTTTAAAAAATTAAACTAAACAGTTTATAACAATAACATTTTAATTTAAACCATTTTTTCATTCCCCGGCCAAGATGCCCTGATAAGCAACGAACCCTCACCCGGCCCTGCTCATGCAAACTGGTAACCGGGCATACCCAAAAGCATACCAAATGTCCCATAAACAATTCAGTATGAAAAAGTAGATAAAAAGGGTCCTGCTCAAAATACCCGAAAACACGCTGAAGGCTGCCTCACCCTAACAACTACTAAAACACAAAAATAAGTATGCACCACCTACCTGAGACTCGCACGATGCTACTCCTCTGGTAACACCCACCAATTCGGACTAAAACGTGGTAAATCTACCAAATATTCAATACCATTTAAAATCTTATTAATTAATCTAGATTTAAAATCAGACAAAACAGCCATAGTGGAATCGAGGTCCTATTGAGGGGGTTCCAACACACTAATCAGAGCTCGAATCGGGTCTTGGATGGATGATCTGAAGGAGAAAAGAGGTTCGGCCGGCCTGGTTCGTGCATCCGGGTGGAGGAGAAGGGTTCTTCCTCAAAAACGAGGCTACTGCCTGTTTTAAAAAAAACGAAATTATAGGGCGTGTACTTTTGGACTACACGCCGTGTATATTTTATTTAACTATTCATAAGATGACAGGATTCCGCCAACTTACATTCCGAACTTTCCGAAATGATTACACGGTGGGTACCTCTGGGTACACGGTGTGTACCGGGTTCCTCTTCTCTTCCTCGCCAACATACCCACAAACCATGTGTTTCCCTTATACACGGATAGACTACACAGGGTGTCCAATGGGAAAATGGAGTGTCCATGGTTCTACCCAGCCAACAGGCCTAGACTCCATGTATGGCCTCATAGGGTCGGGGTTATACATGGCGTATTCAAAACTACATGTCATGTAGTAAGAAACTACTACACGGTCACCACACGGCATGTACTCGGCGAGGAAACGGCCAGTCACTCGCCTACACATACACGATGTATACTTAAAGTACACAGTGTGTATTCTGGAAATTTATAGAAACATCGTAACTTCTTCAGTTTCCTCAGAAACTAGTCAAAAATTCAAATAGGGTCTAGATTTTGACCCGCACTAAAAACCAGGGTTCTTACAAACTCCCCACCTTAACGCAGATTGTCCCGGAGCTACTGAACATAACCCAGAGATGGAACTGAACATACCACCCGGATCAAAATAACCCGGACTCCCACGGTCTCAAACGTTCTGGCTAAATTCTTCAAGGGGATCCCCACATTAGGAATCGCCTTACTCAGTCTCAACCCAACAAAACTCAACAAAACAGGTTTTACAAATCGATTTTCTGGACACATAGTCCTCCAGTGAAGCATCTTCACCCCTGCACCCCATTAGTGCTTCTGTGTCACTTTTGACAGCCAACGCATCCCGCACCACAGCGGTGTCTGCCTCCATGAGGTCCTAGTGCTGATCACCTCAAGTAACCCGCATCCTCGATGCCCCGATGCCCACGACACCTCAAGTAACCCGCATCCTCGATGCCCTGATGTTATGCATCTTATATATATATATATATATATATATATATATATATATATCACGAACCCGATGTGGTGCCAATCCCACTGACTAGAATCTAGTTAGTCGACATAGATCATGCACACCAGGTTCACTTACAACAGAAATGACTCTAGAAGTCATGCGAAAACGGAAACATGGAGATCACGGTCACACCGAGGTGTAACTCTAACCGTCATTGGCTCACCAGCCTGCTCGGCCTCTGGAAGCTCCACAGCGTGCACCTAGCCTAAAACACGGCTGCCTGACGACTGACCTCTCGATGCTTCTCCAGTCTCCAGCCACTAACCCCTCAGATGGGTCCCACTGTCTCTTTCATGACCTCCGCGTATAGATGAACCAAGACTACCCTATTCGGGTAACAAAACTGAACCAACTCTAGATGATGTAGTCTGTCTTGGTCCCTACCTGCCGGCTATATGAGAAGGCTACCTGCAAAACCTCTCCAGATGTCCATCCTATCCACATGCCCAGCACTCCTTCGAATCCCTATCGCACTGTGGCTGAACAAGTCCCAGCTATCCACACTGAAATAAAATCATTGATGAACTCCCACAAGGTGGTCTAGCTGAATCACTGGCCTAACTACCCTGCTGGAACTCATCATGTTCTCACTTCCTAATGTCTGAACCGTCACATGAAGCTGTCATCCTACCCAAGCGTTATTTCTCCGTCTCATTGCCCTTGACTATGAGTGCATGATTCACCGCCTCGGAGAAGGAACCCAGTAAAAAGCTGTTCACTTGTACCTGAATGGCGTGTCGTAAGCCATCCTTGAAGCGCCTCACCCTAGCTGCGTTATTGCTCACCATACCTGGTGCAAAACAAGACAACTCTGTGAAGGTTGCTGCGTAGTCCATAATGGACATGTCTCCCTGCTGAAAACTCAAGAACTCTCGAGATCTCTCTTACCTCATTGTCTCTGGGTAGAAGTGTTCGAATAACCTTTCCTCGAAGTCCTTCCATGCTAGTCCCTCATTCCTACAAGCCTGGACCTGTACGTCCCACCAACTCTTAGCCGCTCCTCTCTAAATGTACTTTTCCAGCTTGACCCTCCAACCTGGAGGTGTCTCAAGTTTCTCGATGATCATTTTCATACTCTCTATCCACTTATATGCCGCCTACAGACCACCCTCACCCTCAAAAGTGGCAGGTGCTGCGACTTGAACTCTCGCGTCAGATACACCATAGAAGGTTATGTACCCTGTGCACCTCCTTCAATCCCCTGCAAGACCCAGGCGAGGCTCGCTCGGAGTTGCTCGTCGAGCCACGGCCCGAACGATGACAAACCCAGCTGTTGTCCTGCCTGAGCTTGATCCTGAGCTTGATCCAGTCCCTGGGCCTATACTTGCGGCTTGTGCTCTGCGTGTACCGATTTCTGACCCTGGTCCAGCGGCACTGTTTCATCTTTTTTCTGACGCTCCATCGAGTCATAAAAGTGTAACCCATGCAACCCATTCCCCACGACATCCCGCCCTCATGGTCTCCTTACCCGCCCTCAATAGAGCCAAGTATCAAAGTACCACGGGCCATTCCCGTCCCGAAAACTCATGTTGCCTCAAACCGACGACTGAGTCACCCAATCCTGACAATTACACTGCCTCAACCATAGTACCTTCCTACTCTAACAGGAGTCAGACCCACATATCCTACACATGCAATTTTTACAAAATACAAAGCATGGAATACAAATTGCAATAAACAAGCAATTCAATCAAAAATTTCACTATTTTAAATTTCAAATCTTATTAAGCATGTCAGTTGATTTTTATTCACATGGTATTATCACTTCACAAAGAATATGTGAAATTATGAAATTGAAATACCCTAAAAAAATGTGCATATCAAAAGAAAACATGAAGCCTTTCCATACCGGGCCAAGGTCTCATTCTCCCTTACCATACCGGGTCAAGGGTCTCATATAAAAATCCACAACATCACACATCAAGTGAGCCACCTAGATGGAAATCATATAAACCGTAATCTGAGCAAACGAAAATAGCAATTCCCACCCATGGAAACTTGGTCCATCCCTTGTACCTTGGGCTGCAGGCACGCAAGCACAAGCTAAAAACCCAGTTCTAGTAACAACAACTTATCTCCAGTCTACCATATCCTAAACAGTAAAACCAACAGAAATAAAAAGAGAATTCTCAATTTCATTAGTATCCAGAAAAACACTGCTACTAAATCCTTGTCATGAACCCCTCTAATAACACATTGTAATGACCCGGACCCGGCCAGCACTCGAACAATGCCGAACGGGTCGGGTGTTACTACCTTAGGCGCACCTCCCCAAACGCCAAAGGCTGCCGAATAGAAGTGAGGGTCTGTTAGTTATAGTTGGGAGGATATAACCTCCCAGAGGATCATAATAAGGGTAATGGTCTGAGTATAATACTAAAATATGAAGCAGAAATAAATGACTCAGCAGAATCGAAAGAGACCTGCAAAGCAGAAGCATATCAAATATCAATAAACAGTGGAAGCAATATAGAAAACAACTGCAGCAGAAAGTAAATAGAACAAAATTCCAGAAATCAACTACAACAACTACTATAAACAACCAAGCATGCGTCCAAAGCAGGTCATACACAACTGAATATAAAAAGGCCGCCAATGGGTAACCAACAATAGCTTCATCTAGTAAGCATGATGATATAGAAAATTTAACACAAAAAGTAAACCCCATATACGTATGACCTCAAGGTCTGTACCATCTTCAGGCAACAACTAACATAGCATAGCTACTGAAGCTGCCCTCTTTCCTACATGTAAATCCATAAAGACTGCACGCGTCCCGAAGGCCCCGTGTAGGGTGTGAGCGAAATATCAGTAGGATACCACCCAACGGTGTGTACCAAATATATGTCTTTAAGCAGTCATGCATTTACAAGGAATGAAGTAATCAGTACAATGCACAAATAGACACAAACTCCACTGGTTCTCAACAGCCACCATGGAGTGTCACCGGCTTCGGCCAATGCTGGAAGCTTTCTCGTGTAACCCGGAACCATGTGCCACCTTACACCACATGCCTCATTTACCGACGTATCGAAGGCATGCCCAAAATAGTAACCAGGCACCATGTGCCTCCTAACACGTCGTGACTCAAGTACCAAAGTCCCGAAGGCACGCCCAAGAATATTAACCCGACACCATGTGCCTCCTAACACCTTGTGTCTCAGGTAATGACGTCCCGAAGGCACGCCCATCCCCTAAAGTCTCCTCACCTCCCCTGTGGATTTCTACGGCAAGCACCCCCATCCAAAAACCTAACTGCAACTACGGGGGTCTCTACCCACAAGAGTTGTCAAAACCACCTCATCATGGAGTATCTCTGTGTGCAGACTACTCAATGTCCTAGTGAGCGGTAATCACCAAAATAGTCCTATGACAAAAAAACATCTGACACCTCGTGTCTCTGCGACCATGTCACTCATGTCCGATGGCATCACCACCCTAGTATATTTGGCCACGCCCAACCTGATAATCGTACTGCCTCAAGCCGACGTCCATGACACCCAATCACGTGGCCAAACCACCCAAAGTATCCCGGGTAAAGCCCCAACCTGTGATCAGCATCACTCAAGCGTAACTGGGCCCATCCCAACACAACCCCAAAAGGGTCCAGCAGATGCAATTCATCAATTGCATATATAACATATCTAACCAGAAGACATAATCATGATATACCATCTAAACAGTCAAATTGCACTATACCAGGTGATGTCCCATACCAGCACTGAGGTCTTAAATTCCTATAACAATTTAACAGGCTTTAACAAATTAAACTAAACACTTTATAACAATAACATTTCAATTTAAACCATTTTGGTGTTCCTCGACCAAAATTCCCCAACGAGCAACGACCCCTCACCCGTCCCTGCTCACGCAAACTGGTAACCGAGCATACCCAAAACCATCCCAGAGGTCCCATAAACAATTCAGTATGAAAAAGAAGATAAAACGGGTCCCGCTCAAAATAACTGAAAATGTTCCAAAGGAAACATCACCCAATAAACTACGAAAACACAAAAAGAAGTATGAACCATCTACCTGAGACTCACACAATGCTACTCCTCCAGTAACACCCGCCAATTCGGTCTAAAAAGTGGTAAATCTATAGTAGATTCAATACCGTTTAAACGTTTATAACATATTCTAGAATGAAAATCAAACAAAACGGCCAAAGTGGAATCTAGGACTTACTGAGGGGGTTCCAATGCACAAATCAGAGCTCGAATCGGGTCTCGTTCGGACGATCGGGAGGAGAAAAGAGGTTGGGCCAGCCTGGTTCGTGCATCTAGGCGGAGGAGATGGGTTCTTCCACAAAAAAACGATGCTACTGCCCATTTTAAGTAAAAAAAGAAAGTACACAGCATGTTATTTTGGACTACATACCCTGTATATTTTATTTAATGATTCATAAGACGGAAGGATTCCCCTGACTTACTTTCCGAACATGCCGAGATGAGTACAAGGCATGTACCTCGGGGTACACGGCATGTACCGGGTTCCTCATCTCTTCCTCGCCGACATACCCACACACCATGTGTTTCCCTTATACATGGCTAGACTACACATCATGTCCAAATAGAACACGGAGTGTCCATGGTTCTACCCGGCCAACAGGCTTACACGCCATGTATGGCCTCACACGGTCGAGGGTATACACAGCGTGTTCAAAACTAAACACTGTGTAGTAAGAAACTAATACACAGTCACCACATGATATGTACTCGGCGAGCACATGGCCAGTCACTCGCCTACACATACACATCGTGTACTTAATGTATACGGTGTGTAGTCTGGAATTTTCCAGAAACTTCCTATATTTTCCAGTTTCCTCAGAAACTAGTCAAAAATTCAAACAAGGTTGGGATTTTGACATGTTCAGAAAACCCGGGTTCTTACAGTTTTTTTAACTTCGAGCACCCTTATGATCCATCAATCATCTTCTCAACTTCCATGTGCTCTAATTTGACTTGTCGTCGATCCAGGGGTCCATCCACATTTGGAACCACCTAGAAATAATCTCACATAACCAAGAGGATCACTCTATAATGAATGCAAGAGAGAGAAAGAAATAGCACCTTGAACAACCAATGAATGAAAATTGGCCTTGTTCATTCATCCTTTGTTCATCCCATTAAAAAATAGGAACTAAAAGATACTATTAACCACTAATGTATAACCCCCTTTAATCCCAAATCAATACTTCCTATCCCACATAAACGATCAAACCACATATGAACATGTTCATGGGTTTGACAGTGTTCATCATTGGAAAAACAATGGGGAATGGAAGTCATAGATAATTTAAGCTCATACCTAAAAGAGTTGATTATTCATTGGTGAAGAATGGATTTTCACCACCATATTTTGTTCATCATTGATCCTTAGTCGTTGATCCACGATTCATGATCCATGATCCATCGGAATTTTTCGCCGGTTATCGCATTCTACTAAGTGGATTTTCCAATGCCTTTTCTTTTACAGTGCTTCCAGAGAGTTGTATATGTTTTCCAACAGATCATGTATCCCTATGAATCTTTTAAATGAAGAAACATGATTCATTGTTTTCGTTTTACCATGTTGTAGTGTCGCCATGCTATTTCATTTATGAAAGGAAACAACTGATTTGTCATGGTGTTGCAGCATTAACATCATATGAAATATTATAATGAAATAAAATATACATCATTAAGATTATTTTATTATCTTTTAAAAACCTTCAGAAATAAATATTTGCAGTCGACTTGCACCGGTTAATGTTATGCCCCACCTAAGGAAAGAACAACCTGACGATATCAATGGTACTCTTGGATTTACGATATGAGTTACCATATATGAGTAATAGGATATGAAAATAAAATAATTTTTATAATCAATTTATTTATAGTTATGTACCAAAAAATACATTCCACAGTTGACTCATGCTGACAAATGTTATGCTCTGCCTAAGGAAAAAAAAACCATTACGAACTCAACAGTGGAAATATGCATTCAATCGGAGTCACCATTCATGAGTTATAGTGATAAAAAAAACCATTTAAGAATTTTATTTAATGTTATCCCATTTTCTAGTTTTCTCAATAGAGACCCTCACTAACTATGGTTAAGTTAGCCCTAGGGTAAACATGCCATCTGGAACTCAATGGTGCCCTCAAATGTCTGTTCCATGAAATTGTTTAATATTTTTTCCACCTTTTTTAGTAAAACCACTAGCACGATATAAAAAACAAAAAAAATTCCATGGAACCATTCCAGGCACACCGGACCATGGAATCACATGATGTCTGCACTTATGATCTTGGTATTTCCCAATCCATTTTCTAAAAAAATACTGCAAATATGAGTTATTAAATTCTCTTTACCTTTAGACATTATGTTCCATAAAATCAACCCAATTTATACCCAAATAGATGTGTACACGATCATGAACCTTAGTCTCTTTCTCCCATGTGATCTTCTAGAGACTCTCATGCTACCATTGGGCACACACTAAAGGAATCAACTGCCCTAGAGGGTCCTATCCCACCAATACATTATCGCATTGACCATGATGCAAATAGTGAATTCCAATCCGAAAATATCATCTTTGGGATTCCATGATGTTGAGATATCTCTTTCACGTAGTGGCATCCCATGTTCTCTCTAGAACTCTTCTCCTAAAAAGCTCAGATGGGGCCGTCTTGGTGAGTTTTTCAACAATCACCTAGATGGTATTGTTACCCCTTGACATATGTGATAAACTCGTAACTATGTCCATCTATGTCCTTTCTCACTCAATTCCTAGAATCCAAAAGAAGAAAACAGAAACCCTTTCCAAAAGTGGAGCTCGAAATAATGATTTGACAAACATGAAACCAATTCAAAAAAGTGTTTAGATTTTACATCAACTTTAAAGTCCTAATTTATCCTGTTCCATAATCCATGGTGTCCTTGTTGACACCATCATGCATATCTCGACACATCTCACCAGTCCATGTGTCCACTACTACTACTTTGTCTTCTCAGAATGAAACGACGTGCTCACCACCCTTCAAATATAAATCAGGGGCATTCCCCATGGACAACTATGTACCGAAGGACTCATCGTCGATGTCACTGAGTTGTTCCTACCTAAATCCCTATATGATTTTAGGGTTAAAACCACCAAATTAGGGTAAGCTTCATCATCTATATCCATGAAGGATAATTGAAATGAGGCCAACTACTATGTTGCCTCATTCAGAAACTAAGAACTGGATATCCCGTTGAGAGCATCCACTACCACATTTCCCTTACCAGTGTAATAGACTCTCTCCAAGTCATATTCCTAGAGGAAAAATAGCCATAATATCTTCCTCAATATAATAAACATCTTAGAGAATATATTCATGAGACACTTGTGGTCTAAGTATATTTGAAACACAATAATTGTCGCCAAATATTCAATGAAAATAATACCATTTCCAACTCATGATCATAGTCAACGTAGTTTGTCTCATGTGGTCACAACTAAAATCAACCATATGAAATATCCTCTTGCCTCTACATCAATACACAACCAAGTTAGTTCCCTGATTGATCAAATAAAACTACATACTCAACACCCACCTCGGTAAAACTCAAGATAGGGGTGCTCTTAAAAATTATTCCTTAACACCCAAAAATCCTACAGGAACCTTTCCATCCACACAAAAGGATTCCCATTTCACTGATAAATGTTTTAATTGACACTCTGGTAATGAATTCACATTCTCCATGGCCACATGGTTAATCATTTGTTAATCCACATATAACCTAAAACATAGTGTCTTACTATGCCCTTACTCTGTAAGTCCTCCACCTACACCATCAGCTTACAAATCTCTGCAAAAGCCATATGATATCCTGATGTTGATATCAGTTCCATATCGGGGTTTTTAATGATACATAATTCTATCTCCCTATGGGGAGGTAAACCTGAAAACATCTTCTGGAAATACATCCTTGTACATCAAAACTAATTCTTTGAAATAAAAAAACAGAACCTCTACATCCATGATGGTAATGCTAGATGACTCAAGAGTGATCGATTAGTCCCACTAATGCGTGGTTTTATAACGTACTTCCAAGGTTTACTTTTTCACAGTCCATTTTTAACCCCATTCTATTTTAGCAGACATACCACGATTGTTGGCCTAAAACAGCCAATTTCAGCATGGATTGTGGATAACCAGTCCATAATAAGATTAACATTGTAAGGCCTCGATGCTGCCACCAAGAAGTTCCAACTGAAACTCTCACCTCATGGATCATAACACAATGTCAACATAAGTGGGATTACCATGCTTCCACCCATAGGTATCTCCAGAAATAATGGTCAAGTAGATGGTTTAACCAGAAACACTTAGTATTGAACAAGATCTATAAAAAAAGAATGACTATAAAATGTGATTATTAATATAAAAGCTAAGAGTTGACAAATATCATATATCAAATAATTCCTGAATCCTTAGGGTCATATCCCTTGACTTCATGCAGCCCCCCTTCGCCCTGAGCCTGGAGTTGACAAGATGGGGGGGGGGTTGGGAACATGTCAAAATGAATACCACCCATGCTACTCTCCCTACTCCTCTTCCAAATATACCTCTCTATAGATCAATATGTTCTTATCATTTTATCTTCCTTAGTGTCCCATCCACCATTTCCCTGTCACCAAAATAACGGGATATAAAATATCTATAAATATTTCTCCTTCTATATCATTAAATTAATTACCTCTAGCAGGGTGGAATGGACTCACCCTATGAGAATTGATACGAAGAACCTATGTCCTAGGACCTCATCTCAAAATGTCTCACATGTCCAAGTCTCTGATATGAGTGTTAGCTTTCTGCTCCCAAGGTCTATGATTCTGCATTCCCATTGCTGACATGGACTGGATGTATCCGCTCATCCAAAGGACATTCAACCACAAAGGATTACACTAACACCCTATAATTTGGTTTAATTCACATTTGAATAACTCTCACTTGTATTTACCTATCAATACCTTTCTCAATGGTTCACGCCTTGAATCATTGGTCATATTGTATTCATTGAGTATCGGGAATGGCTGGTATTCCTCGTTTAATACTCACATACTGACATGTTGTTATTCTGAAGATCTACAATATCTTGGGCACACATAACCCTTTGCTTTTACAGTGAGATCCCCTTTCATAATAATGTTTCCCAAACTATTTCCATAGAAAAGTAACCTCATCGTAATATTTTGTAATCTAAACCCTATCATCACCCTACTGAGCCACGCTGAAGGCTCACCACTAAGACCACCATTAGATCTAATGGTGTCCCAACTGGATGGAAATCCCAGTCACCTCCTCAATACAGTAATTATCTATTTATGATTCAGGATATCCTTAGATCATGAGGTGTCTCTATCAATGATACTCAAAAATTTCACTAAGCATGTGCATCTCATTCGTTTGTACTACGATTACCATGCACTACACTATAGGTGGTTATATAGGTAGTACACCACCTGGAGGTGCTATACCTCGTACAAATATATATTCCCATTTCATGTCACCCAACATATCATCTTAGTGATCATGCGGTGGAGTCATGGTTGGCTGCATAGGTGGATGAATCCGGAAGTGAAAGAAGATTTACCATGGTCCAAAGAGTATACCTAGTGAGGTGACTCTGACTCAAGAAGGACATGAGAACACAATCAATTCCAATATGATGAACGTACCATCTTTTTCTTCCCTTTAACTAGTGCTTCCCTGTAATGAGTCAAAAAGAAGAATTTAGGCACATGGTGTATGCATACAACATCCTCCACACCAACACAAGATTCCTTGGACTGAAATCCAAACATGAAACACTTAACAATATTTCATGAAATCGAACACATAGACTATGGATTTGTAAGGTAGAACTGGCCTACTTTGAAACCACTCTGTCATAAAACATCCCCTAGGGACTATGCCATGACAACCCCAAGCCCGCATTCAATAGGCCAGGGGATGTCGAAAAGCACCGAGTATGCATATAACTCAACGGAAGGACATTTTCCTTAGAAAATGTGCACACACACCTATCCAAATGAACATATAATAAGCTAAAATGTATCCAGTCCATAATAGAATCCCAACTAGAATAGAAATATACAATCTCTTATAACTCATATGCAAAAACCCTACATGAAGTGTAAGTATAGTAAGCTATCTGAACATCGCATTAGCGTACCATGTCAATCAAGTCATACTAATGCACCACTATCTCTATCCCACTAATGAATATATCAAATTTTTCTATCTTTAACACAAGACAGTACAGTTGTGGGAGATTCCATTTCATGATTGATTAAGACAATACACAGTACGGACCCCGAAACCACAATGGTAACACCACTAAGAAAATACCCAATGTACCACACAAAGGAAACACATGAATTATTTTACAAGGGACAATTAATAAATAAACTACAAAGGAATAAATTTAAAATTAATTGAGTATAATACCCATGATTTAAATGAATTGTACCTTCTGAAGTATAATAAATAAATTCCCTACTGTTAGCTCACATGGGTATAAATCTAATGTATGAAAAGAAACACTATCATATGCAATCAAATAACATGATTTACATTAGAGTCGCATTGTCCCGCATAGTCACTTTGACCCACTGAGTAACTTAGACCCTCATAGTCACTTAGAACCTCTAAGTAACTTAGGCCCACCATGTCACTTAGACATGCTATGACGTAGTATTGTCATCACTGCTAGCAACATGATTCTTGACCGAAGGGTAATTCATCCAGGACAACATAATTATATGAAATATTTTCTATATAGATATCCTGGAAAACCCATTTACAATATCTAAAAATGTCCATCTCATCAATAGGGTCCCAAATCCACAAACAACTCTTCAACCAGACATACAGTTGGAGAGTTATGGTCGTTTTGGTGAAAGGGGGTCGGTTGGGTCTTGGTGTGGCCCGACTCGGTTAGAATGACCAATAACGACCTGAGAAAATTCCCATCTGTCCCTACCCAGTCAACATGGCCGATCTCTTTATACCGACTCAGCCAAGTGCATGGTCGCCTGCCTAAACAGGCATGCTAGAGTTGGACAGTTCTTCTGCTCGGACACAGTTGTTTTTCGTGTCCACGTCCAATCAATGTGGAAGACCACTAGATTCAAACAGTTAATTTCCACATAAAAATTCCTAGTGAAGATACCACAGGGTCTCCATACATTTCTGTGTTACCTGATGTAGCTTTTTTCTTGTGTATAGCCAAGCATGCTGTCGGCCTTTTACCAGTGGCGCTTGTCTGCCTCCCAATCGCGGTTTCCATAGGGATCTCCACCATTGGCCATAGAGCTGGCTCCCTCTATATTGACTTGGATGCATCATACAGTTCTATCGCTGATGCTATAATCTTCCTTCGTCGGCGTACCTCCTTTGGCAAGTCTCCACCGTCACCATGGTGGCCCATTTTATGATCTATGATCATCCTTTTGATCTTTGGGCCATTGTATCCACTTACATGTGGTCAAAATTATCTCACCATTGATTTGGGGGGTCCATCAATATTCAGAACATCCCAGCAATAATTTGATGCCACCACCGGGGTATGTTAGTGAGGAACACAAGAGAGAAAAAGATAGATCACCATGAACACAAAAGAAATAAACATTGGCCATGTTCATTTGGCCTTTATTCATCCCATTAGAAAAAGGGGAACCAAAATATACTATTAACCACTCATGTATAATGCCCATTAATCCCAAATAAATAGTACTAATCGGGCATAAACGATCAAACTACAGATCATCTTTTTCATGGGTTGGTCCGTAATAGTCATTGGAAACAAGAAGGTGGAATGAAAATCACAAAAAAATTAAACCTCACACCTCAAGGATTGGATCAGTTGTTGGGGAAGAAAAGAGTTGTGCTACCATAGTTCTTCTATCCCCAATCCCTAGTCCTTGATGAACTATTCGTGATATGCGATCTATTGGTTTCGTCACTGATTTTAGTTCTCTTCCATGAGGCTTATCCATAATTTTCCGACTAATCATGTATCCCTATCAAGCTGTTAAATGATGAAATGTGTTTTAGTATCGTTGTTTCGCTGTGTTGCTGCATCACTTTGTTGTTTCATTTATGAATGTGAAAAACTACTTGGTTTTGAAGTCATAGTATCTCAACTCTATGAAATGATAAATGGAATAAAAATAAACTTCTTTTTTTGGTTTTTTCTCCTTAAAAAACTTCCAAAAATTAACATTCGTTGTAAACCCACATTGGTCAATGATATGACCCACCTAAGGAAAGGGATCCCTCACGAGATCAATAGTACTTTCTGATTTCCAATCGATGATACAATTTATTAGTTATAGGAATTTAATATAAAATATTTTTTAGTTAATAATTTTATTTTTGGTTATGTCCTTAAAAAAACATTCGACATTTGACCCACTCTATCTAATATTAGTCTTGACTAAAGAAAAAACCCAATTACGAACCGAATGGTGGGCTCATATTTTCAATATGAGTCTCCGTTCATGAGTTATAAGGATATAAAAAAGAAATAATTTTATTTATTAATTTTACTTTCGATCATTCAATTTTCATGTTATCTCACTAATACCTTGTGCCATTTATGTTTATGTCAAGCCTATGGTAAACCCATAATCTTGAACGAAATATAGGACTCATAAATCTGATCTAGGATCCATTTTAATATTTATTTTAGTTTTCCAGTAACACCACACACATGCTCTATTAAAAAGAAATCATTTTTCATCGAACCATTCTGGGAACACTAGGCCTTGAAATCGCATGCCGTATCGGCTCCTTGTCCCAGAACATCCCACTAATTATATAAAAATAAATCTAAGAAAATATGAGTTTTTGTATTGATGAAATATACTCATTTTAATTTTAGGAAATGTGGAATTTAATTCAATATATAATTAAATTGTTTTTTCCAATACCAAACATGTGTCAATAAATTTAAAAATCAAAATATAAATTCCATATATCATTAGAATATTTTATGTCAAAACTATTAAATTATCTAATTTCAAATGAAAAACTAAATCTCATGAGTAATGATATGGTAATGATAATAACATTAAATGAGGAATTATATGCCTCCTTACAATAAAACCTTGTTTATAATATGAAACATGTCTCAAGAAGATATAATTTGAGATAAGATTCCCTTACTTTCATTCCTAACTTACACTAATGAGTTTTGAATATCAAATATTAAAAATAACTATATCAATTAACAATTTCCTAAGCTAATCTAAAACATTAAACTTTTATAGAATTAATTTATAATTATTAATTACATTTATATTATTTAGTTATTATCTATTTAAAATATTGGGAGTAAGTATTCATTATCAATTTTAAATAGTTTTGAAATAGAGGTATTGTTTTCTATTATTCTCACAATTTTAATCATATCAAGACAATTAATGTTATTTTAATTTATTTATCTTAATTTTATATATGTTTATAATTTCATTTCAATACCTTTTTATTCTCTATTGATGATGACGAAGTTGGTGATGATCTTTTTTGGTTATTTTTAATTAACCAATGATGTTGTCTCAATTAATGATTTAAAAGTTAATGTTAACAATCCTCCACAAATATAATAATAAATATGTACTTATTTATATAAAATATTATTTTTGGAAATCAATCCTTTATTGAAATTTATTCATTATTCATGTTGGTGGTTAAATTGTACAGACATGAACATACTACAATCAATGTGTGATAATGGTTATAGAATTTAATATTTTATTATAATATAATATTCAAAAAATAAAAAATGAAATTATTTTTATTTTTTTATATTGATGAACAATGATTTGTGAGTTTAATAATATGAAGGTAAATGTAAATTTTGTTTTCAATTATAAATAAACAAATTTTCTTCTTGGTATGTTCAT
Organism: Viscum album; assembly: GCA_963277665.1. NCBI lineage: Eukaryota > Viridiplantae > Streptophyta > Magnoliopsida > Santalales > Viscaceae > Viscum > Viscum album. The sequence goes on from OY728159.1 coordinate 1,497,148,195, forward strand.
TTTATTTGATTAGTTATCCAATGATAAATTATTGAGTCTGTTACTTATTTAATGAATATTTTTTATTTAAAGAATAAATTAAATGAATAAAATTACAAATATATTCATGAAACTTGTTAATATAACCATCCTTGAAAATTGGTGTTGGAAAAGAAAACATGTTTTTATCTGAGGGTTTGGTCTGCACAGATGAAAGAGCAACATTTTAATTTTTTATCCAATGGGAATGGAATAGATAATAATTATTCCATTAAATAATAAAATTTCATTATATAATATATAATTTTACAATTTTATATGTTTTCATAGAACGTTTTTGATGATTTTGGATGAGAGGGATAAAGAATGGATGTAAAAGGGTGATTAATTCTTATGTAGAGAATTTGGAGTTTCTCTTGATGTATCATTTGGAAATGAAATAATTGTAGAACATTGTAGTGAATAGAGACTACCAAATGTGTGAAAGGTATATATAATAATTAATGTAGGTATATTATCATGGGAAGTTTTGAGATATATATATGTTTTGATGTTGGTGTATGTGAAATCATTTGATAGGGAAAAATAAGCAAAAATCGTTAGAAGAGAATGTTTTGTTTTGAATAAAAATGGAATTGCATGATAGTTCTGTTATTTGGGTCGTTAAATGTAGTGGAGAGATGTATGTATAATTTTTAAATGTAACAATGAAAATATATATGGTCTATTATTGAAATTGATTTCGAAATATTTGACCCAAATTTGATAACACATTTTATCACTTAATAATCATGATAAAAAAATTATCCATGATAATTATAATATCACTAGAAAATATAAAATTCTATTTTCTACCAAATATAGATTCACAATGTTTGAAATTTCAATACATTAAATATATTTCAATTTTAAATATGACCGAATTTACCTTTATATTAAAACATATAATGTGAGGAATGAATGTTTTTTGAAGAAAAAATGTTGTTATGCATTAAGTGTTCTTAATAAAATTTAACATTAACATTTAGCAAAATTATTTTTAATTTTAATTTATATATTAAAAAAATTATAATATATTATTAAATACAAAATCAATTAATTTAATTTGAATATAAAATATTAAGAAAAGTATCATTCAAAAAAAGATAATAGTTTTATCATGATAAAAAATATATATTTGTAACATAATTTTTTAAATAAAAATGAAATTTATCCCTTTACATATTTTTAATACAATGATTATAAATAAAAAAATAATTTAATATAATTCAATTTTTAAAATATATAACAATCGAACCATATTTTTTCAGATCAATGTGTCTTCTATGAATAAAATAAAATTATTACATTTTTTGGAATTAATACTTGGATCAATTTTTACATATTTTGTGATATATATATATAAATATATTTATATACATTAAATTTATACAATTATTTAACCATAATATAATAATCATCATTTTACATGAATATTCCATTTTTATGAAAATACAATTCAGTAAATAAGATGATTTTATTTTTTAGATATAATAATTTTATTTATCAATGATTTATTATTAAAAAAAATTGAATTCATTTTTATTTATACAAATATTTCATAATTAGGGAACCTATATATTCAGAAAAAAAGTCAATATCTACATTTCAACTGTTACATAATCTTATGAAGTTTTTTTGGTTCAATTTTTCTTTTATGTAAATCCATTGAGAATTATAATTATTTAAGGAAAATATATAGTGAAATCATGGTTTGTTACATTATTCCCTCCATGAAATAATTAAGTCATCACTATTGTTATTATTCCAAATTAATATAATATTTTAGGGATTCGATAATATAAACATTACTCCTTATTTTGATTTATAATGATTTTTCATCTCTATTATAATTTCAATAACTAGTGAATTTATAATTTCCCTCATTAATGTAATATAACTACTGGTGTGTTTTTGTATAATCATTGTGAAAAATTCCCAAATATAATTGGGTTAATTTTTAATAAGTATTTAATGGACATATTTTTATTAACAAGTGATCAGAAATTGTTTTTTAAATGCTATTTTCATAACATCAAATATATTATTATTGATAATTCTTATCCTCATAATGTTAATGAAAATTTTTCAAAAAGAAGGATAAAAAGATTTTTCAGAAGCAAATTCTTAGAAACATATGTTAAAGATCAGTTATATAATTATAATAAAATAATCTTACAAGTGATATTTTTTCTTAATAATTCAATATTTAGTCACTAGGGTGGTATTTTAGGTTATTTACAGACATTTTTATATAAGAGTGAGATGGTTGAAGAATACCCATTTAAAACATCATATTTCGGAACTGTACGATATATTTTCTCAACTCCACATCATTTATAAATCTCTTATATGTAGTTCTTGTTTCATATGCATTATCTTGTTACCTAGGACGTGGAAATGCCTAATGCCTATCATTCTCATTAGACCTTCGATAAGGGCATTGATTTTTTTTCTTATGTTCCCAAAATTTTTGAAATTAAACTATTAATGTTACAATTAGATTAACACTAATTCCAATCATATTTCCCAAAAAGCTCTTCAACATTCCTTTAAAATTAATTTATAGATTCAAAAATTTATAATATATAAATCATCAAGTAGTTAATTAAGGAAATTCCACCAAGTGATTAATAGCACATACTTAAAATGAAGTAAATTTATCATTTTTTATTTCATCAATATTTTCATTAAAACTTTTATCAGACTACATCATTCTCATATTTGGTGATTTTAGAAACTCATCAGTTTTAATGTTGTTTATCATGATTAATTCTAGATAGTTATTTATAATAACAATATTTTTCACTCCATCACTTATGAAATTAGATTTATCATTGGTGAAATCATTTATTAGTCCATAAAATCCATTATAAACATGTTTTCTCTAGGATTAAATGATTACTAAAAGTAAAACTACTTAATCGTGGATGTCAAAAAATCAACACAATAAGAAAATTATAATAAGAAAATAAAAAATTTACAACTCATAATTTATTAATACTCAATATTATTACATTAGTTTCAAATTAAACTAAATCACTCTACGATTAATTTGATTTTCTTTTTAGGGGAAATAGAATCGGACAAAAGAGGATATGGGTGTGTTATAATTGAATAAAAGATAATCATATATTAAAATTTAAGAGTTTATATTTATTAGTTTAAATATTAAAAAATTCAACAACATTGATATAATAAATGAGATAGAAAAAGTAAATTTAAGAAAGAAATAGTTTAAAACATTATAATTTTATTCTAGTTTAGTTCTATGTGATCACACTCTACTCTTAAACCTTCACGCGAACAAAGATAGTTTGAAACCACTATGATACATAAATTTTGAAGGAGAGTAACAATGATTTACATCGTCCTTTATCAAACCTAAAGGGTTAACCTAATTATCTAATCTTTAAATGGTTCAAAAGAACCCATCCATTAATAGGATAAGAACCAACCTAAATTTTATGGTCTTAATCATAAACTATTACCATTTATGGGTTTAGAAAAAACCCAAACATTTATTTGGGGGGGGGAATCTAACTATGATTTTTATAGGTGAAGAACTTTCCTAGACATTCATAAGAACAATCAAAAACGATTACATATTATTGGTAAAGAGGAACCTAGTATTTTTAGGGAAAGAATAAATCCAGAATCTTATATGTGTGGTCCCTTCATCTATCTATTTGTTGGATAAGGGGAATCTTGTCCTCTAATGAAATTTACTAAGCCCATTATCTAAAGGGGACAATCCAATGTCTATTATGAATTTTATTAGGGTAGTATAAATCCATGTAGGATGCACTATGGGTGAAAATATATCCCCAAAAATAGTAACACAATGGAATGATAAAATAATTTAACCTAGTGAATGATTGGAGATGACGATTCGTATGATTTAATTCATGAGTGCTTAGGTCCTTCAAGATGCTTAATCAATGGAGGATGAGAATCTAATAGATTACATTAGTGAGCATTTAAATAATAAATCAAATTAATCTAGTCGCAAACTACCGAACATGAAAATGTTGATGTATAGTGGCATCTCATGAACATCTCTAGATGTATCGGTTTTTTACTAAAAAAATTATCAAAATATATTTAATAGAATCTAAATGCCTCATATTTACTTGATAAATTCCAATTTTGAAATCATCACATGTTGACTGCTTTTAATTATTCTGTGAGAATTTAAATAATGCTGTAAAAAATATTCCCCAGAAAAAAATAAAAATGTTAGTAAATATAATAAAACAATTTGATACACAATTTCCATAAAAACTCACATAAATCATGTTAAACTAACTCATGATATTCCCAAAAAAGTATAAGAAAAAATTTACACTTTTTGAGTTATTTCACTCTCTCACTGTTGATATTATGAATTATCATGTTGTATAGGGACAAATAATGTATTGAAAATTGATTCAAGAGTTAAAAATGAATATTTATATCTATAAAAAAGTCAAAGAAAATATATAATATAAACTATTAATATATTGTGAGGATTAATTTTTAATATAAATATATCTATTATATGAGAATGAATATCAATAAATGTTTAATCATATGGTAATATCACATAATTCAATATCAAAAAATTTATAATATGTTTTCTTGAATATAGATAATTAATCAGTATTTTTATATTCAGTAAAACATGAAAAATATTTATAATAATCTTTCAGAATGTGAAATGTTTAATATTGTGTAAAAGAGATTATATTTATATTTTATAAAACATCATATAGAAATTCATGGAACCACATTGAAAAAATTCAAGTAGGTGAATCACATATGAGAATACACAAGTAAATTTATGTAGGGAATCATTGTAGGTTTTTCAAGTAGGAGAATATTGTATACTATTCTCTAAATAAGTGAATACATTATATATCCAAACATTTATGTAGTCAAATTATGAAATCTATAAATATATTGAGTTATCAAATTTAGGACTAAAATAATACATTCTAAAAAACAGTGTTTGATTTAAATTCTAATGAATTATATTTGGATAATTTCATTATACTATCATAGAATCAATAATTACCTCAATCAAGATTTTATAGGTCATGTAGTCTATATGACACTATAGAAAATGTTTCATAAAAATAATAGATTACAGAAAGAAACATGAATGTACTTATAACCTCATTTTGGACATGATATATATCGTTTCATAATTTTCATTCATATAATTATATGTTCTAAGAAAATTTACCGATATAACTAAAAAGTAATCGATAAATATTATTTCCATTATATTCAATGTAATATGAATTTTAAACACATATGTTAACTAAAATCAATTAATTAATGGTTTAAATTAATAAAAACCTAATGTAGATAAATTAGATAATAATTTTTTTTAGTTATCAAAATATTATATTGTCCATGGGGACATTCATAATTATCCACCTTTCTTTTAGCTATAAGAAATTATAATTTTCAAAACTCAACCCTTTTTTGAAAATGTTGAAAAAGATTCCATATATAAATAAAATAATTCCCCCATTTAAATGATAACATTTCATCACCAATTATTTAAAATAATGATCAATTTAATTGAATTGTTATTGAAAAATTCACTCCCAATATATTTAAGAATTCTTGAAAAAAAATATTTCATTAATTTCATTAGTATATAAATAATTCATAAGCATTAAAATGGTCAAAAATATGTCTAGAAGATATTATAAAACCATCCATCATCAGAACATAAATTGTATTATGTGACTGTAATTTTAAAAGATGCTTGTAAAAAATAGTGGGGAATCCTTCCTATAATAATATTTTATGTAAACCGATTGATTAAAATAAAGCCAAACATCAAATCATTAGTATGAAAAGACTTCCAAAAGTAATATAACAAAAAAAAGTTTACATAAATCAAAAATAGTGACATAAAAAATTGATCCCATATATGAATATATTACATTGAAATTAATAAACATCATCATATAAATTCACTAAAAATCCCCTTGAATTTATCGATCAAATAATATTCAATGTAAACGTAATGGAATAAAAATGATTCTATAAAATTAAACTCCAATTCTTTTAACAAACATAACAAGATGTTGAAATAAAATATTAAATTTTAAAACCATGATAGTTCATGATTAAAGTATTAAAAAATATATTTTGAAATTTGAGAACATCACATGTTAATCATTTAAAACTGATTATCTTAAATAATAAAACACATAAACATCCTCTTGATTTACCGTGAAATGTAATAAGTATATATTTTAAATTATATGTTTCTCATGAAAGAAATATATATTCCAATATATCTAAACCATAAATACATATCCAAGTAAAATTAAAGAATATAATTAATTTTTTCCCATTAATTGATTCATTATATATAAAAATAAAGACAATATGAATTTATAGTGTAAAACACCACCTAAATTCCATATTAAAATATCCTTAATAAAAATAGTGGTCATATAAATAAATTTAATCCAATCATAGATAATGTAGTGAATACACATTTATAAATAAGATATTTCAAAAAAGAAAAATATAAATATGTAAATATAACATTATATAATGTTTACAAGTACTGAATGGATTTGTCATATGAAAAAATAATTTCTTCCGCATTAATATTGGAATCATTATTTAAAAAAATACTTCATATATATCATAAATTCATCAAATGAATAAAATATATATTTTAAAACATATTAAAAATTCAAAAAGTACACATATTAAACTATATATAATTGGATTCAATAATGAAAAAATCGAATATGAACTAAAAATTAAGAAAAATAGTAACACCCATTAAAATTATTCCTTACTTTCAAGAATGAAATATCATGTTATTATAGAAAGGAATTATAATTTTAGTGGATAACTCTTCCCCAAAAACAAAATTTAACATCACAACGAGCAATGAAACATGTTATAAGATAATGAAATAATTATAAAAGTATATAAATAATAATATAATAAAAAGTGAAATGAATTTTTAATAAAATAACATATTCACTAGCCATATGAAAATTCAAATAAATGTTGATAACATATATATTCAATTTTACACACATTTACTCAAAACAAGTTATGTATTGAAGTACATAATATAATAAATAAATGAAATAGGGTATTCAATCATAGTAAAAATTAAATAACAATTATTACAATTCTTATAAGAATATTACCTTAATAAAATTTAATTACATGAAAATTGAACGTAAAAATCAAAAAATATATATTACATGGGTAAAAAAATGGTGTAATTTCACATAATTGATAATACATAACTTTATGTAAATACAAAGTAGATGGTTTTGAAATTTGTTTCATGAAATTAGACATTGATATGAAATTATATTTTTGACTACAATATTTAGTAAGCATTAAAGGGAAATAAAATCCATAATAACAAAAAGATACACATTTTTTGAAATTAATAAACAAAATTCCAATAGACATTACTTTCATAAAATTTATAATAAAATAAATTAGAACAAAAGATTCTTAAAGAAATTTATTTTATTGATCATTAATTTTAATGAAATTTGATTTCCAATATTTATATTTGAATTACATTGATAATAAATTGAATTTTTAAAGACAAACATCATCATTTCTAATATTATCTAATTTATTCTCCTTCCTTTAAATTTAATTTAAAAAAAATTAAAAATCAATAATAACATTTTCATGTGTTGAAGAAGATGTGTTCATAATATTTTCATTAAACATCACATTTTATACTATAATATTAAAACTTATGATCCAACATTCGTTAATTTATGATATATTGTTTTCCCAAAACCTTAAAAATATTTCTTGGTATAACACTTATATAGTATTCATTTATTTTAATTATTATTTATTTGAATCACACATTTCCTTCAAATATTTGAGACCTGAATCATTATATATATAATTTATTGAAGAAAGTTAATCAGAAAAAAATAAGTATCATAAGATTTACCTATCACACATATATTTCCATAATTTATAGAATATGAATTAATTTACATTGAAAAAAATGTGGAGGATAAAATGTTTCTGGATTTTTTTTCATAATTGAAGCATTAGTAGATTATTTTAGATTTTCAACATTGTTACAAGATCTTTTTTTGTACCTTATGATAATTTCTCGATTTAATTATCCAATGTAATTTACCAATAATAATTTTTCTTATGTGGTTTATTAATTATCTGATGGTGGTTTTAAAACCTAGAGATATATTATTTTTTTATTCACTACTTCCACATCAATTTTCATCAGGATTATTATAAATATTTTATATTATTTCTTTATTATAAATTTCTGTATGAATTATCTTGTGTCCGTGAGAAACGGTTTTAATTTTTTTGATAAATAATTAAATGATACTCACATAGGATAAAGTGTGTATGGATATTCAAACATGTATTTTAGAAAATATGATATTGAAAATTAGGCCTACTGAAATTCGAAGACTCTATGTCATATATTATCTAGGAGTTTTTCAATGATAATAAAATTCAATATTAAATAATTTATTAATTTTTATAAACATGATTTATTTTATTCAACATGATTTTATAGGAAATAAATAGTGAAATAAAGAGAGAAATCAACAATTTTTATTTTTAAATTAGTATTTTTTGGTAATATAGATATTTATTCTCTTTCATATTATGGGAAAATTCCATGGAATCTATTATCAATGTTTATGGATATAAATTTTGAGCTATTAATTATTTATTATTCAAATTATTATCTTTAGGTAAAATTACTTTTACTTTCAATGTGTACATCAAAGGTATATCTGTGTGATGTTTTTATAATTGGAATTTATGAAGGTGGTCTGAGAAATTTAAACTGGAGAAATGATGGTGGTTATTTTAGATTATTATAAACCAAATAATGTAATAAATTATAAGAGAAATGGATCCAAATTTAACCTTTAATTATTTATATATCACAACTAATACCTAAAACGTCACTGGTCAACAAATTTTTGAAGTGAACTATCATATTCATGTGATTAACTGTTTTTAAAACATAAAGGGCCCCACCACTAGTTGATTGAATCACCTGAAACATTATCTACTATTTTATAGAGTTTTAAAAAAATTTATTCATTCAATATAATATAATTATATAGGTTATATGGTTACACTATATACATGTTTCCTAGAGTTATACTACCCTAACATAAGGTACAATTATATTTCGTTTATTTCGTAGAAGATATGGTTTAGTGTATCCCCTTATAATATTGGGTTCTATTTAAACAAAAAAATAATATAGAGAATTAATTATCCTATAAGATTCTATTATTAATGTGTCCCCTTAGAAGACCGAGTTCCCATCGTCCTATATAGTATATGAGGTTAGGACTAATTCTGTGAATGTCTAGCTTGAGTCTATACACCTATGAAATACTAGGTTATGTTTTCCACCATAAAATTATTTGTTCTATCTAAAACCCAAAATACTAGATTTTAGGAATGGTCTTATAAATCTATAGATCGAATCTTCTCTTTTAAAAAGAATGATTTTTATCTAAACCTTTATACTGTAATGGAATTGGTTAAATCTTATAGGTTTGAAAATTGTGGATGTAAAGGGTATTCATTATCCATCAAAAGTGTTATAGTATAATGGGTCCCATCTCTCCCATTTTATTAGAGGGACAAAGATTAGAGTAAGAACATTTATATTCTTACTTGCATAAAAATATCTTTTGATCATACTTAACTTTGCTTCATTTTTTATTCTATCATTTATTACATCATGTGGTTGAATTATTTAATATTTTCACAAATCACATTCCACTCATAATGTTTAAACTCGAAATAATTTTTAATGAAATATAGTTCACCCACTTCTTGAATATTTCTATCACCCCTAATGGAATGAAAAATTTGTATCATGTTGGTTTCCTAGTTTATGCATATTTGGTATTGGTGCTAACCACATTATGAATTTACCACTAATAGAAAAAAATCTATTAATGATTGTAGGATCTTATTTGAATGATTGAAGGATAACTCAAAAACATTCACATTTTTATGGTTCTAGAAATTGATAATTGCAATATCAAATAGAAACCATCTAAAATAATCTCAAAATTGATAATTATATGATAATGGAAAATCCATACATGCTTCAGAAGATAAACATGAATAAATAGTCGGAAATGTGGTGGAAAAGGATTCTTATAACTATAAGGTGATTAGTATTTTATATAACACAATAAATAGAATGTAATTTAATAATGTATTAAAATTTAAAATTAGACATAACATCTAGAAATTTATTCCAGTTACTCATAATAATTTAGATAAAATTTTCAATACTTTGTCGGGAATAATATGATATAAATATAAAGAATTAAAAATATGTTGATATGAAACTATTATTGAAATTGTCTATCTATTTACTAGTATTTTAAATGTTTTGAGTTCATTGTGAGATAATATTTAAAATCATATTATTTTTGAAATAAGGCATAGATTACATCATAATTAGTGTAATTGTAAAATTGTATCTATAAAGGAAAGTATGATTTTCGAGGAATATACTATATATGATTTTATTTGATCGCTATTTCAATTTAACATCGGGTTGAAATATATTTTTTACAATGATAATTCAAATGACAAGAGAAACTATTTTAAATCAAATATATATACATTATAGTCTAATTATGAGTTATAGAGTAGTAAAAAGAATGATAAAACATGTATTATTAATGGTGAATATAGAAGGATGAAATGATACTAAAGGAGATCTAATAAGGTCTATCCTATAGATGACTATAAGGAATAAAATGGTATTTTAATTTAAAATGATGGCCACGATATATTTTTTTTTGAATGTTGGAAAGGGTAGAACTTAAATCCCAATATTAAGGGACTAAATAAGGGGAAAATATTTAGAATATATAAAAGCATGAAAAAAAGGAAATGATAGCCAGATGTAGTTGCATGGAGGATTCATGTATTTGGAAATAATATTTTTTTAAAAATGATTTATTAAACTTATTCATAATAGATTCATCCAATAATTTTAGAGATTGTACTTATGATTCATCATATGAATCTGAATATGAAAATCTGACTACTGATGAATATCTTAAATATGTTTATAGAAATGATCGCAAAGTAAAAAATGTAACTATTTTATAGAAGAACCTTAAGAGTAAATATCAAGATGATATTTATGGGATTAAAAATATAAAATAATCCAACAAAGATGAAATTTTTTTAGTTCATATATATAAGAAATTTGTAGAGTAAAATATAAAAATTGATCTTGCTGAAAATTTTAATTTAAAGAGGGAACATGATTATAGGTTAAAATTTAATAATATTGAAATAAGATAATATTATATTATTATTATTGATAACAAACATCTAAAAAAGGATGTTAATTATTGTTCCAATAAATCCACATTTTTTCATGAAGAGAATCATTTAATAAAATTATTCTTTTTAATAAAATAAACCCAAAGATAACATGTTTTAATTATGATAATAATTTATTGAAAAATATCTAAGGCATTATTTATTAAAATAATAAGTGTAAGAACATATAAAATGTCTTATGAATGTTCATAATTCAAATGAGTGTTATTTATGATTTCTAAAATATATTAGATATATGAAGGATTTAATTTATAAATCATTACATGAGGATATCATATGAACAACTAATTGAAATCTATATGGGTTCCCAAGAAATAAATTTTTGATTCCCTTTAGACATAAATTTTATATCAGTACTAAAACATTTTAAAATATGATTTTATCTCAAATATGTATTGGGAGAATAAAAATGATTTTTTGTACATGTATATAGGATATCCAAGATATATTACTGGTGATATATAAAATGTTTTTATCATTCAATCATTTTTATTTATGTTATATTATTTTGGTGATAATTATAAACTAATGATGAATTATTTTTGTGAGGTTGGAATTTCTATTTCTGTTATTATTTCAAAACATTTATATAATTATGGATTAAAACATAATTTAATATATTTTTTTCTTCTATGTGACGATGGAATTTTTGTTAAAATTTAAATTGAAAAATTCATTATTTTCGAGGATATATCTTTTTAATGCATAGTAAAAATATAATATTTAACAAACAAATGTTTCAAAATTATCTAATAAAAATTTTAAAATTTAAAATTCTATAAAATAATGTAATATTTTTGAGTTGGAGGATATGAAATGCTAATTTCATTTTGATGAACTATATTTCTAGGAATCATGTAGTTATACAATTAGCAAAACATAATTTAGACAATAGGATTGTATGTGCATATTACTTAAATTGTAAAAAAATGAATTATATTCAAGTCATTAAAATATGTAAAAACTATTTTTTTAGTTTTTCAAAATATCAAAGATAATTTAAAAAAGTCATTTATAAATGAAATACACATAGAATATCTTATGGAGAATAAACATGAAGTTATTTTTTGGTGATTTCTACAAGATCATATATTCAATAAAATGAATATTGCATTGGTATATAAATGTTAAAGTAATTATTCAAGAAAAATATATTTACAAAGAGTTGAAAGAACTATTGATTTTAGATAATTTGAAAATTCAATTGAATTATATAAGTGATGAATTCAATTGTGATAAATTACTTGTCCCAAACAACATGAAATCATTAGACCATTTGATGCTAAAGAGTTTCATACTTCCTTGACCCTTAGACGAAGAAGTTTTCATTCTGGTTATGTGGTTTTAGATCATCCTATTAATGTTCACTATGTGTAATTGTAAAAAGATATAAGAAAAATTAAAACTTACAATTATTTTGTTTTGATTAAAAAATCATGAATTTAGTTGAGACACTCAATAAAATTTTTGGCATATGGATGTGACTATGGGAAGAAAGGGAATGCTCATCAGGTTGTGCCTCCAAGTAGAAAGAAGTCTGATTACATTAGGATTATTCCTCTAGGTAAAAAGGATTTTTAAATTTTTTGTGACACTATGTGGGAAAAACAATTGTAAGGTTCCATTACAGTGGTTATAGTGGGTTTCATATCTCTTATTTCATGAGATGGGTGAAGAGTTGTGTGGGATCATTTAGATATGAACTACTATAAAAGTCTCTTATCTTTATTTCCGTTAATTTCCTCTAAATTATTATTGATAATCTGAAATTGTATTAAATTATTTCTAAAAATGAAAATTTACCCCCCATTAGATATTTTTACTTCATATCTCCTAAACAACACAATATTTGTTTCATTAGGTTGGGTTCTCTCATATTTAATAACCAAAACACTAAACACAATGAATTATTCAATATGACTTGTAAATATAATTTTATTAACCAAAATTAATATCAAAGGAGTGTCAACATAGGTCTATTGTTTTTCGCACTTATTATAAAACATAATGAAGATTGAGTTTTACTCAAACAACTTTATAATGTGGATTTAAACTAGTGGAATCTATGCTGCCACCCCATCCACATGTTAATTTCATGAAAATGGTTTAATATCTAGGAAAACCAAATAATACCTGTATAAACAAAACATTAAGTTGTTATCCCGCACATAGAATCATCCTTAGGGTTTAAACTATGGATTTATAATCCAAATACCCAAAATAGGCAATTATTAAATGGAAATATATCTTAATCGAAAACCAACATTAATGAACCAAGTAAAATGAACACATTTTTTCATTTTTATCATTAATAATCATCCACTCTAAATAATAATTTATATGGAATATAAGTGAAGATTTAGTGACCTTGTGGAATGTACATATAAAATACTTATTTTATAGCACTTGGTAATTATTCTATATAATTGATCCACTCTAGACTCCTTCCAAACTTTTCATATGTCTTAAAAATCCATGTAACCTGAGGAAATGGAAAGATTAGACATTGATGATCTAAAATTATTTTTAATTATAAATATAAGTGATAAAAATAGGATATCATTAGTGTCCTTTAGATGAGAATATTTGTATATTCAATTCACAGAAGAAGAATATACCATAGAAGGAATAGATTGTAAATCATGGAATAAATATTGGCATAACATAATACATGAATCAAAATAGTGTTGAAAAATTAATTTCATACACATGATCCATAAGATAATAATATAATGATGGGAAGAAATATAAAACTAGTCCATCTTTAAAATATGTCACAAACATTAGTATAGGGAAACATTAAATTCTAGAGTCACACACTTTCATCCATTCTAGTGTGACAAATTAATTATAATCGGATTTATATCCTCATTTTGAGTCCTACACTTTTTGTCAAACTACTAATCATTTAAACATTTAAACAATACATTAGAGGGTGATATAGGTCGCCACTAGTCATTATCCATACTTGTGAGTAACACATGAAAATAATTAAATTATCACATTATAAATAAACCTACAAAAAATTGGTTTCATAAAAATTTCAAATGAAAATCATTAAATATTTATAATATAAATAACCCAGGGAATGAAAATGTTATGAACTAGGACACGATTCCAGCCCATACAGCACCGAATCTGGTTTATAGCATGGATAAAAGGGAATTATTGATCCCCATGGGATAGAAACTAGTTTCGCGCATCAATGTATTAAATATATGAACAATAAATTCCAATGAAAACTAGGATAAAATACAAACTAAATAAAATTAATGATCTAAAAATTAATGAATCCCAATAAATATATAATCTTTTCAGAAACCATTGTAGATAAAAAGAAAAAAAATAGATGATATTGTGTTTACATGATATCCATGTGACCTCTTTAATACCTTCAACTACAAGACCAACCTGCTCCTACAACATGCACTCGAACCTGATAATTGAACCTATAAAATAGCTCAGGTCTACACACACAAAATACTACATGTAGGGTGTGAGCATCACAGCTTAATTTGAAACCACCACAGAATCTATAAATTTTCTTTTCCTGAGATATCCCATAAAGAATACCCAAATGATTGACGCCACAGAAGAGATAACCAACATCATGGAAATCCTCCATAGTGGTTTCCACTTAACCACAATCCATTCACTTGTCCCAATCAGGCCTCCACATTTTTTGAGTTTAAAAACACATTAGAAAACATTATAAAATACCAACTAGGACATCACCTTATTCATTTTTAACTCAAAACTCTTAATATATATAATGTTCCAAACAGACCTCACATCACATAACAATACATATAATTTTCCCCAAAAACATTCATAATTCCAAACATGAGTTTGAACAACTTAAAAATAAAGATACCTCATAAAATTTAAAATATGTATTTATACCAAAAATTTACTAAATCATAATATAATATTCCAAATTGATATGTTTCATGGAACACATTTAAGACCATATTTTTAGTTGCATGAAACACCAACACACTATTTAGAAATTAAGTAACCAATTTTGGAATATGGTAATCATAAATAAGGGAGAAACCTTTTGAAAAACAAAGGCTCAAGAAAATCATAATTTTATAAATTCAATCATAATTTTAATTACCATACATGTGTGTACCCCATGCACCAATGGATATACCACACACCATTCTCAATTTATAATTAAATACATTTTAAAAAGTATAAGAAATTTCAAATATCACTACAGGTTCTCAATTTCATTTTAATAAAATAATAAACATTTTTTTTTTCAAAAAAATATCATATATATGAATATATGATTACTCTAGAAATTTTTTATAAAATCATTCACACACATTAACCATCATAAAATCTGAATATAAATTCATACAAAAACAAAACAGGAATGGTTATAATAGATTTAAACAATTTAAACAAAACATAAGCATCATTAGAATGTTTTGAAAGGGAAATGGATGGAAAAAAACACCTCAAGAAAGTGAGGATTTGACAAAACATAAAGGGAAGGAATAATGGATCCCAACAGACAATATGCAGACCCTATATCTAATGAAAAATAACCCAAGTCATCAACCCTAATATCTAGGGTTCATCCAAACCAGAACCCACCATGTAAACAATAATAAATAAAGAGAAGAGAAGATAAAGTGAAATTAAATAACACAAAACAATCCAAATTCACCATATATTGGATGGAAAGTCATCAATAGAGGAGGAGGATCAAAGGGAGAGGTCAATTGGGATCCCATAGTGCACCAAAAATTAAATGAGGGATAGAAATACAAATAGTTTCTAAAAAGTGGGGAGGGGTATATTGTAATTTTCAGATTTTAAAAAAAGATGGTAGCTCCATTGGATTGACCACATGGTTTTTCAATCCATGTGGCATCTACAAGTTAATATGGGAATCCGGCATGGGAAGGCCTCATGGTTATCAAACTTTGAATCAACCAGGATAAACTTATCTTTATGGATCTAGAACAAGACAATAAGGTTTGAACATGGTTTCTCAAACTCCATGAAACTCATACGCATCCCCACTGGAAACCAAAAAATTCTCTTGGTTACCTGGGCTATGCCGCTCGATTTCCCTAAATCTCATGATACTCCTATGCCCCGTACTAGTATGCCTAGTACGTTATGTTTTCATAGAAAACTGAAAAATTCGAAGTAGGACACAACCTGATCCCCAATTACATGATCCATGATCATGAAAAGAATAAAATTGAATAATTATTAAGGTCATGGTGTGATAATTATCTCCAACCAAAACACATTATTCCATTATAATGATACCCATATAAAATTTAAACAAGTCATGATTCAATTACGGATCAAAACTGAAAGAAACCTGGAACGTCAGGGTGACCATTCAATTCAGAAGTCACACCTAACTAACACTAGAGGAAACTCTAACCTAAGTAGAGAGGGGGAACATGAGAGAGTTCCTTCCACCACAATTACAAAACTAACATCACTAGGATAAATGGGAACTCAAAAAATGAGCTAACCCAAAATTATACACATTCACCAAGGAACACCCGCACTATTATTGGGATCTCCCAACCTGAACTTATTCATATACTTTTCATAGGATATACAAAACTACCAACAAAACTGTATACTTACCAAAAAAATTGATCCCCCTGCACTACGATAATCCCATTAACGAAACTCAAACCAAATAATGAACCGAAACTAGAGTCCATCAATTACCCAAGAATCTATAATCTCTATAAGAGCACATTTAAATCTGAGACCAATCCACACAAGGGATAAGAAAACTCAAATAAGAACAAATGATCCAAAGAGACTCATTAAAATAACCATAGCCACTCTGATCATGAAAGAAATATTTCATCCTAATTTTATTACATAAATAATAATCCCAAATAAAAAAAATCTAAAATAGTGAAACATCAAATTTCTCCAATACAACATGTGACACAATAACTATGATATGATTCCCTGAGACCCTATTGATTCTTTACTACCAGTGAGATCCACACTAAGGCCTCTGGCTGGATTGTTGATGACTAAAGAATACACTACCTCAAATTCAGGCATCAATAACCTTGTATCGAGGATTGTTCTTTTTAAAACACTTCATACAAAAATTCTCTAGATGATATAGATGGCCACAATAGTGACATGTTTTTTGAGGATTGTGATAAGATGACTTCAAATTCTCAAACCGGAAAAACTGGTGGAACATGACCAAATAATCCAGAAAACTAGAAGCCTTAAATAATATAGGATACTTCACAATGAAAAATTCCTCTAATATACATTCCAATCTATATAGGGAACCTTCCGAAGAAATAAGATACAACTTAGTGTCAACTTCCTAAGCCCCAGAAACCAAATCAGTTAAAAATGGTTCATCCACTAAATTCTAAAAATGAGGATTCTTATAGGAGAGGGATCCCTCCTTGATATCTGTATATAGAACCACAATAAAAATATAAGAATCCAATTGATCCTACGATGCAATATTTGAATAGAGGGAGACTAATTACAAGAAGTGTTCAACAAAGGCATTCACTGTCCATTGTTACTACTAAAAACACATGATCTATTCTGAATTCATAACCATCACCTCTTCAGGTATAAACCATCAGACCAAAACTAACTTGAACACCTCCCATGTCATCCAAACTTGCATCAACGACAGAGTGAAAATCTCCCATTATTCCATATATGGACCTTCAAACAAACCCATAACATCATAATGTCTTACAATGACTGGAGTTCACAGTGATATATAGACACTATCAACTACATCATGCCACTCCACTTCCACTAGCAGATCTTGTTCACCATGATAGATATGAAAACCCCAAGAATAACTATAAACTATGCCTAGTTCATTAGAAACATCGGTTACCTTTCTAGGATGAATTTTTGAAATGACCTCAAAACATAAAAAAAATCATCATCAACTCAAAACACAATCCAAATGAATATCTCATGATAAAAAAAATTCTCACAAGCCCAACATTAAATGAAAGAAAAAAATACCATATTCAATAGCCATTTTATTCCAATTTAAAAAATTCCTTCTTCCAAGGAAACATTCCAAATACTGAAAACTACATTTTAATCCAAAACCAATTCTTGAAATGATATTCAACATTTAAAATCCATTATGTAGAACCTGACAGAACAATTAGTTTAAAATACCCACCCAAGGAATCCAATGAATATTCAAATATGAATTTATAAAATTCCCACTACATATTCCACACACAGGTTCCAATATTAAATATCCATACATACCAACACATATGTTAATGCTCATAAGTAGTACCAATGCTCCCCCATTTCATACCCTAACAAAATCCCAGAATATACTAAATTTACAATCCAAAAACCATTTTCTCAAACTCCTTTACTTCCAATTCCAATCCTACTTGAATAAAATAATTTCCTTTTCATGAATAGTTTTAATTTAAAAATATCCCTTATCCCGTCCTAAATGAATGATAAAATACCACTCACAACAAGCTACCGAAATGAGGAACTTCTATCCATACCAGAATCTACAACATTGTTTGTGGCCCATGCCCCAAGAAAGCATCAATAACTATGAGGGACATGAACTGTGTACTCAGGATCCACATGTGTCACTAATCTATGTGATATCACACCATAACACCGGATTTCCTCCATTGGCATTTCTCATCTAAGAAAAATCCTAATCCAAAAAAATACACAAAACCCGGACTACCCATGAAAACTCAGGG
This sequence comes from Viscum album, assembly GCA_963277665.1. NCBI lineage: Eukaryota > Viridiplantae > Streptophyta > Magnoliopsida > Santalales > Viscaceae > Viscum > Viscum album. The sequence goes on from OY728159.1 coordinate 1,497,167,355, forward strand.
ATCAGGATGAAAAAGATTCCATGACCATATAATCATACATACCTATTGAGTCCTAAAATTACTAGTCTCCAATCTGTCCCCCCCATATAATAAATAAACTGGTTCCGATAACATTTTTTCACAAAAAAGTCAATGATTCCATCCAATTGTACAATTGACCTAGTTTGTGGAATATCCCGAACTGCATTATCGATACCCAGGGGCTGAAATCTAGTGTTGTACATAAATTTTATAACTTTGGGGATTAATTTTTTCCAAAATAAAACCATGTTAAAATAAAAAAAATAAATATGATATAGAGCTAACAATAAAAAAATATCAATAAATATATAATTTTTTTAATAAAAATTCAAAACAAAATAAAAACTAAATAAAAACGGAACCCCAACCTTGAAAACTTGATCTTTATGTGTTCCCTTTGTCACGTCCAACAACAAAACCAACCTAATCCAATAATGAATACTCAAACCCGAAACCTAAACTTGAACAAGACCTCTGGTATATCGACACTAAAGGCTACATTTATAGTGTGATCATAATAACATAGTATAGAAACACCTCAAAATCTATAATTTTTTTTCCACGATATAGTCCCTAAACACTTTTTTGAAATACATATATGAAATAAGGTTTTTATCATTTTAATAATCAAACATAGATTTATCTCTTTTTCTAAAGAACACATACCACATCACTACTTTCCAAAATGAATTATCATTTTATAACAAAAAACCCAAAACCAAAATCCAAAAACAACAATAAAAATCCATACTAAAAATGAAAAAAAAAATTATAAATAAGAAACCAAGTTCAATTGAATATAAACAAAAAAATACATATAGTAACCGTAGGAATTTGCTAAACATCATTAGGGAAATACCTAGATATACTAGGGTAAGAATCACCTTTCGGTATATGGTACAACTCTATAGTCAATATGAAAATAGAAATTATAAATTCCAATCTAGTGGTAGATCCCACCTTTCCTCAAAGACATTCAATGGGTACCAACCCTTCTAAATAGGGTTGACACAAAACCATCATTCAACAAACCAAAAGACTCCTATAAAACCCATGGTAACAGTAAAATATTTATTTAGGAGGACCATACACACGTGACTCACTTTACCTTCCACCATAAAACATTCATAACCTATAAACTAAGACCACCCACATGATAACCCACATTATTGATATCCTCTATATGGGTTCCCATCTTATCACAATCTTTTCATAATATCCTACCAGGCCATCACATAATTTATGTTTCAAAACACATTCCCAATCACTTTAAAATAAAAACCAAACCTTCACATCATAATAGTTTAAAAAACAACCAATATATCTAATGTTCCAAAATTTTGTCATAACACTTAACATTACAAATCCTTTACCCTAAAAACATAAACAATCCCAAATGGTACTTTAAACACATTATAAATCAATATACATCATGAAATTATAAATGGTCCTTTATACCAACCATTCACCAAAATATAATTTATGATATCAAAATGATAAGTTTCATGTAACCCATTTTAGACCACATTTTGGAGTTACATGAAACACTAACACACCATTTAGATTTCAGGTACAAATTATAAGAATAATGGAATAAGAAAAATGGAGAAAAAATCTAAAAATGGAGGCTCAATGAAATCATAACTTTATCATATCTTCGATATTTTAATGCTCATCCATTCGTGAACTCCATACACCCTAGGATGTTTCAAAACCCAATTGCATAAATCAACAGTCCATGGAATCATTCAAACCCCATTTTCAAAAACAACACTTTCCTTTAAACCAACACAATAGGTAAAATATTTATAGGATCACCATTAAGCATTTAAAAGTTGCAACGTCTTTGAAAAAACCTAAACACTATATACCAATCCATAAGAGGAATTGAAAAAATACACAACTAACAATTTAGAATTAAAAACATGAAATAATTTTTAACCCGGGGAAAACATCACCACATGTTCTAATTTTTGTTTCAAGAAAACAACAGTCATTTTATAGAAAACATTACATACATAAACATATATGAATACTCAAGAAAATCCATTCAAATTAAATTATCATGCATTTTCCAAAATAAAAACACTAATGAATTTAAATTCAACACCTCATAAAAATGGATATCACGAATCTTAAAAAAATTGAGGAAAACTCAAGAATCATCGGAATGTGTTGGAAAGGAAATGAATAGAAGCACCAACCTCAATAGAGTGAGTATGCAACAAAACATCATGGTAAGGTAGAAAGGAGAATAAAAGAGAATATGCACAACCTAGATCCAATGAAAAATAACCCAACACATCCACCCTAATATCTAGGATTCGTCCAAATTAGAAACCACAAAGAAACCCATGAAATCAAATGTCCAAAATTGAAAGAGGATGAAAATGGAAAAACCCCTAAAAATTAACATTGCATTAAAAAAAGGTGATTCCACTAAAGAGGAGGATTAAGGGAGAGGGATTGGGGGATCCCTTTATGGACAAAAAATGACCTTAGTGAATGAAATATATAAAGGTTCTAAATGGAGCAGGGGAATGATTTCAATTTCACAATTTTTAAAATTTGGGTAGGTTCCATGGTTTGGCCAAAATTTTTATCAAGCCACCCACCAAATATGTTCCCATTACTATAAAAAATGGGAATAATATATAGGATGACCTCATGGTTAACAAATAGTGTGTCACCCATTTTGAATTCCTATGCCCAGATCCATAATAAAAATAAATTTTGTTCTCATGATTTTCCCAAATCTGGAATAATCCATCTGCCTCACCCTCGGAAACTAAAAACGGTTTACACATTTACTTAAGATAATAAAAATGGTTTTCCTTAACTATGAGTGACTCATGATCCCCTTTCATCCTACACTAAAACATAAATTTTATAATGATAACTCAAAAATTCAATCAGGGTCTCAACCCAAACCTCAATCACATGATCCAAGATAAATAAATGAATAAAATAAAAGAATACCCATGTTAGGGTGTTAAAAAGGGTTTTATATCCTTCTAAAATGGAATCACATAAGGATATCATCAGTAATAATAAAAAAGACATACCCATTGAGAATAAATGGGTATCAAATGATAATTACTAGTTATCTAGGTAAATAATATTCAATAATTGTTGTAATGTATATGGTATTTAAACCATATTCATATTGGGTATATCATTAAGACAATTTCATTTTCAAATAATTATATTTATGGAATCTATGTGAAGAACCTTCAATTAATAGAATAAAAAATATGGTTCTTTTAGATAAATGGAAATGGAATAACTAGTAAAGTTTTACACTGATGTTGATTTGTAAAGACAATGGAAATGGTGAATCATTCCTCCAAAATTGATTGATATAATAAAATAAATAAATTAATTGAGTGTGTTTGGTAAAATTTATAAATTATACTCTATCATATTTATTATATTCAAAAATATAATAACTTATAAAAGAAAATCCTATTAAATGTTTTAGAAAAATCACTTTGAAAATAAGAAATATCCATGATCATACAAATTAATTTTAAAATAATTTTTTAAAAAAAAACTAAGAGAAAAATAGGTATTTTAAGATTAAATTACATTTATATGTAATTTTTCATATTAAAATATAAGTGTGTTATAAATATTTGTTCATATATAAGAAAAAATAATAATATTCAAAATACATTTTTTTTATTATCACAAAATTAAAAATTTATAGGTCACATTAAAAAGTTATATTAAAAATGGTGAAATAAAACCATGTAAAAATTTACACTTGAAATAGAGCTTCAATAATAGATCATTAAAAATAAGTAATCATTATCAAAATAATTTTAGGTTATAAGATAAAACACTATATTTAAAAGAATGTAAATACTTTTTATTTTTTAAAAAAATAATTGATTTCAAATGGAATCCGTAAAAGGAGTAAAACATAATCCATTTTTAAAATTTTAGATATACAGTATTTTTTTCAAATTAGATAACCTTTAGATAGGTCAAAAATTATAAAGGACAATATTGGTGAGATTTTAAATTATGTACAAGGAGGGGAAACCATCATTAAATAGGATGAGAATTATTTTAAATAAAGATATAATTTTAAGAATAAAATTTTATCAAGGTAATACATTTGAATTTAAAGGATGTTTTCTACAAGAGTGGAAGATATTATACCATTAAATATAATATTAGGGTGGAATGAACCAATATTGATTGAAATAATTTCTATAACAATCAATCTAACTCAATTTATTGAGTTTTGTTAATAAAAACCCTTATGGTATTGATTAAAAAAAAGAGGGAGAGTAACCATTAAATAGATTTTCAAATATCATTAGATGATAAATATTCATTTATAATGTTGGTAATTCGTGGTTCATAATACCAAACATGTTTCATGAAAATTAAATTTGAGACCTAAAACCCCTTCTAACATTAGTAACATTCCATTCAGAAATCCATAAAGGATATGATTTCATATGGAACATTATACATTAGAAATAATAACAGGATCTTGATAAAAAAATATTAAATAGGTGGAATATACTCCATTATTAAGAAAACATGAATTACAACTGAAAATATGCCTTAAGTGGTTAGAATGTGTGGCACAAAACCCTTAAATTAATTCCAAAATTAGAAAAAATAAGTTGAATCCCCGGTATAAAAAATAAACAATATTAATTTTATATATTATAAACTTGTTAATATTTATAATTTTTTATTGAATTTATTTATAATTATTCTTTATATGGATATTACATTGTTATTATCTATTTTTAATATATTGTGTGAGTAATCTCGATCATTTTGAACTAGATTTTCAATATTGGTATTGTTATTTATTATTCCCAAATTTTTCAAATATTCTGAAGAAATAAAATGTTTTGGGATATTTTATATTCAATTATTTATTATTTTATATTTATAATTGATAATTATTTTATTTATTATTCTTGAATATGATGTCGATGAGGAGTTCATTGTGGTAAATTATAACAAGATGATGATGTTCTACTAATTAACGAGTAATTTGTTTTTACCATTACTGAACAAACAAATAATTATTTGATAATTTATATTTATTATTATGTTTTAAAAACCATTATTGTTAGAAATTTATTTAATTGTTCATTTAGTTGGTTAAACAAACCCAAATTGAACATTATACAATCTAGGTGTGACCATATCTAAGGAAGAGATTATTTTGTAATAATATCACTATAAAAAAAGTATATTGATTTTTCTAGTTTTTACTATGGTGAGGAGTCATAATTTAAAGACTTATTATAATGGGTAAACAAAAAAGAAGTTCTTACTTATAAATAAATCACTTTTCCTCTTGGGATGTTAATTTTAGGCGATTACTTTTACAATGATCTCTTTTTTCTAATTTTACATATAAGATGAATAATTTGTATTTACATAATAAAAATATTGATTTAAATAAATTTTTTTTTCATTAATACCATTTACATAAAGATCCTTTAATTGTGGCTATTAAAATTAAATGTATTGTTTGTGGATGTGGTATTTCACACACACGTATGGACACCATATTAATTATTTTGATTGAATGGGAGTGGAATAAATAATAGTTATATAATCAATGAAATACCATTTTATTATATTATTAACTATAATTCAATTATATAAACATTTATAGACTGTTTTTTAGGAGGGTAGATGAGAAGGATAATAATGTAAATGGGAAACATATAACTATATTAGGAATTTGGATATTTTCTTTTAAGTATCCATTAGAAATTAATTAATTCAGGAACCTTTATTGGGATTGAGAAATTAAAAATGATATAGTGGATATAGAATAAGTATTGAGAAATATTTTATATAGAATTTTGAAATATAGTTTTTTTTGAAGTGGGTGTAAGTGAGCTCCATTTTTAGGTAAACAATACTGACACATATTTGAAAGAGAATGTTGGGTATGGAATAATAATATAATTTAATGATAACTAGGTGTGTTAGGATAGGAAATGATGGTGAGACATGTAAGTATGAATCTAAAGAATTAAAATATAATTCTAAAATGTCTACATTTTGAATTTATTTACTAAAATTTGATCCACATTAGATTATAAATTTTATTAACCACTGATATTGATTGAAATCTAATTATGGTAATAATTTTTTCAATAATGAAATAAGATGAACCCTGTTACAAAATTATTATGTGATGATACATAATTTAGGAAACATTTAATATAAATCATTTTCAAATTATGAACAAATTTCATTTAATATGAAAACAAAGTATGTGTTGAAAAAAAATTGTTCAGACAAATAATATTTTAATCATTATGGTTTATTAATATTATTTAACGCTTTTTTTAAATTAATTGATTTTAAATTTATCTATATCTATTATTAAACATCATATTCGAGTCTTTATGGTTAAAATGATTAATCTAATTTAGAATATGAATATTTTGAAAATTATTATTCCTTAACAAATAACTATTTTACCATGTGACTAATATATATATATTGTAAACATAATTCTATTCATATAAATGAAATTTATACCTCAACCTATTTAATAATCAATTTTTAAAAACATTTAAATCATTTTATATTATTATAATAAAAAAATTATTAATAAAAATGTGTATAAATAGAACACCACGATTTAAATTCTTATATATTACATATTATTTGATGGGTGTGCACATAATTTTAAAAACACATTCATGAGGACCAGAATGGTTAAGTGTCTTATGAATCATTGATATGTAAAAAAATGCATCATATTCGAACTACATAATGTTCTAATATGTTCATCATTACTAGTACCCTGTGAAGATATTTCATACATAAAAAAATTATCCATAAACTGAAGAATGGACAAATAAGAAAGGGTGAGCTTAGATGCTTAGTCAGGGTAAACAAGGGAGATACATATGATCAAAGAAGTATAACATGAGAATTAGGGTATGTGAACTCAAGAATAACATTTTAAAACAATAAAAATCATATTAAATATCAAAATATTGAGTCATGGAACAAATGTTGGTAGTTCATAATACATAATTCATAAAGGAATCAGATGATATGATCCATTAAATCATTCAATTTTAATAAGAGATATATTTTTGGAATACACATATATGTAAAAAATATTATTCCAAGGATATCCAGTAATACATTCATAATTTTTAAGTATTAGGACAACCGCCAATGTACCATATTTGGTCTTAGGATAACGTCTTGTGTACAATATTTTGGGCTTCGGATAACCTCTACTGTGACCTCTATTTCTTGGTTTGGGATTTCCTCATGTATATCCTCTATTTCAAATCATGGTACAACCTTCTATATACCAACTTTATTAGAATTATATAACCTACCATGTTACCTTTTTCATCATAAAATATTAATCATTACTAAATTTGATGGAGGGAAATATATTTCCGACCACTCTAGTAGTCTATACATTGATGTGCTACAAGGTAATAAAACATTATTTATATCATAACCTTTGAAAAGGGAAATATTTCGTAACAATTTTTTCATCATAGTCATAAAACATCGATATAATGAATAAGAATGGTATAATTGGATTATATCGATGTTAAATATTAATTAAAAAAAGTGGATCTCAAATTATATGGAAATTTGTTTGAGAGATTAATTTGAAAAATTCTTAAAGAAAATACCCCTTGTACTCTTATATCACATGTTGAAAATCCAAAAAAATAAATAGAGAAAAATTATTTGAAAACAACATATGAAAATTGTAAAATAAAATTTAAATAATTTAGTGGGAAATAATTATATGGATATCATCCATGATGTACATGTTAAAGAAAATATTCCTTTCACATTTTGGGGACACAATCAAAGGAATATTGTCTAGAAAACAACAATAAGTTTCCTTTTAGACCATTACATAAAAATTCAAACATGGGTGAAAATTTCCATAAAAATCATTGTATAATAATAATAAAAAAATCATCAAAACTCTTTTATATTACCCAAACATGTATAAAAAATGAATTTTGAATAAATAGGGAAATAAATATATTTTTCATTAAAAACGTTCATTTCGTATCATTAGTCATTAAAGAGAGGGAAATGAAAGGAAAAAAAATAGAAATAAAAAGTATAGGATAATAACAGTTGTGAGGTTTAATCAGAGGTACACCATAATATTTATTCATTAGACAAATAATAATAAACAATATATATGACACCATGAATGTTTGGGATTTTTGTTCAAATTATTTTAATTTCATTGATATATTTCTTTTTAGGGTACACTGAATATAGAACTCTTAATATGAAATCACTATGTTTGGATTCCATTATATGCAACAAAAAGACAATATTTCACAACACACAACACTAAGATTAACTTTTTGTACATAAAACACTATGTTTGTCTTGTATTACTCACAATAGAGAGTCCTTTTGATATCTTGTATTACATTCAAAGTCATGTTTTTATGAATTACAAGATACCATTTGTAATATTATTAAAATATTATTATAGCTTAGACCTAGCCATTGGAATGGTTGTTTATAATAATATTTAAAAAAAATTAATATATTATTTACACATTTATATAAAATTAATCCTTTGGTCTCCAATTACTATAAGTGAAGAAAATAAATATTAGTAAACAAAGAATTTACATTTCTAATAAAATGCATTGTTTAATACACAGAAACATTTATGTCAATAAATTTTAGAAAATATATGATTAATTCTATAAATAAACATTATATATTATATATTGTTCAATTATTTCAGATGCACATCCAATATATTTGATAGGTATAATGTTTGAATAAATCTAATTTTTGGAATAAAATTGTGTATTTTCTTAAAATATAATTTTACCGCCTTTTAAAGGAGAACCTATTTTAAATATAATTTTGAGAAAATAAAAAGAATTAAAATAAAAAATAGACATATTTTTTGTTAAAATAAAATAAAATTTTATTTTGGTGGAATTATTAGTATTTTGTTTAGATGTTTGTTTTTTTATTAATATAGAAAAATAATGAATTTTAATTCAAAACTTCATTTTCAACTAAATATTTTATATAGACTAATTATGTTTTTGATTGGGTTTAAAGTTCAAGTAGATGAACTATATATCAATTAATCCAAATTATGTCCTTGTTATTAATATTAATTTTATATTTGATATAAAAACAAACCAATTTTATAAACATTTTTACTTTTAAAACTCTCTTTGTTATCACATATGTGGGATTAATTTTTAATTCATTTCCTCCAATTGTGGGATTGGAATTTAAAAATATGGATTACCTATTTTTAATTAAAATAATATTAAATTAAAATAATTTCAAATTATTTTTTAACAAAACACTAGTGAGTTAAACTAAAATTTATTACAATTATTAAGAGGAAAATTAGCTTAAGAAGTGACTAAAACTTGCACTAAAGGGAAAAAATGACCCCAAAAGTGTATAAAATAAATTTTATGGCCATTTTTTTACCCTATACTCCCCTAAATCTAATTTTTCTTATTATTAGAGCCACTTTTCCCAGGAAAATAATTTACTCAATTCCTTTTTCAAAAATTTAGAAGAATGTCACTCCTCTTCCACTATGAAACCACACTCAACCCTCAAATTTACTCACCCCTATAAAAAATAATTTCAACCAAAATATAGTAATTTATTTTCTAAACACCCTATCTTCATCCTAGAATCCTTCCTTTAGACATAAATCAAACCAAGGAATCCTTTTTCTGCAAACCAATATGAGTTACCAAAAGAAGTGGAAATACCCTTCCTCAAGCTCAATTTTGTTATTTACATTCCCCATGCCATTAAAATTTTCATATTAAATGATTATATAAAAACAATTATCCTTATAATACTGAGATTTATTTATATTAATGGTTCTACCTACACTTATACACAATTACATCTAATGGTTGACAAAGTAACCGTTCTTGTGTATGAAAAAATAATTCCTCACGAAACCGTATTGTTTTATTTTAATTTACCACCTATAATCGTGGATAATTATGATGTATAATATTAATTTTATATTATATATTTGATATTTATAATGTATTTATACATATTTAATTTTTATATAAAACAAAATTTCATACATTCCATTTTGTGTAAATATTATAACTTCTATTGTGGATGTGGGGACTACTGACTTCTCAAAATGATGGGATTTATTCACCCTTTACATTGATTGTATTAATGAAGGGTTCAAAAAAATGTTATATATAGTAAATAGTAATTATATTTTAATGATAATATATATATATATATATTTCATTTACATTCTTCCTTTCAAAATGATAACTAAAATAGTGTTCTAGCATACGTACGACCTACCATCTCCAATAACGGTGTATTCTATTTCATATTTATATATATTACTGATTATTATAGATAAATATATAATAAATATATAATAAATGTATGTGATACTTATATCATGATTTAATTTTTGAAAATAATTAAATGAGGATCTATGTATGAGGATCCGAATTAACAATGTAAAACATATATGTAAAGGCAAATATTACCTGAAACGTAACATTAACATGTAGTTTTTAATAAAAATGTAATATTTTTTCATAAAAAAAGAATATATTCTAATATATATAGTAGTATTTTTCAATGATATATTTGAAATAAAATTTTATTTATTATACAAGAGGTGGGAACATGGAAAAATAATGTCAAAACATAAGGTAATTGAATTTTATCTCACTTTCTTATTTCCATATTATATATTCCATATTAACTACTAAATTATTATGGGTGTAGTATATAATTACTTATGAATGATATATAATTAATTTCATTTATTTATTGATATTAAATGGTTTTTGGATGTTATTATCTCATGGTGATTACGATTCTATATTTACTCATATTGTATGTGTCTTCTCGTCTCACATAGATTTTTCGTGAGAAAAAAGACTTGTTCAGCCACAATTTCTTATATATGATTTATATTATGCTGATGGATGCATTATATGATTATTATACGTAATGTTTTGTAAATTTACAAATCCATTTAATAACATTTCTTTAATGGATTTTATATTTTAAAAGATACCAAATCTGTAAAGTAATTTTGTCTCAATTTGGCTTTGTTGAGACACATACCACGTTATGAACCTCTATTCTTCTATGAGGGTTATAAACATCACATGGAAATTTTACCTCATTAATATCATTATTTATAGAAAATTATATTCTTCATTTAATGTAATTTTATTACATGGAGTGTTTGCTCTAATGTTACCAAATGGAAAGAGTTTATTGCAATTATATCTTCATTTATCGGGATTGTTTAAGATTATGATTTCATTGTTGAATATTTATGATCCATATTTCAAGAACACTTTTAAAGTTTATTATAATCTCTTTTTTGTGCTATCTTCTTGTATTATTACAATTTTCCACTTATTATTAATTAATAAATTTATGAAGCTTTTTTAAGATGATCTTACTTTATCCCTTTCGTTAGTAATAAATATGTATTCCTTCAAAACCCATGATTTATAAAAATATTTTAATTATTTTTCTACCATTATCATAATATATTTATAAGAAACATCTACCCATGTTTTAGACTTTAAAAAAATAGGTATCGAGCCACATTTCTTATCACGACCCATCCTAGTGGGGCCCGAACCGCGACTCCCTAAGAACACTTCCAATAGGCCATGGGATGGTGACTAGCACCGAGTATACAGATTACTAACATGGGAGGAATTTCTTAATAACTTGCACACACAGACACATCTCTTTGTCTAAAAATGCTAAAATGTAAAAAAAAACCCTATGGAAAAAAATTCATGCATACATCTAATCCTTACAAATAGAGTGCGTCAAGAAGTAAAGTACTGAATTTAAACTTGGAAAGAACACAAGACCAAAAAAAAACAAGAGTCTGAAAACATCAAAGTCTGACATGTAAACACAAAGTGATACTAGGACTGATACTCATAGCCAAATGAACTCCTCGGCCTGTAGGGAACTCAGAAAGCTCGGTCTTATCTTGGTCCGCCCTAGACATTATCAAAAGGATGCTCATCTGCACAAGACACTACACATACAGGAAAATATTGGACATGGGTGAGTATAAAAATACTCATTAGAGGACCAAGAAAACCACAAAACCAATTCAAAAAGGAAAGGTGAAATCATCTCAACATAGTATATGTCTACTGAACATATAACAAGATTAACAAAAACCAGATATACTCAAAACCCAGACTCGTAGTCTAGAGACAAGTCACACAACTGCATTCCCCTACTAGGGATTCAGTTGGAAGATTCCACGAAGCACTCATCTGCGAGAACTCACACTGCGATTCTAATAGCTATGATGATGTCCGACCAAGAAGTATTGTCTGTCGGGAAATGTCACGAGAGATAGATAGACTCATTCTGGGAGAACACAGTCTTTAGTGGGTAATGATCAAGATACACAGATGAGGATCACTGTCAGGGCCTTGGCGGATACCGTGACTCGTCCGGATACACCTACTATGTAGAGGATCATCGCCATGTGGTGATAGTCATGTCGATACATGACTCTACATATGGACATGTATGGATATAGGATCTCACTCTGGGCCTCTCAGAGTGATACATGACTCTATCTTGGAATGTAATGATAAAGGAATCATATTCTTAAAAAAGGGAAAGGTACCTGAACTTCTGTTGAATGAGAAAATTCGAACACTAACCTAAACAAAACCTTTCCACGATACGGTGGACAAGATGATTAAGCATTGTACTAAAAATTAAACGGTGTGTAGAAGTGTCACACACCATTTCTTCTGACACCGGGTACTACCCATGTACAACAGACCATGTCGCAAGGATGTTTATATAGAAAGGTCATTACACAACGTGTAGTATAGTTTACATGCCATGTATGAGTAACTGGGGTCCACTCTATGTATACGATCGTGTGCCTGAACACGGATTTATCCCGTTAGTTCCATATTGTGTAACCGGTACATGGGGTAACCCGTGTAGCCGGCCTGGTCTGGATGAGTGGTGGAGTACACGGTCGTGTACTCCATCCCACACCCTTTTATTTCCCGGGATACATGCCAAGTTCATGTAAGGACCCACCCACCATGTTCATAGGTGAAACACGTCGTGTCATTGCTTCGGGCATCGTAGAAACCTAGCCACCGCTATGTTGGTCCCATATGTCGTGTTCTTAGGGATACACGCCGTGTTCTTTGGAAATTTCCAGAAAATGCAGTTCTTCATCCGACGCTCTGGGGGATGCTTCATTCATCTATCCGGCAACCCGATCGCCATGAAACTTAAGGGTTTGGATCACAGTGTCACCACGTAGCCGATTCTATTGGTTTTATCCCCCTAAGAAGCACTGAAAATGAATATCAATCCTCCTATATGAAGAATGATCAAAGAATATCCCTCCTGATCTGATCTGATTCATCATCTGTTGTCATCGTTGCACCTCTGTTAGATCGTTGATATGTTGGATCTTCAATTTGGGATCATTTCATTTTGAAACAAATGCGCAATGATCTGTATTTCGTCACCCAATGAAGAACAAAAAGAATTCGAAGAAAATTGGAAAAAAATATAATAAACCAAATTGTTGAACAAACCTCCACCATCATTCATTGCAGTGTTGATCCACTCCAATTAGAAGGATTTAACAAGGTGAATAAAACAATAAAGAAACAACTATCATATCAATATCCTAAATCAAATTTTGAAAGAAATAGAAAAATAATAATCATCCTTTACGGATGTACGATCCACAGATCAACCTGTTCATGGGTTGATCCATGTTTATCATTTCAATCCACGAACGAGGAAAATAATAGTCAAAATAACAAACACCTACCTCTATTGTTGATGAAGAGGGAGATCAGTCATCAGTCAGGATTCAATCTTGCTGCGCAATGATCCATTCATCGTCGTTCATCTGCATCAGTAAAAAATCCTCTAAGTTTGGATCCTCTCCAAATCTACAGAGGAATCAAGCAAAAAAACTAGAGTTATGGGTCTAACCATGGGATCCTTCTCATTTAAAGAAAATAATCTTCATTTCATTGTGGAATAAAATAAAATAAAATATTAATTTTTTTTATTTCTTCTAAAAGGTTTCCTTTAAAATTCCCAAAAACATAATTTCATAGCCGACCCATGATGGTCAACGACAGGCCTTGCCTAAGGTAAAGTTTCTTCACTGAATGCAACAATGCCCTCATATTTCTGATCCATGTGCCCGGTTTAATTTTATTCAACATTTATAGGATAACCACTCATGCGCGCAGTTTAAATTTTTAATTTATTTCAAATATTTATTTCATAAATTCCAGGCCATGAAATCACTCATCGTCGAAAGGTCTGGTCTCGAAATAATTCCTTATGAAATTTAAAAATTATACATAAATATTCCAATACATTATATTCTCCCCACCTATGGTATTTACATCCTAAAAATCTAAAACAAATGGCTACTCAAAAATATGTGGGTACTGGGTACAGATCAGTTCTTCCTGCTCCCATGTTCTCTTTTGAAGATTCATGTGCTACCACCAGATGTGCGCCCAAGAAAATCAATCACCCATGAAGGATCCTCTCCTTCCAATCCTCGATCTCATCTCGGTATGTAGCAAAGGTCTCTCTATCAACATTGTCCAGCTTTTCCCATTCGATGATGTGCGATGGTTCATGCACGTACCTCTTCAGCTATTATACTTGGAAGACATCATTTACCCGATTCAACTATGGTGGTAGATCTAGGTATTACACCACCTCACCCTATCTTTACAGTATCTGGAATGGTCCGATGAATCTTGTAAATTGCATTCCACCCCATCCAAATCTCTGCAACCCTCGGCGAGTTGAGACACTAAGGAAGACATGGTCTCCCTCCTCGAACACCACATGTCTCTTTCATCTATTAGCATAAGACATTTTATAGCTTAGTGCAGTCTTTATCCACCACCCTATGATCTTCCCCTTCTCGGTGGTAGCTCACACCAACTCTGAACCCATGAGTACTGACTCTCTAGGTTCAGTCCAACAAATATTTGACCGACACGGTCTCCCACATAATGCCTTGAACGATGACATATCAATAGTGAAGTGTTAGCTATTATTGTATGAAAACTCCAGTAGTGGTTGGTGGCCCTCCCAAATATGACCAAAGTCTATGATATAGGCCCGAAACATATCCTACAAAACCTGAATGGTCATCTTCATCTGACCATCAGTCATGGGATGGAATGGTGTGCCGAAGTGTAGCTGAGTAAAAAAAGCATCCTACAATCCCTTCCACAACTGGGATGTAAAGCGGGGCATCATGAACTAATTCAATCGTCGAAGGGATTCCATGAATCCGAACTATCTCTTACATGTAGAGGTTTTCTATGCTCTCTATAGAAATCTACTCTCTGATTTCTAGGAAGTGGGCCGACATGGTGAGTTAATCAATGATCACCCATATGGAATCGTGCCCCTCGGACGTCTTTGGTAAGCCCTTCATGAAGTCCATCTATTTTCCATCCCACATCCACTTTGAAACCTCTGGGGGTGAGCAAATCATGCTAGAACCAGTTGTTTAGCCTTCTCCTGCTAGTAGATAAGGAATCAAGAAACAAGCTTTGTTACTACCTTCTTCTAGCCTGACCACTAGAACTGTCGTCAAAGATCCTGGTACATATTCGCCACTCCAGGATTTACCACCAAGGGGGATCTACAAAACACCCTTAGGACCTCCTACCATGATGACACTGGTACAATAGTGTGTCCCCCAAAAATAACTATGTTCTCCCCACCTAGTGACTATCCATCAGAAGAATGTCATATGGATAACTGGGCATGTAAAGCCTCACAGTCGACATCTCCAAGTTATGCCTCTATAACTCGTTGTAAGAGTGGAGGGGTGACAACCATAGACTGAAGGTTCATTGCATAATTTTTTTCTGTGAAGGATTAATATAACAAGGCCAACTATTTTGTTGCCTCACTCAAAAGTTGTGTTCTCAATCTCTTGCTAAGAGCATCTACAACTTTGTTCCCCTTCACAAGAGTATAGGTGATCTATAAATAATAGTCTTGGAGGAACTCCAGCCAACGCCTCTATATTAGATTCAGATCCTTCTATATGACGAAGTACTCGAGGCTCCTGTGGTCAGAGTAGATTATAAACCGGTCTACCATAAGTTATTTTCACCACATCTTCAATGTAAAGACTACCATTGCTAACTAAAGATCATGGGTTGCATTGTTCTTCCCATGTGTCCTAACCTATCATGAACCATAAGCAATCACTTTCTATATCTGCATCAGGACACATCCAAGCCCATTACCTGATGTGTCATAGAAAACTATGTACTCGACACCCTCCTATGGTAATCTCAAGACCAGGGTGCTCATCAAAATCTACCTAAACTGATCTAAAGCCTGTTGGTACTTCTCCGTCCCCATGAACGGTCTCCCTTCATGGTCAACGCTATCATTGGTGCTGATATTCATGATAAATGTGGAATAAAACGTTGGTAATATCCTGCCATCCCAAGGAAGCTTCACACCTCCATCACGCTCCAAGTTGGCTCCCATGCTAACACTGCCTCCACCATGGTTGGGTCCACAACTACTCCATCTACTGAAATGACATGTCCAAGAGAGTGGACATCCAAAATCCAGAACTGGAACTTCAAGAGCTTCCCATAATTTTTTTCTCTTATAGTACGTCCAGATCCATCTGTATGAGTCTCGCATGCTCTTCCTTTGACACTGAGTACCTAAGGATGTATTCCATGAACACCACTACGAACTTGTCCAAGTATGGGTAGAAGATCTGATTCATAAGTCCCTTTAAAACTTTGAGGGTGTTTGTCATGCCAAAAGTCATCACCATGTACTCATTGTAAACATAGTTGCATCTGAAAGACTTCTTTGGTATATCGTTGTCTCGCTCTCGTAACTAGTGGTAACATGACTGGAGGTCAACCTTAGAGAAACATTGTGCCCATCACTACTGGTCGAAGAGTTCATCGATCCTTGATAGTTGATACTTGTTCTTCACTGTCACATGGTTCATGCATATGTAATCCATGCACTACGTCAAACACTAATCATCCTACTTGAAAAACAATAATATGGCCTTTAAGGGTGAAATGATATGTCTAACAAAACCCTTGCTCTGTACATCCTCCAATTACACCCTCATGTCGCGAAGCTCTGCGGGAGCCATCCAATATGATGATGTGGAAATTGATCTCATCCTGAGGTGTAAGTCAATGAAATAGTCGATTTCATAGTGGGGAGGTAGTCCTAGAACATCTTTGGGTAATACGTCCTCATACTCCTCCACTACTGCTGGGAACTGGAAGCTCACAACATCTACTGCTCCGAGGATAAGGCTAGCCAACTCAGGAGTGATCAGTTGTACCATCTTATGCATGATCCCATCCTATACTGACTGAGTCTCCCATTCATTGAAAAAAGGAAATCATTTCCCATCACTGCGAACACACCACACTCTTATCCTAAAATAGTCAATATGGTAATGGATCGAGGACAACCAATCCATACTGAGAATGACGTCATAAGGCCGTGACGCTGCCACCATATGGTAACAACCGAAAATCTCAACTCCAAGGGTTAGATCACACTGTTTGTAATGGTGCGTGATCATGGAGTCTCCTCCTGTTAGTTTCACCAAGCAAAAGGAAAGAGTAAACATCTCTACCAGAATCACATGGATTTTCACAAGACATGTTGAGAGGAGGAATGACTAGCACCTATGTCTATATGTACGACAACTAAGGAAGAGAATACACATACCGTACCTCATATCATCCTGGGAGTACCTGGGTCATACACCTCGACTGCATGCAGTTGTCCCTACCCTTTTCCCCCCAGCTCCTTGAGCCTGGTGCGGACCTCCTAGGGGTGGTGGGGGAAGAAGATTGAGGCATAATCCATCACCCACAACTCTCCATGTTCCGCTTCTAAGTGCACCACCAGGAGGCTCTATCTACTCCACTCTCTAGCTATACCTCTGTGGTCCATCCACCGCCTCCCTATTAGTAACTCTATGTGTCAGAAAATATTTAGAGAGATGTCTCCTACTATCTCACGAGTAGTATCACCTCTCCCAAGGCTAACTGGATCCATCCTAAAATCCTTGGACAGTCAATCCCCTGTCCTTGGTCCCCCAATGGTTTCACCCACGTCTTGATCCATGTACCTGATATTGGATCCCTACTATCGATGTATCCACACCTCTGTGCTTATTTCAAACTATCGTGGGATATCTCTATTATCCAATGAAGCTCTCGATCACCAAGGCTCGCTCGAGCACTCCATCATATGTCAAAATGTATAAAGGCACGACACTACCTTGGATGTCCCATTGTAGAGATCACACGAAGGTCTGAGCTCTAATGTACTGATCTCGAGCCATATCCATCGATTACCTGGTGAGGTTGGTGAACGTTGATGAATTTTCAGGCACTATGGAACCACCCTTCTGAAGCTAATTAAGCATTAGGATACACATTGCTCTCAGCATAACCGGTGAGAACTCCTCCCTAAAGAGTCACTAAAACTCCATCCAAGAAAGACTCACCTCATCATGAGTCTGTCTGGTCAGAATCCTCCACCATCTCACTGAACCCTGAAGAAGGCCCACTCTTAGGATCACCATCTGGTCCACTGGTGTCCTCATGAGACAGAAAACTAGGGTCACCACCTCAAGCCATTCCTTAGTCACCTGAGGGTCAGGCTCACGACGAAACCTGAGGGGTCTCTGTCTCTGGAACTCATGGAGTGCGCTCAGCCAACACCCCTCATCATTCGGTACTCGAGGTACCACAGGCTTCTCCATTGGTGGTAGTATAGTAGGTACACCACCTAGAGGTAACACCTGGGGAACTGGTCCCTATCTCGAAGTCACGTCACTGAAGAGGTCATCCTCAAGATCATGCTGCTGAATCCTAGTGTATATGCATCGTGGAGGCATCCTGTAAGGAACAAGATGTACCATGGTCAAATAGTGTATCTAGATACCTGACACAAAAGACATGGAAAACACAATTCATTCCTATATATTTCAAGTACCGGTCTCTTATTTCCATGCAACTTGTGTTTTCATGTACATAGTTGAAAAACACGTTATCAAAGTCCGGGTTTATGGACACGTCGACCACCCACACCAAAACTGGAGTCTATGTCCGTATAGAAGAACTTGAATCAATATACAATATTTCCCCAAGAAAATCTCATAGACTCATGGTTCAATTGTAGAACAGACCACTATTGATTCGACTCTGTCATGACCCGTCCTAGTGGGGCCCGTGCCGCCACTCCCCAATCCCGCATCCAATTGGCGAGGCTATGATGACTAACAAAGAGTAGACATATTACTAACAAAGGAGGCATTTCCTAAGTACATGTAAACACACACAATTCTCCAAACCCACAAATTATAAAATGTACAAAAATTCACTATGGAAAAAAATAAATGCATGCATTTAATCCCAACCAACAGTGCACGACATGAAGTAATGTACTTAAAGTAAACCGAGCTAGAATAAAATCCAACCAAAAACAACAGTCTAAAAACTACAAAGTCCAACCTAAAAACACAAATAGGTACATGACATGTAGAAGTGTCACACACATTGTCTTCGGACCCCAGGTACATCCCATGTACAACGGCTCATGTCAGAAGGTTTTTCGTGTATAAAGGTCAGTACACAGTGTGTAGTACAGATCACATGCCATGTCTGAGTAGCTGGGGTCGGCTCTGTGTACGCGGTCATGTGCCCCTATATAGATTTATCTTGTGTGCACCATCTAGTGTAACCGGTACACAGGGTAGCCCTTGCAGCCGGCCTGGTCTGGCAGTGTAATGGAGTACACAACTGTGTACTCCATCCCCTATATGTGTATCTCCCTGGATACATGCCAAGTCAACGTAAGGACCCACATGTCATGTTCTTCGGAAAAAAATGCAATTTAATTGCTTCGTTTATCACAGAACCCTAGATGCCGCTGATCCAATCCCATGTGGCATGTTTTTAGGGATACATGCCATGTTCTACAAAAATTTCCAGAAAACGTAGTTCGTAGTCCGCCGCTTAGATTGATGCTTCCTTATTTGATCTGGCTGCCCGATCTCCATGAAACTCATGGTTTTTTGTCACCCCGACTCCATGTAGCTGATTCCATTGGTTTCTGACCTCCGATCGGTTCCGAAAATTCCTATCAATCCCCCCGTGCGAAGAACGCTCGAAGAACAGTCTCTCCCAATTCGATATAATTCGCTATCCACCATCATTGTCGCACCTCTACTAGGTCATTACTATGTTGGATCATCAATTTTGGATCTTTGAATTGTGAAATAGATGTGCAACGATCTGCTGATCTTAACCCCACGAAGAACACAATGAATGAGAAGAAAAGAGAAAGAAAATCCCACAAACTGAATTGAGGAACAAAACACTAACATCAATCATTATGGAATTTATCCACTAACGTTAGTAGGATTTAAAACGGAAAATCAAATGATAAACAAACAACTATCATATCAAATTCCCAAATCAAATCCTGAATTAAATGGAGAAATAAAAACCCTCCATCTAGAATGTATGATCCGCGGATCAACCTGTTTGTGGGTTGATCCGCATTCGTCATTTCAATCCAAGAATGGGGAAAAGAAGAATCCAAATAACAAACCCCTACCTCTGTTGAAGATGAAGTGGGATATCGGTTGTCAGTCAATATTCGATCTTGATGCACAATGATCAAAGCATTGCCATTCATCGATGTCCATCAAAAAACCTCCAATGTTCGCTCCTCTCTAATACTCTAGAGTATTATAGGGAAAAATATAGGTTTATTAGTCTAACTGTGGTGTCAAACTCATTTAAATAAAATAAACATCATTTCATTATGGAATCAAATAAAATTAATTATTAATTTATTTTATTTCTTCTAAATTTTTACTCTAAAACACAAAAAAACTAACTTTTTAGTATACCTATTTAGGTCAATGTTAGGCCAAAGAAAAAGTAATATCACGGCTATGAATGTAATGGTGCCCTCATATTTTTAATGAAAGCACCAATTTATATGTTATTTTAATTTTATAGTAAAACCACTCACGCGTGATGTTTATAATTTAAATTTATTTCAAACCTTTATTTCAAGCACTCCAGGCCTCATAATCGCATGCCATAAAAAGGTCGTGTCTAGAAATAATTCCATTTAATATTTAAAAATAATACACAGAAAATATAAGAAATGACATTTCAAAACATTTACGGCACAAAAGGGATGACTGGAATGTAAAAATTTAACCTCTATGATGACCATACATCTGTTTAGGCATTAATTTCAAATTCAAAAAAAATCTTATTTTTTTCAATTATCTTCCTCAAAAAAATGTAAAAAAATTTAGAGAAAAAAGTTTAATTTTTTTTATGTTTAAATATTTCATTAAATGATTTTTAAGGTTCCTTTATATGATTTCAAAATATTATTTTATAATACCATGTTTTTCAAATTATTTTCAAGTGCGATTTATAATATATTATATAATTTTCAAGGAATTGTCTTTTCTACACATTTTAAATCAGTTTTTATATCTTTTAAAATAATATAAAATGAAAAATGATTTAAAATGTTTTCAATAATTCATTATCTATTTTCCATGGAAGTGATTTAAAAAAATAATACTTCCTTTATATGATTTCAAGGAGAAATGTTATAAAGTTTTTTTCAATATTCCATTATAATTATTTTAGTTTCTTTTCATTGAATATGGTTTTAAAATGGTCTTATGTTTTAAAAATATTTTTAAAATAAGGATAAATATTTTCCTCAAGAAACATTTAATAAGATATTTCAAAATTATTTTCCATTTAATATGAAATTCATCTATGTTAATCATTCCTTTTATAGGGATATGTCCATGGTTTAATTTAATATTATTTATCGGAATGATATATGTTTTTATTGTATTAGGTTTATGAATCTCATTTCTATTTCATGGGTTATATGTTAAAAATCCTGACCCTCATTCATTGGTTATATGTTTATGAAACCCATTTCTCTTTCTTGGGATATATTTTTATGAATCATTCATCATCTCAAGGGTTATGAGTTTATTAAATGATTATGAAACATATATGTTTTACATAAGTTTTGATATAATTAAAAAAATTTAATCCCATTTAAATTTGTGGATTATCATAAAATGAATGATTATGATCAAGTGGAACACATTTGATTTATTTCATTGTGATATAGGTGGGACCTATATATCTATCCAATAAAATTAGTTAAAGACTTATATATATTCATACCTTGATGGTAATCAAGTCAATGTGATTCATAAAAAATGGAAAACATGTGAGTCCTGATCTAAAATGGGTAACTGGTGTGTCTGGATCAGCTTTGGGCAGATGGTGAAATCTGATAAACTATCAAGAGATGGGGAAACCTGATTAACTATGAGAATATGGGTAATCATAAATCACTATGAGAAGACATGGAAAATAAATCCTATATATAGAAATGACTATTATGGGGGATGTTGGTGTATCCCACTTAGTAGTTTCAGTCCCCATGATGTTCCCTATAATGTTTGGAAAATGAGCCGGAAATTATAGGGAAACATGTTACATGTTTATGTGTCTACAACAAATTATATATATTATTATTATGTTATGGCCTCATGGATTATACTATTTATTGGATTGGGATCCATGTATATTTAACTTCAAATATTTATACCATGACTCTTGTATATGATATTTGATATATAGGGTATGATCTTAAAATTTCATTCTCATGTTTTTATACCCTTACAGTCATGTTATGCTTATGTTTCTCATTTATTTACCCTACTAAGTATCTAAGATCATCCATTTATTATGTTTCCTTTACAAAGTTAATGAAGAATGGATATAAGTAGTTGTAATAAATTGAAATATCTTTGTAGGAAACATTGAATATATTTCAACAAGTTGGAAGATATTGTTCCATTTTTCCAAATGCACTAAACTATTATGGTCCTCATTTGTGTATTTCTATAAATTGATGAATATTTATCTAAAATTATGTAATATCAGTTTATATTATTCCTAGGGTTCTACAGTTGGTATCAATAGATAGTTTTATACATACTTTGGAAATTACGGTGAGAAAAAATTAGTGGGATTCCTAAAAATATATATTAGGATGTGTTTAGGGAAGCATCTAAGGAAAATTATAAGGACAAGATAAAGTATAAGAAAATGTAATCTAATTTTGGAAAAGTTAAGAGTGAGTGGATTCCTTTAAATATTTCATTGTCTGGATACTAAAAGTGGTTGTACCTATAGACAATATGTACTTAGAGGTAACAAACCTGAAAACAACATATTGAACTTTACTCAATCATTGAGGGATATATATTTGGAATTCAAAAATTCATTCTGAACTATATTAAATAATTTAATTATAAGTTTAATATGAATAAAATAAGATAAACCTAAGGTATTATAGGTTTGATAAGTATCTGTCTTGATTTAGATATCCTATAAGTATATTTTTCATAAATAAGTGGTTTTTTCCCACAAATAAGTTTTTCTCACTAAATGATTTATAGTGTTAGTAAATATCAGAAACTTGAAGGAACTAGGGTAATAATTAGGGTTTTATATGTGAAAATTATTGGAATTATAAAAATCTATGTCCTTTGTGGAGATCCCATGAAGGGATTCAGGATAGTGGTATGAGTATTGGTTATTCTTCGAAAGATAAAGAGACCACAAAAAAACATGAAATGTATTGTAGGATCTAACATTTTTATATACACTAAATATTATAATTTTCAATAGATTTAGGTTGAGTAACCTTAATAAATTATTCATATATCATATTCTAAGACAATGGGTATTATTGAATATGATAATGAAGTTAGAGTAATTGATATAGAATTAAGTTGGATGATAGATGTGTCTATCATTTGAAAATGAAAGATTCTATTTTGTGAATCATGAAATATATTAGTATTTTCTAAAAATAAATTCACTCAGGATTGAAAAAGATATGTGGAATGGAGATTAATACTTTTAAAATAGATTTCATTAATATGTGATATCTTCAATTAGGGAAAGGTAAGCTTACAATTTTTCACGATGATAAGGAAATTGTGTTTATCCTGGATAAATATATGATAGGTTATTATAAATTAAATTAAATAATATTTATGACCTCATAATTGATAAATGATTTTTTGAAAATGTGGCCTATATTATCATGTATTATGTTTACAACTTCATAGATTTACAGAAAATATCATGTATTCTTTGAAATAACGATTAATGCATGTTTTAAAAAATGTTTTATGGTAATTTAGTTTATTACTATTTTTTATGTGAATATATGATGATTATTTTATCCATATATTGGGAATATAACACCCATGTTATAATTTTTCAAATATGGCATAACAATGTTACGATGATTTAGTAGCATTATTTATAATTTTTTGGATTTTTATCTTTGGGATGGATTGTAAGGTTTACCATTTATTGGAAGTTTAATTTATTATACAGATAATGTCTATGAGATTAAATTATTACCTCAAAAAATGAGTATTTATTTATTTTTGATTAAATTGTGTTATCCATTTTCTCTATTAACCATTTTTTTATCCAAAAAAATTTTATATGGAAATAATTATCATTCTAACTCCTGATATGTTACTACATCAATAAATAAAAATTAACTATCATTTATTATAATATGATATCAAGGGTCATTAGATCAATGAGAAAAAAAGGATAAGGTTTTCCTCAAATCTTGTAAGTATAAATTTTTAGGAATATTATTATACTTTATGAAAATGGATCATGAAAACAAACATGTTATCCTAGTAACATCGTTTCAAATCAATGTAATTTCCCCTCAGCAAAAAATATATTTATGGATATATGATATTTATCTTTCTACTTAACTTTTATATATCAGTCTCTATTAGAACATGATTGTTTTATATATCTTCCATGTGTATGTTTCACTTACCACGAATTTTATCCTATGTGAAAACATAGTAATTTGAAAGTTTGCATAACCATTTTGTTTTCCACATTCACATTTTAATGAAGTTTTTCATATTCATTTTTATTATTTTGGTTTCAATGACTGGAATCATAAAATAGTAGACATTTAATAACACATAAGAATTTATAGGGAGAAATTAATTTTAATGGTTGTATAATTTACTACATAATGATAATTTGAATTATTATTTTTTGGAAATAAATTTATCTTTTATTATTTTTTATTTCATGCAATAGTGAATATAGATTTTGTCATGTGAAAGAAAGAATTGTCGAATGCGTTACATTAAAAAGTAAATAATTATTTCTCCAAAAAACACAAGTTATCTTTTGGTAAATTGAAATATATTTTTTCGATTTTTTACCGAAAATACTGATTCCATTTGATAGCTTTTGCTAGAGGCAAGGTTGGGTTTTTCTGAACTGCAAGGTATTTTTAATACTATTATTAAAATATTATTATAGCAACCTCTAAGATATTTGTTGTATGTTATGAATAATATTAACTAAATTATGAAAATATTATTTATACATGAAAATAAAATGAATCCAATGGTTAAAAATTGAAATAAGTGAATGAAAAAACTATTTAAAATTAATGAAGTACTTTTCTAAAAAAAATTCCTATATACAAATATTATTTTATCAAAAATAATTAATCAATACAATTAATAAATAATGTGTTAAATAAAATTTATATATTACATATTAAATAAATATTTTTTATTGTCATCCAAATTATTTTATGTAGTAACCCAGCCCCAGATAGCCTAGAGCCAGTGCCAGCTAATAAATACATTAGCGTGATTACAAAGAATCGTACACAGAAGGACCCATCCGTTTAGTAGTCTTGGTAAACTTGATACATAAATTATAATTGTATTATAAATTGATAAAATATTTACAATATATGTTCTTCTTCTAAAAAAATAAACATTGAATATTATTTATAATCCATCTTGTATATTCCTGAATAACGTTCATAGTATGCTTCATGGATTCCTAGGGAATAAAAAATAATATGGTTGAGATAAAATTCAAATTAAGGGAAACATATATTGGGGGAAATAATTAATCAATATGAATAGTCAATATGGAATGATAAATAAATGAACAGACGTTCAATGTAAATAACTATATAAGGAAAAATAAATATGGAATGATATGAAACTAAAACACACTCAAATTATATAAATGAAAATGAAATGTATCCATAGATATTTTGATACAAAGTATCATGGATAAATAATAACTAAATTATAAATAAAGGAAATTATTATATTTTGGATGACATATTACCCAAAAACATGATACCTTTACCATCAAAAGTTAGTTTAACCATTCTATTTTTTTCACTTAATTCATCCCATTATAATATTGATGTATCGAGGGGCTTTTATTTTCTGGTCCTCAAACTGTAGGGCTTTCCTTAAATGTTCCCCAACCTGTGTATTACATGTATAATGAATCCACTGTATTTCAAATAAATAATTTACCTTATCAAATATCCATAGTGAATAAAAAATATGTATTTATCAATAATATATCATTGGAGGTTAAGTATTACAAGGGTTGTTGACATTAAAACATTTCTGAGGAAAATAATATTTAAACATTCAAATGTGTCTCATACCACATGGATATATTTATATCATAATTAATAATGAATTAAATGAAACTTATTATATCATGAAATGAAGTGTATTCATCATATAACATGCCATCGAGTAGTATATACACCAAATAAACATGAATTGGTTCATTAAAAAAGTATGTCTCGAAGGAACATAAATTGAGACTAAATCCATTACCTAGTATTTCTTTTTGGGGGGACATCATTAAAATTGTTCTATAATAAACGTAAGTTAACCTTACACTAGATTCATTTATTTTTTTTAATGTTTATAAATAATTTAATTTTACTTATTATCATGTTCTGTATAACTACTCAAATTATTAATTTTAGATAGGTTGTTTGGACCAAATTCTATTTATGTGTCAAAATAGCTATTATTAGCCAACTACGTTCAAAGGGGTCATTATATAACATCTCCAAATTAATAATTAAGACTTAATTAAAATATTTCATCAAAAAATAAATTTTTAAATCAATCATTATATATGGTTATTAAAATTACAATATGATACAATCATCGAGATGGTAGGTTGTACGTACACATGAGTAACATTCCCATTTTTAAATGATCTTTATGGAAATAAGGTAAGTAAATAATATATATATATAATTATTATCTAATAAAAATCATATTATTTAATAATATATACTAATATATATAATTATGTGATGTTAGATGATTCACATCATATCTAGGAGGTGGTAGTTCACACATCCACAAATGACGTTATCAATTCTAAATTGTATGAATTTGTAATAAAGGAGTTATCTAAATATATAAGTATATTATATTTAGAGAAATCTAATTATATCATGAGTATATTTTTTATTTTTTGTATGTCAGTTTTCTTTAATTATGTCAATTAGTTTATACATTTCATTTATTATGTGAATGAATCACATCGCTTTAACGGGGAGGTTGTCCACATTCCTTAAATGAGGTTATATTATATAAACAACTTGGAAGGCATAAATTAAGTTTATAAATAAAAAATAAATAAGTGTAAAATATTATAAATAACATATATATAATATATGAATGGGTTTTCCATCATAATGGCCACCATAAAAACTGGTAATAGAGAACTGAACAGTTGTCTTTTGTGGAGGCAATAATTCGCCTTTCGTAGAAACATTATGTTCGTTACCCACTAGATGGTGGTGTGTAATTGTAGGATAAAATATCAGAATAAAAACATACTAGTAAATTGAAGATAATAGTTTTGTTATAAATTAATAGAATAAGGATATTTTGGGGGTTGGACTACAGAAATTAAACTAGAGATATTGAGAAAAAGACATTACCATTTAATAAGATAACATTATTTGGTTTGAACAAAAAAGCTTGGATAGAAGGGATTTTTCCTAATTGGATGATTCTAGGTAAAACGGAGGAATTTTAGAAGACAATTTGGGTAGGTCAAGGTTGAACATAAGTGGTTTAAGAGGAGTGAGGAATGAGTAGTGGTGGTCACCTTCTATATGGAAGGAAAAAGACTGAAATAGTATTCTTGGAAAGAAGTAATGTGTGCACGTGTTCTTACCTAATAAAAGCAATAAAAACCACCCTAAAATTCTGAATGGAAGGTTAATTGAAGAAATATTTCTATCCAATTATTTTTGGACAAGTGTATTGGTCATAGAGTCCCTTAAACATCATTTTTAACCCATTTTTATACCTAATTACACCTTAATCACTGAAAAAAATTAATCGGTTTCACTAATCCTTTTTTGTATGAAATTAAGTTGGTTTTATTAGAAATAAAATATTATCTTATTATAATTTTTTATATCATATTGTCATAATTTAGATCACATAAGCAGAAAAATTATGATTAATTCTAATCACGCATATAGACAAATTAACTGGTTTCAGTAGAAAAATCGTAAAAAGATTATTATATTTTTATATTCAATTTAAATGTTATATTGATTATAACGAACTAAATTCTATTAATAGATGTATAATGGATCCAATTTTACTTTAAAACAAATTTATAATATAATTTACAATTAATAATTATTTAAAAAATTAGGATGTATGTAACTAAAATGTAGTATTTGTCACTATTAGAAAAAATGATGTTTCGTGGAAGAAATCCTAAAATTCATCCTAATATAATATTTCCATTATGTAATTTTAAATAAATAATATTTGTTAAAGAAAATCATAAATGTGTCAAAATAAATATTTAAAAATGGTTCGCCATTATAAGGTGTGAAATATTCCATAATAAAAATATAGGTTTTTATGTGAAATATTGGGTTTTCGCTTATCTTATGCTTATTGAATCTATTAGGTGAATATAAAAATTAATTTATTTAATATGTAACATATTTATTAAATTAAGATAACTCACTAATTGTAATTATTTTAATCTATTAGGGTAAATCATCTATTTAAGAATAAAACTAGTTTGAATAAAAATATACATTTTATATTAGATTGGTTAATATATTCATTTATAATTTATTTTTAACTACTGATGTAGTTGTATAAACTATATTTTTTCATAATTTATTTAAAAAAAATTCCTAACAGATTGTTTATATAATATTATATTAAATAATATTGTTTTAATTAGAGATTGTTTCTTAGTATGACTTAGTGTTGTTTATATCACAAGCCATCAAAGAAGGTCACTTTTGCATGTAACACAAGCTATAGAGGAAGGGAATTGTTGCCTATGATGTATGATAACTCTATGTTCATTTAAATCTAACTCGGTGTTTTATACATTAAAAAATATAGAATATATATTAAGTATTAAATATATTATAATATACATGTAAATTATATAACATTACATGCATTTTGTCACATGTCGTACACTCTATCTAACAAAAGGTTCTTACATTAGTTTTTTTTGGGAATCACATTATCCAAACCATATTTAAATTTCATCCTCAGAATTTAAAATCGATCATGGTGAGATATTATTTTATACATCCTATTTTTGGGATCCCACATCATGGGAAAGGTTCATAACAAATCATATATAAAAGATACAATGAAAGGAAAAAAGGTCACACAAAATACCATACTACTAGGTCTCTGGGTAGGAGAGTGTTAGTGGCATGTATAGATAATCACATGGAAAAAATATTAAATATAAAGAGGAACTGAATGATTTCATAAATCAAAAATATGTTATTGATCAATAGAAAGATGAGGGCCTCAAATCCCTACACCATTAATGATTTAAAAATCCATTGTTTCAATAGAAATTTAGATGTTAGGAAAAAAAATTATATCGAAGTCATTTTCCTAATATTGGGTAATTATCTTACTCACCAAGAATATAATGAAATATTATTACATGATAGTTTTTAATTTCATATGAATAATCCTATCTATTTGTTATGCTCCAATGAAATTCTAATTTAGTTCTTTATGCCCAAAAATTAATTACCAAAAAATGGATTTTGTATTCCAAAAGCACTAAAAAATAATTTTAAAAGATTCTAATACCTAATAATGAATAAAATGTATAACTATTTGTCCTTATCTATCATTTTAAAGTAATAATTCTATTATATTACCTTCAAATTCTATGAAATTTCAATACTGGAAGGTCATTAATATTAATTAGTTAAATTGTTTACCTAAAAACAATGAAAATTAAAAAGAACATTACATAGGTCAGTGGTTGGAATGAAACCCTTATAGTCATTTGGTCATGGATTCAAGTCATGTGGCCTTATTGGATTTGATTGGTTGTCACCCTGATTATAGGTTGACCTTTTTTAAAATCCAACTAATATAACATCCAAATATAAATATGATGGACATCCATGTAATCAGGTTAATCTCTAAATAGATTTTTAACTATGGTTTTCAATACAACATTAATACATTAATACCTCATCCATTTTTTTTCACACAGGTAATTCTCCAGTCAAGGGTTTATCCATAATATAATTAGTTAGATTTATAAATGATGACAAACTATATTCGATATAAAACTCTTTAGTTTTATCGTAGGTTACTAATTATGTATATGAATTCTTAGTAATTATTTGAAAAGAAAAATGTTAATTATCCTATGCATATCTCTGGGAGTGTCAAACCAAGTGCATAGTAAGGCCCATTGTCGTATACCAGGTTAGATTGATTCAAGCCTATAACACAATATCTATGTTGTTAATCCTAGGTACATCTATGTCAGAATAGTGTCCACATTTAGTATCTAGATAGGGATGTATTCCTAGGAAGACCCACACAATCTAAACATTACAAAAATTATAGGGTTTTCATTTATACTTCTTCAAATTCTACATTAGGGTTATGTTCTCAAATCTATGATTTATGAAATCCAGTTCCCAAAATTTTATACTAATCTTACTATGATACCAACGATAGTATCCCAGCCCCAGATAGCCCAGAGCCAATGTCTCATTCTAAATACATTGTTATGATTACATGGAATCAATCCCTGAAGGAAAAATCAATTTTTTTATCTTGGTAAACTATTTACATAAATGAGAATTGTATTTCAAATGGAAAAAATAATTACAATATATTTTATTTCTTCTAATCATATAATAATAGATAATAGTCTCTAATCCATCAAATATATTTCTGTAAAACATTTATAGTGTCACGACCCGTCCTCGGGGCCCGTTCCGTGACTACCCCAAGCCCGCCTTCCATAGGCCAGGGGTAGGCGACTAACACCAAAGGCCTAAATCACGATATCTGGGAAAGAATTGCCTTTATAAAAGTAAACAAAACACTACAGAGTACAAAAAGAAGTAATACACTAAGTACAAAAGAAAGTTCTGAAAAGTAAAATTTCCAGAATACAAACCGAACTGAAGAGTATAACTACAACTGAACGAAAGTACAACAGAAAAGACAAGTTGCTGGAAGAGTAGAAGCAGATCCTGGGTCATCCACCTCAGATCCTACCTGAAGGGTAGGTACAGATAGCGCATCTCCTGGATCGTCCACCACGGATCCTACCTTAAGGGTAGGTATAGATAGCCTCCACAATGCTCTCACCTGTCAAACTCCTCTGAGTATTGTATCATCATGAAGTCCAACACCGGGTACCGTCTAATCCTCAAACAACTCTTCCTCTGTCAGTGTTGTCCGTCATCTGCATCCAACACAACGAGGTGCTGGCACTTCCTGTGTAGGGGTGAGTATAACGACTCTCAGTAGGGACCCTGAGACCCTTAAGGTCTCACTAAATCCAACTAGTATAACAACAAAAAAATATCACAACAGATAACCTCTACTTAGGTATATGCCCATACATATACCTAAGTTATCAAGTAACCCATATCAATCATGAGGAAAACACAATGGTTATTGACTCATCTCAAACCAGGATTTTATTCATGATGTCGAAACCACGACTGCTGGATAACTCTTCCTCTATCGAGTATAGTGGGTCTGCCGCTACAACCAAGCGCACCCCATTATCCTTGGACTGCTAAAGCACTCTGCCTGTCGAGTACTATGGGCCAGCCGCTGCAACCAAGTGCATCCCACCATGGGTCTTCCACTACAAACATGTGCACCTCTGCCGTAGGTCTACTTCTACAACCAAGAGAACCCCACTAGGCTATCTGAATCACTCCGAGATGATCGATCAGCTGTCATCAAGTCTCAGCCAGCTACTAGGTCTCTGCACTCTGCTAGCTCATCACCGGGAGGGTCCGCTCCACGAGATACTGGTCGATACTCCATGTAACACAATGTTTTACGAAGAAGTATCCCATGGTTCAACCACATCATAGGAAACTCAACACAACAGACAGTGCATCAGTCGGACGCACGGTCTGTGTGTTATCAGCCTATTCATCCCAGGGGCCTGGTTGGTTTCGTGTATGAACCAACCCGACCATATCCCAACTGTACCCCAAAATCTCATAGGGTATACTCATAAGGACCATTTCACAATGTGACCACCAACGCTGCTGACGGTTCGTCAAACGGACATTCGGTCTGAATGTTATCAGCTTTTCCGTTCCAGGGGCCCTATTGGATTTCGGGTTCCATCCAACCCGTCCACTATCCAACTGTGTCCAAACCATAGGCGAAGTATGCCAAAAGTTCCGTCTCATCAAGAGGAATCCAACAAAGTCAACGGCACGTCTATCAGACGTCTATATCTCATGATATAAGTGTTTCCGCTCCGAGGGCCTGGTTGGTTTCGTGCTCGAAACAACCAGGCCATAGCAAAAGTTCTCTGAAACCTTGAGTGTAATATACAGAAACCACCATCCTGATCCAAGGATCACATCGCAAAAGACGGTGCATTGATCGGAGGTCTGTAGCCCAAATTATGGGCTTTTAACCGAACCTGTCTGGTTTTAGGGGTTTTGGGCCCAGACCGACCCGACCCGACACCCCCTGGGTCGGCCCAAACCGGGTCGACCCGACCCGGGTCCGAGTCTAGCCCATTCGGGCGCGGCCCGGCCCGGCCGGCGTGGACCGGCCCACATGGCCAGCTCGGCGCTGGTCGAGCCACCACAGAGGGGGGGGGGGTGCTGCCCCCTGATTGAAACTGCGACACCCACGTGGGGGCCACTCCCTTTGCCATCCGGGGGATACGACCCCCAGTTTCCCTTCCGAAACAGCCGGCTCGGTCCAGCCGGCCCGTGCTGCCGCCGCGGGACCCCACGGTCCCGCCCCACCAAGGTGCCGGCGGCCGTCGGTTCCGACCGCCCCTCCTTGCACCGCTACGACTTTGAGCTGCAGCCTTGTCCGACCTGCATGGCGCGACGGTGTCGCGCCCCACCGTCGCGGCCCCGCTCCGGCTGCGGTGTCTTTGTGGTTCTCCGGCGCATCACGATTGCACTGCAGCTTTGTTCGGCCTCAACGGTGAGGCGCGACAGCGCCACACTTCTTCTTCGTTTTTGCGCGGTGCGATGACACTGCGTCACCCTTGTTCAAGACACAACGGGTACGACAATAAGGGGGGGGGGGTTGTCCGTGTTTGTGTGGTCCGATGTCCTCCAATTATAATGATAGCAAGCGGCCAAAAATTATCAACGAAGTTCTTTAAATAAAACTTGAACTAAGATTAAAACCCTACCTCGAAAATGACGTCGCACGTCGTCGAGTCGCGGAAGTCGAACGTCGTGGTAGAACGGTATCGATTCTGGCGACGTCGAATGAAGAAGAATAATTTTGTTATTGGCGTCATTCTCCACAGTCGTTGTCTCATTCTTCATCGAGGAAGGGTGTCATTCTTCGACGATGAGAAATTATCTTCCCTTCCTTCTTCTTCTTCTTCTTCTCACAAGGCTCTCTCTCTCCAAATCCCCCAACACAAAGGGTGTCCCCCAAAATCAAATAAAAGGCTCAACCAATTATTTTATTATCACATTCCATTTGAAATTCAAAACTCAAAAAACATATTTAATTATTTGAGTAGGTTCAATTAATAAATTAGTGTATGTTGGCAAGAGTTAAGAGAGGGGTTTTGAGATATACAAATTAATGAGGGGGAAAAGTTGTAAATTTTATGGGAAGGTCAAGGGGTTAGGGAGTTAAGAGGGAGGTGAGGAGTTAAAGGAAAAGTTAAGTGGTGGGGATCATGTGGGCACCACCTCTCCTATATTCTCCCAAGGGAAGTTAGCAACCCAACGGGTCCCACTCCAACTCCCACACCTAGGAGTTAAACCACATAAGAGAGGGAAAAACTGTTGTGATACAACATTTTAATGACTTTGCAAGAAATAAAAATAAATTGTAAAACAATTAGATTTTTTTTATTCCTAACTTTTTTTAACATCTTTTCCAAAGAAAACAGAACTCCAAAAAGGGTATTATTAAGTAATTACCAGCGCTGCGAGTTCATCGGTGCCCTCAGATTTCAATTCTAAGCACCAGTTCAAAAGTTAGAAAAACTCGCTCATTCGTTCACTGAACGTACTCGAGCTAAACTTCGGAAATTGATTCTGGTCACACCGGGGCTCGGAATCAAGCGCCGTCAGAAACTGTGTAATCGTAAAATTCCAAAAAATTTGAGAAATAATTTTCCATGAAATGTCCGAGTCTTTACATTACTCCCAACTCATGGATTTACGTCCCCGTAAAGCTTTAACAAAAACTAGGAAAACAAAATTGGTACTGAGCACGAATTTGAGGCTTCCACTCCTATGTGCTCTCTTGGAGGATCCCATGATGCCAACGAAATCACAAAAGAGGAATCGTCCGTTCTTGTAAGACCCTCTATTGTCAATCCTCAACCTCTACTGGAACCCTGCAAACATCACCCCATCACCAATGTCCAGCTCCCCATGGTCGATGATATGCGTCGGGTCAAGAACGTATCTCCTCAGTTGAGATACGTGTAAGTCATCGTGCACCTGGTGCAACTGAGGTGGATGGGTCATTTAGAGACCCGAAGCTTGACGTAAGTGGACATTACATTACTTTTTCAAAATACTTAGTACATAACAAAACAACACACACAAGGACCGTAATAGTTTAGTGTCATTGGAAACATGGAATGTAATCTTATAATCATGGTGTAAGATATTCAACATCTCCCATAAAGATATTCCCCTTTTTTCATACCTAAAACCTTTCTTTATATCAGGGGGAAAAGAAAACATAAAAATGGTGAGCTCAAATGCTCAGTAAGGGTAATCATGGATAAAATAAAACATACCATATACATTTGAACTTAAAAACATTAACATAATGTTTAAACATCAATAGCTTGAGCTATGACATAAAACATGGAAGTACGTAAGGCATAGATCACAAAGAAACATTAAGAATGATAAAATAGAATGGGAATAAAACATGTAATTGTGGAAAACATTAATCACATGCTATGATTTCCATAGTAGCCATGGCATTGCTGCCAAGACCGTCTTAGTGGACAAATTCCCTTTCTGAATCGAGTTCACTCCTCGTTCCAGTCCTGTTTTACTGAACCGGTTTAACTTGCTGTTCCAGCCATGTCTATATCATGAGATATAAATCTTTACCCAATGCATTGGAGGTAGATATATGTCCCACCCACCTCATAGTGAAATCATTTTTACTTGTGCCACAAAATAAACTTAAAACATTCATCATAACCCAAAGAATAAAATGTGTTTCATAAACATCTTCCCATCATTTATTAATCCATATAAAAAATATATATAATTTCATAATAAGAAAAGTGAACCATTTAAATAAAAGAGGCATTATATTTAAAACATACAAATATGAAATAATTTCATTTTAAATGGAAAATGGTTTTGATAAAACACTTGAAATGAATTCTTGAGGAAAATATCCTTTCTTATTTAAAATCATTTTATTTTCACAAAATGTCATGAATTTTTAAAAGAAAAATATTTTATTGAAAATAGTCATGAAATCTTTTTGAGGAAGCTTCATTAAAATATGGCTTTATAAAACCGTAAAAAATCCTTTCATGCCGTATAAGTTAGAAAAACATTCTTCTCGTACTTTTTTCAGAAAACACAAAAAGTACCTCATACAAAAAAAGAAAAAAGATTCCTTTCATATCATTTATTAAAAACTCACCAAAGGGAAAAATTGGATTTAAACAATTTTAGGTGGATGGAAATAATATTACATATTTTGTAAACATGGATGTGGATGATAAAATACACCCAAGTAATTTCTGATGTATAAACAATCTCGGATAAAAATGAGATTGTGATATTTCCCTTACCTGAGGTCCAATTTTCTTCTTAAGTATCTGAAACTCTTGTATAATAATTTAAATAATGTCACTGACTTATTACAAAATCATAATCATTGTTATGATATCATATATGGTTCACATATGGCTTTATATTACCCGTTCTTTTGTAAATTCCATGTTAAAGAGCGTTTTGGGTAAAATCGTTTCTTTTATCGTCCATGTTTTGACTTGTAATTATTCATATGATTAAATAGATCATGATTACTTAATTACAGAATATAAAACATGATTTATATATAATATATATTCATAATATATATATATATAATAGATCAGTAAATGGAAAGAAAGACACCGTTCATGGAGACGGTAGACCGTACATACGCATGAACGCTGTTTTTTTTTCTTATTGAGTTGAATGGAATTAAGTAGATGAAATACATATATATACACATAAATCCAATATCATTATTATGTCATATATTTCATGATTACTTATTATATATACTTTATAATCATTCATGAATGGTTAACGTGGAGAATGAATGTCATCGCGTCGTGGAGACGGTTGTCCGTACGTATGCACGAGTGATGATATCGTTCTCAGGATCGTGGAACTGTATTGGAGTGTATGTATACTATTTCAGAATCAATTTCACTTTACAATAATCATATATAGTTATTATTTACACCATTATACTCATCCAAGTAAGGTGGTGGTGGAAAATAGATTACACCAGGACGTGGAGATGGTATTTCGTACGCACGCACACGCGTTGATTTCGTTTTCAATAGGATGGATAGATGGTGAAATAGATTTGTTTCATAATTATAATAACATATCATTATATGAGTGATACTGATGTTATTACTTCATAATTAAACAACCTAAAAAGAATAAGTGGAAGAAGAAATAAGGTTGAAAGAATCGGTAACGGACATTACCTCTTCTTTGAGATGCCTCTTTGATACCTCCTTTTAGGGCACTAAAATTGGTCTTTGAAGAAGACCAGAACCTATAGGATGTCTCTAGGGAAGTGTAGAGGAGAACGTGGCAGGGTTTTCCAAGAATGAAGGCTCAAAGTGGTGTGAGGAAGAGAAGGAGTAGGTTCCCTTTTATAAGGGAGGAGAGGGGCTCCTTTGAAAAAACTAAAAATATTATTTTATTATAATGCCAAATTCGGTTCTAAATATCTCCAAATTGATTTATTTAGAATCTAAGGTAGGGATGGTTCTAAATCCTCTCATCCAATTTAATTTAAACAATTATAGGTTCATATTTTAACCTAATCATTTATATTTAAGTTTAAGGTAGATAATTTTACTTTTACCGTGTCTTTTTGTGTTCTTACACTATAAGGTTAATAAACTTACTATAACAAGCCAAAGGAACCCCAAGTTGTTTCGTATTAATATATATAACCTTATCTACGTAATTTGGCCGAAACGTATATTTTTAGGAATAAAATATCAATTAATAATATAATATTTGTTTTAAAAACTATTTTATGTAAATTTTGACACTATTTGGTAATAGATTTTTGTAAAATTCATAACAAATTTATTTGTTCTAAACATGCTAATTAAATTAATAATAACATGTCATATTAACATATAAAATTAGTTGAATTCATAAAAAATCTCAAATTACATTTATTTGGGTAATTATAATATCAATTATGTCAATATTTCATTAATAAGATAATTACTGCATCATCGTTGTGTCATAAATAAATTACATTATTTAATGTCTAAAAATTATAAATAAAATACCATTATATAGGAAATATTTTTATCTTTCTAATGAATATTTATAGTCTAATTTATCTTATGTATAACCCTATATTAAAAATTATCTACTTATTGAACTTTGATTTTAACTATTTTATCCCTTCTTTAAATAAATTAATAATAAATGTCCTAATCTAATCCATGTGGGTCTAAATGGTAATATTTTATTCCCAAGGTTGTTTTTGGTCGAATTACACTTATCCAATAGAATTAGGTCATGTGTTAGGGTAATAATAATATCATTTTTACCCGTAATTACCCTATTTACTTTTAATCGTGGTAAAAAAAAGTAAAAAGATACTATTCACCAAAAATTATTTTCGTCTCATTGAACCACATTATACTTACATCAACCGTGTATCTCGGATTTTTAAAATTCCACTCATAGAAGTGGTAAAATTATGTTTTATGAAAAATTCTTTTTTTTAACTACCACTTAGTGGTTTCACTATTCATCAAAAAATGAAAGTTTCCAGAAAAATACCAAAAATTAGGCCTAAGCTATATTCGATATTATGAACTCAAAAAATGATGTCTATTTTACCAAATTAATAAAATATCAATTTCATTAATTAATTTAAAAATTAAATCCCATCGTCAAAACAAATAGCGTGTTCTAAAGAGATAATAACTATCAAAGGATTAACACTTGTTTATGTCTGGTTTAAAAGTGAAATTACATCCAATAACCAACATTGTATTAAATTGTAAAAATATATTCTAAATATACTTTAAAACCACTCAAATTAATAATTTTTCACTATTAATTATTTCGATTAAAAAAGTTGTTTTTAATTAAAATTTACTAATTTTCACTATTCATCAGAAAATGAAAGTTATCCGAAAAGTACCAAAAATTCACCCTAAGATAATTTCGATATTCCGAATCCAAAAATGAAGTCCATTTTGAAAAATAAAATTTACAAAATTTCAAAAAGTGGTTATTACTATTCATAACGGCTAGTTTTAATAATATTTTAATAGCATATCGTTGTTTAGTGAAACTCGGTATTGCGTACTACACATGCTATCGAGGAAGGTCGCGATTGCGGGTAATGCAAGGCAAGTAAAATATGTGTGTTGTGCAAGCTCCTTTTGGTGTAGCGTACAACATAAGACATTAATGAAATTAAAAAGAATATTTTTCATAAAATCTCAGGGTGTTAAATTCTACCCCCCTTAAAATGAATTTCTCCCTCGAAATTCATCGGGGTTATAAATGGATTATGACTCGAAAGTTTCTTTAATAGAAACCGACATCGTAAAAAGGAATACCAAAACAAATCTTTAAAACAAATTATGAAACGTAATAGTTACCCAAATAAACTAATCACTGGGTTTCCACATAGGTGAAAATATGGATATGGAAGAGAAATCTAACCATCATGTTCTGATGGAGAGTGGTAGAGAAAATGGCTATAGGAAAGCCAGAAATCAGAAAGCCATAAATTTGTGACGATCTAAGGTACCATCTGATTCATCAGATATAAGAGCACTAGGATAACATTTTTGGTTTTTAAGATCATTTCCCTAAAGTTGAAGAATTTGAATTAGAATAAATACTTACTTTATTTTGGTACAATATCACTGTTGTTTGTGCCTTGAACAATTTCCACTTCATCTCTTAAAGAAATTAAGTTGAATTTGTTATTCGTGAAGTGTTAGCAGATCATTTGATAGAATGACAGGTCATTCCATCTGTCTCAAACAAAAGGTTTGAAAATGTTATTAAATATACATAAGTCGATCTATAGTGAGATTAATCATATATGGTTCCTAAAATGGACTTATACTTATTATATCATAACAAAACTAGTTTATACTAAACAGGGACTTCTTGTAGGCCAGTGGTAGGCGATAAAGGCCAGTCGCACTTTGGTTGTGGGTTCAATTCCCACGGCCTTGTCCGACGCGATGGGTTGTCGCCCATCCTGCAGGTTGTCCTTTTTCTAAAAATAAATTACTATAACATCCCAAAAATAATATCGAAAATACTTCTATCCTTGAACAATACTTACTTATGTCCAACATAATCCATCACAATCATTATGCTTATCCAAAATACTTCAGTCCAAGCCCATAGTATAAAAATTAGTACCTTAAATGTCACATAACAATCACGTGAATGCCATCATTTATCCCCTATATATCATGAGATATATCTTTTGGGTCAAATTACAAACATGTGAATACCTTAATCATGTATACCCATTTAACCTAAGTGAAAACATGAATGAAGTTAAAAGTTAACTCTTTCCACAAACCAAAGTCCTAAAAATTATTTATACTCAAACCATGATATCACTTAGTCCATATATCAATCATGAGCTCATGAAAACAATCAAACATCTCATTATCTTCTTATCCCTTCATTATG
Organism: Viscum album; assembly: GCA_963277665.1. Taxonomy (NCBI): domain Eukaryota; kingdom Viridiplantae; phylum Streptophyta; class Magnoliopsida; order Santalales; family Viscaceae; genus Viscum; species Viscum album. The sequence goes on from OY728159.1 coordinate 1,497,207,912, forward strand.
CACATATCATCTGCTTACCAAAAATATCTCAATCCCTTTCCATGGTTACCAGTACCATAAAATTATTGAAAACCACAATAGTCCAATACATAAATATTCCAATATTCCACGATCCTATATACAACATTATTTTGGAATTCCATTACATAAACACTTAATCATTCCACCACATCATTGTCATATTCAACATCGCCAATAGTGATCGCATGTGACTTCCCTTTGTACTTTTCCTTAAGTGGTTTCTCATGTTGATCATCACTAACCCTTGGATTAGGGCATTTATTAGCATAATGCCCTATTTTCTTGCACTTGAAGCATTGAAATGTTTTTGATGCGTTCTCTGTAGTCTTTTCTTTATTCACACCATTAGCAACACTTTTTCCATTACTTCAACACTCAGCTACTCAATGACCTTCTTTTCCACACTTAAAATATTTTCTAGTCCCTTTAAGACAATCTCCATCATGCTTCTTTCCACACTTTGAGAATAAGGAAACATTCATCTTCTTTTCACCATTATTCAGAGATTTCTCCTTGAACTCCATCTTTCGTTTCTTGTCAAAACCATGAGATGAATATGTAACACCAAATTCCATTTCTACCTTAATAGCACAGCTCACAATTTCTTCATAGCTACTGAAGTCTCTTATAGCTAATGCCCTTCGAAGATTTGGTTTTAAGCCACTGAATAATCGATGAACTTCACTTTCAGGTTGGATGATAAAGCCAGATGCATACCTTGCAAGCCTTGTAAAATTCGCTTTGTAAACACCAACAGATTCATCATAGTTTTTCTTTAGTTCAAGAAAATTCTTCTCCATATTTTTTCGAAGAATATGAGGGATGTACTTATTGAAAAATAAGTTCTTTAAATCGTCCCATTCCATGGACTCAATTTCATCTCTTGGCCTCGTATTCTTGATAATATTCCACCATTGATCAGCATCACCTTACAAATGATACACTGCTAAGATGTATTTATCATGTTAAAAACATTGAAGAACTGAAAATATCTTTTCAGTAATACTGATCCATTGTTCAGCAACAAGTGGATCAGAAGACCCACTGAAAGATGGTGGACGTTGCCTCATGAAGGACTCAATAGAATATTGTTCCCTTCTCTGCTTATTTGGAAGTCCAGATTGATTCATAGCTTGTGTAAGTATGTCAATAAGATTTTTCTCTCCATCTCCCATAACATTTGTTTGATCAGGAGGACAATCATTGCATTGTCCATTGCATTGATCAACACGGTTCTTTCGGGTTCTAGCCATCGTCTAAAACCCAAAAAGAATAGTGTGAGAGGCAAAAACCACGCTAGGGAAAACAACATAATAAAGGGGGAGTACCATCAATATCTAACATCTTAGGTTACCGTAATTATAGTTCTATAACTTATACTTATACTTAACCTTAGGGACATCCGTAGACATACCTTAGAAATATTTCTAGGGATCTCACTAAAGTTCTCGCATCCTAGTTTCAAAAGGTTGACTAAACCTTTCCTCTGATTCCAACTGTAGAGACCCGAATCTTGACATACATGGACATTACATTACATTTGCATAATACTTAGTATATAAAAAAACACACACACACAAGGGCCGTAATAGTTTAGTGTCTTTGGAAACTTGGAACGTAATCTTCTAATCGTGGTGAAAGATCATCAACATCTCCCATAAAGATCTTCCCCTTTTTTTCATACCTAAAACCTTTATTTATATCCTGGGGAAAAGAAAACATAAAAAGGGTGAGCTCAAATACTCAGTAAGGGTAAGAATGGATAAAATAAAACATACCATATACATTTGAACATAAAAACATGAACACAATGTTTAAACATCAATAGCTTGAGCAATGACATAAAACATGGATGTACGTAAGGCATAGATCACAAAGAAACATTAAGAATGATAAAATATCATGGGACTAAAACATGTAATTGTGGAAACCATTAAGCACATGATATGATTTCCATAGTAGCCAAGGCATTGCTTCCAAGACCATCTTAGTGGACAAAGTCCCTTTCTGAATCGATTTCACTCCTCGTTCCAGTCCTGTATTACTGAACCGGTTTAACTTGCCGTTCTAGCCATGTCTATCTCATGAGATATAAATCTTTACCCAATGCATTGGAGGGAGATATAGGTCCCACCCATCTCATAGTGAAATCATTCTTACTTATTCCATAAAATAAACTTAAAAAATTCATCATAACCCAAAGAATAAAATGGGTTTCATAAACATCATCCCATCATTTCATAATCCATATAAAAAATGGATATAATTTCATAATAAGAAAAGTCAATCCATGTAAATAAAATAGTCATTATACTTAAAACATACACATATGAAATAATTTCATTTTAGATGGAAAATGGTTTTGATAAAACACTTTAAATGAATTCTTGAGGAAAATATCCTTTCTCCTTTAAATTCATTTTCTTTTCAGAAAATGTCATGATTTTTTAAAAGAAAAGGATTTTCTTGAAAATATTCATGAAATATTTTTGATGAAGCTTCATGAAAGTATGGCTTTATAAAACTGTAAAAAATCCTTTCATGTCGTATAAGTTAAAAAAACACGTTTCTCGTACTTTTGTCAAAAAAGTCAAAAAGTACCTCGTACGAAAAATGACAAAAGATTCCTTTCATATTTTTTACTAAAAACTCACCAAAGTGTAAAATTGGATTTAAAAAATTTTAGGTGGATGGAAATAATATTACATATTTAGGAAACACAGATGTAGATGATAAAATACACCCCATTAATATCTGAAGTATAAACAATCTCGGATAAAAATGAGATTGTGATATTTCCCTTACCTTAGGTCTGATTTGCTTCATAATTGTCCAAAACTCCTATATAATGATTTAAATAATGTCATTGACTTATTCCAGACACATAATAAATTGTTATGATATCATATATGGTTAACTTATGGCTTTATATTACCTGTTCTTTTGTAAATTCCATGTTAAAGAGCGTTTTGGGTAAAATCGTTTCATTTGTCGTCTATGTTTTGACTTTTAATTATTCATATGATTACATAGATCATGAATAATTAATTCTAGAATATAAAACATGATTTATATATAATATATATTCAGAATATATATATATATATATAATAGATCAGTAAATGGAATGAAATACACCGTTCATGGAGACGGTAGACCATACGTACGCATAAACACTGTTTTCTTTTCCATATTGAGTTGAATTGAATTAAGTAGATGACATACATATATATAAAGAAAAATCCAGTATCATTATTATGTCATATATTTCATGATTAAATATTATATTTACTTTATAATCATTCATGAAGGGTTAACGTGGAGAATGAATCTCATCGTGTCGTGGAGACGGTAGTCTGTACGCACGCACGAGTGATGATATCGTTCTCATGATCGTGGAATTTTATTAGATTGTATGTATACTATTTCAAAATAAATATCACATTACAATAATCATATATAGTTATTATGTACACCATTATACCCATCCATGTAAGATGATTGTGGAAAATATATTACACCACGGCGTGGAGACGGTATTCCGTACGTACGCACGTGCGGTGATTCTATTTTCTAGTAGGATGGATAGATGGTGAAATAGGGTTGTTTCATACTTATAATAAAATATCAATATATTAGTGATACTGATTTTATTACTTCATAATTAAACAACCTTTGAAGAAGAAGTGGAAAAATAAATAAAGTTGAAAGAATCGGTAGCAGACATTACCTCTTCTTTGAAGTGCCTCTTTGAGACCTCCTTTTAGGGCACTAAAATTGGCCTTTTAATAAGACCAGGACCTATAGGATGTCTCTATGGAAGTGGAGAGGATAAATTGGCAGGGGTTGGCTGAGCTTGAAGGCACAAAGTGGTGTGAGGAAGAGGGGGAGGAGGTGCCCTTTTATAAGGGCGGAGAGGGGCTCCTTTAGAAAAACTAAAAATATTATTTTATTATAAAGCCAAATTCGGTTGCAAATAGCTCAAAATTGATTTATTTAGAAGCTAACGTGGGGATGGGTCGAAATCATCTCATCCAATAGAATTTAAAAAATTTTAGGTTCCTATTTTAACCTTATCATTTATATTTAACTTTAAGTCAGATAATTTTACTTTTACCATGTCTTTTTGTATTCTTAAACTATAAGGTTAATAAACATACTATAACAAGACAAAAGAACCACATGTTGTTTATTATTAATATATATAACCTTATATAAGTAATTTGGCCGATCCTTAGATTTTTAGGAAAAAAATATCAATTAATAATATAATATTTGTTTTAAAAACTATTTTATGTCAATTTTGACACTATTTGGTAATAGATTTTTGTAAAATTTATAACAGAATGATTAGTTAGAACCATGTTAATTAAATTAATAATAACATGTCATATTAACCTAAAAAATTAGTGGAATTCATAAAAAGTCTCAAATTACATTTATTTGGGTATTTATAACATCAATTATGTCAATATTTCATTAATAAGATAATTATTGCATCATCGTTGTGTCATAAATAAATTAAATTATTTAATGTCTAAAAATTACAAATAAAATACCATTATTTAGGAAATATTTTTAGCTTTCTAATGAATATTTATAGTCTAGTTTATCATATTTATACCCATATATTAAAAATTTTTGACTTATTAAATTTTGATTTTAACTATTTTATCCCTTCTTTAAATGAATTAAAAATAACTGTCCTAATCTAATGAAATTGGGCCTAAATGGTCATATTATATTCCTAAGGTTGTTATGGGTCGAATTACACTTATCCAATAGAATTAGGACATGTGTTTGGGTAATAATTATATCATTTTTACCCGTAATTACCCTATTTACTTTTAACCGTGGTTAAAAAAGTAAAAAGTTACTATTCACCAAAAATTATTTTCATCTCATTGAACCAGATTTTACTTACTAACATCAACCACGTCTCTCAGATTTTTGAATTTCCACTCAGAGAAGCGGTAAAATTATGTTCTATGAAAAATTCAATTTTTTAACTACCACTTACTGGTTTCACTATTCATCAAAAAATAAATGTTTCCAGAAAAATACCAAAAATTAGGCCTAAGCTATATTTGATATTTTGAACTCAAAAATGATTTCTATTTTACCAAATTAAAAACATATCAATTACATTAATTAGTTTAAAAATTAATTCCCGTCGTCAAAACAAATAACATGTTCTTAAGAGATAATAACTACCAAAGGATTGACACTTGTTTATGTCTGGTTTAAATGTGAAATTATATCCAATGACCAACATTGTATTAAATTGTAATAATGTATTATAAATATACTTTAAAACCAATCAAATTAATAATTTACCTCTATTAATTATTTCGATTAAAAAGATTGTTTTTAATTAAAATTTAGTAATTTTCACTATTTATCAGAAAATGAAAGTTATCTGAAAATTACCAAAATTTCACCCCAAACTAATTTTAATATTCTGCATCCAAAAATGAAGTCCATTTTGAGAAAAAAAATTTACAAAATTTCAAAAAAGTGGTTATTACTATACATAACGAATAGTTTTAATAATATTTTAATAGCATATCGTTGTTCAGTGAAACTCGGTATCGTGTACTACACACGCTATCAAGGAAGGTCGCAATTGCGTGTAATGCAAGGAATGTAAAGGATTCATGTTTTGAAAGCTCCTTTTGGTGTAGCGTACAACACAAGACATTAATGAAATTAAAAAGAATATTTTTCATAAAATCTCGGGGTGTTATAGGTCAAGCTGTAACCCACCTTGCCTACCCTGTTGAGGACCTAGAAGGGTCCGATGAAGCGCGAATATAACTTTCATCCTCGTCCAAATCTCCGTAATTACACATCGAGGAGAGACCCATAAGAAAAGATGGTCGCCATCCTCGAACTCTAGTGGTCTCTACCTTCTGTCAGCATAAGACTTTTGTCGGCTCAGAGCTATCCTCATCCACTTCTGGATGACCTGGACCTTCTCTGTCGTGGCTTGGACCATCTCTGGTCCCACAAGAGCTGCTAAGATTTCTTCTTTTCCGATAAGTGAAAATCTGGTCTAATCCCTTGGATAAACCATGTTCTTTGCCTAATACAATCAATCCTGTCATAAATGATACTAATCCAAGCCATGGATGACATCGTAAGGCCTCAACGCTACTACCAAGAGATCCAACCGTTAATCTCACCTCCAAGGGTTGAGTCACACTGTCGGCATCAGTGTGTGGTCACTGGGTCTCCTCCTGTAGGAATCTCAAATGTGAGGGTCAACTCAACAGTTTAAACCAGAACCTCTTAGTAAACAAAAAAGAAGGAAGAAAATGTCACAGGGAAAAGTGTATTTTATTACTGTAGCTCGAAGTTTAAATACACACAATAATAACAACAAGGAAACTAGAAGCACCAAGATCAAAGGTCCCATGACGGGAACTAGTCCCGCTCTTTTCCATCAGCTTCAAGAGCTCCGTAGTCATATTCTTCTACTGCATGAAGCTATGTTCTCCCATGTCCACATGCTCCCTGCGGACAGGGTGGACCTCCTGGTGGTGGTGGTGGCCACACCTCGAAGCATCCTCCACCTCCAACTGCACGGCCAGCTCCCCTGTCTCGGTCTCATGTTCTTTGTGGTCCGCCTAGATCGAACCTTTGCCTCTTCCTGGGATGTCTTTAGTTTATCTAATGGTCATCTGTGTGGCGGGTCGGACAGTCACATTCCATGTGACCAACCCCGCCGCAGGAGTAACACTGTTCACTCTTGGTAAGTCTCTCTCCACCCCGGGTGCCTCGTACACACAATCCTGTGTCATGCGGTCGACCACCTGTAGGTCTGGTCCTCTTGGACCTCAGCATCATCTGTCTACTGCCCACTGCAGAATACTCTGCCGCATGCCGGCTAGTGGTGGGTCCTACTGCTAGACACTGCTCAGCAAGGAAACTCTTTACTAAGAGGGCTCTCTCCAACACCCATCTCTGTGTCAGGTTGTTGTGAGAAACAACAGAAGCTCTAATCTCTTGCCTCATCCCCTGCTCGAAGGTTCGGGAACTGAAGAATGGGTCCCGTACCATATTTGTGGACTAGAGATAGAGGACTGTGAACCTCACTGAGTACTGCGCCACCATCATGCTACCCTGCTGTAGATACATTAGCTCCTGTGTACGCGCCACTCGAAGGGTGTATGGTACAAACTCTGCCCGCAACAGGCTCTCGAAGTCTGCCCACAGAAGTGTCGCCTTGTCATTCATCTAGAGCATCAGGTTCCACCTTCAAACTGTTGCTTCCTGAAGCAGGCTGGCAGCAAGGATCTCCATGAAGTCTGCTGGCATCCCTACTAGCCTGAATACTCTCACCATAGCCTCCAGCCAATCCTCAGCCGCCTACGGGTCTATCTCTCCCCTGAACCTGGGTGGCCGCTGGCGCTGGAACTCATGCTGTACGCTCAAGCGACGTGCACTCTCTACTGCTGGGGCTGGTGGCATCGGTGGCCCAACGGGTGGTAGTATCACTGGTTCCTCCACTGGTCCCTCAATAAAAATAGGGCCATGTACTGAGGCCTCGTCGCTCGGTGGGCTGTCAGTACGTACAACTCTCGGGGCTCTAGCTAGTCGTCTTCAGGGAGGCATCCTGAAAGAAACAAATGTGACACTGTCAAATGATTTATACCTGGTGAGCTGACCTGGATTGAGCTGACTTTTAAAAACTTTTGGAAACACACATGCAATCAGTGTTTTCAAGCACAATGTTGGAAATCAGTTTTCAGGGTCCAAGTGTATGGATACGTCGGCCGCCCGCACCAACTCTGGACTACCTGAACTGAACACCACACTTGGTACCCTTAACACTATTGCTTCACAAAAAGAAAATATTAGAGTTATAAGTTCTGCGGTAGAACCGACTCCTCTAATACTAATCTGTCACGGCCCTTTCTCGGGGCTCGTGCCATGACTACCCCATGCCCGCCTTCCATAGGCCAGGGGCTGGCGACTAGCAACAAAGGTGTAAATTCTGATAATTGCGAAGGCATTGCCTTTATAAAAGTAAAGAAAACACCACAGAGTACAAGCGAATGTAATACACTAAGTAAAAAAAGGAAGTGCTGAAAAGTAAATGGTCCAGAATACATACCCAACTGAAGAGTACAACTATAACTGAATGAAAGTACAATAGAAAAGACAAGCATCTGGACGAGTAGAATCATCTCATGGGTCGTCCACCTCGGATCCTACATGAAGGGTAGGTACAGATAGCACAGCTCCTGGATCGTCCACCACTGATCCTATCTGAAGGGTAGGTTATGATAGACTCCAGAACGCTCTCGCTCATCAACCTCCTCCGAGTATCTTATCGTCGTGAAGTCCACCTCCGGGTACCGTCCAGTCCTCGAACACTCGGCCCCTGTCAATGTTGTCTGTCATCTACATCCAACACAACGAGGTGCGGGCATTGCCCGTGTAGGGGTGAGTATAACGATACTCAGTAGGGACGCCGAGACCCTCATGGTCTCAATAAATCCAAAAAGGATAACCACAAATAAATATACCAACAGATAACCTCTATTTAGGTATATTCCAATACATATACCTAAGTTATCAAGTAACCCATCTCAATCACGAGGAAAACACAATGGTTATTGACTCAGCTCAAACTAGGATTTTATTCATTATGTCAAAACCAAGGCTGCTGGAGAACTCCTCCTCTGTTGAGTATAGTGGGCCTTCCTCTATGACCAAGCATGCCCCACTAACCTTGGACTTCTGAAGTACTCCACCTGTCGAGTACTGTGGGCCTACCGCTGCAACCAAGCGCATCCCACTATGGGTCTGCCGTTACAACCAATCGCACCCCCTAATAGCCTACAGAGGTACTCCTTATGTCGAGTGACACGGGTCTGCCGCTAAAACCAAGTGCACCTCTATCGTGGGTATGCTGCTACAACCAAGAGCGCCCCACTGGGCTGTCCGAATCACTCCGATACGATCGATGAGTAGTCGTCAAGTCTCAGCCAGCTACAAGGTTTCTACACTCTGCTAGTTCGTCACTAGGATGGTCCGCTCCACGAGCTACTGGTCGATACTCCAATATCACAAAGTTATATGAAGAAGTATACCAAGGGTCAGCCACATCATAGGAAACTCAACAAAACAGACGGCACGTCAATCGGATGCCCGGTCTGTGTGTATCAGCCTTTTGGTCATAGGGGCCCGGTTGGTTGCGTGTACGAGACAACCCGACCGTATCTCAACTATACCCCAAAATCTTATAGGGTATAATCATAGGGAATGTTTCTAAATTTGATCACCAATGCCGCTGATGGTTCGTCAAACGGACGTCCGGTCTGAATGTTATCATCTTTTTCATTCCAGGGGCGCGGTTGGATTTTGGGTTCAATCCAACCCGGCCACTATCCAAATGTGTCCAAACCTAAGGCTAAGTATGCCAAAAGTTCCGTCTCATCAAGGGGAATCCAAAAGTTCTATCTCACAAAGGTGATATCAAATGTTCAGTAGGGGAAAAATATTGAGGATAAAATTATGAACAATGTGAACAGTCTATTTGGAAATGTAAATAACTTAAAACACATACCTTGTAAATAACTAGATAAGGAAAAATAAACATGGAATGGTAAGAAACTAAAACACATGTCATCTAGATAAATGAAAATGAAATGTATCCATATATATGATGAAGAAAAATCTCATAGATAAATAATAACTGAATTTTCAATAAAGTCCATGCATATTTTTCAGACGTCATTTTCCCTGACACATGATTCATTTACAATCAAAATATAGTTTAACCATTACATTTTGCACAAAAAAATCTTCCCATGAGACTAACTATACATCAAGTGGATTTCATTCACTGGTCCCCAACCTGTATGGATTTCATTAAACAGTCCTCAACCCTGGAATTTCATACCTAAGTAGTTCCTCATATATCATATATATAATTTCATTTATAAAATATCCATAGAAAATAAGGAATATGGATTTATCAATAATACCTCAGGGAAGTTATGTACAACCAGTGATGTTGACATTAAAACATTCTTAATGAAAAAAGTATTTTAATATTCCAATGTGTCTCATACATCATCGAAACCTTTAAATAATAATTCCACTTGAATTAAATGAAACATATTATTTAGTGAGAAGAAGTGGATTTATGATATTACATGTCAATGGGCAGTATTTACACCATATAAAAGTGAATTGATGTATAAGAAAAGTACGTCTCAGTGTGACATAAATTGAGATGAAATCCCACACCATTTGTTTCTTATCAGGTGAACATCCATTAAATTTATGTATAATAAACATATGTAAACTTTACACATTCTTTATAAACTTTTTCATGTTAATAATTACTTTTATCATTGGGGAAAGAATGTAAGTAACTCCAATCATGAAATAATGATCAATATATAATAAATATCATATTATTTAATCATATATACTTATGAATCGAATTATGTGATATAAAAGGAATCACATCATGTTGAGGAGGTGGTATTCCACATGTCTATTCAAGATGTTATCAGTTTTAATGTGTGTGAAATAGTAATAAAGGAGATGATATAAATATAATTAGATATATATTATATTATATTTCAAGTAGGATAATTATTTCATGATAATATTATTTATATTGTCTATTTCACTTTTTTTACTTTTTCTGTTCATTTATACATTCCAAGTATCATGCGAATGGATCACATCGCTTTTATGGGTGATAGTCCACACTTCCTCAAACAAGATTATTTTATTTACACTACATGAACATGTTAAATGTATATTATAAATAAAAATAAGAGAACTATAATATATTTTAAATAGTATATATATCATATATAAATAATTTTTCCATCATAATGTCAACCCTTATTGGATGTATAATAGAATTGAACAATCATCTTCTCGCGAGGAAGTAATTTTCCATCCAGAAAAGCATTATGTTTGTTTCCCATTAGATGGGGATGTGTGTATGTGTAAAAATACTTGTATATATAGGATACTAGTGTTTTTATACATGTATATATTAAAGATATTTTAGGGGATAATGAATGGAAATGAAACTAGAGAGATTGAGAAAAAAATTAAATATTAATCAGGTAACTTCTTTTGGTGTAAACCAAATGGATTTTTTAGAAGGGTTTCTACCCAAAGGTATGATTTTATGATGAGGTTTGGTATTTGGGATACAATTTGGGAAGTTATTTTCTGTACTTATGTGGTGTGAGATGTTTGAGGAATTGGTAGAGGTGGTGACCTTTTATATGTGAAGGAAAACGACTCACATTGTATTCGTTAAAAAAAGTTAGGGGTTCACATGTTCTTACCTAATTAAATTCATAAAAAACCAACCAAAATAATGAATAGAATGTGAATGTAAATAACATGGAAATTAAATTAGTGTCATAAAAGATGATATGTAATTTTGGCTCTTAAATGTAGGGTTCTAATCCATTTGAAGCCCAATTATACCTTAATCACTATAATTATTTTTAACTACTTTCACTAATCATTTTTTTGTAAAAAATTAAGTTAATATTACTAGAAAAAAATTATTAACTCAATTTATATTTTTTTATCATATATTAAAAATTAAAATAACAGAAGAAACAAAATTAAGATTAATTCTAATCTCACAGAGAGAGGGATTAATTGATTTTAGTAGAAAAATGTTTAAAAGAAAGTAATATTTTTATATTAAATATAAAGCCTATAGTTAATAAAATGAAAAAAATTATATCAATATATTTATAATTAATCTAATGTAACATTTAATAAATTATATAATATAATTTATCATTAATTTTTATTTTAATTAAAAGGCGGTTTTTAACTAAAACACAATAGTTTTCCATATTCACTAAAAATGATGCTTCTCTGAACGATTGGAATAATTCTTCCTAATATTATTTTGACATTATGAATTCAAAATAATGTTCATTTTTTCATTTTAAATTCTTAAATGTGTCAAAATTAATATTTAAAAATGGATCTCCATTAAAAGGATGTAAAATTGGCTAAATAAAAATATTTGGTTTTATGTGAAATATTGGGTATTCTCTTATCATTTTCATTCCAACTCAATTAGATGAAGATAAAAAATACTTTATTGAATATTTAACAGTTTTATTACTTTTAAATAAATAACTAATTTCAATTATTTTAATCTATTAGTGTAAAACTGCTTTGTGAGAATGAATGTAATTTTCTATAAAAATAACCATTTAATATTCAATTTGATCTTATATCTATTTATAATTTATTTTTATCCAATGTTTTAGATGTATAAACAATATATTTTTATATGTTAGTCAATACCATTCATTACAGGTAGTTTATATGTTATTATTTTATATAATAATGTTTTAACTATAGATTGTTTCTTTGTAATATTTGATATTTTGTATAAAAAAAGCCATCAAGATCTGTCACTTTTGAGTGTAAAATAAGATATATAGGAAGGTCATTGTGGCATATGATGTAAACTAACTCTTTGTGCATTGAAATCTAACTCATTGTTTCATGTATTGGAATATATAAAATACATTTTAAATAGTTAATATATTATAATGTATAAAATATTATATTACTTGATGCACTTGTTGTCTCTTCTCACACATGTTACCGAACATAAGGTTCTTACTTTAGTTTCTTAGGACATCACGTTTTAATGGTATAATAACAATAAATCCAATTTTAATTTAATAATATTATAAATAATAAAATTTACCACATTTTCATGGAGAACACATTTTAAAAATTATTTTTGAAACATTAAAAATATTTATTTGAAACATTTATCTTAATTTTTGGAATCATAATATAATAAGTTACTTCTGGTGATTTTTTTTACTTTTTGACAAGTTTCATTTTTTGATGAATACTGAAAAACACATAATTTAAAATTTAAACATCCTTTCATCTGATTAAATAATATTTTAATTTTTTTAAAAGATTTAAATGTTAAAATAGATCAATAATGCATCAATTAATCCAATTTAAGAATTTTTTATCTTGGTCACATTGAAATTGGACATAAAAACTTTCCAAACTGTTGAAAATTACAACTTTAAAACACTGATTTGTCATCCTATCTGACGGTTTAAATTCGAGTTAATTTCTCAAACATTTGTGAATGGAATTTTTAAAAATGGAATATATAAGGTGATTAATTTTAATATATAATTTCAAATAAGTGAAAATAAATTTTGATAAAAAAATATTACTAAATGTGATTAACTTTAATTACAATGATTAAATTGAAAATTAGCATAACAATATATTAATCCTTATATTTAAGGAATATAATGACCTATAAATTCTCCCAAAATATATTTTACGGCCACTTTTATACCATATCCTCGTTTCCATAAAATATTGTTCACTATTGGATACACTTTTCATATGTAAAACATGAGTAGAATTTCCTTTTAAATAATTTACCAGAATGTCACTCCTCCACTATAAAAAGGAACTGACCCCTCTAATTTATTTACACCAATAAAACCCTTTGGACCACCAAAACTATGATTAATTAATCTCCCATCATACCTAACATAATAATAGAATACTCCCTTTGGGAAAAAGTCAAATGAAAGAGTCCTTTTGGTTTAAACCCAAAGAAGTAACTCGAAGAAGAGGTAACATCCTTCCTCAAGATCCATTGTTTTATTATCATCCTGAACACACTAAAAACATATTATTATAAGTTTGTATAATAATTTTTTATACTAACTATAAAAATATTATGTTTTACACACATATATATCTACTGTGAAATAAACTTATTATTCTTGCATATGGTGAACTACCATAACACAAAATGAAGATGTTCATTTTAACTTTACCACTTTTCATAGTTGGTAATTATGATAGGAATTATATTTTCATATAATATATGTGAAATTTATTAGGATTTTATTTTTCTACAATTGTTATATAAAACATACCTTCCTACTTTCCATTTTGTATAAATATGATAACTTTATTTGTGGATATGTGGAAAACAGCCTCCTCAAAGTGATGTGATTCATTCACACTTTACATTAAATATATTAATTATGGATTGTGAAATAATATATGATATATATGAAATAATAATTCTATTTTAATGATAATATATATATATATATCATTGAATTTTTTTCTCTCAAAAATAAATTAATAAAATTTTCTTGTGTACATACAACCTATAATCTTCATGAACTGTGTATAACATTTCATATATTTTAATTTTTTATTTTATTACACAAAATTATTTAAAAAATTATATTATAATTATATCAATATTTAAATTATTTAAATAATTAAATCATAATCTATGTAATATTATCAATAAAAACAAGTCTAAACATATACGAAAAACAATGAAAATGTCTACTAAAACATAACATTGATATGGAGTGTTTAATAAATAGGAAGTATAATATCATAACAAAATAATATATGGAATTATATATAATTATTTTTTATTTGGTTTATTTATAATAAAATTATATTTATTTTATAGGAGGTTTGCTCATGTACAATGAAATTCATGACTTAGGGTAAAGAAATTTCATCTTAGTTTGTCTTCATGTGAGATACATGCCATATCTGCATCTCGAATATATTCTGGGGTATATAATACACAATGAAATGATATATCATTATTTAAATTTATTTAGTGATATTAAAATCTTTATTTTATTTTATTCTTCTATAGGGATCAACATTTTAACATTAATCAAGTAGTAAATGTTTTCTCATATTCCCTCTATTTTCCACGAGACATAAGGAAAGTTCACATTTTATTTCCGACATGTTGTGCTTATTTTTATCATTAAATTATTAAATTATTATTATATGAAAATTTTTGTATATTTAAATATCCATTTTATGAAGAATAATTCATTTAATTTATGCAACAATTGTTAGAAAATTGGTAAACCAACTTTATCTCAATTTACCTTTATTGAGACATATTCCATGTTATGCACCTTTATTTTTCTATGAGATGTATAACCTAAAAATTTACAGGTTATCTCATGAATATAAATAGTTCCATTATATTTTAAGATACTTTAAATTTTATTTACTTACATGGGATGTATTGTTTAATGTTACAATGTGATAAGAGTTTATTAAAATAATATCATCGTTTATCAAGATTTATTATTATTATGATTTTATTGAAGATAAATTATTATTAATCGTTCATATATGACAAGTTATTTTAATTTTCCATTGTTTTTTCAGGATATCATCAAGCATTAGTACCATTTTGTACCTATAATTTATTTAGGATATTTAATAAATTGTTCTTAAAATGATCTAACTTTATCTCTCTCTTCAGTTGGAAATATGTATTCCTTCAAAATCCTGTTTTCTAAAAAAAATTTAAAAATTTTCCAACATTATCCTATAATATTAAAAATTCATTTTAACCATGTTTTATCTTCTAATTTTTGTTTTAAAAAAATCAATACTATTAGAATTTTTAAATCAAGGCACAATTCTAAATATTAAACTGTGTAAAAGGAATGTTCGGAAAGTATGGATTATCCACCATCATGACCATTATTACATTGAATTTTCCTTTTGAATTTTTAAATAATTATATATAATAAAAATATTTTTCCTAATATTATTGAAATCCATGTTCTTATTGTTATTTTCAAATAAAATGAATTCAAAAAATGAATTATGTTTAAAAATTGTTTTTTTATATTCAAAGATTCCTTTATATGTTATTAAAATGTTATTTTCAATAGAAAATTTATCAAATAATTTAATAATAATTATTTATATTTAGATAATATATTTTCCTTGAAAAAGGTTTTAAAAATTTGTCATGAATTTTTTTATATTTTCAAAAATAGATGCTTTTAAAAAAATCAGTCTTCTATTTTATGTTTTCTTGTAAAATGAATTTCTAAATTATTTATATATTACATTAATAGCTATCAACTTAATTTTCCTATAAAATCGTTTAAAAAGATGTTTCTATTCCTCTTAATTCTCTTAATGGTTTATGTTTTCAAGGTATTGTGTTTAGGAAACTTGTTTCTCTTTCAGGAGTCATATGTTTAAAAGACTCGTCTCTCATTCATGAGTTATATGTTTATGAAACCTGACCAATTTCATTGGTTATATGAATATGAAACTCATTATTTTCATGTTTTATTATTTGATTAAAATATTATGGGACATTTCACTTTCCTGTAGGTTATGATATGATCACATGTTTACGACACCCATTACATTTCACGAGTTTTGATATAATGAATGTTTATGATATAGTGCAACACATATGTGTGTGATCGTATTATGAGATGGGTGGGAACAATATCTACTCCTATTAATTGGGAAAATATTAATATCTCATGAGATAATCATGTGATATCAGTTGACAGGCTTGATACATAATTGGAAACAACTGCGTCCTGATGCAAAAGGTGATGCTGGTGTGTCCCTATCCAATGTGGGATGATTAAAAACCAAAACTCACTATAGGAAGATGGGGAAACCAAATAATCTATAAGAATATGTGGAAACAAGATCCACTATGGGAATATGGGAAAAATTGATCCCTAACAAGAAATGGGCTTTGACTGGGGATGGTGGTGTTCCCCACCCAATAGGTGTAGTCCACTTGATGATCCTTGTTATGTTTTTTCAATGAACCTTCGATTTTCGGGAATGATGTTACATGTTTATGCACCTTAAACAAATTCCATGTATTATTACTATGTTATGGTCTAATTTATTATTCTTTTCAATACCTTATGATTCATGTCCGATGAAATGAGAATATTGATTCCTTGACTATTGTATATGATCTTTGACAAGAAGTCTATGATATGAAAATGGCATTATCATGTTTTCATACTATTATTTTCATTTTATTCATATCAATATACTTCTTAACAATTACTGATTATCTATGATCATCCCATTATTTTGTTTCATTTCAACCAATTATGAATAATTTTTTATGTAGAATTACTAAAGGGAAAGATCTTTTTTTGGAAACACATATATTCTTTCACTGAGTTATATGTTTTCTTCTAATTTTACAGAGACAATATATATTTATAGTCCTCTAAAATTTAATTTTTTAATGTGTGTAATTTACATCTAAAATCATGTAATATCAATGTTTTTTATTATTTTAACTCTATAATATCGATAAACATGTTATTGTAACATAAAACCATTACCAATTTGGCAACATATGAATCATAAAACTAAAGATAGAAATAATTGTAAATGGATATGTATAACACAAAATTTCTAGGAATATAATTATAAGATTAATTAATTATAATTTTATACACCACATAATATAATGTAGTTGTGAATATAGAATTTTTCCCACAAAAATAAATGTGAGACACAGATCTGTCACCTCATGTATCAACTTTCATTTACCACATTAGAGATAACTATATAATAAAAATAAGTTAATAATAAATATATTATAGAACCATAACAATATATAAAATTACATATATTATTTACCTATAACCTTTTATTACCCTTTAATTAGAAATTCATTGTTTAAATCACTTTTTCGGGCAATACGTTCTTTGTTTTTCATGTATGTTTTTGTTCGGTAGATTTGGATCTTATACACTTATCTAGGAAACAACATATCGAGAATCATAATAATGATATAAATATAATATATATTCATTATATATCTATATTTATAGTCATCAATACATTTAAATATATAGAAAAATGGTTTACTCTATTCATGGATAGAATAGACCAATATATGCATGAACATTGTTTCTATTTTTCAATAGATGAAAATAAATAATGGTAAAAGAAAAATGAAAATTATAGGATATTGTTTCTACATATATACCATATATATACATTAAATTCATCTTTTATATCATGTATTCCAAAAAATTGAAAATGGTATCACATCGCTTCAGGGAGGCAGTAGTCTACATGTACAAAGGAGTGATGTTATCATTTTCTATGAGATTGGTAAGTAACAAGGTATATGTGATATTATAATTTAATAATTATAAATATTTCATAAATATCATATTATTTTTTTATATCTATCATTATCTATAATTATATGATGTTGTGATGGAAATGAATTATATAGGTTCGTGATGCCGCAGTTTGTCGTACAAATGCTCGACAGTTTAATTTCCCATTTGATGAAGATGAGATGGATATATGTTATTCCATTAAAATTAAAACATATATGTATATGGTATAAACTTTTATTATTATTTAAACATTTTTTATTAGTATTTTAAATATTATGAAAAATAAATAAAATGAAAACTATTGTTTAAGAATAATACCCCAAATTTGGATAAACTATTTAGGTATACAACTATGGTCATCACATGAGAGTTTCACTGTAAAAATAATTTCACTTGGAAATTGGGAGGGAAGTAATGAAATTATTTTTGTTGGTAGTAGAGAAAATAATTCATTGGGGGTGTGAAGATGATAGGATAGTGGATGTCCTTTTATATGTGTGGAAAGGAACCCACATGGATAAAAGTTATAAATTTCCAAAAGGAATCAAAAATGCTAAATTTAATCACATAAAAAATTGTAGCACCAGGTTACATTGATCGGGTATGTTTCCCATTGTTCTAAGTTCTGATGGGTTTATAAAATCCTTAAATGTGTTTTTCATGGTTAACTATAGACTTTAGAATAGGTACACACCATGTACAAGAAATAAACATCGTATATCGGTGCTGGTGGCTGGTCATAGACTGGGAGACCGTGTCATGAATGGGGAGATCATGATGTGATCCGGTACATGTATTTTACCTAAAGAAGACATCGTAAAGTGGTTAAATAGATTATTTTTAACTTGAGGCATTGGGATTTTTATGGAAAACATACCTCAATGTAACATTGCATATTTTTTGGGTTGATTGTGTTTGTTGACAAAGCCTGATTCAATGGTGAATTTTCAGGGTCCAAAGATGTTTTTGGAAATCCTTGTTGGAAAAGAAACATGTCAAAGGAATGGACAATCTGGAGGCAGTATAGAAGAACAAATGCAAGGTGGCGTCAATTTCCAGTGTTTTCCATATTTTTGGTGTCCAAAATTTGGAGTTTGGTGAGTATCGTGAAATATGTATTTCCTTGATGATCTCATCAAAATATGGCAAAGGAATGGGTTTTGCGATTATAGGCTTCGTGATTTGGATTTCAAAAAGACATGAAGAATGTTGATGGTGTTCTCCACGATTACGATGAGCTTTGCAAACAGAGTCATCGAAAATCATTGTGGCACTAAAGGGAATTCCGAGTGGAACTTCAGGGAGAAGGTACAAAGGAATTTAAAAAATTCTCAGCAGTTATGACAAACTCCGCGATCTGAAAATCATCGTGCTGCTTCCTTATATAGAGTAAATTTGGCAAGAAATTTTAGATCTTCCCGATTTGAGATAACTTGGTGCAGAAATCGTGTGGGAGGTTTGAGTGTCAGTGGAATCGCCTATAAATAGAACTTGATCCCCTCGAGTGTCGTACAGTGTTTTCCAAGAAAATGTTGTTTCTCTCAACTTGCGAAGGTAATGTGGTTTGCGAATGAAGGAGGTTCACAGAGGCTATTTTAGCTCTGAAAATTTGGTGTGTTCTACGTTGGATCAGTGAGCATCGTGAAAGAAGTTTCTCTACGATGACTTGAGCTCCATGACACCCTATACTATGAAAATGCTTTATCTTTTTTATGGTCTGGGATCCACGAAGAAATTTTCTCAATGAGGTAGTGAGCTCTGCGAAGGTGTGTGCTTCGCATAGAGGTAGTAGCTTTGCAACGTCTTGTTTGAGCATTGTGAAATTGGGACCTTCACGAAGCAAATATCTTTGTGAAGTTATTTCCAATGGTTGTTTCCCAATGATTATAGGAAAAGGGATATTCATATTGAAATGAAATTTGGACTTCAATATAGAATCTATATATAGAGGTTGATGCATTCATTAATGATAATGAGGAGACCTACAAGTCTATAAATTATGAGTGGATCTTCGGAAGAAGTAGTGATCACACTTATGTTGAGAGAGTAAGTGTGTTCTCAAACTGTGAATGGTTGTAAACCAATAGGGATAGTGAGTCTGCTTTGAACATGTAAACAGTAGTGCACTTATACTGGATTAGGTACAATGACACTTTGTTGGTGTATGCTCATTGGATGTAGCCCGGTGAGGGTAAATGAAGTAAAATTGATGTGTACTATTAATTTTTTATGATTCATTCAAAATATGCAACCGAAAAAAGAAAGAGTGAAGAGGTATTTGTATAATAACAAAACATGATCAAAAGGGTCAATTGTTTTAATTAGTCATACACTAATTCACCCCCTCCCCCTCAGGGTATCTAGCCTAGTTGACTTAACAATTGGTATCAGTGAGAAATATTGATATCAATGTTTCTCTCTCAAATGGAGGACACTAATCATAAAGGGATTATGATATTCGGTAGGAATAATTTTCAGCTATGGAAGAATAAGATGAAGCACTACTTCAGATCATAGGAAATAGATGTATTCACATCACCAACGATTGACATAAAATTTGATATTAATATTGGTGCATTATTAGTAGTTGAACGTAGTGAATTGGATGCTGATACCGCGGAAATTTATGCTTTAACGGGAGCCCTATCAAATGCTTTCTATACGAATGTGATTTCATGAAAAACATATAATGCCATGTGGGAAAGCTATTTAATATATATGAAGGATATACAATGGTCGGAGAGGAAAAGTTTCATGTGTTGTGGAAGAAGTATGAATATCTGAGAATGAATCCAAATGATTCTGTTGATGCATTTTTTGACAGTGTAAATGATGTAGTGGAAGTCAAACAAGGTCTTAAAGAAGTTATTGAGGACATAAAGATTGTGAAGAGCATCTTAAGGAAACTTCCACCTTGGTTCCATACAAACTATTTATTTCTGGAAAATAAAGACATAAATGATCTAATATTGGAAAACCTGCAAAACACCCTTATTGCATATGAAATGTGAAATGATTATAATGATACTCTGGAAAATGGAAAATTAAAAGAAGTGAAATTGAAGGCCATGAAGAAGCTCACCTTTGAAGATTCTAAGGAGGAAGAAGAGATATATGAGTTGATGTTATTCCTTCCTTCAAATCATCAAATACGAAAAGGAATGTTTAAAGGGAAACTTCCACTAGCATGACTTCAATGTGAAAAAATTGGACACATTGCGAAAAGGTGCTCCAAGAATTTCTAAGAAGATTATGAGGATGAAGTTGATATTTCAAAGAAGAAGTCTCTAGCCTATGTATAATGAATGACACCGTTCAAAATAAATTTATTTTAGAAAAAGAATCTTCATTCACATGAATATGAATCTTTAGTTGAGTCTGGGGTTGAGGAGGATGAAGAAATACAGAACTGCAAAGATTGTGGAGAAAATGAAAGAGTGGAGGATTTCAGGAGTAATCATAAAATGGAAGAATACAACATTGATGATAAATAATAAGTTGAAGGAAGAGTTGATATGAATGCTGAGTTAGAGGCTTCTCTTGAGAAGACAGATGTTTGGAGATCCAAAACAAAGAACGAAAACAAAGTATTACGTGATGTAAAACTCTATATGTAGCAGTAGGAAGAAGAGAAGTCTGAGTTGATTGATGAAATTGAGAAACAAAAGTCATCCATACCAGAGGACTCAGAATCAGTTATTGAATTTAGAATAATGATTGAAGAATAGAAAAGGTAAATCGAGGGAATGAATAACACAAGGAAAGATCAGATCATGAATTTTGAGGAACATGAAGGAGAAGTTGCTAGTTTGTGGAAAATTATTATGGATCTCGAAATACTCTTGACAAATGCTATGACATCAAGAAAGAAGATCACATAGAAAACTAAGAAGATGAAAATGGGGAATAGTGGTTGAGTAGAAAGGAAGCATAAATTATGTTCAGATGCAAATGAAGATGGGGGGTGTGATTGAAAAAAAAAGGTGTTAAAATTGAATTCATACCACAAGCACCCATTCCAAGATTGAAGGATGATTTGGGCATAAAGAAGAATCAGAATATTCAATGATCCCGAGGGGAAACTCACAATGAATAAGTGAAAAAATGAATGTACTTTATATCTGGTGTAGTTATTGTAGAATGGTGGGACATTTAAAGTATATTTGTTCCATATCCAAGAAAAATCAATGGACACAAGAATAGAGCTGGCATCCAAACAAAGAACATTTCTCCTGAAAATATTTTAACAGACACTATATTTTTTGTGGAGGATTTGTGCACAAGGCTAGGTACTATTCTTCAACCATACATTGGAATGTGCCACAATAGAATCCAAATTTTTGTAAGCAACAGATCAATGAACCAACAGGTGAGTTAGAAATGCACAATAGATATTCTACTTTGAAAGATAAACAGGTCTATCATATTCTAACAGAGATCAGAAGTCCCAATCCATGACAAGTGTAGAGGAAATAATATGGACCATGAAGAAGAAGGATGAGACGAAAGTGGTGGTATAAATTTCCCTTAAAGCATCAAATCATTGTACTGTGTGGATCCTTGATACATGTTGCACATATCTCATGATAGGTAACGAGGATCATGTAACATGAATAGAATTTGACAAAAATGGAATTTTCAAGTTTGGAAACGATGAAGGCCTGAAGATTATTTTCTCAGTAAAGGAAATGTTTGGGGACAAAGAGATGAGACATGCAAATGTCTTAGTAGAAGAAGGCCTCAGTTACAATTTTCTCATTTAAGTCATCTATGTGACTCGGGAAATTATATATGTTTTAATAAGAATATGTGTATCATCAAAGTAAGATATGGGGAAGAGGTTCTACTAAGAAAAAGAAAAAGGGAAATCCTTACCTGGTAAGGGGAGAAGAAGATATATGCTTCTTATCCATAGATAAAGAAAAAAAATTGTGTCATAAAAAACATGGTCATATATTCCAACCATCTATGGAAGATCTTGTAATGTTTGATGCATGAAGATACCTCCCTAAGATATCACATGATTATACTCACACGTGTGATGCATGCCAATGACGTAATCCCATCATAATGATGCATAAGGAAAATGGAAAGAAGTCAACAAGAATGCCCTAATTGGTGCATGCTGATGTTTGTGGGCCTATCACACCAAGATAAACTGACAAAAAGAGGTAATAAATTATTTTCATTGATGACTACATCAGAATGACATTGTTATTTGTTATTTCCAATATGTCTGATGTGTTCCACAGCATAAAAATATACAGGAGGGAGTGTGAGAGGAGGCTTGGACAGAATGTTTAGAATTTTGGTACTGACAATGGTACGGAATCTAAAATCAGTCAGGTAGAAGAATATCTCGAGAAACATGGAACAAGGAATCAAGTTTCTCCAGCAAAAACCCCCTAACAGAATGAAGAAGTTGAGAGGAGAAATCAGGACATCAACAACACGGCCAGAACAATTCTTAAAGAAATATACCTACCTAAAATAATTTGGATGAAATGGGTATTGACATCTGTTAACATTTCGAATAGGGCTATGTTGTGTCTGAAGGAAGGAAAAACAATGTCTGAGATGTGGTATAAAAGAAACCAATGGTGATCTACTTTCAAATCTTTGGGCGTATGTTCTTTATACTAAATGAAGAAAAATATTGGAAATGTGAATCATGTAGAGGTGAGAAAATATTCATTAGATACTCAAGAAAAAGAAAATCATTTAAATGATTTATTAAAAGGCTAGGAAATATAGTTGAAAGCAATGATATCACTATTGTGAAAAATAATGAGAACATTCAACAACACAATGAAAATTTTTCTAAAGAAAGTGACATTGAAGAAAGCAATGCAGAAGACTAAAAGTGGATGATTATGATTTAGAAGAAGATAATGATGATGACAGGAATAAGAAAAATATTTAAATACAAAAAAGCCAAGGAGTCGAGCTGAAATTGAAAGGAAAAATATCATTGGTGATCAATTAGCTCTAGTTTAGAATAGGAGAATGAAATCTCTATAGAGGACCTCTTTCTTATCTCATGTAGAGCCTAAATTCATTGTTGACATAGTTAATGATGAAAGCTAGGTTCAAGCTATGAATGAAGAGCAAGATCATATTGAGAAGAATCATACATGGGAGGTTGTTTTAAGCCTTGATGATAAGAATATCATATGGACTAAATGGGTCTTCCACAACAAGTTGAATAAAGATGGAACATTGATTCGAAACAAATCTTGACTAGTGTGCAAAGGAAACTCCTAGATAGTGGGAATTGATGTCGATAGGACATTAGCACCAGTTTCAAGGCTGTAGACAATCAGATTATGCCTAGCCATTGTAGTGCAACGGAAGTCTATGGTGTTCTATATGGATGTAAAATCTGGATTTTTTAATGACATTCAAGAGGAAGAAGTGTATATCGAGAATACAGATGGTTTTCTTATTTATGAGGATGAGAAAAAGGTTTTTTAGCTGATGAAGGAGTTATAAGGTCTGAAACAACGAACAAGTGCATGGTACTCAAGGCTTGATCTATAAATGAAGAAGATTGGTTTGAAGCATGGTGGAGTTGATTACAATCTATATTTCAACACCAATAGTAATAAAAGGATAAAGGTGATGGTTTATGTCGATGACAGAATATTTGGTTGATCAGATGAAGCACAGTGCCGATAGTTTTCCATATTCATGAAACATGAATTCGAAATGTATATGATTGGTGAGCTGACATTTTTCCTAGGTTTTATAGCTGACACAAGGAACTAATGGAACATTCATTTCTCAATCCAAATATGTCAAGGGGGTTACGCTAAGATTTTTCATGTAAAATTCCCTGGAGTTGAAGACTCTAGTTTTTACCCAGATGAAATTGTCGAATGTTGGTAATGGCATGGCCTTTAATATCATAGAATACATGCATATTATTGGGAGTTTACTATAACTGAAAACAACAAGACCTGATATTATTTTTGCTACATGCCAAGTAGCATGATATCAAAGTAATCCAATGTAAATACACATGCATGAAGTGAAAAGAATACTTTTTTATATCAGGGGCATGGTGGAAATCATCTTGATATATAGTGACAATCTCAGTCAGAATTACTGGGATATGATGATTCAGATTAGGCCGGTTCAGCAGATTTCATGAAATCAACAGCAGGTGGTGTTTTCTATCATTGTGGATTGTGAATTTATTAGTTAAGTATGAGTAAAGATTGTGTTTTATCAACCACCACAGAAGGTTATTGTATTTCTACCACTCAGGACTACACACAGTTATTTTAGATGGAGAAACAGCTTGATGATATGGGCATTGAAGTGAAATATATGATTGGGATCCAATATGATAACTCAAGTACTATAAATCTCATAAAAAATATCATACAACACCCAAAGAAAAATATCATTTAGATAAAGAATCATTTTATCAAGGAAATGGTAGAGTAGGGAATCATGAAGTTGGAGAATGTGCCTACCAAACAACAGGTCCCAGACATTCTGAAGAAGTATTAACATAAAAAAGCTTTTGAGAGGCATCAACTAGCTCTAGAAGTTCAGTCAACTCCCCATACTTGAAAAAGTGTGGTTGCGGACCCCCCCCCCCCCCCACTCGAGGTATGGTGTGTTTTTATTTATTGGGATAATATGGGTTAATTCCAATGTCTCAACCACAAAAAGAGGGACCTTTGGTTGTGTTGAAAAAGGGGTAGAAATAGTGACACCTCAAGGGGGAGAAACTATGTCTATAGAAGGGAGAAATTTTTTAGTCAAAAACACAAGGAGAAGCTGACAGGTGGAGAAAAAATATTGGAAGAGAGAAATGAAATAGGGGGATAGTTTTTGAAGATGATGATGCTAGAAGGGATCGATCAAAGCATTGATATCACAATATATGAGGATCATGATAAAAGTATAAAAATGGTGATGGAATGGGTTTTCATGTTTTCCACCGATCAAAAATTGGTATCAGTTTAGAAATCGGTATTAGTTTGGTTTCAACAGTTGATGTTTGAAATGAAGTGATTAATTGATGAACTTTTCATTTACACTTGTTTCTCACACTGATCAATGCTCATGAGGGCTTAGAGTATTTGGTGAGTGAATCTTTGGTTTCTATCTGAATCGCAAGAGGAAAATTTTGGTTGATGATGGATGGAGTCTTAGTGATGTATCAACGTAAAAAAATCATTCAGAGAAGAGTTGTCAACAAACCCATAGGGGGAGTTAGTTGGGGATAAATCCCTCAAGGGAACATTGCCGCATTTTTGGGTTGATTATGTTTATTGAGAAAGTAGGATTCGATGGTGAATTTTCAGGGTCAAAATATTTTTTTTACACCCCATGATTACAAGTAGCAATGAAAAAGGAATTCATGACCTAGAGGTAGTATAAAAGTACAAATACAAAGTGGCACTGTTTTGTAGTGTTTGCCAAATTTGTGGGGTCCAAAATTTGGAGTTTGGTGAGCATCACGAAATATGTATTTCCATGAAGATCTCATCAAAATAGTAAAAAGGAATTATTTTTGAGAATATGGGATTCTTGATGTGGATTTCAAGAAGTCGTTAATAATGCTGACAGTGTTTCTCACGATTATGATGATCTTCTCGAACAGAAGTGTTGAAGTGCATTACAGCTGTAAAGGGAATTGCGAGTGGAGCTTCACAGCGAAGCCGCAATGGAATTGAGAGAATGATTTGTGGTTATGAAGAGCTCCATGATAAGAAAATTTCCATGGTTCTTCACGATATTGAGTGAATTTTGGTAGATATTTTGGATCTCCATGATTTGAGATAAGGTGACACTGACATCGCATGGAAGATTCAAGGGTTAGTGGAATCACCTCTAAATAGACCTCAACCCCCTCGAGAAAAGTAGAGTGTTTTCCATGATAATATCGTTTCTCTCAACTCACCAAGGTGATTCGCGAAGGTAGTGTTCATTGAGAAAGAAGGAGCTTAGCAGCATCTATTTTAGCTCTGTGAATGTGGTGTGTTCTACATTGGTTCAGTGAGCGTTGTGAAGGAAGTTGCTATGTGAAAACTTCATCTCCACGATGGTCTACGATTTGTGAAGGCTTGTGCATTGTGAAGGTCTAAGCTCCACGAAGCGATGTGCTCTGCTAGGTTGTGAGTTCTGTCATGGTGTGTGCTTCGTGAAGAGGCAGAAGTTTCACGGAGGTTTGTTTGTGCATCACGAAATTGGGAGCATTGCTAAGTAGAGTTCTTTGTGAAGTTCTTTCTAAAGGTTGTTTCACAATGATTTGTGTCAAAGGGGTATTCATCTGCAAATGAAATTTGGACTTCAATAGAGTATCATCATACAGTGGAGGATGCCTCTATTAATGATAATGAAGAGACCTATAGGTCTATAAAGTGTGAGTGGATCTTCTGAAGAAGTAGTGAGCTCACTTCAGTTGAGAGGGAAGTGTGTTCTAAAATAGTGAATGGTATTAAACCAAGAGGGATAGTGAGTCTGCTTTGAACTTGTAAACAACAGAACGCTTAGAGTGGATTTGGTACATCGGCACATTGCTATTTTATGCTCCTTGGATGTAGTACAGTGAGGCTGAACCAAATAAAATTGATGTGTAATGTGGGTTCTTTAAGATTCATTCACACTCTACAATGGGAAGGATAGTGAGAGAGAAGAGGGATTTTTCTAACAAAACAAGATCAAAATGTGCAATGGTTTTAATTATTCATACCCTACTTCATCCCCCCACCTCTCAGGGTATCTACCATAGTGGACCTACCGGTTTATTAGCGTAACTTATCCATTGTGGACTACACGTCGTGATCTAGGGGTACATGTCATGACCCAGCCCATGCCCATGTATAAGGCACACAATTTTTCTATATTTATCAGTGTTTACCTCCCAAATCGCTTTTATCCAGACCATAAACTTATCCTAGGAATTTTTTAGTCTTGTCACACCTTTAGGATCGATTTAATTGGCTCTACTTAATCATTACTTCTACAACGCGTCTCATAGTGTAATTGTTATCTCTGATGCATCCTTCTTATTGATCAAGATAACACCCTATCCATGCATTATGAGATACATTGATCTATATTGAATGTTTCTTGTCGTCGTCATCCAGATACATTGTGAGATATAGTCTCGAAGGCCATTCCATAGCAAGTTGTGGTGAAACAGATGTTCATTCTTGACGTATGTGAACTTTATTCTATCTTATAACTTAGTGTCTCTATATTGAATCAATCCCCTAAATAGTGGGTGTGATTATAGAGAATTCATGGATGGTGTTTTTGGGTTTTTTTCTTTTGGACTCCATTATCAGCATGTGTGACATGAACATGGTGTTAACTAGTTCAATCTATTTCTATGATAATGAACCTACTCGCATTTTTTTCAAATTTCATTGAAAATTGTTTTATGAAATTGGGTTGATTATTGTGTGTGTTGAAAAAGGGTTTTGAAAGAAAAATGTGTTTTCCCTGTCTTTTGATAAATGAATTATAAATTGTTTTGAATGGTTTTCAATGCATTGAAATGGGTTTGTGAAAAAGAGAACATGGGTTACCTTGGGAACATAGGGGGAAGGTTTATCATGAGGTAATATTTTGTTGATTTTTTATTATCGAGGAGATTTTTCTTGGGGAATACCATTTTTACCTAGGACAATTATTATAGGAGATCTATAATGCCAATTCGGGGGGGGGGGTTACTCATATGGCGTTTCTCTTCTTCGTAGGCCCGTTGTTCTAGGATTGTATTGGATAATCTGATTCTTATCATCTGAGTATTATACTACCTAGATATGCAGTATTCCTTTGTGATGTGATACTTGTGCTTCTATTTTTTATTTATTGTTTTTCTCTGTTAGACATGATATGTATGTTTATGCTTTTAGAAACATGTTTTGGAAAATATGATTGGATACTATTATACCTTCCTTTTATTAGAACTATGGAAAGAAAGAAATGATTTCCATATTTTCTATAAAAATAATTTACAACTTTTCATCGAATGTTTTGTTTTCAAAAATTGAAAATACATGATCTTTTATATAGAGACTTATTATGGAACACATGGGTGAGATCTTATTGATCCAGTTAGCTCACACCTTATAGACTACTTTAGTGGTTCATATACCATTGTTTGTATTCTAGTGTAGGGAATGGAAAGGCACTAAAATGAGGAGATAAGGATCTTGTCATCTGGGATGGGTTGCTAGTGGTGAGATGGTTAGAGTTCATTCAGGTCATTATTGGAGTAGGTGTTTGGTTTTGAGTCTGTTACACCTAGAAATGTATTTTTTAGTTTTTACCTATTTGTTTTTGTTTTTTTCTTCTATTTTCTATATAGTTATGGAAGATATACTTGTTTTTATTTGGTTGTTCCATTATTTTTCTATATATGTATGCCATGTGGTTGTTTTGGTTGGGAGAAATTGTTCCCTCGATTTTTACATTCGATGCTCAAGTGTTGGTCGCTTGCCCATGTGAATTAGTAACACCATTCGGGTATGTGATGGATCGGTTAAAGTTTTGGGTTTGAGGGAAATCCACGTTGGTTCATTACATTTTGGTATCATAGGAGTTCTTTCAACAAGAATCATTTCATTGGATGTTTGTTAGACTAGAGATGTGATTGTCAGGACTTGAGAGGTATGTTTCCATATGTTCCTAGCCAGCTCTATTCATAACAAGAATCAAGTAAACTTGAGATTTGAGGATGTCTATATCTAGTGTTGGTTTTTTCTTTTACAAATAATAGTTTTTTTATGGGTGTTCTAGTTTGAATAGATTTTTGATAGGCGTGTAATCCTTCTTGTGTTTCGGTCTGCAACACTATGCCTTCGAGATATTTCCCAGAGGTTCCTCAGGAAGGTGTAGCTAATGATCCTTAAGGAAACCCACATATAGACCATAATCCTATAAATACTATCATAATAGTAGTCTATGCTATTGATCAGGATGTGCCAAGAGTTCAGAATGCAGGGGTAGAAGTACTACCAAGAGCTGGAAGAGAAAGAGATTGATCACAAGTGTTCATTCCAGAGAAGCCACCATCCTTTTATGGGAAAACTAAACCTCAATCCACGGAGGATTGACTGGATATTATATATCAAATATTATACATATTGGAGACACCTGAGAATATCATCAGGAACTACCCAGTGTTCAGACTCGAGGGTTCTAGTAAGTGTTGGTGGGACTCTATGGCCCCAGAAGACATACATGTGGGCATGGATTGGAAGAGTTTTAAAACCCTCTTATTTTTTTGTTCTATAAAGATCTTATAATGTTGGAAAAATTATTCATAGTTCATATCATTGTAGTAGAGAGAGTGTTCAGTGTTAGCCTACACTAACTAGTTTGTAGATATTTTCCTTTGTCTCTGGATGTGGTATGGAATGACCTGCTGAATGTGTATAAGTACCTGTAGGGTTTGTTGCTGGATAATAGATCATTGGTGTTCATGTTAAATATTTCTATATATATAGGGGAATTGGACAGATCAATGATGGATGAGATAGATATGGCATGAAAAGTTGGTTTTACCACCTCTTCTCTTCTAACAGGTGACAGCTTCAGTGGTGTGCATGGGAAGAATAGGTAGTGGTAGGACCATCACTAGAGTAGTGGATATGGGTCTCAACATCAAGCCTTATCCAAAACATTTGTTGTAGCTTGAAGAGTGCCTCTAAAATGATACCAGTGTGGCAAGGGGGTCACAGCAGACATTCTTTTCCTATGCACAAAAAGAAATGCAATAGTAGTGGATGTGTTGGTCATCTACAGAATTTATCTCAGGGTATGAACACACATCGTTATAGTCACAGTTCATCAGATCTAAAGGCTACTGTATGGTAGTCATAAGCTTCTAATACTATAGGGATCTTTCCATAGGCATCATAATTTATGCATGTATAAACAGTATATGAGTTTCTGAAAGATGTTGATGCTATTCCGATAATAGTGAGAGGTACGCTGCTTATTGTAGTTTCTGTAGCTACTTCATTGTTTGATACTTGTGCCTCGCACTCATTTATATCATCATGTTTTATTGATATTATTATACATCAAACCAAACATATTACCTTTACAATGGATTTATTGACACCTCTTGGAATGAATAAAGATACGGGGTTTCAGTGTCCTTGTTTGTTCATGATAAATAACAAAGAGTTGGTCTATGATTTTCTCGTTCATGATCTAGATATTCGTGACATCATCATTAGTATGGATTTGATGGTAACTCATCGAGATGAGTATGAGTGTTACCATACGCGTGTTTCATTTCATGTGGCTGATGGGAGCCCTCATGTGTTTCTAGGAGAGTGGGACCAAACGACAGGTCATGTAGGATCATCCTTCATAAAGATCAATATATTTTTGGTTTCTATTGAATTTTATCCCAATGATGCTTATTCTACTGAGGGTCTTCATGTTGTTTTCCAAGACATTACAAAAATTTTCCCAGGTGACTTCTCCTTTCTTCCTCTAGAGAGATAGGTAATGTTCCTATAGATTTGGTGCCATGTACACTGCTGATATCAACGACTTCTTAATGTATGGGACCGTTGGAGTTGAAATAACTCATGATTTAGTAGGAAGAACTATGAGATAAGTGTTTTGTTTTCCCTAGTGTGTCTCCTTGGTCATCCCCTTTTCTCTTTTCCAAGAATTTGGATGGTTCACTTCTGTTATGTGTAGACTATAAGAAGCTAAACCAACTAACAATTTAGAAGAGACACCATTTTCACCATCAAGATTATTTTTTGATTAGTTGAAGAGAGAAAAAAGGTTTTCGAAGATTGATATTTGATTGGGTTTTCTTCAACTCATTTCCTGGGAGTCTGATATACCAAAGATGGACATCAAGTGTAGGGATGGCTATTTTGAATATCTTGTGATGAATTTTTTTCTGACTAATGCTTTGGTAGTTTTTATAGCGTTGATGAATCGAATATTCCACAAATTTCTTGACACTTTTTTCGTAGATTTCATAGATGATTTTTTGGTTTATTTAATTTATGAGTGTGAGCATGAGAACCACCTGAGCTGGGTTCTTGATATTCTGATAAATTACTTTATATATGGAAAGCGTTCAAAATTAAAATTTTAGATTTTAGAAGGGAAGTTCATGGGGTCAATAATTTCATATCATGACTTGTTAGTTGTTCTAAATAAGGTAAAATATTTTTTTTCTTATAAGGAACCATGGAATGCCTTTAAGAGACAATGCAACTTTTGTCTTGCAAGATACTACTGATAGTTTATCAACAATTTCTCTTTGATGGAATCACCACCGATATCTATTACTATGAAAGTAGGGAAATTCTAATTGGATGAATGGTTTCAGTCTTCCATTGATGAAAAAATAGAATTATGACATCTACACCTATTCTGATCTTACATGATCCTCGTAAGCGGTATGTAGTGCTCTGTGATGCATCGAGTGATCCTTTTCGATGTGTGCTTATACATGATGATCATGTGGAATCTTATGTATCTCTTCAGCTCTGAATACATGAGAAGAACTAACCCACTCATGATTTATAGCTTAATAGGGTGATGCATGTGGTTACATGTTTCTCTTACTATCTATTTGGGGAGAAGTTCACAGTTTTCTCTGGTCATAAGAATTAAAGCTATATCTTTTCTTAGAGGGACTTGAATATAAGACAAACAAAATGAATATAATACCTTCATATGTTTTTCATTGACATCGCCAACACTATGTTGCGCTTGGATGCTCTGGAGGATGTCACATGTCTAGTTATGACCAGTGTTCAGTTTTCATCATCTCTTCAAGTGTCTATCTTTCAATATCCAAAAAAAGATGACGTGTTTTAGAAAAATTTGGAAAACAATTATGGTGGGGGAGATAAGTACTGGTTGGTCTATTTATTTAGATGTATACCCCACTTCAAGAATCGAGTTGTCATAAAAAAACTTGTGAGATGTTAAATCATTTTTTATTATCAAATATCATCATGGTATGTTCATTCAGGCTCATCCAAGATGTATTATGACATTAGAAAATGGTTCCGGTGGCCGAGTATGAAGCGGGAGAATGAAAATTATGTGTTCCAATATTACACATGCCCATGGATAAAGGTAAGGAACTGGTAACCTTATAGATTTCTTCAGCATCTTCCAGTTCTTCTTTGAATGTGGGACTAGGTGTCTATGAATTTTGATGTTGGGATACCATGATCACCCTGAGGGAAAAATGATATCAAGGTGGTTGTGGATCGGTTGATGAAGTCTTTTTATTTCATTATGATTGAAGACACTATTAATGTTGAAGATCTGGGTAAGTATTATGTACAAAAGATCATTTGGTTACATGAGATTCCTTCTGCTATTGTTTCAGATAGGGATATGACGAATACCTCAAGGTTCTCTAGGAGTCTTCATGAAGCTATGTGGACTCAGTTCAAGTTGATCATAATAGACCATCCATAGAAAGATGTAAAGATGGAGTGTGTAATTCATATCCTAGAGGATATTCCTCATGCGTTTGTGTTGAATTTCCTTGGATTGTGGGATAGCCATCTAGGACTAGTTGAGTTTGATTACAACAACAATTATTAGTCTTCAGTCATAATGTCCCTATTCGAATTATTGAATGGTCTCCAATGAAGATCAACTATTTTTTGGGTGGAGATGGGAGTAGTAGATTTTGTTGGGGAATGTCTAGTTCAGGATACATTGGAAAAGATTCAAGAGGTTAGGCGACGTCTGGTTACAGCCCAGGGTTTACTGAAATTGCATGCAGATCAGCGATGTCATACTTTTACGTTTTCTATTGTTGACTAAGTATTCTTGAATGCTTCTCCTATGTCGGGTCACCGTTAACTTGGAAAATAGATAAAGTAGGAACAAAAAAATGTTGGATAATTTTATATCACTGAAAGGCTTGGAAAAGATTCTTATATGACAGCAGTGCTTGCTCAGTTGATGGGTATTCATAATATTTTCTACTTATCTCATCTCAGGAAGTACAACCCAACTCCCACTAGCATTATGATTTAGCATGAAATTGAGTTAGAACCATATTCTTCTATTTTTGAGAAACTCATGGATATCATTGACTCTCAATAGAATGAATTTTATGGGATGCCGATTCTATTGGTCATAGTTCTAGGGAAATAATGATCATATTGTCCTGAGACTTTGGAATGCGAGTCATTGATGAGGGAGCAATGACCTCTTCTTTTTCCATGGAGTACACCTTCCACATGATTTCCTAGGGTTGTAAAGACCTTATTCTAGGGAGATTGTAACATCATGATTCCTGGATCAGTTATTTTTTTCCTTCTTCTAATTTTCCTTTTGGTTTCAGAAATCCATAGATGTGTTTTTCTAGGTTTACTACAGACTATAGAATAGGTAAACACCATTTACCTAAATTACGAGTCTTATTCTTGATGTTAGTTTCATGTTATGGATGGGAAGATCATGTTGTTAATGGGGAGATCATGCCCTGAGATGGAACACTTTTGGTACCTAAGGTACACACCATTTTGGGGTTAAATAGAGGATTTTTCACTCTAGGTGATGGGTTTTTTTGCACAACTTATCTAGAATGGACTAAACTACGTGAACAAGTGGTACACGTATTTACCCGGACCACACCCAGGTTTATGTCATGTGTCTTTCTATTTTACTTGGCCTTTTACCTCCCATTCCTCTTGTATCTAAATCATAAACTACTCCTAGTGATTTTTC
The DNA here is from genome assembly GCA_963277665.1 of Viscum album. Classification (NCBI taxonomy): domain Eukaryota; kingdom Viridiplantae; phylum Streptophyta; class Magnoliopsida; order Santalales; family Viscaceae; genus Viscum; species Viscum album. Next base: position 1,497,242,651 of record OY728159.1, read on the forward strand.
CAAGGTGTCTAACCTTCTAGATTGATTTGATCGGCTCTAGTTCATCAATGCTAGTACGATGTGTATCTCTAGGTAAGTGTTCTCACTAATTATTCCTTGCGATGATCATTATATCACCATTTCCTTACATTATCGAATCTTTTCATCCATTTTGGATGTTTCATGTTTTCCTCATCTAGATCTGTTGTGATATCTTCTCTCGAATTCCATTCCATGGAATGTTGTGGGGAATCAAATGATCGTTCTTGAGTTATGTGGGCTTTATTCTATCTGTCAAACCCTTGTCTTCTATTTTGAATCAATCCTATGAGGAGTGGGTTTGGTTTTATGGACTTCACTGCCAGTGTAGTTAGGTTTCATTATTTTGGATTTTGTTGTGGGAATGTGCGACCAAAAATATGAGGTAAGTGGTTCTATCTCAATCCTGTAATAATTAACCAACTCATTTTCCTTTTAAAATTTCATTATAAATGGATTTATGAAACTGGCATTATTTTTTTGTGTGTTAAAAAATGGGTTTGCAAAGAAAAATGGTTTTCCCTGGCTTTTTATGAAGGGATTATAAATGGTTTTGAATGGTTTTAAATGAATTGAAATGGTTTTGTGAAAAAGTGAAAATGGATTACCTTGGGTACTTATGTGGAAGGTTAACCATAAGGCCATCGTTCATTGCTTTGTGATTGTCAAGGTGGTTTTTCTTGGGGATTACCTATGTTTACTATTCCTATTGTTATAGAGATCCAATAATCATATGGGGGGTTACTCATGGGGTATTCCATTTTATCCTAGGTCCATTTTTCTATTATTTGATTAGTGAACATGATTCTTTTGGTATGAGTAGTCTGCTACCTAGACTTGTAGTATTCCATAGTGATGTGATACTTGTTATTATGTTTTATATTTCATTGATTTATGAGTTATTCTTCATATACATGTTTATTCTTGTAGAAAAATCATATGGAAAATAGGAATTATTAAAATTATACCATATTTTGTTTAGAACTATGAAAAAAGGTAAATGATTAACATGTTTTCTATAAAACAACATTTCTCCTAATCATGACATGATTTATTTTAAAAAAATGAACATACATTATTTTTTAAAGAGAGACTAGTTATGGAACACCTGAGTGGGATCTTACTGAGCTTATTAGCTCACACCCTATGCACTGCTTCGGTGGTGCATAAACCGTAGTTTGTCTTACCGTACAGGGAAAGGGTTGGCACCATGGTGAGGTGGCAAGGTTCATGTCATCTTGGATGAGTATTTGGTGGTTATATGGTTGGAGTTCATCCATGACAATAGTGGTGTATATTTTTTTGAGTCCCTTGCAGTTGAACATGTCATTCAGAGTTTTTAGATGTTGTTTCCGTTGTTCTGTTTCTGCTATTTTATATATACTTAGTGAATATATAATTGTTAGTTATCCCCTTTACATTCATTATCTGTATAAGTATTCCATGTGGATTTTCATGTTGGGTGAAATTATTCCCTCAATTTTTTCGTTCGATGACCGGGTTCTTGTCTCCATCCCGCAAGGATTGGGATCTCCCGTCGGTATGTGACAGATTATGTCGGGTGCCAGGTTTGAGGGCATCCCAAGTTGGTTTATTACAAAACAGTTTTTAAATGACCATAAATTCTAATTTTGGAAAGTATACGGTGTAAATATGGCTATAAAATTTCCATTTGAATGGTTTTTAAGACATATAAACACTAATATTTTTATTTTAACCCTCAAAACCCCATTTTAACCATAACCACGGTAATTGGTTTTTATTATCTTTTATAAATTTTGACCAAAAAGTAATTTGAAATTATAATATAACATTAATTATGTTTAATATATATATGTAATTCATTTTTTAACTTCATTTTATATAATTCAAAAATTTTAATTTAAAATTATACTCACAGAAGGGAAGACAAAAATATCAAAGAGAAAAATTTCAAAAGTAAAAAAAGAATTTATTTTAAAATTAAAAATTATAATTAATCCAATGAATAAAAATAGATTAATAATAATATGATTGAAATAATTTTACTTTAAAACTAATTAATTTTTTTAACTTTGTAAATTATTTAAACTAGACACATAATTTAAAAAAATATCATCATTTTAACTACTCATTGAAAAATTAATATTGGGTGAAAATTATCATAAATTATCCCTAAAATTAATTCAAAATGTTTATTAGAAAAAATAATTTCATATTGTTACATAATGTGTTTTAATTTTTTAAACAATTACCCACATTATTTGTTTAAAAAAATTAATTAAATTCATTTTCTAAGAAGAAATGTATTTTTGATGTATATATAGAGTTTAAAAAAACTAAGAATGTATATATAAATATAATTTCATTTTCTAAAACAATTATACTAAATTTACAAAAAAAAATCCTATTCATAACATGAAGTTTAATGTTTTGGTTGTAACGGTCATGTTTATATAATAACATTAATACTATTTGGTGTTATGTTAAAACTCAGTGTTGTGTGTAACACATGTATCAATGAATTAAAATTTTCATGGAAAAAATATTTCATACAATCATGGGGTGTTACATTATAAATCCCTTAAATATATTTTTTCACAAAAAAAATTACATCACATTAATATAAATAGATGAGGATAGTTTTGGCCCATCATATCAGTAGGTTCCCACGTATCTTCGGTAAATTGGTGGTTTCATGAAAACAAGACCACGTGAGTAGTCAAGTGTTAAAGAAATTATACATGAGATATTGAATATAATAATAAATTATTATTTATAAAGTTTATTTTATGTTTACCATTAACCACATCATTACCATACCACTCATCAAAAATAATTATCACATGAGATTCCCTTTATTACTCAACTTAATAGGTTTGTGACAATGAGCAACATTATTAACCATTATATTTTAGAATATGTTACCATGATACACTTACTCATTGTAATCAAAACATTTTTTGTGGGTGTTGAATTATTTGGAGATATCTTTCTCTATTGGAATCATTATCTAATTTCTTTCATTCCCTTTCGCATTAAACTCCCCGATAAAAACCATTTTCCACAATAAAAACATTTTGTTGTCCCCTTAAAATAATTTCTTACATGTTTCCATCCAAACATTGACCATAATGTAAAGTTCAATTTTTCTCGCATTGAGTTTCAATGTTTCTTTTCAATTACATGTTTCCTTTCTTATCAAAACAACGAAATAGATTGGAAAACCCAATCTACAATTTCACCATGATAGACAAATACATGATATATTCATAGACAATGATATCCCTTATTCATAATACCCTCTATAGACATGGATTTCATCCACTGATGAATAGATTAAACTTACATTCATCTTGGATGATGATACAAAAATGTTCACCTTTGGGGTCTTGTGAAATTTTTTACATAGTTACCAACATATTCATTATCTATCTATTTTAGATAAAGAAATACCTTCTCAATATTAATATAAAGAATATGATGGTAGGGAATATTGATTAAAATGATATTAAACTCATACCACTCAATATAATTTGTTTCATATTTCATCCACAAATTCTTAATAAGATTCCATTATGGATCAACTTTTCCATCCAAACAATATATATCCAAAATAAATTTTTCTCCCCTAAAAATATAGAAAACATAAAATATATTTTTAGTGGTACAAAAAATTTTCCTAGAAACAAATGGATTAAAGGATCTATTAAATTATTTTTTGTCTTTCATCATTATGGATTTAAAAACAATTCCCTCTAATTTCTATTTGGATGTTCAAAATGATTCATTTCTTAATAAAATTGTATGATCATAAAAATGATATTTTTTATTCTAGACCCAATAATTTTTTGTTTATCTGGAGAAACACCATTGTATTTTCCATCAACTTTAGAATTAAAAAGTATCTTTTGGGTTCCAAACATTTAATGAAACCAAAAGGCATTATGTAGGAAACAATAATCATATTGGAGAGCCATATTGTCATGAAAAAAATCACACATATGATTTTTGATTCTTGTTAACATATTTTCAATCTATGATTCCAAAGGCTTCACTTTTTCTATTTATGGTCATTATTCATATCCATAATCATAGTTTGTAAAAACATTGTTAATTTCTAAAACATATCATCATGATGTGTCATAGTAGGTGTTAGTAAGGCCCATTGTTGCAGACGAGGTGATAATCTAGACAATGGGTAATGAACCAATTTTAGGAGAATATACCTAAGTACAACTATTTCATATAAACATACACATGTAGTATCCATAAAGGTATATAATTTCATGGAAACCACTTTCTATATCCTTCACATAAATTCCAATACATTTTCATATTAATTTAAATATCCTTATACTTATCCTTGTAGATCTTTCTGAAGTATTCTAATCCATGATTACATAGGATAACAAAACCTGTTATTTTATTCCAATAAAAGAAACCAATGATTTTCATATATATGTATTACATATTATTAGATGAATATTCATTTAATTTTAAAAAACCAAGCATGTGGACAATAAATGTTTAGTGTCTTCATAAACATGGATACATAAAGAACTAAATAATTTTATTACTATATCACCTCCAATAATATTATTCATAATTATATCCCCTCTTATACACATCACACATAAATCCATTATTTATAACATGGGAAAATTAAATATAATAAAGTATGATATTATATTTTCAATAAGGGTAAAAAATGGAAATATCAATGATTACAGAAAATAAAAATTAGCAAATGAGTTTTAGAATGAAAAAATAACTTTTTAAAAATATACCATGCATATCTGTGACCATAATTATGAATAATGTAATTTATCGTGGATTTTCCTAATAAATATTTTATAGGTAATTAAAAAACATGATCCCTAAGAATATATAACTATAATAAGACATTGATTTGTTGAAGATAGAATTATATAGAAAATATTATGTCATTTCTACCCACCATGATTTTTATAACAAGTAAGGATTGATAAAAACAATCATGTACCTACATTGGACACATGATAACCTCTATTGTAGCCACTTTTTCAGTTGGGATAAACTCACGTTTACATCTATTTTAAGGAATGGGATTACATCCCTGTAAAACATTTTGGGATTGGGATTACCTCATGTGTAACCTATGATCAAATATAACATCAATCTTTTCAATGTTAATTTGAGAGAGGTAAAGTTTGAACCTGTGACATAATCCATACATTATTATACCAAAAGATCATAATACATTTATCACATCATAGACCATGAAATGGAAATGAGTTTTAGAACCTTATTTTCATTATAGTCATAAACCATCCCATAAAATAAGAGGGATGGTTTCATTGAATTATTCCACCAATAAAGATTTTGTAACATCAATTGATGTCATCCTAGATGTAAAATTATTTTAACATATCACATACAATAATTCTTGATAAAATATCCATTTCAATTAGAAAAAAATTATTTAAAATAAAAAAATTGAAGAAAATATATTCTTTGAGAATAAAATTGGAAACACTTGAAGGAAGACATAAATAATTTAGGGGTTATCATGGGTGAAAATACCATTCATTTTTTACACATTAAAATAATGATTCCTTTCAAATTTTCTCTAAAAATAAAAAATTTCATTGTCTGTAAAATGAGAAGGACAATTTCTTTTATCTAGTTTTTATAAAATTTAACATGAGAAAAAATTTCATTATGAAAATATTTTAGAATAGAAAAAATGTTTTATAAAATTGTAACAGAAAACATGGACATGGAATAAATATGAATTTCGATAGAAGAGTGAACTAAATTCATCTTTTATTTTAAGAATTAATTTGGTATCATTAATACATAATAATTGGAAAATTATGGAAACAATATCCTTACTATATAAATAGAGGATATGAATAGTAATGTGGTTTAGAGGGGTAGATCTTAATAGTTCACCATTTTAAACATAATCATAAACTATCATAATAAGAAATGGAATTGTAATATAAAATCATTACCACTTTCTTAATGTTTTAATCATAAGACCAGCGAAATAATGAATCTTATATGGATAGATATATCCCATGTTTTTCAAAATATTAATCATAAAATACTTTCATAGTTACTATATATAACACATAAATGCAACTAGAGGTTAATATACCATGTGTCCCATAAAAATAAAAGTTAAAAAAAGATCATTTACCTATGGGCAAAAAAATTTCATACACAATGCATTCCCATATATAATAAATATAGGAATATTATATATCAATTAAAAAATATTAATAATATATATTATTAAATAAATTATTTACATTTATCATTTTATCATCCATTTATTAAGAATTATTTTCTAAAATCACCATTTTGGGTAATAAGTCCACTATTTTTCAAGTACGTATTGGTTTAACATATTTTTTCATTAAACATTGATCATTGTTAAATCATATATAAAATTTTAATAATAATAAGAATATAATATATATCATTATATACATATTAATATTTATTTATAAAATCATAATAAAAAAGGATTACACCATTAACAGAGATGGTAGGTCATACATATGCACAAACATTGATTCCGTGTTTTTGAAAGAAAGAATGAAATAATTTAAAATAATATATTATATTTAAATATTAATTTATACATCATAATTATCATTTTTATTAATTCAATATATCATTATTACCTTCAATTTCAAAATAAAGTGAAAATCATATCTCATTGCTTCATAGATGTTGTCGTCAACGTGAATGCACGAGAGATGTTATCGTTTTCCAAATGATTAGAAGGTGAGACGGTATTTGTGATATTATAATGTATAGAAAATAACAATGTAAAAAAATAAAAAATAAAAAAATAAAAATATCATTATCCCTATCCATGAGATATGGTGATGGAAAACCAATTACATAATTTTAAGAGGTAGTAGTCTACCGTACACATAAACGATTATTTCATTTTCCATTTTTTAGTGGGGGATATGGTTTTAGGTAACGAAAATAACATAATGAAATATCAGTATCTAGTGTAAACATATGTTATTATATCCACATTGTTATATAATATATAGATGTTATTAAGAATAAACAAAATGAAAACACAAGGTTAAAAACTATACATCTCCCCAGAAAACCTCTTTTAGTGTATACCTAAATCATTTGATGGAAGATTTAATAATTTGAATATGGAGTCAAGGAAGTGGTGAGAGATGTAAATAAATGATTTGGGAAGGAATTTTCTGAATCAAAGGGAATTGATAGAATGAATAATAGTTGAGAGGGGATGTGATTTTTTATTTTGGGAAATGAACCCACTTGGTAACTACATGGATATTTCCAAAAAGAATCTAAATAGATATTTATTACAAAGAGAAAATATTTTAAATTACCTTATATTTGAATTTAGAAAAGGGTAATTAAGAAATATGGAAAGAAAATAGGAATTGGGAATGTCTTAAATATATTATAACTACTATAAATTTAATTTATCCCTCTTATAAACCCATTTAAACCTTAAATTTAGTAATTAATTTTTAGTGTTGATACTATTTTTTTGAGAAAAAAATATGTTTTCTTAAATATATAAAATTAATTATTATTATTCAAAATATTTAATAAATTATTTCTAATTAAATTCACATAAGTAGAAAATGTTATTTTAAAATAAAACTCGTGGACATGGTGAAAAAGTAGTCTTCCAAATTGAAAAAATTCATATATATATATATTATGTATTTTATATAAAAGATCAAAATTAAAAAAATTAAAATGACCTAAATTAGATAAATAATAAGAAAAATAAATCAATTTAAATTTTAAATTATTTAAAAATAATATGGAACATTTTACCGAAAATAACTCATTAATAAAAATAATAATTTTTCAATATTTATAAAAAAGATAATCTTTTTAGATAATTATAAAAAAATTTAAACTAATATAATTTAAAAAATTTGATTCAATAATTAAATTAAATTTTTTAAAATAAATATTATAAAAATGGAATAAATAATTTTTATTTTTTTTTCATGGAAATAAATGAAAATTATTTTTTGAGTTGAAATGTATTTTCCATGAATATAATGTATTTACCGAAACTTATGTACTTATTTATCAATATATTATAATTAATTAAAACCATTATATATATTTTTCAAAATGTGTGTATTCATTTTCAAACAAATTTGGTTAAAAAATATATTATAATGATCATGTTTAAATAATAATTTAAATTTTATAATTCATTAATTTAAATCTCAGTGTTGCATGTAACACAATTTATTGAAGAAATTAAATTTATTAAAAAAATATTTCACAAAATATCTGTGTGTTATACTAAAAAAATGTATGTAAGTATCTTCTATGAATAAAATATATTTATTACATTCCAAGTCAAAAATATTTTTATGGATGGTCACTTATATTATTTTATATAATATCAATACATTACATTTCTACAATTTTGTAATCATAATAGACATCGTAGTTAATGAAAAATAAATTAATACCTATATATATATATGGATATCATGGTATTTGTTTTAGCTATACTATTTAAATTTCATCAATTCCTCAATATTAAAATATTACAACTATTTTTATTTCTCAATATATTTGGTTATTCAATAACATATATATTTAACATCTAATTTTTGGACTATGTTCCAGTTGTTTTATAATGTTATGAGGTTTGGATTGGTTTTGGGTACATGTGAATCATTAAATCCAACAAAATAATTATTTTAGGAAAATACATAGTGAAAAATTAGGTTATTATATTCTCTCCTCATTAAATTAATTACATCATATTAATTTTAATTTTTCATTGAAAATGGAATATTTTAGGGTGTCAATAAGATATACATTACTCAATATTTTAATTTCAATTGAGGTATCATCCTCACAAGACTTTGAATGAGTAACGAAATCAAATTTTACCTAATAATTGGAATATAGCAGGTGTTGAGTCTTTATCTAAATTTTTTTTTCTAAACACCCCAATATAAGGGGGGTCATTTTATCTTGGGACTTTATGGTTAGCCTCATATTAATATGTGATAAAGGGTTTGATTTGTATATAGTTTTCCTATGATGGAAATTATCTTTGTCATGAATCCCAATATATGCCAAAATTCACATCATATTTTAATTAAATAATGATAACATGTTTTTTATGAATAATATTCTTATAATCGTATATTAGAGATGATAATTATACATGATCAAAAATAATTATAACATTGAAAATTTTTGTTAATAATTCAATATCTTGTCATCAAGGTGGAAATTTTATGTTCTCATTCAAAATATTTTGTAAAATGGAGTGTGTCGAACAATTCATAATTATAACACTAGATGTTATTAAATGGATGATCAATATCCTTCACTCCAAATAATTTTCAAAAATCACTTCTATTTTGTGGTTGAATATGATTCCTCTAATTCACTAGGCCTTGAAAACATTGTATTCCTATTATCCTAATTGTCCTTTATATTAGATCATTGATTTCGGTAGTCCACATGTTCCTAGAATTTATGAAATTTAACTAATATTGGAATCATTGGAATAGAACTATTTTGTTCTATAGTTTACACTAAGATCATTAATATTTCATGAAAAATAATTAATCTATAACTTACATTCCCACTGATAAAAATACTCATAAATCCTTTAAGACATTCTACAAGGTGAATATTATAATTTGTTTTCCACGATATAAGTTTAACATTCATTCCTTCATCATAGTTTTGATGTAAAAATCACTGAGGCTCTATTATTCTCTTCTTTATAGTGTTAGAAACTCAACTATGTTTATCTTGTTAACAATGATTCTTGATTTCTAGTTTGTAATAGTGATAATATTTCTCAATCCACCGATTATCCCACTAGATTTATTGTTTGGAAAATTTAATCATTGTATATGGATTCCATTGTTAACATGTTTTCATCATCATTCAACTATTACTAAAACTGAGAGGGGTTAATTGTGAGTGATGAAAAACTAACACCCTATGATAATTAATATAATATCATTAAAAATCATTCTCAAAATGCCTTATAAATTTAAATTATTAAATTAGATTTTAGTTCAATATAAACATCTCTTAGTTCAATATAGGTTTCATTAGGTTGGGATATGTGACATTACATAACATAATTATTTAACATAAAACATCCTTCACTATTGTTTGTAATTAAAATTGTATTACTAAAATCAAATCCCCTAGGAATGTCTATCATGGAGTGTAGATTGAGGCCAACTCATCATGACCTAGTGTTATGATTTAGTTTATAGTGAACATTCCTATTTAGAATAATTACCCATTGGTGTATTTTTTATAATGACAAATCCAATTTCTAGTATCATGACAATGATTTACATTCTAGTAAAAAAACCTCATCCCTTTTTTACAAAAAGATAAGGTTCTTATACTATATTTAGTCTAATATATAGGGTATTCATTGTTGTCCTCCAGTCCTAGTACCCCAAAAATTGGACTAATCCTAAACAAAATAAACTATCCAATCATAATAATAATAGAAACCCCTAGAAAATAAACAAATTAATTTAAATATTTTACATTAATATTAAATCCATCTCTAAAATACAGACACAAACCAAAGAACCAAAGGTTTAGTGTCTATAAGGAAAAACAACCTAAGTAGCGTATTTTATAATTATTCTGAAATTTTTTTATAACAATGGAACACTGCTCCATCTATACATAAAATATGTTATAGACATATTATAAACATAGGTAAATAGAAACAAAATAAATTAGTGATAATATATTCTCAATAAGGATGAACATAAGAAAATGAAATCGACTATCATGAGTAAGCATAAGATGAGAACATTCGTATAATAAAGATACATATGAAACTGATATTAAACAATGAATAAATCATAAATCAGGGAACATAGGTTGGAATACTGTAAACCATGAATCAAAATTCTGTGGAAACATGATTCAATAAACATGGTCTACTTGGGAAAAATATAATATTGAGAATATAATAAAAATATAAACTTCACTGAAAGATGTAATGAATATTAGTATACGAAAACATGAACTGTATATGTTTTACATTGGAACAAATTCATGATAGACAACATAATTTTACCTGGATATACATAACCTAAACTAGTCAAAAACATTCTCTCACACTATGGAAGAACTAAATTATTCCCATATTTATATATCATGAAATTTAAACATTTTTTTAGTTCTTTGGAGATATATATAAGAATCCACCCATCATAACCCATACATATGTATGCTGCTTGAAAATAACATACATATCACATATTCAAGAACCCAAAGAAATAAAATGGGTTTTATGAAATGTGAAAAGGATAATCATAAATTTTTTATTACAAAAAATAACCCATGGAATGAAAACGGGTTTCATATCCTTCTGAAATGGAATATCATAATGAAATCATTAATAATTATAAAAATATAAAATCATAGAAAATAAATATTCATCAATATTTATTCAATAAAATTTTTTAAAGTACAATTAAATTAGGATAACAAAGCATATATTATTTACACAGTTGTAGATATCGTATAAATGATCATAAAAATCCACAAGGGATAATATACATGAATATGGGTATTGATTTCTCCACATGTGACAAGGAAGAAGAAAATGGATAAATACCTAGACACCATGACATTTCCCAAATAACGTTCAAACACATGATTGGTATGAGGATATTTAGATGGCCATGTGTAGTGTGTAACCTAAAATGGATCAGTTGGAGCCCATTTTGAAAATACATATAGTTCTTATGAAGGAATCTCAAATAAACCAGTGGTCACACAACCGTAACATAATAGTATTACTCATGAAACCTAGCTTTCAATTTGTTAATTTTTTAAAACTTATCCAAAATGCATCAAAAATAGGAGAAAAATTTCCAAAAGGATGAGTCCCTCTGTGGTCGTAAAACTCACATGAGGGATCACTAATGGGGAGAATGATCATCCATAACCACATTAGAAAAGAATTGTGAAACCCCCAAACCTTTGTAAAATAAAAAGATAATAAAATGGGAGGAGGAAATAGGCACATGTAGTCATAAAAGACATAAGACACTCCCCTAGTGATCTGAAAGACACGATGAGACCACGACGACATGTCCTCTTCATCATATGAAATCTTTCATTATTTCTTCCTAATCATGTTCATATCTCTTGGAATGTCCAAGAAACCTCAGAGTTCTGCTTTTCTTCCATATTTATAAAAATATGTCATCGATAATGAAATTCTTACGCATCTCCACATGACTTTTATTGGTCATGTGATGCATCATCATGTGGTATAGTAAATTTATTTGACATTACTCAGGTAATATCCTATAATCCTCAAACATCCCCAAATAAAAAAAACATATAATAGAGGGAGATAGAAAAATCCTTTTAATGTCATAAAACTTGTAGGTTCCGGATAAAGTACAATGTAGTTGGTTCTAGACCACCAACTCCAACAAAACTCATGCGAGGCACTAAGGAAGATCATAGCATGGTTTCACAAGACTCCTAAATAGTCATGTAGATCCCCCGAAGGCCCCTTAAAAACCTATCCTTATCCCATGGAAATTCCCATACATGTCACCCAATATCACATGATGACCTTCTATAGGTACCCAAATTTATTGAAGACTCTTTCCCATGTCAATATGATAAAATGGAATTCATTTATCATGACCACATTATTCAATTAGTCCATAGTAGTTTTAAATAATCCAATAAAAGAGAAGATGAAAATAGTGACTCATATTCATTAAAAATAAGATGATTCCCTTGGATAGATCCATGATACATACATGTGGAGAAATTTGGTGCTAGATCCATTCAATGGAACCATCCGTGATCGACATAGTACCTTCCTCACAATCCTTCAATCAATTAGGGTGGTTAGGACTATAAATTACAATCCCCATCATGAAAATCCATGGTTGATACAGTGGAATGAAAGTTATTTTTCTCACTCAGACACAAAAATACTATTGGGGATTTATCAGAGTGTCTAATCATGTAATCAACAAATTTTCCATCATATACCCTACCTAGGAATTACCAGAGCAATCTTGTAGCCTATATAAGCGCTTCCCATGAACACATATAGATCATGTAGAGGGCACTTGGTAGATCATGATGAGAACATCCTGAGAACCCTCTATATCACATGAGATATAAAAAATCCTAACACCAAATAAATATAATTTACTAAAGAGAAAAATTATTGAACAATGACTGGTGGTGGGAGACTTACGTGATACACACACATACTGACCCTCATGTGCTTTGCGTAAACCAATTCGGACATGAGACAACACTAGTACAAGCTACCCTAATCTCATGAAACCCATTTGGTATAATATTTGGGACATGATAGCTCCTATAGACAAGTTGAAGAATGTCACAGGTTTCTAATCTAGTGTATCACAAAAGAATAATGTGATCCTCTGGGTTCACCATTGAAGTCTCACAATGCCCTCCATGATGTGTCACCAGAAATATATAACAACACCATCACATGTTAGTTGAGTCTCATGGTTTTATATGGTAATGTGACCTGAATCTCAGGGTGCCCCCGGGGAATTCAAGTTTGGTCTCTTTGTTACCTCAATATGTATCATACAATACAAGTGACACCCTCTGAGGTGTGTCACAATAGCTTTCATGAATCTCTCTATATGTGTCTGCCAGTTCTTGTTATGACACCATGGAGAGTATTCTAGATCAAAAGACAACATCAATATTGGTCCATAGGACATTCAACGGATTTATGGATAAACTATTTTGGTCATTTGATGCCCTTTTGAAAATTCATCATTGATCATCTAATAACCATCCTATATACCACCCAAGTTATGTGATGTCGTTTAAAAATAATGCTTGATCATTTAATTGTCTTTGGATATTCCAATCAGATACTCTTTTACATAATATGCATTAAATAAAATCAGGACAAGTTGAGAATCAACGCATGTTAGGAAGGGATATAGGCTAGGTATTAATGAAATAGCATCAATTGATATCTTCATTCATCATTGGTGTGTATGACCGAAGTATAAGGGAGACCTTTGTGTGTAATCTCTAAATATGGAACAATGAAAAATATGATTTCTACCATATCTTGGATATATTGGAAACCTCCTAGAGGTTTTAGATCCAAATTTTTATCCTAAGGGAAATCCCACATCCAGAAGAAATGATATTTATTAATTTCCATCCATTGTTTCTCAAAATAATAATGTATCTTGTGGGATTCGGGTGTTGTAATGGTCATACAATCTGCTCTATAAACATCCACAATGTCTAGGGAAATGTTTGTTTGTAATCTAGAATATACAGAAATACCATGACATGGATTCATACTATGTTCAAGGTATCTAGGATGTCTATTTGATGCCCAAGATCCATATTAAACATCTCAAGGATTGTAATAGTTCACAATCCCTACATCCACGTGTAGTGAGACTGATTATTTGTTATCCCTTACTTATCATAATGAGCATAGCTCATATAGTATTAGGAATCAGAATAGTTATATCATTCACATAAAAAGTGTACAATAGAAACAGACATATATGTATGTAAGACCCAATGTGTGTCATCACACATTCATCTCAACAAATGGGTATCTACCTTGGGGACAGTCCCAAGGGCATGACTGAACGACGAGAATATTGATTTTTAATATAACTATGATACATATAACCCCTTTATAAGGCCTGAGTTCAAATCAGAAACCACTTAGATGCAAGTTATTCTATGTATCTTACCACTAATGTACTGAGACCTAATCATTCCCATGGGGTGACCACTTTACCTCATCCTTCAGTGAACTCATAAAATAAATGAACTATGAAAAATATGAGTATTTAAATAATAGGGATACATAAGAAATCTCTTTGGGGCTTGATATTGGATACCTAGTGTCTCAAAACATATATATATTTCTGTTACACATGTGGTTAAACTAAAAAGTGTTAAAAAAATATGTGGGTTTAGATTCATAAAATAACTAGTAAATGAAGGTGCCTCTTAATAGCTCAATCCCCTATATGGAAAAATAAATTCCTCCTCCCATGGAATAAAATTCTGAATCTCTTTTTCATACAACATTATCAAATGAGAATCCACCTATTAATGGAAATGTATGGAGAACCACATATATATACGTGTGGATTCACAAAATAAAACCTTGTATTTTGAATTGGAAAGAGGATTATCCCATGACTGTTTTGTTAGGGTATTTGATCTTGTATCAAGGATTAGTAATATATTTTTTAACATATCATAAATATATAATAATTTTTAAGAGTATGAAAAAAATTTTCTCAAAAGGGTGTAATAATCCATACTGCCCATCCTCTCAACAAATACAAATCCCTAGTATACAATGGGCCTAGAAGAACAGATGAACACTTTCCATTGGAAAGAACATATATACCATGATAAAAATGGGGAAACCATTTGTAGTTTCTAGAAAGAGCATAAATAATAATAATATGTTTATTATTGTTCACAAAAAAACCCTAAAAATCAAAAATTAATCCAAACCATACCCACATGGATGTGTTTTCCCAATCATATCCCGCATCCCAAAAAACAAAAAGGGTGAAACTTACATAAAACACTCTTATAACAAAATAATGGGGTAATTATTCATTGAATCAATTATTTTCGCAAACAATATACAAAAAATTTTGCAAGGCCCAACATAATTATCTTAAAATAACAGGATTACTACTTAATCATGAATCATAGTAATTTTTTGGCATATCATTCGCAAGCAAAACTAGTAAAACTAGAATAATCTTATAGATGATCCTTTGTAAATGGGGTTCTGAAGAAAGAAGCCCATCATCACTTTTATAAACCCATAATAACCTACTAGATAATATTAGAATAAAGGTACATATGTGTTTTCCACACATATCATGTTGAGAATATTTTGACTGTGATTTTTCACTAATTGGTGTCCTTGTTCTTTTTTATCTTTGTAACTGTAGATATTGATCTTAGGATCTTGATTTGAGACAATCTCTCCATCATCTAGTGATATCTCTGGAAAATCACCTCTATCTTCTACCAATATAGGTTGATAAATGTTCTCACATCCTTGAAATCTCTAATGTCATATGGAAAAAAATGACGGTCTAGTAGTACAACCATCATTGTAAAATCTCAACCCTAGAAGCATCATTTGAGGTTATCTAAGAATGGAAACTATAAAGTCCACATCACTGAAAGAATTATAATGCATAGATAGTGGCCCTTGTCACTACAACCAACCGATTTATGAGATTATACTAAGAGTACAACAACTCCCACCTTCTGTCATAGATTAAGCTGGATTAGAAAGCCAAATACAGCTCCCTCTAGGATCATGTTTTGTCGAGGATGGAATATACCAACCTTCATCACCAACATCATCCCACTGGTAACCACAAGTCACTTGGTGAAGGTACCACCTGACATTCTACCTCCACTAACACACATGTAGGGGATGTATGTAATACACATCGGGTGAGGAATTTTCTGTAAACCCTATATTGGGTTTATATCCCCACCCCTACTGATGAAGTCTTCTAGAATACTCTAGTAATAACCAGTTAATATGCTCATATTCCTAGTCACTCGAAACAAGTCTGTGGGCATATTCTTGTAGAAGTCAAGGGGAAAGCACATATCCCTACCACTGTGTATAATACCCAATGGAAAATTCTAAGGGAACATAGAGTTTAAAAGTGTCTTTATATCGAGGATTCAATCGATGATATATTTCAGTATACATTGGGGATGGAGAATGTGTAGGATTATAACCCAACACATGATTTTATAAAATGCTAATATATTTTGGAAATAGATGAAAACATATACCATAATATTCCATTAATAGTATAGATAATGGTATATGTTCATATTCCAATACCAATATCTGTGGTAACTCAAAACTCTGATCACAATGAACATGTAGCTGTACCCGAGCACATGAAAATTCTTGTTCATTTCTAGAAGTATTATTGATATATTTTGATAAATGATGAGGAATTGGACCTGGAATATTCTCTTATTCCAATTGGGGTTCACTAGGTGAGAGCAGCACATTCCATATACTAGGTCAAATGCCTATTGAAAACATTCTAACAACATGTTCCAAAGGCATAGGATCAATCTCATATCCCCATTATGGTTGGGGATCACCATGAGATAGGGGTGAAATCCTAAGTACATTCTCAAATTCCTATAGAATAATTCTATTGTCACACTCCAAATTCCCATGATCCAAATTATATCCCCTTTCTAGCCCGATATAACCATGTGAGAATAGAACAATCCTAGGAATGTGATCATATTCTTGTTAGTGAATCTACATTGAATATTCTAGTATATTGAAAAATCCAGGTTCATATTACTAATTTCTCTAATGAAAAACTGCACCCACATCATTCTGAGGCAATATAGGAGGATGATCCTTTCATTAATCCATTCCAAATGTTTATCATAATATTTTATTGGGGTATTCATTTTTAGACTAGGATCATTCTCTTTCTCTAACTAGGGATCACAAAGTTAGAGTGGAACAATCCTTGGGGTTGGCTCACAATCCTTAAATGGAATACCAATGACATATCCCATATTCATAGGATCAATTTAATATTCTTATCCTAATAGTAGTTCGCCAAGTGATGATAGAAAATAATCCATGGGACATGCTGATATTCCTTTCTATAGTGAGATGGATCATTGGCATATTCGAGAAGATTCTCAAGAGTGGGTTCATACTCCCACAGTACCATGTTGTTATAAGAATGTTCTTGAAACCATCATACATCATGATCATATCCCTATACAATTCCATAAAAGGGTGGAATATTCCATCCATGTAGTAGAAAATGGACCATATTTTTAATCTTCTCAATAATATTGTCCTTGAGGTTATTCATTATACATAATCAACAACCCATGGGTCCATAAACTCTCCCACAGATGTAGAATATTATCATTATCTAAATAATCCTTTTTCTGATAGTGTGGAGAGGGATTGTATGGGATCCACTCCTGACATCCACCTTGATCAACATTCCCATGGTAATATCTCCCACAGAAAAGGAAGTACCCCCTTCCCTAACACCATTTTATAATGAATTGTTCAAGGATTAGCCAAATTCATAGAGAGGGGTTTCTGAAAGATTGACCCATTCATATAACGTTCTGTTCAAAACATTAATGTTAATAGAATATGGTCCTCCCATCAATATCAAGTAGCAGTCTACTCTCGTCACCAGGTTCCCATCAAAACAATATCATATTGTTTGACTAGATGAATGCATATACACCTGATGAAGGAGAGTAAATCATTGAAAAATAGATAAATATAATCAGAAACAACCTCCCCACCATGTATTATACCCATGACACTTCTAACTATGATATCCATGATAAGATTTAAAGGGAGTGAATGAGTTATCTATGCTCTAATATATGATATACATATCATTGACTAAAGGATAAACATCTCGCATATTCAGGATATGAGTGTCACCTAAATAAAATCAGGATACAATGTTTTCATATAGACCAGTACAATATCTCCATAGACTGGGATCCAAAACTGGAAAAGAACAACAAAAATATGCAACACATACATTTATTTCATCAAGAACCTTCAATAGAAAATATCCAAATCCACAACATGGATTCATAATTTAGGATGAGGAATGCATAGATTGTTACAATTTCTTGTTCCCCTAGAACAATAGAACCCCTCATATTCAGAACCCTCTAATGTTATAACCTCAGTTCAAATCAAGGGACCGAGGAGTTGTTGCGCTAGTTATTCACAAAAATGAAGTTCCCTGACTTCATTGATTCCTAGACATTGTTAATAGAGAGAGATAAAAGAAAAAAAGACATCAAACTAGTCTCTTCAAAGTAATGAAAATTCATTTCAGACATGGAGACCGTATTTTCAATCATTCTCAAAGCTTCCCATAAAGAGTGGTTCTCGTCATGGGATTTCATAACACCCACCTCCAACATGGGAAGAAATATGATACTTAAAATAAACCGTAGTAGTAGGTTCTATATAATCTATATAGGGGGACCCATCCCTCTAGGTCAGGGGAATACCTAACTCTACCACCATCCTTCATAACATTAATTCCCAAGAGGATTCACGACATATCTTTAGCTGTCGTAAACTAACCCATGCATACTGGTCCATGGGTATTTATATATCGATCCCCATTTCAATGATTATCAAATTTTGATAGGGTCTAGTAGAATCCACATGGATTCCCAATCACCTCCACCCCAATGGGATATGGGAATTTATATCTCAATATTTGTTCAATGAATCATCAAATCTCTGATTAGAATCATGTGGTTTTTATCATCACGATCATTCAATGCCAATTACGTCCTTGAATAACCCCCAATCATCAGGGTTGGTGTAATTTTCATCTTTATCCTCACCATTGAATGATTATGACTTCTCTATGTTGGGAGGAAAATATGTATGATAGGAATACCATCTATTCCTCCCATAGAAATAAAAACATCAACCATTATGGGCCAATTCTACCATCATAATCGGAAACACTCTCAAGGTCATTACTTATTGTCCAAGACATGATTTGTGTATGAAAATGTCAATCAGACCCCACCGAGGATGTATGAGAAAATGATCCAATATGGAAAATGGTTATAAGAAAAAACCTAATGACATCAACACAAAATCATCATGTTGCATCGAATATAATGTCACGACTACAATATCCTGATACACCAATATGAATTTCATCACTATCAATATAGAAGATATTATGGTTCCAAACAAAAATACTATAGGATGAAACATGGAAAGCATAACCCATGAGGAGGGTGATTTGTATGCACCATGCACATGGAACTAGATAATTATAAAAAATATGGCTCCTCCAAATAACATGTTTCCTCCTCTATACAGAACAATACTAAAGAAAAATGGATAATTTCCACTATATCTCGATGAAAATCCAAATGAGTTGAGGGTCCTACCACATAGTAATAGTTTTCATAATATGAAAGTGAGATACATGATCTTAGGAAACACATCAAGGATATTCTCATGGGAAATATTCCCACCAATAATAGTCTTCTGGAAGAGATGAATATTCTCCCTACCATGATCATTCTTCCAACAAATGTGGTACCTAATATTCATACTAGATTATTATCTAGGCATCCCATATGCATAAATGAGTATCTAGAAGAGCGTCATGAATTAATTCCTCTGTAAAGTCATTCTCTCCCTTTCCCATGTGACCATACATTTTTAGGGTGAATAGAGATTCAATAGGAGACGAAGGTGGGGGAACATCTTCAACCCCACCCCATCCTAGTAGATTATAGGTGTGTAAAATAGCAGTTTCCCTATAAATCTCTAATGTCATCGAGTCTCTATATTCCTAATTTTATGCCAAGGAAGGGTAATATGAACCTATGAATCCTGAGAGAAATCAATATCTCAAATGGGTGGATGACACTACACCTCCACGAAATTTCAAAAATCCTTCTTTCTTCTCATTTGACAGTGCAGGATATTATGCACAACATCTCACACAATTCATAACTAGAAGTGGGATGATGATGGGTCATTGATATCAATATGAGGTAAAAAATATGAGGTGATTCCTAGAAACTCCAACAAGACCGTGATTTGTTTCATACAATATTCTTTCAGTAGGATACGTAGTAGGATGTAAATTCCTTTGTCATTAGTTCCATTATCTTTTTTGCTCCACACTAAGGAAAATGAAAATTTTCAACCTTACAACCGGTAAGAAATGAAAAAACGATATCTTTCTGCCTTCATATCCATATGTTAATGGTTAACCTATTTTAATAACATCACCTATCATTAGGGAAATTGATCTAAATCTGTGATAAAAATCATCAAGATGATGTGCAGACACCTCTGACCCCTGTAATGTACCACGATGTGTTTTGTGAGTTTGTAGAAATGGCACAACATATTGAGGAGAAAATTAAGTGAAACAGATCAGAAAATTGACTCATTACCACAACATTGGTGAAATGTCCATGTAATGAAAATTATGTGGTTGTTAGTCATAAGATAGTGGATGTTCCCATTAATACATATATGAATGTCCCTGAAAACGAGCCTGTAACCTAGTGGTTCAGGATCCTTCTTGGTATCCAAAAGATATAGGATCAAATCTGGGTAGGGGAGAATTTCCGAGTACTGTAGCATGGCACTGTAGCAGGTGAATTTAGCAGTTATGTAGCAGCAGCGGACTGTAGCAGCGGAAGCACTATAGTGGTGGAGGGACTGTTCCAGGTACTGTAGTGGCGGATGGACATTTCCAGGTACTATAGTGGTGGTGGTACTATAGCATAGACTGTAGCAGAGCGGGTACTGTAGCAGTACTGTTCACCGACGGGTCCTTTGGGCCAAAAAATGGTCTTTCTAGCCTTGTATCCCGGCCACTTGGCCTTGGGCCTTCAGGATATGTAATGGGTCACCCTGTACCCATTCTAAAGAGGACTTTTCATTAATAATAAATTGAGGCTTAGGCCCCAAACATAAAAAAAATGCAGGTCCAAAACCACCAACACCACCACTCGAGCAGCAACATCCGTAGAATCAACATTATCCCCAAGCATAGAGAAATCAAGATCACCAAAAATATGAGTAACATATGAATAAAGAATATTCTTTATGAAATGAAAATTTCAATGGTTATTTCTTAGAATCCATGGAAAATAAATTCCACATGTCCCCGCAACATAGGAAGCCCGATACGGCCAGCCTCACTGACTGTCCCGATTACCACCCTTTATAAAAAATAATTTTTCATAATATTCAAGATTATTGGTATATAATTTTTTACTACAACTAATGTTCATTTTCAGATGTATTGTGCCAGATAACTCACTGGAGCATGTGTCCAAGATAACCATTTTCTAGTCAAAATATGTAGATTATGGGTAGAAACTTTTAGTGTGGCAGGAATTAATGTTCAAAAATAGTATGGCATTGAAAATAGTTTGTTGAGATCATTTCACCCTAAGAGAACTGATCTGTAAACCCAAAATTGATCCAACACCTATTAATGAGGAATCATAAATTCCTCGGAAAAGCTTGAGTGACCATTGTTGGTAGAAAAAACTGAAGAGGAGGAGTCATATTCTGCTCCAACACAAGCTCTATCTATTGAATATTTCCTCCATGAATCATGTAAAACCAGAGAGCCACCCCATCAAAAGGAATAATAATTATAAAAAGTTATAACCATTGGTTCTAAAAACATGATAAACTTGAACGACTACTTCTATAATGATGAACATGTCTCAGAATACGAGTTCCCTATATTTAACTGGGGAATAAGAGGTTGTTTAAAAATTAACTGAGGATATAGGGGACAACATGGGCTTGGTCAAACCCAATATTTTGCTCAAATCCCTTCTAAGGATAGTTGTGTAGTTGAGACCTGAGGTTAGAAACTTCAATGAACTAAAAAAAGGCACAAAGGTGTTTTAGAACCCTCAAGTTATCATATACACCAAATTTTCTATCATGACATCCATGTGAGGGTTCCATTATTTGATCATGGAAAACAACACAAAATGCCGAAACAACCTAAATCACCGGAGGAAGATACCCCCACAAAATTTTTCACAAACACCAGGTCCATCCACATTAAATTCATTAGCTCCTAGGTCACATGTCTTTGATAATCCACACATTGGGAAGCACCGACCATTGACTTAAAAGTATGATGTTCTAAAATAGAAGGAAATATCCCTATCCAAGATCTTTATCATGGATGCACTGAATATTTCAGAATAACTTAGTGAGGAACTTATTGAAGCCCTATAGATCACATAAGAGTGTGACATAGAAGTCACTACAGGCGAGGTATATCAAGTAGAGATCATTCCATCAGAATGTATTATTACCATATCTTTTCAAAAATGAGAGCAGGAAGAGATACTTCAAGTGAACAACATTTTTGTATAAGTTTTAGATAGAATCAACAATGTTGATTCCCAAAGGGATCTAATTAATAAAGGTTTTTGGATCAATCTAATCTGAGTTTATATCCTCTGTTATTTGGAATATGGAGAAGGGGACATATCTCTCATATAGCTGACCATTCAAGGGTTTGATAAATACAATCAAAGACCTCCTGGATATAGAAATATTCAACCTAATATTGGGGATATCACATCTGACATATATTTTATTGTAATCCCACAAGACACTACATACAATATACTACTTTGATGATCAAGATCCATATCCATCTTGCGGATGCATAAACATTCCATCAGTGCTTCAGGTACCCCATTGATGGAATGGTCAGCATACTACATGGTGAAAACACCCCATATAAGACTTTTAGAGCCACATATGATGAAGAATATTTCTTCAGAAATGTTGGAAACAACCAATGACATATGATGATATACAAGTTGAAGCCCCCAATAGCATGGGTACAACCCATGTAATTCCCAAAAGTATGCTCGATAGTGGCTATTTTCTCCACATAAATCTATTTGAGGAGATAGAAATGACCCCATATTTCAATTATAATTATATCCACCATGAAATTGTAAAAAAATAATATATGACAACTCTTTGAAATGACTCAGGAATTAGGGGACAATAATGCCCCTCCTCTTGGCCCCTTCCACCCGAATAGTGACAGAGGAGCCCCCATATTTCCATATTCATTTGGAAGTTTCTCTATAGACTCAGTGATGGAATAATATTAGAATGACCTCATGAACACCAATCCATCATTTGAGGACGCAATCTCTACCTCCATCGATGTTATCATGAAAATAAATCTAGAAATTGAAGAAGACCCACAACCTACTCTAATTAATGCCTTTATTCCCCTCAAATAGCACGATATGTATATAACATTTTTAAAGTAGCACCAATATGTGTTCATTGTAACTACAAATTAATATATTAATTGAATCTATATGTCACTACACACCATCCCAGATGGCCTGATGATCATCAAGGATTCAAGATAGAAGACAAAATGATGCACCCCTCTCATTCTACCTATGTAGAAGTGGAATATTGATTAGTTTATCAAATAACCATTTCTATAAGAAGTTAAATAGCCGAGATGTCTTTAAAAAATAATTAAAATCATAAAATTGAATGATAAGATTGTGGACTTCATCGAAATCAGAGACATAGTAAGAATTTCTGAAAATATGATTTCCCAATTCATATTACAAAACTCTTTATCTATGAAATTGGTACCATCCAATTGCTTCCATTCATCGATGGGTATTTGGGATATAGTCAGTTCAATATGTGCACTGATTATTAGAAATCAACTACATTAAAAAGAACTCTGTGAATCTTTTTCTATAGGGTCATTTCCATTGGATTAATGAATGCTAAAGCCACATATCTACAAACAATGCATCATATCTTCATGATATTCTTAGGAAATATAGATGAATGTTAGGTTGATGACCTGGTTGAAAAATCTGAAAAGTGATGTGATCACATCGCAAAACATCAAGGAGTCTTTGAAAATATACGACAACAGATACTAATAGGGGATCCGTTGAAATTTAATTTTGGAGTAACATCGGGGATCTTTTTTTTCATTGTGTTATGCCATTGCAACATTGAAAATGAGCTAGAGAATACTGGTTCTATCTTAACAATTCCACCCCTAGAAATCTCCAAGAACCAAGGGGAATTAAATAGAACCATTCCGACAATATTTAATTCATTTTGTAATTTTTTAAAATAATATAACCCCTCCACCTAGATAATGAAAAGGGGAATCATATATCAATGGGATGATGACTATCAAGAATCCTTTAAAATTATCAAGAAGTAATTACGACATGCATTAATAATGATGCCTATTATGGAAGGAAATCCATCGTATTTTATGATCCCTCCATGGAACACTCACTCCATTTCGTACACATATATAAAAATGATGAAGGTAGTTATTATAGCCTAAATTAAATCAGTTGTACAATTATAGGTATTCAGACCATATACTCTGATGTTGAGAAGAAGTGTCTCTCACTCATAATTGTAGTGAAGAATATGACACATTACATGGAGCACCACAAAGTCCATCTAGTCTCTCGTATTGATCCACTGAAGTAAATTCATTGAAAACCTATGCAAACTGAGTTCATAGAAGGAAGGGATATAATTTTACAGTAACACGACAATTAGTACATATTAAAGAATTTGGTGATGGGGTAAGGAATTTCGGATTTTCTTGCAGCACATCTAGCCATAGGAAGTACACTGGTGGACACCGAACATTAAGATAAGGATGTCTTCTATTCCCCTGACACTCCCTAGACCTGTGAGATGTATTTTTATGGTTCCACCCAATGTCCAATTTGAAAAAGGATGTGAAAATCAAATCACAATCAGGTGGGATTATGTATTGAATTTTTATGTCCAGAAAAATGAGTTTTACCCTAATCATTCTCATTATCTGAATGTTTCTCAAAAAGTGTGGTTGAATACCGTTCCCTCATTGCTGGCTTGGAATTAGCATTACTAAAACACAAATATTACCTGCATATCACATTAGATTCACAACTATTGAAAAAGAATATTAGATCTGAATATTAAATGAAAATGTAATAATTGGTCACTCTCACTAGCTATGTTAAGTGAATAAGGGAAGAGTTCCCTTTTGAGCCCAAATTGCATCATCTTCCCTGATCACATAATACTCACACTAACATACATGCTGACGTAGTCATCATCTCATCCAATCTGGATGAGGAGGATGAAATCATAAATATCATGCATCAATTAATGGCCTCATTGATTTTTAAATATCATATGGAAGAAATAAATCAGGTTAACACTACACCAAATCATGATGAATAAATAACCACCCATATATGGTTTTAGCCTGTAAACGATTATCTCCAAAATGTGACTCTCCCAATAAACTGAGCTTTATGGGAAAGTATTAGTTGTTGGGAAGAAAACATCACTATACAAGATGATCAAAAAAATACCTCTAAAATAGATATTTTTATGTATTATCCTTATATTAATAGACGAAATTGATATTTCCTCCATTTAGGTTGAAGTCCATTGAGGCTCTTGTGGTGCCTATCAATCTGGGACTAAGATCTCCTAGAAAACTAAAATGTTGGGATGTTACTAGGAAACCATGATACATTTCTATGAGTAATTCATCATGAAATTTCAGGCATTCCAAATCCATGAAAACATAATCTCTAGGCATATAGAATTTCTACCTATAGCCAATTATTCTAACCAATTTGTGGTTTGGGGAATGGATGTTTTGCGGACATATCCCCCTTATATAACTACCAGTTCAATTACATCCTTAATTTTACTGGCAACATCTCCAAAGGGGCTGAGGAAATTCCTCCCAAAGAAGTCAAGCTAAAGAATATACTCAACTTTTTAAAATTCCATATCATCACCAGGTTTCGTTTCCCTAAAACAATATTGATGGAAAACCTCACCAACTTATATTCTACAGAGTTGAAAAGACTATACATTGAGTAAAATTTAGATTCCAATAACTCATCCCACTATCATGAGGAATTCAATAAGACTCTATTGAATATATTCTAAATGATGGTGAACAAGGATACCAAGTCTTGTCCAGACAGGCTTTTCCATGCTCTATGGGCCTATCGTACCATCAAGCATATTGCCACACATGAAACCCCATAATCACTGATGTATAAGACTATGGTAGTGTTACCAATATAGGTTGTACTAAATTTTCACTGAATTTCAATTTTTTGAAATCTCTCAGAAGTTGGAAAATCAAAAAAGGGGCAACAAAAATTATACAGTCTCAGTGAGAATAGGTTGCACAGACTACACAACCAGGAAACCCAATAGAATTTGATCACACATGACATTAATAAAATGGTCTTCCTTTATTATTTCCTTCAATGGGAGTTGGTATTGGATCTAAAAACCCTAATGATACAATAGAATAAGCCTCTGATGTTAGATCCCCTATGGGAGAGGCCATAAGTCATACGTAAGGTCTCTCGGAATAGAGCCTACACATTGGCCACCATGGATGAGGATCATATCACATCTCCCACCAAAGACATATTTCTCAAAGAATATGTTTCATTTCTATAATTGGGAATATTAAGTCCTAAATTAAAGACTTTAAGCAACACCATACCCCAAGTCATTATAGATAAACTTTAATCCACAATGTATCCTTCTTCCTAAAGACGTGATGATAAACTATATAAAGATAATCCTGGACAAAAAATATTCAACTGTATGGTTCCCTAAAAACATCGTGAATCTTCACCCCTACCATTTCAGGATACATAGTGATGTGAGAACCTGTAGTTTTTGGCCTAGACACAACATCTCTTTTCATTCACACTAGGTGATCCATGTCCTTAACGCGTGATATTAAACTACATTGATAATATTCTTTATGCATGAAATTAATATTCATAGATACTCGAGAACTATGTAGGGGATGATTATCATTTTTTACAGATATACATAGGGATGCCTCGATACTATATCTCGGTCCAACAAGTACCTAGTGAAAAATTCCCTTGTTTTTCCTCATCTTCATTTAAATGGTTGGAAACCCCTTTACATTCATTTTTTCTCAAAAAAATCATAGCTCAAGAGATCCTAGGAATTATAGTATGGTCTTCCCCATCAGAAAAATGCATTAAATCACTCTATTGGAAAATCATGATGTTGAATGAAAGACAATAAAATTAAAACCAAGATACCATTCCGCATAACCATAAATTACATGGTTAAAGTCTTTACCACATGACATAAATCTGTGTGGTCCCACAATAAATACTTTTGTCTTGATTCCTATCATCATCAAATAAGAACTGAAACATGGGTCTCTAATAATGGAAAAAAATATAAAAATCAACAAAAATATTATATCCTAAATATATAGGTTAGACCTGTAAAGAGAGAGCTTCCCATCCATGAACTATAGGCTACATGATTCCTATCATAACAGGATATGTAGCGATTCCTAGATTTCTAACTTCGGACCCAGTCAAAATAGATAAGTATATGAGTGTCCCTCTATTTTCATATAGGCTCGACCTACACCTAGAAATCCATTCAGATCTACATGTTTCATGATCCCCTCACTATGAGATATATAGTGACATCGAGAATTCCAGTCATGGGCCATCAATAATAACACAATTTCACATCATGGAACCCATGTCCTCACCACATGTTGTTAATCATTATGACCCCTAAAGAACCACATGTGTATTTATTTGTACCATCACATGATACATAGTAATGCATGTCTCCCAGATTATTGGTAAAACAACAAGAACTGATAAAAAAGGATGATTATGCATACAATATGTCTTGTAATAATCATTCTAATTGGTTCCCATATTATTACCACATGACATTAAACTATGTGTAAAAAATCTTAATGGATTAACGTAAAAATTGAATGATGTGATAATAGTTACCATATGACGTTATACTGCATGTAAAATGCCCTCACATTATGATAATAAACTGCATGAAAAATGTTTATACCACATGATGTTAAACTGAATAGAAGAAAATACATCCCCACTACATGAAAATAAACTATTTAGACTTCCAAAAATGTTTTTATTTTTAAAAAACTCACAACAAGAACCTTACTGCATTAAATTGGAGTACAAGGTGCATACACCATATTTTAAATAACTACAATCCATAAACCATACTTTACACCTCAATAAACTCATGTTGTTAAAAACTCTCATGGACATTAGAAAGGATAATCTACTTCATGTAACCTTTACTTGACTATCCATATTTATATATGTATCCTACAAAGGTACCCACAATTATCAAAAAATTTGTCACTATGCATTATGGAAATTCCACCTCTTGTGAGCACTGACATCACTATGGTAGTACTCAACCCCCTAGTGTGATCTTATCCTCTCAATATAACTGTATCATATAATCAATAAATTATAGTGAACCTTCTTCCATGATTAAAAAAAATTCTCATCCACTGATAAAAATGATTATGGGATACTCTTGACCTAGGTTATGCTTATTTGGAACTTCTATCATCCCCTTATTAGGACCATATGCATCATGACCTAAAATTTTCTACACATTGGTAAATGTTTTATTACACATAACAGTAGCCTATAGTGGTTCAAATAAAAATACCATAAACATCTATAAAATGGCACCCATGGCAAGTCTAGTAGAAATTCCTCAAAGTGTGTACTCAACAAAATATCAGTTTTCACTCACTAAATTATTCTCAATTAGTGTTGACGTAAAAATTATGGTGCATATAAATAAGGCATAAATCTCATAGGGCCAACTCTTCAACCATAATAAACTTAAATCTAAGATCACGGTACCCCTGGTTTATGAAATAGTTAGAGTAAGGAATTTTCACAACTCAATTCCGTGGGAATTTTTCTTCACTAGGAGGTTTCAAAAAAATTAGTATACTTGAGTATTCATAGATATCACACTTTCCACAAATCACAATTCATTACATGGGTGCCTCAAATCATTGCAACATTCCATGGCCCTTGGAATATATATCTAGCTTCAAGAGACCCTATTCTTTACTATACTTCTAGGCTTATGGATTCTATATATGTTCATATGTTTGTCAACCAAATGAATCACTCTGTGAAAATAAAATTATGATTCTTGTGATCTATGAAATCACTAAGAAAACACTCAACAACTCAGTGTGGCTAAACATAACCAGGTATGACTGGTCCATATCATCCTCTTAATCCAAGCACGTTGGGTCATTCCATACAGTATATGTACCAAACTATCCAAGTAGATTTTATATAATTGAAGTTATTTTACCAATTTTGATCCCATTCTCAAGGCTACAATATGACTCATCATTACCTAACATTTGATGGAACACTCCTCATGATTTGAAAAGAAAGAGAGTAGGCCTCGAGCATCACAACTAGGAATCAAACAGACCTATGGTTCCAAAATCCTTTCTGGATTGCATTATTCCCTTACCCAAACCTCATCATCAAGACATTTGAGTCTTAACAAATCATTCATAGACATTTGAAATGAGTGTAAATCATGTTTTTTTATAATTCCACCAAAAAAAGGGGATTTAACACACAAACTAAAGTCATATTCTTCCATCCATAAGTAATCACTAGTCATTGTGAACCATTGAAACAACATGGTGCATCCTGGTATCTCAAGATGTCATGGGACACACCCAACATGTCTTTCCCATCTCATATTCATGGGTTCAAACATTTGGGTTATGATTTACAACACTCATAGACCGAATATCTAGGCATATCTATAACCATTAGTATTTCACCATCCAACTGAAATTTCCTCCATAAATCATACATAACCCATTCAAAAGATATCGAAATTCAATGACCCTTTTCTTGATTAAGAATGCATGCCTATGGATTCTTCATATGCACCTATGGTCATTGACCCAATGTATCACTCTGAAAAAAAGGACATTATGATCCTTTTGTGCCCATGAAAAACCGATACAGAACCCATCACCTCAGCATGGATTGGATCAATACTATCATGTTTTAACCATATTCCATGATTTTTGAATATATATAACATAAATGACCGTAAACTAATGAAATATTATGTCTGATATAAAAGACTCTAATCTAAAGCAATACCATGTCCAAGCTATATTTCCCAAAACTAAAGAAATATTTTTTCCCACTTAGAATACACAAAAGTAATTAAATTTATGTTCCAATTTAAAATACCATATAATAATGTAATATAAGGTCCAAATAGAAGGACATAAACTACATTGATAGAAGGAGTGAGTTAAAAGACCCTAAACCACAGTGATAGAGAGTACAATCTAACAGACATTAAATAATAGCATGAAAAAATTATAGTATAAAAGATCATGCGAGTTACACTATTTGTCCTTATCAAACATCAAGAGGCTCTTGACATGACAATATACTTCATAAAAATATATAGAACCCCCCCCCCTTAATAACATTAAATCTACCCAACTATCCTTCTGCGATTAATGTGATAACAAGATAGCTAAGACAAATATATCCTTGAGGGATCTCTGTATAGTGGTCCTTCATGGGACTTTTTCAAGATATAATCAATTATAATTTCATAATTTATTTCAATTAATTCATGTTTACTTAATATTAATTAATGGATGGGTATCATTGGCATATAATATAGAAATTATGATATGTCATTCATCAACTAAATAAAAAGAAACCGAAAAGTAATGTTGAATGTTGTAAAATTAATTCATTAAAAATGTTAAAAAGGGGATGAATCTCTAAATTTTGATGTATATTTTAGGTCTCATCAAAAGTGGAATGAATTAAAATGGTGAGTTATGTTAAAAGTCAAATGGACACACATGAAATGTCGAAAAGAGTTTGGAGAGAAGCATTAATTAAATGTTGAAGTGATATCAACATCGCTTCAACATATTCTAAAAAGGGAAAAAGAGTCATGAATAAATCGATAAAATCCTCAACCCTAAATTAGGATGTTTTCAATGAAGATGTTGAAGTTGAAATATCAAACTTTAGATGATAATTTATTTTATTGCATCTAAAAATTAGTATAGTCAAAGCATACATCTTAGACTAAAAGATGGATACCAAATGAATACCCTACTCCAATGAATCCAAAATATCTCAAGTATTGAAGGAATGAGGAGCATCATATACAAGATCATGAAAATATCTTTCACTAATGGGATGTTCTTTCCACATAAAAACTACTTCTTTCACGATTTAATACATAGTTTGTTGGTCAAAAATGCATTCCCCCATGTCATCAAATAAATGACAAAAGAATTCTCCATTGTCGTGGAATACTTTAATGAGGTTTCTTAGTAATAATGGAATGAATCATTTTCCAAATCATACTATGTGGTGTCTAAGCCTCTGTGATCAATGGATCAAGTGTAGTAGGAGGAATAATGACTAGTTGAGAAAATATGGAACATGGAAAATAATATTCATATTTCCATCTCTCAATAGGAATATCACCTGTAGCGGTGCTAGATGTCTAATTCCCATAATAGATTCTATTTTCCAATTTTTATGGTCATCACTAAAAAATGTTCTCTTATTGAAATCTCATTAATATTTTTGATAAAGTAAATATTCAAAAATGAAAATTACATTTTAGAGGAAAAGGGAATGTCACATGACATACCAAATGGATTAGCATGCCATCTAATTAAGAATGAAAAAATTCATGGGAATAATTTTGAAAAAAGATGGAACAAGAATAAATGGCAATAAATATGATATCTTCCCTAGTTCCATTGCATTACTATATCGTCCAAAATATATTGATGATCCCAAAATGAATCTCACATCGTACACTGGACATTGGGAGAGGGGAGATCATTTGTGTGAAACCAAACTAATGATATAATTTTATGCTCTATAAGGATAGTAGACAATTAAATCATCCAATGTTTATGTTACAATACAATCATAGAGATATATCAGGTACTCTCATTCATCATGGGATTCATTTCCATTATCAATATGCATCCAATCCAGTGTAGAAAAATGGGTGAAATCAAAGCAATCATAGTAGATCAAAAAACCATTAAACTTTTAGGGACATGGTGATATGGTTCCAACCGTCGATATGTTCAATAGTCTATGATGTGATAAGGCATTCTATATCATAGTATAATTGTAGTATTGATAAAAATGGAAATAATCACATTTCATCCAAACTAAAACTGGATAGGGAACTGATCCAATGAGGGTTGATACCTTATTTAACATGGCCCATAATTTTATAAAGATAAGGAAGGAATGGAACAACCAAATTTAGGTGTTGTCCTTTCAAAAATTATGTGGCCATCACTTGTGTATTGACTCGAATCCTTGAGAACATATATTTATTTGGGAAGATCCATCCAGTTATTTAAATGGTCATAAAGCCTACCAACCTCAGGTCATATGAGATTTTTAAATTCAATTGGTATTCCTATGAGGTATAATCCACATATAACAAGTTTGAATAATATGAGCTTGCACTATCATGAAGCTACTAAGATGGGAACCAATTATGGGGTTTGAATGTTATCTGGATCCTACTATATCAATGAAAAATATTAATCAAATCCTTGAAATAAATTAGTGAGTGGATATTTAGATCCTTCGGTAGTTTCTATTTCATAATGATAAGCATATCCTCCTCCAAAACTAGATTCTGAAACTCATCTTACCAACCATCTGTAAGAGGTAGTAATTCATCATACCTCTCTCCAAGAAGTGGAATACCACCTAGTTTGTAGATGTTCTAAATGTGCATGCCCATATTTCTATGAGACAGATCAAATTTCGTGGTTCATTGGAACCAACATCTTATGATCTATATTTTTAGGTCGAGATGGTGGTAAATGTTGATCTCATAATTCCACACAGCTTCTTAAATATAGATCCCATATAAATTTTCAGAAAAATCTATGATGATTTTCATATCCTACTAGGGTCATTCCAATCAATAATAAGAATTTTCACTACTACATAGATCCCACATTGGGATCCATATTCTACTAGGATTATGTAGAGTGGAAGAAAATAAACTTGTATATATCTGAGTGATTGGATTATGAGGAAAATCACTATCATCTAGAGCCAACAAATATTTTTCCATCAGATAATACAACAACTTGGTTTGAACTAATAAAATATATAATTTCTCATAAATTTTCATCTGATTGTACTATGAATAAGTTTACAACAATTGAGATGGAATATTGATGTCTGATTGATGGATGAAAACATCCTACAATATACTGAACCTGTATAGGGTAAGACATTGAAATAAAAGAGAATCCTGATGATCAGATGATAGAAACCACATTAGAATCTCATTATCATAATACAAATGATATTGAGGGTTAGAAATGTGATTCTAAGAAATAATATCCCATTGATTGGCTATGGAGAAGGAGGGTCGATGTTAACCAAAACACATTTGAACAAGATTTAGTGGCGTATGATATATAAAAAATAAAATCAATTAAGAGGAAAAACATAATTCACCAACAAAATTATATGAATTGTATGAATTTGTATATTATTCAAAAAACACATAAAAATTTTCTCAAATAACTTATTAGCCTCATGGGTTGTATTATCCAATAAGGAATCTCATAATTGGGGGACCCCTTAGAGACTCGTGATCACGTTACCTGGACATAGTCCCACGATAATCAATTGATCGGATGATCCTGCCAGAAGTCCCCCGTAGAATCATCCATAAAATCTCTATCCTGAATGATGAAGGCCTAAATGTTACAAAAATATGGTTCATGATCTGTTTGAATTAGAACTTGAGCGAGAGAAGCCTTCTGGAGTAGTCCTTGCAAAAGAAGGTCTTACGGTGGTGTCTAATGATTAGGTCTCATAGAAGGGTATCATGATGAGGGAGTGAAACGACAACATGGTGACAGATCTGGAGGAATGGTATTTCTTGAAATTAATGGCTCTCCTATCTTATATATAGGAAAAATTTCAAAATATTAATCATCTCCTAACAAACCAAATATCAGCACCAACACGGATTCAAGATTATGCTAAAGTTTTGGGAGGGAATTCACTTTCCTCCGCACCGAGCCCTTGTCCCAAAGAGTGTCACTCCTATAGGTTGGGGGATTTGTTAACACTTGTAAAATGAGATCAAAAAATCTACAAGGGTGGAAACACATGAACAGGGGTATTGTTTTCCTCAATGAAGAAAAGGAATATAAAAGTTCATTGAGTCTAAGGGAATGCATGATATCCTAGTAGACTCATGAATACATTTCCAGTAGGAGGACATGTGTATTTCCATATTCAATACATATCCTATAAGGGATCCTATAAATACCCTTTCAATAGGCCCTTAAGAACATATAATGACATCACAGAGAACCAATGGTCACAAGGTAGTAGAAAGATTAAATTCCATAGGCCATGCGGCTTGTCAAATGGAGGATTCCTAAAAACCCCTCGAAAATCCGTAAAACAAGGAAGAAATTCCAAAAATGGTGTAAGAAACTTATGATCATAAAATGCACATGATGGATCACCATTGTGGAGAATTTTTATCCTAGAAATCATTTGAGCAAACTCGTAAAACCCCCATGACATTGTAAATAAAAAAATGGAAAAGAATGTGGAGGTGGAAGGAGCCAATCATAGTTTTAGAAGACATGTGATGTTCCCATGGTGGTCTACAAGTCACTGCAAGACTGCAACGAGAGGTCTCCATACTCTCTCAAAATCTAATCATCATGTCGTCCTCATCAGAAAAAGAACCCTAAATATGTCATAGAAATCTCACACATCCCCTTTATCTCCCTAAGGAAAAAAACCAATATGTTTGACCACAATATTATTATGAATCTACATATGAAATTTATGGGTCATGTGATTCATCCACAAGAGATATAGTTGTTTTCTTTAAAATTACTCATGGAATCACTCATAAACCAAGACCTTTTCAAAACAAAAAATCGAAAAAAACAAAGAAAATTTTAAATCCTCTCTCTATTGTAAAACGTTAGTGATTCTCCAAGGAAGTCAACATCATAGTTTTTTGAGACTCCTGTATAAGTCACTCTGATCATGTGAAGGAACCTTTAAAAAACTAGCATTATCTTCTAAAATTTCCATGAATTTTCATCGAGATCATGCAAAGGCCTTCTTGAGGAACCCTGATCTCATTATAACCATTGGACATGTCTATATGGAAAAAAATTTCCTTTATCATACACTATAATTCAATGAGTTCCCATTCATTATAAATAAAAAAAATAAGGTTTTTATGGGAGTGATTCCCAGACACTGAAAGTCAGGTGACACCCACCAAAAATTCCACCAAAGGACTCATGAAGATGGATGTTGCCAAATCCATTAATCGACTCATGCCTGGATCTGTGTGATATGTGCCTCACAAATTGGTGAACAACCAAGGTAAATATGAAATCAAATTCACCATACAACATGAAAATTTCATGGTCTATACAACAGAGTATAATGGATTTTACATATCTATATGCACCAGTGCTACAATAAATTTCTCACAGTAGCTGATCTCATGAAATGGATATTGCATATCAAGTAAGGTATTGTAGAAACATTGGATAAATCATTCAATATACATAAGTGATTCGTACTATCACATATAGATCATGTCAAGGAATTTTTGATGGATGTTGAAATAACATTCCATTTACCTACTAGATCACACGAGACATAAAATAATGAAAGAGAGACTAACACTGGATAAATATAATAATGTATTGATAAAAATTCTAGAACAAAGACTGAAGGTGGGGAACTAATGTGAAGGGACAAATTCTGACCCTCATGTTATTTTCTTGAACCAAATAGGACATGCGACAACACCATGACATGTCTCTATGATCTCGAGACACTACTTTGGTATAATATTTTTTCAAATGAATTCCTCTGGATAGGTCGAATCAAGTCACATAGAGCCTCTTAAATATACCACCCTTGTCTCCTGAGATCATCTAGGTTCACCACTCACGTCTCATGATGTCGGTCAAAATGTTCTTCCTGAATCATATAATGACATAGTCACCTTTTATTGGAGTCTCATGGAAGCACCACAACTTGTCAACTAGCTCTCATAGTTGTTTTTGGGAATTCTAGACAGGTCTCATGATTCCCTCAAAGAATGTCATCTAATACATGCAACACCCTCCAAGACATGTCACACTGACACTCACCACACCCTCCATATATGTTGGCAAACTCTTGAGATGACACCATAGAGAGTCAGCTGGATTATCTAACATCCTCTATACTAGGAAGGAAATTTTTCTAATGGATTATTGGACAAACCATATGTGTCTTTCATTGTCCAGAGGAAAGTTCATCTGTTAACTAGTGAAATCCATTTCATATTCCACTCAGGTTACACGAATTCCTTTGAGTTGGAAAACAATATCATTTAAATATATTGGGAAATTCAAGGAAGATACACTAATATATATTAAACAAGGAATCAAATCATGAAGAGCATAAAATCAATACATGTTGTGAAGGAAAGTAGGCCAGGTCATCAAGGAATCATTGGATTTGATAACCTCCTTCATCCTTATTGTGTAAGACCCAAATAAAATGTAAATCATTACATTGACTCCCAAAATAGGTAACAATAGATACTCTAATTCCTTACATATCATTGATATATAGAACAATTCCTAGAGGATTAATCTCTATATTAATCTCCCAATGTAGATCCTCGTATATATGTCCCAAATCCATAAGAAATTAAATTGATTACATTCCATACCTTGTTTCAGACATTGAGCATGGCTCACATGGGCTTAGGGAGTTGCAATTGTCAGATAATATTAAACATAATCATCCACAAACACTTGAGAACCCATAGTTTTGAAGACTCGATTGACCAAACTATGATGAATTTCATTCCATCCATGGTTAGTATATGTAGGATACCTCTCTAAGGCTAGAGATCTTTATTAAACATCCTAATGGATGTCTTAGTGGATAAAACCATATTTTTGTGTAGT
Organism: Viscum album; assembly: GCA_963277665.1. Taxonomy (NCBI): domain Eukaryota; kingdom Viridiplantae; phylum Streptophyta; class Magnoliopsida; order Santalales; family Viscaceae; genus Viscum; species Viscum album. The sequence continues at coordinate 1,497,280,285 of OY728159.1, forward strand.
GAGACTTGTTATTTGTTATCACATGTTTCTAAAAATGTGAATAAATCACATCGGTTTAGTAATTATTAGTAGTCATATGTTTCACATAAATAGTTTCCAACATCTAGGGAATCATACATCTGTAAGCCCCAAGGAGTTATATGAATCATTAACCTCAACACAAGGGTGTATACCTTGGGGCCAGTCCAAAGGGATTGAATGAAATATGTGAAATATAATTTCTAGTATAACTATGATACAAAGGATGACTTTTTAAGGACCAAACTCAAATTGTCACGCACTTTGGTGATGTTAATTTTTTGTCTCCTACACATCAAATATCAGGACCAAATCATTCTTATGGGATAACCAATATACCTCATTCATCAATGGGATGAGAAAAAAATATACTTCCAAACTATGATTCTCACTATAATCATGATATGTAGGATGTATCTATTGGGACACAAGCTTGAATACATGATGTCTCTGAAAATCAATATATGTCATTTCTTTATGATGTTAAACTATATGTGTTCAATGAACTATGTGGTTTTTTATTCCTACAATAACTTGGAATCATAGGATGACTCATAACATCTTAATCCCATTCTCAGAACATTAAACACCTCCATTAATGGTATAAATTTTATAATATCATGGTTATACCACATTATAATATGCGGAGCTACCTATTAATAGAAACTGATGGAGAACATCATTTACATATAGATGGATTCACAAATGATAACATAGTTTTTTCATAGTATAGATACTTAATCCATGATTATTTTTATAGTAAATTGTCATGTATCTAGGATTAGTAAGAGATTCATGACGATATCTTAAATCTATAATAGATCCATAGAGTAGGTAATAATTCCACACAAAAGGATGTTAGGATCCCGACCTCACACTCTCTTAACCAATGTGAGTCCCTAAGAGACATTGAGTACGAAAGCCGAGATTATTACCTTCCTTTGGAAAGTAGATATATATCCAATTATAGAAGAAGGAACCATGGGGAGCTTACATAAAGAGGGAAAACATTACCATAATGTTTATAACCATTCACAAAACAAACAACCCATGATCATCAGTTGAGCCAAACCAAACCCACTTCAACGTGGGTTCTTGATGACATGAAATTTCCCAATGAATCAACATCATATTTAATGTCTATATAGTACATATTATAACTCCATAAATTATTGTATGAATCTGATTAACATTAACTATCTATAGTTAATGGAATTATAAATAGGGTATTTATAGGGGAAATAAATAGGATGAAAAATTAATGTCATGCACCAAAGATGATTTGGAAAGACAAAGGTATTGATGGGTCAGTCCTCAAAAAAAATGATATGGAATAATCCATCCATAGAAAAAATTGGTCAAAAAATTGAATAATACCCTTAATCAATCATAAGATATGTTTGAGGTCATTTTGTTAGATTATAAACACTTATTTGGAAATTTTGGAAAGTCACTTTGCAAATAAGAAATATCTTTGACCTTTTCAATTTATTTTAAAATAAATAATTAAGAAAAATATTTGAAAATTGATATCATTTAGAAAACATTAAAATAAATAGGTAGAATTTCTTATAAAATGACATTGGTTGTTGAGAGATGTGTTCTCATACATGAAAAAACATAAAATATTATTCAAGATACATTTTAAATATAATCATAAAAAGAATAAGTTAGAGGTCATATTTAAATGTTATTCTAAAAAATGTGAAGATTAATCATTGAAAATAATTTACCCATGAATAAAATATAATATAATAGATCCATTAAAATATATAATGTTAATCAAAATTTATTATGGGTGTATGATAAAACATTTATTATGAAAGGATATAAAACAATTCTAATGTTTTGAAATATATTTATTGAAAAATCCTATTATAAAATAATTAAAGAAATATAATATTAAATTAGGAGAAGGAGAATATAAAAATAACATGAGATAAAACATTATTAGGTTCCCAATTAAAAAGGATAACATTATCAATAATAGAAATTCTGGAGAAGGGGGGAAATTTCATTTAAGTGGATGAGAATTATTCAAAAAATGATATTCATTTGTGAAATAAATTTTATCAAGGTATATGATTTTAATTAAAATGGTTTTTTACACTATATATGTAGATAAGGTTCTATGAAATAAAATAATATGGTGGAATAAATTAGTCTTGGGAGAAGGAAGTTCATGGAGAATAATTTTCACTCAATGAAGTGAGATAAGTTAGCAAAACACTCTATGGAATTCGTAATATAATAATGAAAAGGACCCGATATTGAAATAATATAATAAGGAAATTAAAATATCATAGGATAAAATATATTTATTTTATTTTATGTAAATAGGGATGTGAAAAACTATGTGAATAAATTATGGTGTGAAATACCAAACATGTTTTAATAATGTTAAATTCGAAAAAAAGAACTCCATATAATATTGCAAATAATTGAGTAAAACAACATAAAAGATATGATATGAAATGAAAAAAAATATCATCAAACTCATTAATATAATGATAAAAATATTAATGGTTCCACAGAAAAAAAAAATTCCATAGAAAACATGGTCTATAAAAAGAAATAAGCCTCAAGAGGGGAAAATTTGAGATAAGAAAATCTTACATTAATTCCTGACTACCACTAAAATTATTGTACCTCTTACACAAATAAGAATATTAATTATATATTTTATAATAATATTTATATAAATAAAATTTTTAATCTTAAGTTATATTTATTCCATAAATGTATAATAGTAATATATAATCTATTTCCACTATCAGGTTTCAGTAATCTTTATCATTTTAATCTCAATTCAAAATAGAAATTTCTTTATTAACTATTCTTTTCAAAATAGAAATTTATTTACTATACAATAATTGAATGTAAATTGATTCATTTAAATTATTTATAATTTTACATTTTTATTTTAAAAGTATTGTAGCTATTATTCAAAATGGTGAAGTTTATAATGATCTTGTATTTGAAATTTCTGATGAACTGATGATTTAGTACTAATTAATTATTTACATGTATATATTACCTTTAAAACCCCAAAATAAATAATGATTTACATATTAATATACAATAATAAGTTTCAAAAAACATCCATGATATAAATTTATTGCATTTTAATGTAGATTTTTAAGTCGACCACACCGGAAAATTCTACAATCATTGTTTTAACATAGATATGTAAGATATACTTTTGATACATTATCATTATCAAAAATTTAAAAGAAAAGTATTTAGATATTATTAACATGTTTAATTATTATTTTTATGAGTTATAGTATGAATTATAATGAATTATATGTTTTCACCTATAAATAAATTGATTTTATTCATGGTGTGATCATTTTAAGCAATTATATTTCTAAATACATATTATCACATATATTAATTATCAATAGAATTATTTAAATTTATTGAATATAAATAAATTAAAAAATAAAATATCAATTTACTAAACCCATTTTTAGAACCATAAATGAATGGAGGTGATGAAAAAGAAAACATATTGTCCATGGTGGCCGTAAAACCCGCACACACAATGATGATAATCAATTTCATTTATTGATTGAATTGGTGGTGAATAGATAATCAGACTACCATTATTATAATATCATCTTCAATTATTATTTATAATTATATATATATATATATGTATATGTTTCGAAATTGGTTTGGATGCAGGTGGATGGGATGGTTAATTAATGGTAGTAAAAGTGTACATAATACTTATGTTGAGAATTTTGAAATTATATTGACATATCATTGTGAAAAAAAATTTGATCTACTTTTTTAAGGTTATAGGTTAAATTATTTATATAGGAACTTTATAAGATGTATGTTTGGATTCTTTTCATCATAATTTTGAAATAATGTTGTGAATTTTAGTGGGTGTAAGTGATGTACATTTATAGGTGAAAAGGAAGGGAAATCGTTGGAAGTGAATGCTAGGTATGTGATAAGATTTAAATTTCATGAATATTATGTATAAAATATTTTATGATAAATATTTGTGGGAATTTAAAACCTAATAGTGGTATTTTATGATGTATATGTTTTAAATTTAGTTTTCAAAATATGAGCAAAATTAGATTAACCATTTTACATTTCTTAAAATAGAATTATATTAAATTTGGAAATTATTTTATCAATAGAATCATAAGATAAACATTTCTAAAAAATTCAATGATCTAAATTATAATTTGGATCTATTTAATATAAGTCAATTTATATTTTTTATAAAATTAATTTTCTAATTAAAATGAATAATGTGTTGGAAATCATCTTTTGTTGAAAAATGTCATTGCAATCATTGTGTATTGTTAATATTATTTAACACTGAATATTAATTAAAAGAGTATAAATTTATTTTTATACACAATTAATCATAATAATGTATTCCTAATTTTAAAATATATCATTTTCATTTTAAATAAATTTTTTAAAATTATCGGTCCTCAAAAAATATTTGTTTTACCATATTAACTAATATTAATCTCGTTTACTTAAATTTATTCCTAAAACTAAAATTTATTCTCTAAACTAATTTTAAAATGTTGGATAAATATATTTAAATTATTTTACATGATTCAATTTCTAATATTAATAACAATAAACGTGATAAAAAAAATTAGAAACATTTTTCTTCTAACCATAATATAAATTTATTATTTTCATAGTATTAACGATTTATAGAGATATTAAATTATTTTATTTTTTTATATTACCAATACATTCCATTTAATGCTTTATTGAAGCCAAATATAACATAATTAATAGATTAGAAAAATTAAATTTATAAGAATTTTTTTTATGATAACATATTATTATTTTTTTTAGAAATACTTAGTTAATTTTTTCACTTCATCAGAATTAAAAGATGGAATTTATTTTTATTTCTACATATATTTCATAATTCAATAACTTCAATTTAATAAAAAATTGATTCATAAAATTTAAACTATTATATTATTTAATGTTGATTTTTCTTTAGTGTTTTATGTGAAGAAGGAAACCTAACGTAATATATTTTTCGAAAAAATACATTGTGAGATATCAATTTTTTATGATATCCATTTTATAAATAAATTACTTCATAATAATTTTAACTATTTCTAAATAGTGGAACAGTTAAGGGTGTTTATAAGAAAATTATTACCTCATATTAAAATTGATAATTTTTTCCCATCCTCACTATACATGGTTTGACTGGTGAACTTGTAATTTACCTTAAATTAGTAGAAAAACTTTTTTCGGTCATCCAATATATTTATATGAAAAAAACCCCAAAAATAATTGTTTTAATTTTTCCAATGGAGTTTATGGTCAAGAATTTTTTAATTTTTTTTTATTTAGATAGGATTTTAATATCATGGAAATTATCATTGTCAATATAGTGAATCCATGTCTAATGTCACATCAAATTTTTCCAAAAGAAGGATAAAATGATTTTATGATGTACATTATTATAAAAATATATTAGAGTAAAGTTAAATAATTGGTAATAATAATCACAGAATATATTTTTTTATTAATAATTTATCATATAGTCATCAGGTTTGGGATTTTTTTATTTTTAGAAGACATACTTCGTTTAGTAGGGTGGGTTCAAGATGATATAATTAAAACACTCATAATCTCAAAGTGTTTGATCGATGTACTTCACTCCAAAACATTTTAAAAACTCACTTTAGTAGTTTTGGTTTCATATGCTTTACATTATTCCATTTTAAATAGAAACATATTATTTCTATTATAATATTTTGACCTTATATTAGAGAATTTATTTGTGTATTTCCAAAGTTTCCCACAATTGTGACTTTCAAATATTACAGGTAGATTTGGAGGAATTCTGTATCATTTAAATTTTTTCATTGATCTATTTACATTTCCATGGATATTAGTTTTTTATTCCCTTTTTCACCATATATAAAATATTTCATAGTTTATTTAATTCATTACCCTTTGTGATTTTTACCATATTTTTTGAATTAATTAAATTTATGATTATTTACTTCAGCATATTTTTCATCCAAACTGCTATGAAAATCCATCATTCTCTTATCTAGAGAGTTTAGTATGATTTCATTTTCATTCATGATAGTTGAAAGATATTTTTACATAATCAAAATATTTCTCACTCTATATCTTATCCCATTATATTAATCATTGAAAATATCGTTAAATGTTCCCAAGAATCCTTTGGTAACATATATCATTTATATCTCTTATGTTTATAAAAACATAAGTAATTAATCATGAGTGTTAAAAAAATTAACACCATAGAATTATTAATTTATTAAAATTAAAAATTCATCCCCAAAATGTTTTACTTTATCAATTTATTACATTAGATTTCAGTTCATCCTAAATCTCTCTCGATTCTATCTACGAGTTTTTAGGTTTGTTTATCTCACATTATTTAAACTAATCCAATAACATAATAAAACCTTACTTAATATAAGTAATGTTAATGGGATTGACTATAACATATCCCCACGAGTGTTTAAACAGGTTTGTAGTGTTTGACCAACTCACCATAAACTAGAGTAAATATTTTTTTGATACTCAACCAACATTTTTCAAGATATTAACCCAATTTGAATATGTGTCATAACTGCATCCACATTCTAGAATCCCAAATGGGATGTAATTTATAAGAAATACAAATAATATCCAAAATACTAGAAATTTATGTTCTTATCTTTTGATTAGACTCATCCATAGTGTTTTCACTAAAGATTCCTTATCCTGATGCCCAAATTTAACTATTCAAATCATAGAAAATTACTAAACCCTCCTATGATACAAAATATATTGACCCAATGATATTAAAAACATTAGTTTCTCTATCTTTTCAGAATAATAATTATATTATAAAATAGTAACATAAAATCGGTAATAGATGCTTTAGTTTCATTATGGACTGTCCAAAACTAAATAAATTATTTTTTGAAACTTTTGAATATTTATCTATAATTTTTCTCCACTAAAATCATTATAGACATCTCCTAAGTCATACTCATCAACAAAAACTATGTAAATGGGGACATTAAAAAATATTTACATTAGATTCCCAATAAGGGTAAAAATAATAGATAATATTTGAATATGTTAGTGAGACTAATATAAACTCATGGATATAATAAAATATTTTTACGAAAATTTAACCAAAAAATCATAGATCATAAATCAGGGAATAAGGCTTAGCATAAATAATATATACATCAAAATAGTCTGGATACATGAGTCAATAATCCCGATCCATGAGGTAATAATATAAGATGGCGGGTAATCATAAAATTGATAAATATTTCAAATATTAAACAAACAATATTATATTGAAATATAATATTAAATATTCACACACAAGAAAATATTTTTTTGATATAGAGAAATTATTCTTAGATATACACCACATTGATGAGTCAAACACTTTCACTCAAACTTGAAAACCACCAAATTGTTCATATATATATATATATAAATATATTGAGATTTATACATTTATCCAATTATAGGGTTGGAGATATATCAACACAACCTTTATCATATATACATATAAGTTCCACTTTAAAAAATTTCACTTATCACTTAATAAAGTTCCCATGGAAATAAAATGGGTTTTATTAAAATGTAAAATGAATATTATTACATATTTATAACATAAAGAACCTATGAAAATAAAATGGGGTTCATATCCATGTCAAATTGAATCACATAAAGAAATCATCAATAATATTAATATGAAACCCCCATGGAAACCAAATTGGTATCTAATGAAATTAAGTATCATTCTAGATAAATACCCTCAAATCGATATAGTAAATTATACAATATTTAGACTATATAGGAGATGGTAATATTTTTTTAAATAATTTACAAAATGAATCAATGTATTTCATCAATTTGAACATCATTTAACAAAAAATTGAAAATATGGTGTTTCTGAGGAATGACGTTGTATGAAATGTATTGACTGTACCCTAAACACAATTGGGAATGTCAAAGAATGTAATATATTTTTCCTCCAAAAGATTAGGATATAATATAACACAAACATATAAATAAGGTTTATGATAACATTCTATGAATTTACCTAGTAAAATAATAAATATACAAATGTAAAATGACTTAGAAAAAGAACAATTTTTAGATGTTTTAAAAATTTCCATTGGAAATAACAAAAATCCACAATATTTTGAAATCATTTTTAAATAAATATTTTTTTAAAAATATGATAAAATGATTTTTTTAGGTAACATGAAATATTTGAGGTAAAATTCCATATATAATTATAACAGTATTAAAAATATGTGTTCACAAGTAAAAAATCTAAAAATTTTCTTCAAAAAAAAATTCTTATATTATCATATATCGAATTAGTTATGAGTCACATAATTTTTTTCTCAAATAGATTTAACAGAAAATGTTTATTTTTATTACTTATTTTAAAAAAAAAATTCATCAATATATCCTTCATAATACATAACTATTTTCAAAATCAATGTGTGGTTGAAGCTAAGTCATTTTATTTGAATGGATGAAGATCGTTTTTAATGTTTTAAAATAAATTTTTTGAAATACCTTATTAAAAAAATATAAAAAAAACATCCTTTTTAAAAGAGTATAATTATTATATATAGTTAAAAAGAGATAAAACATAATTAGACTAATAATTTTAATGTATAACATTTTTAGTGATGTAAATAATAGATAACGTGGGTAAATTTTCATAAAAGGGGATGTGAATTATTATAATCAATTATATGATATTGAGAAAGAAATTTTATCAAGGTAAAAGTTTTGATTTTCAATTAAATTTTCAACAATAAAAGAATAGAATGTACCATTAAATAAATTATTACAGTGACGAAAACTAATAATGTAATAAATAAATCAAGAGGATGCATTTAACTCAATGATGGTAATTGAGTTAACAAACCCTTGCAGCATAATAATCAAAAGGTCCTGAGAGATGGTTACCTTTAATTAGACAATACAATAAAATTATGTTAAAATATTTCATTATATTTAATGGATGTATGGAAGTGAATAAAGTACAAAAATAAAATATTTTTCACATTGTAAGTCATGTCTCATGAAATTTAAGTTTTCTATAAAGACCCTCATACAATGTTAGATACATTCGAGCTGAAACCCCTTTAAGAATATGGTTTCAAATAAAACATTAAATATCAATAATTATGATTTGATTATTATAAGAAATATTTAATGGTATATTGATACCCCATTCACGAGAGTAGAAAATTTGATGCAAGAAACCATTAACTTGATTCTTGAATTCAATAAATCACTTGAATCTATTCTATAAAAAATATCATAATAATTAATTTATTAACATTATTAATTTATATAACCTCTTATAAACATTATTTAGAAATATTAATAACCATTATATTATTTAGATGTTATTTATTTTCAATATCATCTTTGATTAATCATGATCATTTTGAAATAATTTCATAATAGTAGTTTTGTTATTAATTCATATATCATAGTTAACTATTCACATATAAAAAATTACTATAATTGTATCTTTAAAATTATTTGTTTTTAATTAAATTTTATTATATTTTAGATATTATTCCTCAATATAAGGTCAGTGATGAGCATATTTTTGATGTTTATAATGAAAGATGATGATTTATTAATGAATGAGAAAATTTTGATATTAACATTTTATAACCAAATGAAGATCAATATTTAATTATTAATATCCAATAATATTTTTTCAAAACCATCACAGATATAAATTTATTTTATTTTTCATAGTGGTGGGTAAACTGAACCAATGAGAACATATTATAATACATATTTGAGTATGGATATGGAACCGTTAAATTTTAATAATATCATTATAATGAATTTTTAATGAAATTAAATATATGTTATCAATGTTATTTTTCAGAATAGGTATGATTTATATGATGAATGTAAATATATAATATGTTTTCATTAATTAATTATTTTCTTTTTATCTTAGTATGTTCATTTTATGAAGTTAGTTTTAAAATTATCACTTATAATTAATATTGTTATTTTAATGAATAATTTTTATTTTTATTTTTTATATGATGATATAAATCTTATATATATTCACTATATACATTTATAGAACGATTCAATAGAGTAAGTGATAAAAAAGTATATGTATTGTTAATGGTGGTTGTAGTTAACACACACTCATGAAAAATGTTATCATGTTTTTGATTGAATGAGATGGGAATATATAATGGTTATACCATAAATATAATAATAGGTTGTTATATTATTTATACTTATTTCATTAAATAATCAGTATTATAAAGGTATGTAGGAGGGCGGAAGAAAAGGTTACTAAAATAAAGTATCAGCATATTTAATACATACATTGATAATTCTTATGTTCCCATGATGTATAATATGGAAATAAAGGAATTTGGGAAATTTTTAAGTATAGAGGTTAAAAATAACATATATAGGATACATATAATTAGTAAATAATGTAGATTTTCATTGGAATTTATAATTATAAATTTGGATTTATATAATAGAATGTGATATTCTTTTATAGGTGAAAAATAGGATAAAATATTTCAAGGTGAATATTTAGTATTCTATAAGAATTTAATTCCAAGATAGATAGTTGAATTATATTGGGAAATATTTTTGAGGTAAATAGTTATGAAATTTCAACATATAAAATGTAACATTAAATTTTAATGTGTATAGAGGTTAATGAAATTTGATCCAGATTAGATTACCCATTTTTACACCTGTTAATCTTGATTGAAATAAAATAACTGTCATTATAATATCACGAAGAATATTATTTGAAAATTTAGAACCAAATATTGACATGATGAATAAGAATATACATTCCATTTATCATAATTAGTTACTAAATTTTAGAAAATTAACATCAAAATTAAAACCATTAATATGTTGAAATATCATTTTTTATAGCAAAACATAATTTTAATCATTAAGAATTTTTAATACAAATTTAATTGATTAACAATTAAATACGTAGAAAACTTATTTATATATATGTTTAAAATTTATATTACGTTCTTAATATTATAATAGATGAATTTAATTTAGAATAAAAATATTTATAGAATTATCATTCCCTAAAATATTACTATTTTACAATTGAAAATAAGATTTGACTTTCTAGAATAAATTTTTTTCTTAAATATTAAATTTGTGCCATTATATAACATGAAAACGAATACAAAAAATATTCAAATCACATTATAATATTCAATTTTTTAAAGTGATAAAAATCATAGTATATAAAAATAGTTTTTTAAACATGTATCTTCTATGAATAAAATAAATTCATTGCATTCCATGTAATAACTATTTGATTTGATGTAAACTTTTTTAATATGATATATTATCAATAATTTCTAGTTAAAAAATTATTTAACTGTAATATATTAAACATCATGATCTCCTAAAAATGTCATTTCTATAAGAATATATTTTTATTCATAATATAATTTTATTTTTTATTTTCATATAATAATTGAATTTTATCAATGAATCCATATTATAAATTTAATATAATTATTATTTCATTAAAATTTTAAAATTAATTTACCATAAACTTTACCCACCTATTCAATAGGTACATTTTAATGGTTAATTAATTTTTGGTGATTTATTTTGGCTCAAGGTTTTGTATGAATAAAGATATCAAAAACCTTTTTAAAATTATGGTAAAAACATTATAAAATATCTGGTCATTGAAAATATGACCCCCACATGTCATTATAGTTTACATATGATTAATGTTTTCACTTATTTTTACAAGACCTATCTTTGATAAAATGATAAAAGTATTTAGTACTTATAAGACACATAATTGATCTTAATTGTACTACCACCACCATGCGGGTTTATATATGGATATGTGAATTTTTTTATATACCTTAAATCCTCTTGTATATGATCAGGGATTAGTTGGATAATATGTCTCTCTGATGATCCATCATAAATGTTCATTTATCGTACGAAGTAAACTCATTTACTTCCATGTTCATTAGAAGAATTTATTAATATAATTTCATGATGTTTATAAATTTCACATTAACTTTACAGTAGATCATTTTCACTTGCTGAACATTCTCTACATGATATTTTTAAAAATATTATTTTTAATAGTATTGTTATGTAAAAAATTATTGTAGTTTTTTATTATACATAGTATCATATCTCAATAAATACTAAACCTCTTCTATAGATATAAAAAATCAACTATTATCAATTCGACGTGAGAAATAATTATCTAGCTAACATGAGTTAATTTTGTCATATATATATATTCATCCGTTATTATGGATTTTAAATTTATTATTCTTGAATTATTGAACTATTATACTTATTTAAAATATTATATCAACATATATTTTGAATATAATATTTTATCTCATTGTGTCTAAAATATAAAATGAGAAAACTTTTTTGGAAACACTCTGAAGAGTAATAATTTAACTTGAATCTCTCTCAATGAAATTCATATGTTTTTAATTCTTAATATACATCAATGAGTAACATATATTTTGTTTCTATGAGTATAAACCTAAAATCATATAAAATTTATATAAATACCTGGTTCATGATAAAATCTATACTTAACAACAGTAACAGAAAAATTATATGTAGTGATGAATAATAGTTAAATTGAATACCCTAATTTATTCTTCTTGAATTCTTCAAAATTATTTTTCAGTGATATTTCATGACATTTGAGAAGGAAATAGCCATATATTTATTTATCTCCTCTTTATTATATAATTTTTTAAAAGAATGGAATAAATACACCAATCACATAGAAATTCCCAGGATATTTTCTACCATTTCCTTTTCATTTTATATTAGGAATGGTGAAACCTGTATCAATAAAACCATATCAATTTTGAGAAAAAGAGTTTGAATATTAATATGAATTGTATCCAAAATATTCATCATGTTTTGGAAGAATAAAGTTAATATTATTTTTATAGATGATAACATGAGATTAATGGGTTAGTTAATTTTAAAAAACAAATTCCAATTTTTATAAATGATTAATGTACTCTTTCTTTTTAATACATTATTAGTAGATACTAGGGCAGTTTAAAGTACACTCTGATTAAGTGTAAGTAAAATATTATTTTTCTAATTTCGCTCATTTTATCTTTTATAACCAATGTCATGAAACTTCATTGTGTAAGCATTAATGTTATTATGTTTCATTATCATATCTCCACCAAAAACTATTTTAATGATGCAATGTACATAATATGTAACATTAATGAATCTTATATAGATATTTTTTTAATATTTTTAACTTTATAAGATATATCATCAAGAATAGGGATTCCATCATAGGGTGAAAATTCTCTAATATTAATTTAGTCTAAAACTATATCAATCTATGAAATTTATGATTTGGGTACATTATATGAGTTAAGAAATTATTATAGTGTTTTTGCAGTTTCACTTGACATTTTTACAACAATATAAAAACATATTATTAGAATATTACTTCATTACCATAAAATCCAATATGAAATAATTTAATTATATTATTAATTATCAAACAAGATTATCAAGCCTTGATGTCTATTTCCATTATAATTAGATGTTATATTGAAAACACAATCTAGCTGTAAGGGTCCATATTTTCCATATCATATACCAACTAAATAACATTTAAATAATGATATAGGATTTCGATGAGTGATTTATCATATTGAATAATTATAGCACCCTCATGCATTTAGTAGACTAACCAATCCGAACATCTAGAATCATATTTCCTCAACCGTTAACTCCAAATTTTTACTGAATCTAAAAGTACAATAAAAATAAATATAAGCACTCTTATCTCCACCCATAATCTTAGTTTAAATTTCTTGATAACTAATATTACTATAGATAAATTCATAAGATGGAACTACAACTATGGGTCTATCTTAAATATGGTATTTTATGGTGTAGAGAAATAAATTTACTTGATGGGATTTCATTTATTATCAGTAAATTATTTTAATTTACCCATTTAAACACTTTTTTAATATCAAGTGAATTTTACTTAAGTGATTAACCATGTGATGATAACATATTAATGAATAACTATTTTATTATTTTTATTAGATTTTTGAATTTGATTAAAATTATAAATGTGACTATGGTATTGAATTCAAAACATAAATCTACTATCATATTGATATAAAATAAAAAATTAACTTGATCTTGATCATATATAATTTTTTATTTATTTAGTGTAAAATAATTCATCTTATAAAACATGGTGGGAACTCTTTGTGCAATCTTGGACATGATTTCATTTATTTTTCCTATCCTACTATGTATTTTCTAGGTTTGTTTCACTTCCATATATTCAATATTCCTTTAAATGACCCTATATAACAGGGATACTCCTTTCATTACATATGTTCTATACTAATTCCATAAAATGATTGCTTAAGGGTAATTTATACAAAACAACCTTGAAAATGCAAGTCCTATACAATATTGGAGGAATTTATAAAAACCATTAATCATTTCAGATCAATAATTAAACTACAAAATACCCATGAAACTATTAAAATAAGCACAGCCATAGACATAGACCCTTCATCCTATACTTAATATCAGTCACACATGGAGCAATTGCACATTTAAAATATTTTTCTAACATTTAATTCAATTCGATTATTATTTATGATAAATCTCAAAAAAATTAATCTGATTAAATATGTGACTAAATAATTAATTCATTTTATCATAATCACCTTCCAATATGTCCAAGATTTATCCCATTCATTGTAATTTTAATCATAACAAATATTTTTTTATTTAAAATTTATAAATTACATGCTTCTACAATTATAAAACACAGTGTGTTCTCAATCGAACTATCTAACATGGTACTCATTATATACAATGCACTCACCCGAAAACTCATGTATGTGAAGGGTGATGTAATTTCATAGTGTCTACTATCAACCAATGACAAATGGGGTATGTGAACATTATAATGCATGAATTGATTGAATTAATACATAATATATAATATATAATGAAAATAGATGACTTGTAATTATAATGGTAAAATGTAAATTAATCAATAATTTAATATCATATAAAATCTATCATACATTGTGTTTTTTCAGTAAAAGACACATAAACACATAATGATGTGATTTAATTAAGTAATAAATTAAATTTATTTTTTGTCAATTAATATAAACCATGTACTGTCTGGATTTAAATGTTTTCAACAAAAATAGGTACGAATTAATTAGATAATGTTTATTTAATTAAACCACTTGTTAATTAATCACATGAAATTTGAATTAATTACAAATCATGAAAATTAATTACACATCATGCGATTAATCACACAACATGTGTTTGTTTTACCCCAAGTTTATATTTATTATGTTTAATTTGAATAATTTACACCATGGATGAAATAAATATATATCATGTTAATTAATTATGTGACATGTGAATTAATTACCCCACATGTAAATTAATAATATCACATGTGTTCTAATTTAACTGTGTGTAAATTAATTATAACGTGCGTGGTTTAATTAATTAGTCCTTTTGTGTGGAACACATGACCAAAACATTTTATGAGTATACATGATATGTTTTTCAGTTAAATTTCATGTATCCCAAATTCCTAGAACCACCATTGGATGAATGATTAGATTCCCTTTATATATTATTTACCGATTTGGGCTATGTGAGTGAGAAATTACAAGAGGAAAAATATATCTCAACATTTTAATCCTAATAATGTAAAAATTAGAAATTAAAACTAACATGAACTATATAAATTATCATAAGTAATAAATATTTATAAATTTAATCATTTACAATCAAATATAACTTACATGTTATAGACACAACATATGATCTTATTATTCCTATAGAAAACTCAATTTTTTGGGTTCAATATATAATATAAAGCGTACATGATAGTAATCAAATGAGGTATGAAAATTAACAGTATAATGTTTAAAAATAATTAATGAAATAATAGAGAGTATTATTTTAACATAAAAAATTTAATTAATTTTTCGATTATAATAAATAACTCACTCATGAGTTCTTTCATTAATGCTAGTGTTGATTGTCCAAATTTTATTCGATTTCCCATTCATTGCGTGCATGGGAACCCAAGGTAGACCCCCTCTAGTGCTAATCCACACATTATCCTTTGTTATTAGAACATCTCGGTTGGTAAACTGGGTGGTATCATAGTTTTTCTAATCACCATGCATTTCAAAACCTCTCATGTTCATACAATTATAATTATTCAAAATAAATATATAAAGGCTGTAAAATACAATACTTGTTTTAGGTTTGAAACATATGACTATTGGTCTTGATAGAAGGAGGGGAAGGAAGTGATTCCCTCAATCATGAGAGATAACCCTATAGAAATTATTCCTAAAGTGATAATTCTATAAGGATATAAATGTTCAATCAATAAATAGTTAACAATTGTCTATAATATGGTATTTATAAATATAGGGATAATCATTAATGTAATAATTAATTTCTGAAAATAACTTAAAAATATGTAAAAACAATAATTAACCTCATACCATGTAAAAATATAAAATTATTAATTTATCTCAGAATGTGTGCTAACCTATACAATGATAATTATTATTTTATGGCCTGCTAAATAAATAGTGATCAATGGACTAACAACTGGGTCTGCAGGTTCTCCATGAATATTATTGAATTAAAAAGTATATATTAAAAAATTATTATTTATTTTATAAATAAATTAATATTATATTTATGGTCCAATGAATAAAAAATTCATAATAATATTTACATAACTAAATAAGATATTTATTAAAAAATAAACAATTATTTATTATTTTCAGAATATAATGTCATAAATAAATATCATATGTCTACATAACTAAATACATATTTGGTAATAAAAATATATTAAATATGTAAAATAATTAATTTCATAAAAATTTATTATTTTTCTTTTTGGACAATAATATTTATTTCATATATTCAAATATATAACATATTACATGGACCAATATAAATAAGTTCTACAGGAACACCCATTTTTATGATATCTTGGAATTATGTATAGTAGCCTAAATTCTAATATCTTTATATAATGATATATAGAGGCTCTCAATATGATTTAGTTAATGTTACAATGGTGAAAACCACATATTATCACTTAATGTCTAATATAATTATGTTTTCATCATATCTCATCTTGTAGGATTCACACCAATGACATCAATGTATATATTTGATACATATTTCCTTCGATATCTAGAATTAAATTTTTTATACACCATGTCTTGTAATTTAATGCAATGTTTCATTTTATTCAAAGGGAAGATATATTAAATAACCAAAATAGTCGATGGAAACATCCCTCCATTAATTGTTAATTAATAACATGTCATTAATGACATTCCATGGATACCCAACATCACTATAATGCAATGTCATCATGGACTTTGTAAATACACAAAAGTGTGCAATTTTCTACATGAATAAATAATAATATAAACATTAAGGATAATTCCATATGATCAGAGACATGAATATCCAACGACACAAAAACATATGGATTTTTTATTAGAAAGTATATTTTCATTATCCCATATAAAAGAATCTTTTCAAGTAGAAACATATTGAGAGAATGATTCATATTCATATGATTAATTTCACATAATGGTCAACATTATTTCTATCAGATTTTAAAATTTTATGTGATAATAGAATAATATTTAAGATTATCTCTAGAAATAATCTATGTTATCATCATAGAGAGTAAAATCATTTACATTTTCAGTACAATATATTCTCTAGGATAGTATCAAATAATTTTAATGTAGAGTAAAAATAAATTTATGATAAGTTATTTATTAACTTTTAAATCCCAAAATATATAGTAAATCTAAATTATAAAATACATTGGTTCTATGAATCCATCTCTAAAAAATAAAACATGTCTCTCTAGAAAACATATTTACTATTTTGGATGATAAGGTTGATAAATAATACCATGAGTGAATAAAAAATCAAATTGTTTTACTCACATCTATATTATTGGAAAGAAAATAACAAATAGTTGAGTGGAATTAATAATGCTGGGGTTTTGACATAGATACCATATAATACAATAAAAATTAATGATTATGTTGTTTCATTCATACCATCACAAATCAAGACTGATTTATTAGTTTATTTTATCTTTTATAGAGAAATAATTCCAATATGATTACTCAAATTTAGAAATAGGAACCAATGAGATTATTCTTACAATGGATTTATATACCTAGTAATGTAAGATGAAGAATTCATGTCGACCATTCAATGATAAATTTACAATCATTCTATCATTTAAATAAATTTTTTGAAGAAGATTAAAAGTAGAGGTATTTGTTTTCAAGACTAACCACATTCCCCTACATGAGGATGTTTGGAAGTATCCCTCTCCTATACACATTGATTATATACATGAATATTGGATTCATGAATGATTAATAAGTAGTATAAAAGAATGGGGGTTTATGAATTCAAAGGGGATGAATATAGAATACAAGGTTGAATGTCCATTATAATGAATTTTTTACATTAATGGTATATATAAGGGATCATGTGGTGTCAAAGGAAAAATGATAATCGTCTTATTCCCAGAAACATTAAATAATAATAAAATATGAATAAATTAATGTATGATCAAAATATAAAGTTTATATAGTAATGATACATATTTAGTTTTAAAAATATTATAAATCCATATATTAGTTTTTAAATTTGGATTATGATGATTATTTATTTTTAAAAAGTGTATCAATCCATTATCTAGAGGATAGAGTCTCTAAATAAGTAGATTGAATTTTTTTATTTCATAAAAAAATAAAGGGAAAATTGATCTACTTTTAAATAAACTAACTATTCATTATTTTTTATTGGTTGTAAGGATACTATGATTCCATTGAGAAGCTATTTATTAAGTCCAAATAGTTGTTAGGAGTCGGTAATTATCACCCAAATTTTGATAACTATTATATGATAATAGAGAATCCCTTTAAGGAATAGAATAATATTGAACATAAAGAGGTATATCTACATTATCATGAAAATGTTGTATTCAGTATTTCAACATGTGTTATGTGTCAATGATATGTTCTTTATTACTTATGCATTGATAGTTTTTTGTGATTATTATTGATTTGATAGGTAGTTCCTTGTTAAAAAATATAATTTATTATGAAATAAGTGTTTAATGGATATTACTGGGTGATATGGATCTAAGTAAAACTATTAACAAAGGATCATGTTTCATACACAATTCTATGAATTTTTATGATTATAGTATTTCTATATGAATCATTTGTTTTCTGTAAATTCACTCATAAATTGTATTTTCGAAGAATGTAGTTATAATGAAAATTTAGTTGAAATTTATGCAAATTTTTTTAATGGTTAAAATAAAATTATGGTTTGGATGATATTATATAATTTTTTAAAATATCTATAGGTTTTTAGATGTTCGGGAAATAATATAGCAGTTTTAAAGAATATATATAGGCGGTAGAATCACTCAAAATCTTGAGGTTTGAGGTGGTATCACAAGATGATGATCTTAATTCAATGACATAAGTAATAATATTATCATAAAAAGTGGAGTATAATTAATGATGAATAATTGAGAAAACTATATCATGTTTATGTATTGAAAAAATGGTTGAGGATCTAAAAAACCCTATGGATTTTAAGTAAAATGGGGATAGAATGGAAGGGAAAATATCACTGTGAGAAGACACTTTTATTTTACTAATAAATGGTAAAATGTTAAAATATTGTTTTACATATAAAGGAGTACTAATATTACCCAAATATTTATGGGATTGTTTTTATCATAATCCAAAGTGAGAGGATGTTGCAACTGTGAGGTAGTTTGTTGAATGTCATTGACAATGAATATTTTATGAGTTGGTAAATCATTTTAAATAGAAATTGGATATTATTATGAAATTAATGAAAATAATTTATTAGGAAAATGGAGTTCTTGTGGATGAAAAATAAATGAAATAATTAAATTATTTGTTCAATATAATAATTACTAAACGTGATGAAAAGAAAAAAAGCTAATGAATATGGATTTGTACTAGCACATACAGATAGATTAAAAAGGTCACCCTCATACTATTATATATTAAGTATTTTGATTTGAAAGAATATTATAGACATTAAATTTGAAAATTTGATCAAATGAATTTTTGTTGATAGCTAAAATGATAATTCATGCATATTATGGATTTAGAATGATTTGGATCATACAAGAAATTACATAGAGACGAATGGAAGAATATTTATATTGAAAGAATTCACGATGGATATGGTGAATCAAAAAATTTTATAGTGAATCTATAATTAAATATAGTAATTGGGATATGAGAATTTTTAATTTAATTTTAATATGATTGGATTTCAGTATGAAATAACCATGGTGGAAAAATCAGGGTGGACATCATGCCATTTTAGATGTTTACATAAAAGAGATAATAAATCCAATAATTTTAGTGTCTAGTGACATTTTGGATCACATTTGTGTTTTCTATGTAACAACAACCATTTAATTTAAAACGTATAAGTATTTTATTATGTTATGATTATGTATCAAAAATGTTAAAAAGGGAAGAAGATTTCATATTTTGTTTTTGGGGACCAAAGTGGAGAGTCCCGCAATATAGTCATGAATGTGGTGACACTAAAATAAATATAATATTGGTTCAATAATGTTGAAATTGTTTTGTTCATTGATAGAGTACATTTGATAGGTATAAGGCCCATAGTGGGTCTTTTTGTTGTTATGGAGGGTCTCATGTTGATAGAACTGATATTTAATAAGGGTGGTGGAAATAGAAAACTAAACAACATGATTCCATAGTTTAAGTATTCTCTCACATTAGCGTTCTTGAGTAAAATAAAAAATGGACATAGGATCTTTGAGTAATTTATTTTGATGTACTTATAAAAATGACAATCTATATATTGAAATACATTTTGTGACAAGACATGGTATTCAGTATTAGAAGTCAACAGTTTTTGTTTGATAAAGGAACATGTTGTGGAGTTTGAATATATGGATCATAAATATGGAATTCAATATTTACCACTTTTACAATGTCTATTATGTTATTGATTATACAACTAACCAAAAAGTATTTTATTGGTGAAACCTATCATAGATATGATGTAATCGATGGATTATAAGGATGTGATATTTAATATTATTTGATATTTGAATTATTAATTTTAAATTCAAAATTCACAGATTATATTATAATAAAAACATTAAAATTTAGTATAAATTGTAGTGTATTTAAAAATTAATATAGTGGGATGTAATTATTTTTTATGAGTGGAGAAAAAATAATAAAAAAAGATATTTTTTATTATAAATTGTAAAGGTTGCAACTGAAGTATCGTAGTGATAGTGGTTACATTATTACAATGAAAACAGATACGAATAATCACATCCAAGTTGAAAAAATCATTTAGATGTTTTGGTAACTATATATATAGGATAATCTCATAAAAATTTTAATACATAAAATACGACATAAAAATTTAATTGAAAACAAATTTTTTTCATTTATTAAATCCATGTATATTTAACATAATACACTTACTCGCATCCAGGGGAAAGAAAATATTAGAATGGGTTGAGATAAGATGATTTGTATGATCCTGTTATAGGATAATTTATTTTGGTAAAATAAGGAATAATCAATATTTAATGGTAAATAACTGATAAAAAGTCACATTAATCGATAACATGAACATGAATAATAATATATTAGGAAAAGTGATTAAATAATTCCATATAAATAATCAAATGACTTTGGAAATTATAAAAGGTTATAATTACTAATAAAATAATTACTTCAACCCCAATAGATAATCTCATAATGAGGGAATTCATAATTCATTTAATCAAAAACATACATTCAAGTCCTCATTCCATGACATCATATATAAATGAGTATGGACTTTGGCCAAATACCCAAAATAGTTTTTCTCATTAGTCATGCTGATACTTTGAGGGGATAAAGTGGGACATACACATCACTTACAAAGTCTAATGAATTTATCATATGGAAGGGGATATAAATAATATGCATAAACATTCATATTGTAAATAATTCATAGGAAATGTTCATAATTTCATTAATCATTAAACATAATCATAAACTATACGTACTAATGTGGAATGTGGTATTAAAATAGTACACCACAATATAAAATTATACTAAAAAATATGATAAATAATAATGATGTTATCATTACAACATATTCCCAATGATTAATAAGTAAATTATGGATTTTTTTAGTTGATGAATAGAAATAACATGAAAATTCATTTGAAATATTCATGAAGAAAATGTGATTTTAAAATTAAAAATAATTTTTTAAATAAAGAAATTTCCAAAATATTAGGAAATAAAATTTCCTTGAGAAGAATTATTGAATCTTGTAATGTCTTCTTCAATGTAATGAGTTGTCATTGTGGTGGGTAATTCTATATATGATGTTAAAAAAAATCCATTCACAATGTAGTAAAAAGGTAAAAGAGTAATGTGTTCAAAAAATGACAAGATAATTAAATACAAAACATTTTGTAAAAAAATAAAATATTTGAAATAATTTATTTAATAAATCATTGGGAGAATTATGAAAACAATATTGAAAATATATTTAGAAAACCTAGAAATAAAATAAAAAGGATTTTGGAAAGTTGAGAGAAATACAGTTAGACTTTTTTTAAAATGATTACTCATTCTAGGAAAAAAAGGTAAAATTAGAAATTTTAATTGAAATTTTTGTTAATAACAAAAGGATAATAAGATTTATGTGTTTATTGTGAGATATATGATATGATATCATACATGATTTTTATGGATAGAAAAATGGATTGAACTATTCCGTGTGATGTTTGGTTATATGTACGCATTAATATTATTTTCACATTCTTAAGGGATATAAGAAAAAATGGTGTATATTAAATCACCTTTTCAGAATCGTTATTATTTTATTTATATATTATATATTAAATTAATCTATCCTTATTACAATATATTTACAAATAAAATGAAAATGTTTCACATTGCTTTGTAGAGGTGGTAGTCCACACGTATTCACGAGCGATATTATTGTTGTCCAATAGATTAGAAGGTATGATGGAATATTTGATATTATAATTCTAGAATTATAATAATTTTTTAAATATCTTATACATACATGATATTTTTCATTATATATACTAGTTTAATTAAGTCATGGGAAATGAATTACTTCGGTTTGTGATGTGATAGTCCTCTATACAGATGATCAATGATTTCCTATCCCATTTAATTGAAGAGGAGATCAATGTTGATTATTACATTAATATAATAAAATATTACTAATTTGGATATATGGTTGTTATTATTTTATAATAGGTGAATAATAATTGATGGATGTGAAAGAGTAAATAAAATAGGAAAGCTCAATTGTGAATGATACATCCTCCTCAGAAAACCTCTTTAGGAATCCTACAAAAGCCTAAATAGAAGAGATTTATGAACAAAACATGGGCTATAGATTATGGGGAGATGTAAATAAATTATTATTTATGTATTTAATAAAAAAATGGATATTTATATGTAGATAAGATAATATAGTGGTTTCCTAATTAAATGTGGGGTGAGGAAACAATTGGATTTTTGGAAAAGAATAAATTATCCCCACTTTTTGAAAACCTAAAATGAATCAAAAATGGTATAATTTTATATATAGTAGGGTATTATTTCTAAATAGTTCCATAATATAGATACTATATATTTTTTTGATCATTTTACCGCTATAATTCAAGTTTAACACCATAATAAATTCATTTTATGCTTAATCAGATAAATTAAAACAAATTCAATAGTCATTATGAAAAAAATATTATATTAACAATATTAAATAATATTAATTATTATGATTAAAAATATATACGTTTATTTTTCCAATTAAAATAATAGTATTGTGAAAAAATTTAAAAATTAAACCCTCAAGCACATGAAAAAATGGTATTCCCAAAAAAAGATCCATATTATAAGAGGTTCTTATTGAAGAATTCAACAAAAACAATTGATTACAGTGACCTATATTAGATTAATTTTAAAATAATTCAATTAATTTCTTCAAAAATAGTTCATAAACCAAATTTAAAAATTATATTCTTTATAATATATGACAGTTTTTGATAAAAATCAATAATTTTCACTATTAGTTGATATTATTATATTTTTAGAAAATTTACAAAAATTTACTCAATGATATTTTGGACATTATAGTTTAAAAAACTATGTTAATTTTTTAAAATAAAGTTTATATAATTGTTAAAAATAGTTTTAAAATAAGTTATCCAAAATTTACGAAACCATGTTTTAGAAAAAAATAATGTTTTTCATAAAAGTATTTATTTTTTAAATGATTTATTTAATTTTATTTATAATATATTGATAACTATTAAATATATTTATAAATGTGTTAAAAATATACATTTTTATATTTTATTTATACAAATTCATATCTGTCAATTTAATTGATTGGTTATAATGGTACACTATATTAATGTTCATTTAGACCCAAAGGCGTATGTATCACAAGCTATCAATGTGATTAATTATAAAAATCATTATATTTTAACATCTCAAGATATTTCATTCTATCATACATCAAAAAATGTCTTCTGTGAAATTTTTAGAGTTTCAACTCATGAAGTGATTTGGGTAGTTCTTCATCCAAATTTCATCATATACCTATTTTGCCTCTTCTATCAAGTAATTTCTCCAATGTAACTTTAACAGTAAAGGCATTCAATTAATCAATAGTTATTCTACAGTATCTAGAATCTAGATAGGATATTTATTATTAGTACTCCCAGGTTACAATTCTATTCATTCATAGATGAACACATGTGTTAAGTCTGGTGTGTGATACCTTAACAATGGTATATGGAACACATCATGTACATTAGAGAGACATGGTGGAATTTCCATGTGTTAATCCACATGTAGAATAATTTATAGGATTTAAAAATGTCCAATGTACTTGGGGATTAGTCTACCTTTCTTACCAAACCTTATAACAGCATTTCAATAATATACATTTAGGAAAATTTTGATCTCCTACATGAAATTATAAATATTTATCCCTATTATTAGGATATATCTTTTACCTAATCTGACTAGATTTAATTTGGGTTTGAATTTTTTTTTACCTCTATTATTTTCATGGACAGAAATTATAGATACACAAAACAAACATTCATCAACTTCATCCCAAAATGTTGGAGTAAAACATCACAATATATGTAATGAGTAATATGGAATATTCAAAATAATATAATGGAGGCTATTGTAATAGGTGAAATCTACCAAAGAAAAATATTGATCACAAATAACATTACATTCAAGAGTTCAAGACATATACAAGTATTGTTATTTTTTTAATAGTCCTTTCAGACCATCCATCTCTTTGAGAGTGATAAGAAGTGCTTAAATGAATCTCAATATCAAGAACATTTTGAATATTTTTCCATTATTTTGATGTAAATCATGGATCATGACCTAAAACAATTAAACGATGTGCACCATTATGTATTAAATATAATTAATATAGACCCGTGATATATTTTCAAGAGGTAAGTATTAAATTATAGTAATGAAGTGTTTGTGTTTTGTGAGGTGATCAAGAATAATCAATATTTCATCATTCATTCTATAAATCTTTTATATTCCAATGATATATTAAAAAGTAATTTAATTTCATTTAAATATATGAAAAATAAGAGGTTTAAGGAATACTCTTGTATGCTTTCTATTATCCCTAACCCATTTTTAAACCAGTCATATTTACTCATAACTAGAAATTTACTAGTTCATATTTTCCCACCAAAAATGATCCTTCAAAAAATTAAACATCTTGATGCTACCATAGTGTATAGGGAATATCATTCTATGAGAATCATAGAACAATTACCTCTTCAAATCATGTATAAATGGAAGTCATATACTCTTTACAAATTTTAAAATTCTAACTTTACACACTTTGTCTATAAAATTGAAATCATTCTAGGATTTAATGTTCATTTTAATACTCTTATCATCATGTTGAGAATTTATAATAATTTTTAGAAAAATAATTTTTTGAAATCATTTAATTTTTTTTGATGTCTCCCCTCACATAAAAATTCATATATCGATCTTTACTAGATTTATATACATATGTTACTAGTCCATCGTCTGTTTGGTCATAACATAATGATAAATCCTAAAAAATCTATATGCTACTTTGTTTTTCATCCCAAGGTTTCACTATATTGTGAAATCATAATCTTTGAGTAGATTAATACATCACATTTTCCCCTTGTGGTGGAAATCTATAAAACTATGTATTTCATACTCTTGTAACCAATTTTTATCTCACATCTTTCAAGATATAGATAATGTCTTCATATCCTCAAAATAAAACATTACAGCTTCTAACTCAATATCATAGTTTTGATATTTATTCATTATTTATCAACTTCATAATTACATTGGAAATTACATTGACATTATATATAGGTAAACAACCATTCTCCTTAATTGATACATTAATATATATAATAATCCATAATTACATAATGATAGATTATAAATTAGAGGATTCACCAATGTATTCATCAACTCTTTACAACATTATTTACAAAGTTCTCTCAATTCAAACATAAACACTCTATGACTAAGCATGGTTAATTTTTTATCCATTTAAGAACAATTTTTAACAAATGGTTTATAATAACATACTAAAAAATGAATCTATGTACCTCTGTTATATTTTTTGGTTTATGATATTCTTGGATTACATTTCTCTTCCCGTGATCAATTGAAATTCTATCCTTTGAGATTATATGGCCATGAAAAGAAAATGAATTAAGCCCGAATTAACACTTGGTTAATATACCATAAAAATATTTATACTCTACGAGTCTCAATAATGATTCTCTATTGATTCATGTGGGTCCAATAACTTTTATAAAACACCATTATATCATCAAAAAATATCAAAAAATAATTATCAATATATTCTATTATTACTCCATTAATTATATAATTTAAGGAAATGGGTGAATTGGTCAATAAAAATAGAATTACTATAACCTCATAATGTCCATAGCTTGTTAAAAATTGTGTCCTTGTAATATCTTCATTTTTTATTTCCAATTTATGATACCCATAATTAAGGTCAATCATTTAATAATATTAGCCTCTGTGATGTTGATTGAATATGACATCTATGTGTGATATATGATACTTTTTAATTTTTATAATTGTATCCATATATTTCATTCATTCGTGATTAAATCAATGGAAAACTAAACATCACACAATGGTGGATGTCCAGGTAATTTCTTAGAAAATACATCAATGTATTTCTTTATAGTAGGTATATACTAAATTTTATAATTTCATTCTCTATCCAAAAATTGTGTCTTGTATTCATCCTAAATAATATAATTAGAAATATATACCAGTGGTGGAATTATAGATGAATCATATCATTAATTCATCTATTAATATATAAGTAATTTTACAACTTCATCACAGATCACAGCATCATTATGCTTGTAAAACAGTCACCATATTTTGAAAAAAAACCATAATATTAATTATGTCAAAAAATACCATGTATATTATAATGAAGGAAGTATATAATTATTTTTTCTGTGTCTTAATGGGAACATACTAACACAAATTGTTTCCAGTGATACATCCATTTTGAGACTTAACTTAAAACTCCATTCTTTATGAATAAGGAAAATATATAATTCATTTAGAAAAAATGTAATATATAAAAGACTCTGAAGACCCAAAATTTAAAATATTATTTGAAAAATGTGAGTATATGTTTAATTTACCTATGACCACATCATTAGATACACCATCATTAGCTATCATGATCATGGAATTTAAGACATTCTTATTTATCATTTTACAGAAAATAACATCCCTGATGCCTAGGATAAAACTTTTCATAGTGAAAAATTAAAAATAGTTGAATAATTGTGATAGCACTAGATATATTTCATTCAACATTAAATTCCTATTTTAAATTATTTGAAAATGCAACCCACCCTGAATAAACATTATGGGGTTGAGGAGCAAGTTGTGGTCATGTTTCTACTACTGCACGAAAAGCTGTTTCTCTAAGTGAAATTGACATGATAAAAAAAGGTAATATTCAGTTACAAGGGTACCCACATCTATGAAATAATTTCCAAGGATCAGATGGGTGAAAAATTATTCATGTGATGAATACCTTCATTGTAGCAACCAAAGTTTGTGTGGGAAAAGGGAAATTATATTCCTTTTGGTTCATGGTCAGGCCCTACTAGAACCAAAGTCTTTCACTCACAAAAGGATGTCTTTTGATGATCAAATATCATTAGTACATCCTATTTCTTGAGTTTTTAAATGTAGAACCATAAATTCTATATGTACAAGACCCAATGATAAGGTACTAGTAATTTCACAAACTTCTTTTTCAACACAGTGAAGTTGTGTGACATCAACTGATGATGTTGGGTGACAATAAAACATCACCTCCCCCTTGGATGAGGATATCCAAAAGATGAAGGGAAACTCTCACTCATAATAACATCCTCTTCCAAACATCTTGAAATAATAGAATACATGCACTCTCAATGTTACATCATTAGCATGACAGACCTCCTATGGGCCCAATCCTTTCTCAACATGTCGTTGAGTGGTCCTCACGTAACCCCACTTATAGCTTGTCAGGTTTTCCCTTGACATGAAACCTTTGTGAAACCCTAATATGCATGAAACAACTAATATAATTTTCACACGTTCTCTCAAAATCCAAATGTTATTCTTTTGATAAATCTTTTTTCTCATGGAAGTACTTTTTTTATGCAATAATAACAAGTTGTGAGAAGCATATTTATTGTATATGAACTGATACTGCCAATTGTTCATTTGCAACCATTACGCAACATATTTCTATTAATAATAGTAACCATAGTTCTTATCATTCATGTCTATATGTACTCTAACATTTGGCCTCCATATTTCAACTCCACCACCCCAGTTTTAATACCATTCTTGCTTAATGCTGCATGAGGATTTGACACATAAACCATATGGGTGACATCATCAAGGGAACCTATATTTGTAACATGGTAAATATTCATTATGATGAATATTCTAGCCACTTTGACATGGTATCATTTAGGTTTAATCCCCATACACATTTAATATTAAATAATTAAAATTATTATATTCATGTCCTAGTCATACGTTGATAAATTTCACGATTATTTCCTAAACATATGTTGTAAAATATAGCCTTTCCCTTGGTGCTGATCACATGATGCACCTTGTATGATATTCCTGGGTTTCCATATTCTCCTCCATCTCCCCATGGGATGATCCTCCTACACTAGGTAGCTTCCATTTATTATCACCATACATTCTCCCTAAGTTATGATCCTTATTTATTGGGAATCTTCCATGCATATTAACCCACACTGTCCCTCGTAGAAATTCCTTCCATAATGTAAGAATATTTAACAAATGAAATTAAAATAAATACTTAATGAATTTTACTCAACATTAAATGGTGGAGTCCAGCTAAGTGTGTTTTGATCTCTATCCCTGGGTATATATGACACCACCATGAGGATTGATCTCCAAAATCATCCAAGGTGAAATTATTCCCCTATGGGGTACACAATCCATTATTTAGTGCTAAATTATCCCCCATGGTGGGACACACTCTATTAACCCATGTGTGAAATAATACCCCTTAGTGGGAAGCACTTTACTATATATCTACAAATGAAATATAAACTGTAACATGATCCGTCTACCTCACATGTTTTACTTGTGACCAGAACAATCTACACAAGAATTCACAATTCTATCTTGATCTAGAATCACTACCCCATACGATGAACATGGGATTCCTGAGGTAAAAACCCATGGATGATATATTCCCATAGCATTAACTACCATGTGACCATCTCAGGATGCCATGGGTTCTATGCCTAATAAACCTTACACATAATATTCCCTCAATATATAAAGAAATTATAGGATCCCATCCTAAAATACATATAGAAATTTACTACACTCTCAATGTTAATAACTCCCATAAATAAAGGATTCTTCCTAGTTGAGATTGAATGCATGTAATTTATTGGCATACACCTTGAGATGACACTATGATTGACTTTAATGAATAAGTCTTAAATATATGAATGGGACCATGAGTACAAGACGAGGTACAAGGAGGAATATAAATATGGATGAACTAATATCATATTATCTAGTTTTGATCTCAATGTGGACATCACCAATGAGAGTGATTAAAGACATCTTCATATAGATAGAGGTAATAAAGGGGAAAACAACATGCATCTTCCTGGAATATGGATGTTACAAACCTCAGTATAAGATTTAGAAATAAATACGGTGAACAGAATTTGAAACTAGTATCCTTAACTATGGGGGTATAAGAATTGGGGAAATGGCCTATTTTCAAGTCACCTGATCCAAATATTCGATTTTGGACAAAACCAAGGAAATAGTGGTCCTAGTTTGAAACTCACCATGGAATTTGGATAGAAAATAATAATAATCCTTGTACTATGAAACTATCAATTTTTTATCCTTATTTTATTTTGGACGAAAGGAAATCATTGTGGTATTCGGTATCACCTTTTCGTTACCATTATTTATTGGTGAATCAACAGGAATTATAGGACTCAAGCTAACAAAAATCAATGACCAATCACCAATAAGAATGGGGAAAAGGGGAACATTGCTGTGAAAATCACAGATGATGAAATCCTTATTATGAAGTATTCTTAAAAATTAGTTTCTAGGTGGTGAAGCACCATCTCACCCTTTAAGATCATGTAGAAGAGGAGGATCAACACCATCATTAATCGGTATTAAAGAGAAGGGGTCATTCCAACATCGGATAAGTCTAGATAGGATCTTGATGAAACAACACCACACCAAAACTTCCACCCCGAGGGATGAATTTGTGGAAACCATATCCCAATATGGTGATGGACAACCTATGTAGCCTCTCCCTGGTTTTCATTGATAGGTATATCCCCCATGCTGAGGAGGTAAGGGATGTTTGAGAAGTTCATACAGTGACCACCATTCTAGATCTTTCCATTAAATATCTAACTTGTTCTTGTTAGTGCCAACACGAACCATACCCATAGGCTGACAGATGGTTTGACATTATCCCCAATCTACCAACCTCAATACAGGACACCTAACACCAATATCAGGGAAATCAATATGACATTTCCTAAAAAGGGGTATCTTCTATAACACTTTTGGCCACATTCACCCCTGATGCAAGCCCCAAGATCCTTGTAATTGGTGAACATATATCTTTCTCTTCCCACCCTAGATCAAGACACCAACCACCTCCATGAATGTCTGGGTTAACTATCTCAATCGTTTGGACCACCATAATCCATTAAGACCCACCTCAGAATGAGGAAAACTAATGAAGAGGTCCTAATCATACTGTCATCATCCAACACTATGGCCATCACCATGATTCGAAAAACCAATGACGAGGTCCTACCCAAATTTCCATCAATCATCACAGTGGTTCCCATCATGCTACCATCAATTTATACAGAGGACCACACCACACCACCATCAAGAAGAACATAATGTCTCAAAAATAATCTAGACATTAATGTAGTCTTCCTCCTGAAATCTTCATCAATTGGAATATAGGTACTCCCTATTAAAAATTCATGATATGTTTTATACACCATATTAGAGAAGTGGGGGGAACACCCATAGTGGGGTACTTTCCCAAGGTGTATGATAAGACCCACAATGGTGGAAATCAAGTGATGCTCATCAATTCAAAATAGAAGAAGTTTCATTCGATCATATATGGAACCTGGGAAGTATTATATAATCATTTTAATATCAGATTCTAATGATTTGGGTTATAAAATGATGTTACACACACCCATATTTCGAGATACATGTCTAGAATATCAACAATTGAGTCCTAAGATCTAAACTTTTGATGTCCACAAGATCTCCAGATCCATATGTTAGTACATGTATTGTCACGCCCCAACCTGGTGCATTGTGTATTATTTTTCCTTATAAAATTTCTTTGGGCAAAAATATTTATTAATAATTACACTATTATTAATTATAGCATTATCATTATTATTACGTATTCATTTGTTTTATTTGTTTTATTTTTTATTTTGTCTTATCTATTTTGTTCCTTTCTTTTTTCATCTATTTATTTCTCCCCTCTATATCTCATCTGCTTCATGTTGAACCACCCCCCTCTCTTAGTGTGTCACAGGGACCCCCCCCCCCTCAAGCCTACCGCCTTTCTCACAGACTAATGAGTTACGCTGAAAGCCTCCTCCTCGGAACCTGACAATGTTGTCCCTACCGTCCCTAGTATAGGCTTTTGCTGCAGTTGTTTTTGGTCCCCTCCTACCTCTTCTTCCATGGCCGCTCAACCCCCCTCTTTCCGAAGCCCCCTTCCAATGTCATTTCCACATGGATTCTTGAGGGTTTATGGTTAGAATCCCCATTTTATGTCCCAATTCTATTCATTCCTCCCTATTCCATCTGATTTACATCTCCATGTCTCCCTTACTATATTTGGATGAACCATAGGGTTCTGTAGTGGCTTATTTTTTATGTGTTTTGTGTCTCTTTCTTCGATAGGGGTGAGATTTATCTCTTGGGACCCATCCATGTGTGTTCTAAAAACAACCGCCGCAGGTGAAGTGGGTCTCATCGATTCGGTCCCCCTACCAATGATTCTGGGTAATATTTTCCTCCATTCTTCTTGTCACATAATTTATATTTTTTGGATTTTGTGATTTATTAGTCTTCTATATTTATTTTATGGTTTGTATTATTGTTTAGTGTTCTATTAGTTAGTTTCAAACCATCATTCACTGGTTGAGGTGAGGTTTATCTCGTCGCCTTGTATAACTTGGTTTTATATATTGCCTTTAGTAATTTTATATCTCCTAAAAAATCATTGTAGTATGTCATGGTCATTTTGGTCTAGGTTTGAGTCATTAGTAGTGAAGATCTATATGTATATGTATGGGTTTTCCAGTATATATATATATATATATCCTCCTTAAACTTGTTCCCTCATTATGTGGAGAATTTGATATTGGATCAAAGGTTATATATATCTACATGAAAATGTATATGCATGTAAGTGAACTGGCCTCAGTCTTCCATCATCAAAACTCGTGTGTCTTGGGCAGGTTACATATTCTTTGATCGTTAATAGAATTTCCATTATTTCATGATGTTCCATTAACAGTATTTCCTTTTTTATGTGAAATATGAATGAACTATATATATATAAATGGTTTGTTTTTTGTGACATAACATCACAAGATGAATTAAATAAAGATTTTTGGTGTTTATACATTTATTATTTGTTTTGATTATGTGGTTAGAATGGAATACATTGAACTTTTGGTGTGTTGAAAAGTTGGAAATATATTCTGGATGAAGTAAATATAAATGTTTTTTGTTATTTAATATAACGCTTTTATGATGGGTTGTAGGTGTATTTTGGATGGTGGATAATTCATTTTCAAGGACATTGAGGTGTGTGTATATTTTAATGGAGATTGTCAAAGGAAAATGAATCATATTGTGATTGTTTTCCTTTTTGTGAATTTTGTGTATAATATTTCATGACTTTGAATATGTGAAAATATTGGTTTAAAAAAATTAATGTATTAGTGGTTTTAGGAGGAGGTATTTGCATGTTGTTTTGGTTTTTTTTATTGTGTTTTTTCTTATGTTATAAAAAGGGGAATTTTGGAACTTTTTATGTGATAGAAATGGTATTTGAAAAGGGAATTTTCTATGGTGTGCATAAATTGAAAAAGGTGATTTTTTCGAAAAAAGGGTGTTTTCATTGAAATTTATTTCCTTTGTCTGAATGCAGAGGTGTGATGTGTGTGAATGTGAATGTTAAAATGAGAACAAGGGAAACCCCATGTACCTCGGTGGGTATACTAGGACTTGTTCACTAGATGATATGTGAGTGGTTCGTCCGAGTTTCATCTATCAAGATAGATGTTACAACACTAACTAAATACTTGTGATGATTTGAGAACACTAGGTTATGGGTGTGTTTCCAACTACTGGATCATGCACAAGAATGTAGACTATTTTGGAACCTATATCATATTTTTACCAAGGTATAAGATCTCTCGTGTCCCACATGTCCTAGTTAACAATATGGATTTTCCATTGTGCGTATTTGTGGAATAATGTTTTTGATGTGATTTTCTTTGATATTGCTCATGTTTTATTACCCATTATAGAAACCATATTTTAATCTTCATTGCCCCAGATTCATTTTGAAATAATAAGGAAAGCTTGTTATATATTTTAAAAATACAATGGAAGTGAAATTCTTTCCTTAAGAAAATGTATATGTGTTACACGGTTTATAAAATATTAAAAAAACTTTATTTCAATATGTATAATATGAAAACTAGCATGGTTGTGTTTGTTTTTAAATAAAAGGAATAGGGCCTTGTTATTCCTTGGATTTCCATCCAAGAATTTAATTACTCACGCCAACATTACATTTCAGTTTCAGGTCCTAGTTTTGGATCTCTCTTAGGGAGAGTGTGGTTCAATGTTCGGTGGTGACCCATGGGGTCACTTGGAGGTATGATTAGTCGTTTATCTTTATTCTATATTATTTGTTAGTGTTTAACCGGTTAGTCTGGAATAGTTTCTTTTATTTGTATTTTACTTTTCTAGGATAAATCACACCCAACTACTTATTTGGATGCTCGAACCTAATTTCTAGCCCGTGGGGATTGGGAGGACTCGTTGATCCATGTTGCAGACCTTCTTGGGTGTCCAGTTCGGCATCAAACTAGGTTGGTTAGTGAAAAAATGGTATCATAAGAGATTTATTGCATGTACTTTCTTAATGTATGATAATTTTGAGTTATGATTTTTGGAACTGATGTGGTCAATTGCATGTAGGTTTTTGATAACCACATATTTAGAATGACACTTGTGTTTCCAAGGTTGTCCGAGATGGTCTTTCCTCAATTTTCAATCTGGGATCTCAATAGTTTTCGAGGTCCTTATTCTGGTTTGGGTTTTTTTTAGTTTTGATATTTGGATTTCATTTTATAAGGGTGCACGGTTTCTGTGCTCAACCTAGAAATCCTTGTACATACCAAGAAACTGCCTTTGATGGCTTCTTATGTGCCCACTAAGTTAGTACACAGTTTACCAAACCATATGATCAAACTGTGTGTAGGAGTTTTTTTAGAATTTAAAATATGTCTATTTTAGTGAATAAGTTTTTTTGGGATGTTAATTGTGTGGGATTTATTGTATTTTGGGAGTTTTCCCTTAGAGCTTAAAATTGGGGATTGGTTTATTAAAATTGGATTTACAAAATGAAAATGAAGGTTTAATCGAAGTTGAAAGAGTTATTATGAAAATGGATGTTACTTTAGGAACTATTAAGGAAAAATTATTTTTTAGGGATCCAAAAATGATTTTAAAACGTGTAAATCAGATATTTTTTTTGGAAACTGTTTTGTGGGTTTTGAAACTTTTGAGAAATATTTAATGGATTTTTCATCGAAATTAGAATTTGGAAATGATTAATTTGATCATTGGTTTTCCTATGGATCCCCACATGTATGGATGAATGGAATTAGAGATTGGATGGTTGTCGGTACACATGGATGGGTTTCTGAGTTGGAAAAAGAACATATTTATGTGAGGTTTCATGGAATACCAATGGTTGTTGATCAGTTTTCAAGGATTGTTTAGTTTTTTAAAAGCATGTTTTGATTATAGATGTGTAGGGAGGATTATTGTTAATGAAATTTTAAAAGTAAATAGGGTTATAAAAAGTGAGTTTTATTATAAGGAATGTTTTGAAATTTGATAGTTTAGAAAATGGTCTTTTGTGAAGGAGGGGTTTTGTCTTGGTGGGTGATGTTTCTTTGGAATTATTTCTATTGATATTTTATTTGGTTATGGTTTTGTTTATTTGATGTATTATTCTATGAGATTGATTATTGTTTTCTATATAGTGTTTCATGGTTGAAATGACGTTTTGAGTTTGATTTAATGATTTATGGTCAAATGTGGAGGCTTGTATTGTTATTTTATTCAAGATGGATTTTTGATTCTTGTTTAACATATACCACCAATAAATGTTCAATGGTCCCTGATTTTAAGATTTTATTTGTTAGTTTTACCCATACCCCCATTGGAATGGAGGGGTTATATTCATCTCATTGTTTCTTTTTTACTCTGTGTTGGCCGAGGGTTGATATGGGTTGTGTTGTAACTCGATGAAGTTGAGTGTTTCATAGTGTATTTATGAACTACACATGTTGTAAAGTTAAATTTATTATAGTTTTTTTAAGATTCATGTTCGTGTTAGATAAGGGTGATTATTACCTTACGCTAGCATGTTGTGGTCAGAGTGAGTGAACTGTGAAAAATGGAAATATTGTTTTCCAAGGATCCCTAGAAGGGTTTCCAATCATGTGAAGAGGGTGAACTAGAAGCATATGTTCTTGGAATGTGTATTTTTCCATTGATGTTTATCATTCCTAAGACCACACACTCATTTTTTTCAATTGTGGTAGATTTGGGTACTTAAATTCCATTATCATAATATTCTAAAATCTTGTTAACAGTATTTTTGTTTGGGTCACTTAGGGAAGTCATTAAGTGGTATTTCTAGAAGATAAAACCAAATTTTGAGGTTTTTAGTTCCTAAATTTGGATTAGTAGATGCTTCAATACATCATACCACCAGCCATAGGTCTTGTAGTGAATCTTTTCACACACTCAGGTGGTTACCAGGTTCGAGGGATTCACATCCAACCTATCATCTCAAATGTTGTGGAAAATACAGGTTATGTTTTCCTTTCATTTGGTTTACGTTGGGGGGGATATTCGAGGTCCTAGTGGACATTTTATAGGAGTACAACGGTTCTTCCTTATTAGTGTAAACATTAAATGGGTGGTCTTTCTTCAGACTAATTCTAGCTTCTGGGTAATGATCGTTTGGAGTTGTATGAAGGCCATATATCCTAAGAATCATGTTTTGACAAATCATTTGTTTGATATCTCTTTTTTTGTTATTCCCCTTAGACCAGGGGTTTTAAGGTGGTCTATGTTAATATTTCTCCCTGTGTTTGGAGCCAGCCTGTGTTGGTGGTTTCATGATGGGAAATTCAATTTTCATGTTGAAACTGAATTGAGATTTCCAATGTGGGTTCCATTATACTAATAAATTTCTAATATGATTGGGAGGCCCATTAGGAGTCTTTCCAATGTTTTCCCTCAAGGTGCTAGGGTGCGACTCTTAAAGTTAAGGGATCACACAACCATCATAGGTCATGATTTGTTTTCATATTTGTTTCGATTTGGAAATGTAAGCATTCAGCTGGAGTCCAAATATGGTGGGTAGACCAACATAGGATAAATTCATATTGAACATAGTCTTCAAGGAGTTATATTTAGGGTAACTATTTTAATACACTCCGCATGACCCTGATAAATGTATATGGTCAGCCCACACAATGCGTCGTATCAAGAATGATAATTGGAGATATCGAGCGGACTCAATGGATTTCTATGTTAGGGGTTAGGGTGTTCTAGGTTGTGATTATGTTTGGAAATGTGAGTCTTGTGTCATTGGTTATTTTTCTGGTAGTCTAGGTCTCTAGGTTTCAAGTCTTGGGTGGAAAGCATGTGTCTGATCCTCTAGTGGTTGGGGTTTTGTTTTAAGATTTGTTGCATCCTTATTTTAAACATTGAAAAGATAAGCCTTTTGGGACTTTCATGGGGTAGAAAGTGTCATGGTGTGGAGATGTTTTGTTCCCCGACAATTCAAGTTGGGTTTTACTTTTCGTTATATCTTTTTTTGTTCTAATATTAATAATAATAATATTATTATTATTGGTTATATTATTAGTATTAGTATTATGTTTTTTTCCTCTTCTACAGTTTTCCAATATTTTTATTTCTTCTACTACATTCTCCCCTTCTTCTCCCCTTTTCTTCACATGACCCCCCCTTCCTACAGTGTGTCATGTGAAACCCTCTTCTCGATCATAACCCATTGCTTGCTGAATAACGAGCATTATCG
Organism: Viscum album; assembly: GCA_963277665.1. Lineage (NCBI taxonomy): Eukaryota > Viridiplantae > Streptophyta > Magnoliopsida > Santalales > Viscaceae > Viscum > Viscum album. The sequence goes on from OY728159.1 coordinate 1,497,318,640, forward strand.
GTGGCCTTATCTCCCGAGAACACCAATGTTTTTGCTACCATCGTAGGTGCAGGGCACCACTTCCATCATCATTAGTCCCCTCCTCTATCTTCCCCCATGACCACACAACCCCTCCGCTATTTCTCATGAACTCTTCAGCTGGTGTTTCCACATAGATTCTTGAGTGTTTTTGGTCAAAAGGCCTATGTTAATCCCTACTCTTATCTTTTCCTCCCAATTTTCTCCAATTTTCGTATCGTCATTGCCTCTCCTAGGTTTGGACGAACCCTAGGGTTCCATAGTGGCCTTTTTTTGTCTCTTACATTGATAAGGTTGAGATTGATCTCTGCGAACCTATCGTTGTGCATGTAGAAAACCACCACTAATGGAGAAGTTTTTCTCAATGATTTAGTCCTCCAACCAATGATTTTGTGTAATAATTTCCTCCATTATTCTTTTCACATGGTTTATATTTTAGGGTTTTGTGATATATGAGTCTCCGGTAGTTATTATAAGGTGAATTTTTGGTTCCATGTTGTTTCAGTTTTTTTTCAATCCATTAATTTCCTGTCGAGGTGAGGTTTCTCTCACTGGCATATTTATCATGGTTTTATTTGGAGTCCTGGGTAATTTTTATTCTCCCTTGCAATCATTTTAGTGACTCATGGACATTGTGGTGTGTGTTCATGTCGTTGGCAGTAAAGACCAGTATGTATATTTATCCATTTAGATTCTTTAATATTTTTTTACAACCTGTATGTATATTCATGGGTAGGTATTTGTATATATCTCTTCCTTTCACATGTTCCCTCATAACATGGGGAATGTGTGCTTGGATCAAAGGATATATATACATATGAAAATACATATTAATGTAGGGGAAGTGGTCTTGGGCTACCCTCATCAAAAGCCGTGTGTCTTACGTAGGATCTATATGCCTTCATCTTTAGCTAGAATTTCCATTATCGTTTGATATTCCTTTTAAAGTACTTACATTGTTTTTATATAAAATTCAAAGGTAATATATATATATATATATATATATATATATATTAGGTGGTTCCTTTCAATATGATCACTAGATGAATTTAATTATGATTGTTATCGTTTTTAAATGTATACATTTTTTTGATTATGTGGTGAAAATTGTATTTTGGGAATGTTAGGTATTTTGAAAACATAGAAATATTTTTTATAGCCGAAATGTTAATGTTTTTGTGTTATTTAATGTAATGTTTTTATGATGTGTATTAGGGGTTGTCCATATGGTGAAAAAATTTGTTTTCAAGGCCTTTGAGGTGTGTGTATATTTTAATTAATATTTTTAAAGTAAAATGAATCACTTTAGAATTATTATCATTGTTGTGAATATTCTGTATAATTCATGAAGTGTTTGAAAAGGTGAAATAATTTTTTAGAAACATGATTAATTTCTGAGCGGTTTTATGAGGGGAATGTCCTGTTTTTTTATTATTATTAATTGGGTGACTTATTGTGTTATAAAAAGGGGAATTTGGGGTCAATTTATGTTATGGAAAAGGTATTTCAAAAAGGGATTTCTTATATTGTGCATAAATTGAAAAACATTGTGTATTGTAAAGAAGGGTATTTTCATTTATATTTTTATCCTTTATGTTAATTTATAGGTGTGGTGTGTGTGTGTGTATGTGAACATTCACTTGGGCGCATGGGAAACCCCAGGTACCTAGGTGGGTAATCTAATACAAGTTTTCTTGTTGAAACATAAGCGGTTCATCCGAGTTTTGTCTATAAGGATAGACATTACAACAATAACTAAATACTTGTGATGATTGGACACTACTAGGTTATGGGTGTGTTCCCAAATAGTGGATCGTGCATGATAACATATACTATTGTCGCTCCTATTCCACGTTTTCACTGGAGTATGCTGTCTCTAGGGTCCCACATGTGCTACTTACCAATAGGGATTTCCCACGGTTTTCATTTGTGGAATAATGCATGCGATGTGATTTTCATTTCTCTTTCTCATTTCTGATGCCTCATTGTGAAAAATAATATCTTCATCCTTATTAATCCCCTTTCATTTTGAGATGTCAACACATTCTTGTAATATATTTGGAAAATATAGTGGAAGACACATGCCTTCCATAAAAAAGGTAAACTTGTTACATGGTTTCGAAAAGACTAAAAATCATTATTTGAATATGTATTAATTTCAAACAGTCATGATTACCTATATTTTTAGGGGAAAAGTTATAGGTCATTGTTATTCCTTGCCATTTCTACCGAGAATCTTGGTGCTCACACCAACATTACATTTCAGTTTTAGGTTATAGACTTGGATTGTTGTTGGAGAGTGCATGGATCTATGTTTAGTGGTGACCTATGGGGTCACTTGGATCTATGGCTAGTAGGTTATATTTATTTTATTTTCCACTCTTAGTGATTACCTATTTTGTTTGGTTTATTTCTGTTTATCTATATTTTATTTTTCTAGTCTGAATTGTTCCCAACAGCTTGTTTTGATACCTGACACTAGTTTTCCAGCCCATGGGGATCGGTAATTCCCTTTAGGAAATGTTATGGACCCTCTCGGGAGACCTATTCTAGGTTGAACCGGGTTGGTTAATGACAAGTGTGGGGAATATATGTCGTCCTCGTTCTAAGGACTCAATTTGAAACTATCATTTTCATAACAAATTTTCCTCCAATCCACCTCCACACAAAATGTTGGGGTGATGTTTGGGTTGAGGTTCACATTCTCAAATGATTTTGAACACTTTTCTGAGCCAAAAGTGGAAATTTATACCCTTGAGCATGATGCAATGGTGTACACAACATCCTACATGTACATGATTATGAAGATGGATCTGACCCCATGAGACATACTAGTGTATAAATGACTTTTTACCCATGCATCCATCTATTCTTGTAGAAATACCAAAAACAATAAGTTCTACATTGGGGTCACCACAATTATCTCATCCTACTCTAATATAGGATTGGGATAACTATGAGTAGGAACCTTACCCTAGTCAAGGGGGGCTATGGAATGTTCTAGATTTTGACCAGAAAAAAGAAGTATTTTGGTCACCCGGAGAACCAAATTTTTGAATCCTAGTGTCTATCCCTGATGACCAATAAAAAAATCAATGAGATTATCTAAAATACATTTCAACACCTCTCTGATCGGTAACTTACCAAGATAGATACCCTTGATCACCAAGATGTCATCATATAATTGTTCCAATATGATGAGATCATAGTAATCTTAGTAGCTCAGCATCCCAAGTCGAATGAATACCTCAAAATTCCTTATTGGATGTACACTAAGAGCCTCACTATGCTATCTCAGGTCATGGAAGAGGCATATCCAAATATACAGATCAGAGGACGGGGTAGTATTATTCCCTATATTTCATACATATCACATGAAAGATATATGGCAGTTATTTTTTCCAATCCACCAATGATTAATATTCCACTATGGCTACAACCTTGAAAAAAATGGAAATTATTGGACCGAAAAAAGATCAGATTAACATGTCCATCATCATAGGGAATGATGGGGAAATACGACCTCAAGGGGTGATAAAGTACTAGGGAGACCATAGTGAATTTTTCTACTCATATTAGTATAAACGTTAAATAGTTTCCAAAATATCACTATGTTAGATGTAGTTTCATGTACTTTGATATGGGAATAATGTATGGTATATATTGAACCCTCTAATCCATTCATGATTTCTATAAAAGAAAATCCAAAACCCACGATAGAAACCACAATTTAGAAGTTCAGGGAAAAAAAATAATCCTCATTAATCTAAATTATAAGCAGATCCTATACACTATAAATATCACAAGGTCCCTTATCTCTTATCCATTGGGAAATACATACCTCCTTGGTTAGACACACGAATTAAAACATGGAGGTCCCACAAATCATGTTAGGGAATAAAGAAGGGGGTATGAAAAGAAACCATTATATGAATCACCTACCTACATGAGAAATGTGATTATCAACCCTAGGAGAAAGGTCATGCCTCTATGGGAGTCAATGTGCATGTCAACATGGTGGTGGAAAAAAAATACCTAGAATACATGTTATGTTCTCTCATTTATTTCCTTGAGGCTCTAGAAATACAATGTTGTAAATCCCATATGGAGGGAAACCATACCATACATGGGTGGAACTTGTTCAAGAACCCCCAGTATTTGGTAATCCTAGTTTTACTCGATTTTAAAATATTGGTGGCCCTATATAACACCTATTCCACTATGATTCAACGTTAAACACAATGTTGGGGACTCTAAAAATGTATGATCCCTCGAATATCTTATTCCTTATCAATACTCAATATGGGAATTCATTCATATGGCACAACCAGCTACCCATAAGGACTATTACTGATTGATAGACCCTTCGTATACATTTTTTCTAACAGTTCAGATCCACCACAAGAATTAAGAAAATCATTGACCTCTAAATATGAATAAAAAGGGCCCATGAATGAGTCCATGCACTTTTGTCTGGTGAATGGGACTTCAAACTAACAATTTAAATAATTTACGGTGAAAAATACACACAATAGGTGTTCCCATTGCCCCTTCGAGATCTATTGAGAGGACCCAAAAAGAAAGGAAAACAACAAATATACATGAAAAGGTTCCTTTTATACTTCACATATTGACACCACTGTTGGAGGAGCCCCAATGAAGAGAGCACTACCAATAGTAACATCAACCTATATAGAACCTCCAGGATCATCCTTTCCAAATTATAGACACCTCTATGGGAGAATGTAACTCCACCGCCGATCAAGGTTAGGACACATGAGCGCCTTTTTGAGATTGAACAAATGTGACCAACACAATCATGTTTTAAAATTTTATTGGATGATTCATCTATGTAGTCGATAAAGATATTCATAAATTTCAAGAGTGTAATATACCTTAGAAATCATGACTTATTATCCACATAGACCATTTCCCACATCACTAAATCTTCAGAAACAAAAACAAGGAATGATTTAATTTCAAATATTGGCTTATTGACCATGTGGATAATTAAATTTTCATGTTGTGAAATGGTTAAGTATAGGGGACACAAGACTCTGAAATCTTGACAGTGACAGTTATGAATTTTTTGAGTAGAAATAGGTTCAAAGATTTAGAATAGTAAAAATATAATGATAGGTTTTCTTATAGGGTGGCCACTCAAAACCATTGTAACTTATGTTTCTACTTGGTCAAGATGAAACCTTCTTTATTTTCCACATCTACTTGTACATATGAATCGTAGCCTTCCAAGTCATAAAATAATAATCATTGATGGTTCAAAGGATATGAAATCCATGCACCACTACTGAAGCCATATCTCATCCTTGGAAACATCATGCCTCTAATGTTAATAGATCCACCTAGTGTCCACAAATATTTCAGCTATTCCACTACTGATGAGTTGGAGTACACCTTCACAAGTTTCATTGAGATTACAGTCATCTCCAGAATAACTGACAGTTAGGAATAACATGGAAACCCCTAGGGTGCCTCTGTGTGACATCATTGATATATAGTTTGTGGAGAAATGATATTCCAAAATATTCAAGATAAATCATCAATAAAGATGTTCATGATACTAAAAGTGTGATGAAGTAATTTCATATAGTGCATTGAGAACAAAACTCATTGTCACAACTATATTGTACGCCACTATATATGACTATATTAGTTTCATTTATATCTCTGATGTGATCGCACAATGATCAGATGTGTTTATCCAGATCCTGACCTCAGCAAACCGATATTTAGCTGATTGTTTTTCAGAGAAATATTTCCGGCCAATATTGTAATATTTCATGTACTATACAATACGTAAAAGTGAATTCCATGGTATTTTTTTGTGAAATCCTTTAGAAAGATACCCTCATTTGGGAATTATATTCCCCTCACATAGAAATATGATATGATAAAGTAAATTTTTGTTATAACCCCAAGGATATCAATGCATGGGGCACCATTCCTGTCAATGGAAATGGGAGAGGCCCTTATTAAGTCATTAAATTTCAACTTTAGTTTGAGGATGAGGATTCTTCAATTGAGGCATAAAATGTAGAGGAGGACGAGTAAGAGGATTTATTTTCTATCATCTATTAAACTACTTAATAGAAGGGCGACTTATTACTCGAGAACATATGAAAATTTTACATCCACGGAAAGTACAATGACATGTAGATCCACCACTTCATATTGGATACTAGTTTTGAGATGAAACTCATCCCATACCAAAAATATATATAAAAAGTGACAGATGGATGGTGATATGACTCCCTCCAACATAAAAATTGAAGGGTATGATAATAGTGAGAAGAAACCCATCAAAAAAATTCAATTTGACTCATTTTTGTGTCTTAAAATAAAGAAAATCATTCTTGATATTATCATTAGATAATTGATACAATGAATTTTTGGGAAGAAACTAAATTTATTTACATGTTTAAATCCCCAATTAATTCCACTAATTCCTCAAATATTCCCTAAATGCTCAACTATGGGAACTCTAGGGAAATGAATCCCAATTTTAATATTTTGAGTCCCGTTATCTAGATATTGTGTACTAAAAATTTATGGGAGGCAAGTTTATACTGATGGGGTTGAGAACATTAATTCTCCCAAAAACCTGTCAGACTCAATAAAAAATCCTTATGCAATACTAATGTATAGAATTGTTTTCTTATAATTCATTGATTAGAGCCCACAACATCAATCATGTTTTGTTTTTCCATTATATCTACTTAAAAGGTTTTATTGTCTCTAATAAAATATTCCCCATAGATAACATCATACCCAAAAAACTAATTTGACTAGATGATATTGGAAGACCCTAATACTTTGACGTATCAAGAAGTTATACCCATGTTTACTGATCTACAGTATTTATTCATGTTCCATAAACAATGGTTGACTATAAAGCGGATGATTTGTCCCCATTTATTCTATATCAATAGTGGACATCATGGTTGGAATTTTGAAGGAATTTTCTTGAAATATTTTATATCCAAAATATCACTTTAATGGGAACCCATCGGTCGGGATTTTTCATCCTTCATATCATACATCAGGGCTCCATCATGGTTGTCTAGCCTAGAAGATCCAAATCCTCCCACTTATTCTCCTATCATTGATGATGACAAGGTTTTGGAAAATTCCCCACTTTTATTCGTGAGGGTGTCTTTACAATCATTGTAGAGTTATCATAGGTGAACCTGGGTATCGAGGAAGATATTATGCCAATATTTATCAGTGAATACATGTATCTAGAGGAGAAGAAGAATAAGTATGTGTCCTTCTTGAAATATCATCACGAGATATTCACTTTGTTCTATGATGAGATTCCATGTATAGACTCTAAGGAAAATGTTCATATTCTTGGACTCCCAGTTGGTTATCACATGTTCAAGAATCCTTCATGAAAGATTCAATTATTTCATGATTCTATGATTGAGGATGATGCTTATAAGATTTTCAAATACAAATTTCTCTAATAGGTCACGTATCCCAAATAGATAGCCATCATTTTCCCAATAGGTAAGAATAATGGGAAGATCATAGTATATATCGACTTCTAGGACCTAAACTTCTATTTTCTAAAGGATGGTTTTTCTCTTTCAGTGACAGAACTGTTTATCGATGAAAAAAATAGGCTTCATGCCCTCTCATTTATAAATGCTACTCTAAGAAATAGTACTACAATTATAAACTTAAACATTTTGAAATTATTCAATGATATGTTACTAAAAATAAAATAATGATATCCCGAGATCTACACAATTAGAATAATAGAATCCCATGATCAATAAATTATGAACTTAACCTAAATTCAATTTATGAAAACTATGTAACCTTAAACTATAGTGACAATGGACCAAACTCTATAAACATAAACCAGGATTCATGGTCCATGAATAACGAAGATAAAACCTTTCCAACCCCTATTGTTCATCCACAATGACCCAAAACATTTCGACACTATAATCATTCTTTTACAACTTTATATTGGAAAACCCATTGTACTCATTATATTAAACCTACCACAAGAGATTAGAGCTGGTGTAATACATTATTACATTATAATAATTATAAATAATAAAATCCTAAGGGACAGATAATTTTATTTGTTTCGGAAACCTAGACATTTATTATTATACCCATATGACATTGGGAATGTTAAAAAAATTATAAAAAACTCATCATCCATGGAACTCAATCAATGGATTCACCTTTATAACATGGGGAAAGGAAACATAATAAGGTAATCTCAAAAGTTCAGTAAGGGTATATAGTGTATAATCATGTATTAATCAATAAGAATAAGTAAACATAGAAATGTAAATAAGTAATAACACATTCTATTTAAATAACATGATAAGAAATAATAAAAACGGGACTGTAGATAACAGAAACACATTTTATTTTAACAATATATTGGGAATGATCTACACCCATAGAAAATTTAAAATCAATATTCTCAAGGATATATAATAATTGAATTGGAATGAGGTAAATTCATAATATTTGGATTCCATGTTTCCCAGATACACGATACTTTTACCATTAAGACCTTTCACAAGACGGTTTACCATATCAGGTAGAAATCCAACTTATTATTCCAAATGATTCATTTCATGATAGTTTTGATTCATCAAGGGGATATATTTAATAAATAACCACCCATATCTTAATTTTCTAAATGATTACTCATATATTGAATAATTTATTAAATTCAAGAACAATGTTCCTTATAAATTTATAATATTGAATAAATGAAACAAATTTCCCAATAATTCTTTATTTAATCGAATAACAGTAAAAATGATAACCATCTTTAAAATCAATATAAAATTTTCGAAATAATTATATCCATTACATGAGTATGTGGTAATTTAAGATAAAATTATCATAAGGATTTTTTTATTTCAAGATAATGTTAATAATCCAAAAAGTTAGTGAAAATGTAAAGATAACATTAAACATTGGGTAATTTTCAAGTTAAACCCACTTTGATGGGATATTTGAAATTAATATATTAAATTAAAATAATATAAAAATATTCACGATATAATATATGAAAACATTCATTATATACACAACATAAAATGATTAACTTGAGAATATTACATTTATCTCATAAAAGTAAAAAAGTAATATGCAAATTGCTTACCTTGTCCTTCTTTTTGGTTGTGTAGTATTTAAAATAATTTATAGTTTTTAAAAATGTTAATAACTTTTATTATAACCATAAACATATTTTAAATATCATATACTATCTTATTGTAATGTATTATTACCCATTTTCCATTAATCAATAGTTATTTTCAATATTTAGGGGGTTATTTGCCCAATTTATTTAATATTTCTTGACTTGTTATTTCTTGTTCGTAAAACATAAATCATGATTAAATCATATAAGGAATTTATAACATGATTACAATATCATAAATATATATATATATATATATATAATCAATGAATTTTGGATATAGGAAATGAACTGCACTGTTTATGGAGATGACATGTCGTACGTACACATGAACACTACTTCCATTTCTTTTATGTATTAAATGATCAAAAAGTGAATGATTTATTATTATATTATAATTATATTATAATTATTTTATCATATAAATGTATAATGATTTAATTAAAAAACATCTTAATATTTTCCATGTATAGCATGAATGAATCACAATACTTTGAGGAGGAGGTAGTCCAAATATCCACAAGTGAAGTTATCATATCCACAAAAAATGGAACACGTGAAAGGATGTGATATATACTAATTAGAAAATTATATATATGTTATAAATATCATATCTAGAATTTAAAATTGTATTTCCATGATAATTTATACCTTAAGAGGTGGAAAGGTAAGAATGAACAATAGTCATTTCACGAGGAGGTAGTTCGTCGTAAACTTGAATTGTATGTTGGATACATATAAGACAAATTTTGTTTATATTTAGTTTAGAACGTCAAAATTAAAACAAAATTAGTATATTAATGATACAAATTTCATTATATAATCATGTAATATGATGATTTTAGGGGGTTGGTAAGGAAAATAAAATAAATGAGCTTGAGGAATGATGTAACCTCTTCTTTGGGTAACACATATTGGTTTTTTCCAAAGGGGTTTATTAATTGGATTTTTTCACAAGATTATTATTTTAGGTTTAATGGATTGATTTAGGGAGATTATTTTGAAAGTGTTTGGTGAGAAAAAGCGCTCGACTAGTGTGAATAAGTTAGAGGTTTGAGTTCTTTTTGATAGTAGAGGAGGAGTTTCATTCATGTAAATATCTGAAAAGGGAATTCCACAGAAGTTATTTTTATTTAAAGTGCCCCAATAATGTTCCAAATTAGATAAATACGGTTATAGGGTCGAAATATGGTCTTCCAGTAACTTTTGGAGAAGTTTCTAGGTCATTTTGGCTCATAAGTACAATGTTTAGTCCCTTATTATCCAAATTATTCTCATAATCGCTATAAATTATTTTAATCAATTTCAATAATATTTATAAACCAAAAATAAGATAATAATAAATATATATTCCATTTATATAAATACCAATAAAATATGTGGTGGTAATTAATGTAAATACAATCCCTATATGGGATGACAATGCGGGTTTTTAATGAAAAAAAATGATCAAATGATTGAAATGTTTTTATGTACAATTTTAATTTAATTTTTTTTAAAATAACATAAGTGGTTTTAAATGAGGTATAAATAATATAACTAACCTTTATTAAAAATAAATAATGTAATTTATCCTTTTAATGAAATACAGTAAAAATTGGTTTGGATTTAATACTTATATTTTTTTAATATTCATCAAAAAATAAAAATTCACTAAAAAATTAAAAAATTTCCTCATTCTAATTTTTATATTCAAATTTATAAATTGTAGTTTATTTTGAAATATAAAATTTATAAAAATCCAAAAATTGGATTCAAAATAGGTTCTTCATTAAAAGGTGGTAAATATTTCTTTTTAGAAAAATTAAAATTTTAAGCATAAGACAGGATTTATAATTAAATTATAAATATAAAATAAATTGGATGAATGTATACAATATTTGATTAAATATTTCATATATATACTGAAAATAATTTATTTAATTTATTACAATAAAATTCCTTAGAGGGCATAAAATAGTTTTTTTATAAAAAACACCCTTTATAATCAATTTGGTTATATATTCAGTTCTAATTGATTTGTAACCAATTAAATCAGAAAAATATTCTCAAAAGTTTGTTAATACTATTAATAAACATAAAATTAAAAAATTGGTTTTATCATATTATATTAAACAATAATATCATAAAAATATATTTTTGTTTGGTAAAACCTAGTCTTTCTTGTAATGAAAACAACCGAACAAATTCATTCTTGAGAGTAATGAAAGATATATTATTATTTTATTCATTAAAAAATAAAAAGAAACTTTATTTTAAATATTAAATATATCACAATGTCTTGATATGTTATATCCCTTTTTACACATTGTAATGATTGTCATACAAGCTATTAAAAACAAAATTCTTACTTTAGAATTTTGGGGTGTCACATTATCTGCCAAATAGTGAAATTATGTCCTAAATATTTAAAATTGATCTTAGTAATCGATTATTTTTTAATTTAAAATACTATTCTAAAAAAACCAATATCATAAATAGGGTGCATAACACGATTCTTCATAATAAATAATGTAAAATGTTATTGTTAACAAAAAACAATGTTTTCAAATAGGAGATCATTAGTGAAAACATGGACATGGATGAAAAATCATACTGTCACGTTCTAATGAAGGTTCATAATGAAAATTCACATGATAATGTTGTGACTATAATTCTATAAACCATAGGTGTGAATAAAATACATTGGTTTCATAAAAATGATGATAATAAAACAACTTTTTTATTTTATTCTCATTATTCCTAGAGTTGAGAAATTCTTTTACACTCTAAGAATGTATGTAAATATACAATTCTATAAACATAATCATTAAATTTATTATGAACAAATTTATTTATACTCCATCTCTTAGAAAGATATGCTTCATATAGTGAAGTAATATATTAATCTCTAAAACCTCATTCAAATGTGAACTTAATAAATTTAATAAATGGTTAAATATTACAAATGGTTATGATCCAACACTTTTAGAATGAAGGTCACTAAATTTTCAAAATAAACATACTATTGGACTTCAGTCAACATAATGAATCTCTTATTTATCACTTTCCAAAAATCTGAATACATTAATATTTTATTCTCTTAAAACATAGAAATAACCATAATTATCATAAAAAATCATTGGAAACATGAATATTTACTTTTTAATTAAGTAAAAAACATGTTGTTGGATATATTTCTTTAATAGAAAAGTGTTGTAAAATCCATCAATGATATAATAATCCATGGTGTTGACAAATAATTAATCAATTCTAATGTCATCATCACTTATACAATTTCACTTGTCCAAAATAGTCTTATATTTATCAAATCAAATTGTATAAATATTAGTGACAAATTAATGAATATATTTATAAAAAAAGTATATTTTACAAAATGTTTTACTTCATAATTATTCAATTTTCCTCGTACCATTCAATGTTTGATCTCAAATATATAATGAAGTAGTAAAAAGTAAAATCATAATTATTTTATAACTCTTATTACCCGTACATATTCTCTTTCTTCCCATTCATTCCATTAAACATTGAGCATTATTACTATGTCTTCATAGAACATAAAACCACTTCATCATAGGAATAAATATTTTGAGACCTCATCCCTCTTCAAACACTTGGATTATGTCTTTTAAATAAACATTCAAACATTGCTTCTGTGTTTCAAATGATATTCTTTGAATACCTTCCTATCCATGTAAAGGTAGATTCATACTTTTCCACACTATCTTTATCCTTTTTCATTAAATTATAGAACATTATGTGCATATAATTTTTTTCATGGGGGAAATATTGTTCAAAAATGCATCCTTAAAAGTAATCCATTTGATGAGTTTTATTTCTTATTACTACATATTATTCTGGATTAAGTACTAAAATTAATGCAAATATCTACTAAGATAATACATTATATGTTTAACCTTTTCCATTTCACAAATTCCAAATTCAATGAATATTTTCTCCAATTACTTTATATGTTTCTCTGATTTTATTTGGTCATTACTCAAACTAATGGACGGGGTTCTCTATCATAAAAGTGATCCAATATTTGATAATATCATTGAGGAAAACAATTTCTATATGGGAAGGTTTGTGTGTCATCACATGACTAATATATTATAATATATTTATAACTTCTTTAATTTCAATACCGGATATATCATATTTAACTATAGGGAATTCTCAATATTGTCCATGGGTACTCATAACATTCTTCCTTTGAGGAACCATTTTGAAACAAATTAATACAATTCATTATATCATAATATTATGTAACATAATGTATAATCCCCAAACTAGTGAAACACTTATCATTAATTGAATTTTTTTCCTTAACTAATATCATAAAAATTAATATGATTTATTTTGGGATATTCTATCATTAAATTACTTCATAATGGTTTGTGTAGAAAATATGAATTCTTCAATGTGTATCCCCCATGATTTTCAAACCAAGTGCATAGTAAGGATAGTTTTTGTGTACTTGGTTATGCTTGTTTCAAGCTCGATAAACCTTGTCAGGGTTTTTAGCCCTTGGCACATCTGTTCTGAAACCACATCCCCTTATAGTATGCAAATAGGGATGTATTAATAATATTACCCTCACAATATATAGCTTATGAAATTATAGTATTTCCTTTTATAATTATTTTATAATTCTATCACATATATATTTTTCTTAATCTATGTTTTCTAAATATAGATTTAAATTTTTCTGGTAAATATATTTTGTTGCCAAATATAGACCCCTGACACAAGAATCGTAGAGTCGGTGAATTATTTTATAACATTCAAATGATTATAAGAAATAAAATATTGAAGGACAAGTCAATTAAGCAGTTTTGGATAACAAAATTTCATAGATGATAACTATATTAATTTGGAAAGTGAAATAACACCTAAAAATATCAGCATCCTTGAAATTCATTTAATGGATTCATCCTCAAAACCTAGAGAATGTGAGCATAATAAAGGTGGAATTAGATGCTCAGTAAGAGTATGTAAAGTGGAAGACATAATGAATTAATACGAATAAATCAACATGTAAATGTAAGTAACTTATAACATATCTCACTTAAATAACTATATATGAAAAAATAAATATGTAACAGAAGATAACTGAAACACATTCCATTTAAATAATAAAATGAGAGTGAATTATATCCATAGAAAATTTCAAATCTGAAATGTTAGGATAAAATATACCTATATATGAATTGGGGAAATGATTCATTATTGGGATACGTGTTTCCTATATATATTGTACCATTACCGTCAAAACCCATCAATAGACGGTTTCCCATATTCGGTAGAAACCCATATAATTTTGAAAACTAATTCATCTCATGAGACTACGGATGTGTCTTAGGTCAATCTATAACCATGCCTCATCTATGTCACACCTTTTCATATCATTCCACATATAATTAATAATCGATATAATTCATGAAAAAGTTTCCTTATCAGATATATATATATGGAATTAAATACTATAAATTATCAATAATTTTCTAGTTAATAAAATATCTATAAAAATGATGACCATATGTAAAAATGGTATATGGTTTAGCAAATAAAAATATCTATTTCTGGATAATATGAATATTTAAGATAAAATTATCAAAAGTAAGTGATTTTTTCAATTAAAATATAACCATATCAAAAGAATGTGATATTTCAAAGATAACATTCACCACATGGTAATTTTCATGTCAAAAACCATTGGATGAGATAATTAAAAGAAAAAAAATTAAATAAATCGAATACAAAAGGATTCAATATATAATATATCAAAATGGGATGCAGACACACCACAAAAAATCAGTAATTTGGGAAATTGGAAAATATCTAATATTTATAGAAAGGTTAAATGAATATCCATTACCTTTCCCATCCATTTTTTGATTAGTATTTAGCCTCTTTATAGTGGTTAAAATATAATACTAACATATACTTGAACTATACTAATATTTATTATAAAAATATGATATTATTATATTTTATTATTAGTTTCTGGCTTGTAATCATTCATTTTTTTACAATTTTGTGTGTTAATTTATTATTTTATCTATTATATTTTGACATGTTATCTGTTGTTCCTATTACATAGATGATGATTTCATCATCTATAAAATTTATTCAATTACGTAATTATCATATATATTCAGTATATATATACATATATTTATATTTATCTATAAAATTTGGATATTGGAAATGAAATGAAGCATTAATTGTGACGGTAGGCCGTACATATGCATAAACGGTAATTTAATTTATTTTTCATATTAAAAGAATGTAAGTATGTGATATATATTTATAATATAATTATAGTTTCATATTTATATCATATATGTCCCATTAATAAATTAAAACCTTTCCTAAATAAAATCCATATAGGGTCTAAACCACATAATCCACGGTCTTTTGTACAAGTTTCTATGTTATGTTATCCCTAATGTTTATTGATTTATCTCTTATTAAGAATGTTTTTCTACTAATCACTATAATAATATTTCATCAATTTTAGTAATATTTGTTGTAAATAACTATAAAGATATTTATAGACATTATATATTATTATTATTGTTATTATTTAATCCATTTTTCAAAATTACAATCACAAAAGTGGTAGAAATTAATTTAATATCAATCCCAGAGATGAGGCGACTATATAGGGTTTTAAAGTAAAAAACATTTTAAACTTTTCAATGTTTTTTATGCAATTTCAATATGGAATTGATTAAAATGATCAAAATTGGATTAATATATTTAAAATAGAACTAATTTTACATAAAAAACAATCAGAAATAAAAATTAACATCATATTTAAATTATAAAAAATGCATTTCTTAAAAGAAATTTAGTAAGTTTTCATCATTAATCCAAATATTAAACTTTATATAAAAAAATTCACCCTAACAAAATTTTTATGATTCAATTTCAAAAATAAAATTTTCTTTTGACATATAAAACAGATAAATGTCCCCAAAATTTTATTTGAAATAGGTTTTCCATTAAAATTCAGTAAAATATCCTTAAACAAATAATGTTGTTTATGTGTAAAATTGTTTTTGTTCATATCTTATGCCTATAAAATATATTAGATGAATTTAGAAAATATTTTATTGAATATATAATTTATATAATTTATTGAAATCATTTCTTAATTAGAGTTAATTTAATTTTATATTACAACCTAACTTTTGGAGGATAAATTTTCTTTATTTACATTACATTGGTTTATATTTTTATTTAGAAACCATTGGTAAACAATAAGTTAATATTTTATTCTTATTTAATATATATTTTTATAATTTAGTTAATAATATTCATAAAATCAATTTTAGAAACAATTTTCTGTCTTGTTATATCGAATAAAAATATTTTATTACTATAT
This sequence comes from Viscum album, assembly GCA_963277665.1. Classification (NCBI taxonomy): domain Eukaryota; kingdom Viridiplantae; phylum Streptophyta; class Magnoliopsida; order Santalales; family Viscaceae; genus Viscum; species Viscum album. The sequence goes on from OY728159.1 coordinate 1,497,335,256, forward strand.
TATTGTTTGAAAAAACACATGATTGTGTGTAACAAAAGTCATTGAAAAAAATTGTTGTTGTGTATGAACAAGGTACATTAGTATTACTTTCATTTCAAGTATAACAATTTATTTAATTTATTTTAAAAATTAAATATATTGTAAAGTCTTGGGATATTATATTCTCGTATGCGCTTTATGTTGGGTGTAATAAATACTATCAAATACTATGTTTGTACATTACAGTTTCATGGAGCTACATCCTCCTGACCTTATAAAAATTATATCCTCACAATTTAATCTGGGTCATGGTATTATATAGTTTGATATTTACAATTTTGAAATCCAATATTGTAAAAGGGTTTAAGAAATATCCTATTAAAAATAGGGAATGATAAGTAAAATGGAAACATGGAATAACGTATTATTGTGTTTCTATGTAGGTGAACATCAACGGACAGTGGAGATATATACATAGAGTGAAATCATAAATAATTGTAGGTACTGATTGAGTCCATCAATCATAAAAATCAAATAATAAATGGGATATTTACGACCTTGATTCATAAATATATAGTTATTTAGAAGACCAATGGTTCAAGAAAAATTAATGTATTAGAAGAAAATATTTGATAATTTCCCAAATTTTCGGTAATTATTTTAATACCTAAGAATACAAGAAAATATAATTACATGATATATTTATATAAAATTAATATCTTTTTTGTCTTTGTTTATTTTAAAATCCATCAATTACTTCAGAAAATGGATATCCAAAAAATAACTATTATTTTGGATGCACTAAAATAAACTTTTAATGGATCATAAATCCCATAAAAGATTGAAAATTATAACTATTATTCTCTAACAATTATCCAAATTAAATTTGGTTATTAAATTAATATATAAAACTACAATGTAACACTATTGGTTTGTCATTATATTTATTCATCAAAATTTTTTTCTAAAAATAATGACATATTAATCAGGACATTGTTTAGATTAGTGGATGTCATTAAACCCTTATCTCCCATCCGTCATGGTTTTAAGTACTATATCCATACTAGAATTTATGTTATAACATATGGAATATGGGCTATCCTTTTATAAGACCATATTAATATAATTTAAATAACATTTCAAAAAAAGTACAATTGATATCCTTTAAATGTACTCATTATAAATATTTGTTTCAATGGTTTTTAATACCACATTTTTATTATCATAAAAATATTATTTGGATATAATTACAATGTCATTAATGTTAATAGTTGCATTGGATGTTATCAATATCATTAAAATAATTTCTCTAAATTTAGGGGTATTATTCTTGAAAGGGTTTTTTCACAAAAAGAAATATTAAATAAATGAGTGGTATTGTAATGAAATTATTACAAAGTGTCCTTAATAAAATAAAATATAGAGTTATTTTTATGAATTTAGATGTATTGAAAACAATAATCTCAAAATAATATCATGGTATCCATCACACATTAGTAAATGAACACATATCTTCTTCTAAAATATTAATAAATCCTTATATATGTCATGATTTTTAAAACAAAAATATTTTTCATAAAGATACATCTAAAATTTAATTCTATAATTCCTTTAAATACGTAAACTTTTATATTTCAACATAAGATATTAAATAGTCCAATACATAACCTAAGTTATTAATTTTAATTATATAATCAAATCCATCATAATAATTAGTAAAAAGAAATATGAATTAACATAAGCATCTCCCCAGTGAGTGTCAAACCGAGTGTGAAAAATTGATTATTGTTATATACCAAGACATGATCAAGTCAGACTTAATGAACTTTTTCAATGTTGTTAAACATATAAACATATATTCTATAACCACATCCACATTCAGTATTCAGAAATGGGTGTATTTCTTTGAATACCACATGATTTGTATCTAACTAAAACCAACTATAGTTTTCCTACCTCAGAAATCCTAGAGCTAGTATCTACTACCACCAAATTGACATGATTACAAAGAATAAAATCTCTAAGGAATTAAGAGTTTTGTAGTATTGTTAAACCAGATACATACATGACACTTGTTTAAAAAATGAATACAAAAAATACAACATATTTTTCAACTTTTTAAGAAAAGTGTTTTCCATAGTTCCATATCTTTTTTAGAAAACTTCATGGATTCCTAGGTAGAAACAAAAAAAAGGGTGAGCTCAAAAGCTCATTAAGGGTAAGTTATAGTGGATGAGAATATAAATCAACGATAATATTCAATATACAAAGGTATTTACTAAAAATATATTCCATATAATCAATATACTATAATGGAATTTCATAAACAACATGAAAAGATAATTAAGAAAAATATATTACATTAGGTCAATGATCTAAGAATGGATTCGTCCATAGATAATGTTAATGAAAAAATCTCAAGGATGATAATAACTCAATCAAAATTATGAAAATTATTATCTATTATACAACATTTTTTACAGGGATATTATACCTTTACATTCAAGACACAATATAATAAGGTTTGGTATACTACTGTGAAGACCTATCCGGAGACTTTTTGAAACTAATTTTATATTAAAAAAACCCAAAGGGATTTTCTCCAACTTATTTCAACTAATGAAACTACTTATGAATCAATGGGATTTCATTAAATAGTCTCCAACACATATCACACCTATCAAAAGAAATATTTACTTTTCAAATAATAAATTTAATTAATAAAAAATCTACGTAATAAAATATTTACATTTAATAAAGGATACAGATCAATATTTCCAAAATAATAAAATAACTATCAACGTATAATCCATATTTTATAAAGTTAAATGGTTTATATAATAAATATATCAATTTAAAATTATATGGATATTTAGGGAAAAATTAATTTCTAATAATCAATGAAATGTGAATATTTCAAGGGGACAAAAAGGAATCACGTATGTGAACATAAATACTATCCAAGGACAAATAAATACTAAAAATATAAAGTAATAATAAATATTGTACTTATATGAAATTTTTGGGATGATTAAAAATAAATTTTTAGGAATATATCCTTTTGATTTTGAAAAAAAAATTCATTGAAAATCACTTTTCAATAAAATTTATTCAATTTGGGACATTTAAACATGAAAATTAATATTCTAATACATGATGGTGGTTAAATCCATAAATTCCATAGAAGGTAAAAATAATATTCATTTTTCAAGGAAAAAAGTTTAGAAAAATGACTTGGTTAGAAATAGACTTGAATACTCCATTCAAATAATTTTTAAAATTAAAACAGTTAAAAATATATATGATATATAATTTTGTAATTTTTAATAATATTTTTGAATACATTATTTGGAAAAATGGCTTTAAAAAAATCATGTTCATTGACTAGAGAGGTAAATTAAGTAAGGTTTTATAAAAAGACATTTTCCAAAAAAAATTTAGTATTAACGAGTGGGAAAGGGTACTATTTCATGGAAAAATTAATTAATAACCATTTTATAATTAAATTAATAGTTTTGTTGTACAAATATACAATAATTTACTCTAATGGAAATTGATTTGTAAACAATCCTGAATACAATGACATTGTGATGTAAACATTTGAAAATACCATAATGTTGATATGATAATAAATTGATAAACATATTATGTGATTCAAATGTAAATCCACATAAAACAACTGGATAAAAAATTTATACTAAACATTTATTACACACACAATCACAGAATATTAATGAATATGAGGATGTAATATGACATATTGAAAAGAAAATGGGTAATTAAATTATTTTCCACTTGGTAACTCTTTAGTAAAATCCAATATGATGAAATAATTATATTTAAACATAAAATTACATTATTATTAGTTAATATTTATATTATATGAAATATTGTAAGTATGTATAGAATATATATGAAATGTGGTTCACTATAATAATATATGTCTCAATGAATGGAAATAGAGATGGAGTGTGCCACTACTTATTAAATTTTAAATCACAAGTACCATGGAAGTTTTAACATAAAACAAAAGAATAAATAAAAATAATATACAATAATTCAATATATAAAATATCAAAATCAAAATTAGGTACACCACACAATATATGTATGTGGTTAAAATGGAGTAAAACTCATGGAAATAATAGTTATATTGGAATCCATTACCATTCATTTCCATTCTTGTGAACATTCTTTAGCTTCATTTATGATATTTTATACATGAAAAAAAATTATTACACAACCATAAACATATTTATAATATCACCAATAATCTTATTATAATATATTATTACCAATTTATAAATAATTGTTCATTATTTTCTTTATTTTGAGTGTTAATGGCCTGGCTTTTCATGTTTGCTTTAACGTGTTATTTTTTTCTTCGTATGTTGATCATGATTTCATCATATCCATATTTTAATCCATGATTTTATTATCATATATTCATATCCATTATTTATTTATTTATTTATTAGTATCCATAATATTTGGATATAATAAATGAAATAAACCATTCCTCGAGACAGTAGGTTGTATGTGTGTATTAACACTACCCTGATTTCAGTGTTTTATTGAATGAAAATAAATAAATTATATATAAGTATAATAAAATTAGGGTAATATATTTATTTAATATATATCACATATTTCTGTGGAAATCATTCCATAAAATATTCCATTTATAACTTTAATGAATTATATTTCTTTGAGGATGTGGTAGTCCAAACATCCACAAATATTGTTATTGCATTCCATATAAAATTTAAAGCGTGAAGGTAAGTATTATTTAAATATTATATAACCAAAAAATAATAATAAATATCATATATATGATATATAAATAATTTTTCAATCATAATTCCCATCCACGAGAAGTGGTAAAGGAAAAATGAACTTCATTCTTTTGCGATGTGGCATTCACTGTACACATAAACGACAAGTTTCCTACCCATTAGATGGATGTGTGTGTATGTGTAGGTATAAAAATTATAATAAAAAATATTATTATATTTATTCTAACAATTTTATTATATGAAACTGAAAAAATATGATCTATGGGGTGGAGAGGGAAATAAAATGGACATGATCACTGAAGAATACTACCTCAATTTCGGATAACACCTTTGGGATTATACCAAAATACAGTCTTGTTTGGATTGATACATAAAGTGAGGATTATAGTTTTAGGTTATGAATTTTTGGAGATTATGTGATCATAGATTGGATAATCCAATGGTCTTGAGGGGTGTGAATAAGTGTGAGTGGTGAGTTTCTTTTTATAGTAGAGGAGGAGAGGGATTATTGTATATTTTGGAAAAAATAATTCCACCCACGTTTTTCCATTTATAACTGGGTCAAATAATTATAAATATTACTTAAATGTGATTTTGGGGTTTGATATAGGGCTAGAAAATGTATTTTTAACAAGTTTCTTGGTTATTTTGGCCCTTAAGATTAATGTTTAGTTCCTTGTTATGCTAATTTTCCTCATAATTATTGTAAAACATTTCAATTACATTCCATATAATTTTAATAAAATGTTGGCATTATTAGAAATTATAAATTCTGGGGATTAAAAATAATGAATCCAATTGTCCAACTTCAAATTATTAAAGTAGATGAAATTAATTTGAAATTAATCTTGAATATGGAATGGTAATATAGGTTTCTAACATTAAATCGTTCAAAATATTGCTATGTTTTTATATCGAGTTTTAAAGTTAAATTTATTTTGAAGAAATAAATTGGAATAATAGATTTAAAATTGATTAACGTTTCATTAAAAAAAATACAATATATAATATGAACTTATATATATATTAGAAAAATAAAAATTTGATTTAAAATTCATTATTTTTCATTATTCATCAAAAAAATAAACATTTTTGAAAAAGACTAAAAATTATCCAAAACATAATATTGATTTAAATTAAGAGTTTTTTTACATATAAAGTAAATAAATATTCTAATAATTTTATTTCAGATTTTTTCTCCATTAAAGGCGTGTAAAACAATCTATAAAAATAATGTTTTTTATGCTTAAAATTGGGTCTCTTCAACTATTATAAATATCCAATATATTGGATAAATGTAAAAAAATATGATATTGAATATATAACATATATATTTTATTATTATCATTCATTAAATGTAAATAATTTAATTTATTCAGACAATTTTTCTTTGGGAGCATAGAAATATCTTTTTATATTTATTCTGTCTGTACTTTGATTTCTAATTAATTGTTAACTAATTAACTCATATAATATTTTATATAATATGTATGTTCATAGGTAATTAAATACCATTAACAACTAATAGGTTACCTTATAGTTTATTTATTATTACATGAAATAATATTATTTCAGAAATATATTGTTTTTTGGGTAATATTTTGTCTTTTATGCAACACAAGCCCGTGAAGAAACTCGCTGTTGTGTACAACACAAGATAACCCAGTTTTGTATTCATTTCAATCAATATTATATAATTAATTTTTTTTATAATATTTAATATATTTTAATTCTTGGTATATTATATTCCCTTATTTTCTTGGGGTCACATGTCACAAATGCAATTGAATGCAGTGTTCTTACATTAGAGTTTCATGGGGTTATAGAACCATAATATATATACTATACATCATATTAAAAAATTTCAGGGATATTATGAATCCATTATGTGGAAAAGTTGATATATATTGTTTTTAGTATGATTTATTATTCACTAGTGGAAGGGGTAAATTAATCAACCAATTTCTTTTTATATTCTGTAAAAGACCAACCTTCATATGTAGTTAATATAAATGACTTAATATTTTTATTTTACTTCTTATTATTTATAGTATAATATTTAATTAAAAGAATTAATTCAACAAATTTACACTTCAAACACATTAACCATTTTATATAAAATTATTTAAAAATATTAACTTTAAATATAAATGGATAAATAATTTTCATTATGAAAAACTCTTATTATCACATAATTAAATATATTCATCATGGTTATATAGAAAAAGGTTTATTCTGGAAGTGTTTTTATATAAAATTTTATATCTACTTTTTTATCATTGTATATATTCAAAAAAGACAATAATGGAAAGATATAATGTGAATTTTTCATAATCTCCACAAAGAAGCTCCGCATTAATATAACTAAGTTCCAAGCCCTATTCACTTCCTCAAAAATTATTTTTCCTTCAAAAAAAATTATTTATAAATCTAAATCTATAAAAAATAATAATATTTTGTAATTAATAAAAAAGAAATATTAATGAATGATAAATATTATGAATATCAGTCAATATTAATACTCTGTAAACATTACTACACAAACCATAACCTTCCATATATTTTTCAATAGTTTTTTAAATAATTAATTAATAGTGTATTAACATCATAAAATGAATTGATAAATATTTTTAATAATCATACATTATATAGGGATGATTATTCATCTTTCTTATCGATTGTACTCTTTGAAATATTAGGAAACAACTTCCTATAATATCCATTACTCACTTTATATTTTACTTTTTAATTTCAAATTCATAATCTATAATGAAACAAAAACCACCAACTCTATATACTTCAATATTATAAATTTGATCATTATATACACTAAAAACATTTATATATGTTAATTATATTATAAGAATTAATAATAAAAAGATCATTCTAGGACATAGTAATCCAAATCACCAAAACTATTGATTTTTTCCATTTCGAATAACATCAGAATCATCTCTATCAAAGTGTAATGAGTTTCATTAAACATTGATTACCAAAACAAATTTAAATAAACTAACACTTCATAAATGTTATATTATTGTTTTTCACCACTATGACGAAATATCCACATATAAAAAATTATATTTTGTAGTCACTATGGAAGCCACAACCAATAATTACCAATAACTTACTACTTTTGATACATATTAATATTATAGGGTAATCTTGATATTTATAGTTTAACTATATAGTTTATAGAACAATAAAATACCACTAGTAACAATCCAAAACAAAAGTGAATCATGAAATATTTATTACAACATGAATATATATCCTGAAGACCATTGAAATAATAATATTATATAGGAAATAAATAATGGTTTAATAGAAAACCACGGTGGTAAAAAAATTTTATTTTGTGTAAAAAAACTATCTAAATCATTATCAATTATTATAAATCATCTCAAACATAATTAAGGAAATATTAAATGTTATCTTAATGAAATCATAAATCATTAACTGATATATATCAACTATTTTATATATTGATTAGTTGGAAAAAACCTATAAAAATATTTAACAAACATGTTCTCATCCCTCTATTTTTCATTAAATTATTTCCCTTATTATGAAAGTAATCTCTTCAAGAAAATAAATGAAATTGAGATAAAAAATAACCATAACATTCTCCTTAGAATTTTATCAAACCCAACATACATTAAAAATCCTCAATATTTTTATGATTCATTTTTCAATAATTAAATTCTATAATTAGAAAACTCTACATATATAATATGAAAATTAAATAGTTTTGTCATATATATTTATAAATGAAACCTAAGTTCACATCCAAATCATATCTTAATATCAAATCTATTAATGTATGTGTTCTAAATAATAATCCTTCACATATACATAATGAATTGATTAATCATTTTAGACATCAAATAAGAGAACACGACATATATCATATCTTTCCTTGTTTGAAAAACTCAACTAATGTTAATTTCCCTTATAATAATTAATCACTCTTTATGAAATTATATTCATTAAACATATATTTTTTTCCCTTAATTGAAAAAAAATCCAAATTAAAGTGGGTGTTTGGATGAGAAAACATACCTTTTCCTCATTAGTTATAACGTTGGACTACAATCATTAACCTCAAATTTTGAAAATTCTCATTCAAAAATGGTTTGGCAATGACTTTCTCTATCTTATCATGAGTATGATCAAACTATAATATTAACACTCCAATATCCCCCGTATATGTTATAATGTTTTAAATTCTTCCTATTCCCATAAAAAAATAATGTTGAACCAAATTCCCAATTTTATTTATTAAATATTGATTATCATAATACACTATAAATAATATTTCACCATTACCTTTAGATAATAAATTTTAGTTATCATTTACATCCGTTAAGTTATTTCATTATTTATTTATAAAAAATATACTATTTCGTAATAAAGGACACAAAAGTCTACTTATTTTTGTACCACAACACACATCTCAATCTAAATATGAAAACTCATTTAAATATGGAATTACATTGATAAATAATTATATCCTAATATCAACGTGAAAATAAAAATAGATCACCCAACTTTTTATTTCAATATATTTTTCAAATATCTATAATAAATTTGATATAACTTAAATTCCATTTCCCCACCATAACGTAGGACTCCATTAGTGATATTTAATAATTACATATTAATCTTATAGACTAAAGGGTTTTTGATGTTAAATTCTGCAATTAAATTAATATTCTAATTATTTTTAAAAAATACGTATGATTTGTATCTCGAGATTCACTATTTTAAAATAATTTAGTCCTTAGTATAATTAGACAAAAGATTTTCTTTTCTTCATTGTACACAAAAGTTTGATCTAATGTTATTGAAAGGAAATTTCTCATAAAAGGCAAAACTTTGATCCTCCTATTATGAAATTTGGATACACATTAAAATGTTCATCTCTCCCAAAATCAATATTTCAAGAAAATATTTTTTTGATTGGAATAATCCATTAAAACAGCTTATTGTTATTACATAAATATAAAATCATCAGCATAGTTTAAAACAACAATAGATAATTCTATAATTTCTTTTATGAGGATTTTTCCCCTATTACCATTATATAATTTAGCAAATTAAAAAATAAATAATTAATTGAATACCTTACCCTCATAGATTGTTTTAAAAAATATAATAATTTCACCATATTAAAAACACTTATATATCCATATTCATGGAGGATACCATTTACATTATCAATATATGATTTCTCTTTATGATGTCCATTTTCAAAGTATTTATTTGTATTAATTTTAAAATTATTTCATCACTGATGAGAATGAATGAAATGGATGATTTTTATATGTTTAAGACATAAAAAATTGATAATTTATAATTAATATTTATCAACTAAACCTAAGAAATAATAACTTATTTAAAATAATAATGATGTTTCATTTCATAGAATCCCCCTTCCATAGGTCCTTAATTTTGAGGGGGATGTTGTTAATGGATTTTGTATTTCCAATGTGTTGGGAGAATATTTGGGCTATTCCACTTTATTACATCCATATAAATTACTATCCTTTCATTATAAGGTGATTATAGAGTGTATATCAACATTTATGAGATCTAGGGATGGTGAAAACCCTCAAAAAACAGTTCTCCTAGTTCATTTTTGCCCTGACCAAGTGTTATATAACAGTCTTTATATTTGATTCATATTAGAATCTAAAATATGCTCCAAATGATTCCTATTACAAGAATAAGTCCAACATTTCATTGAATACATGATTTATAGTTGGTTTATGAGTTTATGTTTGGGTATTTATTTGTGGTATCTTATTTCTGCACCTTATTGCATAACATGGATTGCAATATATTATCTATGATGGTTTTGATTCTGGGAATTATTATTGGATGTTATTTCATCGGAAATATAATGATTTTTGCCATGAAAAAAATATAAATATGCTATGTTATTATATATGTATTTTGGTCACTTATCATTGTCTGATTGAGGACTAAAATTGACCACCTAGAGATATGGTTTCTCAGGCGGTTTATCATGTGTTTACTCTATTGTTTCTTCCATCATGAACCCTTTTCATTATTTGTTCTTCATATAAGTTCCTCCTTTCATCTTTTCTATTCAACGAACCCATAGTTCTTTAAATGGTAAAAAATTAATTTAAAATTCATATCAAATTATATCATTAAAATCCATTAGTTGATGACATATCTTGTTCAATAGACACATTCCTCTCCTATATAGAGGTTCAATCTATTATGACCCACGTCACCCAATTATGGTTTTGGATGATGGAGATGATCATTTATGGAATATGTTGATGATTACCATTAGTGGTCACTCAGTCTATGTTATTGTTGAACCTTTTACATGAGTCTACTCCTAGGGCATAGGTTAGTACACATGTTAAGGTTGTTGTGACAGAGGCATAGATAACTTTACTTTTTGGGAGGTCTCATCATTTTTCTACAGAAAAATTATAATCATTGTAATAATTTAGTATTATAATGTATCCATTGTTAGGATATTTTATTATATTTCCCACTAAAACATAAATGTTTATTTAATTTTTAAAAATGTATTTGGTTTTAATTTAAATTTTCTTGATCTAATTTAAATCTTTATTTATCAAGTATAATAATAATTTATTCTATAATTATTCACACAAAATTATTGTGTTGACTTCAGATATTATTTATGTGTTTCAAATGGTTTTCAATGTTATATTATTTATAATGAACTTTTTAAAATTTATGATGATATGATTTACATCCAATGTTTTTCGTAAACAATAATTAATTCATATTGATTGTTTTTTATCTCATTATTTATAATGTGAGGAGAGTATAACATCAATGAGATAATTATTATTTAACATGTAAGTAATAATAAATCATTATCCATAATAAAAAACATATATTTATGTTACATTGTAAAAGTAAACATACTAAATAACAATAATAAATAACCACTGCATGCTACTAAAATAATTGTATAAACTACTGATGATATATGATCATATGTCAGATGAATTATTAGGTAACAAAATAATTATATATATATATAGTACATAATTTTAGATGAATATTCAAAAAAATATTATAACAATGTATTATCGAAAACAATAATGTTTTATTTTATTTCAATTAAATATAAATATTCAAATTTATTCATGAATGATTTTTCATATATTAAATAATGTCCTTATAACATAATTCCATTAAAATATATACACTAATTATAACCATTTTTCAAATACACATTAAAATATACATTAGAACGATTAATATAATAAGGCCAACATGGGTAGACATCAGAGATATCTATTAATGATTATATGCAATAATTTCTGGAGAATAAGGTAATGAGAAAATGAGATTAACTTTTGAAAATAATAATCAATAATTCATAGATCATAAACACACATATGAATTATAATTAATTTTATAAGGCACAAATCATTGAAGAGTTAGATATCATTATCTGTAATTTTATTTAATTTTAATAAGAACATGTGGTAGATAATGTTATAAAATGTTTGGAAAAATAATAATAATGTAAATAATTTTCATGTATTACAACCATGACATCCATCACATTTTTTGATTTGGATTACCACCCCTGTACATGCTTCAATATTGTGATATCCTCCTATAAAGCATTTTTATTGAATGATATTACCACCTATATACCATATTTTATGCTTGGGATAACCTTTTACAATCCACTAAAACACATAAAATCATAAATTTACCAAATTATTTATAGGGATAAAACAAACCCCCTTAGAATAATGGTATTCCATTCATATATATACAATAAGATCATAAAACAATTTATAATTTTATTATTTATTACCCCTTGGAAAAGAAAATGGATTCATTCATATTTTATCATCATAATAATAATATGTAGAGAAAATTAATAAGGATGATATAATATGATCATATCCAAGGTTATTCATAAGTAACATCAATGGATGTTTTTTAAGATAAAAAAACCATTAAGATGTAGTTGACAATTTACAAGGAAAATAAACTTTTTCATTTTGATATTTTTTATTTAAAATGTAAGTATTTTTTGAATTTATGGAAATATTTTCATTAAAAAATATAATGGATATTTATCAATTAATTTTTAATATATGTAGTTATCATGATGGAGGAGAAATTAATTCATATATTATACATTAAAAAAATTAATTCATACCATTAGTAATGAGTGCCTTGTTTAGAAAATGATAAGATTATTCTATATAAGAATTAATATATATATTAAAATATTTCTAAAAATGACATCAATATATATTATTATAATAACTATAAAAATTATTGAATTTTTTTTTTATAAATTAAGGACATAGTATGAAAACATTGCAGATAAGATATAAATAAATGTCAGTTTCCCTTTAAAAAATTAGTAATTTTGATTGCATAGAGGGGAAAATAAAATAGAAACCTGTAATTTATAGGAATAAGTAGTGGATAATAAATGAAATAATATTTTGTGAGATATATCATACAATTTAATTCTAGATAATTTATGCATACACAATCCAGATAAATAGTGAGATTATAACATAAAAACCTTACCTCTTTGATAACTTTTGAATCATAAAACCGGGTGAATAAAATAATTATAACAACCTAAATATAAATATAATCCGGATATATCATTCCAAAAGGGTATTATATACACCATATTAAATAAATATGTGGTGAATATGACTTATGCTTCATAGAGAGTGACATGAGAAACCCTTTCTTTATATTATATATTACTTATTCTCAGTTAAATCACACAATATAATAAATATATATTTATTATATAGAATTATACAATTTTATTCTTACATATCCTTCCATATATGATTTAATTATAACATTATATCAAATTTTATATTAATTATTATTTATTATAATTACTGTTATGGGTTTTAACTATTATTGTTTTCAATCAGGCTTCCATATATGGTTCTGGTTCGTGTAAATTGATCGTTGTTCCGTAATTATTATAATTATAATCATGTAATAAGTATCACATTTAATAATTATGTACAGTATTATAAAAAGACATATAATCGGTTGTAAAAAATGGTTTACATAACTTCATAGAGATATTAATCCATACTTACACATGAGTAGTGTTTCCATATTTTTTATAGTTGAAAAGAAAGAAATGTAACTAATGACTCGCCATTATAGAATCCTTTTTATTAAATAAATATCATATATTTTAAAGAAAATATTTTTATTAAAATCCAAATAACGATTAATAAAAAATAAATCACATCGCTTCGTGGTGGTAGTGGTCCACATGTACTCCCAAGCAATATTATCATTTTCTAACTGATGGGAAGGTTTGAAGGCCTACAATATATTTAAAAATAAAAACAATATTTATTTCTAAAATTTCATATATATACATTAAATCTATCATAAAAACATTTATAATTGAAATTGATGGAAAATGACTCATATTTCAACGTGAAGGTGGTAGTCCATACGTAAGAACAAGCGATACATTAATTTAAAATTTTATAGAAAAGTGGTGGATAATGGTTATAAAAAAGTAATAATGTCGTTTTAGAGTATTTATAATATTATTTTTAGTATTTAAAAATTCTTAAAATAGATTTAACATATTTATATGAAAACAATACAATTTGAAAGAGTTGGGTATGATGAATACATCTTCTTTGAGAGACCACCTTTAGCCAACACAATGTTAATATAAGTTTTTATTAAGAGAAGAGTGGAACATCAAGGACATGGGGAATGAATATATAATATGATATGATTACAGATTATATAGAGTGATAATAATTTTTAAATAACGGAGATGATGATGTATTTATTTATAAGTGGGAGAAATTACACACACTGTATTACATAATAGATTCAAATAACATATATATCACAATCATGTGATATTTAACCAAATTGCCATAATTTAGAAATAAGGAAATTATATGGTCTAAATAACTACATATAATAAAAACTAGAAATTTTTTAGCTTTATTTTAAAATATATATTTTGGTTTATCCCTCTTTTTAACCCATTTATCCATAAAAGAGGTAGAAAATTTCAAACCATTAGAGTTCATAAATTTTCTTACCTCGTGACAGGTGGATCAAAAATATTTTATGGGTTCTGTTACAGACCATTTCTCATCTCAATTATATAAATTTATTTTTTTCTATATTTATATCATTTAATAATATATTATTTATCATAAAGTATCATTAATGTTATTATTTTGAGTATTCAATTAATTTGAATTCAATGACATAGATATTTAAAAATAAATAAAAAATAAATATAAGTACCATAATTTATAAATAATAATTACATATTATTTTATTTTAATACCATAATTTATTAAAATATCATTAATTTTAATTTTTTGTAAAATCATTTATCTTGATTTATAAATGCTTTCCCAAATACTGAACCAATTTTTTGTATGAATATAAAGTAATTATTTAATCAAAAAATATTCAGTGTAAAATAAAATGTTAAATTAAAATTCTTTCTATCGAAGATAAACTCATATATTCATTTGAAAACTTTTCCCCCATTAATTCATTATGTAAAATTAAAATACATAGAGTGGGATTATGCATTTATCATTTCATAAAAATATTATTAATGTTTTAATAAAAGTCATTTGTATATAAAATGGCATATTATCCGATATAATATGTATATTTTTATGAAAAACACATATAATTGTAGAATTTCATGTTTTATGACGATTTTTATGGAATAATTCTTTTTTTAATGTTTTTTTATCTTTTTTATCCTGACTAGTGTGACACATATTTTCCAAAATTTCTATAAATAATTATCTATAATAAATTTAACATTTTTACCAAAATATAAAAATCACCAATTTAAATTTTTAACACGCTTTTAATGATTAAATTTTTATTAGAATTATAAATCAATTTTAATAAAAATGCACAAATTACAATGACATATTTTTTAGTAAATGAAATTTTAAGAATAAAAGTGTACTTATGTACAATTAAAATATAATATTGATAAATATTGATTTATTTTTATTATTTTTAATTAAATGAATCATATTTCAGAGTAAAAAAATAAAAAAACATTATTGCATTTTAAATACATATTAAAAAATGATTGATTAAAAAATCATTATTTTTCATCAATCACTGAAGAAAGTTATTTTTGAAAAAATATTTAAAATTCATCAAAAACTAATATTATAATGTTTATTTAAAAAAAATTCATTACTCAAAAAAATCAAAAATAATAATAATTTTATCATATTTTTTTCTCAAAAAAATCAATAAATTATATTTTGTATATAAACCTATTTTTGAGGAATAGAATGAATATACTAAAAATTAAGTACTTATTTTTAATAAATTACTCTAAAAATTCTCATTTAAAAAAAATTATATATATATTTTGTAATATGGTTATTTTTATTTATTCTATTAAATTTTATGAATAGGATATAATGGTCACTTTTAAACAATAATATTTTTATGGTATATCAGAGTTCGCTTAAATTTGGTGTTTCAGGTTAAGAAACCCATCACGTATTTTACTATTACAAACTAAATTTAGGGGTGTTAAATTCTCCCTACATAAATAAATTATTTCATCACAATTTTTATCTCAATATTGTACGGTTCAATATACTAAAATAACATTTTCAAAAAAACAAATCCTACAATGAGATAATAAATTTTCCTTTGAAATGGGGAAGTGTGTAACAAAATGTTTATGTGAAATTATTGATAATCAGTTTCCTAGATAAGGATACTAATAGAAGGAAGTGAAATATGGACATAGAGGTGAAAAATAATGTTCTAGAAAAATATATATTGGTACATGTCCTGATCATGAGAAATTTAATGACCACAAAACCATAAATCATTAGGTGATATTATATACCATTAATTCTTTAATAAATGTAAAAATGAAAATTTTTTATTTCAAAAACATTTTTCATGTTTTGAGGGATTAATTTCTTATCAATATAAAGACCACAAGAATTTGATAAGGAAAATTTCATCCATTGGTTTTGTGTCAATGAATTTTTACTTTTATATCATCTCTTAAACGAAGAAATTAATATCCTGTTTGAATTTATCATGCAATAAAAAATAAAATATTCTCTTTAACATATCATAATATCCATAAACAAATAAAAATAAATTCATTTTATCTTTTGATATTTACGAAAACCAAAATCATTACCAACATTTGTTAACATTAAGACTCCCAATAATATGTGTCATAACATTCAAAACAAAAAAAAAGTCAAAATTATTTTATAAATTATTTTTTCAAATATAAAATTCTATATTTCACTCCAAAAATAATAAAGTATCTCTTAATATAAAATAAAAAAATGAATTTCATGAAATTAAATTATCTTAAAATATTATAATCCTTTGCAATAATAATATCAATCACCATATAATCTTACTGAAAAAATATATTCATCAATAAATTAACTGTATCCAATATATTATATAAATTAAAAATGCAATAAACTTTATCAAATATGACATGATTCACATTATTTTTCAAATCCCTAAAAACGTTCATGGAATCTAATTAAATCTAATTTTCATTATCATCGTCAATAAAATTTGTATCCCAATAATGAATTATTATCTAATAATAAGGATAATATGTTTGATTTTATATCCCACAATTAGTGTTTTCTAAAAATATAAACATACCACTAAATAAATTATCATGGTTATCTGTACTATTAAACTTATTCATTAAAACAATGAATGAAAAATTTCAATAGTAAAATCCTTAGATGTATTGTGATTCTTTAATCTAGATTATCATTTCCAAAACACTTCTAAACATAATTCTAAAATCACATTACAAATAACATTATTCAATACCCTTTATTCAAAAATATATAATTAGGATTCATCATGTTATTCCTCAATTCCTACTTCTTAAAACATAGAATAAGAATCATTTCGAGATATTTAGAAACATTAAATTAGTATTGTTTATTTATTATAACATAATAAGTACTATTAATATAATTTATTAAATTCCTATTTTATTCATCATATCATCATCATAAATAGTAAAAAATTAATCCCATCTGATCATCTTCTAGAGGATTCTCCCTAGGAAATCAGTTTTCATAATTCTTGTCATTTATAAATTTATGACATTCTTCGTAAATGATATTTTAAGACCCCAACCATAGTATCCCAGAGCGATGGTAGAATTATAACAATAGTACTACATAGAAGTTTCCCCCTCAAAAGGATCTAATAGTTTTTCTATATTTGTAAAATCGATATATATATATATATATCTCTGTGTGTGTGAATCCAAAATTACATTTTAACACATAATATAAAACCTATTTTTTTCATTGAAAACATTATTATTTTATATAGAATAATCATTCATATCATATAAATTACATAGCCTGTCATCCTAGTGGTAGAAGAAAATATTTAAGGGGTGATATTAGATGCAAAATAAGAGAATCTATATAACATAAAATATCACAGAATAATTAAGTCATAATAAATACAGAAACGTAATTAACTAAAAAAATCCAATTTAATTAATAACATGTTAACAAGAATAATATTGATGTAATAATTTTTGTACAAATAATTCCTCATAAATAATCACATGATCATGAAATTTATCTAGGTAAATCATATCTATTTGAATAATCACATGGAAAACAGAAAATTATTTCATAATGATTGAATGCATAATGAAAAACATCAAAAGCATAAAATTAGTGCCTTATTATAATACTTCTATAAAAAATGGTTAATTCATAAACAAAATAATAATCTTATTTTATATAATTGGAACTACTAATGATTTGAGGTGCTATTTAATTATGGTCCCACCCATAACTTAATATAACCAATCCATTCATCATATGAATAATTAATATGTCTTAATTAATATGATTTATTTAATAAATGTTCATATATATTGAAATAGCATATTTATTATCATAAATTCCCTATTCAGACATATCATAAACAATTCAGAAGAATAAAAAGAAATATATTATGAAAACATATCCTCATTGGAGGGTAAAATGGTTTTGTTGTTGTGAAATAGAAATAATATAAAAATTTGATTAAATTATTTTTTGATTAAAATAATGTTTTCAATTAAAAATTTATTTTTCAAAACATAAAATTTATAGAACATTTGGAAACATTTTTTCATTGAAAATAATAGTGTAAAATATTTATGGAATCATTAATGAGTTGATTGATCGTGACAACATGAAATTCTATTCATGATGAGTTTTTCAAAACAAAAATTACATTTATATTTCCATAGAAAAAATTAAATGTCCCTTGTTTAAAACATTTTAATTAAAATATAAACATAATGGAAAAACAATGTCAACCGAGTAGAAAAAGAAGGTCAGTTTTCTTTACCAATATTATTTTAGTATATTGAGTACATAGAGAGGGGAAAATTAATGAGAAAAATGTAATTTATATATATAAATACAGGAGAATAAATTATAGTAGTTTTTGATGGAATTATCAAATAATTCCACAGGATGTGAGTTAAACATAAAAAATCCTGACTAGTGATGATATTGTGAAATAAGCTCTTACTTCATGTTAGTCTTTTTCATGTGTTCAAAAAAATGAATAATAAATATATATTTATTATAAATTTATTATAAAAACATTATAATAATTATCAAAACATGTATGATTTTATTATAAACATTTATGATTATTTTAATTATTTTTATTTATAAAAACCCTTGTTATGGGTGATGATTTCTTCCTTTTTCATGAATGTTTTTGTTCAGTAGTTTTTTTCATATATATTTATCATAGTAAAATTATCTAAAAATAATAATTAATAAAATATAATATGTATTATATATATATATATATTCAACTATAATAGATAGTGATAGAAAAATGATATATATTGTTCATAGAGATGGTTTGTTATATGTACACATGAACACTATTTACTCTTTTTAAAGGATGGAACAAAATAATGGAAAATAATAATAAACCATTATAGAATGATTAATATATCATATATCTTTATTAAATCCATCCTTATAACCATTCATTAAAAGTTGTTACAAAGAATGAATTACACCCCCTCAAGAAGATAGTATGTTGGGCACACACAGGAGCGATGTTTTTGTTGTCAACAGGATAAAAATATGGTGGATAATGTTTTTATCATCTTTATAATAAAAATTAAGAATAATTTATATATTAAAATAATTATTAAAAATTTTATTTCTTTTATTTATTGGAGGTATATGATTAATTAATGTTGAAAACAATCGACTGAGTGTTATATCTCTTCACTGAGAATCCTCTTTTGGGATCTATGTTATATATTGAAGGCATGGTATTTTGGAAATAAAAGATGCTCTAAGATGGGTCTAATGAATATTTTAATATATTTTTTTAGTTATTTTTCAAGTTATATGTCCAAAAATATGTGGGCAAAATAGGATAAAGGGTTCCCTTTATCAGATTGGGAGGGGAACTCTTGTAATTACTTAAATTATTATATTAATATAAATTTTGTTTTATAGTAAAATGTATCAAAATTTAAATAATGACATTATAAGATGGAAATTAGTATTAATATTGTCATACAATATATTTTTTAGAATTTTTAGATATGTTTTCACCGTTATATCATAGTTTTATCCCCTCATTAACACTTTTGAAAACTACCAAAATATTAATATTTTATACTATTTAAGGATCACACATGTTTCCATAAATAGATCATGAATGTTTACATATAATCATATTGAATTTATATGTTTCATGAAATTATAGTTTATATAATAATAAAAAACACATGAATTGGTTTTACGAAAATACTCGATTTAATGGTAAATATCATTAAACTAAATAAATAAGTAATAAAATGGTTTCCAATTGTTTTTTTAATATAATGTAAACTTTTTCTGTTTTTTTAATTTTTTATCAATCTTTAATATAATTAAATCTTCCAAAAATTCAATTTAGTCAAAAGATTCAAAAAATAGTGTTTCATTTGAATAAAGTGTAACATGTATTACAAAAAAGTAAATATTGGACTCCCAAATTAAAATTAATTATTCAAAAAAATTATATAACTCATTAAGAAAACATTTGGTGAAAAAATAACACATATAATAATATAAATTCATGTGTAATTAATATTTCAATAGTTTACCACCAGTTTTTAATATAACTTTTCTTCTTCTACGGAGGTGACAAAAATTTGTGATGGTGATTGTTTATAAGAACCAAAAATTATGTTGACCTTTTAAATTATAATTCTTTATATAATTCCAAAAATGGAATCCATTTTATCGTATTTCAATAATTTATGTAAGAAAAATTATTCTATGATAAAAATAAAAATACAACAAAAAATAATTTTTATTAAATAAACATTTTTAGTCAATAAATAATAAATTTCACATAATAATGATTCAAATTTAATAATTATATATTTTATAAGTTAAATCTTACAATGTTATTAAATAGTTAAATTAAAAACATGATTTGGGTTTTTCAATAAAATGAGTTTAATGTTTTAAAATATCTTTATTTCGCACAGTTCACTAAAAAATCAGTCTTTTCAAAAAAAATCACAAAATTTAAACGAAGATAATTTTGATATGAAAATTTAAAAAATTATATCTGTTTATAAAATAAAATTTCTAAATGTTTTATATTTTATTTTATTTTATAAATAATCATAATAAACACCATTTTTTAAAGAAAAATTAATTTATTGCATAGAAATCATTTCAAAAAATCAGATAATTATTTATCAATGTATTTAATGAAATTATACATAATTTTTAAAATTTGGTTATTTGAACTTATACCACCAATTTTAATGGATATTTAATAATGGTCATGTTTAAATGATAATATTTTAATAATATATAGTATTTCATTATAAATCATTAATTCATGTATTGTAATATATCAATAAAAAATTATTTTTTGAGTGAGAAATATATTCTAATATCATTGGCTGTTACACTCTAAACCATAATTAAATTGTGCAGTTAAATTTTTTGTTGATTATAAAACTTTTAATATATTAAAACACCTTTTTTAAAAGACTAACATTATATATAGGGATAATTAATCTTCCTTTGGGAAGGGAAAGTGGAAAACATAAAGGTTACATTTAATAAAACATAATTGGGTTCATTGTTAATGAGAACATTTATGGAAAGATATATTTTATAAAAATTGGATTAGATTAATGTTCAAAGACTGATAGTGATTCAAAGATAACAAAATCATGTAAAATTTAATAGCCTTAATAAAATAAATAATTTGGTTGTAGAAATACCATCCATTAAGGATATGTGATAAAATTATAATTTCATGATCATTTTCTTAAAATTGATGTGTTAATTTACATTCTATATAATGAACACTATAAAATTAACTTACAAGATTACATTCCATTTCAAAAGCACAATTTCATCCTTTGGTAATTCTATAATGAATTTCCACATCATATATTTTTTAAAAAATGAATTTTCAATATAATATTTTCCTTCCTAATGTACTAGAGCAAACTTTAAATTTATCATAAGGTCCATAAAATAATTATAATTCATTACATCTATATCTATTTTTCATCAAATTCTAAATGGTTAGTACCTGGTAAGGATCAATCTTAATAAGATAAAATAATTTTTTATTCTATAAAAACTCATCCAAAGACCATCTAATATGATTTCACAAATAGTTAAATTTAACACTCTAAAAAAATATTTCTAAGAAAATTAAAAATATGAATTTTCATGCAATGAATTTCCCTATATTTTGAAAATCAATTGAACATAAATATCCAAAATAATATAATGTAAATCGTAATTTCATATAACAAATTTGTAAATACCATGATTATATATTATCATGAATTATAGAAATAACATGAATTATCATAATAAATGAATGAAAACATACAATCTCACAAAAATTAACTTTATCCCCAATCCATAAAAAAATTGATTATTGAATACATTATATAATTTTCTTGTGAACTCAATCAATGATCACATGAAACCATTTTTCATCCAATTACTAATCAGTTATAGGGTAATTACTTTTATCCCATTTTCCTTATTAATATCATTCATATATTATATCAAATAAACAATATTATCACAAAATTCTAAATATATTAAGTGTTATATATTCATTAATCATTTGTTTTTTTATAAAAAATAAACTTATAATAAAAATAATTTTTTATTCCAAGACTACCATTAAACATATTATTACATATCCTTATTGAAAAAAAATATAAATAATAATCTTTATTTGTTTCAGTATTTCTATAACTAGAATACCATTTATAGAATTAATTATAGAAAATAACTACAAAATTTCAATAAATAAATAATTCAACCATTTTTATTATTTTCCAACCTTTAACTATGATTTATCATCTATTTTTTAACAACTTATTCCTTTCATATGTCATGAATAGTCTATTTTTTATCAAGAATAAAAAATAATTATACAAACACGTAGATCTTCTTCAAAATAAATAACCATATAAAATATTTTTATATAATTATAGAACAATCCACATTTATGACATTCTACTGATGATCATATCATAGGGAAAACATTATTCTAATCCATTGTGTTCACCAGACAGTAAATTTTTCCTGGGAATTCATTTTCCCTATATCGTTATTTTCTACACCAAAACATCTTATCACTCCTTTGATAAATTTCCATTTTTGATTCTTCTTATTAAATTATATTTAGGAAGATTTCCCTATATACCCTCCATTAGTATCATCAAATAAAAATCCATAAATTTAATTTTTTATCTTATTAAGTGTGTCAAAAAACACCCATGTTGATATTGATAATAATATAACGAGAGAGTTGATTAGGCATAATCATAAGGTTTCTCATTCGAGATCCAATTTTATTTGGTTTCTCATTAGTATAGTCATTTCATTGCCTGTCATGTTATACTTTAACTTGATTAATCTATGCTCTGATAATAGACTAAAACCCAAAAGTCTAGCGAAAAAAGAAAATATTCATAGAGGGAAATAATGAATAAATATTTATTAGATGATATATTATTTTCAATATATTGGGCCTTGTGTTTAACATAGTTTATCCTTGATTATCATCTATTCAGATCCTTCCAAATGCTTAAAAATGTAATTTTCCTTGAGAATAACCCTTTTAAGTGTCAATTATGTATGTAGTTAGGGATCAATCCTGATGAAATATATTGGTAGTTGATTTCTACTTGAATAACTCCTTTTAGTGTTTTTACCTTATGTTATTTTTTTAAAAAACCATGTCAACTTTTATTATCAAGAAAAGGATGTTTGTCTAAAAAACAACTCTATGACATAAAAACAATATGATTTTATCTAATACATACACATATCCTCAATATTATTCAAATGTTTATGTTATATTCCAAAATATGGTTTTCATGGTTTCTACAAAAAAAATATTTGATTCCAACTATAAAAACTGAATCTAAAAAAGCCCAATGCCATTGGTTAATTTATTAAATTGTTATAATATTCATGAGATCACTTCCCTAATGAACTAATATTTTATTAGTCTTGGTAATATATATACCTTATTGATTTCCAAATAAAATTTTAAATCATAAAAAAATATTGTTTTCTATAAGAGATTCAATATTCTATATAGAATAATATTTCATATCATTCACTGTACACTTCATATTATCATGTGGATTGAAAAAATAAGAATGTGGTGATATTAGATTATCAGTAAAAGAATGTGTACGATAGAATATATCATTGAATAAATAAATAATAGAAAATATGTAATGAAAAATAATAGAAAACATATTCCATTTAACAAATAAATTTATCCTAAGAATAATATGGAAGGAATAAGTGATGATCAAATAATTGAATAAAAATGTTCACATGATATTAAATATTCTCAATGGATACAAAAACTATTCAGATAATAACATTGACATCAATACCAAATTTTATAACTATGGAATTCATAATTCAATAAATCTAGAAATTACTATTGAGTCCACATTCCATGACATATAACATAAATGGGTAAGCACTCATCCAAATACCTAATTTATTTCGTTTCATGCGACCTACTAATGAATAAAGGGATTATATAATTCTAGAAAAAGAGATTATATAATTTCATTACCCATTGGACACATCCCAATTCTAATTCATTCATCATATAAATAAATAACACCACTTAATCAACATGCCTTGGTCAAAAACAATTTGTATCAGATTAACTTACAAAAATAATTTAAATATATTACCCAATTAAATAAATCCTAAACTATCAAGAGAATGAATTATTATTTTTTTCATTTAGAAAAGTATTTATTTAATGGAATAATGGTTAATATTATGGATTAATAGAACAGACCTAAAAATTTATTCCAAACTTTATCAAGGAAAATACGATTGTTGAATTGAAATTCCTTTTCTAAAAAATAACAATCCACAAAATATTATGAAATAAATTTTCATTGAAAATAATAATGAAAACTTGTGATGTAAGATAATAATTAAATATAATCCAACAGTATAGTATATTCGATTCATTCAGACTATGTTGAAATAATGATTCCTTTCACATTTTTAGTGAAAACTAAAATGTTTATAATTCAAAAAATAGAAATATGATAAAATT
Source organism: Viscum album (assembly GCA_963277665.1). Classification (NCBI taxonomy): domain Eukaryota; kingdom Viridiplantae; phylum Streptophyta; class Magnoliopsida; order Santalales; family Viscaceae; genus Viscum; species Viscum album. The sequence goes on from OY728159.1 coordinate 1,497,360,749, forward strand.
TAAATTATTTTTTAAAAAATAAAAAAATAAATTTTTTAAATATATCATTGGAGAAAACATATTTAAAAAATTATATGACAAATCCCTACATGGATGTAAAAACAGTTCAAGTTCAAGAAGAAAAACAAGGCTTGTATCCCTCAAAAACAATATTGTGGTATCATCTATATTTGAATAGGGGGAAATAAAATGTTAAATATAATTTAATAAATATAAATAGTTTAAAAAACCAACTTGTATAAATATAGAAATATTAAGAAATAAATTTATGGGGACATAAATATAAATGGTCAACAAAAAATTATAACATTGTGAAATAAGCAGTTATATCAAGCCTGAATTGCTTTGTATATTTTCCAAACACAAATGTAATAAATATATATTTATTAAAATTATATTAAATAAAAATAATCATATATATCATCTTATATATGATTTACTAATATCCCTTTTCTCCTATTTATTAACAATTCTTAATTCCAATCCCTGGTTCGGGTGATAAATTCTTTATTTTTAATGTATATTTTGGTTCAGTATATTTGGTCTATGTAATTTGATCATTGTTACATTATTTTTAAAACATTAATCAGGGTATAAAAACACTATATATATAATTTTATAAATCTAAGTATAATAATCCATAAAATAAAATGATTTAAAAATTAATTACACCATTCAAGTAGATGGAAGGTCATACATATACATTAATGTTTTTTCAAATTTTAGATTGATGGAATGATATAAGGGTAAATAAAAATTAAAAATTATTGAATAATTATTTTATCATATATATAATATATATATATTAAATAAATAACTATATTCATTCAATTTATGTGGTTATGAAAATTGAATTACATCACCACTTGGAGATAATAAGTCATACGTTATCACATGATATATTTATTCATTTCAATATGAAAAAAGGTGGATAATGTGTGTTATAAATTTATATTAAAAAGTAATTATATTTAATATATTGAAATAAATCTTTTATAACTTATATCAGGGATTTAGTGGAGGGATAAGAAGAAATAAAATTGGAAACTCATGGTTAAGTGTTATACATCTCTATAGAGAATCCTATTGTGGATTATAATGCATTCCTTTAAATAATGATATTTTGGAAATAAAAGAATATATTAGTTGTGTTTATGGAATTTGTTAATGTATAATGGTTTAAATTATATGACTTATAAGTCATAAATGTATTGTGGAAGATATGAGAGAAGGAAATGTTTTAAAGTGGGGGTGGAGAATAGTACGTGTTACGTAAAGTATTAAATTAATAACAATTTATTTTCATGGAAAAATCAATCATGATTTATATAATTGTAACATAATATTGGGATGAGAAAAAATATTCTCATATGACAATATTTTTACAATTTTGGGTAATATTTTCTCCCATATATCTTAGTTTTAACCCCTCGTTAACCAATTTTTCAATTACCGCAATATAAAAGATTATCATTTTTACAGTCTTGAATGTTAACATAAAATCGAATGTATCTAATTAATACACCATGATTGGTATTTTAAACCCCATACAATTGAATTTCAGAAAAAGCGAATTTTTAGGAATTTTAAATCATTTAATATATTTCTATTTATTATACAATAAGATGATTGTCATTTTTTAACAATTAATTTGATTTGATCTTTAAAAAAAATTAAAGAGTTATAATATATATCTCTAAAACATCGCTAGTATTTTTTGTTTATCTATAAACTTTTTCGAAACTATTACTCATTTAAAAGATAATAATTTTATTTTTTTGAAATCACATACTTGATTTTTCTATTGATCGCACAAGCACTATGTCTACATTTAATAAGCATCTAAAGCATTTATATTTTAACTAAAATTTAAAAATAAATTATAATAAATAAAAAATCTATTCATCTATCAAATACCCCTTTTAACCCAACATTATTTTTAACTATCTCTATCAACAAATATCATAAATAATAAAAGTATGAAAGTGACATTTATTACATTAACATTTACACAAATATAAACATGTAAAAATAAAGGAACATGGCCCCATACAACCCTATATACAATAAAAAGGGGTTATATTGTTGAAAAAATAAATAAATCACATATTTGAATATTTTAGATACTATTTATCCCTTATGTTCTATTTAAACTACTATAATACCATTTTTACATTATTCATGATAATTAAAATTATATCTATAATAATATAATTATATGACAAAAAATAAAAGGGTCAATTTAGAAAAATTCTAAATGAATTTTAAGTATTTTTAAAAAAATTTATCACATTTAATTTCATTTGGGGGAATAAATTAAATTTACTATATAAACACAAACACATAATAACTTTTTTCAGTAAAATACTTGATTTAAGTTAAAAAATACGATTATATTGAATAGTAGTGATAAATTAATTTCAAAAATATATATTTTTTATATGAAAATGAAATTACACTTTTATGCTTTTGGATCAAGAAAAGACATAATTTTATCTTCCTACTATTCTATTAAATGAAAATACTCAAAAAATAGTTTTTTATTTGAATAAAATATAGCTTATCTTCTAGAAAATTCAACTGTGGGATACCAAAATAAAAATAATATTTAATAATGAATTATTTAACTCATTACAAATACTTTTCATTGAACACCACTCATACAATAGGATAAATGGATATATATATATATATATATATATATATATATAATGTTTTACACTATTGGTTCAACTGAATTTTACATCTTTTAACGTAGTAAAAAATATTTACTACGGTAAATATTCATACTGATTAATAATTAAGTTGAACCATATTGACTAAAATTATTTATTCGGACTATCTTTACGTAATCCATTTTATTAAATTCAATTCATATATGTTACACAAATTAATTTAATATAAAAATGAAAACCCCAAAGAGAAGTATTTTTTTAGAAAACTGTGTTTTATATCCATAAATGTACTTGTAGAAAAGTAGGTATAATTGTGATTCAATTGTAAAAAATTATATTTTTTCTAACTAAAGGTGTATTATGTTTAATTATTATACAATTAAAAACGTTATGGGGAATTTTAAAATAAAGGGAATGTCAATTTTATAAAAATAAGTATTTCTCAACTATCAATATAAAATCCTTATTTTCTGATAAGTATAAAAATTTCTCCCTAAGATAATTTATATATTTTGATTTTTTAAAAAATCCTTTTTCAAATAAAATTTATATATGTAGTTCAAATTATCATATTGTCTCACAAAAGTCAAGAAATGTATATTTATAATAAAATGTATTCTGTAAGCATAAAATGTTTTTACTTGAAATTCAATAAATATTCATAAATATATATTCTTTATCTAAAAACTATATATATAATTTTAAGAATTTGTTTATATATATTCATACATCAGATTTTAATGCCTAGGTTATACCAGTATGTTTAAATAATAACATTATAATAGTATATCTTGGTTTGTTTAAACTTGATGCAGTGTGTAACACAATATATCATATATAATTAAATATATTTTAAGAGAAATATATTCTAAAATCTAAAGAAGTTACATGATACGCTATTGAATCCATTATTCCCATCCCCTTTGGAAACCAAAATATAAATATTTCCTCAAAATGTTACCACTAAAACCCATGTTTTCCTAACATAAAAACTTCTCCATTCCTTGGAGACACTCCCTTGATTACTTCTTACCACATTCGGAAAAGATTTTAAATTGAACCATCCTTCCTCTATGGTATTTTTTATATAAAATTTCATAAAATTTCATTTTTATCTTATTAGGTGTTCTCAAAAACTCACCTAGGTTCAAGTAGTTAATCACAAGTCAAGATAGATTATTAAGAATAACCATGTTATTTCTCAATCTAGATTATATCATGGTTTATTCCAAATTAATAAAACAATTTTAGTGTCCTTCACAAACACCTTTAACATGGTTCCACCTAATTCCCACCATTAAATAAAATCCAAATTCCAAATTTGAGTAACAATAATCATGGTGAGAAATTTTATAATTATTAAAACAATTCTTCGGATATCTAAATCCTGACACAATAATTTTAAAATATTACACCTTTGGTTTTACCTAGGTCATCATCATACATCATTTATTAAGAATGTACATAATTGTTCATTAGGGGATTGTGAATTATCATAATAAAATCACATTAGAGTGTCTTTCAAGGTGATTAATCATAATCCCCCTCGTTATGTTGTGGGTACGATTCAGCTAATAGCAAATCCTCTAATTTTTGTGTTACTACCACGTGGTGCATCTACTCCATAACCAAATCAAAATTATAGTATCCCAAAAAAGATTTATTTTCTAGGAAAAACACAATATTTTATTTACCAAAACTAATGTTGATTTATTTTACCCAAGACAATCCTAGGGGTTATCGAAAATGTTTTCTAATCCCAATAACAAAAAATAAATAAACTATAACACTCCTTGTTTTTGGTACATTTCAAATTTATGTTATGTTATTAATTAATGTAATACTATGAATGATTTATGTATTTTCTGAATATTTTTAATGTGTTTTGGAAGGTTTTTTAATGGTGTATCATTATAGGAAACTATGTAGCTTCATTTGGAAACCAGGAAATAGATTCTTGGATTCATTATGATGGAATGTGGACTATGAACAATTTTTTTAGCGATATTGTTCCATGGTGATAGCTTGAAAGTAAAGATGGAGGGAAAAATCATTTATGGAATTCCTCTTTTCAAACCCTATGAGCCAGAAATGTGAGGGGGTGGTTTGTACATAGTACCACATGCATGATTTCCCAAAACATGTGTCCTAACAATTTAATGCGCATTTATTGTTCCAAAATTATTTTAAAAACTTGTCTTATAATCCATGAACTCACATTTTTCTTCCCCTCAATCATTTTTCAAACCCCCACCACTTCTCTATTACTTTATATAGGTTCCTTTATATATTTCCCATTAAGGGTCAATGTATAACTAAGAGAGGGAGGGGTGAATTTTTTATATTTTTTTAGCTCAATTTCTTTTCTTTCGAAACTACATTTTCCTCTTATTGAAGAGTTATCAAATTGTTGAAAAACCAATAAAATCTCTACAGGATCATAATAATTTACATGGTTCACTACCTAATAATAATTTCTCTATTGTTTTTAATGGTTTATAAATAATCCAGTACCACACAATCCACATGATAATAATCCTTATATGTAGATACAACAAGAAAGATATTCCCTTACACTTTTATATCACTCTCTTCCACATAACAGTGCTTGTACCTTAAGTACCATAAAATATTTGATTGAATTTTTGTAACAATTTAATAAACATTCACCAATTTTTTCAAAACATGTCACGTTTCTACCTTGTGAACCTTCAAAAATATCAACATCAATATTATTCATCATCTTCCTACCAAGCAGTAGGTAAGAACTTTTTAAGACTTTATAAGGATAATCAGTTGGAACCCTAATCCAATTCACCATTTCAATTACTCAATCTAGAAATATTTTTCTACCAAAATACACATGAAAAAAAAATTAACTTCATTTGTGTTAGTACAAAATAATCAACCTAATTTCCCAGTAAGATGAACCATTCTGTTCTGAGATACTTGGATTATGCTTTTACTTCTTCATTATCTTCTATCTATATAACATCCTTGAAAATTCTATAAATGTAAAAGTTGTCTCTATAAATAATTTAACTCTCTAATTTCCCTCTTTACACATGAACAATAAATTTTTTATAAATTACATTATAATTCTATCTATTATTAGGGGTTCCAAATGTGGTTATGTGAATCATTCATGCTTAACTTTGTTTCAATTTTTTTTATTTTACCTTAAATATTGGCTACATCATTTACTTCTTAAATTGTTTTCAACACTTATAATTTCTTCATGAGCCTTCTCAAATTTTCTCATGACTTCATCTCTCATTATATAAACTAATGATTATTCAGTATGATTATAATATCCAATATAATTTCTTCATTATGATGATGACTTATCTTTAAAAAAAATTCTTGAACACTTACAAAAAAACATCAAAACTGAGGACTTGTAATTACATAACCATTTTATGAAAAATTCTGATACATATAATCAATAATAAATATTAACAGTAAATCATTGAAACCATTCTTTAAAAACATTTTATTCCACATAATTTGACTATAGTTTCTAGGATTTTTTCATGAACATTTTCATAACATCTAATTATGTTAATAATTCATCACCGACATGATATTTATTTGAAAAAAATATTATATAAACTTTAAAATCATTAATATTATCATGTAATCACGTTTTTAACTTGTTTAATCCTATCTTATATTATTCTTCTCCTTCGATTGATGAATCAGTATCCAATAACTTTATTAGTGTCATTCTTCTATTAATGTATCATTCTATACTTCACATTACTGGATCGTGTAAATTATAATATAATGTTTGGATCCACATATTTTTTGATGACTCTAAACCCAATTGAGGAAAAATTATAATTTCTTCTTTCTCACATGACCCATATGACAAGAAAACAAATCCTATCATTTCTTTTATTTTTACTTAATTGTAAAATACCAAATATTCACTTTAATGAACTTTTTTTAATACATTATTGATCTTTGTAATAATTTCACCCATTCATTCATTAATAAACTCCACTTATATTCAATTTCATTGGTCATTAAAACATAAAAAAAAATATGCCTCAGATTACATTTTGAAATAATCACTGAGTCCAATTATTAAGGTCAGGAATACTTTTATGAGTGGTGGCACATTGTTTCTGATGAACCAATATATACAACATCGACATTAGTAACAAAATTCCTTTTCAAATTATGGTAAACATGAAAATATTTCTCCAATTATTTCAATCTCTTAGCTTATTTGTCATAATAAAAACTAATATCTACAATATATCATGTTCTGAAAAAAAAACATTATAGCCTTCAAACAAGTCTATATCAAGTGATCTCACAATAATAAACTGAGACTAGAAAGATTTGACTTCAACAACAACCTTCATCTAAAAAATTCAACTTGTATCATGAATTAATCATGACATTAGGAATTAATAATATCAAAATACGATCTTATGACTAACATTGTAAAGTATTATAATATTCCATCCTTCCAGCGACTTCGTGCTTTCCATCCAATCCTCAATATTATAGGATGAACATGTTTACCATTTATTTTATAGTGATTTAATCACATGTTTTAATGGAAACATATGTTTTATTAGAACTACCTGATCAAAAAATCATAGTATGTTTTCCTCAGATAAATTCTTATTATGATACAGTTACTTTTTACGGTTAAACATTTCTTCCTCAGACCAAATGTGTGTCCAATGGGCCTATTCTCCTTTTGTTACTAAAATATTCTATAAAAAATATTGTAATTTCATTACAATTTTATTTACTATCATATTATTATGATGATGACTCTAGGATCTAAAAAATACAACGTGATGTGATTTATTTTCTCTTTAAAAAAATGTCAATTATTTCAACACAAACTTCTTCCAACTTCCAAAATAACTTCTAATCAACTTTTTCTCAACTATTTTCCCCCAAAAATTTTGTTTTATACTATGGTTTAAAAATCAATGAACTTTTGGGAATTTAGAAATGGATTACTTATAAATATATCTATTCCCATGAAAGATAAATCATTATTGGAAACAATAATAATTGATTGAAAAACCATGCTTTCTAAAGGTAGTGAATCGTGAATCTTCTTTAACATTTCCTATAATATAAATTTTCCTACAACCACTCCACTAAAATATTAGAATATTTTCACATTTACAATGATTAAATCCCAAAATACCCATAACTCCCCCAACATATAAGCTTATTTAAACGATTTAGCACATATCAAAGGGAAGATTAAGGAAAACATTATCCCCCTAGAAAACATTATCAAATGACTATATGACATATATGACCAAAAAAAATACCTAAACATTATTGATAATGAAACTAGAATCCCATGTTCAACCTTAGTTTATATAAATCTTCCTTCAGTGATGGTTTTTTAAAGATGATTATATCTTGTTCTGGTGTATGAACATACTAAGGCTTCAGTTATTTGTTATCCATGTGGTCATTTATGAAATAATATTTCATATGAATATTTTTTTAACTTGAATTTTGTACTGGGTTTCTTTCAATGGTTTATGGAACTTTGGTTTTCACAGCCTAAGATAAACTGTATAATTACTTCAGGAAGTATGAATTCTAAGTGATTTTTCATCTATATATGTTGAATAGAATCTTGAGTAGAAGAAAAAAACTCAGATTCATCTGTGCTAGGAGTTAATGAATTTATTTATTTGTATGATAACTAAAGCAACGTTTTCCTAGAAATTAAACTCTACAAGATTTGGATCTCTTTTCATCAGTATTTCATGCCGAATCAATATCCGAAAACACAACAAGTAAATACATTATGAGCTATGATACCTAATTTCAAAAAAAGTGTTCCTTTGATATATGTGAGAATTTTTTTCCATCCAATATATGATATTATTTTTGAAGAACTCTGAAATATTCCACATTGGGTAACAACATAAAAAAAGTTAGGTCTTTCAGAAAAAAATACAAAAAATCCTCCAATCAGATTTTCAAACTAATTAGAGTCAAATTCCTTAACTTATTTATATTTTTTTCATCTGGGATCCCAATGAAATTAGTGTGGAAATAGGACCAGATTTTTCTATTCCAACCATCTTAAGATGTTCCTTATCATACTTTTCATGGAAAAGAAATAGTTTTTTCTTCATTGGTGAGATTTGTAACATTAGAATGTTTTTCTTTTCACCCTATATAGGCATATCAATCAACATTTCCATATCTTCTAAAAAATTATTCGTTCTTTAATAATTACCATCAATGATAATTTCTTCCACAAAAACAATTACAATGTGGGAAAAATCCCGACGTTCATTGATGAACATATCACTATTAAATCTTCCTTTATTAAAACTCATCTTCCTCAAGAATGTAGACTATTTGGACTACCATTCTCGTAGTGGATAATCTATACAATATAATGATTTATTAAACTTGAATTAATAACATCATCCTTTTGAACACCAAATACACATGGTTATTCAATATAAATATCCTCATCAAGATCACCATTAAAAAAGATAATTTTTTATCCCCCTGTAATTTTTTTTCTTTATTTCCTATCAATATCCAGAATAATTAAAATAGTTTCTAAACCATAAAAAGGGAAAAATTCTCATCAAAATCAATGCTTCCAATATGTGAGTAAATTTTCTATATTAATTATTCTTCTTTTTGTATTACTTAAAAAGATTCAAACATCTCATTCTGGAAAACCAAATTCACACCGATAACATTTATGTTGTCTATTTTGGGTATTAGTTCTCATGTATAATTTCTTTTTATCTAATCCATCTCTTTATTCATATAATGAACCCATTCCAGTTGAATAAAATCTCCACTCACATATTTTGGATCTGATTTGGAATATAAATAAGTATGTGTAATATCTTTTGATGTTCTTCTTTTTTGAACCCTTTAATGTTGATCATCAATTATGTATTGAGATTCTAATTTTTTCTTCATCCTTGAATTGGTTTTTTAATATTATTCCTCATCGCATGAAATAGATGATTATGGGTCATATTTTTTAGTTGTGTCAAAAAAACGTATAATTTTTAAAAAATTTACCAAAATTTCATTCATCCTGTTTATCTACTTTATTATCACAAGCATTTTTATAATTGTACTCATCCTTTTAAATGACATTCACATTAATAGAACCAACTTATATTCATGTCTATTTATTGAAACATATATATCCTATTTATTTTATAGTATATCCAAAGAAATCCATAGTCACATATCTTCACCTTTATAAGGTTTTTCCATTCTTTTTTACGATACAAGGACACCAAAAAACACTCATGTGTTCCAAATATAGTGTTTTGTAATAAAATAGTTCATATGGAGTTATTTATGAACATTGAATAGTGAAAAATTAGTTTAAAATATAAAAAAATTGTTCTCATTGCTTACCTCTAAAAGTGTGGAGAGAGACCATGTTCAAGTAACTTAGTTTGTCTCATTTCAACCAATATTTTATACTTCATTTTAGAAACGCCATTTTTGAAGAGTGTATAGTGTATTGAACTCATTATGAATTCCATTATTCTTAAGATAGAATTAATATTCTTAATTCATGTATTCACTACCATTTTTTCTTCTCAGATTATTTACTGAACAATCAAATTCCTTCACAGTTTTCCACAAGAACTATTAAACATTTTCAATTAATTTCAGTTATGTTTTATATACATAACATAATTGATGCAATTAAAGTCATCAATGAGATTAATTATGTAATGCCCCGACCCCAACTACCAAGAGTCGGTGCATTACTTCGTAACATTGGCATGATCACAAAAGATCAAGTCTCGAAAGACTGATTAGTTTAGTAGCCTTGGAAACACTAGATACATTCATAAATGTTACATTACATCATAAAGTGAAAAACTACAATAAAAAAATCTCCATAGTCCACACTCATATCCACTTCTGACTATCCCTGCAGGTCATTCATAAAATACTTCTTCACATCCTATAAAATATTAAAACATTGAAAGGGGTGAGCTCAGATTCTCAGTAAGGATAACAATATTGCGGAAGCTTTCATAAATAAACATTAACATTTAAGGCATTGTATAACAAAAACAAACGACATTTTAAACTTGAACTTCAACATAATATGGAAAAAATAAAATTAAATAATTCCATTTACTTACTCACATGGATATTCTACTAGTCGAATAATCTCATGCAATATCAATAACCACTTTCATAATGATGGAATGCATAATGGTAGACTATCATAACCACGTAGACAAGGCGTCCTGCCAAGACCACAAATAAGATTTTGTCAAGGCATCGTGCCAAGACACTAGTTTTTCTCATTAGACCTACCGATGCATCAAGGAGCTATAGTGGGCTCCACCCGTCACTTATTAAGTCCAATGCATTCCTCATATGAATAGGCTGAAACATATCATAAACCATAACATAATTGTATCACATAAAACATGTATAAAGGAAACCTAAGATTTCCACACTTCCATCAAAAGATATCAATACAACACATTGATATAATTAAAAATTTTTCAAAACCATTTTCAATACCAAAATAAAAGAAAAGTAAAACATGATATTTTTTTTTTAAAGTATGTCTTATAGAGGAAGCCGAAACTCAAATAATAGTCACGACGGCGGAGAAGTCATTGTCGCCACATACGTATGCCAAAAAAACATTCCTTTTTTCGTTTAATAAAAACTCTTCGTATAAAAAGATTCATTTTCAATAAAAGTCACAGTCAAAGGGGTTTATACACCGTATAAATGAAAGGTTGTGTATAAAACAAAATATGCCTCAATGAAAGGAGATTGAGACGAAGTCCCATACTAAGATAATTTTGTAAAATAAAATAAGTATATTATGTTTATTCACTGTATTTACACATAAATAAAGAATAAATGCAAGATAGTACAAAATAATATCATGACATAATTTGATAGTAGGAGATTAACCCAAATAATGGAAATTGGGTTAAGAAATTCCCTTACCTTGCGTCCTGTCTTCACTCGACCGTTCTTTAACCTCCTGAATAATAAACTAGAGTTACTTTATAATTTCTTAAGAACCCTTTTCAAGTTTTTTATTCCTTTTATATCACTTATTACCATGTTATGAACATTATGTAATTATTTAAGTTAATAACGGTCGTTTTGTCGATCTTTGGTACTTGAGTCAAAAATAAACTTCTTATAATTACAAGTTGTTCATGTGGTGAAATATCCATTATATCCAGAATTATATTCATAATTTAGATATCATATATATCATATATTTACAGTATATACATTCATTTATAATATTATGTAACATTTAAAGGTAATAAATGAAATCCACCGTTCATGGAGACGGTATGCCGTACGTACGAATGAATGCTACTTTCATTTCTATTTCATATTTAATGGAATGAAATCATAATGATATAAATGAATAATATAATTCCAGTATTATATAGTGTATAATACCATTTACACCATCTTTATACATCCCACATATGGTATTAACGCTTCAAATCACTTTGAGGGGGCGGTAGTCCGCACTTCCTAAAATGAAAATATCGCGTTTACCCATAATGGAAACCATAAAGGTATGCCATAAATGAAAAATAAAAAATCATAAGGAAAACAAAAACATAATATATATCATATATAAAAATAGTTTCATCATAATGTCCACCTTTGAATGTGTTATATGAGTGTTGAACAATCATCATTTCGTGAGGTAGAAATTCGCCATCCACAGAAACAGTATGTTCTTTAACCATTAGATGTAGGTGTATGTAAGTGTATCTAGAATACTTATTATAAAAAAAATCCTATTTTATTGAGGATACTGTTGTTTTTACAAAATAAATGAATAAAAATAGTTTAGGGGTTTGGAGAAGCAAAATGAAAGAAAATAACATAAGAGAAGACATTACCTTAAAATCGGGTAACTCTTTTGATTTTAGCCAAAGGCTTCCTTGGGAAGAATTATGCCCAAAGTGAGGCTTCTAGGAGTAATAGAGAGAATTTGGGAGAGTAGTTGGGCAGATGTTGGGTGAGCCAAATGGCTTGAAGGTGTGAGTAAGGTGGTAGTGGTGGGGGCCTTTTATAAGAGGAGAGGAGGGGCACTCTTGGAATGTAAGAATATGTTACATTATTATGAGATACTTTTCAGATTATAGAGGTCCCATAATTATATATTTCGAGGATAAGGTGATAAGGGTTATAAATATACCCATCCAATAGGATTTTTACAAGTGTATGTCTTGTATTTTATATTATCTTTTCATTTTATTTAAATCGTTAATTAATGAGGTAATCGCTGCATCATCATGGTGTCATAAATAATTTAATTTATTTAATGTCTAAAAATTATAAAACAAATATCATGATTTATTAAATCTTTTTATATTTCTAATGAATATTTATAGTATAAAATATGACTTGTATAACCCCATTTAAAAATTGTTTTAGTAAAACAACTTATGTTTGTGACATTTTTATTTTAACTTTAAATAAATGTTATTTATGTTATTTTCCTACCATAGTGGCTCCATGGGGTCCCCAATTTGACCCATGGATTGTTTTAGTTGGCCATGACTCATCCAATAGGGTTAGGACAAGTGTCAAGGTGATTTCATATTTTTATAATACCATTTTACCTTAAATTTCACTAATTACCTTTAATCGCGATTAATTAAACTTAAAAGTTACTATTCAGAAAAAAATTATTTTCATCCCATTGAACCACATTTTACATCCTAATGACAACCATGTATGTAGGATTTTTTAAAATCAAATCACAGAAGTGGTAATGTTTTATTTAAAGGAAAAATCAGTTTTTTAACTACCACTTAGTGGTTTCACTAATCATTAAAAATTGGAAGTTCTCAGAAAATTACAAAAAATTCAACAAAGGATAATTTCAATATTCCGAATACGAAAATGAATTCCATTTTGAAATATAAAATTTATATAATTTCAAAAATTGGTTATTACTATTCATAACTACTAATTTGATTGGTCGCGGTGTGTTAGAATCTCGAACTTGCGTATATTGCAAGCCATTGAATTATTGAAAGAGAAGCGTATCATGAAAGCTTGGGGTGTTACATTCTCCCCTCCTTCAATAAATTGCATCCTCGCAATTCAATTTTTTTTCTTTGAAAGTAAAAGGTTGAAAATAAAAAATACCTTTGTGGAAAACCAACATCGGAAATTCTGTTCATAAGAATATAACATTAAAAGAAAAAAAGATAAGTACAAAGGTCACCCAAGATAGCCCATACTAGGATTCTATGAAAATATGGATATGGAAGAAAAACAAACCATCAAGGTCTGATGGAGAGTTGTAGAAAACTGGATTAAGAGAAAGTTAACCATAAGAAAATCACAAACTTGTGATTGGTTAAATGGTCATTGAATCCCCAGTTGAAAAAGTTAACCGGCAACGTTTTTGTTTTAAGTTACCTTTTATAAATTCGAGGAATTTTTTTAGGAGATTTACTATGAACGTAAGGGATTATACATAATTGTCATGTAGACTTTCTTTAATAAATTTTTTTTACCACAAACCCATCTTTCACTATAAAAGGTAATAGAACTCAAAAATCATATATTTATCCTAGTTGTATAAGGTTCCTAATATTAACACATACCATTTATATTAGTAAAACTATTTTGTAATAACCAGGGACTTCCTGTAGGCTAGTGGTAGGTAATAAAGGCTTGTCGCACTATGGTTGTGGGTTCGATTCCTGCAGCGTTGTCCGACGCGACAGGTTATCCCCCAACCTGCAGGTTGTCCTTTTCCTAAAACTATAGTATTATAATATTCCAAAAATAATCTTCAGAAATTATTTAACCTTAAAAAATACTATCAAAAGTTCAACTTAATTCATTCCAACCTTTATAGTTATCCAAAATACCTCTATCTTTACTTTCTCTAAAAGGTCTCTAAATTCCAAAATCAATTGTATCATCAGATTCCTCAAACATGATAAAGTTTCTCTTATTGTCGCATACAAAAATATGATTACCTTAATCATATAAAAATCTTAATGAAAACATCAAGTACTGCAGTACAATCCTTATATACATATATCACATTATTCTAATAACCAGAATATAATCCATGAGTCCAAAAGCACCAATACATTAATTATTCTGCTTCAACTGTAGTAACAGCATAAGATTGTCCTTGATCCCTTGTCCTTTTCTGAGGTAAGTTTCTCTGACGCTTAGGACATTCATTTTTATAATGACCCATTTCCCTACAATTGTAGCATTCAACATTGGTAGCCTCATTCTTTCCCTTAGAATCACGAGCCTGGTGACCTTTTTCTCCACATTTGTAACAAACTCCCATTCCCTTTAGGCAAGTACCAGGGTGATTCTTACCCCAATTATCGCATAATAGAAAATCCTTCTTTCCCTTTTCCCTTTATCTGTCTCTTGTTCCACAGTTCTCTTCTTCTATTGCTTTACTTTATTGTCATAAGATTTAGAGAATTCTTTTTCTGTCTTGATAGCACATGAGACAATGTCTCCGTACGACGAGAAGGTTTGTGAGACTAATGCTCGATGAAGAAATGGTTTTAACCCATCAAAGAAACGATCAATCTTACTTCTTGGGTTACATATATAATCTGCAGCATGCCTTGCTAACCTTGTAAAGTTAGCCTCATACATTGTGATATTCTCATCCTCCTTCTACCTCAGACTCTGAAATTGCCTTTCCATATCTGCTCGATGGTCATGTAGAAAGTATTTTTCTAAGAAAATTTCCTTAAACTCCATCCATTCAATACATGACACTTATTCATCTTCCATTGTATTTTTAATCAATGACCACCATTGATCGGCATCTCTAGTGAGGTGGTAGACTTCGATGACAACCTTCTCTCTTTCGCTACTCCCCAAGGTATGGAATATTTTTTCTAAGGAGTTTATCCATTGCTCAGCTACAGATGGATTTGTACCCCCATTAAATGTTGGTGGTTGTTGCCTCATAAAGCGGTCTAACATTGATCTTCCATGTGGCGGATCAGGGTGCTCCATACAAGTAAGGTTATTGTTAATAACCTGAGTGAGTTGTCCCAGTATGGTAATAAGTTGATCATCACCAGTTGTATCTCCAGATCAACAATAATTATCTTGAGTATGAGGGTAATCCCTTCACAGAGTGCGTGCATTGATACGGTTTCCATTCCTTCCACTAGGCGCCATTTCTAAACAATGGCATAAACTAGATTAGTTTATGAATCAAAATAAATAATTCCATTCTTGTAAAATACTTAACATAAATTGAACTATTTATAGGTATAATCCATAAAAATGTTTTCTTTGAGGAAGTATATAGTCATAAACCTTCCTAGTGGTTTGTAAATAAAATGAGAATTATCCTAAGCATATCCCCCTGGAGTGTCGTAACCAAGAGTACAGCAAGGCCCGTTGTCATGCACCAGTTCCCGTTCGAGTCTAGCTCAAAGCGGTGTTTTCTGGTTTTACCCCTAGTTACATCTGTGCCAGAGCTGCCTCTACCTGCTCGTATCCAGACAGGGATGTATTTCTCAGAAAACTCACAAAATCCCTATAATACCAAAATTCTAGGAAGTTCTTCTATACTAATCCTTAAAGTCAATCTTCGGGCTATGTGCTCTAATCAAAGCTTATCTAAATCTAGCTTCCAAGGTTAGTACTAAACTGCCTTTGATACCAACTGTAACGCCCCGACCCCAGCTACCCAGAGTCGGTGCATTACTTCATAACATTGGCATGATCACAAAAGATCATGTCTCGAAAGACCGATTTTTTTAGTAGCCTTGGAAACACTATATACATTCATAAACATTACATTACATCATAAAGTGAAAAACTACAATAAAAAAGTCTCCATATTCCACACTCATAACCTCTTCTGACTATCCCTGCAGGTCATTCATAAAATACTTCTTCACATCATGGAAAATATTAAAACATTGAAAGGGGTGAGCTCAGATGCTCAGTAAGGATAACAATATTGCGGAAGCTTTCATAAATAAACATTAACATTTAAGGCAATATATAACTAAAACAAAAGCATTTTTAAACATGAACTTCAAAATAATATGGCAAAAATAAAATTAAATAATTCCATTTACTTACTCACATGGATATTCTACTAGTCGAATAATCTCATGCAATATCAATAACCACTTTCATAATGATGGAATGCATAATGCCAGACTATCATAACCATGTATCCAAGGCCTCATGCCAAGACCACAAATAAGATTTTGTCAGGGCATCGTGCCAAGACACTAGTTTGTCTCATGAGACCTACTGATGAATCTAGGAGCTATAGCGGGCTCCACCCGTCACTTATTAAGTCCAATGCATTCCTCATATGAATAGGTTTAAACATATCGTAAACCATAACATAATTGTATCACATAAAACATGCATAAAGTAAACATAATATTTCCACACTTCCATCACAAGATATCAATAAAACACATTGATATAATAAAAAATTTATCAAAACCATTTTCAATACCAAAATAAAAGAAAAGTAAAAAAAGATATTTATTTTTCTTTTTAAAAAAAATATGGCTTATAGAGGAAGCCTAAACTCAAATAATAGTCATGACGGTGGGGAAGTCATTGTCGCCGCATACCTACGACAAAAAAAACATTCCTTTTGTCGTTTAGTAAAAACGCTTCGTATAAAAATATTCCTTTTGAATAAAAGTAAAAGTCAAAGGGGTTTATACACCGTATAAATGAAAGGTTGTGTATAAAACAAAATATGCCTCAATGAAAGGAGATTGAGACGAAGTCCCATACAAAGATATTTTTTTAAAATAAAATAAGTATATTATGTTTATTCACTGCATTTACACATAAATAAAGTATAAAATCAAGATAGGACATAATAATATCATGACATAATTTGAAAGTAGGAGATTAACTCAAAGAATGGAAATTAGGTTAAGAAATTCCCTTACCTTGCGTCCTGTCTTGACTCGACCGTTCTTTAACCTCCTGAATAATAAACTAGAGTTAATTTATAATTGATTAAGAACATTTTTCAAGTTTTTTATTCCTTTTATATCACTTATTACCATGTTATGAACATTATGTAATTATTTAATCTTATAACGGTCATTTTTTCGATCTCTGGTACTTGAGTCAAAAAATAAACTTCTTATAATTACAAGTTGTTCATGTGGTGAAATATCCATTATATCCAGAATTATATTCATGATGTAGATATCATATATATAATATATTTCCAGTATATAAATTCATTTATAATATTACGTAACATTTATAGGTAAGAAATGAAATGCACCGTTCATGGAGACGGTAGGCCGTACGTACGCATGAACGGTACTTTCATTTCTATTTCGTATTTAATGGATTGAAATCATAATGATATAAATGTATAATATAATTCCAGTATTATATAGTGTATAATAACATTTTCTCCATCCTTTATACATCCCATATATGGTATTAACGATTCAAATCACTTTGAGGGGGCGGTAGTCCGCACTTCCTAAAATGAAAATATCGCGTTTACCCATAATGGAATCCATAATGGTATGCCATAAATGAAAAATAAAAAATCATAAGGAAAACAAAAACATAATATATATCATATATAAAAATAGTTTCATCATAATTTCCACCTTTTAAGGTGTTATATGAGTGTTGAACAATCATCTTTTCGTGAGGCAGAAATTTGCCTTCCATAGAAACAGTATGTTCTTTAACCATTAGATGTAGGTGTGTGTAATTGTGTCTCGAATACATCTTATAACAACATCCTAGTATATTGATGATACTGTTTTTGTTACAAAATAAATGAATACAAAGAGTTTAGGGGATTGGCGAAGCAAAATAAAACAAAATAACATAAGAGAAGACATTACCTTAAAATCGGGTAACTCTCTTAATTTGATCCAAAGGCTTCCTTGGAAAGAATTCTGCCCAAAGTGAGGCTTCTAGGAGTAAGAGAGGGAATTTGGAGAGTATTGGGGCAGAGGTTAGCCGAGCCAAATGGCTTGAAGGTGTGAGTAAGGTGGCAGTGGTGGGTGACTTTTATAAGAGGAGAGGAGGGGCACTCTTGTAAAGTAAGGAAATGATACATTATTATGATATACTTTTCGGATTTTAGAGGTCCCACAATTATATATTTAGAGGATAAGGTGATAAGGGTTCGAAATATTCCCATAAAATAGGCTTTGGACAAGTGTAAGTCTTGGTTTTTACATTATCTTTTCATTTTATTTAAATCGTTAATTAATGAGATAATCGCTGCATCATCATGGTGTCATAAATAATTTAATTTATTTAATGTCTAAAAATTATAAAACAAATATCATGATGTATTAAATCTTTTTATATTTATAATTAATATTTATAGTCAAAAATATGTCTTCTATAACCCCATTTAAAAATTGATTTATTAAAACAACTTATGTTTGTGACATTTTTATTTTAACTTTAAATAAAAGTTATTTATGTCATTTTCCTACCAAAGTGGCTCCATGGGGTCCCCAAGTTGACCCATGGATTGTGTTGGTCGTCCATGACTCATCCAATAGGGGTAAGACAAGTGTCAAGGTAATTTCATATTTTTATAATACCATTTTTACCTTAAATTTCACTAATTAATTTTAATCGCAATTAATTAAACTTAAAAGTTACTATTCAGCAAAAAATTATTTTCATCCCATTGAACCACATTTTACCTTCTAATGACAACCATGTATGTCAGATTTTTGAAATTCAGATCACAGAAGTGGTAATGTTTCATTTAAACGACAAATCAGTTTTTTTAACTACCACTTATTGGTTTCACTATTCATCAAAAATTGGAAGTTCTCAGAAAATTACAAAAAATTCAACTTAGGATAATTTCGATATTCCGAATACAAAAATGAATTCCATTTTGAAATATAAAATTTATATAATTTCAAAAAGTGGTTATTACTATTCATAACTACTAATTTGATTGGTCGCGGTGTGTTAGAATCTCGAACTTGCGTACAATGCAAGCCATTGCATTATTGAAAGAGAAGCGTATCGTGAAAGCTTGGGGTGTTACAAATTACATACTAATCACTATGAGTGGATAGGTTTCACAATTCCCCATAGATATCAAAATTAATATTTAATAGGGGGGATTTTTACCAAATGTAAATTTTATTATCCCTTATGTTTTGTTATATTTCACTTATGAAAAATATTGCAGCACCAATATCTTCTTCCTGGAATATCATGAATGCCCCAGAAACTATCTCATTTTGATTTCTTTATCGTATTACCCTAACACATTTGTCCCAGACTTTTATACCACAACTGATTATATTCCACCATTCTTATATAACAATAGTTTTAAACATATCAAATATGGAATAATTTTCATTTTTCATGTTTTCCACTTCTAACTACTTTATTATCTTACAATATTTTAATAAAAAATAATTTATAAAAATTACTTTATTACCTTCATAAAAAAGATTTGAAACACTTATTATTTTTAGTTTTATCCAATGAACAAATAATTACATCATGTATTTCAAAATTTATTCCTCAATTATGGATGATCTAACACCTTCAATTATTAGAGATTCATCATTGCAAAAATGTCAACATCCCTTTTTTGAATTCATTTATATTCTTCAATAATGTTATGTCTCCTATCATATGAGTAAAACACACAATATAAAAGATCCATGGTCATTATCATTTTTTATCTTTGAGATCTATTTCAACAATATATGAATTTTCTTTTCCTTTATCATTTATTATATCTTACTTTGGAAAATTTTTAACAAAAAATCATTTTTTCCATAATAAAACAAGACATAATTTTTCTATATTTACATGTTTGTCAAATATTTCCCAAATAGTTTCCCATTTTTGAAATCTGTTAACAACTTTCACACTAATCTTTTCATGTTTCATTAAAAAATTCTTCTCACACTTTTCTTTTGAGAGGATTGAATCCATCTCAAACATTTACTTATGTAATATCTAGAATATTTGTAATATTTTAGATTGAACCAACACATATTTGTCATATGTCTGAATCTACCAAAATTATAGTAGTATACATAGAAATAATATCAACCTCTATAACTTTTATACAGTATTGATTTGTGTGAATGTTTCTCTACAACCTTATTATCAATATGTTTTGACCAAAACCCATTCTATAATAAACCATAATATTTATATTTAGCTTGGTTTTTTTCAGAATTATCTTATCTAAATGATAAAGAAACTTTTTTGGACTCAACATTTCTATAAAAGCATGACTTATCTAGTTTGTTGGTTTCTTCCACAATAATAATTTTTTCCATTTTTATCATTCCCAGATACAATTTGAACTTTCATCTCAACCTTTAAAAGAAACTATTTATCCTTATTGGATATATAATTTCCATAACATTCAAAAACATCATAGATAGAGTATTTGGAACTTGTAATCACTTTATCATCTGTATGATGTTGTTTTTGGAAAATTTACAACTCTTCTTCTTTTTTCCATTAACATTACTTTCAGTTATCCATTTTGAGTATTTTTTTATCGATGGATTTCTTCAAATCACTAATATCATCCATAAAAATAAATTTTTAATTATCAAAATGTTATTGATTCATTTTTGAAGAATTTTCATTTTTTTAAATTATTGATCTATTTTTCTAGACATAAATTATTTATTAGATATTGTTTCCATTATTATTTTACTTTATGTTCTAATTGAGTTTCATATTCTTTAGAGATACAAATTCTACGATCTTTATTGTAATGTGTTACAATGAATTTATTATCTTTATCATTCTTAGTATATTTTCTAGATTCATCATTACTTTCTTCTTCATCACCATCAATAGAAAAAAAAATTATCCTTTTAGATTATGATAAAATATTATATTTCCCTTTTGAATACAATATTTCCTTATGGCTGTATTTAGTCAATGATATTTACGAAATTATTTAATATTCATCAATATCATAATATTTCATTCCTTGAGAGAAATTAGATGAAAATTTCCTAACACGTCCACATTCAAATCATTTCATGGGATATTTCCCCTTGTATTCAGCTATACAAATTTTCACATTTTTATAAATCCATGATAAAAATCAATCAATATTTTTACATAACTCATTTTTAGAACTAGGGTCAGTAACTTATTATTCATCGTGAACCATTATATACATAACGTTTCGGGATTCCTTGAAGGACATTTCAATTTCATCTTGTTTTTATTTCATTGATATCTCCCTTTGGAATTCATAATTGATTAGATTATTATGAAAATCATTCATAGATAATAATTATGGACTCATATCTTATAATGAGGAATAATTGGAATAAAACTATTTTGGAATAATTCTTAATATCTTTTGAATTGTAGTTGAAAATTCAAAGTTTTTAACCATACATTTAATAGTGTTGACAGTTCATTCACCACGATATATAATTCACTGAAAAATTCATACTAACCAATATTGAGATCAATATAATTGAACCTATATATTTTTAATTATTTCTTATTCACTTTTTTATTGCATTTTTATATATTCTTTTTCTTATCTCATATTCA
Organism: Viscum album; assembly: GCA_963277665.1. Lineage (NCBI taxonomy): Eukaryota > Viridiplantae > Streptophyta > Magnoliopsida > Santalales > Viscaceae > Viscum > Viscum album. The sequence goes on from OY728159.1 coordinate 1,497,383,008, forward strand.
TCTGGTAGTGATAACACCCTACACTAAATGATACTCACTTTTAGATTTTTCTAAGAGAAAAACATTATTATCTCTTTAATCATTCTCTTGAATGTTATTATCATCATTTTTAGTGGGAATTATTCATCAATAAGTAGATATAAATTTGTTGTATCCCCAAGAACATCATAAATAATAGACATATGATAAGAAAACAATCAATCTTTTTATATAATATTGTTCTTACCATTGAATATCATAATCCCGTTAATATTCACAAAATATAAAATATATATAAAAAATACCCTTATAAACTTTATCATCGAGTAAAAAAGGAATCATTGTCTTTGATACCAATTGTGATTTCCTAAAAATGATAAATGTATCATTCAATGGGTGATGGGTGGATTTGTGATATATTTTTGCTTAATTATTAATTCCCTTTTTAATAATCATAACCTCCTGTAAATAAATATATAAATTTTCTAAACACAAAAAATCACACACTTATGTGGCACGTAAATATGTAATAAAATTTGTGTGAGATGTTATAAAACATTCACCAATTTCGTCAAAACATGTTATAGTACTGCCTTATCATCATTTAAAAATATCATCTTCAAACTAATTGTTCAATTTCCAATATTTCAGTATGTAAGAACTTCTTATAGACTTAATAATGATACTCGGTCTGATTTCTAGTATAATTTTCCATCCCAATTTATAAATCCTGTAATAAATGACTTTTGAAGTTTCACTGAAAAATTTATGCACTAATTCTGTCATAGACTAGAATCATCCTTCCACTTTCCCATTCCAATCGCCCAAACTAATTTGAGGAACTCTAAATATGATCTACATTTTTATTCTTATTATTTTTAGAAAACTACCCCCAAAATTCTCAATTTTAAAAATCATTCTATTTAAAAACATCCAGTGCCCCACCTTTTCTCTTACTTAGTGAATAGTATTTTCATAAAATAGTACACTGTACTTCCCTCTATTTATATGTGTTACAAATTTGGTTTATAGAGGATTATTAAAAACATTATTGCGTAATAAAATTTCATAAACTTTATATTCCTCTCAGTTTTTTGCTCAATACATCACTTCTTCAGTGGTTCTCAACTCTACACATTTCTACATAAACCTTCTTGAATTTATTCCTAACATCAACACACGTAAAAAATTAGAATAATTCTTCATTATGATTCCAATTCTCAGACTTATGTCATTATTAATATAAAGGAATATGGTCACTACAATTTTCATGACCACTTTCAAAAAAAATATTAACTGAATATTTCTAATTATAACAACCTATTTTAAGAAAAATTATCATTTTGATGCATCATAAAAACTATGAATATAAAACAATTAAGACGACCTTCCGAAAATTTATAATTTTATATACATTATTTGACATTGTATTTTAATAAACAAAACAAAAACTTCAACATATTTCAAAACATCAACAATAGATTCAAACTTCATTGACATACTTGTTGTTCAAACACTTAAAATCGTATTCTTCCCTTGAAAAATCATTTATAAATTATTTAATAATATTCTTTTTCTTCATTCCCATAGACTAATGATTTTTTTTATCATTTCATTATCAGTGTCAGTAAGCACCAGAAGAATTAGTCTCTTCTACACTCTGTTGGATCAATGTCACTTCCAGTAAGATGGTCAACAAAACATTTTTTCTGAAGAATCGTATCCCAACGAATAGAAAAACTATATATTTATAATCTCTCAATTTAAAAAATTGATATTAAAAAAATTCATATCATTTATTTTCTCTGGATCCAATTGATAAAAACTAACAATTCAATTTGATGATAATGGTCAGCTACATTGTTGGTTGGTCTCTAACATTTCTCTACACATTGGATCAACAAAATAAACTTTTATTTTTCAGTAGTACTAAAAAAATCCATATAAACAATTCATTTTTAAATTACCATTTTCAACCATCATTGAATTTGACTATTAGTGTCAGGATTACTCTAATGATTGGTGGAACATTGTATTCAACAGTATCAACAAATTTATCTTTAGAAACTTCATTAAATTTTTGATTATGATACATTCCAACTTATTTTAAACAATATTTATATCAAGTGGATTATTTTACTGAATGAAAAACAACATATTCATACATAAATGTTTTGAACAAAACATCATATCTTTCACAAAATTCTACTCCTAGTGATCATATACCAATTAACGGAGACAAGAAATATTTGGCTTCAACAACCTAGTTCATCCATAAAATTCAGATTATATCATTACATCTTCATAAAGTTGAGAACATTTAATATTTACATTGCATAATCAATCATATATTGGAAAGTGTTATGACTTTCCATATTTTAAGAAACATATTCCTTCCGAATAAATCCTTAATATGAATGGACATACTTGCTCTCCCACATTCCTTCTTAATTGTTACATTTCATGTTTTCAAGTCTATATATGATTTATGAGAACTATAATATCAAAACAAACATTATATTTTCATGGGATCGAGGATGAAATTTATAAAGTTCCTTATTATTATCAATCCATTCTTTATCGGACTCAATTTAAGTCAAATGAGCCATCTCTATTTTTCTTTTAGAAAACAACTTCACAAACATTGAACAATATTAAATATTTTGTGTCTTATCTAGTTTTTACTATGATGTGTATGATCACCAAAAAATACAATGTTAGGTGATTTATTTTATCTTTTATAGAAAATAAAATTATATTTCTTAAAAAGTGTACATATCATAAAACAACTTCTTTTGAACGTTTTCCCTACACGTTTAGTCACATGTTTTTTTAAAAGATTTAAGTGTGTTGGATATCAGTAAATAATTAAAAAATAATTGTTTTGTCACATTTTAATTATATATTCTCATCTCCACTCATTGTGAACATTAGAACTAATCCATAATAGAGAGATCTATAATTTATAATGTTTTTATGGGATATTTAAGGAATATATTTAATGATTGAGGTTTGAATCCCATATCTAGAGATTTCATTATGATATTCATCAATGGAGTCACACATTGACAGGCATGTGGCTTCCCTCACAATCTACTATTAATTAACATGATGTATTGGCTCTTCGTTAATAAATATATTCTATTACATAGAAATTCAATTAAAATATATAATAAAATTTATTATTGATGTATGAATTCAAGATGATAAAGGGGAATTAATGAATTGATGTTTTTTTCTAAAAATAACTGATACAAAAATGGTTTCAATGAATGATTAATTATTATGTAGCCATAATTAGGTTTCAGTTTTTTCATTAGGGTATCACATGGTTTTGAAGTACCACATTCAATATGTGATGAATCGTGGTCATCAAGTACCACCATCAACATGGGTGACTAAGGGATGACCTGGTCTTAGGATGAATCACTAATGATGAATATAGTGGTGTCTATGGAATTATTATGTGTGTGTGAACATGCGATTGTAATTCTTAGGGATAATCAATGGAAATATGCTTTGATTATTTTTTCAAAACAGACAACTCAATTATAGATTTTTGTTGAACTATTTACCATATTCTAAAATGTTTTCTATAAAATATTCTATGATTTTCTTGTCCTTGGGAAATATATTGGGAATTAATAGGTTTTTGCTTTCAAATTTTTATACTCACCCACTTCCTATGATCTTTTCAATGATTTCAGATGCATCTTACAAAGGAAAAAATAAACAAAATGTCTCATACATCTCTATTTGTGTTTCTTAATATTGTGGGAAAGTCATATGGAGTTTTAATTTAGATATAGATCAGGTGAAACATGGGATGATGCTACATTAGTGTCATAGAGTCAGGTTATATTTCATTATTTGTTGGTTGATTAATCTTGTTAATTTTTGTTCAATGAAATTTTTTTTATTTTGTTTATAATGTGTAATAAATTTTATTAACATGCATAATACAAAATTTTTCTATCATTACATTTTATCTTATTAGAATTCGTTTTTTAATTAGTGAAAATCAACCCCAAACAATTTTCATTTCTCTTAGAATTTATTTCTATCCTTTTTTGTTTTGGGGAAAACACATATGGTCAGTTTCACCTCTAAACCAACCTCAGTTAATGGTTTGGGTAGGATATTAAAAATCGTATCTATCTAGAAAATTTTATCATCTTGGGATGGTAGAAAAATGATTAAAATTTTAATAACATGAAATTTATAATATAAAAATGAAATATTTAAATAGCTTTTGTATAACGTCGGGTTGATAGGGTAGTATGGGTATCAAAATTTTTCTAAGAAAATTCAACATGTTTTTTCATCTCATAGTTGTGGTTATAAATGTTAATTATAGAATATCATGCATTAGTTTTGGTAAATACCAACATGACTACTTTATTTATGTTATATTCAATGATTTCATTAAAATGGTCATAATGGTTATTTCCTTTGATGAAATTAATTATTCTAACCATTTAGATTCTAAGGATTCATGACTATGTGGTTTTTTTGTTGTTGGAAATAAATTACACTTGTTAGATGAAGTATAATCCATCACAACGGGTATGTGGATGAAATGTCCATAAAAAACATCATGTGAAACAAAAACATTCTCATATCATCATTCATCATTTTCTTGATATTTATAAAGGAAGTGAAAATAATGAACAAAGTTAGGGGGATCACTCAATATAATTTAAGAAAAATAATCAAAAATTATATATAGGGATTTTGAACAAAGAATGGAATAGTTAATTTTGAACAAAAGAAACAATATCTTCAATTTGTTATAAAAAATGACTAATATAATGTTAATGTTATATGCCTACATGATGGAGGATCTAATACAGAATTGGTGGGATTTAGATATTAAAGCTAAAGACCTAAAATCCCTTACATTGGTGGTATTTTATGAATGTTCAAATCTCCATTTGTACCCAAACACTTTCATGATATTTAAAATAGTATATTTCTATTGCCTAAAGAAATAGAATATATCAATGATCAAATATGAACCTATGTTTATGAAATTAGTTCATTTTTATTTAGATGTTTCTATTATTGTGTCCATGAACCTACATCTCCATGAGTTTATAAAAAACTAGAGATTCAATGTAAGAGTTGTTTTCTATGTATTAATGACTATAAAGTGATAGTTAATAGAGAGATAATGGTATAATGTGGTATGTATTACATCTAACTGTAGGTATTATTTTTTCTGTGTATGGGGACATAAATGAAATATAATGATGGGAGCATGTAGAATATGGACACTTGCATCAAATGTGGATGAGAATATTAGAATTGGACCCCTAAATCTGTTTACATTACATATCAAACTAATATTTAGTGAGAATATTTTAAATTGGTTTAATTTGACCATATGAAGTGAGGTTATATGGAAACATGTAGAGTATATCACAACTATAAAAATATGGGAAATAATTATCATTATTTACATATATCTATCAAATTTTTATTCGGAATACATCTCATATATCTTATGAATATTGTGCTTCAACTTGATAATCTCATCAGAATAGTTCTTATCCTTAGAACTGGTGGAATCGCTGTTATTTCAGGAATACCATGACTCCTACAAAATGAAATCGCAACACATATATAAGGATAATGGTGGAGATAGTGACATGTTATATTTGTATGATAAAATTATCCTTAAAGACAAATAAATTCCATCAACTATATAGGTAACATTATATTTAATTAAGCATTTTTTATTTTTATGTTTGATACCATAAGATCCTACTATTTTATTGTTTTAATTTTTGTTGATCAAATAGTTTTAATATCTAGATTATTCAATATATCTGGGTATTCTAGACTAGTCTCATGTATAAATAATGTATGGTATTCAAATGGATATTTTTTTATTAAAATGGTATAGATACTAGTTTAATTGGGAATTTATATTTTATACAAATATAATCTTCACTTTATTAGGGGAATTTATTTGTTTGTTTCTTTTAAGGCACATATTTATTATTTAGTGTAATGGGTAAAGGTTATATCTCATTGGGGATTTGTAATTATATTTAATTGATGATACAGTGTGAAGATTATGAAATTATCACATTTAGAACGAATGGTTGGAATTATTTCTTATCAATTAGAATATGTCACTTCAGTGACTATTGAAATAATTGAGATTTATATCTATATTTGTTTCCATAAAATTTCACTATCATTCAACATAAATGGGAAGTGGAATATTAGATTGATATCATTCTAGCGAGAAATCCTATTTCACCAACATAATATAGAATAAAACTAATAGAATTGATGTAATTGAACAAAAAAATTAGAATTATATTAATGTATGGGGTTCATATGACCATGTATGTGAACAAGGACTATTAGAGTTCTCCTGATCATGAAATAAGATCATTCATTACTCTACATAGATTTTAGTAAGCTAAACCATGTTATAATTAATAATAAGTATAAATTACCTCATATTAATCTAATTTTTCATAAATTGTATCTATCACGTTTATTCCCTAAAATGGATATAATCTTTTTCTATATCTAACTCTATGTTAGTAGATTTTATAAAAAACATTTAGGAGTCGTTTTGGACATTTTAAATATGTGGTAATTCCATTTCGTCATTCAAATTCACGAGTGGTATTCATGGAATTATTGAATTTTGCGTATAAATTGTTCCTAGAATCTGACATTGTGTTATATGTGGAGGAAATTATAGTGTATTTTATAATTCATAAATAACATTAAAACATTCAGTGACTGTTTGAATAATTTTTTGAGAAAATTTATCATAAGAAAAATTACCAGAAGGTGATTTTTGGATTAATGAAGATTATTTACATTGAAATGTTATTTAAGATGAAAGAATATTAGTACACCCATAAAAGATAGAAGTTGGTGTCTCTTAGAAACCACCACAAAATGTATTTGATATAAGAAACTATTTGGGCTTAATAGGTTCCTACAATCATATTAATCGGCATATATCATGATTATTATCTCTAATGAATACACTCGTGATAATGGTGAATCCATTCCTCTTATGTGAGGATGGTTAATGATATTTTTTGAAGATTAAATCAATATTATATTCGAAAAAATTATTATTTTACTATATAACTTGGGAAGGGATATGTCATTGATTGTGATGCATATATATCTAGACTCTGTTTGGTCATCATGAAATGATATATTTGAGAATATTTTGGATTATAATTGTGTCAAATAAAATAATAATTATTATCTAATCCATTATTTGGAATTAATTTTGTTAATGAATTATTTGAAAATACAGAATCATTATCTCTTTGGTGATAATTTCACCCTGATCATAGATCATAAGTGTTTGAAACAGAACATTTCATAAATGGATTTAAACCTATAACATGGTTTTGGGGTGTAATATCTTTATTTTTTTTAATTTAACATGCCTTATACATTGGAAAATTTAAATTATGAGGTAGATTCCTTGACATAGAAGTAGTTTAATAAATTATCTATATACAGTCCTGATAAATGGCTGTTGATGAGTGTGATATCATATATGAACATGGATTTCACTGAGAAGATTATTGTCATTATTTTATATTCAGGGAATCTTATTCATGAATTTGTTCAGATGTTATGTTTTATAGTGAACATCTCTTTTCAAACATTTTAATTACATAAAAAATGCATATTACAAAAAATATTACACAAAATAGATGCCTAATGACCATACGAGTCATGTCCATTAAGAAACATGAAAACATAAACACTTATACATAAGTGAACAACATTATCTTTCACTAGGTTCTTCTTGAATATGATACATCTTGAAAACATCAATCATTATAGATATCTTTATAAAATAGGGAAGGAAACAAAACAATTGGGTACTAATATGATCAGTGAGGTTAAACTGGTGAGATATTTCACCATAATCATGATCATAAGGGTTTGATAACAAGATCATGAAAATAGAATATCATACCCTACATATCAAATATCAGAAACATGATTCATGGCATTAATATTAGTACTTCATAGAAAATATTCATCAATAAATGAATAACATAATCCAGTGAACAATAAAATATGAAAAAAAAATTGAATTTTGGAAGACGCATATGCATATAATATGATATCAATAGATCCAAGTCATCACTTCCAATACCAACTTTCTAATATTGGTTCAATCCCAATACCTTATTGGTTATCATAGTTCACTCCCAAGGATATTTTTTAGCTTGATTTCACTTATCTTACCATCATGGTTGTCATGGTTCACTCCTATGACCATATTTGTTGTTGTGGTCCATTCCCAGGACCATCATTTTCTATATCATGAGATTTAAATCTAAAAGTAATGTATGGGAGGGAGATAGAGGTTTCATCCGTCTCATAGTGAAATCATACATACAAGTTCAACAATGTCATAAATAACCAAATCATAACCAATTAACTGAAATATATATTATAAAGATTTAATAATATCGTAACATATTTAAATATATAGGTTTTAAAATCATTTCATCATAATCATAACCAATAAAAAAATTTGTATTCAAAAGCATACAACTCTTGAAAGAGAAATGGGTTTTATCAATATCATGCCATAAAAACATAATCCATTTATGGAAAAAATAAGAATAGAAACACTTAATAATATTCCTAAATGTCATGAGTAAAATCAATAGATGTTATCATAGATGTGTAATATGTCTGAAAGATCCTTTAAAACATTTGTTATGTAAAATATCTATTCCCCATTGATAAATTTTTTTAAAAAATAATACCTATTGATAAAAATTTTCATTGAAAATTGATTTGAAAACATATAATGGAAGAATAGAAAATTATAAAACATTTCTAAAGTAATTTTTTATTGGGAATGGTCTTATAATATATATTGAAAACATTTTTTTGATTATAATAGATTTCTAATTGAAAAGAAAGATGGTTATATTTTATGTAAAAACACTATCTTAAGTACCAAAAAGTGAAAAAATGGTAATAAAAAATAAGGATATCTTGACTAAATAGTTTATAGTAAAATTCATTAATGTTCCTGAGATATTTATCATGATAGTTTATTAATCAAATAATGATCATAAACAGTATCGAAAAGGGATGAGATTGTTTCAAGAAACTCTTATCACATGGTATCAGGGGTTCAAACACTCCATGTAAAAAAAGAAAAATATATAAAACATAAAATATCATGAAAATAAAGAGATTCATTATATAACATGTAAAATATAATTATATTCCCCTGGAAACAAAATTGGTCTGCAACATAATATGAGTCTCAAAAATGAAAATTGATACAAAACTATTTTAACAATGTTGAACCATTTGAAAAGTAAATCTCATTTAATATATATAATTAAATTGTTATGTAAATATAAGTAAATTTATTCATAATAGGAATATAATAAATTCATTTTTTATAATTACCCCACAAAAAATATCTGAGTGGTGAATGAGGAATTTGTATCATGAAAATAATAGTGAGATGAAATTTCCCTCATATTGTGCCTTAAATCTCTTTATACTCATTATAACCACCTATATTATAAATATAATTTTTGAATAAATAATATAAATAACCAAATTATGATATATAATACCATATATGTTCTTATCATGACCTTATATTACCCTCTTATTAACAATCATATGTTAAGGTTTCACATCGCGTAATATACGCTTTTTCCATTGCATGTGTCTTAATCTGTTATATCTTTGGTAATAATAGTTATATAATGATTCCAGAATTAAAAAAATAGAAATATCTTTTATATTAATTATATTTTATTATAATAATAAATATAATATAGATTTATTAATTGGAATACAATGTTCTTAGAGATGGTAAGTCGTGCGTACACATGAACGAGGTTTTCATTTTTATTCTTGTATTGAAAGAATGAAGGTAAATGACATATGTCTATGTAAATGTATATATATATAATTACTCTAGTAGAATTTTAATATCATATATATTATATAATTTCACCAAACCTGTCCTTAATACATTCTAGGTTGTGTGTGAACGAATCAAATCTTTTTTATTTGGTGGTACTCCACACTTCCTCAAATGAAATTATCTTATTTACTTATTATATAAAATAGAAAATATTTTTTTTAAAAGGAATAAATAACCATAAATAAATAATAAATATAATATATGACATATATGAATATATTTTTCATCATTATTTCCACCATGAGAGGTTCTAAAGGTAAAAAATGTACGATCATCGTTTAGTTAGGTGGTAGATCTTCGTACACATAAAAAATATATTTGTTACCAATTACAAGGATATTTTTGAAAGTGTATGTTAATGAAAAGAAAAAAAGATCCTATAATATTTAAAATATTTTGTTTGTTATAAAATAATGTACTAAAGAGAGTGGAGTGGTGGATAAGGAAAATTAATGAAAGGGTCTTAAGAGAATATGTTGCTTCTTAATTGGGTAACTCCTTTCGGTTTGTGTGAAAAGGATTCCTTGGATTAACATCATATCAATGAGAGGATTATATGAGGAAGGGTGGGATTATATTATGTTTATTGGTATAATCTTGGAAAACCATAATTTGTTTGATAGGTTTGAATAATATAGATAGTTGGTGGCCTTTTATAGGTAAGGGAAGTAACACACTTGGAATTTTCGAAAAATAGTTAGGCGTACACCAATTTTTATATTAAAAAATTCATAAAAACCAAAAACACACATTAATTGATGTTTAATGGACTAATAATTTCTACCCATTGGGTTTTTGATAAGTTTTTAGGCTAATTTGAGTATTAAAATTCAGGTAAACCTAATTTCTCTCTAAATAATTTTAATTAATTTCAATCAGTTTCACTAAAAATATATGTAAAAAATATATATTGAACATATTTTACATTATAAATTAATATTATTAAAAATATGGAATCCATTTTTTCAAATCTAAATAATAAAAGAGGCAAAATTTTAATTAAAATTAATCTCACAGTCCACTCGACAAAACATGTTTTTTATGTAAAAACATTGAAATGTTTTCTTAGTTTTTATTCCAAACTTTAAAATGTAGATTATTTATAATACCTAAATGGTATAAATTAATAAAAATATTATCAATTAAATCAATTTAATCTAATTCAAAATATAATTTATCCTCATAAATATATAATATTGAAAAGTCGTTTTGAATTAAAATCTTGTAATTTTCAGTATTCATCCAAATATGATGTTTCTCATAAAAATAAAAAAACCCCTCAATAATCTAATTTAGACATTCTAAATTCATAAAGGAAGTTTATTTTATTATATTCTATTTCTAATTGGGTTTAAATTATTATTTTTTATATTCCACCAATGGACATTAAACTAATTTTATTTGAGAAAATGGTATTTCAAATCATATAAAGACTTCACCAAAAATTATATCTATAATTATTAATTTATTATTTATATAAATAAGAGACAAAATACTAGAAAATTATTTATTACTATTCATATTATAATTTTAATTTCCAGGTTATAATTATCTAATATAAATAATTATAATCGTAAAATGATGTTTTGTGGAAACATCAGTGTTGTGTGTAACGTCTTCCAAGTTAGTCTTGCATGCAACATACTCCAAGTAAGTGTTCCATGTAACATGTCAATGATCAGTGTAACATACATGGATTCAGCATTCTATGTAAATTATTTCAATTCAGTGTCACGTGAATGGAATTTAAGACTTACTTCATTAAAATACATAAATGAAAATTTATTTTATTTGATAAAAAAGGTACATAAAAACTCATGGTGATACATTGTACCCCCAAAAAGTGAAATTTTACCTCAAAATTAATCACTATGGAAAAAAGGTGACAATAATTATACTTAATCATACCCCCAAGTTCCCTTAAATCTTATCTAAACCTATAAATTCTCCACAAACAATGATCATGTGGGTGGTCTAGTTTCATTAAAATTACTATATACAATAAATAATATCAACTATTTTCTCCTCATAAGTAATATCCTACCCTAGTAGAATGATTTATGAGTTTAGTATATTTTAATGGTCTAGTACACACTTCCTGAAATGATTTATGTGGAACACATCATAGACATAAGAGAAATTTTGTGGTAGTTACAAGTGATGGGAAACCATCTCGATACAACCAAGAATCTCAAAGGGACCCATATACCTAGTGATTTTTTTATTTCCTTCCGAATAACATAAACTTCATATTAGGAGAGATTCAAAGAATATATTTTTCACAAACATCAAATTCTAAATCACACTAAAAATTAGCTATTTAAATTATTAGCCTACTTTGATCTGCCTTGCTATGTTGCAAGTGGTTCAAACCATCTAATCAATTTCTCATGTGAAAAGAGGTCCTAGTAGGTTTCATTATTCAACCTCATCCTAGCGTGTTGGAGATCTATATTTCTTCCCATAGAGGGATTCATAATGTGTCATATGAATGATCAGTTAATGTTTTTATTATATGTGATCTCACTAGTGGATGGTTTAAATCCTAACCACCATTGAAATCTAGATAGCAAGATCTCCACATATCATCTAGGGTTATAATTGTTCATTCTAACTGACCATCTATATGACGATGATAATTAGTGATGAAGCTCAATTATATATAATTCTCTTACTAAAGTCTTTTTTAGATAATTGTGGTCAACCTCGGACTCTGATTTGGTACAATAGAATGTGGTACTCTCTGTAGGAATACCAAATTCATAACATATATCCTAGAATGTTGATATAGAGGTAATTATTATCTAATAGTGATTAAGGATTATGACATGGTGATGTGACCTACTACCACTAATATATAAATAAACCCTTTAGTGGTTTGGTCTTGTCCCATAATAAAATACAGGTATGTTCTCCAATTTTCATTCTATTATAGGAAATCTATACAACATCCCTTTAGACTTATTTTAGCCTTAACTTTTAGTATTACCAAGCACTGAGATAAAAAATATTTAATATTAGTTTTCATGAAATCCCACCAGAATTATTCATTGAAATACATATACATATTTTTACTTCTTGGATGAATAGAGAATAATGAACTGTGAGGTTTTGTTAAAATTTCCTTCTTAAAATATGGTATGCAATGAACACATATATGGTTTCTAAACCAAATAATTCCATCATGATCAAGGTCAAACATTGTAATATTAATGACATTCTTTTTCACCTCTTCATCTTCCTTTCGCGAGTCCTCAATCTTCTCTTTGATAGAGGGTTGAATATTCATTTAATAATGACATGATTTTTCCCATTACAATATGATTTCAAAATTATTACTTTAGAAATCTAGAAAAATTTGATCTTTTGTGACCCTTATCATGGGTAAGATAACATGATCCTTCATAATCAAACCATCAACCACCTTTTTCACTTTTCTATGGTTGTAATATATTCAGCAGACATCATCCTTTATCAATAATAAACATCTTCTTTGGTTCAATTTTAAATCCTTCAATGTGAATATATATTTCAAAATTTTATAGTCAGTATATATATCAAACCTATATATTTAAATAAATTGGCTCCATTCCTTTAATGAAAAAAATAATGATCCTAACTTCAAATCATGAGTAGGGTAATTTTACTCATGAATCTGTAACTGCCTGGAGGCATAGGAAATAACAATGTTATTCAACATAAGAACACATCACAATCCCTTATTAGGTGCATCTCTATTTATTACAAACTCTAATCCACTATAGGGCAATGTTATCACATATGAACTAAGTGACCTTCTCTTTAGTTCCGTGAATGTTTCATAACATTCATATGTCTAAAAGAACTTGACACCCTTCTGAGTTAACATGTTATAGGATTATATAGTCATGAGAAATTATTCACAAACATTTGATAATATCCTACTTAACCCATAGTGCTATAGATCTGAGTCATTATGGTTGGTCTAGGACATAATTCAATAGCTTTCATCTTTGATGGACATAATTCTATACAATCCCATGAGATTATGTGCCCCAAAAAATTTATCATTTTTCTTAAAAAAATCACACTTTTAAAAAAATTTATATATATTTTCCCTCAATAGGGTTTGTAGTACAAATATCAAGTGATATTTATGATCTTCAAAACTCTTTGATTAAATTAAAATATCATCTATAAATACTACCACAAACAGATCAAGGTAATCTATAAAGATTCTATTCATTAAATCCATTAAGATATTAGGGAAATTAGTAATATCAAAACACATTAATATATATTCATAATATCCATACAATTTAGGTAATTACATTTGGGTTATATCATCCTTTTTGAATCTAAATTAATGATATCAATAATGAAGGTCAAGGTTAGAAAAGTAATGATCTCTATGCAGTTGGTCAATCAATTCATCAATATGAGGAAGATGATGATTTTTATTGATTTTGATCATGTCCAACATGAAATAATCAAAGAAAATTCGCATTGATCCTTAGTTATATTTCTTGAAAAGAATAGGTGAAACCCATTGTGACCCACTTGTCCATAAGAAAATGAAGATTTTCTAGGAGTTGCATCTTCAATTACTGCAACTCTATTTTTGTCATTCTAAAAGGAGTCTTTGAAATTTGTGTGTAACCAATTATGAGTTCGATTGAGAAATCAAATACCCATTTTATTAGAAATATAAGAAACTATTATATAAATTCATCCAAAAAATCTAGAACAATAGGCATATCATCCATGTCGATTTTCTCCCCAACCTATTGATATAGAAAACCATTAAAATTAGAATTAAGACTTATACACTAGATGTAATATCCATAAGATGTTCATACATACCGTCACATTAATGGATGATCAATGGAAGGTATAAAAGATCAAATTTAAATACTATTCCTTGAAAATTAATGTGTTATTTATAGAGATAAACACAATCCATGAAAAATATTACATCAAATTCAACCAAAGGAAGAATGACTAGATTTTCAAGTTGACAATTCCCACAAATTTCAACTAGAGAGGAATCGTAGATTTAGGATGAAATCATCCTTCCATTATGATTTTTCACTACTAATTCCAAATATAATTTTAATGGTGGATTCTAAACATAATTATAAATTTATATAGATATGAAAGAGTGGGTAGATCCTTGATCAAATAAGAAATTAGTAGTTCTAGAGTAGATGGTAAGTGTTAATTTTATATTGTAATTGTCACACCCCTCATCTAAAATAGTGAATTCATGGGATTTTCCCTTATAAATTGACTAATGAGGTTTTTTACGTTGATCAAAATCACAAACCATTGGTTTTTTGAAGTGGTTAACATAATTATGGTCCTCCATACACTTTTATCACAAAATATTGGGTGGTGCATTTTGTGTCATTTTTTCTCAATTCACAACATTAGATAACTTCCCCCTATAAATTTAGTAATCAAATGCCTCATATCCTTCCCTTCTATACATAGAAAATTTATTGGACCCCTTAATGAAATTTCCTCCATGCTTCCTCTAAGACATAGAGGATAAAGTGAGGCTTATCCTCTTCTCTTAATGGATTTTATATTTCCCTTTAAACTCAATATTTCTCTTCTTGTGAAAACTATGATTTTGATACATGACTCCAACCTCCATTATAACCTTAATTAAAAAACACAAAATATATTTTTATCTACTAATGTCTCTTATGAACAATACCATTCTAATACTATTCATTAATCCCTGAAGAACATTTCAACTTTACTTTTAGGTTGGATTATAATTCTTAAAGAATACCTCATATGTCTACAAATATTTGAATCATAGGTAAAATCATATTAATCAACCCATTACATCAACTAACGGAAATCATTCTCCATCATGGTAAAAATAATATAACAAAAGTACTTATTTAAAAAAAATGTTCTTAAATTCATTCCATTCATAGGATTCAATATCATCTTTCTACCTCGTATTCTTGATTATATTTCCCCACTAATCTATATCACATTTTATGTGAGAAATAAAAAAAATGACTTTATAATTCTCTTAATACTGGATAACAGAGAATATATTTTCATTTGTATGGATCCGCTTTTTTCAGAAAAAATCGAATCAGATGACCCTCTAATAGATTGTGGAAATTTACTCATGAAGGACTCAAAAGAATGTTGTTCCCTCCTTTACTCATTTCCAAGTCCACCATGATTCATAACATGAAAAATTTGTGTGAGAACACCAACATGATTTTTCATTTCATCAGACATAGTATTCGGTTTTTTCAGGAGTAAAATTATAAGTCCCCATCCTTAAACCTTACTTAATCTTGAGTTATTACAAGATTACACATTGAGGATATTTTTAGGATTAGAGTTTTAGAGAATTAGATCATAAAACATGCATTACATTCCACATTTAAACAAAGTGGTTACATAAAAGATAGTATTCATTTTTCCCATCAAGGGAAACATATTTAAAACAAAACATGGATTATTTCTTGACACTTCCTTGACACTATCATCATATCATGTACCTTTCCCTTGACCTGTGAAAAACATTTCCAAGACATGGGATGAGCATAAAAAGCACTGTAAGGGATATAAAAATATGGAAAGGAATCATGAGTACATATATACATAAGAATGAAATCATACTTTACCCATGAAACATAGTTACTTTAACATACCTCTTCAAAACATGAATAATTCATAGAAATCATAAGACATAAAGGTAACTTGAGGAATTCATAACATTCTTACATAGGGAGTAACTCTCTTGGTTACGTTTTAAATACCCATCACAGTATATTCCCTAAATCTCTTCGGAGAAACCTTAAAGTTTAACCCCTTCGTGTTACCCAATGCATTGGAGAGCTATATCGGGCTCACCCTCCCTTAGATTATCACGGAAAAACTCGTCTTCATAATAATGCCCAAGAACCATAACATAATCGTATCACATAAAACATATATATAGGAAAAATAACATTTCCACATTTCAATCACAAGATATCAATACAACAAATTGATATAATAAAAACATTATGAAAACCATTTTCAATTCCAAAATAAAAGAATATTAAAACATGGTATTTATTTTTCTTTTAAAAAAAGGTATGACTTGTAGTGGAAGCTGAAACTTAAATAATGGTCACGATGGCGGAGAAGACGTTGTCGCCGCATACGTACGACAAAAACATTCCCTTTTTTCATTTAGTAAAATGCTTTGTTTAAAGAAGATTCTTTTTGGATAAATGTAAAATTCAAAGGGTTTTATACACCATATAAAAGAAGGTTATGTATAAAACAAAATATGCCTCAATTAATGGATATTGAGAAAAGTCCCTTACCTCGGGTCTGACATGACTCGATCGTTCATTAATCACATGAATAATAAACTTGAGTTAATTTCTACTTGCTTAAGAACCTTTTTCAAGTTCATTATTCCATTTATATCACTTATTACCATGTCATGAACATTATGTTATTATTTAACTTAATAACGGTCGTTTTAACGATCATTGGTACTTGAGTCAAAAATAAACTCTTTACAATTACAAGTTGTTCATGTGGTAAAATATCCATTATATCCATAAATGAATTCATGATGTAGATATCATATATAACATATATATCCAGTACATTCATTCATTTATAATATTACATAACATTTATAGGTAAGAAATGAAATTCACCGTTCATGGAGACGGAAAGTCGTACGTATGCATGAACGCTACTTCCATTTCTATTTCATATTTAATGGAATTAAAATATAATGATACATAATAGTATTTTAATTAAAGTATGGTATCATATATAATATAATTAAATATATCCTTTATACGTACTACGTATGGTATTAACGAATCAAGTCACTTTGAGGGGTGGTAGTCCGCACTTCATAAAATGAAGATATCGCGTATACCCATAATGGAATCCATAAAGGTATGCCATAAATGAAAAATAAAGAAGATTAAGTAAAACATAAAAATATAATATATCATATATAAATATAGTGACATCTTAATGTCCACCATTGAAGGTGTTAGAAGAATATGGAACAATCATCGTTTCGTGAGGCAGAAAATAACCATCCACGGAAACAGTATGTTCCTTAACCATTAGATGTAGGTGTGTGTAAGTGTAGATAGAATACTTCTTATAACAACATCCTACTATATTTAATATACTTTAGTTGTAACAAAATAAATGAATAAAAAGAGTTTATGGGGTTGGAGAAGCAAAATAAAACAAAAGAACACAAGAGAAAACACTACCTTTAAAACGGGTAACTCTTTTTGATTTTAGCTCAAAGGCTTCCTTGGGAAGACTTCTGCCCAAAGTGAGGCTTCTAGGATTAATAGAGGGATGTGGAGAGAGAAATATATCAGGGTTTGGCCGAACCAAAGGCTTGAGAGGTGTGGGTAAAGAGGTAGAGGTGGGGGCCTTTTATAAGAGGAGGGGCACTCTTGGAATGGTATAAAAGGTTACGTTATTTTAAAATGATTTTCAGATTTAAAAGGTCCTACATTGACATAATTCGAGGATAAGTTGATAAGGGTTCGAAATATACCCATCCAATAGGTTTTTGACATGTGTAGTTCTTAGATTTTACATTATCTTTTCATTTTATATAAATCCGTTATTAATGAGGTAATCGATGCATCATCATGATGTCATAAATAATTTAATTTATTTAATGTATAAAAATTGTAAAAAAAACTACTATGATGTATTAAATCCTTTTATATTTCAAATTACTATTTATAGTCAAAACTCTGACTTGTATAACCCCATGAAAAAAGTGTTTTAGTAAAATAACTCATGTTTGTGACATTTTTACTTTAACATTAAATTAAAAGATATTAATGTCATTTTCCTTCCAATGTGGCTCCATGGGGTCCCCTAGTTGACCCATGGATTGTCTTGGTCGTCCATGAAACATCCAATAAGGGTAGGACTTGTGTCTAGGTTCTTTTATATTATTAAAACATTATTTTTTACCTTAAATTACACTAATTACCTCTAATCGCGATTAATAAACTTAAAAGTTACTATTCAACAAAAAATTATTTTAATCCCATTGAACAAAATTTTACTTCGTAATGAAAACTGTATATGTTGGATTTTTGAAATTCAAAACACAGAGGTGGTAAAATTTCATTTAAACGGAAAATCAGTTTTTATAAGTACCACTTAGTGGTTTCACTATTCATCAAAAATTGACGTTTTACAGAAAAATACCAAAACTTCACCCTAAGCTATATTTGATATTCCAAATTCAAAAATGATGTCTATTTTACATAATTCAAAACATATAAGTGACATTAATTAATTTAATAATTATTCCCTCTGTCAGAGCAAATAGCGTGTTTTTATTAAACAATTAGTATCAAAAGATTGACACTAGTTTAAGTCCAATTTCAAAGTGAAATTAAATATAACAACCACTATTGGATTAAATGGTAAAAAGATAATCTATGTACACTTTAAAACAAATTAATAAGATAATCTAACCATATTATTAAATTAGATGAAAAAGCAGTTTTGATGTAAAATGCAGTATTTTTCACTAATCATTAAAAAATGAACATTGTCAGAAAAATACCAAAAAATTATCCAATGTAAATTTAAATGTCCCAATAATAAATAATAAGTTTATTTTGACAAATAGAGATTATAAAATTGTCAAAATATAGTTTAAAAATGGTTTTCCATCAAAAGGCAGTAAATCAATCTTTTAAAAATATTAGTGTATTACATGCTTAAGATTGGATTTATTCTCATTTTAAGCCTCTAAAACACTATCTAATTCATTAATAGACATAGATAAAAATAACTATTATTCAATACTTACTTGAGATGTTACAAAAATAGTTGCATTTTCTATCACAATACCTATTAACACGGTTCATTCAAGTTCAATCCATAGACTAAATCCAAAAATCATTTAGTAAGATACAATTATCATAGTGAGAAACCACATAATCCTAAAAATTCAATTATAGGATGCATAAATTATGTAAAATTACATAATCTATGAGACCTTAGGTTTACCCTATGTTATTCATAGGAAAATTCCCTTTAAATCCATCATGACGTATTTTGGAGAGTTTGGGAATCCCCTAGGCATATCCCATGGGAGTGTCAAACCATCTGTGTATTAAGGCTCGTAGTCATGTACCAGATTACCCTATGTCGGGCCTGAAATAACTTTTTAGATTTATTACACAAAGGTACATCTATTCAAGTGATGCATAAAATTTTAGTATCAATACATGTTTGTCTTTATAGGAAACTGCTCACTCTATCCTCTACCATGATACAAGTACATTTTATTATAATTCTCTTTTTAATTAGATGTATCCCCAAAAATGTACTTAGGGTTACCACTAATGTTTTTCTCATACAAGCGTACAATATTTAACTAAGACATTCATTTGATACTTACTATGAAGACCCTCTCTTTTTATAGATTAAAATTAAATATCATTTTTGAAATATTTAAAATATTATGAAAATAGACTCCAAAATACCATACAAGTCTAGTACATTAGGAACCATGAAAACATAAACACTGATATATAAGGGAGATACATTATCTCCCACAAGTTTATTCATTACTAGAACAGTAACATCCCAAGTAAATGAATAATAATAAATATTTAATATTTATTAATATTGGTAAATTAAATAATAATTTTACTTTAAAATGGTTTCTATGTTCGATAGTGTACCCGATACGCAACAACAGGTTTTCTTGAAATCTTACGTTTCACACTAATTATATAATATTATTATTTTAAATGGTAGTTAAATCCTAGTCGTTTTATTTCTGGGAATGAAAAAAAAACAAACTAAAATATGATAAAACATGTTTGTTAAATGTATTTACATTTATCCAATAAAATTTAGAGGATTAAAATGTGATTGAATACAATTTTAAGCATAATTTACATTAAAAGGTAGATTTACTGCCTTTTAATAGAAATTCCTCTTTAAATGTAATTTTGGTAACTTTAATACATTCCAGTTGAACAAATAAAATCTTTGTTTAGAATGTTGACATCAAAATTAACTTTGTGTAATGTTTTGGAATTTTTCCGATTAACTTCATTTATAATGAATAGTGAAAAGTATTGTATTTTAATTCAAAAGTGCCTTTTAATCTAATTTATTTATATGGTTTGATTATTTTTTTTAATTGATTTTAAAGTGAAATTAATATATATTTTTAATATTTAATCCAATTTTGTTCATTGGAATTAATTACACTTTGAAATTGGACATAAACATGTATCAATCTTTTGTTAGTTATTGTTCCTTAAAAACACGCTATTTGTTTTGATAACGGGGATTAATTTTAAAATTAATTAATTCCAATTCTATGATTTTAATTTGTTAAAATAGAAATCATTTTTGAATTTGGAATATCAAATAGAGCTTTGGCTGAATTTTAGGTATTTTTTTGAAAAACGACAATTTTTTATGAATAGTGAAACCACTTTGTGGTAGTTAAAAAAACTAACATTTTCATTTAAATGAAATTTTATCACTTCTGTAAATTGAATTTTGAAAATATTACATACATGGTTGTCATCAAGAAGTAAAATGTGGTTCAATAAGACAAAAATAATTTTTTGTGAATAGCAACTTTTGAATTTTATTTACTGCGGTTAAAGGTTAATAGGGAAATTCAAGGTTAAAAGTATATTATAATAATTAAAAATTACCATAAAAATTGTCCAATACTTATTGGATGAGTCATTTACGACCATGGGCATCTTTGGGTCGATTTTGGGACCCCATTGATCCACTTGGGAGTGATAATGACAATTCAGATTAATTAACTTAATGTAAAGGAAAAAATGACAAAAGCAAATATCTTTAAATAAATTATTTTTTATATAGTGTTATATAAATTTTATTTTCAACTATAAATATTCATTGGAAAGCTAAAACTATTTCTTATATCATGGTATTCTTTTATAATTATTATAAATCTACTAATTTTAATTATTTATGATACAATAATGATGCAGTGTTTACCTAATTAATATAACATTTAAATAAATAAGATTATATAGATTAAATTGTTATCCAAAACCTATAAAATTAATATTTTATGATTTTATTTCTACCATGATTCATCTTAGATTCTACTATAATTATTTTTGGACCATTAGAAACTGAATATAATTATATGATAAAATAATGTTTTCACACTTTCCTAAAGAGTCCATCCTCCCCTTATAAAAGGAGACCATTGCTAACCAATTCCACACATCTCTCAAGCCTTTTGGATCATCCAACCTCTGACCAATTAAACTCCATACATCCCTCTCTTCCACCAAGAAGCCTTACCTTAGGTAGAAGGCACTTCACGAAGTCATTTGGTTCAAACCAAAGGGAGTTACCCAAATTAAAGGTAATAGTTTCTCTTAAATTGTATTGTTTTATTTTTCTTCTCCAACCACTAAAATATTTTTATTTATTTCTTTTGTAACAAAAAAGGTATACTCGATATACTAGGATTTTATTATGAGAAGGATGTGATCTATGCTTACACACGCCACCATCTAATGGAAGAAGAACATAATGTTTCTGTGGTTGGCAAACTAATGCCTCACGAAACGATGATTGTTCAAATATCTCCAACCGCCTTTCATGGGTTCCATTATGATGGCACTATATTTATATATGAAATATGTTATATTTATATTTTCTTTATGCTTCTATATTTTCAATTTATATCATTCCATTATGGTTTCCATTATGGGTCAACGCGATAATCTCAATCGAGGAAGTGTGGACTACCGCCCAATCAAAGTGATGTGACTCGTTCATATCATATGTGGTATATATAAAGGATAGACATAATGATATTATATATGATAAAATAATGGAATTATAATACTACTATGTATCATTATGTTTTAATTCCATTAAATATTAAATAGAAATGGAAGTAGTGTTCATGCGTACGTATGGCTTACCGTCTCCCGGAACGTTGCATTTCATTTCATTCATCTAAATGTTATGTGATATTATAAATACAAATATATGATGTATATATATGACATATATGATATAAAATTCATGAATATAATTCTAGCTATAATAAAACTTTGACCACTTGAACAAAATGTAATTATAAGAAGCCCATTTTTTACTCAAGTACCAAATATTGATAAAACAAACATTATTAACTCAAATGATTACATAAAGTTTATAACATGGTAATAAGTGATATAAAAGGAATAATAAACTTGAAAAATGTTCTTAAGAAAGTAGAAATTAACTTTAGTTTATTATTCAGGATAATAATGAACAAACTGGTCAAGTTGGACATGAGGTAAGGGACTTCGTCTCAATCTCCTTTAATTGGGGCATATTTTGTTTTAATACACAACTTTATTTTATATAGTGTATAAACACCTTTTACTTTTCAAAGGGAATCTTTATCTGAAAAGTATTTTACTAAATGAAAAGAAGGAATATTTATTTTAATGTAAGAGGTGATAACGACTTTTTCCACCACTGTGAGTATTATTTGATCATTGGCTTCCTCAACATGCCGTAATGTTTTTAAAAGAAAATAAATTCCTTTTAATCTTTTAAATATATTTGGTATTGAAAATGGTTTTCAAAATGGATTTTTTATGTCAATATATTAATGTGATATATTGTCTTTTAAATGTGTAAATGTTTTCATTCCTTTATATTTATTGTATGTGATATGATTTTATAAGGGTACTTGGATATTTGACAGGTGGTTACGTGATAAACCAAATGACGGGTGGTGCTGTGAATACCAGTACTGGTGGTTATGATATAACCTCCAATGCATTGGGTATGGAAGTAGGCCGTATGCTTATTCCTTTTAGTAATATGTGTGGAAGTCGACCGTATGGTTATTCCATTTAAGTATGTTTATGTCCCAAGTTACATTTTTATGTTATGTGTGATTTATATGGTATTTATGGTAATATTTTGGTTATAAAAGGGTATGTAATGTTCTTTTATTCAGTCAAGAGTATTTATTACTTCACAAAGGTGAAAAATATTACTTATGTAAAAGTATTTTTGGTTTACTTGTTGTTTTGAAAAACTAACAGTTTTACTTCTTTGTGTATCCCTTGCTTAGATTTTTATGCTCATCCCATGTTTTTGAAATGTTTTTCATGGGACATAATGGGGAATAGGGTCAAGGATGGGATCAAGGAAAATTCATGTTGTCTTAAACATGGAACTAGACATGTCACTTTTTTTCCAGAGTTCATGTTTTGAAAAAAAAATGGATACTGGGTAGAAGTGACTACATTGTAATCTTTTGAGATGTAATAGTTATGTCCTAATTATATAGAACTCTAAACCATAAAATATCCTCAATGTCAATTATTCATTTAATTAAATATTATGTAAAGTTAATGGTCGGGTCCTTATATTTGGTATCACAGGTCGATTTAGACAACATTAGTAGTTAGGGTATTGTTAAATTAATATCCATAAAGTAATTTATGTTAATATTGAAATCATATAGAATTTATAGATTACCATGTTGCTTTAGAAAAGTTATTTCTCTGTTCAGAATGGTTCTCCACAGAGAAAATAGGGCAGCTATGTTGGGACAACATCAGAAGGAAGACAACCTTCGAAATCAGTAACCTGAGATGGTCGGAATTTGAACTGAACAGTTTTTTGTAGTGATGGAACTATTGAATCGGGATATAAATGGTGGTGGTATCCATGCACATGATTGGCTAGATCAATAGTAGATGAACATGTCAATAGTGGATCATTTCATGAGGCAACATCCCCCATCATTCATTGGATCATCTAAGCCTGTGCTAGCAGATGGATGGATTAAAGCACTAGAAAATATTTTCGATGGTATGGGTTGTTCAGAACATCAAAAGGTTAGTCTCGCTATTTACCGTTTTGAAGGTGAAGCTGATCAGTGGTGGTCAATGGTGAAAAATATCATGGATTGTGAGGAGATTGATGGACTTGATTGGGATGAATCCAAATGTATGTTTCTTGAGAAATATTTTCCAAATGTGGTTCATCTTAGGATGGGAAAAAAATAACTATAATTGAGGCAGGAGGATGAATCAGTGGCTTCTTATGAAGAAAATTTCACTCGACTGGCAAGGTATGTACCAAATTTCATCCAAGATCTTGATATTAAGATAAATTGATTTTACTCAGGATAGATGCCACGATATGGAAGACTGTTAGCCTATCGTGAGTTAAAAATTTATGAACACCTTGTTCAATGTCCATAGAATGTAGAAATGAAGTTTGTCATTAATCAAGTGTAATTTAAAAAACAACCGAATAAAAAGTCCAGTTGGCAGGCAACGGGGATGAATTCATCAAAGAAGCCTAGGGCTACGTTAAATAAATATCTATCTTGTGAGAAGTGTGGTAAAAAGCATCCCAGAGAATGTTTATCAAAGTATGGAAAGTGATTTCGGTGTGGTAAGTCTGTTCATATTGCCCGTAACTTTAAGGAAGATGATCATGCAGGGGACGAAAAGCCATAAGTAACTTGTTTTAAGTGTAATGAAAAGGGTAATTATGAAAATGAGTGGAAAGAGAAGAACATAACTGAGGGAAAGCAGCCAGACTACAAGCATAAAGGGGTGGTGAAATCCTTTGCAACTAATTCAGCAGATGTTGGGCTATCAAATGATGTAGTATGAGGTACGCTGTTTGTTTGTTCAGATTATGCCAATGTGTTGTTTGATTCATGGTCAACACACTCTTTCATTTTGGAGAAGATTTCCAGAAAATTGGTAATTCCATCTCAAGATATTAATAATGAACTTATAGAAAATACACATAGAAGAAATTTTTAGACAAAAAGAAATTATAATAACCTTCCTGTCCTTATGTGCGGAAAAAATCTACCTGCAATCCTTATTGTTTTTCCTCTAGTAGAGTTTGATGTTATTTTGGGCATGGACTGGCTTTCTGTTTATCATGCTAAGATTGACTGCAGAGTTAAGGTTTTTTATTTTCAGAAATGACTTTAGTTTGTGCACAAGAATGAACCCTTTCTTTTGATAACATATCAGAAACCTGAAAAACTAGTAAAAGATGGAAATTAATGTTACCTAGAACATATTTTTGAAAAAAGGTACTGTTCAGATTAATGATGTGCAAGTAGTAAATGAGTACCTTGATGTTTTTCCTAATGAGTTTCCTAGTATAATACCAGATCAGGAAGTCGAATTTACTATTGACTTAGTTTCTGATGCAAAGCCAATTTCAAAACCCCCTTATCAAATGGCTCAAATTGAACTTTTAGAGTAAAAGAAGTAATTGGAGAAGTTATTAGATAAAGGTTTCATTTGAACTAGAACATCACCATGGGATTCTCCTGTATTGTTTGTTAAAAATAAATATGGTTCAATGAGACTTTGCATTGATTATACAGCATTGAATAACATTGATGTTAAGAACAATTATCCTTTGCCTCATATCGATTATTTGTTTGATCATCTCCAAACAGCTTAGTATTTTTCAAAGAATGAATTGAGGTCAGGGTGCCATCGGTTGAAAGTAAAGGAAGTAGACATTTCGAAGACCGCATTTCGTACTAGATATAGCCATTATGAATTTTTAGTTATGCCTTTTGGGTTAACCAATGCACCTGCTGTATTTATGGATCTTATGAATCAAATTTTCCGTGACTTCTTGGATAAGTTTGTGGTTGTGTTCATTGATGATATTTTAGTTTTATTCCAAACATAAGGAGGAACATGAAAGTCATTTAAGGTTTCCCTATAAAACCTTAAAATAAAATAATCTATTTGGGAAATTCATCATGTGTGAGTTTTGGTTTAAAAAAAATTCACTCCTTGGTCATATTATTTCAAAAAATGGAATAACTATTTATCCTTCTAACACAAAAGTTATAGAATAATGGCCAAGACCCAAAAATATAACTAAGATTCATAGTTTTATTTTTTAGCAGGTTGTTACCATAGGTTTGTTTAAATTTTTTCCTGGTTATCTAGTCCAATGACTAAGTTAACTCAAAAATGTGTAATGTTTATTTGGAAAAAAGAGTGTGATGATTGTTTTCTGGAATTGAAAAGAAGATTGGTGAATTCTCTAGTATTGGCACTCCTATCTAGATATGGTGAGTCTGTAATCTATTGTGATGCTTCTTTTAAAGGAATCAGTTGTGTTCTAAAGCAGAATGATCAGGTAATTTCTTATGCTTCACATTAGTTGAAACCTCATGAGTTAAATTATCTACACATGATTTGGATTTTATCTACTGTTTTTTCTCATTAAAATTTTGGAGGAATCATTGTTATGGAGTGAAGTGTGAAATATATACTAATCACAAATTTTTATAGTATATATTCACTCAGAAAGAATTGAACATGAGATAGTGTAGATGGTTGGAATTAATAAAGGATTATGATTGCACAATCCATCACCATCTAGAAAATGAAAATAAAGTGGCTGATGCTTTGAGTCGAAAAAGTAATTCTTCATTAAAAATGTTATGTTTGGAAGAAGAACCTTTGGTTTTTGATTCGACAAAATTTGGCATAGAAGTTGTTGGTGCAAGAAATTCTTCTTTTTTGTTTCAGGTGTCAGTGAAATCATCTCTATCATATATAAATAAGCAAGCGCAGAAGGAAGACAGTGAGTTGCAGAAAAAGGTAGAGTTGGTTTAGAAGGGTATGTCATCTGATTTTAACATTGATAATGATTGTATTTTGATTTTTGGAAGGATTTTATGTCTACCTTGTGATTCATAGTTGAAAAACAAGTTGTTATGTGAAGCTCATAGTTCCCGGTTTTCGGTTCATCCAAGCAGTAATATGATGTACATAGATGTTCATGAGTATTACTGATGGTATGGAATGAAAAGAGATATTGGTGATTTTACATAGAAGTGTTTGACTTGTTAGTAGGTTAAAGTAGAGTGGAAATTACGAAAAGGGATGCTTCAGCCTCTACCAGTGCCAGAGTGTAAATGGGAAAATATATCAATAGACTTTGTTTTGGGATTACTGAAGACATCTCGAGTTAATAGTGCAATCTGGGTTATTGTTGATTGATTGACTAAATCTGCTCATTTCATTCCTATTCTGGATACATTGTCTCCCGATTCACTTTCTCGATTGTATGTTAAATAGATATTCATGTTTCATGGAGTTCCCATATCCATTGTATCTGATCGTGATCCCAGGTTTACTTCTAACTTTTGGAAAGGCCTTCATAAATCATGGGTACTGAATTAAATTTTAGTACAGCGTTTCATCCTCAATCAAATGGGCATTGAGAACAAACAATTCAGACATTGGAAGATATGCTTCGTGCTAGTTCGATGGATTACCAGGGAAGCTATGACCAACATATTTCTTTGGTTGTATTTTCATATAATAACAGTTTTTATTCCAGTACACAGATGGCTCCATTTGAGGCATTATATGGAAAGTGTTGTCGAACTCCATCTTTTTGGGATGAAGTATGTGAAAGGAAGCTGATGGGACAAGAATTGGTAGAAGATATGGTAGTGAATGTTTAGTTGTTTCAGAAGCACATTAAAACAGCTCAGATCATACAAGAATGTTATGCAGATAACTGGAGGAAGGATCTTTCTTTTGAGATAGGTGATCATGTCATTCTCAATGTTTCTCCATGGAAAAGTGTGATGTGTTTTGGTAAGAAGGGAATGTTGAGTCTGAGGTTCATTGAACCTTATGAAATTATGGATAATGTTGGATCAGTTGAGTATAGAGTGTCATTACCTCCAAGTTTATCATAGGTACACAATGTTTTTCATGTTTCGATGTTGAGAACGTATATACCAAATCCATCTAATGTTTTGAGCACAGAGGTAGTTCAGTTGGTAGAGAATTTTTCTAATGATGAACAACCAGTCCAGATTCTTGACCGTAGAGAGAAAATGTTGCGGAATAAGGTAATTTACCAGGTAAAGGTTTTGTGGAAAAACATATGGCTGAAGAGGCTACGTGGGAATCTGAAAATGCTATAAGGGATAAATACCCACACTTATTTTGATAAGTGAATAAAAATGGCGAGGACACAATTTCCAAAACGGGGGAGGATGTAACATTACAATTAAATGAAAAATAATAAATATTTCATATTTATTAATATTTGTGAATTAAATATTAATTTTACGTTAAAAGGGTTTCAATGTTTGATAGCGTACCCGATACGCTACAACGGGTTTCATTGAAATCTAATGTTGCAAAATAATAATTTAATATTATTATTTTAAATGGTAGTTAACTCCTAGCCGTTGTATTGGTGGGAATGAACAAAACTAACTACAATATGATTATACATGTTTGTTAAATGTATTTATATTTATCCAATAAAAGTTAGAGGCTTAAAATGTGAATGAATCTAATTTTAAGCATAATATACATTAAAATGTCAATTTACCTCCCTTTAATGGAAAACCATATTTAAATATAGTAATGGTCACTTTAATACATTATATTTGACGAAATAAAATCCTTCTTTAGAATTGGGACCTCAAAATTAACTTAGTGTAAATTTTTTGAATTTTTCCGATTAAGTTCATTTTTAATGAATAGTGAAAATTATTGTATTTTAATTCAATAGTGCCCTTTATTATAATGTATTTATATTGTTGGATAATATTTTAAATTGTTTTTAATGTGAAATTAAAATATTTTTTACCATTTAATCCAATGTTTGTTATTGTAATTAGTTACACTTTTAAATTGGACATAAATCAGTATCAATATTTTGATATTTATTGTTCTTTAAAAACACACTATTTTTTTGATAATGAGAATGAATATTAAAATTAATTAATTCCACTTCTATGTTTTGAATTTGATAAAATAGAAATCATTTTTGAATTTGGAATATCAAATATATCTTAGGCTTATTTTTTGTATTTTTCTGAAAAACATCAATTCATGATGAATAGTGAAACCACTTAGTGGTAGTTAAAAAAAACTAAATTTTTCATTTATATGAAATTTTACCACTTCTGTGAAATGAATTTTGAAAATTCGACATACAAGGTTGTTATCAAAAAGAAAAATTTGGTTCAATAAGATAAAAATAATTTTTGGTGAATAGTACCTTTTGACTTTTATTTACTGCGGTTAAAGGTAAATTTGGTAATTAAAGGTTAAAAGAATATTATAATAATTCAAAATGACCATAAAACTTGTCCACACCTTATTGGTTGAGTCATTTACGACCATGGAAATCTTTGGGTCGATTTTGGGACCACATTGAGCTACATGGGGGTGATAATGACAATTTAGATTTATTAACTTAATGTAAAGGCAAAAATGACAAAATCAAATATCTTTTAGTAAATTAATTTTTATATGGGGTTATATAAATTATTTTTTAGAATATAAATATTAATTGGAAATCTAAAAGTATTTCCTATTCCATGGTATTTTTTTTATAATATTTTGACATCAAATAATTTAAATTATTTATGACACAATAATGATGAAGTGTTTACCTCATTAATAAATCATTTAAATAAATAAGATTATAATGATTAAATTATTATCCAAAACCTTTCCAATTCTTATTGGGTGATTTTATTTCTACCATTATTCACCTTATCTTTGACTATAATTGTTTTTGGACCATTAGAAACTGAATATAATTATATAATAAAATAATGTTTTCACACTTTCTTAAAGATCCCATCCTCCCCTTATAAAAAGAAACCATTTCTACCAAATTACACACATATCTCAAGCGTTTTAGATCATCCAACCTATTCCCAATTAAACACCCTACATCCTTCTCTTCCCCCTAGAAGCCATGCTTTATGAAAAAGTCACTTCAAGTAGTCATTTGGTTCAAACCAAAGGGAGTTACCCAAATTAAAGGAAACAGTTTCTCTTAAATTGTTTTGATTTATTTTTCTTCTCCAACCCCTAAACTCTTTTTCTTCCTATATTTTGTAAAAACAAAAGTATCCTTAATATACTAGGATTTTTTTTATGAGAAGGATTCTAACTACACTTAACACAACTCCATCTAGTGGATGAAGAACATAATGTTTCTGTGGATGGAAAACTAACGCCTCACGAAACGATGATTGTTCAAATATCCCCAACCACCTCTCATGGTGTCCATTATTGTATCACCGTATTTATATATGATATAAATTATATTTATGTTTTCTTAATACTTCTATATTTTCTATTTATAGTATTACTTTATGGTTTCAATTATGGGTAAACGTGATAATTTAATTAGAGGATGTGCAGACTACCGCCCCCTCAAAGTGATATGACTCGTTCATACCATATGTGGTTTGTATAAAGGATAGATTTAATGATATTATATATGATAAAATACTAGAATTATAATACTAATTTTTATAATTATGTTTTAATTCAATTAAATATGAAATAGAAATGGAAGTAGCGTTCATGTGTACATTCGGTTTACCGTCTCCATGAACGGTGCATTTCATTTCTTACCTCTAAATGTTATATACTATTATAAATACATGTATATGATTGATATATATGATATATATGATATAAAAATCATGTATATAATTCTGGATATAATGAACCTTTTACCACATGAACAACATGTAATTATAAGAAGCCCATTTTTTACTCAAGTACCAAATATCAATAAAATGAACATTATTAACTAAAATGATTACATAATGTTTATAACATGATAATAAGAGATATAAAAGAAATAATAAACCTGAACAAGGTTATTAAGAAATTAAAAATTAACTTATGTTTATTATTCAAGATATTAAAGAATGAATGGGTCAATTTGGACATGAGGTTAGGGACTTCGTCTCAATCTTCTATCATTGAGGCAGATTTTGTTTTAATACACGACATTATTTTATACACTGTATAAACACCCTTGACTTTTCAAAGGGATTATTTTTCTATGAATCATTTTACTAAATGACAAACAGGAATGTTTCTTTTAACATAAGTGGTGATAACGACCTTTTTCGCCACCACACGTTTTATTTGATCTTTGGCTTCCTCAACAAGCCGTAATGTTTTTAAAAGAAAATAAATTCCATATAATCTTTTACATATTTTTGGTATTGAAAATGGTTTTGAAAATGGATTTTTTATGTCAATATATTTAACTAATATATTGTGATTGAAATGTGGAAATGTTTTCTTAACTTTATATTTTTTTTATGTGTTATGATTTTATATTGGTACTTGGACATTTGACAGGTGGTTACGTGGTAAACCAAATGACAGGTGGTGCCGTGAATACTAGTACTGGCGGTTATGTTCTAACCTCCAATGCATTGGGTATGGATGTCGGCTGTATGGATATTCTATTTAGTGATATGTGTGAAAGTCAACCGTACGGTTATTCCATTTCAGTATGTTTATGTCCCAAGATACCTTTATATGTTATGTGTTCTTTATATGGGTTTTATGGTATTTTTTTTCAGAAAAGGGTATGTAATGATCGTTTATTAAGTGAATAGTTTTTACTACTTCATAAAGGTGAAAAGTATTACTTATGTTAAAGTATTTAGGGTTTACTTGTTGTTTTAAAAAACTAAGAGTTTTACTTCATTGTGTATCCCTTGCTAAGCTTTTTATGCTAATCCCATGTTTTTTAAATGATTTTCACAGGAAATAATATGGAATAGGGTCAAGGATGGGGTGAAGGAAAATTCTTTCTATCTTAAACATGGAACTAGACATGACACTTTTTTTTTCAAGAGTTCATGTTTTGTTAAAAAAAATTGGATACTGGGTAGAAGTGTCTACTTTATAATCATTGTAGATGTAGTAGTTATGTCTTAATTCTCTAAAACTCTAATCCCGAAAATATCATCAATGTGAATTATTTATTTAATTTAATATTATGTAAGGTTAAAGGTCAGGTCCTTATAAGAACCCTTCTTAGACTCATCAAATATGATAAATATCTTCATAGCATAGTGAAGGAAATATAAAAAGGGGTGATATCATATGCTCAATATGGGTAATCACAGTAGATATGTTTTCATAATTATGTGAATAAGGGTATGAGAGCATTATCAGAAAAATAGTTGATCATACGCTTCATATCAAATACCACAAACCCGAATCATGGGATAAAGATTAAAATCTTATAAGACCCGAATCATTAAATATTTAGAACATAACCCCTCAAATAATAACATAGGAATAAAACATTGAATTCCTAATGACACGTAATCATATAATATAGTTTCCATAGTTTCCAAGGAAACACATCTAAGACCATCTTAGTAGTATGGTTTCACTCCCCATGCCTTCTTAGTGGTCATGGTTCTCTCCCATGGCCATATTAGTAGCATGA
This sequence comes from Viscum album, assembly GCA_963277665.1. Classification (NCBI taxonomy): domain Eukaryota; kingdom Viridiplantae; phylum Streptophyta; class Magnoliopsida; order Santalales; family Viscaceae; genus Viscum; species Viscum album. The sequence goes on from OY728159.1 coordinate 1,497,416,297, forward strand.
GCTCAATCCTCAAAACATCTTGGTAGCCACAATTCACTCTCATAACCATTTTAGTAGTCAAGGTTCATTCCCAATACCATCTTAGTCAATATCACATGATATCAATCCTTACCCAATTCATTGGATAGAGATATAGGTCCCACACATCTCATAGTGAAATCAAACATAGATGTTCCGCAATATAATAAAAAACCATATCATAACCCATGAAATGAAATCAGTATTATGATAATGTAATAATATCATAACATGTGGAAAATATAGGATTTATAATCATTTAATATAAACATAACCTGTGAAAATATGTGGTTTTCAAATTCTTATAACCCATGAAACAGAAGTGGGTTTCATACAAATCATTCCATCATAACCTAATCCATTTATAGAATGAATCTGAAAGGAAAAACTAAATAATTTCTCCATAAATTCATGAGTAACACCAATTTATGTTATAATATATATAATATAATTTCAAAATATCTTCTAAAAACATTTCATAAGTAAAATATCCTTTCTACATTTAAAAATTATATTTAGAACATAAAACCTTTGGAAAACATTTTCCTTTGATTATAGGTTTTAAAAATTATAATGGTTGAATTTAAATATATAAAACCCTTTTAAAATACTATTTCATTTAAAATGGGATTTTAATATTTTTTTTAAAATAGTTTTAAAAACAAATTTTTAATACAATTAGTTACCCACTGATGAGAGGGACAATTAGATTTTACACGAAAACATTATATTCTGTTTCAAAGAGTGGGGGAACATTGTAATAATACATGGGTATATATTAAATAAATTGAGTATACAAAACCTCATTCGTTTTATTGATATAAGGATCATGATATTTCATTAATTGATTCATAATCATAATGAATCTCGAAATGTGATGTGATTGTTTCAATAAACTATTATAAATTGGTATCAAGGGATTATAAACTTCATGTAAGAAATAAAAATTACATGAAGCATAAAATACAATTATAATAAGGTGATTCATGATATTATATGTAAAATGGATGTATGTAACCCTTGAAAAATAATATAGGTTTTAACAAAACATGCGTCTCATGGAAGGAAAATTGGGACACAACTATCTTACGGATTTGATAAATTTTGAATCTTAAACCCCTTGAATGAATGTTCAAAAAATGGATATCTAAATACTGATAAATTTAATTATAAGAGACATAAATAAATTTCATGTGTAGTGTATACACCATAGAAATTAATTTAGTGGTGAATAAGGAATGTATCTCATGGAAATAGAAGTTTGATGAAATTTGCATTACCTTGTGTCTTGACCAACATCGTACTCATTAAAACCACCTGTATAATAAATTAAAATATATTATAACTGATTTATAGAACAATATTATTATATATAACATATTATATGTTTTTATCATGACCTTACATTATCATCTTGGTAATAATTCAATGTTAAGGTTTCATTTTAGGTGATATCTGATTTGTTCTTCTCATGTGTCTGCATTTGTTATAATATTGGTCCTTATACATATATAGTGATTATAGAAAGAATTCCATGATATAAATATCATGGATATTTATTATAATTTTTCCTATAATCTATATAATATTGTTTTAAGAAATGTAATACACTATTCAAGGAGACAATATGTCATACGTATGCATGAACATTATTTCGATAATTATTATCCTATTGAAAGAAAGAAGTTAAATGAAATATGATTACATATATATAAATATTCCATTATATTTATCAAATCATATATATATATATATATTATAATTTCACTAAACCCATTTTTAATATATTCCATGCAGTGTTTCAACAAATCACATCACATTGAGGGGGCAGTAGAACATATGTCCTCAAACGAAATTATCATATTTCCACCAAATGAATGTAAAAAAAGACATATCTTTTGAAATTAATAAATAATATTATAAAAATATTAAATATAATATATGAAATATATAATTATATAGTACATAAAAATGACTACAATGATAGGAGTCAAAGGAAAAATGAACAATAATCATTTAGTGAGGTGGTAGTTCATCGTGCAAAGAAATGGTATTTTCATTTCCCATTAGATGGATGTGTGGATATGTGTAGTTAAAAAATAACATAAAAATACTATTATATTTAACATAATTATGTTGTTATAAAATCATTGATTGAGGAGAGTGGATGGGGTGGAGAAGGAAATTAAAATAATGGATCGAGAGAGAAGATGATACCTCTTAATCAGGTAACTTCTTTTGGTTTCTACCAAAATGAATCCTTGTATTTTTTTCGTCTTAAGGGGGTTATTCTGGTAGTAAGGATGGGATTTTAGAAATTATATTGGGATGATACATTCAAATCCAATTTGGGTTGAGATGTTTGAAGAAATGGGAGGAATGGGGTCCTTTTATATGGAAGGAAAAGTATACAGTTGGAATTTTTAAAACAAGTTAGGTGTACACACGTTTCTACCAAAACAAATTCAAAAAAGAAAACAATGATCAAAAAAGGAATGTTCAAGGTTGAATAATGTCTATAAAATGTTTTTAAATGTTTCTATGGTTTTTTGGTCAAAAATTTATGGGTAGCCTAATTTTTCTCACAACTACTTTAAATAGTTTCAAAAACATTCACTAAACATTTTAGTCAAAAACTAATTTTAACTTATTAAATATTATAAATTATCCTGATGAAAAATATGAAAATGATTTTTAAAAATTTTAATCAAATAATCATTAGAAATTAATTTAATATTAATCCCACAACTACGTCTATAATGTGGATTTGCAATGTAAAAACATTCATAATTTTTCTATGTTTTTATAACCAATATTAAATCGTAATTGATCTAAATGACATAAATTGAATTAATTTATAAAAAAATATATAACTAAACATTTAAAACCATTTAAAATGTAATTTAAACATAAAAATAAATTACTTTAAAAATTAGTTTATAAATAAAATGTGGTACTTTTCATTATAAGATGAAACATTAAATTTCATAGAAAAATACAAAAAAAATTACCTAATATAATTTAAAAATTTTTAATACAAAACTGAATTATATTTTATCAAATTAAATTTTAATTATTTTTAAATTAATTTCATTTTTTCTCATATAAGGACTTTAAAAGCAGTTAATTTGGGAAAATGTTATTTTAAAACATATATGGACCTCACCAAAAATTATATCATTAATTAAAATTATGTTTAATTAATATAAAAATTTATAATAAATATTTGAAATGTAGATTTTACTATTCATGTAACTATGTTTAATTTCTAGGATACAATTATCTCATTTAAATAATTATAACAGTAAACATATTTTTCATAGAAAAATTGGTGTTTCATGTAACGTATTCCATGTCGGTATTACATGTAAAATAAGAACATTTGGTTTCCCGTGTAACAGAAGCCAAGTATGTGTTCTATGTATCTTCTTTGGAGTCTATATTCTATATGACATAAGCCGATTTAGTTCTATGAGAAAGGAATGTTTGACTTAGTGCATTGAAATACATAAATGAAAATTTAATTTATTTGAGGAAAATTGTCCATAAAAACATGGGGTGTTACAAGGATGATAAAAGAGAATAATATGGTTTAAATACCATAATAACAAAACATAATGTTGGGGAGATGATTTAATGGTAGAAATAAGAAGATAACATTGTGATTATTTTTTCTGATTATGTTTTTCATCAATTGTATTATTAACTGATACAAAATTTTTATTATCACTACTAAATATGAGATGTTTATCCTATATTAGATATGATGTATAAGGTTTTTAAAACTCTTGTCTATTTGGATAGAATGAAATGAAATTTGGTAGAGTGTGCCTTGAGTTTCCCACCATGTTTTAAAGTCAAGCCTGAGCTGTTGCCTTTAGGCCCAATAGACGCACCCGAATGGCATGGACCAGTCAAATTTTTTGTCTTAATATTTTTATATTAAGTGAAATAAATAATGAATAATATCAGTAAAAATGATATTCAAATATTTATTGACTATATTAATCTGAAAAAATAGAATATGATGATCTTATTATGCATTATATAATTAATTGATAAGAACATATAAATTAGACTTGAGTTGTATTTCTATCTTTTTTAAGGAGTCGATTGACTCGATTTCATCATAACATAATTAAACTATAGGATCCATGTGAATAATCCCCCTACAGGTGACCCACACATGAACCACAATCTATTAATATCATTTTACAATCATTAGGTCATAAAACGACTAATATAAATCTATTGAATCATTAAAGACTGATCACATTAGAATTATTGATTAAGGATAAATAACTATTGGTGATCTCATGAGGTATAGAGAGAAGAGGATGAGAGAACACATGTTAGATATTTAGATGTCTCTCTAGGTATAGAGATATCATCCCTCAAACTATTCTAAATAATAAGAATGTATTTGTAATGTGATACAATTATATATTTATTATAAAATGTTTACGGTTGGAAACTTGATGACAAGCCCTTCTCAAATTATATAATTCTAAGTGAACCATATGCCTTAATAATAATATAATTATTATTCCATATTAAATTTAAAACCCTAATAATTAATAAATATCATTTATATCATTTCCTATTTGATCATTATATTGAGTTATAATATTATCGACATTTAGAGATCATTTAATAAGGACAATTTATTTAATATAAAATATCACTTCATTAGTTGTTGTAAAATATAATAAATATTATTTTTGATAAGTCATGAAAAAATTATTTGTTAATAATATTTCACATGGTTATCATTTCTAATTACATTTGAATAAATCTTGGTGATTAACAAAAGGCAGAAAAAATTATTATCTTTTTTATCATGTTAAATTCAATATTTAATTTTAAAAAAACATTCAAATACAAAATATGTGTGACCCATTAAGCCTCTTTCCAAAGGGTATTAGGAAAAACTACCTGAATTACGTGGTAATATTTACTAAAATAAATAATAATTCCATATAAACAATTTATTTTATCCATGAAAAATAAACAACATAGGAATTTTTACAATGTAATATAATTTATTTGTCATGTAATCTTGATTAAAGTATGGTGCATACTTGTTTAATCAATTTATGAGCACAATGGTTATTTAAATGAATTTTTGGAAAGGAACTCATTAAAAGAACACCATGGACATGGGATCATCTATGTAATTATATTTCCAATAAAATACCTAAAAAAGATTTACATATATATCAATACTCATATTATACATTAATGAAATATCAGTTGTGACACACCCAAAATATTCCCCCATACTAGGAGAATATTGCATCATTGTCTTCGTCAATAAATAAAATTACACGTCTCGTGATATTAATTAATGATAAAAATAATATCTAAGTTTAAATACAATTTTTTTATTGGAACAACCAATGACCCCTTAAATCTTTATTTCCTAATAGTGGGTCTATTTTATTTGCTCCATATCTTAGAGATCACCAAGGATAAACAACCTAATAATTTATCTTAATATATTATGAGCCAGCTACCTAATACAACTTATGTCATCTATTTTCAATGAAAAAATATCATCTTATAATATAACATTTATTCAAGAATACTATTGCGGGACCTCATAGTTCACATCATATTAGGGAACTACTATGACTATTCATGAAAAAACTATATACATATCACATTATAACATACTATTTCGTTATGTGGAATGATCATGACATGATAAGAAACCCTACTAATTTTAAGTCAACGAATACACCTAATCCGTTACATAGAGTTCATTTTAGGGAAAAAAATTAAATATACTACCAATTACACTAGAAAAAACTTTTAATAACCTTCAATCCATTTAATGACTCATGATATTCATGAATCTTATAAGGCATAGACATTTTCAATGGGTTTATTAAATTTCCATACATGGATACTCTACTCACCTAAGCATTACCTAATTTAGAAAAATACCTAAATATATGATACTCTTGATGTATATTCATTGTGTTATGATGTTATATAGTATATTTGGAAATAGACACCACTATAGTGTTATCAATAAAAGATACGATTGGGTCTTAAATATTGGGTACCAAATCAGGTATTTTGGATAATTTTCAAATCCCACCCACTTCCATTGTTTCAATGAAATATATAATATACTCTAACTCCACTACAGAATGGAAAAAGATGGCATCATTGATGTCTTCCAACTCATATCACCTCCATCAACACTGAAGACATATCCTAACTATGAATTCAGAACATTCTAATCATTCTTAATTCTAGCATTGGTATAATATTGGATGACTAGCTCTTAGTATAATATATAAAATAGGATCATATCCAATGCATGACTTATATACATTAGAAAAAACTCAACAATTATCAAATGTTGTTCAAATAGATCTTATAGATATCTACCTACCATTATCATATCATAAAAAACATCATGAATCATACATAGCATGTAAAACAAGATAGATAATATCAAATAAAAATATGTGATCTGACACATTTTCAATAATTCCACTTTTTTCTGAGCACATATTTTCATGGATATTTATAAAAATTATGTCCCTAGAATTATTCCCCTAAGGGAATGCTACATAAAAGACCTATTATTTATCTTGAAAATGTATGTACTTTTACAGTGTATAATAATACGATTTTATATATCTCACTTGACCTTTGTACTTACAATATAAGAATCCTTACTTAAGACTTTTATAGAGAATAACATTCTCAACCGATCCTTAACCTCTTTTAAGTATGGTATCATGTTTCTAATTATTAATATTCCATCATTTGATTTTTCTATAAAAATTTCATTACAATCTATAATATTATTGTAAACAAACAAATCACATTCATTCAAAAATAAAACCACATTCTATTATTTATTCATCGAATCAAGTGTTTTAGTACCATGATTTTTTCATTAAACAATAAATTTTTCAGTGTATCAATCATTCATTTTTGTTCTTTCATATAGTCGAAAAACATTTCATTCGGTCATATAAACATCTTATTAAAGGTTCTTACTAATAAAATAATATTCGACATCCATCAACCAAATATCATTTCCACTAACTTCTATTATAACAAGTATAGTTCTTATAAATTAAAATAGGGAAACTATAGAAATGTTTTTATCCTAATTAATGAATTTAAATTTTCTTAACCGTTTATATAATATCCATACATTATTGGTAAAAATATAACCTTCAATTTCCAAATTTCTCTTGAAAACCCATTTACACACAATAAACTGTACATCAATAGGCAGCTCGATTATAGCTAAAGAACATTTTTCATAAATGGAAATCATTCAAAATTGATGAAAACTTTTCATATTGTTTCTGAGGAGTTGTCTAATTACACATTATAGGATAGATGGTAATTATTTCTAACCAATAATGAGTCGACATATCCTATGACTAGAAAACCCTATCGTTATAGTTCTCTAAAATGATTGTTTATCCTTTGAAATACTTATTTTAAATGAAAATATTATTCCATAGGAAACTATAGAATATATTCCCGAACATAATCTTGTGTATCTTAATCATAAACATAATTGAAATTAATCCTTCTCTTAGTATCCTACATGAGTAATTGATCCCACCCATATTATATTACCTATATTTTGAGAATAAAATTCTTATTTTGAGGTTTTTATATAGAATATCGTCTTATTTCTATAGAATACCCTATAATGACAAACTTCATACCACCATGTGTGAGTTGATTTCTTAATATAGCCTAAAAAATAATGCCACATGACACAATTCCTGAATATGTGGAATATTTCTTTATTTCCTATCAATAAAACAAAGATAATACCCTTTTCCACATTATTTGGTAGTCAGATTAGTATGTATGATGTAGTTTTTCATGAATGTCCAAAAAGTATACTGGAAGCCTTGTGTGACTCATTATTGAACATACATTGTCCCGAAAGGTATAATTACTCATTTTAATAACTCAATAACATTGGGTTATATATATTGGAGTGAGATTCGAAAAAATTTCATACTCCCATTGAATTCCAATATAACAATTTATAATATGTTCAATAACTTAATTTGATTAGTGTTTCATTATATTATTACCATGATTACACTCATATTCAAATTTGAACGCCTTAATCATTTAAAAGGATTTAGACTTATACGTCATGAAGTAGATGTGAACACACCTACTCAAGACATCAATAAAATTAATAAATTCTGTGAAAAAACCTCTCATATATAGATGAAATGGTCTAAACACATCTATATTAACCAATTAATGAATCATTATGGGTCATTCAAGATTACCAAAATTTTGTGGTTTGGTTACCATTCCTTGTAAACATTCATCAAATAATGCATGAGGGTTAATCTTAATAGAGTTAAAGTTACTGTCATGATTGATAATTTTTAAATTTTTATCATATACAAGACCATGGTGATGATTCCACCAGTGGGTGTTAAATGAATCATGCAAGTTTGAATTGATGTCAATTTATAATATTGGGTAATTATAATTTAATACATAAATAATCTTCATCAGTTATTCCATACAATAACATAGGCTATTTTTATAAAATTATAAACTCTTATTTATAATAGTGATAATTATTCAATCCATGTAAAAATTTGATGTATAAATTATGACATTGGTAAAACTATGTACAAAATAATATTCCCTTAAAACAAAATAAATCCTATTTCTAATTGGGTATGGTGTTCTCCCATGGATATAGAAGATATACTCACTTAAATGGAAGCCCATATATCTACTTCACCTTTGGAAACATTTTAGAATATACTTGGTCTATATATTTAGATTAATATATAATAACCAAGTGCATTATATTATACCCATATTAAATATATATAAGGATTTCATATGATAACAAAACTCACTTGAAGCATCAATTTAGTTATTTGAATGGGTATAATTCTCCTTATAATTTTTTTCCTTTTCACATAAAAAACACAATATATATTTTTCATTTCCATGATTATGGGTAATACTTTTCTCATATGGATAATGTTTTGGATCCCTATACATAAACTTAATTTTCGGTCCCTTTATAAGGAAACAACCTTAAATATGAAATAATCTAGTGGTTATAGACTAAATTCACTTAAATTTTTTATCAATGATATTTTAAGTTTATTTTTTAGAGAGATAGGAAATAAATCATACAAAAAAACCCATGTGATAAAAAGTGGAAACATTTAATTAGTATCCATTTTTATCATAAATTAAAACATTTAAAAAAACTGTTTTTTTCTGAAATTTAATATAGAAATTTAATTTGATTTTTTGTATTTCCTTAACTATAATTAATCGATAAGAATTCTTTTTAAAACATGGGATTAGAAAAATAATGTAATAGACATATAAATTAAGAAATAAACTCATATTCCATGAATACTTATAAAAATATTTTTTTACCAAAATAATTTTTTGGCATAAAATAATCATTTCAAAATTGAATGAACAACCTTCTTAGGCAAGAAATTTAATTGAAATATTATATAAGAAATATTAATGGAAAAATTAAATTAAAAAAGGTTTCTTTTAAATAATAAAAAAAATGATCTTTTCAAACATAAATAGTATCATATACATTCTGTTACCTTCATAAATCATAATATTTCCATAAAAACAAAATAAAAAGTTATATTAATTGTGTAGAAAACATGAGGTATAATTTTAATATAATTATTAAGTATGCATGAAATAACCATCATTATAATACTTGAAGTGACCACCATAATTACAATTGAAATAACCATTAGGGTCATACATAGAATAAGAATTTATGTATATTCCTATAATCTCTCGGGAAAAATAAAATCGGTTAACACCATCCATTAAACCGATAAATTGATGAAATATGACAACATCGCCCAAATTCAGTTTATATCATAATCAAACTTACTCAATATCAATTCCCAAGAACCATAATTCATTAATTCTTTCATTTTCATCATTATTTTCATAAAATAATCTAATGTAAAATAACATTTCCAATTTCAAATTAAAAGTAAAATGAAAATTGAAAAATGGAAAAAAAAATTATCTGAGAAGATCCGTGTAAAATTGTAATGGAATATTCAAATAAATTATTATCCATGACGATGTGCAATTATTTTTGTGATATATAAAATAAAAAATAACTTCTTCTATATATTTTCAAAAAAAGACATAAAGTACCTCTTTTGGAAAATTAAAATAACATTCTATTCAATCTATTTTTTAAAAATTCAATCATAAATATAAGTGGTATTAAAAATAATATTATAATAGTAGAAAAATTTGAAAATTATATTTTGAAATTATGGTTATGGAATAGAAAATAGTGTTTTAAAGCAATATTTTAAAGAGTAATTTTAAAAGAAATAATATTACCTTGAGTCTGATTCCTATAATAAGTTATTTATACTACTTAATTATAAATTTAGGTAAATTATTAAGTTAATTAAGATACCTATTTCTGTTTATAATTAATTTTATTTTATATATTACCATGATATATTTAATTAATTAAATAAATTCACATCGAATGTTTTGATGTTATTCTTCTCGAATGTCCTAAATGGATTTGGAAAGTCAACTATGATCAGATAAGTCTGTATACAATCCGTTATAGAATAATTAAAAATTAATAATTGAAATTTTTTAGATAAATTATACTTTAAAAACAAATTATGAATTATGGTTATTAAAAATGAACAATGTTATTGTCATGGAGACGATATTTCATAAGTATGCATAACTAACATTCCCATTTTTCAATGACAATTATCGAAAGAAGATTAGTATCATATTATATTTATAGAGTAGTTATAATATCATAAGGGTCACATTTGTGGATGTGTTAGTCCACAAGAATGCACGAATGACATTATCATTATTTAGTTAATTGAAGGTGATAAATTAAATCATATATTATTTTTTCAGAGTGATATATTTGTACTTAATATCATATATTTATTAAATTAATAATTATAAATAGTCATGACTAATGGTTATGAAAAATGAATTACATCGGTTCACAATGCGGTTGTTTGTTGTACACACGAATGATGAATCCACTTCCATTTGATGGAGGTTGGGAATGTATATATGTTATTACATTTAGATAATATCACATAGTTATATTAAGGATAATATTGTTATTATTTTATCAAGTATGAATAATATTTTATAGTGGTCGAAGAATAAATAAAACTAAAACATGTGGCAAAAAATGTGCCTTTTCATTGGAATGTCTCCTTTTATTAAAACATTAATCCCTTTATCGTTGGTATTATTCCAAAAAAAGACAAATAAAATGGTAAATGTGATAAAAAAAATTTATTTTTTGAGTAACTGAATGAAACAAAATGTTCTTTACCTGTGAATTAAAGGAAATAACATATTCACTTTTAGAAGGGATGGAAGGGAAACTCATAAAATTTCTCCAAATATTAAATTAATATCAATTAATTTTAACTTCCAAATGACCCCAAAAAATTATTTCATATATGGGATGATTTAGGGTAAAAATATTATCATATAATAATATTTAGATATTTTCAACCATATTGGTATTATTATTATGTTTTTAACCCCTTGTTAACCCATTTTTCACTTACCATTACAATAAAAAAATTTATTTTTTAAGGTCAAGATAGTAACTATAAATGGAAAATCAGCACATAAATGGACAACGGTATATAGTATATACTATATCCTAATAAAAATGGAAAATAAAATATTTTTTGATTTTTATATCACTCATAAAGTAATATTTATTATAATATATATTTAATGACAACTTATAGAACTATTCATCACATTCATTTAAATAAAATAAATAAAAAAATTAAAATATGAATAAAATATTTTAATACGCCCCTAACATGTTATGTTAATATATAAAATTCAGGTATATCATTAAAATATTAAATTATAATACTTTTAATATTTTCAATATTATGTATTTAATTCTTAAATTAATTGATTGATTATTGTTTCTACATAATGTTAGTAGTTAATTTAAATAATTTTTCACTAATAAATAATAAAAATTTATAATCATAAGTACAAAAAAGTTATTTTTAAAATAAATATTTATGACCTAAAATATCATATTTTTATCACCATGATAAAAAATTATAATTACTAAAAATTAGAGTGTGACATTTTTTTACTTATCATCACATAAAATATTATAAGAATAACAATTAGAAAAAAATAAAATGAAAATGTAATATAACAAAATAATTTATTATTAAAGATTAAATGTGATTATCTAATTAAATTTAAGAACGTTTTTGGGTCATATGTTACCCAATATCATTTTATTTTTAACCCTTCATTACCCGATTTACCCATAATCAATGTAACAAAAATTACTACATGCACAATAGATTTTTAAAAAATAAAATAAACACATATACCAAATTTATACCATCTAATTAGAAAAATGGAGTAAATTTTTTCAAAACTAATTACATGGTTTTTTTACAATTTAATTTAAAAATCAAAATGAAAAAATGTGACGAAAAAACATTTTTCAAAATATGACCTCTTAAAATATAATTTTTTACATACAAAATTAAATTATAAAATCTATTTCCAAATCCATATTTGGGTTTTTTTATATAAAATTTAATTGTTTAAAAATAAAAAAAAATATCCTAAAAATGAATTTTACTTTGTCAATACTTTTAAGATAAAATAAATTTTTTAATAAAAATTAGTGTTTTCATTATTCATTGATAAATAAATATGTTCCTATTTTTTAAAAACAATTACTATGATAATTTTTGACATGATGAATTGAGAAATTAAATTCAATATTGAAAATAAATTTTCCAAAAATTACAAAAAAAAATCTCATATTCAATCATAAAAAGAAAGAGAAATATTTTTGATGAAAATAAATTTTGTAAGAATAAAATTATTATCCTAAAAAAATAACGTTCTCATTTAAAATGAATTAATAAATAAATTTTCAATGTGTATGACAATTATATATTTCATTATTTGGTAAATAATATTCATTAACAAAACTTTAATGTCTAGGTTAAAAAATTACCTTCAAATAATAATCATTCATTGTTTAATTAGGGTCATTGTTTCATATCTTATATGTTATTTTACATTTCATTTATTTTTAAAATCTCATTATATTAAATTCCACCCTGTAATAAATTTCATCTGTGTATGTTGAACATGATATTTAAAGATAGAGGCATCACTTTTCAATATACCTGTGTTGAAATACAACATCGTAAATAGGGTTAATAAAACATTTATTTCAAAAGAGAGAAAAGATAAGTCGAAAGGAAATATGCAATAGAAATAGTAGGCCACTATGTAGGTGAACATAAGTGCTATGTGGAAACATGAATATGGATAAAAAATTACTCCTATGGACTGATATAGAGTGATATAAAATATTTTCATTGGAATGTTAACCATCACAAAAACATAAATTTTTGTTCGGTTAGAAGTCCATAGATTTATCAGTTTGAAAGGGAATAAAATAATTTCTTTGACTTAAAAATACTTTTTATAAACTTTAATAATATTCTCTCTAACTAGAATAATAACTTAATGAAATATATTAACTCTTTATGATGAATTTCATTATGTAATCAATTTCTACCATAATCTGATTTTTTTTTCTCAAAACGATGAGTATTTATAATGAATATTTCACTTTTAAGATTCCAAAATCATATTCGAATGGGTTATAAAATGTAAAAAATGTTAAAAATGTATTCCTAATATAATTATAATTAAACCAGATATAAATAAATAGGAAAATATACAATGATTCAACAAATATTTAAACCGTCATACGATAAAAGATGCATTATTTTCCAAAATTCGAAAGTATACCCAAATATTCCACTTATATCTTTTCGTAACTAACTATACTTATTATTTTACAAAATATTACTGACCAATATTGTTGAATAAAAATAAAAAGGATTTTATTACATATTATTTAAATATTAATTTAACATTTACTCCAAATAACACCAATCACACTTAATGGATCATTCTAAAAATTATATTCCTTATTCATATTATAACCTATATATAATAATAATTTCCATAAATAACCTGAATCACCAAAATGACAGATTAAAATAATCTGTGTGTGAAAAATAATCTCCAACCATGAATCCTCAAAAATAATTCTACAGTATTACATTTTCCTTAATCATATTAGTTTACCAAAATATTGAATAGTTTTTAAAATCACAAAATCCCCAAATCACTTTTAATCGCATGGTAATATATATGATAAAACATATATTCCCAAAATAAACATTACTTTTATCTATTATACAATTTAAATAAAAGAAATAATTTTCATACTTACATTGACATCACATAGTATATTTCAAGGTGTTGCACCTACATCTCCCTTCATTTGTGTGTTCAATCTACGTGACCTTTCTGGATGTGAAATGTTTCCAAAAAACCAATTTTTTATCATTTATTTTATTTAAAAATTATATTTAAATAATTTTTATAGAATTCGTAGAAATTTACTAAACATCCTCAAACATAACATAAATATATTTAACAAAGACAAAATGTTTCAAACCCTAATGGTTATCTGATACCTTATATTCCACCTCCCAAAAAATGCAACAACCCATAAATAACTCATATTAAAAAAATCATATAAACCTTAGTGGACTTCAATTCAATTAAAATTACATTTTAAATAATAATAAGGAACTTTTTGAAGAATAATTTATTTCTCGTGGTAATCATAAGGTTTTGATATACCTCAAACATTTATCATAAAATAATAAATGAATCCCAATTTACTCCCATATTCAAAATAGAATTTAATTTATTTGAACATAAGATCATCCTTAAATTAACCATAACACTTGAATACCATATATTTATACATATTACTAATTATTAATTATTCATATCCAATTAAATATGATTTTCAATCATCCTCCTCAATAAAAAAATATATATATCGTGCCTTAAGATTTAAAAATGTTAAAAAATATCATAAGAAATAATCCATAAATTATATATATCATTTATTGTTTTTTCAACATAAAGTATAATGAAATTTATAATTTCTAAATATATATATATATATATATGTTAATTCAAGTCCCATTCATGAGTATTTCACCTATGATATTGATTTTTCAAATTCTTATTCTACATGTGTTTCCAATATTCAGTAGGTACATTATGAATAACTAATTTCCCAATAATGGAGTTTACTGAATGTTTCCATTTTTCCATGGATTATTATTTCTTTATGTGATCCTTTACAACATATAAAATATCTTCCATGTGTTTTAAAACATTTTCCTTCGTTCTTCTTTCCACATTCTTAACACATAGGTTGATTACTTTATTTAACTTTATGATCATTATCACGATATATTCCATAGATATTCTCTTATATTTTAATTTTTGTGGTGGTAAACTCAACTATAATCATGTCATTAATCATAAAATTTGATATATTTTTAATAATAACCTGAATTTTATCACTAAATATCTTATTTCATTTAGATTATATTAAAATCAACCACCAGTTTTTCCCTTATATCCAATAAAACTTCAGTTCTTAATAGATCCATCAATTTAATAATCCAATTTTATATGTGTGATCATATCAACAAAATTACAACATACCACCATATAAGGATGTTAAACAATATGTTGTCCTTCTCTGCGTTATCTCATAAACTTCTGAATTATCCAAAATAACTATGATTTTCCCTAATATGACAACCATTTTGATTACGGAGAATTGAAACTTATGCTAAAATACCACCATACCCTCTAAAATTTTCTAAACACTGGTATAATTCCAATTTTAAGGAAACAACCATAAATATCAAATAATATAGTGAATTTATAGTAGAATTAACATTCATTTTTTCAAATATATTTTAGGTTTATATTTTCAGATAGTTAGGTCCTAACTCATTCACAAAGAACTCATATATTTTAAAGTTGACACTTATAATTATATTATTAATTTCGGTATAATAAAACATATAAAATGAAGCGTGTTATCTTATCATGAAAAATATTCGTAAATTTAAAAATGAATTCTAATTTTCACTTACCCAAACTGAATAACCATGAGAAACACTTTTTAATGTGGGAAGAGTACAAAAACTCACTAAGGGACATAAAATAATGAATTAAACAACTAGTCTATGAATATTTTAAAAAAATACATTTTGATGTTAAAATTTCGGTAAAAATTAAAAAATTTAATACATAAAAATCAAATTATCTACTTAAATATTTATGTAAAAAATTTCATAAAAAATAAAAAAAGATAAATAATGTAAATAAAGGATTCTTTGAAATTGTGAAAAATCAAGATATAATTTTTCGACATATAGAGTATCATATACATTAATTTAACTTTGGGAAAACCTATGATTTACAAAAAAACCAGAATAGGAGTACATAAATTATATAGTTCAATTAATGATTTATTTTCATATCATTATTACATACACTTAGAATAACCAAAAATGTTATACATAGAGTAACCATATAATTTACACTTGAAATAACCATCACAATATGTTCCCATATGATTTTAGGAGAAACATTATCAGTTAACCAAATTAATTTACACAATAAATTTGAAATATATAATAGGATCACCTACCCCTAGTTTATGAAAAAACCACAAATCGTGAAATATAATTTAATATATCCATAAAAATGTAATAGTTCATTTTTAGCAATAAACTAAAACTATGTTCCTGAGGAAACTAACCTTTCTAATTTGAAATTAAAGATAAAATATTCAAATAAAAAGTAAAACATTGAATTTGAATAGTTCCTTGCATACTTGTAAATTATTCTTCAAATAACAAATTTTTCACGATGGTTGGAAAACTTGTTAATGTCGTATTAGTTAAAAACCCATTCCTTTTATAACATTCTAGGAAAAGTAATAATATACCTCATTCGATGAAAAAAATAAAAATACTACATTAAAATCATTTTAGATAATTTATAACATGGATAAAATGTATTTAAATATTCCTTAAATAATATTAAAATCATTTTTATCATATATTGACATGTTAGGAAAATAGTGCTTTAAGGGAAACATTAAAAATGTGATTATTAAATGGTAGTATCATTCATTTAGTCTAAATCATCACATAAATTATTTATCGCCTTAAAATATATAATTATATTAATTATTAAAATTATTCAGAACAATTTTTATGTTTTTTATTCCTTTTTTCATATCTATTTCTATTTTATAATTAAATATTTATTTATTTAAATTAACATTAGATGTTATGGCGATGTTCATATCAGAGCCCAAAATAGATTTTGTAATTCAAATATGGTCAAAGTGTTCATTATTTAATCACCCATCGAATAATATAACTAAAATTATTATCATTATTAGACATCAATTATAATTTTGAAACCATTCATAAAATATCAGTATGAAAGATTTACTATGTTACAATCGTGGAGACGATTGGTCATACAAATGCATGACTAAATTTTAAAATTTTCAACAATAATTATGGAATGAAATAAATATAGTATTATTCATCTAATATTAAAATAATATAGTTAATACCATTTAAATTAATAAAACATTATTATATATATCATCTATTTGCTGTGGTGATGATAAAAAAATCACTTTGCTTCAAGGAGGTGTTAGTCTGCAAGTATACATGAAAGATGTTAACATTTATTTTGTGATTGTAATAGCAATATATTTAATGATATAAAATATTTTAATAATGATAAATATTTCACTACTATCATATATTTATATATATATATTAATCTCATCATTAAAACTAGAATTGATAGTAGGTGATGGAAAACAAAGTCCATCGGTTCGTGAGGCAATAGTTTGTCGTACACAAGAACAATGAATTAATCTCCCATTTGATGGGGGTGTAGAGATGGATATAGGTTATTTAATGTACATAAAAACATATAATAACATACTTTATAATATATTTTTTATTTTTTCATGATTTTATAACAATTTATGGTGGTGGAAGAGGAAATAAAAATAAAACTTGATGTTATAAATATACATCTTCTTTAGAATGTATCCTTTGATTAACACCTTATTCCCCCTAGGAATGGTATTGTACCTAATTAAAGACATATAAAATTAGGGTAGAGACTATATAATGGAATTAAGTCAGGTCTTGGATGATCTGAATGGTTCTTGAAGTGTTAATTATTTGAAATTAGATATTTCCTTTAATAAGAGAGGAGACGCGTACTCTTGGAATTTATCAAAATATTAAATTAATTTAAATTAATATTAAATTAAATAGGTATCCAAAATGAATTATTTTTAAATAATTTTATTATGGATTTCAATAATATCACTAAATAATATTAATTCAAGTTTTAATCATATTTTTTCCCATTTCGATTTGTTTTAACCCTTTGTTAACCGGTTGTACACTTACTGTGGCAAGTAGTATTTTTAATATTTATGAGTTATGTTAGTTTCTAAAAAATGAAAAATGGTCAATAAGTTGTATATGGATAATATTGTAAATAATATAAAATTCTTGGATCATGTTAATTATCTCAAATTATTATACTTTTTATATTTTTAATAATATTTATTGGATTTCCCTATTATTACAATAATTATAAGGTTAGTGTTGTAAGTAATTAAGGTTATTATTTATTTAGTAAAAATATATAAAAATTATCATACTGAATATAAATTATTTTTATTTAAAATTAGTTTTTATATTGATATGTATCCGCATTTTATCACCAAGTTAAAAATAACATAATTATTATAAACAAATGTGTGAAATTTTTGACATTTCATTACATAAAATATTATATGGGAAAAAATCATACCCAAATGGAATGAATATAAATATATCCAAATATTGGATGATTATTTATGTAATATAATCCTAAAATAAATATCATTAATTTTTTGGGTCTATTTTATAGCATTTATCATTTTATTTTTTACCCATAAATACTTTATTTACCCTTAACCAATGGAATAAAATTTTTAAAAATTACTATTGATTTAAACTTACAAAATGGAACCATTTATAAACTTTTAATATTCTATTTTTAAATTATTAATAAATACTCTAAAAATATAAAATATCAATGCTACAAAAATAAATTTTAATCAAATATGAAAAACATGAAGGAAAATGAGTGTTTAGAAAAATTATAATTTATAATATAATTTTTTATACTAAATTGTAGTATAAAATCCATTTTATAACCCTTCATTAGATTATTTATAATTAAAATGGAAAAAGTAATTTTTTAAACTAATCCAAAATCGAATGTACTATGTAAATACATAGAAAGAATAATTAATGTTTTAATAAAAAAACTGCCTTTCAGTATTCATTGATAAAATAATCTTTTTGGAAAATTCAAAAAACAGATTCTAATATATTATTTTGAAAAAATAATTTTAAAATGAAATAATTTTTTTTTCAAATATATTTTATAAAATTTTAGATAATTAATTATAACATTAATTAATAAAATTAAAGAAACCCCATTTTTTGTTAAAATATATTTCTAAAGAATAAAATGAATTTAAAAAAAATTGAGTGCTTATTTTAATAGAATTAATCAAAAAATTAGAAATGAGTAGGACCATTATATATCTCATTGTGTGGATAACACTATTCCTTCTCTAAAATTTACTAATTAAGTTATAGTAGTCACATTAAAATATTAATAATTTTTTGTTCATTTATTCTTGCTTCTCCATATCATGTATGCTTTTGATCATAGAATTTATATTTAAAATTGTATGATATTACATCCCATTCCATGTTCCTCATTTATTATTCAATATAATTATGCACTATTTTTCATTCCCTATGTCTTTATCGACTTGGAGAATAAGAGTATGAAATTTCTAAAGTGTCTACCATGTATTTCTCACATTATAATTCATAATAAATATGGGGAATGTTTTATGTAGTGGAGAAAGAAAGAGATTTTTGTAGAACTCATTATGTATCATAAACACCATGATTTCTATGATCTATATATAGAAAATAATCTTAACAAAATATATCCTACCTACATCAGATTCTCCATGCCTTCACGTGAAAAATATGTTGGATATCATATAACATTATTATCACACATTCATTTGATTAAAATATGAATGCCAAGATATGAAGTTATAAAAATCTATATCATTATAATACATTTGATTTCCACTAGATAAGGAGGACATAAAAATACATTGGACATCTTTTATGTCATTATCATATTTAACATTGATAAATACTTCTAAATCACTAGATTTTTTGCACAAGGACTTGGGATGGGGGTTTTCGAACATGTATAATTTCCACTATTTTCATTATATAATGTGTATGCTCCTATACCATTATTAGAAATTAAATCATGTGATAACATTTTCTATCACTATAATGGATCATAGTGATATTTTTGAATATATGGTATTTTACATTTCTAATAATTAAGTGTAGATAATTGGTATTTCATTGATTTCTAAAATAAATTAATTAATTTAATCTCCATTAAATTCTATTCATATCCAACTATTTTGTTTTAAAAAAAATCCCACACCATTAATTTTAAAACATCATTTTTGTATTGTCTCGGAAATTCTATAATCAATTTTTAATTATATTAAATTATTTTGAGACCTCAAAACCTGACAGCGCGTGATTCTGAGTCCCGGAGAGCCTGGAATGATCTGTCAATGTTTTGTAAAGCATTAATGCGCACACATAACCAGTTTTTCAAAAAATGTAATATAACTCTTAAATAGTTACTCGGATCAGAAATCTAAGTGCACCATTGCACTCAGGGTGAAGGGTTTACCCTAAGTTTGACCGATGTTTAGTCGGCGCGGGCCTCCTATGAGAAAACCTGAAAATGGCATAATCGTAAATTAAATAATTAAATAAAATTATTTTATTTTTAAAATGCATATAACTCACGAACAATAACTCAGATTAAAAATTTGAGACCACCGCTGAACTCATGAGGGTATTCTCTCTTTAGGAAGATACAAATATTGACCAGTGTAGGCTTCCATTGAAAGTTAATTTTTGGCCATAAATAAAATTATTAAGTTACAATTATTTAATAAATAAATTTTAAATAGTAACTCATATAGGAAAAACAAGTGAACCATTTGGTTAGTTGGGGTGTGTTTCACTTAGGTAGAGCATATCCTCGACCGGCATGGGTCAAGTGTGACTGTTAATAATTTTCCATACTTTTTTTGGGTGCGCTTAGTAAATGCATGAGGGGTGTTTTCTAACTTTTGAACCATTGCTCAAATTAAAAATATGAGGGCACTGTTGAATCTACAATTCTAGGATTTCCTTAATGGAGGAGTAAATTCGACTATAGTAGGTCGGGTGAAAATGTTATTTTTTTGGACTTTTTAGAGATTAATAAAATAACATGTTATTTTATTTTATTTTAATTCTTTCATCAAATTGAAATACAACGCTGGCGGGACCAGCGATGTGTCAAGACAATAAATGGATTGACTCATCTTTTCATGTAACCACACCATTGGGAATTCAAGAGCTTCATTAATTAAATGAATCTCATTAATTCTATGAGATTGCACACTCCTTATCCTCTCTTATTTATATAGAGCTCGGGGAGTGGTGTTTGCATGACTTCACCATGCGGCGAAACCCTGGCAAAGTACCGTGACACCAACCACCTAGAGGACGAGACTAGTTCCAATGAGCAGTGTCGAGCGCCACTGAGTCACAAACCGACGACAACAATGAACGATGATCTGTCGTCTGTCGTTAATGGATGTCTCTTCTAGGAAGGGGGTTTATTTTAGAGTTTTGATAATTATCTTTTGATGATTCATCTTATTCTCGATTCTTAATGATGATCACCAAAAAAACACGACCATTGAACTTCCAACACACCATTAACTTTTCTATTTTTTCTTCACGCGTTCCTCATTCATTCTCTGATTCCAAATAACTAAGTGCGTTGAAAACACAATGATTTGTAGAGCGCAACATATAAATGTAGATCCCTCGACCCGAGTATCATGAAAATGCGGACGTTATATTTTTCAAGCTTCAAATGAAGCTGCAGTGACCTGCGGAAGAGGAGGGAGACCGGAAATTGGTTGGTCGTGGATCGAGTAGGTGGCAGAGGAGGATGGTGGCCTCCATGGCGTCAAACCGCATTGAACTAGGGCAACGCATGTCCAAGACACCAGTAGCGGAGGAGGCTGTGGCCTGTCGGCCATGGCTGAGATGGGGACGATGGCAGGCACGCTGGCCGGCTATGTGTAAGTAGGGGTGGTGCGCATCCGCGCTAACGATCGAGGAAGAGGTCGTGACTGGTTATCCACGATGGTTCACCTAGAGGGTTGTCAACAGCCGTCTAGCCACAGGTGGATAGAAGTATTATTGCATCGCTGGGAGGAGAGCTGGCTTGAGCACTGGCCGGTTGCGTCGCACCGAGTGGGACAAATCCGGCGGGTCCCTCGTGCCAGAAAGTTCCATCTAAATGGTCCGCAGACCATTCAGAATACTGAGGGGCGCCTCCCCCCCCCCCCCCCCCGTTGCAGCTAGGGTGGGTCCCTCCATGGATGACCACACCCTACAAGGTGGACAATACCAAACCTGGCGGGCGACACCCAGCGGGCAACTCCCCTCGGGCCGCTCCGTTTGGGGGTCGGGCCCGCCACGGTCCGGCCCATCCAGACTGAACCCGGACCGGGTCGGGTCGGCCCAGGCATGTTCCGTCCCGGTTGGTTCGACTAGGGTGGACGAAACCCGGGCCCAGCTGGACCCGGATACACATTTTTTGCCATTCTATGAGAACCGCGAGCCTGTTTGACGAACCATCTATGGTGGTAGAATCTATGGATTGAGATAGTCGATTTGGTATACTCCACTAGAATATTTGATAATGTTGGAGAATGGATGGTTTGGATCGAACCTGAATCCAATCGGGCCCTTGGAACAGAAACACTAATAACATACAGACCGAGCTCTTGATTGATGCTTTGTTTGATGCGTTGGGTCTCTTGTGACATGTGTTACCTTTGTGATAATTCTTCATGGTATTTCCTGGCATTCTAAGAATCAACCGATGGATTGAAGAGAGGAACCAATCGGTATCAAGCATTCTTAGTGGTAGGAAACCTATTCCAGGCTCCAATGTAGAGAAAGAACATCGATCCTATGTGGTTTAGCATCTATCGATAATGTGTGGGTCAGATCCTATGTGGTTAAGTTCTCAGTGATCCTGTGTCGGTCAGCGCATATCGATCCTATGTGTGTCAGATCATGTGGGGGTCATCACTCTGCGATCATGTGTGGGTCATCGCATACCGATCTTTTTTGGGTCAGATCCTATGGTGGCCATTGGGAGTTAGTTACATATCAATCCTATTTGGTTTAGCATGGTTTATTTACCTATCGATCTATTGTGGGTCAGTGGGGGTTAGTTACCCATCGATCCAATGTGGGTTATCAGCATTGCTTCTTAATAGAATTAGATGATCTAGTTTACAACTAATCATATATAATTCTGTACTTAAGTTATACCAAAATGTGAGATGAGTCTTTTACCTGTGTGGTAATTCAATCTTGGAGGTGTTACCTATGTGGTACTTCTGTCATCGCGGTGTTACAAGAGTGGTACTTCTATATTCATGGTGTTACTTGTGTGGTACTTCTAGCTTCATGGTGTTACCTGTGTGGAACTTCTACCAACGTGTTATCATCATTGTGGTGTTACCTGTGTGGTATTACTATCTTCCTGGTGGTTCCTATATCGTACTTTTATCTTTGGGGGGTTACATGTTTGGTACTTCTATCATTGTGGTATTGTCTATGTGGTGTAACCTGGGTGATACATCTATCTTTGTGGTGTTACTTGTATTGTACTTCTACCTTCTTGGTGTCAACTTCATGGTGTTATATTTATGGTGTTACCTGTGAGGTACATTGAAATTTGTGGGGTTACCCATGTCGTGTCCTTCCCTCATGTATGAGATTTTTTTGTCCTGATAACTCTAGTATATGTATAGGTATATACCTATGTAGAGTTGACGTCATGCTTTGTGGTTTTCATTTTTGGGACTCTAGGAGACTTATAGAGGTCTTGGGGTCCCTACTGAGTATTGTTATACTCACCCCTACATGGGATTCACCCACACCTTGTTGTGTCTGGTGCAGACGACATACATCGTTGATCAAGGTTCAGGGAGCAAGGAATGGATGGTGCACGGTGGTGGACCATTCAGCATGACATCACGTGGAGGATACTGATGGACGTAGAGTGCTGAGGAGGCAATCTTTACCTTCGCTTATGTTAAGAACTTCAAAGGATGACCCAATAGATATTTTACTTTTTCAGTTAGTTTTATTGAATTTCCAGTCGTACTTGTACTTGTATAGATGGGCTTTTATTCCAGCCCCTTTTTAGATTCAGCACTCTTTTACTACAACAGTTTACTTTGTGGTGGAATCTTATTGCTTTATAGTCTGTGTGGTTTCTTCTTTTACTGTTCTTGGACAACGTGTCTATAAAGGATAAAAATTAAATGCCTTCCCATTTAATGGATACACATTTTTGGTGCTAGTTTCCAGCCCCTGGCATATAGAATTGGGCTATGCGTATTCATGGAACGGGCCCCGAGGGATGGGTCGTGAAATTTTGTCATACATATTTATGTATAAAGGTCCCATGATCCCTTTATCATAACCAATACATGGGGATGAAAATGTAATTTAAGTATTATAGGTAGACATAACTCACTAATTAAATTAATCCCAAGATCCAATATCTATTGACTTGACTGCCCAATCATGGAATCCAAGATAAAAATTTCTGTGAACATTTCAACCCAATTAAAATGAATTACTACTTGGGTATTCAACCCTTTATGTATACCAATTTATGTAAATCGTATCATTCAAAATAAAATATCCCCAAAATTAATAGTGCCTCAACTTCAACCAGTAATGTATTTTTAAAATATATGGTTGATTCAAACATATGGAATGTAAGGCTATGCTGACAAAGTATTTTAGTTGTGTGATTTTTATCCATATGAATAAAATAAATTTTTTAATTATTATATGAAATGTTAATATTATATGTATTTTACATAAGTGATTAGCCATGCCTAATTAAACATTTATGCATAATCCTTTTTTATTTTATTCTTTCTTACATTCTTGATAATTCAATTTTTATGTGATCACATAACATCCAAAATCATTAATAATCAACCATTAAATTAACTAAATTAAAATATGAGTGGAATGATAATGGCATTCTCTAGTGGTTATTTTATCTAGATGATGATAAAATAACACTTGATCATAGGGTAAAATAACATAAACTATTATTGGATCATGTTGCATCATACCATCATGGATCCAATGTATCACCTTGATGGGATTCAACTCTGATATAGTACATGGAGAACAACCTCTCACTTGGGATCTCCATCATTCCAAATGATGCTATTAACACACCGGTGATGGGATTTAATGCATTGTACGAGGGAAAATGTGGTCCCACAAAACCATACATAATATGTATAAGTGTATAACATAAATAAATAAATTTAATAATAATAAATTAAAATAAAATATATAACATATATAGGTTTGGTTTATTCTCATCATGATTCATTTAATATAAAATGAACATACATTTTCTATTTACACATAAATTTCTACAATTGTTCTTTAATAAAAATAAAATTCTACAAATTAATACAATTAACTCAATTTATCTTAATTTTATAGAAGAATATATAAATTACAATCATCTATGATTTTAATAATTTTTTTAAATTTAATTTTATTAAAAAATAATCATGTGGACAAGTGTACTTGGAATAAATGACATGTACTCATCCAAATCACATGTCATGATCCTTATGCTCTTAATTTGTATAAAGTGCACTATAAAAAAGAGAACATCTAAATTATTGATTTAGAAATTACCATGGAATTTATTTAATTTATAATTAATAATTTTATGGAATGTCAATTATTTTTAAATAAACGAAACATGGAACACATGTGAATTGTTTAAATAATATATTATATTTTAATATTAGTTTTAATTAAAAACATTTTCTGAATTATTTTATATGATGTGGATTTGGTTACATGATGTGTGGTATTATCTTCTCTTGTCTACAACTCGTGATGATGGACTAGGCATGTTACATGCAATGGATGTGCATGAGTTACACCGCATGTAATTGGTTTTATACTACATGAATCCTCATATCTTCTTGTATTGTCACTCCATATGTCATGTAGTGGATATGTGACACACATCAGCAATGTATTCTCATCTATAGGAAAATGAGTACTACAAATTGTATATATTCGTTACAGATTCAATGTTGCATTTTTTATTAACCAATAAAACCAAAACTAAATAATAAAATGGGAAAGTCTAATGAGTAAAAGCCTATAGAGGCCGAAAATAATGAAGACCATGTTAATCTTATCTAATCAGTTCTATCACCTCATGTTTCAGTGGATGAAAGCTGGAAAACATTTAATGTTGCACTCTTGGCCAGCCACCACCATAGAAGCAAGATGACCTTCCACTTTATTGCTGATACACCACGTATCAACAACTTGAGTGTTGTTTTTGATGTTGGCCTTACAATTTCGGATTGTTTTGGGAATCGAATAAGGAGGGGATATTATACCATTGATAGAGTCAGCAAAATCATTGAATTAGTTTCAACTTTCTCAAGATCAAAACGTTTCTTGCCACAGAATTGTAGACTTGTTTACATTTATTTTACCTCATTCTCAATGGAGTTCCCCTTCACATAACAGGATGGGAAATAATGAATAACACTCCCTTTAAAATCATATACTACCCCTCTTCCACACACAATCCCCATGATACAAGAACCGTCAAAATTAAATTCATTATACAACACATATTTCTACAAACCAGGTATCATCCATCCTAGATTTTTCACTAGATCCACTATAATTGGAAGAGTAATTTAATTTCATCAGATTTATCTAATTTTATCAAAAGATAAAATTGATATAAATTGTTATATGGTGGGTTGTTAGGTAATAGGTTCTCTATAGTCTTGGGTTGTCTGAGTCGAATATTTACCACCTCTAGATTGTGTTATTATTTGTTTCATCATTTTATTATTAATCTTGTATTAGTTAAATGAGTCAAAATGATGAAATGGTAGGTATAATGATTCTATTTTATAAAATATTAATCAATTTATGTTATATGAAACCACAAAAACATGATAAAAATTAGTGATTAATATATACATATAAATTTAATATTTTACATTTGTAAGACAACTATTAGGTACTTTCAAAAAAAAGAACCACTTATATAGCCTGGAAAACACATATTTTTAGTCCTAATTTATGAAAAAGAATTGTCGTACATAATTAAGAACACCATGACAAAGAGAATTCCTAGATTCATTCCATATAGTAAAAAATAGAAAGAGAAGTAGCAGATCATAATATGTAAT
This sequence comes from Viscum album, assembly GCA_963277665.1. NCBI lineage: Eukaryota > Viridiplantae > Streptophyta > Magnoliopsida > Santalales > Viscaceae > Viscum > Viscum album. Next base: position 1,497,443,859 of record OY728159.1, read on the forward strand.
TTAAAAATTATTTAAATATAGATATAAATTTACCACATTGAGAAATTTTGTCTTCATTGATTGTCTGGTTAAGTCAAGTTCAGCATACAATCATTGAATGGAAGGATCTATGTGTCAAATCTCACTTGTGGTGATCCAAACATGTACCATAATCTCTGAATGTCACTGTATAATTGATGGATTGAAGAAAAACTAATCTTAAACATTTGTTTCATTCGTGGTTGATCACAATATAATTATTCTCCAAGGATGATGAACACTTGTTGATATCATGACATCTTGAGAGAATCGAAGGATAGAGTACACGATAGATTTTTATAAATCCCTCTATGTTCTATGTGAGCCTCTCTATATCCATTGTTAGTAAAAATATTTTGTTAAAAAAAGTGAAATAAGTTGATATTTATAATGGAAGGATTATGATTAGAATCTTCCATATATTATCCACTCCAAGTACATAATTCATATCAAACCACATATTTTAATAATAAAATTATTATTAATATATTAACATGTAAATGAACTAATAAAAATTAAATATCATTTTTTCTTTTACAATTAGAGCATTAAACATGAATTTATTTTAGTCATTGACTTTTATCTATCACTGAATAATGACTATATTTTATTTAATAAATATCATTTCATTTTTTTAAAAAAAATAACATATATTATATTCTATAACCATTAAAAAAATATTTAATATTTTTATTTAAATCCCTTGTTTTTCCTAATATCCCTTGATTAAATCTTATATATCATCCAAAAATAGCTAAATTATTATTTTTTCTATCTTCTTAATTTCAACATTGAATTTAACCATAATTGAAGAAACACTTAATGTGTGACCCTTTAAATCTATTTATTGGTTTCATTAGATAGACCCACACAAAGTAAAATGATAAAATGTTCAACATTCCCTAGAATCCTTAGATAAATTACTTAATTTCTAAATGTTATACTGCTGCCTATGAATACATATCATTAAATATATTCCCTTTATTGGGATGTCTCGAATCATGAATGATGTATACAGGCATCATAACCTATGCCCTTGATGTCCATTTTATCGATATTCATGAAGTGTGTTCACTAACAAAAAAACATGTCCATTATATATCAATTAAAAATAATTCCCATAAATGTGAAAGAGATATAAAATTCTATAAAAGGAATGAATGGATAAATCCTTCATCCCAATATCCATTAATGCAATATCACTTTAGACACACCCAATATATCACACCTTCAAATGAGTACATTCTATCATATTTTTTTTAATATATAAATGTATGTGACTCGTGATTTTAATTAATGATAATATTATAAGAATTCTACCCCTGATATGCTATATTTTCTATGTCGCATCAGAGAATCTCATATAGACACAAAAAATTTATTCTAAAATATTTTCATTTCACATTCAACTTATCATTATAGTAGGGAACCACTATAATGGTTTAGTGTGACATATATTCATTGTGAATTGGCACATACTATTTCAAGAATTGAATTTTTCATTATATATTATGAAAAATTATTATTATTCATCATAATGTGTACATGTAATCTATTACATAGAATTTTGTTCTTGTGAACCTATTAAAACATGAGAAAAAGTGACTAGCTGGTATGTTCCAATAATTACCAAACCCTAACTTTAAATAATGGGATATAATAGTGGATTTTTTACAAGTCTACAATGAATGGTTAATAAAAATAATTCAATATGGTATATTGTGGATTGGCTAATAATGTCATATTAGCTCATTCTTCTTCATGAACCCAATATATTGGAAGACATGAAAAATATATATATTCACGAGGTTTTAACGTTTCATTGAATAAAATATCAATTATTTATGACCAAGATGGTCATTTTAAATCATGAATTTATTGCTAATTATTTAATGATTTTGTTTCCATGTTATGCATGATATTTAATTATCATCCTTAATCGAATGGATAGACAAAATAAATTATCTAGACATTAACATTCAAGGTTCAATATTGTGTAAAAGATTTAAAAGGATCATGGGAAGAATATATACCAGTATTATAGTTATCATACAAAAAAAATATTAGTAATCAATACATATGTCTCCTTTTATATAATTTAATGTTCATACTTTTAAATATCTACAATGTCAGTAAGAAACAAAAGAAACGACATTATTGGAAAATTACCTTGTTTAAGAGAGGACATAAAAAATTCAGATGATCAATAAAAGGATGATGATGCCTTAGATTCATCTTAAATTTATTTGGATCATCATATTCAACCATTATCATTTTACATGGGAGAACATGTGTTTTTGAAATTCTCTCTGAAGCTTAATCATTGATGTTTTGGAAATAAAAGTAAATTTTATCCCAAGTACATCTACTATTTATAGATACTTCAAACAATTGGTGATGTCCCTTATTGATTTATCTTACCACCATGATCCATATCCTTATATAATTTATTCCAGGTATATCAATTGAAGAAGTTACAACCTGATCCTAACTATGTGATTTGATGGGAGAACATTGATATTGAACTAAATTCTACTATGTTACATGTATTGATATAGATTGAGGATAGAAAATATAATGTTTTATAGGGAATTATTATCTAATTATTGGATGTATAATGTTTAAATATTTACATTAATAGGGAAACATGAGAGAATTAGTATGAAATACTTGAGTAATGTATGATAATTTTAAAAATGAGTTGAAACATTGATATTTATGTGGATAAAGATCCTAATGTTATATGTAATATGACAAAACATGTATATGATGATTTAAATTTTAATTATTTGATTTAATTTTATGTAATTCATGGGGTGAGATTTGATAATTTCTTGATGGTTTTAGAGTGTTTTGGAAGTGGTTTTGTTTGTGTAGAATTAGGTGAAAATTTTCAGCATATATAATAAATCATGAAAGATATTCTTTTAGTCACTGTGTAGGCACATAATTGGAACATTGTTTGGAAAAGCTATATAGGTGATAGGTGAATGAATGAAAGTCATGAATAACTGATAATGAATAGCTAGAGCATATTTTTTCAAACCATGTGATCCAGTCATGGAATGTTGAATTTTTTGGGATTGTAGAATGCACATAGTTGGAGTACTGTTACCTAAATAGTGTGGCCTGACAATATAATGTGCATTTATTATTCTAAAATAATATTTTAACAAAAAAAATTTCCCTGAAAATTTTATTTCATTCTTATTACTTAAGACACATAACTTTTATCCTAACTAATAACTCTCGGTGGTTCCTTATGACTGAATATTTTTTGTTGGATTGATGTGTGTTAGATATCAAGAATAATCGAAATGTCATTGTTTTCTATCATTATATTTAGATTATGTCATCTATTATCACATAAAAAATTAGATAAAATCTATTATATACAGGTTTATTATATATAATATTATTAAATGACTGTTTTTTATATCCTTTATCTAGATGTTTTATTGTGTCATTCATCACTGGAATCACCCCTAGAGAGGTAGGTGGATTCTATCCCACTCAACTAATCCTTAAATTAAATTTATAAATCTTCAAAATTAATTCATTTCTCATTTTTTTAAATTACATCAAACATAAACTTTTAAAACATATGTAAAACATTTTATAACTCATATGTTTTAAATAAAGAAACAATGTGGTTTTCCAAAATCCTTGATGATAACGTGGTTTTGATGAATGATTAAATTGGTGTAATGGAATGACTTGGTTGGTGTGTGTTCATTAGGATAGATCATGGTCATGATATACTACTAATAATATGATACAGATCATGGTTTTTAAGTTCCACCATCAATGTTGTTACTAAGTGACAGATTGGTTTTAGGATGACTCAACATTCATTTTTATTAAATGTTGGGGGTAAAGCATCATTTATATTCAAATCAATGAAAATACCACTTTTAACTGGGTAGAGGGAGAACCATTACATAGCCCGAAGTCCCAAGGCCCATTCTGTGAATAGTACTTCTATAGTACCCAACCTTCTACATTACTTCACAGTATATACAGCTGCTACAGTCCCCGACCGCCGCTACATTGACCTGCTACCACTATAGTGCCCATTGTTGCTACAGTGTCTCTGTTATACAGTAGTGCTATATTACCCTATGCCCAAGTGGGTTTGAACCCCCATTTTTTCATATAGGATTACAAGGTCCTTACCACTAAGCCGAACCCCAACTACACTCAATGCTCATGATGATTGAGATATCTAGGGAATGTATTTGTGTGCGTGTGTGATCATGGGATGATTATTCCTAGTTGTAAGAAATGGTAATATGATTTTATTTGTGATTCCTTAAATGAAAATATTTTATAGTTTTGAGAAAAAATATATTTCTACTTCTCACTTATTTTCTATAAAATGTGATGACTAGTTCATTTCCTTGTGGTGTGTGATGGGTAGTCTTTCAGATTTAACTATTGAGTGTTATACTCACAAATTTCATAGGAACATTTTGGAATTATTATTTTTTGTATAATAGGATGCATACAAAGTAAGGTTAATATTTTTTTCTATCAATATATCTTGATATAATGGGAAAGGCAATTGGGGTTAGTGCTTTGATCTATGTTGGGTGATGCTTGGTATGATGCCACTTTGGTCTCATAATGTAATGTTTTTATTAGATCATTTGTGGTAGATGTTTTTTTTATTTTTATACTCTAATGTAGGTTTAATTTAAATTCTTATGTTAAACCTGTTTTCTTATCAAGAATCATAGAGAATTTTATTATCTTGTGGTTATTTCTTATTAGGTTATGGTTGATCTTTAAAGAAAATGACCCCCCCCCAATATATAACTACTTCCTTTTCATTTATTTCTACCCTATCATGCCTTGGGGACATCATCTATGGTCATTAAACCTCTAAAAAACAATAAGAATACTTGTTGGTTAGGGAAGATACATAAAACCTTCTCTGATATGAATTGGGGAAACCAAAACATTTCATAAATAAATATTATATAATTTTAGATAAATATTAAATATAATCCATTAACATAAATGATCTAGAATTGTAATAGATTAGTGTTTCTTGAGATATGATACAAAATCATTTTATTTAAAGATAGATCTTAAATCACTCTGACATTTTTCATGTCACATATTTCCTTTTTTAATCATAAACTACAAAAAAGAATTCATCACAACCAAGGGAAATCAAGCTTAAGGAAGGATGAGCTTATATTCTCACTAAAAATTAATGTGTGTGATAACAATAAATGATCATATTTTTTCAGATCGTAAAACTTAGTGTACGAGAACATGATAATAACATTTTTAAATAATACTCAACAATTCATATATCATAATCATGGGGCATGGATTTAGAAGATCAGACATGGATCATTGAATAAACAAATATCATAAACCAATTGACCATAACAAAAGAATGTTAATATTTCACAGAGAGTTGAATTAAATGTGATTCATAATCATAATCATATACATTATTTGTAAAGACTCCCCACTAGTACATTTATCATATTTTTGGTTGGGTATAAAAACTGATGAACCTACATCAGGATTTGGATAACATCTTGTGTACCTTATTTTGGACTTGTTCCAACCCCTTATGTACCTTATAGTGTGATTGGAATAACAATTCATTTACCCTTTGAGCACATAAGTCATTAATATTTACCCTATTAATTTGAGTGATATAATGGATCTTCCCATTACATATTCATAATCCATTCATATGTATGACACATGATCATGAAAACATTTATCATTTCATCATAACATAACCAATGGAAAATAAAATATGTTTCATCAATATTTCATCACCATAATCATAAACCATCTAGAGGAATAATAAGGATGGTATCATAGGATTTTATCCCTAATGAATTATAAGTAACATAATTGGGCATTATCATATATGAAAATTCAATTAAAATATATTCCTATATATCTTGAGGAAAATACATTTTATCATTTTGAAATCAATTATTTAAAATCTAAAAATTTCTAGAATATTATGATCTTTTTTTATATAAATTTTAACTTGAAAATTGTAAATTATGATTGAAAACATATGGTATCTATTAATTTAGAAAAATTCATTCACATAGTGTATATTAAAAAAATATTTCATTCACACCTTTTGTTTAAAGATCTTCATGTGAAAACGAACATAAATATTCTGTCAAAACAAATTTATTAAAATTAAAACCGGGATAAAAATTATTTTAATCAGTAATTTCATAATATTAAAAAAAATCTGGAATTTTATTTAAACAAAATTTGGGCGTATAATAAATTTATCCCAACTGATTTGTAATATAATATCTGTTTTCATGAAACACAGACATTAAAAATTTTGAGTATATAGAGAGCGTAAATTGAAATAAAAAATTGTAATTTGTAGAAATAATCTTTTGGTTAGATATTAAATGACATTTTTTAGATATCTATCATATAAGTTTATCAATTGAAACATAATTATAACCAATCTCTATAAAAAGTGATATTGTAACATAAAACCCTTACCAATTTGGAAAATTTTAAAACATTTATCCCATGGAATAAATAAATTTTAAAAACATTAAATAACATTTATATAAACATATTATTTGTATATCAAATTAAATTTTTAATATTTTTACCAGATGTATGAAATATGATTTGAATATGACATATGTATGAGAAAATCAAAAGTGAGATGAGTAACCCTTAACTCAAGTTTCATCTTGAATTGTATAGGTTTTTAACAAAAACATAATAAATATATATTTATTATATATATATTATCGAAACATTTAAATAAATATAATATCAAACATGATTTAACTATAACATCTTAACATCCATTTATTGACAATTATTTTATAAAATCACTAATCTGTGTGATAAATATTCCATTTTTCATGCAAGGGAAAATTAGAAGTTCTGATCCTTGTAAATTGTTCATTATTTCATTATGTCCATAATTTTATTAACTTAATATATACCATATAAAATAATTATATAAAATTTTATAACTATTCTTATTAATTGGTGATGAAAATTGATTAATATCACTTCGTAGAATGGTTAATCTGTATATATATAAGAATATTTTTTAATGTTTAGATGAAATGAACTAACGAGTTGTAAATAATATATAAAATTTCATGAATACTTAATATATCATAAACATATTTTATATTAATTTAATTTATCCTTACTTCTATCCATGTAAAGGAGAAATGATAAAAATCACATCTCTTCATGAATGTGGTAGTGCACACATATACGTGAGAGACGTTATCATTTTCTAATGGAAGAAATGGTAAGAAGGTAGATTTCATATTTTTATTTTAGAAGCTCAATAATTTTACAAATATCTTATATAAAAATTTCATCGATTATAAAAAGAAACCATGTAATATGGTCCTAGAAAATTAATCCTAATGTTATGTGGAGGAATTAGTCAACACACACGCTGAAGAGATACATTAATTTAGAATTTGATTGTAACACTATAGAAAAATATTTTCTTGTAATCATAATAACAAGAAATTATATTTAATATATTTTACTAATTATGATAGGATGTATTCAATATATTTATGGGAAGTATAAGAAAAATAAACATTGAACGATTCGGGTAAGATCATTAACTCTTCAATGAGATTACACCTTTAGATTACACTATTAGACTTTATATGATGTAACTATTAGAAGAGAAAAAGTATCTAGGATGTGAGTAAGGAATCTAGATAGTCATTATGGTAGTTTTTTATGATATAGTGTGAAACAAAATTATGAAAAATGGGAATGAAGTGGTTCTTTTAAGTTAGTGAAATGAAACCCCAAAATTTACATAATATATTAAAAAAAATACATCTCATAATCTTTAATGTTTTAACTAAATAGACATAATTTTTAATTTATGAAATTATTTTTTAATTTTTTTTCAAACAATAAAATTTTTACATTTTTATTTTCCATTTTAAACCTCATCTTGTTGTTTAACCCCTCATTGGTACTTTCGAACATTAAATATTGTAACACATTTTTCATTCCTTAAAATGTCATAAATTTACATATAAGTTGACAATTGTATGAAAAATAGAAATTGGTTGAAATTTTAAAACATTTATTATCCTACATGTCATAATTAAATATTTTAATTATTTTTTAATCATTTTAAAAAATATTTTTCATCTTAAAATATTATTAATGTCATTTTATGGTATTAATAATTTAATTTGACCTAAAATACATCTAGAAATAAATGTAATTCTTATATAAACAAACATAGAATAATTTTTAATTATTAATAACCTATTAAATTCTTTTCCTGGAACAATTCATCAAAACCATATTAAATTTATTATTTCTAATAACATTTAACTGGATTTTTCAACTGATTGAACAATCATTGTATTAGGGTTGTATGATTATTTAAAGTAATTATAACTTACAAAAATATTATTATCAGAATAAATTAAATTTATGTTCAAAATAACATTGTAAATTCATTCTAAGCAATTTTATTGCTATGAAAACATATTGTAAAAATAAAAATCAGGAGAGTGTCATTTTTTATTTCTCATTTTCTTCATCTAATATAAATTTCTTAATCACTGTAATGATAAATTAATTTTCATATATTCTATTACAAGTTTTATTTGGTGGAAATATACTCATACAATAGTATAAATTCATGTGTTAGTTCTTTTTTAGGTCTTATAATAATTTTTCTAACCATGATTTAACCTTATAGAAGTGAAACATTTTTACCATGATTATTATTCATACTAAAAAAATAACAGAACTATTTAGAAATTATGAAACAAATGATTCCAAATGTTGAATAATTTATTTATGATTGAACATTATTTTTTTGATAATTACCATTTTAGTAGAAATTCATAAAATTAAAGGTAAAATATTTTATTTTGAAAATTGTATATTTAAGAATAAAATTGAGTTTCTCCCATAATAAAATACAATTCTGATTTATAAAAAATTATTTATATTATGTTTAATATAATGTACGTTATGATACATTAAAACATAATAAAATATATAATGTTAATTTTAAATAAAAATATTCAATTAATATAATTAACAAGTTTACAATAATTAGTATTTTACCCTATTCATTAATATATAGTTTTTTAAGAAAATACAAAAAAATTCATCATAAATATTAACAAGAAGATTTCAAAAATTTATCAATTCTATAAAATAATTTTTTTTGAAATTGTTTAAATTAAGAATAATATTTATAAAATATATTAATGAAAACTATTTTGGAAACACAGTTTTGAAATACATAATGACTTAACTGAAAATTGTGTACATATTATTTATTCATTCATCAATAACGTTTCATTATTGAAACCCTCTGTAAATATTTTCCCTAATTTGGTTATTAATATTCATTTATTCCAATTTAATTCCTACCTTATAACGGTCACATTCATATTAATTTTTTTATATTGTATCATACATCACATAAAACATAGTGTTCCATATTAATAATTCTATTGAGAAGATAATTATTTTAAAATTAATTTTTAGATATTTACAAAATATTATTTGTTGGGTTTTTTATATAATATTAAATCATAAATACAAAAAAAACATATATATAAAAAATGAGTTTGAGGATCATCCTAGTTTCATAATCCAACCATCCTCCTTACCAATAATTAATTGTTATAAATTTAACCTAATAACCATTTCCTTTATCATAATGTTTTCATGAAAACGATGTTGAATCTCTAGGTTGATAATAACACTTATTAGTACAAAAAAAATATCATACCTACCTAAACATATAACATATAATTTCACATGTATTGTGATATGGAAGAAATTGAAAATAATAATAAACACCCGTTAAATCATTGAGTGACAAACAAGAAAATATATGCTTGAATATACCAACATTTTCCAATGTTACATATGAGTTTAAAAATATCACCCATTATAAATTGGGACAGTATAATGTTTTCCCATGCATCAATAATAAATAATATAAAATGATTAAGATATAATATCTTGTGATTATTTCTTAATTATGAAAACAAGATATAGAATTCTTATAGTGAATAAATTCCCACAAAAATTGGTTACTATATTATTATTTCTATTAATATATATCTAATAAAAATATAATGGAATGATTTTTTTATTTTTACCAATCTCATTTCCCAGAAATGTTATTTTTGAACACAACATCCCACCCCACATCCAAGGTTAAAATGAATATAAATAGTTTCTAAGTTATTTTCCCATATAGCGTAATGATTTGGAATAACAACTAACTATAATTTCCTTTTCAATGAAATGTATTACAATTTAATCCAATATCAAACAATGTTAAATTCCATATTTTTCCTCATACTAAATTATTTTCCCATTCTCAAACTGTCCGCACATATTACATGGATCATTTCCAATTAATGGGCAGTATCCTATTATAAATTTGACATGGGAAAAAATTAATATTCAATAAAAAATAAAAAATTGTGTCTAAAATAATATTATCCTATCATATACATGATCTCAAAATAAATAAGGGACACATAAAATATGAAAAATAAGATATAATAAGTTGAAACAAATCATAGAGCTGCCTTATAGTCTTATTTTCAATGGTTCTGTAACACATCCCATTATAGAAACCGACATTGATGACGAAGTGAAAAAGTAATAACACCTAGAGGTCTTATCACTACCATATACATCCATACGTAACTCTTAACCTATAAAACATATTGGATATAATTTAAATCATTTTGTCACACATGATAGAACTAACACATCAGAGGGAACATAGAACACATATGGACTATAAGGAACACTTAAGGATCACATACCATGTAGTTGTATATTTATACTCATTGAATATAAATATATGTATCAAGATTAATAGAAAAAAAAAATAATGTATAAAACAACCCAATAATTATTTAATTAATAGTGGAAACTCAAAAAAAGAGTGTATAAAAACTATAATAGAGGGGATATAAAGTATACCCTCACCTCCAGGGACCCTAAAAAAATAGTGAAAAAATAATCTATTTATAATAGGAGGACGATAAAAAATAATTAAAGAATAAGAAGGTTTTTTCTAGTATTAAGGGGGGGAGGGAAAACATGGCTGCCAAATTGAGGGAAACAAATCCATATTAGATTAAGGATTATGACCTTACAATATCTCTAATAGACCACCACTAATCTTTTGGTGTGGAGGGAAGTGATCCATTCCCCTTTTCTAGATAAATTTATTTCTATTATCCTCTAATAGAGCTTCTATGATGTATATTTTTTTGTAATTTTTTTCATCCATACTATTCCCCTAGTTTTAAATCTTGTGCTTCCACCACAAAATTCTAAAACATTAATTTCATACATTATATATAATTTTAGAAAATTTTAATCAAACTCATTTTTCAATCTATATGATTCATTAATAAATACCTACAATAAAAATATGCTATGTGAAGATTCATCATCAAGCCTCTCAGGTAAGCATATTTTTCCACTACATACACATATATTCCTTCTACTCACATATATCCTCTTATATATGCCAGTACATATAATATAAACATAAAATGAGTACCATATTTCTTCATGGTATATTCTCAATCTATTAAATAATGAATAATTTTTTTACCATTGATTAACAAGACTTCCTCTAGCATGATATTATATATAATGATCAGATGTGAGTTGTCCATATGATATCACTAAATCATAGAAATTTAGAATAAATCCTTTATCACATAGTCTAATTGTGAAAATTCAATCTATTGTAACACAATAATAGCCTTCATAATTATCACAAGAAGACTTAAAACTATAGTTTCTAGTTTCCCCAATATCTAAATCATCCCTTTCCCTAATATCAGTAACACACTTAACTATACTAAGTTCCCTATTTTAAAATCCATATGTTTAAATCACTAGTCTATGTGAAATTGATGATTTATTTTAGTTTTAGATAGGGACTTTTAAAATGTTATTATATTCATTGAGGAATCATATAATATATCTAGTCCAATAATAGAAGACTCTATTACGTGTATAGAATATAGATGAGATCTGTATGGAATGGGATATATTTCATCAGAGTTTTACATCATGAATAGATACATGATAAATATTTTATAGGATAAATACTATAATTCTAGGTGAATTAATTATTATCCACTAAAATATTTATCATTATCTTGAAGATTATATTTCAATACCATTATCTTTTGATCACTCTAACAATAAGTTTATTAATGTTGTATTATGAACAACTTTACCTGAGTTTCCAATTCCCACGGTAGGGCATACCAGAAATCATAAGTGAAATAATCTAACTATTTTGACACATTTCACATACACTCCATATAATCGTACCATCTCCCATAGATATATCCTTCCCATCACTATCATTGTCTATATCTAAAAAATTTGCAATAAATTATTTTCTTTAATCAAAAAATATATAATAGACCATTCTCTATCAGTACTATTGGAAATGTTGATAACACCATCGCTAAATCCCTAGAAACATCATCACATTACCATTTAAGGATGATTAATGGCTATAAAAACAATTGAGATTCATGTTATTGATCATAACATGTTTACTAGGGTGGAATCATAATAAAAATCCCCGTTATATCATTCTTTATCCTAGTCCACCAATACATTTTATGGATTTCCTGATGCATCCTTGTCATACCTAAGAGAACATCCTCATTGAATTTGCGTGAGTTTTTTATCATCTACTCGTGAATTTTTTCAAAGACCTCAAATTAAATTGAGTTATACAGAACTTATTCATAATTTTGATTAAAATTAAATGGTGAATATTCTTCATATATATTATCCCAAAATACCTTGTAATTTGATTATTTTATTTTTCATTCCTTTAATATCAAAATAATTAATGAGGGAATTCTTAGATATATCAGGTTAGTACTACCTTCGTACTCTTTAACATCAAGGTAAATCTATATGAAGAGGCACATAAATTTTAATACATTACTAGCCTCATGCGCCACAAATTTATGAATCTTTCTAGTTAAACGATTAGTCAAAATGATCCCCCTACCAAGAGAGTATAATATATAAATTTCAAAATAATTTTGGTAATTAATCCATCATAATTATTTGAGGTTTGGTTCATACTATTTGAAAATTTAATTTAGAAAAATATGTTTAATATAAAATATAAATATCATTGAACAGTATATAATAAAATTAATAATTCGGAGAATTCACAATAATTTTAATCTCTTGATTTTTCATCAGGTATATTTACTCATGAAGCCATCACATACTTTACTCTTATGTGATTACTCTCCTATCCTACATTAATATATATCTTATCCCAACTCAAGATTAATAACAACATAATTGTTAATACCTACATAGCTCTATTAATTTTACGATTCGTGTAATAATCAAACATTGCATTATGGACTAGGAGGATCTCCAAAAAGAATTGTACAGATCAATCTCCACCCCATTTTGTCGAGACCCATTATAAATGTTACTAATCTCTCTAATCCCAAATTGAGTAACCTATAGTGTATTTATAACCATTTTAATCAACATATCTCAAAAACATTCAAAGAAAAAACCTATGAAACTATAACTTACACAATTTTTTGTTCCAATAATATTCAATTCTTTGATATAACATTCAATAAGATGCAAAAAAATCATTTTTATATGAAACTTATATAGATTTACATGAGCCTAATGTTATTTTAAATTACTCAATATGATGTCTATATATTGACCATGATCCTCTCATGTATCAGAGTATACACTAATATCATTGATGTAAACCACCATAAATGAGTCAATATATGAGTGGATGGTGTAATTCATATAGGCCATGAACACCACTAGTTTGTTCATCAAATTGGACACCATCAAATAAAAATCATAGAGGATACACGTTATCCCAAGAGTGCACTTTAACATTTTATCTATCCATGACTACAATATATTGTTCTATAAACAGTGAAAAATCTTGTATAACCACCTGAATACTATCATTTTATCAAATAAGTTTATAATTTATGGAATAAAATAATATATCTTGACCATCACTACATTAAGCCTTCAGTAATCCACTCATAAATCTAATTTTCTAGTACCCTTATTAGAATAAAAAATTGGGAGTACCTCTTAGTGAATTGATCTACAAAATAAATACCCTTTCTCTTGGTCTTCTAGATGATTCTAAAAAACTGTCATGTTTTTAAGATACATCTTATTGAAATAATGAAGTTGTTTCATGTCTTTATTGAAAATACATATAGTTTTTTTTAATTATTACTAAAAATAGCTATCGGAAATACAGATGGTAACTACAAAACTATGTCGATTGTGATCATAGAGGGTAATATAATAGGTTCTCTTAAAATCACATATTTATATTGATGCAAAGAGACATCATGATATCTCTATATATCAAAGAATTAGATTTGGATTATTAGGATTAATATAGAATGTGAAATCTTGGTTAAATAGTTGTATATTTATTTTGAATATGAATATTCATGGACATGATGCTTTTGGAATTATTTTGAGATTAGATGTAATTATCTATGGATAAATGGAACAATTTTTAAGAAATAACTCACTATGATCATTGTTAATCTTAATATATCAAGGTGGATCCAAAAACATATATTGAGTATAATATCTATATGAGTTTTTATTCCTCTTTAATATGAAATGATTTCAGTATTAAATATATATTTTGGAAATGTTATGGTTGATACATTTATATTTTATAATTCTACCTATATAAAATTATTAAGAATGTGTTTGTTTTGTTAAAATCCATAGGTTTTTTATTTAAAAAATTATTAGTTTATGTAAAATATATAACAACATCTGTAAAAAAAATTAATAGGAACCAAAATTTAAAAATTGAAATAAATTGAACAATTTTTCTTTTTGGAAATAAATGTGATGAGTCATACAACATGAAGTTGGCCATAGTTACTATAAAAGAAAATTTATAATATTTCCACACAATCTAACTTAATATTTTTCATTGATTGAGTACCTATGACTAATGTCGAGGTACATAATGGGAGTTCTGGAAGATGTGGTGAATCTGGTGTGGGAGGACCCAATCTCTCCTAAGGATGATAAAAATTGGAAACTAATATTTGAAGAAGAAATTGATATATGAGCATGGACTAATCCTTTTTGAATGGATTTTCCATTTAATGAATCAATATGTCAAGGTATTTGGTGTGAATTTCTTTTTTGGTATTTTTAGAACATGATATGGGTGTTTTGTGAGGGGATCACATTGTAGAGTTTGAATATTTTCAAGCTATGTCATGATTTTAATGATAGTACCTTCTATATCATCTCAAAATAAATGGGACCAAAATTAAAGAACTAAACATATTTCAATCGGGATGATTTTATTGAAGATGATCCAGTGGTTTTAATATAATTATTTGATGATTAAATAATTTTTTAGAAATGAATTTTGAATTTGAAATTATAAATTATAAGGTATTTTTATAATCATCTCTATAGAATTGAGTGGAATAGAGTAGTGCATGTAAAAGAGAATATAGAGAAGAGATACCAATGCATTTTGAGAAGAAAATAAGGAATATAAAAACCTGATAAATATAGAAGAAAGGAATTAACAAAACATATATTATTATTAATTGAGTTTACTAATGAGTGTATATGGAAATTATGATGGTAACATGTCATTTGCAAAACTAAGGAGGTATACATTTTTGAAAATTACTATGATGTAATTATTTTATATAGAGGATAATGAATAGTGATATAAAAATTATTTTAATATCAATGGTTCAACTATTTTAATAATGAGTGGAACATATCACGCCAGGGATTTGTAATTAACACGGGAATATAATAGATCTAATATATTGAAATGAGGTTGAAATGTACAATGGTTCCTTATAATAATTTAGATGTAATAACCATGTTAATTAACTAGTAAGTGATCTATAAGTCTATCAACTAATACTATATACAGTAGTGCATAATAGTGGATAAAGGGATTGTCCCTTTGGAGGTAGTGAAAAAATACTTATACTATTTACTAGGTATTGAACATTAGTAAAGAGTGAACTTACCTAAACGTCTACATGAAGTTATTTTGGGAGAGTAGCGACTTCAAATATACATTATAACCCAAAAAACAATGTTTAACTAGTAATTTTAATATATTGGACATATTCTTACTCTATGCCCCTTGGATGTATCTCATTATCGAAAAAAAATATATGTGTCAATAAATTAATTACATTGTATATATATGTATGATATCTATTTTTGATGAATTTTATTTTGTGAAAAGAGATTAATGTTCAAATAATGTTTCTTATAACAAGTTAACAAGACCTGTAGGGAATATAATTAGAGAAAAAGATTAAATATGTTGATCCCTTAACTAACTCCCCATCTCAGAGTGTCTTGGAATAAAATATGATGTATTGTAGAAAATACGTTCAGTTTTTGGTTCAACCAAAAATATCTATATTATAATTATTTAATGATTATTAAATATATAAATTCTACCCTGAAAATTACATTATTTGAGAGAAGTAAATTTTATATAATAAAATGGAGAATATATGGTTTTTTAAGTACATGTTTGAATCATTTGAAATTATGATTTTATTATATTATTTTCAAAGCGATAATGTTATTTACATAATTTTGGATAAAAGAAATATGGAGATTAATTCATGTGAAAATATTTCGTAAGAAATTATATAGAAGAATGTGTATTCAAGAAGAAAACTCATTACAATACCTCAAATGTTATCTGATTAATTTTGGAACGGTTCTATGGTAACATATATATGTTGAAAGATGATAACCAAGTTTCTTATTTTAACTTAAAATAATTAGTTGATCATCTAGGTGTGATTTCAATTAAAGAATATTTTCATATTTCTATAATCAAGTAGAATATGATTAAGAAAAAGAGTGCAACAAATTCTATATCCCTAAAGTAGTGAACAAAATTGATTCCCTATATGTATTTGAATCTAAAAATATTTTTGATGTTAATTATAAATCATATTATTATGTTTTTATATCACATTATTTCTTCTAAGATGGTTGTACAAAAGAATTCTCCATATCAGATATTAAATATGAAATTTTTTGGGAAAATCAAGATAAGATTCATGATATGTGGAGTGTGGTGAGACTCGTTAAGGGTAAAATGAACTATACTCATGTAAAATATTTATAATAAGAAAAAAACCTAAATAAAGCATGAGATAACCTCAAAGGAGATCTTTTTGATAAATAATATAAAATTTTTAGAATAAATAATTATAATTATATACATTATTCATGATTTCATGTTAAAAATGGGAAAATAGATACTCCACAAATCTGATTTCTCTACCTAGTGATGTTAGATATAACATCCCTACCCATCATACCACTGAGATGATAGCCCGACTGGTGTGTCACATTACCTCATGTGTGCTTCCCTATACACCAAAGGATACCGACTAGCAGTGAGGGTATAAATATATGATAGTGGTGAGAATATACCCTCATATATGGGTCACATATCTGTATAATATAATAAGAGTAATAGATAGATTCAAAATCAGTAAATAATCAAACAAAAAGTAGTGAATGAATAATATTAACATTGTATAAATAATTACCAATGTCAGCTACAACATTACATGTATGTTTAGATGATGATAAATATATAAAATTAGTAACACATATCATGCATTAAATTTTATAATAAATACAAGACTCAAGTATAGAAAGTAGTCATGATCTAAGGTAATCTCTACGACCATCCTGATCTCTAGCTCATCCTTATGCTCCTCACTCTTCTAGTAAAAGAAAACAACAAAATCTTTAAACCTAGATCCTTACATTATATGATCTAATCAGGTACCCCATTCAATGGAGGCTTGAGTAGGGTTTGAGAAAAGTGACTCATTAGGATGACACAACCATTTGTTTTAGCTAAATATAGTAGTTTTTATAATATTAATATAGTGTGCCTTATATAAAAAATGAAAAAAAAATAAAAGATAAAAAATAAAACACCTTCATACGGGTTTGTAAAAAGACACTCATCCCATGGAACCAACTTCAACCTAATATGGATGTATTAATTTGGTATGGAAGACATAATACATATACATGAGTAGAAGTAAACATGGAAACCAAATAAGGCGTACCCACAAGCTTATGCTTCTTTTTGGGGTCTAATTCATGTGTAGAAAACTAATCATGCAAGAAGTTCAAGGGAGGTACCACAATGTATAATAAAACTCTGTGTAATATTATTAAATGATTCTAAAACATTTATATCAATACCGTGAATTCCAATGGTGGACTCTGAGCATGTCCCTGAGGTATCGCTATGATACATCCATTTAAAGTCCAATGCAACCACGCCCATCCAAGGCACTCCTTTCAGAATCCCACGTATCACTTGTGGTATGGTAACCCTGAGTCAATCCCTGTATTACATATAAAGGATCATGTATTACCCAATTCATGACATATCAATCTTGAAAATTGGTACATCCATGATTTCTCCATAGGGAACTAGTATCACATAGTGGTATAAAAAACATTCCCATGGAAGCCCTTCTTTGGAAAGCCAAAACACCACTTCCCTGGTGGATCAGGTTGTTAACCATAAAGAATAGAGAATCCATCCATTATCCCATAATAAAAAACCCAAGTTCTCTCCCCAACCCATTACTAGTTATCCACACAATCAAAGAATATATCAATTCACACAAGTATTTTAAACACATGAAATATTTTGTGTCTTAACCACCCTTATAAACCATTTAAAATGAGTCACTACATTTAATATTAAATTCAAAAGGAATTACCTATTAAAAACTAAATATTCATGATCAATTTCATTACAACTTAGTCATACAATTCAATTGTGTAAAATCATATAATCATGACCATGCCATTCCATTTGTTACAATTAATCTTAAACAATTCTTGTTCAATTAACTAAAGAGAAGTCGCCGTACAACCCTATTAAAAAAAATTATTCAAATTGATTTTATGACTCAAGGTCAATAAAAAGAACTATTCTTAATCATATTACCTCAGGTTTAACTCAATAAATTGACCAACTCAAAAGTAATGACTTTAATTTAACTCATTGGGGGAAACAAGGTATTTACCTACTTGGTAAATTCAAACTGTAAGAGGTGTTTTCACCAAAAAAGTCTATATTAATTTAACACTTATATACAAAGGGGAACCAACATTTTGGGCTAAAAAAAGTGGATAAAATGAAAACCATTCCATAACTAATATTGAAATTAAGTGAACAATAATACTGATGAAATAAGTCAAACTAGCATATTTGCATACCATTATTTTTTAGCATAAATACTATGTATGTCTATAATTAATTATTATCTTGAATGAAACTCACCTCCATTAGAGAATATTTATTAGAAAATAAGACATCATTTATCAACACTTCATTTTTCATATTGAATGATTTATTCTAGAATAATAATTCATATAAAAGAGGTTAAATAGGAATTATCGATGTATCAATCAATGGAAGAAGAAACACCAATGCAATATGCATTCAAAAACGATATATATATTCACTATTTTTTTGATTTAAGGAATATCACTTCCATTGGAGTATTTTTATTAGAAAACATGAAATGCTCATCAAACAATTCCTTTTTTCCTCATTAAAAATTTTATTAAAAAGTTAGTAGCTTAATTTATCAACATAATAACATAATTCAACTTAATTTGAACAAAAACGTAAAGGGTTTCTTTAAATAAAAAGGGAGATGAAGAGACAACTACTTTCAAATGATGGAACATGTTGAACACTGAGTGGTTAATAGATTTAACAATGACCACTTATAACTACTCCACACATGGACACCCATAACATTCTATATAAACCCATTAACATAAAATCCTAGGTTCAGCCTAGTGGAAACTGGGTGATGGGAGACCCAATAATAGGGAATAATTATATGAATTGGGAGAATCAAGGCTTACCATGATGATTCCAAGTATAATAATGATGAAAAATTGTGGAATCGATGATCAGAGAGGTGCCCTAGAGATGGGTTCAAGCGCCTATGGGGTTTGGAAAAAGAGGGAGACACAAGACATAGGGTGAGATGGGCTAGGTGCATGCATCATGGGTAAAGAGGAATGAATACCCCTTTTCGGTAGTTAAAAACTATGGTTAATAATAAAAAAATTATTATTATTATTATTATTATTGTAATTATTATAAAAATATTTCGTTATTATTATTTTATATTTAACCTCGTTAAATTTATTTTCATTTTAATTTTAATTTAATTAATTTAATTCTTAAAAGATTCACATCACAATTTTACAACCCTTGGAAAAATATACTTTTTAATGCTCAGTTATAAAAGCAATACATCCAATAACTTTCAAAAGTTCAAATTCACTTAGAATTTCATTTAGGTTAAGGACACAGGATGTTATAACCTCCCTATGTTATAATGTCTCGTTACCAATAAGGCTTCAGGAACAATAAATACATCACCCAAGCTGGTTTTACAAGACCCACGATCACGTTGTTGTCTCATTTTAAACCCTTCCAAAAGTGATACCAACCTTGGACTCAAACAATTGAAAATGACTAATTCTGATCCAGACACTTCAAATATCATAATTTTCTTTTTAATTCATGCTCCAAGAATTTTGAGGATGCCCCTGGCCTGTTTCCATCAAATGGAAACGGGTGAATCCCAATCATCCAACTCGAAACAAGCCACACAAGCTTCCTCAAAGGCATTAATGACCCTATAAAACCAATATCTACCATAACCTGATGGTGGGTTTTAAACTGGTCCCTCTCGACTAAGAGCATTGAAAAGCAAAAAAATACAATCTTATCCCTCTATAAAAAAATTCCCTAAGATGCTCAGCTTATATGGTCTGTGTGTTACCAACCAAACAATGATGCCTTCTCCCAATTAATATTGTGTATGATATGGAAACACTCACTGATTCTCATAAAAAACTTATGAGGTTGTTCCTTGGTCAAAACATCACCAGAACATTTTAAACATTCATTCATAAATACAATAAAAGATATAACCCACATATCTGAATGGATTTAGAACATTATCATGGAATTAGATTGTAACTCTCTTTGGGCATCAATGATGAAATCAAGAGAGGGGACATGATAATATCTTCCAAGAATACTCAAATATAATTTAAACAGTTTTTCATTCAATCCATCCTCACTTATTGATAAAATAATCGTTGAACCAACATGGGTAAAATTCAAAGTGGAAACTAAGCTTTACTTGCTGACGCTTCATTAATAAATGATCATGATACTTTACCACAAAATGAACTACAAGATCATTCAAGGGTTACCACTGACATTTAAAATGACCAATAGTTATTCTCATGGGTTTATTACATCACCGACCACAATAAATTTGTGCTACCAAGCAAGCATCGGTAGAATTCAATACTAATAATCATTAAAGGAAGATAATAAATACTGACCATTTTACAATGGTCCACCTTGGTTGGGATCCTTCTACATGGAAGGGAACATTTAACATATTTGACTTGATTATCTCTACCTAGTATTATCTTAACCATCTAAATAAGAGAAAGAGATAGACATGATTCTCGAAAGTCTATTAGGTTAGATTGAATTTAGATGCACACATGATGCTCCTCTGATCCATGGTCATGTTTGACAGATCATCTAGTACAAAACCCACACCAAAGAGAAATTCATGCTAGATATCCAAGTCTCGATGAAATTATCTTACACACTACAATGAACATGATTACATTTAACACCCAGGTCAATATACTATAGAGATAACCTGATTACTCACTGACATAAACATGGATCAATGATTTCACTAAAATTAACAAGTTATTTTCATAAATAAGCACTTTATGGGCACCTCATATGCATAAAAATACTTCCTAGAGGCCTTAAAATCAAGGAGAAATACCCTCAATATCTTACATAGGTTATCTTCCTAATGAATTCAAGTATTAGGTGGTCCGTATATGAGATGTAACCCAAAGTCATATTTCCCCATACTAAAATTAACCTCGATGATTCCATACAATGTCTCCCATCCTCGAAGAAGAAGAAAGGGTCACGAGGACTATGAAGCATCTAACCATGCTGAATTCATTTCTAATATACTAAAACCAAGTATTTGCTGATGATCATGCCCGAAAAAGGTGTAATGAAACCGTGATCACCTATCTGAAATGGTGGCATTGAGAAAGTAAATGTCCTACAATGGACAACAACACCTGACCGATATCAAACATAAAAAAACTCACTATACTTATAATTTCATTTATGTTCAAATGGTTCTACTTACCATTTGACAACCCCCTATCAAAGCATAAATCATTGGACTATAGTGGTTTCTTTCATATGAAAATAATTAGGATTATGATACAACCATTTATGTAATTGATAGAGTGAAATAAAGTACCTATAAAACACCCACACTTCTATTCCAAGGAATCTCAATGAGAAACATTAAACTACCCTTGCAAGGGGGTTTATGAAAAATAAACTACCTTGGCTTCCATCATAATGTCATTTCATTCATTGATTTTTTTATCCTTACCCATTTAAAGGATTTAAATAACACATTAGTGAAATGTTATCATGTGTCAATAAGCATAATTTTTTAAAACATTTAACCCTTCTTTACATTTAGTCATAATTTTGAAATTTATCAAAGTAAATTTCTTTTAATAGTTTAGGTGACCTATGAGGGTTCCATTAAGCCAACCTGAATTATTCAAATTGAAACCCAATAGAAATTACTTAATTGTACAAATTAATTACACCCAAATAAGTAATCCATTAAGAAGAATGCCTCCAACTAACCTATTTGGGCCCAGTTGTGCAGGAAGAAGGTAACCAATTCATTTCCAATCACAAATTGAACATCATTTACATTTAAAACCATTTAACATTATTACACATGGTAATATATATATATATATATGTATATATATATTGGTCATATGGTCATCCCTCCCCTAATTTCTAAATCACCCATACACCCCATAAATTTTGGATTATCTCCCATTAGTCACAAGCAATAACCTTAGCACATTTCACTAGTAACATATTTAAAAATATGAGAATGTATTACAAGAAGCTAAAACATAAATAGAATAGGAATATACGAATGGAATTTTAACACCTAAAGATTTTATGTAAGAAATAATGCTAAAGAATATAAAAATATTGAATAGTACTCAAGGTGCACAATCCAAATCATCCAGTAGCCTATATAGGCAACTACATGGAATTAAATATGTAGCTCATGTGAATTATCTATGTGTATAATATGATTCATGAAATGATTTTTGCTTGTCAAACCAGAATAAGGGTATATTACCATAAATATCATCAATCAGTAAGTAGTATAAAAAATAAATCAATCACTCTAGGTGAAATCATATCAATAGTAACAGGAAAAGCACAAATGAAAACCCCATTCCTTGACACTTGGGTATTTCCATATTCATGTGGTGATCGGTCCCAAGAAAAAAAAATAACTAGAACCAACATATTCCAATTCTCATGACTTCTAGCCTAAAATATTATGAAAAGGGTGCAATTACCTATTGATACCACTTTGTAATGTCCCAACTTAGTTTACCACAAAATCATTAGTTGGACCAGTTGGTCACATGACATCAAGCACTCCTCCACTCACATCAGAGGCTACCGACTTGTAGTGAGGGAAAAAATAAGTGATAATGGGGAGTTTATACCCTCATATATGTGTTTCAAAACATTATAATAGAATATTGTCAATAGATAGTAGTGGAAGAGGTAAATAATAGAATGAAAAGCAGTGAATGAATAATATTAATTTTATGTAAATAATGGCCATATCAATATATTAAAATACATGTATGTCCACATGATTATAGATATATAAAATAATTAAAAAATAAAATTATTTACATTTTAGATCTAATACTAGAAAAAATAAAGAATTGAATCATTCCATAGGGAGATATCCCCAAGAATCTTGAGCTATGGCTCAGTCCTTTTCTTGTAACTCCTCAGGTACAAGAAAATAGTTAAAAAATTCAACATGGGCCATTAAAATATAAGGTATACTCAGGTAACCCTATTAAATGGTGGGCCGAGTGGGCTGTGAGACCAAAATATAAGTTTGATGGAGCCACTGATGTCTCACCCAATACAATTTTGATTATAAAATTAAAACAGTGTTCCATATATAGAATGTGAAAAACAGATAACAAATAAAATACAATACCTTAGTCTGGGTTCCGAAATGAACACATATCCCATAGCTCATACATAGGAATAATCCTGGTGTCTAAAATAGGCACTTGTGCAAGGCATAATATGTATACATAGGCCATAATTAAAAAAGAAACCCAAAAAGTTATACCACAAGATTATGATTCGGCTTCGAGTCTAAATCATGTGTCCAAAACTGATCATTCTAGAAGCACAAGACGGGGATTTCATCTCATAAGGAAGCTCTATAGAATATCAATAAAATAAACTCAATAATTTATATCAATACCATTAATTCCAATGGTGGTGTCTGATATCATCCATGTGGTATCTCTATGGTGTATCCATTTAATGTCTTATAATGCCAATCTCTTAAAAGGAAATATTTTCTATATACCCAATATCTCTTATTGTATGAGAACCATGAGTCACTCCTAGTATCACATGAATGTTATTTACTATCATCTGTGGCATGGTGTGGCCAAATTTCCAAAGGTTTAATCCTTGATTTTTCATAAGGGAACTAGTATCACACATTGGTATAAAAAATCTTCTAGGGAATCCATTTCCTGGTAATCCAAAACACACTTCCCAATCATGTCATGTTTTAACTCATCAGGCATGGAGAGTCAATCCCTGAGTCCTTAATATGGATCCAATTTTTCTCCTGTGCCTGTATCAATTAATACATAAAAAAAGGCACATATTAATTCACATAAGAAGCTCCAAAACATAAAAAAATTTGTGGCCTTACCACCCTAATAAATCATTTTAATTGAGTCATTCAATTTAATATATGATGAATAAGGTATTTCCTATTATTGAATTTAGAATACATGATCAATTCCATTACAACCCAAGCATTCCATTCAATTGTAGAAATGCATACCATCATGACCCTTCCATTCCATTTGATACAATTTATCTTACCAATTCCCATTAAATTATATAAAGTGGTGTTTTTGTATCAACCAATTAAAAACATTTAATCAAACTAGTTTAATGAGTCAAGGAAAATAATAAGAGCCATTATTAAATATCTCACCTCAGAGTGTAACTCAAGGAATTGGCTAACTCAGAAGGCTTTCCTTTAATTTAACTCATGGGGGGAAAAGGTAATATCATTCTAGGGAAATTATAAATATAAGATGAATTTACCCCTAAAATTATTTTGGATTCATTTAACACTTATATACAAAGGGGAAACATCATTTTGGGATTACCAATGAGGATAAAATGAACAAAATGTGATAACTAACATTGACATCGAGTTCCGAATAATACAAATGCAATAAGACAATAAAGTATGTAAGACTATCATTAAATTTTATCTTGAAGTCTATGTAAGTCTATGATAGCGTTTTATCATTATGGATGCTCACCTATATTTGGGTAGTTTTATTAGAAAACATGTCATTATTTATCAACACTTCATTTGGTAATACATAAACATTTATTCTTGAATTATAATTCATATCAAAAGGGTAACATACTAATATTTCATGTATCAATAAATGTAAGAAAAAAACCCAATGAATTTAGAATAAGAAACATGATATAATAATCTATTTATTAGTTTTTAGATTTAAGGAATCCCACCTCTATTGGATTAGTTTTATTATAAAACATGACTTATTTTTAAATAATGATTTTTCCTGTTAATAAATTTTATTCAAAGTTGGAAGATCAATTTATCAAAAGAATAAAATAATTATACATAATTGAATGAAAAAAGGAGAGGGATTTCTTAATTAAAATGATTAGATGAATAGGTACCTACCTTAGTATAAGGACCAATCCAAACAATTAGCGCTTGATAGATTTATTAGTGACCACTCAGAATATCTCAACACATGCACGCACAAAATGTTATATAAATATATATATCCCTTAACATAATTCATGTACTCCCTAAATAATGATGGAATACATACGTGGAAGATATATATTTATATATATATATACCAAGGTATATGGATGCATTCCCTTAAAGAAGTTCCAAACACACTAGATCAATTATCTGAGACCCAAAATTATTTGGGTAAATGACCAACAAACCATATTCAAATTACCATGAAATAATAAACAATAAAACCCCCAAATAATAGTTGAGTGAAAATAAGAATAAAAGTAAAAACATACCAAATAATACTGAAAAGAAACCAAAATCTTCTAAACCACCTTTCTTTTGATGGGGGTTGCTATAACACGCCTATGGGGGTATCAAAGGATTCTTTGCATACCCCAACAGCATTAAAAAACTGAGAAACACATTAACATATAACCCTAGGAACAGTCTATTGGAAATATAGTGATGGGATACCCAAATATCGGCCAAAATTGGATGTGTAGGGAGAATAGGGACTTAGCATGATGATTAAATGGATAATCATTACAAAAATTGTGTAATTGACAAATGAGAGAGGTTCCATGGGGATACGGTCTTGTGTCTATGTGGTTTGGAAGAAGGGGGAGTCGTGTGAGGTCGGGTGATGGGGTTTTGGTGTATGAATCGGGGGTAAGGAAGAAAGGAGTCCCCATTTAGGGTCTTAAAAAACTAATTTTAATAATAATAGTAATAATAAGTACAACAACAAAAACAACCAATATATTATTATTATTAATTTTATTATGAAAAAATTTATTTATTTATTTTTATTTTCAATTCACCCTCATTTAATTTATTTGAATATGAATTTGAATTTAATTGGTTTATATATTAAAATATACACATTTATGTGTTTCGAGTCTATTAAAAAAATATATTTTCTTGCACGATTTGAAAAATAGTCCATCCAGTAACTGCCAAAAGTTCAAATTCCATTGGAATTTTGGAATTGTTCAGAACATGGTTTTTTACATTAGTATATAATGAAAATAAATGTTGTACTTGAATAAATTAATTCTCAAATTTATAATTAAAAAATATATTAAAATTATTATGATTTAAATATTATTAATGTTTGGGGGGTACATGTTGTGGTGAATAATTCAAACACATTTGATGTAGGATCATAATAGTTTGTGTTTTACTAAAAATATTATAGTAAAGATTCATTTAAAAAACAAAACATAATATTTTCAAAACAACTTATAAGAAAGTAATCAGCTGTACAAATGTACCAACATATATTATAATTAATGTTAAGATAATTTTATAATAAACATCATAAATATTCTTTTAGACTTGAAAAATTGAATAAATACTTGTAATGATTAGAAAAAATCATATAAAGTGTAGAAGGAAAATTTATATGAAAATTATAAAAAAATCCACACATTAACCTTATATGTTATGGAATTCAATAAGACTAACTTTAGGTAACAATATTTTTAACCAAATCATACTTATATGCCTTACTTATAAAAGGATTCCTTCAAGAATAAAATGAGTTGTAACCCTATTTTTATCCTTGGGAAGCCTCAATAAAAAAGACAATTAAATAAGTATTCTTAAAATTTATAATCCCTCAATGACACTAGATGATAAATATAACTATTGTGGACTAAAACAATCTACTGTAATTTACAATATAAGCCTCAAATGTATACCATAAGAAATAAAAACCCTTAAAGTGATAGTAGAGATCACAAAAGTAACTAAATTTATCAAACGATACACAATGAATTTATATTTTATTTTATGAAAAAATCACCCTTTGTTGTTAATTAAAATTTAAAATTTCATCAAAATACCAATTATTATATTATAAATTTCTATAGGGCAGTTCCAATCACATATGATGAAATCCTAATCCACTAAAAAGGATTAGAAAAACATCTCTATCCAATGGTTGTTTTTAATGAAGAACAATTAAATTTATTGAGTGATTTTTTCATATAGAATGGTGTTTCTTCATTTGAAATAATATGATTTCATTGTCTAGTCGAATTTATAGATGTTTATCTAGATGTAATATCTTCCTCTATCTAGTAATTTTTTCAGTTGTATTTCAAAAACATTTTCCAATAAAACATTGTTATACTTCATCATCAAGAATTTCTATATTTCCATTTGATAGAACATTAAAATAATCCATATGATGTACAATATACATGTACATATAATAAGGAAAATCCATATAATGTAAATGTGTTTCAATATCCAATGAATTATTCATCTTTCTTACAAAACCATTCTTAAGAACATGGGATATATAAATGTTAGAATAGTAAAAACATTTAATGATTTGATATTTGACTTTCAAATGAGAGGTTAGAAAATATTAAAATTTATCCTTTTGACTCAACATTCTCTCCCTTATTGAAAGTCACAAAATAAAACTTTTAATGTGAAAAAATAATGTTAAAAACAATTTAATATACTTACACCCCCAATAATATAAAATATCCACTATTACATTTTCCGTAAATTGTTTTAACATTATAAACATCATTATACATTATATGAATGTTAATTTTCTCCAAAATATTATTTTCTTTATACCAATATAAATTAGATACTTCCCCATTTTCACAAAAATAAATCTTCATATTTGTGATTTTTGAAAATATTTGTGGGTGGAAGAAAGTGTTCATAAAAAGTTAGGAGAATTTATTAATTAAATAAATTATTCTCAAAAAATCATCTATAAAATTTATAAACTACATTATTACAATAAATATATAATTAAATTCATCCACAAATATTGGAATAACATTAATTTTTAAGAAAATATATGAATATACATCCAAAATATTAATTCAAAAATCATGTTTTTATTTTATTACAAAATAATTAACAACTTTGAAAAAATTAATCACTATTTATTCACAATATTGTATTATCCTAAATATTATCTACTACACATATATTCAGAAATTTAATTTTTCAATGAAGATTGACTTCAAATTCCCAACTGATTCTTCATAAACTTTTATATTTTTTGTTACAATGATTCAAATTTAATATTTATTCTTACAAATATTTTGTTTTCTATTATTGACTGAATATCAATTTAACTTTGTTTATTATAATGATTTTGTTACTATCGATTTATCTTGAAATTTTCAAGGATTCTGAACTAAAATTTTTTTCCCTTTTTTATCCCATTAATATGTTCATAATAAAATATTATATTTCCCTTAGTGTGTTATATCCACCTGATAACTTTCTTTAAATTCCAAGAAAAAAAATATTTATTTACATTTAAAATCATTAGACTCTACCTCATACTTCATAAAACTATATTTAAGATTTTTAAATTAACTAGTGATTTACAAAACATAAAATTTCCATTGGATATATGAAGACAATAATTTTATATTGTGGGAATTTTTCAATATTTTATAAACTCTTTTCATTACTTCATTGATGTAATTCATTAAAATCTCTACTCACTTGATTCTTATATATTAAAAATTATTGGTGGAATATGAGGAAATATATATAATGTATTATGAAATAATTACATATGGTCCGGATACTCGTTTTTCATAATATTGATCATCAAAAAGTTACATAATTTCACCCTATTCCATAGTTCCATGTATTTAAAATAATTTTCCTTCATAATTTTAGTCTTCTTTGTCAAAGAAACATTTTTTTAATAAAACAAATAGATAAACATCCTTTTTTGTTGAATATATATTGAAAAAGAAGTCCAAGATGAAATCTCTTCAATATCATGATTTTTCATAAACTCATTCACATTCTTATCCACTTTTCTCAAATGAATATTTTTTGATAATTCAATAAAATTTAGAACCTCATATTCACTAATTTATAATTGGATTTTCTAATAAATTAATTTTTATATGTCTCTATTTATAATAGTATTTAATTAAATTTTGAGGTAGTTATTATTTTAGTTTATCCGAAATAGATTAAACAGATAGATGAACTATTACAATTCTTTTAATTTAAACTTTTGTCCGAATTTTCTCTATTACTATTAATAAATACAAATAAATATTTAATTTTCATTCATTTATATTTTACCTCTACTAATTATCCGATTAAAAACATTTTAAAAGGTTTTCTCATTTAGATCCATTGTCTTTTCTTTATCCAAAATATTGAAAGGACTATCAATAGTTTTCTCTCATTTCTTTTTAACAAAATAAAAAATTTCATTAATATAAACATAATCTACGTTATTCCTTTGAATAGGTGGCGGAACTTCTACAACATTCTTATATAATAAAAAATTCATTAGTTTTTTGGCCTCTAAAATATACACATGTTTAATCTTTTTGACAATAATTTTCTTAAAAGAAGAGACATGAACTAGTTTCATCATTCTTAGTATCCTCATTTATATATAAAGACTTATACATGAATAGAGATTCTCATTCATAATTATATAAACATTAAAATTTTTACATTAAAATTATTGATGTAACATGTATAAAAATAAACTTTATGTTCATAAATCCACATTTCACATCCTTGATGCAACTTAATACAATCATCACTATATTGAATTTCCTCATATTTAATAGGAAATAAATACCTTTTATATCTTAAAATTTAATAGTATATCTATTCCATTTCATAGGTATAATATAACTTTTTTCCAATATATCCATGATCATTTCTTCTAGATATATGTTTTAAATTTCGTTAACATTATAAAATAATCAAAAAAGAGATGTTTTGGCATTAGGATTTCTGAAACTCCAAATTTTGTTAGATATTTTTTAGATTACATGGTTTGACTCACTTTATAAAGTAATGATAAATAAATAACCCACATGAATGATATTAAAATTAAAAATAATATAACAATGTAAAGGACATAACCATTAATCCATTAAATTCATAAAATTCAGCAGAAGTATAAAACTCTCAAAATATATTTGGATAGTGTAAAAAAAGTTTTTTTTATGAAAATAAGGATATTCCCAACCAAGAAATTTTATATATGATTAGAGAATGTAATTATACATTTCATATCAACTTGTTTCATTCAAAATATCTTTTAAATCAATTTTCTGTGAGATGCCATTGGTGTAATCCATTATCTTGTTCAAATTTACATACAGTATAAACTAATTCATAGGGAAAAACGTGAACATGTAATCATGGTTGTGAGAGCTGTCCTCTGGAAAAAATGTTATTATGAAGATGTGGTGACTCACTTCACCATTAAATAGATTTCAAGGTAGAGAAAATAGATCTTCATTTTACTCATTTCATATATTGAAAACCTCAAGAATATCACTGGTTTTAAATATTAAATAAAATTGGAAAATAAATATCTAAACTCCTCAATTTTAAAAAACTATTGATATGAGTTTGATGAAAAAGTGTAATTCTTGGAAATTATAATGTTAGAAAATTTTATTCAAAACTTTGAATGACATGCGACAACAAACATGTTATGCAACATAATATCTGGTGAAACAACCCAAAATTATCTAAAATATATTTCAATTCATATTTTTATTTAATATATTATAGATCACATAAAATCACCTATAGAACAAAATAAAATCATCATAAATAAATAATGATTGAAATAAGAGGTATTTCTAGAGGATAAAGATCATATACTGATGGAATAGTATATTGACATTAGGAATAGTAATATGACCTTTTTGAATTTAAACTCATAATAATTATTTTTAAAATCTTCCAAGAAATTATAGATAATATTTAGGAATATAATAAATTAATGTATCATATAATTATATCATAATATATGTAAATGAATATTTTAAAAAATTGATAAATTAAGTGTTTGTATTTTTACGGGTCATAAATAGTTAATTACAATTTATTAATTAATATAATTATTTTAGAGAAAATTCATTTTACTAATATGAATTTATAAATCAATATTCGATTTTCATTTGAAATCGGGATAATTAAATGATACTTTAGTAAATAAAATTGAAGTATTATGAAACTAGTTATAATTTCAAAAATATTTTTTAAGAGTAAATGATAATTTTAAATAAAATTAAAATTTCTCATTAAAAAATCATAAAATGGGGTTCATTTCTTAAATATACTAGTAAAAAACTGATTATTGTGAATTTTTGTGTTTTTTATAAAAACATGAAAATTTTTACGATAATAATATAAGATATTTTATGATAAAGGATAAATAAAAAATTTATTAATTCATTAGTGATTTTTGGAAGATATAAGAAGCCTTGGCTTGAACTAAAATAAACTTATAACTGTAATTATTCAAAAGAATCAATAATACTAGTTGTTCGAAAAAACAATTTGATTATAATAATCAGAATTCCTCCCTCTCACCCACTACAAATATAACCCCTCACCCGCTCCTCTCCTCTAACCTATAAGCCTAGAAGAATTTCAAAATTATACCCATATAATCTTACATATTCTATCCCCATATCAATGATCTCTTGGTCATTCCAAAATAACAAAACTCTTCACTAAGGAGGTTCTCAAGGAGTATAATTCAAGAGGTACGCCCTCATCCTTTTTGTTTTAATTTCATTTCAACTTATTTCCTATTCTTATTATTGTCTCACCTCATCTATCCAAATTATCATGACAACTACAATATCATCTATATAATGTAATAATATAAGGTTAACATAATATAATTACTCAAACACTTTTCTCTTTTTCTATATCTTTTATTTTAAAAATGGACTCATCATCTGAGAGGTGCAAATTTATAACCTTCTTGGATAACGCATTTTTGTTCTTCAATTTCCACTTAAATTATAGGATTGAAACAATTTCTATGGTTAAAAAGACAATAATATAAGTATTAAAACCATTATAATGTTCTGGATGTATCAAATTTACATAATAATAACTGATAAAACAAAATGATTTCGTTGTGATCAATAACTTCCATAATAGCGTTTTATATTACCACTAAATGTAATATTTAATGATTATCATCATACCGTATACCAAAATTATATATATATAAATTTTAAATTATTTATGTTAATTAATATCATATAAATTCAATAATGGAGACTTATACTCATTCCACATGAACTTCCACCCACATATACAAGAATAACGATTATGAAAACAAGGAAACAAACACTCCTAAGTAAAAAAATTATATCTTATAACTCCCATAAATGGCCTTAAATGAATTAATAATATTATATTAAATAAAATACATGTATGAAATCATATTAATTAATTAATTAATTGAATTATTTTGAATATCTAGGATATTGAGGTCAAATATATAACACATTTAGACATAAGGTAAGGTGTTTTACCTGAACATTGATTTTTTATTTTAGAATATTCTTTCACTATATTTACCCAATGTAATGCTTATCTCCTTTTGTTTAATCCTTATATTTTATTTTTATATGTTCCAAATATATATAACCGATTTATTTCCTCTTTCGTTTATAGGAATTACATGTTGCACCAGGTTCCCTTCTTCATCCTTCCCGATATGCAAACCTGATTAAAAGGAACATCTCAATTTCAGCGCCATTTTCTAGTTCCATAAAATATATATTTTTAGAAATTGGTAATTATATAAAATTACTAATTTTTAAGGAAAAATATTTATTTTTCGTTACTTTTTTTATACAAACAATTTTGATAAATAAAAATTATTGTTCAAAAATAATTCTTGTTTGTATTGTAAAAGGGTATTACTCTCAAGAATTCCTTGAGGATTTTATAAGAGTGTATTCATTTATTTCAACAAATGTGTTGAATTTTTTGTTTTATT
This sequence comes from Viscum album, assembly GCA_963277665.1. Classification (NCBI taxonomy): domain Eukaryota; kingdom Viridiplantae; phylum Streptophyta; class Magnoliopsida; order Santalales; family Viscaceae; genus Viscum; species Viscum album. Next base: position 1,497,477,846 of record OY728159.1, read on the forward strand.
GAGATTTATAGCTTATTATTTTCATCTACCATATGTTATTAGAATATTTATGACCGGTTGGACTGTAGATGTGATATCTTGATACTATTCACCATGCCACTCAGATTGGTTGGTAAATATGGTTACAGCATGGGGAAAGTAATTTAAATTTCATATTTTAATGATGTTTTTTAATCCCCATTCATAGGATGAATTAATTGGACTATGTATTTGGAGTTTTTGGACCACTATAGACCCTTGATACATCGGTAGGTTTCATGAGACAAAAAAGAATTGCCTTTTGGGCAAGGCCTTACCCTAGTATTTTTAGACATCCTTGACAAGTCCTTAATGATATGGTTTATATGCCTATAATTATTCATTCAATAATTATGATATTATAAACTGATAATGTATGTGATATTTCCCTAGTATGATATCCATTTGTATGGTTCATTCTGTTGTGGTCAAATATATTTCATTATTTACCTAGGTTTCCTTCATGTTGTATTATGCACAAGTTTATTTTAAAAGGCATGTGATTTTTAGTTATTAACCATGCCACGTTTTTATGTATATGATAACTAGAAATGTATTATTTTAACGTAATTATAATCTATGGTCAACCCTTAGTTTTATTTTTCCCTTGGATTCCAGGATGATTATTATTAAGAATGACTTGCAAGGATAATCTTAGAGATATATATGTTTCCAATACAATTTCTATATTATATTTTCCATTAAAGTTGTAATGTAAATCTTATGATTGTATATTGTTTTCCAAAACAACTAAAAAATTATTTCCTCCAAGATGTGATTTCCTTGTAATATTACTAATGTAACACAGAAAGGCACTAGTGCCATGCTACTGGGGTCGGGGTCTCTACAATTGGTTTTAGAGAATGTTTAGTTCGAATATTAGAAACTAGATTTAGAAAACATAGATTATGGAACATATCCATAATATAGAATTTTATGATAATATTACCAACAACAACTTTGAATTTTTCGAATATGGAGATCATTAGAATATTCCATGAAATACGTAGCTTCCGGAATACTACAAGTGGATGTGGTTTTGGAACATAAATACTTAGGAGTAACAACTCTGAAAAGTTGTCTGGGGCCTGACTCGGCCTAACTGGGTACAAAACATCATCCATACTATGTACCTAGTTTGACCCTCCTTATGGATATTCGTAGTATAATTCACACTTTCTTTGAAACCCAATATGATGGATTTAAAATTAATTTTTTCCTCAATCAAAATAATTTTTTGATTAGAAATTAGATATTCATAAAATTTCAATTTAGGTTATGTATTTTTCTTGTATGAATTTATCCACAATAATTCATTTCCTTATCTATTGTATTCCATTATTTAGAAATGGTTCCTAGTGGATAGAATGGATACTATATCAATGCACTAATCCTATATAGGGATTTAGCTATTTGGCAAGATAATGATTTCGGTATTTGAGAGGTAACTAGTGAAGAGAAACTTATAATTATTCTATGATAGCTTACTCAGGTTAGGAACAATAATCATACACGTATAGAGAATCTTGATCCATAACATGGGGGAGCAATGTTAGACCACTTTTTGTGACAACAACCCCTATCATCCAGTGGGACTACGAACCAGTTTTTTGGTGAACAATGTATATGTTTCCAATATATTATATATCTCTCATTGGAAAGTAATGAAAAGAAGAAGGTTATCAAAGAATAGTATCATCTATTTTGAGATATAGATCCATGGTGGTCACTAATCCAAAACACCAAAGGGGCCGACGAAATTAAAAATATGGTATGGAGGGATTTTAAGGAAATATTCATAGAAAATTTTTTTCCTTGGAAATAACGTGCAGATATGGAAAGTAAATTTTTGAACTTCAAGATAAATGGTGATGAGAATGTTTCCATGTATGAATCCACCTTTACAAGGCTATAAAGGAATTTTAAAGACTACATATATAATCTATGGAGAACTATTGATCAATTATTTGATGGTTTTAAAACATTTCTCTAAAGGGAATTAGTTTCCTTAAAGTTTACATCCTACAAAGATATATTCTAATATGTTATCAAGATATAGAAATAATTATAAAGGTTTTATTAATTTATATAAAATAATGAAAAGAAGATGTTGGAAGAGGAATTAATGGATAAATGGAAATATAAAAAATTGAGTTATTCAGCACGTGATACTTGTGCAAGGAAACACATCTGATACTACATAAATGGAAAATGAGTCTATTAATAGTGTATAGAAAAAGTCCACAAACCCCATGAATTAAATTTAACGAAAGAAACGAAAAATTTTCAATGATACAATTGTAAAGAGGTGGGACATTATGAAAAATATTTACCGATGATTCAAGGAAATGTTCCTCAAAAAAGACCAAGAGGAAAAGGAAAAAATAATGAGATCACAACATCTAAGTTTGAAGTTCCTATTGATGTGGTTACAGGTACATTAATCATCTCCTAAAAATTAAATAAATCTTTATTAGATTCAGTTTCACTGCATTCCTTTATATCATCCTAGTTTGTTTTAAAAATTATAAACTTCCAGTGGTAATTAATATGGGATTTTTCATTAAGAACTCATAAGTAATGTCTCATTATAATAAATATGTGTGAGGCAGTTCCCATTATGGAATATAAACATGATTTATAAGAAAATTTTATCACTATAACTATGGTCAAATTTTTAATAATCCTCAACATGTACTATAATTAAAAATATGATGTGAAATATATTTCAATAAGGAGTAAGTTACAATTTTTAGAGTGATATACAGTCCCTTGTTTTTTGAGATGAAACCTCGCCATTAGATTTTTATCTAGATCCACCCCTATTAACTCAACTAAATTCAATTCATGTGAAGGAGAAAATTTCAATATCTATGGATGTGTAAATAAATCATCAAATTTATAATATACTTATTTGAGAAATAATGCGATGATGTATTTCTAGATAATTTCCCTATACAAAATGTAGATTTGTAAATTGAGTTTTCAATAGATTTAACTCCTAGTTAAGTTCATAAATCAAAGAAACATACAGAATTTCCACTATGGAATTAGTATAATTGGGGAAATAAGTAATGTAATCGAGTGATAAATGATTTATTTAGCTTTGTTTTTATCCATGGGGAGACCCTGTTCTATTTTTCAAGAAGGATGATAGATCCAAGAGGCTATGTATTTACTGTTGAGAAATAAATTATATTACAATAATGTACAATTATGCCCTACCTTGTATTGATGATTTACTCAATCAACTTCACGGATGTCAATATTCTTCAAATTTTGACCTTTGATTTCTATATCCTCAATTGTGTGTGACGAAGGAAGATATTTTAATGGAATAATTTTCAACTAGGTATGGAGATTACGAGTTTAATTTAATTCAATATGGACTAACTAATGCACCATCATTTTTCACGGATCTAATGAATAGATTTTTCAGGTAATATAATGAAACATTTGTTATGGTATTTATTAATGATATCTTAGGATACTCAAAAAAAATATGTAGACCTAGAGAATCAATTGTGGATATTATAAAGAATCATAGAAGAAATTAATTATATGGGATGTTGAGAGAGTGTGAATTTTGGATTCAATCAGTTTGTTCTAATTGCCAAATTTTCTCAAAATATGGAATCTCAGTTGATCCTTCAAAGACAAAGGTGGTTCAGAAATGGCCTACACCAACGAACATAACATAGGTATTTGGTTTTATTGGTTTATATGGTTATTATCAGTGTTTCTTTCGAAACATCATCTGATTAGCTAACCTGTTAACTGAGATTTACCATAAAGGGGTTATATTTTTTTTCAAAATAAGAATGAAAAGAATTGTTTTGAATAATTGAAGAGAATATTAGTGAATTATATGATCTAGACTCTACTAAAAAAATATTTTCTTTGTGATTTATACTGATGCGTCAAATGAAGGACTTGGGTGTTTCCTTTTGTAGAATGGTAAATCTGTTGCCTATATATTATAGTAGTTCAACATTCATGAAATGAACTATCCAAATCCTGATCTTGAGTTAGAGGCTGTAATTTCTTCTCTAAAAATATAGAGACCCTATCTCTATAGTGAAATATGTGAGATACATATAGATCCCAATAGTTTAAAATATATCATATCATTGAAAGAAATCCACACATAGAAAAAGAGATGGCTCGAGATAATCATGGATTATGATTGTTCAATAAAATACCATACTAGGATGGTGGATAAGGTAGAAGATGAATTGATCAAGAAGGAAAATTTGGTTCTGAACAAAAAAAGGATTGATGAGGACCCTATGTATATAAATCTAGGAAAAATGGATATTGGAATTTTCAATGTTGGTGAAACAACATTACTTTTTCATCTTTTTTCCCAAACATCTTTATTATAAAAAAACTAAATGTTCTTAGTGGGATGATGAGAATCTAAAAAAATAAAGTTTTGAATGATTGGAGGTTTCCAGAATACATGTGTGTGGATAGAAATTTGATATTTGGGATGAGGCTATCTCTTCCCCCTATACCCAATCTAAAAAGGGAGTTATTATATGAATCTCGTTGCTCGAACTTCCCTATACACCCTAGTAACACTGAGATGTATATTGATCTAAAGTAATATTTCTCATGGGATAATATGAAGCGGGAAATTGCTGATTATGTATCAAGAGGCTTAGTCTATCAAGATGTGATCGATAAAAGACAACATCATTGAGGTGTCATGAAACACATATATAGTCCTACATTGAGATGGGATGACTTCACAATGTATTTGGTCACTAAATTACCAAACAATTTGTGAAAGAATGATGCAATATAGTTGATTATTGATCGACATACCAAATATGCACAATTCCTCAATATAAGAGAGGAATTTTCACTAGGGAACCTTTAAAGACTCTATTTTAATGAAGTTTTAATACCTAATGGAGTACATATTTATATTGATTCTGATCGTGATCCATCACTTACATCGAAATTCTAGAAACTTATTTAGAAATCATTGGATACTGAGCATTGTTTGAGTACTTCTTATCACCTTAAATCTAACATGAATTTTGAAGGGACCATTCATATATTAGATGACATGTTTAGATCATTATCCTTCAACTTTAGAGGTATGTGGGATCATTATTCACCTTTTTTTTATAGATTTCCTACTATAATAGTTTTCATTAATGGATTCAAATGGCACCATATAAAGCATTATTTGAAAAGATATTTCATACACTTACGTGTTATGATGAAGTTGGTGAAAAAGATCTAGTAAACCTAGAGCTTGTATTGGATGCAACTGCGAAGGTAATGAAAATTCAAACCCATATCAAAGTTCCTCAATGTTGGAAAAAGAGATATGATTATTATTGAATGAAGGATTTGAGATTTCATGTTGGAGATAATTTATTATTGAATATATCTCCATGGATGGGGGTTAAAAGATTTGGGAAGAAAGGGAAACTAAGCCCCAGGTTCATTTCCCATTTTGGAAATCTATAGAGAATTGGAGCAAAGTAATATATTTTTGCAATGTCACATAGCCTTAATAAGGTACAAAATGTGTTCCACATCTCCTTTTTAAGAATGTACATGTTATTCCCAACACATGTAGTCTCTTATGAAGGAATAGCATTGTAACCTGACTTATGTTACTGTAAAGATATTATCAAGATTCTAGACACTATATAATAGGGGTTGATAAATTAGATGAATATGTAGATAAAGGTAAATTGAAAGGATAAAAAATTTAAGAGGAGATGTTGGAGACTAAGGTTCTTATAATGAAGTACTACTGAAATCCTTTTGTGGGGTAACAATATGAAAATATTGAATATGAAATTTTTGAAGGAGGGGAGAATGTAACAACCCAGAATTATATCAGTGATATTTTCCCTGTTATGATTATTTCATATAACATACATCACATTATTCACTTATATAACACAACGAAGACTTTGTAATTGAATAATGAATGAAATAAGTGGGTTTTTCTAGAAGATAAGGAACTTATACCCCTTAAATAGTAACATGGCCATTGGAATAGTAATATGACTCTTTTGAACCATAAACAGGACTAATAAATAGAATAATTACCCATGAATACAGAAATCAATTTTTTTTACCTTATCAGATAACTTATCATATAATTATATCATAGTATAAATAAATGAATATTTTAAAGAATGAAGTTAAGTGTTAGTGTTTTCTTAAGTCATAAATATTTAATTTAAATTTAATAATTAATAAAGAAATTTGAATTTATTTTTATTAACATTTATTAATAAATCAATATTTTGTTTTATTATAATCGTATGATAATTTAATGAGACCTTAGATAAATTTTTTGAATGTTATAAAATCAGTTACAATTTTAAAAACTAATTTTTTGAGTAAATGATGATTTTCATTAAAAATTAAATTTCTCATATTTATAAAATTATTTTTATAAAATTCATTTCATTTTTGAAATCTACAAATCAAAAATTGTATGTCTGATATTTTTAAATTTTCTAAAATAATTTATTTTTTTCTGAATAGTAAATATGATAATTTACGATAAATGATAAATACATAATTTATTGAGCCATAGGTGTTGTTTGAATGATGTAAAACCCCATGGTTAGAAACCAAATAAAATTATTACTATAATTAGTCACAATATTCAACACAATTTATTGTCTTTAACTATGTAATAAAATAATGGGAAATCTCCCTCTCCTCCACTTTAAATTCCACCCATCACCCTCACCTCTCTTCGCACCTCTATGACTTGAAGCTTGTAAAAATAATTCCTAATTATTCATACCTAGTCTATCTCTATGTCTATGAGGTATTTTTCTTCCCAATTGCCTAAAACCTATTCCAGGAATGAGGTTCTCAAGTAGGATAATTCTAGAGGTCAACCCTCATCCTTTTTCTTTTAATTTCATTTCAATTTATTTTATTTTCTTATTCACTCCTAACCTCCTATGTCTAAATTATGATGATAACTATAATTTCATATATATTATATAATTATATCATTTTAATTTCATATCCTTTATCGAACAACTTTTTATTTCTATTTTATTTTAAAAATAGAATCATCGTTCGACAGGTTCTGATTTACAACCTTCGTGGTCGACAGATTTTTGTTCTTTAATTTCACCATCAAGGAAGGTAATGAAGCCATTTTTGGGTTCAAAATCACTATAAAATATGTATTAAAATATTTATTATGTTATATTAGTAAAATATTTAAATAATACACAATGATAAAACAAACTATGTTCATTATGATGAATTCCCCTCCCAATATTACAAACGATTATCACATAATGTATTATATAATGATTCATCTTCATACCATATAACTAAATGATATATTTAAAGATTTAAAATTTGTTTTGTTCATTAATATCATATAAAATAAATTTTGGAAAATTATAACCATTCCACATGAACATCTATACTCATATTCAAGTATATCGATTGAGGAAACCAAGCAAATGAATGCTCCCAAACAATAAAATTAAATCTTATAACTTATCAAAAATTTCATAAATGAACATAATAAAATGATAATAAATTATATAAATGTGTATATAGTTATGATTAAATTTATCAATTTATTAAATTTTCTTATACTGGACTTTATGACCATGTGCCAAAAAAGTTTTGACAAAAAGTAATGGTTTCTACCCAACCCTTTATTTTTACTTCTGATCATTCTTTCAATACCATTTCCCCAATGTAATATCAATTTCCATTTATGTACTTCTTATATATTATGATTATGATTTAGAAACACATATATCCAGATCCATTTATCTTTTTTTTTGGGAATTATATGTTTTACAAAGTTCCCTTCTTCATTCTTCCCGATACGCAAGCACGATTAAAGGAAAAATATCGATATCTTAACATTTTCAAGTATTGTCCATAATATATTTTGATATACCACTATTTTTCTAAAATTAATAATGTTTTTTTGAAAAGCAATATTGTTTCATTACAGTTTTTATAAAAAAAAATTAAGACAAGTAAATAATATTCTTCCAAAAAGAACTCTTCATTTCAAAGTAAAACAGATATTTCTTTCAAGAATTCATCAATGATTTTGATTGAGTATTTTCATCTATTTCGAAAACTCTATTTACTTTAATGCATTATTTAGTATTATATCTTATTATTTTCATCTTCCATGTGTTATTAATTGATTTATGACCATTTTTATTATAGATGTGTTATCTTGATACCAATGACCATGCTACCCAGATTGGTTTGTGATTATAATTAATGAATGGAGAAATTTATTAACATTTAATATGTTAATGTTGATTATGTTTATATTCATTAATATTAGGTGTTTATTGGACATAAAAAGTGATGGTTGGGGCCTACTATAGACCCTCGATGCATTAGTAGGTCTCATGAGAGAAAACTTAATTGGGTTTTGGATGAGGCCTTACCCTAGTATTTTCATATGTGTCGACTGAGGTCTTACTGATATGTTTCAGATATCTAACATTATGCATTACTTAATTATGATATTATAAATTGATACACCATATGAAATTGTTCGTGTATAATAAACATGATTAAGGATTATTATCTTATGATCAGATATATAGCTTTATTTACTCATCCTTCATTCCTGGCATATTATACTCAAGTTTAATTTAAATAGATTATGTTTTTTTATTTATTCACAAGGACTAATGTTTATGTTTGTGGTAACATCCCATGTATTACTTACCCTTATCGAGAATTTGAGATCAGTCCATTCTTATGTTTTATTCTTCCCTATGATGAGAAGATGAAAATTTTTATTAATGACTTTAAATGAAAATCTAGGAGTTATGGATGCTTCTAATGGAATTTATATATTTTAGTTTCAATTCGATTTATAATGTAAATATTATTTTTGTAAAAGTTATTCCAAAAGTACTTAACTATTCATTACTTCGGGATGAGAATTACTTTTAATATTACCAATGTAATAAAGTAAGGCAGTGGCTTTGGGCTACTATGGTTAGGGTCTCTACATCAGGAGAAATAAAAATATATTTTATTAGTTTAAATATGTTTAATAGATTATATATCTTCAAATTCTTTAAATAATGAGTTTTCTTTTGTTACACAAAACAAAGATGGTAACACCCCGAGATTTTATGAGAAATATTCTTTTTAATTTTTTTGATGTATTGTGTTGTGCGTTACACCATGATTAGCTTGCGATATACACAACAATGTATTATCTTTTTGTATACACAACACTATTCTTGGATCGTGTTGCACTCAAGGGCGACCTTCCTCAATAGCATCTGTTGTACGCAAAACTGAGTTTCACTATACAATGATATATTGTTATAATATTATTATGAACTAGACAATATGAATAGTATTAACCACATTTTTAATTTTATAACATTATCATTCATCTTACACATATTCTATAACATGTTATGAGAACAAAATAAACTTTTCGGGTTAAATAAATGTTTTTAAAAAAATGCTGTTTTGCTGCCTTTTGATGGCGCACCCATTTTAATTCTAATTTTTAAAAAGTTTATAAGATCATTTTGACAAAATAAAATAATTATTTTGAATTATGATATAAATTATTACTTTTGATAATTTTTTTATTTTTATAATAACATTTATATTTTTATTAATAGTAAAAATACGCTAAATTTTACTTAAATGAATGTTTTTTCATCGAGATAATTTATATGGTTAAATTATAATATTTAATGGTTTTAATGTATAAATAGATTATATTTTTACCATTTAATAAAATGTATTTCATTATAATTATTTTTACCATGAAATCATAGGTAAAAACATTTCAATCATTTGCATTATTTTAATTAAAAACCAGTTTTTTTACAATGAGATTAATTTTAAATTAATTACTAAATATTATATGTTTTGAATTTGGAAAATTGGATTCCATATTTGAAATCAGGAGTTACAAATTTTTTAAATTGGTAACATTTATTTTTTATACAAAATGAATATTAACTATGTTTAATTTTATTTACCACAGTAAAATGTAAATCTGGTAATTAAGTGTAAAAATATATAATACAATTACCCTAACACTTGTCTTAATATAATTAGTTGATTATATTTCTCTCTAAATCATAATTTGGTCTAAATAGAATCTATTAGAACTCATTTAGATGAGATTACGATCTTTAATTTGTCTTATTTAAAGAAAAGTTAAATATGTCTCACTCAAACTTTCTTAATTAAATAATTTTTAATATTAGGTTATACAGAATATAAATTCGATTATAAAAACAGATTTTAAAGATAAAATGTTTTTCTTCATCATGGTAATATATTTGTAATTTTTATGTAATATATAATTAACTTAATAGCTTATACATTAATGGGGTAAAAATTATTTATTTAGTGAAAAATCAGTAATATAATTTTTAATAAAATAATAATACCAATGAAAAGGCCCAAAAAATTGTCCAAATCTTTTTTTTCGAGTATATCTACACCATAATCATAAATGTGCTGACTTATGGACTTTTTTGAGCCTTATAAAAAAGATTATGACATTTATATTATATTATTTTAAATGATGTCGAAGTTGTCACCTTCATAATTAAATATTCATAACATTTTAAAAGTTAAATGTTTTAGAAGATAAATTTGACTACAAGTACTCATAAGAAATATTTTATATTTATCTTCATCATAGTATTATATTTTTATTTTTTGTGAAAAAATATGTATATTAAATAATTATAAAAAAAATGTGGTAGTAATTATTTTATTAAGAGAAATATCAAATAAATGGTTTTAAAAATATTAAAATAAATATTATATGAATTAATTAACGTTCTCCACAAATTTTCTAGATTGAAATGACATGTTAGGAATCTATTAAATATGTTGGTTCAACTCTATCATCTGTTTGGATTTTATTTAAATTCAAATACATGAATTATGTTAAAATTGTCACTATTGATATTTTATAAAAAATAACTTATTAATAAATTCTCTAATAATCAGAAAAATATTTAAGAATTAAAAATTGAAATCTATATGGTCGAAAATTTCATAAAATATCCAAATTATAGACAATTCACAACACATAAGTAACTATTTATAAACATTTAAAATTAAGAATATTAGCACCACAAATAAAATTAAATAGATTAAATAAGGATAAATAAAAATTATAAGTTTTAAAATAAAATCAAAACATGTATGAATTGGAATGGTTGATGATATTACACCCTATTATTATATTATATTATAATTTCAGTCATTTTGGAAGTTACATGTGGGGTTTGAGTTTATTATAAATGAATATTTTGGAGGTTTCCAAAAGTGCCCATCTACTCTCTTATATAAGGGAACCTCCTCCCTCTTCCTATTACTCCATTTTGTGCTTTCAAACTTGGCCAAAACCTATCCATTTCTATTATCATATTCCCTAGAGTCATTCTAGTGGTCCTTTACTTCTTCAAATACCATCTTTAGTTCTGTAAGAGGTGTATTATAAGTGGCATGTCAAAGAAGAGGAGTTTCATACACCTACGAAAGAAATTTGACCTAAGGTAAGGGGTAACATTGCCAATCTTGTTTCTATTCAAGATTTTTTTATTCCTAAGTACGTACTGAGGTTATATTTATCATCCATGTCTAAGTATTCAAAAACTATTTTCATAAAATGTTTACTATTATCCCATGTATGTTGAATTTCATGTTTACATCTTTTTGAATTTTACTATGTGGTATGTAAGGAATATTTTTTCTATTTATCATATGAGGTACTTTTTGAAATTTCCAGAGAAAGTACGAGGAAAATTCTTCTTTAACTTATACGGTGTTAATGGATTTTTAGGATTTCATAATTCTTTATTTTCATGAAGCTTCCTCTCCAAGATTTCATTATTATTTTTGAAAAAAAATATTTTCTTTTAAAATTGTAGGCTACTTTGAGAAAAGAAAATGATTGGAAAGAAGAAAGGATATTTTACTCAAGAATTCATTTCAATGTTTTATCAAAACTATTTTTCATCTATGATGAAATTATTTAATTTGGTTATGTTTCAAGTATAATGTCTCTATTATTTAGATGGTTTGTTTTTTTTATGATTAAATTATATCTATTGTTTTATATAGATTATGTTATGATGGTAGGATGTTTATGAAACCCATTTTATCCGTTGGGTTATGATGAATGATTTATGTTAATTTTGTGGCACATGAAAGAATGATTTCATTATGATATGGGGGACCTATATCTCCCTCTAATTAATTGGGTAATGATTTATTTCTCATGATAATGACATGGCTGGAATGACAGGTAAATACAGTTCAGTAATACATGGCTGGAATGGCAGGTAAACCCAGATCAGTAATAGACTTTTTCCACTATGATGGTCTTACCAGCAATGCATTGGATAATATGGAAATAATATCATGTAATTAATCCTTTTTTACAATTAAAGGTTTTATTCCCATGCTAATTTATCCAAATTAATGTTCCTTTATGATTTATGCCTTATGTACTACCAAGATTCATGTCATTACTCACGATTTTAATGTTTTATAATCATGTTTTTTAGTTCAAATTTTTATGGATTGTTTTATGTTGTCCATGTTTACCCTTAGTGAGAATTTGAGATCACCATTTTTATGTTTACTTTTCCCCAGGATATAAAGAATGGTTTTAGGTAAAAAAACAAAAGGGGAAGATCATTGTGGGAGATGATGAAGATCTTTTTCTGTTATTAGAAGATTTTGTATAGAGTTTCCAATGACACTAAACTAATAAAGTCTTTGAGTGTCTACTTTTATTATGTATTAAGTATTCTGCAAACGTAATGTAATTTCTATGTATTTAAATCTTGGGTATCTACAGTTGGTGTTAGAGAGAAGGTTATGTTAACCTTTGGATACTATGATGTGAATACTTTAGTGAGATCCCTAGTGATATTTCTAATGTATGTCGAGGGATGTCCTGAAGGTTTTGTATAAGTATATGTAATATTCATAAAATTATGGTAACGATCAAATAATTAAACCTATGATGTTAGATATTGAAGGTACTCCCCCTTTGTTATGTTGTTTTCGTAGCATAATATTTTCCTCTCACAATATTTTTTTCGATTTTAGATGACTGTTGGTACATGAAGGAACCGTGTTAATGATCAATGAACTGGAAAATGCAATGAGTTTCATCCTGAACAACCAAATGTTATGGGAAATGGAGTGAAAATTATTATTGTATTACTTACACAAGAGATGAATCATTCTGGACTTCCAAATGAGCAGAGAAGGGAACAATATTCTGTTGAGTCCTTCACGAGGCAACGTCCACCTTCTTTCAGTTGGATTTCTGATCCACATGTTTCTGAACATTGGATTAGTACCATTGAAATGATCTTTTCCATACTTCAATGTTTGGAACATGAAAAAGTATTTCAGGCTGTTTACCAGTTAGTAGGTGAAGCATACCTGTGGTGGACTCTAATTAAGAATAAAATTCCCCAAGGTGAAATTTAATCCATGGAATGGGATGAGTTCAAGAAATTATTTTTCAATAAGTACTCTATTCGTATTATTCGAACAAAGATGGAAAAGGAGTTCCTCGAGCTTAAGAAAAATGATGATGAAGATAATGGTATATACGAAGCTAATTTCACAAGGCATACAAGGTATACATCATGATTTATCATCCAATCTAAAAGTAATGTTTATCGATTCTTATGGGGATTAAAAACAAGTCATTGAAATGCATTAGCTATAAGAGACTTTAGTAGCTATGAAGTGATTTTTCATTGTGATATAAAGGTATAATTGGAAGATGGTGTTACATATCCATCTCATGGTTTTGATAAGAAATGAAAGATGGAGTTCAAGGAAAAATATCAAAGTAATGGTAAAAAGAAGACAACTGTTTTGATATCCTCAATGTATGGGAAGAAGAATGGAAAAGATTATATTAAATGGAATAAAAATATTTTAAGTGTGAAAAATTAGGTCATCAAGCATCTGAGTTCCGAATTAATAGGAAAAGGTATCTAATGATGTTAATAGATAAAAGACTCTAAAGAATGCACCACCAACACTTCAATGCTACAAGTGCAAGGAAATTGGGCATTATGCTAACCAATTCCCTAATCAAAGGGTTAATGATGCTCAACATCAAAACCCTCTTATGGAAAAGGAAAAAGGAAAGTCACATGAAATCACTATTGGAGATATTTAATATTAATACGAATTGGTGGAATTATTAAGAATTCATGTAATGGGATTCAAAAATAGTGTTGTGGAATCTCATTTATAGTATCGTGGAATATTGGAATATCTATGTACTAGTTTTCAAAAATTGTATGGTACTTGCAACCATGTAAGGTGATTAAAATATTTTTTTAAAACAGATGATATGCGCATAATGAAGGTATAAGGAGAAAGTAATATGTTTGATTGTATTAATGAGCTCATGACTGATAAATGGACAAAGTCATATCATGGTTTGACTATATAGAAATTTTGGGATTTTGGTATGTGGAAAGAGTTAACTTTTGATAGTATTCATGTTTCTCCTAAGGTTCTATGGTAATTCATGTTTCAAGAGAATACATGATTAAGGTATTCACATGTTTGGAATGTGACCGACAAAATATATCTTGAAATAAATGGGGGATAAATGATGGTATTCACATGCTCGGTAGATGACCTCTCTAGTAATATTTTTCTATATAATATGTGATTGGAAAGAAGTATTTTGGATAAGCCTAATGTTTGGAATGGATTAAGTTTGATATTAGATAGTACTGTTTAAGTTAAAAACGTTTTTCTAGAATGTTATAATATTATAGTTTTAGAAAAAGTACAACCTGTAGGACGAGCAACAACCCGTCGCATTGGACAAGGTTGCGGTAATCTAACACACAACTGAAGTGTGACAGGCCTTTATTGAGTACCACTGGCATACAAGAAGTCCCTAGATAGTATAAATTTGTTTTATTTCATTAAGTGGTATGAGATATTAAGTATAAGTATATTTTTGGAATCATATATGGTTAATCTCACCATATATGGACTAATGTAAATTTAATAATTTGTGTTAACCTTTTTGTAATAAAGATAGATGGAATGACCTATCACTCTATCACATGATCTGCTAATACTTTAAAAATGAAAAATTCAACATCATTTCTTTGAATATGAGATGAAGTTGAAATTTTTCCTGAAATGACCAATGATGATATTACGCAGAAATAAGGTAAGTATTTCTCCTTATGTAAAAATTAATCAAATTTTTTGGATGTGATCTTAAAAACCAAAAAGGTTTTCCTTGTACCCTCATATCTGATTAATCAAATGTTACCTTATATCATCACAAATTTATGGTTTTGAGATTTTGTCTTTTTCATAGCCATGTTCTCTACCATTCTTCATCAAGACAAGATGGTTAACTTCTCTACCATATCCATATTTTCACCTATATTCTCCTATGTGGAAACCCAAGGCTAAGTTACTTTGGGTGAATTTGATATTTCTAACATTCCATTTTAAAATTATGTTTTAGTATTCCTTTTTACAAAGTGGGTTTCTATGAATGAAACTTTCAAGTAGTAAATGATTTATAACCCCGAAGAATTTTGTGGGTGAAATTCATTTTAAGAGGGGTAGAATGTAACACCTTGAGATTTTATGAGAAATAATATTTTTAATTTATTTGATGTCTCATTTTATATTCTACACCATGATTATCTTGAACTATACACAACACCATATTATCTTGTAGTATACGCAATACTATTCATGGCTTGTGTTGCACGCAAGAACGACCTTCCTCAATAGCGTGTGTTTTACGCAATACCGTGTTTTACTAAAGAAAAATATATTGTAATATTATTATTTTGAACTAGACGTTATGAATAGTAGTAACCAAATTTTGAATTTTATAACACTATCATTAATCATACACATATTCTAAATCATGTTATGTGAACAAAATTATTTTTTCAGGTAAAATTTGTATTTTTAAAAAAATGTTGTTTTGTCGCCTCTTGATGGAGGAACCATTTTAAATCTAATTTTTGACAATTTTATAAGATAAATTTTACAAAATAAACAAATAAGTTTTAATCAGGTTATAAAAATTTACTATGGATAAATTTTTCATATTTTTATTATTACTTTCATATTTTGATGAATAGAAAAAATACGCTAAATTTTACATAAAAAATCTTTTTTCATCGAGATAATTTATATTGCTAAATTATAATATTGAATGATTTTAAAGTATAAGTAGAATATATTTTTACCATTTAATATATTTTATTTCATAATCATTAATTTCACATTGAAATTATAGGTAAAAACATTTCAATCTTTTGAATGTTTTAAACAAAAACCTGTTTTTTTCGACAACGGGATTAATTTTAAATTAATTACTATACCTTATATGTTTTAAATTTGGAAAAATGGATACATATTTTTAATAAGGAGGTCCAAATTCTGTAAATAGGTAACTTTTATTTTTTAGTCATTATGAATTGTTAATATGGTTAATTTTATTTACCACAGTAAAAGGTAAATCAGGTAATTAAGTGTAAAAATAATATTATAAAATAACCCTAACACTTGTATTAATATTACTAGTTGATTATATTTCTCTATAAAATATACTTTCTACGAAATGGAATCTATTGGAACCCACGTGGATGAGATTAAGACCATTAATTTATTTTATTTAAAATAATGTGAAATATGTCTCACTAAAACTTTATGAATTACATTATTTTTAATATAAGGTCATACAGAATAAAAATTTTATTACAAATACTCATTTTAAAGATAGTTTTTTTCATCATCACGGTAATTTATTTGTAATTTCTAAGAAATATATAATTACTTTAATATCTTATACATTAATGATTCAAAAATTATTTATTTAGTGAAAAATAAATAATATAGTTTTAATTAAAATAATAATACCCATCAAATGGTCCGAAAACATGCCCAAAACTTTTTGGTCGAGTATATATAAACCATAAGAATCCACGTGGAGACTTATGGACCATTTTGTGCCTTATAAAACATATTATGACATTTATATTATTTCATATTAAATGCTATCAAAGTTTACACCTTCATAATTTAATAAACATAACATTTAAAAAGTTGGGTGTTCAAAAAGAAAAATTATACTAAAATTATTATTAAAAAATATATTATATATATCTTCATTATAGTATTTTATTTTAATTTTTTATGAAAAAAATAAGTATATTAAATAATTATACAAAAATGATGTTGTAATTATTTTATTAATAGAAATATCAAATAAATGTTTTTAAAAATATTAAAATAAATATTATATGAACTATTTAATGTGCTCCACTAATTTTCTAGATGCATATGACATGTTATGAATCTATTAAATATATTTTTTTGACTCTATCATTGGTTTGGATTTTATTTAAATTCAACTAAATGAATAGTGTCAAAATTGACACTAAGGATATTTTATTAAAATAACATATTATTAAATTTATAAAAAATCAATAAAATATTTAAAATTTGAAATTTTAAATTTTTATGGTAGTATATTTCATGAAATATCCAATTATAGACAATTAATAACACATAATTAAGTATTTATAACCATTCAAAATTTAGAATTTTATTACCACAAGTAAAATTAAATAGATTAAATAATGATAAATGAAAATGATAAGGTTTAAAAAATCAAAACTAGTCTAAATTTGATTGGTTGATGAGATTACAACCCTATCATATCTTATATTAGTATTTGAATCACTTTGGATGTTTTTAAGTGGGGATGGAGTTTATTATAAATTAATATTTTGGAGGTTTCCAAAAGTTCCCCTCTACTCTATTATAAAAGGGACCCTCCTCCCTCTTCTCTTCACTCCATTTTGAGATTTCAAACTTGGCCAATACCTACTGATTTCTCTTATAAACTTCCCTATAGACATACTATGGGTCTTTAACATCTTCAAATACCATCATTTATATCCTAAGAAGAGGTTTAGAAGAGGCACGTCGAAGAAGAGGATTTTTAGAAACGTACGGATGAAATTAGACCAAATGTAAGGGGTAACTTTGTCATACTCGTTTCTATCTGATATTTTTTATTCATAAGTATTTATTAGTGTTATATTTATCATCCATGTTCATGCCTTATAAAACTGTATTCATAAATTTTTTTCTATTCTTCCATGTATGTTCAAAGTCAGGTTTACCACTTTTTGGCTTTTACTTTGGGGTATGGAAGGAATATTTCTTTTGTTTACCATACGAGGTAATTTTTTACATTTCTAGGAAAAGTATGAGGAGAATGTTTATTTTAACATATTTGGAATTAATTTTTTTAAAAAATCTCATGATGTCATATTTACATAACTATACCTCTACAATATTTCATGATTATTTTCAACAAAATTCTTTTCTTTTAAAATTTCACGTCATTTTGAGAAAAGAAAATTTTGTGAAAGATGAAAGGATATTTTCCTAAATAATTCATTTGATGTGTTTTATAAAAACTATATTCCATCTATGATTACATTTTTTAATAAGGTCATGTTTCAAGTATAATGTCTCTATTATTTACATGGTTTGATTTTGTTTATGATGAAATTATATCTATTGTTTTATATGAATTATGTTATGATGGGATGATGTTTTTGAAACCCATTTGATTCATTGGGTTGTGATGAATAATTTATGTTTATTTATGTTCACATGAAATAATTATATCATTATGATATGGGAGGGACCAATATCTCAGTCCAATGAATTTGGTAATGATTTATATCTCATGAGATAGACATGGCTGGGACGATAAGTAAATACAGTTCAGTAATACATGGATAGAACGGTACGAAAACCTGGTATAGTAATAGACTTTTTCAATATGATGGTCTTGGAATCAATTCCTTGGCTACTATGGAAATCATATCACATGATTAATGGTTTTCCACAATTACATGTTTTATTCCCATGCTATTTTATCATGATTAATGTTTCTTTATGATCTACAACTTATGTACTGCCATGATTTATGTCATTACTCGTGATTTTGATATTTTATGTTCATGTTTTTACATTCAAATTTTTATGGGTTGTTTTATGTTCTCCATGTTTACCCTTACTGAGCATTTGAGCTAACCCTTTTTATTTTTCTTTACCCTGGAATATAATGAATGGTTTTATGTAAGAAAACAGAAGGGGAGGATCATTGTGGGAGATGTTGAAGATATTTCCCCATGATTAAAAGATTTTGTATCGAGTTTCCAAAGACACTAAACAAATACAGTCATTGGGCATCTATTTTTTTATGTATTAAGTATTCTGCAAAATTAATGTAATTTCTATATATGTCAAGCTTGGGTCTGCACACAGACATTATTCGATAACTTTGTTTACATGCAAGAGAGAGTATGATAAAATTCTAATAATATTATTTCATATAAAAAGATATAACATAGAAAATAAATTCACTATTATATGAATGATTAAAAAACATATGAATATATATGGAATACACAAACATAAAATGAATTCATTGGTAATCAATTTACTATAAATAAATATAAGAACCAATAGAATAAAAAGAAAATGTTTTTATTCTTATGAAGGTTTTTTGTACTAATAAATTAAATTAATTACTATTAATGAATGATATTAATGAAATATATATATAATATATTCAATGGAATATATTTTATATTCATCTAATTGGATATATAATCATAAGGTATGAATAAATATAGATTTATGATTAAAAATTGTATTTTTCGAATAATGACAATTTAACAAATTTTAATGGTAAATATAATTTAAATCCACTTTTATGAAAAATTTTAAAGTTTTTATGTAAAAAATAATTTAATTATTGTAATATGAACCTAAAAATTATATTAGGGTGAATTTTTGGAATTTTTCCAAGACATTTTATTTTTTTGATTGACACTAAAAAATATTGAATTTTAATTCAAAACAAAATTTTCATCTAATTTTCTTATAAGGATAAATTATATTTTTAATTGGTTCTAACGTTAGGTTACCTAAGATATACATAAATAAATCTATGTTATGTTATTTTAATCAATTTAACATTGAAATTTAATATAAAACATAAAAATCATTTGAACATTTTACTCTAAAAACCAGCTTTGTCGTCAAATCTATGTGATTAAATTTAAATTAATTTATGAAACTTATGTGATTAAAATTTTGATAAATTGATTATATTTTTATAATAATAATAATATATAATATATAATTTTTTCAACTTATTTATCAGTCAAATATATTTTTGAAAATAGTTAAAATTAAATATATCAATTAAGGTAAAATTAATATTAACAATGGTCTAAACCATAATCATAAGGTTCAAATGACCTATAAACATGTCCAATGTAATTTTATGTACATATTAAGACCCTATAATGCCTTATGTGGATTATGTTTAATATGGGAGCCACTTGACATGGGAAACAAATGTTTGGAATTCCCTTTTCAAATATTTACTAGTCTACCACTCATGCTCCACTATAAGATGGAACTCACCCATCCCACCTATTCACACATATAAATCAATTTTTATATACCATAATATTCCAAAATAGTCTTCCAACATCCATTCATTCATCAAAGAGGAATCCCCTTTGGGAATAAATAAAACCAAGGAAGTCTTTTGGTATAAACCAAAAGGGGTTACCCGAATTAGAGGAAACCTTCATCAATGATCAATTTTGTTTAATTTACCACTACACCAATTAAATAATTTTTTAATAATAATTATATAATTACCATGTTATATTTAATATATATTGATTTTTTTATGTTAATATTTTTACTTACACCTACCCAAACTTCTATTAAAGTGTAAAAAACAGTCCGTTTGTCTATACGGCGGACTACCACCTACAAAAATTAGATATGTTTTTCATTTACCACCTCTAATGGTTTGGAATTATTATTTAAATGATATTTATAGATTATATTTATTATATTTATAATGAATTTATGATTATATAACTATTTATATAAACATGTCTTCAATCCTTTTATTTTGTGGGAATACGATAACATATTTATGGACGTGTGGACTACCAGCTAATCCAAGCAATATAATTTGATTATGTTATACATGGAATCTATAAAATTTTTATTTAATAAACATATGATAAATATATCACATGTATATAGTTTTTGAATTTTAATATACATATTTATAATTTATTTCTTCTTTTAATATGACAAAGAAATGTATGTAGTGTTCTTTCATATGTATGTTATACTGTCTCCATGAATAGGGAATTTCATTTCCTATCTCGAAATTTTAGGAATTATTATAAATAAATTTATAATGAATATATATAAAATTTAAATAATGTTTTACATGTTTAGAAGATTATATAATTATCTATATAATAAGAATAATGATAAAAAGATAAACCAAACTTGAAAAACTAGGCAATTAACACCTGAAATAATGAAAAAATTGAAATATTGATAAAAAATGGGTAATAAGAAATTATTATAAGGTCATATGTATTCTAATAAAAATTATTATGGTCTTTCTATAAGATAGTGTCAATTTTAAAACTATTATAACACATTTTAAGGGAGGTTCTCCCTAAAGGAAAAACATGGTAAGTAACTCTTGTCTCACATTTAATTTCAAGATCCATACGCCATATTTGTCACTTATTTATTTTGTGTGGTGTATATACAACCCAAATTTTATTTTATATCATTTATAAAATTTTCTCAATAGTATTTAATTATTAATTTTATGTCATTTAAATCATGGGGATTATAATCCAATTGTTATAAAGTTGTAATAGAATTCATCTCAATTTACATTCTCTGAGGTATACCTTATAATTATGAACCTTAATTAATATAAATGGAATAAAAGAACCACATTGACATGTAATATTATGAATACCTCATTATTTATTGTATTTATTATTTCAATTTTAATTTGTTTTAACTAAGGGGATGTGATCTTAAAATCACTCGGTGGTAATGAAATTTCATTACTCAATTCATTTTTCATTGGGTTATATTACTTCCATGTTGTAATTAATTTTATATCATTATTATAATAATAAATTTTAATATATATTGATTTTTATCCAAATTTTTAATGTGTATTTATAATCTATACATATAATAATCAACTTGATTAACTCTCACTTCAACTTCACGATCATTTTAAGGGTTTATTTTATAAACTATTACTTATCATGATTATTTATTATTTAAATTATATTAAAAGAATTAATATTATTATTGTTCAATAAAATATTAACTTTATTATCTTATGGTTATTCATGACCTTTTCAAGTAATAGTTTTATTTTCAAACTATGTGTTACTGATAATGTTTTATAAAATATTTTTATGAAAACCCCACTTCATTTCATTCATTAGTCAAATAATCTTATTTATTATAAAACCCTATATTTTAAAAAAAATTTAGGACTTTTTAAAATAATTTATTAATGATATTTTTCCCCTTTTATCTTTTTGAAATATTTTAGAAGGAGTATTATAATCTCTTTCTGAATGAGGAACTTTTCTAAACATTTTACCTTTCAAAAGTAATGTTCTTTCTACCAAGTACAGTATGTATAGAAAAAACATTTATTGTTTTTTCCATATTAATTAGAATTTTTTAAGGCAATTTTTTAAATAAAATTAATTTTTAAAATTTCATTTTCAATGAAAATAATTTATCAAATATTTTTCAAAATTTTGACTGTATTTTTTACAATTTTTAAGGAATTTTTAGAGAAATTCAATTCATTAATGACAAAAACCTTTTATTTTTACTCTAAATAGGATATGTGATATTGATACCATAGTTAATCTTCTTATGGTTGGTTTTTGATTTATTTATCCAAGGATATTGTTGAAATTCACATCCATGCTTCATTTTTATAGTCACTATGAAATATTCATTTTTCTATGATCATTAAATGTTGTATTTCCCTTAATTATCCATATCATTTGACATGGATATGTTCATTACCAATAACATATTCCATTTCTCTATATTGAATTTTATTTTAATGTTATTTTATTTAGTAGGGAAACATTGAAAAATTCATATCCATTAGCCAATAATGATATTTTACAAGGAACATTTTAATTAAATTATATCTATTATTAGTTATATGAGGAATTTGTTGGATATGTATGACCTAAGTTGGGGACCATTTAAATTAATCCCATAAATGATTCAATAGTCTTGTGAGATGAAATCAATTGGGAGAAACCACTTTTATTATTTAACCAATCTTCTTCAAAACATTCTTGTGAATGATCTTATCGGTATTATGTTAAACAATTGTATGAATGTTCTTGACGATAAACGTAACATGTACATAGAAAACTAATTTAAAAAAAATAATAATTCATGAATAATATTTTACAATTTATTATCCATGATATTTTAAAATTTTAGAATTCTATGTATAATTTTTTTAATGATATTGATTAAATAGAAGGTGTTATAAGGTTTTTACATTCCATATTTATTATTCCATATCGAGTTATTTAAATGAAACATGTTTTATATTATATACCGTCCCATATTTTTTATATACTTCCCTATCAGTGTATTTATTACCTTGAATGCTTGTTTAGTTATTTACTATTATATAATGATTATTCTCATTGACTCGTTATTTATTCGACGTAACATGACACTAATTGGGCATTGGAGACCACAATTATTTCTTCAAATTTCCCAGAATTCATTGAAGTGTGGTATGAAAGATATGATATTATCCAATATACAGAATAATGTTATCTTAAAAGGAAAAAAATCATTTTAATTATTATATTCATTTGTAATATAAGACTCATATGTGTATATGGTTTAATAAGACTACTAAACTAATCAGTACATCAAGATTTGATTCCGTGTAATCATTCCAACGTAATCGTAACATGACACCGAATCTGGATGGTTGGGTTTAGGTCACAATATATTTTATTATAGGATTCTTAGTGTCAACATTGGGAACTAGATATAAGAAATCATAGATCAGAGAACACAACCCTAAGATAGACGTTGTGGTTAAGTATAGAAGAACATCCTAAAATGATGGTAAGGTAGAGATTATGTGGGTATTCCTAGAAACACATCTATATCAGGATACTAAAAGTGTGTGTGGTTCTTATAAAAATGTACCAATTGGTAATAACTGCGAAAATTTGTTTCTAGCTTGACTCAAGTGTAACCTGGTACACGACCATGGGTCTCACAACACACCTAGTTTAACAATCTCATGGGTTATGCTTAGGATAATTCCATTTACCTAACTAACCATTATGAATGACTTGAATATATAATGAAAATAAATAACCTATGATAATACTATGGTGTTATATATTTTTAAAATAATATTTCATTATGAAGATATTTTATAAATGATTATACATTTTTCTCACTATGACTATTGTTAAACACACTATGGTTTTTGCTTTTAGTCAACAGTTTGAACCCGAAGGAGACATGTTAACATTTAAAATGAAGTACAATGTTTTGAAAAGGACGAAAAAATGGGTTTTTGATAGGAGTGAAAGAGAACGTGTTCCTACCTAATCAGTTTCCACAAAATATGATCAATAGTAATACCTAAACCAACTATCGAACTCCCCAAAGAATATATGGATAGAGGTTTATAAGATATATAGTGGTGGATACCATGGAAGGAAAAGGGCCCCAATCCCTTTATTTAAGAAATTTTGAAGGAGGCACTCAGTAATGTGTCTCAATAGAATAGAGAAATGATAAATGTTTGGGGAAGAATAATTTAAAGATAATAATTACTAATGAAAAATGATGAGTATGATGGATAGAAATAAATCTCATCATGAAGATACATTTATAGTTTTATTCCATTATGGTAGGGAACATGGGTAGTACCTGAGTAAATTACCTCATCAAAAGGATAAAATATAGACCAAGGAAGAAACTATATTGAAATAAAATCATTGTTATCATTATTTATGGTGGTTTTATTGAAAACCTTGGTTAAAAGTCCATTTAGTGATTAACCTTATTTCAAGGATATCCATCTTTTTTTCAGAAAATTTCATAGTAATTACATTAAAATGTTTTTATATATTGTTAACATGAATTTTGGGTGACAACACATCAAATTCGGTAAGGTGTTGGGGCTTGTACCCATGACCAAAGAACGATAAGGGTGTCATACCAACAACTGGCCCATGTGTTGTCCAAATTAATATATCATTGTTTTTACATAAATAATTTTAGTCATAAATATTAATGACGAACCATTAGAATTTATTTTTTGATATAGATAATAAATTATTATCCATATCTGTTTGAGAAAAATTAAATACAAATATAGTTACATGTTTTATTGGTATTATGATATCTTTAAAACAAAATTTTACTATTTCAAAAATGGGGGTTCATTTTAGTATATTCATTTCGTGGAGTGAAAAATGAATTGGAATTTAATAGAAGTTAAAAAAATGATTAAATATTTCTTATGAAATTAAAAAAAATCGGGTTAGTATATTTCTTTTGATTAATGTTCAATTATATAATTCCTCAACAATACAAAAATTATCTTAAAACATAAATGTTATCCTAGTAAATTCATTTCAGTAAAAAAATGGTCTATTAAATCATCATAGATTAATACATTTTAAGCCCTAAACATTCTATTGATCATTTCGTTTTTTGTGACTTATTAACTTAATCACTCCCCATAAATATTTATTATTTTCCTCCAAGTTCATATTTTTCACATTCCACATATGTTCTCCTACATAGAAAACTAGTTATATGTTATTCCATGTGACCGTTGTTCTTATCAATATATCTTATAAAGAGTATATTTTATTAAAAATTCTAATGATGTGGGATTTTAATAAAGGAATTTTCAAATATCAAACATTATATATTAAATATATTGTTTCAATTGCAAGGACACGATTTAATTTAGGTTGGTATAATATAATGCCCCAAAGTTATAAAGTAAAAATATTTCACTCGATAAGTTGTATGACACATCACCCCAAGAATGCATGAGAATATAATATAGATAGAATTTAAAAAATATTTATTATTTTAAATAAATTAAATCTATGATATCATTTTCAAATCACGAAATACTGAGTTAGCTTACGTTACACTCAACAATAATTTTCTTCAATAGCTTGTGCTACACACAAGACAGAGCATAGTAAATACTACAATTATTATTTCATATAACAAGATATATAATTAACATTGAATTAGCATCTATTGATAGAAATAAATAACATATTATTATATAAGTTAAAAAAAATACAATGAGAATTGATAGATAATCAATTTAGAAGAAATGAATATAAGATCCAAGTGAATATAGAGGAATTATTTTTCTTCTTACGATGGTGTTTTATAACAATAAATTAAATTAATTACTATTAATTAATTATATTAAATAAATACATATATATATATTCAATAAAATATTTTTTATATTCATCCAATATGTTTTATAAGAATATCATAAGAATGTATCCAGTTTTATGCTT
This sequence comes from Viscum album, assembly GCA_963277665.1. Lineage (NCBI taxonomy): Eukaryota > Viridiplantae > Streptophyta > Magnoliopsida > Santalales > Viscaceae > Viscum > Viscum album. The sequence goes on from OY728159.1 coordinate 1,497,504,428, forward strand.
AAAAAATGTATTTTTGTAGAAACAAAATTTTCCCACCGTTTAAGGGAGAACTTATTTTGATTAAACTTTTTGGAACATTAATAAATATGATAAGTCAAAATAATATTAATTTATTAAATAGAAACATAAAAATTATATTAAGATTATTTATTTGTGTTTTTCGGTGTGGATACATTTTTTGATGAATAGTGAAAATACATAATTTTAATTCAAAACCGATTTTTCATCTAATTTATTTTTAATTTTTAATTATATTTGATATTTTTTTATTTTTTATTTTGGAAAAATCTAAATCAATCCATTCAATTTAATTAATTTTAATCAATTTTTCATTGAAATTGAATATAAAAACATATCAACCATAGAACATTTTACATTAAAACCCCGCATTATCAGCCCGTCTACGATATTGAATTTAAATTATTTTATGCCAACAATGTGATTATAATTTGTAAAAATTGATTCCATATTTGTAATAGTAATACTAGTATATAATTTTTTATCATTTTAAGTTATTTTTTAACAATTAAATTATTTAATGTAAATAACATTAAATAACGCGAATAAGGTTAAATTTAGCTTAAAAAAGAACAAAACATTAATCATTGAAGCCAAAATGACCATTTTATTCAAAATATATTTTATTTATGTTTTTAAAACACATACAAAATTTTTTCATAATTTGTTCATTAATGTATCCACGTGACATGCGAAAAATGTGGGGGGAATTCACTTTTAAAAAATTTATAGGAATGCCGCTCCTCCTCCACTATAAAAGGTACTCAACCCTCCCACTTAATCACACACATCATTCAATTTTTCTTACAAAAAATCTAAAAACATAAGGTACCAAAATACCTACAATAACTCAATATGGGTCACAATGGGATGAAATTCAACCAAAATGAGTAATGTGAATAGGATGTATCTTTTTTCAATGATATTTAATTTTTTATTTACCTCTTTACACCATCAATTTTTGATATTTAATGATTATATATTTAAAAACGTTTCTTAAATGTTCTAATATGATTTTATTTTATGGTTTTATCATATACCTACATTCACTTCTATCAAATGGGTAACAAACCTACCGTTCATGTCTTCATCGAACTACAACCTCGTCAAAAAAGATCATTTGTTTTCCCATTACCACCGCTCATGGAAGGGAATTCTGATGCAAACACCATTTATATATATATATATATATTATATGTTGTTTTTAAAATTTCTTAATTCTTTTTTACCTCTTTATATAACCATTCATTAATGCCTTCAATATTTTGGAAATGTGATAACATCATTTGTGGATGTGTGGGCTACTACCTCTTCAAAGCGATGTATTTTATTTAGGTTATACATGGAATGAGTAAAATATTATTTTAATAAAAAAAGGATAATTATTTGAAATATACATGATAATATAATTATAATGGATGCATATATCATTTATTTTTTACTCTTTTAACACAAAAAAGAATTGGAATTATCATTTATGCATACATAAAGCCTACTGTCTCCATGAAATGTTCATTTCACTTCCAATATTCTAATTTTATAGATTATTATAAAAACATATGTTATGATTATAAATAATTTTTTAAATTATCTAGATGATGAAAGCATGATCTAATATGGAGCATAAATGATTTTCACCCAAAAGGAAAAGCAAGGTAATAGATTCTTGTCTCACATTTACTTTTGGGAGGCGTATACCATATTCCCACTTATTTCTTTTTGGTTGTGTATATACTACCCATATTTTATATTATATAATGGATAAGTTTATATTAATGGTATTTAATGTTTAATATATTTTCATTTATTTCATGGGAACCATAATTCACAATCTATCAAGTAATAAGAGACTTTCTATCATTTTTCATTATTTGAGGTATAATTTATCATTGGGCACCTAATTTATTATATATGATGTAAATACTTCCACACTGACACATAATTTAATGAATAATTCATCATTGATGGTATTTTTATTTTTTATTTGAATCATTTCATCTGTGTGTGTTCCAAAATAAAATTACCAAGTGGTAATGAAAATCCCTTACTCAATTCATTTTTTATTAGGTTATATTGCATCCTTGATATTGTTAAAAATATATGATTATGTGTATAATTAATTTGAATATATATTTTCTTATTTAAACACATTTTATATGGATTTATATTTTATAGAAATAATTAATAATTATAGTAATTCTCACTTCAATGTTATGGTCATTTTAATGGTTTATATCACAATTTTATTCTAATCAAGATTGTTTTTTCTTGAAATTAATCTTTCGGGATTTATATGATTACATTTTATTAAACCCTTAATTTTGTTATACCCTTTTTATTTATTACTATTTCACATAATAGTATCACTTTTCTTATCTTTTTTACAAAAAAATTATTTAGAAAGTATTTTTAATAAAACCCCGCATCATTTCTTTCTTTATGCGGAGAGATTTATTTATTCTAAGGACTGAAATTTTCTTAAATGGATATCTAAAATTTTTTTAACCATCTAAAATGATTTATTAAAAAAAATTAACCATTTTATATTTTAAAACTTTTTTTAAAGGGTTCATCTTTTCATTTTCAGAAAATGACATTATCGATCCTTTTTACCTTGAAAATGGAAATATTTTATCCCGTGTACAACATGTATATAATTTCTCACCATAATTTATTTTAAACATCCATAGAAGGATTAATAAGTTATATTTTAATGAATTTTATTTTAAAAGATTAATTTTCAATGAATGGATGTTCAAAATAGTTTTCGAATTAAAAATGATTTTTTCCACAATCCTATTTTTAAAATATATTTTAATAGTATTTCAATTCATCAAGGAAATAAACCCTTTATTTTTACAGCATGTGGGATATTTTGTATTGAAACCATCCATATTTATCATCTCAATGGTTTTTTAATGATTTGTCTTGTGATAATAGTTACATTCACATCCTAGATTCATTTTTGTAGTCGCCTTCCTATATTAAATTTCATATGATCATTGAAAATTTGATTAACCTAATTATCTATATCATTTATCATGGATTTCCTCATTTCTTAAAACATATTACATTTTTCCATAAAATATTTAAATTAAATGTTATTTCATTTACTGGAGAAATATTGGTAAATCCATATCCTTTAATAAATAGAGATTTTTTATAAGGCACATTTATTTTGAATTTAATCAATCACTCAATATATGAGGAATGATTAGGATAGGTATGACATAGCTTGGGGAATAATTTAATTAAACCCATTAATTCTCTAGTAGTCACATGAGATGAAATATGTTGGGAATAAGCCCATAGAGTTTTTAACAAAGCATGTTCTATGTTTTCATGTCAAATGATCTTGATGGTAGTATGTTAAACCATCTTGAGAAAGGTATTGATGGTAAAGCCACCATGGACCTATGAAACATTTCATCTAATAATTAATGATTTCCTTCATTTTTATTATGTATTTAATATACATGATATATTCAATATAAAAAAGTATATGGATCTATTTCCTTCTCTATGTACTGATTAAATGGCATGTTTTTTCAGTCATTTAATTTTCCATGTTGATTATTCTTTATCTAATTTTTTAAATGGAATGTCACTCCTGTTATATACCTTTCTATATTTTTTATGCACTTCCATCCTAGTTTATTAATTACATGGAATGTGTTTATAATTACTTACCACTCCATAATAATTATTCTCATTAATTAATTGTTTCTTACATTATAATTAACCCTTATTAAGAATTTCATCACTCCCTTATTTTTTCCCTTTTCCGAAAAATTCTAGAGTTATACTAAGAATGATTTACAAGATTATTCTAGAAGTAATAATGTTATCCTTGAGTAAAAAAATTTATTTTTTAATAAGTGTATTAATTTTTAATAAAAGTCTCATGTTTGTGCCTAGAATTCCAATATAACTAAACACATTAGCCGACTAGGAATTGATTCCTAGTAATTATTCTAATTTAATGGCAGAAGGCATCGACATTAGGATACTTAGTCTCTGTTTTCTAGGAAAATAATTTTTTCCAATGAATCTCATAATTAATACATAATATCATGAACATTATAAACAATATAAATTGGATTATAATATATATATATATATATGGAATGTTTATGTAATTTATAATGTAAAGAAAAAAATAATGACCTTCTAATGAATGTTTTCCCTACCAAATAATCTTCTTGAGAGAAAAATCATGAAACAAAATTGAAGAAATGTTTGTTAGAATAATTTTCAAGAAAAAACATATTTCTAGAGGGAAATTTTATGTAAATTTTTCATATATTTTTTTTAAAACAAAAATATTAATAAAGATAATATATTTTTTAAAAAAACATAAGATAAGTGTTCTTCCTATTTTTAAGGATTTTTTACAATTTTGTGACTGGTTATGAAAACCAAATGAATGGCCATTTTATGTTGACCATTAAAATGTACTATTTAATATATTAAAAATTGTTGAATTCATGAGGTTTTGTAAAAATATTAGCATGTTGATCTTGAATTTTGATGAATTATAAATTTATATAACATTTTTATGTGTGACTATGATAGAAGTGGTGTATTATATGTATTTTTTAGCTCATGAGTGATGTGATGGTTCTTGGTGATATTTATAGCACTTTTGCTGTCCAAAATAGAATTTTTCTAAAACCGATGAAATGAATAAACAACACATAAGGAAAACCAATTATAGATGATTAATATTCATCTTTAGTATTGTAATGTAATAATAAGGGTTTTTTATATAACACCCAGATTTTAAATCCTCTCTAAAGAAAAAACATATTCCAAATTTATTTTGTCTGTTTATTTTACACCCACCAAACTCTTCATCTGAAAAACTAATTAATTCGGAAGCAATTAAATAAGAATAAAATAGTCCAAGAACTATTGTTCCCTAAAATTAATGATAAAAAAGTTCTATATACTTAATGTGTGACACATTTTCATTAGCATTAAATCACAAACTCAAGAATGTAGAAAACATTAAAGGTGTATAACTTTATATAGGGTATTATAAACTACCAATCACTCTTACAAATTTCTATAGAAATAAATGGTTTCCCATGTCCATCATGATATAATGTTTTTTAATTTCCAATATGTGTAATAATAATTTAAGTATTTTAGTACAAAAAACTTTTCATATATATATTTAAGAAACATTTTGTGAAATATAAATTTTCTTTCTTCTTTTTGAGAAATTTGAAAATGATAAAAAAAATATTTATTTCTCCCATTATCATTTATTTCCACCAATAATTCTAATTTTCCATGGTAAATAATATATTTTAACTAACTATAAATCATATGAGTTTTGTATATCACTAATAAATTTAAAACATGGCTTATAATGCTTTCCAAACTAATAAGGATTGCAAAATTTTAGGTGATTAAAGATAAGATCTTGAAAATATATTCATATTCCTTTATTATATACATCAAATAAAATTATAACCTTACAGTTTCATAAAATTATATTCCATATCTAATATTGGTCTTCTACTACACTAATGAAAGGTATTTTTTTCTTTCAAAATCCTTTAATGATTATTGTGTATGTAATCTCTTTCCTATCATTATAATGTGTATATTCAAATTATGAACATTGAACAATACATTTATCAATCCTGGTGTTCATAATATATCCTTCATCAATTAATTGACTTTTACTAATGAGATTTTGATTATGTACTACAAAATATAAAACTTTTAAAATTAAATCATTTCCAAGAAGAACGATATCACTAATAATTTTGGAATCCACATATGTCAATATTTTTTATGTTGTAATTTTTTTGATTCCTTTGAAATGTAGCCCTTCTAAGAAACAAAATAATATATCATATTTAAATATAACTAATTATTTTATTTTCTACCACATTGGCATTTTGTGAAAAAGGTGGAACTTTTAAGAATAATGAAGTAATTTTAAAATTAGTGTATTTAGATTATAAAAATATCCCATGTGTATTTATTATAGGTTTCTGTTTTTATTATTTTTCATTTAATGAAATATCAATTAATAATTATGGATATAACTTATCCTAGAATTAATTTTTATTCTTTTTAGTATTTTCAATGAAACCCAATACATTCGGATCATAAGTACTATTCCCAAATTAATTTGGAGAAGAACTATAACATATTCATGAACTCCAAGTATTATAAATGATTAGAAATTTCTAGCCGTTATTCTTTTAGAAAAATCTTATACATCTATAATTCTTGTATTTCATATTTAATGCATCAAAATATGTTCAAATATGTCCATCCTTCTAACATTAATAACAAATCATCATTGAAGTATCATTCTTTTCAAATAAATATTATAGAATTTTATTATACTTATAATGAAAATTATTTTTCCCAAATATTATATTAATTATATTAAAAATATTTTGAATATAATTCCTAGTATATTATGATAAACTAAAATATGTATTAACCTTGACTATATTCTTCTTACAAAATTTAGTAACATTATCATCTAATCTAACATTCTTAATTATGGTTGAAGTTGAAGAAAAATATTCTTCATTTTTATTCTTCTATTTCTCCATAAATATTTTCAATCTAGATTATACATAATTATATTACCAATAAAATCATATATACTCCTTGTAGTCAGATATTTTGTGTCCAAGTTATCGTTCCATTTATATTTCCATTGATTTTTCATAATATCAATAATTTTTTGAAGCATATTTTGATTAGTGAAGTAATTATATCACAAAGACTAAAGAATTTTTTACAATGGATATAAATCATTCTTATACCTTGAAAATTGATTATCTAGGTAATATATCAAAATCTCTATAATAATATTTAAGCATTTCCTTTCTTTTTTCAAACAAAATTACAATTCCAATGTGAGTACAGTCATATTTCATCCATTTTTCTCTTAGTTTATAAAGAACAAACTTGACAGTTGAAAATTCATATCATTTTTAAAAGTAAATTATTTTTCACTCAATAATTTAGTAGATACTTTAAAGTTTTCTATTTAGTAAAATTATTCATTTTTTCAATAATTTTATGACCTTCTAGAATGATAACATAATTATAAACTATATTGTTGATAAAAAAATTTCATTTGATGTCTAAAATATTCAAAATCATATCCATCAAATATTTTTGGCATTATTTTTTTTAGATTTTTATATTTCCAAATATAAAAAACATCTATCATAAAAATAAGTATAATTTTTTCTATAAAATCATTTTATTATAATTATATGTAGTTATATAAACCTTCTACAATATCAAATTTAAGATTGTAAGAGTATTTCTTAATAAAATAGGGGCCAATTATAGTTCATTAAATGACTTATAAAATTGTCACAACCAATTACAATAAATTAACCAAATAAATAAATATACCAATATACATTATAATCATGTTTATAAATTTTTATAGTAATAAAATATATAATTTTCATAAAACATGCACAATAGAATAAAATATTATAAAAATAACCAAATAAAATATAGAAAGTGAGTAAGGAAAACATATATAAACATTATAAAATATATTTTAAATTTATTCGTAATTTTAAATGAAGTAAATAATTAGAGCATTAGGTATCCATAGTTTTAACTAAATCATAATGATATTTCATCCTTATAAAAAAATTTCCTCGAAATTATGTTCACATATAGTTATATTTCCCTAGCCTTGGGAATTCTTGATCATAAGATCGTCAACTCTATCATCCTAATCATAGGAATCCCTAAATTAGATTAGGTTAGGAAAATAGCTTTTAAAACTCAGAAAAAACCAATGTTGTAAAGCCCCAGAAACTCCTTATAATTTTATTAGACTTATTTATGATTGTTATGAGTGTGAGAAAATTGTAGGCTCTAGATTCCAATGCCCGGTGTGACCAGAAAGAAATTTTGATCTTTTTTAGCACTATCATTAAAAGTGCATGCGGGAATTACTATCCTTTAAACCGGTGCTTAAAATTAAAATTTAAGGGCACTGTTTGACTTGTAGTGCTAGGATTATCTTCATGAAGCCTTAACATTGATCAAAGTAGGTCAGGTGAAAAAGATAATTTTACATACTTTTTGAAAGAAACATAAAATAAAATAAATGGTATTTTATTTTTCTACCTATTCATGACTGATGGTGGTGGGGACCATAGAGGTGGTCAGACTTTTAATGAGGGAAATTAGATGTTGGTTATACATCAATTGTGAAACTAGCCCTCATTTAATTAGTGTGTTCCATAATTTCACCGACTAATAGAACTATAATTGAAATGAGGGATAAACTCTTAACTACTCATTTTAATTATTTCAAAGGATGGAAAAAAGATGGATTGGGAGATATTTTGGGAGAACACTAATGAAACGCCAGCGATCAACCCTTCCAAAAAATAACAGAGACATGGACAGAATCTTTGGGGAATACAATCTGGGATTGATAAACCCTGACGACTTCAACAAACATGGATTCTTCTCCCAAAACGGTGACATCTCCTATGATTCTGAGTTATGGAATTTTATTTAAATTCAAGTGATTTTTATTAACTCAGACACTCATTAAAGATAAACATGAAGAATGTGGATTAACCAATATGAGTTGATCTATGATACGTATGAAACTACAGGTGGTTGTTGAGGTAAATGTTTGAATGGGGTTAATCATTATCTATGTGATGTATTGTTTACTACCCATTGATATGATTCTAACATAAATGGCATGAGCCAAATAAATAAGGCCCAGATCCTCTGCTGCTTAGGTTTAGTCCGCATTCGTTGGGGGATGATTTTTAACATGATTGAATCTTGAATCTTGGAGCCATGTAGTGACTACAGTATCCTGGGAGGCCCGTAGGTGCATTTGGAAGGGAAAATGGACCACCGGAGCTCACCTACTGGCCGGAAAAAGCCACTCTAGCATGGTACCAGTGTGGCGGTGCAGGAGGTCTATGGTAACTTGATCCAATGGGTGATAGACATTGGTGACATTGACCGGCAGCGGCAGGTGCCAGAGACGGCGGGCAACTACGAGGGTTGTCCCTCACCGGCGGCTGGATACGGCAGGTGGTGGTTGGGGCCTACCGGCCGTGTTGTCAGCTGGGTGGCGTGCAGTTGTGTGCTGCAGAGGGAGGCTGTGGCTTCGAGCTGCGTTGAAGGGGGACATACGCCATGTGGGTCCCGCTAACAGGGGTGGTACCACGTGGCACCTCAATTTCAAACCGAATGGACAAAATTTCTTTTTGGAATAGTGGAGCTAACCCCACATGGCTCAGTGGGCATGCCCAACCAAGGGCGGATGGTAAGCGGCCTAGCCAGTTCGGTCTAGGCTGGGTCAGGCCCAGGTGGGACATGAACCAGGTCAGGTCAATCTGGGTAAGAAATGGACGGGACTGGTTGACCCGGGTCAAAAGTGGACTAGGGTCGGGTCGATCTGGGTCATGGTGGGTCGGGTCGGACCAGACCCATATGCTTTTCATCCCAGATACGCTTAAAATGACATATCATACAAATTACAAGTTTTTTGGAGGAACTGTCTATGAAGATGGAGTCCTTGGAACGATAAGGACCTTTTGAGATACTCTTGCTGAGTTTTGGAAATAGTTGGAATACAATCGGGTTGGATCGAACCCAAATCGAACCGGACCCTTGGTACTAAAACGCTTATAACTCACAGACTGGGTATCTGATTGACGTTCCATCTATTTTGTTGGAACCCTTATGACATAGAGGACCTTTGAGTTACTCCTTTTTGAAAATTAGAGGGAGTTGAGGTATGACCGATATCATTAGGAGAAGATTCTACAGAACTCAAGCACACCGAGTGTGGGGAATCTAGTGGTTAGATGTCAATTGACGAGTGACCCTGTGTGGATCACCATCATTGAGACCATGTTTGGATCAAAATCATAATGACCATGTGTCGATCCGCATCATAGGGAATCTATGTTGATCAAGATCATAGATACCCTATTTGGATCAGTATTATAGCAACCCTGTGTGGATCAGCATCATAGTGACCATGTTAAGATCAGTAGTTCACGACTAAACAATAACCACCCATAGAGCGGCCAGTTGTGTATCAGCAACATACAAACCTATGTGGATTTATAATGGATCAAATCTACTGAGCATCAGTTGTTGAAACGTTCTAACAGAAAAAATGACATAGATTAAGACTAATAATCATTATTCTTTATCTCTGAGTTGTATACTTGGTTTGAGCTGAGTCTTTTTGTTTTTGTTTTTTGATTGAGATCACGCCTTATGGTTTATCCTTTTTGAAATTATGAGAGACCTTTGGGGGTATTGAGGCCCATACTGGGAATTATTATACTCACCCCAGCATGGGATTTGCCCACACATTTGAATGTCTTTTGCAGATGATGTGCAACTTCGCTGAGACTTTAGGGAGCAAGGACTAGTTGGTACACAGAGGTGACAAGTTGATGTGGAGAGATGCAGAGACGAGTTGTACCTACCTTTCAATTAGGATCCCTATCGAGTGATCTCAGGATCTATTCTCTATTTTAGTTTTGTTTCTTTCAGTTTTTCTTGTATTCTAGCCCATTTACTTTCAACTGTACATGTACTCATTTTTTCAGTGTTATTTTGTTTCCCTATTATATGTTAGGGCTTGGTTAGTCATGTGTGCATATACGGGTATCTAGGAAAATGCCTCCCACATGCAGGTTGATGCCTTCGGTGCTAGTCTCATGCCCCTAACATTCGAGATGTGGGATTGGGTTAGTCACGGTACAGGGCTCAGGGGACAGGTCATGACATAATGAATTCTCCAAGGAATCCTCGGATAGATACGTTATGAACAATAAACTCTAAAAGATACAATGCAGTGTACTCAATTAAAAATATGTTACAAATTATTCAAAAAAATATTAGATTGTGTACCATGAAAATCAACAATATCCATGAATTTGAGTACAATTTATTGGAAAACTCCCTATTTTTGTATTCTATATATCTAGAAGGTGGTTTCAATGACATTAGATAAACACCAACATCCAACTGATGTTTCAGGACAACTTCCCCAACAAATGGAGATTTTTTGATATATCATCATATTTCATGAAAGGTTTTAACCGATATAATGAAGATTCTTTTTCCAGTATAGCGTTGTTTCTTCATCTAGTAGAATATATAGATGTTTTTTAAAAAATCAAAAAAAATTACCTTAATCTGATGATTTTTTCTGTTTGGATTTTTAAAAAATTAACAAATGAGAATTATATATACTTCATCTTCTAGAAATTTTAAATCTATATTTATTTAACTTTAAAATCATATACCATGTGTAAAACATTCATTTACATTCAATAAAAAACTACATCATATATAATGTTGTTTCTATGATAGGTAAGAAATTATAATTTCCATGAAAACTAGTCTTTAGAACATGGTAAGTATGCAATTTAAAAACTTATACACTTTAAAATAATTAATTATTAATTTCCAATGTTTTATACGAATGTTTTATCAATTTTATATTGATTTAAAATATGATTCCTATATTAAGAATTTAGTAATTAGAAATAAGTATATAAATATAGAATCAAGAAAGAGACAGAACAATCATAATAATATTGTGTATATGGTTCTCAAAGAATCTTATATAAAAAAGTATTTTTTGATGTTTGATTTGGACACACAAAGGGTGATTGTATGAAGGCAAGTATTTTTAACCGAGATATAATACCTTATAAAACCACATCTCATTTTAGATAATATTATTGATTGTATAATGTAATCATGAAATATTATATTTATGCTAACCTAAATCATATTAAATGTAATTGAAACAATAAATTAATGGATGTTCTAAGATGATATCTCCAAGTACATTGATAAAAAGAGACATGAATCGGATAATGATAAATCTATTTTTTAATAAAAAATAGTTTGATGGAAATATGTTTATATAAAGTGGGAATGATATGGAAAATTCCTTAAGTATCATTAATTGATTATTAGCTAAAGTAATAATAGAAGTTGAAATATCTTATTTCAGAAATAGTGAAGCACATATTGTGCCTATGAAAAACTTTTATTTTTTCTAATTTAATCGAAAATCCTTAATAGAAATGCGATATGATATGAAATGTTTTTAAAATAATATTGAAAAAATACAGAATCAGGAGAGTGGAACATTTTCAAATAAAATTCATAGTATACAATTATCATTTAATTCACAAAATGTTGAGTGAAGTGGGGAAGGAATATATTTTCTGGAGCATGAGAGAGAATCCTAGAGAAATTTATCATTAAAAGAGAATTATTTAGGAAGGTGAATGTTGTAAACTTTGGTAACAAACATTTTTCTCTAACTGACTATCTAATGTGTTAAGGATATTATTTAATATATTAATTAATTGTGTAAATACCCATATTAATATATAAAATCCATAATTAAAAAAAATTAGTGTTAAATAATAATAATTTTTTTTATCTCATGCCTTATTCTAACAAACACAATTAAAAATGTTATTTATGGAATGGTAAATAAATTGTTTCTAAGACAAACTTATTTCACTTGCAATCATTGACCTTTATTAAATTCCTGAACAAATAATGATATAAATATTATTCATTCAAGTAAAAAAATATTATATTGATGATATAGTAAATAAAATTGTTATTTTAATATTCATATACTAAATAAATCACTTATAAATAAAAAAATATTTATTTATTTTATTTTGAATAAAAAAGATATGTAAATAATATAAATACTTATAAGTAGAAAATTACCTTATGATGAATTTTTATTTAATATTTGGGATTAATAAATAAAAAATAAATTTTTCATTTTCTTCTAGTGAATAATATTTATTTTATCCAAAACATCCACAAACCCAAACTCTTATTTTAAATCTTTGTAATATTATCTTTACATTTATGGCATTGATACCCATAAACATGACTCAATATGAACCATTCAAAATATAAAACATCAAACTGAAATATTAGATCACTTATATACCCAAGTGAATTTTTGGTTTAGAGTTTCGTAGAATTTGTAAAAAATTTACATAACAACATGGATAGATTAAAAAATAGTTCCTAATGATTAAAATCACCCACTAGGATCTCCACATCTAGTCACATTCATAGGTATAAAATTAATAAAACCATTCTTCACAACCTTAGGAAATGGAAATCATGAGAAGGTGAGTTAAAATTATCAACATGGGTAAACATAAGAAATAAAAAATCTAAAATAATGAATGAGCATAAGATGAGTATAAGGGTATGATGAAATAATAAAAGTGAAATGGAATAACATAAGATAATTTCTACTCATCAAAACACAAATCAAAAAACATCTTATATTTTATAAATCTTTATACAAGGAATGAGTTTTGGGAATATATAATATTGATCCATGTGATGTAAATCATGATCCAAGAAACTATTAAAAAAATATAACAAGCATAATGAAAAAATGTTTGTATCTTGGAATTTCATTATCACATAAATCTAAAAATAAAATATACAAATATAATAACATACCTGGTAAATTCCAAAAATCACTTAGAAGAATCCTATAACTAGTTAACTAAATCTATAAACCAAATGCATTAGAATGTTTTAGTGGACCCAGCCATCCTTGGATTATAACGTAACCACAAATTTTTTATTTACAATTAAATTATCCATATTTTATTTATAATGGAGTCATCCATCATCATAAATAATTTCCAAGATCCTTAAATTGAATAAAGTGCCTAGATATTTAATTTAATCAAAAACACCATAGAAACAATCATTATTCCCTGCATAATGTGATTAAATTATGGAGAAGACTAAGGGAATTCCATTTTAAACCATCATAATTCATATATAAAAATAATTATTATTATATCATTATTTCATACTATTAGTAAATAATATGTAAAATCAGAGGTTTCAATCATTAATGAATATAAATATCTTAATAATATCATTTAAACAATTGATGAGGATTATTTAATTTCCACATTTAGTACCACGTTTATAAAATAAATTGGAAAAATGTTTTTTCAATCCATTTTTTAATAACAATCCTAGAAACCAATAAATTTATCTTAAATTTTAATAATTATCATGATAATGGGAAAATCCATTCATGTTGTAAGGGTTATAATAAATATTTACTTAAATATTTTCTAAAGTAATACAACAGTGAGCCATAAAAAGATAATGACATTCCCTTTAAAAAATTTTAAGAAAGGTCAATGATCATGTAAATTATCATTATGAAATATTTTATTTTTATTAAATATTATTAGTAAAATAAATTTAGAAAACTTGGATATGGAAGGGAACGTATCATGATATAAAATAATAAAATGTTCATATTCAATGAAAAAAATTATGATTTTAATTATATATATAAGATATGAAATAGAAAATAATCTTATAAATGACATTCATAACAAGTTGGATGAAAAATAGATGTGTTTCATCATAATATGATCACATGATTTCCCCTAAATAAACCTTGAATGTAAAAAATCTAAAAAGAAATGAGATTGTAACATGAAGCATTTACTTGTTTTGTATCATTCAATATTGAATTTCCATGAAAGAAAGAATAATTTTTGGAGCTATATATCTCTTGAATTATATACAGTAATATTTCTAAAGAAATTTAGGGGTTATTATGTACACCATTAAAGTAAATCATGGTCACGACATGAAACATGTCTCAATATAATGAGATTGGGACAATGAAACCGAATCTAAAAATCATACCATTTAATGTGATAGTTAATACATGAACTAATTAAATGTATATATGTAATTCAAATGTGATAAAATTGTAAATATAGAATAAAATATTTTATAGATAAATTCACACATAACCTTGGAATGAATAATTCAATAAATTAGAACCATAACCCCATGAATGGAAATTGAGTTATTAAACCCCTTACCACTTGAAAACATTCTATTCAAGTCACTGGGGTTGAAGGAATTTAAATTTAACCTTAATATACCCTGATTTATTAAGGATT
The DNA here is from genome assembly GCA_963277665.1 of Viscum album. NCBI lineage: Eukaryota > Viridiplantae > Streptophyta > Magnoliopsida > Santalales > Viscaceae > Viscum > Viscum album. The sequence continues at coordinate 1,497,519,472 of OY728159.1, forward strand.
AATTATATAACATGTATATTTTTGACCAATATACCATATAAAATTAATTGGGGGTATAAATTATAACATGGATAAATGAATGTAAATTCAGACGAACTCCAAAACCCTTAGTTTAGAAATTCAACATATGTACTTTTACTTTTACATAATAAAATAATATTATTTATTTAAAGTTTAAATATCCATTTTCAATTTTTATACTCCTTTTATTTACTTATTACCATGTTATATTTAATTACTCAATCCAATAAGTTGATTTTAGGATTTTTAATGATTTTAGGCTCATGTACCCCTAATGAATTTAGTAAGATGACAATGGTAAAAGCAGTAATTACTCCATCATCTCCAGAATACTAGTCCAAAAATAATAATCCTTTTTATATATTATGTTTACATAATAATTATGAAATATGGTTATGAGAAATGAATTATATAACAATCTTATAGACATTCAGTGATACACACAAATGAGTAATGATCCCACTTTTCAATGTAAATGATGGAAAGAATGTAAAAAAAATTAATATTTAAAAAAAAATTCAAGTAATAAATATATTATATCTCTTTAAATAAACTTATATATACCATCTATATGTTTTAGTATTGAAAAATATATTACATCACTTTGTAGAGGTGGTAGTCCACACATATGAATAAATGACATTATAATATATGAAAAGACATAAAGGTAAGAATTTATATGTTATATTAAATTTCAATAATGTTAATTATGTCATTAAAAAGATATTTACTAATTAAATACATCATTATTACCAGATGTGAGAGGTTGTTATGGAAAAAATTGAATCCGTTCATGAGGGAGTAGTTTATCGTACTAAAAAATGATTGATTCATTTCCCACTAATTATAAAATAGATTTGAAAATAGGTAATGAAATTAACATAAATTAATAAAACTATATATAAGATACTGGATTTATTATTTCAACCTGTTTTAATAATACTTGAATAAGGTGGAAGGAAAAAATAAAATAAAATTATTCAGATTCAAGTTATACCACTCCAGGGACATTCTCCATTCCTTTAGACCATAACCCCTCTATGGTTTGAATAATTCTCGAAACACGACTAATAGAATCTGGGGGATTTTATGTAGATATTTTGGGATTTATTTTTAGAAATAAGTTTCTCTAGATGTGTGTATAAAATAAGAGAGGGGGTTCCCTTTTATAATTGAGGGAAAGGGCATTCTTGGAATTTCTTTTGTATTGAATTAATATATATTAATTTTCAACATCAAATTGATCCAAATTGATATAATTTTCTGATAAATCGTCTATATGTATAAATAATATCATTATTTGTTAAATGTTTTTATTATGTTTTCCCCCATATCTCTTTGTTTTAATCCCACATTAAATATTTTGACAATTACCATGATAGTATTGTATTTATCTTTTTATGGTTTAGGAATGTTATTAAAAAATAAAAATGACCCTAAAATTTCACATCTTTAATATTTTAAACCTTATATAAGTAATTTTTATGAGGATAGAGTTTTTATTAGATTTAAATCATTAAATAATAAATACTTTATTATAAGATATCATTAATTTCATTTTGGTAAATACAAATAAAATTATAATATTATATTTTTCAATCACATGTAAATAGTTCAAAATGACATTAATTATTATATAACAGGTATATATTATTAATATAACAATAAAATAAAATTTTGACATGTATAAATATCATTTAAAACATTATATTTTCTTAAACCCTTGGTTAAGAAATTTTAACCATAAGCATGGTAATGAATTTTTGAATAATAAATGGTTATAATTATTCTTGTAATATTAAAATTAGAAGATAAATAGAAAAGATATGAAATTATAAACTATTTATCATCCAAATTTAGCACATTATACATTTTTGATATTTATAAATAATTTATTAAAATATATTTAACATAAAATATTATTAACATCATTTGAAGAACTATTCACATAATTTGACATTTGGAAAATTATAACAGTAATTTAATATTAAGTTAATCACATTAAAAATCTAAAATATTTCATATTTATCTAAAAAATTAATGTTAACTATTAATAACACCAAAAGATTTATTTTAGATTGTTTACCATCATTAAATTGAATTTTCTAAGACTTTCACATGCAGTGTCTTGAAGTTGCATAAGATTTTAAGGTATCTATATGATCAATAAATTTAAAAATAAATTATCATCATAAAAATTAATAAATATAATAAAATATAAAACTTTATATTCATTTAATATAAATATATAACGACATTCATGAAATGAAAACGAAATTAATAAAATATTTTTTTAATTTATAGCCTTTTGAAAGCTTTGCATAAGAATTCTTACAATAAACATGTCATATAAATAAAAAATTAGAATATAAAAATAAATGCTATCAATAATAAATTATATTTATTAAACATGTTCATTGATAAATTTTACATCCTCCAATATTATCATTAGGACATGAAACATTACTTTTCGAATATGTCTTATCATTTCATCGACAATGTAAATGATTTTCACGTTTATGAGGAAATAAATACTAATTTATATATATTGAATTAGTATTAAATCATAGTTTTAGTATATTATGATAAATTATTAATTACATATTTTAAAAAAATTGTGTCATGTTTATTTCCTCAAGATATCATAAAAGGGAAAGTATTTTCTAAAATATGTATTTTGTTTCTATTCACCAAAATTTAATCATCTTCAATAAAATATCAAAATTTAATCATAACATAAGTATGAAATTATTAATTAAAAAATTAATCCAATTACAAAAAATTAAAATTCTTATATCTAAGTTGAATTAAATTTTAATATAAACATATAAAACAAAATGAAAAATCAATTTACCAAAAATTTAGTTTTTAATCCAAAAATTTAACTTAACCCAAAAAATCAATTATAAAGTTTATTCCTTCAAAAAAAATTATTTAACTCAAAACTAAATTATTATTATCTTAATTTAAGATTAATTTAAAATCAAAATTTTATTTTTTAATGATTATAATTGGAATTTTTTAAAAATTCAATATTTTTATTACTCTATAAATAAATCAGTCTTTTCCGAAAAATCCCAAAATTTTACCCTAATATAATTTATATATTCTTACATAAAATTTGATAATTTTTTTATAAAATATAATTTATTAATTTTCCATAAAGTTGAAATAGTATTCCCTAAAAATAATATAAAATATTTTTTGATGAAAATGTTTTCTTGATTTTTCAAATGACTTTACTAATAAAAGATTTCCTATTTCATAAATAAATAAATATTTATTATGTATTCTATTTATATATTTTTTATGATGAGGATATTCATATTAATAATTTCTAAATTTAATTACTATGTTATAAAATCCATATTAAAATTAAAAAGTCATATAGTTTTCTTAATATCGAGGATGTGTGTCATATTCTTTATCAGAAATATTAGTTTTTTAACATTAGAGTGTTTAGTTCTTCCACTTTAATTAATTTAATATTTTTAGTTTGAACATGAGATCTATAATTATGTGTTTGAAAAGTTAAGAAACCTTTTCGGAAATCAACACCATAAAAAGGGTTATTAAAACCTCCATTTTAAAAGTGGAAAAGATAAATCAGAAGGTCATCTGGAATAAAATAGACAAGGATTAAAAATATGATAATATTAGTGGGATGTGTAAATATTGGCATAGAGGAGAAAATAATGTCCAAATAATTATTAAGAGGGAAAAATTATCATTAATCCTAAGAAATAGAATTATCATGAGAACGTTAATGAATAAAAGGCCCCAAATCAATGAAAAATAAATAAGACCATAAATTACTCAAAAATAATTTTAATTGGATAAATTTTATTGGGATCCTCGTCATAACGAAGAGGAAGTATTTTACTATCTAGATTAATAATCTAGGGAAACTTTTCTACTAAGTAAAATTTCACCGCTTAATCAATTTCTAATATAATATCTTCTTTTCCACCAGCTAATGTGTATTCATGGTGAATATTTCATCCCTAAATCTCTAAAATTGACATCTAATAGATAATATAATAATAAAATGGGAAATAAGATATTTATCGGGTCTTTAGGTAGTAACAAACATTTAAATATTAAGGAACAAATAAAATTATATCTACGATTTATAAATCATTATATGAATAATTAATAAATTAATCTCGGCAATTTATCTTTTGAAAAAAAAGTTCAAAAAATAACACTAAATAAAAAATAACTTCACTAAACCCAATATAAGAGAAAATTTTAGCATAAAATATTATATCATGATTTTATATTTACGTCCATAATAACTTTATAGTATAAATTTAAAATAATCCTTCACTCTAACCCTAAGGGATACATATACCTCAACCCAATAAAGCATCTCCTAAAATAACATTAATCAACATCAAATGAAATTACGCGAAACCTACAAATGGGTGTCTAGGATATTGATCTTATTTAAAACCTTATACTTTTTAACTCGTGATGGTATCCATAATTCTCAATTTAAACTCATTTGGAGACATTATAATCTATAATGTTTTCTAAAACATTTCTCTGATACATATTATTAAATACATAAATATTCACTCATGGATATCATGCTAAAATATATTCTTTTCATTTATGATTTTGATACATATAATGGTGAACCAGTTCTTATCTTTAAAACATTTCACATAAAAATGAAATATTGGATCACTTATATACTATAAGACCTTTCTTGTTTTGAGTTTTAGAGAATTAGGACAAACTCTTACATAACAACAAAGATGCATAAATATATGTTTTTTAAATTTCCACACCTCACATTTTCTTCACATATAGTAAAATTAGTAAGAATAACATACTTTAAAAATATCTTCACAACCAGGGGAAACGAAAAACATAATATGGGTATGGTCAAATACCTAGTAAGTGTAAAGTTAAGAATTAAAAATTAAAAGTCATTGTTGATCATTAAATGAGCATGAGAGTGTAAGAAAATGATCAATGTGAATAATAATAACATGATATAATTCATACCCTTCAAAAAATAAGTAACAAAACATGTGACAAGATATAAATCTTCATCTAATAAAATAATCAAATGAATAAAAAATCATGATAATTTTGATGTCAATCTTGATCAAAGTAATCATTAAAAAATAAAATCAATTAAAATGAAAGAAATTTGGTATATTATAACATAATTATCATATTAATCATACAATAACTCTTGAAAATTTATTAGCTTACCTAGTAAATTCCAACATTTACATATAAAAATCCTATCACTGGTTAACTCCATCCCTTTAAAAAATTAATTGGATAATTATAATGGACCATTCCATCATTGGTTTATAAATTAATTGCAAGTGCTTATATGATAATGAAACCACCCATCCATTTTTTATAAAAAAACAAACCATCAACATAAACAATGTCTAAAAACCATAACAATAATAAATAAAATAGTTCTTGAAGTTCCTCGTATAACCCTTAGAAAACATCATTATTCCACTCATAACAAGATTAACTTGAGGATAATAATTGGTCTCATGAAAGTACATTTGAAATAATAATCATATATCCAAATAAAAAATATGGATAGAATCGTTAAATCATATCCCTTGTGTAGAATAAGAATAATAAATCGTGTTTATAGTTGATGAAAACAAATACAATAAAAAGTTCATTAAAACTATTCTTGAGAAAAATACACCTTCCACATTGGAAATATATATTCTTTTTAAAATCCTCATATTTTCTTAAAGTAAATTTATTTGAAATTAACCATGTATAATTACCAATAAATCGTCAAAAAAAATTCTCATGATGGTGGGAAAATATGTTCATGTAATAAATGTTAAAATAGATATTCTTTTTAATCATTTGCCAATAAAGTAAAAAGTGAACCTTGTTTAAAATGAAAATGGATTTATTATTATTTCCCATAAAAATAATATCATTTATCATGAGAAATTACATAATAAAAAAATTTATTTTTATAAAATAACATTCATGAAAACAATTTAGCAAAAATGGATATTCAAGAGAAAGATTTTAGATCAAAAAGAAGATCCACATTTGGTATCACTTTAAAAAAGATTTTTTTATTATTATTTAATGAATATGGAAGGAAATGGAATAAAAAAAATTAAACCATATTTATTAACATAGTGAAATAAAATAACTATGATTCTTGAAAATCGGGGCAAATTATATACCCTAATGTAACCACGAGCATAAATAGTTGTACAAATAATGAGATCGTAACCACAATCCTTACCATTTTGGTAAATTCGAAAATAAAAATTCATTAAACAAAATAATATTATATGAATCTATAAATAAATAAAATTAAATGTATTAATATGTAAATATTCATCCATTTGTATTTAAGTACACAATTCATGGAAATAATGGTGTACAACATGAAACATGTATCAGGAAATTGAGATTGAGACAAAGAAGTCCCTTGCAATGATCATAACAGTTTATGTGATGATTAATAATTTAAATTATTATTAAAAAATATGTAAATACATATAATAATGTTTTAATACATAATAAAACAATATATAGGTCAATTCACACATAATCATGGAATTATAAACTCAATAATTAGATGTATAAACTACTGAATTGAAATTTACATAAAAATCACATACTAGTTAGTGAATTTCAAGAAAAATCCCCTTTGATGAAATAAAGTTAATTAATACTTATAATTCCATTATGTATTAAGGATTCGTAATATAACATGTAAAATGGAAAATATACACCATATAAAATAAATTACATATATTATATCGAAATATGCCTCAATGAAATGGAATTGAGAATAAATCCCTTACCTTGAGTATAGAAATTCATTGTATATACTTTAACCAATTTTAAATAAAATGACATCAATTACATAATAATTTAATGAAATTTTAAATTTATATTAATCCTTTTATGTTATTTATTATCTTTTTATATTTAATTACGTGGTAAATTTTGTTTAGGTCACATGACTTGATGATAATCTGTTAATATGCCTAAATTTGAATCGGTAGGATGAATATGGTCAAGTGATCATTATGTAATCATATTTAATATATTTATAATTATAAAATAATAACTTCTATATTTTAATTATACTTATAATTCAAACTATGATACATGGTTATGAAGATTTATTATATTACAACCATAGAGCCGATAGGTCATACATATGCATGAGTAACATTTAAAATTTTCAATCATAATTATAGAAAAAAGGTAAGTATTATTTATTCATTATGTAATTAATATCACATTATAACTTTAAATAAATGTATTTATGTCATTAATATGATTTTTATAAAAAATGAATCACATCGCTATGAGGGGGTGTTAGTCCACATGAACGCACAAATGACATTACCATTTTTCAATGGATAGAATTGTAAGAAGGTACATTATATATTATATTTAATTAATGATAATTATATCATGAATTTCTCAAATATACATGAATTGAATCATTGTAAACACCCATGATAATTGGTAAGGGAAAACAAATTACATTGGTTCAATATGTAGTAGTCCTTCATACGTATGAATGATAAATTTCTTTCTTAATTGAATAAAGGAGGATATGGATATAGATTATTCCACTAACAAAAAAACCGAAAATTATATAGAATATAAAATTTTATTATTTAATCATGTTTCAGTATCAAAAATCCCATTATTTTAAAATAAATATTATTTTTATGGAGTATGAAATATGCATCATCGAGCATATTCGATCCTCCAAGTATTAAAATTCATATAAGAACATCAAAACCTAGCTGTTAAATTTGTGGGTATTAACATTATTAAATATATTTCTCTATATATATCTATATTATAGTTATAATAAATGAAAAGTTATTGATTATTGATTAGGAAATAATAACCCAATTTTAAGTAAAGCTATTTTATTATTAAATGATATGTTTTCTATGAAATTTTTATTTATTTCATAATGTGGTGGAATAATATATATAATTTCTAGAAATTTTAGATAATTTATTTGATAATATAATTAATGTAACATTCAAAACCTGGATTCCATATAATAGTACTCTAAGACCGGTTGGCCAAATGGCCTCAAGCACATCTCCCCAAATTCCAGAGGTTGTCAACTAATAGTGAGGGTGTATGGATGATAGTGGGGAAACTATTCCCTCATTAAAAGAGTGTAAAAAATGGACTATACAATAAATCATCACTATATGAAGATGTAATATCATAAAATAGATGTAAATAGTGTAAGAGTAATGTTATAAAAAACCATAGTCATATCTTACAATAGATGATGCTACATGTTACCTTTAATAGAAAATATCCAAAACATGTTACATTATATTCCATTACATTACATGTTCTAAATATACAAAATACAAAAAAAAATATAAGAAGCATCGCAAGCCACTTATTGGTCCCAATCTTACCTTCTCCTAAAAAGCATATCATGTACCTGTAGTAGGACATGTTCCCTTTTCAACACCTACAATCAAATAAACTGTTTGGGTCCAAAACATGACCCTAATAGGGTGTAAGACTAAATCCTAGTATGCAACCACCCATGTTATATTCTAATATGTCATTGAATATATATATCATACAATGTCCATTAATGAAATCAGTAAGCTAGGAAGTACTCAGGTAAAGAACCTACATGTACTTGTTTCCATTTTACATTTCTTAAACCACTAAAAAATCAATTATAATGAATTTATACGAATCTAGATCCTTTATAAGCCTAACATTCCTCATGTAACATTATGCACAATAGATTCCTCAGAAGTCCCTCTAAACAATACAAGTGAATACTGAATCCAAGAATGTGTCTTTCCATGGCAGACATTTCATCAACATTTCATTTCAATATTAAATTATAAACTAAACTCATTCTCGTCATTATTATATTAGAAGTCAAGTATAAATATCATGGTTAAATTTCTACAAAAACCATACAAGCTCGTCCTAGTGAACCTCTAATGTAACGTCTCGGTTCCTGAAGCCACCCAGAGGTGCCTTGAAAATCGGCTGGTCACATGGCATCAAGTGTATTTTCCCAAATGTCAGAGGCTGCCGACTAGTAGTTAGGGCCTTGGGTGTGATAGTGGTGAAACTATGCCCTCATTGGTAGAGTACACAATGGTAGTAAACATGCATACAACAGCAGAAGCAGTAAATATCCAACAATAATAAACAGCGGAAGACTAAACCAACAAACAACTGGAGCACACTTGTATATAGTAAAAGATGCACGATACATATGTCTAGGAAAGCATCCAAACAAGTCACAATGCTGGAAAACACCATGGTACCAAAACAAGTACAAAAGAAAATAAAAACAGCTCATCTGCATCACAAGCCATAGCTTGGTCCCTTGCTCTCCTGCTCCATGAAATCAAGTAGCAGAAGTCGATGGATGCTTTCCCTTGTCAATACCTGCAACAACATAGTCTGTTTGGTCCAAAAAGCATGACCCAAATAGGGTGTGAGACTAAATCCCAGTAGAAATTTACCCTAATATTTGTGCCTAACAGTCAGTGAGTATATGGAAGGTAAAAGTACAGTAAGCATTAAACAACAACAACAAATCACCAGGTAATAAACAGGATGATACACAACAGAAATCAACCCAAAGACAACAACAACAGTGGAGAAAATTAACTAACAAAAATAGGAAACCCTCTGGGATGTAACCACAACCATCCCCTCTAGTTCTAACCAAGAAGTACCACAACCCTATGGGCAGTGCACTCAGCCTAACCCATCTAGCTTGGTCATACAAATTTACGAGACTCTCTAGGGATGCTCACTCGGTCAATTCCCCTTATAGTATAGGGTTGTCAGGGACTCTCTGAGGAAGATCACGTGGTCTAACCCTCTTATACCCAAGGTCTAGAGACTTTCTGAGGAATATATCTCGGTCAATTCCTCATATAGCCTCAGGTATACCATAGACTCTCTGAGGAACCTCACTCAATCAATTCCTCCTCTAGCCTGGGAAGGTTCTTAATGAGAAATAAAACAAGGTAATACTCTCTTAGGAAGCTCACTCAGTCTACCCTACTGTAGTATACAACATCTGAAGGCACTCAGGGAAGCTCGCTCGGTCTATCCCATGTGGCCTATAATGTCTAAGACTCACTGAGGTACCTCACTCGGTCTACCCTTCTGTAGTCTATAATGTCAAAGACTCTCCGGGAAGCTCACTCGGTCTATCCCTTAGAGTCTATAGGACCAGGTTCTCACATCCATATGTCATTCAGTGCATGATAACGCTATAAGGACAAATCACACCTATAAAGTTACTTGTCTAACCAAAGTACACCTATAGAGCTACTTGGCTAACAGTCTACATGACAATAAGCATGTTGTGGATTTCACTCCATCCTATAGTCACAAGGCATGGAAAAAGGTGTAAAAGTCAAAAAAACGAAACCCAAAGGTCATAAATAGAACAAATCATGGTAAAACATCCACGCACAACAAAATATCCTCTAACATGATTAATTTACCTCTACACAAGAATACAAGCAAGGCAGGAAACCCACAAGGGCAAAGAGGTAAACATTCAATACCCCGTTCATGGGTATCAGTGGAATTTTCACATAAAACTCAAAGACTTTGAATGGTAAGGCACAAACCACCTACCTCGACCCTAAGAGATCGATATACATAATCCAAGATTACTGAATCTCCCTCAAACATCGTAGATCTAATAAAACACCTGAAACACTCAAACCAAGATAACATGAGAAAGAGGAAGAATCGAGGAATGAAACTCAAGAATAATGAAGAACTCACTGCTGCGATTCCAATGCAATTGAAGACTGTTAAATTGGCCAAAAGATGGAGACTCGGAAAACCAGAGAAGTTTTGCAGCTGTACGGCTTCTCTCGTTCGAACCAGATATTGAAGAAGACGTTTAAGGTGATCAGATGCGACCCCTGTCTGTTTAAAGAAAAAAAGAATGTTTAGTGTACATAGCGTGTACTAGGTTTTTTCATACTCCTTTTAATTAGGCCTCCACATCACCCCTACATACCATGTGTGTGGCCCAGAAATGTCCAACACATGGATCTGAGAGGGAAAAGAGTACATGGAATGTACTAAGAAAGTACACGGTGTGTACTTCCAAAATTTATAGAAACTCCATTTTTCTCAAAAACTCCCGAAAAAGGAAGGAATACCTGAAAACGATGATCTGGGTTCTTAAAAACTTCCCCCCTTAATGAAATTAGTCCCCAAATTTCCCTAGTGAGGTATAGAAGAAGGAACCCCAAACAGCACTGGCCACTTCGATCGTACATCAGCCTCCCTCTCCCAGGTCTTGTCTTGTACTCGCCCATGCTGCCAAAGCACTCGTACTAAAAGAACAGACCAGCCATAGAGAACCCTTGTAATATGATCTAAAATACAGTTGGAATGCTCCTCAAATGATGCATCCACTTAGAGCTCAACCTCCTTGGGCGGAAAGGCATGATACGGGTCTGAAAAGTAACGTCGGAGCTGAGAGATGTGGAAGACATCGTGTGTGGCCCGGTACCTCTGAGGTAACTGCAACCGATTGGAAACTGGCCCAACTCTCTCCAAAACCACAAACGGCCTGACGTACAGTGTTGAAAGTTTACCATGTCTCTGAATCCACTTGTGTCCCAACCTCAGTGCGACACGCAGGAAAACCTAATCTCTGACCTCAAACTCCAGAGGTCGCCGATGCTGATCAGCATCAGACATCATTCGAGACTGTGTTGTAGCCATCCTCTTCCGAATCTACTCTATCTGCTCTGAGGTCTCCTAAACAAGATGAGGTCCCAAAAACGATGCCTCTCCTACCTCCTGCCAGCATAAGGTTGACCGGAATGGCCTGTCGTACAAAGATTCGTAAGGTTCCATCTGAATGTTCACCGGAAAACTGTTGTTGTAGGCCAAATCCACAAAAGGAATATGATTCTCCCATGAAAAGCCGAATTCTAGAATGCAAGCTCGGAGCATATCCTCAATCAGCTGGATCGTGTGCTCGGACTGGCCATTTTTCTGGGAATGGTGTGATGTACTCAGAAGTACATGTGTACCCAAATCCTTTTGAAGTCCATACCTGAACCGAGAAGTAAAGCGTGCATCCCTGTAAGAAACAATGGAGTGTGGAACTCCATGTAGATGTAAAATCTCTCGGATGTACAACCGTCCCAGATCATCAACACTTAAGGTCTCCTTGATCGGCAAGAAGTGATCATCCTTCATGAGTATATCTATGACAACCCAAATAACATTGTTCCCCTGAGGTGACCTCGGAATCCCGGTCACGAAGTCCATCGCGACATCATTCAACTTCCACTCAGGAATGGGTAACTGCTATAAAATCCCTACTGGTCGCTGATGCTCTACTTTCACCTACTGACAAGTAGAACATCTCATGAAAAAACTAGCGACATCTTTCTTCATACGTGGCCACCAGTACTGGAGGTGTAGATCATGATACATCTGGGTGATGCCAGGATGAACTGCCCAAATTGAGGAATGAAAATCCCGCATCAGCTCCTCGCGTATTTCTGTTGGAACCCATACGCGTCCTTAGAACCGCAAGATCTCATCCTCTCCCACTGACCATCCAGGAAGAGAGTCCCCTCCTGACACACTCTCCCACAGGACTAAGGCCTTCGAATATGATATCTGCGTCATCCGTACCTGATCATGAAGTGTAGAGGTAACATCTATAGAAGATAGTACAGTATGTCCCTGCCTATCGTGCACTTCCAAGTGCATCTCAGAGAATAGAGCCATAAGCTACCACTCACTACTGGCCTCCTGAACTACCTGAATCTGAGTACTTATTCTCAACACATCTTCCACTGCATTTCCCTTTCCCGGTGTATAGGCGTGCTCGATGTCAATGGACTGAAGATACTCAACCTACCTACGTTGTCTCAGATTCAAATCAAGCTGAGTGAAGATATACTTGAGACCCTTGTGGTCGGTGAAAACCACAAAGTGCTCTCCGAGAAGATAGTGTCTCCAATAGCGTAAGGCATGAACAACGGCTTCCAACTTTAGATCATGTGTAGGGTAATTCCTCTCATGTGGCCTCAACTACCGATACCAATATGCAATGACTTCATCTCCCTGCATAATCCCAGCTCCCATCCCAATACCTGAAGCATCACAGTAAATAGTGTATCCCTTTCCCAGCTCTGGAAAGACTAGTATCGGTGCTAACGTCAACCTCCCCTTCAGCTCCTGAAAGGCTGACTCACAAGAATCTAACCATAAAAAATTCGCCCCTTTCTTGGTCAGACCTGTCAACGGTGCTGCTCGGTGTGAGAAGTCCTGAATGAAGCGTCGGTAGTATCCCGCCAGCCCTAAGAAACTCCGTACCTCAAAGATGTTTTTCGGCTGCTCCCAGGAAACTACAGTTATCACATTCTATGGGTCCATAGATACTCCAACTTCTGAGATGACGTGACCCAATAAGTGAGTCTGATCCATCCAAAAGTGGAACTTCGAGGTTTTATCATACATCCAATGCTCTCTAAGGTACTCAGAACAATCTAAAGATATGTGTCATGGTCGTGTCGAGTGTGAGAGTATATCAAGATATCATCGACGAAGACCATGATGAAGGAGTCCAAGTACGGATGGAACACCCGGTTCATCAGTATCATGAAAACTACAGGCGCATTCATGAGAACAAACAACATGAATGTATACTCATATAGACCATACCTGTTCTCGAAGGCTGTAATAGGTATTATTATGGTCTAACGTGCAACTGATGATAAAAAGATCTCAAATAGATCTTCGAGAACACCCGGGCTCCTCAAAGCTGATCAAAGTGGTCATCTATCCTCGGCAAGGGATATCGGTTCTTGACCATCAACTGGTTTAGCTTCCGATAATCCACGTAAAGCCGAAGGGTACCATCTGCCATTTTCGCAAACAGGAGAGGCAAACCCCAAGGAGATGTACTGGGTCGGATGAAACCCTTTGCCTGCAACTCCTCCAGCTACTTCTTGAGCTCCTGCAACTCAAGTGTAGCCATCCTATAAGGAAGAATGTACACAGGTTCCACTCCTGGAATCAGCTCAATCGAGAAGTCTACCTCACGCTATGGAGGAAAACATGAAAAGTACTCTTGAAAGAAATCCCTAAAACGATCCACCACTGGGGGAAAGTCTTACTGTGATGTCCCCTGGTCATCCAGATAAAGACTGGCAATCTAGGATGTAACATCCCCAAGCCCATGATGATCTAGTCTAGCTCTACCCTCCTGTACATCCCACTCGCCTCTATGAAGGAAAGATCTTCCCTTTGGTGATACGAAACCCACCCTGTGGCAGTAGCACTCGACGACTTCCTAGAAGGGAACCAACCCGTCCATACCGAGAATGACGTTATAGCCTATCATCTCTGGTACATAGAGGTACAAGAAGAAATGAATCCCCTAAACCTCAAGAGGGCACTCTTTGCACTAGGGTACGCTAGATTTCCTTATTTCCAACGGCGTGTCAAGAGTCAACTAATCGAAAGATGAAAAGATAAAAAGCCCAAGGTTCTCCACAACTGTAACAGAGATAAAGCTATGGGAATCACCAGTATCAAAAAGAGCTAAACATAAAACTGGGGCTACTAAGATCGTAACTCGACCTGTAGAAGGTTTGGGATCCTACCCTTGATCAGTCTGCTCCACGGTGAAAGACTGGCCTGCACCGCGGCCCTGTGCCCCTAGCTGACCACTCTGAGCTGATCCACTCTGCTCTCGCTGATGAGCTGGTGACTGACTACCATAGCTTTGACCTCCACCTCAACCCGAACGGCTGGAAGAACATCAGTTCTCAGACTGGTGGGAAAATGGTGAAGCATCTCCAGAACGCGGGGTCATAGAGGAAACCCTACCACCAGCTGAAGGTGGAAAGGTCTGACAATAATGCTGAAAATGGCCCATCTTGCAGCAAGATCGGCACTCCATCAGATCTCTCTGGCACTGAGGCCTAGTATGCCCACTCTTACCGCACTGGTAGCATACAACTTGGCTACCATAGGATGCATCCCACGAGCTCCGATCTCCTCGAGAAGACTCTTTACAATGCTTCCTACTGTCTGTAGGAGGAACACTAGCTCTGGATGTCGAACTGCCCTGGCTCACTGCTCCAGAATCCCTCAGATTGCACATAGTAATCAACACCTTGTTGATGATGGAGGATATAGAAGTCAACTGGAATATATTCACCTTGGAGAGGATCTCTTGCCTGAGACCATCCTCAAACATCCTAGCAAGGAACATCTCATCACCTGCTGGGATCGGTGTGAAACACTGCAGCTCAGTAAAACGGGATGAGTACTCCCTGAAAGAAAGAGTATCCTACTGTAGACTCATAAAATCCCGGGCTCGATCGGCCCTCAGGTTCTCCGGATAGAAGTATTCATAAAAGGTGCATCGAAAATCATCCCATGACATACACCGCTGGTGCCCAGACTGTGAGATCACCTCCCACTGCCTTTTGGCGGTGTCCCGGAGCATATAGGCGGCCATCTTTACCCTCTTCTCTAGGGGTGTCTCTAGATGCTCGAAGATAGCTAGGGTGGCCTCAAACCGTGACTCTGTAGCCTGGGGTCCTCCATCCCCTGAGAAAGTATAAGGATGATACAGCTAGAAAACATGCGTCAACTCAGCCATCGATGGGGCAGGAGGCGGCACTCCCTGAAAAGTCTGCATTATCCTCAAGAATCCCTCCCTGAACTACGCATCGGCGCCTGCGATGGGTATAACAATTGGTGCCAAGGCTGGAACAGTAGGAGGATCAACAAGAGGATCAACAGGAGGTCCTTGATCGGCCATATCTGGTGTCTGATCACCGTCTGGAAAATGACGTAAGATCGGAGGACGTGTCGATGGCATAGCTCTGAAATATCAAAAGTACACCTTAGATCAGGATTAACAAAGACTGAAAACACAGGAGTACAAATGGAAACAGGGGAAGAATGTCATGTTTTACAAAACATGACTACACGACATGTATTAATACTACACTGTGTGTCCGTTAAAACCATTAACATGGGCGTGTACTCCTGCCACTACTGGTCGTATAACACCCTATACTACACGGCATGTTGTGCCCACACATGGCATGTACCTGAACTCTAAACCCCATCCCTAGTCTCCTTACATGGCTAACCCACACGGCTCAAACTAACCCCATACTACACGGCGTGTTACCAAGGGACACGGCGTGTAATAGACAAGGTCTCGGTGGCCCGTGTTGTTAGTTACATGGTCGCCTACATGTTTTCCCTTACACGGCATGTTCCGAACAAACACGGCGTGTATAGGAGAAGATAACACCGACCTGTGTTTTTCGTGAGACGACCGGGTACCTGGGACAAAACTACATGGCATGTTCTTTACGAACACGGCATGTTCTACATGATCTTCCTCGGCCCGTGTTGTTAGTGACATGGTCGGGTACACGTCTCTAAACTACACAGATTTCACCTAACGTACACAGTGTGTTCCTGAATTCATTTTCACGACACTGTTTTTCTGCTCAAATAGCCAGTGACATGGCCTTAAAACTACACATCATGTATCTAGAAAGTACACGCTGTGTATTCTGGGTTTTTCCAGTCATTAGCTCAGAAACTGCACAGAAGCCCATAAAACACAGAAAGTAAAGCAAGGAGGTACCAAATTCCAACCCGCAAGGGCCCATACTCCCCATGAATCATAACTTGGCATCTTTTACATTCATATACAAGAAAAACAAGTCAATGTTCCACCAATTTCCAATTCAAGAGGCCCATAACTCCTCAAGAACCAAAATTTGGCTTTCATTCAATCAAGGCACAATACAAACAATCCTCTAACATAACAGCAGGGATTCTATCAGCCATTTATCACAACAACATGCATAACCTACACCAAGACTATCACAACAACTTGCAATCGCTAATGCACCCTAGATGGCGTGGTAAGAATGCATGGCATGTGATTTCTATAAGTGACTATATGATGAATGAGATGGCATACCCTCGTCTCATCAGGTTGAGACAGAAATAGAACCGCAATAGCTAAACAATAATAACAACGCAAGTCATGTGAATCACTCTAGGTGAAATCATATCAAGCATAAAATCTCAAAACTATAAAATTGCAATAACAAGGTAGTATGGATTTTCCCTATACACGGGTTAGCTACTCCCGAGCACAACTTATCACCAAGTACCAAATCTGTTATATCCCTGGGTAAAGGCTTCAAACAGTAAGTCAAGAGAAAATAACATCCTCTGATACCACTTTGTAACGTCCTGGTTTCGGAAGCCACCCAGAGGTGCCCCGAAAACCAGTTTGTCACATGGCTTCAAGCGCATTTCCCCAAACGCCAGAGGCTGCCGACTAGTAGTGAGGGCCTTGTATATGATAGTGTGGAAACTATTCCCTCATTGGCAGAGTAAACAGTGGTAGTAAACATGCATACAACAGCAGAAGTAGTAAGTATCCAACAAAAATAAACAGTGGAATACTAAACCAACAAAAAACTGGAGCACACATGTATATATGAAATTATGCATGATACATATGTCTAGGAAAGCATCAAAACAAGTCACAGTGATGGAAAACACCAGGGTACCCAAACTAATACAAAATAAAAGAAAAAAACTCATCATCATACCAACCCAAAGCTTGATCCCTTGCTCTCCTGCTCCAAGAAATCAAGTACCAGAAGTCGAAGGGCACTTTCCCTTGTCAATACCTGCAACAACATAGTCTGTTTTGCCCCAAAAGCATGACCCAAATATGGTGTGAGAATAAATCCCAGTAGGCATTCACCCAAAGATATGTTCCTAACAGTCAGTGAGTATTTGGCAGGTAAAAGTACAGTAAGCAGTAAACAACAATAGAAAATCAGCACGCAGTAAATAGGATGATAGACAACAGCAATCAACCCACAAACAACAGCAGTAGTGAAGCAAATCAGCTAACACAAACAGGATACCCTCTGGGAAGTACCTGCAACCATCCCCTCTAGTCCTAACCATGAAGTACCACAACCCTATGGGCAGTGCACTCAGCCTAACCCATCTGTCTTGGTCATACGAATTTATGAGACTCTCTAGGGAAGCTCACTCTGTCAATTCTCCTTATAGTATAGGGTAGTCAGGGACCCTCTGAGGAAGATAACGAAGTCTAACCCTACTATCCCCATGGTCTACAAACTCTATAAGTAATCTATCTTGGTCAATTCCTCTTATAGCCTCAGGGATACCACAAACTCTCTAAGGAATCTCACTCGGTCAATTCCTCCTCTAGCCTGGGAAGGTTCTAAAAGAGATATCAAAAAATGTAAGACTCTCTGAGGATGCTCACTCGGTCTACCCTCATGTAGTCTATAATATATGAAGGCACTCTAGGAAGCTCACTCGGTCTATCCCCTATGGCCTATAATGTATGAGACTCACTGAGGATGTCACGACCCATCCTCGGGGCCTGTGACGTGACTACCCCAAACCCGCCTTCCATAGGCCAGGGGCTGGTGACTAGCACCAAGGCATGATTCCCGATAAAAAGGGATGGAATTTCCTTTGTAAAGCGAACAAACACACAGAGTAAGCAAGCAGAAGTAAACACTATGTAAAAACTGTATACAATAGTAAGTGCGGAAAAGTAAGTGGGCCAGAATACAAACCCAAACTGAAAGTAAAGTACAACTAAAAAAGGGAGTACAACAACTTAAAAGTAAAGATGCAACCTCAAGCCGTCCACTAGAAGTCCCACATGAAGGGTGGGTACAGATAGCCTCCACAACTCCTCGGGTCCAGCCGTCCGCTCCGAGTACGTCCCGCCCAGTGGTCCACCTCTAGGTACCGACCTGATCCGCCAGCTTCAACCACGATCAGTGATGTCCATCGTCTGCAACCAACACAACGTAGTGCGGGCATAGCCCGTTAAGGGGAGAGTATAAGATACTCAGTAGGGACCCCGAGACCCCCGAAGGTCTCCCATAATCCACAACGGATAATCCAAAAAGGAAAGATACAATCACGAAGTAACATCTGACACTACTTAGGTATATGCCCATACATATACCTAAGTCATCAATTCTCATTCAGCTCCAGCATCCGAGCTCAAGTACAACCCAGTCCACACAGAAAATCACAACCCAATCCACACAGGAAAGCATAACGTAATCCACACAGGATATCATGTCAAACTTATCGAAGATAAGGATTGAAAGTCAAGATTCATCTCACGTAGGTATACTTCTTCGTAAGACGATAGAGATGATCAGATGTAGCCACTGGTTCATCTAAGCCATCAGACCCACATAGGATCGATAGATACTAACCCCCTCAATGACCCACAAAGGATCGATAGGTAACTAACCCCCGCAATGACCCACACAGTATCAGACCCACACAGGATCTGTAGGCGCTGGCCCACACAGGCCCGCTGAGCGCTAACCCACACAGGATCTGAGCCACACAGGATCGATTGCACTGATCCACGTAGGATCGTTTAGTGGTGTAGTTGTCTATGTTGAATCCACGGAGGATTTTTGTACAATCGTCATCGTCGTCGCAGTCGCAGCCAGTTCTAGGATTCCCGCACACAACAAGCTCGTTGAGGAGGGTCTGCTCCATGAGCCGAGGGGCTGATGCATCAACTGACACATAGTCTAGAGTTGATTTATCCAAAAGTTATGTATCGTCAACATGAACTCAACGATACAGACGATGCTTCAATCGGACGCTCGGTCTGAGTGTTATTGGGTTTTTCATCCCCGGGGCCCTGTTGGTTTTTAAGTCAAAACCAACCAGACCGTACTCCAACTACATCCAAACCTCAAGCAGAGTAAGCCAAAAGGTCCGTCTCACTAATAAGAATCCATCAAAGTCGACGGCACGTCAATCGGACGTCCAGATCTCATGTTATAATCATTTCCGCTCCGAGGGCCCGGTTGATTTCATGCTCGAACAAACCCGGCCGAACCCAAAGTACTCTGAAACCTTGAGTGTAATATATCAAAATGACCGTCTCGATCCAAGGATCGCATCGCAGCTGACGGTGTATCGATCAGAGGTCTTTATCCCATGTTATGGGAAAAATAACGAAAGAGGTCCGGAAGTGGGGGTTTCGGGCTCGTAACGACCCGGCCCGAGACCCCCTGGGTCAGCCCGAACCAGGTAGACCTGACCTGGGTCCGGGTCTGGCCCGCTTGGGTGCGGCCCGGCCCGGCTGGCGCGGCCCGGCCCGGCGCGCTGGCCAGGTGGCTCAGCTATTTTGGCTGAGCGGATGGGGGGTGCTGCCCCTCTGTTTCGTAACCGCGACCCCCATGTGGGGGGTCTCTGCCTCTCCGGCCAGCCGGGGGTCGTAAGCCCCGGCGACTCCCCTGTCTGGCCAGCCCACTCCGGCCGGCCGGCTGCTGCCGCCATGGGACCAGCATGGGCCGGTCCCCCTGCTCCGACGCCGGCGGCTCGGAACTGACCGCCGGTCCCTGCTTCGTCGCGGCCTAAGCCGCGACCTAGGTCCGTCTGGCGCAGTCTGACGGCGCCGCGCCCCTCCGCCGTGGCCCCACTTCGGCCGTGGTGTCTTCGGGTTTTTCCATCCCGGCGCCGCGGCTTGGTTCGATTTCAATTGCACGGCGCAACGACACTACACATCTTTGCCACACGTTTCCGCACGGTGCAACAACACCGCATCACTTTCCTTCGAACTATAACAACACAGAAAATAAGGGAGGAGGGTCGGCTGTGTTTGTGCGGTCCATCCCCCTCCCGTTAATCGATAGCAAGCGGTCCAATTGAATGAGTAACATCGACGAAAGAAATCACGAATATCAACAACAATAAAATCCCCTACCTTGAGCGTAGTTTGAACGAAGGTTCCCCGCGGAATTGCACGTCGAGTAAGGAGAGGGTCGTTGGCATTTGTTGATCTTTGTGGAAGGCGTCTCTCGCCATCATCCGCCGTCAGAGGTCGGCGTTTTTTTTTTCAGCGGTGGTGTGTTCTTCACGTTCTTCGACGAAGAATGAAGAACATAAAGACTTCTCTTTTTCTCCCAAAGTCTCAATACAACAAAACCCAACAATAATAAAATAAGTGTCTAGTCTTATTTTATTACTCAAGTCTTAAGAAATTTGAATTTCAAACATTCAATTAAATCACTTAATATAATTCATGTCATTTAAAGGGATAGTTATAGGAGTTTATGGAATATAAAGGGGTGGGGTTCGTGTGGGCCCCACCACCCTCATAACCTCCCATGGGAAGTTGGGTGGTTACCCCAACTTCCACTCGAAGGTTTTAACCACTAAGAAAGAAAAAATAAAAATTGTAGCTATTTTTTTTTAACTTCCACAATTTTTATCAACTTCTCCCGTGTAAACGCAACTCCAGATAAGGTGTTACTAAGCAATTACCGGTGCTGAAAATCCATCAGTGCCCTCAGAATTTGATTCCGAGAACTGGTTCAAAAGATAGAAAAATCCCGCTCGTTCGTTCACTGAATATACCAGAGCTAAACTTCGGATAGAAATTCGGGGAACACCGGGCCTCGGAATCAAGTGCCGTCAGAAACTACGTTCTTGTAAAATCCCAAAGAAAATTAAGAAAAAATTTCCCTTAATTTTAAAGTTCTTTACATTACTCCCCCCTCAGGGATTTACGTCCCCATAAAGATACATCATAAACTAGGGAAATAAATGTGGGTACTGAGCATGCATATGAGCCTCCCGCTCCCAAGTGACCTCCTGGAGGTTCTCGTGCTGTCATCTGAAACACACTAGAGGAATGGAGCGTCCACGTAGGACCCGCTCCCGTCGATCCTCAATCTCAGCTAAGACCTCCGCAAAATTCGCCCCATCATCAATGTCCAGCTCCCCATGGTCAATGATATGCATCGGGTCATGCACGTATATTTTCAGCTGGAATACGTGGAAGACGTCATGCACTCGGTGCAACTGAGGTGGTAGAGCCAGGCGATAATCCTCCTCGCCAATCCTTCTAAGGATCTGGAATGATTCGATGAAGCATGGAGACAACTTGCCACCTCGGCCAAATCTCTGTAATCCATGTCGAGGTGAGACCCGTAAGAAGACGTGGTCGCCATCCTCGAACTCCAGTGGCCTCCGCCTCCTGATAGCATAAGACTTCTACCAGTTCTGAGCTGTCGTCATCCACTCCTGGATGACTTGGACCTTCTCTGTTGTGGCCTGGACCATCTCTGGTCCCACAAGTGCTGACTCCCCAGGGTCTATCTAGCACAACGGTGATCTGCAAGGCCACCCGTACAACGCCTCGTATGGTTCCATCCCGATGGTGGAGTGGTAGTTGTTGTTGTATGCAAACTCCACCAAGTGTACGTGGTCATCCCAGTTGCGACCAAAGTCGAGGACACAAGCACGGAGCATGTCCTCAAGAGTCCGAATGGTCCTCTCTATCTGACCATCCGTCTGCGGGTGAAACGTGGTGCTCAGACGTAGTTGTGTCCCGAATGCCACCTGAAATCCCTTCCAAATCCAGGAAGTAAAGCGAGCATCTCGATCGGAGATGATAGATGATGGAACACCGTGAAGCCGTACAATCTCCTGAACGTAGAGACGTCCAAAGCTCTCCTCCGATCCCTGCTCTCTAATGGGTAACAAGTGAGCCGACTTGGTGATTTAGTCGAAAATCACCCAAATGGAGTCATGACCTCTGGATGAGCGTGGAAGTCTAGTCACGAAGTCCAAAGATATCCCATCCCACTTCCACTCCAGGACCTCCAAGGGTTGTACCAAGCCTGCTAGTACCTGGTGATCTGCCTTCACCTGCTGGCAGGTGAGGCATCGAGAAACGAACTCTGCTACATCCTTCTTCATACCCGGCCACCAGTACTGTCGTCTGAGGTCATGTTACATATTCTCTACTCTTGGATGTACGGCTAGAGGGGAAGTGTCGAACTCCCTCAGCACCTCATCTTGTAAAGCAGCTGGTACTATGGTACGTCCTATGAAAAGGATGTTGTGCCCTCCTCCCACAAAAAATCCATTAGGTGCCTGTCTTGAGTATGTCTGTGCATGCCGCGTCTCACAGTCAACGTCCCCACGTTGTGCCTCTCTGACCCGCTGTAGAAGTGGAGGAGTGACTATGAGTGACTGTAAAAATGCTGCTCCATCACTATCCATGAAGGATATCTGTAAAGTGGCTAGCTGCTCTATCGCCTCCCCAAGTTGCTGAATGCCCATCCTCCTGCTGAGGGAATCGGCCACTACGTTCCCCTTCCCAGGAGTATACGCTATCTAAAAGTCATAATCCTGGGGGAACTTGAGCCATCTCCGCTGTCTCAGGTTCAGGTCTTTTTGCGAGAAGATTTACCTGAGACTCTGGTGGTCATAATAGACTGTAAAACGCTCGCCCATCAGATAGTGTCGCCACATCATCAGAGCGAAGACCACTGCTGCTAACTCCAGGTCATGGGTAGCGTAGTTCTTCTCAACTGCCTCAACTTATGTGATCCGTAAGAGATCAATGCCTGATCCTGCATTAGGACACATCCGAGTCCGGTACCTGATGCATCGCAATAAACTACGTACCCTACTCCCTCCTCTGGTAGCCTCAAAATAGGAGTGCTGGTCGATCTCTGTCTCAGCTCCTGGAAGCTCTGCTGACATCTTTCTGACCACACGAAGGGTTTCCCCTTCTTCATCATAGATGAGAGTTGTGCTGCAACTCTGGATAAGTCTGGCAAGAATCTCCGGTAGTACCCAGCTCGTCCCAAGAAACTACGCACCTCCATCATGCTCTTGGGTGGCTCCCAGGTTAGCACCGCCTCGGTCAACGCGGGATCCACCGCGACTCCCACTTCAGAGATGACGTGTACCAAGAAGTGGACCTCACATATCCAGAACTGACACTTCGAGAGCTTACCATAAAGCTGGTTCCCTCGGAGTGTGTCCAGTACAACCCGTAAGTGGTAGGTGTGCTCCTCCTCTGTCATCGAGTAAATCAAAATGTCATCAATGAAGACCATGACAAGTCGATCGAGGTAAGCCTGAAAGATCATTTTCATGAGGCCCATGAACACTGCTATAGCATTGGTTATGCCGAATGGCATATCCAAGAACTCTTAGTGGCCATACTGACATCTTAAGGTAGTCTTATGCATGTCCTCATCCCGAACTCTAAGATGATGATAGCCTGATCTAGGGTCTATCTTTGAGAACCATCGTGCTCCCTTGAGCTAATTGAAGAGGTCATAAATCCTCGGTAGTGGATACTTGATCCTCACGGTCACTTGGTTGAGGCGAGGATAGTTGACAAAAAGTCGCAAGCTCCCATCCGCCTTCTTGGCGAGCAATATCGGGGAAGCCCAGGGTGAAACACTGGGTCGGATGAATCCCTTCCCCTGAAAGTCCACCAACTGTACCCGTAGCTCTCAAAGCTTGGCATGATACATCCAATATTCTGGGGTGGATATTGGGGCTGTCCTGATGTAAATATCAATATAAAAGTCTACCTCTCTGCGAGGAGGTAGTCCTGGAACGTCATCGGGGAAAACGTCCGCATACTGATCCACCACTGCAGGAAAACTAGGACTCCGCATGTCAACTGCTCCTAGTATGAGGTTAGCCAACAGATGAGTGATGGGTTTTCCTCTCTTCTACAAGAGTCCATCCTGTGCTACGAAGGCTCCCTTCTCGCCAGTGAAGGTGAACCTGCTGCCGTCAGTGCGTACACACTGCACCTTGCGCCTAATACAGTCAATCTGAGCATGGACTGTAGATAAAAAATCCATGCCCAAGATGAATTCGTACGGCCTCGACGCCGCTACAAGAAGATCCCAGTCGAGGCTCTCACCTCCTAGAGTAAGCTCACACTGCCGGCACCAGTGCGTAATCGTCGAGTCTACTCCCGTAGGAGTCTCTAGCCGTAAGGATCGAGCCAACGGCTCTGTCGAAATCTTAGAGCTCCGAACAAGGGCAGCAACTATGAATGAATGACTCGATATTGTGTATATAATAACTGCAAAAAGGGTAGAATAGACACAGATAGAACCTAGAATCATCTCGGGCATGCCGTGGTCGTAGGCCTCCACTTTCTGAAGCTGTGGCTGTCTCTACCCGTCAGCTCTCTGTGGTCGGGGTGGACCTCCTAGGGGTGGTGGTGGTAGAGCCTGAAAGCGTCTCCCACCACCTGCTGCTCGGCCATCTCCTCTGCCTCGTCTGTCTGCTCCCTGCGAAACGCCACGGTCGACCCTATGCCTCTACCTGGGTGGCCCCTTAACTGTCTTCTGCTCCTCTGCACGGCGGGTCGGGCAGTCACGAGCCATGTGGCCCTGCCTGCTGCATGTGTAGCACTGTCTTCCTCTCTAAATATTGGCTCCACGATTTGTGCCCCGCACCACTGAGCAAGTGTCCTGAGGTCGTCCGCCTGTGGGTATGGTCTGTCTGGACCCATGAGTCATCCGTCGACTACCTGCTGTAGAAGACTCTGCTGCGTTCCACCCTGCGGTAGGTCTCGCTGTTGACGTAGGCTCAGCAAGGAAGCTCTCGATGAGAATGGCTCGCTCCAGTACCACTGCTTATGTCGGAATGCTGAGGGAGATTAGCGATGCCCAGATCTCATGCCTCAATCCCTGGTCGAAGGTCTGGGCCTGGAAAAATGGGTCACGTACCATGTCCTTCGAATAGCGCGAGAGATCCGTAAATCTCATCGAGTACTGGGCGAGCGTCAAGATGCCCTGCCGCAGCTGTAGAAGCTAATGGATGTGCACCACATGGGTGGTGGTTGGGACGAACTCTGAGCAGAAGAGGTTCTCAAAGTCCGTCCAGGGGAGAGATGTCTCGTCGTGCACGTGGAGCATCAAGATCCACCAGATGTCGCGTGCATGTGGCTCACTGCAAGGATCACCATGAGGTCTGTTGGTGTCCTCACTAACCTAAAAACTCATAAATCTGCCTCCATCCAATCCTCGGCTGCCTGAAGGTCCATCTCCCCGTAGAACCTGGATGGTCACTGATGCTAAAACTCGTGCAGTGAACTATGGAGATGTGCATCGTCAGCGGCTAGGGATGGTAGCATCGGTGGGTCGGCGGGTAGAGGTACCACCGGTGCCTCCGCTGTCAAAGGGCCATGTACTGAGGCCTCGTCGCTCGGTGTCCTATCGTCACGCACAATGCTCGAAACCCTATCTGGTTGCCATCGCAGTGCCATCCTGAAAAGAAACAGGTGTGCCACGGTCAAACATTATACCTAGTGAGCTGACACAAAGTAATCACAGAAAAAACATGAAACACACATGAAATCATTGTTTTCATGCATTATGTCGGAAATCAGAAGTCATGGTCCTGGTGTACAGGTACTTCGGCCGCCACACCAACACCGGACTCCCTGGACTGATAACCACACTAAATTCTCTTAACACTATTGCTTCACATAGAAAAATATCAGAGTCCTGAGTTCTACGGTAGAACAATACTCCTCTGATGCCAATTTGTCAGGACCCGTCCTCTGGGCCCGTGTCGTGACTACCCCAAACCCGCCTTCCATAGGCCAGGGGCTGGCGACTAGCACCAAGGTGTGATTCCCAATAAAAAGGGAATGAATTTCCTTTGTAAAGTGAAAAAACACACATAGTAAGCAAGAAGAAGTAAACACTATATAAAAACTGTATACAAAAGTAAGTGCGGAAAAGTATGTTGGCTAGAATACAAACCCAAACTGAAAGTAAAGTACAACTGAAATAGAGAGTACAACAATTGAAAAGTAAAGCCGCAGCCTCAAGCCATCCACTGGAAGTCCCACCTGAAGGGTGGGTACATAAATCCTCCACAGCTCCTCGGGTCCAGCCGTCCACTCTGAGTATGTCCCGCCTAGTGGTCCACCTCCATGTACCGACCTACTCTGCCAGCCTCAACCACTATTGGCACTGTCCGTCATCTGCAACCAAAAAAACGTAGTGCGGGCATAGCCCGTGCAGGGGTGAGTATAAGCTACTCATTAGTGACCTCGAGACCCCCGAAGGTCTCCCAGAATCCACAAAGGATATTCCCAAAAGGAAAGATACAATCACGAATTAACATCCAACACTACTTAGGTATATTCCCATACATATACCTAAGTCAACAATTCTCATTCGGCTCCAGCATCCGAGCTCAAGTACAACCCATTCCACACAGGAAATCACATCCCAATCCACATATGAAAGAATAACGTAATCCACGCAGGATATCAAGTCAAACATATCAATGATAAGGATTGAATGTCAAGATTCAGCTCACACAGGTATACTTCTTCGTATGACGATAGAGATGATCAGATGTATCCACTAATTTATCTAAGATGTCGGACCCACATAGGATCGATAGGTACTAACCCCCGCAATGACCCAAAAAGTATCGATAGATAACTAACCCCCGCAATGACCCACACAGGATCGGACCCACACAGGATCTATAGGCGCTGGCCCACAAACGACCACTGAGCGCTGACCCACACCGGATCTAAACCACCCAGGATCGGTATCACTGATCCACATAGGATCACTGAGTGTTGTAGTTGTCACCGTCAAATCCACATAGGATTTCTGTACAGTCTTCATCGTCATCGCAGTCGCATCCAGCTCTAGGGTTCCCGCACACAACAAGCTCGTTCAGGAGGGTCCGCTCCACAAGCCGAGGGGATGATACATCAACTGACACATAGTCCGGAGTTGATTTATCCAAAAGTTCCACATCTTCAACAGGAACTCAACGACACATACGGCACGTCAATCGGACGCCTGGTCTGAGAGTTATTGGCTTTTTCGTCCCAGGGGCCCGGTTGGTTTTTAAGTCAAAACCAACCCGACCAAACTCCAAATGTGTCCAAACCTCGAGCGGAGTAATCCAAAAGGTCTGTCTCACTAAGAGGAATCCATCAATGTCGATGGCACGTCAATCGGACGTACGGAGCTCAAGTTATAAGCGTTTCCGCTCCGAGGGCCCGGTTGGTTTCGTGCTTGAACCAACCCAGCCCAACCCAAAGTATCCCAAAACCTTGAGTGTAATATATCCAAACGACCTTCTCGATCCAAGGATCACATCGCAGCTGACGGTGCATCGATCGGAGTTCTGTTTCCCATGTTATGGGCAAAAGACTGAAAGAGGTTCAAATGTGGGGGTTTCGGGCCCGGACCGACCCAGCCAGAGACCCCCTGGGTCGGCCCGAACCGGGTCGACCAAACCCGGGTCCAGGTCCGGCCCGCTTGGGCGTGGCCTGGCCCGGCTAGTGCATCCCGGTGCAGTCCGGCCCGGCCTGGGCGCGGCCCGGCCCGGCCTGGGCGGCCCCGCCCGGCCTAGGTAGCCGGCCCGACGCGCTGGCCAGGTGGCTCGGCTGTTTTGGCTGAACGGATGGGGGTGGGGGGCGCTGCCCCCCTGTTTTGTAACCGCGGCCCCCATGTGGGGGGCCGCTGCTTGTCCGACCAGCTAGGGGTCGTAACCCCCGGCTCCTCCCCTGTCCGGCCCCGCTCGCTCCGGTCGGCCGGTTGCTGCCTCCATTGGACCGGCATGGGCTGGTCCCCCTGCTCCGACACCGGTGACCCGAAACTGGCCACCGGCCCCTACTCTACCGCGGCCTTGGTCCGTCCGACGCGGAGTGACGGCGCCCCCCCCCCCCCCCCCCCCCCCGCCACGGCCCTGCTCCGACCGCAGTGTCTTCGGGTTCTTCCGGCGCGGCGCAACGACGCCGCACATCCTTGCCGCACGTTCTCGCGCGGTGCGACAGCACCATGTCACATTCCTCCGAACCGTAACAACACAAAAAATAAGGGAGGAGGATCGGTCGTGTTTGTGCGGTCTAGCCCCCTCCCGTTAATCGATAGCAATTGGTCCAATTGAACGAGTAACGTCGACGGAAGAAATCACGAATATCAACAAAAATAAAATCCCCTACCTCGAGCGTAGTTTGAATGGAGGATTTTCGCGGAATTGCAGGTCGCGGAAGAAGGCGTCACGAAAGGAGAGGGTCGTTGGCGTTTTTTGATCTCCGAGGAAGGTATCTCTCGCCCTCGTCTGCCGTCGGAGGTTGGCGTTCTTCTTCGGCGGCGGTGTATTCTTCGCGTTCTTCGATGAAGAACGAAGAACCTCAATACTTCTCTTTTTCTCCCAAAGTCCCAATACAACAAAACCCAACAATAATAAAATCATTTTCTAGTCTTATTTTATTACTCAAGTCTTATGATTTTTGAATTTCATACATTTAATTAAATCACTTAATTTTATTCATGTCATTTAAAAGGAGAGTTATAGGTGTTTAGGGAATATGAAGGGGTGGGGTTCGTGTGGTCCCCACCACCCTCATAACCTCCCATGGGAAGTTGGGTGGTTACCACAACTTCCACTCAATGGTTTTAACCACTTAGAACTAAAAAATAAAAAGTGTAGCTAAAATTTTATTTTTAACTTCCACAATTTTTATCAACTTCTCCCGTGTAAATGCAACTCCGGAAAAGGTGTTCCTAAGAAATTATCGGCGTTTTGAATCCATCGATGCCCTCAAAATTCGATTCTTCTGAGCACCGGTTCAAAAGTTAGAAAAATTCTGCTCGTTCATTCATGGGACGTACCCGAGCTAAACTTCGGATAGAAATTCTGGGCACACCGGGCCTCAGAATCAAGTGCCGTCAGAAACCGCGTTCTTGTAAAATCCCGAAGAAAATTAAGAAATAATTTCCATTATATTTTATGGGTATTTACAAATGAAGCTCACTTTGTCTACCCACCTGTAGTCTATAATGTCAAAGACTCTCTGGGAAGCTCACTCGGTCTATCCCTTATAGACTATAGAACCAGGTTCTCACAGCCCTATGCCAGTCAGTGCATGATATTGCTATAAGTCCAAAGTATACCTACAGAGCTACTTGCCTAACCAAAGTAAACCTATAGAGCTTATTGGCTAACATTATAAAGGAAAACAAGAATGCTATGGATTTCACTCCATCTTATAGTCACAAGGCATGGAAAATGGTGTAACAGTCAAAGGAAAATGAAACCCAAAGTTCATAAACAGAACAAAGCATGGGAAAACATCCAAGAAGAAAAAAATATTTTCTAACATGATTAATTTTCCTCTACACGAGCATACAAGCAAGGCAGGAAAACAACAAGGGAAAAGAGGTAAACGTGCAATACCCCATTCATGGGTATTGGTGGAATTTTCACATAAAACTCAAAGACTATGAACAGTAAGGCACAATCCACCTACCTCGACCATAGGAGATCGATATAATTGAACCACGACGATTGATTCTCCCATGAACGTCATAGATCTGAGAAAACTTTTAAAATGCTCAAACCATGATAACTTGATAAGGAGGAATAATCAAGGAATGAAACTCAAGAAGAAAGAAGAAATCACCACTACTGTTCTAATGCAATTGACGGCGGTCGAATCATCCAATAGATGGAGGCTTGGGCAACCAGAGAAGTTTCGCAGTCATACGGCGTCTCTCGGTCGAACCAGGCCTAGAAGAAGATGTTCATGGTGATCAGACGCGACCCCAGACTGTTTAATGAAAAAAGGAAAGTACATGGAATGTACTTTTAGAGTACATTGTGTGTACTAGGTTTTTCCGTACACCGCTTAATTCGGCCTCCAAATCACCCCTACACACCGTGGGTGTAGCATGGACACGGCCAACACATGGCTCCGAGCAGGAAAATAGTAAACGGTGTGTACCTAGAAAGTACACGACATGTTCTTCAAAAATTTCCAGAAACCCCATTTTTATCAAAAACTCCAGAAAAAGGAAGGCATACCTGAAAACAAAGATCCGGGTTCTTACATCTAATGAATCCAGTATCAATATATGTGTGGTATATGTTCACATCATTGAGCTCATCATTGGCGGTCCCATACAAAAGCCCCATGTATCAATCATGACATATATTCAAATTCCTCTTGATCCCTTCCATTGAATCCCGAAATTGATCCATGATTTACTCAACATATAAGTATAGCCTCTTTGATCCTATCTAGGGAATCCCTTAAAAGATCCACAATTATATCATGGATTAATCATATTTAACCCTTTGAGTCCGTCCATGAAATTCTAAATTGAATCAATGATTCAATATAGTATATTTATCTTTTAATCATTAAAATTTATCTAAAAATTACTTTTCAATCCATGGTCAAAACCAGTAGCATCTAATATAACTCACCTCATAAGGGTGACTCGGGAATGGACAAACCTCATAAGGATTGGAAATCCTTTTAATCACATGGAAATACTTTTCATGACAAGAAACACTTATGAATTAAACTATTACATGTATTTATCATTATTCAATCCACATGATAAAATTAATTGATAGAGAAATTCATTCTAAACACACTTAAACATGAAATGGTACACTTATGTCATTAGGAAAGTCAACAATCAAATACCCTTCAACAAAAAAAATTCCAATCTAATAGCACAGAAATTATATTAATATTCAAATTAATTTTTAAAACTGTATATAATGTAACATAAGGCATTCCTTATAGGTATCCATTGCCAAAAGACATTAAAAAGTGGTCATTCAAGGAAAATCACCTAAGGGGGGACGTTATTCTCGGTATAAAACCTATTATATGCTTCAAAACACCTATTAAATTACCTAAACAATGATAGGAAAAAACATGATTTATTTACTAAGTAGACACCCTATTTATGGGTGCTTGGAACATTGGTGTATATAAAGAGATAAAAAAATAGATAAAGGAATGTGACCACATTCCCTATGATCATTGTAGATAGCTCATCCAATATTAGGATATGATTCATCCAAGTTTATTTAAAAAACATAAGAATGGGGGATGAATGAAGTATTAGTGGTTATAATCCTAAATCAAAAAATTTTATATGATATCCAGATGAAACTAGAATGTCTAAAAAGGAATTGAGGCATTACCTTTGTAGATCCAAGAAGATGGATAACACATGATCCAATGGTCTGGGGAGAATGTAGCTTAATACCGAGATTAAAATTCCAAGGGGAGCTCCCAATGTGAGGTTTTTGTCCAATGTGAGAGTTGAAAAAAGAATTTTACTTTTAAAATATACCAATGGAAAAATGGTCATTTTATCCTAATTAACTAGGCCCCACAATTTGCGTGCACGGTTTGTCTAATTGTGCATCATTTCACATGGTTGCGGCAAGTAGCAAGGGAAGTAAGATGGTTTCCCCACAAAGACTACTGACCATGTTGTAATAGTGGGGTAGGGATCTATCAAAGGTATTCTGAAATTTAAGGCATTCCACACAGTTTTGCGGCTGTTACTGCATGCTATGCTCTAAACATGCAGAGAGTGAGCCCCTATTATCCCACATCACATGGTTTGTTAAATTGTGTTACCTGACCTGCATGGTTTAAACTAACCATTCACTCGGCCCAAAAAAACTCAAACCATGTGTTTTGGATCCAATGATCCCGATAAACACCTGATCCTCCCTCAACCTTAACGAGAATCCACTTCATTCATATTTGAGAATCTAAAGTATGAATAAATGAAAAAAATCAAGATTTGTACCTCAAAGAAGAACTGGTTTCTTACAAAAATCACCCCTTAAAGCAATTCATCACCAAATTTACCTTCCAAGGGTGGTGAAAAAATATCTGATAATAACTACAACCACTATGATCAAGCATCAGCCTCCCTCTCTGAGGTCTCACCCTCCACTTGGTTGTGCTACCGTAGAACCCATATTAATGGAACAGACCATCCATAGAGAACATTCGTTCTATGATCCAAAATTATTCTAGTCTGATCCTCAAAGGATGAATCATACTATAACTCATAATCCCCCACCTAAAATCCTGAGATGGGTCAGAATAGTATGGTCCCAACTACAAAACATGGAAGGTATCATGCATAGCCTGATTCCTATGAGGTAATGGTAAACAATAGAAAACCACCTCAACACTCTCCAAAATCCTGAATGGTCCGACATATCTCATTGAAATATTACCATGTCTTATGATCTTCTTATGTCCCTACATCAGTTAAAAAGCATGAAAACTCGATCCCTGACCTAATATTATAGAGTTCAACAGTAGTGATCAGTGAATGATTTTTGACAACACTGCGTAGTACTCATCCACATATGAATCAACTGCTCCTACTCAGTGCTCTCCTGGAAAACACACAATCCCAGCATGGAGACCTCTCTAGCCTCCAGCCAACATAGTTTTGATCAACATGTTCTACCATATAATGCATCATAAACAGAAATATTAATAGTATCCTGAGAGATATTATTATAGGTGAACATGAACTGGGGTATAATCCTCCCTCAAGAGCCTCTGAATTCCTGGTTGGTTGCCCAATGAATTTTCATAACCACCTAAATCATGCTCTATATCTAGCCAACTGTTTGGGGGTGCTAAGGTGTGATCAAAAGCACATGTGTCCAAAATCCCTCAGTAGACCTTTACATAAAGGATTAGTAAACCAGCAATCCCTATCTGAAATGATAGAATGCACAATCCCATGTAGTTGTACTATCTCATGGATATATAACCTCCCAAGCTCATCAACATTGAACATTTCCTTGATATCCATGAATTTTGAAACCATCATGAGCCTATCAAAAACAACTCAAATACCATTATTACCTCTATGAGACCTTAGTAAAAACATATTTCAATCCATCACAACATCATTCCATTTCCACTCAAGAATGGGTAGCTACTGTAAAAGTTTGGTTGTTCACTAGTGCTCAGCCTCCACCTACTGACTGGTGGGGCACCTCATGAAAAATCCAGCAACATCACTTTTCATATCTGAACACAAATAATGACAATTTAAATCCTGATACATCTTGGTTACACTTGGATAAACTTCCCATGAAGTGTCATGAATGTAACAAAATAGTTTCTCCTGCATGTTAGAAGAGACCTACATGTGAACACGTAAACATAGAACCCCATCCTCACCTATGGTCTAACTATGAGGAGGTTCATAACCTACCACACTCTCCCCTAGTACTAGGCCATTAGATTCGGATAGGTTCCTCAACCTCACACTATCCATTATGTTAGAGGTAACATCAAAGGAAGAATGAAACATCTTCCCCTATCTGTCGAGCTCCTCCATGTGCATCTCAGATAATAATTCCATAATCTTGCACTCACTACCATCATACTACACTACCTATATCTAAGCCCTCCTATAATGTACGTTATCCACTTTATTACCTTTACTAGTAATGTAGGCCAGTTTAATGTAAAAATATTTAATGTATTCCACCCACCTTCAATGCCTCATATTTCGATTATACTGTGAAAATATGTACATGAGGATTTTTTTTTTCAGTTGACCATACAAAACACTCTCCTAGTAAGTAATATCTCCAAAAACATAATTTCTGGACAACTATAGCCAACACAAGATTGTTTATCACTTAATTCTTCTCATGTGGCCTCAAATTTGAAGAACCATATGAAAAAACATGACCCCCATTCAAAATAACTACTCCTAGGATGATACTAAATGTATCACAGAATACATTGTAACTCTTACATGGATCTAGAAAAACTAGTATTGGTATTGAATTAGATCTCACATTATCTCCTAAATGTTTTTCTTAAAGGAATCTATCCATACATACTTCACACCTTTGTTAGTCAAGTTCATCAATAGTGCTTCTAACATGAGCAGTCTGGTATGAAATTTCTGTAGTAACCAACCATCCCGAAGAAACTCTACACCACAAAGATTTTCGTGGGATGCTCCAAACAATCTACCACCCTCACCCTCTCTGGGTCCACAAATACTTCTATCTCTGAGATCATGTGACCCAGAAAGTGAATCTAATCCATCTAGAAGAGGAACTGTGTTATCATATAATTGATTCTCCCTTAGTGTATTTGAAATAACCTCAAGGTGTTTGGAATGTTCATGTCTATTATGTGAATACATCAATATATAATCCATTAAAACCATAAATAATGAGTCAAAATAAATATGGAACATGCATTTCCACAATTTGATAAATATTTTCAACGTGTTTTTGAGAACGAACGACATTACCAAATTCCCATCCATAAAATACCTACACCGAAATTATATGAGACGTATGTCTAAATATATAGAACACACTTGATGATAACCGGATCTCAAACAAACCATTAAGAAAACTAGAAATCATCAGAGCTAGTTGATGATATCTTTTATCTGCAGTAGATGATAACATTTTTTAACTATCAACTAGTTCAATTTTTAATAAACCATGCATAACCTGAGGGTATTGTCTTCCATTTTCCAATAAAGGATTGGAGAACCCCATGAATAAGTACATGGTCATATGAAATACTTTGCCTTAATATCCTACACCTGCCTCTTGAGCACCTTCATATCCATACTAGCCATCCTGTAAGGAGGAAAGGATTCAAGCAGAGCTCTTACCACGAGCTTGATAGAGAACTCTGCCTCTCTCACCAAAGGTAAACTTGAAAAGTCATCCTGGAAGATGTCCTTGAAATAATAAACTACTTGGGGGAATTTAACTGATGTTTACCATAGACATTCAGATATAAAGTATCAATTTTCTCTATCATTGCACCCAACCCATGATGCTCGGGTCTATCTCAAATCCCCTAGACATCCCATTTGCCTTTGTGTAGAAACATCCCTCCATATGGTTATTTAAAACTCACACTACTGTGATAGGAATCAAAAAACGCCTAAAAGGTAACCTAGAACTCCATCCCAAGAATGATTTCAAAGCATGTCATCTCAATCATATAGAGGTCCCTTATGATGTGATACCCACCAATCTCAATGGGGAACTCCTTGAACAGTTTCACACCTTTAATTCACATCCCTCATAGAGTGTGTAGACTAATAACATCATTAGAAGTAAAAACTTCTATCTCAAGGATATCCTCATTAAGAACCAATATGAATCTTTGTGAAGCCTCTATATCAAATATCAAAGAATCTAAAATAGAGGCTACTAGAATAGTACCTTGAATTGTAGAAGGTTTGGGATCCCACTTCTTCTAGTTAGTTTCACTGCATATGTCTGGCCAGTACCGCGACCATGTGACACTGCGTGGATACACTGAGCTGATCCACCACATAGTCACTCTGAACCTGGGGTCTAGCTAGAATGTCCATGACCCCCACCTCAGACTGAATGGCCTGATGCACTCCAACTCCTTGTCTAGTGAGAAGCTCCAGACCCCACTCCAAAATGTAGAATCTATGTAGAACCTCAGACACTATCTACTAGTGCAAATGACCTACAGAAGAACTATATATGTCCCATAGTGCTGCTAGATCATCACTCTACTGGGTCTAGAAGACACTGTGGCTTCATATTCCCCATCTTACCACACTAGTAGCACCACACTTGGCTACCTGAATATATATTCTGATTGGTAGTATCAACTTGAGGATGCTCAAGACAATGCTTCCTACTACCAGTAGAGACAATAACACATCTAGGTAAAGAACCTCCCTAATCTGCACCTCTAGATTCACCGAGGTTATGCTCAGAAATATAGGCCTAAATTATGGTATAAGGAACCATAGTAAACCCAATGACATTAACAAGTAATTATATTTAATAATTGATAACATCCTAAAATCTCTTAGCCTGGGACACATCATCACCCATCATAATAGGTGTGAATCACTAGAGCACAGTAAAAGGGGGTGAATAGTCCATCACTAACACAACACCCTACACTATATGCATAACATATTGTGATCTATAATCCCTCAGATTCTCAGGATAGTAGTAATCATAGAATACAGTCTGAAAATCTCTTTGTTCCATATCCTGATGACACTCCTTTTGTGTGATAACATCCCACCATCTCATGGCGAAATCAAAGAGCATATACATCACGATCATTACCCATCCCTCTGGAGGAGTATCTAAATTCTATAAGATCAAAATCATGGACTCTATCCATCACTCTACAACATTTGGTATTCTATCTCATAAACAATTGGGATATTTTTTCCACTAGAGCACTCGCTTCAGCCCTACCGTAGATATTGAAGGTTGTGGTGCTCCCTAAAAGTCTTTAATGAACCTCATAAATAATTCATTGAAGAATTCATCAGCACCTACGTTCGATATAATATATGGTACCACAATTGTCTCAAATAGAGGTTTCACTAGAATAACATGGACTACCACCTCTGAGGAATGATCATAGCCACCCTCCTAGCATACAACTACAGGTCTTAGTGGTTTCATTACTCTACAATTCCAAACACACTCCTCTATTCAAGATAATTATCAAGTTGGGATCCCAAATACTAGAAACCTAGATAGGAGAGGTCGAAGACTTCATCTATGAGAAATCACCAATCTCTTGCCACATTTTTCATTTTGGGTGTTTAACAAAAGAGAGACACAACCAAAATCCCACTATTATGGTTAGTTTGGGTCATGTTCTCCATCAAAATCTATATCAGTTTTACTTGTTTTTCATGTTCTCTTCATCTTTATCGTAGCCTCTTTCATAAGGTTAAACATATTGTATACTGAATTCTGATCAGTGGGGGCTAATACTCCCTAAAAATCATATCTTGGCATTCACATATGCCTTACCATAAAAAATTCTCCTCAAATCCGGATCATGATCCAAAACGTTCTGATCCAAAAGGGCCTAGAGACATTAGGGACCAATTCCTGGCACCCATCCAATCCATACTAAAATATGTAACAATATACCTATCACTACAACATGTATATTCCTCATTAATTCAATCATAATAACAAGGGATCAGTAATGCTCTCTAAATAGAATGCCAAATATGCATGGCATGTGATTTTTAATAAGTGCCTATGTGATGTATGAGGTAGAATACCCTCATCCAACTGTGTTGAAACTCAATATAACCTAAAATAATATTAATAATAATATAACAACACAAGTTTGTAATCGAAAAAAAAATCAAATCACCAATAATACTAAAACCCCAAAAATTAACAATTCAATTCAAAGCAATTTGGTTTTTCCCGGTATTAGGGGGAGCTACTCCAATTCAAAACTTATTACCAAATACTTATTCCTTTATTCCCTTTATATTGTATCTAAATATTAATTCAAACTAGTAAATGAAATCCTATAATACCACATTGTAATTTCCCAAACATTAAATCCACGTAACTATGCCCTGATCCCAGTTGGACACACGGCCTCAAGTGAATCACCCCAAACACTAGAGGTTGCCAACTATAAGAGATGACCTAGGTGTGACAGTGGGGAGAATATTACCACATTATCATACTGTAACACAATTGAATAAAAATCCGTAGTGGAAGAAGTAATATTATATGACAACATAATGCAACAGATGACTGATGGTATAATAACTAGAGCCATATTGTATAACAAATGATGTTACATGTTACATGTTCTAGAAAACATCAAATACCAAATACACTGTAATCTTATGAAATACAGGTGCCAAAATTGAATGAGCTGAAAAAATGTCTAAAGCATTGTAAGGTTCAACTTATTGACATTCCATCCTTATCCTAATAATAATATCATGTCCCTGTAAGAGGGATCTTTCCCTTATCAAAACCTACAATAATATAATCTTTTTAGGTCCAAAACAAGACCTAAATTGGGTGTGAGACTAAATCACAGTATGATACCACCCATGTTCTATGCCAATCTGTCAGTGAATATATATAATAGGAAATGTGGAGAATGAATGAAGTATGCTAGTAAGTACAAAAATAAAAAACCTAAATGTACTATTTTAAATTGTACATTTCATTATTAACTAAATAATTCAATTGTCTTGAATTTATATGTCTCATGAATTGGATCATTCTTAGAGTCCCCTGTGTAACATTGTGTACAACATATTCCTTAGATGTCCCTCTAAACAATACAAGGGAAAAATAAATCCACGCTTGTGCTTTGGATTGGTAGATGATTCATTAATAATTTCAATTCAATATTAAACTATAAATTGATCTAATTCATGACATTCCTATGTTGGAATTCTTGAATCACTATAGGTGAAATTTCCACCAACACCCCACAAGACTCTCCTATTAAACCTATCAAGAACTCTGTATCACTCTAGGTGTGGTATAAGTTCATGTCATTGAGCACATAGTTTATATTTCTATATGGAAGCCCCACATATCACTCATGACATATAGTCAAATTCCTCTTGAGCTTGTCCCTAGAATCCCTCAATGGATCAATGATTCACTCGGCATTTATGAACAACCTTTATGAGGTCATCCATGTAATTCCTCAATGTATCAATGGTTTACTCAGGTATTAAACATATATAACCATTAATCCCATCCATAGAATGCTAAACTAAATCCATTATTCAAAAAAGGATATTTATCTTTTAATAAATTTAATTAATTTAAACATTACATTAAGCATGCCAATTTCAAGAACTAGAGCTCAAATCTAAATCACCCCATAAGGATGACTCAATGAAGGACCAACCTCATAAGGCATGGCCTTCCATTTACACCCATGGACATACTTATCATAATATGAAACATTAGAAAATTTTTCTGTTACATGGAATTAAGATTATTAAACTCATGTGGTCAAATGAACAGATAGAGATATTCACCCCAAACATGCTTAAACAAGAAATGTCATACATGGATCACTAGGCAAGTCAACCCTCCCATACCCTTTAACTAATTCAACTGAAATCTTAAAAAATTATATTTCAGTAATAATAAAATTCAATTTTAATAACCGATGAATTTTATTAAAAGGAATTATTTATAAGAATCCTTTGACAAACGGCCATAAAAAGGGTTATTCAAGGAAACTCAACCATGGGTTGGACTTTATTCTAGTTATACAACCTATATCATGCATCAAAACACCTATTAAAATAACTATACCCGGATAGGATACACAAATGTAGATTTAAAAATTAATTTGATGTCCAAAAGAAGGTTGTGCGGCACTCCTTCATATATAAATAGCTAAAAAATTAGAGAACGTCATAAGACCGTCTACCTTAGCCTTGTGGTAAATAGATCATCTAGTATAAGAATTGGATTCATCCTAGTTTGGATAAAATTTTATAAATGGATGAAGCAAAAAATATGACGGCGTATAACTAAAAATTCAAATAGCCCAATTCTTAACTAGAAGAATCATGAAATGATATAATGGAATCGAGGCATTACAATTGCATATCCAAGTAGTAGAACGGAACTTGATTCAGAGGTCAGACATGGAACATTGCTCAAATCCATGATTAGTCTAACAAGGGGAGCTCCCACACATTTGCAAACCTACCACACATTTGTGATGATGTTACAGCACATTGTTCTCTAACCATATGAAGAGTGATCCCCTACTGCCCGATATGACACAATTTATTAAACCATGTGGCAAGACCTGTGTGATTTATACTAACCATAATCAATGTCCAAAACACCTCAATTGTGTGTTTGGAGCTTCAAATGATTCTTGGACACCCTTGAGCCACCCTCGATGTCAATGGGCTTCAACATCAAGCTATATTTAAGCAACATAAGTTAGAATAGAAGAAGAAATCATGATTCATACCTAAAAGAAGAACCATGTTCTTACAAATAATATTTTTTAAATCGTAATATCAGAATTAACCCATGGTGAAATTTTAATTTTCATTAAAAGTTTTATTTTTCAATGAATAGAGAAAATACTTATTTTTATTGAATAATTTATTTTTTTAATGTTTTTTCAAAAAAAACCTAGTATTTATTAGTTTTAAAATTTAATTTGATTAGTTTCAATTAAAATAAAACTGTTATGGTTTTTGAAATTAAATTTAAAATATAGTTTAGTATTAAAAAATTTTATATTTAAAAGAGTCATTTTGTTGAAAACCCATTTTCCATCACATTTCTCTAGCTTGTTTTTAAATTAAATTCATCCAACAATATTATTTTAATTTTAAATAAATTATTCCATAATTTTAATCTTTGGGACCAAATTTTGAAAATTTGACTATTTTTGGTAAATATGAATAGTAATATTAATAATTTATATTTCCAAGGTGAGTGTAAATCTTGTAATCAAGGGTTAAAAATTATGATAAGGACTCAAAAATTTTCCATAAAAATTCCATAATTTTATGGTATGATCCTATTTCTTCCATAATAATATAATATTCTTTTATATTCCTTTTTCTCTTTTTATGTGATTATAACTTTTATAATATTTTTTTGTAAAAAAAATTTTAAAATGTCACACTCTTGTTATTAAAACATATACTATTTTTGACATGGAGATAACAAGAGGATATGTTCAGTTGTATGTATAATTTTTTCAAACATAAATTAGTTAACATCGTCGTAGTAATTTATTTTAAAAGTTAAAGAAAACATAATTTTCATAAATTCTTACACAATGATGATGCTCTGATAATTCAATTAATGGGAAAAAAATAAATTATGTAGAAAATATTAAAATTATAATATTATGAATTAATTAAAATGAACCATGACTTTTATTTGTAAAAATACCATTTTAGGGATGTATTAAAAGAATTTCGTTGAATCTAACATGTTATCTAGACATAATAAAAGTCAATGAAAATGAATGGATCTAAAATATTCATTATTGGTATAATAGGAAAAAACTATTAAATGATACAATATTAATAGAAATCCAATATTTTTAAAATTATCTATTATCTAGTTTATAATATCTTACATTTTAAATTTATGGTCTATTATTCCATTTATAGTAGCTACCAAAACCCTTAAAGTGTAAAAAACCCTTCTTTTTAGGTTTTTTGAAGAAGGTTAAAGGGATATTAAAACCATAGGATAGGGGTAAAAATGTGATAAAAACATGTCCAATTTTTTTCAGAGGATTCGAACTCATTCCCGTAATATATTTTATTCTTATATTAATTTTTCAATTTATATATCAAAATTTATTTATTTTAAGAAAATTGAAGAAATTACAAGAGTTTTAATCCCCTGTATTATAAAAGGGCCCAACATCTTATCATTTTTTAACACTTAAAACCCCATTTTTTAGGCCCAGAGAGACCTAAATCGCTTCCTAAAATCTCTACACACTATATATGGGCATTATATTCTGAATTATAATAATCTTATTGAACATAAGGTGTTAAGAAACAGATAGTTGCAAACAAGATAAAATAGTAACAACCATATCCTATATATTATTAGATTTTATTATAATAATGTAAGAACTAATTTCCATATGATATTTCATCAATTGGAAAACCAAACCACAGTTATTGTATATAGAAAACTACTGCATCAAAAAAAAGTAATTCAATTTCTATCGCCATGTCCCATGGATATATTATAATGATGGAATTAATGTTTATATATTATATTAATGAAATATTTATGATTATTGGTATATAATATTTCATTTACCTTATTAAATTTAGATGCAATACAAAATGATTATTTCATTCATGAGTATGTGTGGACAACGACCTCCACAGAGGGATGTGATTCATTTATAATCACCACATCAAATTGATAATATATATAAGAATAAACAAATAAATTATATAGAAAATAAGATATTTGGAAAATTTTGTAAATATTAAATAATAATTACTTTACTAAAAAATGATCACTAATAAATTTAAATTTTTCGTCATGATTATGTACGACATGTGAACATTTGACCTACCTTCTCCAAGAATGTTACACCATTCATTTTTGATAACCTGATATAATAATTGGATTTAAATGTGTAATTTATCTATAAAAATAATAATAATTTCATAATTATTAATTTATAGATGATGTAATAATGAGATTTTTGACCATCATTATACCTTCTAAGTCTTCTTGGACATATGAACTGAATACCGCTAAAACATCTGACATGAACATAAATGATTATGTAATTATTATAACATGGTTATAAGTGATAAAAATGAATAATCATGTAAAAAAGTTTCTAATGAATTTATAGAATTAAAATATCATTATTATTTAGAATTATAAATAATGTATATGATGAGTCACACTTAAGGTAAGGGATATTCATTTAAAAATCATATTTAAAAGATTTCCATAAAAATCCATTTTTCTTCAATGTAAATATTTTATTAAAATTAATTTATGGATTTTTTATAGAATTAATTGAATTTTAATAGATATTTTATCTCCCATTTTATGTTAATTCAAATGTTTTCAAAAGAATTATTTTTATGGAATTTTTTAAATTTTTTACTAAAACACAAAAATAAGCTTTTATATTAACGTATATGGTGACAACATCTTTTACCACCCCCGTTAACATTATTTGATGTTTAATTATTTTTTTGAGAATCCAGGTTTTCTTCAAATTAAATACCTTTTTCCTTTATTCGGGATATTTTAGTTTTGAAAATTTGGTTTTAAATAAAAGAGATATATCAATATCTGAAAAATCTATTTATGGGTGAAAATAAATTATAAATGATGAATGATTTTATGTCTTATAATTATGTTATAATTCATGTGATTTTTTTATAATGGATGGTGGTTCCAATATAAACTGATAATGGGTTTTTCTAATATAAACAAAGGACATGTTGTTGGGTTATTTATGATAGACTAGTGGTTTCAGGATAATCCAATCTCGAGTAAGCCCATTAATCCCTCCATTTACTTGTATAATGATAATACATTTTATAATATGAATATTACATCATTTCAAGGATAAATAAAATAATAGTTATGAATTCAATGATGGAAAGTTTTTTATCATAAAAAAATTAAATGCATACATCAATTGTACATATTAAAACACAAGTGTTATTAAAGTCCGTCATCTTTTTCCACATAAAATCGCTGGAATTATATTTAGTACAAGTAGTCAACTGAAGATAATTCAATGAAATGGTTGGTCTTTAATCTAAGTAAAGTTAAAGGTGGCATAGAATAGATTAGAGACATGAATCCCTAGTACATGGATTATCATAATAATTATAGTCAGGTCATATGAATGGGATCATCATCATTAGAATGAGGAATGAATTTGAGAAATTTAAGGAAAGTGTAGTATGAAAAAATTAAAACATCTTGTCAAAATGGTCACATACCACACACAGGTGTGGATAGATCTAGCATCAGGTTCACACATAACATGTGTTAATAAATCATACCATCATTATAGTGAAAAATTATATC
Source organism: Viscum album (assembly GCA_963277665.1). Taxonomy (NCBI): domain Eukaryota; kingdom Viridiplantae; phylum Streptophyta; class Magnoliopsida; order Santalales; family Viscaceae; genus Viscum; species Viscum album. The sequence continues at coordinate 1,497,563,632 of OY728159.1, forward strand.
ATTATGTTAATTCATAATACACATATAATCTCATGATATTCATCACATTAACCAATTAATTGAAGGGATAAAAAATTATGGGTCCACCCATTGCTTCATAATATTCCAATAACCATATAATGTATAACAATCATAATCATTAAATAACCCATATAATGGAATGGGTATCATAATTATTTAAAAAATCATATATTCTTGTTTAAAATTTGGGGTCCTCAAATTAATAAGGAAAATCATATTTTCTATAAACGTCATCAATCTTGAGAAAAGAAGAAACATCTCAAGAGTAGTAATAGATGTGTTTTGTAAAGAAAAGTATTTTTCAGAAAACCATTGTATTCGGAATAAAAATAACGATAGGCACATGAATATACATGAATAAAAAAGATGAAGAGTGAAATTATATTTTAGGAACATTAGTAGAATATACCTACCAAATATGATATGTATGTGGGATAACATTAAGGAAAGGAGTTGTGTTCGAGAATCACCTTTCCTTAGAGCCATCTTTATTTAGTCACTTTTTCACCACTTGAATACTAAACATATGATTATTAAAAAAATTAAGAGAATTGATTTATAGTAATTTATATCTGTATTTATAAATTTTGAATATTTTATTGCATTTCTTACATTTACATTATTAATGATCTAGTGTTTTGATATCATGATATCCTTTAAAAATTATTCTTTTTCTTTAATTTCACTATTTTGGTCAAGGTCATTTATAAATAAGTATAATAAATTCCAAAATATTAAAATAAATTTATATATAAATTTAAATATTCTTCTGAGTATATTATATTCATCCATAGTCTTTGTGATAATAAAATAATTGTAAACATCCTCATTTTTTGGTTAACAAATCATTAATGGGACATTATTAAAAAATAGGGAATGATAATTATGAAAATTTAATATATTGTATATAAAATAGTTCATATTGTCTAACATAATTAACTTAATTTAAAAATAATCATTAATAATCATTATATAATTTGGGTTTTAACATGGTGGAGAAAAAGTGAAATATAATAAGATAATTAGAGGAATAATTTGTGATATCTTACCATGTTCTTGGTGTTTCTTCTTCTCTACACCTCTAAACTCCTTTGATGCTTGGAGTTGGTTGTGTCTAGTTACTCACTAGATATTCTAAGAGACATAATATAGTGGTTCTCAGATTAATCATTTTATTTTATGGTGATGTAGAAGTGTTTTAACAAGGGGAAGGAGAGGGGTTATTTTTTGGGAGAGAGAAATTTATGAATTATAATTTTGAATGAAATACTATATCTAAGGTAATAATTTTAATAGTGATGTTTTTTAAATTATAAAAAAAAATATTTTAATTAAATAAAACTATTTTACAAATTTTAAAAAATTTATAATTCAAAATCGTTATGTTAATAGAAAGGAAAGTTGGAAAATGATAAAATATTATTTTAATTTAATACATCAGATTTTAGGCATTAGATGGTAAATTTTTTGGATCTAAATCATGTATATGTTAGTTTAAAGACTCATTTATGGGACTAAATATTATTTTCATGAGACTGATATTCTATAAATGGTTTTGTCTTTATTAAATCATGCGTCAAGAAATTCATGATACACTAGTTACGAAAAAAACATTATTTTATTATTCACATGAAAATTAATGTATTGTTGATAATTACCCAAAAAACATAGACAATTGGGATGAATTGATTTTAAAAATGATTTTCATTTTACGAAAACAAAATTAACCTAGGAAATTTATATTTTTTATATATAAATTATGATTTTTATAGACAAATTTAAAATACGGTTTATTAAAAATGGTCATATATTTTCTATGAGTATTTTGATAATCATTTTTTGTTTTTGGAATTATAATATTAATATTTTTTAGATTAAGAATGTAAAATATTAATTATATCATAATTTAAAATTTTGAGGTTAAATTACTATTCCAAAAGTCATATAACTATTCCAACAGTTGGGTTACTATTCTTGTTGTCAAATTACTATTGAAACGATCACATTGCCTCCTTTAAATACATCCACATTCATTAATTAATTATTAACCTCAATTAATCCCATGGTTAAACATTTAAATTTTCTATAATTTATATTTTTACTAATTTTTTTTCATTTTTATAGTTATTTTCAAGGAGGGGTGACTTTCGGAGATCAGGTTGATCAAAATTTAACCATTTTAGTTTTTATAATTCTAATTTTTTAACCTATAATATTTGGATTTTTAATTTGTTTACTCATTGAATTTCATAGATATTTTTAAATTAAATGATTTTTTTTTCTTAATGTGCTCTTTTTGAATATTAAATATATAATATAACTCACATTTTTTAAGGAATCAATTATAATTTAAACTGTTTATGTCATTATATCCCCTTTTGAAATTTAATCCCTAAAATTTAAACTCGTAGTCTCGATTGAGAATAGATTTTAGATCTTCTATTACATTGAATCCACTAGTTCTGATGTCAAAATATCAGACTTATAACCCTTCCATAACACTTTGACAATGAATATTGTCTTGTTTCTTATAACATTTTATTATTGTCCATGATCTTCACCATATATTCATGTTGGAGTTCTTTATCTATTTTTACAAACTCCTTATTCAATACATGTGATGGGTCAGGTATTTACATCCATAGAATATATACGTGGAAAACATCATGTACTTGACTCATTTTTATTAGAAGTGGATGATGATAGGTGTTACACCCCAATATTTCAAAGTACATTATCTCATTAAAGTAATTCAATAGCTTACGCTACATCAACACCGAGTTTGAGCGCACCACATCTTACCAAACTAGCCATTCAAAAAGTGTTTGTGAATAGTATTAATTGCATTTTAAATATTATATGCTCTATAAAATTTTAACATACATATTATGTGCTTCTTAGAAACAATAAAAGAACTGATTCAATTTTTTCTCATAAAAGTTTTACTTTTCAAAAAATACAATTTTACCACTTTTTAATGGATTACCCTCGTTAAAAACAATATTTAAATCTTTCATATATTAAATTTAGTGAAATTAAATTCTTCTTTAGAAGCGAGACATAAAAATTTATTTTGGACAAATTTTTTGTACTTTTCCAATAACTTTTATATTTTGACGAATAATGAAAAATAATATGTTTTTATTGAAATTTTTTTTAATAGAAATATTTTATTGTGATAAATTATGATTTTTAAAGGTTTTTAAGTATAATTAGATTATATTTTTCTTCATTTAATATAATGTAGTTGACTATAAGTAATTTCACATTTAAATTTGACATAAACACATGTCAATCTTTTATAGTTTTTACTTTTTAAAATCAAACTTTTCAGTTTTGGAAATGGGAATTAATTTTAAATTAATAAATACAACATAAATGTTTTTAATTTCATAAAATAGAATAAATTTTTTAACTCGGAATATTAAAATTATCTTAGGGTGAATTTTTGGTATTTTTATGAAAAATTTAAATGTTTGATGAATAGTGAAAGCATTGCGTTATTATTTAAAACGAAAATTTTATTTAAATAATTATTTGATTTATTTAAATTTATATTAAGTCAAAATAGATATATATTACCTATATAAGTCCAATGTAATTCGTAAGAGTCATTTTATAATAAAATTAGATGTATAAAATTGTATTAAACATTTTATCCTCTTTTACCCAACTTCTAGGCACGTTAGCAAATTTTCATTATACATAATTTTACGTATTATATGAGTTTCATTTCAAAAATATGAGGGGCACAGTTTACATCAGTATGTAGAATGTGGTTCAATAAGATGAAAATATTTTTTGTAAATAGTAACTTTTGGCTTTTATTTACAACGGTTAAATATAAATAGGGTAATTAAAGGTAAAAATGCTATTATAATTACCCTAAAACTTGTACTAATTATATTGGATAAATTTAATTCAAAGAAAATAAAATTATAAATAAAATATGATCCTTTAGGTCCACTTGGATTAGATTAGGACATTTATTATTATTTTATTTAAAGAAGATTTTAAAGTGTTAAATTCAATTTTTATTAACAAAACCATTTTTAATATAGGGTTAAGAATTGGATAAATTTGACTATAAATATACATTATAAAGATAAAAATATTTCATACCTGATGGTATTTTATTTATAATTTTTAGAAATTATATAGTTAAATTTATTTATGACCCAATGATGATGCATTAATTGCCTAATTATTGAAAGAATCAAATAAATTGTATTATAAATATTAAAATCCAAATAATCTCAACATTTTTATGACATACAAGAATTTTATAGGTGAATATGACATGTTGGGGTTGATTAAATATATCATGTTCAAAGTAATCATGTTGTGATGACGTCCATTAAAACAAAATACTAAATAGTGTCAAAATTTACATAAATGAGTTTCTAAAAAAATATTATATTATTAAATTATATAATATTACTAAAAATATAAGGTTCATCCAAACAGTATAAATAATATTATATATTTCATTAATGAACATCTTTATGTTCTTTTTAATTTTTATAGTATGATTATTAACAATAGACTGTTAGAATACCAGAAGTCACCATAAAAGTTAAACTATTTAACTAAGAGTTAAATCTAAAATATAAGGTTAAAATGGTAACCTAAACATGTAAAAAATTATTGGTTGATTGGATTTAGATCCATAAACACCTAAATCTCTAAATAAATTCATTTGGTGCCATTATAAACAGAATATTGTTGTATAATAAATTTATATTCTAATCTTTTTCTAAAGTGACCCTCACCCCTCTAATAAAATGGGACTTCACCTTCTCTCAAAATAACACCTCCAATCCAATTGGCTTGACCAAACCCTACCCCAATATCCAACCAACATCCCTCACATCATCCCAGAGTCCTTATTTTGATTTGAAATCTATCCAAATGAGCACTTTTGATCAACTCAAAAGGAAACACCCAAAGAATAGGTAATAATTTCACCAACCCCTTTCATGTTCTTTTCTTCTTGCAATTTTTATTTCTTTGTTCTCTCCATACCAAAATAAAAAATCTATTACCTATTATATAATGTGATGTTATTATAAATAGGGTACAACCATATTCATTATTTTATCCATCCTATAAATGACAATTTAACCATACCTGCGTATGTATGGCTTACCGTCTCCACGTCGTGGTGTAGTTTGTTATTCAACCACATCATTATTTGGATAGGTATAATAATGAGTATAACCGATATAGATAATAAAATATAAAATATTAATGATTCTTTATATATTATATACTATCCAATTACATATGATTTCACATTAAGTATAATGATATTAATGCCCAAGCGTACGTACGGATTACCTTCTCCATAAACACTATGAGATTCATTCCCCATCATAATCATTCATGAATAATTTTCATTTTATGATTAAAAATAATGTTTAAAAACATAATATCATTCTGGAAAAGAATAAAATACATCATATCAGTAACAAACATGGCTTACATAATCTTACATATAAAGGAAAACAGATCAGTTAACACCTGAAATGATGATACTACTAAAATAATATTAACAAAGAAATATTGGATGATTATATATGATATCAAATTTATATATATGATTCTGGTATAATTTGATAAAAATTATTTAACTATTATACAAGAGGTTAGCATACCCTCTACCAAGGAAAATTTCAAGGTAAGGGTTAATTCTACAATCTCTTCATCATCCAAGGATGTATTAATGTGAGTGTCTACTGGGACTCCTTTATCACACACATCCATGTTTCATAAATATATTTTAAAAAGGAATATTTTTTGGTTTTATGGAAGGGAATCATTAACTAGATCATCATTTTAAATGGTTTAAATTTATATTCTTCAAAATCATTCTCATTAATGTCCATGTTTTAAAAAAAATTAAGGATTTATTTATATGGAAATGATTGTTTTTAAACTGTTAGTTCCTTTCAAAAGTTTCAAAGTGGTATGGGAGAATTTGATTAAAAAATGACTTTAAATTTATTCCTTTCGAAATTATGTAAATTTTAAATGTTTTCTTGAAAAAGGGATATTTCTCTCAATGAGTTTTATAAATCATTTTAATCTATGTCAACATCCTTGGATAGATTTTGAACTTGTTTGAAGTTCATTTATTATGATACAGGTATTTAATATTGTATTGATGGTTTTGTGATATGTTTGAATTTGGATGTGTTATTTTTATTCCATTCATAGTATATGGATAAATTATTGACATTTCGTTTTCTATTTTTAATATGAATTTTTAGGTTATATTTAAACCTTAGAATACAAGGAATGCATTGGACTTAGTAAGTTATGAGTGGAGCCTACTATAACTCTTCATTTCATCAGTAGGTCTCATTAGACAAAATAGTGTCTTGGAACTAGGCCTTGACAAAATAGTTTTTGTGGAAATGGCACAAGGCCTTGACTATGTGGTCTTGAAGTCTAGGATTATTCATTCCATTGTTATCAAATTGGATATAGATATTGAAAGGGATTATTCAACTAGAAGAATATCCATGTGAATAAGTAAATGGCATTATTTGGTTTATCATTTCCATATTATGCCGAAGTTTATGTTTAAAAGGTATTTGTTTTAGTCTTATATGTTGCCTTAAATGTTTATAATTATTTATGAATTTTTCCGCCAAATTTTGTTTCTTACTGAGCATTTGAGATCAAACCTCTCAATGTTTTTTCCTAGGATGTGAAAAAGTATATTATGTATGACATGCAGGGATAGTATGAGGAATAGTCAAATGGGTATTTATGTGTTAAATGGAGATAATTTTGATGTTTTTTTATTTTATAATGTAATGTAGCGTTCATGAATGTAATCTATTTTCCAAACATGCTAAATGGATTGGTCCTTCGGGACTTGATCCCCTGTGATTATGCCAATGTTATGTAATAATGCACCAACTCTGGGTAATAGGGGTTAGACTATTACAGTTGGTATCATAGGATGTTTAGCAACAAAATTGGTAAAATATTTAGATAATCTCTGATTAGAAAACATTACCCTATGATAGAGTTTGAGGATTAGTATAGAAGAACTACCTAGAATTTTGGTAATGTAGAGATTTTCTATATTTTCCAAGCAATGCATCCCTATCTGGATATGAGCAGGTAGAGGCGGCTCAGGCACAGATGTACCTAGGAGTGAAAACATTGACAAGGAGTATCAGGCTTGACCCTGGTATTCCTGAACACAACAACGGGCCATGCTGGACTCTTGGTTACGACACTCCCCGAGGATATGCTTAGGATAATTCATGTTTGCATTACAATCCATTATAACAGATGTAAATTATGAAAAGTGCTCAAGTGCTGAAGAAGATTTCAAAATGACATGCGATGTCATATTTGGAGCCGGGGACCCCGTGCGGGGGGGGGGGGGGGGCGATATAAATTTCTAGGAGCACGAAAAAAAAATTTCATGCGCGGAATGTTCTGGGACTCGCGATGAGGCCTCGGTGCAGGCGTGAAATAATTTCACACCCACACCCCGCGCGGTTTACATTTCGCCCCACCTACCTCTGACGCTTAATTATTTTGTGTCAACCTGGTTTCCCTGCCACCGGATGCCTATAAATAAAAGGTTCCCCCTTCCATTTTAAGGATGATGAATTTGAAATGGATCTCGTGCGTGAAATTCATCTTCCGCGCGCATAAAGATGTCCTTCAGGTACGGTTCTTTTCATGCAATGTTTCCCCAAGGCCCGCCTTCATGCGAGATCCCCATGGCATAGACTGACTTTTAATCCCTTCGGGGTCCCCCCCCCTTTTTGCGGAATCCCTCCCATTGGGTGCAGGCTGGAAAATTGCACGCAACACCTTCCATTGTATGCAATGTTTTCATTACGCGCAGGAACTCCCACTTCCGTGCATTTCTGCACATTGCACGCATTAATTCTAGTCGTGCGCAAAACCTCAACTCCAATTACATGCAAGCATCACAGATTTCACGCAAGTCTATTTTTTTCGCGCATATCCATTATTTCATGCGCAAGCCTCAAAGGTTGCGCACAATTCTCTGGGACCCCTCACCTCGATGCTCCAAGGGCTCCTCCTTGTGTGGGCGCCCGATGCCCTTCTTATGGATTCCTTTTGTGGGTGCCTTTCATTCCTTGGGCATCCATATCATGTACCATTTTCCTGTATGACCTTCTAGGATCATATGAAGTAACTTCAAGGTCCCTTGGACGATACCACCCATTACATTGCTTTGCCTCATGCTTATTTGCATAGGCATGCTAACGACTATTGTTTCATCACATATCCATGCCAACGTGGACCCATCGATGGTTCGCTCCACACCACCCCATTGCTATGACTTTGTCGATACCTTCCCTCCAACAAGGAGAAGAGGGTACCGGTTATGTATGTCCTAGGGTTTCGGATCAAACCCACCTTGTCCGAGCTGCAGGATGTTAAACTGCCAACCACCATCGTCCTCAGCACATGACATTAAACTGTGACACGGCCCCATGCCTCCCACGTAGGTTCCCCCCTCCTTTGAAATTCTCCACGCCCACTCGTCTCCATGGGGACGGGATTAACCCTAACGTGGAATGATATCCTCCTTAACAGAGTGGTGTGTGTCCGTGGGGAAGGGCATTCACCTTGGTGTAAACCCCTAGTTTTTTATTCCAGGAGGTAGCATCCCTACTCCTCCTTTCATCTTTGGTTCCCAAGGACAGCAGAGGGTGTGATATGGAATGGGGATCCTCCTTTATTCGCCACCAAATCCCTCTCCCACTGCTCTTTGTCACCTCGGGCCTCCAACCTGCTATCACCCCTGACTTTCTGGGATCCTAACCATGAATAAGCCCTCATTTCCTCTCTGGGCCGCTGAACACGTAAGCCCCACTTCACTTCCAATGGATGCACCTATCGCATCATGATCATCAGGTCTCAACTACCTCTTGTTTCTTACACCAAGCACGACTCACGTGGGAATAGAGTGATCACTGACCGTGACAAACACATTGGGCCACTTCAGAGTATAATCCCCAATCCATCCCGAACTACGTGGACTTTAATCCATGTCAAGGCATGGTATATAGGAAGCCTCCACAAGGTTAAAGCCCCACCACCTTGGGCCGCCTCAGAGTGTAAGCCCCAATTCATACAGAACTGTGGGGGCTTTGATCCATGTCAAGGCATGCTATGTAGGAAGCCTCCACGCGGTTCAAACCCCAACACCTTGGACCACCTCAGAGTGTAATCCCCAATCCATCATGAACTACATGGACATTGATCCATGTCAAGGCATGGAACGTAAGAAGCCTCCATGATCTTCAATCCCCCCAACCTTGGGCCGCCTCAGAGTGTAATCCCCAATCCATCCCAAACTACGAAGACTGTTTTCCATGACAAGGCATGGTACATAAAAAAACATCAACGAGGTTCAAGCCCCAACACCTTGGGCCACATCAGAGTGTAAGCCCCAATCCATCCCGAACTACGGGGACTTTGGTAATCATCAAGGAATGGTATGTAGGAATCCTCTATTAGGTTCAAGCCGCAAAACCATGGGCCACCTCAGAGTGTAAGCCCCAATCCATCCCGAACTATGGGGACTTTGATCCATGTCAAGGCATGGTACATAATAAGCCTCCATGAGGTTCAAACCCCAACACCTTGGGCCACCTTAGAGTGTAAGCCACAATCCATCCCGAACTATAGGGACTTTGATCCATGTCATGGAATTGTACATAAGAAGACTCCAAGAGGTTCAAGCCCCAACACCTTGGTCCACCTCAGAGTGTAAGCCCCAATCCATCCCGAACTACGAGGACTTTGAACCATGTCAAGCCATGGTACGTATTAAGACTCCATGAGGATCAAGCCCCAAAACCTTTGTCCACCTCGGAGTGTAAGCCCCAATCTATCCCAAACTATGGGGACTTTGATCCATGTCAAGTAATGCTACATTGGAAGCCTCTACGAGGTTCAAGCCCCAACACCTTGGGTCACCTCAAAGTGTAAGCCCCAATCCATCCCAAACTACGGGGACTTTGATCCATGTCAAGGCATAGTATGTAGGAAGCCCCCAAAAGGTTCAAACCCACCACCCGGTTGTTCCGGCCACCTTCACATCGGTTCGTCCCCATCCCGCATGATGTTAAACAGTATTTGAAAACTATACTATGTGGTCTTTGATTCCCCACCATGAGGATACATAGGAAGCCTCTGCGAGGTTCAAGCCCCATCATTCATGTCTCATTATGGCCATTCCCTCGAGCCTATGTGTCTCAGGAAGCTCATGACCTAACCCAGAGGTTCCACTTCCTCTAGGTCACATCCATGCATCCATCCTCACGGGTCGCCTCCTTAGGTGTCCCATCATCCCTTAGAACTACGCAGACATTGATTCCCCACCACAAGGAAATGTAGGAATTCTCTCTGAGGCTCAAGCCCAAAGTCATTGTCCATCCTGATTCTTACCTGGGCCACCACATCTCGATGAGATCCTGCCACCTCATTCCCCTCCACAGCATTCGGGAAGCCTCCTATGTGTTGGCCCCAATATCAGGGTTCCCTCCAGGGGGTCCTCAATCTGATCCACTCTAATCGGTGTTCTGATCAGTCTGATCTATCTCCACTTGACGTTAATCTTGCATCATACCCTATGTTAAACATGGGAAGCTGAGGAAAATCTCAGATACATTCCCATGGAATATGATTCCCTGCGTCTGATGTGGTATGACTCGAGCTTCCAAGCCCTTGAGAATCCATATAATAATGGACAAGAACACCGACATTCCAATCCCCTAGCATCAAGACACACCAGTGGTTCCAAACATGACTAATCCCTTAATTGAAGGTTGCTGACCTGACCCGACTCCTTGGAATGACCTGAATGAAGCAGTATAATTAATTTATGACTATGAAGATATTACATCGGGAAGAGTTTCACGAACTACGTCTTAAATCAATGAGGGAGACCCGTACTTGGTGATGAGCTCCGAGGAGAAATCCACAGAAGGATGAACCGACATCCCATAATCTCGTTTCGATCATGGAGAATCCATACCTGAATATGGAGTGGATGTCTCCCGCCTTTGGAAAGAGGGAATGAGGGGAAATAGCGGTACGTACTCTTCATGACAGATGCATGCACCCCGGAAAAAGCATCGAAAATAGAAATGGTGAACCAGACATGAAGATCTTCTCCTCAGCATGGAGACTCGTAGTGTTTGAGGCACCAATGGATTATCTTGTCATCAGATCCAGTCAACCTGCACCAGGTCCCTAACCAAATAGTGGGCCTGACGTGAAACTCATCAGATGTTGGGACAGTCAGGACGTTGACCATTCCATTCTGCGACGTTGTCAATGTGGATCCATCTTACTGACCACGGATGAAGGAACGACACGGGGGAACTGGTTTTCGATTTATTTTCCTAACAGTGTTAAGGAGTTCATCTCCCTACTTTCAGAAACCATGTTGTTTCATCTGGATCCTAATCACAATCCCACTAGCGCAGGGGTAGGGGAAATATCGACAAGGCTACCTTGTGCGGTTCTGCCTCTTCCATGATGGCTTAGACCGCCATGACTACTGGGTGCCCACGCCCCCTCTCCCCAGCCAAAATTATCCTACTAAAGGTAATTAATGACCTTGTACGAAGGTACGTGGATGAGTGGATCATCACCACCAGATATACTGCCATCTTGGATCTGGAGTTAGTTGTGCATCGCCATCAACACCGCCCCCAAGGGCTGCACAGGGAGCCGCTGCTCCCCACCCCAACATTCAATCATTTTCAGAGCTTGTCCCTAAAATTCTTTAACAACTCTTTCACCTATGTTGATGAGGTAGTGGATGTCTGGATTTTCCCAATCGGAGCCCCGCTTCAAGGGCTCCCAGTGAGGGATAACACCAGGCCACTTCAGCGCCATCACCCGATTCCCCGAGCCACGGAGCGGGTAAGCCACGCTCCTGCCCCACCAGCTCCAGTTCATCTGACCCAGTGCCAGCATCTAGCACAAATAGAAGAGGACACCCTCCATGGGGTGTCAACGTCACCTACTACTATGGCCCGATCCACCGCTGACTCATATCCCCAACTCATGACATACGTTGAGTAGGGGGAGTGATACTCCCAACCTAGATCGAGTCCCAAAACACCCCACAGGCATGCTGGTTCAACTCTCCCGGTCGCCGATAGAGGCGATGGCTGATGCAGACCAATCTGCTTCAATGTCATCAAGTGTGGAGGCCCACTCTACACCACCACTATAGAAGGTGCGGGCCCTCCCTATTTCTAACCTCTACTTGGAGGTCGGCCTCGTGCCACCTTCAACCCATGTGATGGTCTTCCCCATGATAGAAACACTCTATATGGGGGGTCTTTCCCCCACACACTACACCGGGGAAGGGTTCACCCCCCTATCGTAGACCGTGGGTATAGAGACATCACATGTCCAGTAACTCACTAGCATGGAGTTCCTCCCCATTTACCAATTGCAATCGGTGAAGGTCCTCCTCACCCCATCGGTCAGAGTGTTGGAGGCCAACTTCACTTCACCAATGCCAAACATGGAAGTCCTCCCTATGTCCCTTTCATCATTTGTCTCATTGCTCCTCGTACCCTAGATTTCTCGAGGGGAAACCCTCTCTGCCCCAGCAGTAGTGTGGCCAGAGGACCCCATGTCGGAAATCAGCCATGTCCCAAGGATCCACCCATGTAAAGGAATGCGGGTCATCATCACCACAAGAGTAAATAGTTGGATGGCCGGAAAAGAATCATACCAGTCCACTTCTCATAATCCGAGGTGCAGTACGACTCAGTGCGGGAGCCCTCCCCTCAGTCCTACGAGTCAAGGGATAGGGAAAGAATGAGGCACATCCGCCTCGTACTCCCAGAATGTGAGATCCATAGGATCCCTACCTCCCTCTGAAGGTATATCCAGGAGGACGAGAACCGGGCGTGTCCCTAGGGACCGACCACACAGTCGACACAGTCATCTCCGGAAGCGCCCTCTGCCTCAGTTAGAGACAAGGAGAGCTATTTTAGGGGTCAATGGTGGAAGAGCTGCGACATAGCCCACCCTCGATAGATGATCCTGATGTTTCAGGATCCTTGGTCATCAGTCCATCCTATAGTTATATAGCGTCCATTTCACTATGACCCTCAGTGGAAAACCAAATATTCGGAAGCCAATCATCCCACTCGTCATATTCTTCATCGTCCATCCCACCGGCCCAGCGGTATGCCTTAGTGACGTCACCAGTTCCTCATCCACACACCATTGACGAGTGGGGAAATCAAAATCCAGACCTTGAATCTGATCCAAGGAATTTCTGGACAATCCTTACAGCAAGCCACTTAGCTGAGATGTTTTGGCTGGTAGTAGGACCGAGTTTTTGTATGCTGGAATCTCTCACCCCGGAGGAGATTGAATGTTTCTACCAAAAATTCTAGGTGACTCACTTTTGTCTTCGCAATCGGCGAGTGACTTATCCTAGGATCCAAATGCACCTTGAAGATATCGGCAAACAATGCTGTCTGGTTGACCTGGCTGCACACCTCGTGGTCCAACAACCTGAGTCACCTGGTCACCACAGGGCCCTCCAACATTAATGCGTTCAGTGTTTCCAAACACTACGCAACATTATTAAGGAGGATACCACCCATTCAGAAGTCTGTGGCATGGGGCAATACGTTTCCCTCCTCTTCGGTGAAATTCGCCGCCAGCCTGACTCGCTAGGTGACATTGAGGACATGCCCCTGAGAAGGGTTGTAGTAAACATGGCCGATCTTTCATGAGGGGAAAACGAGCTGAAACTTCTCGTCAATAGAGGAACCGATTAGGTCTCCCTCCACCCACTGAGGCATTGGTACTCAGCTGGAATGTCAGTAAGGGAAAAGAGAACATCGGATTTGTCAAGATCTTTGACCCATCTACCTCGGTGAAAAAGATGGAATGGGTCCCAGAGAAGGACATTCTGCGCCAGAAACATGATGAGAAAAAGAATATGGTAGACAAAATCTTGGCTGAATGCATTGCAGAGCCATGACCTGACTATGGTGATCCTAGGCCAGGGCAGCAGGGGTAGTAACAACAACCCCTCGGTGAGATTTCCTCAGGCAACCCTGATCAAGCTACATTCACTGGTAGGGTGGAAGCCAGAGCCCATGGCCATAGGGCGTGGTATGTCTCACCAAACCCTCCTAAATGGTGCGATAATCCAAGAAACCCCGCATGGGCTCCTCCGGCCGCCCCAATGGTCACTTCACCATCAACTCCTCGAGCAGCTGAGCTTGTATATCACATTGAAGAGGCAGGCAATGCACTCATGGTTAGGGATCCCCATCAGGACAGGGACCCCCATCTAGAAGATCCAATAGCGGCATTCATCGCCTTCCTAGAGGCTCTGTAGACATGAATGTTGGCCATCCCACTTGATGGCAAGCCATACCCGGCTTGGGAGGATGATATGCCAGTACCTCGGGATTCAGAAACCCCACCTTCTCCCCCTTTAATGGAATGGGGGACCCGCTAAAAATGCTGGCCCACTTTAACTCAAGGTGTGGGATAATTCTTGGGACCCCAACACAGCAGGAGTCCACCAAGCTCTGCTGTTTTGTTAAGAGGCTAGAGGGGACGACATTCGTTTGGTACAGCAAACTCCCCGTAGGATCCATAGCTAGCTGGGAGGACCTCCGCAGGTAATTCCTTTTCTAGTTCATCTCTACCACCTGGAAAACGAACATCGCAGACCTCTTCAAGTTCAAGAAATTTCTTGATGGGAGAGTCATTGACTTTTTTTTCCCGGTGGAAGGGGCTCACGTAGTCCCTTGACATGCCACTGACTCAGGAGAAATTTCTGATGATGGGCAAGGGGAATGTCAAGACGGAACTGGTCCCCTCCCTGATCACTCAGAACTATCCTGGAGGGTTATGAGACTTCTCATATAAGGCCCAACGCCTCGAAGAAGCCCAGCAACAGGCCATCTAGGCACGTCTGCTACCCCCTGTAATCCTAGCAATGAGGGCTACCAGAGCCGAGCCTGTCGTGGTGGCCCATGAGGAGGCCCGCATGTAACAAGAATTGCTACCAGTAAAGCTAGCTCTACAGCCCTGCAGAGGTCCACCACCTTGGGAAAATCATCCAACCCAGCAGTGTCCTCCTCAAAATCAACAAGCACCCCCATGTAACGCACCACCACCACCTATTCAAGATAATCAAGTTCATCCTCCTCAGTAGGCGACTTCGGGACCCCATTAGGGTCAGGCTCCAAGATCCCCCTTTCTAGATAGTAGAAATTGGGCCTACTCATTCAATGTGGCTCCCCAGTTACTTCTGCAGCGCCTTTGAGCAGAGAATTGTACAACTTCTAGAGTGTTGAAAGAAAGTGGAGGCTAATGTCACTGATCACCCAAACTACTTCCATTATCACCAGATCCTGGGGCACACCATCAAACAATGATATGCGTTCTTCGACTGGCTCTAAGACCATATTGAAAACAACATAGTTAGGTTGGGCCCGGCACCGACACAAGTGGTGGGTGTCTTTGTGAGTTCATATATCAGTAGTGACATCGAATGTGAGTGGCAGCAGGTTTCTGACCATGGGTCCCATAAGTATAATGACCGGATGCCACGCGGGATGGTCACCCATACCCATGACATAATCCGTGCGTTCATGATTCATCTAGAGCCTTCAGAAGCTATTTCCACCACCTCTACATCATCATCTTAGCCAGCCTCTTCCCAGAAGATCCTGCATCAGCAGTGTAATAAAAAGGAACATTCCTGCCAATGTCGTTGTCATCCCGCACTCTCGGTGACTTTATTCCCCTAGATATGGGGATCCCTACCAGGATCCGCCAAGTAGTGGATGACTCTTCAGGTGACAGTCAAGGGTACACTATGGTTAATACTGTTGATTTGGTAAACCCCTATATGACTCCTGTCGAGGGGGAGCGTTAGGCGAACCTCCCCCACATCCCCAGCCTACACCAACATCTATGGAGTCACAGCCAAATGGGTCGTCGGGGAACGTCAGTTTGCACCTCCAACCAGTCCAAGAATTCCGTTGAGACCAGACAGCAGGACCAGCATAGAACTGAACACATGAAGCCTCTTTATCTAGTGTCAAGGGGCCCGCCTCCACCACCGTTTGTGCTACTGGATCAGGAAGAACCACTTCGGCCGTGTCGTGACCAAATTTGCCCTGCTACAGGTCGATATCAATCGTCTGATCCTCATATGATAGCTACTCTCCAGGCTTCGACTAGTGAGCAGTGTGATATTCCCAGTACCAATCAGCTGCCAGTCCGGCCGGTAGGGCCCGCCATGCCTTCCATCACAGAGCGGATCCCTACAAGAAAAATTATGTGCCTGGTATGGAAGTATGACATTATCAAGAACCTCGTTGGCATCCCAGCTATACTTTCCATCCATTAATCCCTTTTTTCTCTCCAGATATGTGTGAAGAACTCGTCAATGATTTAAGGATCCCCCACTAGTATGAGAGGGAGGTAGTAGCTGCAAAATCTTTCCATGTTGAATCAGTTGAGGATGCCGAATTCTAGGCCATAATTTTATTCTCTAGAGAGGATGAAGGTTCCCCCATACAACATCACATCCTCCTGATGTATATCACCAGCCAATTTAGCAGCGTGGATGTTCATCACTGTCTCGTTGACACCGGCTCTAGGATCAACCTTACCCTGACACAGACACTACAGAAACAAGGGTTATCCGAAGATGATCTGAGTCCCTCCGATTTAAAAATCTAAGGATATAACAGGATAGTGCAGACCCATGTCGGCAAGATCCATCTGAAGACCCGGTTCAGCGGCCTAGTGACCAATACCGAGTTCATGGTTGTCTCCCAGGACACCGCGTATAATGTATTGATGGGCAGGCCATGGCTCCACCTACATGTGGCGGTCCCCTCATCGTATCACCAAGGCCTCAAGTACTCCCTTAATGGTCGAGTGGGCATACTCCAAGGTGATGCATCTTTGTTCACCTCTTGTGAAGTCCGTTACCTAGATGATGACTATTACAAGAGCAAGGATAAACAAGTCCAGGAAAGCGATGTTGAGCTCGTCACCACTACGACCAACCCTTGGGCAGGCCTAAATGATGCCCACATCTTCCCGATCCATCATTTGGAGGCCACAACCCACAATATAGAGAAATGTTTTGACATTTCTGGGACAAGGGGGAAACATTCTCCCAAATCCAGGTGGTGTCGGATGATCACTTCGTGTTCTTATACGAACTAGGCTTCAGTGATCCCAGAGCCTCCCACTCCCATCAGGTATTGGGATGTCTAGATCATTGAAACAGTGGTACGTCATACTTGTCTGTTCCGCCGGGCTGGAATAAGTCGGTACTGGCCGACACGCCACTACTTCTTTGATATTGTCAAGCATGGTCCCTTGGGCTGGAGAATAGATGGGATCGGGTCGAAAGCCTTCATTTGAATGGTCTCGGCAGCGCCGGAGTTCCCTAATGCATTACCCACTACCACAAATGCTGGTAACAGCATCCCATCAGGGTTTGTTAGCTCAGAAGCAGCTTCTCATATAGAGGATCCCACTATAAGTGGAGAAGGGATCTAGAGGACGCCTCTATCTTTGAAAAAGGCGTCTCCACCACGATCGACGAGTTGGTACAAGTAATCCTCGGAAGCATGGAGGACCCAAGGTCCACATTGATCAGCGCTGCCATGTCCCCAGAGGAGTAGTAGAGGTACGTAGGATTCCATAAATTGCATTGTGATGTATTCACCTAGAGTTAAGATGAGATGTCGGGACTAGATCCTCAGGTATCCGTCCACCATACCAGTCTTCCGGCAAGTCATCACGGGTTCAAGAAGCCTCCCAGAATGATGCACCATTCTCAAAGTGACATTGTCGAGGCTGAGGATGAAAAGATCATCAAGGCCATCTTTGTTTACGGAGGTCTAGTTCCCCATGTGGCTGACCAGCATTGTACCCGTAAAAAAGAAGAACAGACATATCAGAGACTGTATTGACTTTTGAGATCTCAACCGCCATTTTCCAAAGGATGATTTTCCCCTTCCAGTGACATATTTGTTGATTGACACATTGGAGGGGTTCCAAGACCTCTCCTTCATTGATGGGTTCTCTGGATATAACCAGATCTAGATGTCCCTCGAGGATGAAGAGTCAACGGCTTTCAGGGAACCCCAAGGTACTTTCTGTTACTAGGATATTCCCTTCGGCCTGAAGAATGCAAGATTCCCCTATCATCCGGCCATGCATCGCATATTCAAGACAATCCTCGGGATGTTGGTGGATTGCTATATAGATGATCTAGTAGTCAAATCTCTCCAGCGCCAGGACCATCTAAAAGATCTTGAGAAAGTGTTCGACTTTCTCTGTTCCCACCACCCGAAGATAAACCCATTGAAGTTTTCTTTTGGAGTCACCTCCGGGAAGTGTGTTGGCTTTGTTGTCAGGTTCCGGGGCATCGAGATTGACCTAGAAAAGGTCAAGGCCATCACTCAGATTCCTCCCCCAAGAAATATTTGGGAGCTTCGAGGTTTCCATGGCAACATGTCCTACATATGCCAATTCATTGCGAATCTAGATGGAAAGATTAAGCCCTTATCTCGACTCATAAATAAGGGCACCGCTTACAAATGGGACATAGAGTTCCAGACCACCTATGAGGAAATAAAGTAGTATCTGCTCCAGCCTCCGGTCTTGATGCCACCCATCTCTCGAAAGTTGCTCGTCCTCTATGTCATTGCCCTGGAATAGTCCCTCGGTGGCCTTCTCACCCAGATGAACAATGAGGGGATAAATAAAATCCTCTACTACCTTAGTCGCATGCTCCTAAATATGGATACCTGGTACTCCCCCATCCAGAAAAGTTGGTGTGCCCTCATATTCGCCGTACAGAAATTGTGGCATTACCTACAGCACCACGATTTAAAACTAGTGTCTCTAGTAGACACATTGAAGTACATCCAAAATTGTCCCATGAAGACGGGTCGACTAGCATGGTGGGAGGTAATCCTCCAGCAGTTCGACATCAGGTTCTTGCCTCAGAAGGCTATTAAGGGGTAGGCATTGGCAGACTTTCTAGCTGCCCATCCTACATCCATGGAATCGTCCCTGGACCTGGATTTTCCTAATGAGGAAATCCTCTCAGTCGATCAAGACATCCCATGTTGGAAAATGGACTTCGACAGTGCCTCCAGGAGCCCCACCGGTAGGAGGATCACTGATCATTGACTCAGTAGAGTGGGTCTCGGTATCTTCTTTATCACCCTGGTGCAAGCCATTATGCCATATTCATTCCCACTATCATAAGGATGCACTAAAAGCGATGCAAAGTATCTGGACCTCAGTACTGGTATTGAGCTAGCCCTTGAGATCGAAGTCCCCATTTTCATGTGAAAGGGGACTCTAAGCTATTCATTAAGCAGGTCAATGGTCACTATATTGTCAGGAAGCCAAAGCTCATACCATTTTTTGAACGCACTCTCCAGCTAATGGCCCAGTTCCCTTCTCAGCCAGAGGTTATCCATGTCTGTTGGTTACAGAATGGTCTAGATGATGATTTGGCCAACTTAGCTGCATCACTTGGAGAGCCTGAATAGGATTATCTAATTATCTGCATGGCGCATCAGATATTCATAGCTCAGGTTACCCCGGATGGAGATGATGGCCCACAAGTAATCCATATTTCCATCGGTTCTTCTTCTTCAGGACCCCCAGGTCATCCGGATGTAGTGATCGAAATGTTTGCTGATTAGATGACACCCTTGGTTGAATACCTCCATCACGGTAATCTCCCATCAGATCGGGTTGAGCATGAGAAAATCCGATGTTTCACGCTACAGTTTACCCTCCAGAGTGGTCATAGTCATAAGAATATCCATATAAGCATGGGTTTGATGGTAATCTCTTTCATTGCATTCAGGGGGTTGAGGTTCCACAGGTCATGCAAGAGGTTCTCACCAGTTCCTACAGTTCCCATCAGGCTGGGCCAAAACTGTCTCACCATATCTGGAGTCTAGGGTATTTTGGCCCTCCATGATCCATGACTATATCGAGTTCACCAAGAGGTACCATGAATGCCAAGTTCATACAAACATTGTGCATCTTCCACTGAAGCCTCTCCACACTACCATGTACTCTTTTCCCTTTGTATTATGGGGATTAGATGTCATAGGACCATACCCACCGGCAATGGCTCACCAAAGACAATTCATTCTGACAGCTATAAATTTCGTTTCCAAATGGGCAGAAGAAATTCTGCTCAAGGAAGATAAGGCTCATTCTATCGTTGACTTCATGAGTTCCAATATCATCTATCGGTTTGGGGTACCTCATGCTATCCTCACTGATAACTGCGCCATCTTTTGAGTAGCCGAGTTGAAAAACTTGTATTCCAAGTACAACATCTTCTCTGACCATACCACATGCTATCACGCATAGGAAAATGGACATATTGAGGGATTTAATAAAACCCTCTTTAACATTCAAAAGAAAATGGTTGGTCTGAAAAATAACAGTTGTCCGGATAAGCTCCCCAACGACCTTTGGGCCTATCGGACGATGACTCGAAACCCCACCTAGGTGACCCCATATTCCCATGTGTATGGAACTGAGGTCGTCCTTCCCATCGAGATTCGGTTTCCCTCATTTCACCTAGTGTTATATGGCTAGAAAGTGCCGGATATAGTGGAGGAAATCTTTCTAGATGAATTGGAAGTACTAGATGAGAATATGATTCGTGCCTTGCAAAACCTAGAAAGGCATCAGAGCAGGATGGATCGGGCATTAAACAAGAAGGTTCGCCTCTTCTCTTTCCTACTAGGTGACTTGGTATTGGCCCTTAGGGCTCCAATGATCCCTAGCAGGAAACCACCCATGTTGGAGCCTAAATGAGAAGGACCTTTCATTGTTCATAAGATTAATCCAAATGGTGCGTACTCACTAGTGACCATGGATGGTGAGAGTATAACTCCACCCACAAATGCCAAGATACTTAAAAAATAATTTTCCTGACCCTTATAGGTCCTCCATGACCATAAATTTGATTACAGTTCTACACGACCTTAAACTGTCGGTCCTGCATGACCCTAAATTGCACGCTCGTCCTGCATGACGGTAAACTGTATGTCATCCTGGATGATGTTAAACTGTATATTGTCATGCATGATTTTAAAATGTATGTCATTCCGCATGATGTTAAACATTATGTCTTCCCTCATGACGATAAAATGTATGTCGTCCTTCATGACGTTAAACTGTATCTTCAAGAACTATGTGTGGCATGATTCTTATCCTTATGGGATACATAGGACCGCCTGAACATTTATATTTTGTGTCCAACCCCATCTCTTAGTTATCTAACGATCTCCCAGTCACCTGGGCCCCTTAGCTTGTTCCTCTCCATTATGGGGATATATAGGTGTGATCCAGGGTTATGCCCTCCTTCGCATTGGGTTTTTGGCATCATGACCCCCTTCTCCAGGGAATCTGTCATTTATTGGTTGCTCTTAAGATGAGCCTTTCGACCCTTTGTAGTGGATTGCCTATGTGTTTAAGAGTACTCTGGTCTAGGACCTGGAGTTTCAGATTAAATTGGGTAAATATTCCATCCACTTTTCATGCTTCGTGTTCCCCTTCATTTAGGCCCCCATTATCATTCACACCTGAAGGGACCCCCAAAAATGGCATGGATACTTGGCCTAAGGGAACTTCTACCCGTACGGGCCAACCCCCCTGATGGTTTCAGACAACAAATTGATAAAAATTCCACATTGAGAACATGGTCAGTGTTTGATGCTCATTTTTTCCCCATTTGAGGCTAACATGATAGGATGCAGTGTTGCGAACATGGTCAACAATAATCCTCCTTTGTCACGCTAGCCCCTTCAGGCCTTGAATGTTGGATACATGATTCACATTATGTTCCACCCCATCATGTCCTAGTGGAATCTCGACACTTTTATCACTATCCCTCAATGCATCTATGCATGTTAGGAAGACAAGTCTGCAATACGGCGTCCCTCAGGGCTCCCGTGATCCGATCACCAAGACCATATATTGGGATCTTCTCTAAGAGCTATGTGCATCTTCATCCTCATCCTCATGGGGTACGTAGGATCACCCGGACATCGTGCTTCTGGGTCTAGCTCAGCTAAGAGGTAGCTTCTCCTACCCCTTATCCTCTGACCCTCATGGGCCTCCTGGACTGAGGTTCCACTCCCAAAATCACGCACGATGGTGATGTGAACCTCTTCCTCAGTCACATCGGGTATGCTTTCTCGCGTCATGTGCCTTCACATAGGTCCAATCCTTATGACCTTAAACAGTGTTGTTGGGTCCAATCACATGACCCTAAACATTGATAATATCTTCCCAACTACACGAAAAAATGGCATTGTATTATAATGATCCCATTATAGGGGGAATCACGTTTGGTATCGTTCATCCACCATACCATTTTTCAACAGCTGTATACAGATTGATTATTGTGGCAATGCCGATAATTTCTACCATAGTCTTTTCACATCACAGAAAACCCCATTCTCTTTAATGGAAAAACAGGATACATCAAATAGCGCTTATTTTGGTGCGAGGGCCAGACACGCATGCCCCTTTCATTATTTGAAGTAGTACCTTACCGTTCTACTACCCAGAACTACGTATGGATTGATTACCACTCTTTTGGATACATAAGAACACCCGGGCACTTCCCCACGGGCCCAACCAACAATTTTTGTTCGGTCCCTTAACCTAAACACTTCCCCAAGGAACACATGGTAAGCTGGACTTATGTCCTCATTCACATCGGGATTCATAATCACCTTACCATGTGCCTCCTGCATTCCTGGCCAATCCTTGTTCTGAGTTCTAAGACCTTAAAATAGGATCCTTTCCTAAACTATGTGTGGTTAGATTCCCATTCTTATGGGATACGTAGGAATTCCTAGATATTTAGTCTCGTGTCCAGCCCCGGGAATCACAAATCCCCACCTTTCCCCCACCATCATCCCCTAGTACTGGCCCCTCGGGGAGTTGTGTAACTACATAATTTTCCATGAACAAGTTTAGGATGCCCCATAATGACATTAATAAGTGACTCTCCCCTCACCAGAGAGGTCCTGTCTAAAAGTAGGGATGATCCATGATCAAATTAATGTGCCTGCCTATTGTGCTTCCACCACGATGGAATAATTTTGGGAGTGTTGGATTCTATGTGAACAAACCACCACTTCACATTCCACACTTTGTGTGCCCCTTTATTTGGACATTAATCCTATTTCACATTTGAAGGGTCCCCCTAACATTATGGATGCTCGACCTATGGTATGCCTGCTATCTTGGGCCAACATTCTGGAAGACTGATCACATTTGAAGGGACCCCCTAACAGTATGGATGCTTGACCTATGGTACATCGGGTGTCCTAGGCCAACATTCCGGAAGACTGATGGAAGATATTCGAGTTAGGTCCCATGTTGAGAACATGGTTAGTGGTCGACCCTAATGTTTTTGTCCCCATTTCAGGCTAATGAAATAGGGATGCCGTGTTTCATCCACGGTCAACAGACATCCTTTGTTACCATGCCTCTCCCATAGTGTTACGAATTTGGGTAATGTGATTCACAATTTTCATTCCCCTATGTTTGGACTCATTCCAATGCCCCTGGAATTGCCCCGCTGGTGCACTAGAGCACATTGAAAAGATGATACACCGATCGGTCTGAGGTCCTCTTCCTTTTCTTGGGCCTCCCTCTTGTCCCCAGAAATACGGATTCGAATTTATAATGCCTGAAGCTTGGTTGACCCTCCCAAAATCAAACGAAGTGGTATTACGAGCCTCACTTATGTCTCACATCAGGTAAAACCCACGTGAGCTTAGGAATGGAAAGCTATTTATTTCAGGATTATGTTTGTGCACATTAAACCAAAGGGACAAGTAAATAAGTTTCTCCACACAAAAAATAGAAACCATTAAGGCGAGATAATTTTATGGGTTTGGCCAAAATATATCCCTTAAGGGTCAGCTTCTTGGATAGATCTCTCCAATGCTGCCACCTTTTGGCTGGTGGCCTCATGGACTGCCTCCCACCCCCTAAGGACTCTTTCTTCATCGATAGCCACAGAGCGCAGTTTGATGACTCTAGCTTGAGCCTTAACCTCTTCATTTAGAAGCTCAGCCATCGGGTGACTCGCTTCCACTAGTTGTTCTTTGGCATCCACCAGCTGGGCACTCAACTACTCCACAAGCTGAGAATAGTTTACGATGAATATCTTATGTTCTTTCACCTGTTCCATGAGGCGTTAAACCCTCTGATTCGCCCTCAGAAATTCTCTGGTACTCCTCGACTCCTCCCGACACTGGGTGATGTCGGAGTGCCAGCTTCTCTCATGCATCTTCTAGGCCAAGTAATCATGGACCGTCAGGTGAAGGCATTGTGCATCTTCCACTCCAGCACACTGGAAATGCAACCAGGTGTGGAGTGATCCCATCCGCCTCAGCCATTCCATCTGAGGCTGACCGAGAAAACTCCAGATCCACTTCCATCCCTTGTGTCACATCATCCTGCTCTCCTCGGCCGCTTCTGAATCTAAATCATCGATTTCTTCAGGATCAACAGGCTGATAGACAGGGAAGACAACAAACCAGCTAGCATCAGGGTCCTCCTCAGATATTTCTCCATGGGGAATAGGATCTTCATCGTCTAAACGACCTTCCTCTCCCACCTTGACCCTAGTGGAGCCTTCTTCATCTTCCAGCCTTGCCCCGACAGCAATTCCATTGGTGTCTGTCTCTCCCTGCTCACCAATTTCGAGGGCCGACTAAGTATGGGAGGCATGTTCGTGAAGGGGTGATATGTTTTCCATTGACTCACCTGCGGATGGTCTGGGATCAACACCCATATGAGCCTCCAATGTCGTGATCACTACACAGACAAGGATCACCCTTATCTGTTAATTCATATGACAGTATGTACTAGTATCGAAGAAAGTATCTTACAAGATCCCAAGGTGCCAGCCTCCAGTGTTTTGGCCGCTACATGAGCTGTCATAGCAGAGGATCCGTCGATTCTCGTCAGCTCTATAATGAAAATCGGTGCCCCATCTTATTCCATTGACGATTTCCCCCATCCTTCGGCTGGAGATGCTTGATCAGCACCAACATGCTCCTGGGTAAGATAAGGAATGTGGATTAAAGATTGCAATAGAAATCGGAGAAAAGGAGAAGTTAGATAATGGTAGAAATATACCTCGAGCGGTTTAGTCACATCCAAATCAGAGCCGATGATCTCATCGCTCTCCCGGAGACTCCCTTGGTGGGACACCCCCTGAGACCCTTCACCTCCGGGCTCCACTTCTCTTTCACCTTCACCTTCCCCTTCTCCATCTTCCTCCTCTTCTGTTTCACCACCCTCCGACTCATCATCGTTGTCATCATCCCCCAGTGACATTGTTTCCGGATCATGCAGTTGGCCGAGAAACACTTTCACCAAGAGAGGTGGCTCCACACACTGACCCCGTTGACATGCGTACATGTCCATTGTTGTTGGATACGCTTGTCGTCGTTGGAAGTTCACCCAGTAGACAACCCGAACAATCCCGACATCATACAGCTAGATCCCATCTCGCACTATCTTCTTCCAGACAGTTTCAGTACTCACCGACTGCCACAGGGTTAGCCAAGCTGACCATAGCACTAGGAAAACGACATCTTGAGAAGTTTGAAGCATGTATCTTATTTGCTTCCCGGGATGCTCTCTGGCCACACCGTGGGACCCTCCTTTAGGCGGCGATGGTGAATCCACGCTATTCAATTCCCATGTTGCTAAGTTCCCGGCCTGTACGGGCCCCATTGCCTGATGTGCTTCTGATCTAGCCCCTCTAGTGGCACCCTGCCTGCTTTCTCGCCGCTCAGGTTCCACACTGGCATATTTGAGCTGCCAAAATCTCTTCCGAAAAAACCCCTCAGGGTATGATATGACCCAATGTTCAGCATACTCAGTAGAAAGACTAGCGTCGACACTA
The DNA here is from genome assembly GCA_963277665.1 of Viscum album. Classification (NCBI taxonomy): domain Eukaryota; kingdom Viridiplantae; phylum Streptophyta; class Magnoliopsida; order Santalales; family Viscaceae; genus Viscum; species Viscum album. Next base: position 1,497,589,691 of record OY728159.1, read on the forward strand.
AAGGGAGGAAAGGTGATGACGTTGCCAGATCCATAGGTCATGAACATCAGCTACAGCTGACGAAGAACATAGGAATTTGTTTCCTACAGTACGTCCATTTATACTCTTTTTGGCATTCACTAGAGGTACCCAAACAGCATGGAAAACCTAGAAAGCACATAAGGCTCACAGAAGATCTTCACATCAATCCGGGCCACGAGCACCCTTCCTCTGATGCTCTTCAAGTACTCCTTATTCTCTAGTGAGCCTTGCCCATTGTCTATAATTTGGCCATTTTTGGTGGTCAATGGGCTGAAGGTGAAGTTTCCATGGTTACCAATCTTGATCGGTACTCCCTCCTCATTGAGCGTCATCGGCCTGACCCAAAAAATGTACTGTAGAGAGGGTCGCTGGCCGTTGCACGGAGGACAAATGGAATTTGGGAAAGTGTATCCGCCATAAGGAGCCGCAACCCAGCCATGGAAAATATGGAAGTGGACACATACTCTCCTAGGTGATCCCCTTCTCGAGATGCGTCCCCAGATGTTGTACATCCTAGCCAGCTTGGGGACCCCAAGGTTTCACCTCTTGTTGGCAGCCATGATGCCAGCCATCACCAAATTCGTTGGACGGACACCCATCCTTGCGTCCCTCACCGGCAAGAGCCACCCACATAGGAATGTAGTGAGAAGTCTGTAATACCAAACATTCCGTTCCTAACACTCGTTTATGTTGTAGCCCCACGATTGGTAGTTCCCCGCCTCCAGGATTATCTAGTTGATCTGCTCTTTCTCCTCTGTGTAGTGATTGGACACTGTCTCCCATGCCCTGGAATCTTGACTTTCGGATCCCACTCCAGGAACAGGCTAAACCAGTCCCTGTAGGTGATGTCCTTCAAGAATTCCTTGACCCCTTGATTCTCCTTGGCCAGATCCAACAGGTTCCACGTTATTATGGGGGCCCATGATCAATCTCCCCAGTTGTTCATCGGCGGAAGGAATTCGTCGTATTCATGGACCTCCAATGGGATACCCCTGATGTAGTGAATGCCCCAGTGATTGTTTCCGACTTCCCCATGATGGAGATGGAATGTTTTGGTATAAGGGGACCACCGGGTGAACAGCTCTGGCCCGAGCTCATGATGGCGGTAGAAGTGGAACTACGATGTCCATACCCCCTCAAATAAACCAATATGTCGCAGCTCGACCACAAATTGGTCACATGTATGTCGAACCCAGTATGACCAGGCACATTCACTGGTGAAGTTGCTTCCGGACCACATGTCCCAATCCTGCAACAATCCTTCAGTCTCATCCGTGATGCTCTGATGAAAGGTGCTCACGTAGTGGGTCGCGAAACTCTCGGCAACATGGTCACCCCCAGTAACAGTCCTAGTCCTGGGATTCATGACATATACATCCATGTGATTGGTTTCTATGGAAGGATGACCATTGTTGGTGATGCTGTATCGAGGAAGATTATCCTCATGGGTTACCCATGACCACGATGTATCCACCTCAAAGCCTGGAAGAGGGACCTCCTCCAGAATACCAAAGTCCCATAGTGGAAGGTTATGGGACAATGCATACTTTTTTTGGGAAGGGGTTAGATAATTGAATAGGGTATGGTAGTTGGATACAATCCTTTTTGCGCCATAAACTTCTGGGTTTGCAGACATTTTAGTCCTTCAACCAGTGCCTTCTCCCTCAATATTCTATTTTGCGGACATCTTCTTCAGACAAGTGTTTGGGTGGTTGGCGTCAAATTGGAAAGGGTGGCTCATAAAATTATTAGGTGTAACGAAATTTTAGGTTTCGGTGTGGAAAAAACCCGGGTTTGCGTGTAAACCTACACCTAATCTCAGTTGAATTACATGCAACCGGAGAGTTTTTTCGCGCAAGGCTATAGAAAATTGTGTGCGTGAGAGAAGAAAATTTCATGCATGAGATCTCGAAGGTTGTCGCACATGAAATTTCATATGGAGAATGGGACCAGCGACAGATTTTATAGGCTAAGCCTGGATTCCTTGCCCACACGAAAAGTGAATTCTATGCCTTCCTGATTTTTGCACGCCGCTTCAAATTTTTACGCACATGTACCCCACGGAGCCCGACATTTCATTTTTTCCCTCAGAATCAGACCATTGCAACACCTCGCTGATCCAATTCCGAGGGTGGGGGGCATTAGTAGACGCTGAAAAGTGCTCAAGTGCTGAAGAAGGTTTCAAAAAAAACATGTGAAGTAATATTCTGACACGGGGACCCCATCTGGGGGTACCAGAGGGGCTGCGCGAAATAAATTCCCAAGATCACGAAAGTAATGTGTCGTACATGGAAAGTTATGTGTTTCACGAAGAGGCCTCGACGCAGGTGCAAAATAATTTTGCGCTCGTGCCCCGTGCGGTTGACATTTCACGCCACTAACCTCTGACGTGCAATTATTCCATCCCAACTTGTTTTCTGTGCCACCGGACACCTATAAATATAAGGTTCCTCCCTTCCATTTCAGGGATGAAGAATCTGAACCGGATCTCTTACAGGAAATTCATCTTCTGCATGCATAAAGATGGCCTTAAAGTACGGTTCTTTTTGTGAAAAGTCACCATGGGGTCCGCCATCACGCAAGATACCCATGACTTAGACTGAATTCCAATCCCTTCAGGGTCTGCACTTTGTGCACTATCCCTTCCATTGTGTACAAGCCGACCAATTCTGTGTAACCCCTTCCATTGCGTGCACCCCTATCATTGCGCGCATGCTCTCCCACTTGTGCGCATTTATGCACTTTGTGCGCAATCCTTCTAGTCACGCACAAAACCATGGCTACAATTACGCAAAAGCATCCCTGATTTCGCCTCATCCAGTGTTTTTTCATGCGGAGCCATTATTTTTCATGCAAGCCTCATAGGTTACGCGCAATTCTCCAGGACCCCTCACCTCGGTGTTCCCCAGGCGCCTCCTTGCGTGGGAACCCGATGCCCTTCGTATGGATGCCATTCGCAGGTGCCTTTCATGACCCGGGCAACCATATCATGCACTATTTTCTCGTGCGACCTTCTAGGATCATACAAAGTAACATCAAGGTCCCTTGGACGATACCACCCATTGCGTTGCTTTGCCTCATGCTTCATCGCATAGACACTCTAACGGATATTGCTTCTTCGCATAGCCATACTAACGTGGACCTATCGATGGTTTGCTCCGCAACATCCCCTTGCAATGGTGTTGCTGATTCCTTCCATCCCACAAGGTGCTGAGGGTACTGGTTATGTATTTCTTAGGGGTGCGGAGCAAACCCACCTCATCCGAGCAGGAGGATGTTAAACTACCAAGCACCATCTTCCTCAACACATGACGTTAAACTATGACCTGGCCCTGTTCCTCGCACGCAGGGTCCCCCCACCTTGGACATTCTCCATGCCCGCTCATCTCCCCGGGGATGGGATCACCCCTAACATAGGATGATTTACTTCTTATCGGAGTGGATTTTGTCCGCTGGGATGGGCAACCACCTTTTTGTATGCCCCTAGATTTCTTTCTAGGAGGCAGCATCCCTGCACCTCCTTTAATCATTGGTCCCCAAGGATAGCGGAGGGCATGATAGGGAATGGGGATCCCCCTTTCATCGGTCCCAAATCCCTCTCTCGCTGCGCTTTGTCACCTCGGGCCTCCATCTTGGAGTAATCCTTGACTTATCGTGCTGCTAACCACGCATAAGCCCCCATTTCCTCTCTAGGCTGATCAACGCGTAAGCCCCTCTTCACTTCCCACAGACACACCTTTCATGAAGTGATCTTCAGGTCTCTTCTACCTCTTGTTTCTCACACCGAGCACGACTCACGTGGTATTAGATTGATCACCGACCATGAAAAATGCCTTGGTCCACCTTAAATTGTAAGCACCAATCCATCCCGAACTACATGGACATTGATCAATGTCAAGGCATGGTACGTAGGAACCCTCCACAAGGTTCAAGCCCCACCACCTTGGTTCACCTCAGAGTGTAAGCCCCAATCCATCCAGAACTACGGGGACATTGATCCATGTCAAGGCATGGTACGTAGAAAGCCTCCATGAGGTTCAAGCCCTAACACCTTGGGCCACCTCAGAGTGTATTCCCCAATCCATCCCGAACTGCAGTGAATTTGATCCATGTCAAGGCATGGTATGTAGAATGACTCCATGAGATTCAAGCCCCCCCCCCCCACACCTTGGGCAACCTTAGAGTGTAAGCCCCAATCCATCCTGAACTACAAGGACATTGATTAAAGTCAAGGCATGGTACATAGGAAGCCTCCACGAGGTTCAACCCCCAACACCTTGGGCCTCTTCAGAGTGTAAGACTCAATCAAACCCGATCTACTGGGACATTGATCCATGCCAAGACATGGTACGTAAGAAGCCTACATGAGGTTCAATCCCCAAACCTTGGGCCACCTCAGAGTGTAAGCCCCAATCCATCCTGAACTACGGGGACTTTGATACATGTCAAGGCATGGTACGTAAGAAGACTCAATGAGGTTCAAGCCCCAACAACTTGGGCCTCCTGAGAGTGTAATCCCCAATCCATCCCAAACTATAAGGACATTGAACCATGTCAAGGCATGGTATGTAGGAAGCCTCTACGAGTTTCAAGCCCCAACACCTTGGCCCACCTTAGAGTGTAAGCCCCAATCCATCCCGAACTATGGGGACTTTGACCCATGTCAAGGCATGTTATGTTGGAAGCCTCCACAAGTTTCAAGCCCCAAAACCTTGGGCCACCTTAGAGTGTAAGCCCCAATCCATTCCGAACTATGGAGACATTGATCCATGTCTAGGCATGGTATGTAGGTATCCTCAACGAGGTTCAAGCCCACCAACCGATTATTCTGACCACCTCCACATCAGTTCGTCCCCGTCCTGCATGACGTTAAACTATATTCTTCATCTGAACTACATGGTCTTTGATTCCCTACCACAAGGATACGTAGGAAGCATCCATGAGGTTTAGGCCCCATCACTCATGTCTCATCCTATCTTTTCCCATGAGCCTATGTCTCTCGGAAAGCTCATTCTATAACCCAGAGGTTCCACTTCCTCTGGTTCCCATCCATGCAACCATCCTCATGTGTCACCTCATTATGTGTCCCATCGTCCCATCGAACTACGGGGACTTTGATTCCCCGCATCAGGGATACGTAGGAAGTCTCTTCTAGGATCAATCCCAAATCCATCGTCCATCCTGATTCTTACCCGGGCCGCCACATCCCGGTGAGATCATGCCACCACATTCCCCTCCATAGAATTCGGGTAGCTTCCCACGTGCTGGCCCCAATACCTATGTTCCCTCCAGGGGGTCCTCAATCTGATCCACTCTAATCTGTGTTCTGATCAGTCTGATCCATCTCTTCTAGACGTTAAACTGGTGGCATACCCTGTGTTAAACAAGTGAAGATGAGGAAAACCTCAGATACATTTCCATGGAATATGATTCCATGCGTACGATGTGGTATGCCTCAGGCTTTCGCTTCCTCGAGAAGCCCTATAATAAGGGAAAGAAGACACAGATTCCAATCCCCATGCGTCAAGATACAACAGTGGTGCATAACGTGACTACTCCTATAACCAAAGGTTGCTTCCCTGAAAAGACTCTTTGGAATGTCATGACAGAAGTAGTATAATTAACCAATGTCCATGAAGATATGGCGCCAGAAGAGTTTTACAAACTTCGTCTTAAATCTATGAGGGTGACCCGGACTAGGTGACAAACTCTGAGGAGAAATACGCAGAAAGATGAAATAACATATCATCATCCTGTTTCGATCATGGAGCAGACGTCCATGAATAAGTATAGTAGCTACCCACCTTTGGAAAGCGGTAATGCGGGGAAACTGCGACGCGTCCTCTGTGGGACGGATGCGCATGCCACGGTGAAAGCGTCAGAAACAAAGGATTTATGGGTAAATTTTTTCCTCAAAGAAAACATTTTATGATTATATAGTATATGCATTATCTTTTCATTTTACCTTAGATATTTTATAGGTGTGGAATTATACATTGAGATTCATAAACTAACCTATTGTATTCCATTTTTCATGAAATAGTTCCTTGAAGAAGAAATGAGAACTCCAGCAATACACATGATCCGAAATTAAGAAGCATCATATATTTCATGGTGTTAATCCAACAAGTAGATGGTAAATATTCACCCACATAATCTCAACATATGAAGAAATTGTATCATGTGTTAATAGGATAAGTAAATAATTCTCTATGTCTGATGTCATTGAAGGGAAGAAAGAGAAAAAGGATGGAAGAGGGAAATCTGAATAAAGTGAAAATGGGAAATAATGATTTTCATATATGTGATTTCTATGGAAAGAATCACCTCAGTAAATTCTTGAAGTTCGAGTTTGTTATAATTGTGAAGAAAAAGGACACCATGTATGTTATTGCATGGGTATGAACAAAGTTTAAAATGTACAATGCTTTATCTGCAATCAGTTGAGACACTACATGAAGAAATGTCCCAATCATCATAGTATACACCAAATGATGCTATTGGATAATAATCATGTTATAATACTACTTATGATTTAGAGGAATGATTAGATTTCTTATGTTTTCATTAAATTATTGTTTCATTTGAGTATTGTATTAATGATATACATGTTATTGGAATTATAGAGTATAAAAGGATTGTACTGCAGTTCTATTTCATTAAGGACTTGATATTGTGTGGAAACATGAATTGTGACTCAATAGAATGTTAAATATTTTGGAAAATATATGGTTGAGAGAGGCATAAACCATAATATGGTTTTGATACTGAGGTAGTGATTTTGGAATAATATATGATTGATTTAGTAAATTATATTGGATATTCTGGACTACCTTGAAACTGATTAATGGTTTCTATATTCCATCATTGTTGGAGTTTACAACATTTTTGGATAGAAGGATTATATCCAAAATTCTATAAGGAAAAAAGGAAGAATGATTGTAATTAATAAGGTTTTATGGTAATTCAGGGTGTTATAGTGTTTTAAAAGAATACATGATTAAGGTATTCACATGTTATTACAGTGCAAAAAGGATCTTCATTGTGTTTACCTTCCTTATAAATTTTGGACTGTGAGTTTGGACCGAAGTATATTGGATAAGTCTAAAGGTTTGAATTAATTATGTTTGACGTTGGATACTATTTTTAAGGATAAATTATTTCTTGAGATTATTTTTGGATTGTCATAAAAAGGACAAACCAGAGGTTGTGCAACAACCCGTCACGTCTGGGAAGGCCGTGAGACAACAACCCACAACTGAAAGGTGACAAGGGTGGATCACCTACCACTATCATACGTGATGTCATGGTTTATATAATTTAGTTTCTTAATATTATGACAAATTAATTATAAATTCATTATTTTTGGAACCCTATATGATTTGGATAAATATAATATTTTTTAATTATATTATATTTTGTAGTGAAATATGAGTTAGTGGTAGGAATTAACTAAAGGATAAAACACTAATTGTCAAGTATATTTTCTTCTCTAATTATATGAATAATGTAATTCATAAACATTATTCAAGCAATCTTAAAACCAAAAATGTGTTATCCTTGTACCTTATGTTTTGTTAAACCAATGATATTTTAAATCATCATAGATTGATGGCTATGAGGCTATCAATTTTACACATGTTTTTTATTGATAAACTCAATGACTCCCAATAAAAATTTTCATTTTCTCTCCAATTATTTGTCTCTAATTTCCACCATTGTTTCATTTAATATAGATCATAATTTGGTGGTGTCTTTTAAATTTCCCATTCCCTCTTATTAAGACTAAATTTTATTAAACCAATTTCAAATGTGGGTTTTCCACAAACGTATTCTTCTATTTTAAAATTTTTATTTTCAAATAAAAATTTATAATCATGTGGAAGAAATTTATTCAAGAACGGTAGAAATTAGCACCCCAATATTTCATAGTACGTTATCTAATTAAAGTAATTCAATAGCTTGCGTTACAGGCAACTCCCAGTTCGAGCGCACAACATCCTAACAAACTAGTCGTTCAAAAAGCCGTAGTGAATAGTATTAACTTCATTTTGAATCATATATACTATATATTATTTTAACATCCATATTACATGTTTCTTAGACATAATATAAGAAGAAATTCATTTTTTCAGATAAATGTATTATTTTTCCAAAAATGTAATTTTATTGCCTTTAAATGGGGAACCCTTTTAAAAACAAATATATGACACAATTATATATAAAATTGAATAAAATTAAATTCCTCTTTAGAAGAAAGATATAAAAATTTATTTTCGATAATTTTTTGTAAAATTTCTGATAAATTTCATATTTTGTCGAATAGTGAAAAATACTATGTTTTAAATGAAAACAAATTTTTTTAATCGAAATAATTTATAGTGATAAATTATATATTTGAATGGTTTTGAATTATAATTAGATTATATTTTGATTTTTTAATATAGCTGAGGTCATTGTATGTAATTTCACGTTTAAGTTTGACATAAACACATGTCAATCTTTTGATAGTTTTTACTTTTTAAAAACCCACTTTTTGGTTTTGACAATATGAATTAATTTTAAATTAATAAATGAAACATCTATGTATTTAATTTGGAAAGGTAGAATTTATTTTTGAACTCTGAATATCAAAATTAAATTAGGCTTAATTTTTGTTATTTTTCTTAAAACATTCATCTTTTGATGAACAGTGAAAACACTGCGTTATTTTTCAAAACTAACCTTTTATTTAAATAATTATTTATTTTATTTAAATTTATTTTATGTCAAAATAGATATATAATACCTATATAAGTTCAATTTAATTCATTTGAGTCATTTTATAATAAAATAAGATGTATAAAATTTAATTGAACTTTTTAACCTCTTTTACCCACCTTCTTGGCACGTTAGTAAATTTGCATAAAATATAATTTTACTGCTTCTGTGAGTTGAATTGCAAAAATCTGAGACACACGGTTGAAATTATTAAGTAAAATGTGGTTCAATAAGGTGAAAATAATTGTTGAGGAATAGTAATTGTTGACATTATTTACAATAGTTAAATGTAAATATGGTAATTAAAGGTAAAAATGATATTATAATTAAATTATCACATGTCCTAATTCTATTGGATAAGTGTAATTCGACCAAAAACTACCTTAAGAATAAAATATGATCCTTTATGTCCACTTAGATTAGATTAGGACATTTATTATTATTTTATTTAAAGAAGAGTTATAATTGTTAAATTCAATGTTTATTAATTAAACAATTTTCAATAGAGGGTTATACATAAGTTAAATTTGACTATAAATATTCATTAGAAATATCAAAATAATTCATAGATCATGGTATTTTATTTATAAATTTAAGACATTAAATCTTTAAATGTATTTATGACACAATGATGATGCAATAATTACCTTATTAATGAAAGAATAAAAAATGGTACTATAAATATAAAAATAAAAATAATCTCAAAGTTTTTTTTGAAATCAAAAATTTTATGTGTGAAGTTGAAATTTTAGGGTTGATTCAATATATCTTTTTCTAGATAATAATTTTGTGATTATGTTCAGAAAAATGAAATACTGAGTAGTGTCAAAATTGACAAAAATGAGTTTTTAAAACAAATATTATATTATTAAATTATATTATATTCCTAAAAATCAATGGTTGTACAAAGGGATTAAATAATAATATATATGTCATTAATGAACCTATTGAGGTTCTTTTGAAGTTTAGAGTAATTTTATTAACCATATAGTGTAAGAACATAAGAAGACATGGTAAAAGTTAAATTATTGATCTAAGAGTTAAATATAAAATGTAAGGTTAAAATGGTAACCTAAACATATACAAAACCTATTGGTTGAGGAGATATCGACCCATAACCACCTAAGGCTCTAAATAAATTCATTTGGATCCATTATAAACCTAATATGATTAAATAATTAATTAATATTTTAATCTTTTCCTAAAGTGACCATCACCCCTCTTATAAAATGGCACTTCCCCTTCTCTGAAAATCACACCTCCAAAGCCATTTGGGTCTACCAAACCCTACAAAAATATCCTCTTAACTTCACTCAAATCAAACTAGTGAACATACATTGATCTGAAATCCATCCTACGGATCCATTTTTTGTCAACTCAAAAGGAAACACCCGAAGAAGAGGAAATAATTTCACCACCCTCTTTCAAGTTCTTTTTTTCTTCCACTTCCTCTTTCATGGTTGTTTACAAACCAAAATAATAACTGTAGGAATTCCTAAATAATATGTTGTGGTTATAAATTTGGTACAACTGTATTCGTAATTCTATCCATCTTTTAAATTATAATGTCACCATACGTGCGTACGAACGGCTTACCGTCTCCACGTCGTAGTGTGGTTAGTTACTAAAACACATCATAATTTGGATTGGTATAATAATGAGTATAACTGATGTAAAAAGTAAGTATAACATGTTATTGATAATTTATATATTATATACCATCCAATTACATACGATTTCATAATCAATGTAATTGTATTGTCGCTTGTGCGTACGTACGGATTACCGTCTCCACGAACGCGATGAGATTCATTCCCCATCATAATCCTTCATGTATAATTTTCATTTTATTATTAAAATTAATTTTTAAAAACTTAATATCATTCTGGATATGAATAAAATACATCCTATCCATAATAATCATGTCTTAAATAACCAAGCATATAATGGTAAACAGATCAGTTAACACCCAAAACGATGATACTAAAAAAAAATTATTAACAATGAAATATTTGAACATAATATATGATATCATATTTTTGTATAAGATTCTTGTATAATTTAATAATAATGATCTAACTATTATAAATGAGTTTAACATACCCTCAATCAAGGAAAATTACAAGGTATGGGTTAATTCGACAATCTCTCCATTATCTGAGGATGTTTTTAAGTGAGTATCATATGGGACTTCTTAACCATTCACATCCTTGTTTCATAAAGATATTTTCAAAAAGAATATTATAAGGATTTATGGGAGGAACTACTTAACTAGATCATCATTTTAAATGGTTTAAATATTTATTCTTATAAATCATTCACATTAATGTCCTTGTTTTCTAAATATTTTTTAAGAACTTATTTATACATTCATGACTATTTTTTAAAATGTTAATTACATTCAAAAGATTCGATGTGGTATGGGGAACAATGATTCAAAAATGACTTTAACTATATTCCATTCTAAATTGTGTGACTGTTAATTGTTTTCATGAAAAGATTATATTTCTCTCAATGATTTTTACAAATCATTTTCATTTATATCAACATACTTTCATGGATTTTAAACATGTTTGAAGTTGATTTAAAATGATACAAATTTTACATATTGTATTGAAAGTTATGTGATATGATTGATTTTGGATGTGTTATTTTTATACCATTAGTGGTTTATGCATAATTTATTGAAATTTCATATGATAGTTTTAATATGAATGTTTATATTATGTTTAAACCTTTTCATATAAGGAATGCATTGGACATAGTATGTGTCGGGTGGAGCCCTCTATATCTCCCCGATGCATTGGTAGATCTCATGAGACTAACTAGTGTCTTGGAACAAGGCTTTGGAAAAATCTTATTTGTAGTCTTGGAATATGGCATTGACTATTTGGTTATGAAGTCTGGCATTATGCATTCCATCATTAGGAAATTGGATATTGATATTACATGTGATTACTCAACTAGTAGAATATACATGTGACTATGTTAATGGAATTATTTGATTTATCTTCTCCATATTATGTTGATGTTTATGTTTCAATGGAATTTTGTTAGTCGTATATATTTCCTTAAATGTTTATGCTTATTTATGAATCTTTCTGCTAGATTTTTATCCTTACTGAGCATTTGAGCTCACCTCTTTTTATATTTTGGTCTGGGATGCGAAGAAGTATATTATGACTGACCTGCAGGGATTGCCTAAGGGATAGTATAAGGGATATGAATGTGGTATAAGGAGACAATGTTGTTGTTGTTTTTCATTTTATAATGCAATTTAATGTTCATTTATTTAAACTATTTTCCAATCCTTCTAAACTGATCAGTCGATTGGGATTTGATCCCTTGGGGTCATGCCAATGTAATGTAATAATGCACGGACTTTGGGTATTTGAGGTCAAGGCATTATAATAATCCAAATATCATATGAAATAAAAGATCCCAAATGTGCTAATATTCCTAGGTATAAGATTCAATTTCTTTAAAAACTGCATGAATATCACAAATATATTGAACTAAAAACTATTTATCCAAATTAAAACTCTATTTAATTTAAAAAGTTGTCAGAATAAATCTTTTTCCGTCTATAAGAAAAATTTATAAGTTTCTGGATAGATTGAACTTTATCTATCAACTCTTTTGAATGACTAGGTCTATGTAGATTCTATTCTCAACAATCATTACATCATGTATCAGTTATACATTTTCTTCCATAAAGTTCATTATATTGAGGCATTTGAGTTTATCCGTAGTATTTTTTGTTGTACGAGAGATCAACTAATCAGAGATGTTAACCCCATTCTCCATTTAATTCAAGTGATTAGTCGATGATCATGTAATTTAGTGTATGAATGGTCATTTTATACTAGAAATTAGTTTTGGGTAGAAAGGACATCATTAAATTAAATTCATTATTCAATTAACATTTAAAACTTATCTACAATTTAAAAGTAAACCATGGATTACAATAAGAGAATTTCAAAAGTGGTTACTCATATAGGTACACCATTTCCTTTACATATATCATAGCATGTTCTTCAAGTGAGAAATATTCCTTAACATCAATAATGTGGGATATCTATGTGAGTCGATCCCCCACTTACTTTATCACACTGTTTACATTGGATGTATTTGGGAGACCAGTGAAACATTCCATGGTTATGTTCTCTTATTTCAAAAAGGGTATATGAAACTGATGAATCATCCCCTTGGACTTCTATCTCTATGATTTAATATCTGTAAATACCAAGAATATTGAGATATAATCAACAATATTATTATCCATGTTGTCTCGCCAGTAGTTTTAACTAATATCATTATAAATCTAGGTACTTTTAGGATTGATGAAAAACGATGTGATATGCAAAATATACAATAGTTCTTCTATTGTCTCATGTGATGCAGGAATTGAAATTCTAGTTTCAAATAATATTAAACTATCCTCATCAATTTAGAACTCATGAATCTTCTCTTCCAATACTACATTCACCATATTTTAATTCTCTATATAATATCATTGTGCCTCCTTGACCTTCTCTTTGATATATGGTTGGGAAATCATTTTTTAAAGGTGGGATGTATTCCTTGACATTGTTATTTATATTTATATCCATTATGTATCCATGAAGATATGTTATTTCTAAATCAACATCATTGATAGAGTATTAAGTTATTTTCTACTAAGAGCATCAGCTACCTTATTCATTATTCTTGGATGGTACTAAATAGAGAAGTCATAGTCATTGATTATCTCTAACCATATTCAACGACACATGTTGAGATCATTTTTTGTGAATAAATACATTAAAAATATGTGATCTATATATATATAAATATATTTCACACATATAAATATAGAGGTATTTCCAAAAAAAATAAAGCAATGATCTTAGTTACTAACTCTAGATCATGAATCTTGTAGTCTTCCACATGGAGATTCAGTTTTCCTGAGAAATAGGCCATGAACATATCATTTTTCATAATCAAACAACAATATACATTCATTGAATCATTGATTAATTTCAAAAAACACCTCTACCTTTTAGTAGTGTTTGCACATGCATAGTGACAAACATATTTTTGATCTCATGAAATATGTCTCCAAATTAATCAATAGATATATTTTTTACACCTTTTTAGATTTACCTAGTAAGAGGGATTGGAAATTGTCTTAAATTTCTCACAAAACTATTGTTTTACATTTATAATACAAGATTACTATAGATTTATGAGACACTTTATGTTCTAGTAAATTCTTAAAATTCCATTCTGTTCGAGGGTTCTACATGAACTCCCTCCATTGTGACCATGTTCCCTAATAATGTGGTTATATCATCCAAATTACACAATTATTGAGCCAATAATACATTTTCTTTTTCCATAATTTCAATAGTTAAATCTAAATATTCCCTCCATGTTCATCCATTATCACTGATTAATAAAAATTATCATTGATAAACACAACAACAATTTTTTTAATGTAATCTCTAAAAACTCTATTAATCAAATCAATGAATGTTGAAGCGGTATTTGTATGTATGAAGGGAATAACTCAGAAATAATAGTTTTTATAAACTTTATTGAAGGTTTTATTCTGAATATATACCTTATTCACTTTCATTTATGGATATCCAGAATTAAGTTACACCACTGAGATGGATTGATATCCTTGTAGTTGATTGACCATGTTTTCAATACTTCGTAGAGGGATACATGCTCTTTATAGATATCATGTTAATCTCCCACTGATCAACATAGAACCGTAGTAATCAAATATTTTTATTGATATTGATAACATGTTCACTCCAAGGTGATTCACTAGGTTCTATGAACCATTTTTCGAAATACTCATGTAGTTATTTCATTAACTCTTCCAAATTGATTAGATCTATATTGTATGGGTATTTATATATATTAGTGGAGCCATGTATAATTTCTATTGGAACTCAACCTCATTATATGATGGAATTCTAGGAATCTCCTTCAAATTTACATCAGTTTATTCCATAAAAATGTTAATTTCCTCAAGGTTGATGCATTCCTTTGACTCAACCATTTGGGAATGTTATTCTTCTACATAGGGTATCAACAATAACAGTAATTATGTATTTTACAAATTAAATACATGATATAAATTTATTTTTTACAAGAGCATGGGATTTTTTGAAATTGGAAAATATATATACTTTTCCTAATAATATACATTTTAGCTATATAAGGGAATCCAATCAATGCCCCAGATAAGTTAAAATTACACCAAGGGAAGTATTTGGAGGCTTGATGGAAGAGTCTTGCAACATATGATAACATCGAAAGAGTCTAACACCTAAGTTTCATTGATCATAATTCAAGGGGGTTTTATAGATATATCTACATTGGGATTTCAAGGATTATATTCAATATATCTAAATGAAAATCAGTCTATAAATGAATAAATAAAAACATAATCAAATAAAACATATTCTATTCTCAAGTTCATTGAAATTTTTCATTGTATGGATTCATTTTCAAGGTGCACATAAATATTAGTAATGGAATATTTTTTCCATTTCTCATTTTATTAGATGATGAAATTGATTAACCTCAAAGAAGTTTGGTCTAGTTATCAAGATTATTTAGTCCCCAAGATCCCTATGAGTGAATCATTGAACAATGGGTCAATCATTAGGTGGTTCATTCCTATCCACTATCATTATGGTTAGCTTAATCATGTCTCTTAGACATTTCTGACCATGGTGTCCTTCTCTCCCACATATGAGAAATTTTCCATTCCCTTTGATGAAATTCCCATGATACCTCATGACACATTTTTTTATACGTGGTTAGTTGGGTCCTCTTTCCTCATTTTTCATTTTACCCACAAACATGAAACTTTATTATAGTTTATTTTTTGGAGTGACTATCCCAATAGGGGGTGAATTTAGCACCCATTAAAATCATTTGATGAAAAATATATTATTTAGAAATCAAAATAATGTTTAAATATGGGGATGTTTACCAATATATGTATTATGATATATATATATATATTACCCTTTTTAAAAAATTATCAAAATATTGATTAGTTGTAAGATAAATAATATATATTATTATTTAATCCTTTAAAATCAATTTACACAATCAAAATACTATATGAACATGAATTAGGATAAACTGTCAAAGTATGAATTTTTTTAGGTAAAATAGTTTTATGTTTTAAATCAGAAATAAAGTAAAACCAAATTAAAACACAAGGAGAAAATATTGAATACAAGAGGTTTAGTGTCAAATTGAAACATAGTCCTCTCTACATGGTTAACTAATTCTACCAAGTAGTTTATTTAAAAAAACTAGATGATCCAAAATCTAGATGGGGTTTATACAACATTTTTCAACTATCTGGGTCACACATGACCTCTTCCAAAGTTATATATGGGATTTAAAAACAAATAGGCCACATAGGGACCTGTACCACACTTATCCATGTGGAAAAAAAATAAGAAATGTGACTGATAAGATATTTACTATCTTCTTGTTTAGTATAATAAATAGTGTGAGTGTGGTAAAGTAGAGTAAACACACATAATGCTGAAAATGTAGAAAAACAAAATCAATAAATCTTAGAGTCTAGATTTTTGATGTGCGCAGTCTATTGTAATGCAGCTTGTGACACTTGGTATCAATCAGCAAATAAAGATTGAGTTTGGTTCTTTTGAAATCTTCGGAAAAGAAGAATTTCAAAACTCTTGTTTTTAAACTGGAAGAAAGCATTGGATGTGATGAGATTTAGATTCCTCAGTCGTGTGTTCCTAGTAGGTGACCTCATTCTTTTTTAAATCAAATTCGGGTTCATAGATCTCAGAAATTCAGTGAATCACATGGTCCTTTATTCCACATTGCATTTATATCTTTCCATCTCATTGCTCTCTAAATAAATCTATGTTTATATTGAATAAGAGAGCGTGATCAAATTTTATTATAAGCAACATGAAAATCTTTATTAGTAGCTTCCTCTTAATACACATTCTGACTTGTTTTCTATCTAACATTTAAAATAAAATCATTAAAATGTTAATTTTTATTAAATTGGATGAATATATTCATTTCATTAATGTAATTCAAAAATAATTAAAGTATTAAAAACAGTAACAATGTATAAGGATCTACCTGTCTCAAGCTATGGCGTTGTGTTTCTTTATGGAATGTTTCTCTTGTAGTATGTTTCTCTAGAAGTACGTTGACGGAAGTATGTTTATGGTAGTGTAATGGACATAGCTTATTTTTCAGTTTTCTGGTGGTTTCTATGGTATGATGGTGTATTCAATGACGATGTCTCATAATTAGATAAATTTTCAGTGTGGATGGTATGATATGGACTTTGTGTCTTTGATGGGGACTCATCTGGTGGCATATCATACCTAGAAACATTATCCTTCTTGCAATGTGCCATCCCCAAAGTTTGTGGACCAACAGTGTAAAATATATTTCAAATTCTATATTTCAGCATTTTGATAGTCTAACAATGTTATATCCTAGTTGTATGTTAGACATATATTTTTTTTTGCCAGCGGTGTGTCCTGGACAATTGTGACTATCTAAAATTTTTATCATACATAGAAGGATTTATCAATGATTATCAGAATATATACTGTTCATATGAAAATATTAAATTATTTAGTGTTATTATAATCATAATTTTTCTTATTACTAAAACTAGTTGGTCAAAAATCTCCCCCTTTTTGAGGATTACAAATCATGGCATAAAAAATATATTCTTACTATAAATACATATCATTGAATGCTTTTAAAAATTTTAAACATGATTTCCATGATATGATCCAAAGATACATAATGACTTATCATTAACATTATTTTTAGACTTTTCATGGAAAATAATAATAAAATAAGAATTATCGAATGTAAGTATCGTGAAAAAATTGTGTCAAAGATAATAAAGATTGAAAATAGATAAACATAATTAGATAAAATACTAAAACCCTCATTTATGTATGAAATTAAAATTATTCCGACACATATCATTAAAAATATGTAATAAAAAATCTTCTAATGAAATATTCCATAAAAAAATATCCCCATTTTTGGATTATCAAAAAGTTAATGAATAAGAAAAGAAAAATGGAGTATCATCCTCTATTGAATTTCAACTCACAAATCCAGGTGGTGATGCACAAATTTTAGTGGAGACCACCATAACATTTTCCCTTACCATTGTTGGGATTGGGGAGGATCTCACCCAACCAGCTTCGAAGCCCTGCTCCTTCCTCCCTTTCACCAACCCTGATGCCCGCCCTAAATTTTCAGCTATTTTGCTATGCCTGAAGGTTCTCGAGTTATTATATGGCATGCCTCAAATTCAATTATCGCTTTTGGACTTCACAAGAGAATCAATCCTCTTGGATCTGACCCTAGTGTCTCTTTTCACACATATATGTCCTTCTTTAGATGAATTTGACTAATTCATCTTCGAATATAGGGGTTACAAGAGTGGGTGATTGTTGGTTATCTCAACAAATTACACCTGATGGCTAGTTTTTCCTCATAGGATGATATGGTTAGGATGTGGTCCAGTGTTCCATGTAAGTTCATTAGTCTCAAATTCTTCTTATTTCTATGGACTAATAATTTTCATATGAATTGGGACTCCTCTTTAGTCTCAATATGGGTTTCCTACCCAGATCATCCTTTTACATTCCAAAATCCTATAGTCCTCGGGATGCTAGGGAACATGGTTGGATGTTTTATATGCTCTAAAAACCAAAATCTATCTACCAGCCTTCTGATTAACCCACAGATATGTATGGAGGTTGATGTCTCCATGCCACCGGTGGAGTGGTTATGGGTTTATGTTTGTGAAGAATTTAGGTGCAAGTAATCAATCTTCTCCAAATACTGGGTGGAGTTTTGTAATATGTGTAGGCATATGGGGCATCTAGATTCCAGTTTTTGAATAGGAGATAGGTGTGGGGGTTTTTATCTAATGATGGAAAGACTTGAGTAAATGGATCAAGAGGGAGGTAATATTGTGGTGGATGTACGAAGTCCTGAAAGCAAGGAGGTGGATATTTTTTCCCGCCTGAAGAACAATTTAGGTGATCACAAGTTTACTGAGCATGCTCCACTAGATTCAGAGAAGGATGAGGAGGATTGATTTGATGATTCTATTGACATTAGGATGATTTCAGATCATCCACAGGCTGAACTTGATTAAGGGGTGATGTACATGGTGGAAGTGGTGGAAGACAATAGTGACAATGGTGTTCCTATGGGTGATTTTAGAAAGAAGTCTTAGTCATCTGTAATGTGGAAGGGGAAGTATTTTTCTGCTAATGATCCTTATAATTGACACAGATTGATGGATGGGGTTAGTGTATTTGGACCCATGGACATAGAAAAAACATTGACGCAAGAGGAAGATGATTCAGGTGATGACTGTTAAAGACAACTCTCAGTGGATAGTTCGGACCGTTACCAAGGGAAAGGTCCCCACAACCCAAGAAAGAAGAAGATGAAAAAATGAAAGTGTGACTCAGGGAAATGCATTGTGGTATAGGGAAAAAACCCAAGGGACACAAAGGGTATTCTCACATACCTAAACCAATTGAAACAATGTCAGCCATGACAGGTGGATGTAAGGAATGTAAATAGCCATAAGACGGGGAATGTGGATATCCAAGCATAGAACCAAGAGTGATGGAAGAAGAGTTAGGGTACTGTTTGAGGATCATATTCCACTCCAAGGAAGAAATAAGTGAAACCCAAAGCCTCAAATAAGGATATTTGATGGATTTAGGAAATAATGTTGTAGGTTGAGGCCAATTAGGAGCTAGAGGCGTGGATAGTCCAGCAAGACTGAGTCATCTTCTGGGGCTTCAACCTAAGAAAAATTACACTTGAGGAATTCATCCAAACAATAGAATGAATGGTTTCTCACCTGGATGAACTTATATGGGAGGATCTGGACTCCCAGCATAGTACTCTATATTTTTAATTATTTAGAGTGTCTTACTCAAATAATCTACATCTTGTGTTTAATAATTTTTTGAGCACATTCAGCATGTAGTGGTCCTTGTTTTGCAAACTACAGTTTCCAACATTCCCTAAATGTGTCATAATAAAAGTTTATATTTTAATGGAATAAGAAATAATGATATTAAATTTGGGTAGAAGATTTAAATGAAAGATTAAAATAAAAATAAATAAAATAAGAGGTAAGAAAGACATTAAAAATTATTAGCACAAAGGTACTACTATGTTGATCCCATCAATGATAGCACATCCTAATCCAGAAAAATATAATGGATAAGTATTGTTAGAGGAATCCATCAATTTTTATACATTATCCTTGGATTTATATTGATCGTTAGATGAGGTAGCCGGATCAACCCATAGAAGAGTAAAGGGAGCACCACGAGAAAAAATACTGAGACCTCGAAGGATAAAACCTTCCAGAACAACAATTGTCCTGAGTTGGTGCAAAGATTGAACATGTTCAATTGGAAATGGATGAAAACATTTTCGTATAGGAATAGGGAAAACACTAGTAAATCTAATTCTGAAAGTGAATTGTGGAGTAATCAAAATGCTTTACTAAACAAAAACTACTTGGCATTGAGAATGATGAAATGGATTTTTGAGATTGATGAAATCCATGGTAATCTGGCCACCCATTTCCATTTAACTAAATAAATTAGTATTTTCTACAATTAAATGTTTTGATATTGGGGTCACTTTTTTGAGCATTCTTACATGCACTTTGATGGATTATGTCACATGAATAATTATCAAATTCTCATCCATGAATTTAAAATGGGAATCCATGGAATGTTTGGTATAGATATTAAAGAGATTAAATTTTACAGACTTGGTTATAGTCTCTATAACATCATTCATATCTTTGGAATAGCTAGAAAACATCTTGAGAACATGGTCAGAATTATATAAAATTCTACTTAAGTATAACTTGGTCTGAACTGTGACACTACCTAAAACACTATCAGAGTCATCTCAAAGCTTATCTCTTAAAACTAATCTTAGCTAATTAGAATCTATAACTAGAGGGGTATGTTTAGTAGTAATTTAAGTATATAGTGATGTATCCTAATGAATTTTAAGGATACTAACCAAAGAATCTTTAAACTCATATTTAATTTCCTCTACCAACAAATTGGGTGTTTCCAGTACACCACTTACCCTCTAATTCTCAATATCTATCTCAAAAACATGATGCATCATCTTAGATTGTATATGATGAATAAAAAACTCAAATATTAATATTTAATACATTTCAATGATCATTTCAAATAGAGAGGATTGATTCCTTATACACTTGTGAATATCACTCATCATCTTTTCACAAAAAACATTCAATTAAACAAGATTGACTATATCCATTAGAAAAAATATTTTAGTGGAATTAGATTTATGTATAGGAGATCTCACATAACTAAACATTTCAATCATACCTTCAAGTCAATATGGAATATAATAGATCCCTTAGCATCTACTTAAAAACTACCTTCAGGTTTATCATTCATCGGAGCAATTTTTAAAATGCTAGATAAATTTCCTCATTCCTCATCCAAATGGTCTATCCAATAGTATGAAATAAATACTCTGGAAGGAGGTTCCATGTTGGTAGAAACAACTGAAACATCTAGATTCCTCTAACCTTTTTAACACGGAGTTGCAACTATGTGTTCATCACTAGAAGGAATGGATTTCAACATTTTACCAATAGTTTTTGCATCTTGCATCTCAACATTATTTTGGGGATCTATATCAGTGGACACACATTCCATATTTTGATCTACCAGAGACTAACAAACCTTTAAAATAGCTATCTATTAATTTCCAAATTCTCCCTCAATAAGATCATTATTCCCTTGTTCAGAAACTTTCTCTTCCATAGAAGCTATAACTCTCATATGTTCATCCACAGCCGAATCTGAAACATCTTAACCTGTAGCAACTGAACCGACCTCAACATCATTAAAAGTTGTTACTAGATGAAAAATATCAAGTGTTGAGGAATGATCCCAATCAACCAATGCATCCTTAATCTCCAGATGAATTTACAAAAAATTATCCTATATTTGGACACCATCATCATCTATTTATGAATCTCATCCTCATACGTTCCATTGTGTGTATCATATTCTTCATCCTTTTACCCTTCCACATCATCATTGTCACCCTTAGTGGATTTGGATCATTTATATTGTTCTTCCCCAGAGACCTCAGTCTCTTCTTCATCACTTTTAACCAACTTCTATTTTTTTGAAAACTCATTGGAGGGCTAGGAGCTCTAAAGGTAATGCGAGAGGCTTTGGGAAAATGGTCTTGGTCACTCCCTACACCAAAATATTATTCAATTTTATCTTATTAACCAATGGATTCTTCCTCACCTTAGTACTCCAAAACATCATCTAGTTGCAAGCATGGATCTACTTCATATTTAAGTCTGGTTATATGATAAATCCTATTATACTCTGCATAAAACTTTTCACTATCACCAACAAATTTATTCCTCATTGGGTATGAACTTATATTCATTATTTAACATGTGGAACATGTTATGTAGAAATCAACACAGTAATGCACAAACTCTTGAAAATTAAAAACTAGACACTCTGCCTATATCAAGGAAGAAATAATATTTTCATAGATCAAAAAACATGATCTGGATGATGGTTTGATCATCTCGCACATATGTAACCCAAGATATCTACAGAGATTAATCTTATAACCATCAGTCATAATAAATATGGGATAACATATTTTAACCTTAGGGTTGAAAATTACATTTTTCATAGACATACCGTATAAAATACGAGCATAAAAATCATCCTATATTGACAATGCTACATCGAGCCAATATGCCTCCGGATTGTGCCATCTCATTATAGTATAGTAAGGGAATCCTCAAAAATTAACATATCACTAGATAATAGAATTGATTTTTTATAATCATTAAATAATCCATCATGAGGTACATTTAAACCCTTATCCATCTTTCTTGAACAACAAAAAAACATTCCTTTGATAGAACCATTACTCTAGTCACCAACTTTATTAAACAAAAAATCTATGTTCTAATAAAAAAACACTACTTGAATAAGGTAGAAAGGCCAATAATTTGTCAAAAACCACTCTAAATACCATTGGTCCTGGAGAAAATTAAGTTCCAGACACGTACTCAACAATATCCACTTCGAACCTACTTCCTTCTCCACAATAATATCTCAGTTCACAAGTTCTTGATTAACTGAAGCAACAACATTAGATTCACTAAGATATTTCTTCTAACTCGCATTGGATTCAGAATTTGATGGAGATAAATCAAAATAACGCTTCATTATCAACAATGATAATAACTCTAAAATCATGGTCAAACATAATGAGAAGGTTTGAACAACAATAGATGAAGGGGTTCCACTAGTATCAATAGATAGATACTTGATTATCCCCAGAGGCTCAAGGTATGTTAGGAATACCCATTGTGCTAATTTAATATCATTTCAGAAATTTGTTAATATAAAATTTAAATCATACATTAAATTAAAATCAAATTCATAAAAATATAATCTAATCATGGTTCATTAAATAAAATATAATATGAATGAAACTGGAAGTTTGAAAATATTGTGAAACTGAGAATGTTTTTGGAAGAGGCATTAAAGGAAATAACATCACAAGTAAACCGCAAGACATATCCAATGGAATGACAAACCAGCCATCTAAAAAACCAATGGTATGACAATCCGTCAGTATAAAAAACTAACAGTGTGACAAGAAAAAAGTATGACAAACCATTAGTATGACATGAAAATGGTATGAAAACTCAATGGTTTGAAGAACCAACATTATGAAAAACTAACGGTATGACATAACCAATGGTATGAAAAATATAATTACCCTCAACAAAAATTTATCAAAACTAATTCATGATTGATATAATTTATTCTCTCCGAATTCAAAGGCTAGGAAAAAAAATAGCTAATTGATGTTTGGTGCTAATAAATTCAAGAGTGATATCTACCTTTCGAAAATGATCACTCAAAAAGTGATTTCATATATTAATTAGTTTTTTATTATAATGAAAAAAAGATTCTATGATAATTTTATTACACATGTATTGTCATAGATTATGGGGACATGTTAGAATTGATATCCATAGTCTTGTAGAGTGTGATTCATCCATAAACATTTTTCCCAATAACTACCTAAAACTTTTTATTGAACATCAATAGTATATAGTGAAACATATAATTTTTTACAACAGTATGAAACATGAGACTTTCATAAAAATTCAGAAGATTCCAATGTTCTTTTTCTATTTAACTTTAATCCACTAAAATCAACATCTGAATAACATACAAAATAAAACCCTTCTTCTATTTTGTAAATCTATCCTAATTTTGTATTATATTTCAGGTATTTTATAATTCATTAAACTAAAACTAGGAGTGAATATTTTAGGTTTTCATTAAAAATAGCACAGATATGTACACTAATAATAATATCTAGTTGACTAGTAGTCAGGTAATGAAGACATCCAATTATACCTCTATAACTGGTTTTATAAACTATTTTCCCATCATCATAAAGATCCAATTTATATATGGGACTCATAGGAGTTTCTATA
This sequence comes from Viscum album, assembly GCA_963277665.1. Lineage (NCBI taxonomy): Eukaryota > Viridiplantae > Streptophyta > Magnoliopsida > Santalales > Viscaceae > Viscum > Viscum album. The sequence goes on from OY728159.1 coordinate 1,497,614,115, forward strand.
ATATTAGTTCAATCAAGATTAAAAAGTTATAAAATAAATTTTATATTTACTTTGATTCTAAATAATTGCATCCTTATTTTTAGAAATATGAAATTTAAAAACAAGTTTGGGTTCACCAATAAAACTCAATTAAAATTTGTTTTTAATCATTTTAGGAAGATTACTACCTAATAAATTTTTTAAAGTTATGAAAATATTTTAATCAATATAGATTTTGGCTACAAATACAATTTTTTATTTTTTTATGAAAATGGTAGGATAGACATTTCCTTTTTCAAACCCTTTTGAAAAAAATTGATGATCCTATCATACCATGATATATGATATTTTATAAAACCATATAAATATTTGGTTAGATTAATAAAATGATTTGGAATGTCAATATTTTGAAATCTAGTGGATTGTTCCAAAAAAACATCTTCAATTATAAATCCATTTAAGAATGAACTCTTGATATCAAATTGATGAAGCTTGAAATATATGTGACCTACATAAGAAATAATGATTATTATAGACTCTACTATGGATATATTTGAAAAGATATCATCATAGATAATCCCTTATTCTAGACTATAAACTTATGAAACAAGTATAGACTTTTTTTGTAATATATTTCCTAACTTGTCAACATTATTCCTCAACTCTTATTTAGTGTGAATAGTTAAGGTATCCTTGGGTATATCTATATGTTCATAAAAATTTATTACTTTAAACTAATTTAACTCTTAATGAAATGATTTTATGTAGAATTCATCATTAATAGTTTCATTGAGGTTCTTAGGTTTATTATAATACAGGAAACCATGATGTTCAAACAAATTTAAAATAGATGATCAAGTTTGAGTGACACTATTTAGACCACCGACAACAACATCTAAAGGATAGTACATTATAGATCTAATAGTTCTAGAGATATAGGGACTATTCACTTATTGATTTTCTAGTTCATGTTCTGGATGTTTTGGAAATTATTCATAAATGGATGGGTTTTCTTCTTTTTTTATAGAATAATGAAAAGATTTGTAGTTTTTTTAGAGCAGATAATGCATCCTCAAGGTTTTATAAGGAGGTCTAAGGCTCATGAGGATTTGTTTCATAAAATTTGACATAAAAGTATTCTTCCAGAGTATTTTAAATCTTATTTGAAACTCAATAGGATTTAGTGGAAATTGTGTAACAAAGAAAAAATTCCTTTTCACTTCTTAAAGAAAATATGTCCAAATTATCCTTATTTTTATGAATAAAGAACTTCTAACCAACCACTATAATGAAATTAACCTTAGTATTCCTATTATTCCAAAACTCATAAGGGGTATTCTTAAATAGAGGTGTAATTAATAATGTGTTAAAAATATAGGAGGATATATTAATTAGAATATTTGGGCCAAAAAATGATAGTAAATTCATGCTCATTTAACATGGTCTATGCTATCTCATGAAATATTAGATTTATTCTTTAAAAAAATCTATTCTTTAAGGGTGTCCTAGGAGAAAATAAGTTATTTTTCTATCAATTTTTTAGAAAATTTATTGCAAATATGTTTTCCCAACTCACACCCATACTCAATCACTAATGGTTTAATCCTAAGTCCATTATATTTTTCTACAAACATGGAATACTTTATAATGTTAGAGTATGATTCAAATTTGTGAGATAATAAATATATCCAGGTATACATACAATAGTAATATAATATAATATAAACATAATGCCTCCTATTATGACATGAAAATATAAAAAGTAAAAAAACTTCCATGTGAACCAACTCTAGAGGTAGAGAAGTTATCACTTCATTATTTAGTATAAAAGAAAATTATGATGTTTATCTTTTTTATAGGGGTTATGGACTTTATCTATTGGGAACTAATGTTTAGGTAGATCCCTAAAAAACCCTCTTCTCTTTAGCTTCCTAAGTGAGTTCATGTTGTAATGGCCTAGTCTTATAGGCCAAATCCAATATTCCTTATTGAAACCACATTAGCATGAATGATTCATAGAATCTAAAGAAATTAAATCTACTACCCAAAAATTATCATTTCTCAATGTAGTAAAATTTAAATAATTTCTTGAATAAAAAATATTTCAAGAACTATTTTCTAATATTACTTAAAAAATCATCACAAAAATGACAACTATAATTATATTATACATTAAAACATAAATAGAAACACAAAAGATATTAAAAAAATTTTTTGGTTACCATCATATCCTACACTGTTGGTTTTCCTTTTGAATTGTCACCAATGGAGACATGGAGACCATCAACATTAATAAGGCTCTTGAATCATGAAAATTTCCTATCATATATCATGAAAAATAATTATATAGGGACCATAAACTCCTACTAGATGTCTTCATGAGTTTTTCCTAAAAAACATGTTTTAAAGAAAAATGATTTTGTTATCCAAGTTTCTTAGGGATAGATATTTTAGTGATCAATGATTTGGGAAACCAAGTTTTTTTGGGGTATACAATAAGAAGATTGAAAAAATTTATAAATAAATACTTTTTTGGGTCCTTTTGAAAAATGTTTCATATTAGAGGTTTTAGGTTTTGGATTTAGGAAAAAAAATTATTCTAAGTTATTTTCCTCTGTCTAGGTTCATATCATATCCCAGAAATATATTTGGGATAAAATTATTTTAAAACAATTTGTGTTACTATGTCTCTTAAATTTGAAAAAAAAATCAAGCCATTTCTTCTATTTATCATTTGAAAGTTTATTTTCATTATTTTCTTTGAGAAGTTGAATATTTTTCTCCTTTTCTATTGATATCTTAGATTTATTTTTTATAGTTAGAGGATTCTGCCATTTCCAAATGTTATATTTATCCATTGATAAATTAAATGTGTCTTTTATCAAGTTGTAATGGTCGAGTAATTATTAACATGACATATTACATTCATCGTGTTCACTGTCAAAATTATCAATATCAGGTATATGAATAACATTAGAAACAATAGTTTAGTTATGTACATCACTGACCTTAGACATGAAACCCTTGTTTTACCTATTCGTTTTACTTTCAGTTGATACATTTGAATCACTTGAAATAACATCTTAATTAATCCATGTTTCATTCATGGAATCTTTTTATATTATATGCTTATGTTCATATTTTTTTATTTAATATTATCACGGTTAGATGTTATGTGACATTTAATTTTTCATTCATAGTATTCAACATCCATTGGATCATCATACCCTTTCTCCTAACTTATTATATTATCAAATTTTCCTTTCATAGATTGGCTATATGGAAAAAAATTGTTCCTATATAACTTCTTAAACATTTTGGATAGACGAGCCATTTCTTCATCAATATCAGAAGCTAATTCAATATGACTCGAATCAACAGCTTATACCTTCTATTTTTTTCTATTTTATAGGTTCAGTAGTCTTGAATGATTTATAATAATTCTTAGTCTCATCATCTTGCCCAGAATTTACCTTAATTTATTATTAATAAATCATAATATTACCTTTCATCACTTTTATTGGAAAATTAGTAATATCTCATGCTTCACTAACTAACACTGAAGTTACTCTTTATCATTAAGGTAGAAATCTCAGCAATCTCATTATATAGTCTTTGTTATATAAATGAATTTATAATGAGATCATGGTATTGAAAATCTCATTAAACATGAGATACATATCATAAATCATCCCATTAGGTTTTATTATAAAGTAATCATATTTATTAGTATAGTAATTAGACTCATTTCGTTAAAATTTGAATTTCCCTTATGGGAAACTGATGTTATTAATATTTTCATGACTTATTATATTCCCACTTTACTTATTTTATATGAAATGTGCATAATTTGTGTGAAATATTAATGTTTTAATATTAAGTATAATATTTGAGCATTTTTAGAAGTAGTCCAATTGAGTCAGTTTAATGTTTTAATATAAATGTCACTATAATGATCCAAATTGTGTGTTTCTTATTTTGTAGGATTCTCATTTCAATATAAAACATTTCATTAGAAGGAACCATGAGCCAATTGTGCCATTTGAAGGGTCATATGGTCCTCACAAACAAGACCAAAGAATCTGTGAACAAACTGGACCAGCCATGAAGATTGATTTACTGGGTTCAATCCAGAAGTCAAAAAACCTTAACTCTCCACCATAATTCTGGGGACACTACATGTCATCTTGTATAAAAATTACAAGGCCCAAATCCAAGTACAAGGGGCCCAAATAAATCTTTGAAGTCCAGCCCACCATTCTGGCCGAGAATTAAAATCCGTAAGTATGCATGACATATATCCTGATGTAAGCATACAATCGATCTGAGATTTTTCAATGTGAAATAGGAGATATAGGCGTCCGACTGTGTTGAAGAAACAATTCGGATTTGAATGCATCTTCATACTCAAAAACCCTTTCACATTAAGGACTTTAAAAAGACTGGATTGAAATCGACAGTTTAACTGTGTTTAATCAACCGGACATAACGTTTTATCCTTAAGTCCAAATGACTCCAAATTTTGAGAGTAGTCGGAAAAGATTATTGTATACAACTTTGAAGAAGGAGGTATTCGAATATTAGGCTGTCTGAATAGCTCAATTGGCGATTCAAGTGGAGGGACAGATTGGGAATGCAAACAGTCCACTCCTTGGGCTATAAATACTCTCCCCTTCTCTCCTTGAGAGGGGTTGGCATTTCAGAAGAGAAGAGATCATATTGGCACGACCAAAGCTTTTCCAAAGGCTTGGGAGGACCTTCCATACTCAAGTTTTCACTTGATAGACCTTTCCATCTCTCTTTGTTTTCACTTACTTTTGTGTTCTTCATTTTTGTAATCTTGTAATTCTCTTTCTTTGTAATTCTGTTTTAATGCAAGTTACTTCTTCAATATCTCTTATTCTCATCCAACTTCTGTAGTTTAATATTTATGTTCTTAAAATAGTTTAAATTCAGTTCAATCCCCTTCCCTTCTTTTGCTTCCTCATTCAATCGAAAATCTGTTTTTAATTATCATCATCGTTCGTGTGTGTGTGTAAACGTACCACTCTTTTCTAATCCCTTTCTTTTTCTTCTATTCTTAATTTATCTTCATAATTATTTTAACCAGAATATTAAACATCCAAATGGCTGAGTAAATCTCTCATTGGGGTGAGTTATAATTTGGGGATGTTAAGTGATTGAGAGTTTTGCTCAATGAGTATTCTTTAAATTAATATTGTGTATGTTAAACTTAATATGTCATGGATTAATGATATGTTTTGTTTAACGAGTGGTTTCCAGGGATTATTGGAACCATAAATACACTACCATAAATAAGTTTTGATTGAGATTAGAACCCTAAGTTAAGTTAAGGCTTGGATTAAAGCCTTCACACTTAGGAATTTCAATCAACGTCAACTTATGACATGGGTGTTAATTTAATGCAATACAAAGTAAGGCTCAAGGATATCACATGCTTAACTCCCCAATGATGAACTCACCACAATCGTTATCAATTTGGTAAATCAAACATCATCCATAAATCATTTCAATTAAGCTCTGCAAACAAACCCCCCTAATCAAAATACAATCAACTAAAAACAATCGACTATTACGAAGTACCATCGCCGAGGATTCGACCCGAGTGCTGCTATACACATTAGCAGAGCACCGGAACATTGACCGGTCGATAGGCGACAATCGGCCGTGTGTTTCAAATGGCGCTGTTTCCGGGGATGGTGCTTTAAGTAGTCATTAGTTTCTGGTTATTGTAAATAAAATCAAAAAAAATCAAAATTTTGGAAAAAAAAATTGAAAAAAAACACAAAGAAAAACCCGTCTTCCTCTTAAAAATCATAAACTGAAAAAAAACAAAGAAATACCCGTCTTCCTCTTTCTTCCAAAATCTCTCTGAATTCCCCGTAGCCTTTCAAACAATCCCTCGGATTTGTTTGACCCTGAAATTGATAGAACTCTTCGTCGACATAGGAGGACCATTAGGGATAACCAAATCACCCAAGAACCAATCATTGCCCTACCAATTGAATTAGATATGGCCAATCCTAGGGAAAAACATTAAAAGAACTTGTTGCCCCTGATATGAATTACCAACCTCTTGGTATTCAATATCCAAAAATTGAAGCTGACTTTGAACTCAAATCGGGTTTGAATCATCTTCTCCCTAATTTTCACGGGCTAGCCGGTGAGGATCCACATCTTCACCTTAAAGAGTTCCAAGTAGTATGCTCTACCATAAATCCTCAAGTGGTTTCTGAAGAACAAATCAAGCTTAGAGCTTTCCACTTTTCCCTAGCGAATTCTGCCAAGTTTTGGCTCTACTACATCCCACCTGGTTCCATAAAATCATGGGTTGACATGAAGAGACTTTTCCTTGAGAAGTTCTTTCCCGCTTCCCGAACAGCTTCTATCCGAAAGGAAAAAAGCGGCATCCGTCAATTCCCTAATGAATCACTCCATGAGTATTGGGAGAGGTTCAAAAAGCTTGTGGCAACTTGTCCACACCATCAAATACCTGACCAACTCCTGATCCAATACTTCTATGAGGGGTTATTGGCTATGGAGCGAACTCTCATTGATGCCGCAAGTGGCGGTGCTCTTGTTGAAAAAACTCCCGCAGCTGCAAGAGATCTCATAAGTAACATGGCTGCAAACACACAGCAATTCCATACTCGAGCACATGCTCAAGTGAAACAAGCCCAAGAGAATCAATCCATAGAGACCAACAAGATGACTGAGTGGATGAGTGAACTTACAGGTCTTGTGCATCAACTAGCGGTGGCTACCAAAGCCCCAACCTCATCTTCTCCACAGTCACTATTCCCTGGACCTATCAAGAATTGTGGAATCTGCAACTCTCCATCTCATCCGACTGACACATGTCCACAACTTCAAGATGATCCATCTAATTCATCTAGTCCAATGGATCTCAAAGCGGCATATGCTCAGCGAAACTTCAACCCTCAACAATCAGGTCAGTTTGTTAGAAACTTCAACCAACCCCACTCTGGGCCCTTCTCTTCTACCTTTAACCCACCTATGAGGTATGGTAATCCCATTTCTCATCCTCCTCAGTTCCCTCATCAAAATCCAAACCAGTTCCAATATGGTCAAAGTGGTGGTAACATCCATCAACCTTATCCTTTTGTTCCTCAAACCCAAAGGAACAATCCTCCTCCTGGATTCCACTATCCAAACGAGCCTTCCAAATTCCCCACCCAATACAATCTCTTTCCCAAGAACCAAAATCAAGGCCAACCCAATTTGGGACAAGCCTCTTCTTCTAAACAACCATGGGAAAGTGCTGTAGAGGATCTTGCATCCTTCACCCGTTCTAGCCTCAAGAACATTGAAACCCAAATAGGTCAACTTGCATCCCACCTTAGCCAGCAACAACCATCCAATTCATCCCAACTCCCATCTCAACCATTACCCAACCCTAAGGGTAATGTAAGTGCAATTGCACTTAGATCGGGAAAGAAAATTGCTATACCCCATGCTGATTGCTCTACCTCCCCTTTTGATGTTGATCTAGAAAATGAAAAGAACCAAAAGCTGGAAAAGGAACTTGAATCCACTCCTTCACCTCCTTCCATTCCTCTAAGGAACCCAATTCCTTTTCCTCAAGCCATCTCCAAGGCTAAGAAGTCCTTTGAACCTGATCCTGAAATGCTTGACATGTTTAGACGTGTTGAAGTGAACATCCCCCTCTTAGATGCCATCAAACAAATCCCTAAGTATGCCATGTTTCTCAAGGAATTGTGCACCCATAAGAGGCAACTTAGGAACATTGAAAATGTTTCAACCCAACAGTCCATTCCCATGAAGTGCAAAGATCCAGGGACCTTCACAATTCCATGTCAAATAGGGAGTTCCAACTTTGATGATGCACTCATAGACCTTGGAGCCTCGATAAATGTCATGCCCAAATCCATTTTCTCCAACCTTGGTCTAGGTCCCTTGCACCCAACAGGTGTTGTCATTCAATTATCCAATCGAAGTACTACCAGTCCTGAGGGGATAATTGAGGATGTTCTTGTTCGGGTCAATGATCTTATCTTCCCAGCTGATTTCTATGTCCTTGACATGGATGGTGAGACGACCTCTTCTCGATCTCCCCTAATTCTAGGAAGACCATTCCTCATGACTGCGAGAACCAAGATTGATGTCCATTCAGGCATGTTATCCATGGAATTCGGTGACCAACTGGTCAAGTTCAACATTTTCCAAGCCATGCGATACCCATCTGAGGATCACTCTGCATTCTCAATCCATGCTTCTGAGGACACTTCTAAGTTTCAATCGAACAACAATCCACCATGTTCTTCATGTTCTAATGATAAAGGATCTTGTGAAATCTTCACCATGATTAACAAAGTCATAAATGGTGAAGTTGATGTGGACCTCTCATTCATAGACTCCATCAATCTAGAGGAACTTGAAAACTCTCTTGAATCCCACATCAACTCTGATCTCTACTGCTCCACCTTGGACAGTGTAGAGGAAAATGATCCAAACCCATCTGGATTCCCTTCTCCGGCTCCTAACTTTTCTAGCTCTCAAATCAAGGCTGAAACTGATCTAAAACCACTTCCTTCACACCTCAAGTATGCATTCCTTTTCCATGATCCCTCCTACCCTGTCATTATCTATGCTTCACTTTCTGAAACTGAGGAGTCCCAACTTGTTCAAGTGTTAGAGGAAAAAAATGCCTTAGGTTGGACCCTAGAGGATATTCCAGGAATCAACCCTACCCTTTGCATGAATCACATCCATCTAGAGGAATCATCCAAACCAATTAGGCAACCTCAAAGAAGACTCAATCCACTCATACTTGAGGTAGTTAGGGAAGAGATTACCAAGCTTCTTCAAGCTGGTATTATCTACCCAATTTCTGATAGTGAATGGGTTAGTCCAATTAAAGTCGTTCCTAAGTAGGGCGGGATAACAATTGTCACAAATGAACATGGAGAAGTGGTCACAACTCGAGTGAAAAACAAATGGCGTGTGTGCAACGATTATCGCAAATTGAATGCTAAAACACGAAAACATCACTACCCACTTCCTTTCCTTGACCAAATGCTTGAGAGATTGGCCATAAAGTCACACTATTGCTTTCTTGATGGTTACACCAGCTACTTCCAAATTCCAATCGCACCTCAAGACCAAGAAAAGACCACATTCACTTGCCCCTTTGGAACCTATGCCTATAGGCGAATGCCTTTTGGCCTTTGTAATGATCCTGCAACATTCCAGAGGTGTATGATGAGTATCTTTTCTGAATTCATTGAGAATTGCATGGAGGTCTTCATGGATGACTTTACCATTTATGGCGAGTCATTTGAATCTTGCTTACATTCACTATCTTTGGTCCTTCAAAAGTGTGTCAAGTGCAACCTTGTGCTGAATTTTGAAAAATGTCACTTCATGGTTTCAAATGGGATTGTTCTTGGGCACATAATTTCTCAAGAGGGTATCCAAGTTGATCCAACCAAAATTGAGGTGATCCAATCACTTCCTGAACCCAAATTAGTTCGAGACATTCGGTCCTTCCTTTGTCATGCCGGTTTCTATCGGCGATTCATTCATAACATCAGAAAGATTTCCCTCCCACTCACTCGTTTACTTCAAAATGATGTCACATTCAATTTTGATGAGGCTTGCAAGAGAGCCTTCATTGAACTCAAATCTACTCTCACATCTGCTCCAATAATCCAACCCCCAGATTGGTCCTTACCATTTGAATTGATGTGTGATGCTTCTGATAGGGCCATTGGGGCTGTTCTTGGTCAAAGAAGAGAAAACATTCCTCATGTCATCTTTTATGCCTCAAAAACATTGGATGAAACTCAATTACACTACACTGTGACTGAAAAAGAACTTTTAGCTGTTTTTTTTGCCTTGGATAAATTCCGGCCCTATCTCTTAGGTGCCAAAATCATCATCTTCACGGACCACTCAGCATTAAAGTTCTTACTTAATAAAAGTGATTCCAAACCAAGGCTAATAAGATGGATTTTAATGCTCTAAGAGTTTGATCTTGTGAAAAAAGATAAACCTGGAAAAGAAAACCCTGTGGCTGACCACCTGAGTAGAATTTCTAATTCTTCTCATTCTGAAATAATTGATCCTGAATTTTTAACTAAACACATCTCATCTCTCACTCCAAAGTTACCATGGTATGCCCCAATTGTCAATTACTTGGTTTCTGGTGTTTTCCATGAATATTTTTCAAAAGAACAAAAAGAAAAGATGAAAATTGATTCAAAGCATTATTTTTGGGAAGATATTAAACTTTGGAAAACTGGGGCTGACATCGTAATTAGGAGATGTGTTGATGAAACTGAACAATCCTCCATCTTGGAATTCTGCCACTCAATGCCTGGAGGTGGCCACTTTGGACCACAAAGGACTTCTCGAAAGGTCCTAGATTCTGGATTCTTTTGGCCTTCACTCTTCAGGGACTCACACGAGTTCTGTCAATCATGTCCCACTTGCCAAAAGTTTGGCACAATTTCCAAAAGAAACGAAATGCCACAAAACCCATTAATCTTCTGTGAGCTTTTCGATTTTTGGGGCATCGATTTCATGGGACCTTTTCCCCCTTCCAATGGATTATCCTACATTCTCCTTGCTGTTGAATATGTTTCTAGGTAGGTCGAGGCCAAACCCACTAGGAAAGATGATGCTCAAACTGTGAGTGAGTTCCTCAAAACCCATATCTTCCATCAATTCGGAACACCACATGCTTTGATAAGTGACTTAGGAACTCATTTCTGTAATAGAACCATGGAGTCACTTTTGAAAAAGAATGGGGTTGTACATAAAACATCAACTGCATATCACCCTCAAACAAATGGAATGGATGAACTTTCTAACAGAGAAGTGAAAAGAGTGCTTGAAAGAATTGTTAAGCCCACAAGAAAAGACTGGCCCGATAGACTTGGTGAAACACTTTGGGCCTATCGAACAGCCTATAAGACACCCATTGGGATGTCTCCATTTACGCTAGTTTTTGGTAAAGCCTGTCATTTACCAGTTGAAATCCAACATAAGTCATTTTGGGCTGTCAAAACATGTAATTTTGATTGTGAAAAATCTGGTGAAGAAAGATTGTTGTAGTTGACTGAATTGGAGGAGCTTCGTCTCGATTCTTATGAGAACTCCATTCTATACAAAGAAAAGGCAAAGTCACTCCATGACAAGCACATTCTTCGAAAGGTATTTCATGAAGGTGAAAGGTAATGCTCTTCAATTATCGATTTCGACTTCACCCAAGTAAGCTCAATTATTTTTGGGATGGGCCTTTTATTATTACTAATGTTTACCCATTTGGTGCAGTGCTAGTCCAAGACCCTCATTCAAAAAGAACATTCACGGTAAATGGACACCGGTTAAAGCATCACCATGAGAGGCCATTCACTTCAGGTTCCACATCCACTTCCATTGACCCACCACTAGATGGAAACGGCGACCCACCAAATCCAAACCAGGGGGCACCTCTTTCCCTTTAACTCTCTCTCTCTCAATCTCTTTTCGCTCTCTTCTTCTCTCTATTTCTTCTTATTCCTCTCTCCGTCTCATTTTTTTACAACATTATTCCACAACATTTTTTTCTATTTTCTCATTTGTGTGGATGTGTCATTAAAAATAAAATAATTAAAAAAAATTAAAAAATGAAAATTAAAACAAAAGGGGTGTCATAATTACTCATCATCCAATATTGAAATTCTGTCTAACCATTTTGGGAAGTCAAAAGGCTTGTTTTCAACTCAAATATATTGAATTTTTATCTCAAACTTGGGTAAACAATTTTTTGTCAATAACAAACATTTTGAATGAACAATTTTTGATTTGGAAAATGCTTTTCCCCTACCATGAGGAATAACATTAGCCATCATGCCAAGGTAATCTATGGCCATATTTTTCATTGTGTGTCTTCACCACTGATTGTGAGTCTTGAGTTTGTGGACCTTCGAGCTGAATTTCCATCTATTGTGTGCATTAATATGATAGAGGCATTTTCTAAACCACATGATAATCAGAATAGCCAAATAGCCTCCCGTTACCCTTACATTGATCCTACTTTTGAAAGCCCCTTTGAGCCTATGCAAACCTTTCTTTTGATAGCCACATTACAATCCTAATACCTTGTCCCACCCAACATCTTCATGGATTTTCATTGTACAATTTATTGAAATTTAAGTGTGGGGGGAATGGAATTCATTTTTGGGCGTACTTTCATTGATTTCCAATGTGTCATCATATTCTTGAGGGAAATATCCATTCAAGTGTGGGGGAGAGGTTGTAATTCTGTGAGATTTGGGGTGTATATGTGTAATTTTCATTTGTACAAAAGTCATTGAAAAGTGTTCAAAAAAATGAAAATAAATTATATTAAAAAAAATGAAAAAAAGGAATGGGTTGTGTCTTGGGTAGGTCAAAAATCATTCATCATCAACCTTTGATCATGTTATAACTACTAAAATTAGTTCTATTAGAAGATCAAACATGGGTTGGGAGATGACTGTGAGACTTGTTTCAAGCAGAACTTTCGAAAAAAAAGAGCAAAAAGAAAAAAAAAAGAACACATGAATCATCTTGTATTGTGTCATTATTGGAAGTCTTCCATGTTGTACATATTCCATCATCTCACCCTATTCCATTTTCTATCTCCCTCACTTTTCATTCATCATACATTCATGCCCTTGTAAATATGTGTTTCTATTTCCTTTCAAATCAAATTTCAAAAAAAAAGTGCATTGATTTTTCCATGTTGGTGTTTTTAACCCCTCTTTTCCTTTGGACATTATATACCTAACATCCCATATCCACTGAAAAACCCCTTAAAAGACCTATTGATTCTTGTACACATTAGATTTGGGAATGGAAGCTGAGAGCTCTTACAAACTCTTGATTTTCACTTTTTGTTGGTGAATGAGTGAAACTCCTAAAATACATTTTTATCATCTTGAGAGGAGTAAGTTTTGAGTGCCTAAATTTTTCAATTAAAACCTTGAACATGAAAAAATGAATTGTTTCTGATGCATTATTTTGAACCAAATTTGTGATGGAATTCAATATGGATGAGTGAAATAGTCTAAACCTCCCCTGATTGGAGAAAACAAAATTTTAATATTTGTTGGTGAGTGAAAATGATTTTGTCATGTTTTTATATTTGTTGCACATGAGGACACGCGCAAATCTAAGTGTGGGGGAGTTGATGTTATTAATAATTTCATGACTTATTATATTCCCCCTTTACTTATTTTATATGAAATGTGCATAATTTGTGTGAAATATTAATGATTTAATATTAAGTATAATATTTGAGCATTTTTAGAAGTAGTCCAATTGAGTCAGTTTAATGTTTTAATTATAAATGTCAATATACTGATCAAAATTGTGTGGTTCTTATTTTGTAGGATTCTCCTTTCAATATACAACATTTCATTAGAAGGAACCATTAGCCAATTCTGCCATTTGAAGGGTCATATGGTCCTCACAAACAAGACCAAAGAATCTGTGAACAAACCGGACCAGCCTTGAAGACTGATTTACTGGGTTCAATTCAGAAGTCAAAAAATCTTAACTCTCCACCATAATTCGGGGGAAACTACATGTCATCTTGGATAAAAATTACAAGGCCCAAATCCAAGTACAAGGGGCCCAAATAAATCTTTGAAGTCCAGCCCACCATTCTGGACGAGAATTAAAATCAGTAAGTATGCATGACATATATCCTGATTTAAGCATACAATCGATCTGAGATTTTGCAGTGTGAAAGAGGAGATATCTTCGGCAGACTTTGTTGAAGAAACAATTGGGAATTGAAGGCATCTTCATATTCAAAAACCCTTTCACATTATGGACTTCAAAAAGACTGGATTGAAATGGACAGTTTATCTTTGTTTAATCAACCAGCCATAACTTTTGATCCTTAAGTACAAATGACTCCCAATTTTGAGAGTAGTCTGAAAACATTATTGTCTACAACTTTAAAGAAGGAGATATTTGAAGATTAGGCTGTCTGAATAGCGCAATTGGCGATTCAATTGGAGGGACAGATTGTGAATGCAAACAGTCCACTCCTTGGGCTATAAATACTCTCCCCTTCTCTCCTTGAGAGGGGTTGGCATTTCAGAAGATAGGAGATAATATTGGCACGACCAAAGCTTTTCCAAATGCTTGGGAGGACCTTCCATAATCAAGATTCACTTGAGAGACCTTTCCTCCTCTCTTTCTTTTCACTTACTTTTGTTTTCTTCATTTTTGTAATCTTGTAATTCTCTTTCTTTGTAATTCTGTTTTAATGAAAGTTACTTCTTCAATATCTCTTATTCTCATCCAACTTCTGTAGTTTAATATTTATGTTCTTAAAATAGTTTAAATTCGGTTCAATCCCCTTCCCTTATTTTGCTTCCTCATTCAATCGAAAATCCGTTTTTAATTATCATCATCGTTCATGTGTGTGTGTAAACGTACCACTCTTTTCTAATCCCTTTATTTTTCTTCTATACTTAATTTATCTTCATAATTATTTTAACCAGAATATTAAACATCCAAATGGCTGAGTAAATCTCTCATTGGGGTGAGTTATAATTTGGGGATGTTAAGTGATTGAGAGTTTTTCTCGATGAGTATTCTTTAAATTAATATTGTGTATGTTAAACTTAATATGTCATGGATTAATGATATGTTTTGTCTAACGAGTGGTTTCCATGGATTATGGGAACCATAAATACACTACCATAAATAAGTTTTGATTGATATTAGAACCCTAAGTTAAGTTAAGGCTTGGATTAAATCCTTCACACTTAGGAATTCCAATCAACGTCAACTTATGACATGGGTGTTAATTTAATGCAATACAAAGTAAGGCTCAAGGATATCACATTCTTAACTCTCCAATAATGAACTCACCCCAATCTTTATCAATTTGGTAAATCAAACATCATCCATAAATAATTTCAATTAAGCTCTGCAAACAAACCCCCTAATCAAAATACAATCAACTAAAAACAATCGACTATTACGAAGTACCATCGCCGAGGATTCAACCCGAGTGCTGCTATACACATTAGCAGAGCACCAGAACTTTGACCGGTCGATAGGCGACAATCGGCCGTGCGTTTCAGAAACAAATAGTGTATCCCAAATTTTAAAATAAGTTTTACAAGTATATATCCTATCAAATTCATCATCACTAAATATAGAGTACATCGCATTCATATCCTTACAATTACTATTGTAATCTAATTTAGATGCATCACCCCATGTTCTTCTAGAAGTATCAGGTATTACATATTCGTCTTCTATAGTAGACTAAATATCAAAACTGATACTCTCTATGTTCATTTTAATCATTACATTATTTTGGGAAAATTTTGAACCATTTACGAAAGGAGGTATTCTGGTAGCTGAACCCACATAATGATTATCCATATTAATGAAAAAAATGTATTACTAAAATAAATTTATGATCTTTAAGTTACTACAAAAATAATAGTTAAAAAAATTTAAACCATGAATAACAGGGAAATAAGAACCTTTGATACCAAATGTTTTTGGTAGTGAGTATCTCAATAGGGGGTGAATTGATTACCCAATAAATATTTCTATAAAAAATTGAATTTTTTTAAATCCTCAAAATGATTAAATATGAGAAAGTTTATCAAAATAATAATTATGATATATATATTAATAATACTAAATATTTATTTATTGATTCATTAGATCATGAATAAATAATTTATAATATTATCGAATCCTTTTAAATAAATTTACTTGATCAAAATACAATATGAACATGAATTAAGATAAATTATCAAAGAATGATTTTTTATAGGTAAAAATAGTTTAGTTTTAATGTGGATATAAAAGAAAAGAAAATTAAAACACACATGAAAAACATTTAATACAATAGGTTTAGTATCATGTCAAGACATAGACCTCTCTACATGGTGATCACCCACCTCCATGTAGTTTAAATAATAGAAACTAGATGGTCCGCAACCTTGACCAGGATCATAAAACCATTTAAATCTTTTCAAGACACAAAAGACTTCTTCCACAGTTATGTGTGGTAGTAAAAAAGAAATAGGATACCCATAGGCCTCAACCTATATTATATGTGGGAGAAACTTATAAGCAATTGTTTTGAGAAGATATTCATTATATTTCATTTTGGTGTTGGAAATAGTTTCATTTTGTTAAAGATGTTAAATCACACAAACTGATCAAAATGTAATAAAACAAAAAAAACAAAAAAAAACAATGATTTTAGATTTTTGTTGAACTTTGGTTGTTGTAATGAAACTTGTGACTCTTTATTTGTATTAGTAATTAAGAATGGGTATGTTTCTTTTGAAATATTCATGAAAATAAAGTGTCGCGACTCTGGTTTTCTGACTGAAGGAAAGAACATGATGTATTGATCTTTCCATTCCTTGGTCGAGTGTTCACAACATGTGAGATCATTGTGTTTTCAATCAGGTTCAACACTTTAGCTATCAGATATTCAATGAACCATGATATCCTTCTATCCACATCATTTTTCATACTTTTTAGTACATGGTTATCTTTCTAAATCTATGTGTTTATTGCACATGGGAGTGTGCTCCACTTTTGTTATCAATGGAAGGAACATCAAAATTATTTGTTTCCTCATACTACATGTTCTGTCAAGCTCTTATTCAAGCATTTAAGATACAATCATTAAAATTGAAAATGACATTAAATATCATGAATATAGAAATTAGAGTAATGTGATTAAAAAATAGGTAAAGTAATAGAAACTATGATTGTGTCTTAGGATCTGGTGATGTCTTGCTTTGGTAGTGCCACTATTTATGTTATGCTGCTTTATGGGTTTTTTTCTCTATTGGTAGGTTTTTGGGAGTATGTTTCTAGTAGTGTCCTACTCATATAAAATTTTCAGTATGACGACGGTGTCTATGGCCTAATATTGTATGGTTTGATGGTATCTAAGGATTAGGTAATATTACAGTGCTAACAGTATGATACTTGTTGTCTGACTTTGATTGTGCCTCATCTAGAGGTATGTCATACTTAGACACAATAGTATTCTAGAGGTGTGTCCTCCTAGTGGTGTGTTGACCAACGATGTCTCATAATTTTTCAATTATACATTCTAGTGGTATGATAGTTTAATAGTTGGATATTAAGGAGGTAAATTAGTCTGTTAGATTATTATCTTAGCAGTGTCTCAAGGAAAATGATGTCTATCTCAATGGTGTCTCGCTATTAGATTGATTAATCACCTATTCTCGGAATATAGATTCTTACAGATACATGGAATTTGTCAGTATTTTTAGTTTAATGACTTTTTGATCACTAAATCTAAGAGGTCAATATTCTCTTTTTATACCGTTTTTAAAAGGGGAAATCTTTTAGTTCCATCAATACATTTAGATCCGATCAAAAACATCTTCCTAAAAACTATGGTCTCGAATTTCTACATGATTGTGAAGGTTTGGTTTTTATCCACTAAATAATATTTCAATTTTTATATCATTTGTAACACCCCACTCGCACCTCATTGGCTTTTGGAGGTCGTGAGGGATTACATGGCCTTAAGTGACATCACCAAGGAGCCAAAGGCAGAAAATAAATGCTGAAGGGTTTTAAGTACAAGTGGGGGATGATTTATCCTTTTAGAATTAAACCCAAAAAACCAACCATAACCAAATATTCACTATATGATTCATGAACAAATGAAGGACCAAGAAACACTTCATTTATATCAAACTATATCAATGTCCACAACAACAGAAGACCAAACAAAGCATCAAAGTACACAGTGGATGAACAACTCAAGAATCTCAAAAGAAACTACAACTCCATGCTCCATAAGTTCCAAGCTCCACATCATCTCCCAAGAATCACCACAATCCACTAGCGATAAGATGCTTTACCTTTACTTGTGTCTTGGAATATGACATCTGCAAAAGCACCAACGCGCCAAAGTAGCAGTTAGTATATAACTCAGTATGTTTTCCCCAATGAGTTTCATACTCATGCCAGTAGGATAGAATTGTTAGCCACATTTATATAAAAATAGTTTATATAAATCATTTTCTCAAAAGCAGTTTATAACTAAATATAAACATATTTCCAAAACCATTCATAACAAGAGTCATTCCAAGATCAATTGAAAGCAATTTTCCATCAACTAATTTTTCCAGAAAAATAACCAAACAAGCGTAAGAACCATTTCACAATCATTATTTTTTACAAAACCCATCCATTACACAAACCCATGCAAAAAACCATGCTTGCTACCCGGAAGATGGGAGATGTCCTAACCCTTATCCATCCCAACCATGATGGGGTAGAATTCTTACCCTTATCCAACAAAAATGCACATGAATGCTTGACAGGGGAAATCCCTAACCCTTATCTATCCCAGCATTGATGGGGAGACTCCCAACCCTTATCCATCTCGAATGAAATATGAATGTTTGATAGGGGAGATCCCTAACCCTTAAGAATCCTAACACTGATGAGGGAGACTCCTAACCCTTATTCATCTCGAATGCAATATGAACACACACTATAATATGCCATTACACATTTGGCACCGAGCACAAGGTCATATTTCAACCAACCCTCATATATGTGACACAAAAACACATCGCATCTTCCCATCAACCATGCCAAAACACCCTTTCAATAAAAACACATTTTTATTGAAAACTATTTCCATCAAAACCATTTCAATCTCAACCCATTTTAATAAAACTCTCTTTTTATTGAAAACCAATCCATCATCGTCATTTCAATATCGAACCTTTTTAATAAAAACATTTTTTATTCAAAGACTATCTTTCTCATCAAAACATTTACAATTTCATCAATAATAATTTAAAATCAATATTTTAAATTCAAGAAACCAAATCAATTTGCAGAATAGTTCACCAATTTTTCACAATTACATCAAAACCCTAAAGCAACACTGAAGAAGATTTATTACATTCATTTCACAATAAAAACCATCCAAATAAACCAATTTGAAACTAATAAAATCAATTATAACAATGGGATTCGAGAGTGAAGCCACCTACCTTTATGGTTCTGGCGAAATTGACCCACAAGAAACTACTCCTCAAAACCGGAGAACGCACCACCGAAACCTCTTTAGATCTCCTTCCCTAAAATCCACAAGCCTTAAAATTAACATAAAAGGAAACCACAACCCTATATCAACACACAATGGGTGTAGATCTAGAAAAATGAAAGATATGGAGATGTAGATCTTGAAGAAACCACAAAGAACCACGATAGGAGACTTACCCGAGAAGAAATGCCTTCAAATTACCACATAACCTTGTTGATTTGCTTCCAAAATGTGTGGGAGGGCCCCTCCAACCATTTAGAGGAGAAAATTATGAGTGAGGATCGGGTGGGAAAAATATTGGAGTGATTTAGGTCAAGCCCGAGGGAGCCCGGACATAAAAACCCCAACTTTATGTGGCCGCACGGTTAGTCCACACGGTTTGGAAAACTATGCGCAAACTGTGCACACTCTACTACCTCGAGATCAAGCTTCTGCATGGATTCCTCGCACGGTTTGGAAACCCATGCATAGGCCGTGCGAAGCCTACTGCCTCCTCCTGCACGGTTTCCTGGAGAGTCTGCATGGTTTCCACTAACCGTGTTCAAACAGTTCTCCCTATGCAAAGCCTCCAAACTCCTTCAAAACCATTCCAAACTCTCCCAAAAATCTTCCCAACTCATCCCATGCACTTTAAACATATTAAAAATGCATAACCAAAGGCCACATACTTCAAACTGGGGTACTAAATTCTCCCCACAATTTTACTTTCCATCCTCGGAATGTAGTGAACCCGCCCTTAGCCGAAAGAGCTCGGTCCACTGCTCGACCTTTTCTTTCTCCCGCTCCCAAGTCTCCTCTTGAATCTGACCATGTTGACAATAAACACGAACTAAACCTATGCTTTTACGATGCATGACATTATTTTGCATATCCACAGCCCGCACTGTCACATGCACCAATGAAGCATCCGTTTCTAGATCAACATGATCCCATCGAATCACATGGTCATGATCTGGTTAATACTTTTTCAACTGTGACACATGAAACACATTGTGCACCACACTGAACCATGTTGGAAAAATCCAAATGGTAATCCACCTCACCAAACCACTCAAGAATCTCAAAAGGTCCAATATAGCTCCGAGATAACTTTCCCTCCTTCCCAAACCGATGATGTCCCCACCTAGGAGACATCCTCATGAAAACATGATCACTCACCTCGAATGAAAATGGATTTTTACAATGATCCGCATATAATTTCTGACAACTCTAAGCTATCTACATTATCTTCTTAATTAGCGTGATATTCTTCATATTCTCCCAGACAAGGATCAGTCCAACCATCGAGGAGTCACCTTCTTCCACCCAACATAGTGGAGAATTACATGTCCTCCCATACAATGCTTCAAACGGAGCCATATGTATGGATGCCTGATAAATTTTATTGTATGAGAACTCAACCAATGACTAGTGCTCCTCCCATGAGCAACTAAAATCCTTGACACAAGCCCGAAACATATACTCCAGAGTTTGTCTCATCCTCTCGGATTGACCATCCATATGAGGGTGATACGTCGTACTCATGGTAACCTTGGTTCAAAGGTCTTGTTTTAAGGATTTCCAATAATGAGATGTAAACCTCAGATATCTATCGGAAACAATCAAAACTAGAACACCATGCCTCTTTACCACCTCCAAAATATAGATTTTGGACAGATCCTCCACCGTATGAGATGCAAGAATTGGAATGAAATGGGCCGACTTTGTTAGCCTATCCACTATCACCCAATTGAAATCATGCTTTATGACTGTTCTTGGGAGACCTATGACAAAATCCTTCACTATTTTCTTGCACTTCCAAACAGGGATTGCTAAAGACTGCAACATTCCTAGTGGCCTCTGAGGCTCTTCCTTGACCTACAAACATGTCAAGCATCTGAAAACAAAATCAGCCACTATTCTTTTCATACCAGCCCACCAGAACTATGCTTTCAACACTTTATACATTTTCTAAATTCCAGGATGAATAGACCACCTAGAATGATGATACGCCCTGAGAAGATCCTCCTGATAAGTAACCGGTACCACCTTTCGATTCCAAAAACAAAAAACTGAATATACATTTAGTTTCCAACCCTCCATGGTCTCCCCACCATTGAGCCTCGACCCCATCGTCACACACTTAGAATCAGATATTTGTGCCTCTTTAACCAAACCAACCAATTCAGGAATCAAAATAACCGGACGGAAGACCACTCTATCGCCCTGGTCCTCACAATCCAACTGCAGATCGGTTATAACTGACATCAACTGCCACTGGAGTGACGCCTGTTTCACCATCTGAGCATATGATTTTCTACTTAATGCAGCTGCCACTCAATTTCATTTACCTAATGTGTACATCAAGTAAAAATCAAACATCTATAGATGTTCCATCCATCTCTTTTGCCTCAAGTTCAAATACCTTTTTGAGAGAATATGCTTCAAGATCTTATGATTTGTATATACCATGAATTTTTCACTGAAGTGATAATGACTCCACACTTCCAAAGAATTCACCCCTGCTTCCAATTCTAAATAATGAGTTGGGTAGTTCTTCTCATGCACTCTAAACTGTCATGGGCCATATGAGACGACATGATTCCCTTTCATGAGAACTCACCCCAACCCTGATCTTGATGCAACACAATACACCGTGTATCATCTCCCTGGTTTTGGAAAAACCAAGATTGGTGTTGATGTAAGGTGGCCAATTAGTTCTTCGAAACACTGCTGAAATTGTTCATTAAACTGGAATGGAACATTCTTTCTTGTCAAATCTGTCATCGGTGAAGCCAAACGTAAAAAAACATGAAAAAAACACCAATAATACCTAGCCAAACCAAGGAAACTCGTATCTTAAACACATTCATTGGCAGTTTCCGTGAGATAACAACCTCCATCATTTCTGGATCCACTGAAACACCCTTTTTATAAATCACATGGCCATGAAAACTAACTTCTTGTATCCAAAAGTCACACTTTGAAAAATTGGCATACAACTGATGATCCCTCATGATCCCCAACACTCTCTCCATGTGCCGGTCACACTCCACCATTGTATTTGAATACACCAGAATATCATCTACAAAAAACACAATAAATGAATCCAGATATCTCTGAAATATCAGATTTATAAATTCCATGAACACTGCTAGCACATTCATTAGACAAAAGGGCATAACCACATATTCATAACTGTTAAGTCTACTTCTGAAAGATATTTTAGGAATATCGTCCTTCCTCACCCTAAACTGATCCACCACCGCTGGAAGAACACTCTGCACAACACCCTCTACTGATTCCAATGACAACATTGCCAACAGATATGATAACATGCCCATTGTTGGTTCTAACAAACTCATTGCACCCTGCCTTTTATGCCTCTCTCCTCTAAAGAGATTCCTAACATCATCGTGTGTCATAAAAGCCAGTATTCGTGCATCACAGTCGATGTGGGCCTTAAAAGCCACCAGAAAATCCATTCCCAGGATTACATCATACCTATCCATCTCAAGCATTTAGAAATTCAACATTAGCTCACCCTCGCCAACAATGATACAAAATGATCTACACAAGAAGGCTTGACACTCTCTTCAACAAAGAAGAGTTTGATGTATTATAACTGAGGGAATCATTTCTACCCTTAATCCCAGCAAATCAACCACACGTGATGCAATAAAAGAGTGTGAAGAACCCGTATCAAATAGAACTTGCATCAATATAGAATTTAAAAAGAATACTACCTTTCACCATGAATGGTCTTGAATGATCATCCACTACAACCTTCTCAGCTCCAAACACATTTTTTCTTGCCACGCTCTGCTCTTTATTTCCCTACTGAGGCATCATGGTATTCGGAGAAACACCACGACCCACTTTACTCTGCTGAAGAGGGGTGTGCTGTTGTCCCCGTCCCGTCAAAGCATACGATGTCTGCAATCCCTGAGAAGTGGTTCACACCCAAATTTACCCAAGAGAAGAAGTGTAGAACGGTCCTTGTAGTGTAGCTTGGGTTGTCGATTCCACAGAGACCTAAGAAGATACCTAAGATACACAACCTAAGGGATGGATTTTTGGATATGAAGTGGCCAACTTGGATTTGTTTTTAAGTGTTTTGGGTGAAGACTAATAAGCTTAGTTGAGTTCAATTATAATGAAATGGGTTGATCATAGGGTTACTCTTTGGGTGGATTGAATGCATTTTATTTGATTAGACAAATTTTTGGTTTTATTAATTTTTGATGAAACCATTCTTCAAAATAACACTACCTTCATCATTTTCTGGTTAGATACTAACTAAACTCAATTACTAGTCACCAACACACTTAGAGAACCATATTCATGATCTCTCCAAGGTATATGGTGAATTTTTTAATTGGAATTAGCTTTCTCAAACACAGTGAAGATGAGGAGCGAAAATAATTGAAGAATGGAAGTCTTGAATTATTTAACCAATTAACAACAATTCGTGCATTAAATAACAATAAATCCAGCCTTTTCATCTTCCTAAGATCAATCCATTAATGTTTTATCCCTCCATTGATGATAAACTATCAATGGTGGGCGGAAGACGGCTTACAAGAATTGAATTGAAGAGATTAAAACCGCGGAAATAACGAGCACTCCTCCGTGTGTGTGAATGGAATTCACACCTATGTGTGAACTATATCACCAACCCACAGAGTTATCACTGTGATTTTGTGATTTTATAGATTTAAGTATAGAAATTAGAAGAATATAAGAGAAGTAATTGGATTAAGAACTTAGAAATACAAAAAGAAACTTACATGGGGAAAATGAAAGCATTACAAAGAAAATTGAGCATAATAACATTACATGAAAGAAGGTATGAGTTCCTCCTCACCACCACTGCCTTAAATAGGAAAATTTGGATCCTTAGGCAGAGCTCCAATAGTCCAAGTCATCCCAATAAATTTGGGTTGGCATAGGTGGTGGAAAGTAGGTGGAGAGGAGACTTCTCCACCCTTGACCCGAGATGGATTCCAGCTTGCTTCCACTTGACAGATCTGCTTCAAAGTCCTTCTAGATGGCCGATTTGGAGTAGGCCATAGAAGACAAAAATTAATCCCCTGATATCTCCTAACATAATGTAAAATATCGGCCCAATATAAATTGTGGTTCGGGAGATATGGAAGATTCATTGGGCTGACATTCTGGGCCGCAGATTCTGGCCCAGATTCTGATCTTCCATTTGGGCTGCCTTGATCACCATAATGGAAACCGAATTAGCACTATCCCCTGAAAAATGATTTGTTCCCCTGTATGTCTTCTATCATCCCAAGAAATGTGGGCTTCATTGGTCCAGTATTGTGGGACCCACATCATCAACAGTGGGTTGGTGTCCAATCTGGCTTCACCAGAATTGTCTCCTTTCATCACCAAATATTTTCATCATCCTTTATGAATCTTTCCTTGCTCCTTGAATGAGAAACATTTAAATTTGAAGTGAAGATAAATTTCCAAAAATATAATATTAAAACATGAATAATTACATTCAATAAAATCAGATGAGTCATTGGGCCTAAATTGGTGTACATTAGGCATGAAGTGCACAATTGATGAGAGTGGATGTTTAAAATTAAAATGTACTAACTCAGGCCCATATGATCAAAAATGAACTTTTAATACCAATAAAATTTAATTATAAAATGTGTTTTTATTGTCTAATCACACCCCCCAACTTGAGATTTTCTAGTCCCGAGCAAATAACTCAAAGATTTTGAAAATCAAATTCCCTTTTCCAAAAACATTTTAATAAACAATGCTCACCAAAATACCTCATACAAAAAAATTATGCATCCCATCAAAATATTTTAATACGAGATAGTTTCATAAGCAGATCCCAATCCCAAGCCCATTCCTTTGATCAAATCCATCATCATTCTTCATCCAACTCAATTAGGTGTAATGATGTGTTGTGAATCACAATAGATATGGGGGTTCATTTTCATTCAAGGGGAAAATCATGGAAGCGCTAGGTGGAATCACATTTAATCCTAATATGAGTATTCTTCATCCCTCTTTTTTTTTGATTTTTTTTGCAATATTTCTATAGTAATTGAGATTGCAATTAATCAAATTAACCCATGTAGCAAGGCTTTGCCGATGACTCCCAGACTCAAAGGCCTTAGGGAACCAAGTGAAGCCCACATACTCGGGCATCGTCTCGAGTTAACTTAATCAAAAACAAAGTCATATTACCATAAATAGAGATAGATTGAAAAACTCAGGGCTAGACAACTCTGGAGTCATGATCCCCAAGTGCCGAAAGCCTCGCATTTTATCAATCCATTTCTCTACACGCAAATTTTTATTTTTTTATTTTTTTATTTTTTTTTTGAATACTCATATTATTCATAAAAATAAAACCATCCTATGCTATTTATTATGGGACCCCAAAAATTCAAATTAGTACCCCACAGTCTAGAGGACGTGCATTGTGGCATTTTTTTATTTGGATGAAAATGTAAACGATGAAATATCACATTGGACAACCACACTTTCCAAAATCTATACTCATGAAATTATACAAGGATTAAAATCAGAATCAGGGCATGCTAAATTATTTGATATTCAGTTTCAAAGTGTGCAATGTTTATTACCATGTTCAAAGTTAAAGGAATTTTTCATTCCATTTACTTTTTTTTCAAATCATTCAATTTTTGTTTTTGACACAAAAGCATTTTTTTTATTTTATCTCCCCCCCAACATAAAACAACACTGTCCCCAGTGTTTGAAGAAATGAAAAATTAGAAGGAGTAGAGGCAGGGAATAAAAATTTAAAAAGTAAATTGAAACTGAGGATTATGGAATGAAGTCACCTGGTGGTTGAATATGAAGTTCTTGCTGCTCGAATTTATTCCTTTGATATCCATGTCGCTTGCAAAGTTCCCTAGTTGAAAAAGGAAAAAACAAAACAAACAAAAACAAACAATATATATATATATATATATAATAAAGGAAGTAAAATATAAGAATATATATAAAAATTATAGAATAAGGTAGCACAAGAAGCCGCAGGTCAGTGGTAAGCGCACGCCCCTGTCTCCCTTCGGTCTCGGGTTCGAGTCCCCGCAGCTTCGCCGGTTGTGACGGGGTTTGCCCCACGGCCTATGGCGTGGACTTTTTTTTGTATTATTATATTTTTATTTTTTATTATTTTTTTAACCTATTGAATAATAAAAAAAATAAAATGGTGATACATTGTCTTATTTTTAAATTTCTGGGTAAGGTATTACTCAAGGATCACACCACGTGACACAGATGAATATGGTGCTCCTCTTTCGTACCCATCCATACTCATAATAGAAGAACAGGTCAAAAGTCTATTTTTTTATTTTTAAATATAAAAATGATTAAGTAATCTTATTTGAAAATATGATTCAGAAAGATTAGAAACATAAAAACCACGGGTTTCCTCCCGTGCAGCGCTTTGTTTAACGTCGTTAGCCCGACATAGATCCCAAATTTATCAATTTTTTCATGGTTCATAGATAGGATCAATAAACTCAACATCTATTTCCTGTTTATTGAATGATTCAACGAATGTTTTTAACCTTTGACCATTGACCTTGAAAATGTGACCACTTGTGGGATCTTGATTCTCTACTGCCCCATGGGGGAATACATGATGCACTATGAAAGGTCCTGACCATCCAGACCTTAACTTTCCCGGATGTAAATGAAGTTTTGAACTATACAAGAGCACATGTTTTACCGGTTCAAAATGTTTGACCTTGATATTCCTAGATTGGTAGGCTTGAACTCTAGCTTTATTGATCCTTGAATTTTCATAAGCCTCCATCCTTAGTTCCTCCAGTTCATTGAGATCTAATTTCCTTTTTGTTCCTGCCAATGAGAGGTCATAATCCATTTTCTTAATTCCCCAAAAGGCCTTATGTTCAATCTCCACTGCAAACTGGCGTGATTTACCATAAACCAATCTATATGGGGACATTCCTAAAATGGTTTTATATGCAGTTCTATAGGCCCAAATAGCATCTAAGAGTTTCTCAGACCAATCTTTCCTAGAGGGGTTGACAGTTTTTTCAAGAATTTGCTTAATTTCACAATTGGCTAACTCAGCACGACCATTGGTCTGTGGGTGGTAAGCAGTGGAAACTTTGTGATAAATTCCATATTTTTCCATGAGTGATGAGAATGGACGATTGAAAAAATCAGTTCCAAGATCACTTATGATAGCCCTAGGAATTCCAAATCTAGGGAATATGTTTTCTTTTAGGAATATAATCACAGTTTGATGATCATTGGATTTTGTGGGAATGGCCTCAACCCATTTTGAGACATAATCAACAGCTAAGTGTATGTAGAGGTATCCCCGAGAGTTTGGGAAGGGACCCATGAAATCAATTCCACAACAGTCAAAGATTTCAACCACTAAGATGGGAGTGAGTGGCATTTGATTCCTTTTTGTGATGGACCCTACTTGTTGACACCTAGGACAGCTTTGACAAAATGTGTATGAGTCCCTTGAGAGGGTGGGCCAGAAAAGACCACATTGAAGAATCTTAGTAGATGTTTTCTGAGAGGAAAAGTGACCTCCACATGCCTCACTATGACAGAATTTAAGGATGGACTCTTGTTCAGATTATGGAACACACCTCCTAATGACTTGGTCAGGGTAGAACTTATAGAGGTATGGATCATCAAACACATAGTGTCTAACATCAGAAAGGAATTTCTTTCAAGCTTTAGTCCCTAAGATTTTTGGAATGACTCCTGTCACTAAGAAATTTTCTATGTCATCATACCAAGGGCAGTCACTCACAGAGTATAAGTGTTCGTTAGGAAACGAATCAGACACAGAAAGGTGATTTGAGTTGTCTTTGAATTCCATCCTAGAGAGGTGATCAACTACAACATTTTCAACTCCCTTTTTATCCTTGATTGTGAGGTCAAATTATTGTAAGAGAAGGACCCACCTAATCAGTCTAGCCTTAGAATATTGTTTTTGGAAGAGGTATTTTAGTGCAGAATGGTCAGTGAACACAGTGATGGGTGATCCTAAGAGGTAGGACCTAAACATCTCTAAGGAAAACACAATAGAAAGTAACTCCTTTTCAGTGGTGGTGTAGTTGATTTGGGCATCATTTAAGGATTTGCTTGCATAAGCAATGACATAAGGAGTTTTATCACAACGTTGTCCTAACACAACTCTAACAGAAAAGTCACTGGAAACTCACATAAGTTCAAAAGGAAGGTTCCAATTTGGAGATTTCATAATGGGTGGAGAGGTGAGAGAGGACTTGAGGGTGGAGAATGAACCCTCACATCTTTCTGTCCAAACAAAAGGAGCATCCTTTACTAGGAGTGAACAAAGAGGGCGAGAGATTGAACTAAAGTCCTTAATGAATCTTCTATAGAAACCAGCATGTCCTAAGAAGGACCTCACATCCTTAACAGTTCTGGGTGATGGAAGGTGACGAATGATGTCAACCTTTTCTTTATCAACTTCAATTCCCCGACCCGAGACTATATGGCCAAGGACTAACCCCTCTTTTACCAAGAAATGGCATTTTTCCCAGTTTAGGACCAGATTATTTTCTTCACATCTTGACAAAACTCTCTCCACATTCCTAAGACATCTATCGAATGTATCCCCAAAGACAGAGATGTCATCCATGAAGACCTCAAGAAGATCCCCTACCATGTCTGAGAAGATTCCCATCATGCACCGCTGGAAGGTTCCAGGGGCATTGCATAACCCGAAGGGCATGCGTTTGAAGGAAAATGTACCGAAAGGACATGTGAATGTAGTCTTCCCTTGATCCTCTAGGGAGACCTCAATTTGATTGTACCCTGAGTACCCATCTAAGAAACAGCAGAAGGCATGACCTGCCACTCTCTCAAGGACTTGGTCAATGAATGGTAAGGGGAAATGGTCCTTCTTGGTGAATGAGTTTAGTTTCCTATAGTCAATGCAGACCCTCCATACACTAATCACCCTTGTTGGAAGAATCTCTCCATCCTCATTGGTTATCACTGTGATTCCAGCCTTTTTTGGAACCACTTGGATTGGGCTCACCCATTCACTCTCAGCTACAGGATATATGATACCAGTTATCAAAAATTTCAGACGTTCCTTCCTTACTACCTCCATGAGATTAGGATTGAGTCGCCTTTGAGGTTGACGACATGGCTTTGAATCAGATTCCAGAACAATCCTATGAGTCTCGATAAGTTTGCTAATCCCAGGAATATCAGAAAGGGTCCAACCAATGGCTTTCTTATGCTTCCTAAGGACATCTAGAAGCATCCTCTCATGATTTTCTTCAAGAGAAGAAGAAATGTCAATAGGATGTGTTTGATTTTCCCCTAGGAAGGCATACTTTAGTGCAGTAGGAAGTTCCTTCAATTCAAGATCATGTTGGTTCAGAATTTCAGCAGAAGATTGGGACATTGGATCAAGATCAATTTATTTTTTTAGAGGTTCAGATTGGATAGTTTACTCACATGTAGAAGTTTCAGCTACTATATTGGCTTGATCAAATTTAGGGAATGAATTTAGAGGGGTCTCTATGAAATTGGTTTCTTGAATGGTTTCACTGATTATTGGACCTAAGACTTCATCATAAGAGCAATTTGAAAATGATTCAAGCCAAGGAGATAAACTTACTTCATATGAACAAAGGAAATCAATCTCATTCTAACTTAAACATTCATCAAATATTCCTAGATGTTCCATGGATTCTTTATCAATGATTCCTATCATGTTTACTTCATGAATATCCTCGTCATCCCCTATTTGTGAGCTTGCATTATAGATGTTCAAGTCTAGACTCATGTTCCCAAAGGTGATGGTCATGTTCCCATTTCGGACTTGGATAACAGAGTTGATTTTTGCAAGGAAAGGACGACCAAGGATGATTGGGGTTTGTTCCTTATTTCCTAAATTTGGATGGTTGTCAAGGACAATGAAATCAGTAGGGTAGATGAAATTTTCAACCTTTACCAGAACATCCTTTAAAATCCCCTTTGGAACCCTATTTCTACGATCAGCAAGCTGAAGTGTGACAGATGTGGGTTGGAGCTCTTCCAGGCCTAACTGGCAGTACACAGCATATGGGATGAGATTGACACTAGCACCTAGGTCACACAAGGCCTTGACAACTTTGCTTTCTCCTAGTTCAACATTGATGTAAGGGCAACCTGGGTCTTTCAACTTAGGAGGAATGGTCCCCTGAATGGTGTTACTCACATTAGCAGCCAAAAGGACATGGTTTTTATGTGAAAATTTTCTTTTAAAAGTGCACAAGTCCTTAAGATACTTTGAGTAGGCAGGTATAGTTTGGATGGCATCGAGAAGGGGTATGTTCAACTTGACTTGTGAAAATATTTCTCTCAACATTTCACTTAGTTCAGGCTTGGATTTCCCCCTCATGCGTTGGGGAAATGGTGCAGGTTGTGGGGTTGTTTGTTGAAGAGTTGTTTCTTTCACATTGTTATCAGTTTCCTTAGTTTGATCTTGTGGTTCATTTAAATTTTCATCCAAGTTTGAATCTTCACGTGAGTTCTGAATTAGTTGTTCAGGTTTCTCAATTGATTTCCCACTTCTTAAAACAGTCACAGCCTTTAGTTATTCATGAGTTGTTTGGGCACAACATGACTCTCCCATTGAAGTTGAGGATGGCACCGCCTGAGTAGGCATGGGTGCCTTTCCTATTTTGATGGATTGAATTTCTTGTTTTAGCGAAGAGACTTCTCAGTTCATCCTATTCATTTGTTTGCATAGTTGTTCTAGTAGGCTTTCTGGAACAGTTTGGGTTGGTGCTTGAGTAGGTTGGTTTATACCAGGGGGATATTTTGGAGGTGGGATGGTTTGTTGAAAATGGACCGGTGGCTGTTGGTATTGGATAGGTTGGGTTTGGAACTAGTTATGGGTTTGGTAGTTCTGTTGAGGGTAAGGATTTTTCCCTTGTGGTTGGCTATGTTGTTGGTTATCCTTCCATCAGAAGCCTGGGTGGTCATTGTACCTTGGATTGAAGGTGTTTTGGTATTGGGGCTTTTGAAATTTTAGGGCATTGACTTCCGCTGGGGGTCCTCCTAGAAGAACATCCTTGATGGATGGAATGGTTGGGCAGTTGTCTGTTTTATGGTCATGTTTTTCACAAATTGTGCAAACAAGGTCTACATTTTGGATTTCATGGACTTTCCTAAGGTCTACCTCTTCAACCTTCCTAGATAGTGCTGCGAGTTTAGCCCTAAGGCTTTCCTCTTCTCTTAGTGTATGAATTCCAGTGGTTCTTTGTGGCTTTTCAGAATAAGGTGAAGTTCCCCAAGTTTGGTTTTGTTCAGCCAGACTTTCCAGATACTCGTAAGCATCAATTGGGGCCATGTTTTTAAATGTTCCATTACACATCATGTCAATGAATTGTTTGTTCCCCGGACCCAACCCTTCATAGAAAATTCTCCCTTGTTCAGGTATGGAAAACCCATGGTGTGGAACCATGATTAGGGTGACTTTAAACCTCTCCCATGTTTCATAAAATGACTCTCCCTATTTTTCAAAAAAGTTTTGGATGCTCTTTTTAAGTGCAATTGTTTAGTGATGAGGGAAGAATTTTTTGTAGAATTCTCTTTGTAGTTGGTCCCAAGAGTGGATTGATGCAGGTCTCATGTTTTTTAGCCAATTTTTAGCTTGATCCTTTAATGAAAAAGGAAATAGCCTCATCTTAGTGGATTCTAGTTGATGTGGGAGACACATGGTTTCAACAATGTCATTGAACTCTTTGACATGAAGGTATGGCATTTCTGACTCCATCCCATGAAAGGTTGGAACATGGTTTAGGACATGGGGTTTGAATATGTAGTTAGTGTCTCATATGGAATTGTGTCTAATGCATGAGGGGGCATTGGTCCAAGCTGGAGTGAGGTAGTCGTTCATGGTTTGATCAACTACATTCCCTAAGTTTAGGGCTTCTTGGTTTTGGTTTCCCATTTGATTCCCCCCAGGGTTTACAATTTGATTTTGTGGATGACCCTCCATTGGACTTGTTTCAAGTTCTGACATTGGGGTTTCAAGAGTATTTGAATCTGATTTAAACAATCCCTTAGGTGCACATGACTCCCCTATCCTAGGACTTTCCACCCTAACTTGTCTGTTTTAGAAATCATGGGTGTAGGCGGACACGCGCCAAAAAAAAGCGAGAAAGGGACAAGATAAGAGATCTTGGGTGAGAGTAGAAGAATGGAGGTGAGGAAAGAATGTTTTTTTATCTAAGTTACTTACTTGGTCCCCGGAAATGGCGCCAAAATTTGGTTCACGCCCAAATTTACCCAAGATAAGAAGGGTAGAACGGTCCTTGTAGTGTAGCTTGTGTTGTCGATTCCACAGAGACCTAAGAAGATACCTAAGATACACAACCTAAGGGATGGATTTTTGGCTATGAAGTTGCCAACTTGGATTTTTTTAAGTGTTTTGGGCAAAGTCTAATAAGCTTAGTTGAGTTCAATTATAATGACATGGGTTGATCTTGGGGTTACGCTTTGGGTGGATTGAAGGCATTTTATTTCCTTAGACAAATTTTTGGTTTTATTAATTCTTGATGAAACCATTCTTCAAAATAACACTACCTTCATCATTTTCTGGTTAGATACTTACTAAACTCAATTACTAGTCACCAACACACTTATAGAACCATATTAATTATCTCTCCAAGGTATATGGTCAATTTAGTAATTGTAATTAGCTTTCTCAAACACAGTGAAGATGAGGAGAAAAAATAATTGAAGAATGGAAGTCTTGAATTATATAACCAATTAACAACAATTCGTGCATTAAATAAAATTCAATCCAGCCTTTGCATCTTCCTAATATCAACCCATTAAAGGGTTATCCCTCCATTGATGATAAAATATCAATGGTGGGTGGAAGACGGCTTACAAGAATTGAATTGAAGAGATTAAAACCGCGGAAATAACGAGCACTCCTCCGTGTGTGTGAATGGAATTCACACCTATGTGTGAACTATATCACCAAAACACAGAGTTATCACTGTTCTTTTGTGATTTTAGAGATTTATGTATAGAAATTGGAAGAATAGAAGAGAAGGAATTGGATTAAGAACTTAGAAATACAAAAAGAAACTTACATAGGGAAAATGAAAGCATTACAACGAAAATTGAGCATAATAACGTTACATGAAAGAAGGTATGAGTTCCTCCTCACCACCACTGCCTTAAATAGGAAAATTTGGATCCTTAGGCCGAGCTCCAATAGTCCAAGTTATCCCAATCAATGAGGGTAGTCATAGGTGGTGGAAAGTAGGTGGAGAGGAGACTTCTCCACCCTTGACCCGAGATGGCTTCCAGCTTGCATCCACTTGACAGATCCGATTCAAAGTACTTCTAGATGGCCGATTTGGAGTGGTCCATAGATGAAAAAAATGAATCCCCGGATGTCTCCTAACATACTGTAAAATACCAGCCAAATTTACATTGTGGTTCGGGATATATGGAAGATTCATTGGGCAGACATTCTGGGCCGCAGATTCTGGCCTAGATTCTGATCTTCCATTTGGGCTGCCTTGATCACCATCATGGAGACCGAATTAGCACTTTGTCATGAAGAATGATTTTTTCCCCTGTATGTATTATATCATCACAAGAAATTTGGGCTTCATTGGTCTAGTATTGTGGGACCCACATCATCAACAGTGGGTTGGTGTCCAATCTGCCTTCACCAGAATTGTCTCCTTTCATCACCAAATATTTTCATAATCCTTTATGAATCTTTCCTTGCTCCCTGAATGAGAAACATTTAAATTTGAAGTGAAGATAAATTTCCAAAAATATAATATTAAAACATGAATAATTACATTCAATAAAATCAGATGATTCATTGGGCCTAAATTGGTGTACATTAGGCATGAAGTGCACAATTGATGAGAGTGAATGTTTAAAATTAAAATGTACTAACTCAGGCCCATATGATCAAAAATGAACGTTTAATACCAATAAAATGTAATTATAAAATTTGTTTTTATTGTCTAATCACGAAGTGTCATGCACCCCCAACCATGGAGAATTCCATCAATGACCCTTCAGATGCCCCATCTTCTTACAATTATGATATGCTAAAGGTTGTTCCATACAATCACACTTGATGTGGCTCAACGAACCACACTGAAGATATCCTGGTTTGCTCTGGGGATTCAGGGTAAGATTCATCGATCCTGCCATCAGATTATGTGCCATACTACTGCCCTGGTAATAAGTGTCCCTCCTCCACTTGAATCCAGCATTAGAGTTCCCACTATTCCCCATGGGTACCACCATGCTTCCTCTGCCTGGAGAGCCCAACAGATCATGCTCAGCCACTGAGGATCTATTCATCATTTCTGTGTAATGATCTATACACATTACAGCTCTCTTTGAATGGATTTCTTTCCTTAAACCCACTTCAAAGATCATTTCCTTTAATGACATGCTACCCACTACCTCGGCTGAAAAACTCACTAAGTTCATAGACATAGCTTCATAATCCGTCAAAGACATAAGATCTTGCTTTATACTGATGAAATAAGTCATACGCTGAATTATAAATCAATGTGGTTAGAATTTCTTATTAAAAAATTCATCAAATCCTTCCCACGTCACACCCTCGTATATCCCCTCTTGGACTACCAACTCCCGCCACGGAAGATCTAGATCCTCTAGCTTATACATTTCTATCTTTACTTTTAACTCTATTTGCATCCCCAAGAATTCGAAAATTCTGTTCATTCTGGATACCCACACCTCTACCCTTTCTGGGTCCGAATCATCCCTATAGATGGGTGGATTCTGCTTCTGAAACTGAACCGCATGATCCACATGCCTTGGTTCATCCGCTTTATTTTCACTTACCACAGCTTAGAAATCTTGAACTATACTTTGCACTAACTACTGGTTCACCTAGGGCTCAGGTGCAACCACACTCTCATCGACCACTTCTGGTTGGTCTCTACGACGCCTACCTGGTGCCATTACTATAAACAGAAAATAAACAACCATGAGTCTCACTTCCGTAGACATCAAGAATTCCCATTTCACATAACATTACACAACACTATCACAACGAGGCATTCCATATTTCCATCTTTTCCATGTTTCACCATTTTTAAAAATCATACCATTTACAAAATACCAAATTTATTCACATTACAATTTCACACATTTAAAAAACCATTTCTCATTTTTTCCATAAATCATTATGCCTAATGAAAAATGAAACCTAGAGGGAATTCATTTCATCCATGGATTCCATGCTCTTCTCATTGGTTATAGCCATGACATTGAGATATCCAATGCCTATAAGTGTCTCCAAAACACATATGTACCCAACTCTGTGGTAACATGAAGTTCAGAATAAAATGGTTAGCTACGTCCTTTAATGCTACACATTCCAAGTTCCGACATTCTTACGCCTTCCTACAGTCCTTAATCAAGGAAATAACCACAACGAATGTCAACACCAAAACCAAGAATCAACTCCAAAGGACCAAACAAGCTGATACAACTTGTAACACCCCGCCCCCACCTCATTGTCTTGAGGAGGCGATGGGGGATTACTTTGCATTAAGCGACAACCCCAAGGTGGCAAAGGATGGAAATAAATGTTGAAGGGTTTCAAGTACAAGTGGGGGACGATTTACCCTTTAAGAAATAATCCCAAAAACCAAACATAACCAAACATTCACTATATGATGCATAAAAAAATGAAAGACCATGAAAAACTTCATTTATATCAAACTACATCAAACAACACAACAGCAGAAGACCAAACTAAGCATCAAAGTACATGGCAGAAGAACAACTCAAGACTCTCAAAAGACACTACAAATCCATACTCAATAAGCTCCAAGCTCCACAATATCTCCCAAGCATCACCAAAAGCCACTATCAATAAGATGCTTTACCTGTGTCCTAGAATACGATATCTGCAAAAGCACCAATGAGACAAAGTAGGGGTGAGTATAAAACTCAGTAGGTTTTCCCCCATTGACTTCCCTAATCACGCCGCTAGGATAGAAGAGTTAGCCACATTTATATAAAACAAGTTTATATAAAACATTTTCTCAAAAGTAGTTTATATCTAAATATAAACAAGTTTTATAAACCATTCTAAACCAGAGGCATTCCAAGAGAAATTGAAACCAATTTTCTAGCAAGTTATTTTTTCAGAAAAATAACAAAACTAGCTTAAGAACCATTTCACAAACCTTCCTTTTTGGAAAACCCAACCCTTCCACAAACCCATGCAACCAACCATGCATGCTACCTGGAATAGGGGAGAATCCCTAACCCTTATCCATCCCAACCATGATGGAGGATAATTCTTACCCTTATCCAACCCAAATTCACATGAATGCTTGATGGGGGAGATCTCTAACCCTTATCCATCCCAGCACTGACGAGGGAGACTCTTAACCCTTATCCCTCCTCAATGCAAAATGAATGTTTGACAAGGGAGATCTCTAAACCTTATCTATCCCAACTCTGATAGGGGATACTTTTAACCATTATCTATCCCAAATGTAATATGAACATGCACAACAATATGCCATTTCACCTTTGGCACCGTGAACAATGTCATATTTCAACAAAGTCTCATATATGCGACACAAACACACACTGAATCTTCCCATAAATCATGCCGAAACATCCTTTAAATAAAAAAACCTTTTATTGAAAACAATCTCCATGAAAACCATTTAAATCTCAGACCATTTCAATAAAACTCCCTTTTTATTGAAAACCAATCTATTAAAGTTATTTCAATCTCAACCAATTTCAATAAAACACCCTTTATAATGAAAATCCACATTTCTCATCAAACCATTTACAATTTCAGCAATCATAATTTTAAATAAACTTTTTAAATTAAAGATGCCAAATCACTTTTCACAGCCATTCACCAAGATTTTAAAATTATATCAAAACCCAAAAGCATCACTAAAGAATATATATTTCATGCTTTTCACAATAAAAACCGTTGAAATATAACAATTTGAAACTATGACAATTAATTCTGACAAGAGGAGTTGAGAGTGAATCCACCTACCATTAGGGTTCCGGCGAAATCAACCCAGAAGTAACTACTCCTCAAACCTAAATAATTCACCCCAAAAACCTCTCTAGATCTCCTTAACTAACATTCACAGGACTTAAAATTAACATCAAAGGAAACCACAACCCTAGATCTACACACAACGGGTGTAGATATAGAAAATCCACAGAGAGGGAGATGTAGATCTAGAGGAAACAACAATGAACCATGATAGGAGACTTACCTGAGAAGAAGTGCCTTCAAATCACAGAAAAACCCATAATATTTTCTTCCAAAATGTGTGGGAGAGACCCTCCAACCTTTTAGAGGAGAAAATAATGAGTGAGGATCAGGTGGGAGGAGTATTGGAGTGATTTAGGTCAAGCCTGAGGGAGACTTGACTTAAAAACCCCAACTTTATGTGGTCGCACGGTTAGTCTGCATGGTTTGGAAAACCGTGCGCTAACCGTGCACACTCTACTTCCTCAAGATCGTTCTTCAGCATGGTTGCCTCGCACGGTTTGGAAAACCATGCGTAGGCCGTGCGAAGCCTCTTGCCTCCCACTGCACAGTTTGCTGGAGAGTCTACACTGTTTCCACTAACCGTGCTTAAACCGTGCTCCCTATGCAAAGCTTCCAAACTCATTCAAAACTAGTCCAAACTCTCCCAACCTCTTCCAAACTCATCCCATGCACTTTAAACACATAAAAATGCATTTCCAAAGGCCATATTCCTCAAACCAGGGGTACTACATCATTTTTTATAACATATACCATGGCCTATATTTAATGTCTTTTAGTGTTTTCCTCATATGTTTTTTGAGATTTAATATCCTTTTTAAATCTATCTATGAATTCTCTATCTATATTTTTCCATGATTTTTACTGAAATACTTGTTAAGAAATATTCTCTTATGTTCTATACACTCAATATAGTCCATTTCATCCTTCATCTTGGTGTTTCTTATAAGTGAAACAACTAATCGACTTCTCCTTCTAAAAGATATACATCCTGATTCAGCATATCCTTCCTAAAATAGTGGAGTTCATAAATGATCATACCCAATCAGTTAATAATTTATTCTATGAAATGTGGATTAAAAGATCCACTATATGCCAGTGGACATTTCCAAAAAAAAGACATAATGGTTAGTTTCTCCTTCTTAGGTTAAATCATACATTCCACTTGGATTGGGATATTTTTCATCCAGTTATCCATCTATGTAAGCATCTCTCTAATGTTTTGAATTATACCACCATTGGAATGGGGGATAACATTCATAAAATTGTTGCATTATCCATCACATGGGTAGTTGGACTAGTTTCTGCAAGTTCCCACAATTTTTAAAACTATGAATGTATTGAATGAAATGTAAGTCAACAAATCCTGAATAAATAATTCATTTCTATATGAAAATAAAAGCTAAAATCATATCTTATTGTATCCATTTATTTGGACATCTTCTGAATCAATGCATCTTGGATGTTTTCCTATACATAGACTATCCTGTAGTTTTCACTAACATTCATTAATCCTAATTACAAAATTAGCTAAACCATAACTCTAATAAAAACTATAGTTCCCCTACTTTTTATTTTATGAGTCTTATATAATTTTAATGAGAAAAATGTAATAGGTATACATTCAAGGATAAAAAGATTTAGTATCATTTGAAAAATTGGATCATTAATCACCTATACATTGAAAAAATAAACATTATTAAAATACTTATTCATTATATATGAAAAATATCTAACATTATCCTTCGTACAAGTATACACTTGAGGACGTACACCAAGTAAAGGGGGGACCTAAAATCCTTGTAATGGGATGTTTTACATTACAAAAATAAGGTACATTAACAAATAGTATGTCAGTGATCATAATAATCATATTAATGTCATAATAATGGGATCATAATAATAATCATGTGGAATATATTTGAAAAAGGCATTCAATTTTTAATATATATCAAAAAAACATCATGTCCTAGTTGTTAAATAACTCACATAGTTGTGAATAAAGATAACATCGTATTCACATATAACATGTGTTCATAAATCATAACATCATCATTGTGAACAAATATAGAGTCATATTAATGCATAGTAAATATAATATCATTAGAAAAATAACATTTCATGATGCATTGGAAATATATATAGTTCAAATCCGACCTAACATATCATTATATACACATAACCATGAATTCCATGGAGAACATATAAAAATTATTTTCATGAATTTACTCATGGAAAAGAATGGGTTTCATAATGATTTAATGAATAAATCAATAATGAATAAAAAATTGAGTTCCCAAATATAAAAGTGGGAAAATATTTTGTATAAGCATAATCATTCTTGATCGATGAATAAATAACTCAAGGTGAGTCAAAGATGTTTTTTGGAAAGAAATTTATTTTTGGAAAATCAATGCATTTTCTAGAAAATAAATATGGAAACATGTATATCGAGAAAAAATAATAATAAGGGTGAAATTATATTTAAGGAATGTCATTGGAATGTCTATAGTGAAGATTTCATGAAATATATATATCCCTATGAAAAGGAGTTGGTATCGGGGTTCCACATACCTTAAATTCATCCTTATATTTTCTCTTTTATTCCCCATGAATAATAAAAACATGTTTATTAAAAAATTGAAACATAAGATAATTATGATTATTTGTTTCAATATTAATGAATTACAACAATTTTATTATATTCCTTAATTTTACATTATTAATGCTGATGCTCCCTGATATAATGTTTTCCCAAAAAATTCTTATTTTTCATCAATTTCACTATATAGTTCAGGGAAATTTATACATAATTAATATTAATTGAAAAATATTAAAACAAATATATTAATAGATTTATATTTCATATATAATTTATTATAATCCCACATATGATTAGTGATAGTAAAATATTTGTAAACATCCTTGTTTGTGACTAACTGACTGTTAACAGGACATTGTCAAAATAGAGGTAATGAGAAGTGTGGGAATTTAATATTTCTAAAATATAATACTTCTAGTCTATTTATATAATTAATATAATGTTAAAATACTTATTTATATTAATTGTATTATTTTGGTTTGAATGGGGTGGAAAAAAAGTGAAAGGGAAGAGTAGAATTAAATGATGAATTTGTGATATCTTACAAACTTCTCATTTTTTATTCTTCTATACAGCTCTAAAAAAATTTGATGATTTGTGTGGGATGTCTAAACAACAAACCTAGGTATTAAAAAATTATTAAGATAGCAGATATTGAAATATATTTTTCTTTCAAAATTGAGGGAGTGGTTTTCCTAGGGGATGTAGTGGGGTTATTTATACACAAGGATAAGAGTATTTTTTGTTAAAATATTGAATAAAATACTATATCTATGGTAAAAAATGTAACAACTGTATTTTAGAAATTATTAACCATATTTAAAATTAAATACCATTATTTTAACACTTTATATCACATTATAAATATAATGAATTTTTTTAGACAAAAGAAATGGTGGAAAAATGATAAAATGTTATTTTATTGTAATTTATTATATTATAGACATTTTAATGTAATGTTTTGGTCTGTAATTAATGTTTTTTGAATTTTAAGAAAAATTTATCAAATTAAATTTTATATGTTCTAAAATCAAATTAAATAAATTCGGAGTTCATAATTATATCATGAATGATGGAATTCAAGATATAATGGTTATAGAAAAAACATTATATTTATTTTTGACCTAAAAAGTTAAGTATTTCCAAAAAATACCCAAAAAATCCTTGGAAAATATAAATTTTAATTTTTTAAAAGTATTATTCATTTTATATATAATAACATAAAATTTCAGAAATTTTATTTTTTACTATAAAATGTTATATTTTCACAAAATACTGTAAAATTTAGTTTAGTAAAAATCTATTCAGATTTTTTTTAGTAATGATATTTACTTTTTTGAATTATATTATTTATAGTTAGACATATTGACCCTGATAAATATAATTTGTATCAAAATTTATTATTTTGAGGTTATATTTCATGTCCAATGGTCATGTCACTATTCACAACTGTCATGTTATTATTCCAACAGTCGCATTACTATTCAAATAGTCACATTATCTCATTTAAACACATATTAATTCCTTCATTAATTATCCAAATCAATTCCTCTAATGTTTATACCAATCAATTTTATATAATAATCATTGGATTACTATATTTTTTTATCTATAATGTTGTTTAAAGGATGGATGATTGTAAAAAAATGAGGTGATCTAAATTTTTCCACCATTTTTTTCGATTTCCTATTTTTTCCACTAGTAATATTTTTCATTTTAATTAGATTATTCATTCAATAATGTAAAAATTATTATTATTTAATTAATTTTTATTAGTTTCTCAATGTTCTATGTGCGTATAAAATAATTATAATATGACAAGAAATTTATTTTGAAAACAATTACTATTATAAAATATTGTTTGTTACAGATTAGGTATATGGATTTAGTTAACTTATAAGGTTTATCCTAATACATTATGGGAATATACTATTATGTTTATTTTAATTATAACCATGATGGATATTTTAATGGTAATTTTTATGGATACTCTAAGTATTGCTTTGATAGGTAATGCATGTGAAACTATAAGGATTACTGTATAAATAATAGTGATTTGAAAATTATGTCACTAGTTAACTACATAATGTTCCTATGATTACTATGGGTTTTATGGAAATATTATTATTTCATATTATAATCTAAAGTATATTTTAATTCGTAATTTTGAATATTATAACTTTTGAAAAAGATATTAGTTTTTTATCATGATTCCAGTGAAACCATTATGCATATTATTTTGAGTTAAATATTTCTTATAAAATGTTTTATATAATTTTTTTGCAATAGAAGGTGATTTCTTGGGTAAGAAAAAGTTAATTATGAACCAAAAAGTTGTTTTTAAAAAAAGAAAATCATTATATCTATTGATGGAATATTGGTTTCTTTCATTCATTTATATGTCCCTTACTAAGCTATTTGTGCGCTCCCATGTTTTAATGGGTTTTTGAAATGTTATTTGAGATGTGTAAGAAAAAAATAATAATTCATGTTCAAATTCCGTAATATTTTATATTTAATGAGAACTCATTTCATTTTGAACGTTGAATATTATGTGGAAAATATAAACTGATTATATGTTCCAACATAATAATCTATGGGTTTCATATGTAAGAGTTATGACATTACACTCAAAAACACCTACCAAAAAAGATCAATGGGAGTGTATGAAAGTGAAATATAGTTTAATTTCACAAGAATTTGAATTTTTATGGTAATTTAATCAATGTTATTTTCATATCTGATATTAGATTACATAAAATGTTAGAATGTTATTTTGACATAAGATAAAAGTCATCTATAACTACTAATGGTAGTATTATATAGATAATTATAGTTATTTTTGGTATATATAAAGGAGTAAAATATTCCATGGTTAATAATGACATAGTTTTTATTATCCAAAAGATATGGATAATTGTTATTATATTTATAATCTCACAGTATCATTTATGGTTTTTTGAATGGATGGATCCACTAGGAATCATAGTAACAATTGATGTGATGTAAACTTTTGTGGTATTTTGAATCAATAACTAAACAAAATGAGATCCATTGTGAAAATTATTGTGGTTATTGATAACCATCTACCACAAGTTATGATTTACAACACAAACCTAATTGAGTTTCACAACTAATAAAATAAGAGAGAAATTATGATCTATGTAAGCTTAGGTGATAAATATCATAATTGTA
Source organism: Viscum album (assembly GCA_963277665.1). Taxonomy (NCBI): domain Eukaryota; kingdom Viridiplantae; phylum Streptophyta; class Magnoliopsida; order Santalales; family Viscaceae; genus Viscum; species Viscum album. The sequence goes on from OY728159.1 coordinate 1,497,657,102, forward strand.
AAAATATTCATTATCTTTTATATCAATTACATGTGAATAAGCACCCATAAAAATGTGCTAAATGAATGAGAATACATCTCCTATTTTGTAATTAAGAGAATAAATCAATAATATGTCATGGAAAATGGAATTGTTAAATTAACAAAATGAATAGGAATAATTGTTTCCCCAAGGAAGCCATTAAATATTTTAAATGTTGGAAATTTGGGTGTTATTAAAAATTATATCTTAGGGGGAAATATTATGAAATGAATTAGCAAGATTATACATATGTTTTTTTAGAAATATCTAATTCTATTACTATTGAAGATATAGATATTTTAACAAATATTAAAGGTATAAATTATATCATGGACTATATTTTGATATTATTTAATATTAGGATATTATTCATTTTTTTATAAAAATGTGAATAAGATGTAAACAAATTTTTTTAAATAATATTCAATGATTATGTATTCTACATAATGTTATTTTGGAGTAATGATGTGTGGGTGTATTAGATTCTGATCGTTCAAAGATTTAGAAGACCAATTTTATGGTTTTATGTGATGGTAACACATTGGGATAAATTTATAAAGTTTTACTAAATTCATGATGTATATGTAACCCTTAAGGGTAACATGTCAAATCATTATTTATGGTAGATTTCTCTATTCATTTTTTGAACACAAGTTTAAAGGTATTGATGAAATTTAGGATTTACATGATCATTGATCATTAAGGTTATCATTGAGGATGTAAATCATATTGTTTTAATGTTATATGATTAATATTGATATAGTTTTAATAAAGGGACAACCAACTGGCTGAGCGATGACCCATCACTCCCGAAAAGGCTGCGGGGATGGAATGCACAACCAAAGTGAGAAGATTGTATAACTTCTACTACTGGACTATGTGGAGGACTCATTAGTATGAAATCATTATTTTTTAGTGAAATATTTTGATAGATAGTGATTTATATGATTTTCTATCACATGTTCTATCGTATAGATATCTATTGGGTCAAAAAGTGATTTGGTGATTATGTGATTAATATAACTTCATAAGAAGTTCATTATTTGGTATCCTTATTTGAATATTGTAAAAAATATTATATGATTTTATTTAAGGAATAAAGGTAAAATTATATATTTGAGGACTACATGATTTTATGTTGGATTTATGAAACTGATTTTCATATCTTCGATATTATAAGACTGTGTCCTATATTTTTTTCATATGAGACCATAAGAGTGATTTATTTTTATTGGAGAGAAATTTTATATTTATCTTGGAAAAATATTTTATCAGATCATTATAATATTTTTTATTCAATATTAGTCATTAATATTTCAATGAATTATATGGATTGTTATTTTCGGAATCAATTAAATTGTATTTTGGGTAATACTGTTGTATTTTGGAGATTAATGATGCATTTCATCGTATGATGGTTTATTCATTTTGGGAATTTTCTTATATGGTTATTAAAATTTTGGGTTTTCATAATGTTTAATTATAGGAGTAATATATAATAATCATAATATAGTTTGTCCAGATCATAATGGAATTCCTCAACAATAGGAAAAGGATATTGAAACAAAATTTTTATCCATTCACTTTTCTTATATAGAAATTAATGGCATTTTAACCCATCATAACATTGTATTATTTAGATGGTTAACATTATCTAAACCATGTTCTCTAGCACTTTATACTAATCATATGGAATTATTTTTATATCCCAAGTTTATATTTTCACATCACCATAATGTTTTCTAATTTTGAAACCTATTATGTGTTATTCCATATGACCATTGTACTTTCCTTTCTCTCCTTTGAAGATGATGTTTTATTATTTCTTTTTGCATAGTGGGATTCAAATATAAAATTTCAACCATGGATTACTCAAACTGATTTAAAATTTAATTGGATGATATTTTATAAGGTTGGGGGGAATGTGATTTTCTATGATTCTAAAATAACGACTATGCTTTATAGAATACAAACTATATAACACCAAGTTTTATCGACCCTTGTAATGTTATTATATAAACATAAACATTATAATATTTTCATTAAATTGGTTGTTATGGATATAATAAACTAATTTTTAGTATATATATATTCCATTCAGTAAAAATGTATAGATTAATGTATATTAAATAAGTACTAATTTTTTAGAAAATTAATTTTATCCTATAAAGATATATTTTCATCAATAGTGTTTTTTTGAGATAATAATATAATTAATTACTAAAATATTGAAAAAATTTACTTGATAAAATAAATATCATTTTAGAAATCATCTTATAAAAATTATCCTATGGTGAAATTAAGAAATGTTTCTTAAATGATTCGTTTTTCAATGAATAGTTGAAATACTTATATTTATTGAAAAAAAATTCATTTTAGGTTTTAACATAGTAAAATTATATTTTGGATTAGTTTTGAAATTTAATTAATTTAATTTCAATTAAAATAATACAATTATTCGGTTTGAAATAAACTTTATAATTGAATTTACAATAAAAACATTTTATATTTTAAAAGGGAAGTTTTTAGGGAAACTATTTTTCATCATGTTTATCTAGTTTGATTTTAAATTAATTTATATCACTAAAATATTTTTACATTTAAATTTTTTTTCCATATTATGAATTATAGGATCAAAATTTAGTAAATAGTTCACCTTTAATTTTGTAAAATTATTAATTTTGTTACCACGGTAAGGGTAAAACGAGTAATTAAGCGTTAAAAATAATATGATAAGGTGTATAAAATGGCCAAAAAAGTTTCATTAATTTTATTTTATGATTATATTTCATCCATATTCATCCATTATTAGGTTATATTTCCTTTGGTTTCCATTTTTATGTGATTATAAGCTTTATAAAATTTTACTTAAGGAAAAGTAAAAAATTTCACACTGTTGTTTTTAAAAATTGTAATATATTTAACATGGAGATATCCATATGACTGTTATGTTATAAATATTTTCTTAAAAAATTATTGAACTTCATCATGGTAATTTAACTATTTTTTATTGAGAAGAAATAATTATCTTAAATTCTTACACAACGCGAATGTAGTATTTATTCATCTATTGAAAACATATAATAAATGATATAAAAAATATAAAAAGTATTATTATTTGATAGAATTAATGTCCAAAAATAATTTTATAGATAAAATATAATTTTTATAGATGTAATAAAAAATATATTCGATATTTACTTGTATTCATGATGATAAAAATGTTAATGTAGTTGAACATTTCAATAATTGACATTATTTGTATTTTCAGAAAATAAGATTTTATTAAATGATATAAAATTATAACAAATAATATCTATAGAATTTTTATTAAGTTATGATTTTATATATCATACATTTTCATTTTATGGGTTATTTTTCATCAATATTAACTATCATGACCCTCAAATACTAATATCATTCGTTATCCTGATAAGTGTGAATAATGTTAATGGGGAGGGGGTTTAAACAAAATGACAAGGAAAAAAATGCGGTCTGAATGTGAAAAACTTTTTTTGTACGAGATAATTTATACTCTTACTATTTTTATATTCTAATTTATCAATTTTGAGCTATATTTACATTAATAGTAATTTATATAAAATTAATATTTTATAAAATATCAAGAGTGTTCATCCCCTCTCTTATAAAAGAAACCACATCGTTTTGTTTATTCAGAATTAAAAACACATATTTTTTTATCAATTATCTACCCAAATACCTTCAAAAAATAAATCCCCATATTATAGAGTCCTTAATATAGGAATAATAGAAATCTGTGAGGATTTATGGTGTTATTCAATAGACATTTTCAAAAGAAGACGTATAATATTTACTGCCTATTTTATTTTTATTCCTTCTACCACCTCCTACAAATATTAAATTTTAACAAAAGTATAATTTATTTATTTTTAATTAATTATAATTTACTATTATCATCTTTTATGAAATGGGAAATGAGTCTATCACTTCTTTTTACGGTAGACTACCTTCTCACGAACCGATGTAATTCATTTTCCATCACCATCTCTAAAATACTGATTATAATGAATAAAATAATATTTATATAAAATATTCATCAAATATTTATCATTATGGAAAGATAATATATCATTTTAAATTTTAAATCTCCATCCACTGAAGAAATAATTTCGTTCATGAGTGCATGTACACTACCACATTTACGATGTGATGTGGTCAGTTTTTCATCCCCGCATCAAATTTATGATATATATATGTATATATAAATAATTAGTATGATATTTATAATATTATGATAATTATGAAAATAAATATAATACTTACCTTTTACCTATAATATTCATTGAAAATTTGAAAGGTAACTCATTTGTACATACAACCTACCATCTCACATATTGTAATAATGTTCTTTTTAAATAAACAAATTTAATGATTGATATTTAATTTATAATGTTTGTATAATAATAATAATGATATCATTATTAATATTATATATATTATGAAGTAATTTACACTTTAACCATATTCAACCTACAGATTTCATTTTTGAATTATGAACCAATTATATTCAAAGAATACAGTGTGAACATAAATAGAAAAGTATTTGGTATATCATGGTAATATGTGATATAATGTGAATAAAAACAAAAAAAATGGTTTTTATGAAATTAAATAATTAACAACATTTTATTAAATATATTTATAAATACTTTAATTCCTGAATCGGGGTCAAGGTAGGTGAGTATCTTTTTAAAATACTCTTTTAATGACTACCTTAATACCATATTTTTCTTTCCAGTATATATTTTTTAATGTTATTAATTTGATTTAATTATGAGAACATAAAATTATGATAAATTTTATTTTATTTCTCTATTTTTACTTTCATTAAATATGTTTCAAAAGTAATATTTTAATGAAATTTTTTAAATTTTTTTACAAATAGTTAAAAATAAGGTTCTACTTTATCACAAACAGTGACAGAAAATCTACTAGAAACTGTAATTTTTTAAATTTTTATGTTTATATAATATTCAATTTTTCCAATAAAACATATATTTCCAATTATTAAGGGATTCATTTGGTAAAAATTTTGTTTTGAATAAAATTGATATGCCAGTATATGAAAATGCATTTTATGGGTATACAGAATGTTTTTAACGACAAAATATTTAATCTCTTATAATTATGGTATTTTTATAGTGAATTGGATTCTATTATGTTGGAATCATTTATAAACTATGGAACTATAGTTCCAATATAAAGGAAGGAATGTTGGTTACATTATTAAAAATGGATGGGTGGTTCCATGATAAAACTAGGCTAGGTGATCTCATTATTGACCTATAATGCATCGGATAATGGAACGTAGTTAATTTTTTTTGATAATTTTATGATTCTATAGTAATATGATAAAATGGTTATTCCATGTATAATTGAAATGGTTATTTCATGTGAAGCAACATTGGTTATTCCATGTATAATAGCGATGGTTATTCCACGTTAACCACTAGGGTTAATCCCCAAATAAGAGTGATATTAAAATGATATATCCAGTTTCTATTATATATTATCTATTACTTGTATTTTTTATAGAAATCATATGATTTCAAATAGAAAATGGAAGTATAAATTTCGTTGAAGTGATGAAAATTTTAAATTTGTGAAAAAAGATATTACGAGATTTTCATTATTTTAATTAAATCATTATGCGTTGTTTATTACCTGTATAATTTCTTATGAAATCTTTTATTAGAATATTTTGGTTGAAAATGTTATTTTCTGGGTAATAAAAATGTTTTTTTATAACCCATTTTTACTTTGAAAATGAAAATTTTAATATGCACTCAAGAATTATTGATTTCTTTCTCCTTCTTTTATGTCCCTTACTGGGACTTTGTGCTCGTCAATATTCTTAAATTTTTTATAGGTTTTTATTATTTTTAATATAAACCTAGAAGAAAAGTTTAATTTCATTAATATTTATCAAAAAAATAATTTGTGATTAATTTTAAATATCTTTTATTTTGGAAAAAAAGGATACTCATTAAAAGTATCAACATTGGAAAAAAAGGGTCTATTATGTAAGAGTTTTGAAATAAATCTATAATACTATAATCCAAAATGATATTTCTAAATGTATGAATCTGAATTATAGTTTAATGTCACTATAATAACTAATTTTTTATTTCATGTTCCTTACATAATAATATTTTATTGAGGTAAAATAAATAAATCAGTGGAAAACATTTAGTTTAAATCTATACGTCTTATTTAGATTACCACATTTTCTTAATAAATAAATATATACTTTAATGTATTTTTCCTAAAAGTAATACCTATGAAAAGTGGTTTGGTATTGATAAGTGATTTTTAAGGGGTTATTTTTACCAAATAACTCATGATTTGTGAAGAGGAGAGGCTAGGGGTGCACTTTTTTAAGTATTGGAATGAAGATTCGTGTTTTTTTAGGTATTAAATTAATTTTAAAATATAAATTGATATAGATTAATATAATTATAATATAAGATGATTATTTTTATAAATACTGTATTATTATAAAAATTTGAAAATATCACATTATGTTTCTGCCGTTATCTACTAGTTTTTAACCATCGTTAAACATAGTGGAAATTACTACGATAAATTTTTTTTACTCATCTGGTGTTATTAGTATTATAATAAAAGGAAAATTGACCCATAAATGGACCATGGTGTATATTTTATAGAAATTTCATGATTATTTTATTTTCAATAATTTTAAATCATTAAATAGTATATTTTTTATTAAATTATCATTAATATCATTTTTTGATATACAAGAAATATTATAATATAATATGTGTCTATCTCATATAAAATGGTAAATAAAATTAACTTAATTAGACGATAATGAGGATATTTTATTAATATAGTCATATAATTAAAAATATTTGGTTTATATATTATTTTAGTCCTTATCTTTTAGTTTGACCCCTAGGTTAACAAAATATAACCTTAACTTGGAGTATAATTTTTTCAATATCAATGGGTTAAAATTTTACATGTAAGGTTAAAATTGTCTCATAAATGACCAATTTATGATTTTTTTTTTACAATTTATCATCTAAAATTTTCCTATTTCAATATTTTTACAATTTAATATTATATTAATAAAATATATTTAACATAAATTAATATTGTTTTTATTTTCAAAACAATTTACAGAATATGGAATTCAAAAGAAAAATACATTAATTTGATTCTAAATAATTCATACATATATAGTTTTTAATATGTATGTATAAATGTTTTTGAACATTATTAGTCTCTAAAGACTATTAATTTTAATATTTTAAAAATAATTTACCAGATTTTTCTACAGTTTTCCATGCAACGTGTCAGTGTTGCGAAAGCATTTAAGATATTTTTTCATCACTAAAAATTAAAAATAAATTACCATTCAAGAAATAAAAAAACAATATAAATATTTTTATTGACCTAATATATATATATTTACTCACATATATGTCATGGAAATTTTTTTATATATCATCTTTACTTTTCTTTTCTTGTGCTAGCTATCTATAAGAATTTCGATAATTCAAATGTTATATAACCCTAAAATTATAAAATATCAATAAAATAATAAATTATAATCTTTTTTATTAACCAAGATGATAAAATACTTATTTCCTTTGAAATATTATCTTTAGGAGTTCAAATTTTAATTTTCTAGTGTTATACAAGCAATTTGTAAATAATCAAAATAATATTCAATTTTATCATGAAATAATTTCTATTTTTTTGAACTATTTTTGTATTATATTGTCAGTATATTATAATAATAGTATCTTGAATATTTTTTAATAAATTTTTATTTCACATTTATGTCATTAAGATATCATAAATCATATTATAAATTATTAAAATTATAAGTTCTTACTATTCTACAAAAATTCATGTTTTTCCAAAAAATATGAAAAATTCATCCTTGTATAATTTAGAATTGATGATTCTATAAATTATGTTCATGAAATAAAATTAAATTCCTATAAGTTTTAAAAATTTATTTTTTATCATAAATTCATAAAAAAGAGAGGAAACTTTTTTTATAGTAAAATGTGTTATTAAGCTCAAAAATGAACATAAACCAAGAAGAAAGAATAAAGATGATTACTATATAAAACATTTATGCACATATATATAAATGAGTAAAATATTAATTTATAATAAACTCAAAATCATAATGGGGTTTTTTAATGAAAATAAATGATAATTTTACAGAAGTTGATATTTTCAAAATTAATGGGAAAATCAATATTTTCATAAAAAATCAATAAATTTCCACATAAGATAATTTCAATATGATTATTTCCATATTGCTATAATATTTTTTCAAATAAAATTTCTAAATGATTGAGGAAGTAATTATAATATTCACTCACAAAAATTAATTATATACATTTTTTAAAAATAAATATTTCTGAAAAATAAAATGTAATTACTAAAAGAAGAAAAATTAATTTATAAGAATTAATAAATAATATTATATTGATTATGATATTTAAATATATTTTATAAGGCGATAATTATTATTTCTACCTTCTAATTCAAGGGAAACCTCAAAACTGTAATATTTAAATAATAATATTTCATTGTTCATTTAATTTTAGTGTTTCATGTTGTGTATGCTATCGACCATGGTAATAATTTTAAAATCACAAGGTGTGACAATATACATTAAATATAAATAATAATCGGGTGATATAAATATAAACACATTTTTATTACTCTTTGGGCTTCTTCTTGATTGACATTATGATTTATAACTAAAGTCTAATATCGATGTATAACAACATGTTAAGATACCCAAGCGAATGAATTTACACCAAAACATTTATATCTACATATGAATATTAACTTTGTAATGTCATCAAAAAAGTTAAAAAAATTGTGTCATTAACCTATATTCATGATATATCATTCTATGAATATTTGAAATGAAATAATTTATACCCTATGGCCATTTAATTTAATATGGAGGATCTATTTCAACTAATGGGATGATATATGAAATTCCATAAATATGGAAGTTATAGATATTTTATTTTATTATTTATTAATAATATATTATTCATTATACACCCAACGTATCTAATATTTCTATGATCTTATGTCATCATGGTTTCAGATTATACTTCAATGAACAAGATTCATCGAATGCATTAATAATAATATTATTGTTTAAGGATCATTATATGCACTCACAAAAATTTATATCTTATGAAACAGAAAAAGGGGATTTCCTACTGGTGGGTCTGTTATCAAAATCTCTACCTTGGAAATTATCTTGTGTGAACTTCATGAGATGAATTATCATTTATGTAGTAGTAATTTCTTATGATGATCATCATACTATTTTCCCATCATAGAGTGTTATTTGAGGAAGAAAAATAATTAACAATATTGGTATAAAACCTCATGATTCTCATCTTAGTATGGAACCTCTACAAAATTTCTTATGAGATAGATATTTCACGAATTATCACATTAATTTTTTATAGATAACCAATAAATATTTGATAATGTATTTTTTAATATTCAAATCTATGAACTTATAATCAATTTAAAGTATAATATATATTTTTCTAGGGAAATAATCACATAGAATGAAACATTCACTAGAGAAAACTTTTAATGATAGTTAATTGCATACATATTAATCATTCTTCTTCTTATTAGGGTTACCTATTCAATTCCTTCTGTGTTTCTATGGTTAGGTTCGTATAACAACATGTTTATGTGGTGAATCTTCTTAATCATACAACATTATCAATAGAATATACCTCTTGTAATAGTATAATTTAGTATCTACCTATTGTTCCATTTCTAGAACACTGAATTTATGACTAATACCATAGTTAAAATTTATCATAAAATGATTAGCCTTTTACAAGTGGTATATAAAAAATTAAAAATATGATATTGATGAACTAATTTTGAAGCTTAATTAGAATCAATAACTTAATCAAATAATATATTTTTTGAAAACCACAAACTATAATAAGTATCTCCAATAGATTAACTTAGCACCATTTTAATACAAAATACAAAGGGAAAAAATATAAATAGTGTTAAGTTACATTGATCACTAGTATTTTCACCTATCTAGACATTGGGAACTCGTCTATCTCTAATTTTTCATGTACTATTAGATAGTTCTAATTATAAGTTTATGTTGTTATAATAGGTCTATTTTATATTCAAATCTTATTCAATTAATATCAATAATATCAAACGTCAGTAATTATCATGAAATGTGAGATAAATCCTTGTATCATAAGAATATACAACTAATTTACCTCCATAATATTGTTTACTAAAAAAATGTTCCGATAGAAAGAATATATGCTACTAAAAATCATCCTTTAATTGTATTATATTTTATTATTAAATAACATTCAATATTAATATTATTAATCGATTTAGATAACGAATGCAAGTGTTGGTAATTCATTTAAATGACATTTATATGAATTATGATTACTTATAGAAACCTTACTTCTCATACATAGATATTATGTTATTATAAGAACATATTTATTACATTACACAATGATCCACACAGTAATCACATTGAACTACTACCTTTGGAAACTCAGTTACATAAATAACTAGTTCGTAGGTGACCTATGTCCTCTCAAACCATGTTATTCATAAATAGAATCATTCTTATGAATAAAACTCATAATACCATTCTTCAAAACATAGGAAAATTAATCATAAGAAAAAGGTGATGTAATATTCTTAGTAAGGGAAAAATGTACATCTCAATATATCATGACTGTAAGGGTATGATAACATTAGAATGATGTTTTAAAACCATAACCTTTATATCATATATCATAAACACGATACATTGAATAAAACAAGGTTGTTCACAAGAGATGAATTATAATGGATTGAAATAACATGAGATAAGATAACATAACATTGGAATAAGACATATATTTCTTGAATACTCATAATCCAAGAAAATAATTTCTTCATTATTAAAGGATTCACAGCCATGATTATAATTTTGGATATTGATCTCTCCCCAATCCATCATAGATGTCAATGTTCACTCCCAACAATTTTATAGTGCAGAAAGTCCCATATTGAATTGTGTTTACTCCCTATTCCTATCATATTTATCTCATTAAATCTCAATCTTTACCCAATGTATTGATGGATATTTTCATTACCCCCTCCCTCCATTGATACCACAATGTGGGGAGACCGATAATGACCACACCTCGAGTCCTGCCTCCATTAGTCACTGGTTTGGAGACTATATCCAAGGGTATACAAATCTCTAAATAGGGGATGAATTACCCTTTATAAGGAAAAAATATCAAGAGGTAGAATGAATCAAGCAAATTAAAATCTATGTCATATATATAGGAAACCCAAAAAATACTCCACAATACATGTGGAAATAAAAAAAATACAAGTCTTTGCAGTAAATACAAATAAAAAAAACTAGAGAAGCAATATAGAAACTGTCTAAAGGTCTGAGATTTTAATTCCTAGCATAGTCCACATAATAATCATGGAACCCTAAAACAGTTCTTATATACATTGGGTGAGAATACTAGTATAATATGTATGATAACCAATGTCTCTCATGCATAAGTGGAATGATCGTACCAATATAATCATGATAAAACATAAATACCAAATAGAACAATACAAGTAGACTATCCATAACCCCAACCTTATCAAGGATCTCATAGAAAATAACACATTCAAGTAATGTAATATAATATAAATAACATTGATGATTGGGTACCCACACCACATTCCCGCTAATTAACTTGTCTCACACCCCAATGAAAAATATCCTAAATCTCCAACCTCATTTAGGTATATAGCATCACATTCCTCTTGTACACTCATGGTCCATCACAATACCACACATCTCGCCTGTACACACCTGGGACACAAAAACGCATCTCATCTCGCAGAAACCTTGGAAATCACACCACAACTCATTTTAAGGACATCTGGGACACCACATCACAAATCACTCAAAGACATAAGGTCCATTATCACCAAGAAGTGTAATCATGGAAGTATTGGCGGATAAACCCCCATCCTCCAACCAAGAAGTTAGAAAATACACCCCCCACTTGACTGTGTGGGTGTTGAAACATAGTGCTCGACATGGCTTGGGTGCATATATAAATCATGATAATATATAGTGTATACATATATATTGAAAAAAATATACAACAACAACCTAAGGATTTATAAATAATACACCAACCAACTCATCACTTTCCCATGATTCTTCAACCTCCGAATTCATAACTTAATAAAAGAGAAAAACCATCCATAATTTATATTTTAGTCTCAAACTGTGACAAAGACATTTTCTAGGGTCTCTATTTCAGACATCTTCCATTAAACATGTTGTTGGATTTTTACTTAAATCCCATAATCAATTAATCGATTAAACATTCCGTTTAAATCATTATTATGTAATAATTCTACTTCATGATTATTATTCCTTTCTCCATCCATACCAACATGGTAACAAACACATCACAAAACATAATAAATTGTACAGTGAATCAGAATCCCAATAGCCTTGTCACTATCTTGCATCCACGTCATATATGTTGCCTAACCACACAACAATCACAACCCTACTGCATAATCGTATCCCATCCCCTTCCCCCCGACATATGTCATGTCACAAACTATAGAAAAACATATGTTCACATTTATCAATGGATATTTTATTCAATTTCATTGTTTTAATTAAGGGCGTCATCACAAAAACTATACGATCCTAGGCATCCATTTTAATAACTGGTCTTTTGTGGATCAAAAATTACATAATAAGTTAAATTAACAGCCCCAAAACAAGAATTTATTCCAAAGACAATCAAATACTGAGAAAACAATCACCCCCAATGGTCACAATTTTCAGTGGTAATTTTTTCCAAAAAATTTACAACATCAATAAATTTCATTAAAATAGTAAGAACAAATATCCCCTTCCCATGACCCCTTGTATTTTTATTTATATGAATTATATAATATTTATTAATTTGGTATCAAATATCTCGAAAATTATAAACATTTTTATACCCATACTTTTTGATACACGATTACAAAAGATGAAAGAAATCCTTCTCGTAAGAATGTTGATTAAAACATCTTTGTTACACAAAATACAATGGTGCACATAGAGTATGAAACTATTTAGGAAAAAAAACTAACTTCAGCAACTAGGTTACTCATCTCCAAGGATGATGTATTTTGGGATGAATCGTTCAAGATAAATCTAAACCAAAAGAGAGAAGGAATTATATTTTCCTTAGAATTTTTTGACCATGAATGTTCTGGTTTATATATAGTTATGAATTTATATTAAAGTGGATCCCATAAAGACCATGAATTTTAAACATTTATATGGACTCAAAATGTTTACAGAAATAACTATACAAATGATTCATTTTTAATTAGATTAAAAAATAATTACTTATGTTGTTGACAAAAAAATTCTTCAAAATAGACATAAAAACCGGAAAACTGGAATTTCGTGAAAAATGGAAACCTGTTGAAATTAGTCACCACTATGATGAGTCAAATCTAGATTAGTCAACATCAGATGAGACTACACCAAATGAGACACTGAACCAAGAGTTTCTAGTAGAAAATATTTCTCTAGACGAGCCATCGCCAGACGAACTACATTCAGACTAGCCACCACTAGATGAGACACTGCTAGGCAGGCTGCTACTAAGCATGGTACCACTAGATGAGTCACTACTATGAGGATTAATCACCATACAATACAATTCAAAAAGAGTCACCACTAGAAGATTCAATTCAGAATTAGTAGATTTTGGTCAAATTAATAATATGAAAGGTCCATCACATTTCATTAGATACCTCTATATCTATTCTCACCCTCGAGAATTAGAAACTAACCTGAATGAAAATAGTTGAAGAGTATGAACCAACATCCCTCAAGATACATCTCAAGGATCTTGTTACACCTAATAAAATTCCACCAATGAAACCCTATAACATAAACTCTCATAACAATTAAATAACCACACTATCCTGGAAATTGGATCAATGGAATATAATCATCCATGTCAAGTCACTATCTACTCATGGAAGCATTGACTCTCCCACACATGTATAATCATCTCGCAGAAATGCATCTTGATCTGGAATTAGGTATTAACTTATTCTATTGTCTAAACACCATCACAAATCGCACTACACAAATAACATCACGGTTAGAAACAACATAACTCATAAAACACCATGGTTATAACAACACATTAGAAATAAAATATTGAGAACGAAAAGAGCAAGACAACTCTAGGTACTGGGCTCGCATATGTGTATCACACTCCCTAGTACTCTACTCAAACCCATCATGGATACATAGAACCTGAACCAGGGTACAGGTTCATCCTTTAAGAACATTTTCTTGATTGTCTTGGTTCTCCACTGGATGTTCTGGGAAGGTTGTGTCATCATCAATATCCAACTCTCCATAGTTAATGATATGGGATTAATCGTGCATATATCGATGGAGTTGAGAGACATAGAAGATATTGTGGATCCTTATATATATAGTGGAAATTCCTACTAATATTATACCTTACCAACTCACCCAACATCTCTAATGGTATAAAAATCCAAGGATAGAGCTTCCTTCACTTCTCAAATCACCACTTACCACATTGAGGGGAATGCTTCATGAACACATGGTATCTATCCTTGAACTACAGGGTTCTACTCCTATGATCAAAATAAGAATTATTTGGGTCTTATTTTTATTTCATCCCTTATTGATCCAAATGAACCACCTCTTTTATTTTATCCACCACCTCAGGACCAAGATTGATTCCTCCCCTACCTCTATCCAGCATAATGGGGAATGACCTAGTATGTGTAAAAAGCCTCAAACAATTCCATGAAATTGGAAGAGTGATAGATATTATTATAATAATACTCAAACTAGGTTAATTATTGTTCCAATGAAAACATATTCTAGTTATATATCCTCTAGTTCCTAGACAGTATGTTCCAACTATCCATCTGTATACATGTGGAAAGAAGTGTTGAGGCCAAACTGGATTCCAAAATAATTATACAATCCCCTATAAACTCATGAAGTAAAAAATTATTCCTAATTCAGGACAATAGACCTCATAACAACATGTAACATCCCAAACTCATACATGTACATAATAACCAAATCATCCACTATGCCCGACTCCTTGATCCCTAAGAAGTGTGAATAATTTTTCAACTAATCCAAAATAACCCATATAGAATCACAACCTCCAATATTTATTTGTAAACCTATGAAAAAACTAACTGAGATATCATTCAATTTCCACTTAGGGATGTCAAAGGGTTGAAAAAAACCACTGATAACACAATCTGCTACCTTTACCTATAATAAAACCAAGCACCTTTCCACTACTTGTTTCGTCCCATGCCACCAAAAAATTAACCTCAATTAGAAGTGCATATTAATAATTCTTGACTGTACCACTAATGGTGAGTTGTGGAACTCATGAAGAAATCCATCATGCCTCCCAACTGGAACAAATATCCTATCATAAAATATCATCTGGTTTTGACCACCCCTATGGATCATCAACACAGCCAAAATGATCGTGCAACACCCCTACCTCTGAGACTCCCCACTGAGACGCCTCTAACTACTATATTAAGGGAGACTAAACCATTATATGAAATATACATCTTCTACCCCCATCCACCATTTCATCTATGTGTATAAATGTTAACTCATCCATCACTCTCTTGGAATTTATGGACTCGTGAATAACATCCTTTTATGAAATTCTTCTAAAATAATCTACCATAAAATTTACAGATCCAATAGTGTAGGAGGCCTCAAAATCAATGTCCAAAACTAAATCCATCTACCTCTACTATCGTAGTTTAATGTAATGGTAAGAAAATATGTGCCTCAAACTCTAGTGATCCATGAAGAACACAAAGTTCTACTCAATGAGGTAATGTCTCCAAAACATTAGTATAAACACAACTGTAGCTTGATCTAGATAATTGGTGTAAAAATTATGTTCGTGGGGGAAAAAATTCCTTGTCCCATTATAGATCACCAACTTCTACTGCATCATGAAACTGCATAATCCAATATGGGGAATGCCACAAAACACCTCAAAACATAACCCATTCTATTGGAAACCAGAGCACTGACCAATTCCCCCATCCAGTAACTAATTGTCTTCAGGAATTGATTGGTACATATAAAATCATGGTCTTCTCTATTAAATTAATTAAATGGGGTATAAATAATAGGGAAATCAGGAAAACCCCACTAATTATAGCTTGAAAGACCAAGAATTCTATTAACATAGGCCACATTCTATAGTGATACCAAAAAAACCTCAACCTTTGTTGGATCAACTACTAATACCTTATAAGATACCACATTCCCATGTAAATGGACTGATAATGTCCACAAAATGCATTTGGACAACATTTGATACAGCTGGTGCTGTTGAAGAAACTGTAAAATAGCTCAAAGATGGCTGAAATAATCTTCTTCTTAAATTATGTAGACCAATATATCATCGATAAATAAGATAAAAAGCTGGTACAAGAACTCATGAAACGTGGTGTTCATGATCCCCATGAACATGACTGGTGGATTCGTAACCCTGAAAGTCATGACAAAAAACTCAAGATCTCATACTTTCATTTGAAGGATGTATTTGGTTTATCACCCTCCATTACCCTTAACGTGTGATATCCAAACCTCATGTCAATAATAGAAATAAAAATTTTCCCTCTCAGTTGGTTAAAAGATCATCTATCTTTTGTAGAGAGTAACTATTTTTAATGGCCATTTTATTCAACTTATAGTAGTCTATTCCCAACATCAGACTATAATCTTCCTTCTTTACGAACAACACTAGAGGAACCCATGGACACACAAAAATCCAGATGAATACATTCTACATCATATCATCAATTTAATCCCCAAATCCCATGAAATAGAAGGTTTCATTCAGTAGGAATCCATAAAAATAGAAGAAGCGATGTGTTGTATATCTATCCCAAACACAAAATCGCGTTGTAGGGGTAATGCATTAACCTCCTCAAGGAAAACATTTAGTCACTAACTGAATGATTTAGTATCCTTCTCTATATTATCACCCACTAGATCCACAAAACTTAAATCCATTAATGAATGAAGGGCCTCCACATGTCTTATTTAAATTTGAAAGAGATGCTCTATAATGAAAACTATCTACAATCATACTTCGTCTAATACAATGATTCTATATTGAATTCAATAAATAAAAACATGAAAAAATACCACCCGCTAATTCCATGGATGAGATAATATGGATGAATCTTGAGAAAGAAAATATCCCCATGGGATTCAGGTGGTCCCATCTTTAGTCTACACCCCCAACATTCATCAAAAAAGGTGGTTTGGGCTCAGACTAGAATAGTCAACACCATTGGTATAGGAAACATCTCTATATCATGTCTCAAATCAAGGACTAGAGTGGCTGAAATAAAGGAGTGTGAAGATCAAGAATAAAAATAGTCACATATAATGAATCGAGATGGTACCAATAAGGATCTATACCTCATCTGTTGTTGTGTTCTATGTTGTATGAAACTATCCACAACCATCTCCCCCACCTACCTACTAATGGCCACCTCCATGGCCACTCTTGTGTTGAGGTCCATGAGCATGACAGACATTGTATGGTTGGCCTCTCCCTACAAAATCTAACTTAGATATACCATATTAATTTTCCTCCTACTATTTAAATGGAATCACTAGTAACTACCATTGAGGATGACATTGAACCAATCCACCTTGTCCAAACATAGCTCAAGTATCCATTTGGATCTATTTCTAAATAATTCTGCAAACCAAATAAAATAATCACAATCAACCCCAATCCCATAGGTATGGCAGAAAAACTATATGGAAGAAAGAGAAGTTTCTAAGTTTGACTCCCTATCAGTCAAAACCTCAAAGGCCCCAGCACCTAAGGTTTTCCACCAACAACACTACTATTTATGTAACTCGATTGGTTCCCATCCCATCGAAAACCTCCTCAGGAGTGAATCTAATATTTCATGTATTGCTTCTTATAAACATCCAAGTACATTGTCAATTTTAAATTTCTAACTAAATACTAGAATGAAGTACAGAGTGCCTCCATAGGATGACTCATTCTTGAATCCACATGGGAAAAAATATCTGGGGTGAAGTGAAAAAGGTCCTTGAACTTAATCCCAAAATTCTTTATAGACATACTCCACGACTGATGCGAGATTAACTTATTCTTCTTCTCATCCCTCGTGTTCAATGAGAGGAACTCTTCAAGAAAATAATTTTGAATGTCAACCCATGAAACACATGTTTTCTTCTGCCCACCAAGGTACATCATCTACCACTGACACGCAACTCCTGACATCTGAATAACATCCAAAGTGAACGTATACTCTGTTGGGGGAATTTTAAAATAAAAACATATATCCATATACTATTGAAAATTTCTATTTCCATATCTAAAACACTATCCTCATACTTTTACAAAGAATTCCACTAAAAAGGGTGAAACACCTACTACAAGAGATCATTCTCCTCAGCAATAAAAAACATTCATCAATAAAATGGGTCAGCCTGGTGATCCTCCAGTCCATGAGCCACACACAGACGATGACCATAATCCATAGTTGAATGGGAAATATGAATTTATTAAAACAGGTTGTATGAATTTTCATTATGATATATTTTAATTATCATTAATCCATATTTTTCATTTTATTCATTTTATCATTCCCGAAAAAATTCAAATTCCAACAAGAACAGAAGTCATCAAGATGCATGTACCTCTCCAAGGTCTCTACCCAGCAAGTTGTTACACCTCAATTGGTTGTTATGTAAGCTCAAATTCTATTGACTTGATTATGTGGGATCATAAAATCCCATTTCCAAGCTAGCCACCCTAGCCAATGTTACACACCAAGGTCAAATGACATTGTTTCCTTTCCAACACTTGAAAACATCATAGTGAATAACACCATTTTCCAACCAATATCTCAGCCTCTATTTGGTACCACTATGTCATAACCCCCTCCCTCAAAAGAAACCTCAATGAGTGGAGAGAGCTAAGGACACCCCGAGTCCCGCCTCTAGTAGACCTTGGGTGGGAATCTTGCACCAAGGGTGTAGAAATCAAACAAAAAGGGAAGAATTATTATCCATTATAAGAAAAGAATATCAGGATATATAATGAATGATCCAAAATAAACTCCATGAAATATATATAAAAGAAACCATAAAATGATCCCAAAAGTCATGTGTAAATAAAACAATTACAAATAAAAGTCTCCTAAATACATACCCAAAAACAAAACTTTAGTGGCAACATATAAAATATATAAAGGTCCATGCTAGTAATTCCTATAATGTTCAAAATAATCATCCTAGAATACTAAAAAAAATTATATATGTAGGGTGAGAATACATGTATTCTAAGTAGGACAATCAATGTCTATCATGCACATGTTGACAGAAAATATTAATGCACTTGTGAAATAAATTATAACCCAACAACACCTAATTGGTATAATAAACAAAACCCCAAGTTCCCCTAGGATCTCTCACCAAATAATGAATCCATGAAATAGAATATAATATAAATCAAAATGATGATAGGGTACCTTATACCACATTCCCACTAATTATTTTCATTCACACCCCCAATGAATAACGTCATACAACTCCCACGTCTTAAAAATATAACACATCACATCCCACCCACACACACCAAGTCCATCAAAACACATCATATCCCACTTTCACATTCCTCTCCCATCACCACACATTTCATCCTGAAGATACACAAGACATCACATCACATCTCATCCTAAAGACACTTGGGACACCACATCCCAACTGACTTGAAGACACATGGGATATTATTGCTCAGAAGATAGAGTTGGGAGGAGTGGGTGGCCATATATCCATCCTTCATCTAGGATGTTAGGAAATACGCCCACCACATGAATATGTGGATTTTGACACATTGTTATCATCCTGAGTGAGGTCCCTATATAAATAATTAAAATATACAGTGCATACATATATATAAAGAAAAAACACAAAATCCCAAACTATGTATTTACAAAAAATCACCAACCCACTCAAGAAATCCCCACTTTTCTTCAACATCTAAATTCATAAAACCATACAGGAAAACAGAAGCCAGAATCTATAATCCATCCTTTATGTATCAATAATGCAATTTACTATTTCTCTATTTTAAACCCCCAACATTAAATAAGTACATTTTTTTATACATAAATCCCTTCATCAATTAATTCATTAAACATGTAATTTAAATAATTATCATGTAATAATTCCTTATTATAGTTAGTATTCATTTCTCCAATCATACCATCTAGGTAAATAACACATCATAAAACACAATAAGCACTACATTAAAAAAATCCCAATAAGGAATTCTAAATCCATATTCCACCTCTACAGTACTGCATGATCACACAACCATCACGTCCCCACTACACAACTATATCTCACCCACTTCCACCCCCACACATGTCATATCACACACCACAAAAAAACATAAATTCATATTTAGAAATGAATATCTTATTCAATTTCACATTCTTAATAATGTTTTTTTATATAAACCAAATGATCCTAGGACATTCCTTTTATTAACCAAACGTATGTGGTTGACTAATTACATAATATGTGACATCAATAAACACACAAGAAGAATTAATTCCACAAACATTCAAATTGTGTAGAAACAGGGACCCCCAATGACCAATATTATTTATGGGTAATTACCCAATACAATTTAGAAAATAAATCAATTTCAATAAAATAGTATGATCAAATGTCCCATTCCCCATCCCCTTTGTATTTATTTCTAGAATAATTTTATTATATTTCATAATTCAAAAACAAATATCTATATAATGAAAAACAATTCCATACATATCCCACATGATACACAATCAAGATATGTGAAGGAAATACTACATGGAAGAAATATTATTGGCATAACCTTGTTGCACCAAAATTCAAGGTGCACATGCAACATGAAACTCTCTCGGTGAAACATGAACTAACTGCAACAACCCGGTTACTTGACTCCAAGAAAGATGGATTTTGGGGCTTCTAGGCTTAAGAGAAAGATATAATTAAAAATAGATATAAATATATTTTCATTAGAAATTTTATATCATGAACAATCATGATTAGATAATGTTTTAAATTTACATTAATGTGGATCTCATAAAGACCACAACATTTAATCATTTAGAAGGATTATTAATTTTCTTAAAATAAACGATATAATTTATCAATTTTGAAACAGATTTAAAAAATATTCATAATATTATTAAACTCATTTTCTATCCAAAAATACATATAAAAAGAAAACTGGAAAACTCTAGAAAAATGAGAAATTTTATAAATGATTCACCACTAGGATGAGATACCGCTAGATGAGTCACTTCTAGACGAGTCAATGCAAGAGGAGTCACCAATATAATAGTATCCCCCAGATGAGACAATTCCTGACATGGAATCCCTATATGATTCACTTCCACATAAGCCATCACCACACAAGCCACATCTAGATGATCCACTGCCAAACATGTCACCACCAGATGAGCCACCACCAGATGAGTCACTACCACGTGAGTCACCTCTAGGATGATTTACCATTAGAATATTCTCTACCAAGATGAGTCACCTATGGATATATAGAAATTGGGTAAAATAATGAAATAAGTCCTTGTTGGAATGAATCACATGTCCTAAAAATACCCCAGAATTCCCTCAAACTCTTGAAAAAATTAGATTTTTTGAAAAGCAATATACTGGATGTTTTAGGCCATTATAAATATATAGGTCACACCCATAAAATAATGATAAAAATAAATACATGTTCCACATGATCATTAAAATTTCATCATTTTAGAAATCATGAGAATAATTGGGCATCATAAAAAATGTATCATATCAAAACCCATGAAAAGACATCATATTCTTAAACAAGTTCCATCATAAAAATAAAATACAAAGAGAAATAATAAGGATGGAATAATGGGATCATATCACTAATATAGATTATGTATCATAAATATATGTTATTATATATATGGAATTGAATTTGAATAATTATATGGGATATTATTTGAGAAAACCACCTTTTCACTTGGAAATCATTTATTTGAAATCTAAAAATTCCAAAAAGATAAAGAAAACATGTTATTTAAAATTGAACAATGAATACATATAATATAATCTTTTAATAATTTATCACTAAAGAAAATGGGAAATACTTTTCATGACATGAATGATAAAATTGAAAATCAATCACATTTTCAGTAAAATTAATACATTCTTTATTTAGAATATGAAATCAATATTTTTTAAAACAGTTTGAGAAAATTAAAAAAATTGTAAAAATGATTTCAAAAAATAAAAGGAAGATTAAAAAATTTCTATGAATATTTTTATAAATATTATATTTGGAAAAAATGATTTTTCATGTAAGAGATAAAAGAATTTCACAATCTCAATGAATCATTTGTTTTTTGAAATATTAAGAAAAAAAGAGAGGATATTTATGGGAAAACATGTATTCTCATTAAAAAACATGAGGAAAAGAAAATTAAATAATTTATTTAAATATTATTCATAACATTTATGACATTAAAATAGAATCATAAACAATGTCGATTACAAATTAGATTAAAACATCTAATCCTTACCACTTTGGTAACTTTTAAATCGTATTCCCCATGAATGATTAACATTCAATGAAACATTTAATATCCTTAAAATAAATAAATTCATCATATTAAATGTAAAATGGATCTATATATAACTAATAAAAGAATATAAGTTCATAAAATAATGTATTTATTAGAGAAGGTATATTGAGATAAAAATATCATACCTTATGTGTTGACATCCTTCGTACATGTCTGAACCTCCTCTTATTTAGAGAGCCCCAATAGGTTTATATATAATATTTTCTTAGGAGGGATTCCAAATAATATTAAGCCCTATAGTATTTAAATAGTGTAATTAGGAAGATATTTTGGAAGGGCTTGGTTGATCCATAGGATTTTGATTGTGTTAAGAGGGGAGGATTGGGGTAAACCTTTATATGTAGGATATATGACATAAATGGAATTTTTGACAAGAATAATGTGTACCCAAACATTTCACATGAAATAAGGGTAAAAAATGATTAATTATCAAATAAAAGTAGTGATAAGGTAAAAATATATCAATAAAATTGGATTTCTACTTGTTATTTGGTCATTTTATCCCTTGTCATTTTAGTTTAATCCATGTTAAACTCATTTTAACCTTATATGTGGTAGTTAGTTTATACTATTTTTTCTATTCATATTGACCAAAAATTATGTTTACCTTATTTTATAATATTTTTTATTGTGATTCATAATATTTAACCCATTATTCTAAATCTTACTAATGAAATTGTAAAATTTAATTTTAAAATTAAACCCACAAACACGATGAGGAAGCAATTTTCTAAATAGAAAATAATCAAATGATTAAAACTTTTATATAGAAAATTAATATGTATTTTATTCCAATTACATAAATAGGTATAATTATATTATTATTTATCTATTTTTACTTTTAAAACACATTTAAAAAAGATGTTAATTTATAAATTCTTTAATCAAAAAAGTAGTTTTTATCAAAAGTCAGTAATTTTTTAATGTTCATCAAAAAATTATTATTTTAAGAAAATTATCTAAAATTCACCATAAGATAATTTTTATAGGTTGATTTAAATAATTATGTTTTCTCTATAAATTTTTTTTATAAAAGTATAACAAATTTATTTAATTCATTATTTGAAAAAATAAATAAAACAATTTTTATCAGAAAATTATTTTTTCAAAAAAAAAATGTCCTTACATAGTATTTTGTGTTTTTCTATATATATTTTAATTATATGAATAAAATTATAATTAAAATTTAAAATATATTTATTCATATTCAAATCTGCATGTTTTATGAATTTATCATAATGATTCTTTAAAATATTAACACTAATAGTATATTGTAGTTCTTTAGAACTACTTGTTGTGTGAAGTGAAAGCTATTGAAGAAATTAAATTAAATTGAAATTTTTAATAAAATATTGGTCTGTAATTTTATTCCACCATTAAAATTAATTTTCTGCTCAAAATTACATCACTTTCATACAGATAACTGAGAAATCTACTAACTCATTATATCCTTAGGTGCCCACATGTATTCATCACGATAGTAGTTTCACCACAAATCTTGGACCAGCTATGTGGCCTTGGTTTGTAACACTTTATATGCATGATCCATAATCGTAACCAGTTGTTCCTTATATGAAATAACATGCATCGGTATTATGAACATTGAGATCAGATGATTTTTAGGATCAGGAATGTACTTCTACATAATAGATACATGGAACACATTACGATCATGTGATGCATTTTTTGGAAGCACCAATAAATAATATACTATCTTGATAAGATCATGAATTTCAAAGAGACCAAATTAACAAGGGATCAAAATTCCTATATATCATAAGAACAATTTCATCCTTTGTTTTTTCTTAAATATGTTTTCATTTCAACTGTGAAATGAATATTCCTGATGAATTTTTCATTCATAATGAACTAAAATCACCACAAGATTCCTAATTCATTCCTTCAGAATCAAAATATTTACCATAAAAAAGTGGTTGGAACATGTAATCTAATAAAAACCAAATTTTAACTTAATAAATTCAATTAATAGTTATCCCTATGGGTCATCCATGCCGACCCAATGTTGAAATACAAAAACCTAGAAAAAAGGTCACTGAATTACCAAAATCAACTTATCGTTAATTCTCTACACAACATAAGGTATATCTTAATGTCATATACATAGTATTTGAACACATTGATCTTATATTCACATAAAAAATTGTAATATCATCCCATAGCATAATTCGTTGATAAAAATATTCATACTAAAAAAATTAATCTTTCCCAATCCATTAAATAAAATCACAGATTATAGAGTATATTGAATAAATTTAAAAATGGTGCAACTCATAAAAGATAACATAAAGCACAGTATAATAAAATCATTAATTTGGCCGAAGGTCAAAAATACTATCCAAAATAATTTATCCCTATCATTTATCTCTTTTTCCCAAATAAAAAATATTATCTAAACATCCAGAATATTTAAATTGTTATCTTTCCATTAATCATGTTTTTTCATAAAATATCACCTTTACATTAAATCATATTTCTATTTAATCTATATAATTTAACACATTCTTACAAATACATAATGAAACCGTTCTTCATAATGATTCTTATATATTTCTTGATTCATATAACATAAATACTATGTTGCAATATAAAAACACTTCAATCATTTCACATTTTTCTTTAAACACTAACAATGATTCATCGTCTTATAACATAATACCTCATTCCTACAATATGAAATACGAATCTTGGATTAAAATTAATCAATATAAATTTAATCAGGATTCTTATCTTTAACATAAAAATTCCATTTGAATAGAATTTACCAAAAATATTTCATTCCTATTATCTTTTTCATTAGTAGTATAACATTTTCGCATAATACCCTACTGATTCTCTTAATGAGTTTTCCCCTCAGGAAATAAATTTTTGTAAGGCCTATACATTACACATTTAAAATATTCAACCATTGATAATAGATTATGGAGACCATTATTATCATCTATTGTGTGTATCATAATTTACATTTTTAATTTGAAATTACTATATTTGATTATTTTCTTTCAACATATAAATCATTTTCCAGCTCATCTGAGACATTCAAATGGTTTATTCTTCCAACATTCTCTATATATAAAAATCTTAATCAGCATTCCTATGTAGTATATACCTCAAAATCTCACAATGAACTCTATCATTCACTTATTTGGTGAGTTCACGATTCTATTAAGGTGTATGTCGTTAATCAAATATAATGATGAAATTTAGAAATAATAAAAATATACATCACTTAAGTCAATATTCCATTTGGATGCTCACAAACACATTGTCTATTAGATTCCACATGAGCACAGTTCCATTTGTTCACCTCCATTGAATAATATAAAAATAATAGTGTGAAAAAAATCACAGCGGGATTCCATATAATCATTGAACATTTATTGAATGTATCAATCATGGCTAATTAATTTAAATAAAATACACATTTTTTTAATCCTACATTATCCATTACCATAATAAATTCAAATAATATATTATGGTTTGAAAAAAATATTTGAATTAACTAATGAATATCCCCTAGAGAGGGGCAAAAGGTGCACAGTAAGGCATGTATTCATGTACCGGGTAACTCTTGAGTCAAAGATGACATTTTTTAAGAATTATCACCCCTCAGGTAAATATAATCGATTAACATGTCAAATTACTGAATACATACATGGAATATTTTCATGGTATAACATATAATATTTTACTTACCAAAATATTAGGATGTTATCCTATTCCTGGACACATCTAGTGGCTTCTTCCCTAATTTCTTCTCAACCCAATATCATATGGTTAACTAAACCATTATATGAAACAAATAATAGTTAACCAATATTATCATAAATATATTTTATATCTTAACATATAAATATTATTTACCTAACATAATTATCCACTCCATAATCGTTTTGGTTTTGTTTCATTGGAATCTCTGTTACATAAGTATCTGGTTAATAAGTGGGCAATGTCATCTCCCACTAATTTTTAATTACTAGAACCTATATTAGACACTTCATAAATAATGCATTTTTTCATAACCTTTTAAAAAGAAAACTATGAAATGGTGATCTTGGATGATCATTAAAGGATGATAACGGAGATATCAACTTCTCATGAGCATAAGGGTATTGGAACATGATATTAATATATGAAAATTATACCTTGCATATCATATATCATAATATTGAGTGATTATAAAAATCATGGTAGTTAATAAAAATAATAATAATGGAATCAAAGAACATGATCGATGAGAACAAAACATTGGCATAATACATTGATTTTTGACATACATACAAGCATAGACAATTGTTTACTTAGAAATCATGGGTTCACTACGATGAAAATCATAGTGTATTGGGTTCATACCCTAAACCATTATACAATTAAAGGTTTTCTACAAAGACGATCATAGTAGAGAAAGTTCCTTATTGAACTGGGTTCACTCCCCATTTCATTCAATGATTATCTCATAAGATCTAAATATTTACCTAATGAAATGGTTAGATATATAGTTCCCAAAACTAAATTAATTAAAATCATACATATATATTCTATAATAATATAAACATTGAATAATATCATAACCAATAAAAATAATAGGGATTCATAAAATATTTATCATTTCGAAAAAAATGAAAAAATGGGTTACATAAACATTTTATCACCAAAAAAATAACCCTTCTAGAGAAATAATAAGCATGGTATCATCTTATCTTATCTATTTTAGATCTTAAGTAACAATAAATTATTTAATATAATATGGAAAATTATTTTCAATGATCATGTTGAATATTTCTTTATAAAGATACATTTTCCCTTTGAAATCATTAATTTAAAATTAAAAATGTTCTAAAAATTTTAAATAAAATATCTTCATTAAATGTAATCATAAGAAATTATAAGGGAATCCTGAAATAATTAACTAGTTATGTAAGTGGGTAATAAGTTTCATGTAATTCATATCAATTAAATGTTTCATTTTAAATTTTCATAAAATGACAATTGATCCATGTTTCGAAATTGAATTGAAGATTTATTTTAAAATATTTGGTAAAAAATAAAATATTTATAAACAAGACTTTAATAATAATATAGGATCATTAGAAGTTTTTGATTTTTTAAAAAACATAGATATGGAAAAACTTAGTTTTCAATTGAAGAGATAAATAAATTTGGATTTCTTAAAAAGCATTATTCTGGAATCATTGGTATATAAAGAAAGATAAATGAATGGGAAAATGTTTTAAAAAGAAACAAAACTGATGATAGGAAAATTCATGAGGTTGTTTTGAAATATATCATAATATTTTATAATATAAATCATAGTGATATCCAATCCTGAAAAAAAATGATATTGTAACTTAAAGAAATACCACTTTGGTAACATTTTTATCATAATCCCCATGAATGAATTACATTAAATGAACCATAGAATATCATTAGATTAAATAAATTTATGATATACAGGTCAAATGGGCTATATATACACAAAATAATTGAACATAGTGTCTTAAAATATGGTAATTCTAAAAGAATTAAAATTGAGACAAAAATTCATTACCTAACATCTTGAAATCCATTGATCACATTCAAACATCATTTTCTTCAATGATCCTCTTAATGTTTATACCTAAATACTTTATAGGAGGAATTACTAATAAAATTAACGGTCATAGGATGTAGTGAGGAAAATAGTGATGATATTTAGAGGGTGTTTTTTAGGATAATGTTTTTTGGATGTTTGACCTGGGGAGGATAGGTGTGGCCTTTTATAAGTGGGGGACATGACACAAATTGGATTTTTGAAAAAAGAAATATAGTGTACCAAGGATTATCATGTTCTAGAAGGACAAATAATGGGTCATAATCAGACCATATAAGTTATATGGTCGAATTATATCCATAAAATGGGTGGCATAAATGTTTTTAGGTAATTTTCCATATTATCTCTTTAGTTTAACACCACGATATACCTGTTTTAACCATAACCATTTTATTTAATTTTTATTTTTTTACTATTTATTTGAAAAAAAAATATGCTTAACTTATTATATAATATTAATTATTGTGATTATAAATATTTAATTCATATTTCCAATTTATATTAACATAATTGGAAAAAATTATGTTAAAATTAAATGTAGATACACGATAAGGAAGGGGTTTTCCAAAGAGGAAATGATGAAGAGATAAAAATATTTTTATAAAAAAATTATGTTGGAAATTTAATAAAATTAAATAAAATAGATTAATAATAATATAATTGGCCTAATTTTACTTTTAATTTTTTTGAATATAAATTAACATTGTTAATTATTCAAACTAAATGATAGTTTTTAATAATTTTTATAATATCATTAATATTCAATGAAAATACTATATTTCCAAACAAAATTAAAGAAAATCAACCTAAGAAAAGTTTTACTTATATATTTCCATAATTATGTTTATTTTTTCAAAAAAAATATTCTTTTTAATAAAATTACATTTTTTACAGTAATAAAAAAATATTTTTTCATTAAATATTTTTTTTTAAACATATGACTACTTTACAGAAATATTATTTATTATCAATATTTTTATATTGATAAAGAAATTATAGAAAATAATTATAAAAATAATCCTATTCATCTAAAAAAATTAAAACCTCATTCATAACATCCAACTTAACTAGTAATATAAATATTATATTGTGGTATTCTAAAACTCAATGTTGCATATATCACAAGATATTGAAGAAATTAAATTTATTTGATAATAATATTTCATAAAATATATGGGTTTTACTTTAATTTGATACCAGTATCCTCTAGAATATCAAATTGTAGGATCATCTAAAATTACCAAGTCCACTAACTTACTTCTCTAAGAATGTTTATATATCCCTTATGGGGATGTTCTGAAGTATATGAATTTACATTTTTTATTTAGAATAGTTCATACTTCTTATTAAACTAACTCTATTATGTGCGTGGAATGATTTTATTTTCAATTATTTATTTTGATAAAACATTACAAATATTATTTAGTATATGTATTATGTTATCTCAATACATAGAAATACAATTTTTGGATTCAAAAAGATCAACTACAATCAGTTTTATTGATAGATATTTATAATACCACTAATAGGTAATTGTCTCATATATATATATATATTCCTCTTTTATTTATAACATGATGTTTATTATTTTATAAATATTGAACTATTAGTATAGTATAAATTTGTTTAACAAACTTATTTAAAATATGAAATATTTTGACATTGAATTTAAAATAGTCACTATGATAAATGTTTTTGAATAATCTTAGAAAATAATAGTGTAACTTGAATCATTCCATTATTACATTAATAATAGATGTGATTCCTAATAATGAGCAAAAAAATAACTTTATAGTTTTTTAGAATATTTATCATTAGTATTATAATATTTCAATACATATTTTTTTTATTAAAAAAACATACTTGAGGAGTTTATATAAAAAATTAAATATAATGATGATTATATTAAAGGCCGATAACAACTTCTCCTTTTATTCATCTTAAGTATTATTCTAATGATAATTCTTAACATATGAGAATAAATCGTCCAAATTTTCATTTCTTACCCCTTTAATATATTTTTTATCAAAGAATGTTGTAAAAACACCCAAGATACAAAAATATCCTTGATATTTTTTAAATGTTACATTAATTCATTAATAAAGTATGAAGAAACAAGTATCCAAACAACCTTATAAAATGATTCATGAAGATTTAGTATAATCATAAGCTATTAATCCATACAATTCATCTATTCTTGACTGGAAAATAAAAAACGTGATGGAAAGGATGATAACATATCAATAACGGATGTTTTTTTTGTCCTAATTTAAGTCTAATTTCTCTAATTCATCAACATAATCAAATTTTTGAAGACATGATTAGTACCTAGTATTCCTTTATGTAGTTTACACTGAGGAAGTTTACTTAAAATCACATTTTTCTATTGTATCTACTTTTATCTTTTATGATCAAGGTGGAATTTTATTACTATATAAGCATTAATGTCCTTATATTTCATTATTATATCTAAATAAATAAAAAATGTATAATACAATAATTATAAGCAGTATCCACTATGATTTTTATATAGACATCACTCTCACTATTTCATTCTGACTAATTTAGCTGATTAGTATTGTAATTTCAAACAAAATTAAAATATTCTTTAATATTAATGTAATATAACACATATAAAGATATCAAAAAATTTCTACATATGAGTACTTTCCCTATGTTATGTAATGATTGAAGTGTTTTTTTAGTTTTTATTTATAATTTCCTATAAATATACTAATACATATTATTATTAATTTTCATGATTTTAAAAATATTTTAGTTGAAATGAATTTAATTTGTTATTATGTCTCCCAATATTTTATCATGTTTAAATTTCCCTCACAATTAGACTTAGGTTACCCTATCATATAGAAATTCTTGTGGAAAGGAAACATACTTCTATTCTCATAACCTGAAATCCTATGAAAATTATAAAATCATATTTAGATGGGTGATATTTCCAACATCAGATTAGTGCCTACATGATCTATTGAATTTACTCCCCAGTCCAAAGATCCTGAGGCATATTTCCTAAACACATTCTGAATTGATTGAAGAGAAAAAAATTATTAAATTAATTAAAATATTGGTTATGTCAACCTGCCATCTTTGTTCAACCATCTTGATAATTAATAGTTCCCTTGATGAAATCCAAAATAAAAAAAAACTATCTGTCCATATGTACTCAAATAATGGATGTAGTAATGGCTTAATATGAACTTATGGAATTTATTTATTTATTATGATTCAATTTTATTACATTTATCATTTACATTCCACGTTTATATTAAGTGGATTTCAATTAAGATGGTAATCATGAACAAATAAATTACATACATAGAATCATTTTTCAATAACATATTTACATGTTATTACATTTAATTATGTGATTATTATATTGTATCTATAAAATAAACAATGCATCACAAAAAAATACCATTTTTTTATAATGATAATATAAATTTATTTATTTATTGATAAGACAAGAAATCATCCCTAGCGACAAACACCTTTTTTCGCTCTTGGAATTATTTACAACATTCCACCATACATCCTATGTATTGCTGAGGACGGGTTCAATTCCATACTATGGAAATATGTTCAACAAACTCCATCAATGTTTGGTACAAATTTCATTATATTTGTTTTATACTCATGGACATAAAGTCTTGTTTAAGTGAAATTTAAATATAACTACCATAGACATGAATTTCCTATATAATAAATGAGGTAAAAACAACACACATTCCATAAATTTAATTAAATAATAAAATTATAAAAAACATACAATAGTTGTAATAAAAGTAGTCATACACACAGAGATTGTTCTAACCTGATGATCAATATAACATGTAATTATTATACATATAAAATAATTGGATAACATTCATATCAATTTTTTCATTATTTAACATAAACCATAATTGAATTAATTTGATTGATTAATTTATTAATCAATTAATTATTCTAATTTTAATTTCCACCCTATATGCCATGAACACTTCCCATATACTATAATTCTTAAAAAATTAAACATTCGACTCTTGTAAATAATTAATAATGTGTATGATTTTATATGTAGGAAACATAGTGTGCACCGAAAAAACAATCTAACAAGGTCCTTGTTTTATACATTCCACTCACATGACACATAATCTATATGACCTGTGATTTAATTTGACAATTTATACTATTGATAAATGATACATGGGACACATGACTATTATAATGAATTTATCAATTTAATATGGATATAGTATACTGTAAGTAAATTCCATTCAAGTCTTGTAGTTAAAAATTATACATGGAAATTAAATAATAATTTAATATCATATAAATCATATCATATGGAGTGTAAGATCAACAAATGAGACACACTCCCATAATGATTTTTTAATGGAGTAATAAATTAAATTAATTTGTATTGAAATTAATTTCTATGGTGTATAGTGTATATTAGCATGTATCCCACATAAAGTAGTGTGAATTAATTACACCACAAGGATTTAATTACCCTATGTTTGATTTAATTTTTTGTTATGTGAGTATATTTTGCAACATGTAAACTAATTACACAACACTTGTTTTAGTCAAAACATAACTGAATAAATTACCCCATATGAGAATTAATAACATAGAACATGAATTAATAAAATGTTCTATGAATTAATTAAATTTCACATGATTAATTAATCTAATTGAGAATTAATTAAACCCTCTGTAAATTAATTACATATGTTGTGTGTAAATTAAATATATTTATTAATATTTAATTAATTACTCTTGGTCAATTGACCAAAAGCCTAATAAATCATGTGTTGTTATATGATATGGTACTAAGACACATGTCGTGTAACCCTAAAACCCTATTGCCACATAAAGATGGTTCTTTAAATGTTATACATATTTTTAAAGTGAACTGGGATATATGAGTGAGAATTGAAGTAGGAAAGAAGCGATTTATAAAATAAATTTATAAGAATTAATAGACTATAAATTAAAACTAAATTTTTTTATAAAATTTATAAATTAAAAAATAATAATTACAAATTTAATCATGACCACTCGGATATCGCATATTAGTTCTAAACCTAGTGGAAGCACTTATTGGGCTTACAACTTACTCTAGTTTTTTCATGTTCAATAGATAATTCATAATGTAAAAGAAAAGAAATTTAATTAAAAATATAAATTTTATAAATAATATTAGAATATATCATTTGAACCAAGTGGGATGATATTTTTCATGTTAAATTTATAATTAATTTAATACTAATAAGAATGACCATGGTCAAGATTTCTTTCTTGGATACATGTATTGGTTGTCCGAACATCATTTAGTGGCACTTAAATTGAACAAATGAGGATCCAAATAATATTCCCTCTATTTATAATCCACACATGCTTCTTTAATCTTAAAATGTTTATAATGATATTATGGGTTATATCATAGTTCCACCACTCAACTTGTGAAACTACTCTTTGGATCACCTCACAATTCATAACATTTATATTGAATATAAATTATTCATTAAATAAAATAATTATTTAATGGTCTTATTTTAGGAATCATTTTCATGAGAGGCTATGGAGATAGAAAATATTCTATCAAACAAGAGATAGAACCCTAAAAAATACTACATTGAGAGAAACTTATATATGGATGAGAATGTTGTTCATGTCAGTACTACATAATTTTCTACAAGAGAGTATTTATTGATATTGTTTTAGGATTAAATATATTAATAAACTACAAAAATCCAAAAAATAATGTATAAAACCCACAATGACCCCCATTGAACATAAAATATTATTATTTTTATTTTTCCACAATTGTTATACTAACCTTCACTATAAACAGTATTATTCTAATCCCTCATAAATAAATATTTATCATAGTAATAACAACTTTTTCCACTCAATATTTTTTGTATTTATTAAATTCATTATAAAATATTTAAAAAAATTATTCATTAAATAAATAAATTATATTTCAGGTATGGGGAATAAACTATTATTTATAGTCATATAATTAAATAAATTATTTATTGATAACTTTTCATGACATGAACCAATGGGGCACGAAACACAACTACCCCAATCCCACCTATAAGAGGCCAGGGGCTGGTGGGAAGGGTTGAGTAGGTGTATCACACTCATGGGAGTCCATGCCATAATGTACCTGCACAGACACACATATCTTTAACCATACATTGGTTAAATGGAAGACAACTGATAATCATGCTTGTATAGATATAAAATCCCACCATCAGAGTACATAAAAATGTTCATTAAAGAATGGAAAAATTAAAAGACCACCAAAAGTAACTAAATCCATGTCAATCCTATTAATTAAGAGGGGATAACTATAAATGAAACTACCAAAACATGACTTCTTATATCATTCCCATTAATATGTGTCTAGTCCCGGTCCCTCTAGATCTCCGTTAAAAATGAGGGTATCTATATAATACACAAACCATGTGGGAAAATTCCATGTAGGGGTGACTATAACAATATCTATTAAGACTCCCAAAAATCACTAAGCATATATCATTAAGAATAATATTCATCTCATTATGGTTATATATCAATGGAATATATAACAATAATATCTATAAATACGGACGGATGACACACATTATCAATTTAAGAATAAAACCCTAATTTAAATGTTGTATTCCTCCTTAAAGGTTCCATATAATAGTTGCATAGGATAACAAACTCCATCAATTAGATTGCATTGATGGTGTCCATCTGAGATGTCATTCTCATTAGGTATTCCCATAAGAAATTAATTCATGGAGTCTAAAAAGATATATACACATATGGGGATCACACTAAAAGCCATGGGTTATTCTAATAACCCTATAATTATTAACACATTATGTAAGGTATTGATACCCACTGAGTGTTGATCATGATGATACCAATTTCCCCACCTAGGGAAATGATAATGATGGGGGATCTCAATTTGGGACACAGAGAGGTATTTCAATGAATCAATCTAGGACGGATGTTCCTTAGAGGGGATCACTATCATATTCATAAAAAAACACCCTAATAAACCCCTGGAAATTTATTAATGGAATGTATTCAAAAAAACCATTTTCATGCAAAAGATTAAAAAACCTCCAAGGCATCTTAGAATAAGTACATGGTTAGTACTTGAGTACATAGTGTTCCCCTTTGATACTGGTTCATAACCATGTATCAGGCCCATGCCCATTTCCATATCAATGTCTAAGTACATGGTATTTGGCCATCCACACATGAAGTTTTGTGTCACACTGTCTCTTAGTATAGACTCTTTTTAAATCCATGATTCTTACCAGGGTGTATGTAGTGTGTGTCATGGCCCACATGGGATTTTCGGCGACCCAACCTCATGGGAATCTACACCATGTACAAGCCACAAAATCAAGCAATGGGTCACATTGTATGTTGTAGGGACAATATTGTCTGTGATCCTTAAATCT
Organism: Viscum album; assembly: GCA_963277665.1. NCBI lineage: Eukaryota > Viridiplantae > Streptophyta > Magnoliopsida > Santalales > Viscaceae > Viscum > Viscum album. The sequence continues at coordinate 1,497,693,099 of OY728159.1, forward strand.
CCATAGAAATACTATATACCACTATGATTATCCCACGTATCTTTTAATTCTAAAATACATGTTGTGTAACCTAAGATTTCACATAATCCCATATCTATACAATTATCTTTACATGTTCCTCCCAATCCTCATGGATCTACCTTAAAAATGTTGATGAAAATTGATCTCGATCTTTATGGTCTATCACCATCATTATCCAGATTTTAGCCTATCTCTACACCCGTAAAACATCGACCATTTCTTCTTTTCATCACCACAAACTATACATAGATTGGGGTATCTAAATATATCCTTAATCAATAATCCTTCAAAATCATTCCCCTTAAATTACATTTATATTGTATTTTCCTCAGTGGTATTGATTGGTTGTATCATAGAATTATCAAAAAAACCATATAATACTGATTATTTTTCAAACTAAAAGACAAAGTAATATCTTATGAAAAATGCATGAATAACAAAGGAATAAAGAAAAAAACATGGGGAATTGAACATAGCCAATTTTTATGTTGACATTGATTCTTTTCCATTAAAATGGTGAACATAAATATATAATATACTAAAAAATATAAATCCCCGTTTCTATATAAATATAACATGTACCCGCAATACACATGATTCGGGAACCAATTCCTTAATTAATTTATTTTCATTCATTATAGGAATAATCAAATAGGGATAAATCCACATAAAAAATCCTACATCGAGATATATTGATCTTTTTTAAGACTGAATTTGCATCATTGTTGATTAGTACCTCAAATTATGCTGCAAAACGTTCGTTGATCCACGACCATGTTATAGTTATCCCAAGAACAATCCTCCTTTTTTCTCTCTAATAGCTCCATTGTTATGATTCTAACCCTAATATTTCCTCATAATGATAAATTTATAGGTTATTCAGTCAAGGGAAATTTACTTAATAAATAATTTTAATCATCTAATATATATATATATATAAACATTCTCCCCTGAATGTGACTAGCCCGAGAAACCAACACACACCATGGTTATATCGCACTTAGAGTAAATCACATGCTCTTATCCACATAGAATCATATGACTTTTGATTAGATCCCTAGTTTAAGAGTTATTCCAATTTTTAATGAAAAAGATCTTGAATTTTTTGTAATATATTAAATAAATTTCCAAAATTAATCCTGGGATCAACGTGCCTCGGGATCTCATCCCATGTTCAAACCTAGTTCTAAAAATCATCCATATATTATATTATATAAATAAATGAAAAAATACAATTTCTTACATTCTATCTTTCATGGAGTTTAATTTCATGAAATATAAAGAAATGACTATACCAGAAGATGTGAGTACTGAGCATCCATATTGGACTTTCACCCTGAGGTACTCTCCTAAGTATTCACATCTTACCATCATACATGAACTAAATGAATCACTCACCCATATAGGATCCTCTCATTCTGTTTCAAAATATATATTGTGTACTCTGAAAAGATAGCACATTCTCAATATCAATCGAATTCCATTCAATAAAATTCTATGTGTCAAACATGTTCTTCCTCAGTTGTTACACATGGATGATGTTTTGTTCCCAGTTTAACAATGGAGGTAGAGCTAAAAGGTAACAAACCTCACCAAAATTACATTGCTTATAGAAAAATCCAATGAATCTAGATTATATATATATTCCTTGACAAATATGTGAAAACCATGTTGAGTTGAGACCCTCAATAACAAATGTCCTCCCTTCTAGAAATCTAAAGGACTATATCATTGGTATGTAAAGAACAATTGATGGCTCTATACCATCTTCATCTTCTCAAGGATAACATAATCCTTCTTTATCATTGATCATAGTAACTCTTCACCCATAAAAGCTGACTCTCCTAGGTTAGTATACCATAGTGGTGAACTACAGGGTGTTCTATACATGATCTAAAACAGTGACATAATTTTGGATGATTGGAAACTGTTTTTAAATGAAAAATCCACAAATGGTATGTGATCCTACCAACTATGGATGATGTATAACATTAAATCCCCCATAATTAACTCCAAGATTTGAATGGTCCCCTCATTCCAGACATTATTCTGGGGGTGAAACACCATGCTAAAAAAAAATAAATTCCAATCCCCCTGTAATCCCTTCCATAGAAGATATGTGAGAGTGTATCAAGGTCTGAACCGATCATGTACGGATCTCCATAGAGAAAAAATATCTGCAACACAAAAAGGTGTCCCAAGATATCTACGGAAAACTCCTATTAGATAGTTAGGAAGTAGGCTGACATGGTGAGTTGTTCTATGATAACCCAGATGACATAATATCCTCTATAAATCTATACTAACCCCATCACGAAGTCCATATAAATCTCATCCCACCACCACTATTTTACAAAAATGGGTTGAGCTAAATAATTTGTGACATGGTTCTTGGCACTTATCTACTAATAGGTGTGGCCTCAAGTGAAAAAATATGCAACTCCATTCATCATCCCTATCAAAAAAATATGGTGTGGAAGATCTTTTCACAAATTCACCACACCTTATTGTACTGGCAAGAAAGAATTATAAAACTCCCTAGGAACCTAATCATGCAACATCACGGGTTCCATCTAGAATCCTCTGAAAATGATGACAGGCTCACCACATTTGGAAATTCCATCATGAGTATGTTTAGTTTATATCCATATACGTACGGTCTCGTTGCCACTATAATTATACTATGCCTCCATTATTTGCTATAAGATTAAATGGGTAACAACCATCTACTGGAGGTAAACCAATCTATACCCATCCACAATGGATAACTATAATAAATACAATTTCAATAACACTTGGTTTAGCAACTACAAACAAGACCTCTTACTAAGATAATTTTCTACCACATTCATTTTCCTGTTTTTATATACAATAACGATTTCATAGTAAAAGAAAAACTATATCCATATTCACTCTCTCAATTTAAGATCTTTATGTGAGAATATATACTTGATATTCTTATGGTTATAATATTTAATAAATCACTCAGTCAGAAGGTAGTGTCGCCACATTTTTTGTGTGAAGAAAACCACTGCTAGCTCATGATCATGGGTCACATAGTTCATATCATGTGGTCTCAAATGAAGTTAACCATAAGCAATACCTAACTTCCTATACATCAGAACACAACCACGATTAATCCCCAATGAATCTTAGAACACGATATACTTGGAATCCTGCTATAGAAATCTTTATGATGGTAGTTCTCATTAATCTAAAAATCAACTCATGGAAACACTACTAGAACCTAGCTATCCACATTAAATGATTCACCTTTTATGTAAAATCATTCAAGGGAGATTATATCCGGGGGAAATCTGGTATGAATCTCTTATAGTATATTTACAACACAAGGAAGCTCCATATAATTTTCAATCTCTTATGTGGATCCATTGTTAACACTACCCCATCCATTTTAGATTCCACTGCTACACCATATACTGAGATATCATGTCCAATAAATTGAACACCATTAATCCAATATTACGACATTGAGAGATTCTCAAAAATTCGGTTCTCATAGAGTATATCCACAACTATCTTCAAGTGTCTCATCTACTCTTACTCGTATATTGAGTATGCTATGATATTTTTAATGAATGCTGCCAAAAAATAGTCATTGAAAGGATCAAATATCATATTCATGCATACTATAAAAACTATTGGGGAGTTCTCTACACCAAATGGAATCACCATGAACAGTAACTGATCATAACGAAATAAAAAATTAATCATTAATATATACTCATATTACTCTCATAGCTACTGATAGCCTGATATGAGGTCAATCTTTGAGAACCACCATTCCCCTCTCAAAACATCATTGAGGTCATTGGTCCTTGGAAATAGATACTTGTTGTTAATGGATACCGATATTAGGATATAATAATCCACAAATTACCTATGTATCTATTCTTCAATATCGGAAAATAAAATAGGCACTACCCAGGGTGAGACACTAGGTCTTACAAAGGAATTCCATTATAAGTGCTACAATTGCACCCTCATCTCTCGATTCTCTACAATATCCATCTACTATGATAGCACAAATATTAGAACCATCATAGGGTGTAGTTCAATTAATATTTAAATCTCTTAGTGTAGAGGTAAACATACCATGTCTATTGGAAAAAACAACCTTATACTTCACCATCATCACATGAAACAGAAATCTCAAAATATCCATAGAAGAAGGGTTCATGCTATAAAACTTGTTTGTAATCAGTTTTACATTTCTCAAAATGCTTCCATCCAACTATGCATGGGTTTTATTTTCACCCACTAAGGAAAACCTCATCTCATCACCAATGAAAAAACGTATCCTCCACAAAAATTATTTTATTTGGTAATGAATTGTAGATAAACAGTACAGACTCAAAAAATGATCTAAGTCCTCATTTCTTCAAAGAAATTGATCCCGAATGAAACTGGAACCTCTATGATCTAGGTCACATCGTCAAAATTAGTGTGTGTGAATCTAAAGGGTTAGTGTATTGGTATCTATGAGAGGCATATAGGTGAATGATTCATAAATTTTATTTTATTTTTCTTTGAAACATTTTTAACCTCCTATTAAATATTTCATTCCCTGAAAAAAAATTCAAACACACACCTATAAGAGCACAATTATTTAAAAATATCACAATTCAATAAAAATATTTATTTCCTTCATATTGTTTTTAAATAATGATATTCCATAAAAACTACTAGAAATAAATCCTTGGATCATAATTTTTAGGATATAACCTTTCAATCATTAAACACATAAAATACAATACAAAAGTTTGTGTACACCCTCTTTGCAAAAAATATGGTAGATAAATATTTTTGTTACAAAAATTGTTACATCTTCTTATTTAAAATTTCCACATGTGTATCCAATTTAAAACATATATTCATTTTCTTACACAAATACTAGTAAGAACCTCATAGACTTCGTAATGAAAACTCCATCCGATTTATCAATCCCATCTTCCCACTATAATTTATAAATTCCAATATTCAATACCGCTTACAAAATATGATGGATATAACATTGTTAGAATATGATCATGAAAATTCATAACACTACCCTTCCTAGGTATAAAAATCTCTATAAAAATCCTAAATCGAATTAATTCATCCTGATATGATGATTAGCTAAATACAATGACAATCCAAATATGATGATCACTGAATACGATGTTATGTGAATACATCATTGTGATATTTTCTCTTCTCCTTTCACTTATCTCAATCAATACTTCTTCAGAAATAATCAATCAGGAAAAATATTTTTCTCCATATAATGTTGGGGATTCTATCTCTTTAGTGAATATTACATCCCTCAGAAAAAGTATAGAGTAATTTTTACCATTTCTAGGTGACCTTTTATGGGTTTTGGAGAGAATCCCCTAAACATCGTCCTCAACCAAATTCACTGAAATTTGATTCACCATCAAATTTCAGTGTATTTGTGGACTGATAAACTTTTCTAAAAAATTAGTGTATTTTCCTCAAACACAATCTCTGCATTGGATCTCCTTTTTCTAATTCCAATCTGAATTCCATTTTTTAATGATGATATTCTCAATCCCATTTCTTCAATATAGTGCTTTGAACCAATTGAATAAAAAAACTAATTGAATTTCAAGATCCCCCTCAACAACACATCTATCTATTCTCTTCATCTCTCTTATTGACCTCCATTAACATTAATCAAATCAACCCAACACCATTTAAATGTTTGACTACAATGTCGATCATATTCCTTTAATATATTTTCATTTATCATCCTCCAAAAAATGTTTCTTGGTTTACTATGGATCTTGACCTAATTAAATAAAAAAACATTTTTCCCAAACGTTCTCAGCTTCTATGAATCTGATGATCTAATTACGATAACTTTACTAGCTTTTTTATCTAATGATCATGCTTCTGAATAAATTGAAGATCAGATGCTACAGTGAATTTATTGAAAATGAAATTATTGTAACTTTTAAATAATTAAGTAACCTCTTTCTTTCATTCTCATCCTGAATACGATCAGGCTGAATATGATATTCAGAACCCCTTTTCCCTTTCAATCTGTATCCAATCATTCTAATTACGATTGGAATCATCCCATTCACTAACTGTTTATTCCATCAATATTGAATTATATGTTTAAAAATATATGATTTACGAGAATTTCAAGATAATAAAAGAATAATCACATTAGATTTTTTTATAGTCATTCAGAATATAATTCACCCATTATGATCAAACCTTCCATACTTGATTCAGAGTGAATCTGATGACCATTTACATCTAACAATATTCTTCCTCATTACTATCAATCTTTTCATTCTTAATTCTGTGAGGATGCAATGAGACTATTTTTTAGCATCTTCTAAATACAATGAATATTTTCTAGCATTGTGAGTTTTATTTTTCATAATATGATTGTCATCCCATATATCCTGAAATAAGAAGTGTTGTGATTATCCTTCTTTTCTTAAACATCAATGGAAACAAACCAAAATATTTTAATATAAACCCCTTCCTCATAATCTTGGTCCTAAAAATCCCTCATTTGGATTTTATTGTCAAACATGTTTCATAAACCAGTGATATTTTTATTCTTAAGCAATATAACACTTATCAACAATTCTATGACTAGGTGAGCTAACTCATTGTAAGAATAAATAATCGCTGACAGTAAAACCATGTTGTCCAAAGGAAGTGATTATGAAAAAAATCCTAATCTATTCTTTAATTCTTTCTCATCTTCTTCACCTTTCCTAGAATAAAAAAATCATTTCATATAAATAATACATCAATTAGTTATAATTTTTAACTCACAGTATAATGATGAATTCACATCTTACCCCCCAACTCCCTCTATTGACATGCATTCAAAAAGGATAGATTTATGAAACAATATTCCCCATTGAAAATAAAATACAAAGGTAATATGAGAGATAAGATAGTACCACATACCTCAACCTTGATAAGAAAGAATTTTTACACCCATATTAAGCATCAATTTATAAAATCATTCCATTGGAAACAGTTCTTTTAAAATTTATGAAACAAGATTTGATACAGGAACATACTCCAACATCAACCATTATTCTCCACAATCTCTTTGATTAAATGTTGTTTTTTAACAATATTATTTGAAGGATAATATTGAACTAGATTTCTGGTGAGATTGATTGTTCTTTGATAATCACTACCCAAGAGTGAGGGTAACTTAACTTCTACATGCCTGTCTTCCAATTTGGTTTTCAATTAAAAATGATGATTAATGGATTTAGTGGAAGAAACCTATACAACATTATCCATACTAAGATTTATTGAATTTTATTTATTTTAATTCCAAAAGATACTATTCATTCCTAGAATGAATAATCCACTAGATGTGGATCTTCTACCATCGACATTTCTTACACAATTAGCATATGAATACCCAAAAAAATCAATATTTTTGAGCTCCCATAACTATTTTTGAGATTTTTTGTGTATTTAATGAATCTGATAATAATTTTCCATGAAATTAAATTTAAATCATTTAGATGACATTAAAATATTGCATATAAGTTAAAAGCATAAAAAATGTTGGGTCTTGAGGCAATCAAATTCAACCAACTTCCAATTTTATATCTGAATTATTTATGACCATTTTCATTTCCATCTATATGATTTTTCAAAGAATTTCCACATAAATAATTGTAAAAACATTTTTTTATTTTTCTATATTGAACCTCTTTAGAAATTGCATAGTATTATTTTCTTGTTAAAGAATGATATATTTCATCTTTTGTAAAATTTGTAACCTAATAAAATATTTCATTTTCCCTAGTATAGAAATTTAAAAATCCATTTTTATCGCTTCAAAAAATATTTCACAACTTTGTTCATCATTCCTATAAAATATAATATCATAAATATAAATAATTATGATGAGGGAATACTATCAACTTTCTATCACATAATGATTGCAATTAACACTTCCATTCATGAAACTCATCTTCCTTAATGATGTATACAATTGGGATTACCAAGCCCTTAGAGATTATTTTATCCCATAAAAATACGTATTCAATTTAAACAAATAAATTTTATCTTTCACAAAAACATAGATACAAGGATGTGCAATGTAAACATCCTTATCAAGATCACCCATCAAGAATGTTGATTTAACATCTATTTAAAACATCTTGAAACATCACAGTGTTGAAATTGGAAGGAAAATTATAATTATTTCTAATATTGGCACTGTAGAAAAGGTATTATAAAAAACAATAACTTCAACTTTTGAATACCCATTTCACATTAATATTTTTTTTATCTCGTATCACTTCGCAATCTCTATTTAGCATGTTCTAGAAACCCACTTTGTGTTGATAATGTTTTTTTTCTTTTTTGGGTAAAAGTTATCATGTTTCATTTTTTGTTTTTCGATATAGCTCTTCATTCACAATTTGAATACATTCTAGGTACTCAAAAACTATTTTAAAATCATCCAAGAACAATTTTGAATAAAAAGATGCATGTATAATATTTTTTTTGTTCTTTTGGTTTGAACCATATGATGTTTATCACCAATTATATTTTAATCTTCCAATTTTTTTCTCATCCGATGATGAAATTTTCATGTGTCGTCCTCAAAACTAAAAATAGATGACTTTGATTCTTCTTCTAGAGAGGTATTATAATTGTGTGTATCCTTGTAGGGATTTTTTTTAAAACATTCTATACCCTGATAAGCATTCTTATCTAGATGAATAGAGTATTCATTAAACATCTTTCATTAAAATTTGCATCAAAAGAATAAAATAATTTGTTGCGTTTCTTTTTTGGAACATCTAAATCCTCTTCTATCTAGATTATAGACAAGAAAAATTTCATCATCACCTTTCTTCTCAAACATTCCATAGTTTCCACCTTTCTTCATTATAATACATGGACTCACAAATATCTAAGGTGTTTTAGGATTATATTTTTCCTATTAAAAAATTCATATAGATTCATACCCAATCTTGTTATATAGAAACATCATTTTGAATATAAACAACAGTACTCCTATATTTATTTCAATAGTAATTAGAAAGGCCATGTTCGAGTAACATAGTTCACCCCATTTCCACCAATATTCTATTAATTATTTCAGAAATGCCATTATTTTGAAGAGGGTGTGGGTAACTAATGTCATGCCTAATTCCATGTTTATCAAGATAACCTTAAAATAATTTACTTCTGTATTCACCATCATTTTCTATTCTAAACATCTTCATTGAATACTCACATTCATTCATGTCTTTTCTCCTAGAACATTTAAACATGTTTAAATTTAAAGACTTATGTTTCATATACATAACACCTGTAATGTGACTAAAAACATAAATAATAGTGAGGAAGTGAATTTCTCCATTTTGTATTGATTTCTCTTTGGCCCATAGATATCAGAATGAATAAACTCTATATGCGGTTTCGAAAAAATCTCAACATTATTGTGCACAAAATTTTAATCATTAATTGATTAAAAATAAATCAACACCAATATCTTATTCTTAGAAACACAGGAATGTCTCAGATAGTAAGTAATTCTAATATTTTTCTCATGATTCATTGAAACATGTGTCCTAGACTTTTATGACAAAAATTATTCTCTTCGGTATACCCATATAACAATGTATTATATTTCACTAACTTAAAAAGGTTCCCTTTTTTATGTTGTCCTGTTGTAACTTTATATTTGTCTTCATCACTTTTCACAAAACAAATCAATCTTTATTGAAGATATCTTGGTCACCCTCTCTATAGAATTATCAAACACTAATCAATTTGTTGTTCATCCCATTAGCATACAATGTTTTCTTTGATTTCATATTTTATTTTCTAAAAATGATTGATCCAACACCTTGGATTCTCAAGGATACATCATTGAAAAATTCCATTATTCCTTATTTAAAATAATTGTCATTATCAAAAAATATCCAATATCTTTTCATGTGAGAAGAACACCCTCTATTAAGAATCCAAGGTTATTTCCCTTTTGTATCTTTCAATGCGATTTCAACAACAATTCCCTTTTCTACATTCATTTCCTAATTCACTTTACACTTCTGAGAATTGTTAATAATATTTTTATGTTCTGGTAATAATTCAAGTAATCATTTTTTATGGTGTCCAGTTTTTTCACATCATTCACAAATAGTTTCCAAAAGGTTGGAACCTCTTTTCCATCTTCACACCAACCTTATGAGATTTCTTTCAAACATTCTTTGTGGATTTATTCTTTTGATGGAATTAACACCCCATAAACCATTAAATTTCATAAAATATGGAGTAATACTAATGGTTTCTATAGAAAAAATACTTAATATCCATTCATCTAAATCTACTATAATACCAGCAGTATCCATGGAACGATGATTTTCCTCTAAAACTTCCATACTGACTGGAATTGTAAATTTTTTTCATAGAAAACATTTTCTCTATATTCTTAAAGACACCAACCATTTTATTTTCAATTATAATATTACATTTATTTTTATCTTTATTATAATCAGAAATATTGGAAACATTTATGGATTCTTAATTTTCAAATTCATGAATTTTAGAATCTTTTTTATTCCCAATTTTGTTTATTTTTGCCACATAATAAAATTTTACGAAATTTATTCTATTCGGAAAAACATCCATATTTGTTTAACCCTTTGAAGAAATATTTTGTTGAACTATATTAAGTTTATCATTATTAAAACATTATCCAACATCGAAGATAGATTTTTGGAAACTTGTATTCTTTATTTTAGCTTTACATAACTTTTTTGGACAAATTCCATCTTTTCTTATAAGGACCCATCCTTAAACATTAGCTAATCTTGAATTATGTTAATAATTCCCAATGAGAATATTTTTAGGTATATATAATTGGAAAATAATGTCATAAATTATACTCAACATTGAATATTACAAGTAGACACTTCTACTCACTAACCATTTTTTATAAAACAAAAACTCTTTAAAAAATAGAAACCTATTTAGTTCCTTGTTTTAGACTAAATGAATTTTCTTTGATCCCATCCTTGACATGATTCATCTTTATGAAATGTGAAAAACATTTCTAAAACTTTTTATGAGCATTAAAAGAATATTAAGGGATACAGAAATATGGAAAATGGTTAGTTTTTCAAAACAACATTTAAAACATGAATACATTTTCATAAATTAATAATTTTCACCTTAATGAAGCAGCAACAAAACTTCATTGAATATAAGCTCGTTTCATAAAATTTTTATAACATAAATATTACCATATAACCCATAAAAATAACCATATATAATATGAGGTTACTTAGGATATAAATATACTTAAATGCAATTACCATATGGTCGACTTTCTCACATATCACTAAATGGAATTTACATATGGCCGAATTACATACCCAATGCATTGGAGGTTATAATTTTAAACACTCATCCTTGGTTTATAATGGAACAACCCATAATTTGGATTATCATGTAACCACCCACCAAATGCTTGAGTACCATTATATAATCATCAGACATAAAATATTGCAAATATAAACATTTGAATCATAAAATTTCATTTCCCATCACAAGAAATAACTTCAAGATATTAGAATATTAAATCCTATTTCAAAACCATTTTCAATACCAAAATATGTACAAAAAATAAATGGTATTTATTTTCCATTCAAAAACATCATGGCTACGTTAAGGATTCCAAATATAAAATAATGCTTGCGGCGATAGAATGGTCGTTATCACCGCATACGTTTAAAACATTCCTCTTATCATTTAATAAAATGATTTGTAGAAAAATAATTCCCTTGGAATGAATGTAAAATTAAAAATGTCTTATTATACACAGTGTAATAGAAGGGGGTGTATATTATAAAAACATGCCTCAATGAAAGGATATTAAGACAATGTCCCTTAACTCATTTCTGATGTGACTCGTTCGTCCTATAGATTCAGGAATAATAAACATAAGTTAATTTCTAATTTATTTATAACCACGTTATGGTTTATTTTTCCATTTATATCACTTTATACTACATTATAAAAATTACATAATTATTTATATTAATAACAGTCATTTTGTCAATATTGGGTTTTTGAGTAAAAAATGATCTGGTTATAATTTAAAATTTTCCATGTTGTAAAATGTACATTATCTAAAGAATATTATTCATATATATAATATATATATCCATTATATATGTATTTATAATATTCAAAAAAAATTGGAGATAAGAAATAAAATGCACCATTCATTGAGACGGAAAATTGTACATACTCATGAACGCTACTTTCATTTCCATTTCATATTTAATTAAATGATAACTAAATGATACATAAGTATATTATAATTAATGTATAATATAATATGATATATATGTTACATAGATTCATTAACTAAATCTTTTATACATTCTATGTATGACCTGAACAAGTCATATCACTTTGAGGAGGCGGTAGTCTGGAATTCCTTAAATGAAATTATCGTTTTTCTATAACATGAAAAGCATAAAAGTATCTTATAAATGAGAATTATAGAATAATAGGGATAACATAAATATCATATATATCATATATAATTACAATTTTATCATAATTGTTACAATAAGAGGTGGTAGGATAAGATTGAACAATCATTATTTTGTGAGGCAGTAGTTCGCCGTCCACAGAAACAGTATTTTCTATGCCCATTAGACTAATGTGTGTGTATGTGTAGTTCAAATACTTACCATACAAATAACATAGTATGTTTTTTAAACTGTTTTTTTAAGAAAACAAATAATAATAACATCATATGGTGTGCATAAGGAATATAATGGAAATAACTTGAGAGAAGACATTACCTCAAATCAGGTAACTTCTTTTGATTTGAGCCAACATGAATTATTTAATTTCCTTCTGCATTGGAGAAGGATTCTAAGATGAAGGGAAAAATGTTGAGTGATTATTTTAGTATTGTTTGGATGATCCAACGGGCTTTAGAGGTGTGAGTAATGAGATAGAGGTGGTTTCGTTTTATTAAAGGGAGGAGGGTAACTTTTAGAATGTCTTGAAATATTATTTTATTATTAATTGATTTTCGAATTCTAATAACACCAAAGTGAAATATTTCAAAGTTTAGATGAGGATGGGTCGAAATACTCTCATCAAATTGGTTTTAGAAAATTTCATGTCATAAAATTAACCTTAGCTTTTATCTTTAACCTTTAGTTAACTAATTTATCATTTACCATATCTTATTGTATATTTATACTATATGGTTAATATAATTGCTATAAAATGCTAATAAATTATCAAGTGGTTCATCAATTACATATTCAACATTATATAAGTAACTTTCTTGATTCATATATTTGTAGGATTATTATGTCATTAAAAAAAGTAAATTTTTAGAACCAATTTTTGTCAATTTATATACTATTCATATCATGACTTTTTAAAAAATCCATATCAATATGATTATATAAAAAAAATCAATAATTAGAAATATAAAATTAATAATCATGCATAAAAATTTTTTATGGCCTAAAAATATTCAGTTTTTTAATTTATATAATCTCATTTATTAAAACATTGATTAATAAGGTAATAACTACATCATCATTGTGTTATAAATATATTTATTTATATGATGAATTAACATTTTAAATAAAATACCATAATGTATGAAATCATTTTATATTTATATTGAATATTTATATTCAATAATAAAATAAATATAAACCAATTTAAATATTATTTTATTAAAAGATATAGGTTTGTGTTATATGTTTCATAACGTTAAATCAAAAGTAATTAAATGTCATTTTCACCACACGTGGCACCTTGGGGTCAAAAAATCAACCCAAGGAAGACCATATTTGAAATATCTCATCCAATAATATGAAGAAATGTGTTAGGGTAATTTAATATTATTATAATATTATTTACGCATATTTACCAGATTTACCCTTTAACCATGGTAAGTAGAATATTTACTGATGTTACTATTAAAAATGTCTAAAAATAAGAGATAACTATTTAAAAAATTTATACCTCCTGATTCCAATTATGGAATCAATTTTTAAAAATTAAAAACATAGAATATTATAATATTAATTTAAAATTAATTTAAAATTAATTTCTCTTGTCAAAACCAAAAGCGTGTTTTTATGAAATAATTATTATCAAATGATTGACATGTCTTTATGTATAATTAAAAAACTAAAATTACATAATATGTCCCAAATGATATTAAATGGAAAAAAAATCTAATTACACTTTAAAACCATTTAAAAATATAATCTAACTCTATAAATAAATTAGATGAAAAGGCAGTTTTGACTTAAAATGTAGTATTTTTCACTATTCATTAAAAATGATCTTCATTCAAAAAATACAATACAAATTAAGAAAACTAAATTTTTACATCATTCTTATAAAGAAGAATTTTATTATGTCAAATATAAGATATTAAAGTGACAAAATCCTTATTTAAAAAGGGTTCACCATCTATAGATGGTAAAACTACATTTTAAAAATATTAGAGTATTTATGCTTAAATTTGGATTCATTTTCATTTTAAACCTATAAATTTAATTCCATAAATGTAAAAACATTTAACAAATATGTTTAATAGTTACAAAATAAATTTTGTTTGTTACCTCCAATAAAATGACTATGTGTTAACAACCATTAAAAATAAGAATAATATTATATTATTCTTCAGCATAACCCAACATTGTGGGAAATGTAAGGTTTTGGAGAAATCTGTTGTTGCGTGTTGAGTATGCAATAAGAAAAAGAGACCCCATTAACATTAAATTAATATCTTTTCCATAAAATTTAATATAAATCAAATATATTATTCTATAAATACTTGGGTCATTACACATATTCTTTTTCTATCAACTTAACTTCTAAATGATCATTATGATTATTTTATTCCTCAAAATAATTTTTCAAATCATTAATTAATTTTACCACATTTACTTTCGCATATAAAAACACTCTAGATTTCTTGTTGGGGATCATTAATCTTCCAAAAAATATCTTTTGGATCCTTATGATCTTTCTCGTACATTTATTCAATTCTTATTTCAAATAAAATTTATTTTGAGTTTCTTCTTCCTCATAAGTATATCTTCAGAATTATTATCCATTTCCTATTAGGATAAAATTATTTCCAATAAAATATATAATAGATTTCTTAAATTTATCTTCACTTCATTCATAATATTCATCATTATATAATAATATTATTCTTTTTGATTTGAATAGTATTCTATCTTTCCCTAAATAATAAAATTTTATTTTATCTACTGATTACTTCCATTATATTCTTTGCTTTATTTCTTATTTACCACTATCCTCTTCATTATTTAATAATGGAAAATTACGTACCAACTAATCAAAAGGTCCACATTCAAATCATATCAATAGAATTTTTTCTTGGTATTTAATTTTACCTCACTTCACATTTTTAGAAAACAATGATAAAATATCATAAAAAAATTTACATAATTCATTTTTAGAATAAGATTCACTGGTTTAATCATTAATAATAATATTCTTTGACATTCCTTTCTTCACAACCTTGAAAGACATATATCAATCAACATTTTTTCATTACATATATTTTTCCATTATCATTTCACTATTGATGATATTTTTATGTAAATCATCAATAGATAATGTTTTATGATCTATTTCTTCTAATGGTGAAAGGTTTTCATCAAACTTGTTGGGAATAATTCTCAATAACTTATGATAAATTTTAGAATCTTATAACATTTAACCAAGACAGTTGATAGTTCTACTATTGTCATTCACCCGGTAAACAAGCACTCAATAGATTCATGCTCACCAATATTGAAATCATCACACTTTATCCTCCAAATTTTCAAAATTCCCTTATTCACTATTGTATTTTCTTAGTATATGTTTTCAATTTATATCATATACCTTTGGCTATGGAAACACATTTCTCCCATAAGAATACACTTTTAAAAGGTGATTATAATTAATAAATCATGGCCCTCCTATCATTCTCAAGACATTTCATATCACTAAATGTTGAAAACTTTTATCATAAATGGGATGAAACCTACCTATTATATATTCAAGAAATTTATAGCAAATAAAAATAAGATAAGGAAACTTTCTATTTTTTCAGATATGATAATATTTTACACCGAAAACCAGAATAACATTATTGTTCACAGAATTCAAATTCTTCATCAGTAAATAATAATTTAAGGGTGCCTATTCTCTAATACCACTTGAATGTGCCAAATAAGTGTATTTTTATCACCGAGATGTGGTAGGGGTGAATTAGTGATACTTCTTATTTTCTGTTTCCTTCAAAAAACCATTGCCTCATGTTAAATATTTGATTCCTTGTTGAAAACAATTAAAACATACATCCATAGGCACACCTGTATTTCAAAGGTACACTATTTAGTAAGAATATATATGTCTTAATTATGGTTTTTAAATTATTCTATAAAATATAATCTACTAAAAATAAATTCATGGAATAAAACTATTGTGATATAGACTTTACCTTATGTAGCACATTGAAAAAAATAAGAAGTGCATATTCATCATGATATAAAAAATAGAGTATTTTAATGTTTGTGTAATAAAACCTGTTACGTGTTCATATTTTCAATTCCCAAAATAATATTAAATTGGAATAAATTCTTCACATTCTTACCTATAAGTTGGTAAGAACCACCTAGACTTGGTTATGCAAACTTATCTCGATTCCCCAAACTAATCTTCCCACTTTGATTCTTCAAATCAGATAGATATACATTTTTCAGAATATGATCATGATAATTCAGAACACTACCTTCCTCAGTCTGGAAATCCCAATAAAAAATTCAAAGATCTAATTAATCAGTCTAGATATGATGATCCTCAAAATATGATGACAAGGTGAATACGATGATCACTAAATATGATGATCAGTGAATACAATATTTCAATATGGCATCATCTCCATTCACTTCTCCCCATCAAAAATTTATTCAATAATTCTCAATCTAAGACACTATTTCTCCCCCTCTAAATTTAGTGCTTCTCACTCTTCATTGAATATTATATCCTTTAGATGAAGTAAAAAAGTTCATTTCCCTATTTACAGGTGACCCATGAGAGGTTTTGGAGGGAATTCACAAAATATCCCACTCAAAGAAATTAACCCAATTCTCAATTCCACTTGAATTTCTAGTGTATTCATGAATTCTTCAACACATCTCGAGTCTTCTCAAATTTCCATCACACTTCACCTCTCCATCGAGTTTTGTTTTTCAAATGCCAATCGAAATTCAATTTCTCAATCAAGATTTTATCAATCTGATTTTTTCAACATAATTCTCTATACCAATTGAAGAATAAAATACATTTTATGAATTTCATGAATCTCCTTGATAGCACATCAATATATTTTCATCATCTATTCACTGAGAATAATATATATTTTTATGGTAATCCTTAAAACGTTTTGCAAAACTAAATTCACCCAAATCTCAATTTCCCAGTAATTTCATGTGGATTTATGACTTCCTCAACTCTTCTAAAATCTTGTTTAATTTTCATCAAACATCATATCTCCATCAGATTTCGTTTTTCAATTGAAAATATGAATTCAATTAATGAACCATGGTTTTCTAATTACGATATATTCAATATAATGCTTTTTATTAATTGAAGAAAACAAAATATTATTTCAATTTAATGGTCCCTCTCAACAACACATCAATCTATTTTCTTCAGACATTATCATGACCCACATGAACATTAATCAAATCAATTCAGCCCCTTTTAAATTGATTACTACATTTTTGGTAATATTCTATTATATTATTTTCATTTATCAATATCATTAAAAAAAATTCATTAATTATGATTTCTCTTGACCCTATTGAAGAAACAATACATTTTTCACCAAAATATTTCCCATTATGAAACTAATGATCCTGTTATTATGGATTAGCCAACATTCTTATTTTAATATCACTATTTTGAATATGTTAATGAACATCTACTACATATTATTTCTTATAATTGGA
The DNA here is from genome assembly GCA_963277665.1 of Viscum album. Lineage (NCBI taxonomy): Eukaryota > Viridiplantae > Streptophyta > Magnoliopsida > Santalales > Viscaceae > Viscum > Viscum album. The sequence goes on from OY728159.1 coordinate 1,497,711,194, forward strand.
TGTATTGTAACTTCCCAATCCTCTAATAACCTTTTTATTTACTTCTCATCCTAAATACAATCAGGCTGAATATGATCAGGCTGAATAAGATCTTCACTAAGCATTTTTATTTCCATCTATATCTAGTCAATATGAATATGATTGGTATAATCTCGTTCACCTACTCATTCTTTCATCAAGAATTTATCATATGTTTCGTAATATATTTACAATTTATGTGCATTACAAGATCAGTAAAGCATAATCACATTTGATTTAGCATAATCAGAAAGACTTAGATTCTCCCATTGTGATCCAACCTTTCATAACATATTCATAGTGAATCCAATGACCATTTACATCAAGAAAGATTCATCCTCAATAAAATTGATCTTTTCATTATGGATTCAGTGTTAATCTGATGAGACTTTTCTACCATCATCTCCTGAATACAATTTACCATTTCAATATTTGTGAGTATGATTCATCTAAATGTAATTTGATGTCCAAATTTCACCAAATAAATGGTGATGTGATTTTCCATATTTTCATAAAAATCATTGACAATGAAGGAACCATTTGAATAAAAACACCATCATTACAGGATTGGTCCTAAATGTGATTTCATTTATACATTTTTAGTATGAGACTCCATGTGGAAGGGTATAGCAAAAGACTCAACTAGAATATCTTTGTATTGAACTAATTAAATGGTAAGAAATGAGTGGATTTCACACAAGTCCTCAAGTATTTAATATAATGAAGTGATTACATTAATCCTATATCATATAGACCTTGGAACCTCTAGATCATAATCCTCTGCCACCATCAGTTATCCTCTCCCCTATCCCCTAGTTCCCTGATGCAGGTTTGGACCGCATGGGGGTGGTGTTGTAAACAATTCAAAATGTCTCCTGCCTATTTCTCCTCTCCCAACTCCTATTCATTGTTCGACACCCTATTGAATTTCCATCTCTATTGCTTTCTCTGACTAGGTGGCATATCCACTGTCTCTCTATCAGTCACACATATTTTTAGAAAACCACATCCAAGATGTCCCTGAACGTCGCAATTTTAGCATCACCTCTCCCAAGGATAATTGATCCATTATATGAGCCATGAACTGTAGACCCTATATCTTGGTATTGATTCTTTAAATTTCTCACACATTCAATTCCCACTGATTTTCATCGGCACTGTACCGCTGATGTCTCAACTCATGTGTTCCACTACTAGTACCAATTGTCTTTATATTTATAGACATTAAAATATCAACCCCCATCGAATGATCTATCACCATATGATTACAAGTAATGTATAGAGGTTTCATCATAGATTTTACATCTATACATAGACCTAGATCCAAGTTCCTGGTCTGAAGGAACTATCCATGCACCATATCCATCAATTATCAAGATTGGTTGGTGATACTCAATGAATAATAATCAATCGTCATACTAACCTATTGGTGATGTAGAATATCATCGATGCACAAAACACTACACAAAAATAAATACAACTCCTCTTCGAAAATAAACACAAACACTAACCCTAATTTAGTCACTTCATTGTACAACTATGCCCATAAGACCTACCATCATTCTACAGATCCATGTAGAATGATCGCATCTAGAATAACCATTTTCTCAATAGGTTTCCTAACAATAAGAAAGGATTTCATCACTAACTCAATCCAATCCCTAGAAACCTATGAGTATGAATCACCCATTAACCCTAGGGGTCACCAATGATGAAAAACATGAATCTATGTTAGTTTAAGAACCTCGTCTTCTTATAGTACTGTTACCATCTCCAACTCGATATGTGGTGGAATGACAAGTGCACCAACTAGAGGTAACTACTCCTGAACAAGTACATATTTCCAAGCATCATAACTGAGTTGGTTATCTTCATGATCCTACTGATGATTACCAGAAGGAAATAATCATGGAGGCATCTTTAAATTGAAAAGATGTACCACAATCAATGAGTATATAATGAGAGATGACTCATGGAGGACACAGAAACGAAATCCCAATGATATATGATTACTGTGATAGTGTTTTCACATCAACCAATGTCTAAATACATATAGTCTAAAGTAATGCCTTCAAAGTACTAGTGTATAGATACATTGATTGTTGGGACAACACTAGGGTCCTTGGCATGAAAGGAAAACTCAAAACACTTAAAAACATTTCCATGAAACACAATGCAATCACACTAACTCTTGTATTAAATTATAATGGAAAAACAAACCCACTATATCATGACCCCTACAATTGTTTAATGAACCACCAATATCCCAATACCACCTCCAATAGGTCAGGGGCTAGAGACCAGCACCATGTAGGAATATCACACACATTGGTGGCCTTATCCAAATGTTCATGTACACACACACACATATAAAAGCATATACATTTCTTAAATATTAATAACAAATAACAATATATGAATAAATCATAAATCCCACCATAATATTTTGATAAATAATGTACTTGAAATTATGATCCCAACCCAATACCATAAAAAATTGAAAACAAGCCCATCCTATGAAGTAGAATAGGATTGATGTAAATTCAACTGCTATAAAACACCTATCCCTATCTGGATAACTATGTTTTCCCTGGTCTAAGTCCCTTTATGACTCCATAAAATGATTTTTCATTTGAATAAGATATGAAACATCTTCAAAAAAACTCATGAAGGGGTTAGTATAACAATACCTTGTGCAATTCCTGGTAATCACTAGGCATATAGCATCAATAATAATAGTCATCTCATCAATGTTGTATGTTAAGGGAACATGTAACATTAAAAAAATATAATAAAATTATATAGAAAATATCAATGTATAATCATAACCATAATAGCAACCTATAAATCATACTCAAAGGTTCCAACAACACCTGTCTGAGATAACAATCACCAATTTTCATATATCATTACTGGTGTCCATTTGAGATGTCGTGCTCTTTAGGTCTCATCCTAATAAGTATATGATAGGAGTTTGAAGATATCAATAAACAAATTTAAATTATAGAAACCCTGTATTTTCATAGATTATAATTTCATAACTTTTGTGTAATACATAAAATTTTATACAAATTGATTCCCAAATTATGTATTAGTCTACTGCCTTTGGAAAAATGGAATCATAATCACTGGTACGTAAGTGAGATAATTATCTCTCGATTGGTTATTATTGACTAGAACCCTTCTTAAACATCTGAAATTTAATACATATCTTCATATCTTGTGGGATGAAAAATTAAAAGGGGTAAGATCAAGTGCTCTATAATTATAAGCAAGGGATACATGTAAGCATAAAGATGAGCATAGGGGTATATGAACGTGATCATAAAATTAGATGATAACAACATGAATATAATAAAATGATAAAGATAAATCATGGAATAAATATTGTAAGTTAATTAGACATTAATTATAATGAAATAATGAACAAAATATAAGAAATCATAACATAGAAATAAGACATGGAATTTTTGAATACATGTAAACAAATAATATAAATTTCTTAGTAGTTAAGGATTCTCTTCCAAGTAAATATTAGTAGCTTGGGTTCATAATAATACCATATTGGTAGTCATGGTTCACTCCCATTGCCATCTTAGTTGTCAAGGTTTACTCCCATTACCATTTTAGTATATATCAAGAGATATAAATCTTTATCCAATGCATTGGAGGGAGATATAGGTCACGCCCATATCATAATGAAATTATAAATACATGTTCTACAAAATCATAAACGATCATATCATAACCAAAGAAAGTAAATAGGTATCAAAAAAATTTAATCATATCATAACCTACAGAAAATAGATTGTTTTCATAATCATATCATTAAAGAATAACCCATGAAAAGAAGATTGTTTCATAAGAATATACTACCAAAAATAGATACATATTTCATAAACATATAACCCATAAAATATTAAAAAAATTCTTAAACATATAACACGTGAAAGAGAAACATATTGCGTAAACATATAACCCATGAAAACAAACAGATTTCATAAACATAATTCCATAAAAAAAAATCCATTCAAAGAAACAATATGAATTGAACATTTGATAATTTCATATAAATAAATTTCAATAATAATGGAAGTAATCTTATGTGGGAAATATTTTTTAACAATATTTTTGAAAATTTTCATAAGGAAAATATCTTTTCTTCTTTAAAAAATCCTTTTAAAAAAGGAAAATGTTTTAGATCAATTTTTATTTTAAATACTTTAAAACATAAAAAGGATTCCAGAAATTTTTTTGAAAACTTTTAGCCTTCAACCATATAAAATAATCTTTAAATCACTATCAAAACATTTTCCATTAGAAAGTTATAAATAAAGCTTGAAAACATTTTGAAAAGTATTTTCCTTGAAATCATATAATATAAACATGAAAATTTGTAGAAAAATATTTTTCTACAAATATAATAAATTATTTTTAATATAATTTTGAAAACATTTTTCCATAAAAAATTATAAATGAGGCATGAAAATTTTTTGAGAAACATTTTACATGAAAACATATAAAATAATCATGAAAACATTTTCAATAAAATTTCGTTGAAAATTTATTAAATATTTTTGAAAATATTTTGATCACCTTTTACCTTGAAAAATTATCAATCAACCGTGAATACATTTTGAAACTCATTTTATTTGAAACCCACTTTAAAACTAAGAATTTAATAAATATTAGGAAAATATTTTATTTACTAAAATAATAATATTTTTGATATTCTAATATAATCATCAATGGAATGTAGGTCATGATGTTGGGTAAGTCTATACATTCTGAACATTCCTTTTTGCAACATAAAATTGTTATAAAAGTGTCTTGGCCAAAAAATGATAAGAATATTACTTTTTAACCCTTTTATAAAGAATAGATGGGTCAAATTGTCTGTTAGAAATCATATGAGAATTGTATAGTATTTTTTGAAACAATTCTTAAAACATGTTTTTATCAAACACAAATTTATGGCCAAAGAGATATTTAATCATAAAATTAAAAAAAACACGTTCTTGATCATCTTATATACCAAAGCGTGGGAAAATGGTACCATGAATTGTATATTACCTGAATAAATATAGAGTAAGAAAAATTATGAGACCTATTTAGATATGGATCATAATATTTCTACAATATAATAGTAATAATAAATAATCTTGATAAATGATGAGACCGTTTCAATAAACTCTTACCCCTTCGTAACATTGAATCATACTTCCCATATAAGAAAATTAAATTACATGTAGCCCAAAATATAATTAAATAGGAGGATATTAATGACATAAAATGTCAACTGGAAGCATATAATCCTCATAAAATAACATCAGTTAAAAAAAATTCTCAAAGAAGGATAATTGAGAAAACATTAAATTACATATTTGGTAACACTTGAACTATAAAATCAAAAAAAGAAAGATAATAAAATTGATATGGAAATAAATTTAAGATTAATAATAATAATAATATAATAAATTAATGAGTAGTATATAAACCATTAAAAATAAATCAGTGATGAATAAGAAGTGTATCTCGCAAAAATACTAACTGAGATGAAATTCCCATACTACATATCATGACATTCATCGTATACATACATGCCTCATATATAATAAGTATAATATTACTGTAAATTTATCATAGAATATATTCATATATATAATACCATATATTATTTTATAATTACCTTATATAAACCATTTATTAACAATTCCATTTTAATGTCATGTTTTAGGTAATAATCACTTTGTTTATCATATATGTTTGGACTTTTCATTCATGATCATATTATTTAAATCATGATATACATATTAAAAGAATGTAAAACATGTTTTATATATCATATATAATGTTTATATAAACATTTATATTATATATATATATGTGTGTGAAATGGAATTCACTGTTGATGGAGATCGCGGGTCATACATACTCATAAATCATGTCTCCATTTTCATGGTGTATTGAAATAAAGTATGTAAATAAAATATATTAATATGTAAATATAATATAATTAAACTATAATTATTATTACATACATATCATAAAATCTTATTAAACCCATCATTTATACATTCTATGTAAATTTTTAATGAATCATATCACATTACTGAGGTGGTAGTCTATACTTATCTAAACGACATTATCATATTTATGGAAAATGGAATGAATAAAGGTATAAATTTTAAAATAAATATATGATAATAAATTCATCATAAATATCATACATATCATATAAAAACATAGTTTACATCAAATTTATCAGTCATAATATGTGGAAAAGGTAAAAAAACAACATCATTTCATTGGGTGGTAGCTCGTTGTACAAAAGAACAGTATGTTCGTTACCAATTAGATGGAAGTTTGTTTAAGTAAAGTTAGAAACCATTAAATAAAACATATCAGTATATTAAGGATAAATATGATATTGTTTATGGATATAATATGAATAATTTTTGTGGTGGAGAAATAATATAAAAGAATTAATCTTGAAGAAAGATGTTACCTCGTCATTGGATAACAACTTTTGGTTTGAACCAATAGGATTCCTTGAATAGATTCGTACCCAAAGAGAGGCATAAATGAGTAAGGGATGGATATTGGGATGTTTATTGGGGATATATTTTCTGAACCTATGTGGTTTGAGAGGTGTAATGAATGGGGAGAGGAGGGGTCAATTTACAAGGAAGGGAGGGGGAACACATGGAATTTTTAAAAACATGTTAGGTGTTCACATGTTTTTTCTAAACAAAAGTCATCCAAAACCAACCAAAATATAGAATATAATGTTTTTCGGATTAAATTTGAAAATTAAATGTTATTCTATATTTTTATAAGTTATTTGGGCCCTTAAGATTTTGGTTTATTCCATTGTTAAGAATAATTTTTATTTAATCGTTGAAATTAATCTTAATCACTTTCCCGATTCACTTTTGACAAAAATTATTCCCTTATTATTATAATAAAAATATCATACAGATTAAAATAGTGTATGTATATTTTTCTAAATTCCATTTTTTATTGAAAAATAAATTTTACGGCTATTCTCGATGATGTGGTGAGAAAATAGATTTTTAAAGTAACAAGGTTTAAAAGTTAATTAATATTTTATATCTAAATTCAATAAAACAAATATTCAAATGACCTAAATTTTATTATTATATATTTAATTTATCTAATTTTACATTAAAAAAATTAAAAATAAAATTTCAATATGTAAATAAATTAGATTAAAAAGTAGATTTGAATTAAAATCCATTATTTTTTACTATTTATATGAAATGGAAATTTCTCAGTAAAATCCCAAATATTCACCCTATGATAATTTCAACAAAATTAATAAAGAAAAATTATTTTATAAAATAATATTTATAATGTTTTCTAATATTAATTTAATTATTTTTCATAGGATGCCATGGAAAGTAGTTCGTTTGAGAAAATTTCATTTTAAAACATATAAAGACTTTACAAAAAATTAAATATTTCATTATAAATATGTTGAATTTATATATACCATTATCAATAATATTTTGATACTATTTATCACTAATAATTTTTCTAATTTTAATTGATATGTTATATATATCTTGATTAAATAATTAGAGGAATTAAATTATGTTTTGCAGAATCTCAATGTTGTGTGTAACACATGCCAAGTTGGTGTTTCATGTAGCGCAATCCAAGTCAATGTTGCATATAGAATAATGAAATTCATTATTTAAAGTAGTACAAACATATATTGGGGTATCTTATAATGAAATCATAACATGTATTAGCATACAATTAAATAATAACATGGTTATTTTTTATAACACACGCCATATTTAGTTTTGTGTAAAGTGAAAAATATCAAAAAATATTAAATTAAGTCAAAAAATATATATTTCACAAAATAATTTGGTTGTTACATTCAAACCCCCCCCCCTCCATTATTTTTACACTCAAAATTCATCTGGGTTATCAATGATTTAATACATGAAATACCCATTCATAGAAACCCATATTATAAAAAAAGAATACTAAAACATCCTTTAAAAAATAATGTTTAAAACATAATGGTTACCCAAAGTAAATCATAACCAGCTTCCCACATAGTTGAACAAAAGTTTTAATAGAAAACATGGACTTGAAGGAAAATTGTACATATTCAAAGGTAGTGATTGAGGTTCTCAATCACAAATAACCGAATGATGAATAAAAATTTGAGGGGCATTAAAGTCATAAATCTAAAAGGATTTAAAATGCCATCGTTTCAAAAAAAATTAGGGTATTATTAAAACTTTTTTTTTAATTTTCTTAATGTGAAGTAATTCTTTTTTTGAAAAAAAAATATTATGATATATGCTGACTTGATATATTTCTAAAAACACGGGATTCAATGAATTTATAATTCTTCTGTTAGTTCATGAAATAGATATCCAAAAAATAAACATTCATACCGGAAGCAATAAAATAAACTTTTAGTATATTATGAGTCCCATAAATTAATTAAACGACTATATATTTATCTCAAATAATTCTTCAAATTCAATATGGTAAATACATTAATTTTTAGATAAAAAAAGTAACACTTCTATGTCATTATTAATATTTATTCAAAAAAAATTAATTTAAAACAAGTTCACATTTACCAGGACATCGCGTAAGATAGTGGTAGGAATGAAAACCTTTTCATCCTTCGGTAATGGGATCAATACTAGTGGACATGGCGAACATGACGAGTTTCCACATAACATATTGGTTGTTCTCTTCTAAAATAAAATCCATATAATTTCAAAAATCATTGTTATAGATGTCCTTGAAATATGGTTAGTCACTAAATATTCAATTAACTATGGAATCCTATAATTTTTATAAACATAAATACTTCCTCCAATATTTAACATAAACTTTTCATTACTATGTAACCTTATAACTATTCTGAAAGTTGAAAATCCCAAAAATTTTAAATAATGTAATGAAAGAATATTAACATTGATCCCCCATATATCACAAAGTATATCTTGGTTGTCACATTAAAAATATTTAAATACCCACACCATATATTATCTTGAACCATTTTAACAACATAAATAAACATAAACACTTTTGGAATCCTTATTCTAAATATTACTAGATATATATCTTAAATTCGAGAATTTTTAAACATTATTGGATACTTTTCGGCAAATCTTTTATCAGTTATACTGTAATGAATACCATCCAGTTAACTTATTCATCTTAAATATATCTTTATCCAAACATATTAATCACAATATTTGGAATTAATTATTGTTTACCTTATATTAATCAAAATTTCATGATTCATTAAATCATCTTTCTAGTCCATAATATCCATCGAGGGTATTCTTGTCAATCCTTCACAAAAACAGAAACTGACTAATCATTATATAGTTCACCATGAATAATTATGGAGTCCTTATAAATATATAAATGTAAATTCATCCACATTAATTATTTTCATAGCATATTTCCTTCTTTGAATTACAAGTATATTTTTTGGTCAGGGAATTTTGTTTGGTAATCCTCGTTTCCTCTACAGATAAGACATTGATCTCCTTGAAAATTCATCACTCTATGTCCCTTATTCCTATATAGACAACATATTCACATCCATTTTTGGTATTCCTCAAGGTTCTTCATCACTTATTTTTGGCATAAAGAAATATGAATATTTTTTCCTCTATGTTCCTTATCTTGTGGAAATTTATAAAGTTACATATTCCTCTCATTAGGTGAGCTAGGAATATCACCAATGATAGCATTGTTAGTAATATATCTAGATAGTCGATTTGGGATAATAACTACATATTTCTCTCCAGGGATCATCCCATTTTACTTCTAATCAGAATTTTTTTGGACACGTTCAATGTTAGCCTAGTTTTTTCTTGTTCCCTCCATTGAATAAAACTAGAAATCATAATGTGAGAAACACCTATAATAATAGAAAGACACATATTTATGAAAATTAACATATAAGATGTATAAATAATGACATATAATTCATTAATATATGAAAAAATTGGTTTATCATAGGTTATTTATATCCATATTATATTTAAATACATCTTTATTATTTGAATATAGTTTGTGAATTCCTAAGGAATATTCCATGGGATAATCAAACTTGGTGTGCGGTAAGTCTCGTTGTTGTGTACCGAGTTATAGTGAGTCAGGCCCAACAAACCTAATTAGAGTTGATACTCTAGGTACATCTATTCTAGATCCACATCCACTTTTTGTATCAATAATGGGATTTATTTATAGGATACCACTTGCTTTATCCTTTACCAAAATTCCAAGACAATTCCCTATATATTTTTTATCCTAAAACATATCCGTGTATATCTCCTCAGGGTTCTCACTAATTTTTTCACATCCTATATTCCAATGTTTAACAAACCCATTCATTAATTCCATCTATACTGACCGTATTTTTTAATACATTAACTTTATTTAACATTATCATAATACTCAAAATAATTTTCAAACAGATTCCCAAATTTCATATTAGTCGAGTTCAATTGTAAACAAGGAAACATAAACACTTTTAAATTAATGAGATAAATTATCTATAACTAGGGTCTTATAGACTATCACCCTTAGCATACACAATAAAAAAAATACATATCTTCGTAACCTGGGGAAGGAAATATAAAAATAGGTTAGATTAGATGCTCAGTTAGGGTAAACATGGGAGACATGTAAGCAGAAGCATTAGTATATGGTTATAAAAATGTTATCATACCATTAGAACATCATGAAATGAATATTAAAAGATTATAAATATGAATCAAGGAATAAATCTTGGAATTTAATAAGACATGAATTAGAATAAAATGTAGAACAAAATCCATGAAATATTAACATATGATTAAGACATGGAATTTCATAAGACACATAATCATGTAATCTAATTTATATAGTAGTGCAGGACTTGTTATCAAGGCCATATTAATAGTATGGTTTCACTCCCCATACTTTCTTGGAAGTCATGGATCACTCCCATGGTCATATTAATAATATGATTTCTCTCTTCAAACCTTCATGGTAGTCACGGCTCACTCCCATAGACATCTTAGTAGTAATGGTTTTTCCCCAAACCATATTAGTCTATCTCATGAGATAAAAATATTTACCCAATGAATTGGAGTGATATATAGGTCCCACCTATATCATAATTATATCACACATGCACATTCCCAAAATCATAAACAATCATATCATATCACATGAAATGAAATGGGTATCAGAAACATGTAATCATATCACATCATGTGAAAAAGAGACAGGTTTCATAATCATTTCATCAGAGTATAACCTATGAAAAGAAGAAGATCTAGTAATCATAAAACATCTTAAATTAAAATAAATTTCATAAATATATAACTTATTAAAGAGAATCATGTTTCATTAGCATATAATTAGTTAAAGATAATAGGATTTCATAAACATATAAAAATTGAAAAATAAATGAATTACAAAAAAATCATTCCCTAAAACATAAAATATTCAATTAATTAATATGAATGTAACTATTGGATAATTTCCCATTAATACATTAGTAACAACAATAGATTTAACCTTATAGGGAAAAATTCATGAACTATCTTTTTAAAAAATCATGGTGAAAATATCTTTTATTCTCTAAAAAGGCCTTATAAAATATTAAAAAAAAATAAATTATTTTCATTGAAAAAAAATATCAAAACATAAAAGTATTTTTGAAATAAGTTTGAAAATATTTATTCCTAAAAACATATAAAATAATCATGAAAACATTTTTGGACACCTTCTTCAATGCGAACATATAAAAAAAGCTTGAACATATTTAGAATACTTTTCTTCATTAAAAATTATTACGCTGTCCTAAGAACATTGTGAAAACACATTACCTATAAAACATGAAATAGAATAATAAAAAAAATTCAATCCTTTTTCCTTAAAGCCAATTATATAGTCTTGAAAACATTTTTTAAACCACTATCCATAAAAAAATATAAAATATTCTTGAAAAATTATTGAAAAACATTTTCTTTCAAAACCACTTTAAAAAAATGAATTTTTAGAATAATAAGTAAACATGTTATTTTTTTATAAAAAATAATATTTTGAATACATTAGGTGAAGCATAAAGGGAATTTCAGACATGATGGTGGGTTAATTCAAATATACTGAATTTTTAATTTTCACCATAAAAGGATAAAAAAGTTCCCAAAACAAAAAAAACAACAAGAAGATTCCTTTTTTTAATATATTTATTTAAATAGAGAAACAAGGGAAAAAATTTCATTTAAAAAACATAGTATAATAGTATGATATTTTTATAAACCTTTCATAAAATATGGTTTTGATGGAACATAGATTTTTGAACAAGGAGCGTGGTAAATTTTTACTTTCTTATGCACACTTTCTTGAACATATTATGTACCAAAGAGTGAAAAATGGTATCATATATTGGATATAACATTAATTACTAGTGTTTAAGAAATATAATGAGTGTTATTGAGTGATGGGTCATAATATTTCATCAAATGAGTCATAATCACAAATAATATATATAAATGATTAGATTATTTCAATAAATTCTTACCACTTGGTAACACTGAATTATACATACGATGTAGAAAAATAAAATCACATGGATAATATAATGTAATGAAAATAATGAGATTAATGATATACCATGTCAATTGGAATCATAGACACCTCGTAAAATAACATACTTGTATAATAAAACATTTTTCTCAAAGAATGCAAATTAAGACGAAATTACTTTACCAAATTGGAAAATTTATAATGATAAAACCCATAAAAGAAATATCCACAATGGATATTTAAATATCCTTAAATTAAATTATAGGAATCATATAATACATACATGGGATGTATATACACAACAAAAAATAAAAGAGTGATGGATAAATAAAAATTGATATGAAATTCCCTTACCATATGTTTTAGCTTCCAACATACACGTACAAACATCCAATATAATAAGTATAAGATTATTATATATTTATTATATTACCATATTCAAATATATAATACCATATTATGATTTTCTAAAGACCTTCTATAACTTATTTAGTAACAATTCCTTGTCAAAGTAACTTTTTGGGTAATAATAGCATTATTTATCTACATGTTTTGACTTATCATTATTAATACTATTATTTAAATCATGATTTAATTTTTTCAAAATGAAAAAAATGACTTATATATCATATAAATTAAGTATATAATAATTTATAATAATATATAAATTATAGATATATGAAATGGAATACATTGTTCAAGGAGACAGTTGGACGTACAAACTCTTGAGTGACATTTCCATTCTCATAGAGTATTAAAAGATTAAAAGAAAATTAAATATATATATATATATAATGTAATTAAATTAGAATATTATATAATTCATATCATATATTTTTACTAAAAAATCCTTAATACATTCCATGTAAATTGTGAACGAATGAAATCGCTTTTACTAGGCGGTAGTCCACATTTCCACAAATGAAGTTTTCATATTTACAAAAAATTGGAAGCATGAATATAAAATTTATAAAATAAATAAATAATTATAAATAATTATTAAATATAATATATATCATAAAAAAATATATTCCCATCATAATTATCTACCATAATATATTTTTATGTTAAAACTAACAACATCGTTTCATGTGGTGGTAGTTCTCCGTACAAAATAATTGTATGATCATACCCATTAAATGGAGGTCTGTGTATGTACAAGTCAAACACATAACATAAAAAATATCAATCTATTAATGATATTCATGATATTAAGTGTTCATGAGATAATAATAAGTGAAGTGGTGGAGAAAGACTCTAAAAGGAAGTAGCATTATAAAGGATGTTAAATCGTGGTTGGGTAACTTCTTTTGGATTTCACCAAATGGATTATTTGGTTGGATTCCTGCCTAATAAGAAGATTTAAAGGAGTAAGGGAAGGATTTTTTTATATTTTATTTAGTATATCATGGCCGATCCTAAGTGGTTTGAGAGCTATGAAGAAGGGTGTGTGGTGGTCGACTTTTATAGGGAAGGGAGGGGACACACTTTACATTTTAGAAATCTAGTTAGGTGATACCACATTTTCATCTACCAATGTCATAAAAAATCCAAAACAACATAAAAACTAGAAGTCTTATATAGAAAATATGAAAATAAAATGGGTTTTGGTCATGTGGATAGGTCATTTGGGCCCTTACCATTTAGTTGTACTCCAATGTTAAGCTAAATTTTACATTAATCTTTGAAATTAATCTTAATCACTCTCACTAATATTTTTTTCCAAATATTAATTTCATATGACTAGAATATAAATATAATAAATATTAAAAATAGTTACATCCTTTTATAAAAAATAAAATTCAGATAAGCAGAAAAAATATTTTTATTTATAATCTTGTAGAAGTGGCAATAAAACACGTTTTTAAAGTGATAATATTCAAAAGTTCATTAATCATTTAAATCTAAATTCAATAAAAAAACATTCCAATAGCCTGAATTGGATTAATATCTTTATAATTTATCTAATTTTACTTAAAAATAGCTAGATATGTAATTTAACAATATAAATAAATTATAAAAAAAGTTCATTTCTGAATTAAAATAGAGTTCTTCCCACTATTCAACAAAAAATGATGTTTCTCAGGAAAATCCAAAAAACGCACTATAAGATAATTTTGACATTATGAATTTAAAAATGAATTTTATTTTATAAAATTCAAGTTATAAATCTGTATATAATTAATTTTATTATTTTGTATAGAAGTACATGAAATAAAATTCAATAAGGGAAATTAAATTTTTAAACTTATAAGGCTTTACCAAAAAATATATATTTTCTATTATATATATGTCCAGTTAATATAAAACCATTATAAAAAAATATATAAAAATAATTTATTATAATTAATAGTGCTATTTTTAATGACTTGGTTGTTATTATATTGTTTAAATAATTATAAAAATAATATGATGTTTCATAGAAACTTAGTGTTGTGTCTAAAACACCAAAAGTCAGTGTTCTGTGTAGTGCAAGACAAGTCTGTGTTCTATGTAGAGAAAGACATGTGAATTTTGTGTGTAGTAAAAAAATATTGGGGAATCATATAATTAAACCATAATATGTTGTAGTGTACAAGGAACGAATGTATTTGTTCATTCATATAAAACAATATTTATTTAGTGTTTCATGAAATTAAAAATATAAAAAAGAGATGAAATTAATTTGAAAAGAAATATTTCACAAAAAATCAGGGTGTTACATGGATCACGCACAAGGTCATGGGGTGTAAATACATCCCAATATAGATTAACTCACAGAGAAGTGGATTGATTCATTATTACTGTATTTCATGACAATACTAAGAACACCACCTAAGTCAATGATAATGATAGAATATTTCACCATAGTCCTCATTGAGGGATTCCAGTGACTATCTAGCATAGAATATCCTAAAAGGGGATCACCATCTAATTCAAGAGAAATTAATTAATTATAAAACCTTAGGTAATGGATCCAAGGAACTTAGACTATTGAAACTTTTCCTTATCGAAGTGTACAAGAGCTCTAATACATCATTAAATAGGTACAAGGTGTGTACTCGAAGGACCCATTGGTTCCCATCAATATTGGGTTATACTTCTGTATCACTACACAATCTCATGTACACAACTATGTTTGAGTACATGTATTTTGTTCCACCGAAAATTATTTCTGGGTCCACATGGTCTTCTTGGGATATACCCCCTCAACAAGTACATCTTGCTTCGAGGGAGTACATGGCGAGGGACATGGGCCAAAAAGTGTGTGACGCCTCTTGGCCTCCTGATCGTGTACACAATATATATGTAGAGATTTATAGATAGGGATCCCATGGGATGAGATTGGGACAAGAAAAAGTGTGATCCAAAACTCTCCAAAGAAAACCTATCCACCACTCGAAGGGTCCCAGACTACATGTAATTCTAGATTATAATCTTGTAACCCGGTATTTCATAGAATCCCTTATCTCTTCACATGGAATCGTTATCAACTCTGGATCTTTTTGAATCTACCAAAAAATAAATTAAAAAACATGGATCGTGATCTATGTGAGTTTTAACACCCCATTCCCCCATGGTACGTTTCCCTTTGAATAATGTAATAGCTTGCATTGTACGCAAATTTGAGTTTTAACACACCACGACAAATCAAACTAGTCATTATGAATAGTAATACCAAATTTTTAAAATTTTTAAAATTTTATTTTTCAAAATGGACTTAATTATTCGGTACATAATATAAAAATTATCTTAGGGTGAATTTTTGGTATTTTTCTGAAATCTTTCAATTTTTTATGAATAGTGAAAAACACTGCGGTATTGTTTTAAACTGAATTTTTATTTAAATAATTATTTACTTTATTTAAATTTATTTTAAGTCAAAATAGATACATAATACCCATATAAGTTCAATATACATCATTGGAGTCATTTTATAATAAGATTTTATCTATAAAATTTTATTAAACTATTTACCGTCTTTTACCCACCTTTCAGGCACGTTAGTAAATTTGCATAAAACATAATTTTACCACTTCTATTAATAGAATTTTAAAAATAAGAGAGATACAGTTGATATCAGTAAGTAAAATTTGGTTCAATAAGATGAAAATAATTTTTGATGAATGGTAACTTTTGACTTTTATTTTCCACGGTTAAAAGTAAATAGGGTAATTAAAGATAACAATTATATTATTATTACCCTAACATGTGTTGAAATTATATTGGATAAGTTTATTTCAACAAAAATAAACCTTAGTAATATAATATGATCCTTTTGGTCAACTTGGATCAGATGAGGACATTTATTTATATTTTTTTTAAGAAGAGTCAAAAGTGTTAAAATCAAAGTTTAATAACTAAATAATTTTTAATATTTGGTTATAAATAAGATTAATTCTACTATAAATATTCATTAGAAATATAAAATTATTTCCTAAATAATTTTACTTTATTTATAATTTGTAGAAATTAAATAAATAAATTTATTTATTATACAATGATAATGCAGTAATTACCTTATTAATGAATGATTTAAATAATTGATATAATAAATATCCAAATAAATGTAAATTGAGACTTCTGTGGAATTACAAAAAAATTATAGGTTAATAGTACATGTTAGGGTTTGTTAAATAAATTTTATTATATGTGAAAATGTTGTTATGACTTTCACTAAAACGAAATATCAAATAGTGTCAAAATTGACATAAATGGGTTTTTAAAACAAAAAGTATATTATTAATTGATATAGTATTTCTAAAAATCCAAGGTTTGGCCAAAGAACATAGATATTGTTATATATATCAATAATTAACAGCATGGGGTTCTTTTGGGTTTTTTTAGAATGTTTATTAACCCTTTATTATAATAATACAAAAGTACATAGTAAAATTTAAACTATTTAACTAAGAGTTAAATCTAAATGATAAGGCTAATATTGAGACCTAAACCGATCTAAATCCTATTGGTTGAGTGTTTTTTGGCCAATACCAACCTTAGTCTAAATATAAATTATTTTAGAGCCATTATAAACCAAATATGACTGCATAATAAAATAATATTCCAAACTTTTCATAAATTGACCCTCACCTCTCTAATAAAAGGGAACTTTACCTTCTCTAAAAATCACACCTCCAAAGCCATTTGGCTCATCCAACACCATCTCCAATATCCTTCCAACAACCCTAAAATCTACCTATAGGCCTTACTTAGATAAGAAAGCAATCCTAAGGATCCATTTTGATCAAATCAAAAGGAAACACTCGAAGAAGATGTAATAATTTAACAACCTCTTTAAAAGTTTTCTTCTTTTTCGACTTCCTATTTATTTTTTTCCATAAAAAATAATAATTCATAAAAATTATACATACTATGATGTTTTTATAAATATGGTACAACTGTATTCCTTACTATATCCATCCTATGAATGAAAAGTCACTATATGTGCGTACGTACAACATACAGTATCCACGAACGCAATGAAATTCATTCCCCATTGTAACAACTCAGGAGTAATTTTAATTTTATGATTAAAAATAATGTTTAAGAACATAATATCATTATATATATGAATAAAATACATATTTTCCATATCAAACATGACTTACGTAACAACAATATAAAGGAAAACGAATCTGCTAACATCTGGAACAATGATACTAATGAAATATTTTTAACTAAGAAATATTATAAGATCATATATGATATCATATTTATGTATGTGGTTATTTTATAATTTAATAACAATGATTTAAATATTATACATGAGGTTAACATACCCTTGACCAAGAAAAAGTACAAGGTAAGGGTTAATTCTACAATCTCTTCATTATTCGAGCTTGTTTATACGTGTGTATCCACTAAGACCTCTTTATCATCAATTTATGTCTTTATTAAAAATGTATTTAAAAACATTTTTATATTTTCATATACCATTGGTTAAAGTTATTGATATTCTTGGTTTACTTTTTATAAAATTTTTATAATGGAATCATTCCATCATTTTCTAAACAAGGTATGTTATGACCCTTTCGACAAATTATGGTAAGAATGTATTTTTTAACTTATACGTCATGTGAAGATATTTTATGCCAGTATAGCATCTCCAAAGCATCCCTTAAAAGCTTATCAGAATATGTTAGAAATAAATGATTTATTTTATAATTACATGACTTTAAAATGATTTCAACATAGAAAGATATATTTCTCGTAAAGAGTTTTGATTTCATCAATGTCAACATTGTTGGATGGATTTTACACTTGTTTGATGTTGATTTATTATGATACAATATTTAATATTATAATGATGGTTTTGTGATAGGTTTTATTTTGTATGTGTTATTATTAAATCATTCATGGTGTATGGTTAAAGTAATAACCTTTTGTATGATTTTTTTAATACGAATGTTTATGTTATGTTTCAACCAATTCATATGAGGAATGCATTGGACCTAGTAAAGGACGGGTGGAGACTGCTATAGCACCTCGATGAATCGATTGGTCCTTGAAGACCAACTAATGTCTTGGCACAAGGCCTTGACTAAATCTTATTTGTAGTCTTGAAACAAGGCCTTGACTATGTGGTCATAAAGTCTGGCATTATGAATTCCATCATTATGAAATTAGCTATTGCTATTAAATGTGATTATTTGACTAGTAGAATATCCATGTGAATAAGTAAATAGAATTATTTGAATTATCTATGTCATATTATGCAGAATTTTATGTTCATAAGGCTTGTGTTTTATTCTTATACATTTTCTTAAATATTTATGCTTGTTTATGAAAATTTATGATATATTGTTATCCTTACTGAGCATCTGAGCTCACCCCATCCTATGTTTTATTTTTACTAGGATGTTAAAAATATATTATGAATAACCTATAGGGATTTTCTAATGAATATGAATGAGTTCAAAGGATACAATGTTGTTCTTGTTTTTAATTTTATAATTTAATGTAAAACATATGTGTGTATCTAGTACTCCCAATTCTACTAAACTGATCAGTCTTTCGGGATTTGATCCATTATGATCATGCCAATGTTATGTAATAATGCACTGACATTGCGGTTCTAGGGTCGGGGTATTACAGTTGGTATCAGTGGATGTTCAGTAGAAATCTCAGAAGTTAGATGTAGAAAACACTCATTAGATAACATTACTCTAAGATAGAATTTGAGGATTAGTATAGAAGAACTTGATATAAATTTTGTCAAATAGATATTTTGTGTATTTTACAAGAAATACAACCATGTCTGGATACGAACAGGTAGAGGAGGCTTTGGAACAGATGTAACTTGGAGTGAAGACACCTAAAATGTGTTTCAGGCTAGACCCGGGGTATCCTGGAACATGAAAACGGGCCTTGCTTCACTCTGTATTATGATGCTCCTCAGGGATATTCTTAGGATAATTCACATTTTATTTACAAACCATTATAAAGTATTTATGAGTATATATCTCCTAAAAGAAGTCATTTTTTGATTATGGATTATATCCATAAACTGTTCAATTTATTTTAAGTGTTTTATAAGTTTGGAATTATGTATTGTGATTCATAAACTATTCTTGTGTATGCCATTGTTTATAAATGGTGCCTATTGGAAGGAATGGAAACTGTATCAATTTACATAATCCATGTAGGGATTTTCCTTCTACTCAATATAATTATAGTGGATCTGTTGATGCAACTGGTTCTAGTCAGATTATCACCATACTAGGACAACTCACCCAGATTATGTATAATAACCTTACCCATTTGGAGCACCCTAATCCACAACATGGAGGATCAATGTTAGACCGCTTCATGAGGAAATAACCACCAACATTCCATGGGGCTAAAAATACATTTCTTACATAGAAATGGATAAGTTTGTTAAAGAAAATATTTCATGCTCTGGGGAGTAGTGAAAGGGAAAAATATGACATGGTAGTTTATCGCTTCACTGGAGATGAAAAATAATGGTGGTCCTTAATTAAAAACACAAAGGAGGATGAAAAAGTGTCAAAATGTAATGGAGGGAGTTTAAAGTGTTTTTCATAGAAAAATAATTTGATCGTGACCATCAAGTGGATATTGAAAGACAATTTCTAATTCTGAGGAAAAAGGAGTATGAGAATGTTACAAAGTATGAGGCTTACAATACAAGTATAGAAACACATGAAGTAGATTATATACATAACCCAAGGAGTAAAATTGATTGATTATTTTATGGGTTAAAACCATTTATATATTGAGAATTCATCTCACAATCCTTATCATCGTACATTGATATTATCTCATGTGCTATCAAGACAGAAAAGGAAATCTCTAAGTCTTATGACATTAATGAAAATCAAGAGAAGGAGAGATCTTCTGAACACTCTGGAAATGGAAATCAGGGGAAGAAGGGAATTGTTGAATATCGATTCTGTAGTAAATGTGGGACGAAACCGGCTAGTAATTGCTTGAAGGGAATGAGTTTTTTACAAGTGTGGTGAAA
Source organism: Viscum album (assembly GCA_963277665.1). Classification (NCBI taxonomy): domain Eukaryota; kingdom Viridiplantae; phylum Streptophyta; class Magnoliopsida; order Santalales; family Viscaceae; genus Viscum; species Viscum album. The sequence goes on from OY728159.1 coordinate 1,497,732,279, forward strand.
AAGGATACCAAGATCATGATTCCAAGGGAAAGAAAGACTTTATAAATGTTGGATGCTATAATTGTTGAGAAAAGAGGAATTACTCATACGAATATCATAAGTGCCAAAGAATCATACCACAGAGAAGGTCAACATAGCAAGGCCAAGCATATGAGATCACTACTACAGAGGTTGAAGCTCGGAAAGACATAGGGGTAGGTAATTTAAGGGTTTCCTCAAGTTTATATAATGATTTATTTAGTTCAGGATCATTACATTGTTTCATATCTTCCCACAATATGGATTATCTTTCAGATCATGATGCAGAAATTTATTATAAGAAGAAAGATGTTACAATTTTCGATGATGATAATGAGTACCTTATCTTCAGAGTTGAAATGTCGCCACTGGATTATTATATAGATCCACACCCAGTAGTTCAAAAAATTCAATTACTAGGGAGGAAGAAAAGGAAATAACTATGTGTGAGGAAAAGAATTATTAAATAGAGGATAGACCTATTGTGAAATAATATGTTGATGTGTTTTCATAGTATTTACATGGACATCCTCTATAATGAGAAATTGAGTTTTGAATTGATTAAATTATTGGTTCAAGGACCGTATCGAAGACCCATTATTTAATTCAAACTATGGAATTGGTGGAAGTAAATAAAAAACTAGAGGAATTGATTAAAAAGGATTTATTCCCCAATTGATTCTCCTTGGAGTTCCCCTGTTCTTTTTGTTAAGAAGAAAGATGGGCCTATGAGGTTGTGCATTGAATACAGGGAGATCAATTTTATAATATTAAAGAAAAAGTATCCCCTACTTCACATTGATGATTTATTCAATTAACTTCATGGAGCTCAATATTTTTAAAATTTTGACCTCTGATCTGGATATCATCAGATGTATGTAAAAAAAGAAGACATTCTGAAGATAGTATTTCATAATAGGTACGGGCATTATGAGTATACAGTAATGCCTATTGGACTGACTAATTCACCCTCTGTTTTCATGGATCTAATGAATATTTTTTTCAAGGAATATCATAATGAATATTTAATATTATTTATTGATGATAACTTGGTTTACATAAAAATCTTCGAAGATCACGATAATCACATGCGCGCTATTCTGAAATACCTTTAGAGAAATGAATTATGTGGGATTTTTTGAAAGTGTGAATTATGGCTTCAAGAAATTCCTTTTCTAGGCCATATAGTATCTAATGATGGAATTTTTGTTGATCGTTATAATACCAGAACAATCCATGAACGACCAGAACCAAGGAGTTTAACTGAGGTATGCAGTTTTTTTGGTTTATCAGGATATTATTGACGTTTCCCCTAGAATTTTTCCAGATTGGCTAGCCCATTAACCAATATCACACATAAAGAGTTTAAATTATTTTGGAAAAAAGAGTGTGAAGAGTGTTTTGAGGAATTCAACAGATGTTTATTAAATGCTGATATCACGAATCAACTATCGGGGAATGATATGTCTGTTATTTATAGTGATGCTGCAAAGAAAGGAATTGGTTTTGACCTTATGCATAATGATAAAGATATTTCTTATGCATCAAGACAACTAAAAATTCATTAACAAATCTATCTCACTCATGATCTTGAGTCACCATCAGTAATATTTACATTGAAGATATGTAGACACTATCTATATGGTATAAATGGGAGATATATACCAATCACAAGAGTTTGATGAATATATTATCACAGAAACAAATCAACATGAGGCAAAGATTATGGCTTGAAAAACTCCGACATTATGATTCCAATGTACACTACGACCCGAGGAAGGAAAATAAGGTGGTAGATGCTTTGAGAAGAAAGGATCATGGAGTTTTAAACAAGATGAGAGTTGAAAGGGATCCTATGATCATGGATCTAGTAAAGATGGATATGGGAATAATCAGGGAAGGTGAAACATCAATAATTTTTCAAATTGTTTCCAAACCATATTTACTATAAAGGATAAATAGTTCTCAGATGGATGATGAAAAGTTCCAACAGAAAATTAATGTTGTCAACGATGGCTGATTGATTGAATTCGTATATAAAGATGTAATTTTGAAATTTTGGAAGATACTTTATGTTTCCGATCAACCTGATCTAAAAATGGAATTGTTGGATGATGCACATAGCTCCAACTTCTCTGCACACCCTGTTAGAACTAAAATGTATAGTGATTTGAAGGAACATTTTTGGTTGGACAACATGCCGAGGGAGATTGATGATTATGTGTCAAGATGTATGGTTTGTCCACAATTTAAAGCTAGAAGACAATTCCCTAAAGCAGTCGTGAAATCTCTTCCAATACCTGAGGATAAATGGGATGATATTACAATGTTCTTTTTCATGGGGCTACCAAAGACTCCTAGAAGGAACATTGCAATATGGGTCATTATTGTTCACCTTACCAAGTTAGAACATATTATTTATTTAAGAGAAGATTTTCCACTTGAAAGTTTAGAAAGACTATATTTTAATGAAGTTATAAGACATAAAAGAGTACCTCTATCAATAGTTTCTGATATTGATCCCCATATTACATCAAGATTCTAGAAAAGTCTTTAGACGGCCTTGGATAATTGACTTCATTTGAGCACTTCCTACCACACTCAAACTGATGGACAATCAGAAGAGACTATTCAAACCTTAGAGGAAATGTTGAGATATTTATAACATGACATTAAAGGTATGTGGGATCAATATTTACCTCTGGTAGAATTTTCATATAATAATAGATTCCATTCAAGTATTCTGATGGTACCATATGAAGTGTTATATAAAAATAGATATCGCACAACCACTTGTTGGGATGATGTTGGTGAAAGAAAACTCGTTGGCCTAGAACTTGTTGATGAAACAATGGAAAAGGTTACTGTTATCCAAACCCACATCAACGAAGCTCAAAGTAGGCAAAATAACTATGTCGATACCTGAAGGAATGATTTATAATTTCAAGTAGGAGATCATGTTTTCTTGAAGGAATCTCCATGGAAGGGTGTTATATGATTTAGTATGAAGGGAATATTAAGTCCCAGGTACGTCGAACCTTTCTAAATTTAAGGATGAATTTTAGATGTAGATTATCGTTTTTCAATGCCTCCAAGTCACTCCAAAGATCATGATGTGTTCAATGTATCACTACTGAGAAAATACATGCCTGGCCCAACACATTTAATCGCCTATGAAGAAATTGAACTGGAACCCGATCTATCTTATTGTTTGGAGCCTATTATGATTCTTGATAGCAGATAACAAGTGTTGAGAAATTGGATGACTCATCTTGTAAATTTTCTATGGAGATATCTTATGATGAAAGGGGAAACATGGGAACCCGAGGAACATAGGTTGAAGAACCACCCGAATAATTTTATGCAGTAATGTTCTAGATATTTCGAGCATGAGAATATTTGAAGGAGGGGTGAATGTAACACCCTGAGCTTCCATGGTACGTTTTACATTAAATAATACAATAGCTTGCATTGTACCCAACATGCAGTTTTAACACACCGGGAAAAATTAAACTAACTGTTATGACTATTAATACCCATATTTTGAAATTTTATAAATTTTATAAATTCTAATTTTCAAAATGGACTTCATTTTTGGGTTTGCAATATCAAAATTATATTAGGGTTATTTTTTGTTATTTTTCTAAAAACATAGATTTTTTTATGAATAGTTAAAAACACTACATTATGGTTTAAAACTGACAATTTATTTAAAAAATTATTTTATTTTTTTTATTTTATTTTATTTTCAAAATAGATAAATAATACTTATATTTTTTAAAAATAATGCATTTTAGTAATTTTATAATATGAATATATGTATAAATTTTTATTGAACATATTACTGTCTTTTACACACCTTTAAGGAACGTTAGAAAATTTCAATAAAACATAATTTTCCTACTTCTGAGAATTGAATTTCACCAATATGAGAGACATGATTGATATCAGTACATAAAATTTGGTTCAATAAGAAGAAAATATTTTTGGTTAACAGTAACTGTTGACTTCTATTTACCACGGTTAAATGTAAAAAGAGTAATTAAAGGTAAAAATGATATTATTATTTCTGAAACAGATGTCCTAATTCTATTGTATTAGTGTATTTTGTCCATAATAAACCTTAATAATAAAATATAATCCTTTTTTCCACTTGGATTAGACTAGGACATTAATTATTATTTTATTTAAAGAATTGTTAAATGTGTTAAATTCAATGTTTAATAAAAAACGCATTTTTAATATAGGTTTATAAATAAGATAAATTGGACTATAAATATTTATTATAAAGATAAAAAGTTTCCAACATTATGGTATTTTATTTATAATTTTTATACATTAAATAATTAAATTTATTTTTGATACGATGAGGATATAGTAATTACATTATTAATGAACGATTAAAATATTTGATATTATAAATATACAAATAAATGTAAATTGAGACTTGTGATGAATTATACTAATTATCTAGGTTTATATGACATGTTAGGGTTGATTAAATAAGTTTATTTTGAAGAGATAATGTTGTTATGACATTCACAAAAACAAAATACCAAATAGTGTCAGAATTGACATAAATGAGTTTTTGAAAACAAATACTGTATTATTAATTGATATATTATTCCTAAAAATATGAATATCATCAAAAGGACTTAGATAAGGTTATATATATAAATAATTAACCTCTTGGGTTTTCTTTAATTTTAATAGTAATATTATTAACCATTTAAAATAATAATACAAGAGTACATGGTAAAAGGTAAACTATTTAACTAAGAGTTAAATATTAAAGATAAGCTTAATATGGTGACTGAAACTGTCAAAAACATATTGTTTATAAGGTAATAGACCCCTCCCAATAGTAGAATAGAAATAAATAATTTTTGAGCCATTATAAACAAAATATCATTGTATAATAAAATTATATTTCAATTTTTTTCTAAAGTGACCCTCAGCTCTCTTATAGATGGGTACTTCCCCTTCTCTCAAAATCACACCTCCAAATCCATCTGGATCATCCATATCCTACTCAAATAACTTCCCAACTATCCTAAATTCTACCTAGAGGCCTTAAATTGATCATAAAAAATCCAAAGGATCCCTTTTGATCAACTCAAAAGGAATCACCCGAAGAAGAGAAAATAATTTCACGACCTATTTCAAAGTTCTTTTCTTTGTCAACTTTATCTATCATTGTTGTTTCTATAATAAAATAATAACTCCAGTACCTTATAAATACAATGATTTTATTATAAATATGGTAAAATTATATTAATTATTCTATCTATCCTATGAATGCCAGGTCACTGTACATGCGTACGCATAGCTTCACGTCTCCACGAACACGATGAAATTCATTCCCCATCGTAACCATTCAAGAATAATTTTCATTTTATGATTAAAAATATTTTTTAAGAACATAATATCATTTTGGCTTTGAATAAAATGCATCCTATCATTATTAAACATGACTTATGTAACAGAACATATAATGGAAAATGAATCAGTTAACACCCAAAACAATTATAATACTCAAATATTTTTAACAAAGCAATATTATAATATTATATGTGATATCATATTTATGTATATGGTTTTTCTATAATTTAATAAAAATGATTTATATATTATACATGAGGTAAACGTACCCTCGTCCAATGAAATGTACATGGTAAGGGAATTCTACAATCTCTTCATTATCCGAAGTTGTTTATACGTGAGTATCTATGGGCACCTCTTTATCATCTGCATCTGTGTTTCATAAAAATGCATTTCAAAACATTTTTAATATTTTTTATAATATGTGTTAAAGTCATTTATACCCTTTTATATTTTTTATATAATTTTTATAAAGGAAACTTTCATTCATTTTCCAAATAAAGTACTTTCTGACCTTTTCGACAAATTATGGTAAGAATGTCTTTTTTAACATATACGACGGGTGCAACTATTTTCCACTATTATAACATATTCGAAAATTCCATTTAAATCTAACAGGAATATTATCAAAATAAATTATCCCTTTTATAATTAAATGAATTTTAAATTATTTTAAAATATAAAGAGATATTTTTCTCAAATAGTTTTGATTTCATCTATATCAACATCCATTGATGGACTTTACATGTGTCTAAAGTTGATTTATTATGATACAATATTCCATATTTAATTAATTGTTTTATGATATATTTGGCTATGGATTTGTTTTTTTATACCATTGATGTTTTATACATAGGAACTCTAATATAATAGTCGTCAATTTTAATCCAAGGTGGAATTCACTAATGAATTCCAAATAATTATCATAATAAAAATCCTTGTGGGATTTCCCCAATGAAGTTATAAATTAATATCATACTCTAAAACCATGATAGATTTCCCTAAGGATTTCCAACAAAATTATCATTATAAAAATACATGGGATATTTCCTTAAGGAATTCTAATCTAGTTATCATAGTCTAAATCCATGAGTTATTTCCCTTAAAAATTAAAAACCAATATTTATTATTTCAGTAAATTTTTAATTCACCCATCCATACATTTCATTCATTATATATAGTCTCACAAAATAATGGAAGAAAACAATATTAGAGAGAATGACTTAGGAATCCCTAACCACACAAATAAGGTCACATCTTATTTCTATGAAATCACTGGTGTTAAATATTTAATTTCCAGTATCACTTACAAGTTCCCACACACCTCAACAGTACCATAAAATTTTTTCTAATCAATAATAGACCATGAAAAACTTTTTTGTATTTTAAATTTTATTATCTTAATCTAAACCAAATTTATTTATATTTTATATTCAAGTGTGTATTATGTCATTGCAACCACACATGAAAAAAACTAATTACATTTTGATTCTATGAAGGAATAAATTCAATAACATCTCTCTTATGTTCAATAATGTTTATCCATCAAATTATGTTCAATGATTAATATTTCAACATCATTAATTTGATAAGAAAAATAAATACATGGAAATAGGAAATAATAGTGGGAGACCTATATATAGTAATGTAAATAAAAAATAAATGAAAATTAGATTATAATCAACTATATATCACTAAAAAACAAAACATTTGATATATATATATATAAATATAAAAAAGAAAAAAATAAGGAGGAAGAAGAAGGAGGGGCTCACACAAAGGACAGATCCTAGTCTAACAATTGTGGGAAAATTTGTTATACCCTTTAATTGCATATTAGAAACATATTAAATTTTAACATATTGATAGGCACAGGGTTTGGACATATAATTAGACCAGTAATTCCATATTGTTTTGGTCTTCAGGATATAACACATGACACATCACATGGATAGGTCCCATTTTTAAAAGATCAATGCCTTAACCCAGTGAAATGAATCTATAGTTTTAAAAGGATTTCACATTGGTTTTGATATCACTCTCTATAATTTAAGAGATTACGTTCTAAAATTTTCCCTTTATAGGGATGGGGTGAAAGACATGTACTAATCGAACACCAACTATGCTCCCCATGCTGTAAATAATTTTTTTATATTTTCATACCCCTAACATGAAAATTCATATAGAGCTCTATAAATACCTATAAAAAATCGAAAAAAAATAAAAATAATTTAATTGAACATAGGGTGAAATTTATAATCCAAACACACCTAAATAATTACCAGGGTTTTAAAATGATCTGACCATATAACAATTTTTCATCATGTTTCCCTCACAAAAATCACTTATACTTATCAATTAAAATATCTGATAAATAGGCATATATAAAGAACTCTAACTCCCATGAATCCTAATATATACATAAATTCTAGTACTATATAAGGAAAAGAGGAAATATATTTCAATGAATATATTTTTTACATAGATCTACTACACAAACCAGATGGTCCTTAAAGGATGCGTCCTCCTCATGATCAATATCATCAATATCTACCATGTGAGATGGATAGAGATAGAACTAATGTAGTAGAAATATATATAATAAATCTTTTATATAAAGAAAACTACAATATTGAAATAATCAGTACTCTAATAAAACAATCATCTCCATAATCTCAAACACCTCCCCATACCAATGAATTAAATTTCCTTACCTCTATATGAGATGGTTTTCCAACTTCTATAACACTCCTAAAAAAATATGGTCACCCACTTTAATGTTAATAGTTTACCATCTTCGGCCTTCATATGAATTCTTACTACCCCAAGAATTATCTTTACATTGATGAATAAACTAAATATTCTCTAAAGTATCATGCATAATAATCAACATTACCATAGAAAATTCACTGGCCTCTAGAAATATAGGGGAAAATGGGGCGATCTTCTAAATAAAGCATTGTAAGGGGCTATATGTATTTATTTATGATAACTAACATAATAGTTATTCTCAACTAGGGGCTTTTGGTTCTCCTATGAACCACCATGATCAAGGATAAATTCTATCAACATGTCCTTTATAATCAAATTATATTTCTCAAACTAACCTTCTATGTGTGGATGAGAATTAGTTTTCATATAAACCTACATGCCCCATGTTTTCTACAATATCTTCAAGAAACATCATGTGAAATTAGAATCCATTTCTAACAATATAATCTACAAAATACAATGTTAGAATAAAATATCCCAAAAATATATCTTACATAACTCATCCATTGAAAATGTCTCCGACATTAGTAGTAAATGAGAAAAAATCATTATGAGATCTATTAACATATATACTATGTCACATGCTTGGGTTTCCATGAAAACATTTTTACATAGTTCTTGGTTACTTCATCCTATTTTCATTAATTTTTTTAAGATTTATTGGAGACCAGCAAGCCATTTTTCTCAACCTCCACCAACTTCTAGGTGGAGAACCTCTTTAAAAAACATAAAAAATCCTTCTTCATTCTGAGGAACTAGTATTTTTTAGAATTTCGTCATATATTTTATTCATTCCTTTGTGTACAATTGATAAATAATACTAGAATGTAAGTGTATTCTGGAGTAGTATTTTTAAAAAAAATTGAATTGAATATCCAAAATAAAATCTTTTTTAACTATATTGGTAGTTAATTTCTGAATAACATAGGATGACTATATAATATTAGATGATTTTTTGGTAATTTAAAATGAATTTTCATATATTATTTTATTTTATTTGGTAAGAAAGTATTTAAATGAGTTAAAAAATTTACTGAAGTTCCATCCATGTCTAGTTCAATGGTCACATATTTTATTTTGGATGAAGTAAATTTGGGTGTGATTATTAATGAACTAGTGTTTAATTTTTATAAACATGTGATAATGTGTTTCACATTATTTTCGCAAATTTAAAATTCATACATGGATGGATGAAGAATGTCTAATAATTAATTGTTTTTTAAGGGGAAACATACATTGGATGATAATTAATATATGAAAAATGGTTGACATTTAAATTTCATAATACAATAATTGTATTAAAGATTTATTCATAAATTTATCTAAAATTGACTACCCTTTAATTCCATCTCAATCCAACATTTGTGGGATCTTGGCTCAACTAGTGAGAGATCCATCATAAATGGTTGTTTATGATGATAGTAAACATTTACATTGGTAAAAATTATTTTTCATGAATATTACCCATATGGAGAGAACACAAGGATTCATAGTGGATTTCACAAGGTGGTGGATTTACCCAATGACGATGGTTTTTGTGTAGGTGTTCCAGGTGCTGATCCTAGTGTCAAATAGAGGGATAGAGGACACTTGATTTCATATAAAGTTATTATCAACAAAAAAACCAATGTAAGAAAAAATAATTGTGTGAGACAATTTATAAATTAAAATATAGGATCTGATGACCTAGGCTCTGGTGATAGAGGTCCTAGATCCCCCCTCCCCATTAGAGGGAGAAGTTCCTTGTTTTCTTTTATCTTCATAGAATCACCTTCCTTCCCCCACTTCACTAATATATAGGTTCATTATTCATTTCCTCAAAACTCAATATACCCATAATATACCATATTTCTAATGTGGTTCCTCATAACTATATTTATTACTATCTGAGTATAATATCTCCTTTAACATCTTCAACTGGTCTCTAGTGGCGTGATTACTTCATCAGTGTGCATTGATTGTTTCATTTGACTGTTTCTTCTTTGAAGCATGGGGTTTATGGTATCATGTGGTTATTGGGATTCTTGATAGAAGGAATATTATGATTATGTTTGGGTCAATGGAAAACCTTATCATTGGTTGGTCTTTATATCCTAGAATATGTGTTGGATTCTTACTATATATTCTTATAATTATCTTCTATTTTCATAGGTAGAGGGACAATCTAACTATGGATGTTTCGGTATGTTTCAAAACTACCTCTATCCCCCTAAAAACCCCATTAATTTTATGTCTTGTCGGAAATACGGTTAGTCAATATTTGTGTTCTGATGCCAAAAGTGAAGCTGTGTTCCATCATTTTTCCCCCGTATCTATGTAGAGGTGGATGTATCCAAACCGCCAGTGTTTTTGGTGTGGATTACTGATGGACAAGAATTCTGGTGGAGGTAAGTTGTTATGTTTAAATCATGGACCCATTTTTTTATATATAGCAAGTGACTTGGACATATTTCACAATACATCCATAGTGTGTCTCTGAATGGGGAGGTTAAGGAGTTGTAGTATGAAAAATTTGGCCTTCGTAATGTTTTTTTTCGTGGATCATTTAAAGCCGCACAGGAAGGATTCCCTTGAGGGACCACTACATAATGATCACGTAATTATCCCCAAGTAACGAGTTGCAATTGTCTAGGGTTATGGTGGAACTAAAAATTTGTCTCAATGTGTTATGATAAGTGGTGTTGTTATGCCGAAACAGCCTTTGTTGTTACCTCATGAGCTGAAGAACAATGGGGTTACTAACATATTGAAGCGAGATTTTAAGGTTGTCACACCTCCTTGAGTGAAACAGTTATTGGTGGTTCCTAGTAATGGAAATCATCATGGTTTTGATGTTTTTCTGGATGATGTTGTGGGTGTTCAAAAGATTCCTCTATTACATGATGGCTCTCCTATTGTGAAAATAACTCAAAAGGTGGAGGTATATATTATGTTTGGTAATAGATTTGATTTTCTAGCAAGTGATGATTTGATCCTGGATCCTGAAGAGGTTGTGCATAAGGAGAGGGAACCAATTATGAAACCAACTAGCGAAGCTTCATCCCTGGGGATAGTATATAATGGTCAAAATATTTATTGTGATTCTTCAAGTGTGGTCTTTGTGGAGAAATCAGTAGGCTTGGATATTCCAGTGCATGATTAAATGGATGTGGGTATTTCCATTGGTTCTCAAGCCACTAATTTTCTTGAGGAGATTCAAAAACACTATAAATCATTGCATGTTTCTGGACCATGGAACAATTCAACTGATGATGAAAATGATATGGATGTAAATTCTTATGAATATAAACTCTCATTCTCATATTTTTTCATGCTAGGGAAATAAAATGACTCTTCTACCCCTAAGCGATGGCCAAGGAAGGACTACTAGAATGTTACGGGGAACACATTTACCAGTTCATTCTCAAAGATGTTAAAGAAAAAGTGATGATGAGACATTTAAATATATCAAAAATTAATCTTAAAATATTAATGGGAAAATGGGGATGAGTTTGGTCATGAGACTGACTTCTCTAACTATGTTTTGTAATTGTCGGATTTGGGTGTGCTTCCATTATTTCTCTGAACTTTTCTTTTCAAATAATTTTTTTTAAGTTCAGGTTCACATGTCTCCATTAATTTCTAGTAAAATAAATAATAAAATAAATATATGCATCCCATAAAACAATTATTTGTAGTCTGATGGATCATTCACATCACATATTCTAATAGTTTCATCATCATCCTCATGTCCTTCGAATAACCACAATGCATCTTAGTGTCCTGTGAAAATCATAAAAACAGCCATCTCTAGTGATTAATCCACATGATCAATCAACACTCCTATATTCATTAAATCATTGGCTTGTATCCATGATATTATTTGAAGTTACACACGTGTTCAAGAGTAGTCGTAAAATAAATAGTCTAAATCACATTACATTACCACATTATGAAGGATGTATCATAAATAGCTTCTAACATGCACAGTTTCTAACAGTTAAATTATTATGGATCATGTAATCAAATATACACTCTATTATCACATTAATTATCTAGGATTGGGATAATTAAATCCCCATATTTATCCCTCTTGAAATCAATCAAGTTAAACTTCCATGCATTAAGATGATAATAGTTTTAACATTTCAACATTCATGAAGATGTATTGAGATATTAATTTATTAAAATAACCTTGAAATGATATCAAATAAAACGGATACGTGGTGGACCCTCTAAAATAAATACTATGGAAGGGGTTATGAGTATAATTAGTCCATTAAATATATTTTGATAGATCTCTCACTATAGCAGAACATAGATCAGAGTGAACCAGTAACGTGCTGGTAGTGAGAATCCCAAAACTCAGTTAAGTGAATAAAAGGACCTACGAGAATCCCAGTCTCATAAAGGGGAAATTTTCAATCTACCCTAGTATTTTGAATAATAAATCCATCTTTTCTCTCCACATTAAGAATGAAGATAACAAATGATCCACCTTGGTTACATGAATTATGAGTAGAACACAAAAAACCACCATTTGGTTTTTTTGAATTAAAATACATCATGTACTGTAACATATGTGATGATTAATGTAGTTATCTCATGTATAAAAAATAATGTGATGAAATAGAAACATTTAAACCATTATATGAAAGAAAACTGGGATTTATTATATACATATATCCTTCAAGAAAATGTAGTGATATTGTGTTAACCCATACATGAAACAATGTATATTCATAATTAAATTTTAATGTGTTTTCATTTTTCCAAAAATTTGAATCACGTGAAATAATATTCAGATTTGAAAATTTTCATAACATAATATTATAAGTGAATTGTGATAAAACTACAAAAATATTTTCTTCAGCAAGGAAAATAATGGGTGAACTGATACAAATATCATTATTGAAGTTGTGTATCAATGATAATGGAAATTATAAGAGAATAATAGATTTTTTTATGTGAGGTCCACCTAGGCTACTATTTTCATAGAAAATGCTTTGATTATTGGTTTTAATAAGAATTCTCCCAGTTTAAACAAATTGATGAAAATTGATATAGATCAGGCGTATAATATATTTGAGTGGGGGCCATCCTATAGGTTATATCCTACATGGGTTTCTATTATTATGTGGTAGAATGGTTGTTTAGATGTTTGAGTTCCATATTTTATATGTTCATGTATATGGGAAAGATGTAAAGATTTTTAAAATCCATTAATTTTCTTATGTTTGATGACAATTTATTTCACAGTCTTTTTATCATGGCATCTACAACATTATTTTTTAGGATGAAAAAATTCTGTTTATTATTTAAAATATGATACATATTGAATTCAATAAAAGACCTTAAAATGTGTATTGTAAATGGGGTAGTAAATGAATTATTCATAAGAATATTAATTTCAATATTTCAAGATCCTGATTTGATAGGTAATCTAAACGAATTGAAGAACTCATTGGTATGGGTGTCAAATTGATCCGTATGGATTGTACAGGAGATTCAATTTTTCTAGGAATGATATGTATTCATTATTATAACAACATTTTCTCCAAGATAACTATTTGCATCAATAATTGGATATGTTTCTTCTTATCATTTGGGGGTCAGATCACCCTAGTCAATAGTATTCTCTCTTAATTTCTAATACATGTTCTTTATTTTCTCAAGGTTATGAAATACATGGTTGGAAATGTTGATAATACCATGAATTCATTTATTTGGGATTCTGTAGAAGATGGTCATTTCCATTTTTCATATTATAAGAGAATGGTTTGGATAATGGAAGAATGACGTATTGATCTTCGAAATGTTGTAGAAACCATATAAAAAATGTATGCCAATTTGGATTGGTTAGTCCTTGAAGGTAAATATCACATAGATAAATTTATTATGGGGATCTATGAGGCTAACCAATGAATATTAAATGGTAAAATCTCTAGTCCATGGATGATATAACAGGGTCACTTATAAGGGTTCTTGTGATAGTCTCAGTGGACCATTGATAATGAGTAGATTTTTTATATCACCATAATTGGGATGTCACAGACATAGATTTCAATGTTTTCTTACCCATGTCATTTCATTCTCCTAGGATTGCAGATATAAATAGATTGTTTAGGTCATCCTAGACCAACAATAGCATGATTTGTTCAATATCATTCTGATTTCATCATATCTTGATTGACTTTTCTACACTGATACACCATCAGGGTCATTCCTATCAAAGATGTACCAGTATTTCCATAACACATGTATTGGTTTTGGAGAATGAGGGGGTCATCTCTACTCCAAATAGATCAATGTCAATTTATTTTTATTTTTTGGTGTATATTAGATCGGGTGTTCCTACTGATAATGTGATAAAAAATGAAGGATTTATAAGTCTGATAATTTTTTTTTCATCGGATCTCCTAAGAGGAACCCGTCGAAAATTGATTTTATAAAGGGCAGTGGGAGAAGTCAGTATGTAGTGGTCATCGTAGCCTCATTGGACTTAAAATGGTGGAGTGAAATGGTTCTATTTTTTAGTGTTATTTCCATGATGCAGGATAAAAATTATGGATCATAAGGCTAGAGTGATTATTTAATCATCAGGATGATGAAGTATTTGGAGTTCCAGAAATAAGGTTTGTTTCGAAGGAATCCCTGGATGTTTTCTATCCATGTATATTCAATCCAGATATGTTGTCTTTGACATGGTTTCTATTAAAACACTAATAAGATTCTCCCTCTATAAGGATGGTGATGTTATATTGGGGTCTCTCTACCGCTATACAAAGTTGTGATTCCCATGGTAGGTGTGTCAAATAGAATTCCCAATGTTGTGGGTATAAGATTAACAATGATTATTCATTTTTTAATTTTTTTATATAAGGATGAGGATTTATATGAGACCATAATCATTTGGTGGTTATTACATTTAGGATATTATATGAAACAGGTACTCTTTTTTTCTAATGTAAATTATTTAATTATTGGGAATGAGGTTTTTTATATACTAATATAACTCTTTATGAGATTCAAATTGACTCCCAAAATATTCTCATTATTCTCCAAGAAAGATTTGTCACCCCCAGTTCAGTTTCCTATACATTTTAATGGTGTATGAATAACTTTGGTTGATCAAGATTGAAACAAACCTGGTGTGAACAAAATAACGTTGTGGATTTTCTGGATTCAATGTGAAATTATATTTCTTGTTGAATTATTTGTTATATTATTGGCTCCCTTCCCCATATTGTTATGATCTAGTTAGAACTAATGCTTTTGGGATTAACTATATTAGACCATTGTGATTACAAAGACTTATTTTTAAAATAAAATTTTTACTTTGGAAGGTATTTTTGTTTCTATGAAATAGAAAAACTCACTTTTACTGTATTAAATAATATTTATATCAAAGATCTAAATATGTAGAAGAGTTTTAAACCAAGGTCATGTTTTATAATTATTATTTGGGTCAGTGAATTCTGAGATGTCCAACCCACATCATTGTTAAATTATTCAAACTAAAGAATAAAAAGTGGAATTCAAAAAGATATAATAATTACTAAGGGAAACTTTTCATTACTATAAAATTGATGTACCGATTTCATTTTTTCCATCAGATGAAGTTATTCAAAATTCATGGGAGTATAGAGATGAATATGTGTGATACACATATGATCACTTTTGGAGGTACATTCCAATAACCTATAATTTAGTGCTTCACTGATTAATCTTGTATTATTCATAGTTCTTTCTAGTAAAATAGTTCAAATTCCATCTCACATAACAAAGGTAATTTTAAAATTCATAAAAGGATAAAAATTTAAAAAAAAAAAATAGGCAAACTAGCTACAAAAATTTATTATATTCCATTTTCGTGCGTTAAATCACTAATGATAGTGTGTACGCGCTAAATTAATTCAATGGTTTGAAAATGTAATTTATTGATTTTTTATAGAGTTAGATAGAAGATGAATCAAATACTTTATTTTAAATAAAGAGATAATGCATCCCATGTTTAGAGATTTTTTTCTTTCAATTTTAGGTATTTAGATTATTATGTGTTCATTCTATATTTTGTATTAGAATTGGGTCTTTAGGGATCCTTGTACATGGTACCCAATAATAATCCTATAATCACACCATTGGAATAGTTAAATACTAGGTCTGATTACTGGATTAGGAGAGCAAAATTATATTTAAACAAAACTGACCTTAATTTTGTAATCTTCCTACAAAAACATAGCGAAATAAATAGATGCAATAAAATAAAACTACCTTGATAAAAAATAATGGTCATGAAATATTAACTCGAACGTTAATTCTAATTGATAAATAGAATTTCTAGAATACAAGTAATGAAAATAAAATAGAAATAATCAATAACAAAACATCCACCTATGATCACACCATCTGGCCTTGAAAAAACTGCTCTCCCATACTAAACATGATGAGAATGGGGACGCATGGGTACCTGAGGAAGAATAGAGGTGAATAATGACAATAAAAGATTGGTGGCACACATGTCAATGAATTCCATCATCTATCTTTTACCATGGTCCACAATTCAATGATCGGTGGATTGGGGAATGAATAATTAATCTTTTGTAAAAAATAATCATATTCTTATCTATATAAGATTTATGTTCTTCTGTTTTCTCACAACGTGAATAGAGTTCATGGCATAAAGGATACAATATCAGTGTTCTCTCAAAACCTTTTCTTTCTCAATAATCCCAATAAATGAATGGATTATACATCATGAATGTATTAAATTTATATAGTTAATAGGGTAGCATGAACATTAGTGTAACACTATCTCAACCCCTTGAATGAAACTCATTACATGAACTAAGATCATGATGTGATAAAATCTTTCTCTAGTTTCTAAATTTTTCTCTAGTTTTATGTGATTTTTTATTCCAGCATCAATATTCTTGTGTCGCAATTTTCCTCTTCACATCACCTTGTGATGTGTATTTCACTTTGTAAATTCATCCATTTTTGTTCCATTTCCAATAATTGGTTTTATCGTACCATAAATCCCAAAACAAGTAAAGTAGTCCAAATATTGGCAATATAAATCATTCAAATATAGAAATTAACAAACTAAAACACCAATATATATATATATATATGAAATTACCTTATCACCTTCACTTACCAATGATTTCATTGAAAATAAAAAGGAAGTTTTTTGTGATTGGGGTCATAACCACCAAATACTAGGGAAATATCCATCGACAATAGAGAATAACTTCATTAAAAATACTTGAATTTATTTTTTTATATTTCAAAGTTCATTCTTGTCAACTGTAGGTTATGAAGAAAAGAGAATCCATATTTGAATAATTTTTAAATTCATAATGAAGGATAATAGTTTTAATGTGATAAAAATTCATCCCACAATGATTGAAACCTCCACTGAATTTGGTAATCCCAAACTAATCCTAATATTTTTTGTTAGAGAGAGATTTAAAAAATGGTATTACCTTATTGATTTAGATAATTTTCCAATATTTAGTTTATATTATATATTTAAAATTGAATAAAAACATATATAATTTGTATCTATTGAAGATCCAAATTATATATCAGCCAATACTTTGAATAATTAAAGAATGAATGAATTTAAATGGTAGAAGAAGACACCACATTGTGAAATGATTACTATGAATCAATACCCCCAAGTTTTAATTATGAGATATAAAAGTCTAACCTATGATTATAAGATCTATTATATAGTATACTACTAAAAAATAAACCAAAATTTAACCATAAATGATGTTATTTAGGAATCATATATATTTTCCCGATTTTTTATAACCACATAATAAAAGAAGCATGGTGAATATCATTCCTAATACCATTATGATTTTATAGATTTTAGGTATATCATGAAAAATATATCACTCATATTGAACAAGAATCAAATCATTGGGAAATTAAATAATTACAGAGGGTGGTGGCATGTATGAATCCAACCTACAAATGTTAAAAAAAAATTTAAGAATCAAAGAGCCCGAGGAATCTTGTTTTAGAGTATAAAATGATTGTTTTGATGAAATATAGATGAAATATGAACCCTTTGAGATTCTTGAAAATAATTTTCCAGAATTAGAATAAAATCAAAAAAACATAATTGATGTTAAGAAATATCAATTTGAGAAGAATAAATATCTAATATAATTACCCATTGATCCAAGATAATAACACACTGGGGAATATTGAATATTTTAATGTTGAGTCTTAAAAACAATATAAAATATCATATGTTACTTAAAGATTTGTTGTCACACAAACTTATGAGAAATAACTTATCCTAATAGTTCTTTAGTTAGTTAAATTAAAAGTTGATATCACTAAATGTTCAATATCAAAAAGTCACAACGAATAAGCTATCATCCACCTCAATGAATAAACTTCATAATAATTCTATTACTATAAATAGATCATGTTATAAATAAAAAACTATGAAAATGTGTATGAATAATGGAAATGAAGATGCCACAGCTGTATTTTTAGTGATGAAAGATAGATAAAGAATAATAGGATCCCCTAATTATGCCCATAAAAAATGAAATGAAACAAAAAAATCGGAATTTCAATTAGGAAAAACTATTACTCAAAAGAATATATAATTTTTTTTGTGGAACTATTGGTTCCTTAATAGATTTGGGAATATGTAATATGATTACATGTATAATAGTTTAGTATCTAAATATAAAAAAACCATCCACAAGGGGGTGCAATATAATGATGTATAAAATTCAACTAAAATAAATAAATAATAATATTTTTTAAAATATGTTGAAATTTTTGATGAATATATATGTGATATAAAATGGTAGTGGACGGAGTGTATATAAATAGAATTATAAATCTTTTAATAATTTCACTAAAACAATTCATTAGAAAATATCATTGATTTTAAAGACTATAGATAAGCATACATTAAAAGGATTAAAAAATAAAAATTCAGCTTACATCCTCATGAAGAATAAAAATGTTAAAAAACCAAATATTACATTTTCATAATTTTTGAAGAAAATTATGTAAAACTATAGATCACTATTAATAGGCCATGAATATTACTATAGAAGGAGGATCTCTTACAATGAAAAATGTACAGACTAGTCAAGGATAAAAATAAAAGGACTAAAGTGGTAATGATAAATATTCAAAAACTGTACGAATGTACCAAGGATTATAAGAATATTCCAAATGGAATACGGGTAATTTTACCAGGTAATGTGAAATATAAATTAAAATTCATTAATAATAAGATATTTCTCACGTTGATGTTGAATTTTATATTTGATTTTCATGTAATGACTAGAAAAAAAATATCATAATTATTTTGTGGAATTACTAAGATTACCTGACACATCTCATATAATTTTTCGTCATTATATACAACTATAGAAGAGATGTTTTCAAATATCCATAAATAAACAAGTGATAAATGTTCCTTGATGACCATTCTTGACAAGAAATGTCCACACAACCATATTGAAAAAAACTAAAAACAAAATTCCAAAAACAACATTGATAAAATATAGAAACATTTTGTGAATAGTTCACCCTCACATGGACTTGAAAATAAAGAAGTATCAAAGTTGATAAATAATTCCCAACCATATTTTAGTTAATAAAAATAATACAAGATACACCACTTTACCATCTACATTTTTTTATTCATTACATGCCAATAATTGAAGTTGATTCATATATTCAATGGGATATCTAGTGAAGATTATATTACTATTTTGGTAAGTAATAATTTTCATTACAATTTTTATGATGTTCTCCATCCTTTTTTGACCTAACCACTAATATCTTAATGAAAATTTATTTCAAATTTCCATAGATAATCCTTGATTAAAATGCCCAGTCAATCATAGTAAACCAACAAATTTGAAGTCACCATCAGTAATGAGATCACAGTAATTGGTATATATATTAATTAGTTATTAAAATATAATCTATTGAAAAGATAAACAATGATTAAGTGAATCAAGAGATCATCCCATGAGGGGGAGTATCTAATGAAATTCCCAGAGCATTATATCTTAGTCAAGGTAGTTTCCTATGGAATGTAGATTCTCAATAATTCTATGAAGAGGATTGTTGGAAAACTATCATATCGTTATTAAAAAGAAATTAAAATAAATAAACTCTGATATTAATGGGGGAAACATGACCAAATCAATGACATGAGTAAAATAATATTTAAGAATCTCCATACCTAATTGAATGAATATAAACATCATATTATAAGAAAATATTTTTAAACAATGTGTTGAGATGAGTTAATGAAATCTATGTCAGATGAAAATTTATAATTTTCAGTCCTTTTGGTATAAAAAATATTACAATTTAATTCTATAAATTGTAATTAGTTAATTAATTTCAGCATAAAAAACTATTTAGTAGTCTCTATTGAAGGATATAAGTTGTGGTATATCTGTTGGTATCACATTCTGAAATGAAAATGGATAGAATTTATGTTTAAATTAAAACCTCTAGTTTTCAACATCGAGTTACGACAAGTAGACTAATTGTTGAATAATTGTTGCAAATTTCATTATATAGATATGATATCATCCCATCTTAGGTGCTTTGATTTTTTTATACATATGGGGGGAGAATAAAATTAACAGTTACAAAATAAATAATGCGAAAATATTGACATCCCATTTTCAACATTTTTATTAAAAATAAATAAAAAGGAGGGTATTGGCGATCCTACTTTTTTGTTGGGTTTTATTTTATATC
The DNA here is from genome assembly GCA_963277665.1 of Viscum album. Taxonomy (NCBI): domain Eukaryota; kingdom Viridiplantae; phylum Streptophyta; class Magnoliopsida; order Santalales; family Viscaceae; genus Viscum; species Viscum album. The sequence continues at coordinate 1,497,753,204 of OY728159.1, forward strand.
AATAAGTTTATAAGAGATGAAATAAGTTTCTGTCAATATAAATTTAATAACAATACTATTAGTAAATGTATTGTGGTTTCCCAAAGAATGTTTGTATAAAATTGATGTGAAGGTTCCAAGAAACAATATGAATTACTATAAGAATTACAATGTCAATCTAAAAGATTGTTCAAAAAATCTTGTATGTGTTTTTAGAACTAGAAAATAGTATTATTAGAATATTTCAATATATTTATATTGAAATATTTTATGTAGTTAATAGATATTATGAATACCCATTCATGGGAATTTCAAAGGACTTATATTAGATTCTTTATGATAGAAATGTATGTGTGACTATTCATGAACATGTATTAAATTTTTATGTATATATGATAGTGGGTTTCTCATTGTACACAAAACATAAATATTCATCTAAGCAAGGTTGATGAAATTTTTATAATTGAAATTATTTTGAATGGGGATCATACATTGGATGATGATTAAAAGATAAATAGAATATGGGGGTTTCTATTTAATATTCCAAGATATTTATTGAATATTTATTAGAAAAATTGGCCATCCATTACTACCCATGATGGACTTATCTATCCAACACACATGTAACATAACTCAACCACAAGGTAGATCTCACAAATATGGACTGGTAAGGTCGTAGTAGTTGTGTTAATGGGTATGAGGTGTTGGGATTCCATAGATCCTAGTGGGAAAATTCAATGGGGGTTCTAAGGGTACTACTCAAGGGTATCACATGACCAGGTTATGGGGGCGTGTATAGGTATTTCATGTGCTAAACCTAGTTTCAAATAAATGTGTGGATGAAATAGTGTTGATTATAAATATATTATCATCTAAAAAAATTCTCATGTGGGAAAAATCCATGTGTGACACTTTTCATGTGTTAAAAACATATGAAAATAAGGAGAGCTTCCCATTCAAACAAGTCTCTACAATCTGATTTATCCCACATGTCACATCTTATAAGGGTGTGTTATTCAACATCTAAATTTATATCAAACCATCACACTCCCTTGATTCATTTTAAAGTTGAATAAATTTCCATATCTATTTATGAATCCACATTCTTCATCGACCCAAGTATATGCATGAAATCTATGTCTTTCATGAATTTAATTATTTGATATTACACATGATTTTGAGTGCATATATAACATGAATTTCCTTTATCTCATGATGGTGTCGCCTGATGAATACAATATCAAAATAAGATTACATCATTGGAATGATCCATCACATGATATATTTGGATCACATGATTTTGTGTCCATTACAATGTCACATGTATTATATATGATTATATGGACACATGGACACCATTCATGTGATATATCCATTTTAAAAGAAATAAATAATAGCCTCAATATAATAATAGGATATGAGTATTGACATTTTCAAATCCATTATTATGTTAGGGGATCTTTGGGAATTTAAAAAACCTTGACTTAGAATGCAATTCATTGGCGAGGTAGTGGATTGTAAACTATAAATACATAAGTATGGGAGATGAGTTTACTTCCTAAATTTAATATATTTTGAGATAAATCATTGTTAGGGAATCCAATATCCATATTAACCTTTAACATAATGGTTTTGAGCATTCGAATACTCAATTACACAAAATAGTGGTATTGTGATCATCCTAGTCTCCTGATGGAGTCTTCCACATACTACCATAGTCTTCTGAATAATAAATCCATGTGATCTCATCATTTAATAATTAGGATAACTCTCGAACCTTCTCAGTTACATGAAGTAAAAGAAGAAATAATGATTCTTTATCTTATTTGTGAAAATAAAAATACAACATTTACTTTGACTTACATGAAGAAGATGACAGTGGCCCAGTATACATGAACTTGTCTGAAGAAACAAAACTGTGTATACCATCATGAAAAGGATAACATAGATATGGTGTATACCCATATACTTTACATGAAGTTAGTTAACATGATTTAATCTATGTATGAAATAATTTTTATTAATGAATGATTATAAATGTTAATGAGTCCTTCAAAAATTATTATTAACATTAGATAATATTGAGTTTGGTAAATAATATATAAAATAATATTTTACATATAGTGTGACTTAGATTGACAATTATTTGATGCACTATGAAAAATAATTGGTGAATGGGTACAATTATCAATATTAAAATTTTGTGTCAATGATATATAAAAAGAAATTGGGAACTCAATTACATATAGTCTGTGTCAGTTATCAGAAGATGAATAATATTTCATGATAGAGATAATATTTTAATTATTATTATTTGAGTCATATAGTTCTGAGATATAATGTCCACATCATATTAATATAATTATGACTAAAGGAGAAGAAAATGTATCCTACAATATTGATGCATTACTATGAAAACCATAGGATTTCAATAAAATAGAGTCAATAATTTTATTATTATAGTAAAAGGATGTTTATTTATTTCATTTGATACTAGATCATAAGTAGTGTTCTACACTACTCCTCTTCTTTGGAAGGACATGATGATATCTAGTATTCATTCATTTTAATATTAATTATATCATTTTAAATTGTTTGTATTCGGAGACCGGGTCCAAGGACATCTCTTTTCCATTTTTTATTAGATAATAAAAATCAATATATTTTTAATTTGGATAATAAAATACACACAATGAGGATATCTTCATCCACGTTAGAGGAAAACATCATCAAAATATCCATGTTTTCATTATGGTTTATTATTTTATGTGTATGCTTGCTAACTATTGGAAAAGAATACAAGAGAATATTTCACTAAATAACTATTAATGTCATAAAAATGGTTAAAAATTTAATGTCCTAAAAATTAACCCCACATTGATTCACCCCCTCTATGTTTTATTATCCCAATGTGACCCGAACAAACATGGATATGGGGGATAATAATTCCCACCCAAGTGAATAAATAAGGATGGTTTTCCTTAAAAAATCCTATGTCATTTTTAATATTAAATAAAGGAAAATTAATGGAACAATTAATTCAAATCCACAGATAAATCAATGTGAATAAAATATTTGTATTTCAAAATTGGAATATCAATTATCTTCATTCAATGTAAATTTAAATATAAACTATCCTGTATGAAAATTAAATTTTTGAATAAACTATCACCATAGACTTATTCTAGTTCGTTGCATTTTATGCTCTAAAAAAATAAACATAAATTTATTAAATACTTTATTAATAACCTTTTTCATATACATTTAATTTGTTAAGTTCCCTTTATAATAATTCATTATTCATTGATTGAATGGTTATTTTTTTTTCAACCACTTGTACTTATTCAGTAAATTTCAGTAGAATAAGTTCTATATATTGAACTTGGTAAATGGTTTTATGAAATTATTCAATCATCTCTATAATTTTAATGATTACATAACTATTTTTTCATTATATAAAATTTAAAAACAATCCATTCGGGATGATAATATTAAAAAAATCATATTACTTTATCGAGTTGGATGTCCTTATATTAGAATAAATGATGTTATCACTCTTTGGTAGATTGGAGGGTAATAAGGTAAATGATATATAATATTTGATGAATCATAATATTTTTTTCAATATCATATATACTTATTAATTATATCTATCTAACAATCTATGTAAATTGGTAAAGTAAAACGAATTATACCACTACATGGTGATGGAAGGCTTTAATACACATAAGAGATGTTTTCATTTTCTATATAATGGATTGGAGAAAAACATGTGGTTTAATAATTAAGATAAAAAAATTATCTAATTTGTGAATTTAATAGTTTAATTTTTTTATTACTCTTATTGAATATTTTGAGGTGTTTTAAAAGGATGTAAATTCAAAAAAATTATAAGAACATAGATATATTATTTTGGTAAACATATTTAAATTACACATCAAGATTTCATGAATTATTTTATAGTGAGTCTAAGAAAAATAGGACGCAAGGATGTATATTGGTATTATATTTGGTTAGGTATTTGATGAGCTATGTGGGTTATATTTTTTGTCAACAGGAGGACACTGGTTGTCTTTTTTAAGTGAGGTGGGTGAAAATGTGTAAATACTTGAAAAATTAATATAAAATAAATGTACTACTCAATTATATAGGATATAAATTATGAAATTATAGAATATTATATTGGTATGATATAAATCTAAAACACCAATGATATTTAAGAAATTATTTCATTTTATCGTGAAGTTTTATACGTCTTTACTAATTTTCCCATAAAATAACGTGACTTATAGTTCTCATTGATATTATTCGTTATGAAAAAAAATTAAGGATAAATTTTTACCTAATATCGATTACTATGATTCCAAATGTTGGATCCATTTTCTAAAAGTGGTAAAAATTATTTCAAATATATGTTCATAAAATTAAATGATACTATTAATTGAGAAATTATTGTTTAAATTACAAAACTATTTATACAAATAAATGAAGTATAATATTACCTATGTTAGAATTAATAAAATTGTTTTAAGTGAAAGTAGAATTATTCTTATTTTAAAAATCCACAATATAATGAAACCATATGAGTGATTTATTTAGAGACAATAATGAAAGAGAGTGTTTAATTAAATAAAATCATTAATTGGATTTTCAAAAAAATATTCACTGATTTATAAGTTCAAAAATTATATTTTTATATGAAATATATTAAATATTGTTTAAAATTATGATATATATTAAATATTTCATAAACATTCAGGTTATTATAATATCATTTTAATTTCATAAAAGTAAAAATATTTTTAAAAATATTTTTTTATTCACCAAAAAATAATCTATTTTTGAAAAATCATCGTAATTAATCCTAAGTTAAAATTTACATGTTGAATTAAAAATAAAATTCAATTATACAAAATAAAATATATAATATTTTATTAATTTAGGACATGATAAATTATTGAAAAAAATTGTATTATCGTGTCTTAAAAAAAGATATGTTTACTCATTATAGTTGATGCTCAGTTGTTACATTATTCCCCCTTTAAAAATTCCATCATTGAAATATTTAAAATATCAAATCATGAAAAATATTGGTATATATTCATATTAACTTATTCTAGTTTCCACAAGACCTCTTATATCTAGTGATTTATCTAATGTACTATTACCTTTTGATTTTTCTAATTCCTCAAAAAATTTCCCCTAGTGTTCATAATTTTAATAGGATTATCACGGTAATATAAATCATGTACAAACATTAATTCCTCATTTGTGAGAATAGGTTTTGGATTTTCCATGTAAATATTCTATAATGTGATATATAATATCTCATAAAATTTAGATTGGCTTGGTGGGTTTTCAAAATCATAATCCACAACACCAATTCCGTTTATAATTTCAAAAGCCCCAATGAACCTAGTACATAAATTCTATTTCTTGAAAAAACTAATAAAACAATTCCATGTAAATAAATTTCGGACAAAATGATCTATAGTTTTAAATTATAAATATTTATTTCTAATTTCTTTATATAATTTATCAACTTTAAACATCATGAATATGATTCTGAATATTTCTTAATTTCATTATATTCTCTTCCATTTTATCTAGGCCTATAAGATTACTTTCAACAAATTCATCCCAATACATTTTATTATGACATATAATTCAATAAAATTAATTATATATATCCATTAGAATGATTTAATGGTGGATATTTTTATCTGAAAATTCCACCGAAGGTAAATGTTAACCCCACATACCATGAAAGTCAATTAAGGATTACATCAACATATCATTAAATGTCTGAATAGTCCTTTTATACTACCATTTAGTTTGATGATGATAGGTGGATCCAAAAGGTATGTTGGAGTTAAAATCCTTCTAAAAACTCTTATTTAATTTATATGTACTCTATAGATCATGATCAGGTACAATCAAAAGAGGTGTACCATAACATCTCCCAAAATAATTAATATAATTCTCCATGAGGTGTTCTAGAGGTTTATATTACCTAATAGTGAGTAAATGTTTTTTATTAGAATGTTCATCAATAATAAACAACATGAAATATTTCTTTCATGGAGTATTTAGAAATTTTGTGAAACATTATAGAGTAATATAATCTAATTTTCACACTGGAATAGGAAGAGGTTTCATGACTCATTTAGGATTTTTTTTACCTTTGACTTTACCTATTTAAAAACCAATAATATTACTACATAGTTTACATTTTACAATTTATTATTATCCCACCAAACTCTCCTTCAAATCAAGATATATTTTGTTGATACCGGTGTGTATAGATAAATTTGAGCAATGAGTAGAATTTAATTATTCTTTTTCATTATAGACATGGACTAAACACATATTCTATTACTAAATTTCATTGTAATAACTTCATAGATGATGTATACAAATATCTCATTAACCAAAACATAGATTTTATTTCGAAAATTATTTCAAACATGCTAGGAACATCTTATTTAATATTATAAGGTTTTTTGAAAATCATTAAGTATTATTATGCAATTTCCTCTTACTTAATGATTCCCATATCAATAATTATTAAATACATTAATAAAAGAAATTTTATAATCCGTATTTTAGGTAAAAATCCACAATCCATCCAAATCGATGCATCAATCACCATATATTAATTCCCATGCTGGATGTGTATTGAGAAATAAATTTTTTTTGTAGTTCAAATCATTAACATTTCTTCTTATTGAATTATTTCGATAAGAAGATGATTTTGAACATTTATACCATTATATATTTCACATATTTCACTATAATAGTAACGTCCCCTATCATTATCAAAAATATTATAGATCCTAAATGCAGATCTTATATTGTATAATTTTGTTCAAGGATCCATTACAACATTGATGCATAGGAAACAACTTTGTTTCTTAAATAAGGACCCATCCAAGGACATTCTATAATGCTTCACTATATATCAAAAATTCATTTTTTCAGTGGTAAATTCAATATTGGTTCCTTAAATGATCACTAAATTAATTACTCAACACATTGTTTTTATTTTTTGACCTTATGAGATCAACCTTGTTTTATGTAGACTTGGTTAACAAGTGACCTAATTGAGTATAATTTTAATAAAAAAATTGATAGTAACCTAGTATTTTGATGAAGCTATGTGCCTCAGTTATATTCATTGGAATTTATCATTAAATCAATGCTTTGTTATTGTATATATCATTTAATATAACATTGTAAGAGATAATGTTGCCAAGAAAATAAATATCCAGAATCCAGAATGCACATTTTATAAATTTTCCATATAACTTAATTTCTCTATGAGTCTAAAAATGGATTTTCAAATGACTCTTATACGGGTATTTTATTTTAGACTATACATAAATATCATCAATACATACCTAACAAAATTATTACGATAACCCATTAATAATTTTTCTATAACATCTATAAAAATATAAGGTGAATTATTATGTCAAAAGGGAATAATTTTATATTTGAAAAGTACATACCTTATAAAAAATTCTATTTTTAGAATATAATAATTATTTTCCCAAAGATGATGATGTGATGACTAAAGATCAAAATATTTGAATAATATTTAGCTCTATGAATTTGATAAAAAAAATTAATCAATACAAGGCATAAGATAATTTTTCATTATAGAAATATTATTTAGTTCACTCTATTCAACGCATAACCACATAGATCGATTATTCTTCTTAACAAAAAAACATGGGTTCCCCCAGGTGAAAACCTTTGTCATATAAATCATTTATCAAACAAATCATATAGTTGTTTTCTTAGTTCTACTAAATCCATTGTGTCCCTCCTATAGAGAGTCTAAAATATAGGATTCTGAATTGGGGTGAGTTCAATGGAAAATTCAACTTCACTCAAAGTTGGTCTCCAAGTAGATATTTAAAAAAGAAATTTTCTACTCTTAACTAATGTGTGTATCTTCTATTATAATGATTATAGTTCTATTCATGGGTTTATTAAGCATATATTCTCTAAAATGTTATTATATAAGGCTACTGGGGGTGGATCTAGACACAACTCGGATCATGATGTTTCCCCTCTATGGATAATGGTTTCAACATCAACTTCACAAATATTAATCTCCTTCTATTAACAATAAATTATTGAATTATTATTTTACATCCAATCCATAATAAGGATTATATAAAAATAGAAAAATAACCATGTTGTCAAATATGGCATGTCAATGAATCATAATTAGGACTAATTGATAAATCCTTATTTGATTATGACCTCCATTTTGATAGTAGATTGAAAACCTTTTTCTTGATGTTTATAAGGAAATATTTAATAATATTTAAAAAACAAATACAAACAATAATTAAAAGATATGGAATCAAATAAATCATTAGCTAAATTTGAGGTTACAATAAAATTACATACCACTGCATCTTTAGGAACATTAACCTGAACTAATATATCATATCATACTGGACTTTCTCTCCATACATTTCTTAGGTATATAATACTAACTTATAGGAAATTCATTCCAATAGTTTTCCATCTACTTATAGTTTATGTATTGAACATTAGTGAAATTTTCATACCTTTGAAATCATGATATTAATGGAATTTATCTCTATAATTGAAGTAAACTTCCCTTCCCATCACTGAATATCTATAGTGTTTCTTTCCAAAACTATTATAACAAAGATATCACACTATTCTATTATTCCATTTTTATATTTAATTTTTAGAGTCCTAAAACATTCTCTTTTTTTATTCATTTCCCTGGAAAACATAAGTCTTTTTAATTTGTTTCTGTGTCTGGATAAAACATGAAACTATATCCTTATATAAAAAATCTATGAGATACTAATTCCCTTCAAAGGATAAGTTTTAACCCATTAAATAAATGATCAAGATTATATCTTGTACTTCTTATATAATCCAAACAAAGTGTTATGATCATTGTAATTTTATATTCATCTTCAAAGATATTTTCATCTTCCCATTTCTTTAGATTGAAGAATTTCCTCTCCTTATTAAATTGTTTCCCCCACAAATGTTTTTTAAGAATAATAATTCGATGTATTCTAGTCTATATAATCTATATAATCTGACTATGTAGTTTTTTAGATCAATGAAAACAATGGATCAGTGTCTTTCTTATGATGATAAACTACCATCATAAATTTATCTCTTTAACTACATTCCAATGAGGTAAATATCTTCTCTAAGGACATGATTCACGTATCAACTACTAATGGATTGGTTGCCTGATTAAATTATAGAGGTTTATTTCAAATGAATTAGTCTAACATTTGATTTAGCGAATTGGTGATTATAAGGCCACTCTAATGGGAAATTTTATTGTTAATAAACTATTTAAATTGTCCCAATGTGGTTATAATATTTTCATATATATCCCCAACATTATTTTCTTTTCCATGAGGGAAATCCATGAAAATAATAATTTCATTTATTTGGTTTCCATTCCTTTTTATTTTTACCATTTATAAATAATGACATATAACAAATTATATTATGACATTATGAATTTTAAATCATAGTTTATACTTCTAAATATTTTGTATCATTGAAAATAAAATGAAAATTCATTTATATCTAATCTACGAATCATAATCGTAGTATATTTAGGAATTTATTCAAATCATAAAAATATTTTAAAATCATTCTTAATACCTCATGATGATAATTTGAATCAAGAATATAATATCAAATGGGAGTCTATATCCATGTGTATAATCATATCCCCACTCATCAATCACTAAGTAAAGATCAAGATAGTACTCTGCAAACCATTTTCAGGGAGCTTACTTATAGGTGCATTTATTCCAAAAACACATCCACTAGCCAGTATCCCAACCAAGATTACATTTCTAGGAAACAACACATTATCAACCATACCAATAAATAATGAAATTATCAATTAATTTGAATTACCCATACAGTTTTTTGTAGGGTTGTGTTATATAATACATGTTTTCCTAAATCTAGTTATATATTTTTATAATAATATTTCCTTTGATACCAACTATAATTCCCTAATTCTAGTAACATGGACCCATTTTTTATCTTACTATATTAGAACAAGATACAATAAGTCACATTATAAATGATTGAATAGTTTATCAGTCATGATAGATTATATGCATATATTATTCTCATATTAAATTTGAAAAAAATTAAATAAAACATTCTATTCTAGTGATAAAATTATTATTTATTATAGTATATCCCTGAAATAATTCATTGATCCCTTCTTTTTATCATAGGGAAACTAAAACATAATAAATGGTGAGAATAGATGTCCAGTAATAGAAACTGTATAATAGAATATATGATAGAATAATCAAATAACCAATAATACATAAGAGATCAGCAATAATAAACTATGACATATAAATGATAGCATAAAAGGTTAACATATCTATATAATAGACAAAAACAAAAATAATGTATTGGATAATAATAAAACGTTTCTAAATGATATAATTCAAACTCTAAGCATCACAATCTTATCATCTAGGTCTTAGTCCATGTCAACATGCATAAATTTTTAAGGCGCATTACCAATATGAAAACTAGTTTAGCTCATGATATCTACTAATGAATTAATGTTATATAAAGGGTATCACCCATAAAATACTATTTTTAATTCACTCCTCATGTGAATGAATTAAATAAAATTTACAGACATAATCGGCATTCACGTTTTTATAGAAAAAATATCAAACAAAATGTTTATATATTCTATAAGAAATAAATGGAACCTCATGATCATATTCCATGTAGAAAAATAAGGTAGATGGTATTATTAATGTATCTCTTGAGTGAAGAAAAATATTCTTTAAAGGATTCTAACATTGATGGAAATACATTCATTTGTGTATTTGAGCCTTTCTTTCATAACAATAAAAAGTATCCTTTAAAATTGATTATTTTTAACTAAAAATTTCCATAATATTAGAAAAACAATATTTATTTTAAAATAACCATAGTAACATTTAAGAGAAGACTCACCGCAAGGGGTTATTATAATGGAGGGAGAAAATAGTTTTTTTCATTAAATGTTTAAATAGAGATTTCATTTACACTTTTGGTTAATGGTATAAAGTATCACTTTTAGAAAGGAAAAAAGAATATTTATTTACAAAACATTACAATAATGAAAAATATAGTTTATAATGACTAAAAATATTAATTGGTTATTTTTAATTACATTCTTGAAATCATTATAGTGAATATCGATATGGAAAAGAAATATTTGAAACAAAAAATTGAAATACTATTGGTTACCTTAAAACCATTTTCATAGTCATTTTATGCACCTAATAGTAAAAAATGACAGGAAAACAAATACTATCGATATATGAACAATGAAGAATAGGAGAGAGGGAGTTTAAAATAGAAATATATTATAATTTTTATCATTGTAAATTTATATAAAAACAATCTAAATTAAAAATGAAACTATTGAATATAACCATAACTCAAATGTTAGCTTGGTCAGAAATATTATATCATTGTGGTTAATAAAATTAAATTTATAAAACTATTTATTATAAAATAAATTCATCTATATTTTTTTATGTTCCACTTATAGGACTTTTTAATCCATTAATTGAATAGATATTGTTGACATTGATGACATAAGTTTGTATAATAAATTTTTCAAAAATTTATTTGGTATATTATTTTTGGTTGAAGGTTTTATCAAATGGTTCAATCATATCAAAAAAGTTATAATGTCATTGATATATTTTTTTCATTGTATATAATATTTTTATTATCCCTTAATTCTTATAAAAAAACAATTCACATCATGTCATAGAGGTGGTATTCCTCTAATAAACACAATCAATGTTATCATTCTCAGACATATTTAAAATTAAGAAAGTCAATGATATATTTTATTTATAGAATCATAATTATGTCATAAATATCACATATATTCAATAATTACATCTTTATAACCATTAAATAAATGTAGGGATGAAAATTGAATTACACCTCTATATTGATAGGGTAGTATTTATATACACACAAAAGATTCATTCATTTTCTAGAGGATCAACTATAGGTATACAATGGATATAATACTTAGATTAAAACATACCAGTATGGTGAATACATTAATTTAATTATGTTAAACTATTTATTGAAACCTCTTCTCTTTGAAACGTCCATTGTAATACACCTTAAGCTTTTTTGAAGTGGTATTTTGGTGAGACTAAGACCTCTAGAGATTAGGGATAGATGTTCCGAAGGTATTTTGAAATGGATTGGTATATCTTGGTGGCTCATTTAGTGTGGATATGAGAGGAGAGGTTGATTCATTCTTTATGTGAGGGTGGTGGTAAACATGTAGATACATGAATCTTTATTTTATCATATATTTTTCATTCTAGTCACGTGACATAGAATTATAATTTCTTAAATTAGTATTATCCTATATTCAAAATGTGACCATATAATGAGAATAGAGAAATTTATTTATTTTATCTGGAAGGATTACATATTTTATTTCCATTCCTTTTTACCACATTTTACCACTAACAAAAGTGATAAATATTTTCCATGTTTACTATTAATAATAACTAATAATTTTATAGAAATTTGTTATCTGAGTTAAATTTATTACCCTGAGTGGGGGGTTGAATCTAGAAATGGAAAATTAAATCAACTACCCCTTTGGATATTGATTCATAATTAAACTAAACACTCTTCTCTCCAATTCTCATAGGAGTGTATAATCAAAATTGAAATCATGTATAAGAGGTAAAAAATTTACTTAGATCACCCTTAATATGTTACATTCGATGAGCATTAAATAGTGATGTTTGAATGTATCAAATCCACTAAGGCTCGCTTCCAAATTACAACGATTGGTATTGGTCACTTCTATGCCTAGGCTCACTACCATTAAAATGTTTAGGGATAACTCTCTTCTTTCCCAATTTCCACTCCCTATGTCTATTTCACTATCTCCCTACTAGTAGAAATGATCATTGTCATCCTCTTCCTTTGATCACTACTCTATAAGGGATCCAAATATAGTTTATGGACTTTTAGGTCCCATCATCTCCATGAATCCATACATTATAAATTATTGATAAATTCTCCATTAAACTATGGTTTTCACCCATATATTAAATCCACTATTCCATATACTATTAGATTTCATAAAATAATTTCACAAACTTTTTTTGTGCCTTTGTGAACTTCCTTGAATACTTAATGAACTACCATGAGTTCTCTGTGAACTGTATTGCACTATGTGGCACAAGTGCTTCATAGACCACCTATTCTTCTACAGAATGCCTCATCTTTCTAAGACTACATATACATACACATACATACCCTACTTCAAAGATGCCTTTTTCTTATACAGACTACCTATGATAAGAAGTCCCTTTTCCTTTCCATGCTAATGATCCCCACAAAATCGGTTTGCATAATTTTTCCTATGAACTAATTCAGCTTTTTTTTGAATCCTCCCTCATGAGCCACTTCAAACATTTATAAATTATTTATGGGGAGGTGATATTTTTTAATGAAAATTTCCCTTCTGATGGCATGACTATGGGACTTTATATAGGAAAAAAGATCTATAAAAACAAGAATTACCCAAAACATTGATTTGGTGCCACCTTCACCATGAAAATCTATGTGGACCACATAGTTCATTGATACTCTTCAACATCTGATGAATTCTGCATACATATAATTCCTTTGTCATAGCTGAAATCACCACCTCAATCCACAAATGGTAAGCCTCCCAGGAACGGTTATCCTACCATAAACTACGAGCCTCCTGCGAACTATTTTCCATACATGGTCTATGTAGTATGCTTTGTTGTCCATGTAGCACTACTATGAGCCAATAATTCCTTTTCCGATTTCAATATTCATTCTATATACCACCTTTGTGTCATATAAAATGTGCTTTACGGTATAAAAACTGAGATTCCCAGTATGTGAATTGATCTTGGAGGACTCCTTCTCTGAAAACCTTCCTCTTCCAAAATAAAAATCACCCATTTTATGGCCCAAAAATATGGAAAACTTATGATACAAAACCACATTAAATAGTTACTTTGGAAACACCAACCAAACTGATTCATGATCATCTGGATTTTTTAGAAAATAAAAATTCTAAAAAGACTATCACGATGCTTTGAAAAAAAATCCCAACAATATCCCGCTTTGGGTTTGTTCACAACTCTTCAAAATTTGATACATCATTAAATATTCATCTATATTCTACCAAAAAAATTTTCTTTCGATTTAAATTGAGATAAAATATTTACACAACACCTACTCTAAGACAACATGAGGTATTCTCACTGTGGAGAACAAGTGTTGCATCAAATTTTCATCAATGAGTCACATCATTCCAAAACCACTCAACTATTATCATCTTGAACCCAATATATCATGATATATTACCTTTAATAGATTAGATTTAGCATTATCCGATTTTAAACTCCCCCTACTTTGATTATCCCACTATTTACCTCCCCCCTATTAGCTTCTCCCCTAGTCATCGTTAAAAAAGTTTGTCCCTCTTTTATTGTAATAAATTCTTCCCCTTTTTCAATAAACCTGAAGGACATGTCATTTTGTTCTGAAATAGGGTAAATAAAATAGATCACCACATTAAGAAAAAACACATCACACCTTGGGGAAAGGGGTCCCACATCTACACATTCTCAAGTGTGTGGAGTTGGCAGAACTCCACGAGCTGGTCAATGTCATTCAAATTCTTCTTTAGATATATACTTTTTTATAATGTCTACAACCTGTAGATCATTATGCATATACAACAACTTCACAATCCCATACTATATATTCTAGTTGATAAAATGATACATTATTTCAATGTTATCGGTTCTAGGGTGATTTACAAGATTGTTTTTGAGATGAATATCACTGTAATTATAATAATGGATACTGATTGAAGAAATCAGTACAACTCCCATATCATCAAGCTAATAGTTAATCCACAATATCTATGTGTAATCTTGAGTAATCAAAATATATTAAGATTTTATGATGCTCAAAAAAATGAAATCTAGATTCATTAATATCCCAGAAATACATAATCTCCCAAGATAGAATGCACCACCTAATGTCAATTTTCTATTATCTTCTAAACTGTCTCAATATTCAGATGTACATCCCAATAACTATTACTTAGATTTTTAATTATACATCAAACTGAAATCCACCATGCCCATGATATTAAAAAGTTTTATTTTCATAGAATCATGTGGAATTCCATGGGATTAAACTGATATATTTCCTATTATAATGGGGAAAAATATCAAGTCTTGTCACCCTCAAGTAAAATAAACTATCTATTATTTTTTTACATTCTTTGATAGTAATTGCATTTTATTCATCATCTGATGAAAGTTTCATCCGAGTAGCGACCAAGGACTTCATCTCTTTGGAATTTTTCCTTCAAAAGCATCTAAACAACTCCTTAACATATTTATATTTAGAAATTAATGTTTCTTTATTTCCTTTTGTCACCTTTAGACTATGTAAAAACATATGTACACTAATCATTGGAATTTCGAACTCAATTTTCAATAATTCCAAAAACATTCTACATTGGGCTTCATTTTTTTAAACCAATAATTTGGTCATCAACATACAATACCCACATCACACATTGATTATTTTTGATATAGAGATTGTAATCAATTCCACCATGATGAAAACCGATATTTCAATAAAATTGATCAAATTCCGAATACCACACTGTCGGTGCTTTCATTAACCCATACAGTTCCTTTATCAAATGAAAAAAATATTTTCTAATCTACATGAATGAGAAAAACTTGTGGATTCTCATTGTAAGAATTTTCTTCCACAACCCCATTCAGAAAAGAAAACATGAAATCAATTTGGAAAACATTTAACTTTCATTTTATTATTATGGCTATGAATATACTATTTGTCTCTTTCTTGAAAAAAGGTGAAAATGTTTCACAAACATCGATAACCTATATCTAAATATACCTTTTACACATATTTATTAATTTTTTTAATCAAATCACCATCTTTATTCATATTATTTTTGAAACCCAATTATTCTTGTTGAAATTTATGTCGTTGGTCTCAAAACAGTCTCTCATGTATGATACTTTTTTACTTTTTCAAACCCTCAATTCATTTTATAAACCTAATTCTCTTATCCAACTACTTGATCAAAACATTTAGGCTCTACCTATGATAAGAATTATTCTTTTGGTAGAGTCATCATTTTTATTGTTTGTACTGACACTATTTGATCACCAATTATAATTTTTCTATCAATTTCAGCTCTTTCTCACTGATCTTTGTGTGCATTCTAGATTGTTCTCTTCTTCATCATTATTTTAATAATCTTATGAATTAGAATCTAGAACTATAATGTCACCTTTTCTGGTTATCTCTTCATCACTATCCTCTTAAGTTGGATCATGTATTTGATGATGATTATATTCATTCATTGTTATAGTTAAATCATGAATTTCGTATACCTTTCTCATCTTATTATTAAATAATTTATATGCATTGATTTTCTGTGAGTACCCATGAAGAATCCATTAATCTCCATGGGATTCTAGCATCCTATGTTTCACCTTATTTTTAGTGAAAAAAATAACCTATGATGACTCAAAATTACTTCAATGATGGCATATTCTATATCTTAGTTCATATATAGTATTCCCTTATTTTGGAAATAATAAAAATCTATTTTAATTTTATATCGATTTCATCACTACATTCAGAACATATATGGAAGTTATTTCTCATTGAGTTTTTTTCTAGCATTGGTTTTTATAATCTGAATTCTTCTCTCAACTAATCCCTTTTCTTATGGAGTTATTATTGTTGACAATTTGTTCCCTATCCCTTGTTTCATGAGATATTCTTAAACTTATCTTCTTGGAAACTCTATTCCATTATCTTTTAAGATCATCCTAATTCATGGAAACAACATATTCTCAACTTCACTTTGACATGTTTTTATGAAATTGAACACCTAATATTTTTTAGTGATCACCGAAAACCATTCACTTGTGCTAAAATCATCAATAAAGAGAACATAATATCTCCTTCCATAAATATCACTTGGTGAAATGGGTTCGAAAACAAAAATATAATCCAACTCAGAAATTTTTTTACCTTTTCTATTTTTACATATATGTATTTTTAAGGATCTTAATTTGTTAAAAATCTTCAAACATTTGTATACGATCACATGATATTTTATAGATGTCTCGAGCATCATTATATTCACCAGATCATCCAATAATTTTTTCACATGTGTAGAAGATAATTCTTCCATAACATGTTCTATTATTCCATAGATAGAAAGCACCTACCTTCTTCTCTACTACAAAGGTAGATATTCTATTTCATACATTTTACCTTTAAAAACTACACAATATTTTTCCTTGATAAAAAAATTACAAGGGAAATCTTATGGAATTTCGTGAATCACATAATTGACTAAGACTTAGTAAATTTTGACTATGTCCTTCAACAACCAAGACATATTCAAGTCTCATGTCTTTCACCCCAAAATTGATTTTCCTAGTATAATAATTTTTAATCCTTCATCATTAAAAAATCTAAAGATACATTTTTTATTGTACATGATTCTGGTCACCTGATACTTATTTATATTTATATTTGGGGTAAATCCACTACCATTGATCCTTATTCTAGTTTTATTTGATGATTTAAATCCAATATCAAAAAACAAGTTTAAAAATCTTTATTTTGTCCCATGTTTTGGACTTCATACTAAGTAAGTATTTGTAATCATGATATTCTATAGTGTATAATGGACCATCTTTATCTTGAGAAGTGGATACATTATTTTTCAACTTCATCTCATTTTATTATACATTGAACATGTAACATCCCAAGTAAATAATGAATAATATATTTCTTTATCTATTTCTATTTATGAATTAGATAGTGTTTTATAGGCTTAAAATGAGAATAAATCGAATCATAAGCATGTAATACTCTAATATTTTTAAAAAGATTATTCTACTTCCTTTTGATGGTAAACCATTTTTAAATATAACTATTGACAATTTTATAAGCTCTGTTTTTCAAAATAAACTTATTCTTTATAATTTTCACTTTAAAATTTACTTTGGATATATTTTTGGTATTTTTCTTACAATGTTCATTTTTAATGAATAGTGAAAAATATTGCATTTTACTTCAAAACTGCATTTTTATCTAATTCAATTATATGGTTAGATTATATTTTTAATTTGTTTTAAAGTTTAATTAGAATATATTTTCACCATTTAATCCAATTTTTGTCATTGTAATTAATTTCACTTTTGAATTGGACATAAACCAGTGCCAATCTTTTCATAGATATTATTTAAAAAAAAACCCGCTACTTGTTTTGACAATGTGAATTGTTTTTAAAATTATTTCTTCAATTTATGTGTTTGGAATTTGGTAAAATGGATTCCATATTTGGAATTAGATGGTCCAAATTATGTAATTAGGACTCTTTTGTTTTTGGATATTATGAATAGTAACGACGGTAATTATCTTTAATTATCGTGATTAATTAGTAATCGGGTAGTTAAGGATAAAAAAATAATATCATAATAATAAAAAATGACCCCAACATGTGTCCTAATGCTACTGGTTGTTTCTTTTCCTACCATGAGAGGCCTTGAACCAAAATTAAGGACCCCATGGAATCACTTTTGGGTGATAGTGACACATTATCATTTTATTTTTAAAGAAAGGAGAATATCACAAAAGTATGTAACACCTAAGTAAAACATTTTTAGTTTTGTCTGTGTAGATGATATCTTAGACTATAAAGAGTAATTGGAAATATAAAAAAATTTCCTACATCAATGTATTTTTCTTATAATTTTTAGACATTAAATAAATTAATTTATTTATGACACCATGATGATGCAGTGATTACCTCATTAATGAACGATTTGAATAAAATGAAAATATAATGTAAAATAAAATACACAAACTTGTAAAAAAAATATTTTATGGGTGTATTTCGATCCATTATCACCTTATCATAGAAATATATCATTTATAGGCCATTAAAATCCGAATATCATTTTAAAATAAAGTATCATTTCATGACTTTCCAAGAGCTCCCCTCCTCCATCTTATAAAAGTCCCCCACATCTACCCTCCTAACCCACACTTCTCAAGGCATTGTCTCTACCAAACTCTATTCATTTTATTTCTCCACATCCCTCTATTCATCATAGAAGCCTTACCTTAGGCAGAATGCTCTTCAAGAAACCCTTTTGGTTCAAACCAACGGGAGTTACCCGATTTAATGGTAAAGTCTTCTCTAATGTTATTTTGTTTATTTTTTCTTCTCCAACCCCCCTAGAATCTTTTTATTACTTTATTTTGTAACAAAACTAGTATATTAAATATACTAGGATGTTGTTATGAGAAGTATTCTAGCTACACTTACACACACCTCCGTCTAATGGTTAATGAAAATACTATTTCTGTGGATGGCTAATTACTACTTCACGAAACGATGATTGTTAAATCTTCTTTTAACACCTTTCATGGTGGCCATTAAGATATCAATATATTTATATATGATATATATTATGTTTATGTTTTCCGTGTGATTCTTTATTTTTCATTTATGGCATACCTTTATGGTTTCCATTATGGATAAACGTGAGAATTTCATTTTTTGGAAGTGTAGACTACCACCCCCTCAAAGTGATTTGAATCGTTAATTACATATGTGGGACATGTAAAGGATGGAGTTAATAATATTATATATGATATTTTACTGGAATTATAATGTACCTATTTATAACTATGATTCTATTCCATTAAATATGAAATATAAATGAGAGTGGTGTTCATGTGTATGTACGGCTTACCGTCTCCATGAATGGTGTATTTCATTTCTTACTTCAAAATGTTATGTAATATTGTAAATTCATGTATATACTGGATATAGATGATATATATGATATCCACATCATGAATATAATTCTGGATATAATGTATATTTTACCACATGAATCACTTGTAATTATAAGAAGTTTATTTTTGACTCAAGTACCATAGATCGAAAAAACGACCATTATTAAGTTGAATCATTACATAATGTTCATAATATGGTAATAAGTGATATAAAAGGAATAATTAACTTGAAAATTTTTCTTATGTAGGTAGAAATTAACTCTAGTTTATTATTCCGGATATTAAAGAACGATCGAGTCAAGTCGGACACGAGGTAAGGGACTTCATCTCAATCTCCCTTCATTGAGTCATATTTTGTTTTATACACAACATTCCTTAATACGGTGTATAAACCCCATTGACTTTTACTTTTATTCAAAAGGAATCTTTTTTTACCAAGTATTTTACTAAACGAAAAAAGGGAATTTTTTTGTCTTACGTATGCGGCGACAATGACTTCTCCGCCGCCGTGACCATTATTTGAGTTTTGGCTTCCTCTAAAGGCCATAAATTTTTTTAAATGAAAAATTAATACCATGTTTTAATTTTATTTTATTTTGGTATTTAAAATAATTTTGATAATTTTTTGATTATATCAATGTTTTTTTGATATCTTGTGATTGAAATGTGGAAATGTTATGTTTCCTTTATGCATGTTTTATGTGATACAATTATGTTATGGTTTTTGGGAATTTTTTATGAAGACCGGTGGTTCCGTGATAAACTAAGGGCGGGTGAGCCCGTGATAGCTCTCCAATGCATTGGGTAATGCAAAGGGGTAAAATGCTAAGGTTTCTCTAAACAGATTTAGGGAATATACTGTGATGAGTATTCCAAACGTAACCATGAGGGTTACTCCCTAAGTAAGAATGTTATAAATGTCTCAAGTTACCTTTATGTCTTATGATTTCTATGAGTTATTCATGAATCTTATGATTTCAAGAGTTATATTAAAGTGATTATGTGTTATGAGTAAAGTATGATTTAATTGATTCCTATGTATACATGGACTAATGTTTTCATTCCGTATTTATATATCCCTTACTGAGATTTTTATGCTCATCCCATGTTTTTGAAATGTTTTTCACAGGTCAAGAGAAAAGTACATGATGTGATGATAGTGTCAAGGAAGTGTCAAGAAAGAATCCATGTTTTAATTTAAATATGTTTTCCTGTGATGGGAGAAAGTAATATTGTCTTTTTTGTAACCACCTTGTTTAAATGTGGAATGTAATGCATGATTTATTATCTAATTATTTAAAACTCTAAACCTAAAAATATCCTCAATGTGTATACTTGTAATAACTCAAGATTAAGTAATGTTTAATGCTGGGGCTTAATAGTTGGTATCAATGGTCGGTTTAGATAACTTTAAGAGTTAGAATTTAATTAAATGATTATCCAAAAAACAATTTATGGTCAAATTAAAAATGAAATAGCATTTTATGATTTCCATGTTTCTTCATCTAAGACATATTTTTTCATAATGGCGTTCTGTAGGGGAAATAGGGAAGCAGTGCTAGGAAGGAATACCGAAGGAAATGTCATTCCGAATCAGCATCCTGAGATAGTCAGAATTGGAACTGAACAGTTTTTTGCAGTAATGGTTCAGTTGACTCAAGCGATAAATAGTGGTGGTATCCATACAAGAGATCAACCAAATCAACTACAAAGGAACATGTTAGTGGTGGAACATTTCATGAGGCAACATCCCCCATCATTCAGAGGATCATCTGACCCTGTGTTTGGTGAAGGGTGGATTAAAACACTGGAGAAGATTTTTGAAGTCATGGGGTGTTTAGACATTCAAAAGGTTAGTCTTCATGTCTAGCGTTTGGAGGGTGAATCAGATCAATTGTGGTCGACTGTTAAAAATATCAAGGACACTGATGGGATTGATTCTCTTGATTGGGATGAATTCAATGGTATGTTTCTCAAGAAATATTTTCCTAATGTTGTTCGACTTAGGATGGAAAAACAATTCTTGGAATTGAGGCAATAGGATGACATAATGGATTCTTATGAAGAATGGTTTACTCGATTGGCAGGGTATGCTACAAATTTTATCCATGACCTTGATAGTAAAATCAATCATTTTTACTTAGGATTAAAGCCGAAATGTCGAAGGGAATTGGCTTCTTGTGAGATCAAAATCTATGAACAGCTTTTTTGATATGCTGAGAAGGTGGAAATGGAGTTTTTCAATGATCAACTGTTCTATGAAAACAAATAGAAGAAGAGATCAAGGTGAAAGGAGAAAGGGAATAATTATTCAAAAAGTTCTGATACTAAGGAAACTATGTTTTCAGTTAGTGAGAGATGTGGTAAAAAGCATGTTGGGGAGTGTCTTTTGAATTCTGGAAAGTGCTGTCGATGTGGTAAGATTGGACATAAGGCTCGTGATTTCACTAGAAAAGATCAAGGTGTTGGTAAGACCAAATTTGATTTACAGTTAGTGCAATGTTTCAAGTGAAATGAAAGGGGTCATTATGAAAACGAGTGTCCGACAAATAGCTCGAATGATGGGAAGCAGTCACACTACAAGAAGAATAGGGTGCTGAAATCGTTTGCAACTACTTCAGCAGATTTTGGGCCATCAAATAAAGTGGTGTCCGATACTTTGTTTGTTTTTTCAGATTATGTCACTGTGTTGTTTGATTCAGGATCTACACATTCTTTCATCTCTGAAACATTTTCTAGTAAATTGGGAATACGATCTCAAGAAATGACTCCTGAACTTATGGTAAAAACACCTGGGGGAAATGTTGAGGAAAAAATAATTTATAAGAATCTTCCTATCCTTATCCGTGTAAAGAACCTACTTGAAAACCTTATTGTTTTACCTCTAGTAGAGTTTGATGTTATCCTGGGTATATATTGGCTCTCTTTTTCCCATGATAAGATTGATTTTAGATCTAAAGAAGTTTCTTTTCAGAAAGAATTTCAGTTTGTGTAGAATAATGAACCCTTACTGTTGATAACATATCAAGAGGCTGAGAAACTTGTAAAAGATGGAAATGAATGTTACATTGAACATATTGTTGAAAACAAAGGAACCGTTCATATTAATGATGTGCCAGTGGTAAATGAGTATCTTGGTGTTTTTCCTGATGAGTTTCCTAGAATAATACCCGATTGAGAAGTTGAATTTACTATTGACTTAGTTCCTAATGCTAAGCAAATTTCAAAACTTCCATATCGAATGGCTCAAATTAAACTTTTAGAGTTGAAGGATCAATTGAAAGATTTATTAGAGAAAGGTTTCCTTTGACCCAGCACATCACCATGGGGTGCCCCTATCTTATTTGTTAAAAAGGAAGATGCTTCAATTATACTTTTCATTGATTATAGAGCCTTGAATAATATCACTGTTAAGAACAAATATCCTTTGACTCATATCGATGATTGGTTTGAACAGCTCCAGGGAGCTCAATATTTTTCAAAGATTGACTTGATATCGGGATAACATCAATTGAAGGTAGAGGAAGCAGATATTATGAAGACCATGTTTTGTACAAGATATGGCCATTAAGAATTTTTTGTTATCCCTTTTGGGCTAACCAATGCACCTGCTGTATTCAAGGACCTTATGAATAGAATTTTCATGAGTTCTTGGATAAGTTTGTGGTTGTTTTCATTGATGATATTTTTGTGTTTTATAAATTTAAAGAGAATCATGATAGACATTTTAGGGTTATTTTCCAAACCTTAAAATAAAATAAATTGTATTGTAAATTCATAAAGTGTGAGTTTTTGGTTGCAGCAAATTTCTTTCCTTGGTCACATTGTTTCTAAAGATGGGATAACTGTTGATCATATAAAAACAAAGGTTGTTGAAGAATGGACCAGACCCAAAAATGTAACTGAGATTTGTAGTTTTCTTGGATTGGAAGGCTATTACCATAGGTTTGTTAAAAAATCACGGTAATCTAGTCCAATTTCTAAGATAACTCGTAAGGGTGTTATGATTATCTGAAAAAAAATGTGATGATAGTTTTCAGGAATTGAAAAGAAGATTGGTGAATGCTTCAGTTTTGGCACTACCATCCAGGAATGGGGAGTTTTTTATCCATAGGGATGCTTCATTAAAAGGACTTGGTTGCGTCCTAATGCAGAATGATCAGGTAATTGATTATGCTTCACGTCAGTTTAAAACTCAAGAGGTAAATTACCCTACACATGATTTGGAATTAGCTGCAGTTGTTTTCACTTTAAAAATTTGGAGGCATCATATGTATGGAGTAAAGTGTGAAATATATACTGATCAAAAAAAGTTTAAAGTATATATTAACTCAAAAAGAATTGAACATGAGACAGAGGATATGGCTAGAATTAATCAAGGATTATGATTTTAAAATTCATTACCATCCGGGAAAAGCAAATAAAGTGGATGATTCTTTGAGTCGAAAACGTAATGCTTCATTAACAATGTTAAGTTTGGAACGTGATTCTTTGGTTAAGGATTTGATGAACATCGGCATAGAAGTTATTGGTTAAGGATATTCTTCTGTTTTGCTTCAGGTATCAGTGAAATCTTCTCTATCAGACAGAATTATACAAACACAGAAGCAAGACAGTGAGTTGAAGAAAAAGGTAAAGCTGGTTCAGAAGGGTATGTTTCTAGAATTCAACATTGATAATGATTGTGTTTCGAGATTTGGGAAGATATTGTGTGTTCATTATGATTCACAGTTGAAGAGAGAGTTGTTATGTGAAGCTCATAGTTCTAGGTTTTCAGTTCATCCAAGCAGTACTAAGATGTATATAGATCGTCGGGGGTATTACTGGTGGGACGGAATGAAAAGAGACATTGCAGATTTTTCAGTGAATTGTTTGACTTGTCAATAGGTTAAAGCAGAGTGGCAGTTACCAAAAGGGATGCTTCTGCCTTTACCAGTGACAGAGTTGAAATAGGAGAATATATCCATGGACTTTGTTTTGGGATTGCTGAAGACACCTCATGGTAGTAATGCAATATGGGTTATTGTTGATCGCTTGACTAAATCTGCTTATTTTCTTTCTATAAAAGATACTTTTTTCCTAGATCAAATTTTTCATTTTTACCTTAATGAGATAGTCAAGTTACATGGAGTTCCCCTCTCTATTGTATCTGATCGTGATCCCAGGTTTACTTCTTAACTTTTGCAAAGGCCTTCAGAAGTCGTTTGGTACTGAATTAAATTTTAGTACAGCTTTTCATCCTCAATCAGATGGGCAGTCAAAACAAAAAATTTAGATGTTGGAGGATATGCTACGTGCTTTTTCGATAGATTATCAGGGAATTTGGGACCAAAATCTTTCTTTGGTTGAGTTTTCTAATAATAACAGTTTTCATTCCAGTATAAAAATAGACCCATTTGAGGCATTATATGGGAAGTGGTTTGGAACTCTAGATTTTTTGGATGAAGTAGGTGAAAGGAAGTTGATGGGACCAGAATTGGTACAAGAGTTGGCAGAAAAAAGTTCAGCTAATACAGAAACACATTAGAACACCACAGAGCAGGCAGAAAAGTTATGCGGACAACAGGAGGAAGGGTCTCTCTTTTTAGGTTGGTGATCATGTCTTCATCAAAGTTTCACCATGGAAAAGTGTGATGCGATTTGGTAAGAAAGGAAAGTTTTTTCCAAGGATTATTGGACCATATGAAATTCTAAAGAGAGTTGGATCAGTTTCATACTAATTGGATTTACCTCTGAGTTTATCTCAGGTACATGATGTTTTTCATGTTTCAATGTTAAAGAAGTACATTCCAGATCCATATCATGTTTTGAGTCTAGAGGTAGTTCAGCTAGAAAAGAATCTATCTTATGAGGAAAAACCAGTCCAGATTCTTGAACACTGGGATCATGTTTTGTGGAATAAGGTGATTCATCAAGTAAAGGTTTTTTTGAAACCCAACATGATTGAAGAGGCACCATGGCAATCTGAAATGCAATAAGGGATAAATACCCATGCTTATTCGATAAGTAAAAAAATTGCGGGGACACAATTTTCTAATTGGGGGAAGGATGTAACATCCCAAGTATGTAATGAATAATATATTTTCATATCTATGTCTATTAATGAATTAGATAGTGTTTTAAAGGATTAAAATGATAGTAAATCCAATCTTAAGCATGTAATACTCTAAAATGTTTTACAAGATTATTCTACTACCTTTTGATGGAAACCCATTTTTAGATCTAAATATTGACAATTTTATAAGCTTTATTTGTCAAAATAAAATTATTCTTAAGAATTGGAACATTGAAATTTACTTTGGAATAATTTTTGGCATTTTTCTGACAATGTTCATTTTTTAATGAATAGTAAAAAATACAGAATTTTACTTCAAAACTACTTTTTCATCTAATTTAATTATATGGATAAATTATCGTTTTAATTGGTTTTAAAGTTTAATTAGAATATATTATTACCATTTAATCCAATTTTGGTCATTGTAATAAATTTCACTTTGGAATTGGGCATAAACAAGTGCCAAACTTTTCATAGATATTGTTTCATAAAAAAACCGCTATTTGTTTTGACAACGGGAATTATTTTTAATTTTATTACTGCAATTTATGTGTTTGGAATTTGGAAAAATGGATTCCATATTTGGAATCATAAGGTCCAAATTATGTAATTAATACTCTTTTTTTGGACATTATGAATAGAAACAACGGTAATTATCTTTAATTATCATGATTAATTAGTAATCGGGTAGTTAAGGATAATAAAATAATATCAAAATAATTACAAATGACTCCAACATGTGTCCTAATGCTACTGGTTGTGTCATGTCCGACCGGGGGTTTCCTGGTGCCAAACATTTAGACCCCATGGAATCACTTTTGGCTGATGGTGACACTTTGTCATTTTATTTTTAAAAAAAGGAGAATATCACAAAAGTATGTAACACCTAAGTAAAACAATTTTAGTTTTGTCTCTGTAAACGATATCTTAGACTATAAATATTCATAGGAAAGATAAAAATATTTCCTACATCGGAGTATTTTTTTATAATTTTTAGATATAAAAAAATTAATTTATTTATGACACCATGATGATGTAGTGATTACCTCATTAATGAAAGATTTAAATAAAATGAAAAGATAATGTAAAATATAAGACATACACTTGTGAAAAACATATTATATGGGTGTATTTAGAACCATTATCACCATATCCTTGAGATATTTCATTTTGGGACCATTAAAATCTGAAACTCATTTTCAAATAAAGTAACATTTCATGACTTTCCAAGAGTTCCCCTCCTCCCTCTTATAAAAGTCAACCACCTCTACCCTTCTTACCCACACCTCTCAAGCCATTTGCTCAGCGAGACTCTACTCATTTTATCTCTCCACATACCTCTATTCATCATAGAAGCCTTACCTTATGCAGAAATCTCTTCATGAAACCCTTTTGGTTTAAACCAATGGGAGTTACACGATTTAAAGGTAAAGTCTTCTCTAATGTTGTTTTGTTTTATTTTGCTTCTCCAACCCCCCTAAACTCTATTTATTCCATTATTTTGTAACAAAAACTGTATCTTCAATATACTATAATGTTGTTATTATAAGTATTCGATCTATACTTACACACACCTCCGTCTAATGGTTAATGAACATACTCTTCCTGTGGATGGTAAATTACTGCCTCACGAAATGATAATTGTTCAATTTTCTTTTAACACCTTTCATGGTGGCCATTAAGATGTCACTATATTTATATATGATATATATTATGTTTATGTTTTACTTTATATTCTGTATTTTTCATTTATGGAATACCTTTATGGTTTCCATTATGGATAAACGCGATAATTTCATTTTTTGGAAGTGCGGACTACCTCCCCCTCAAAGTAATTTGAATCGTTAATGCCATATGTTGGGCATTTAAAGGATGGAGTTAATAATATTAAATATGATATTATACTTGAATTATAATGTACATTTATATCATTATGATTCCATTCCATTAAATATGAAATAGAAATGAAAGTAGCGTTCATGAGTACGTACGGCTTACCGTCTCCATGAAAGGTGCATTTCATTTCTTACCTCTAAATGTTATGTAATATTGTTAATGCATGTATATACTAGATATATATGATATATATGATATCCGAATCATGAATATAATTATGGATATAATTTATATTTTACAACATGAATAACTTTTAATTATAAGACGTTTATTTTTGACTCAAATACCAAAGATCGACAAAACGACCGTTATTAACTTAAATAATTACATAACGTTCATAATATGGTAATAAGTGATATAAAAGGAATAATTAACTTGAAAAAGGTTCTTATGAAAGTAGAAAGTAACTATAATTTATCATTTAGGAGATTAAAGAACGATCGAGTGAAGTCGGACACGAGGTAAGGGACTTCGTCTCAATCTCCTTTCATTGAAGAATATTTTGTTTTATACACAAATTTACTTTATACGGTGTATAAACAACTTTTACTTTTACTTTAATTCAAAAGAGATATTTTTATACGAAGCGTTTTACTAAACTAAAAAAGTGAATTTTTTTGTCTTACGTTTGCGGCGACATTCTCTGTCACCGTGACAATTATTTGAGTTTTGACATCCAATACAATTCATAACATTTTCTAAATGAAAAATAAATACCATGTTTTAATTTTGTTTTATTTTTGTATTTAAAATGGTTTTTATAATGATTTGATTATATCACTGTGTTTTTTATATCGTGCGACTGAAATATAGAAATGTTATGTTTTCTTTATGCATGTTTTATGTGATATGATTATGTTATGGTTCTTTGGAATAGTTTATGAAGACGGGTGGTTCCGTGATAAAATATGGGCGGGTGAGCCCGTGATAGCTCTCCAATGCATTGGGTAACGCGAAGGGGTTAGACGCTAAGTTTTATCCGAAGAGATTTAGGTAATATATTGTGATGGGTATTCCAAATGTAACCATAAGGGTTACTCCCTACGTAAGAATGTTATGAATGCCTCAAGTTACCTTTATGTCTTCTGATTTCAATGAGTTATTCATGAATTTTTTGATTTCATGAGGTATGTTAAAGTGCTTATGTTTTATGAGTAAAGTATGATTTCATTGATTCTTATGTATACATGGAATAATGTCTTCATTCCATATTTTTATATCCCTTACTGATCTTTTTATCCTCATCCCAAGTTTTTTAAATGTTTTCACAGCTCAAGGGAAATGTACATGATGTGATGATAGTGTTGAGGAAGTGTCAAGAAAGAATACATGTTTTATTTTAAATATTTTTTACTTTGATGGGAAGAAAGAATACTATCTTTTATGTAACCACCTTGTTTAAATGTGGAATGTAATCCATGATTTTTGATCTATTTCTCTACAACTCTAAACCTCAAAAGATCCTCAATGTGTATCCTTGTAATAACTCAAGATTAAGTAATGTCTACGGCTGGGGCCTTATAGAACTGCAGCATATGACCATATTCATAGTGCTACACCTCATTTCTCTACATCATTAATGAGATATATCATTCTATGTGTATGAATCCACCAGACCTGAATTAGTGATCATCAAATGATGAACTAGAATATTGACCTCTGTATGGATTCCTCTATCTGTTTTTTCCCATTGTTAACTCTTGGATATTGAAGTAAAATTTCTTGAGTGTATCATATTTCAAAAACATTATTATCTCATGTGAGGTGAATTCTTGTGTATAAATACTATACTTCTGATCCTCCATTGGGTTCTCTGAATCTTCTAGTTCTAATTCAAACCCAAATCAATCTTCAAGCTCAAAGTGGGAGCTTGTGGTCTTCCATCATCCATTACATCATTCTGTTTGTGATCAATCCCCATACTAGCAGTATCATTATAATCAATTAGTTTCCTTTCCCGACACTCCTTTTTCGATTTCACCAAAACTCTGAATACTTATTTTACAATATTGGTTGGATTTTTATCATGATTTTCTAGAATCAATTGTTTATCTTGATCTTTCAAGTTTCTTCACATACTTAAAACATCCCCTTGAAGTTCTTAGATATTTTTGACTTGATAATTTTTGGTTTCACTCAGAAAATCGATTTCTAATTATTGTTCTTAAATTATGATATTTTACTCAACAAACATAACTATGCTATCTGGTGTTAAAGACTTCATTTTTTAAATTTCTTCATTTATATTTTAATTATATTCTTCCTGTTTCGACATATAAAATTTATCATCATGAAACATGTTGTTTCCTTTCATCATTTTGGATCTCCAAACAACTATTTCCTCAAGATCAAATTCTAATACGAATTGAAGGTCAACTCTACCATAAAAATAACATTATTTTTTTATTCTCCGATTATATAATTTCTGATAAATTCCACCATAGCATCTGATTCATGATACTTTCAGTCCTCCAATTCATCTGCCTTAGAATATTTTGAACTGTCATCTTCTCTGGAAATTAGATTATACTTTTTGTAGAATTTTTTTTTAAAATTTTACTTTCCTTTTACATGGGATGAAGACATATTCATTGCAATATCCCATTCATCTTATTTATCTTATTTAAAATTCATGGGTCACCTTGCTAAAATAATTCTAGCCTTTACACTTCAAAATCATTAAAGAGAAGTGTCATTTTGGACATTCCTTTTCCTTTTTTAATATTTAAGGATCGAAATGAAATCACCTCTTTTATCTCTTCATCATCGTATCCATACCCAATGGTGATCTTCATCATAGCCTTTAATTACCCATATTTGGACATCCCTTTTTCTCGAATTTCATTATCATCATTTCTCATTTAATATTTTAAAAGAGTACTAAGTAATTTATCCTATGTCAACTCCTCTGAAACAATATCTTCTAATACAAAAACGTTAATATTGAACCAAGTTAGATGTTTTCTCAAGGCACACATAAAAATATTTATATATTCAAAAACTTCTCCAAGACCACACATTTCAACCAAAATAATATTTACCATATCAAATAATGCCTCAAAAGACTCATTAGGTTTAATATTGAGATCCTCATACCAATTCATTAGAAACATAAACTCTACTTCTCTGAATTTTGTTTCACCCACAAAATTATTCAATGAAATTACCAAATAGCATGTGATGTCATAGACAACATCACCTTCATATATATTACATCGGTCAGGGATACTCTAAATTCAATAATTCATTTGTAATCATCATCCAATTATCAATGTTCTGCTTATGATAAAACAATACAGTCCATTCTGGCAGAAATACCATGCATTACATGTGTGAATAAATATATACAGAATGATCGAAAGAAGTGTGGCATTTGATTTTTTGACCACTAAAAACAATTTTCATAAGAAATTAGAATATCTTTTTTATTAATATCTTCTATTTCTTAAACTGAGATAGAACCACTGACTTTCAACCCTAAGATCTTATAAAAATTGTTATCCCAATTAAGTTAAATAATTAGAAAAAGGTTAAATCATGCTATTAATGATTAAAAAACATCTCATTCATATATTGTTTCTTCATTAAACAAACAAATATTCTCTCCCTACCCCATAGAAACATATAAACATAATTGAAATAATTCATGGGACAAAAAAATTTAGTTGGATCACCCTCAATGAGATACCTCAAAAAAGCATACACAGTGATGTTTCGATGTACCAAATCCACTATGTATCACTTATAAATAACATGGTTTGGGTTATATAACTTCAATTTTCAAGATCACTACTTTTACACTGTTTTGGGGAAGCTCACTATTTTCCCAAGTGTTACTCTCTATGTGTATTCCTCAGGCCCACTATCGGGTCAAAGTATCATCATATTCCTCTTCCTTTTCTCACAAATCAGGAAGGTATCCACACACAACTATGGACATGTAGGTATATTCATTTTCAATAATGAAAACTTCCTCAGTTATAGTTAGATTATCGGTTGAAGTCATATTTTCACTTATAGATGGAATACACATATACACATACTTAATATTATAGATATTATTTTTGTGAACTATTTTAGTGCCTTTGTAATATTCTTTGAATCCTTTATGAATTTCCTTCAGTCCTCTGTAAAATGTGTTGCACCACACGGAGTGAGTTCTTTAGAGAACACCTCTTCTTTAGTAGACATCCACTTCTTTGATAGAATACATATGCTTCTATAGACCACCCCTACTTCACAAATTCCTTTTTCATCCATTGAGAAACTATGATACATGATCCCTTTTCCTTTTGTTCTACAAAACCCCACAATTTCCTTGCATAGAACTATTCCTAAAAACTACTTCACCCATCTTATAATCCTCCCTCATGAACCACTTTGGAGTTTATTAAATTCATCACATGTTAAAGATATTTTGAAATTAAATTCACTTTTCCTATTTATGTGATTATGGGTTTTTATATTGGAAACTAGATCTATAAAACTATCTTATCTGAATTACGTAGAACATCGATGCAGTACATCCTTCACTACAAAATACAATTTGGTTCGTATAGTGATTTAATACTTTCTTGAGTACAATGCCTTTTTTAAACAAATTATCCCTTTATTGTAACCCAAATCACCACCTAAATTTGTAAATTACAATCCCCCCATGAACTATTATCCTCATGCAATCTATGAGGGTCCCTTGATCTGTTTTCCCTATGCATTTTCTGTATTGTGGATCATGGTCCTCATAGAGCAACTATAAAAAATCATTCCTTTTCTGATTTTCCATCTTCATTCCACATACCTCATTTTCATCATGTGATCAGTGCTCCACAATCCCCAAACTATGCTTGGAGGACTCCATTATAGAAAACCTTATGTTTTAAAATTTTTTTTCCAATTTTGAGGTCAAAAATATGGCATAAACTGGGAAACTACATAAACGTAAATATCTTCTTTGTTAAAACCAACCATACATATTCTAATACATATTCATTTTTCAACAAACAAAAACAATCCAAAACACTAACACCGTTATTTGAGGGATTTTTACACCACCAAAACATTAGGAAATATTAATTATTATAATTATAAATATGTTATCAATTTTAAAATATTATATTTCTTGATTTGGTAAAATAAAATTTAATATTTTCACCTAAAACAAAACAAAAAAAACATTTTTTTTAAAATAGAGGTTATTTACTAACACCAACTAGTATAATTTATCTCCCAATGGAATTAATTGGATTATTTTAAATAAATAAACTCATATTTTTCTCTCTATCCAAACCAAAAAATATACCAAATCGTTTGAATAGTTCGTTAAGATAAAAGATCCACAAAAAAGCGTTCAATGAAAAAGTTACATAGATTTCTGAACTGAAAATCATAGGTTTATAAGTTCATCATTTTATTTATATTTTAATTATATTACTTCATAAATATAAATTTTTTCCAAAATAGGATTTATAAACTTTTATTTTCTTATTTGATTATGTGTTCATCAAAGTGATATTATTTGTTAGATTATTATTTTCTCTATTCATATAGAAATCGGTTATTTTTGAAAAACATAAAAAATTAACATAACTATATCTGACACATTAAATTAAAAAATTAAATTCATTTCACATAAATAAATTTATTAAGCTTTATAATTTATAGTTTCATAAAAAATTTTAATAATGCTGTGCTCATTATGATATGGTGTCTCTATAATGAAAAGTTCACTTTAATTCTAGTTTGGGTGTTAAAATCATTGTTATCGTTATTTAATTCCACATTATTTTGTTTTTCAATATAAATTTATCATAATATTCAATTAATTATTCATCTTTAATATTTTTCCCATAACGGTTTTCTTCAATTATTTTAACGAAAAAATTATCTTTGTGAATTTTGTGAAAATTATTCTCTTTTCCTTTAAAAAACCTTATATTTTTCGGCAATATAATATTTATTCTAACAATATTTTAATAATAACTAATATTTTCATCACATTCCAATTTAATTAGCATTGGATTATTGGATAAAAAATTATAATATTTCTTCATTCTAAATAATTAACTTGAAGATTTCCATAGTTCATTGATATACCAATTTGAT
Source organism: Viscum album (assembly GCA_963277665.1). Lineage (NCBI taxonomy): Eukaryota > Viridiplantae > Streptophyta > Magnoliopsida > Santalales > Viscaceae > Viscum > Viscum album. The sequence continues at coordinate 1,497,787,216 of OY728159.1, forward strand.
CACTGATTGAGATAAATGAGATCAACTTATCAAATTTTATACCAGCATCTTTATCATCCTCAAAAAAATCTTCATATTTATTTTCATTTTATTTATTACATTCTTTATGACTCTTCTCCTTTATTAAGGATTTATAATCAGTTTTCTTTTCTGACTCTATCATGTAAGTATGAGTTTTATAATGAATCATGTCCAATTCAAGGAATATTATATCAAAATAATTCAATGGAATTGTATGAATATCACAGTCCTCTGGACCCTCTATTAAGGAAAAAATGAGAAAACTACAGACTTGTAGAATTTTTCATTACCATGACCAATCATTTGAATCTCTAAAAAAATATCCAGAAGCATTTCATATTGCACTTTTTTAGGAATACCATCATCCAGTGATGATAAAATAAAAGTATAAATCAAACGGATGAGGGATGACTTGTGATTTTGGAGCAAACATCCACCAAGGTAATTGAAGGGAAAATTGGGGTGAAGATAACATTTTAAGGTTTCATGAGAAAATCATTAAATTATGATAAACATAGGGGATCCATGGATGGTGGGATGATATTAAAGAAGATTCCCAAAACAAATTTGCATATAGTCTAGTATTGTAAAAAGGGAATTCTATTATTGTAGATGATGCAGGTTTTCAATATGTTTCTCCTTGGAAATAGAGACAGAGGAAAGATTATTCCCACCATAAGCCGACTATGGTCACCTGGTCACATGGTCCTTCAGACAACTCTGACTAGTATAATGATTATTATGATCCATGTTAGTGTGATTATGAATTTTGATTTCTATTTTTTATTGGCATGAGGGCATGCCACTTATATAACCCCTTCCATCTCCTTCATGTACCTATTTTTTATTTTTAATAAGAGTACTTTTCTCGAATATTTAAAATAAAAAACATATAATTTTTTTCATCACCTCATTTTATGTTCTAAGGAATTCATCAGAAAACTCATTATCATGTATTCAAATATCTACATCCCTTAAATGTGAAATATTTAATTTTATCTCTTTTACATTAACATTCCGTTAATAAAATACCTTTAAATTTCCCTAAATTAAATCAAATATATTAATATCTAATTATCAAATTAATCATCTCTCTAAAATTGGTTAATGAATTTCATTTTTAGTACATCAATATTTATAAATATTTTTTGATCAATGCTAGTCATCTCATTCCCTTCTACTAGAGGATAATATATATTTATTAAAACATATAAAAAATATATGAAAATAAATCATATGATGAACAATATCATATCCTAACACATATTATAGTTCATTCAAAAAAATATCAAAATCCCATTAATATTAACAAATTAATGTAATGCATTTAAGATATTAATCGTAAATACCAACTAAACCACAAAATAGTTAATACTCATTACAAATAACATCAAAGTACCTTATCAAATTAAAAAATTAATGGGAATGTATATATGATACAAATTATAGATACAATAATAGAAATTTTTAATAAGATCATGGTATTTCATTACTAGAGATTAGGTAAGTGGATGAATTATTGATTCAATTTCATTATTTACATTCCACAATGGATGATATTTCATCAATGGTTCAGATGAATAAATTATATTCAATTTATATTTAGTAATTCTAATATAATTTTTGTATAAATTATATAAATTAATTCAACATCTTGATACATAAAATAATAGTGGTTCAAGTGAATTATGATGTTCACCATCTAATATATATGGGACTAGTTTTTGAACAACTTTAAATACCAGAGATTACTTAAAACATTAGTCATAATAGAAAAAAAATTATTAGGGTATATAATTAAACAATTATTATTTAATATTTTATAATAACTAATGAAACATTCTTCATATAAAGTTATATGATAATCTTATAATGATAAAATATGAATAGTTAGTAATCATCATAAATAAACATCATATAGATTTAGATAAGTTCTATTTACTCTTAACTTATTCAAAAGTAAAATTCATTGAAAAGAATTATGAGAAAATATCCTTGATAAAAAAATAGTTTCATCAATTCAATGATGAATATTGATTATAGGGAAATCATATGAACATTAATTATTAATAATAATCTCATAAAATCACTTCTCATACAATAACTGTTGTCATCCCATTATAGAGTGTATTCATGCATGAATTACAAGTGTTTCATCCTCAAGAAATTATTTTATGATGATCATCTACAATAAACACTCTATTTGGTTTCTTCATCCTTTTTTGCTTTGTTCCACTCTTAAAAAATTTATAAAAACTATTCCTATAACATATATTTCTCACTCTCACATTAGATATTGAATTTAAAATTCAATATCCTTCATCTTACTTGAAGCATCATATAAGACCCAAAATCACATTTGAATATTATTTTATTTTATTGTTGTTAATAAATTTATTTTTTATTTTTATTGGATTTTTTTGATTCTTGGGTTTTAGAAGGGGGTCTACAATATTGGACTACTGAACTGTTTGGTCATGACAAAGATTGGTCACACTATGAGGGCATAGTTTCTAATTAAATAGTTTTTACTGCATTCCTATAAAATATGCGGATGAGATTATTGAACCATGACTGTAATTTCCCTATATTTATTTTCATTAGACCATAATATGTCACACTATGGCCTAGGGTATCACACTATAATGAACTCATATGTATTGATGCCCATTTTGATCTATTTTCCTTTTTTTACATTATGATTGTGTCATTCCATGATGTTACTAGGGAAGTGTCTTAATATTTTTAATTTAGAGAAATTTCCCTCTCCTAATTTAGAATATTATAGGGGCCCCTTACACTAATCCCTCATCTATTTAACTATAGGAGTATCCCCCATGATTATTCTTCCTTATTAGTCTGTCTTCTATGGATTTATTCCATTTTTTATGTTAGATTTTTATGTAATCTATTTTATAATTCCTTTTATCCTCACCACATCCTAACTCCTCATAGTTATCTCCATAATGGGTCAACATAACTGGGTGTCTCAAATATATCAGTGTTTATTTAGGGGCTTCTTGACATTAGTGATACTCTTGGTTTCATGGAGATTATTTCTCCCACTTAGGTAGATTTACACTAAGACTTGTAAATTTAATGAGGTTTATGTAGGTTTGTCCATGTATGATCTTTTAAATATAAATATGTCATTTCTTAGGATATATAATTTCTGTTTTATGGGTTTTTTAATCTTGATTATGCAAAAATAATTTTTTTCTAATATATTTTTATTCTCTATATATTTAACTAAACATATAAAAAAAATTCTCCTTTGTATTTAATGTTCAAAGCTACTTGAAGGGTCCTCTCACACTTAGTATTTTATATTGTCTCATTAATTTTAATTTCTAAATTATTAAATGTTTTTTTATTCTAATTAGTCTAAATGTGTTTTTTCACTAATTATTTTTTTTGGATTACATTTTAATGTTATCTAGAAATTATAATTTAATGAATGATTTTGAGAACATTTTACATTTTATTATTCTATGTTATTTTATAATTTAAATTTTCAAATGATGATAATAAGGCCTGAGTAGAACTTTTATATTTTTTAAAATTATGAATACATTGAAACATTACATTTAGAATATTATGGGAATTTTAAGAAATTTAAATATTAAAATATATATAATGATTAACCCATAGTGGGAAATATATTATTTAATTATTCACTGTAGATAGATGGGGAGATTATGTCAAGGTAGTTCATTGGTGAGTGTTATATTTGTGTTTATTTAGTGTTATAATATTTTTTTCCCGATAATGTAATAATCCACCTCCTTTTATATATTTTTGAAATGTATGTGGAGTTCGGTGAAAATTGAGTGACACATAAAAAATTAGTTTAGTATCACGATTGGATTACTTGCCTTAAATTAAAAAATTTCATTGTTTAGGGTATTTGTCCCTTATTTAGTCTATTTTGGGTAATATTGTGTCTTAAAAAATTCTTTTTATCCATATTCTTTCTTTCCACATTGATATTATGATATCATTTTCAAATACTGTTTTCAAATGATCGTATATTCCCAAGAGGTTTTTGATCATATAGCACTTATTTCTTCAATTTTTTGGTGAAAGCAATCATCAGATTTAACCTACTCTATATGATTTTTTTAGATTTTTTTTATTATTTAACATCTACATAGATAATTAAGAAATATTTTTTAGATTACTTTACATTCTCTTTAAAATATCCCAATGTCCCAAATAGTGATTTAAAAAGAAAAGGTTACTATAAATTAGAAAATTTATTCCTAATATATGCGACTAACGAAATTTTAAATTAAAGTGAATGATTTAGGTTTTAAAATAAAATATAAAACATACTTTATAATTTTCTTTAAAACTATAATGAAATATATTAAATGTTAACGATTATTTTGTGTGTATGGAGGATACCTACATGTCATATTTTTCTCAATTCCATTATATTATAGGTTAAGATATGTTCTACTTTGATAAATTGATAGATAATTGGATTTGGTTTTGATGGTGGTGACAATTGAATATTCTTCTCTTGCACATGGAAATGGGTTTTAGAAGTCATTTCTTGATATTTTTTTTATAACTCAATTGTTATTTTTACAATCATAGACATTCCCATAAAATATAGGCCTTGTTAAATATTTTATTTATGGTTTTTCGTATATTAGTTGATTTGAGTATCATTATTGAATGTGTTTTTAATTTTTATGATATATTTTATTTTTGTTTATTTTTATGACTATTTATTTCAATGGGGTTTCCTTATATGGTATGGAATAAAAAAGCTAAATGTTTGGGTGGAATTATCGTTATGATTACATAAATATGAGAAAAATCTCTTTTGTTATAATATATTTAATTATGCGGCACTAGATTCCATCCCTTATGACTAAAAACACTATTTTTGACAGGCCGCATGTTTTCTTCGGTATATAATAAGGTTAAGATCATCTTTTATAATAATAAATGGTATCGGATCCCAATTTTAATTTTGGTAGTTATGGGATGTGATATAGGATAATTAGAACTCAAGAAGAATTTCATGAGTAAGTTCTTCTTCACCGCATTTCTTGATAAAACATGAGTTACCAGGATTATCACTCAGTTTTATTTATAAGGAATTGATCTCGCTTCTCTACTGATTTTTAGATTTTTGGATTTAAATTTTTTTTAATTAACATAGATTGTTTACAAATTATTTCGTTAAATATTTATCCACAAAGATGAATTTTGGAATATAATGACCATAAAATAATTATTTTACATGGCTTAAAACCCTTATGGTGACCATGGAGACTGGTGTAGGTTTCATTAAATGTAGTTCATGTGGGGTAGTGTATGAATTTCCAAAAAATACATCTAATCTTGGTGTGGTTTTGAATTATCCTTGATTATGATATTTTATTTTTTTTGAATTTAGAGTTTTTTATTTCTTTATTTTCATATATTAATATGGGTTGGGCTATTTTCATTATTTATTAAGGCTATTTAGGATCAAATTAAATTAGAAAAATATTCTAAAAAGAGTTCTATAATTTAGTAGATTGGTAAACGTTTCAATTTTTTTCATTTGTTATGGAATATAGTTTTGGAAAAATTTCTTTGGCATTAGTAGTGAGACTATGAAAAACATTAAAATTTTCAGGGAAAATTGAGAAACTATGACAAATATATTTAAATTTTTTTTTTATTAAATAATACTAATTTAATTTTTTGACATGTTTGAATAGAAAAATAGGTTTTCTCAATTAAATTTTAAAATGTATAAAATTTAAAATTTACTAGAAGAACCATTTTTCTAAATAGGATATGTATAAAACAATATGGATTGATGGGTTAATTTGTTTTAGTAATTAGAAATTAATTATCCAATTTATATTTGGATTAAGAAAATTTAGACCATGACTTAACTTCATTATGTTTTATGTTTTTTATTTATATTACTTACTTTAAAAGTTATATGTATTCTTGCAATGGATTTGTGGATAAAGCATCTTAAAAATTCCCTTTAACGGATTAAATTCATTCTTGTCACACCCATACATTGAAAATTATTTTATTCTTTTCTTTTCATTATCATTATCCTTTGGATGAGGTTCAGGTTTTGTCTAGGAATAAATATTTATGATTTTGGATGTCTTAGGTGGATTTTTGGCCCACGTACTGTTTAGGTACATGGTTTGTGAAATCATTGAGCCCATCCCAGGTAACTATTCAGCAGGTAAATAATTTGGGAAAAAAGTTACCTCATGGTTTTCACATGGTAGGTCACACTATGTGGGTTGGTTATGTGGTCTATCTCTTCTTGGATAATATCAACACCATGATTGCTACACGGTTTAGTAAATCATGCGACCAAACCCTGAGAGCAGCCCAGATTTTTAAAATCATTAAATCCCTAATTATCTCTTTATCTCTCTCTCTCTCATATTTTCATCCATAAGATGGACCCCTCCATCCTTGGACATTTTTAGGGTATTAGAGGGTCTCAAAACCCCTCTCTTTTTGATTCTCATCCCTCCATGGATCCATATCCAAGATTCTAAGGACAATGTTTTTGGATTTTTGTCCATTTTAATCATTCTAATCTTCTCTCTACATGGTTTCTTGAGTCTTCCTCTATGGTATTCCCTCATGGTCGAACCCTAGGGGTTAGGGTTTTTTATGATTCAATTTACTGTTTGTTAGGGTGTGTATATCATGTTTCATACATGGATCTTACTCCTCCCATTGTTTGGTTTCATGTGGACATTGATGAGGTAGGTGTATCTATTATTTTCCATTCCACACAATAAATTGATGATAATATGTTTCTAAATAAATTATAAAAATGTTTCTATTGCTTTTTATGTGTTTGTTTTGTTTATTGTGGTGTTTTGGTGTTGGTGGAATTTTTTAAAAATGTTTTTCCAAGTGATTCATTAATTATGCCTATGTATAAGTGAACCTAATGTGTTTGATAAAATTTGACTTAAGATTTTAGATTTAAGTTGGTTTATTTGAGTGTTATTTTTATTTATATATGTTTAATTTAATTGGATGGTTCCTCAATTGGTGTGAAGTCACATTTTTCATCTTTATGTGTGTTGTGTGTTTTCATCTTGGTATTGTAATAATGTGGGAAATAAATTAAGATTCAAAACATAATAGCATGTTTGTAATTTTGAATATAAATATTGTGTTTAATGTGGTTTTATAAATTATTTTTATTAGTTTTATATATATTGTAATATAAATATTTAATGGCCAAGTTGTCACATTATGATTTTTAGAAATAAAATTTTGGCTTCGATAGTGAAAATTCCTAGATGGTATCTTTGTTTGTTTTGAGAAATGATTTGAAAAAAAATCAATATGCAGGCCTATTGGAAACATGTGTATGTCTTGTTGTATGTCAGTATCCCTTATGATGGATTCTATGATATGGGTTATCTCATGGGTGGTGTGAGTTTTTGGGGTGGGAAAGTGCAGTGGTGGTAGTTAGGGTAAGTCACGCATGTGAGGGATTCCTACTAACACATCATACTATTAGTTTGGGTTTTTTGGGAGTCTTTTAGAGTTTCAAGTGACAGTTTCATGCAACCTTTATTAGAAGGGTTGGTACAACCTTTGAAAAGATATGTCTTGGTGGGATGTGCCACTATATTGGTAAGTTTTGGGCCGCTAGTTGGTTATAAACTATTGAATGTCACCATATTTCAGTATGTGAGTCTAACGCGAGTATATATAGGGATTTATCTAATGATTTTTAGGAATTTTATATGGTTATTATCATTATTTTTCAGTTTATATTCTTCTACAATTTTTTTTCCATTTATAATGTTTGTTCATTTTCTGTATAGCTCTTTATTTTATTGGTTCGGGTTTTGATTTTATGATGGTAGATACAATTTTAAAAATGTTGATTTGGTCTGTAGTTTTTAAAAAAATAAAAAATGTGTCTATTTAATAAATTGATAAAACCTTATTAATATTTATTTATATAAAACAAGCCTTTTGGGACTGATTTTGGTAACATACATGTATGTATTCTATGGTGGTTTCCAAGTGATCTGTTAATATCAAACCATATATATACCATTCGTTGTTTGTAAACCTAATTGTTTTTAAGGTTCATGATTTATGCCCGAGTGGTCATCATTGGAGTAGGTTGTTATTGTGGATGGAAGAGATTAAGAGGTCACATTGATATCTTTTTTCATGTCCAGTCTCATGTTTTATTTAGATTTTCTATTTTTCAGCAGTAGCATTTGAACCATTTTTTATAATTATTGAGATTCAGTTATTATAATTTTTTTCTTATATAGTTTTTTTTATTTTGACCCATATTCTTCTTTGTGATAAATCATTTCCATTGGTTTTTATTGATATCTGGAATTAGTTTCTTGCTAGTGGGGATCTGGAACTACCATTAGGCCTTGTCTCGAACCAGGTCGAATGTAGGATCGGATGGTATCTCATCATGTTTCATAAAAAACTGGTATCCAAGGAGGCCCTTGTTATTTGGTTTGTCAGTTTGATTAGAGATTACGACAGCTAAAACATGATATATTGGCACTAGGAGGGTTTCATGAATACATTATCATTCTAATCCTCGAGTTTCCAGGGGTAGTTGGGGATTTGAGTCTTTTTATCTATTTTGGATGAGGAATGAAAATGTCGGTGAGACGATTCCATGTAATGATCTCCCATAGATTAGTGAACCATGTGGATTCTGAGTTCATGGTTCAAGATCCTCCATTATTTTATTGCCTACTTGGGTCACGGCCCCCTAAGCGTGTCGTTGAGTTCCGTATTTATACTAGTATATCATTCTAGATGTTTGGGGAGAGTTGTCTTTTTTACTAGTTTTTTTTGGAATAATTGTTTTCATGACATGGAAATCTGTTTTAAATGTAAGTGATTTATTTCATGTGGTTTAGATATTATCAAGAATGGGTTTTAAAAGAAAAAGTATCTTGGAATGGGAATTTAGTTAATGATCAAATTTGATAATGATAAATAAAAGTTTTACCCTCGGTATTCCTTATAATATTTTACATATGTGTGGTTATGTGTGCATTTTTTTTGTTGGAAATTTGTCATGAATTATGTAAGAGAATACATTGGAACACACATGTGCTGATTCATAGGATTCTATGGGTGATTTTGGAAATTTACAATTCTTGGGACTGGTTTTCTTCTAAAAAGTTGGTTCTTGTTATGATTTTATTTTTGGTTTTTGGAAAGTGGCCTTAGAAGATGGAGGTTTTAAAATTTAAATTAAAAGGATGATTTTAGAAATGTGAGTTTTTTTATTTCTTTTATGTGTTTCTCTTGAGTGCCTATTATCATTTTCTTTAGGGGTTATTTTGGTATTGTTTTTATGGGACATTTATATTGGTTTTCTATTACTCATGTTGATTATAATATTCCACATATAAAGTTACCAAATGTTTTTAATGGTTTATGCCAAATTTCTGGTTTTTTTATGTTTTTATATTCATCATGGTGATCCTAGTCTGTTATAGGCAGTTGAGTGGCACAAAGAAGTTGAGAGTGTATTTAGATCATTAGGAACTGGCGAATAAGTTAATATCAGTGTTCTTCTCAAATTCTTTATGGTCCATGTTTGGATAAATGGGATTTGTTTTCCCCACAATCGAAAAAAGATTGGATAACATGGTTAGTGTTTAAGTTGGTATTTTTTGGTTGTTTATACCAAAGGAATAGAGGAAAAAGAAAGGAAAGAATCACAATTATTCTTCAATGGACAATGAATAGTGAAGTCCTATGTGGACCACTTCATGGAGCTGGTTTCATTTTCATCAAAGTTAGTATAATAAGTCTTTATAAAGGTTTTTTATTTATTAAGAGTCTTCATACATAGATCAATGATTGAATTTTATCCTCCATGGATCCTCATTTTGAAAAAAAAATTGATGAATATTTTTTATCTAATACGGTTTTCGGAGCACTGGCAGTTGGAAACCTGGTGTCCCATGCAACTCATGAAGGTTCCCCATATGGGGAGGAGTTCATGTGGGAGAAACCTACCCTTAAAGAGTCTCTATTGTTGGTGCTGGTCTCTTGTTCATTATACTATACACTTATGTGCCATAATTGTGTCTATTTTAGGAATTCAAATCTATCTTTCCACATTCCTCATAAGACTTGTCATCACTGTGGTTGATTCAGAAATCTTTAGAAGTTTTTTAGGAAACATCACTTGAAGAATATGTTTTTATTAGGGGTTTATAGTTCCAGAATGTGATGTAGGGAATGATTCAATCATCATGTATTTTTCCACACACATCATACTAAATCTTGTAAACTATTAGAAATAGTATTAGCCACATGGAAACCTATACCTTTCTTTGTCTCTATAATGAAGTGGATATGTTTTATGTTTTTTTTTTCAATTGTAAGCCCATATTCTAATTATAATAGTATTATGTACTAGTTATTTGTAATCATGGTTTTTATGTTTATCTAAATAATGGTTCTTAATTGGTTATTATTCCTTGCATTTACCTAATACCTATATAGGTATGTTCAAGCCTTTTTTTCACTCAGTTTGGAATATTCTTTCTTGTAGTAATTTATGTTTGTAGTTAGTTCTTGGGTTTTTTGAATTCCTTGAATTACATTCATGGATTTTGGATTTTTTAGGGCCCATATTGTGTCGATAACATTCAATTATTATGGTGGTATTGTTTTTCTCGTATAGATATGTTGGATAAATCCATGTTGGGGTTTCATGCGTTAGATTGCCACAAGTTGGGTGATTGGAGTTCCTGTTTAGTTTTCATTATGTTGGGTGTTTAAATGTCGATTGTGTTAGAAGCTCTTGTGTTGGGTATAACCCTATCATATTCTCCCAATATTATTTGCGATGTGGTTACCTCTATAGATGTTTGGATGTGATTTGTGGAGAAAAATGGTCTTCTAAAGGTTTTTTTTCATTGGATTTTGATCAGTAATGGAATTGAGTTTTTCTTACTTTTTTGTTGGGTGAATTTATGGTGGAATAAAGTGTTTGTGTTGGGGAGAATTGTCACACCCCAACCTTAAAAATCCTTTTATTTTATAATTATATGGATCATGATCATTTTTTTGATGTTTAGGTTGAGTCTAGGTTTAAATTTGTTTATTTTGTGGAAGTCCCAGGTTGCTTCTTGGCCTAAGCACATTTTGGGTGCATGATTTGTGAAATTGTGCAACCCAATATAGGTAACCATGTCGAAGGAATATATTTTAGAATAGAAGAAACTATATGGGTTTACATGGTAGGTTAAATATGTGGGTTTTCATTGGGTTCGATATTCTCTTGGATAGTAGCTACCATACAGTTGGCGCACAGTTTGGTAAACAATGCGGTTTAACCCTACAAGAGGCCGATATTTTTATAATCATTAAATCCTTAATTATCTCTCTCTTTTTTATCCCAAAATCTATTCCCTCCCTCTTGGTCATTTTTTTCTCTTGAGAGGGTCTCCAAATCCCTCACCATTTGATATTCCTCCCTCTATGGATCCATCTCCAAGTTTCTAATGTATGTTTTTAGGGTTTTGGAGCGTTTTTCTCTTCTTTCTCTTCTCTCCATTTGGATTTTCCTTGTCGGGTTTCCCTCTTATCTGAACCCTAGTGCTTTGGGTTTTTTAATAATTCAATTTCATGGATTTAAAGGTTTGTGGATCATATCATAGGATTGGATCCTTCTCTTCTTGGATTTTGGCTACATTCACACATCGTTGATGTAGGTGTCTCCAATATTTTCTTTTACCACATTCTCAATTGATTCTAGTGTGTTTATAAATAAATTATAAACATGTTTCACATTTTTTATGTGTTTTTTGTTGGGTTTCTAGTTTTTTTATTCATATAATATTTTAGAAGATGATTTAGAATTGATTCTTCAATTATTCCTATCTATATATGCGCCAAATGTGTTTAATAAAATGTCAATTGATATTTTAGATTCAAAATGATTGATTTGAGCGGTGTTTTCCATTAGATATTTTTTATAAAATTGTTTTTTTTCTCAATTAGTGTGACTATACATTTAGAATCTTAAATGTTGTGTGTTTTCATCTTGGTCTTGACATAATATGGGAAATGAATTTGGATTTGGAACATAAAGGCCCATTTGGAATTGTGAATTTAAAAGTAGTGTTTAATTTTGTAATATAAATTTTTGAGAACCTGTTTTTGATATTTTGTAATTAAAATATTGGATGAGCAGGTTGGCACATTATCATATTTAGAAATTAATATTTGGATTTTAAAGTGGAAATTCTCAGTTGGAAACTTAGTGTGTTTTGTGAAATGATTGGAAAGGATATGTGATTTGATGGCCCGATTGGAACCTATGTATGGCTTGTTGTGTGTCTAAACCCTCCTTGGAAAATTTCCTATTCTGGATTATAATAAGGGTGGTTTTTTTGTTTGGGGTAGGCATGCTTGGTGGTGCTAGGTAAGGTGAGTCACACATGAAAATTCCTCATACAAACACAGTGTATTATTATAATGGGTGTCCTAAGTGACGTTTAGAGGGTTAAGTGATGGTTTCCTTTCGACCCTGATTAGCTAAGTTGGTACTAAGTTGACATGATAGGGATTGGTTGGATGTGCCATAGGATTGGTTATTTTAGGGTGCCCAGACAGTTATAGACTATGGAGTTTCCTTATATATCAGTAGGAGTGTCCAATTTGAGTATCTCCAGGGATATCTCTATAGATGTCTATACAATTACAATGGTTACTATCAGTATTTTCCTATTTAAATTTTTCTATACATGTCATTCCATTTATATTACTAGTTCATTTTCAGCATATCGTGGAATTTCCTTGGTTTGGGTTTTGATTTTAGGTTGATAGATCCTCTCTGAAAATAGTGAAGTGGAACGTAGTGTTTTAAAAGGAAACAATTCTTTTATTGAATAAAATTAGAAAAACCTATTTATATATATAACTAATGTTTTTAGACTATTTTTGGTACAGGATATATATGGATTCTATGGTGGTTTTATACTAAGATATTATGCTCACACCCCACTTGTACAATTCTGTGTCAGTAGACCCAACATGTTTTGCACGTTTAGAATTTTTGTCAGAGTTCTAGCCATTAGAGTAGGATTCTATTATGGTTGGAGGTTACTAGGTGGTCACATGGTTATCTTTTTGGAATGTTCATTATATGTTTGTTTTTTGTTTTTTCAGTAGTTGTTTCTGAGCCTGTTTTTTAATTTATTGTGATACAATTACTATTAATTTTGTTTGTTATTTAGTTTTTTATCCAAGATATTTATTTGGATAAATCTTGACCATTGGTTTTGTTTAATGTTTGACACTACCTTCCATCTTGTGGGGATTAAGAACTCCCTCTGAGCCTTATCTTGGACTGGGAAGGATCTCAGTTCAGATGGAATCCTAGCCTGGTTCGTGACACATTAATTTCGGTTGTAACCTATACTCCAGTTTTTTATTATTATGATCTTCCTCATCTAGATAAACATTTTAATTATGATTTTTAATTCTATAACATAAATCATACTAAATTTATTAGTATTAAATATTTATTAAAATAGGAGGGATGGAAACAATGTATCCTTACAATTTTAAATCTACTTTATCCTCCTAGTTAAATCACAGTCATTTTTGTAAACATTATTTTAAATAATCTAATTTTAATGTAGTGAATGTCAATTATTTGGATTATTCCATTGAATGTTAATTCAATAAAAAGATTTATATAATTGTTTATTCGGAAATAATTTCATGAAGCAGTGACGATACTAAAAGTAATAGAGTATTATTGACATTTTAAGGGAGATAAATGTTGTTGGAATATGCTCATCATTTTATTGAGAAAATTCCATACGTTTCCAACCTATCTATAGATAATTTCTTGAAAGCTTAATATTTAAGAAGAGATATTGACCTTTAAATCTAGTTACAAATAACCAATCCTTCCGAAGATGCCTGTGAGAAGATAGAGAAGTTGTATATTGTTGTTTATTCTAGTTATATTGATCTCCCAAGGGTTTTAATATTTCCCTAATTAATTTAAGTAGTAGTAGGTGTTCCTAGAAATCAATATAGAAGAAATATATTTCTCACAAGATAGGTACTGAAATTAAAAGTTTTTAATATTTTTTATTTTGACTTATTCTGAGAGTATTCCCCTAGAGTTTAATCATGTTGGAAATAATGGTAATTAATCGCATTAATTCTATGGTACTCCAATGACATATTTGGTATTTGGGGTCCTCTAGAAATTTTTGGTAAGGGAGTCACTCATAGGAGAGTTTTTGGAATATTAATTCCTTTGTATGTTTATCGAGTGCAACATGATGAACTTGATGTTGATAGTGTGTCCATTTCATTATCTTAATGTAGGGTTTATCTTTTTCTTTTTGTTAAGTATGTGATGATATTTTTATTGTATTCCCAACTTATTGTTTTTGGATTTTACATTCAAGGATAAATAAATTAATTTTTGGATTCATGGAGTAGTTCTATACATTTGGGATTTTATCATAAAGGGGGGCTTTAATATGGTATGGATACCACCATTAGTGAATATCTTATGAGTGAAGGACGTGTTTATTGAAGAATGGATGTTTTATTTTTTATCCTTTGGATTTGTAGAGATGTTCAGGGACTCTAACATTCTATGGTTTAACACGTAATTCAACCCACCCAATGGGTGATTATTTTAAGTGATGTTGATGGTATTTTGGATGTGACCACATAATTAACCTTATTTTTATTTTTTCATTAATAGTTCTGAATATTCCTTGGTTTTTGTGTTTGTAAATAATGAATTAAACCATCCCATTATGCTCCAATTAAATTTTTTTCTAGTTTGAATTAAATCGATTCAATGTCTAATTTGGAGTTAGTTAAGAAGATCATTATAAGGATTTTGGTCCTTGAAGTATATTTTAATTTCAAGTTGATATTGAAAATATCAATGGTAATTTAAATTGGTCTCTAGTTTTTTTATATTTGGATTTCTATCTTTTATTTGAATGATGAATTTAATTTTCCAAGTGATCAAATATTTTAATTTGGACTTTATGGATGAAAAGTGGTATGGTGGGGATAATTTCCGCATAAAAACATCACTTTTTTGGGTATTTTTAATTAACTATTTGATCATGTATTAATTTTTAAAATTTATAGTATTTTTAAGACATTTATTGTTTTATATTAATGTTTTAATTTTTTGAATGTATACAAGTCACACCGTGATCATGGTAGGTCAAGACACAATTACAAAGTCTCTAGGTATGTTTTCTTTCATCTCAAACTAATACCAAACCTAATTGAAGTCATCAATAAATGACTCAGATTCCCTATGAAATTCGATATTTGGACAAAAAGTCATCACTCTAAGATGGGTAGTGTCACTCCATGATATACCCTTAGATATTGTTTCCTTGTTTTATGGTGGAGTCGGTCACATTGTGGCAATTTTATTCATGTTGTAATGCAATCCCAATATGTGATGCATAGTTTTATAGAGGAAACCTTTATGTTATGAGATATACATCATGTCATGGAATACCCCAGGAAGACTGATAATTTTATTAATTTCTGGCCATACGCTCCCATGATTTGAATCCTTGTAGGATTCTTCTTCTCCCTTCACTCATCCTCATGACTGCAGGTGTATCCCCTCTAGATTCATAATTCTTTATGGGACTTCATCCATAGATTCCAAAAAAAAATTATGTTGTTTTTTATTTTTAATATATTCTATACTAATTTCTCTCCGCACTAATTCCATCCCCCCAAGTTCATTCCCATAAATATTCTTGAATACCTAGGGTTTCCAATATCATAGTAATTATTTTGAGGGTTTATGACATTAGTTGACCTCTCATATTCCTTGGGATATTTTCACCTTTTTTGGGGATTTTCACTATATCTTCAAAAATAAATGTGGTTGTGTTATTCTTTTTCATGTGTGATACTTTAAATTATTGTGAATGATTTCTTAGGGTTTCTATTTTATTAGGGGCGTTGGAAAATTATTAATTAGGAATATTATTTTTACAAAAATAAATTTATTCCCCTTGGATTTAACTGAATTATTAATGTGTTTATCATTCAGATTTAAAGTATAAGACTATTTTTACTGGTCTTAAAACACATAATAATTTATTTAGTTCTATATTGGATATTTTAAAAGTAGTATCCAAAATTATTAATTGTCCCTCGATTTCCAATTAGTATAAATATTTTACTTCACTAAATATGGGTGTGGGTTGACTAATTTTAAATATAATTTAAGTGGTATGATTTATTGAATTATTTGGAGATGATTATACCTTTCAATTTTCATTATTGTTATCAAATCTAAATTTAAAAATGGTAATCATAAGGTCTGGTTAGAACTTCTAATTGGTTCTCAAAAGATGGTACCCTTAAAAAATTCCCTTTAGAATACTATAAAAATTTATGTAATTTGATTAGTTATTAGGTGTGTTATGCTTTACATAGAGTGATATGTATATTTTATGTTTATTTAGACATAATTTAATGGTGGTTTTCCATAAAATATGTTCAGAGGTGATGGTGAGAATTGTTTTTATTTACTATATTATAAATATTTGTAATAATGTTTCGAGTCACCGCAATTTAAATGTCATGGGTTTCCATAGGCATGTAGGTGGAAAATAAAAATCACTTCATGAAATAGTTATGTATCACACATTCGAAAAGTGGCATTGTTTTTCAGAATTTATCAATTTATGGGATTCACCCCTCAGATAGGAAAATTTGGGTAACGGGAAGTGTTAGGGAATGTTATATTTTTCTATTTCTAGCCCTTCCACATTGATATTATGTAATCATTACCTGGTATTATTTCCCAATGATACTTAGATATAATGATGATTTGGATCATAGAATTATTTTTTTCACAATTTTTTTTGTGATTTTATACTCTAGATTTACTTCACTTCATATCATTTCCAAATAATTTTTTTATTTCAGTTTTTCATCGAATGTTCTAAAATTTGTTTAAAACTATATTCTCTATAAATATCTCTATTATCCCCAAGAAAAAGTTTTAAAAAGAAAATTGTATTTAATATTAAAAATGATTTCTCCAATTATGTTTCTAATTTGAAACAAAATTAATGGGATCTAATAATAGTATTCAAATTTGATGTTAAGAATACATTATATAGGTATTTCAATTAAACAGGAAGTTGTCTTATTTTAAAAGGTTATTCATGAAGAGTGTGGAGGATACCCACTAGGAATATTTTAATCACTCATATGGTATTAAGGGTTATCAGGGGTTTTTTATGAGAATGATGATATATTTACTAGGTTTTTTATAGAGGAGGGAGGTGAAGATGCTTCACTTCCTCATGGTGATTACTTTTAGAGGTGTTCACTATTCATATTTTGGATTTATGACTCATCTATTATTCCATATTCCTTTTCATTTCACACATATATTAGGCATTATTATAATATTTGAGTTCAGTGTTATTATATGTTTATTATTTTTATATCATTATTGTTTTCATTTATTATTTATGTGACATGTTTGGTTTTTGTTTAATTTTAAAAGCTTTTTAATACGGTATGGACTTCCCGAGTACAGATTATTCATTATAGATTTTAGGATTGAATAATTTTTATTATTTAAATATTTTTTAGAAGTCAACGTTACCATTAAAATCTATTTTATTCCTTATATCTAGTTTAGAGCATGTGGGGATAGGGAAAATATCTTTGGGTCATGTCACATGCTGACTTCAGTTCCTAGTTAATGGTTTAACCATATGTTTTATGACACGTCAACTTAGTATATTTCATTATAAACTGTTCTAAAAAATTCATATTTAAATACACTGTTAATATTCTAAATATATGTTAAGAATTAAGAATTAGAGGATCTATACAATACACTGATCCACACCACAAAAATTTATATTTGGATTCTTATACATATCATATAGAAATATACTCCATTATAGTCTAAAGATATTGGTTAATAATCTCTTAGTTTGAACTATATTTGATATCTGATGACTCTTTTTAAGTGTATTTTCAAATAATGTCAACATTAATGTTGATACAAATTACCTAATTTTATTTTTTCAATAATAAAGGTTATAAATATGTGTTTAAATGTTGGGGATTATCGGATGATTGTTATAGATTCATTAGTATGCATCAGAGTTAATTATTGATAAGTAAATTCAAGATCAATATTTGAATAATTTAAGACAATAGTTAATTTATTATGACATTATAAATTTTTATTTGAGGAGAAAAAATATATTAATTAATATAAAAGGAAATAACATATCTTCCATGAGTTTGAGTATTGATAGTGAATTTATCTTTAAAGAAAAAGGATCTTACATATGAATGAGTTTTTGTGAGAAGACATCCAGGGATCATCTTTAGGTATGAAATTACATGGAAATGTTCTATGATAATGGGTATTCTATTAGGACGAACATCTATACATATCTTCCATGATCATAGATATTCATTGAGGACGACCTTCTATGTATATATTTAATAAGAATAAGACTTATGTGAGGAATCTCAACGAACAATAGCCTTATACAGAATGATGGTGACCAATACCTACCCACAAGATCAAGTATATATTTATCCAAACTAATTTTATGTATAATAAAATGATATATTAATTTATCTTTTCATTCTATGCATATAAATAAAATAATAACGAAAAATAAATGAAAGTCAGGACATCAATGGTTCATCTTAAGATATTCACTATATAAGATGCATACGCTACCAAATAATATATGATGATTCCATGTGATGGAAGATAACCAATATTATTATAGTATTTGAATTAATGTAAGTGATTTTTTTTATGAGATAATCAAATGAAGAAGTGTTGAAAAAAATTTATAAGTTAAAAGGAGGATTGAGATTGTAGTTATTTTCAAACAATATGAGTATGAAATAAAATGAGATGATGAACTGTATCTAAACATTATACGATATGCATAAAAATGTGATATTATCTATGATTGATAAACACATGTATTTTCATTGAATTCATGTAAATATATAAAATAAATAAGAATTATAAGTAGAATAATTCATGTGATATTTTAGAAAACATGTGGTCCTAGTTATTTACAAACAAGTTGAATAATAATTAAAAAAATCCTGAATATTTTTGGAAATCAATATGATATTGGATAATACATTCAGTGAATATTAAATCATCTGTTTTACGGGATTTAAATGAAAATTATTTATGAGTTAGAAATTATTTAAAATGGATAATTATTTTATAATTTTAAATATGATGATTACCTACCAACAACAATAAACTAACCTCATATTTTTTGTTTTTAATATTTCAATAGAGATATAATATTTTGTGAGTATAAATATATGATACAAGTTATGGGTAAATATATAAATAAGTGAGTATGCATATAGAATTGGATTGAAACCAATACACTAAAGTATCAAGGAGAAAAGTTGAGACTAACCTAAGAGTATTTGAATGATATCCTCAGAAGTAATTTATGATAGAAGAGATTCCAGATAACACCATACCTAGAGTAAGTCTCAAGATGGGAAGTGATACTGATGTACTTGGGTAGTTAAACATGTAGAACTTTTAATAAATCTAATATTGGTGGAATATTATATTTCAATGTAGTTTAGAAGAAACCAAGGAGATAAAAATGATATTTTACGGTGGATCATTATTAAATAATAGATAAAGAATACTCATGTGGCATTTGAATATAGTGATCAATTATAAATATTCATAAATAATACATTGATACCATGATTTAACTAGAATATCTATCAAATATTCACACAATATGAGGACATATAGTTTTATTTTTTTTATACTAGATACAAGAACATATTATTATACTAAACATGTAGAGATTTCTGCTGAATTTTTCTCATTTATACCCTTTTATAAATATCTCACATGTACTGATCATCTTTGCAACTTAGTTATTCAAAACATAAAAATAAGGTGACCTAAAATTATTATTATAGGATAAATTTAGGATAGCTTAATAGAATGTAAATTGGAAGGATGTTATCGGGAAGAAATAAATTCCATAATAAAAGGTAAAAATTCTAATGAAAATTGTAAAAAAATTGTAACATGAGATCATAAAAACAGAATTAAGGAATCATAAATGATATGACATGGATGAAACAAACCAATATAACAATATAACATGTGAGCCTAAAATAAAAGTGTAGAAAACTTTAAATATACGTCATAATAATGAAAACATTTATTTTTATGGAAATTAAATGCATCATGAAAATTTTACATAATTTGAAAAAAACATGAAATTGCATCACAACCATAAACAATGAAAAATTATAAAAAAACCAAATCAATGTACAATCTTTGGATTTGATAATTTTTTGTGTACTCTAGGGAATAGAACAAAACATCATATATACCACATTTTCATGGGGATAAATCTTCCCATATACTCTTTGGATTGGGATAAATCGTCATATGTACCACTTTACATTGAATAAATCATTATGTTTACCAGATTGTATTTAGATGAATCCACCCAAATGCATCATTAGATTGAGATAAATTGTACCATGTAACTTTTTCCTTTTGATAAATACTCTGATGCACCCTTTTCAACTCAGGAGACAAAAAAATAAAAAATATATTTATGGGAGGTATAGGACCCCACAGATTATCATCCATACATATTTGTCCCATTAATAATTATTCATAATAAACATATATTAATAAATAAGTTGAAAAATAATAGTTTTCATAAAAATAAAAATATAACTAATTTACTTTTCAAAAATAATCGTGAAAATAAAATGGGTTTCATAAAACAGACAAATTGTTTAAAATGTCATCATGACCTAAATTTTTTCCAACTGGAAATGTGATCACCCAAAAAAATCACATAATCTGAATTAAAAAAATCATTGGATTTTAAACGTCCTATTTTCAAACAAGAATTAATATAATAATAACATATGTTGGGTTATCGAAAAAAACTTCATAAAAGACAATATATGGTGTGTTAATAAAATTTAGAAGACAAATATTTTCATAAAAAATATTTTTAAAATATAGAACATGTAATTACATTCCAAAAATTGAAGGGAAAAAAATAAATTTTGAAATTTGAATATAAATCATTCCAAAATGCAGATCTTTTGTAATACATTATAGTTTTACAAAAGTGAATTAAAAAGTGGTTGAAAATTCCTTTTGAAATAATATTTAATTATTATGACCTGAAAAGGAGCGAAGTGTTATATGAAAAATAGGTAAAAATTATTTGAAAACATTTAGTTTTAAAAATAATCATTAACTATGAGAAAATGAAAAACAATTACGTTAAGATATTAGAAAATAATTTGAAAAAATTTAAATTAAAAACAAATATTTAATAATAGAACATAAAAAAATATATAAAAGTTTTCAAAATAAAATATGGAGTGGATGATAAAACTTTTATGATTTGAAATATGTTCATTAAATACATACATCATAAAAAGGATGATGATTCATTTGTTGTGAGATTATTAAATTGATGAAAAATGATTATTAGACATAAAAATACTTTTAATACCCAATAGATAAAGTATCATAATAGTGTGATGTCAAAACATGGATATGAATGAAAAATAAATTAAATAAAATTAAAAGTATTCAATAAAATTGAATTTTAAAATAACCATAAAATCCTAATGGAACAATAAATTTTTTTGAAATAAAACACAACATCATAATAGGTGATAATGAATCTATATTGATGATAATATTTATGTAAGAGTGATTATTACCAAGAAAAGATATTATAGTCGTTTAAACAATAATTTAAATTTAATCCTTGGGAAATTGAAAGACTAAAATTAACCTTAATTTTTCAAGAATAAAGATAAATTAATAATATAATTTCATAAATAGGTACTATATACACCATATAAATGTATTTAAGTACATAAAATGGAATTCATCTTAGAGATGGAAATTTTGAGATAAACCCCTTGTGACATGGGGGAAAATTCAATCAAAAACACCATAAAATGGAGGGCATGGAATTGAACCTAAAATATAATGAATAAAATATAAATCATAGAATTTTATATCGATTATGTGTTATAAACCCCACTTAAATATGAGTCTTTTAAAAATTACTAACTCTGCCTCAATGAAGTGATGTTAAAAAAATCTGATACAATGTTCCAGATTCATTCTATACAAGCACTAAAAATTCTAATTAATATAATATATTTTACTAGATAAATTCTTAAGAAACCTATCATTTTATATTTAATTTAATATAGAATATTTAAAATATTATTATATTTATTTATTTTATATTCCCTACTTCTATTTGAATGAATATTGTATCATTGTCGACATAATTTTGTAATCAACTTTAAAAAATGTTACTTTCATAATATGGTAAATAGTAAATATAATATTATAAATGAAAATATAATAATAAATATTTTATTAATATATTATAGTGAAATTAATTTTCATGTTTTCATAGTGATTCTAAATCATATTTTGAATCATTGTTCTTGTAGGTTATTAAATCAACCAAAACCCGAACACACTTAAATTCAACTGAAAAATATGGTTAAGGAGTGTTGTTTATATAAGGATCTCTTTATGAAATTTTCATTCCTTCATATATAGGGGATATTGATAAGTCATCAAGGTTTCCTTATGACTTGATCATTCCTCTTGTTTTGAAAATCACAAGATCCTTTTCTTAAGGAAAATATCATTTTACCCATGTTTAACTTCTATAAGGAAAATATCCTTCATCATTGAAATTTACCCTTCCCTAGATTTCATTATTCATATAATAAATTTTCTAACTATAAAAGTTGGATTGAAACCAAAAACCTCGGAATCATATAATACTTAGATATGAGGAATTTTTTATGACTCTGAATTCCGGATACGAACTCTCATGAAGTTCGACTCCAAATTCTGATTACGAACTTATAAAAAGTTCAACTCTAAATTCTAGTTATGAACTTATCTATGTTCTGACTCCGAGTTCTCTGAATACAGACTCTGAACTCTGATGAGTTCTGACTCCGAATTCTCATGAACTTTGACTCTGATATTTGTAAGTTTTAGTTCCTAATTCTAGTGAAACCAGACTCCAAATTTCCTTGAAATTCAGACTCCGAATCTCTACACAATTCATGATCTAAATTCCTAAAATACAGAATCTGAATATCTTATTACTACAGACTCCGAATTCATTTTTTACCTACACTTCGAACATTAACTTACTCCACTCCGAACATTCATATTCTCCATTAAGAATATCTCTGTAGTAATGCTTACATATGTTTTATTACAAAATGATATCATCATTTAAGTTATTTCCTAACTTTTGTTTTAGTTACACATGTACAGGTCCCTCCAAAATTCAAGGAAGAATTAGACCTTTGGAGGAGGGATCCGACCGTTAGAGCTTCACCTATAAATAGGAGCTCATTTGAATTTGCTCGAGACTTTTGGAATTTTGAAGCTCAGAACTTTAATAAGTTATTTCTAGAGAGAGTGGCTCTTATCAACTCTCATGATTCTTGAAGAAATTTTTAATAGCATGTTCAACCTTTTCTTAGTGTATAATTTCTTCATGTAGAGGTTCGATTACCTTAAAAATCAAATACTTCGGGTTGTGAAGTCAGAGGTGCCGATTTCTATACAAATCGAGGGCTTGCGGGGATAGCAAGACATATACCGATCATCAGATTGAGGGCTTACCTTGGATTGGTTAAGAATGACTTTTTTGAAAGTATAAATCAAGTAACCTATTATCCAGGGTTGTTGGATACCCTCCTCTTTGGGTTAAAAGAGTTTATACTTTCTACCTATAGTTTTACTACTTTGTTTTTCCGCTGATTTTGTATTGTTGAAGAAAGTACAACTCTCTTATATTTCCTCACATTTGTACTCATATTTAGGTATATTCTATATGCTTTGAGGTAGAATATTATCTGTAGTAAACTTTTGTTAAGTATAATTTCTGGAACTATTTTTTCAGAATCAAGTAAGTCTTTAGAACTTAGAGGTGTTGTGAATTTTGGTTATCGAATATTTCCTAAGGGAATTTTTAAAGTATAAAATTCACCCCCCCTCTTGTTTTTGTATCTCATTTTACTTATTTGATTTTATGTTTGGTATAATAGATTATATCATACTCATTCATACCATCCTAAAAATTGGTATCAGAGGGTTAGTTCAATCTGAATTAATCTCATGACCAGATTCAGAAGGGAATTCTCAGAATTACATTTTCTGGATTCATATTTTTTCGGAATTTGTTTTCCGGTTTCATACTTTTTCAGATTCATAAATTCAGACTCATATTGTTCGAATTCACTTTTTCTTAGAGATACTTTATCTAGTTCCATGATTAGGATATTTCCTCTTGTTTACAAACTTGTACTACTAACAGGTTTGTGTGCCAATGATTTTCTTAAGAATGGCAGGTTTAAATGTTGGTTTTATTGATAACCTAAATCCCACCAGACCTCCTATTTTTGATTGAATGATTATGAGCACTATAGAGATATGATGAATACTTTCATTATCAATACTGGAGTTGATAACTATCAGATTTCTTACTGGATATTATAAGATCACGGATAAGGAATTGAGAACCTTTACGAATCAGGAGAAGGCAGAATATCAATCAAATTTCAGAGTCAGAAATACTTTGTTGTGTTCCATGACCAGGTACATCTATAGTCCAATATCTACATGTGAAACTGAAAACAGTATCTAGAAGAAACATAAAGTAACCCATTTTGGTACATCCAAAGTCATAGAGACCAGAAGAGCTATGTTTAGAGATTAATGTCATAGTTTTAGCTTTCCTTATGGAGAACTTGTAAGCAAAGTTCAGCAAAGGTTTATGACTATTGTGAATTACTTAAAATACATGGGATAAAATTGATTGGATGATGAGGCTCTTGTAAATAAGATCATAGATATCATACCAAATGAATGTGATTCCAAGAGGACGGCTATTGATAAGAATAGGAAAGTCACTCAGATTTCCTTAGATGAGTTGTTTGGAACTCTTCTTCCACATGAAACAAGAACGAAGAGAGATGTTAAAAATGTTAAGAAGAAGAATGGGAATGGAGGAGTTACTTTTACCACCACTTATAAACATATGAAATCTAAGACCCCAGAAAGAGTAACTTGATCAAAGACAAAAAATGTCATTATTCAGTCAAAATCTAGTGATACAGAAAAATAAATGAATGAATTAGCTAATCTTGCTCAAAGAATGAACAATATTATAGCACAAAAGAACCATCAGAATAAATACAAGAAGAAAGACTTCATAGATAATAAATATGGTGAAGTTACATCTTATGAATGTATAAGAACAGGTCATATCAGAGATAATTTTCCTTTGTTGAAAAAGAAGGAAAATGGGGAAAGTAATTCAGAGAGGAACAAGAAGAAATTCTATAGATCAAATCACAACAAAAGTCTTAAAGCTAATGATACATGGAGTGATAGTTGTGGAGACTCTTTAGAATGTGAATCATCTGAATATGATTCTTCAGCACAAGAGAATATGGGATTCATTGCTACTACTGCATTCCCTAATACATTTCTTATGGCCAAGGTACACTATGTCGAGGCATTAACAAATTTATCTCTTGATTAGAATTACTATTCCGAAAATATTACTTCTAATGAATATACTTCATCCTTAAAAGATTAATAATTACCTTCATATGAAGAAGTATCTATATTAACCAAGTTGCATGATGCAAAAAAATTATAAAATTTTTATGAAATTATAAAAGGCAAATACTAGGGAACAAATTATTACAATAGATATTTCAGATCTTTCTAGAGATCTTTGAAATAAAGGAGAGCTTTTGGAAAAACATTCTAAAGACCTCTAGAATTAAATTTATGATAAATAAAAACATTCTAAAGATCTTAAGAATGCTATTTTAAAGACAAAAGTTTTTGAGGATAAATATAACTATAAGGAACGGATTCCATAGGATATGAATTTAGTCATCAGAATTAAATCCAAAAATTATTCTTTTAGGAAGCTACTTGAAAAATTTACCTCTGGGAAGGAAAATTTTGACAGGATGTGTTCTCAAATTAAACCTCAAGGAAACACTACTAGAGTAGGTTATACTCACTGAAAACCTGTTTTCAAAAACAATTATTTTGTTCCTTCTAGAGCCCCTTTTTGTACTAAATGTCATAGTAGAGGGAATTGGAAAAAAAATTTCTCCTTAAATAGAGTTCAATCTCTTGTGTTTCATAAATCTTATTTTTCTAAACAAATGTGGATACCAAAATTTTTGTTATCTGAAAATTCCGGATCCAAGAAATTTTGGATTCTGAAAGTCTAACTTGTTCTTAATTTCATGAAAATAGGGAAAGTACCAACAAAAATACATGGTACAGGGATTGTGGATGTTCCCGGCATATGACTGGTAACAGAAACTATTTTTAAGAGATTATCAAAATGAAAGGAGGAAAATAAACTTTCGCAGATAATACTCCGGGAGAAATTATTAGTATAGGTAACATCGTTCTTCTTGGAAAAACATTGATTTAAAATGTTTTATTTGTTATGGGTCTTAAGAACAACCTCATTATCATAAGAATGTTATGTGATGAAGGATAACTTATGAATTTTAGGAATGATAAGTGTATAGTAAACTATTCCAATGAAGAATTTATTCTTTCTGCCAATAGGCAAGATAATGTCTACACACTAAACATAGAATACCTTAGGAGTCAAGACATACCTTGCCTTAGTGCAATGGAAGATCATTCTTGGTTATGACATAGAAGGTTAGGACACTGTAACCTTAGGAACTTTTGCAATCATTCCAAGAAAGGTTTAGTTAAGGATCTACCAGAGCATATATTTGATTCTTTAAAAGTTTGTGATCCTTGTAAATATGGAATTCAACATAAATCAGGTTTTAAATCAGTCGGTGAAGTCTCAACTTCTAATGTATTACATCTAGTGCAAATGGATCTTTTTGGTCCAACACAAACTAGTCTCATTGGGGGAAAGTATTATGT
This sequence comes from Viscum album, assembly GCA_963277665.1. Classification (NCBI taxonomy): domain Eukaryota; kingdom Viridiplantae; phylum Streptophyta; class Magnoliopsida; order Santalales; family Viscaceae; genus Viscum; species Viscum album. The sequence goes on from OY728159.1 coordinate 1,497,814,325, forward strand.
ATTTGTCTTAGTTAACGATTACACTAGATTTACGTGGGTTAATTTTCTAGAAAAGAAGTCTAATGCTTTTTATTATTTCAAAATATTTTGATCCAAGTTAAAAATGATAAAAACCTTCCATTAAAAAATACTCATAGTGATCAGGGAGGAGAATTTCAAAATTCTGATTTTGAAACTTTTTGTAGTAGAAAAGGTGTTACTCACGACTTCTCAGCACCCAGAACAGCACAACAAAATGGTGTTGTTGAAAGAATTAATATAATTCTTCAAGAGATAACTAGAACAATGTTGAGTGAGTATTATGTAGCTAAACATTTTTGGGTTGAAGCAGTAAGTACTGCTTGTTATAATATAAATCGTGTTTTGATTAGACATTTTCTTAATAAAACTCGTTATGAGTTATGGAATGGTAAAAAAACATAGACTTTCCTATTTTAAGGTTTTTGGATGCAAGGTATTCATTCTGAATACTAAAGATAATTTACACAAATTCACACCAAAATATGATGAAGGAAATTTCTTAGGCTACTCCACAACTTCTAAGGCTTATAGAGTATTCAATAAAAACACATGTACTATTAAAGAGACAGTACTTGTCAAATTTGATGAAATGGATCCCTGTGTTTTCAAACAACCCCAACCTAATTCTTCGGATGTGTTTTCAAAATCCAATTATCAACCTTCGATAGAAAATCCTTCTAATAAGGAAAATGTTCAAGAAGATACATCTGAAACATTTACCCCAAAATATTTTCTACCCTATGTTGATGAACATGTTTTACAAAATCCAAACTAGTTGTTTCTAAAGAATCATCCCAGTGATAGCATAATTGGTGATTTCAATCAAACTTTAAGGACAATAAGTTCCTTAATAAATGAATTAGATAATCTGGCATTCCTTTCTCAATTAGAACCAAAAATCACTGATAACGCTTTAGGTGATTGTGAATTGATTAAATCCATGCATGATGAACTAAATGAATTTGAAAGGAATAAATTCTGGACCTTGGTTGAAAGAACTAAGGAAAATTCTGTTATTGGAGTAAAATGGGTCTTCATATATAAGTGTGATGAAAATGGAATCATTTTTAGAAATAAATCCAGATTAGTTGCTAAAGGCTATAATCAACAAGAAGGAATAGACTATGAAGAAACCTATGCTTCAGAAGCCAGACTTGAATCTATTAGTATTTTACATGCCTTTGCAGCATTCGTCAATTTCAAACTTTTTCAAATGGATGTGAAATGTGTTTTTCTTAATGGTTATGTTCAATAGGAAGTTTTTGTTGAACAACCTCTTGGATTTGAATATAAAAGACATCTTGATCATGTTTTTAGACTTACCAAAACAATGTATGGCCTTAAACAGGCCCAACGAGCTTGGTGTGATAGACTTACTGGATTTTTGAATCAAAATATCTATGTTAAGGGAAATTTAGATCTAACCCTTTTAATAAATAATGACAAGAAAAATGTTTTTATTTTTCAAATTTATGTTGATGACATTATATTTGGTTCAACTCAGCAATCCTTAACTGATTCCTTTGCAGGTTTAATGAAATCGGAGTTTGAAATGAGTATGGTGGGTGAGTTAACATTTGTCCTTGGTTTTCAAATTTCTTAATAACCAAAAGGAATATACATATCCCAACATAAGTATATTAAAGATATTCTTAAAAATTATGGGTATGACAATACTATGAGTATAAGTACTCCTACTGGTACCTCAATCACACTTGATCTTGATGAAGCTGGGAAACCAGTAGATCAAACATCTTTTAGAGGTATGATAAGAAGTCTACTTTACTTGACATCTAGTCGACCAGATATAATGTTTTCTATATTCTTATGTAAAAGATATCAATCCAATCCTAAGGAATCCCATTTAAAGGCAGTGAAAATAATTTTTCACTACTTAAAGGGAACCATGGATCTAGGACTATATTATACTTCTGGAAATGATTTGGTCTTAAAAAGCTTTTCAAATGCTGACTTTGGTTGATGTAGAATGGATAGAAAGAGTAAATCTAGAACTTGTCATTTCTTAGGATATTATTTAGTTTCATGGTCTTGCAAGAATAAATATTCTGTAGCATTCTCCACTGCTAAAGCTGAATATGTAGCAGCTGGAAGTTGTCGTGCTCAAGTGTTTTGGATGCAACACACACTCACAGACTATGGATTGAGTTTTACTAATACTCAAGTTTTGTGTAATAACATGAGTGCAATTTCCCTTAGTTAAAACCCTGCATATCACTCTTGTTCAAAGAACATAGACATTATGCATCACTTTCTTAGGGATCACACATAAAAAAGAGATATCATTCTTCAATTTATCAAAACACAAGATCAACTTGCTGATATTTTCACAAAATCTTTACCCTCCGATATATTTGACTACATTAAATAGAAGTTAGTAATGATAACTGTGAGGTAATATTCCTGCATTAAAATTTTGTTGAAACAATCTCCTTATAGTAATAAACTCAATTTCATAGGGGGCGTACATCTGTTATTAAAATCCTTCAAAAAAAATTGAGTTTCTTTTTCAATTTTTTCGTAATGAAAATTTTTCTTTGTCAGTTTTTCAAATTTTCGTAATGAAAATTTTTGTAGTTAGTTTTTTAAAAAAAATCATAATGGAAATTTTCATTATGGGAATTTCAATACACATATTTTTCGTAATCATTTTTTGTTATTCAACGTTTTTTTAATAAAACTTTTAGATTTTAAAATTTTCGTAGTAAGTTTTTCGTAGTGATATTTTCATAGTCAAATTTTCTTCAAGTAGAATATCACCTATTACGAATAATCTTTCTAGCCAATCCAAAATGTATGATTTCTTTACATAAGTTTTCGTAATCATTTTTACCTACTGGTATTTTCTTTTCTATTTTAATATTTTGGATTCATTTCTCCTTAAATCTGGATGTTTTTCTTAAAACCCCAAAAGATCAGATTCAGGATTTCCTTTCAGGTATGTTTTCAACTGTCAGATCAAACCAAAGAGTATTTTCAATAGTTAGATTGGAATTGGAAGTTGAAAGGTCACATCCATCTCCTATATAAAGTAACCTCGAAGGGTTATCCACATCAGTTTGCAAAGCGTTTGTGTCTCAAAGCTCAACCTTAGTTCTTAAGACCCGTTCCAAATCTCTCAGAGTTACACCATTCCGAATGTCTGTAGAAGACTCTTCCCAAGATATTTGTACCTAGAAGGCAATATCAAAATGGAAAGTATACACGGAAAGGTTGGTGCATCTGAACTTTTTCAAGTATGATTCTATCATATCTAAGAATTTCAAGTTAAATGGGTGGGAAGATGTATGTATATCTATGCCAGATGATCAAGACATGGTGTATCTGGAATTACTCATAGAGTTTTATGAGTTAGTGTGCTTATTTAAGGATGATGATAGAGTAATATTTTTATTCAAGTCTTTTGGAAAAACCTACAAAATTTCTTATACCAAGGCAGCCAACTTGGTGGGATTATCATATGAAGGGGAGGCAGAATTTTTCTCCCACAAACTCCCAAATGTTCAAGGTTTTTTCGTTAAGGTGAAGGCCTTGCAATGTCTTGGACTTTCTGATGTCAAGACTGTAAAAATTTCTCGCCTATATTCTAACAATGGGATTCTTTAGTTATGGGTAAAGGTTTTTTTGTACTGTGAAAAGGTGACAAATATACCCTCAAGAAAAGTGACATATATTTCTTAGATTTCCTAGTATATGTGTCAAGATTGAGGAAAAACATAAATATTTTCTTATCAATTATGAGGTCCATAGAAAATATTGCAGAAAAATGAATTTATGGTCAATGAAAATTGATGATGATTTGGTAGAGCTTGATCACTTTTAGAATGATGTCAAAGAATCATTTGATACCGAGGATGCCAAGATGAATAATCTTTCAAACAGTTTTCAGGAAAAGCTGGACCTTGATCAAAATACTCAGAATCAATAAGACTCTAATTATGACTTTTCCATATTTCATATATGGGGGAGATTGATAAGTCATCAAGGTTTCCTTATGACTTGATCATTCCTCTTGTTTTGTAAATCACAAACACCTTATCTTAAAGAAAATATCATTTTACCCATATTTTACATATATAAGGAATATTTCTTTCCTCATGTAAATTTACCCTCGCCTAGATTTCATTATTCATATCATAAATTTTCTAAGTATAAAAGTTGGATTGAAACCAAAAACCTCATAATCATATAATACTTAGATATGAGGGATTCTTTTTAAGACTCCAAATTCCGGATACGAACTCTCATGAAGTTCAACTCTCAATTCTAGATACGAACTCTCATGAAGTCTAACTCTGAATTTAGGATATGAACTCTCATGAAGTTTGACTCTGAATTATAATTACAAACTTATGAAATATTTGACTCTGAATTCAAGTTACGAACTTCTCTAAGTTATGACTCTGCGTTCTCTGAATTCACACTCCAAACTCTGATGAGTTCTAACACCGAATTCTCATGAACTTTGACTCCAAACATTTTACGTTCTAGTTCTGAATTCTAGTGAAACCAGACTCCAAATTTCCTTAAAATTCAGACTCTGTATTTCTACAGAATTCATGTTCGGAATTCATACAAACCAGAATCTGAATATCTTAGTAATACAGACTCTGAATTAATTTTTTCCCTAAACTCTGAACTTTTACTTACTCCACTCCAAACATTCATCTTCTCCATTCCAAATATCAGTGAAGTTATGATTACACTTGTTTTATTAAAAAATGATGTCATTTATTCAGTTATTGACTAACCATTGTTTGATTGACACTTGTACAGGTCCCTCCGAAATTCAAGGAAGAATTCGACCATTGGAGGATGGAGCAGACCGTTCGATCTTCACCTATAAATAGGAGCTCATTTGAACGTGTTTGATACTTTTAGAATTGTGAATCTCAGAACATTCATAAGTATTTTCTAGAGAGAGAGGCTCTTATAAACTCTCAAGCTTCGTGGAGAAATTTTGAACAGCTTGTTCAATCTTTTTTTAGTGCATACTTGCTTCGTGTAGAGGATCGATTAGCTTAAAAATCAGAGATTTCGGGTTGTGAAGTCAGAGGTTCCCATTTCCTTACAAATAGAGGGCTTTCAAGGATTTCAAGACAGATACCGATCTTTGGATTGAGGGCTTACCTGGGTTTGGGTAAGACAGACTTTCTTGAAAGTATAAATCAAGGAACCTCTTATCTAGGGTTTTTGGATACCGTCCTATTTGGGTTAAAAGAGTTTATACTTACTACCTATAGTTTTACTAATTTTTTTCCCACTGCTTTTGTATTGTTGTGGAAATTACAACTCTCTTATACTTCCTCACATTTGTACTCTGATTTAGTTAGATTCTATACGCTTTAAGGTAGAATCATATATGTTATAAACTTTTGTTAAGTATCATTTTTGGAACCATTTAGCTGGAATAAAGTAAGTCTTTACAACATAGAGGTTTTGTGAATTTTGGTTATCAAAAACTTCCTAAAGGAGTTTTTAAAGTATACAATTCACCCCCACCCCTCTTGTTTTTATATCTCATTTTACTTATTCGGTCCTACGTTTGGTATTATAGATTAAATCATACTCAGTCTTACCATCCTAACAAGGAGGTGTTTCTTTTGATCAAAAATCCATTATAACAAAAATAAAATAATATTATTTTTTATTTATAATGGTGAACCATATTATAATATTTATATATATTTAATTAAAATTTACATGAAAATTGAAAAGCATTTCATAATAGTGGAGAGAGTCTGCACATCTTCTTGATTAGCATTTGCATTTTATAATATTGGAGAGTGGGTGAATATGAATTTTAAATTGGAATTTTATAATCCATGTTACATGATATATATCCTATTTACTCATCCTATTATACATTAATACAATCCATATGTGGTGGTAATGAAAAAAAACATCACTTCTCTTCATGGAGGTTGTAGTCTACATAATGCACTGTCAATGTTCTTTTATTTTTATAAGTGGATGTAAATGAATAAATAAGGTTAGTAATGTAATATTAAAAAATAGTTATATTAATTATAATGAATTCATAATATTATAATGGTTAAATGATATATCAATGGGTAATATTAATAACATTAACTTAAAAGGAATCAATAGATACATTGGAGAATTAATCCTCCCTTGGATGATCCTTTGATATTAAGGGTATTATCATAACCATGAGTGACCATGGGATTATAAATTTTTTTGAGAGTTTTATAGGTAGAGTATGAAGGAAAATTTTCAAGGAGAAAATAAAATGTGATTTTCATATTTTAAGGGTGGAATTGGTTCCCTTTTATAAATTTATAAAAGGGTATCTTTTTGAAATTAAAATAATTTTTCAGTAAAATCTTGACACCATTTAAGTTTAAAGAATATAAAATTAAAACATAGTGGGTGTGGGAAATTATAAGGAATAAATTCATCTCATACATTAATTTTAAGAGATGTTATGAGTGATTTAAATATTTTATTACTTTAATCCATTTACCAAATTATCGTCTACCATGATAATTAATTTTTAACATTGGTAATTTACATTAATGAAAAAAAATTTGTTGGATACCTTTACATAATAATAACTGTATAATTTAAAATTTTAAAAATATTTTAAGAGAAAATATTTATAATGGATTTTCAAGTTCATTTTAAATTAAAAAAAATATATTAGAAAAAAATAACAAAAAATCTATTTTTAAAGATTTAAATGTATAAAAAGATATAATTTTCATGGAAAATAATTTTATATAAATTAATGTATTTATTGTATAAAATATAATATTTCTAAGGCCTTCATGGAAATAAAAAAGCAAATTTCACCATCTAAACACTTAATTTGTAGAAAAAGAAATTTTTTTATTGTTCCAATTTAATTTAGTTTAAAAAATTATTAATAATTGAATTTTAAGATATAATATTATTTTATAATTCATATTTTTTTTATATAAAAAAATATTCTATTCATATAAGTTTTTTAATTTTTTCATATAATATTACATAATGATAAAATCATAAAATGTATACTTTTCACAAATATAGTATTTTTTTTACTAAAAATCAACCTTTTATAAAAAATTAAAAAATTCATACTAAGTAGATTTTTATGTGAAGAATTAAAACTTGTTTTTTTTAAATTGAAATAATATAAATTCAATTTTTTTAAAAAAAATAAGAAACATAATATAAAGAAAATGTATTTGTTTTAAAATAACCCTTTTCAATATTAAGTCATATTAATTATTTACCTTATATATATTTAATGGTCTACCATAGTATCCATTATTATTGATTTATTATTAATTTTATCTTATTATTTTCAATGTTTTTTATATTGGGTGTAGCTTGTGACACATGCTATAGAACATAGTATGTATTTTAAAGGAACCAAAACTTGAGGTCCTAATATCCACCACTTAAATACATTAAATTCTCATAAATTTAATTATCACTTACTAATGAATTTTTTTATGGTTACTGATATTATTTATATATCATTATATTTAATTCACAATGTTTTTTAAACCATAGTATTTATCTTGATATTTTGAGACTCGTTTATTCCTTCCAAAATGGAATATAAATTTATTCAGTTCCATTCAACCCATTTTAGCTAAATATCATTTATGATTAGGTTTCATAACATCAATAATGTAATTAGTTAACAAATAATTCTCATAGTGATCATTTTAATGATATATTACCATAAGATAATTTTTATTATGAATGGATAGATCCTTTTTTCACAATTGGTGTGTAATCCATGTAAATATATTTTTATCCACTCCCAAATTCACATTGAATTATACTAAATGAAAAATTAAAAAATTGATGAATAAAATTCTTATAAAAACCATTATAGTATAAAATAAAAATATAATATATTATTAAATCATTTGGGTGTTGATTCTATTCCCTTAGAAGACATCATAGTCCTACTAGGGTGGCTAGAACAATATTCCCTTTGGAAATTGAAAAATATAGAGTAAAGGGAGTGTGTGCCATTTTCAATTGATTTTCATGATGTACGTTCAGAAGTTATGATTACAAAACATTTCCCCTATTTAATAGTTTTAATAGTGTGTTGATGTTTGTTGTCTTTATTACCTATTAGGATAGGGAATTGTTTTTCGTAATCCCCAAACTCCATACAATTGAGGCTATTGAAAATTTCCACCTAATATTCATTGATTGACATCATTATCATATATTGATAATAATTATCCCAATGTAAAATCATTCCACACTTGAAATTTTTTTTATTACTCTAAGGCATTACCCTCAGTGGTTCTTCCAACATTTTTAACATATAGTTTGGTGAATCGTTTTTCCTTAAACATTATTAACATATGATCTTCTATAAAACCCCATACTTATATTATTTACTGAGTTTGAATATTTGTAAATACACATTTTATTATTGATAACTTTATATAGTTAGTTGAGAATAATACATTTTTTTCAATTCAATATTTTACCCCACTTGGTTTTTCATTACAATATTGTCCATCATGTCCATTATGAACATGGTTTCTCTATTTTTAAGCTATTTATTTAACCAAAATAGATAATCATGAGTGATAAATATTTAAATCATAATGAACTATATTAATATATATCCAAATAATATAGTACCCATTAAAAATAACACATTATGTTTTAGTTTATCCTATATCATGTTCGGTTCAATATTTTTTTCTTAAGGTTTGTTTCTCCCATACATTGTATACAAATCACATAACATAAAAAAATATGTCCAAATATATTGTAAATATAATGTGATTAAGAAAATAATATCTCATGGGTTTTTTTAAAACATGTGTGAAATTATGCCTCTTTGTTTTACACTAGGGGATTATTGAGTTAATACCAAACACTCCCTCTCTAGTGTTATAATGCCAGTGTGCATCATTGATAGATCAAGGGTCCTCATATAGTATCAAAACAAGGATTCATTTCTTAGTAAAACCATATAATCAATACATCACCAATGTTTTAAGATATAATTATATACTAAGGCTTGTCCTTTGACATTTTCATTGGGTTTTCACTAAATATATATAAAATAATATCTAAAAGAAACTATAATAATCTCATAAAATAACAAAATCATTTATTTGATATCGAATACAGTAAGCCATTATAAACATACATAATGATTACTTTGAAAACATTATATAATTAAAAAATCTCACAAATATCCATAGAAAATGAGGAATGATAGATTTTGTATCATGGGGATTATTTACATTAACATATTATTTCACTAAACATGTGTAACATTAACCCTATTTCTGATCCTCAAGACCCTTTCCTAGATATCTCAAATGAAAGAATCATCTTCACTACCTAAGGATTAGAAAAACAATCACAGGGTGAGATAAAACACTCAGTAAGGGAAAAAATATCCTAGAGTAATAGATTTTAAACATATAGGAGAACTCTATGAATACAAAAATTTAATAATAAAAGTTTTAAAGATTACATAAGATTATCATAGAACATGTTAGATTACAATCATATAAACATATCACTATAGAAGCATGAAATACATGGCATGGCTCTAACAAATCATAATAATCATATGACATGTTATCATTATAGAAAAATTTGGAAGCATTAAAAATACGTTAATCTTGAAATTATGTTATATCATGGATATAATATTCCTCGTGAAAATATAACATAATTTTTTTAAATACATAGAAATGTTGAACAACCATAAACACAGAAATGTATAACAGAAAAATCCAAATAATTTATTGGGATTGCAATATTCCTCATTTGTACAATTAGTCTGGTATAAAGCCACAATTTTACCACTTTTTCATGGTGATAAGTCCTACTATATACCCTTTTCCTTGAGATGAATCATCTTATGTAGCATTTGACTTGGGATAAATCCTCCAATATAAATCCTCTGGTGTAGCTCATTGACTTGGTACAAATCTTCTGATATACCTTTTGATTTTAAAAAAATCCTCCCATATACCCTTATTGTCTAACTAGACATAAACATAATCAATTACACTTGTGGGTTATGTTGGATGTCACCCATCATCATCCATACAAATTTCTTCTATATAAAACCAATCAAGATGATATCATAATGAACCCATGGAGAAATATTTTTTTATAAATATTCAACTGTAAATAATTCAATTTTCCTAAATAACCCAAGAAAATAAAATGTGTTTTATAAAATAAACAAATTGTACTAAATAATATCCTAAATTAATTCATTTGGAACTGAGAAATTGATCTCCCAAAATATTAACATTAAATTATCTAAGGAAATAATTAGATATCAAAACACTCATTTTTCAAAATAAATCATATAATAGTAACATATATATGATGATAAAAAATAAAAAAATATATAATCCTTGGAGTTTAATTAAAAGTGAAAATTGAATTTCATTTTAATAACATTGGAAACATTGGATTATGACTTAATTGTAAAAGAAATATTTTTGAATATAATGAAATAATGATTGAAAATGTTTATATAAACAGTTCTAAATATATTATCCTTTCAATTCATAAAGCTACAAAAATATAATATAAAATTCATTCAATAAATTTTAACTTTTAAAATATTATTTATAAATTATAATTGAATTGGAAATAAAATTTTCAATAATAGTAAGTCAAAATTCTTTGAAAACTCATACTTTTATAGAGATTCGTTAACAATGAAAAATAATAAAAATCACATTAAATCAAGTAAATATACTTTGAAAACATATTTAAAATATAATATTTACTAATTGAACAATGAAGAATGTAAACAATACATCAAAATAAAATTTGGAGTGGATGATAAAACATTTAATTTAGAACATATTTAAATAATTTTCAATATTTTGAAATAACATTGATAAATCCCAAATCCTTAATAGGATGAAGAAATTTTTTAAAATTATTATGGGTATGAAAATGGGTAATTGGACATGAAAACAACATATTTTTCTACTAGGTAATGGTTAATATTTATGGTATGTGACAACATGGTTTGGGATGGAAAATTCATTAAAATTAATGGGAATTATTCTTGACCAAAATTTATTTTCAAAATACCAAAGAATCATCAAGTAAATATAACTTGGTGGGAAATATTAAATAACATAATCATTGGATATAACAGTATTAAAATATAATCATTAAAGAAGAGGGATTATTTCCTATGTATTATATTTGAGTCCCCAAGACATCTTACAACATTAGGGGGGGTTTAAATCAACTCCATTTAAAAGAGAGAGATTGAAATTGAACTACTTTTATCAAGAATAAAATGAAATTCATGGTATTATATCACAATGTTTTAGTATATAAACTCTATAAATGTAATTATGTGAATAAAAGAAAAATTTGTATCAAATAAAGAAATTTTGGGACAAAACACTTATGACCATTGTAAAAAATCAATTAAAAATCACATAAAATAGAGAGAATATAAGTAAACATAAAAATTCAGGAATGAAATATAATCATGAAATATTATATAACATAGGACATATAAATTACCCTTTAAATAACAATTTTTTCAAAAATATTAACTATGTCTCAATGAAAGTAAAATTAGATCAAATACCTTACCCTGTAATAGATTCATATTACGCACATGCCTACAATCTTGAATAAAAGAATTAAGACTATTAGATAATTTTTTAATAATATTATAATTTAATATTTAATTTGATCTGAATCATTTATATTTATATATTATTTATTTATTATATAGTCCCTCTTAATGATTTCATGAAAATTCAATTGGTGTTGGCTTAATTCTATAATATCATTGAACAAAAACGTCACATAGATAATAGTTTTAATATATAATGTAATATTTACAGTACCATATAGTAATTATTATTTTTCTAATATTTAAAAATATTTTTTAATATATATCCATAGTCATATATAATTATATAACAATAAATTTTTCACATAGGTGGTTAAATTAACCCAAACATGAACACACTTTAACATGATTGGAGAGTACGATTGAAGAGGTGTTTATTTTAAAAAAATAACTTCATAAAATAATAATGATGATTTATTTTTTTATCATAATGATAAATATTTAATTATTGTTATAAAATTATTAAAAATCAATATGAAAAATGTTAAACATTTCTTTAAGGAGGCGAGAGCCCTTGCGTATGCATGTTTCACATTCCCATTTCACAACAATTGAGGGGGATAATGTGGATATTAAATTGAAATTTAAGAATCAGTATTACATTATGTATATCATATTTATTCATCATTAGAACCATTAATAACATTCATGATGGGAATTAATGAGAAAAAATTTGGTCGCTACTAGGAGGTGGCAGCCATCGTAATGCACTAAAGACGTTCTTTTGAATTTGTAAGTGGAAGGAAATAAATAAATAAGTTAAGTAACATTATTAAAAAATATGTTTAAATTTTTTAATAATTTTAATTAATACATCATATTTATATGGTTATAATATATATGGAATAGTAAGATTAAAAATAAAATCATATGATAGAAATAAAACATACAATGGATACCTGATATTTTAATGAATGTTGCCTTAAAAATGAAAGGATTATGATGACCAATAGGTAAAAGGTGGTTATGTTTTTTGGATATGGTTATAAGGATTTTAACATGTCATATATTCATGGATTAAATCAAATGTTAAGAGAATATTTGAGGGGTGAAAGTTGTACCCTTTTTTAAGAGGATGAAAGATGAATTTTTGGAAATATGAATCATTTCTTAATAATGTCATTACACTAGAAAATTTTCAATGACTAAAAAAGTGATAAATTAGGTTGTTTAGGAGAATATATCTTCAAAAATAATCTCATCCATTCATTATGATTCACAATAATATTGATTTATGTTTTTTTATTTTTTTTGAAAAAATTTAACCTTTTACCCCAATTTACTTTAAACTTTGTAATTTAATTTTAACATTTTTAAATATCAGTAAGGGAAAAAATATTATTGGACCCTTATAAATAAATTTAATTTCCCAATTCATATTTTCAAAATAATTATAACTCATAAATATTTCTAAAATGGTGAAAAATTAATCGTAAAAAAACAATGTTTAGAAAAATAATGTTTTAAGATATAAATGTATATAAATGATATAATTATCTTAGATATTTATTTTTATTATGTAAATTGATTTAATATAAAAAACATTAATTAGTTTTAATGAAATATAACACCTAATTTCACCATCTAAATGATTAATTAGATGAAATGACTAAAATCATTTTTATATTAATGTTTTAATCTAGCTTTTTTATAAAAAAAATCAAAAGTTAAAATAATTTTTTAAATGAAAACTTTATTTATTAAATATATATTTTGTTACTTAATGGTTTTTTAATTTTCCAGGTTAATATTTCATTATGATAAAATCAAAAAATATATATATATTTTTAATGTTTAATTTTTATTGAAAATTATCCTTTTTAGAAAAAAAATGAGCATATAATAATAACAAAAAAATTATGTTAGGTATTCAAAAATTAATTTTATTTTATAAAATTTTAATTTTAAAATTTATAATTTTTTCTTTTAAAATAAAATTCATAATCTAAAGAAAAATGAATTTTATTTAATATACATTTTTTTAATATTATCTCAAATTAATTATTTACCATATAAATATTTAATGTTTTACCAAATTATCCACATTAATATAATTATTAAATAATTTTTCTATTATTATTTTTCGTTTTTGATGGTGGTTGTTACATGTAAAACATGTTATTCATCATAGTAAACAATTAAATGAATCAAAAATCTTGGCATCGTACAGTGTAAGTGGTGAAACAAATTAGATTTTGTATCATATAATCAATTGTTGAAGGTAGAAAAAAGGAATAAATTAATCTGTGACCAAATTTTATTTGATTATAATTTTTTATGGTAGTGGAGAATTAATGTTGGGATGTATAACCAACACATAAAGGATGATGAAGTCTTAAGGATGATATCATTTATTTATGTACATCCCATAAAAAAATGTTGTGAGAATTCCTTGAGTAGATTATGATATCTAATTAGTTAAATATGTTAAATTTATATGTAAATCAATTCATAAAAATAATACCAATGATTCACCCCTCACTATAGTGAATCTATCCTAGGGAACAACTAGTTGTATCAGAGAAAGGTTCCATCTAAATATACATAGAGATATTTTATTTAGATATAGATTATCATATTTACATAAATAGATATTGAAAGACAATGTTTTAAGGCACAAAATAGCAAAATTAGAGGAATATGATGCCTCCCAATATCCATTCACTCTACCTATAAGTGAGGTATGATGTAATTATATTTATACAAGATATTATTGATGAATATCCCATTATTATTGCTGATATAGAAGAATGTTTTATGGATTGTATAATAGAATTTCCATCTTGATGTATCTACCAAAGAATGTTTAAACCAGAGTGTTGGGTTCCCAAAATGGAAATTAAATAATGTAAAATATGATAAGAAAATATGAATGGAATATCAATATCAAGGAAGATAAATAACATGTTTGTGTGAATTTTTTAAAAAAAATAAAAATTAAAAAGGATGATGAGGATTTATAATTATTTTATCAAAGTAAATTAAATAGTAAAAAATATTCCAGGATTTTTTTTGAATTTATAAGATTCAATAATTGTATATAATTTTATGAGAAATTTCAAAAAAAAATATTGGATACCATGTTTTTGGAATTATATTATTGGGAAGATCTAACATTGTATGAAATTCCCAACATCACCGATGAATATAAAATGAGAAATGATCAAGATTTCAAAAAAAATATAAAAAATAAATATCCTCTAAATCAATGTCAAAAGTTAATGTCACGGAAGTAGAATAATATTCAATGTTGTCGAAAACCCAATATTAAAAGTGATTCTATGTATTTAGTTGAATTACATCATGAAAATAATATAAAACCATTTTTTTCAAAATAGGTGATCCGATTTTCGAGGTTAATGATTGTATTTTAGAATGTATGAACACAATGAATATTTTTATTAGTTAAATATATCATTACCAGTATTGATCCAAGAACTATGAGGGATTTCCTATGATTATAAAAAGATAAATTAAAAGATGATAAAAAATGGAAAGATTAGCAAAAAAAAATTACACTGATAGATTTTAAATTCTAGAAGAAGTATGTGGTGGATATACTTTTTTCAAATAATAGGTTTATGTAAACATGAAATGGTTGGAAGGAGGTTTTTACAATGATAATAAATGGAAGGTATATGTGATTAAAAATTTAAGAAATTCATAAAATTATTTTTTTTATATGTATAATTTTAACAATGAGTATCTAGTTTTTTGTCCAAACCAATTGAAATTGGATAAATAATAAGTAGATGGTGAAAAAAACCCGAGGATTTATGAAAAAGTGGCTAAATAAGTTCATGTGAAAATTAATGAAATGTTACCTATAATAGGAAAACTGAGGATTATGAAGACTAAAGTGGAAATATTTATTCCAAAAAAAGTAGTGGTTTCATGGAATAATGAAAATTATCCAAAATATGATAATAAATTTATAAAAAATTATTTAACAAAATATTCCAATATTGATACTGAAATAAAAACATTAAACCAGTTGAGTGGAAGAACTATACCTGATTGTTGCCTCTGATATACCAATAAGCTCCTCCTAATTCTCTATTATTACTCTTTATATGTGAACTAACATACAAGAAACTGAATGAGATAAAAAAGTGTTTTATATATAGTACAAAAAAGGAGAAACCTGAAGCATTGTGACATCTCGAAACAAAATAAGATAAATTTTTCCATTAACTTATAATGTTTTAATCTACCATGATGAAGAAAAAGAGGATGTATCCATTGAGGTGGATCTTACATGAGATGTTGATTCCAATTCATTGTTTTCAAAAACAAATATGGATTTTTTGATATATTTTAAAACAAGAATGTTGTGGTATGAAAGTAAAACTTAATACCAATGATCATAAATTAATAAAATGAATTTATTTAATGGGAGTATTTTTTTATAAAACATGAGAATGGGGGGTTACATCACCTATACTTAAATGTGTTGATGGTTTATTGATATTTTTTTACATGTATCGTTTAAAAGAAACTATTTATTAATTATAAATTGCTAGTTACTTCACCATTTTATTCCATGTAGAATTATATTTTCATACATAAATGATCATTAATAATACATTCATATTATATAGTCCATTTTACCAAAATTTTAAAAGGTTTTTAATTAAGGAGAATATTCTATGTCATTTGAATGATCAAATGAGATGATAATAATGGTTTATTATTCATTTTAATTGGATATTAAATTATTTAGAGAAATGGTTGTTTATATATTGACCATAAATTATGTTATGGGAGGTATTTACATAAAATATTTGTATGTTTTTTAGACCAATGAATAAATTATATATTTTTTTAATTTGAATTATTGTTAATCTGTATGAATAAGTAAGCGATTTTTGGAGGATTGATATGGAATAATGAGTTTGAACTGGATGTCATGAATGATAAGTCAATCCTTCTAGGATATATAAATATTTTTATAATATTCAAAAATGATTAAAATATGGAAATATTGTATGTTAGTAGTCAAAATTGGTAAACCACAATGATGAGGACAATACGAATCTTCCATGAGATTGAGTATAGACTTGGAATTGAACTTCTGTGAAGTAGGATATTCTATTTGGATTATATTCAATTAAAATACCTCCATGGTTATTATGATATAATGAAATATTTTTCATATATATATTCTATAATAATAGGTCATCCATGAGGATGAACATCAATTCATATATTCAATAAGCATGGATCAACAAAGAGGATGACCTTCAATGCATATTTTATTGTGCACATAATTTATTTTTGGATACTGAATATATATTTAAATAGATAATTGAGATCAAAACTATAATTAACCTATCATTTTACACATATGATTAAATGATTTTAAGCTAATGGATCATCAAATAAAAACCATGAATCATAAATTCATGTGTATTTGCAATATTAGGTACATAATAAGTAGGAATGGAACCAAAATAAACACAAGTTAGATTTAGACTCTATAATAATATCCTAACTTTAATTTAACTCCTACACCTTCATAGGATAAACCGATGTATACCAGAACAAATATATGTACTAAAAATCATAGTAAGAGAATAAAATTAATAATAATGAATATCTTGTGAGTTAGAAGTCATAACATGATGACATAATAAGTCCTAGAAAAAGAAAAAATATATGGAAGAATATGGTACATAAAATGGGATCATGTAATCATGGAAACATTGGAAGGTGGAAGATAGATAGATCATGACACAAACATTAGATAAGGCTAACTTCCAATACTATATAACCATGTGGACAATGTCCCATAAAGTAATTAGGTTTACTTTGTATCCTAACATGACAGCTCGTGAGACTTAACATCTACCAATAATTTGTATATCTATATAGGTGAACCTAGTATGGCATGTTCATGAAAATATATTCCACATAAAGATACAATTATATAGAATAAACATAAGTGTTATGAATGGAAATAAATGCGTATAATAATCACGTCATAAGGTATAACCAATAAAAGTATCATAAAGGTGTTCGTGAAAGAATGTATAAAATCATAAATGGATAGTAATAAGGGAAAATTGTCATAAATCATTAAAAATTATATCCAAATTTAGTGAAATAAAATTATAGAAGTGTTTAATAAACATTATAAATATGCCACTTTATTACAGTTTAATGGAAAATATTAAAGAGACTTTAAAGAGGAAGAAGGAAATTTTTTTGTTTAAAACCAAGAATGAAATATGATAGTTTTCATGATGAAATTAGTGATTTTATAAGAATAATGGTTCATTAAAATATATTATTGATTTTACTTGAAAAGGTATAAGAAATTGGGAATTTTCATTTAATCGAACATGCTTATCAAAAATAATTTCGAAGGGAATTATTTTAAAACAATTGTTTCTATTTTAAAAAGGATTAATGATATGGATAAATTAGTTTAAAAAATATAAAATAATTTATAATATTTAAATTATAATAATAAATAAATAAATTATTGTAAACAAAGATAAATCATAACCTAAATGTAATTTGGAGGTTTAGAGTGAATCCCTTAATATAAGTCAAAAAGTGATTTGAACTTTCACTTAATGTTGTAGATTATAAAATTTGATTCATTAATAATTTAATTCAAAATATATTCAACATATATTTGTTTTATTGTAATTTTATTAAGTTATTTTATAGAAATTTCAATTGTTTATAGAGTTTATTTTCATTGTTATGGGAGTGTTGGTTTCATGGTTTCAGGATTTGTTCGCTTCTGTATAATTATAGACGTCATTTTAAAATTTTATTAGTTCCCCAGAAATTAAATTATGAGGTATTAATTCACTTAATTAAATTTAAATGGTATAATATATCATTTTTTTATATTATTATGATTCATTAGATAAAATGTTAATGAAAAATGATTTTTTAATTTTGGTGGGTTTTAAGACCATCATGAAATAATATCATTTAATTTAATATTATGTTTATATACTAGTTAAAAAACATTAAATAAGTATTAATACAAATATAAAAATATAATTTAATTATAAAAATGGTATTATTAACATCCTTAAAGGAAATAATTAAAAATTAATACTTTTCATCCAAAATTTTGGTGAATCGGCACCATACAAATGTTGTTTTCATTTATAGAAAAAATGGAGAGAATGAAATATTTTATGAGGGATATTACATTAAAAAATTAAATTTATAGTATATGTGTGATAATATAGTTATCATTTCACTATATAAATGTGAGGTTCGGGTAGGATAAGAAAAAAATAAATTAAAAGAGAAAGTATTAGGATTTCACCTCTTGAATATCATCTCCTTGAGAACCTCTTTAAGGCACATTGAAGTTGTATTTTAGTGATACCAGAAAGATCCAGATATAGAGAATAGGTTTTAGAGTGTATTTTGAAATAATATTAGCAAGATCTAAGTCTTTTAAGGTTTGAGGTGAAGAGGTAGTGGGGTGTTATTTATACGGGAAATGAGGGGGGTTTTTAATTTTATCTGCTTTTTGTTGTAAAACTATAAATAGTGTTAATTATTGGGACAATATAAAGAAACTAATTCATTTCATTTCAAACTAATGGGTTTATACATCATCAAAGCCTCAATAATTAATTTATTTGGCTTAAAATGTAAAATACTGTAAATTATCTTATTTCACTATTCAAAAAAATTAATCTATTTTAGAAAAATCAAAAACAAAATCACCCTAACCAATTTTTGAAATGTATATTTTAAAAATTTATTCCATTTTATGAAAATAAATCTCTAAATATAAAAATTTTAATTTTTAATTAAAAACTTAATTTAATATTATAATTGATATTATGAAAATTTGAAAAAATAATATAGGTCTCATAAAATTATATTATATTAATAAGGTAACAAAATATTAATTTACTACTTTTTGAGGAATTTGTTTCCAAAATAATTGTATTAAATATAAAATTATAAATAATGAATTAAATTTAAAAAAAAATACCAATGCTTAATTTATCATTTTTGTAACATTTATTTACTAACACCATGATATAAATATATAATATTTTTATTTATAGGATACCCAAATTTTATTTATAAATTGATCAGTTAGGTTACAATTCTATTGGCTGGATAACTATTCCAAACATCCATATTACTATTCCAAAAGTTGTGTTACTATTCCATCGACATTGGTTCATTAATTTCAATAAATACAACTTATTTGATTATTAATTTATATGAATAAATTTTTTATTAGGTTCTCTATTTTCTGTATCTGTTTTATACTATATATCATAATTATAATAAGGTAAATTACATTGATATATTTTTGGTTTGTTACATTCTTCCACTATTATCAAATTTCTAAATTGAAATTTCGTTTAACATTGTAAACAGGTGTGGGTATTTATCCTTCATTTATTACATTGTTTCACATGTCACATCATCATATATATGATTCCACCATATCACATCAACAAGATTATTCATATATCATTATAGTACTTCTTCTCTATGGCCCAAGATCTACACCGAACACTCTTCATATGAGAGGTTTTTCTTCAATTATAGAACATCAGAATTTAGTACATGTGAGGGTTCAGGTAAATACTTCCTCATGAAAGATTCATGGAACACGTCATGAACTTCATCCATATATAGTCGATGTTAAAGACGATAGACCACTGATCTTATGTGATGAAGGTTCCCAAAGGGTCCAAAGAACCTTTGGGTAAGCTTCCATTTCTCTCCAAAAAGTGTGACTCTCTTCCTTGGTGATATTGAAAGGAATAATTTGTTTCAAATATTATTATCTAAATATAAATAAATACTTTTATCAAAATACTTTTCCAATTCCTAGAACCATTGATATATTTTTTGAGGGATTAAACCTAATTTTCATCTCTTTCAAAAGATCAGTTCTCAGTAACATTCATTCACCAAATTCATCCTAAGAGGTTGTAGTTCTACAGAACATCGCATATAGATTTTTATATGGATATTTCTAAACACATGAGTAGAAATTGTTCTTGTGTGAGAACTCAACTGATGGGAGATGATGGTCCCATCCTACTTTACATTCTATTTAGTAGGCTCTTAGAATGTCCTCTTGCATATCAATAGTCCTTTGAGATTATAAATTAGATTGGGGGTGATTGGTTGTGATGGAATTCAATTTATTACTCAAATAATATTGAATACATTTATAAAAATTTAGATGTGATCCTTGAATCATGATTACTTATGATCACAATGGGTACCCCCTGTAGCCTCACCACACCCTTCACCTATAACATGTAAATTTGGTAAAGCATGAAATGTTCCTGAATTGTAATGAAGGGGGTTTTCATTGTGGGCCAATCCACTAAAACCCATATTGCATTACTTCCATTAGCTGTTTTTAGGATACTAGTGACCAATTCCATTGTGAAATATCCATGTTTCTATGTGGTTATAGGAAATGTTTGCATCATCCATTTGGACTTCGGTCTCTCTATATTAACTTTCTTCCATACCAAACTACTTGAGATATACTCTACAATCCCATTTTACATATTTCCTCACCAGAAGTGTTCTCAAATATCATGTGACATCATATTACTTCTAGAATGGATTGAGAAATATGAGTTTTGTTTATTAACCAATAGATCCATATTTATCTCTAGTGATGAATGAACACAAATTCTAGTTCAATACTAAATCACACCATCATCATCGATGTTGAACACATGAAGCTTCCTTTCCTTCTTCACATTACCCTTCTTTTTAAACTCCAGATCATCCGATTGTGCGTCTTTATTCCAATCTTGGATAGATGGTTGGGAAATAATTTTTGAAAGGTAGGTTTTATACCCTATTGTTATGATTTCTAGATCCATCCTTTCCATTTCCATGAATATAGGTTCTATCTCAATCAAAGTAAAGAATATAATATTATGTTCTTTTCTTCTAAGAGCATCAACTACCTTGTTTTCCATCCCATTATGATTGTGAATATAAAAATTATAGTCTATGATCAGATATAACCTTATATTTTTATACATGTTTAGATCATTTTTTGTATATATAAAATACGCTCTTATGATGATATATATTTCACAATTCACACCATAGAAGAAGTACCACCAGATATTCCAGAAACAACTCATAGCTTCAAGATCAATATCATGCATCGATTAGTTCTGATCATGGATCATTAACTCTTTTGAGGTGTAGGCTATCACTACATCATGTTCCATGAGTATATAACCCAAGCCTTTTGTTGAAGTTTCAATCTATCTCACAAACCTTATCCACTTGTTTTTAGTGTGATAAAATTTGTAGTTATTATCTAATTATTGACATCCAAAAATCATTCCTCAAATTATTTTATCCATAAATAATTTACTCCTTTTTTGTGTAAACATTGTTAGTGGGTTAGAAATCAAGATAAATCCCTTAAAAACTTTGGTAGTACCCAACTAAGATAAGAAACCCATGGAAGTCAATTATCGATGTCAGACTACTACACTCCTAAATTTCCTTTGTTTTAGAAGGGTCCATAGATACCCCTATGATTGTTATAACATACCACATGAATGATAATTCACCCATAAAAAACACAAATTAGTATACAATTCATATATTTTATCCCATCTCAAATTCTTTATCAAATTTATTCAAATTCTCCTCGGGATCCACATTGCTTTTCAAGAGTATCAAAATATCATCGATAGAGACTACAACAAATTTTTCTAGGTAATCATTAAATTATCTATTTTTTATGATTGTTTTTATTGAATTATCTTTTATATAGGGTGTCACTATGAACTCAATGTTTCCAAAACTCATTTGAAAAGAAGTCTTGGGAATATCTTCATTCTTCACCACTAAGTTGTGATATCCCAACCAAATGTCCTCCCTATAGAAATACTTGTCCCCACAAAATTGATTCGACAAGGAATCTATATATAGAAGGGGATACTAGTTCTCTATCATGGTTTTATAGAGCTCATTATAATCAATATAGAGGTGCATTTATCCATTCAGATTATTTATGAATAGGACTGCTACACCCCAAGATAAAGCACTCATGTGTATAAAACCCTTCTACAAATTCTCTTGTAACTGCTTCTTTTATTCATACTACTCAATAGTGGAATTTCTATAAGGAGTCTTGGATATATGAAGATATTATGGGAGGAGTTCAATTGATAACTCAAACTCTCATTCAGGACAAAGATAAGGAAATTCTTTTGGGAACATGTGATTGCAATCACTCACAATGGGCATGGCTTTGATCATGATTCTCTCATATGTCCGAAAAATTTTAGTAAGACATTATTTTACATAAGGTAATAATATCAACAATTGATATGATGATTCAAAATGAGACTCATCCACCCCCTTACACTAATACAATGTTGGGGGATGCATCGATATGTGAAGAGTGATCTCTATTTCTCAATAGTTGATGTTTTATTTATATATTGAGATCCAATTCATGCCCAATATAACAATAAAATCCACTAAAGGAAGTATGAATATATTTTCTGGTAGGATAGGTCCACAAACATTATTTGAGGAGGTGATATATATTTTATATGAGATAGTTTCCAAAAAAAAATTTCTCACGGATAACTCAACCTTCATATATTGAGGTGTGTCTGGAATAGATCTACTAAAATTTCAATATGTGAAAGAATTTATAAAACTAGAATCAAATAGTAAATTTACTATTCATTATTGAATAACTAGAATACAGGTCACCACATCATAATTGGGATCCACAATAGCAGTAGTGATAACATATTCCCTTCATTGTTTCCTTAGATGTTGTTATTATTGATTTCCTTTAATAACCCTTGATTTAGGGAATTGGGTCATATAATTCCCAATATCTTTCTATTTTAAATACTACACTATAGTTTGAGTTATGATATGAACCATCCCTTACTCTTATAAGTTAGGTGGCTTATTTTGATACCATTAGGAAGAATTATCTTGATTTACCTCTATTCCACATTGGAAGACTCTTCTAGTTCCCCTTATAAAATTCATAGGATACTTCATCCCACAAAATTGACATGGGTGATGTTGGAGTTTTTCATTACATGAGGTGATTTATCAATTAATCCTCCCATTTGAACCTCGATTTTCCTCTTTTTATATATATTCCCACAAGACCGTCGAGAGACTCTTGTCTCTATTTGAACTGTAATGTATCAAAAAGGAATCTCTTCATATATGTTAATTTATTGAATCTCCAATTCATTTCATTGAATCAATATTATTATGCTAAATAATAGATTCATATTTCTTTCAATGTTCCTGACAAAGACATATAAATATCATGTAGGCCTTGAAATGATTTCCTCATATTCCCTAAGAGACTCATCATCATTTTCCTTTAGTATGAATAACTCCCATTCTATATTTAGAAAATATTTTTGATGAAAATATTTACCGAAACATTATTTATTGTATTTTCTCCTTTCCGTAGATTAATTTTCCACCATTGACATTGTATTCTTGATTATTGTCCATTACGGATCAACTTCCACATCTAAATGATAGACTGGTAGAAAAAACATTCTCTTCTTATAAGAACTAAATAACAGAGAATTTATCATCAATGGAGTTAATCCATTTTATGTGATGAGGGGATCATAAGATCCACTAAATTTATGTGTATTTTTTTATCATGAAGGATGCCACTAAATCTCTCCTTTTATTAGGAGAATGATAGAATTCCATATGATTCAGGTGTTTTTTCATAACATAAGACATTTTATAAAGTAATCTTAGGAAGTATTGAGCTCTTGTTCCCATTATATTTTGAAGATAAATTGGGAAATCATTACATTTGAAATATCACTTATTATTGTCTTGGGTTCTCCTATTTCCTACAATTAATAAAGAAAAATTATATAATTATAGGGGATCAAATACATAGATTATAAAAATAAAAAATTTAAACATTGAAAACAAATGGATAAACTTTTAAATGAAATTTATATCCCATTTTGTTATTCCCTATTTTTAAATCTAGGTTATATATGGTAATATAATTGTCCATAGGGTTCTTACTCTTGTTATACAGTCCAAATATCCAGAAATAACAAGATCATCATCTGATACCAATTATAGTGACCCTATCCTTTTAATCATATTATTATATGATTTAAGCATGGTTAATCATCAAATTCCAACCAAGAGTAATAAATTATTGTTTATTGGGAAGATTAGGTATGTAATTAAATGTCATGGAACAAAAATAAATACATGTTTTGTTTAAACTCCAAAATGATCTCAGAACATCCATTGAGCTCTTACATCATCATAGTATTACCTGGGTATAGGTCTTAGTGGTCTTATATTTATCCTATGAAAAGTAATGTTATCTTTTTATTCCCATATGTATTTTTAGGACATTACACTTTAATCATTGAAATATCAAAATCATGAATAGTTTGATTTATTATTTAAACATCATAATTTCCCGCGGAGTCCTTACTATACAAAAATTGAATTAAAATTAATCACCATTATAGAAATTTAAAAATTAATTGTTATTTATATCACAAATAAGGTGTTATATTATAGAAACATTTATGAAACCCTTTTTAGTTTCAATCATTTTTCTATTAGTGTAAATCATTGATAATGTATCAATTTTATGATATTGAAATTAAATTCATGTGAAATAGGTATATTCATACACTATATAAATAATAAACCTCCTAGATAAACATGAATCATGAAATGTTACACATTTATCCAATTGTACTATCAATAAGGGTATGTTAGTGATCACTTAATTAGTCAGTTTGAATGATTACTTGTGCTAGTTTCCCTAAATTTCTAGATCAAATAAAAATTTTATTCTATCTAATTTCATATCCATTGGTTACAAAACATTTTTGTTCATAGTAATATATTAAAAAAATATGAAATTATAGTGGCATAATGATCTAAGATCCAAATAAAATCCATGCAATAAAGCATTCAAACACTTTACATTTTTCAAGGTTATCACATAAATATTCATAATATAAACATTTTTTCTTCTAGGAATAATAAATAAAGGTGTATCATTAATAAAAAATTTTCATTGATGATTATTGAATTTAAAAAATAATCCATTATCACATAAATGAGAAATTATAACAAGATAATATTATAAACCATTAACATATTCTAACTTCTATATGATGTTTGATTAACTAAACGCCACTTTATAAAATCTTTTTATCTTACTATTTGAACAATATACAAATTTTTCATTTACACCATTAAACTTGTTAAATTTTTTATTGTTTAATTGGTATATTATTATGTGTCAAGAAAACTAACTATTAATGTATAAAAATCATTATTGATAATTATAAGTTATTTATCCCAAAATAACTAAATAGTAGAATTCTTTTGTACCCAGTTTTTTTGTGAAATGTAATTAGTAACTAAGGCTTTAGGGACCCATATTTATTTATATAAATGATTATAAGGTGTGTTACATGATAAATATTATAAAATTACTAATTTCATATGACCCAAATACTAATAATTTCCAAGTAAATATTCCCTGGTTTAGTTACTTCTATTTCCACAACTAAAAGTATTAATAAAAGATACATAGTACTCCCTTTTTCCAATACCACCAATCTCTTCCACATCCCTATAGTTATTGGGACCTCAGACTTGGATTTTCATATTCTAGATGTTGATTACTATAATTGTATGTATAAGGTTGTACCTACGATACCTCAGACAAAACTGTATCTTAGTTAAATGATGTAAAAAAAATATTTAATTACAATAAATTTTACCAACATTTTAGGTTTAAAGAATTATATAATATATAAAATTAATTAACTAATAAATATCATGACTTTCTCAACTAATGCACATTTTCCATAATTTAAAAACTCTATAGTCTAAAATATGTCATCAAATTTCCCCCAAAATTTATCCAAACATTTTACTTTCTTATTAACATATCACTTGTAATACATTTATTCATAACATGGGAAAATGGTAACATAAGAAGTGTGACCTCAAATGTGTTTTTAGGTTAAAAATATAGTAAAAGCGATCATAGAATAATCAAGGCATAAATAATGCGTCAATAAATAAAAAAGAATTAAATAATTCCTTATAAATGATCATATGAGCATGAAAAAAACCAGTCAATAATATAAATAAACACATTGAAATTAACAACAAATTTAATATTGATGGAATTCATAATTCTGGGTAATTTTAACCCTTTTCCCAAGACACTATATAAATTCATGGAAGTGTTGCAATATATCTACATTATATCACCACTATTATCTATAAATATAAATAAATTGGTAGAAATAAATAAAATACTGAGGCTAGTATGTCTCATTAATACTACAGATTCATCGAGGGACAATTTAAGGCACCAACCATCACTTATTAATTTTAATTAAATCGTCGTAATAATGAGTCATCAAACATTATAATACATAAAAAACATGCCTTAGTAATAAATAAACATCCATATTATAATAATAATAATGTGAATAGTAAGTATTTCCACGGGAAAAAATTGGAATTGATCTCAATTTAAGGATCCCTCAAACTAAGACAATATAGAGTAATGGGTTCAATGTTAAATCAATACCTTCCAAAATAAATAAATATAATTATATGATCGTCATATATTCATAAAAATATGGTTTATGGTTATGTACCACATATCTTAATGTTCCCCAAATAATCTCATTCTTATTCATGGGTATGTTGTCAATTTTTATCAATATTGAATTATTTGATATATATATATATATTATTAATATTTACCTAATAATATGAATAAAATTGTTAAATAAGGGAATTTATGATATTATAAACACTCAATGATAATGAAAATAACTAATCAAAAGAATAATATCAAGGTAGTTGTTATGCATACTTTCATGGAACAATGATATCAATTAGAAACGGTCCATAAAAAAGAGTTCATAATGATGAAATTTAAATCACCAAATATAGAAGTCAAAATAATATTGTCTTCCAACATTGGGGAATATAACATAGTTTGTAACAATTATTTTCATGATTATTCATTATAACTCAAGGAAAGAAAATTGAATAATGTAAAGCCCTTAAACAATTTGTATCAATAATGAAGAATAATTGTGAGGGGTTATTATGAGAATTAAATGTGCAGTCCATTAAAAAAATAGAAAATAAAACATAATATAATATATGGGAAGAACGTTGTAGACGCCGGAAAAGTCCGTTGCTCCCAAACGAAGCTCCGGATGCGGAAAGCGAGGTCATATTTGGAGTCGGAAGGATGTTTCGGAGGGCCCGGAGGCCTTGCGCGGAATTTCAGAGGCACGCGCGCAAAGGGGATGTTCCGCGCGCAAACCCCCCGGGATGCGCGCAATGCGCCGGTCCGGCGCGCAATTCTGCGCGCCGCGGGTCCGCGCGACTCCCTTACGCGCCGCGCCCGATTCCGCGCCCGCGAGAAGAATTTCGCGCTCGCACCCTGGATTCCGCGCCCGGGGTTGCCTATAAATACAAGGCGACCCCCAACGTTTCAAAGGTTGCTGGAAGTCGAAACGTCTCCCGTGCGCGCAATTCAACCCCTTCCGCGCGCAATGACGAACTTCGGGTAACCTCCTTTCTTTCGCGCAAGAAAGCCTCGGGGTCCGCCTTCGCGCGCAATCCCCGCTGGCTCCTTTCATTTGAATAAAAACTCACCCTAAGGCCTTTGCGCGCAAAAGAACCCGCTTGCGCGCAATTGCCCCCGGGGTGCGCGCAATCCGGCCTGATTGCGCGCACCCCCCTTCTTTCAAGTGGCCATTCGTTAAAGAATGAGCCGTTGCCCCCGCGCGCTATCCGAAGCCCGGTGTGAGCAATCTCAAGCATCCGCGCGCAAGGCGCTGGCCCAATTGCGCGCCAGCCGCCCCGATTGCGCGCCGGCCCGCAGTATTGCGCGCAGAGCTTCCTTTTTGCGCGCAAGCTGCCAGGGTCGTCCCCGTTGACCTCCTAAGGTTACCCGCCTGTGTGGAACATGATGATTCTCATCCCGGGTGCCCGCACCGTGCGTTGTCTTCCCGTGCGGCCCTCCAGGCTTGCGCGAAGTGACACGCACCTATGTCCAGCATGACGTTAAACTGCATACTCGTCCAGCATGACGTTAAACTGCATATACGTCCTGCACGACGTTAAACTGTACATCGTCCGCGCTGCAAGACGTTAAACTGCCAAGTGCTTCGTCCGGCAACCTATGCCCAGCATGACGTTAAACTGCACACCCGTCCAAGCTGCACGACGTTAAACTGCCTAGCCCCCATCGTCCGTGCTGCAAGACGTTAAACTGCCAAGTGCCTCGTCCTCAACACATGACGTTAAACTGTACTTCGTCTGGCAAGACGCTAAACCGTCCGCAACCTGATCCCGTGCTCCGCACGCAGGGTCTCCCCCGGTTTGGACGTGGCCCCCACCCGCTCGTCTCTGCAGGGATGTCGGGATTGTCCCCCTTTTGGGACGATTTAATGGGAGTGGCTTTTCCCTACGGGGGCAGGGTATTACAAACCCCTAGTTTCTCGTGGGAGGCTGCACATGTGTATCTCCATTGCACCTCCCCACTGCCGAAGCCAGTAGAGGGTCTGACTGGGATCGAGGTGTCTTTTGCATTCGGTCCAAGTCCCTTCCAACTGAGTTTTGCAGTATCCGGGCTGCCCCAAGTGCGTAAGTCCTGACAGATTGAACTACGTGGACTTTGATCCCTGTCTTCTATACAGGGTACGTAGGAAGCCTCCCTGAGGTCCAAGCCCACCACCTAGTCGTCCCGGTCGTATTTACGTCGGTTCGTCCATCAGTGGACCCCTCCAGGGTTCACGCTTGCGTTGATTCACCTATGAATCCGCCCCTGTGGGAGACTGCCCGTGTGTATCTCCACGGTGCCTCCCCACAGCCCCCCTTTTCCATTTCCCCTTTTATCGTCCAGCATGACGTTAAACTGTATGCCCGAACTACGTTGACTTTGATCCGTGTTAACGCGCGGTACGTAGGAAGCCCCTCTGGGGTCCAAGCTCTTCACTTCATCATCCATCCTGATCCTTACCCGGGCCGCCACATCCCGGTGGGGTCATGCCACTTCACTTCACTCCACGTTACTTGGGAAGCCGCCCATGTGCTGGCCCCAGCGTCGGAGGTTCCCCGCAAGGGGTTCTGTCATCTGATCCACTTTTCGTGTTGATCGGTCCGATGCCGTCCCCGCTGGACGTTAAACTCGCGGCATACCCCGTGTTAAACACGGGAAGCTGAGGAAAACCTCAGGTGACACAGTTCCCCGCACCTAGTACGGGATGCCTCAGGCCATCGTGCCTTCGAGAAGCCCTATTAGGGACGGAAGACAGACGTACAGAGCCGCAGTGTTACGACACGCCCCCAGCACCCAGAGCCACCCGGCCTTCTCACCGCAGGTTGCTGCCCCGCCCAGACTCCTTGGAACGTCCGGGCGGAAGCAGCGTAATTAACCGGTGTCCATGAAGATATGGCGCCGGGAACGAGATTCACGAACATTCTTAAGTCTATGAGGGAGACCCGGATTAGGCGACAAGTTCCGAGGAGACGTCCAAGGAAGGAGAAGCCGACATCCCATCATCCCGGTTTCGATCAAGGAGCAGACGCCCCTGAATAAGGGACGGATGCCGCCCGCCCTTGGAAAGCGGGACTGCGGGACCACAAGCCGCGCGCCCATCCCCTCGGGTTGACAAGTGCACGCGCGAACGCGTCCTGGCGGAACAGCGTAACCCGACGCACATCCGCACCGAAACAGAAAAATGGTGAACCCGACGTGAATCTCTTCTCCTCGATACAAAGACCGATGGCTTTCAGAGGTGTTGGAAGACCGGCGTGTTGCCCGGCCAAGCATTCAGTCTTACCCGCCAGGGGCTGGGGAAGGGACATCGGGCACTCCGTCTCGCAACGTCGAGGGCCTGGGTTCCCCCCACGGAAGGCGTCGTGGCGCTAATGGTTGGT
The DNA here is from genome assembly GCA_963277665.1 of Viscum album. NCBI lineage: Eukaryota > Viridiplantae > Streptophyta > Magnoliopsida > Santalales > Viscaceae > Viscum > Viscum album. The sequence continues at coordinate 1,497,844,992 of OY728159.1, forward strand.
TGTCGATTCCTTTTTCCTGTCAGTATTAATGGGTCATTCTCCCTGCTTTCAGAAATCAGGTCGCCCGATCTAGTGCCCGAACGCCACCCGCCCACTGGCGCAGGGACAGGGGAAACACCGACGCGGCTACTCCGCGCGGTCCCGCCCGTTCCACAGCCGTCCCAGCAGCCGCAATTGCGGGACGACCACGCCCTCTCTCCCCCTCGGAGGTCATCCAGAGAAGGGTGATCAACACCCTGGTGCGGAGATACGAGGAAGAGGGAGTCATCCCCACTAGGGAAATGGCTCGCCTAGACCTTGAGGAGGCTGCGCCTCGCCACCACCGCCGCCCCCGAGGGCCGCGCAGGGAGGCACCGCCGCCTACCTCAACGTCCAACCGCTTCGGGAGCTTATCCCCGGAGCGCTCTGACAGTTCCCTTCCCTATGCGGATGAAGTGGAAGATGCCCAGGATCACCCTATCCGAGGTCCGCTCCAGGGATCCACGATAAGGGCTCCCGCCAGGCCACGGCGACATCGCCGCCAGGCCCCTCAAGTCGAGGAACAGGCTCTCCACCTGCCCGCGCCGCTCATCCCGGCTCGTCTGTCTCGACGCCAACGTCGGGCACGAGCGGAAGAGGATGCCCACCTTGGGGCTCTAGCAACAGCGGCCGCATTGGCCCAAGCCACTGCTGGCTCCAGTCGCCAGGCCTCTGCGCATCCTGAGCGGGGGAACTCCTATGCCCGACCCGGATCGAGGCCCCGACCGCCCCAAAGGCAGGTTGGGTTGACTCTCCCGGTTGCTGGCACTGGCAGTAGCCACCGCGGACCACCTCGCGGTAGCGCTATTCACCGGCAGGATCTACTCTGTGTGGCCGATCCAGGAGGCATGGGTCATCCCACCTCCCGATCCCGGCCCGGAGTCCTGCCCGGGATCATCTCTCCCCGCGTCCCCTTTGATATCTGTCCCGGTGCCCCTCGCACCTTGGTTCCCAGTCCTCTCGGCCCCAGCACCAGTGCGGCCGGAGGACGCCAGGACAGAGATCAGCCCTGCCCCGAAGAACCACCCAGGGGCAGGAAGGCAAGGCGTCGACGCCGAGGGAAGAATGTTGCGGAGTTCCGGACAGAGATCCGACCGGTTTGCTTCTCTGACTCAGAGGCAGAGTACGATTCGGCGACAGAGCCCCTTCCCCAATCCCGCCAGTCAAGGGCAGGGGTAGGAATGCGGCACGTCAGCCTCGTGCTCCCCGAGAGCGAGATCGATGTGATCCCCGCGTCTCTCCGAAGGTATATCCGGAGTAACGAGGGCCTGGTAGACCCCCAAGGATCAAACTTGCGGTTGGTACCGGCCCCTCCGGAAGTGCCTTCCGTCTCGATCAGAGAAGCCGGAGACTTTTTCTGGGGACCGACGGTCGAACCACGATCTGGTGCGCCCTCGGCGAGCACCGATGCTACGGCAGGATGTTCGCTCGCCGGCCCGTCCTATCGTGATGTGGTAGCTGGGGCACCGCCACCCTCAGGGGGAGGCCCGGGATATGGAGGCCAATCGGCCTGCTCGCCGTATTCACCGCCGGCCAGCCCGTCGGCCCGACGGCCCGCCTCGGCACCACTACCAGTTCCCCGTCCGTTCCCAGCCATGGAAGAGGACCGAGGAGATCTGGGTCCCGAGTTTGAGTCGTGGAGCTTCTGGACCGTCCTTGCAGAGGGCCACTTCCCTGAGAAGTTTTGGCCAGTCGCAGGACCGGGCTTTGATGCACCCGAATCGCTCACCCCGGATGAGTTCGAGTGCTTCCGCCGAACTCTCCGGGAGACTCACTCCCGTCTTCACTGCCTACAAATGCCATACCCCGGGATTCAACTACACCTGGAGGATATTGGTGAGCAGTGCCGTCAAATTGACCTGGCCATGCTCCCCGCGGTTCGGCACCCCGGGTCATTTGGGCACCACGAGGCCCTCCAACAACGATGCGTTGAGTGCTTTCAAGTACTCCGCAAAGTTATCGAGGAAGCCACTCCCCACGTGTATATCCGTGGATGGGGGCAGTACGCTGCCCTACGCTTCAGTGTGATTCGCCGACAGCCCGATTCGTTGGGTGGCCCTGAGGGTATATCCCCAGGGACAGGAACAGTCAATATGGCTGACCTGTCGGGAGAGGGGAACGACTTGGAACTTCTCGACGGGGGCTTCCCCCCCGAAGACAAGCCGTCGTCAGACCCATCAGTGAGAGTTACTCGTCATCAGAGGAACCTCCTGGGGCTCCCCGCACCCACTGAAGCACTGACGTTGAGCAGAAACGTCAGCAAAGGAAAAGAGCACAGCGAGGCTATAAGGCCCGCCGACCCATCTGCCTCCATGCGGAAGGCAGAGGAGGATCCCGAGAAGGCTACGCTACGTCAGCAGCTCGCCGAACAGAAGAGGCTGGTTGACCAGCTCCTCGCCGAGCGCGCTGCAGAACGGCGGCCTGACTACGGTGATCCCAGGCCAGGGCAGCAGGGACCGGAACAACCACCCCTCGATGAGACTCTCCCGGGCAACCGTGATTACGCCGTGTTCGCTGACAGGAGAGAGGCCATTGCCTACGGCAAGAGGGCGCGGTATGTTTCGCCACACCCTCCCGAGCGGCGCGACTACCCGGGAGATCCCGCTCGGATTCCTCCCGCTGCCCCAAGGGCCGCTCCGCCAGCCATCCCACGAGCTGCCGAGTTCGACGATCCGGTCGACGACCCGATTGAAGGGCCATGCAATGCGCTCGTGGTTAGAGATCCTCGCCAGGACTGGAACCCATGTCCGGACGATCCGATGGCGGCACTCATTGCCCGCTTGGAAGCCTTGGAGACTCGGCAGGTGGCGATCCCACCGGACGGCAAGCCATACCCAGCATGGGTGGATGACATGCCGGCGCCTCCGGGATTCGGGAATCCCACTTTCGCCCCCTTCAACGGGACCGGAGATCCGCCACAACATTTGGCCCATTTCAACTCGAGGTGCGGGCCTATGTTGGGGACTCCGGCGCAGCAAGAGGCCGCTAAGCTTCGCTGCTTTGTCCAGACACTGGAAGGGCCAGCATTTGTCTGGTACAGCCAGCTCCCCGTCGGGTCGGTAACCAGCTGGGAGGACCTCCGTAGACAGTTCCTCTACCAGTTCAGTTCCACGACCCGGAAGACGAGTATCGCAGACCTCTTCAAGTGCAAGCAGAGGCCTGATGAGCGAGTCGCGGACTTCGTCGCCCGATGGAAGGGTCTCACGTATTCCCTTGACATGCCATTGACTCAGGAGCAGTTGCTGACAATGTGCGTCGGGAACGTCAAGACCGAGCTGGTCCCTTCCCTGATTACTCAGAATTACCCCGGAGGGTTCAGGGACTTCTCAGACAAAGCTCAACGTCTTGAGGAAGCCCTGCAACAGGCCAGCCAGGCACACCCGCTGCCTCCTATGATTCCTGCAAGGAGAGCCAGCAGGGCTGAGCCCGCTGCTGTGGCCCAGATAGAGGCTCCCAGGCCGTTGGAGCTGCTGCCGGTGAGGCCAGCTCCGCAGCCTCACAGGAATCCGCCTCCACGGGCTCAGTTCCCGGCCCAGCAACGGCAGCCTCAGAACCGGCCGGCCCCTCCGCGTAATGTACCGCCGCAACCCCGGCGAGATAATCAGGGTCCACCTCCTCGGCAGGCCCCTCCGGCCCCTCGTCAAGACCGCGCTCCCAGGGGCCCGCGACACCTGACGTACTCATTCCATGAGGATCAGGTCCCCGGTTATTTCCGGAGCGCCCTGGAGCAGAGGATTGTGCGATTGCCTGAGTGCTGGAGGCCAGAGGAGGCACATCTCACGGATAACCCCCGCTACTGCCCCTACCATCGGGCCCTGTGGCACACCATCCAGCGGTGCTATGTGTTTAAGGACTGGCTCCAAGACCAGATTAACAACAATGTAATCAGGTTGGGCCCAGCTCCAGCACAGGTAGCGGGTGTGTTCGTGGGATCAGATGACGATAGTGGCAACGAGGACGAATGGCAGCTGGTCTCCGACCGCGGGTCCCAGAAGTATAATAACTGGATGGCCCGCAAGACGACCATTCGCGCCCAGGGAATCATCCGTGCGCGCTTGAATCAGCCTGAGCCCCCAGAACCTGCGGGTGCTGCTTCGGCATCGTCGTCCCAGTCTGCCTCCTCCAAGAGGAGCAAACGGCGGCAGCGCAAGAAGGAAGAGCGCGCCCCGCCAGTTCTGCCACTATCCCGTACTCTCGGCGATTTCATGCCCCCGGAGATGGGGGTCCCTCCTCGGATCCGCCCGGTGATGGATGATTCGTCCGATGACGGTATTGGGTACGCTTCGGTTAACACCGTCGAGCTGGTAAATCCCTTTTCGGTTCCCGACGTTGAAGAACACCAGGTGGACCTCCCTAGCGTCCCCGGTCGTCGCCACCGTCGGAAGAACCGCAGCAGCAGGAGTCGCCGGGGCACAGCCGTCGGTACCTCCGGCCAGGCCGTGCACGCCACTGAGACTAGGCGGCAGGCTCAAGATCGAGCTCAACGTACGCAGGCTCCCCATCCGGGGATGACGGATTCGCCTCCGCCACTGTTTGTGGTATGGGACCGGGCAGAACCGCCTCAGCCGCGTCGCGACCAGCTCCGCCCTGCCACAAGTCCATCCCGGCCTCCTGACTCCAGTACGGTGACCATTTCCCGGACTGCGACCAGTGAACAGCGAGATGCGCCAAGTACCAGTCGGCCGCCGATCCAACCGGTAAGGCCCGTCATGCCACCAACCGCAGAGCAATCTCCTGCAACCAGGAGCTCGCGCTTGGCCAAAAAGTATGATGTCCTGAAGCACTTGGCCGACATCCCAGCAAGGCTCTCCATCCTTGAGGCTCTGCGCATGTCATCTGAGATGCGCGAGGCACTCGCTGAAGCCCTGAAGAGCCCCCTCCAGTTCGAGACAGAGGTTGCGGCTGCAGAGGCCTTCCACGCCGAAACGATCGAGGACGCCGAATGTCAGGCAGTTATCTCGTTCTCTGGTAAGGATGAGGACCCTCCTATACAGGGACACATCCGTCCGCCGTATGTCACTGGCCAGTTCAATGGCCTTGAAGTCCGGCGTTGTCTTGTCGACACGGGGTCCGGGATTAATCTGATTCCAACTCGGACGCTCCGGAGATTGGGGTTGTCTGAGGATGACTTGATTCCCTCCGACCTCAGGATCCAGGGGTACGACCGCACCGAGCAAACCCCGGTCGGCAAGATACGTTTGAAGACCCAGTTCGGTGACTTGGTTGCCAACACCGAATTCATGGTAGTCTCTCAGGACACTGCGTATAACGCATTGATGGGCAGGCCATGGCTTCACCTTCATGCGGCGGTTCCCTCGTCATACCACCAATGCCTCAAATACTCCCTTAATGGTCGAGTAGGCGTGCTTCAAGGAGATGCCTCTCCTTTTGCCTCATGTGAAGCCCGCTATCTGGACGCGGACTATTACAAGAGCAAGGATAAGCAGATCCTGGCAGGTGAGGTTGAGCCTGTCGCTGTTGCAAGCGATCCCTGGGCAAGTCTGGATGACGCTTACGTCCTCCCGATTCACCGGTTGGACGTCGCCATGGTCTTGACGGTCCGCGAGTCTCCTGATGAGACGGCCGCGACCGCCCGCGCCAGCACCAGTGGCCCAGCAGGATCTGGTAGCCCCAATGCAGTTTCCAACGCAGTCTCTCCCGTGGATGATCCCTCCCCGAGTGGAGAGGACGTGGAAGATGCACCCCCAGCCTTTGAGGAGGGCGTCCCCGCCACGGTCGATGAGTTAATACAGGTGAACCTTGGAACCGAGGCAGATCCAAGACCCACATTGGTTAGTGCCGCCATGCCCTCTGAGGAGCGGCAGCAGTACGTGGACTTTCTCAGGCAGCACCGTGATGTGTTCGCTTGGGGCTATGACGAGATGCCGGGGCTAGATCCTCAGGTAGCCGTCCACCGCCTAGGTCTCCCGGCGAACCATCGCGGGTTCAAGCAGCCTCCCAGGAAAATGCACCCATCCCATGGTGCCATGGTTGAGGCCGAAGTTGACAAGCTTATCAAAGCCAACTTCGTGAGGGAAGTTCAGTACCCCAAATGGCTGGCCAACATTGTGCCGGTCAGGAAGAAGAACGGGCAGATTAGAGTCTGCATCGACTTCCGCGATCTCAACCGCCACTGTCCGAAGGATGATTTTCCCCTTCCAGTGACAGAGCTGTTGATTGATGCCACGGCAGGGTTCCAAGCCCTCTCCTTCATGGATGGATACTCCGGATACAACCAAATTCGGATGGCCCCTGAGGATGAGGAGTTCACTGCCTTCAGGGCCCCCCAAGGTACCTTTTGCTACCGGGTCATGCCCTTCGGCCTGAAGAATGCAGGTGCCACCTACCAACGGGCGATGCACCGCATATTCAAGCCAATCCTCGGCACACTGGTGGAATGCTACGTCGACGACTTGGTTGTCAAATCGCGCCAGCGTCAGGACCATCTCAAAGATCTTGAGAAAGTGTTCAGCTTCCTCCGGTCTCGCTGCCTGAAGATGAACCCGTTGAAGTGTGCCTTTGGGGTCACCTCCGGAAAGTTCCTTGGATTTGTGGTAAGATACCGGGGTATTGAGATCGACCCAGAGAAAATCAGGGCGATTAGCCAGATGCCTCCCCCGGGTACCGTCCGGGAACTGCAAGGGTTCCAAGGCCACTTAGCCTATATACGCCGATTCATCGCGAATCTGGCCGGCAAGTGTAAGCCCTTTTCTCGGCTTATGAAGAAGGGTGTCACCTATGTATGGGATAAAGAGTGTCAGACCGCTTTCGAGGAAATCAAGCAGTACCTGCTTCAACCTCCGGTCCTGATGCCGCCCGTATCCGGAAAGCCGCTGGTCCTTTATGTGACCGCCCTGGAACGGTCCCTGGGTGCCCTTCTCGCCCAGAAGAACAACGAGGGAACAGAGAATAGCCTCTATTACCTCAGTCGCATGCTCCTCGATGCGGAGGTTAGGTATTCCCCCATCGAGAAGAGCTGCCTGGCGCTCGTATTTGCCGTACAGAAATTACGGCACTACTTGCAGCACCATGAGGTACAGTTGGTTTCTCGGGTAGACCCGTTGAAATATATCCTGAGCCGACCTATGTTGACTGGCCGTCTAGCGCGGTGGGCTGTGATTCTCCAGCAGTTCGACATCAGGTATGTGTCTCAGAAGGCCATCAAAGGGCAAGCGTTGGCAGACTTTCTGGCCGCTCACCCGACCTCCGCGGATCAGCCGCTGGATCTAGGCTTTCCTGATGAGACCATTCTCTCGGTTGATCGAGCCGATCCATGCTGGCAGATGCACTTTGACGGTGCCTCCCGGAGCCCCACCGGTAGGAGACTCGATAATCCTAAGCTCAACAGAGTGGGCTTGGGTATCGTCTTCATTACCCCGGAGCGAGCCGTGCTGCCATACTCTTTCCTGTTGTCAGAGGGCTGTACCAACAATGAGGCGGAATACCATGCCCTCATCACCGGCCTCGAGTTAGCTCTCGAGATCGACGTGCCCCATCTGTGTGTGAAAGGGGACTCCGAGCTGGTCATTAAGCAGATCAATGGCGACTATGTTGTCAGGAAGCCGGAACTTGTGCCATTGTTGGAGTGCACCCTCCTTCTGATGGCCTGGTTCCCTTCTCGGCCAGAAATTGTCCATATTCCCCGGTCGCAGAACGGTCGAGCAGATGCTTTGGCCAGCCTGGCTGCGTCACTTGCGGAACCTGAACAGGACAACCTGATCGTCCGCGTGACGCGCCGCAGGCTCATCGCTCCCGTTATCCCGGAAGAAGATCGCGGCCCGTTGGTAAGTAATCTCACCACGGTTGCCCCTATGCCCGGAGCCCCGAGTACCCCAGATATAGCAGTCGGATCAGCCCCTGATTGGAGGACGCCTTTGGTTGAGTACCTCCAACATGGCATTCTTCCGTCAGATCGGGCCGAGCGCGAGCGAGTTCGACGCCGCGCATCGCAGTTCGTCCTCCAGAGCAGTCCCGGCCTGGAGCAGATCCTCTACAAACGCGGATTTGATGGTGTTCTCCTCCGTTGCCTTCAGGGAGTTGAGATCCCACGAGTCATGCAAGAGGTTCATGCTGGTTCATGCGGCGCCCACCAAACTGGGCCGAAGCTGTCCCACCAGATTCGGAGGTTGGGATACTTCTGGCCCTCTATGATCCATGACTGCATCGAGTACGCCAGGAGGTGCCATGCGTGCCAGGTTCACGCGAACTTTGTGCATCGGCCGCCGGAGCCTCTCCATACCACAAGGTATTCCTGGCCCTTTGCAGTCTGGGGACTGGACGTTGTGGGACCTTACCCGCCGGCGACAGCTCGCCAGTGCCGGTTCATTCTGACCGCCACGGACTTCTTCTCCAAATGGGCAGAAGCGATTCCGCTCAGAGAGGTCAAATCCTGTTCGATCGCTGACTTCGTGACCTCCAACATCATCTATCGATTTGGAGTGCCTCACGCTATCCTCACGGATAACGGAACCAATTTCCGAGCAGCCGAGTTGAAGAAGTTGTACGCCAAGTATAACATCTGCTCGAACCATACATCTCGCTATCATGCGCAGGCGAATGGACAGATCGAGGCGTTTAACAAAACCCTCTCTAACATTCTGCAAAAGATGGTTGGTCAGAACAAGAAGAGTTGGCCGGACAAGCTCCCCAACGCCCTCTGGGCTTATCGGACGACGACTCGCAATTCCACCCAGATGACCCCTTATTCCCTGGTGTATGGAGCTGAGGCCGTCCTGCCCATCGAGATCCAGTTACCGTCCTTGCGCACTGCGGTCTACGACCAGCAAGCGCCGGACAGAGTTGCTGAAGCCCGTCTAGTCGAGTTGGAAGCACTGGATGAGAATAGACTTCGCGCTTTGCACAACTTGGAGAGGCATCAAAGCAGGATGGCTCGAGCTTTCAATAAGAAGGTTCGCCTCCGCTCCTTCCTACAGGGTGATCTAGTGCTAGCCCTAAGAGCACCGATGATCCCCGGCAGGAAGCCGCCCAAGTTGGAGCCCAAGTGGGAGGGACCTTTTGTTGTCCACAAGGTCTATCCCAATGGCGCGTACTCCCTAGCGACTATGGATGGTGAGCGTGTCACTCCTCCCACCAACGCTAGGTTCCTCAAGCAATACTTTGCCTGAGTGTCACCACGTCCTGCACGACGTTAAACTGCATTCGTCCAGGCTACAAGACATTAAACTGTTCAGCATTCGTCCGCGCTGCAAGACGTTAAACTGCCAAGTGCTTCGTCCCGCATGACGCTAAACTGCACTACGTCCGAGCTACAAGACGTTAAACTGTTCAGCATTCGTCCTGCATGACGTTAAACTGCCTCTCCAGAACTACGTATGGCTTGATTCCCATCCTTATGGGATACGTAGGACCGCCTGAACCCTCGTGTTTCAGGCCCAGCCCCATCCTTCGGGAATTTCCATCCCATCTCGGGCCCTTGGCCCAGTTGCCCCGGGGTGTGCGGCGTATGGTGTGAGTGCGGGGCTATGCCCTCATTCACGTCGGTTTGTTCGTCACGCTGTACGCCCCCCTCCACGTTTGGGGATGCCTTCTGCTCCCCCCTTCTTTTTTCCTCATCGTCCTGCATGACGTTAAACTGCACTTCAAGAACTACGTATGGCTTGATTCCCATCCTTATGGGATACGTAGGACCGCCTGGACATCATGTTTCAGGCCCAGCCCCATTTCCCGGGAATCCCTATCCCGCGTTGGGCCTCTGGCCCCAGTTCCCCTCCTTTTTGTGCGAGGCGTATCGCGTGAGCGGGGGATTATGTCCTCATTCGCGTCGGTCTACTGGCCGCGCCGTACGCCTCCCCCGTGTGTGGGACTACCTCACACCCCTCATCGTCCTGCATGACGTTAAACTGCCTTTCCAGAACTACGTATGGCTTGATTCCCATCCTTATGGGATACGTAGGACCGCCTGGACGCTTGTGTCTCAGGTCCAGCCCCGTCTCTTGGTTGATCACGGGGACCTGCCCCCCTTCGGTTGCTCTCAGGGTGAATCCTCCGACCCTTTCCGGAGATCTGTTAACATGTTTTGGGGTGCTTCGGTCTATGACTCGTAGTGTCAGATTCAATCCCGACAAGTCCTGTGTTGCTTGTCAGGCCTCGCGCTTCCTCTTGTTCGAGCCTTCACTCAAAGGGATCCTCGTTAGCGGTCTGGGTACGATGCCTCAGTGCTCTCCCACCGCTCCGGGTCGATTTACCGGCGGGTCTTGGGCCGCAAATCGATATGAATCCTGCGATTGAGCGGTTGATGCTCGTTTGCTTGCCCCGTCTTAGGCTGACGCGATCGGATGTTGTGTTGCGAATGCGTCAGCAACGTCCTTGATCGCCATGTCATCTCTCTCGGGCTCTGAACATTGGTTGCGCAGTCCTCATCACACTCCGCCTTTGTGCGTTGTAGTGGGATCTTGACACTCTCTTCATACCGACCTCCGGTACGCCTCTACACGTTAGGCAGACCAACCAGGGTAATGATGTCGTTCGAGGCTCCCATGATCTGAGCACCAAGGATATATGCAGATATCCTCCCTAAGGGCCATGCGTAGCTGGACCCTCGTCCCCATAAGGAGGAGGGAGTCGCCCGAACAATTGCGTTCTGGGCCCAGTATATCTGGAGGCTAGCATCTCTGCCCCTCGGGTGATGGACATACGCAGACCCCCATCCCAAGACTCTTCTCCTGGAATCGTGCGTGACCGCAGGGCTGGGTATGCTCCCACCTCCGCCGTGTCCGCCGTACCGCGGTAAGCGGATTCCTCCATGGTCCGAACCACACGACCTTCAACTGTGTTGTCTGGTCCTACCACACGACCGTAAACTGTGATCGTCTTGGCCGCCCGACGAGAAACGGCACTGCATCGTGATGTCCTCCTCAGGGGACACTCATGTTGGGCGCTGGTTAATGACCACGCCATTCATCAATGCCTTCCATGGCTTGATTATTGTGGCGACGCCAGAGATTTCTCAATCACGGGCATGTCGCCGCACAAAGAAAAACCATTCATCTTTAAGGACAAACAAGAAATATCAAATGCCGCTCCTTTTGTGTGCGAGGGTCAGACCCGCACTCTTCCCCGCGCTGGTGCCCGATTGTGTTGCACCGCGCTTCAAGAACTACGTGCGGCTTGATTCCCATCCTTATGGGATACGTAGGAACGCCCGGATGTTTGAAACTTCGGGTCCAGCCCCCCACCTCTTAGAGATTCCCCCTTCTCTGGGGAATCCGCCGCCTTCAGGTCACCCTGAAGGCGTGTTCCCCGACCCCTTGTCGTGGTCCACCGGTGTCAAGAGTACTCTGGTTTATTGCCAGGAGGGTCAGGATCCGCTTGGTCAGGTTTCCTCCACTTTTCAGGCTTCGTGCTCCCTTTCATTCGGACCCATCGTCTACGCCCTGGGTGGAGCCCCCGTGAACGGTTCGGACACAATGCCTCAGTGCTCTCCCACCGACTCGGGCCGGTACCCCCAATGGCCTCGGGCAGCAAATCGATATAAATCCTGCGATTGAGCGGTCGATGCTCGTTTGCTGCCTCATTCCACCAACGGTTGGTGCGATGTTGATGCTGCTTTTCCGCCACGGTCGGCAGTATTCTCATATCGTCACGCCGGTGCTCCCGGTCCTCCAGTGAATGGCCGCATGATTCACATTTTCCACCTCCCATTCTGACCAGGCGAAACCTCGACACTCTTGACACTATCCCTCAGTGCATCTTCGCATATCCAGGGGATATGACCACGATGTGGCGTGCTTTGAGCCCTTATGGTCCGAGCTCTAAGACCTTAAACTAAGATCTCTCCTTATGGTCCGAGCTCTAAGACCTTAAACTAAGATCTCTCCTTATGGTCCGAGCTCTAAGACCTTAAACTAAGATCTCCCCTTATGGTCCGAGCTCTAAGACCTTAAACTAAGATCTCCCCTTATGGTCCGAGCTCTAAGACCTTAAACTAAGATCCCCCCTTTATGGTCCGAGCTCTAAGACCTTAAACTAAGATCTCCCCTTCTGGTCCGACCTCTAAGACCTTAAACTAAGATCTAGCCCTTATGGTCCGAGCTCTAAGACCTTAAACTAAGATCCTCTAGCCCTTATGGTCCGAGCTCTAAGACCTTAAACTAAGATCCTCCACCTTTATGGTCCGAGCTCTAAGACCTTAAACTAAGATCCAGCCCTTATGGTCCGAGCTCTAAGACCCTAAACTAAGATCTACCCCAAATGGGGTCCTACGTCCTGCATGACGTTAAACTGCACTCACAGAACTACGTGTGGCTTGATCTCCAGCCTGATGGAGTACGTAGGAACGCCCGGACATTTCGACTCGGGTCCAGCCTCAGGGATCGATAAGTCCCGCCCCTCCTCGTCGCCGGCCGTCTGGCCTGACTTCGGGTAGAGTGGTGCAGTTGTGATATTCTCCCTGATTCAGCTCGGGATGCCCCATCGCAATGATGGGAAGCGACAGTTTCCTCGTCAGAGAGGTGCTGTCTGAGAATTGAGGTGACTCACGGCCAGATTAGTGCATCCGCCCAATACGCTTTCCCCACGGTGGCGCAATTTTGAGAGCGTTGGATTCTGTCCGAACAAATCGTCACTTCGCCCCACGCTTCGCATGCCCTGTTGATCTGGATTTTCCACCCTTGTGTCTGAAGGAACCCCAAAGCGGTATTCATGATGACATGTGGTCCGCCTCCTGCAATATGAATGATGGCCTTTTTCGGTCCGTCTATTGCAGTTGTTATGGTCGATCCACTGTCCGCCTACCGTCTTGGGCATTTCCTGGAAGGCCGATCGTTGTGGATGTCTGGATTCGGGACACGCGATTCACCCTTTCTCATTTCCCTATGTTCGGATAAAATCTCAACGCCCCTAGCGTTGTCCCGCTCGTGTGTTGGAACAAGTTGGGGGACGATACATTGGTTAGGTCTGAGGTCTCCTTTCCCAGGAATGGCCTCCCTCTTTTCTCCAGAAACCCAGGCCCAATTATGGATGCCTGATGCTTGGTTAACACTCCCGCAAGACAACGAATTGTGGTTGAGCATGTTAAACCAAAAGACGTAGATAAATATGGCGATTCATACAAGTGGATCAAAATATTAAGTAGCGGAAGAAAATGTTCTGGGAATGGCAAAAAACAGCCCTTAGGGATTAGCGTGCTGAATGAGTCTTTCTAATGCCGCTACCCTTTGGCTGGCGGCCTCCAGGGCTGCTTCTCGTTCTCTGCGTGCCCTCTCCTCGTCGGCGGTCGCAGCACGCAGTTCGTCAATCCTGGCCTGTGCACGCTCCCGCTCGACTTGGAGTGTGACCATCTGTTGGCCCGCCTCCGTCAGCTGTACCTGAGCGTCGATCAGTTGTGCCGATAGTTGCTCCACAAGCTCGGTACATGCTGCGACGAAGGCCTCCTTCTCTGCCGCCTGCCCTTCGAGGCGCCGGACTTCCTGCTCTGCCGCGATGAGCGCCTGCGTGCTCTCCGACATGTCCCGACTTTGTGCGACGTCGGCACGCCGGCGGCTCTCGCGCATCTTCTCGGCCATGAAATCACGGACCGTCAGATGGAGGCGTTGAGAATCAGCTCCCCCGGCACACAGGAAGCGCAGCCAGGTCTGAAGTGATCCCATGCGCCCCAGCCATTCCGATGGGTCTCGCTTGAGGAAGCGCTGGATGCACTTCCACCCCCTGCGTCGCGTTACCCGGCTATCCTCGACCGCCTCCGCGTCCGAGTCATCCATCTCCTCTGGGTCGGCAGGCCGGTAGGCAGGGAAGGCAGCCAGCAGGTCTGCTGCAGGGTCCGCCCCTGGGAGGTCCTCACGAGGGATAGGTTCCCCAACATCCGGGCAACCTTCTTCTCTCTCCCCAGCGGCGCTGACACCCTCGTCAGCCCCCAACCTCTCTCCGGTGGCAGCACCGCCGACGCCCGCAGCCCCTTGATCAGCAGTTGGTGGGGCCGGCTCGGTTTGGGAAGCCTGTTCCGGAGCAAGCGGCATGTCCACCACTGGTCCACTCGTAGATGGCCCGGGTTCGGCAACCCGACGAGCCTCCGATGTTGAGATCACTGCGCAGGGCATGCCATGGTTAGTCACGGATCGTCAATGGCAAGCACCAGCAGTAAAGTAGGGAGACTTACGGGAGTTCAGAGCATCATCTTCCGCTACCCCGGTCGCCGCAGGAACAGTTGCAGCAGGGGACCCCTTAGCGCTTGTCAATTCGATAATGGGTGCCTGGCCCCCGCCTTGTCCTGCTGGCGCCTCACCTACTCCTGTTGAGGATGCCTGACCGACGTCCGTGTGCTCCTGAGAAGGATGGAGAAACGGGTTAGAAGCTGCATAAGAGAATGGATGAAGCAAGTTGAGTAGGGATAGAAGCGGACCTCGAGGAGCTCAGTGACATCAACGTTGTCAGAGCCGGCCACCTCGCCGCTCTCCCATGGGCTCCCCCGATGGGACCTTCCCTCGGAGCCTTCATCCTCCCCCGTCTCCTCCTCCTCCTCGGAGTCGTTACTGTCATCTTCTTCCGGCGGCATCTGTTCCGGAGCGGGCTCGAGACCGAGCATCACCTTCACCAGAAGGGATGGCTCCGCACGCTGACCACGTTGGCGCGCGTACTCGTCCATGGCCGTCAGATATGCATATTGCCGGTTGAAGTCCACCCTGTCGGTGATCTGGAGGCGCCCGACCTCTGGCAGATAGATTCCTTCTCTGAGTATCTTTCGCCAGATGACGTCGGTCCCCAGTGACTGCCGCAGGGTCATCCAGGCCGACCACAGCGCCGGGAAGACTGCATCGTGGGAGGGTTCGAGCAGACGTCTCACCTGCTTCCCGGGCCGCTCCTCGACCGCCGCATGTGCCCCCTCTCTGGGCGCCGAGGTCGTGGCGGCAGCCTGCGATGCGCCCGCCGCCGAAGTCCCTGCCCGCGCCGGCTCCGCTGCTTGGCGCGCCTCCGTTCTCCCCCGTGTGGCGGCGCCTCGCCTCCTTCCTTGACGCCCGGTCTCCGCACGGGTAGCCTCGAGCCGCCGAACTAGCTTCCGCAAGAGCCCCTCAGGGTACGCGATGGCCCAGTGTTCGGCGTACTCGGTTGCCAAGCCTGCGTTAACTCCGGTAGGAGGGAGGGTGATGACGTCGCCAGAGCCGAAGGCGACGAACATCAGCCACATCTGGCGAAGGACGCCGGGGTTCGTCTCCTCCCGGGCAGCAGTGAATACCCTCTTCGGCATCCGCTGAAGGCACCCGAACTGCCTGGCGAACCGGGTCGGCACGTAAGGCTCGCAGATCACCTTCCCG
The DNA here is from genome assembly GCA_963277665.1 of Viscum album. Taxonomy (NCBI): domain Eukaryota; kingdom Viridiplantae; phylum Streptophyta; class Magnoliopsida; order Santalales; family Viscaceae; genus Viscum; species Viscum album. The sequence continues at coordinate 1,497,860,276 of OY728159.1, forward strand.
TCGATCCGAGCCACGAGCACCCCGCCCCGCATGTTCAGGAAGTATTCATGCTGCTCCAGCGGGCCCTGTCCGTTGTCGATCATCTGGCCGACGGGAGTGGGGAACGGGCTGAAGTTGAAATTGGCATGATTGCCAATCCGAACCCTCACGCCCTCCTCACTGAGGGTCATCGGAGCGACCCCCGCAATGTTCAGCAGGGAGGGTCGCAGGCCGTTGCCCGGAGGACTGATGGCATTTGGGAACGTATACCCACCAAGGTGAGCAGCCACCCAGCCGTGGAAGAACTGAAAGGGCCCACAGATCCTTCGTGGCGACCCCCCTCGTGAGATGCGTCCCAGAATGGCATACAGCCTCGCCAGTACTGGGACCCCGAGGTTGTACCTCTTATTGGCAGCCATGGCGCCCGCCATCGCCAGCGTCGCCGGACGAACGCCCATCCTCGCATCCCACACTGGCAGGAGCCACCCGCTCAGAAAGGCGGCCAGGAACGCCGCGTACCGGACGTTCGGGTCCCGGGCCTCGATGACGCGGTACCCCCATGAGCGGTAATCGCCCGTCTCCAGGACCCGCCAGTACGACCCGTTCCGGCTCCTCTGAGCTGCGGTCGGGCACCGCTTCCCCCTGCCTGGCATCTTGACCGCCGGGTCATGCTCCAGGAACTGGCCGAACCAATCCTTGTAGGCTATGTCCTTCTGGAAGTCTTGGATCCCGAGCCGCTGCGTAGCCAGGTCAAGAAGATGCCAGGTCAGAATGGGAGTCCGTGACCTGTCCTCCCAGATGTTCTTCGGTGGCAGGAACTCATCGTACTGGTAGCCCTCCAGCGGGATACCTCCGATGCAGTGGATGTCCCAGAGACCGATGCCGACCTCCCCATGGTGAAGATGGAAGGTGTTGGTATCCGGGGACCAGCGAGTGAACAGCTCCGGCCCGAGCTCAGACTGCTGGTAGAAGTGGAACTGCGACGTCCACACCGCCTCGAACAGGCCGATGTACCGCAGCTCCTCTGCGAAGTGATCGCAAGTGTGGCGTACCCAGAACGCCCAGGCCCATTCACTGGTAAAGTTGCCCCCGGATCGCGAGTCCCAGTCCTTCAGCCAGCCCTTGGTGTCGTCAGTGACACTCTGACGGTATGTGCTCGAGTAGAGGGCTGGAGAATTCTCCGCTGTAGGCTCACCCCCATCAATGGTTCGCGTCCTCGGGTTCAGGACGTAGACATCCAAGTGCCTGGTTTCCCTGGCAGGATGCCCATTGTTGGTGATGTTATAGCGGTGAAGCTCGTCCTCCCGAGTCACCCAGGTTCGCGGCGCATCAACCTCGAATCCTGGCACCGGAACCTCATCGAGGATGCCGAAGTTCCAGAGCGGCAGGTTGTCCGACAGTGGATATGTCTTCTGGCCCGGCGTTAGTAAGTCGAACAAGGATTGATTGTTGGAAACAATCTCCTTGGCTCCGTAAACCTCCTCGTTCGTCGCCATCTCAGCTCTGCGAGTGGCGGCATCCCCCTCATTTCCTCTGTGCGCGGCCATCTCAGAAGTTTCGGGAGTCGTGCGGGTTAAGGGATGAAGAGTGCGGGATCGGACGAGGCTGGTGGAAAAGTTTGAAGGTTGGCGCGCAATCCAAGCGGACGGCGCGCAATTGGGAAGACTGTCGCGCAAAGTTCTGGGGTTTCGCGCAAAAACAGGCGAAATCCGGACGGTTTTGCGCGCCGATCGGGCGAATTTCGCGACCGGAAGAGGCAATTTCGCGCACGAGAGCTTTGGAGCTTATCGCGCGGAAGGCCAGAGTACGGAACGCGGGACCCAGCGCCCCTATTTATAGGCGAGGCCGGGCCCGCGCTGCGCGGAAAGCGCTTTGCGCGACCGCAGCGGCGAATTTCGCGACCGGTGCCCCTTTTTGCGCGCCTAAGTCCCGCGCCGCCCAGGACTTCGGCATTCCGGCGTCTCCCTCGGAACCCGATCGTTGCGACCTCTCGCCGATCAGATTCCGAGGGGGGGCTTTTGTAGACGCCGGAAAAGTCCGTTGCTCCCAAACGAAGCTCCGGATGCGGAAAGAGAGGTCATATTTGGAGTCGGAAGGATGTTTCGGAGGGCCCGGAGGCCTTGCGCGGAATTTCAGAGGCACGCGCGCAAAGGGGATGTTCCGCGCGCAAACCCCCCGGGATGCGCGCAATGCGCCGGTCCGGCGCGCAATTCTGCGCGCCGCGGGTCCGCGCGACTCCCTTACGCGCCGCGCCCGATTCCGCGCCCGCGAGAAGAATTTCGCGCTCGCACCCTGGATTCCGCGCCCGGGGTTGCCTATAAATACAAGGCGACCCCCAACGTTTCAAAGGTTGCTGGAAGTCGAAACGTCTCCCGTGCGCGCAATTCAACCCCTTCCGCGCGCAATGACGAACTTCAGGTAACCTCCTTTCTTTCGCGCAAGAAAGCCTCGGGGTCCGCCTTCGCGCGTAATCCCCGCTGGCTCCTTTCATTTGAATAAAAACTCACCCTAAGGCCTTTGCGCGCAAAAGAACCCGCTTGCGCGCAATTGCCCCCGGGGTGCGCGCAATCCGGCCTGATTGCGCGCACCCCCCTTCTTTCAAGTGGCCATTCGTTAAAGAATGAGCCGTTGCCCCCGCGCGCTATCCGAAGCCCGGTGTGAGCAATCTCAAGCATCCGCGCGCAAGGCGCTGGCCCAATTGCGCGCCAGCCGCCCCGATTGCGCGCCGGCCCGCAGTATTGCGCGCAGAGCTTCCTTTTTGCGCGCAAGCTGCCAGGGTCGTCCCCGTTGACCTCCTAAGGTTACCCGCCTGTGTGGCACCCGATGATTCTCATCCCGGGTGCCCGCACCGTGCGTTGTCTTCCCGTGCGGCCCTCCAGGCTTGCGCGAAGTGACACGCACCTATGTCCAGCATGACGTTAAACTGCATACTCGTCCAGCATGACGTTAAACTGCATATACGTCCTGCACGACGTTAAACTGTACATCGTCCGCGCTGCAAGACGTTAAACTGCCAAGTGCTTCGTCCGGCAACCTATGCCCAGCATGACGTTAAACTGCACACCCGTCCAAGCTGCACGACGTTAAACTGCCTAGCCCCCATCGTCCGTGCTGCAAGACGTTAAACTGCCAAGTGCCTCGTCCTCAACACATGACGTTAAACTGTACTTCGTCTGGCAAGACGCTAAACCGTCCGCAACCTGATCCCGTGCTCCGCACGCAGGGTCTCCCCCGGTTTGGACGTGGCCCCCACCCGCTCGTCTCTGCAGGGATGTCGGGATTGTCCCCCTTTTGGGACGATTTAATGGGAGTGGCTTTTCCCTACGGGGGCAGGGTATTACAAACCCCTAGTTTCTCGTGGGAGGCTGCACATGTGTATCTCCATTGCACCTCCCCACTGCCGAAGCCAGTAGAGGGTCTGACTGGGATCGAGGTGTCTTTTGCTTTCGGTCCAAGTCCCTTCCAACTGAGTTTTGCAGTATCCGGGCTGCCCCAAGTGCGTAAGTCCTGACAGATTGAACTACGTGGACTTTGATCCCTGTCTTCTATACAGGGTACGTAGGAAGCCTCCCTGAGGTCCAAGCCCACCACCTGGTCGTCCCGGTCGTATTTACGTCGGTTCGTCCATCAGTGGACCCCTCCAGGGTTCACGCTTGCGTTGATTCACCTATGAATCCGCCCCTGTGGGAGACTGCCCGTGTGTATCTCCACGGTGCCTCCCCACAGCCCCCCTTTTCCATTTCCCCTTTTATCGTCCAGCATGACGTTAAACTGTATGCCCGAACTACGTTGACTTTGATCCGTGTTAACGCGCGGTACGTAGGAAGCCCCTCTGGGGTCCAAGCTCTTCACTTCATCATCCATCCTGATCCTTACCCGGGCCGCCACATCCCGGTGGGGTCATGCCACTTCACTTCACTCCACGTTACTTGGGAAGCCGCCCATGTGCTGGCCCCAGCGTCGGAGGTTCCCCGCAAGGGGTTCTGTCATCTGATCCACTTTTCGTGTTGATCGGTCCGATGCCGTCCTCGCTGGACGTTAAACTCGCAGCATACCCCGTGTTAAACACGGGAAGCTGAGGAAAACCTCAGGTGACACAGTTCCCCGCACCTAGTACGGGATGCCTCAGGCCATCGTGCCTTCGAGAAGCCCTATTAGGGACGGAAGACAGACGTGCAGAGCCGCAGTGTTACGACACGCCCCCAGCACCCAGAGCCACCCGGCCTTCTCACCGCAGGTTGCTGCCCCGCCCAGACTCCTTGGAACGTCCGGGCGGAAGCAGCGTAATTAACCGGTGTCCATGAAGATATGGCGCCGGGAACGAGATTCACGAACATTCTTAAGTCTATGAGGGAGACCCGGATTAGGCGACAAGTTCCGAGGAGACGTCCAAGGAAGGAGAAGCCGACATCCCATCATCCCGGTTTCGATCAAGGAGCAGACGCCCCTGAATAAGGGACGGATGCCGCCCGCCCTTGGAAAGCGGGACTGCGGGACCACAAGCCGCGCGCCCATCCCCTCGGGTTGACGGGTGCACGCGCGAACGCGTCCTGGCGGAACAGCGTAACCCGACGCACATCCGCACCGAAACAAACGTACAGAAGTTATAATAATGATATTTAAAAATAACAATCATAAATCAATGATAAAAATTTGAAATAACAAAATCCTTTACAACATGGGTTTCACATGAATCAAAATAATAATGAATAAATGAAATAAATTTAAATGTGTATATCCTATGAATTATATTAAAGTTAAAATATAATAATTTCAATGAATTTATATTAAAATAACACTATATATAACAAATCATTGTGGATAAAATATAACATGTCTTAAACAGTTATAAATAAGACCAAAAAACCCTTATAGTAGTGGTAATATAAAAATATAGAGAATATAAGAGAGATCTCATGAAATAGAAATTATTATATCATGAAATGAAATATGATATTTATACTAGATAGAAGTATGGTCATAAAAAAACATATAAAATAAATGATGGTTTGAAATACTAGACATGGCACTTTTAATTGAAAATAGATACAAATAACCACATCGACATTATAAACATTCAAAATTCAAAACCATTGAAAGATATAATTTATAATTAAATATTAAATAAATTGTATGATTATACTATTATGAATAAAAATAGTAATTTAGGAGTTGATACACCATCAAGAAGATTACATTCATTATAATAATTAAAATATATCAAGGAGTGAAAATTGAGATGAGAAACTATTAGTTTAGGTCCTTATTCATTCTATATATGCACATGACATCATAAATAATGAAATTAATATTATTAAAAATATCATTGATAACATTTTCCATATATTTTCCATTACATGATGTTAATTTATTTTCAAATGTTATTTACTTATCAATTAGTTTTAACAAATAATAGTTATAGGAATTTGTTTAATCGATTTCTATGAAACATCCTTTTATAAAAATAATTGTTAAATTTTTTTTAAAAAAACCTCAAGATATCTATAATTATATATTTTTAACACATTTAAATTTTCATTATTATAAAATTGATACATTTTGATATGTTTTTCACAAAATTATATCATATAATAAAAGGTTCCTTGATTTATTATTTTTAAAGGGGTTTTGTTTACTATGACCTTATATTAATAATATGAATTATATAATATCATTAAAATATTTATAGAATATTATTAGTGGGACAAATACACTATTTATACATGATATATATATATATATATATTAGTATTAACAATGTTAGGAAGAAATTTAATTGTAGAACAAACTGTTCATGTAGATGTTAATCCGCACATGCAACTAAAAGTCTCTTAATTTTTCATATGGTATTTGGGGAAAGTACAAAAGTGATATCTAATTGGTATTATAAAGTTTTAGTAAATTATTAATTTTAATTTTATCATAAATTCATGGATATTTAATATCTTAGGGGTATAAAAATATTAAGACAAAATAATATAGAGTGAAAAACAGTAACATTGAGAACATGGGATTTCTATTAGAAATTTAAAAGTAAATGAGGAAAACTATAATTAAATTTTGGTGTCTATTTTATGATATTTTATTTACTAGATTATTTTTATGTGAATTTTTGGCCCATAAGATAGAATATTTTTATTTTTATTCATGATATTTTTTAAGGCGTGTGGTTAACAGAAAACCATTATAACACCCTCACATGGTATTAGGATAACCATTATTTAAATAATTATAAATTCCCATGGTTTGGATTTCATGAGAAAAACATGGGTTGGTTCAAAATATGGGAGTCCTTAGTGAAACCATAAATGTTTATTTGAGGCATGGATTTCTAGTGAAAGACTTGTTACCTGTTTGAATTCTATTCTCCAAGTGTGTAAATAATATCTATTATTTTATTTTCTATTTGGAATGGTTGGAATATGATTTGACCAATTGTGATGTTGCTGAGGTGAACAATGAAAATAGGGTATGTATAAGAAGTGGCATATGCACAAATAGAACACAGTTTGGAAAACATTGCGGCCAAATCATGAGCCAAACAATATTAATTTAATGTTTAATATCCACAACCCCCAACTAAATTTAATACCTATAAACCCTTATTTACTCCCCCATCAATTTAAAGGACCAATGTAACCTCCCTTGGTGGTCTCCCCCCTTAATCACTTTATTTTTTTATCCTTAACATAGGTTTAAACTATATTCTCTCTTGGTAAGTGATTTTAAGACTCTCTCTTTATCTTATCACTAATTTATTCTTTAGATTGGTCTCTATCATAAACCCTATATGCCATAAGTAATGATTTTATGTTTTGGGGGACATTAATATTGGGAGTTATTATTGTTATGAAATTAGAAATACATATTGACAATTTTATGTGTATTCCCCATCATAGTAAATGAATTCCATCATGCATTTCACTGAATTGTGGAAGGTTTTATAGTTGTCACATTTCATTACATGCCATTAAATTCATGATATTTTTAGTATGGTTTGTAATTAAAAATATGCATAAAAATATGAATTATTATGTCATTATTTTATTCAAAATGGTTTTATCCTCTGTAAAAGAATATATTTCATGCTATGTGTCTAGGAAATTTTCTAAATGGCCTTTTAAGGATTATTTATGTTTTAAAAGTTGTCGTTACCACTGACTTGATGTTTTTAAAGGTGTTATTTATATAAATTTATTTCTTTTAAAAAATTCATTGAGGTACTAAAATCTGCTGAAATATTCCAAATCTGTAGTAATATTTTAATGGGGTGTGTTACCCTAGTTTTATGACATTTTAAAACACACTGGTGGATTTGAAAGTTTTAAAAGGTGGTATTGAGGGAAGTGGGAGTTACTATTTGTTTTTAAAAATTATATAAATAAAATTTTCCCTATTAATTTAATGGAAGATAATTTTAAATGTTTTGATTTAGATTTTAATTCTTTCAATGTTTTGGAAATAAAGTAAATTTCATGCTTTATGAAAAAAAAAATCTGAAAATGTGTGTGACCCTCTTCAGAAATATGGTATTTTTGTTTTGACCTTGGTGTATTTTAATACCAATATTGGATGTTTTAAATTTCATCATTTTAATATAGTTCTCTTTCATATGCCAATATTATCATTTTTTTGAGAAGAAAAATTGGATATCAAAAAACATCAATTTTTTTGAAAAATATATCAATGATTTGAAATCATTAAAATAAGTAGGTTTTTTACTAAACCAAATCACTCTAATATCTATTTTGAAATAATATTTTTTACATATAAATATAACTGTTTTCAAACTGATGATAAAATTGTTTGAATGTATGTTAAAATAATCCTTACACTTTAATACATAGAAAATAATTAATAAAACACAATATATAATATTTTAATAACAATAAATAATATAATAATTATGAAATCAACAAGAATTCAATACTTTGTCAAGGTTTTATGAAAATGAAATAAAAATCATGTTCACTAGCTCCAAAAATACATTACATGAAGTGTAGGTTAAAAATGAAAAAGTAGAAATCCCATAAAACTATTAAAAACAAAAAATTTATCAATGAAATTTCACTTCTTATAATAATTTAATATTGTATAAAACACATACATCTCATATAAACCCAATGAAAAATGATTCTCATAAATGAAAAATGAAGTAATTGGTATTTATAGAAATTAAGGAACCTATACCGATAGAATATTTACCTAACCATTGGAAAAGTAATATGCCTATTAGGAATAGTAATCTTGCCAACAGATATTGTCCTAATAAGTGAAAGTAAAAATAATATTTAGAAATCTTATAAAAAAATATCAAACAATTTTATCATAGTATAAGAAAATAATTTTTTTAAATGATAAATTAATTTTTGAGATTTTTGTAAAATATTAATGTTTATTTAAAATATTATAACTAAGAGAATAATTTAAAAGAAAATTAATTTATTTAAATAGATTCATAAATTAATACTATGTTGAGTTATAATTACCAAATAATTTTCGGATAATTTAATTACTTTTTCAAAGGGTCATAAAATTGAATATAAAATTAAAATTCTTATTTTTCAAATAAATGATGATTTTAATGAAAAATTACTTTTTTATTATTTATAAAATTATTTTCTTAAATTAGTTTAGATTCCTAAAATATATATTTTTTAAAATGATCATGGTGGATTTTTTGGATTTTTCAAAAGGATTTGAATTTTTGTGAATAGTGAAATAAAGATATTTTCGGTATTTAACAAATAAATGAATTTTCTAGTCATGGATGAGTCATGGATGATGTAAGTGGACATTATATCCATCTTTAAATCCCAATTTTCTTTATTTATCCATGATAATAAATTTTATTGGAAGTATTGCGTCAAAATAATAAATAAATGAATAATATAATAAAAAAACACTCCTCTCCTCTCCTATAAATACCACCCTCACCACCACTTATCATCACATTACCATAGAATTTTATGTAGTATAATTTCTACCCAATTTCCTTCCCAATACCTATACCCTTGTCTAAGAGCTTCAGGTCTCAACAATATATAAAACCAAACTGTCATAAGGAGAATCTCAAGGTGACAACACTCAAGAGGAAAAAATCTTAATCCTTCTCTTTCAATTTATTTTCATTTATTATTCTCTCTTCACCAACACTATAAGAATAGTAATGATAACTAGATTAATATATACTTACAAAAACTTTATTAAGCTAATTTAATATCCATTATATGATCTCTTCTCTTCTCCTTTTATTCTAAAAATGGAAGTATCGTCGATGATGTATCGATTCACCGCCTTTGTGAACTATGATTTTTCATTTTCCATTAACGAATTCAAGGATGATCATAAAATAATTATTATGGTTAATATAGATTTTTAATTTCCTATTATAAATTTTTATTTTTCTAGAACTAAATTATAAACATAATATTTTATAAAATAAAATTATTTCATGATTGATGGAAAACCCGCCGAAATAAAATAAAAACATTTCATTAACGACATATCTAATTAATTAACCTCCTATAAAGTAATGATAAATAATACCATTAAAAATAATGTAAGATAATTAAAAATATATAGTAAAAATTGTGGATAATTATTCTGATTTTACATGAACTTCTATACTTGTATACATGTTAACTGATCCTGATTAAAAAGAAAACAAACACTCCCAGAATGAAGAAATTGAAATCTATAACTCATCAAAATGATCATAAACCAACTTAATAAAACAATAATAAATATAATTCATGTATAAAATATTATAAATTTATTAATTAATTCATCTAGCTTGATTAACCTATATATTAAAGTGAATAAAGCATTCAGGCATTAGGTAAGGGGATACTTGAACCGAACTCCATTTCATTGGGTTATACCTCGTTTATACTAAATTTTAGTAGGGATATTACTTTAATTATTGATAAATATAATTTCATTATTACTATCTCTTATTTATTACGATATACATTTTTGCTACATTGTTTTATGAAAAATATATTGATTTTAAAAAAGAACTCTTCTTTCCAAATAACATCTTGATTCCTGTTGATATGGTTTCTTCTTGACTCAAGATTGATGATTCTTATACAATTTTTTTTTTTCATTTTTCATTTGGTAGCTCCAATTTTTATCCCTGAATTTATTCTTTATTAAATTATTATGAAACCCATTCCTTTACATTCATTATTTTATGACTACAATTGATATAATTTTTATGATGCACGGATGATTATATAAATGTTATGATGTGATGGGTGGCCCCAAAATTATATTGCCTTCCAAAGTATTGGGTAATGTAATATATCTAATGATAAAATGTAAAATATGAGTGAAAATTATTTTATATTTTTTCAAAATGATGATTTTCTGGTTATGCACATATTTTATTCCTGAACATGATGATATCTTTGTTCATAACTATGTGTGGTATTTGACCACTAAGATATGATGTTTCATTTTATTGGATTTACGCATTCCATGACATTATCTAACATTTCCTCTCATGATTATTATAATGACCCCAATCATATGTTATTAAGATGATGATTATTCTCACCCATGTTATACTGATTCACATCCTTATACATCCTCTTATTAAGCTTTTATCTCAACCCATTATTTTTTGTATATCCTCAGGTGAATTCATGTAATAAATATAGCATGTTCTTTAGGAAGATAAATAAGATGTTTTCAAATTCATGGTTATTATTTATTATGTACAAGTTATTTATGGTCCTAATTTTTCCAACACATGAATCCTTTGGATCCTGGTTTTCCAACTCTATTATGTTGTTTGTCTTAAAATGATGTTATAGTTACAAAAGTGAATGTAGGTTTGCAATAGTTGGTATTAGAGAATAGTTTAGTTAATTTGGTAATTAGGATTTGAGAATGTTAGTGAAAACCCTTATGATAAGTCTATGTATATATAAAATTTAAAGAGGTTTTGTATTAAAAAAATACTAAATAATCGAATTCCCATAAGATATGTATTTAGGGATAATCACACAAAATAATATATATTTATTCATGATTTATTTACCTTATTTTTTTTAAAAAAAGGACCATGTAAAGGAACTCGGTAGCTTGGTTTCATATAGTTCTAAAAATATTTTAATGGTATTATATAAGTTATATTATTCCTAATATTTTGGTTTCTTCTCCAATTTTCTGAATATCCATTTAGAATATTTTGAATAATTAATTTCAGAAGAAGTGAATTTATCTATAAAATGGGAATATGTATTAATTTAATTATATCCTCAAAAGGAAAAATTTAATGAGATATGTCTATGAAGGAAATCCACCTATGGACAACTAGATTTTTTAATATGAGTATAACCAAGAAGCATAGAGACATTATATACTACAACACTACACCTCTCATGAAATTGTTTTTTTTCTGGAATCTCATTGAAAACACATTTAAATCATTTCAAGGATTTATTTCTGTACAATTAATCAATCGAATATTGCCTAAATGGGATAGATGAAACCATATCCAATTTTATAATTATCTCTCTCTTTTATTTTACACAATGGGTTGTGTTTTAATTACATTATTTGTTCTATAACACATTCACTTATGTTTTATTAGGGAGTTCTAAAATCATTTTGTCTCACTCTTTTTCATTTATCTCATAATGGATTTTGGAAGAGGCTTTGTGTAACATGGTCTTCCTACACGAAATTGTTTCTTTTTATTTCCCATAATGAACTATGGATAATTATTTTTACAACCAGAAATAATTGTGTGTAGTTGTATTATTAAAAACATGATCTAGGTTGTGGATCCATTTATTCCCTAATAAACGACATAGTAGTGGGTGATTACATAGTGTAGGGGACTAGGTCTCATCTGGAGAAAACCCACTTTTTTATCCCATTGTCTATTTTTTTTTGTTATCTCTATTTTGAAAACAAAAAGATATTTAATTATTCAAAAATATTAAAAAATAATTCATTTATAGTTAGAATTAATAACTATTTAATATACTATGATTGATACAAGTTAATAATTTTCAAAAGTTAAATGTGTTTTGATGTTATTTAACTGATTTTAGATCGAACATATTAGAATATTTTGGAATAAAAAAATTATATACTTCTACTATTTTATTTGACTATCATGAATTTATAAATTAGGGGATATATTTATAAAAAAATTTCATTAAAATTTTTATTTAAAATCTAAATTCACCCCCTTATTGATTTTTCCACTCCGACCAACTATTTCAATCAAATGAGTTTTTATTTCATTATTTAACCTTTTACTAGGGATGTAATTATTTCCAAAATATCAAAATTTATATTATTTCAATCATTAAATCCTTATGGATAATAATCATCTTGAAGGAAATACTATAATCAATCCTCCTTATTTTAATGTTAATAACAAATCTTAGTGTAAGATCAAAATGATAATGCATTAAGATATCATGGGATTTGATATTGGGATTGTAATTGATGAAAAGTATATAAAATTAAAAGATAATATAGATGATTGGAATGATGACACTAAAGACTATTTTGAAGGTACCTATAATTCCATTAATGTATTATACTATTCATTATAATAAGATGAAATTAATAGAATTTCTAATTCTTCTAATGTGTATGAAATATGGGATACACTTACCCTCATAAATGAACATCAAATGTTAAACAAATACATCTAATGAAATATAAAATTAAATACAGTACATTAAAGGTGAAAAATAGTTAAAATATTCCTATCATGTATCTCAGATTCAATGGGATATAAAAAATGATTCATATATGTGGGATAATGTTAGTCAAAAATATAAAGTGATGCAACTTTTTTGATGTATACCATATATGTGGACATGGACCACTATTTTAATAAGATACTCTTGAGACATAAGTAAAATAATAGTAAAATATATTATTGACAACCCGTTATGTATGATGAGAAACTTAATGTGAAAAAAATAGAAAAAAATGAATGTAAAATAAAGTTTCCATCTCTCAAAACTTTTGACTCAAAGATAAAACAATAACCCAAATAAGATTGTTTGAGTGTGGATGAATCACCATCAAACGGTGATGGAAAAATTGATCACCTAGCTATAATATAAAAAAATGTATACAGGAATAATAAATTCTCCATATAAATAAAATTATAAAGGAAAATATGATCAGAAATGGACATATTATTAATGAAAAAAGAAATTTCATATCAAAATAAAATGTATGAAACTGAATTATAAGTAAAGATATGATGATAAATGGAAAAATAAAAAGAAATTTATAATGGTCTCTTGGGTAAAATCTATGGACAGTTCAAGTGACTCGAACTCGAGTATAGAATAAATTAATAACATATCTAATATGTATTTTTGGGAAAACACATCTAGTTATAATATACTATTCCTTCATCTACTTTTTATATTTCTAATATCTCATAAAGCTAAATTAATAAAGTAAATAATATAGATGATGATTTATTTTAATACAGTAATATAATGGAGCAAGCCTTCAATTTACAAAAGGATAGATATTAAATTTTGATGAGGAAATAGTCATTATCAATTAATCATGAATCTGACTTTTCTATAGGAAATTATAAGATATATCACCTATTAAAAAAATGATCTTTAATTTTCAAATGAGAAACAATAAAATTATCTTGAAAGACTTAAAAATGTTAGAGAAACCTTTACCAGGATTCCTTTTAATGAAAACACTCCCAATTATATCATAGGGATTTGTTACCATCCTGGTCTTTGGAGAAATTTTGGAAACAAATTTGATCATATATCATGTTCTACCAATACTATCAAACATTTTTATTCTTATAGAACTAATAACAATTTCATATCTATATGTATAAAGTCTATTTATGATAAAATTTATAAATATATTTGGATTTCTAAATATTTTTTTAACTAACAATTATTGACCCAAGAAAGTTTGGATATGAAAATAATTTCTTATCTAAACATGTGTAGGAAGCCTTCTTTAATAGTGCCAAAAAAGATCATGGTATATGGATAGTAGATGTTTCATAAATTGAATGGAGACTACACAAACATTAATAACCCTATCATGGTATATGTTGGAAATTTCTCTTTCAGTGGAAATGAAAAAGGAAAGACCATTAGGATTAGTGAAATCAGTAACTATTGTATTGTTTTAATTTCAAATTAATTATTTGATTATATTATAAAATATAATCTACATACAACCTCAAAATTATGTCATGATGGTTATCATATTTAGTTTGAATATAATTATTTAATATTTTATTATTCTAAACATGATTTATTTTTTACAACCTTTCGTAATCACAATGATTATGTAGTGGATTTAGATTTATTAATATCTAAAAATATTTCTTGTTCAAGTTCCTTTGAAAATTAATTTTGACTCTGGATTAGGGGACTAGCCCAATAAAAAAATCTACTATTTTAGATATATACATAGGAAATGATTAGTCCTGTAAATTCATAAACTATAATTTCTAAAAGTCATTGTCGGTGACCCATGTGTAAATTTGTAATGACAAAAGATCTCTTTGAATGTGCCTAATAAGGATTATTGTGCCACTGGGAGGGGGAGGGTGAATCAATGATACACTTTTTCTTTTAGGTTTACATTCAATTGAACAAACCATAATGTACTGTTAAATATTTCTATTTCTTATTAAAAAAATCCAACAGACATGCACAGGAACACAAAGATATACAAGGTTCACTATTCAATAAGAATACCTTCGTCCAAGGTATGGTTGGGATAAGATCCAAAACTATACAATCCACCATAAATTAGACATTGTGTTAGAATGAGTAGGGTATAATCATTCACAAATGTATCACTAAGAAACAATCCCACTAGTGTGTGCACCCTTTTAGCACAAATAGGGTAATACAATAATTGTATAACTACTCATGTTAACTTTTATTCATTTAAATTCAACATGTATAATCAATTTAAATAAAATTATTCAATTTAGTTCACATAAGAAAGGTAAGGACCTCTTAGAATTTGTTATGAAAACATATTCTGATATTCATTGGTCAAATTTCACATGTCTGGCTCCTCTGAGTATTATTCTACCCAATACAATTATTCCAGTGCGATATTCTTTTTTAATATAGTAGAAATGAATCAACACCACTTCAATTATTGGGTATGATTAACTCATTACGATTCTTACTCTACATGAGAACCCAAATATTGAAATCCTAAAGCTGATTAATCCATCTTGATATGATGATTATCAGGATACAAATTTCACATCATCGTCAAAACCTCTTTAACAAATGATCAATATGAAGACTTCTTTTTATCTTAAACCTGGAGATTATCTCTCTAAAAGGGTGAAAAGTTCCTAATCATCCCAAAATTTATAATGTAATTTTCATATTTTATAGGTGACCCTTCAGACCATTGGATGGAATAAAAAAATTCTTTCCCACTGACACAAACTCACCCAATTTTTAATTTCCACAGAAATCTCAAGATGCATTTTGACTTCGTCAACTCTTTTCAAAGCTTCATAATTATTATTGAAACACCATATCCTTATTGAGAAATTAATTTGAATCATTAGTAAAATTAAAATACTTGAGTTTTATTATTCTCAATATGATTTCATCAATACAAATCTCATTATCAATTGAAAAAAAATTATGATAAAATGGATATCATTTGGATTTACTGAATACAATTCTCAAAACTATCTTGAATAAAACCCATTCATTTGAATGTATATCTACCCATTGAAAATTCATTCATCAATATCATTATATTATTCTCTTGACCCACTTGAGATTCAAAACATCATCTTCTCATCTTCTCTTTACCAAGTTGGAAACCTACAATGTAATTCATCATTTTTGAAATGAATGAGAACATTGTTGATCTCATTCCCTCTTTCTCTTCTCCTAACACACTTAAAAACCCTCCATTCACAATCATGTTCTTGTATCATGACATTATTCATGACTATAAATTTATTTTAGATAAGATTTGGTCTCATCAAGATTTTCTTAGAAAGTATCATAACTTTCCATTCATTCCATATTATTTGATTTCTTCTCCACACATGTATGATCTTTTCATAATATAATTATTCTAGATTCAATCATTCTGTGTACGATTGGCCTTGATATGATTTTCCAAAATACAATATTTTCTTGACATAATCATTCAGGTTATGATCATTCTGGGCACGAACATTCTATAACTTGTCAAATGGAAAATTGGATGCAATAGTGCATTGGAACCACCTCTTAAATCTTTCTTTCCTGACCTGATCAATCAAAAAAACAATTGAATTCATCTATTTAAATCCCCCTTTATTTAATCAAGATTTTATCATAATTATCTCTGTTGTATTTGAATATAGAGATTATACACATGAGGGGGGTGAATTGTGTCTTTCGCAATTTTTCAATAACTCTTTTCTTGAATGAGTTCTGTCCTTTATTCTTTATAAGATTTGATCATGCAGCGGAAAAAGTAAAATTAAGAACACAGAGATGTATAGTGGTTCGGGGTACATAAATCCCCTAGTCCAATCCACCAACGTTCTACTCCACGAGCTTGGTGATTTTAATTATCTTGTCCTCTTTTCCACAAACCGATTCACAACTGACTACATGCAGTTGACACCTTTACAATCCAAGGAGAAACAAAGCCTTCTGGTTCAAACATGAACCTACACATCTTAGAACGAGAAGCTAGTTACTCAAGAATAAAAAAATCAGACATAAATTTCAAGTTTATCTTCACAATGGAAACAAAATGCAATTGATAGTAGATGGGTCGATGTCTCTAGAAATATTGATCTTCAAGACAAAGCAGTTCTGAGTTGATCCAGTTGTAGTAGATATAGAGATATAGTTCAAAACCTCAGCACTAGTAGATCCATAGTAGATGTTCGATGTATAACTGGTGTATCTTCTATCGAGTTCTTTCTTTTTGAACAAACAGAGCTTTTATGCTCCTTTTGAATCAGCAGATCAATCCTGAATAGTTGCAATCCCTGTTTTCCACATTTTTCAACAATAGATCGATCACATAATCTTATACCTGGTGTTTCAGAGAAAACATATATAATAAAACATATTTTCAGCATATTTAGATCCATAAAATTCACCTTCTGATTCGTGATATTCACAAATTTGGATTTACAGAGAATTCGTTACTTCCCTCAAGACTCGGCATAAAAAGATCATATTAAATCGATCGTAAATACATTAATAAAACGACTTTGAATCAGTCAAATTATTACTTTATATACGACTTTAAATCCGGCTTGAAATCCGCCCAGAAATCAGCTTACTGATCGTTGCATATAAATATCATCTGTCAAAATTTCTGACGCCAAACGTAAGGTCGATGACGTGGCCTCCAAATGTAGGGTTAATAACATAGTCTTCAAACGTAAGGTTAACAACATAAGGTTGATAACGTAAGGTTGAATACAGACGTAAGGTTGAATATCCATAATTTTTCTTCAACACTCAAACGTATGGTAAAAGATCCATAATTTTACTTGATCCATACTTTGCTGATAACCAAAACTCAAGGTTCTTTCATAATGTAAGGTTCTCCTTCCATACTTTGCTGATAACCAAAATGTAAGGTTCCTTCCTAACTTAAGGTTCTCCTTCCATACTTTTCTGAAAACCAAAATGTAAGGTTCTTTCCTAACATAAGGTTCTCCTTCCATACTTTTCTGAAAACGTATGGTTGTTTAACCATACTTTTCTCTTATATAAAAAAAAAGTTATAGACTTTTCATCCTTACGCTACGTGTATCCACATAGGGTATAAACTGTGATTCTTGAAAGCGCTAAACCAGATTCTACGCTATATTTATCTACGTACGGTGTGAATAGTGATTCAAAAATGCGCTAAAGTAGATTCAATGCTATGTAATAAATTCATGTTATTTAAAGAGTAAAATAAATTAATAAACTCCTAAAAAATACTAAATAAAATCATTAGGAAATAACTAAGGGTATTTGTGAGCATAAAAATTATCATAAAGAGACAGAGTATTATTTTCAATAATCTCCCTCTTTAAATAACTTTAATACATATTGTTCAAAACAATACTCTGCTCAAAAATCTCCCCCTTTTTGATGATCAGAAGACCCATAAAATAATTAGAATTAGTTAAACAAAATTAACTTTCAAAATTTGTTATAATGTTTTAAATAAAAAACTTCTCCACCAAAAAGATAATTATAAATACAAATATCTCATTTAATTTTCTCCCTCAATAAAATGAATTCTCCCCCTAAATAAATCATAGGTTTTGATGTTGTGTTTATCCAAATTCTCTCCCTTTTTGAGATATCAAAAAGAATGAATAATCATGGATTTTAACACGTTTAATATTGCACTGAACTGTTAGTAAATGCTATTATAACTGTTTATCAATAATTAAATCTGGAGTACTGGCATATTAAAAATAAAGTCAGTAAATTAAATAAAGAAATAAATAAACAATGAAGGAAAATTTTCTTTCAAAAATAGTAGTATATACATGACAATGATGTGCACATGAATCAAGGTTTGGGTAAGATAGGCAACAGGGTCTATCTCCTCTGGATTGCAGACTTGATTTCTGTAAATTGTTCCTGAAGTCTCTTCATCATCCCATCTCCATTCTTGATAATGAGATCTCTATTCTCTTGAGTCATATGAATGTCCTCAATTAAATTGAATCTCAAAAACTCATGCATCCTTTCCTCTTTTTCAACAAATACTGACAGCTTCTTTGATAACTGATCTAACAGAATTCTGATCGATGGCTCACCAGATATCAGTTGATCCACTATGAACTTTTGATTATCCAGCAACACTAACAATGGAGCACTGTTACATTGAAGATCTTGTATCCAATCATTCATGTTTCTCAACGCAGCTATGATATCCTGAAACCTTATGATTAAATTTGGTGAAGTACCTGATCCACTAACAGCATTATTTGCAACTGATGCAAATTGGTTCTCCATAAACAGCTTCAGATCTGATAAATCTGACTTCATTACCATTTCAGATTTTAATTGTGCAACAGCAGGCATCATATCCTCTTTAAACATTTCAACTTCTTGTCTTGAAATTGTACACTAATTCAGATTTTGAAACTTCAAATGTTCTATGTATAAGGCATTTCTCAGAGAAGCATTCTCAGATTCCAACTGATATACTTTTCTGTATAGTTCTTCAACTTCTTCTTTTCTAGAATCAGATGCACCCTGTGCTTGATTCACAGTCTCAGGTTGATGCATCATGTGCAGTACCAAAGGAAATGATTTATTGTCAGATTTTTCTTTTTCTCTGTCCTAAGAAGGTTGGTCCACAGATTTTTCCTTAGAGTTTTCAAACACCTCCACAAGAAAAATCCTCTTTAAGTACCTTTGTGTGAGCTTCGGAAGTACGCTCACCAAAAACATCAGTATCTATGCCTTCCATTGGGTTTCCAAGAAGAATATTTTCAAACGTTTCCTAAGGTCTGGCCACTTCTTCACCAGGCACGGCCTCCATATCTTGTTCTTGTTGAAGTAAAACTTCAACATCAGCAACAATCTGTTCCTGATTTTCCTTTTGAGTTTCTTCTTGAGCTCTTGATTTCTCTACTAGAGTCGTTCTCTCAGTAACATCTTCCATGGTTTTATCAACAACATCTTCTCTTATAAAAGAATAAGTAAATAATGTTTTTGTTGTTGTTTCCAAAGAAGTGGAAGTTACTTCCTCATTTACTGGTCTTTTTCTTCATGATTGAAGTCCCTCATGACTTCTATCTTCCTCAATATCTGCCACTTCAAAGCGAATCCTTCTTGCTACATTGCTGACTTTGGATTCAGCTTGTCCCTCCTTGGACTTATCAGGTTGAGTCTGAGCACTCTCTGAGTCTTCCTCAGCTTCTACTGGCAATAGTTTTTCTTTAATTGTGCTCCAGAAATATCCAACTTCCCTCAAAGATCCAGCATTAAACGTATTACTGTGATGACAGTTAACTCTTGCATACACTAATATCACCATATCTTTCTTAAACAGAAGCTTAGAAATAAATCTACCAAAGGTTTAGAAATTAATCTATGCCTCTCTTAGACAGAAGTAACCGAGATACCTTATCATGTATCTTGTAAAGTTTAACTTAATATCACATAATAGAAGAAACATTATATACATATCAGGGTACAAAATATTCTCCATTTCTGCCATCCGTGGAGCTATTCCAGTTTGAATAAATTTACCAAAATCTTCTGATCAGGCTCTAAATCTTTGAAAAACATTTTCTTTATTGTCTTGGTACCCAAAATAATAGAAATGATGTCTTCGGATTTATGCACAGAATCTCCTATATTCTTCAAGTCGAAATGAAAAACTCCCTCATGAGGGTAGTTGAGAATCTGACTAATCTCTACTGAAGAGATTGAGAAATCCCAATCCTCTATCTTAGCCATTATAATATCCTCTGATCTCCCAGACTAAATTGTACAGATTTGTAGAAGTATCTATGTTCTACTTCATACAGAAATTCCATATTTTTACTGTTGAACACATGTTCAAGATTCTGAAATGACAGTGCTTTCTTCAACAACAGATTTGTCTGAAATAACCAGTCGAGATCGATTACCTTGCCCTGTAAGATTTTTATTCCCTCAGTGCGTTGTCTCTTGGCATTGCTCGGCTCGTCCTCACTGGCTCTTTTATTCCTTACCATTTCCACAAGATTCTCTGAAGGTTTGAAGGATAGGGTTTTAGAAGTTCGAAGTTTAGGGTTTCAGAAGAGGAAGTGTGATTTTCGGATTTCGAAAGGGTTTTGATAGAAGTGAAAGGGTTTAGAAGTCGAAAAGGCTCTGATAGCCTTGATTCCTGTGTAATCACTAATCATTACATATATTTAAAAAAAAATATATGATGAAAGAAAAAAAATCTTAAACATTATTCAATAAACAAAATAAAATTTACATAAATAAATAAAAATAAAAATAAATTATATAAAATTAAATAAACCCAGCTCCCCCTTAATAAAGTCAAACCTTGCAGTGGGAAGTGATTTAGTAAAAATATTTGCTAATTGAATTTCAGTATTTATAAATTCCAAAATTATATCATTTTTAATAACATGATCTCTTAAAAAGTTATTCCTTATATCAATGTGCTTAGTTCTAGAATGACTAATAGAATTTTTTGAAATATTAATTTCCCTCATATTATCCCATAAAATAGGTGTATTATTAAAATTCAATCAAAATTCCATAAGATTGTTTTTCATCCAAAACACTTGTGCACAACAACTTCCAGCAGAAACATATTCTGCCTCAGCTGTTGACAGTGCAACTGAATGTTGTTTCTTACTAGACCATGATACTAAAGATTTTCCTAAAAAGTGACATGTACCTGATGTAATTTTTCTATCTAATCTACAACTTCTATAGTCCGCATATGAATATGAAATCAAATTAAAATCAGAAGTTTTAGGATAAAGAAGATAATGAAAAAAAGTTCTTTTAAAATATCTAAAAATTCTCTTAACAGCATTTAGATGAGATTCTTTTGGATTTGATTGAAATCTTGCTCAAAGACATATTGAATACATTATATCTAGCCAACTAGAAGTAAGATATAACTAACCACCAATCATACCTCTATATAACTTGTTGTCAACTGACTTTCCAGTTTCATCCAAATCAATTTTTATATTAGTACACATAGGAGTTGTAAATGACTTGCTGTTCTCAAGTCCAAATTTCTTAAGTAAATCCGTAATGTATTTGGTTTGATTTAGAACATTTACAAAATCTTTTTTAAATATTTGAAGACCCAAAAATAAATTTAATTCTCCCATCATACTCATTTAAAATTCTTCTTTCAATAATTTTGAAAATTCATGACAATGAGTTTTATTTATTGATCGAAAGATTACATCATCAACATAAATTTGAACCAATAAAACATTATTTTTCACAGTTTTCTTAAACAGTGTTGGGTCTGCCATTCCAACAGTAAAATCATTTTTCAAAAGAAAAGAACTTAATCTTTCATACCAAACTCTGGGTGCTTGTTTAAGGCCATAAGGATCTTTAGTAAGTTTAAAAAAAGAATCAGGTTTTTGAGAGTTTTCAAAACTAGGAGGTTGCTCAACATAAACTTCTTCCATTAAATAACCATTTAAAAATGCAGATTTACCATCCATCTGAAATAATTTAAAATTTATATAAGATGCATAGGATAAAAGGATTCTAATGGCTTCTAACCTTGCTACAGGTGAAAAAGTATCATCATAATCTATTCCCTCTTCTTGATTATATCCTTTAGCTACTAATATTGATTTATTTCTAGTTATTGTGCCTTGGTCATCCTGTTTATTTCTAAAGACCCATTTGGTTCCTCTTACAGGATAATTCTTAGGTCTTACCACTAAATCCCAAACTTCATTTCTTTTAAACTGGTTTAATTCATCTTGCATTGAAATTACCCAGCTTTTATCATCTAATGCTTCTTCTATAGTCTTGGGTTCTTGTTGAGATAGGAAGGTAGATAATTCCACTAGGTTTCCTAAGTTTCTTCTAGATTGAGAACCAGTTTCTAGGTCACCTATTACAGTTTCTAAAGGTTGATTATTTAGGGTTCTAGACTGTCTAGGTAATATATTTAATGGTTCTTCAGTATCATGTTCCTTTGAACTGGGCTTAATTTCTTTTATATCATTTTCAAAATCATTCTTTAAATTATCAAGTCTCATGTTATCATTAGAGTCATGTTCATCCATTTATTCTGTTCTTTTCTCAAAACGATCAGATTCATCAAATTTCACATGAACTAATTTTTCAACAATCCTTGACTTCTTATTATAAACTCTATAAGCATTGGAGGTAGCAGAATATCCTAAGAAAATACCTTCATCGGATTTTGGATCAAACTTACCAAGATTATCCTTGGTCTTTATGATATAAACCTTGCATCCAAAAACTTTAAAGTAATTTACTTTAGGTTTTCTATTATTTAATAGTTCATAGGGTGTCTTTTTCAAAATAGGTCTAATTAAAACTCTATTAATTATATAACAAGTTGTATTCATAGCTTCTGCCCAGAAATATATAGGTAGACTATATTCATTTAACATAGTTCTAGCCATTTGTTGAATTGTTCTATTTATTCTTTCTACAATCCCATTTTGTTGAGGTTTTCTTGGTGTAGAGAAGGTGTGTTTAATACCCATATTTGAGAAAAAGGAATTAAATTTTAGATTCTCAAATTCTCCACCATGATCACTTATCAATGAGATTATATTGAAACCTTTTTCATTTTGAACAGATTTATAGAAACTTTCAAATAAAGTAAAAGCTTCATTTCTAAATTTCAAGAAGCAAATCAATGTAAATCTTGAATAGTCATCAACTAAAACATATAAATATAATTTACTAGCTAATATTTTTACTCTTGATGGTCCAAAAAATCCATATGAATAAGATCTAGAGGTTTAGATGTAGAAACCTTATTAACAGATTTGAAAGATGATTTGTGTTGCTTCCCAAGTTGACATGCATCACAAAATCTGTCACTTTCAAATTTGAGACAAGGTAAATCAGAAACTAAATGTTTCTTATATAAATTATGTAAAACATATACATTTCAATGACCATGTCTTTTATGCCAGATCTAGGATTCCCTTACTTTAGCAGTCAAGCAGTTTACGTGTTGTTTACACAAGGAATTTAAATCCAAAGTATAAACATTTTCAGTTTTTGTTGCTTTAAATTTAAATAGTTTATCTTTAGAAACAGTACAACAATTTTTCGTAAAATCAATAGTATATCCATCATCGCAAAGTTGAGGGATACTTATCATATTGTGTTTTAGTCCTTGTATATAAAGTAATTTGTTGATTAAGACTGTTTTTGGATCTCCAACAGTTCCAATGCATGTGATTTTTCCTTTGGCATTGTCACCAAATGTGAAAAGTCCTCCTTCATTTTGAGTGAGTGAAGAAAAATTAAATGAGTTTCCACTAATATGTCTTGAGCATCCACTGTCCATGTACAATATATCTTTTCTTCTCTTGTGACATGCTACCTACAAAGACATTAAAACAAGTTGCTTTGGTACCCATATTTTGTTGGGTCCAGGAGTGTTAGCTAGCAATGATATGGGTATCCAGATTTTCTTTGTTCTTTTAAAATTAGCTGAATCATATAAGTCTTTTGAAACATAGGCTTTCTTAATACCAAAAATTTGAGGTTGTCTTAAGAAATAGTTTTTAGACACATGTCCCTTTTCCCCACAAAAATTACAATTAACCTTTTTAGAGCTAGGAAAAAAATAATTTTTATATAGTTTTGGTTTTTCTCTTTTACTGCCAATTCCAAATCTCTCCTTTTTATTGACCGTTTTTCCAAGAATTTCATTTAATTAATTCTCTCCTTTTGTAAAAACCAATGCATCCTGTTTGTAAGACTGTACTTCATCCTGTAGTGTTTTTATTCTTGATTCAAAATTAATATAGTTAGTATTAATCGAATTGTATTTATCAGTTAATTATTTATGTTCTTTCAGCATTGTATCTCTTTCATCTGAAATGGCTTTATGTTTATTTTTTAGTTACTTATGTTTCTTAAATAATAAGTCATATCTTTCTTCAAGCATATTGCAGTAGGCTGCAAGTTTTTCATTTGTGTAGCTTGATTTAGAATGTGATTCAGAAAATTAATATGATTGTACCTCATCAGTTTCTGCCATGAAACACATGTTATCCTTTATATTGACTTATTCATTCTCTGAGATTGATTCAGAAGAGATACTAGAGTCTTTAGATACACTCTATGTGGATTTCATGGCTTTCTTATATTTCTAGTCAAACTCATTTCTTTTGAAAAATTTATTCTTTTTTTCATCCTTCAATTGTGGACAATCTGGTCTGATATGTCCCATATTTTTTCATTCATAACTTCTTACTTCTTTATTATCTCCCTTAAAGAATTTTTTGAAGCCTCTTTCCTCGTTGTAGAATTTTCTAAATTTTCTGGCTAGTTGAGCCAGTTCTTCATCTGAGATGGATGAGTCATAGATTTCTGATTTATCTTTGACTTCTTTTCTCTTCATTCTATTATTTTGTTGTGAAGTTACCTTCAAAGAAGAATATTCCCTTTTGATAAGCACTTTATGTTCATTAGCCACATCTTGCATTTTAGCTTCAAACATCATCAGTGTACCAATTAGATCTCTCATAGTTAGATCATTGACAAGTGTTGATTGTCTGATAGCAGCGGAAATACCATTCCATTGAGTAGGAATTACTCTCAGTACTTTTAATGTTTGATCAGCCTGCTTGATAGATTCTCCTATAGAAGTTATGTTATTGAAAATTTCTTTCAATCTCCCACTCATTTGAGTAATGCTCTCACCTTTAACCATTCTGAAAGTATCAAATTTCAGTTTTGCAGTTTCATATCTCATTTTTCTCACATTGTATGTTCCTTCATATGCCACAGCTATTGTTTTCCACATCTCATATGTTTTCGGGCACTGAGATACTCTGTTAAATTCATCTGGTCCTAGGCCGCAGATAATTGCATTTATAGCCTTCGAGTTCATATCGTACTCTGCTTCTATAGTAGCACTCCATGTCTCAGGATTATCAGGATTATCATAAGGAGTCAGAATCTTTTAATAGACTCTATATCCGAGGTTTTTCAGATATATTATCATGCACGATTTCCAACAAACATAGTAATCTCCATTAAAATATGGTGCTCTGACCATCAACATCCCTTCTCTTGTATCAGTCATGGTGCTCTGTTGTATAATCCTTAAATGCTTCTAGTTTTCTAAGGCTCTATGAGAATCTCCTCCTCTCATACTAATTTATGGATATGAATCTACATATTATATACAAGAGGGGGTGAATTGTGTCTTTCGCAATTTTTCAATAACTCTTTTCTTTAATGATTTATGTCCTTTATTCTTTATCATATTTGATCGTACATTGGAAAAAGTAAAATCCAGAACATAGTGATGTATAGTGGTTTGGGGAACAGAAAGCCCCTAGTCCACTCCACCAATGATCTATTCCACGAGCTTGGTGATTTTCACTATCTGGTCCTCTTTTCCACAGACCAATTAACAACTGAGTACAGGCAGTTTGCACCTTTTCAATACAAGGTGAAACACATCCTTCTGGTTCAAACATGAACCTACATAGCTTAGAATGAGAATCTGGTTACTCAAGAATAAAAAAATTCACAAAGAAATTTCCAGTTGATCTTCACAATTGCAACAGAATGCAATTTACAACAGATGGATCGACGTCTCTAGAAATATTGACCTTCAAGACAAAGCAGTTCTAAGTTGATCCAGTTATAGTAGATATGGAGATATAGTTCACAACCTCAGCAGTAGTAGATCCACAGTAGATATTCGATTTATAACAGGTGAATCTTCTATCGAGTTCCTTCATTTTGAACAAACAGAGCATTTATGCTCCTTTTGAATCAGCAGATCAAATGTGAATAGTTTCAATCTCTGTTTTCCAGCAATAATAGATCGATCACTTCATCTTGTACCTGGTGTTTGAGAGAGAACATATATAATAAAACATATCTCTTGCATATTTAGATCCATAAAAGTCTCCTTTTGATTCGCGATATTCAAATATTTGAATTTACAGAGAAGTCGTAACTTCCCTTAAGAATCAACATAACAATATCCTTCTAATTTGATCTTAAATCCATTAATAAAATGTCTTTGAATTAGTCAACGTCGTACTTTAAAAACAACTTTAAATCCAGCTTGAAATCCGACCAGAAATCAGCTTACCAATCGTTGCACATAAATATCGTCTGTCAAAATTTCCGTTGCCAAACGTAAGGTTGATGACATGGTCTCCAAACATATGGTTAATAACATAGTCTTCGAAAGTAAGGTTAACAACATAAGGTTGATAACGTAAGGTCGAATACAAATGTAAGGTTGAATATCCATATTTTTTCTTCAACACTCAAATGTACAGTAAAAGATCCATAATTTTGCTTGATCCATACTTTGCTGATAACCAAAACGTAAGGTTCCTTACTAACGTAAGGTTCTCCTTACATACATTGCTGATAACCAAAACTCAAGGTTCCATCCTAATATAAGGTTCTCCTTCCATACTTTTCTGAAGACCAAAACGTAATATTCCTTCTTAACGTAAGGTTCTCCTTCCATACATTGCTGGAAACGTATGGTTGTTTAACCATACTTTTATCTTATATCAAAAAAGGTATACACTTTTCATCCTTACGCTACGTTTATCCACGTAGGGTATGTATAGTGATTCCAGAATGCACTAAAGAATATTTCGCACTATATTTATCTACGTAAGGTGTGAACAGTGATTCTAGAATGCGCTAAAGCAGATTCCGCGCTAAGTAATAAATTATTGTTATTTCAATAGTAAAATAAATTAATAAACTTCTGGAAAATACTAAATAAAGTCATTAGAAAAAAACTAAGGGTATTTGTGAGCATCAAAATTATCATAAAGGGACAGAGTATTATTTTCAATAATCTACCCCTTTAAATAACATTAATACGTATTGTTGAAAATAATACTCCGCTCAACAATATCCACATACTTATGACTTGTGTGAAATAATAATAGAAAAATCATTTTCACAATTAACATAGTCATTTTTTATAGAGATAATGATTCAAAACATCCACATCATTCACACTGATTCCATAGTGAATCCGATGACATTTACTTACACCATGATATTTTCTCTTATAGTCTTACCTGAGGATCATTTGGTTAGAATAATTTCTTCAGAATATCTTCTTCCCAATATAGTGAACTTTCGTATTGAATGTAATTATTTTGAAAAAATAATCATATTAGTTTTACCATAAACAAATTTAAGTGACTTTCTTTATTCTTTTCTTTAAAATATTTCATGAAAACAAAATACAACACATGGAAGTCATCACCTTCATCATCAGCTTGGTCCTAAAAATATCCCCAATTGTATTTTCTTATCAACAATGTTTTCATAAATCACTAAACTTTCTATCCTCAAGCAATGGATTACATATCCAAATTTCGAATCCTACATAAGCTAACTCGTTGTAGGAAACAAGAATTATTCACAGAAAAACCATGCTTTAGAAAAGTAGTGATTATGAAAACCAACTTCTTTTTCCTTCCTCATCCCTTATTTATCAATCCTGGAATATAGAAAAATATTCCTTACAACCACTCCAAAAAATAGTTATAATATTTCACTCATAAAACAATGTTGAATTTGCAGCTTACCTATAACTCCCTCTTGTATGAAATAGATTTAAGAAACAATTATCCAACTTGAAAATGAAATCCAAAGGTAAGGTATTATAGGGGACCAAAACCCATACCTCAACCTTGAAGATAAATTGGTTTGGAACCCATGTTTAACCTCAATCTATAAAATTTTTCATTATGTATTGTATTTGTGAAAATGTCAAACACTTATTCCGATCTGGGAACTTACTACAACTTAAATTCATTATTCTCCATATGATCTTTGATGAAATGATATTTGATATCATAATATTGTGAATGATAATTTCAAACTATATTCTTGGTGGGATTTATTATGATTTGATTTTGAAAACTAAAGAGCTAGGGTATCTTCACTTCAACAAGTATATCTTATTATTGAGATTTTGTCCACAATAGTTGAGTAGTGTCTTGATTAGAAGCAACAGAATCATCTTCAGATGTACTGAGAGTTAATAAATTCTATTTATTTTAATTACAGTTGAAACAATTCTTTCCCAGAAAGAATACTCCACTTGATTTCAATCTTTTATCATCAACATTTCATGTCCAGTATATAACCGAATACCCAAACAAATAAATATTATCTGAGCAGCAATACCTGATTCTGAATTCTATCGTTCCCCTTACTTTTTTGATAATTATTTTTCCAACATTTAAATGTAATTATTTTGGATAACTTTGAAATATTTTATACAAGGTAATAGCACATACAATTTTTGGATCTTGATGTAGCAAAATAAATAGACTTTAAATCATATTTCTAAACTCTTTCTGATCAACTTCTTTTCCATCTCAATATTCTCTCAATTTGGTTCGCACCAAAAGTGGTGTGGAAACAGGTTTTGAGTTTTCTATAATGAATCTCCTAAGAAGTTCCTTTGCATACATTTCATGACAAAGATATATGCATTTATCGTTTTTAATGACATATAACCCAAGAAATTTTATCATTTCTCCTAACATGTACATTTCAAATATCTTCTTCATTTCATGAAAAAATCCGTCACAATTTCATTAATCATTCCCATCAACGATAATATCCAAAACATAAAAAATAATAAGGAGGGAATAATTTTTACTTTATCTGATATACAAATTTGTATCCCCTCATCCTTTTTTTAAACTCATCTTTCTTAAGCATGTATCCAATTTGGAATACCAAGCCCTTGGATCATGTTTTAACCCATACAAGGATTTATTCAATATAAACACAAAATATTCATCTTTCCCAAAAAACAATTCCACAAGGTTGTTCAATATAAACCTCTTCATCAATATCACCATTTAGGAATGTGAATTTTACATCCATTTTAAATATTTTGAGGCCTCGTTGTATAGAAATACCATGAATGATTCTAATCTTTTAAACTCATTCCAGTAGAGAAAATGTTTCATCAAAATCAATGCCTTCAATTTGTGAGTTCACTTTGAAAACAAATCTTACTTTGTTTCTTATTATATCACCTTATTCATTCAACTTGTTCTCGAAAACAAACTGTGTTCCAATAAATTTTTTTCTAGGCCTAGTTACAAGTTCCCATGTATCATTCTTTTCAATCTGATCCAATTTTTCATTCTTATCTTGAACCCATTATGGATTCTCAAAAAATTCATTCACATAATTTGGTACCACTTTTTAATATAGAGAAGTATGTGTAATGGCATTTGTTTTTATCTTGGTTTAAATTTTTTTATATTGGTCACCAATTATATTTTAAACTTCCACTTGTTTTCAAAGCCTTGTATGATATTGTAATGAGTCTTACTCATCAATAGATATGTTTGAGTCTATTTCTTCTACTTGAGAAGGATTACAATTGTTTGTATCCTTATCAAAATTGTTTTCTTCAAATTTCTCAGCTTCCTTTTCAAACTCTGTAGGTTTTTCTTTGGAAATTCTTTTAATTAAATTCAAATCAATAGAATCAAAAAATATTTTTGATGCATTATTGAATCATTTATATCCTCTTCCATCAAAAGCATATCCATTAAAGATTTTGACTTCTCTTTTTTTTCTCAAACTATCCCTAGTTTTCGCATTTCATATTTATAATACATGGACTCCTGAAAACCTTAAATTGTTTTGAAATTGTATTTTTTTCATAAAACAATTCAAATAGATTCACACATGATTGAGATATTTTGAAACAATAGTTCCGAATATAAATATAAGTGCTCATGTCTTGCCTCCAAAAGTAATGAGAAAGTACATGTTCAAGTATCATGGTTCATCCCATTTCCGCCAAACATTTGTTCCTTATTTATGTAACCCAATTTTTGTTGGGAAGTGTATGAGGTACTATACTCATGATGAATCCCATTCTTCTCATGATAGTCTTAAAACTCTTCACATCTATATTCACTACCATTATCTATTCGCAACTTCTTCACTGAATAATCACATTCCTTCTCTTATTTTCTTTTGAAACATTTAAACATTTTGAATGTATCTGATTTATGATTCATATACATGACACAAGTAATTCAATGAAAATCATTAACGAATATAATGATGTACTTATCTCAGTTCATTAATTATTTTCTTATTGGACAACATATATCAGAATGAATCCCTTAGAGGGGTTGTTTTGAGAAAATCCTTACATTCTTATGAAAAACATTTGTATTGTTTTATTTCCAGATGATATTGAAACACCAATATATTTTCCTTGGAAAATATGGAATGTATCAAACAAAATATTTTTTAAATAACATGCTCTTGTTTTTATGAAACAATTGTCCTGTCCTTTTAGGCCACAATTCATTCTCTTCTATTATGATCATGTATTAAGAATTTTGTATTTCACTAATATGAAACAAATTCCATTTTGTATGTTTCCCCTTGTAACAATCATCCCATATCCTTCAATTTTCACAAAAAACACAAATAAAGTGAAGATAACATTGTAACCCTCATCACATAATTGTGAAAAACTCAGAAAATTTTGTTTCTACCCATCCAAACACATTTTTTTCTTGGATTCCATATTTTTTCTTCTAAATGATGACTTATCCGACACCTTTGATTTTCAATGATTCATTATTGTAAAATATCACCATGTTTTCTTTTAGATATTTTAAATTGCTCAACAGCTTCAAGTCTCCTATCATATGATATGTACATACACTATCATGTATCTAAGGTCATTCTCCATTTGTGGCTTCCAATACAGTTTCAACAATTAGAGCTTTCTCTCATTAATTTTATTTCTTTACCTCTAGCTTGAGATAATTGTTAATAATGTTATGTTATTTTATGATAATAAAAATATAAAACACTCATTTTCAAGAGGTACTGTCTGTTCACATATTTGAAAAATTATTTCCAGTGACTGGAACCTATTTTCAATCATCATTCCATTCATTTCTAACTTCATCACAACAACAATCTCAACATTCATTATTTGGGGAAATTAACTCCCCCTCAATATTTTCCTTTCATAACTTGTGGAATAGAAGTAAATTTGTTGGATGAACCAACACATATTTTCCTTATGTTAGAATTAGTTCAAAACCAGAAATTGCAATAAAATGAGTATTTTCCTCTGAAACCTCAACACTGACCAGAATTATGAGTATGTTTTTCAGTCACCTACTTTTCATTTTGAATCGGATTCTTCTTCTTCTTGTTAGCCATAATAGAATAATTAGTTTTTGAAACTTTTACATATTTGGATATAACGTTTTTAGGCAAATGATATTTTGTAACTTATGAGTTCTTCACTTTGGACACATACATAACATTCCATCGTTTTATTTTCATAAATAATTCCATTTTTCATCCCTCTATTTAAAGGAGGATTCTATTTAACTTTGTCTTGCTTTTCATAATGAGAGAATTCACCTAATTAATTTATATATTTTTTGAATATTGTACTTTTCTATTAATTGTTAGAAATTTTTTGGGGGAAAAGTTCTTACTCTTTTCTATTTCAATTTATTTCCCTTCCATATGCTCATTACGATTCTGTTCTTTTTTAAGAGATTTATTAAAATCATTAATTTCATTCACCAGCTTATCTTTATAATTAGAAAAACATTATTGGTTTCTTGATAATTCATCTTACAACATTTTTTTCCTTTCAAGTCTTCTTGTCTTTCTTAGACATTCATTCAACTCTTCTTTCAAATGATGTTCAAATTGAGTTTCATTTTCTCAAGAACTAATACTTCTTAATTATTCATCATACACTTTTACAATAAAAGTATGTTTAATACCATATTCAACTAATTTTACAGATTCAGTATCACTTACTTCTTCTTATTCCTATTTACAAAAGAAGCTTCTTCTTTGGCAATTGAATAATTTCCTATATTTCCCTTTAGAATATAATTTTCATTTATCACCCTGGATCTTCCATGATCTTCTTGGATTTCTTTTATATTCTTAAATTTCCTCTTCTTTCTTTCTCGGAGGACAATTAACTGCCAAATGACCAACTATTCTACATTCCAAACATTTCAAGGGAAGTTTACCTTTGTATTTTCATGTAACTATTTTCACATTTTTAGAATATAAGGAAAAAATATCATTGAGATTTTTACATACCTAACTTTTAGAGTCGGAATCACCGTCTTCTTCTCCAATAAGAATCTTCTATAATTTTTCATTCATTGCAGGCTTGAAATACATTTATCTATCAATTTTTTTCTCTTCATAGATTTTAATCTTATCATTTCAAAAGTAATAATATAGTTATACAAATATTCAAGAGATAATGTTTCAGGATATCTATTTTATAGTGATAACAGTATTTCATCAAATTTGTTAGGTAGGATTCTCAAGATCTTTTCAACAACTATTTAGTAATCCATCTCTTCACCAAGACATATGGTAGTACTCACTATGTTATTAACCCTAGTAAATAAGGCCCCAACAGATTCTTGCTCACCCATCATCAAGTCTTCATACTTCAATATTGATATTTGATGTTTTTCCTTCTTCACTTTTGTAATGACTGGATATATGTATTTTAATTTATCCATTATACGTTTTTTATAGAAACTCATTTCACTCTTAAGAATTCACATTAAAAATGTGATGAAAATATAGAATTATTCACCCTTTAATCATTCTCTAGTTACTTCTTATCAAAAGATTTAAGGGGATATTTATCATCAATGGCATGAAACCCAACTGTTGGAACTTCAAGTACATCATAACTATTAGATATAAGATATGGAAAAATTCTATCTTTACAGATATGATAATGTTTTCCATCAAAGATTGAATACATTTATAGTTCACAAAATTTTAATTATCCATTATTTAGGAATAATCGAAGGTAACCATGCTCTAATACCACTTGAAAGAGACTGATCATGATGATTGTATCACTAAGAAGGAAATGGGTGAATCAGAAATACTCTAATTCTTTTATTTTTCAATTCAATCGAAACAACCTCTACCTCCTGCTAGAGAGACCAATTTCTTGATAAAAACAAATACAACTCACATCCACAATAACATAATAATTTACAAGTATCATTAATAAATAAGAATATCTATGTCCTTATTCTGGTTTCGAAAATATCCAAACCATACAATCAACTTGAAATAAATCCTTAGATTACAATGAGTATGATATACCCTTTCACTCATGTAGCACTATGAAACAATCCCACTAGTGCATGTGCACCCTCTTAGCACAAATAGGGTAATACAAAAAATGTATAACTACTCACGTTGCATGTGCTTCTTTTCAATTCAACAAGTGTATTAAATTGAATAAAACATGTTTTGTTTCTTAACTAAAATAAATCCAAGAACCTTCTGGAATTTGTTATGAAAAATAGGTCTAATTTCCCAGGGTCATGTTTTATAATTATGATTCCTCTATGTATGATTCTCTCCAATACAATTCAGCCATTATGATTTTATTTCTGAACACAATAGAAATTTATCATCACCACATAAATTATTGAGTAGGATTAACATAGTTGATTATTCCTTGGTCAGGGAATTTGAATATTAAAATCCCAAAGCTGATTAATCCAGTGTGATATGATGATCAAAAGAATACAATCTTCATTTTTTCATCAAATCCCCTTCAAAAAATAACCGGTATAAATACTTATTCTTCACACTAAAACTAGGAAATTATCTTTCTATAATGGTGAATAGTACTTCATCAACCTCAAATGTATAATGTACATTATCATTTTATAGGTGACCATTAAGAACTTTGGTGGGGATCAAAAAATTTGTTCCCGCTCACAAAAATTCTCTAAAATTTCAATTTCCCCTGAAATATTCAGATGCATTTTTACTTATTCAACTCTCCTCAAATCTTCTATATTCATTTCAAACATCATATCCTTCTTCATAATTTCATTGGAATCATTAAGTACAATTTCAATACCTTACTCTTATTGTTCGCAAACTGGTTTCTTCACTACAAAGGATTATATCAATGGAAAACAAATTTATGAATAAATGGATACCATTCAGATTTGTTGATTATGATTCCCCAAAACGATTTGAAACCAAATATTTCATTTGAATGTACATGTCCCCCTTTTCAATTCATCCATAAATATCAATATATGTTTCTATTGACCAACTTGAAATTCAAAACATAATCTTCTCATCTTCTCTTGAACCAGTTGGAATCCAACAAAGTAATTCAACCATTTTGAAATTATTGACTAAATTGTTGATCTCATTCTCTCATTCTCTTCTCATAGCCCACTTAAAAAATCCTTCATTCACAATCATATGATTATTTCATGGAATTAAATTAATTTTAGAGAATATTTACATCATCAATGTTTGATTGGAATATATCATATCGTTCCATTGATTCCATCTTTATTCTTCTCTTGTCAACCTGAGAATGATATTTTCTGAAATAAAATCATTTTATATATGATCATTCTATGTATGATTATACAAGATATGATTTTCCAAAATACAATTTTTTTCTAGTTACAATCATTCTGGGTATATAAAAAATTTGTATAACCCATCCGAGGGAAAATCATATGCTATAGTAACTTAGCACCACCTCATCAATCATTCGTTCTAGGCCTGATCAATCTGAAAAAAATTGACCGCTTCTCTTTCACACCCCCTTTCATTCATCAAGATTGCATCATATGTTTCATCACTTAATTTTTATTTATGTTAAATAAAAATTGGCAATGCATCATCAAAATTAACCTAATCGTTACCATAGAGACTTTTATTCAAACATCGACTTCATTCACAATGGTGCTTAAGGGAATTAGATGACATTTACATAGAACCAAATATTTTTCATAAAATAGAACCCAAGGATTTTCTGATCAGAACAACTTCTTCAAAATAGATTCTTCTCATTATGATGAAATTTCACAGTGAGTATGATTCTTTTGAAAACAAACCACAAGTCAATTTTTACCATAATCAAAGTTTAGTGATTTTCTTTCTTCCTTTCTTCAATAGATTTCTTGAAAGAAAAAAAAAGACAACACCTGAAAACCATCACCATAATCATTATCATGGGCCTAACACTCTCGCAATAAATAAAATGAAGTTTCAACTCCTTAACCCCTATGTTTGGTTCATATGGGCTTATTTGAAATCTCAAGAGATCATAACTTAAATCAGAGGAACTATGATTATGTTCTTGAATTTGTATTTACAAGATACTCCATTGTATTCTTTCTAGCACACCTTATTGAGGCTTGTTTAAATTTTTAAAAACATAAAAAAAATATTTTAAATATTAACGGATGTTCTACAAAGTCTTCTAATGACGGATCATGGAAATGTTTTTGAATACGAATATATTGGATCTTTATTCTCACAACATGGAAATAAACATTATGTTTCTAATATTAGTAATCGATGTAATAATAGTGTTATATAAAAAAGGAATAAAATTATTTAATATATTCCCTAGAGTATGCTAAATGAATATGGCCAACCTGTTTAATTTTGGGAAGAATATGTGAATAAATCATTCAATATTATATATAGGGTTCTCATTAGACCTCTTTGGTTGAATAATTCATATGATTTATGGAATATAAGAAAACCAACTGTTAGTTCCTTTCTTGTTTTTTCTATAAGGTCAATATATTCAACAAAAATGAGAATTTAGACAAATTATCATCCAAAAGGGATGAAGGAATCATTATTGGTTATTAGACCACAAATTAATATTAGAGGTTGTACAATAAGAGAACAAAAATATTGGATGAATATATACATGTGATAATTGATGAAAAATATTGTACGTGAGCCTAAGACATATATATGAAACCTTGAGGTTGATCTTTCCCATTTAATTTCAATAAATCCACCAGGAATAATGATGGATTAGTAAAACCAACTATAGAATTGTCAGCTAGTTTCTAAGAAATGATTAAAATAATACTTGAAAAAGAATATGATTTGCTAAGTGCTTCTATTTCGAGAACATTTAGGACTTATAGAGGCCATACCTTGCATGTTGTTATTGGAGATCAGGATAATTGAACTCAGACAATAGATTCTATTATAAACCAAGTTGATAATAATTCCTTCTTCTCACAACTTGTACCTAAGAAATTCACTAATGAAATAGATGATAAATATTGGATAATGAATATATATTAAGTTTTGATTCAATTTGAAAGAAATTATGTCTAAATATCGTGTAGAAAGACCAAGGTACTTCATAACCATTGGAACTATGTTTTTATATACAATCAAATTTTATGATTTTGGAACTAGAAATAGAAATATTTTATTCATGGTTTCTCAATTTTATAGTCAAGATGAATCTATTGATTATGATTAAACCTATTATGGAAGGAATCTAGTATAATTTTTATTACCTATAATGAATATTTTAATTTTGTATTTTGAAAAATAGTTGAAAAGAGTTACTTTCTAAATAGTTATGTTGTGGAGGGTATTTTTATAAAACAACCACCTAGATTTGACAACCCTCCACATCAAATTCACATTTTTAAATTAACCAAATAACTTAATAGTTTAAAACATCTCCATGATATTTTACTGAAGGAATCACCTATTTTTTGATATTTCAAGTTTTTTCTAATTATATATCTAATAAAATGTTATTTATTAAAATTATTTAAAATGATTTTTTGGTAGTTCAAATCAATAATGATGATATTATTTTTTGGATCGTCAAAAAACTATTTATGTATGAAATTTTTAAAAACAACTCAAAATTAATTGGGAATAAGATCAACTAGTTTGTAAAATGTTTTCCCTATCATTGTATTTTTCAAGTAATTAATCAATTTAAATCAAACGAAGTGTGCTAATTATCTTTTAAAACATCCTGGAATTTATATAAAAAATATAGTAACAAAATTCATGACTATAAGTTGAATGATTGATCTTGATGAAATATGAAATCTAGATGATCAGACCACTTATAGATATATGATTAATTTTAGTATATGTAACTTCTAGGTGTCAAGATATTATGTCTATTGTGTGAATGTGTCCATGTTTTTAAAGAAAATTCAAAATAATGTCCTTTGAATACTGTCAAAAAAATTAAAAAACATTAAAAGTATGCCCAATTTATAGTTATTTTACTCTAGAGTAAGATAATTGTATTTTTTTAGTCTTTTTGATATAGATTTTGGTGGGTATATATTAGACAAAAAATGAACATCTGGAATATATAACTTCTTAGGAAAGTCTCTAGATTCATATTGTAGTCAAAAAGATTAATTCTATTATATTATCCAATGATGAGGTTGAGTAAATATATACATGAAGTTGTTGGGCATTGATTATATGGATGAAACACACTATTATATATTATAGATTTCAATTTCAACATGTCCCAAACAACTATTAGAATATAAGTTCTATAAACATTTCAAATAATCCAATATCCCAATCATGTAAAATCATATTGATATAAGACATCACATTTTGAGAGAGAATTTTCACAAGGGTGTTATTACTCCTGAATTAATTAGTTCTAGACATCAGTGATAGCCCATGAGGTCATTAACACGGAATCCAAATTTAATTATTTATTAAAAACTAATATAAAGAAGTATTGTGGAAGGAGTAAGAAAATTAATCTATACAGAAGACAGAGATAAATTTTGGACTAAAACTAACTAACTAAAAAACTCAAAATAAAAAACAATGAAAGGGAGGTGATGATTGTGAATCTGATATGGAACTAGTGAAATTGAATGATGGGTGAATACATAAGATGAATATAAAATTTGGGAATTGAATTTCACTACATTCATTAATGTAGTTTTATTCTCAAAATACAAGATATCATTTATATATTAGTGTTGAAAAGAAGTTGTCTTATGAAACTAACTATCATAAATTGTTAAACACAATTTAGTAAACTCTTCATATTAATGACATATAAATAAAAACTGAGAATAATTATGCCTATTTAACATATATGATTATCAATAACCATTTCTAATTTTTTTTACTTTGGTTATCTAAAATAGGTTATAAATTCACCACCATCACCTATAATTTCATAATGTTGTGTAAAATTCAAACTCATCAAGAAAAATTTTAGAACACTAAAAAAATCATAGGAATAAAAATGTAGCCAATATTTGAAAAAATAAATAATATCAATTCATTAATATTTTATAGCACTAAAAGTATTTTTCCACTCATGATTGGAGAAACAACTAAAATTTAATTCATGAAAAAATAGTAATATTTAAAGAGCTTAAGAATCAAAAAATGAGAATATTAACTCTTGAAAATTGATTTCTCCTCCATACCAATCTTCATTTGACTCATCATCAATGTTACCCTCCATCGTGTGCTCTTCTCAGTCATTTCTCTATAGAAAATTGTGTGTTTCCCCCTTGAAAATTGCCAAAAAGAACACATTATATTATTTCAATATTTATACCCAAAAAAATCATTTTTAAGATGACATCATCCAAATATTATTATTTCTTAGACCATATGTTATTGTCTTCAGTACATTAACAATGATCCAAAACTACATCACTAAAATTACATGCGTGAATTAAATTCTTTAGAAGAATAATTTTTTAAGAATATTTAACATTAATCATTAAATTATTTCTTCCATCTCCATCATTTTAATGGACACATAGAAAATAAATGGCAGTGTCTTTATTTTTCTCAAATAAAATTCAATCTTTCAAAAAGAACAACCCACACAACTAATCTTCACATCAGATACGGAATCCAATTAAAAAACTTAATATGATTAAATTAAGTTAATTCAGGCATGATCATTCATACCATTTTATTTCTAATCCAACAAAGTTGTTATCTCAACCTTATCATGGGTTCCCTCAACTCAAATAGTATCGAACCCTTATGCATATCATCAAGATTGTTTTTAGGGTTTTTTTATAAAATATTAAATGTAGCTACCTCAAAAAAAATTCAAAACTGTGTCAAAATGCATTTTGGGCCCCTACTGCCTTTCAGTTAATTCCAAAGGTTGTAGCGGCCAAACTCCATTCATCAAAAAACCGAATGGCGACAAAGGCCCTACCATCATTCAGCCAAAAAAATTACATAAATACAGTTTTTGTATATTAAATTAAATTTTGTTTTGTTTTGTTTTGTTTTGTTATGTTTATATATATAATTTATTAAAACCATTTTTTATCAAAAAATATCTACTATTTAAAACCAAAAATAATTTCATTAAAGTGGTCTTGAATTTTTATATAAACCCTCACACATGTATCCATTTTATAAAAGTGTCTGTCCTCGAAGTCATTCTGCATTTCCAATGGCATGTAGGTTCTCCCTATCATGCGCAGTTAATATATTATTATTAATCATTATTAATCAATAGATTAATAAATTAAAAATTCCAAATAAAGAATAAATTATAATCAATGTTTTCTATTAAATATTAATAATTAACTAA
This sequence comes from Viscum album, assembly GCA_963277665.1. Taxonomy (NCBI): domain Eukaryota; kingdom Viridiplantae; phylum Streptophyta; class Magnoliopsida; order Santalales; family Viscaceae; genus Viscum; species Viscum album. Next base: position 1,497,900,419 of record OY728159.1, read on the forward strand.
TATATATTATTAATATTTCAAACAATTATAATTAATAATATTAATTGGTATTTAAAAATATTCTTAATGAATATAATTGCTAATGTGTTAATAATAAATAATTTTTTTAATTAATATCAAATTAATTAATATATAACTAATAAAAAATATTAATAGAAACAAAATAATAAATAATAAAGGTATAATTTATTATTATTATTATTATTAATTAGTAACTAAAGAATAATTATAAATATTTATTAGTGATTAATGATTATTATAAATTAATATTTTGAAATAGTAAATAATTTTATTCAATTAATATTATTTCATAATTAATATTAATTACCAAAAATTATTTAATTAAATAATACTAATTACCTAATTAACTAATTAATAATTACTATTTTTATAATTAATTCATTAATAATAAAATTTAATAACTAAATAATATTTTTAAATATTTCTAAGTAATTTTGTAATAATTATTATTCATAATTATTAATTTAAAAGTAATTAATTATAAAATGATTACTTAATATTATTAGTAAGTAATTACATATTGTATAATTGCTAATTAATTAAGAACAAATCACTATATTTCTACTTCTAATAGTAAGTTACTAAATAAAATTTTAAAATATTTATTTGTAATTAACATTAGTTTGTATTTAATATTTGTGAGTAATTAATATTATTAAATATTATGTAATACTATTGAATTAATATTTATTAGAAATTATTATTTATTAGAAACAATTAGTTAATTAATTAATAATAAGATAATAATAATTAATTAACAATTAAAAATTCAATAATTTATTCATTATTATAAATATATAGTAAATAATTGACAATTTTAAATATTTATTAGTAACTTGATAATATAAATTATTAATATTTATTAAAAAATTGAAAATGAATTACTTCTTTAATTAGTATGTACTATTTTTAATAATTAATTAATTATTTCATTATTCCTAATTAATTAATAATAGATAATTATATATTTACTTTAATATTTTAAAATAATAATTTGAAATATTTTTTAGTAATTATTATTAACTAGTAATTAATATTTATTAGAAATTAATATTATTATATTGAAACCAAATTATTTAATTAATTAGTCACTAATTATTAATTAATTTATTATTATTAACTAATTAATTATTAATTTATTGTTAATTAATTAAATATTTTTGGGTAATTAATATCAATTACTAAATAATATTAATTAAATTATATTACATTCAATTTAAAAATATTAATTTCTAATAAAAAATAATTACTAATAAATATTTAAAATTTTTATTTAGTTACTAATTAATAATTATAATTATACATTATGTATTTATTATTTATTATTTAGTTACTATAAAGAATGTTTTTATTAATTATATACAATTTAATTTCGAAATAATTTAATCATATTATTTGTTATTAACTATTTAGAAATTAATTAGTTGTTTAATAATATTAATAAATATTAATTAATAGTATTAATTAATATATTATAAATGATTAATAATGATACATTAATTACGTAGAAGAAGGAGAACATGAATCCCATATTAGAAATGCAAAATGATTTCCAAGACATACCCTCTTACAAAAGGGAGCTCCATGTGAGTGGATCTGTCAAAATATCAGAATCTTTAATTGTAGTAATGCTTGATATTAAATTGAAGAAATATTTTGTTGAAAATATATATATATATATATACAAGAAAGACATACCAAAATAAAAATAAAATTTAAAAATATACAAAAAAGTATATTTAAAATAGTTGATTTTTGGCTGAAATGTTGTAGGGCCTCTGATGCCTTTCATCATAATCAAATGGTGGGAGGTCTCTTTCCACCTTTCCAATATATTTTTGATAGAAAAATGACCTTACCTCATTTAAAAAATCAAAAAATCCATAAAACCCCTCATCAAGCACTATGGGTGAATTCCTCTTAGACCTTGCAACCATAATGATAAGTGTTATTAGGATTCCCTATGGAAGGATTCAAACCAGCAAATATACCCCAATGAAAATAATATTGCAATGTACCCCATCTATCTTGAGTGGTCTCCAATCTGAACGAGCATAGAAAACTATCATTCATTAGTGACTTCAAATAGGATTTAGCTCAAGTGGCTTCAACATACCACACTAGAGTCCATTCCCCTTATTCAAAGGAGATCGACCTTGATTGGTCTTTATAGAAGATCCGTCAAGATTCAAATTGAAAATAACAACACAGAAAAAAATATTCATCAAGCTTAGGTCCAGCTCAAGTTCCTCAACCAAAAACTAATCTGGATCAATGTTATGAAATATCAGGTGATCTTCTTCTTAGTCATCTTCGATTCAACATGTTTGTTGATTCATCATCTTTAAATTAAAAGGCCATAGAAAAATTGAGAACGATGAAATGTTAAATAATGATTTTGTCAAAATCTCATCAGATTCATTCTCAAGATACCCTCATAATCTTTGGTTGATCTACCAGTGATCAATTCTTTACATCATGAACTCATCCGGGTAGGTTTATGATACATCATTTTATTAACCCCCCCCCACCCCCATTGGTCACAATCTCAATCAAAATGCCAATAAATCGGTCTCAAATGAAAATTTCTAAGCACAACCAAAGCTCAACCATTATGATTTTTTAGGGCTTTTTTTTTGTAAATGCGGTTAGGTCAATAATATTTTCAAAAATATGCCGGAAAGGTGGTATGGATCATGCCGCCTTTGTGTCATACAAATTACATATTTAAAATATAATTTTTTTTATATAATTCTTTATTTATTTTGTTTTGTTTTGTTTATATATATATATATAATAAAAAATTTCTATATAAATTATCTATTATTTAATACACAACATTACTTCCAGTGAAATAGTCTGAAATTTTGATAGGAACCTCACCCAAGGCTTCCATTAATAAGAGGGTTTGTCCTGAAAATAATTTCTTATTTTGGATGTGAGATCTAGGTTCTCCTTTTCTTATAAAGAATTAATAATATATTATTAATAATAATTTGTTCAGAAGGATATTTTTTCATCTTGTGGTTGAAGTCATCAGGCCGACTCACGGTAGGAGGTTGAGTGGAAGGGACCAGCTTTCTTTTCATACATGCTTCTCCAGCGGTAGTGTCAGTGCTTAGATCGGTGGATATGAATAGATCCCGGTGGGTGTGTTCAGTTTTTGTCCCCAACATGCCGACTGGAGAGTCTTCGTGTGGCTAAAATCAATGCGGTTTTCATTGACGGAGGAGGCCAGACGGTGGGTAGTGGTTATGAGTGGTCTCATGGTTGATGAGGTTGGTAGCTCTGCCCGACGGTGCTCACTGGACCTAGCGGAAGTGGTATTCAGATAGTGACTGTTTGTGTGCCACGGGACGTGGATACCTTAGTATGTAGATGATAGTTGACGTTGATTGATGGAGAAACAGGCTATTGATGTGATCATGGCATCGGTATGCGGGGAAGACCAGTACATCGGGACATGGTGGCTTCCGATGACGATTATGTGGGCTGTGAACTGATGATGACCGTAGGTCGAGGGTTGCGTGGGGTGACTCGATCTCTTAGGGTTTAGGGGTGGGCATCGTTGGGTTCCTTTATTTTGTGGGGAGCACAATGGTGGCGAGTATTTTCGGCAGTCGCGAACATGGTGGTCCTCAATTCTGGATCGTCGAGTTATTTTGATAGCATCGTTGGTGTGCGGCTGCAAGAGTGATGATATCTAGAATCATGTGCGACAGATGGTCATGATTGTGATGTGAGCCAAGGGTAACCTCCGAGGTAAGAGCTGTGACGACTTTGGATTGTCGGATGAACTCGTGGAGCGGGTTTCGGCTGAGTACGTGATGAAATTGGGGGTTGATGGAATGGTGCACATAAAAATATTTGGATCGCCCCATGGGCTCTGCCTCTTAGTGAATTTGGGTGTTTTTTGTACGTTAGTATTTACCATTATTTTTCTGTCCATCTTTGTGATTTCTATATGGGTCTTGCGACTTTATTTGGGTGGTGAGTTGCCCACTATCATGGATGGGTGACACATCACGTGTCACAAATTATGTATTTGTTGTACTTTATTTTACTTAATAAATTTTTAAGGCTGAATATGCTCAGTACCCAAACTTTCATAGAATTATTAACTATTTAATTATTATATAATAAATAATTATATTACTAACTAAATAATTTTTTATTATTTAATTAATAGTTAATAATTATTATTACTAATTATATTACTGATTAAGTAATTAATTGTTATATAATTAATAATTAATAATTAATAATTTATAATTATTTTACTAATTCTCTAATTAATTATTATGTTGGTAATAAATAATAATAACAATTAATAATTATATTAATAATTAACTACTTATTATATATTTAAAAATTATATAATTAAAAAGTATTTAATCAATAATCAAAATTATTAACAATATCATTAATAATTATATTACTAATTAAATAATTAATTATTTTATAATTAATAATTATGTAGTTAACAATTAAATAGCTAATTAATTATCATATAATGAAATATTATATTACTAATCTACTAATTAATTATATAATTAATAATTAATAGTTACTAATTATATTAATAATTAACTAATTGATTATTATATAATTAACTAATTAATAATTATAATTATGAATTATATAACTAATTCACTAATTAATAATTAATTGTTATTAAATATTTAGTTTTTTAGAAAGGTAGGGAAAAGGCCCCATTTAGTAAACAAACTGCAAGGAAATAATGAAAAGAAAGGATGGGGTCAGACAAGACAACCTTACCCTCATCAAGAATAGTCATGTTAAAAAAATTCTTAATTTTTATTCTAATCTTGCGTTCTTCGTCCCCCACGTCACTCCAATCAATTCCTCGACCTCTTTTTTTACTATGACCCCAAGAAAAGCATTGTTCTAATTTTCTACTTGTGGGATAAGAGTTTCAATATGAGTGTCATCTAAGTCACGATCCTCTATTTTCATTTCCTCTTTCTGAGTAGCCAATTTATCTAGTCTAAGACCCCTACCATGACATTTTGGATGATGTCCATGTTTCCATGATTTAGTTTATTGCCAGGTCCCTTATGGAACGTTCTCCGCTGTTTCGGATTTATCCTTCACCATCACTTCCCCATTTGATTGAGATTTTTTTCTCTCCATGGGATTTATCTTTGTAACTTCATATTCCTCAATGACCACTGAGTCACTGTCTTTCTTTCCAAGCTTTATCATCTTACCTTCTTGAATAGCCTCTCTAGAAACATAGAAAATTCCATGTGGAGCTGGAGGTAAAACATCATGTTTCATTAGAGAAGAGCAACTAGGTTTGTTTTGAGCCCTTGGTGAACTTTCCTATGGTTTCCCAATTTGTTGATCAATTTTTTTGTTATAGAATCCTCATCAGTGGAATGAACATGTGTGATGGTCTTAGGCATCTTTCATGACGCTCGAAATCCTTGGGCAATCGCCATAAGGCCACTTGAACCATTTGGCGGGACATGTAGAGCCAAAATTATTACTCAGTTACTTCCAGAGAGAGCTTCATTTGGTTTCTGCAATTTACCATCATCATCCATTATTATTTCAAGCAACTCAAAAGGGTTTTTTGTTGCAACTTCAACTACCTTCTTATACACAGGGGTGTTTAAGGAAATTCAGAAAACAACCTTTTGGTATCCATAAAAATCCATTCTATCCTTTGAAGAAACTTTGTTTTAAATTTTTTCATCATATTGCATGCTATTGTGAAGATTAGAAGAAACCTGGTCATTATGAACCAATTTTGAGTCCATATTTGGACTTTTATAAGAAGTAGAAAAAACTAGTCCCAATGAGGGTGTTTTTTAAGAATAATTCTCATTATCCTGCATCAGCTTCAATTGGGTGGACTATCTTGGGATAATTGTTCTCATATTTCTGAATTCCATTTGAGAATCAACAATCCATTTTGCTTACCTTTTAATAATCTCAACCAATGTTATTCAAGATGAACTACTTGATCGAATGCTTCTTGAATAATATCATTCAATATCTTCCTCCTCATAATATTACTTTATATAAGAACTATCCTACATGACTTCATCCTTTGTATGAGTATGTAATTCAACCTCTATTGAAAGGCACTTTCTTCTAATGGGAACCACAAAATTGTTAGGACCATCTTAAGAGTTTCCTCACCAACAATATCAGCCTGAATTTTCGTCTTGTGGCTGAAATCCTTTAAGGAATCTTCATTATTGTGGAAAATGATGTTGTTGCGCCATAACATCATGAGTGATAATATAATATTTCGACCTTCGAATCAGTGGTATACCCTCAACAATAAATGATAGCTTCTTTGGCAGCACTTTTGAGTTCCTGGAAGAAACATTTTCAGACCTTGTGATAGTTCAATCTGCCTTCAGAGTCTTGTGTTTTGAGGAATTAATTATCTTCATGTCCCTTCCTAGCACATAAGGAGTTGGAAATTAGTATCTTACAACATATAATATCATGGAAAATGACCTTGAAATTCATACAGAATTTGCGTATTTTATTAATCCGAGTCTCACTTCAGTATCTTCTTCAGCAGTTTACAAAATAACTTTGTCAGTAATTGCAAATATCAGGTAAACTTTTATAATAAGATGAGAAAAATGTCTGAATTTGGAGACTGCTGTTGCCTTATCCATTTTGATTGGAATACCGATGGATAAGGCAATGTCATACAGGATGCAGGTGTGCCATAGGATCCAATTTGGACCACGAACATTAACCCAGCCATGAAAAAATGTGAGGCATACCTCAAATGGGATTAAACATTGGTCCCATTCACGCAGGGGAATAAATCCTGGTTTTAGGCAGACTGAGCCAATCCACCAAGATTTTCACTTCAAATTCTCAGAATGAAAGATTGAACGAATGTAATATCATCCTAGTGAAATGACGATCCAATATGGAAGACCCCAAACATCTGCTTGACGACATTCAATTCCAGCAATCCTCCTTGGGGTAGTGCTTTTTTGGATAATAAGAAGACCTATAACAACCTATAATAAAGTGAATCCTAATTTCTACGCATTCTGAGAACACTATTAAGTCCTCTTTGACATAAGAAATGTTGTACTTGTCCCAATGATTTTCTGTGACCCCATTTGAGAGGATAGAGAAAGATCCACTGGTCACAAAAAGAGGAACCATCTCTCATTTGTTTTGTCAGCCTTCATTCTCTCTTTACCAATAGCATTCTTGTGACTGTCGAATCACCCCAGTGAAAAGAAATCATCAATTAGAGAATAATTCAGCTCCATTAAATGGATAAGTATTGTCTATGGTTATGTTTTTAACTAGAATATCCACTACACCCTTCGGATCAGAACACGTTTCCAATTGTATTTCGAGCCATTGGATCATCGTTTATTAAATTCATTCAATTCATATGTGCAGATAAATTTGTCCGTGCATTCTGCGAGACGGGTCGACTACTCCTCTACTGCAGTGAAAAAAATGAAACCATAATATCCCACCCTAAAGTCTGGAAGAAATGCGAACACAATGAATCGAGATACTTTGAGATTAACAATTGGGAATCCAACAACTATATTGGGGGGTGACATCGATGAAAAAAATGCATTATTGTGTTGTCCGCATGTTTCGACCAACGCAAAGGTGCGGGGTTTTAGTACATCAACTTCTTGACACCGATGGGGGTTCGTCTCACTTTCCAACAAATATTTTTTTATAAAATATCATCCATTTCCGATGAAGGGGGCATAATATAAATATTATTTCCTAAATATGTACTTGGAAATCTGTATTTCATTTCTGTTGTTACGATTTATTATTTTGAAATTTTGTGTTATAAGCTATTTTCTATAAATTTTCACTGTCTTTCAATTAATATATAATACCTATTTTAAGGTGTATCATTCTTCAATTGAGGTTCTAATTAAATTTACCTTAGAGTTTTTGGAAGGTTCCACTTTAAAATGAACTGACACCTCCACCTGTAGTTTCCACTGCAGGTTCCACTGGAAATTAGTTTTATAGTGTGGATGTTCTAGTGGGAGTTCCACTGTAAATACTAGAGCAAATCTCTGTTAAACATCAAATAAAAATCGAAGTGGAACTCTCTGTGGAACTCCCAATGGAACTTTTAGTGGAACTCCCACTGGCACTCCCACTGGAACTCCCACTGGAACTCATGGTGGAACTTTCATTGGAACTCACGGTGGAACTCCCACTGGAACTTTCATTAGAGTATTGTAAAATTAAATAAATATGAAAATTCTTATACTTCTTCAAATTCATTATTCAATCAGTTTTAGAAATAAGAATTTCAGTGGTAGTGTGTATGTTGTAGGGGTAGTTCCATAGGAACATCTAGTGGAACTTCCTTTGGGGTTTTGGAAAATTAAATCAATATGAAAATGGTTACACTTTTTCAAAAGCTAAATGAAAACATTTTTAAAATTAATATGTTAATATTTCTTATAATTTTGAAATGGAAGTTATACTAAAACATCTACTGGAACTCCCACTAGAATTTTCCAATGCTAAATTCAATCATTTTTAAAACAAATATGTGAGTATTTCTTTTAATTTTCCACTGGATATTCTAGTAAAACTTCTACCGGATGTTCCACAAGAAATATTACTCGGATTTCCACTTGAAGTGTCTGTGGGACTTCCACTAGAAGTTCCCATGGGAATTCCATTGGTACTTATTGTGTGACTTCCAGTGGGACGCCCATTGAGACTTCCAGTCAGACATCTAGTGGGACTTCTAGTGGGACTTCCAATGACACTTGTAGTGGAACTTCTGGTGGAACTTCTCGTGGCACTCCCAGTAGAAATACCACTAGAATTTTTAATTGATAAATTCAATCATTTTTACAATATATATGTTTCATAATTGAAACGAGTATTTATTTTAATTTTCCACTGGAAGTGCCACTGAAACATTTAATGGATGTTCTTTTGGGGCTTCCATTGAAAGATCAAGTGGCACTTCCAGTGGTAGTTCCAGTGGCACTTCTAGTGGGACTAGTGGAACTTCCAGTGGCTGTGGGACTTCATGTGGGACTTCTAGTGGGGTTTCCAATGGAACTCCCAGGGTAACTCCCACAAGAATTTTCGAATAATAAATTCAATCATTTTTACAATAAATATCTATCCTAATTGAAATGAGTATTTCTTTTAATTTCCCACTGGAAAATCTACTGAAACATCCAAGGTAACTTCAATCAGATCTTCCTTTGGGACTAGTGGAACTTCCTGTGGGTGTGGGACTTCAAGTTGGACTTCCAATGCGACTTCCGGTAGGAATTCCACTGGATGTTTCAGTGGGAATTCCAGTGACACTACCAGTGGAACTCCCACCCGATTTTTTAAATGATAAATTCATTAATTTTTACAAACAATTTGTGTCAAAATTGAATTGAGTATTTATTTTAATTCTCCACTTGATGTACCACTGGAACATCCACTTGATGTTCCCCTTGGACTTCCACTAGATGTTCCTATAAGACTTCCACTGGAAGTTCCACTGGAACTACCACTAGATTTTTCTTTGTGACATCCATTGGAACTTCCTGTGGGACTATTGTAACTACCACTGGATCTTACTGTGGGACAAGTGGATCTTCCAGTGGATGTGGGACATCAAGTTGAACTACTAGTTCAACTACTTGTCAGACTTCCAAGGGAAGTTCCTATGAGACATCCAGTTGAACTCCCACATGAACTTCCAGTGGAACATCCACTGAGGTCCCAATAAAACATAGACCTTCTCTACCATTTATACTGTAATTTTGATGATTACCCCAATATTTAATTTATTTCTATTTTTAGGTGTGCATTTTAGGTAAAATTTTACCTCCTTACAAATACTTTTACCAAAAAATAATAGATAAACTAAAAGATGGTTATAGAAAAACATTGTGCACTACTCCATTTTGGAATATGATTTAAGCATTCATATCCAACATAGTAACAGCATCCGATTGCAAAAAGTATGATATTTCTGTTATGTATGTATTGGATAACTACAATCATCCAACAGATGCTTTCTGATTCAATGGAGGGGAAAGAAGTTTCTCAGAAGCCGATATCTAAGGAATATAAGCAATAACCGAAGGTTAAATAGAAATGGATGACTCCTACTCATTCAAACCAATGAAGGAATCATTATATTTAAGGATATTTCAAACTGGTGTCAAGTTGTTGACACAAATGGAAATTACATCATCTATTTTGGATGTAATAAAGAGAGATGAAAAACCCAATCATCATTAGACATTGACACTTCTGTGTTTTTACACATGTGTAACTACTTCTTACTTACTACAGTTTATTACCTAAGTTGGGGTTTTATCAATTATGTGAATACTTCATGTGACATGAGAACACAAATGTGGTCTCGGGTAATACACCAACAATTGATAATATCATATAAAAAATTTTACAATCACCGCCCAAAGATTATGGGTCAAATTATCACTTTATCGGTAAGGATTTATGTTTATTTTTAATTAAATATATAATATAATATTCATATTGTTCTTATTATAGTAGTATTATTATTGTGAACAAAGTAGACTAGTGAAAGGGAATGAAAAATCAGCCAATCTACCTTTCACAAAGTGGGGCCTCTCGGATTTTGATGAATCTTTAATGAAAATAAAGATTCATCAAGTTTTACCTACATAAATTGAGGAGCCAGCAATGGTTAAGGATAATATAGAAATGTATTGAATAAAAGTTGAAATTGTGGAGTGAGTAATGGTTATAGAAGATCCTGTTGGATAATAGGAAATGGGGGAACCATAGGATGAAAGAATAAAAGTTCTTGTGATAGATAATTCAGCACTAAAATGAAAATTGCATATAATGGAAGCAATTGATAAAAAAAGACAGAAAAAATTAAAAGACAGAGGTAGTTAGTAAGTGAGAATGCTAGCATAGATAAAATTATAAGAGAATGTAGAGGTGAAAAGAGTCATTCAATCAATGAGGAAACATAGATAGAGGGTAAAATTGAAGCTCTAATGAAGTAAGATCCTCTTGAAAAACCTGCATCTCCCCCCTGAAGTAGGACAACAAAAGGGAAACCAATAACTAGGAGCCTAGGAAACTGGGATTGGAGAGCTTGCAGATTAACTAAAAGAAGATGCTGAATAAACCACACCTGTAAATCAAACAATACAAAATGGATAGACAGAAATTGAGATTCACCAAATGAGATCAATGATTAGAAATTTGATTTCTAGATCTAGGAAGCAAAAGAAATTGGATTCCACTTTTCCGTATCAAACGTGATACACAAGAAGATGAAAAGTCGAAGGACAAAAAAATCCATAGAAAAAACATGTCAGTTGGAAATAACAATTGAGGTTGGTAGTGTTTCAACTAAAATAGAACAAAAACCATCTATTATAGGTCTATCAGGAATACCTAAATGTGTCAAGCAGAGTACACGCCTATAGAAAAAATACTACGAGCAGTTTCCAAAGAATATGCAGATGGATCCAAGCCGGTATGTCTAAACTTCCTTTACAAGATTTAAATTTAATTCCCCTGAACATTATTTGTTTTGGTATACATTACTGTTATTATAATGTAGTCAATAATTATGGGAGGCTGATAACAACTTGTATTCAGTTGGGTTTGATGACATTTTCCAACTTTTCACCAAAAGCATGACAAGTATTAGGGTGAGATTAATATAAATAAGCTTACAATAAGGTAATATTAAATTATTCTCATATCCTCCATTTATTATTGATATTAGGTTAAAGATTCATATACACATATTATCATAAACAAGTATCAAATTGGGAATATGAATGGAATTTTCAATAATAAATTAACTATGATTACAAGTGTTTATTGGTCAATCTACTAGTATCTATTTTCTTGATTTATTAAAAATATTAATTGATATTTCGTCACACTATAATAATTTTTACAGAGCATTATATCTGGGGAAAACATCAATTTGAAAGAGTGTTTAGTAGAGAGAGCCATAAAAGAATCAATGCAGTTGAATGGAAAAGTCATTATCCCCATCAACATAAATAATTTAAATTGGACTTTTCTGGTGATTGATATTGAAAAAATAATTTAGCTACTATAACTCCATGAATCCTCACATGGGTCCTACTACAATTGATTGTTACCGACAAAATGCTTTACATATAGTAAATTCTATCCTCTTCTACATCTAATGCATTTTCATATACATCAATTTAGTGAATAAAATTTATACGACACATGGAGTAAATATTTATAGAACAAGTCATCAGAAAATGGAAACATGAATACTTATAGATGACAGCTCCATCAATGGAATTTATTGTGAAAGATAGTCCCCAATATGGTGACACAACATTAGACTGTGGGGTAATTGTTTGTTATCTCATTGAGAAAATAGAAACAAATCAAAGGAATAACAAGAACATATCACAATAAAAACATAATGAAATGCGCCTGTATATGGTGCATTGTTTCCTTTCAGACCCTATAAACAGTTGGAAAGAATCCTCGTATAGAATCAGAAGCTGTCTTGTGGAAAGAGTTCGACCAAAATGAAGATAACCTGTAAAACAGTCATTGGCAATGGATGAATAGTTATTTTTTTCATTTTCACTGCACTGGGAATATTATATCATTATGAGGGAAATCATTTTATTTTGTGGGAATTTATTTGGTTTCGATGTTAAATTAAATGATGCTAATTGCTATTGGTATGTGGATGAATAGGTATGTTCACACTTTAAATATATTATCTTTGCTGTTTATAAGACTGGTAAGTTTAACCATAATATGTATTTCATCAGAAGGTGAATAGTCTCCATATGGAAAGACATGGCCCAAATATCCAATAAATCTTACACAGTCTTCTGGATTTCTTTATCAAAATTCATGAACCAGGATTTATCCTATCATTAAAGAACAAATGCATACAAAGATTTAGAACCATGATTTATCCCATCATCACACATGAATAACCAAACAATCCAAACATCCTGTTTACAAGTTATTGAAGTATCCCAATCCCAGTCCATTACAACCAAATGTGGACTGTCGAATACTACCACATCCTCAAAGTACAAATTCACAAAAAACTCTAGAACCTAGATTAATCACATCTTCATAGTTGAATATAGAACAAATCCATATAGCACATTTACAAGTTATTTAAGTATCCCAATCCCAATCCATTACAACAAAATGTGGAATACCAAATAATACTACATCCACAATGAAAAAATGCATACATAAATATACAACCTAGATTTAACCCATCTTCATAATATAATACAAAAAAAATCATACAACACGTTTAAAAGTTATTTAAGTATTCTTATCCCAGTCCATTATAACCGAAAGTAGATTGTAAAATACTACCATATCATCCCAAAACAAATGCATACAGAATGGTAGAACTTGGATTTATCATAACATTATAGTTCCATATAGAAAAAATGTAAACATCACGTTTACAATTTCTCGAATTATCATAATCCCACTGCCAATCTGTTATAACTGAAACTGGATATAGCCTATACATTCTTCAATTCAGTTATTACAGTTCAAAAAACTACACCCATCCAATGTTTTCTACACATCTTGGCTAATACCAATGCTAATCCAGCAATCTACCTCACACGCTGATGTTCCAAATTGGTGGACAAGTACTACAAAAATAGAAAAAGTACATAATTTCAAACGGTTATGGAAAATAATTCTCATAAAAAACAACATGTGAAACTATTTTCCTAGATCAAACACAAAATATCTGATATTGTTTTCTCCTTACTCCTTACGTGCAAAGAATAAGGATATCAGATAACATATTAACAATGAAACACAACTCTTATAAATAAAATGCATCATAAAATGAAAACATACTATCATTATAACAGAATGCTAAATTATTTTATTCAACTATTTCCCTCTTTTGCAGCTATTTTCTAAAAAGATTTTCAGTATTTCTCGCTCTTTCATATTGGGTTCCATTTTAAAAAAATCCTTTCTAAAAAAATTTCATAACTTGAATGACCATTAACATTATCCGCTGATGTATTTATGATAGACAACTCTTTTGAAAAATTACTAAAATTTGAGAAGGAAATGTTATAACCCACATATTTCTCACAAGATACAATAATTTACTTCATTCCCATTCATTCTAAATCTTTTAAACATTTTTATACAATTGATTTTCTATTAGAATGTACCTCAATAGAAGATCCTTTGAATATCACAATATTTCTAGCCAATCGGTTCGACCTCCCCAAAATATATTTTTCATGTACTTCTCTCACATCAAGCTGATCAAAAATTTTAAAAACAAGACAACAAAGATATCCAATGGACTCATACATTCGACAAGATAATTCTAAAACATCATTTCAAGCTTCATATGATGCACATAATCGATCTTCACAATGAACCATTCCAATAACATAAGGGAATTGAACACCAATTTCAAAAAAAAGATATCAAAAAACAAGAACCAATAAATTTATATTCATGCTGAAATAAATCAAAAAACATTGGTGTATATCTAGTAGAAACCTGGCACATCAATTCCAGGTATGGGTAATGATTACGAGGAATCTTCTCTCATATCTCAGTTTCTACCATAGTTTCACGATACCGATTTTTCTCCCACAAGCGCTCAAACTGCTTAAAGAAATCAATAACACATAACATTGAATGAACATAATCTTTAATAAATCCATTAAAACATTCACTTAATTGAGTTCTATGAATACCCAATGTTAAATAATCATTCAAAAAGATATTCAACCACTTCTCTCACAATACAAATACACCATCTAGCCACTGTGATTTCCCATCCTCATATTCTTCTCTAAGGGAAGACCACTCCTTATCAAACTGATTTTCATCAAGATATTCGAACATACACTTCTATATTCTAGTTAGAATACTAGATCCATATTTCATCCAATTACCTAAATGATTAATTTCATTTTCCATCAAATGCACCGAATAAAGGCAATGTTGAGTTCCCACTAAAACATCATAAATGTATTTTCCCATTGTCACATCCTAATCAGTAAAAATAGATTCATGACTCTTCATGTGATGCACCTGTAAAATGATTGGAACAACCAAGAAAACTATGTCATAGTTTCATCATATAATAATGCTGCCCCAAAAACAACAAACTCCCGATGATGATTGAATCGCACAAAAACACTTAACTATCTGAAATTTTTATTAGTGATAAAAGTGTTGTCAAACACAACATCTCCAAAAAACTCATTATTTGATCTCATTTTCGGATCACCCCAAAAAAATATCAATAATTTTACCATTCATGTTAAAATACATTGTATAAAAAATTATTTATTGTCCTGACTTTGTATTTCCAAGTATTCTATCATGTGACATGCATCACCATGAAGCAAATCACTTTCCCATTTAGACCTTTAAAATTCAACTGATCAACATGGGTGTACCCAATAAAATCGTTCCCCCCTACAATAGTTTTCACCAATGAGAATAAATCATTTAGTTTAATACCTAGAGAAGAATTCACATCTAACTCGGCTGCTTGTGCTTCTGTTATTTTTCGTTGGCACCTCATCATATGAATTGATTCGGGCATGTTCAAGGGATGATTATGCTCTTAAAAAATATAGTTCTTGAATATTGGCCATAAGACAAAATATTAACCCCCATTATATCAAGGAAACCTATACGCATCTCATCCCAAGGAAATTTCACCATGCTATCACATTCTTCAATTTTCCTTAGACCTTCTTTTCTACTTGCATAATGTCTTGATGTGACAATTGATTTATCATTTATCCTTTTATTATTGTATTGTCATTTCACACTAAACCCATTTAATCACCCAAATGTTACATAAAAACATTGTTCCTCATCAATTGACTTGAACATCATCCCTACAACTGGTTTAGTAGAAGCTGATACAGCATCAAAATCACAATCAACATCATTGCAACACCCTGCAACAAAAAACAATTCTTCATGAAAAGTACATTAACCTTTAATAACATTTAATCCAATTGAAAATGTATAAAATATATGAATAGAAAGGTAACTAAATAGAAACTATTATATATAAATATATATAATTTAATATTATTTTTCTGAAAATATAAATAATTTTTTTTAAAAATATATTTTCTACTAGAACTTCTAGTGAAACTTTCAGTGGAAGTTCCACTGGAAGTATCACTGGAAGTTATAAATATATATATAATTTAAATGTAACTAAATATAAATAACTATATATATATAAATATATATAATATAAAATTATTTTTCCAAAATTATATATAAATAAAAATTATAAAATATATTTTCTTGGGGATGTTCCAGCAGAAGTTTGAGTGGATGTTCGAGTGGAAAATCAAATGGAACTTCTAGTGTACATCAAGAGGAACATGGACATCAAGTGGATGTTTCACTATATGAACTAGAGAAATAAACACTGGAAGTTCCACAATACCACTAAACTATATATAACAGGATCTTCCAATGGAACTTCTTGTGGAACTTCCAGTGGAACATGTAGTGGACATTGAGTGGAACATTGACATCAAGTGGAAGTTTCAATAAGAAACTATCAGAAAACCCACTAGAAGTGCAACAATGCAACAAAACTATATATCATGGGAACTTTTAGTGGATATTTCAGTGGATATAGAGAAGAACTTGGACATCATGTGAAAGTTACACTGTAAAAACCACCACTGGAAGTACCGCAATGCGACAAAACCATATATTACTTCTGGAAAAGGACCACCGCAAACTTCAGCAGATAGTGTTGAAAACATTTACCTCAAAAATATGAAAATACCTCTTGAAATAAACCTGCCCGCAATACCTACATCGTTATCCATTATAAGGAGAACGTGAAAAAAAACAATAAATAGTTCCTCACCCTGCCAGAATGAAAATGTGCCAAAGAGCCCTCACACGTCGACCTCGAGATCGACCGGGGAACTATACCCCGACCGTGGACCTCGACCGTGGACCTCGACCGTGGACCCTGACCTCAAATTTGGACCTCGACCTCAACCTGAGTGCTACAATGCTGACGATTTCATCCTACTCCATAACTTGGTGCACCAAGACCAAACAACCAAATCCCTAGCACGGAGCCCTATCATTTTGTGCATGCCCAATTTGGATTTGAGATGAAATTTCCCTCCATCGCCTCAATCAGAACAGATGGTTCCACCTGTAAAATAAAACACATGTCAAGATCCCCACAGATTACTAGATAATCTTGTAAAATGGGGTACCAGAGAGGATAAAAATAACCATTAAACCCTAGAAGAAAAATAAGTGAAGAGGGAGAAGATATCGTTTCACCCTCCATCCATCGTCATTAAATAGAACGATGTATTTCAACTTTTTGTTTCATCACCATAATCAATTAATAATGGATAATTATATTATTAATTATTTAAATATTTTTTATATAATTACTAATTAATAACAATAATTAATAATTATATTTACAATTTACTAATTGATTAGTTGGGTTTGTAGATAGTTTTAATAACAACCCTATAATCATGTATTACAAACCTGGATTCAAATCCTTGCAGCTATGAA
The DNA here is from genome assembly GCA_963277665.1 of Viscum album. Classification (NCBI taxonomy): domain Eukaryota; kingdom Viridiplantae; phylum Streptophyta; class Magnoliopsida; order Santalales; family Viscaceae; genus Viscum; species Viscum album. The sequence continues at coordinate 1,497,918,041 of OY728159.1, forward strand.
GTATGATTGGTTTTTCACCAAGATATGAGATTGCTTGCAGTGACCAGCCGTTGATCTTTCGCTGGTGGCAAGAATGGGGGTGTGGTTTGAGTGACTATTAGTGGTACGATAGTGGGATGACTCCTTAGGAGGGGAGGTAGTGTCCCCTACCATCAAGAAAATAGTTGCAGGTGTTGAGCACATGGGCTATAGTATTTTTAACAGACTTCATGTCCATAGGGCCTTCAGGCCACCCAAAATGGGTGGGTAATCCCATGGGGGGCTGTGACTTACCCTTTCCTGTTATGTGTGTAATGTTTATATGTTTCGTTGAAATTATATCCATATGTAACTATAATATATAATTAAAAAATTAATTATTATACGATTCATAATTATATAATTAATAATTATATTACTAATTAAATAATTAATTATTAACTATTTCATTATTAACTAAAATAAATTATTAATTGATTAATTATTTAGTAATTAATAATAATATTACTAATTAACTATGTAATCATTAACTAATTAATATAATAAGTAATTAAAAATTTCATAATTTCTTATTATTTAATAATTAGTTGTTAAATAATTATTTTTGATGATTATACATTATATACTATATATTTATTATTTAGTTGTTAATAATATATATTCTGTTAATTATATATTTTTTAATTTTTGATTAATCCTAACCAATTATATATTATTAACTATTTTTTAAATTAATCACTTGTTTAAAAATATTATTTAATAGATATTAATAATATTACTTAATTGATTAAAACTGATTAATAATATTATATTAGTAATTCTATGATGGAATGAGAGAACCTGAATCTCACATTAGAAGTGTAGAATGATTTACAGAGCAAGACCTCTAATAAAAGAAATCCATGGGTGAGAGTTTCTATCAGATTTCCAGACTGATGTAGTAGTATTAATACTGAAAATTAAAAAGTAGATAAATTTTGATGGAAAATTGTGTTATATATATATATATATGTAAAAAAATTAAATACAAAAAACTGTATATTTAAAATAAGTACACTGTTGGCTGAAATGAGGTAGGGGGTCTGCTGCCATTAAATTTAACTGAAAGGTGGCCGCACCATTCTGGTGTAGTTTTCAAAATATTTTACTCTAGGCTTCTTAAAAAATAAAAAAACATATAATGAAAATTCCAACCACAAATTTTCTCTAATGAAGGTCGCCTCAGCTCAAAATCATATTCACATCATGATTTTTCTTCGTTGTGAAAAAGAAACCACAAATCTTATGTTTGTCATCTTCAAATGCATCAAAGCCTAAAACCCCATATAAACACCTTTACGCTACATCTGACATAATTTATGAATTGTATAATCTTTGTCGTGGAGCATAGATCAACAAAATATCTGAATGGGAAGGATATATTTATCATCTGGTTGTCTTAAATTTCTCAATGAAACATAATATTCGAACTTCTTGATAGTGAAGATAAGATAGAGAACAAAAGATTTATCACCAAGCATGTACATGGAAAGTCTACTTCATGAATAGTTTATCTACTTCAATTTTCATTGGTATATTTTTAGTTCCAGTAGATCGACATGCGGTACCTGAGAATCATATACATTGATTCACACAGTCAATTATTTTGATACTGGTTCCCCTCTTTAATAATTTACATTTGAATTTTCTCATATCATCTATGCATGAAGAAGAATTTATGATAAGTTATTGCCTCAATAAAATGGATACGTAGATGGGGAAGAGGAATTGGAAACATGAAGCCCTACCCAAAATTTGGATACATGACCAACTTTAGAAAATTGGATACATGTCCATTGGGACATTGATAAGAATAATGGTGGTGCATTAAATTATGAAATGAAATAATAGAATTAATAATTCATCAAATGAAATTGTAAAGAGAAAAAATCATATGTAAAATAATTAAATAAATTAACCTAAATAATATCAAACCCATTAATTGGTTTAAACAATATATATGCATAAAATTTTGAAACAGAATCATAAAACCAATTAATTTATTATCTGCTTAACAAAATTAAAAAAAACATAAATATTTGTTAAATAATTAAATTATAACATTTCTAAGTAATTTTTAAAATTATTTAAATAAAAAGATTTAAATAAAAATATTATTTAACAAATTATTAAATTAATACCACAAAGGATACATAATTGACAAGGTGAACACAAAATGAACTAATAAATGAAGAAAATTAAACAATTGATGAACAAAGAACATTAGTAAATAATTCCAAAAATGAACATTTGAAAATTTTAACAATAAAACAAACATTTTATATCTATATTTTCTTTAGATTATTAAATCTACAATAAAGAGATCTTAAATATAGAACTAACAAAATCGATCATAATTCAAGCATTAAAATAATAATTTAACAACAAAAGTAATGTGAAAAAATCATTTTTTAAAGGCTGCACAAATTTCACCAATACATAAGATATTTCTTTTTGTTAAGAAATATTTTAAAAAAATCAATGTTAAGAAATAAATTTAAAAATGTAAAATGTAAAATGACTTAGTGAAATGATTTTCATAGTGATTTTCTCTTATAGTTTATAGAAGGTAATTTAATTTTAATTCCCTCCCTAATTAAATTTAATTAGGGAAAATTAAGATACAATTTAAAAAAAAATAAAATGAAAATTTTATATATAATTTAATAAACATAAATTTTCATTTAACTATATAAAAAACATCTCATTACCTTTAAAAGAAAATAATCACATAACTTAAGAAGATGTAAAAAATTAATGAAAAAAACTCATAATTTGGATGAATAAGAAATAAAAAACAATTCAATACCAATGAAAAAAAACTCATTCAATACTTGGATGAATAAGAAATAAATAGTATAAAATAATGGGTTAAACCTAGATTATGATTTTAAAATTATACATAATTTGGAGGTATATCTTATGAGTGAAAATGAAATTAAACAATTCAATATCAATGATTATTATATAAATTTCTCAAAAAGTTCAAAATATATCTATTCATTAAAAGGTAATGAAAAATTATTCTGATAATTAAATTCACGATGTTAAAATTATTAACCTCTTCCAAGTGGCACCACAATGCTCAAAATTATGGAAAATCATCACCCGGTGAAAATTCTGAAATGGTGTCTAAAAACATAAAATTCAAACAAATTTTATGGGCTTTTTATCGGATCACATTAAAATAGAGTAACAATTTAATACCCACCACATGAATCCCATCATTGTCTCCAATGTTGAATACATGTTGTAAGAACAATTATGAAATTAATGTTCATAAGGATTTTAAATTCAGTAGTCAATGTTTCATGTATAGTGTCACAATAAATATTAAAAATTATTTTTCTACACAAATTCAGAAAAACTAAACATGTTTGGGGAATCTAATTTACATATAAAATTAGTTCAATATAAAAAATTTTATATAGAATTGATTCATGATTTTACAATTTAAATTCGATAATGAGTATCAAATGATCACATAAAATTGCAAGACCAAACACATTTTAGAACACAACATATTTAATGTAACAAATATTACCAATATACTTATCAATAATTATAACATGAATAAAAAAACTTGAGAAACTAGTTTTAAATGAAAAAAATAGACTAGAGACGACATTTAAAAATTTGAAAAAAAATTAAAAATTAATCTATTTAAAATATTACTCCTCAGGTATGAAGAAATTTTTTATTCTTCACATATAAAAAAATACTCCCTTATTTAATTATGAAAAATAATTTCTTCCAAAAAATTTGAAATACCAAAAATATGGAAAAACAAATTCAGAGAATCCATGATTTTAAAATCATGAAGGAATATAATAGAGACGAAGGAAAGCTAACATGAACAAGGTTTTTAAATCTTATAGCATATATGAATGTGAATTTAAATTCTAAGATATGTGCATCAAAACACATCATCGAACCATTATAAAGTGAGACCAGGTAACTGTAGATCTAGAATTGAACAATGTTTGAAAATTTTATTTCTATAGAAAAGAGATGTAAAAATTAAATGTCATGGGTTTCCTTCCATGAAACACTGAATTTTAAGTGTTTAACGAGAACAACTCCCATAAATTTGTAAACATGATCATTTTGAGGGATAGTTTCACTAATGAGTAAAACATCATTATTATTTACGAAAACTTCATCACAATAATCCAACTACCAATGAACACTTTTTTCAATAAAACATTTTAAAATATTTATTATAATAAATGAATTTAGGGTTCTTTCAAACTTTTTTACAATGTATATATTACCAAAATAAAGAAAAATAATTAATGAATTTTTTTTAAATGATCTAATAAAACAATCAGTTTGCTCTTGATTTTACCATGCACTTTAGGAATAAATATTTTCATGAACATGACAATAAACAGTAGCAATATTCTCACAAAAATATATAAATATGCAGAAATAAAATTCTTTTTAATAGAAACATAAAATTAACCAAATTGGGTATTTTGAATTATTTATAGAAAATATATTTTTTAGATTTCACATAATACTCAATGGAAATGAATTTCTAAAAAAAATTGGGAAATGATAATAAATTGGATAATTCACAACAATTGTGAAAATTTAAAGAAAATAGAATTGTTCATGATAATAAACATTATCTTTTTCTAATGGCGTTAATAAATTCTTTTCTCAAGTTATAGACACTTTCGTACTCTCAAACCCAGTAGAAAAATAGCAATACACATGATTCAAACAACAAAGGAAAAAAGAAATTGTAGGTCAGGGCCAAAATTGGATTATTATTAAAAGGTTTACCCAATAATATTTTGTAGAATGGGTGGAAAGCTAGTCTGAGTGATTCCTTATGAAAAAATATATTTTTAATTTTAACTACCTCTTGGTTATTATAATTATTATCATTATAATTACTTAAAGCTTTCATATTCTTTCATGGTCTCTAGTAGATTCAAATTCAACATAATTCAGTTAAGAGGGGAATATTCAAGAACAAGAGACTTATTTGTATTATAACCTGACTGAAGGGTAACATTACCCTTAGAAAAATATACCACATCCCTATCCATGATTTATAATGTTCATACTTTAATTATTATCACTTTACCATAACTATCCATTTCTACAATGAGAATGTTATTTGGGATGGTGATATTTCCTACATTATCTATCTAGTCTTATACGCTTCCATGTGGATACAAAATTGAAATATGGACAAAAAACTCCATAAGTAATAAAGGTTTGAACTCCAAAATATCAAAATTTTAGCCACATTATCACTTAATCTCCTCACATACTCAAAATTTTCAAATTATGACAATTTAATAATGGTCATTAAATGTTTGTATAATTTTTTTTCAAAAATGGAACTAATTTCCTCATGGAAATTAAAATTCAAATGTTCATCCCAAAAAATATTATTTACTAAAAATATTTTGAGATATTTAAACCAATATTTAACTTTATTCAAAGCCTCAACAAATGGAATATTGAAATTTAAATTCCTAAATAATTGAATTAATTTTAAGTAATATTTTTCAGTTTTATTTTTAAGATTTTGTAAATACGTTCTGGGAGGAGTACAAATATTTAAAACCGGTATTAAACACTCTTCATCATCAAAACATAACTTCTTCATTCCCCCCCTAACAATTTCCCTCTTTAAATTACATTTATATGGTGAATAATCTTGTAAATATTCATCATTTTTTTATTTCTGGACCACATTTTCCATATTGAAATATTGGGAGTTTTTTTAGAATTTCAACCTCATATTAATTTTTTTCATCAATATAAAAAATCCTTCGATTTTTCATAACAATAACTTGGTTTTTATTTCCTATCTTGGTGGTTTTAAACATTATTTTTCCCTCAGATTATGTTAATTTTTGTTGGGCATCATTCCTTGTCTCTTCAACAATAATCCCTATCCATTTGACCCATTTAAATTTATGGGATGTTAATCCAAGAATATGCATCTATGTTTTATGAACCAATTTCAAAAAAATCTGGCAAGAATATCTTTTTTAATATCCCTTGTAAATTTTAAGACTCATCAATATACTAAAGATGGAAATATTATTTATGTTGTTGTGGAAATGTTTCGGCAACATGTAGTTTGGTAAATCCTTGTTTATCCACTCATTCTTGGGGTGATTTTTACATCCATAATTTTGATTCACTAAAAAGGTTTATTGTTACCTTGATTCCAAGCTCTGTTGTAAAACAAATAAGCACTATCATCATTTTAAATGTGATGATCAGTATTGGGAAAATGATTGGGAGTGACCATGCTTCCTGTAGTGACAAAATTTATTTCTAATAATTATATCATCAATAATAGTTGCATGAGAACTAGTTTCAGCCTGATGGATAAGTCTCTTCTATGTGCATTGGTATTGGTACATTTTTTAGAGTTTTTTAATGATTTTTTCATCCCATCCACATTCATATATGATATATCACAATAATAAGATTGAAGGAATCGATTTTGATTATATTTTGTGATGCTATTATAGAATGTATCCACCAAGAGACAAGGGGATAGTTGGTGGTTTGGATATTTTTAAATATTTTCACTAAACCTAACCCATGTATCATGGAAAATTTCATCCTCATCTTGAACAAAAATAGTAATTTTACACCTAAATTCATGGTTACTGTTTCTAGGATAAAACATCCTAATAAACAAATTAAATAGACAATCCCAAGTATCAAAATTTTCCTCATTTATGTTTTCAAACTAGATCCCATACATACTTTTCAATCAATTTGGGAAAGAAATCAACCTTATTTCTTTTTTATTAAACTCATGCGAAGGTAAAAATTATACCGAATCATAAAAATCACTATTGAAATCAATAGGACCCTTGTTGTTCTGATAAAAAAAGGAGGGTAGCTAAGAGAGGTATGATTATTTCGTCTCATAATTCGTATACCACATAGATAAATTAATTTAGGAGATTTTTTTAAATAATAGGTATATGGAATTCCAAAAGGTTAGGAATCTCAAAATTATCTTCCCATGGCCGAGGAGCGACAAGATTTTCAATTTTCATAGAAACTCTATAAATTTAATGATTTTAATTATCCATTTTAGTTTAGTTATTTTTCTTAAGGGCCTAAAATTTTATTTTATTTTAGGTGTTAGTTGATTGTGTTTAGATTCAGAATGTTTTATTTATTAGTGTGAATATAAATTCATGTTCAAATAGTTCAAAACTAGAACATTCCAGTGATGGAAACAAGAAAATTTATAAACAATTTTTTTTCATTCATAAATATTCTATGTAATGATTTTTTTTAATTGTTCAGATTCACCTTCCATTAACACGAATCCAAAATTTGATAGGTTACACAGTTAATAATTCATGATTAAAATTTATTTCATTATTAGTACTAACAAACAAAAAGCGATGTGGAAGGAGTTTGAGTATTAATACATTGAAAAAACATAGAAAAATGTGTGATAAAAACTAAAAAATAAAAAATTAAAAAAATTAAAAAAATTTAATGGGGATGACTATTGTAAAACTGATATGAGAATCTTGGAAATAAATGGTGAGAGAGAAAAGAACTAGAACACAAAATTAGGGTATCAGACATCAATGTATTGATCAATGTGATTTTCTGCTCTAACTAAAAGATATAATTTCTATGACAATGTTTAAAGTAAGATGAGTTTGGGACCTAACATTCATAAAGTGTAAAATTAAATTTAGTAAACACTCCTTATTTAAGACTTATTTATCCAAACTAATTATAAAGTTATCTAGTTAATAGAGAATAGTATCAACAACCCGTTTCAAATATGGTTACATTGGTTTTTTTATTTTTTTTAATTATCCAATACACTCACCCATCAGTATATAGTGTCTTGTAAAATTGAAACTCATCATGATAAAATTTGAAAATACTACATGAATAATAGTTTCACCTAAATATGAAGACAATAGTTGCATAGTTGAATAATATCAAAACATTACAATCTGATACACTAAAAATGATTTTTTAGTGACAATAGGATCCAAAAATACAAATAAATTCAAGAAAAAAATTAAAATAAATGAATAGTGTAAGAAAAAATAAAAGGAGGGTGAAATAATATCTCTATAAGTTTATTTTTCCCTAATCCTGAACTTATGTTCATTCATCATCGAGGATCTCCTCCACAGTGTGATATGTTCTGCCTCATCTTTATGTAGGAAACTGTGTGTGCCCCCCTTAAAAATGACCCCTGAATTTCTTTATCCCCCCCCCCCAATGTTAGGGCCTCCAAAAACACTGCCATTATAAGATGATATCCACCTCATAGAATAATTTTTTAGACGTCGATACACTGTCATAATTACATTAATATTGATCCAAAAAAACCTCACTACAAATGCATGCATCCATTAAATAATTTAATAAAATAATTTTTTTAAATCATTAAATTTATTATGATTTTTTTTTCTATACATGTTTTTTATTTCCATGTGAAAAAGAACGCCAGGTTTCATCACTATGCTCCATCAAAATGTAGTCCTATAAGAAGAACAACTCACACGATTGATCTTCATCTAAACTATGAAATCCAATCAAAATTCTTCAATACAATGGTTATATTAATTTGATTCTAGATTGGGAATTCATGTCCTTTCATTTATAATCTATTATAAAAAAATTCTTATCACGAGCCCCTCCCCCAAAAGATACTGCAATGAGGGGAGAGAGATAACGCCCCCACCCCCAAGTCCTGCCATTAGTAAGCCCTGAGATAGTAACTAACACTAAGGGTATAAAAATATCATGTATGGGAGGCATTAACCACTAACATATAAATATGATTGGAATATAAGGAGAATCATCCAAAATAATATCCACAAAATAAAACCAAAGAAATCCAAAACCATCCCACATGCATGTAAAAATACAACTGATATAGATAAAATTCACAAAAATAAATACCCAAAAGTAAAGATAAATAAGTGGCATAACAACTTTCATGGATTCAAGATAGTAATTTCCAACACGATCCATGTTATCCTCCATGAAACCTGAAAACATTTTGACATTTATATGGACAGCATACTAGTATACACAGTAGGAAAACCAAAGTGTCTCACGCATATGTTATAGAAGCATACTAATTCACCTTTCATAAAACTATATAAACAAATAAAACATATATCAAGGTATACTAACCATCCCAACCTCACCAATTAATGATCACCAAATAATATTAACCATGTAATATAATATAATTGTAATCACATTGATATGGGTTCCCCAGACCACTTTACCACTAGTATGCCTCTCTCACACCCATGGTTGTATGTCTTGATGCTACTATTTTTTATTTATACCACACTCACCCATATGAACGGTAAATACACATACACATGTAGAAAGGTGTGAATACCACCCCTCTAGAATATCCACAACACATCTCGCTCGAAAACACCTGGACTACAACACCACCCCTACCAAAACTAGAGTAGTAGGGTATCATGAAAATGTAGGACATTGATCTCTTTCCCTCCATCATCCATACATGACCCCCACCATATACCCCCCATAATAATGGTCATATCACATCTCTCCCAAAAACACATGCACCACATCCCCACATGTACATTCACATATTTCTTGAAAACACCAGGGCCATCACACCTCGCCTGAAAAATACGAGGCTATCAAAACCACCATCTAATTCACTAAATGACCTCTAGATATCATATCCTATGAAATAAATCCCTCACCTATAACATATATCAAGATATATTGGGTACCCATCCATCTGTACTCTTAACCAGATGTAGAGAAAAACACACCCCCACCCCCACCCCCCAATGTGACTAGGTGGGTGTCGGCACATACTGCATGATGTGGGTGGGGTGTGCTTAGAAATTGAAAGAATATACATATATATATCTATTTATATAATATCAAACACTCTATACCAACCTATGGGATAAAATAAAACCATATAACCCAGCTAGGAAATAATTTTGTTTCCACCTCTAAATTTATAACACTGCACAACAAGCTAAAAACCCCATTTCAGATTTCCATCCAATTCCATTTTATTATCTCAATATTTTCATTATCTTGAATCAACCACATTAATTCACACAATCCATCATTTAATCATTCATTAACCATTTTAATCCCATTATCCAAACCAATAATTTTCATTTCAAAAATTATCAAACAATTATTTACTTGTTACATCACTACTCGGGCATCTATCACAAAGAAACCACCACCATGCCTCTCCAAAATCAGAACCCAATGAACCACCTCACTGCCCCGAAATCATGGCTAAAAACCATCTTCGCACCCCAAAAGCACGACACCAAAACCATCAACACCACATTCCCCAACCACACATCTCCATCCCACAAGCATGACCACATGGCACAACTCATCAAGACTGTTTTAAATATTTAAAAAGGCGATCTTATCAAATTCCACTTTATTTTAGGGAGTTTATCACACAAGTCATAATCCTAGTGCAACCATTTTATTATCAAAATATAAGTGGTTAGATAAATTTTATATAATGGTGATATCACAACAATCACAACCAAAGTATCAATATCAACTCAATATATCTCATGAAAACAAATCCTCCAATGACCACCATTTTCATTTGGGAATAAATCTCTTACAATTCACAATATCACAATAATAATAAATCTTTAAAAATAATTGAGTCAAACACCTTTTTCACCCATCAATTTAAATCAAAAAAATTATTTATCATTAATTAGGCTAGAGAAACCATAAACCACATGTAGACAAAAGAAAAATCATCTTGAATGATTTATAATAAATATAAACCATGGATTTCCTACCACACAGAATCTTTGGGGACTTGCTGTACAAAATAGGGTGAAAAAGGACACCCAAAAACCACAACTTCCCCGCGAGAAAATAGATATCCACCTATACCACAACCAAGAACCATAAAAATTTTACCCAATACACACCCCAAACAAAAACAACATCATCACAATGAATCCCTATGATATGAATGAAATAAAAACTACCATGAAGAAGAAATGAATTACCGCATATTGTATATGAATAAACACTGAGACAAAAATATCAAATATGGTAGAAGAGGGATTAATGAAATCCTCATGCTACCTAGGGTTCTCTGAAAAAATAAGAAGATGAAGAAAATTCTATAGAATGAATAAAAATTCAGCTAGAAATAACATTTAAAACTATAATAAAATGGGGATTTACATGACATGTAATCCTATTTCATGTCGTCTAATCCTCATTCTTTAGATTCTCTAAAAACACATCGCCTTTTTTATTATATAACACCAAAAATATACAGGTCATGAACCATCCCTGGAAAAGCTATGAAACCACATTTCATGTCATTTAATACACATACACAGTGTGTATTTCCTATATATATTATACCACACCTCATGTTTCCATCAAAAACTCAAGGATCCTCCAACGAACACCTCCAATTGAGAAAATATACAATGTAATAGACTAGGATCGAATATACCATAACATCATATACCTATCAAATGACTCTCTCCCTTGAGAATCCAAAAACCAGGCCACAAGAAAAAGGGATCTGAATGACCACTCAACGAGATACCTCTCAAGGGTCTCATAATACCTCAAACGCTACCACCGGCCGAACACCCCAACAAATATGACCACAAAATACCCTGCACATCCACAATGCCAACACCACAAGCCACCTCATCTCACACAACCACACTTCCACACATCCACTACACAAACAACAAACTAAACCATCGCAAACACACAAATCAGCTAATTTTTTCCTCCATCTCATGATACAATACTATCTAGGTGGAACTGACTCACCAGCATGGGTTTAATTGCTTCATAATTAATTAGTCTTAATTAAGAACCAGGTTTTACCCTTTTCATATGTCATTACATTATCACACATCACACCACACATATCAAACACTAAGGAAAAAAACTCATCTCATAAACATAAGGTTCCAAACAATGCATCATAATGAAAAATAGAGCAATAAGAAACTAAAAATAACTCTGGGTACATAGAACGTATCTGCGTCTCTCGCTCCGAAGTACTCACATCTAGGCCACTATGTCTCCACAACACATGATCCAATGAAATTTCCTTTCCATGCAATGCCTTCTCGTGGAGATCCTGGATCTCTATTAGCTATTACACAAACATCACATCCCCCCCAATATCCAACTCTCCCTAATCAATGACATGGGTTTCATCATAAAGATTTTGAAGAATATGAGAAACATTAAAGGATTTGTGGATATTCTCCAAAAACGGTGGCAACTCCAACTGATTCACCACCTTACTAACTATCCCTAACACCACAAAGGGGGAAATAACCCAAGGGGAAAGCGTACTCCCTCTACAAAACATCTTTTGTCTATATCGGGGTGAAACCTTCAAAAACACAAGCTCCCCAAACTCATACATGAAGGGTATCCTTTTCAGTTTGCATAATATTTCTTTCAGTGTTGTGATACTTTCATCCTCTTAAGAACAAGATGATATTTCTCTATCTTGCTCTTACACCACATCAGGATAAAGAACAACAATCTCCTTAATATTTTTCTAGCACAATTTAGAGTGAAGATATCTCCCATAAAAATCCACAAGCATGGACTTGCCAATAGAAGAGGGATATCTATTATTATAATTAAACTCTACCAAAGGCATTTGTCACACACAAGATCGAACAAATTCTATGATTCAAACCCACAACATATCATCCAACTCATAGATATTTCTCTGTTTTCCATATTTCAATGGGTTAGAAGTAGTTTTGAGGTGTAACTGAGTGCCAAAATAATGTTGTAATCCCCTCTAGACTCATGAGGTAATACATGCATCCTGATCAGAGAAAATCATCATTAGAACTCCATGAAGCTGAATCACCTCATCCACAAACCTGTATTCAAACTATCCATTGTCCCCCACTACTTGATCGCAAAGAAGTGGTTTGATTTCATCAATCAATCCATGACTAGCCAGATAAAATCACAAACTCCCTAATATCTGGGTAGCCATGTCACAAAATCCATCGATATGTAATCTCATTTCCACTTGATAACCTCAAAGGACTATAAAAACATGAGCAACATGATGCTCAGCCTTTAATTGCTGGAAAACCATTCACCATTCAACAAACTCTAACACTTACCATTTCGTCTTGGGCCACCAAACTACATCTTCATCCCACATAACATCTTGGAAATTTTTTGGTGAACCTCCAAAGGTAACTTTTGAAACTCATGAAGGACTCCATCCTGAATTACTATCTAAACAAACAACCTCCCATGAAACAAAATAAAATTTTGACTATCCTCCAACCATCCATATAAAGCATCACCATGGCCAAAACAATCATGCATCACCTCTTCCTCTATGTCTCCCCACTAAGACTTATCCAACGACTACATTAGGGAAGAATGCAATGTTATCTAAAAAATGGAATCTACCTCCATCCATTAATGCATAAAAGTGTTTGTCTATGAAATCCATTATATATCTCCCTCAATCCCCAGACTCTTGAATAACACTCTTCCATGTTTTCCTTCTCAAAGCATCGGCTAAAAAATTTCCCTTTATTGAGGTATAGATTATCTCAAAATCATAATTTTCAAATAAATTCATCCATTACTTGTGTCGTAAGTTCAAGTCATGCTGGATGAAGATATACATTAAACTTTTGTATTTTTTTAATACCAATAAGTGATCCCTGATGAGGTAAGGCTACAACAAATTTAGCCCAAAAACAACCACTATAAGATCCATGTCTTTGGTGGTGTAATTTTTCTCATTCGGTGTAACTGTCTAGACAAATAAGTGATATCCCATTTTGCTACATCAATACTGATCCCAAGCCCAGATGGGAAGCATCAAAAAACACCTCAAACATCACCCCTTCCTCGGGAAATTAGATCACTGGAGTAGTAACCAACAACCACTCAAGGTAACCAAACTTTTCCTAGAACTGACCACTCTACCCAAAAGCTTGGTCTTTCCTAGTCAAAGTTGTTAATGGGGATACAACTAGAGAGAAATCAGGTTCAAATATTGGATTATAGAATTAAATACTATGAAAAAAATAAAACTCTACCATGTTCTTGGGTGATTCCCAAGAAACTACTCCTTAAACCTTGTATTGGTCTATTGACACAGCCTCCTGAGACACAACTTCCCTAACGAAATCATCTGCTCTTGTCCAAAACATAAACATGGAAAACATTCCATAGATATGGTTTAATTGAAGAACATGAAAGATAATTATGGGATGCTCAACCTAATTATCCTATGACTTTTAGTAGATTAAGATATCATTGATAAGTATGATGAAAATATGATCAGGGAAATTAGGGAACATGATGTTCATAAGCCCTATGACAATTGTTGGTGTGTTCGTATCACTGAATGGATTGACTAAAAACAAGAATTGATCATACCTATATTTGAAGGAAGTATTTGGTATATCACTCTCCTTCACCCTCAACTGGTGATATGCAGACTATAAATCTATATTAGAAAACCATGTCACCCCAATTAGCTGGTAGGAAAGATCATCTATAATAAGAAGAGAAAAATAATTTTTTATTATCACATGATTCAACCAATGGTGGCCTGTACACAATCCTAGACTACCATCCACCTTCGTGTCAAAAAACACTAGATCACCTCACAAAGACACACTGGGCCAAATAAAACCCTTCTTCATTGGATCATCTATCTGAATCATCAAATCTGAACACTGAAAAGGTTTTATTTGATTAGGATCCATAGAAATTGGAGAATCATCAGGAAGAAATTCTATCCCAAAATTAAAATCAGGTTTAGGGGGTTAGCGACACAACCTCCTCAGTAAAAACATCAATGAACTCCCAAAAAAACCCCAGGAACCTATACCATATCATCACCTACTAATTCCATTGATAAATCATCCAATGAATAATTAAGGGCCTCCACATGTTGACATCCCACCAGACAACCCCACACGACAATAAAAACTTCACATGTTCTATCCACATCCTAAAACAAGAATATACTCTAGAATAAGTTGATAACAAATCATATGGAATAAAACAATTTTATTTCACGTATGACATTGTATAGTTTCATCTGTAAAAAGAAAAGATCTAAATGGTAATAATGCGACCCCATCATTAGTGTATACCCATGTCACACATCAAAGAAGTTTTTCTGGTCTCTAACTAGCATAGTTAACACTAGGGTTATGAGAAGACTCTCAACTTCTAGTTATAGAGATTGAGCTAGAGCGGTTGCAATAATGATTTGTGAAGGGACATAATCAAACAAGTCACAAACAAGGGTACAAAACATACCGATCATACATATGATGATCTCTATCCCCTCTGGAACAAGTCCCTAGACTATTTAAAACTGACCACACCCATATCCTCTACCACTATACTAAAAACCACATCCATGACCATGCTTGAATCACAATCCTTAAATGCAAGGAATAACCCGAGGATGACCTATACCTAATTCATCTCCCCTTTATGGAGTAAAACATTATTTCCCTTGTGGGACTCACTAGAAATTTATAGTGTTTCTAGTGCTAATCCTATCCACCTCCACCAAGTTGATATTAGGTGACCATTAGGGCAATGGTTCTGGTGATGGACATGAACCAAACAATCAAAACATACTTGCATAATGATTCCAGGAAATCATGGAAAAAACATTCCCCAAATGATCGAAAAGAATCTACTATGTTCAACACCCTACTAGTCAAAACCTCAAAGGTCCTGGTTCTTAAGACCTTCCGAAAAAAATTCCCACCTTATGGAACCATGTTGGTTCCCCTTTTTGGAAAACATACTAGAAAGTGCATCCTCTTGATCACCTATAACTTCTTCAGAACCTCTAGATATACCAGCAATGTAAAAGGAGTAACTACATACTGGATAGAAGGAAGAAGTGCTTATTTAAGACATCCCAAACAAGGATCCTCATATGGAAAAAGATTATGAAAAAAGAAGAAGGTCCATGAATTTTATTCCCAACTCTCGCACTAACATGCTCTTCTATTGAAGAGAAAGAAGATACTAAAGCTATACTGACATCATGGTTGATGAATGTAACACTACGTGAAACTCCTTTTGGTCATCAAACCATAAAAATCACCCTCCTTCCACTCTCCCAGATACATCTCCCACCACTAACAATAGTATCCTATCATATTAATGACTTTTAAAGTGACCAAATACTCTCTTGAGACTAGGATCAAACTAAAACCGATCACAAACTCCTCTATCCACCTATCGGTCTACACATCTAAGAAACTTCTCTCATGCATTCCCAAAGCCTTCCATGGGAATTCACACAATTTACTCTTCCACATATCATCCTTTACAACCAAACCCACCCTACAGATATCATAATGGATTAGCCCATTGAACCTCAAATTCCCGATCCACATGCAATCGAAGAACCTGGGTCGTAATAGAGATGAAGAAAACAGATATTCTTAATCCAAATAGCGTGTAATTTTAATAAAATTGTTTTTAAGTCATATAATTTTTTTAATTCATTTAAATATCCCTAAATAATATAATCAAATAATAAAATAGGTCATAATAATGCATGTACCTACCCTAAGTCTCGACCCTACAATAAGGTCCACCACACTTGGTCATTCAAAAAGCTCAGAGTTCGCGCACTAGATAATGGAGGGCACCAAAATATCATTTCCTAGCTGGTATCCCTAGATTATGTCATTCACCATGATCATCAAGCACTGTTTCCATACCACCCCATGCAATTTTCACAATTCATAACTCTAAAAACCATTATATCTCTCAACCACTCCTTTTATTTAGCACATCATTACCCACTCCCTCCAAAGATACTGCAAAGAGGGGAGGGAGATAAGGACCCCTGAGTCTTGCCTCTAGTGAGCCCTGAGTTGGAGACTAGAAATGATGTTATAAAAATCTCATATATTAGAAGAATCACCCTTTATAATATAATGTAGATCATAAGATAAGACAAATCATCCAAAACAAACTCCATGAAATATTATATAAGAATTCCAAAACTATTCCACATGCATGTATAAATAGAGCTGATAAAAATAAAAGTCTCCAAATTAAATACACAAAAGTAATGATAAACCAACGACCCAATATATGTTAATGATCCAAGCTAGTAATGTCCAACACCAATGAACATAATCCTCGAAAAACCCTAAAAACTGTTTTATATGCGTTGGGTGAGCATACAAGTATACTCCATAGAAAAAGCAAAGTTTCTCATGCACATGTGAAAGAATCACATTAATTCACCATCAAGAAAATAGTAGATCCAAACAGAACCTATCAAGGTATACTAACCATTACAACCTCACCTAAATGCTCACCAAAAAATATAATCCAACTAATATAATATAATAGGAATCTCATCGATAAGGGTATTATGCATCACATTCCCACTGTTATTCCAATCTCACACCGAATTTCATATGACATGGAACTCCCATAACTTCTATATACCACACCTCCCCACAAACATGGTCACATAACACCACGCATGCGGACACCTCGGGTCGCCGCCACACAAGCATGACAAAAACACATCTCACCTGAAAACACCTGGGCCACAACACAACCACTACAAAAAACAGAATAGTGGGGTATCATGAACATGTTGGACATAAACCTCATTACCTCCTCCTACCATGAATGAACCCCACCACAATCCACCCCATAAGCATGGTCATATAAAATCCTGTCGGAAAACACTTGAGCCACCGCCCCAAAAGCATTTCCACATCTCATCTGAAAACACTTGGGTCGTCAAACCTCATCCGCAAACATCTAAGCTATCAAAACAAACATCTAATTCACTAAAAGACCTCTTGACATCACATCCAATGAAATAACTAATTTTTTGGGATGAAAAAGTAAGAAATTGTGGATACCCATTCATCCATACTCCTCGCCAGATGTTGATAACCCCCCCCCCCCCACGTGAGTATGTTGGTGTCGACACATAGTGTTGCACATGGGTGGAGTGATTTTAGAAATCACAAGAATATAAATGTATATATATTTATATATAAATAAATATAAAGACCTGAATGTCAACCTATGTGTTCAAAAACAAAAAATCCAACTCCCAACACTGCCACTTTTGTTGCCACCTCTATATGAATATCACCACAAAACAAGCCATAATCATCATTTCACATTTCCAAACAATTTCCATTAATCATATCATTATAATCATTATTTATCACAAACCATACTAAATCACACAACCCACAATTTAATTAATCACTAATTATTTCCATCCCATTATCTAAACCAACTCATGTCATTTAAAACATTATCAAATATTTATTTACATATTCTCCCACTTCTCTGACATCTATCACAAATAAACCACCACATTGCCGCTATAAAATCATGGCCAAACAAACCACATAGCCTCCACAAAATCACGGTTAAAAAACCACCTCACAACCCAAAAAGCACGACATATTAACCATCATACCCAAATTCTCTAACCCCACATAGCCATCCCATAAGAACAACCCCATGTCAAAACACATCAAGATCATTTTACTGATTTAACTATTGACTTTTATCACATTCCACTTTTTTTAGGGATGTCATCACATAATTCATAATCACTAGGAACCCATTTTATTAGCCAAATATAAGTTATTAGGAAGTTTCTATTTTAGGATGATTCCACAAAAATCATAACCACAACACTAATATCAACACATATATCCAGTGAACAAAAAGTCCCCCAATGACTACATTTTTTATCGGGGCATCAAGGTCGTAAAATTCATAATATAAAAATAATAATAAAGCTGTAAAAACATTTTAGTCTAAACCTTTTTCAAACCATTTAATTTCAATTTAACAAAATCTTTATCAATAATTAGATCAACACAACCATAACCCATTTCTAAAAAAAATAAAAACCGTCCTATATGATACACATTAAAGATAAATGTTGGATTCCATAACTCTAAGAAGCATTGACTACTCACTGAACACCACAGGGTGAAGAGAAATACCCTAAATAACAACTGAACCCCAAGAAAGCATGAATCAACCTACACCACAGACAAATTCCATAAAAATTCCACCCAAAAAAACCTGAAGCCATAAAAACATTTCAACATCAAATCCATGAGAGACGAAATGAAGATAACCTACCAAAAACAATGAAAGGATTACCATAGATTGACCTTGAATAACCACCGAGACCAATTGATAAAAGAGGAAGGAATAAGGCTTGAATAAATCATCTGGATGTCTACGGTTCACCCAAAATGAGAGGAAGAAGAAGCCACATCTAACTAAATGAAAATTATTCTAGAAATAAATTTCAAAACTACACTACATTAGGGATTTTCATGATATGTAATCCTATTTTATGTCGTGTAATCCTCTAGGTATTGTTTTTCAAAAAACACATCCCATTTTTATTATTTAACTTCAAGAATATATAATTCATGAATATGTCCTAGTCAGTCTGTGAAACCAAAATTCACATCATTTAATATACGTACAGAACATGTATTTCCTGCAACAATTGTGTTACAGCTCAAGCTTCCACTGAAAACTCCCAAAACCTTTCTTTAACACCTGCAACAAAAAATTGGAAATGTAACATACCCTGAGGGAAAATTATATTATAATTATCAATCATTACATGGGATCCCTCAACTAAAATATCATCGAACACTTAGGTATATCATCATGAACAATGTCTTCATTCCTCTCGGGCCTTACAATAGTAGAGTTAAAAGATGAAAAGATACACCATAAAAAATTTCAAAACATCATGAATAAGCTATTGAATACTATAATAAAATGTTCATCATCATGATTTAAATGGTCTCGTATATCAATCTACTCGAAAAACTATCTTTAATCAGTGACAAATTTGTGGATTCAACACAATTGGCTTCATCAAACTAGACCAATGGCCATTTCTCTTCTTCAACATAACTCAACCATGATTGTTCACCACAAAATTGCAATCATGGTTTTAATCAGAAACACTATCAAAGAACATATCTTCATGATGCTTAGGTATGACAAAAATCCTTCATCTGAAAATAGATCTAAAAAGTTTTCATGAAAACTTAGGTGATCTTTATCACATTTAGCTTCAATTCATCATATGTGGAAATTAATCATCTTAAAATTTAAAGCCATAAAAAATCAACTTCAATAATACACTAAATCAAGATTTAGTCACAATATCACTAGTTTAATCCTTAAGTGTTTATTGTATGTTTTAGTTGTTCTCCAAACAATTTATTTTACACATCAAATTCTAGAATGGATTAATATTTGGTAACATGATTTTATCGACACACCACCAGAGCTGATATTGTCCATAAAACTGCTAAATCATCCTCAATGAACCTCTATTAATATTAACCAGAGCTCATCCATCTCTATTTAGAAACAAAGGTAACCTTTTTTATAGAATCGTGACGGTGACATAATTTTTCTCCATCATGAACAATATACCAAAAATTATATATTAGTCATCTTAAAATGCATTTAAGCCCTAATATCTATATCAACACTAATAAAAATATGGGATGTTGTTGTTGATAGATAAATTCTGGTATCAGGAGACACCACATATAGGGATTGAATGAAACTCACAACGGAGGAATCTGGAACTTCAATGACTGAGTGCATAGAGACGCTAGAAGATATGAAGGGAATTTTTAAAAAAATCAATGATGGAAATAGACTGATGTGGTAGGAGAATGAAGGGATAAAGAAAGTGTACCATGAGTTTTAGAATGAGGAGAAATGGTTCTGATATCAATCAAAGAAACTTGAGGAGTTGAGGTAAGAAGAATGAGAGTCAGATCAATGACAGGAGAAGTTGAAACATTTTCGAGATTGAGGATGGAAAGCTATAGAATATCAGATTTGAGAGGGTTTAAATATGGAACCACATTGAACGAATGAACCACAATAACTAATGATGCAACATTTTTTGCCGTCTCATATAGTACATGTAGTAGATGATCACATCTGGGTTGATGTGAGAAATGAAAATAAGAGGGGAACGCAAACTATTGGTCAAAAGGATAAGTATGCAATCTCTATGTAGGAGGAGTTGCACCAGCCCTTACATGAGCAAAAACATGCACCGGTGTATAAACCATGTTTCCTATCTGGAAGGAAAGGGGATCATGTAAGGAAATATTTCAACTCTCACCTCCATAAATTCGGCCAACAGAAGTGCTCAGGTTTAATCAGCGCTAATCCGAAAGCACTGATAAAAGGGGTCTTTTATCAGTGCTATAAAAAAGCGATGATAAATCTACACTTTATCAGTGCTAATATTATTGTTGATAAACATTTTTAATATAAAATAATATTAATTTATATAAAAAAATTTTAATTATATTCCTATGTAATGTTTATATATTTACATTAAATAAAAGAAACCATGTTTGTTATGTTTATGTTTTATTTATGTTTATTATGTTTTGTAGTTTTAGATATATCTTTATTATGTATTTTTAAAACTCTATGTTTATGATGTAATATTTAAATACATTTTAATATATATATACATATACAAATACTTATTAAATATATATATATATATATATATATATATTTATATTTCCAAATGATTGTGTCAATTGATGCATACGTTATTCTCATGAATATATGTACATTGATTACCCTAATGTTGGCCATATATGGTATAGTACTATACATAATCAGTGTATTCATGAATTTACTATATATATGAAGCTTTATCTTCTCATAAATACTTTAAATCACAAAAAATATATTCAAATAAATAGTAAATGTATTTATTATGTTAAAAAATATAGATTTTCAGTTATATATAATTATTTGTTTTTTAAATATATTTTATATAATTATAAAAATATATAAATAATTAAATATAAAAAAAAATTTATGAATACCTTTTGAATATATTTATTTATAAATATATGTATTTAAAGAAAATATACACAGACACATACATACTTATATATATACACACTTATGAAATTAAAATTAAAAATTATATATTAATTTATATTTATACAGATATAATTATAATTTAAATTATTAAATTATAATAAATATATTAATTATATATATTTATAAAATTATATATTTAATAAATATATTGGTTATAGTTTTATAATTATGAATAAATCGTATGTTTTAACAATGATAATTAAGAAGCATTGATAAAACATCAATTTATCATTACTTTTTTGAACTGATAAAGTTGGGACATTATCAGGGATAAAAGGCACTGATAAAGGCATGTTTTATCAATGCTTTAAATTGTAGTTATGATAAAATAGACTTTTATCAGCTCTCTTTTAGTAATGATAAGGATTATCCTTTATTAGAGCTAATGAAGCACTGATAAAGGCATGTTTTATCAGCACATTCAATTTTAGAGTAGGTAAAACATACTTTTATAATTCCTTTTTCATCTAACACTGATAAAAGTTATGCTTGGTTTTATAAGTAAACCCTATCATTCTCCACTGTCCTCACACCCCTCAATCTCTCACAGAAGGGGATCCCTACAACTGCCGTTGATGCCGCCGCCTCCTCTCCTCGCTTCTCCCCTCATTTCCTCCCTCAACTCCAGCCTCCTCCTCCTCCTCAGCCGCTGACTCATCTGCCACCACGAACTGAGTTTAGATGTGTGGTTCTCCTATACTGCACCTATCCTCCACTAGTAGCTCTCCTATGCCACACCTCTTCTTTACCTCAACTCTCCTCCTCCATTTTCACTCCTCTACAACACCTCTCCTCTGTCGCGTCTCTCTTACACTGGGAACACACCTATGCCACGTGATTAACTACACCTTCACAGTTAGTTTATTCCTCATTCTCATTGGGTTAGCTTATTAAAGATTTACATTGATGGTGATTTGTGAATTGTACGGGCGAAACCCCCCCCCCCCCTAAAATTTGTGGATTTTGGTGGTCCTTGTTTGATCCCTTCTTATATTTAGTAAAATTTCATTTGCCCATAACCTATATTGAATTGGTTGATTTAAAAATTATTTATGTAAGTTGAGTTTTCATCATGGAAGAATATAAATATTTTTATTTCATTAAACATATGAATTTATGTGGTGAAATGTATTAAAGTAGTGTTATTATCCTAATAATTTTTTTATATTAAATTATGACACAGTTGAATATATTTTTTGATGGTAAAATTCTTTGTCATAAGATTACACACTAAAAATATATTAGGATTCCTTAATATTTCAATAATTTTCTCAAATCTAAAAATCAAATTTAGAAATTTTTTAAATAAGTGGTGAATGAGATGGAAGTTATAGTATTCATGAAGAGTATTGTAAAAGGGGGAGCCTTTCTACTATGGGAGATGGAATATAAATATTCATGAACTTTCTAATGTTAATATAGATAATTCAATTTATATATATGAGTTGTTCATGTAATTTTAATATTGGCCACACTCTGAGGGGAATGAGTAAGAGATATTCATGTCATGGAGAGTTTATACATTTCATGAATTGGCTTATGAAGAACTTGGTGGTTCTACCTATTTGGGATTTCAATGCCATATATGACATCTCGGTATGAATGATTAACTATACTTGAAGTTCATGTGAACACACTATGATTGATAAATACTTGCTTTCATGTTCTAGTAAAACTATAATTATGAGATATTATACATAACATGTTATTTATGTGTGAGCAATGAAATTTGAGGTTAACTATTACAATCTATAAGAAAGAGTCACACACCATGTACTAGATGTATCTTGAACCTATGGTTTTAGAAGAGAATGATATTCATATGGTGATGATAATGTTCATTCCCAGAAGTATTCAAGTTAATATATGTAACAACTTAACACTGCTCGACATGACATGTCACCTAAGATGGATTGGTTCTAGACCCAAATCCCATTCAAGATCAGCATGGGTTGGGGAAAACCAAATGGGTATCAACATAAAAAACTATGAGAATGATTTCATACTAAAATATAATAAGTAAAATCACTTAAAATGAAGGCTGAAAATAATGAATAACACTCCTAAAAATTATTATTCTATTACAATATCCACCTATAAGGACTTATCATCCTTGAGAAGTGTCTCTATAGGTCTTTCTCGACCATATGGGGCCACTAAGCCTATGCATCATACTCATGATTCCACTATTCTTATTGAATATTCCCAGGATTCAGAAAACTCAAATGTTAGGCACCATCTTACTTCTCAATACATCTCCAATCCAATAACAAATTCATCGTATATGTTTCTAAAATGATGTCTAAACAATACCAAATTTTCTTACATTCCAAAGTGTAGATGCCTAAACAAAACTTCATTATGAAATGTCACGTGATTCAACCCCTGAACTATGTGACGAACCATACTAGCTCATATTACCAAGTTCCCCCAACAACTCCAACCCATCTATATAGGTTTAAATCATTGATTCATTCGTGATCTCCTCTAATTGATACCCTTACATGAGTATATATTATCAACTAGTGCAACTCAACAACTTATACGCACACACAAAACCAACCAACTCTACCTACAGGTTTGGTTCACCTACAAATCACTCCCAATGTGAACTAATAAATTCTATTACTACCATAACATAAGCATGAACATATCTAATTGTTAGATAAATATTAACACTCACAATCACTGCCAACAACTCCCATTCTTTCTCACATCACCAAACCCAATGAAATAACTCAAGGATCCATCCACTTACACAAAAATGAATCTTGCATTTTGACTCCCCACATCCCCACATGGTCTTATTAGTGATCAAAAAAAAATTATTGGATTTTCAGGGACCACAATTAATTATTACTCAAATTACCCACATTCATGATGAACTAAAACCCATAATGAATTTCCAAACATGGATTTCATCACCACACTACTCATACCTTGATAGATTATATATCATTCCCAAAACAAACTGATTATCTCACACACCTATAACACCATGACTAAGGGGTCTTTTATTTTCCAGATTATAGACGCCCATCCACATGAATACATTATGACTTTTTCAAGTTTGAATTATTAAGGATTCTATTAAATGAAAACATTTTAAATGTATTTTTACTTATCATTTTTAAAACCATTGTGTCTATTTAACATTTTTTTATTACGAACTATTTATAATAATGTTTTCAATAGTAATCGATTTCCCATAAAAAAACTATTAAATATAATTTTCACTTCAATGTTTTAAAATATGATTGTAAAAAAGAATGTAATATAACATATATTTATTTTCGTAGAATTGTTTTTGATGTAATGATATTTTAGTAACAATTTATATGTTATTATAATATGATTTATTTTTAGAAAATGAGAATTATAATATTGTATGATTTATTAAGTTTGTGTTATGTTATTTTTGGGAGTTATTTTAGAAAACAATTATTTTTCCATTTCATGAATTTTTCCATCTCTTTCTCCTTTATCTACCCACTCATATTCTCTTATCTATTTCCCATAGGTTTCTTTTTCACCCAAGAACTGCAATTCATTTTTCATAAGGATTTATGGAATTAGGTTATTTGAGTGATTTCTGTGAAAGGTGACATGTTTTGTATTGGTTACCATTCGGTTTAAGGTATCTGTTTCTTTTTCTTAAATTATTTTATAATTCATGTAATGTGTATACCTTATAAATTTATTTTCAATTAATATATAGTAATTTATGGGTTATTGGGTGAAATTAAAATTTATTTCTAAAATTCTAGGCTTGGAATAATGGGTTTTTTCATATGAATTTCTTGTACAATTATTAAATTATATTAATTATCAAGAAAAAATTATTTCAAAATGTTCATAGTGCTATTTAAATGTTTTTATTGTAAATTTGGGTCTTATCACATTCTTGGGTTTTCAAATGAATTTTCCATGTGCTTGGATATTGTTTTAGAAATAGTAAGTGCTTTTAATTGCTTTCAAAATTAGTGTAATGATGCAACATTAAATAAGGGGAGTGAGACTCTACATACTAAGTTGGTTTCTATGTGAAGAACCATTTTTCACTTTAAAATTAAATGTATTTTTCTTATGCTAACCTTAATTATTTTCTCCATACTTTTTTCACTAGTTATCAGTTATTGATTATTTATATGATGAATGTATGATGTAAAAATCAGATGTTATATGTGATGGTAATGGAGGTGAGGTGCGAGACATTTTTTTGGTAATTATCGTTATTTCATTCTCACCTTTATGGTTGTCTATTTTTGGAAACATGGGTGTCTATGTGGGAGGTATTGATTTATTCTACCCTAGTTGGTATATATACATATTTGGTACAACTGGTTGTGTTTAAAGCAAGGCTACTGGGAAGGTTCCATTGTGATGAGTAATTTATGGTTTAATTGGGTGGATCCTCTTATTGTTGGATGAATCATATATTAGATTTTGGCCCATGTATTTATTTTGCAGTTTTGGATCATCACACACTACTACCTATGGTATATCCCATGACATTTTGTTCCATAATCAGTGGTTTTATATAGAGGATTAAATTTTTATATTGATTACATCCCCCTTAATCATGACTGGTGGTTGGCCAGTCCATACGGTTGATGGGAGGAACACTACAAACTAGTGATCAGAGCTAGATAGGGTTATCATGATACATATTATCCATGCGAACATCAAAGATTTTCATTGGATATACAGAGGTAAGTGATAATGACATCTATTGATTTTTTTAGGGTTTCACTTTTTAAAATATTCATGGGTTAGGAGATGTTTCTTAAAAAATTATAAGTTTTCAACATACAATTTTTTGGTTTTAAATTTCTTTAAAATGGTTTAAAAAATGAATTGGGGTTTTGAGATAGGATGTTTGTAACTAAATGGTTTATTTTAAAAAGGGTTTGTTATTTTAAAGAGGAATTTATGTAAGTGGTTGGTTTTTTAATCATATTTTAACTATGATTTTAAAATAGTATAAAAATGAGAATTAAATTACAAAAAAAAAATTACCTTTTTTTATTTTTATATCAACATTTCATTTATTTATTTTGTTAAATCTTAATACCACCGAATAAAATTGGATAGATATGGATAAATAATGGGTGGATGTCAATTGTATGATATAAGAGAGTGAAGATGGAGTGAAAGGGTTTATCATGTTTGAAAAATATAATGCAAATGATCCTTCCCAAATCCTTTATCTATGTATATGTTTTTGAAATTAAAGAGTAGTTAGACCAATGGAGTTAGAAGAACACTTGATGTGTCACGTAATATATCAGTGTTAAAAATGTTTGAATAATCATAAGGAAAATTAGAATGTATCTAGTTAAATAGATAATAATGCATTTTATGGATCATTTGATATTATTAAAAGCATGGAAAATGAAGAAGACAGTATTGAGGACGTGATTACAGATGTGCATGATGATGAAGAACATATTAAGGAAATGACTAGGGCATTTGATGATGAAATTCGTGATTGCCCAAAATTGTTTGGGCACTTCAAGAGTTTTTTAATGACGCCATTGAATGATGGTTTCACTAAATATATAGCATTTTCATCCATATTGAAGCTGTATAATGTGAAAGAAAGAAATATATGGAATGAAACCAATTATAAAGAAATACTTACTCTATTGAATGAAATTCTCCCAAAATATAATGTACTTGAGGGCCAAACATACAACACCAAG
Source organism: Viscum album (assembly GCA_963277665.1). Lineage (NCBI taxonomy): Eukaryota > Viridiplantae > Streptophyta > Magnoliopsida > Santalales > Viscaceae > Viscum > Viscum album. The sequence goes on from OY728159.1 coordinate 1,497,945,802, forward strand.
AAAATGATATACTCAATGGGTATGAACTCAAAAAGATTACATGCATGCCCGAATGAATCTATATTGTTTCCCAAGGACCAAAAATAACATAGATAATTCCCAATGTGTGGTGATTCTCGATACAATAAATATGAATCTGGTCCTACGAATGATTCATCGTACCTTCCAATCATTCCATGGATTAAGAGCCTATATAGATATGAGAATACTGCAGGGTAATTGACATGGAATGGAGAAAGAATAAATAAATATGAAAAAATATGACTGTAGAGGACAAAAGTTTGACATACATAGACATTACATTACTTTTTTCAGAATACTTAATATATAAAAAAACAGACACACAAGGACCGTAAAAGTATATTGTCTTTGGAAACTTGGAACATAATCTTCTAATCGTGGTGAAAGATCTTCAACATCTCACATAAATATCTTACCCTTTGTTTTTATTATGTAAAACCTTTCATTATATCATGGGGAAAAGATAACATAAAAAGGGTGAGCTCAAATGCTCAGTAAGGGTAAACATGGGGAAAATAAAACAAACCATGTACATTTGAACATAAACACTTGAACATAATGTTTAAACATCAAAATCTTGAGCAATGACATAAAACAGGGAAATAAATAGAACATAAATCATGATAAAATAGCTTCTAAATAAAACTTGTAATTATGGAAAAACATTAAGCACATGATATGATTTCCATAGTAGCCGAGGCATGGCTGCCAAAACCGTCTTAGTGGACAAAGTCCCTTTCTGAATCGAGTTCACTCCTTGTTCCAGTCCTGTATTACTGAACCAGATTAACTTACCGTTCCAGCCATGTCTATCTCATGAGATATAAATCATACCCAATGCATTGGAGGGAGATATAGGTCCCACCCATATCATAATGAAATCATTCTTACTTGTGCCACAAAATAAATATACATCATTCATAATAACTCAAAGAATAAAATGGGTGTCATAAACATCATCTCATCATCACATAATCCAAATTAAAGAAATGGATATCATTTCATAATAATAAAAGTGAAACCATGTAATCATAGAGACAAATATGAAATAACGTCATCTTATATGGAAAATGGTTTTGATAAAACAATTGAAATGAATTCTTGGGGAAAATATTCTTTCTTCTTCAAAATCAATTTCTTTTCACAAAATGTCATGCAATTATAAAAGAAAAGGATTTTATAGAAAATAGTAATGAAATACTTTGGAATAAGCTTCATGAAAATAAGGCTATATAAAACCGTAAAAAATCCTTTCATGCCGTATAAGTTAAGAAAACATTATTCTTGTACTTTTGCTGGAAAAGTCAAAAAGTACATCGTATGGTAAACAAAAGAAAGATTATTTTCAAACCATGTAGTAAAAGTAAAAAATGGGTAAAAATGACTTTAAACATAAATGAAACCATTTTCTGAAAATAGGGACATATATGATAAATATAACCCCAGTAAATACTTACGAATAAACAATCTCGGATAAAAACAAGATTGGAAAAGTTATCCCTTACCTTAGGTCTGATATGCTTTGTACGTATCCGAACCTCTTGTTTAATGATTTAAATAATGTCATTGACTTATTAAATAATCATAATAATTGTTATGATATCATATATGGTTCAATTATGACTTTATATTAACCGTTCTTTTGTAAGTTCCATGTTAAAGTAACGTTTTGGGTAAAATCGTTTTATTTATCATACATGTTTAGACTTGTTGTTCTTGATATTATTAATTATATCCTGATATAAAAAACTAAGTAATGTAAAACATTATTTATATGAAATATATATTCATCATATATATATATATATGATAGATCAATAAATGGAATGAAATACACCGTTCTTGGAGATATTAGGTCGTACGTACGCATGAACGCTGTTTTCGTTTCCTTATTGAATTGAATGGAATTAAGTAGATGAAATAAATATATACATATACATAAATACAATATCATTATTATGACATATATTTCATGATTACTTATTATATATACTTTATAATCATTCATTAATGGTTATCATGGAGAATGAATCTCATCGCGTCGTGGAGACAGTAGTCCGTACGTACGCACAAGCGATGATATCGTTCCCATGATCGTGGAATTGTATTGAAGTGTATGTATAATATTTATGAATAAATATAAGTTTAAAATAATCATATATAGTTATTTATTTACACCATTATACCCATCCGAGTAAGGTGGTGGTTGAAAACATATTGCACCACGGCGTGGAGATGGTATTCCGTATGTACGAACACACGGTGATTTCGTTTTCCGTAGGATGGATAGATAGTGAAATAGGGTTGTTTCATACTTATAATAACATATAATTATATGAGTGATACTTATGATATTACATCATAATGAAACAACTAATGAAGAAGGAGTAGAAGAAGAAATAAAGTTGAAAGAATCAGTAACGGACATTACCTCTTCTTTGAAGCGCATCTTCTTAACCTTCTCTTAGGTTACTAATGATAGTCTTTAAAGGATACTAGGACCTCTAGGATGTTTCTAGAGAAGTGTAGAAGAGAAATTGGCAGGGTTTTACTGAGCTTGAAGGCTCAAATTGGTGTGATGAAGAGAGGGAGGAGGTGACCTTTTATAAGGGAGGAGTGGGGCACCTTAGGAAAACGTAAAATATTATTTTATTATAAAGTCATATTCGATTTTTAATAGCTCCAAATTGATTTATTTAGAATCTAAGGTGGGTATGGGTCTAAATCCTCTCATCCAATAGAATTTTGACAAGTTTAGGTTTCTATTTTACCCTTATCATTTAGATTTACCTTTAAGCTAAATAGTTTTACTTTTACCATTTCTTCTTGTTTTCTTACACTATAAGGTTAATAAACTTAATATAACAAGACAAAAAAACCCCAAGTTTTTTATGATTAATATATATAACCTTATATAAGTCATTTGGCATAACCTTAGATTTTTTGGAATAAAATAACAATTAATAAAATAATATTATTTTAAAGAACTATTTTATGTCAATATTGACACTATTTGGTAATTGACTTGATTGAAAATCATAACAGAATTACTAGTTCGAAAAAAGTTAATTAAATCAATAATAACATGTAATATTAACCTATAAAATTAGTGTAATTCATAAAAAGTCTCAAATTACATTTATTTGGGTATTTATATCATCAATTATGTCAATATTTCATTAATGAGATAATTACTGTATCATCATTGTGTCATAAATAAATTAAAATATTTAAGGTCTAAAAATTATTAATAAAATACCATTATGTAGGAAACCTTTTTATATTTCTAATTAATATTTATAGTCTAATTTATCTTATGTATAAACCTATATTAAAAATGTTTTAGTTATTATACTTTGATTTTAACTATTTTAACTATTCTTTAAATAAAATAATATTAAATGCTATAATCTAATCCAAGTGGGCCTAAATGGTCATAGTTTATTCCTAAGTTTGTTTTTTTGTCGAATTACATTTATCCAATATAATTAGGTCATGTTTTAGGGTAACAATAATATCATTTTTACCCATAATTACCCTATTTACTTTTAACCGTGGTAAAAAAAGTAAAAAGTAACTATTCACCTAAAATTATTTTCATCTCATTGAACCACATTTTAGTCCTTTATATTAACAGTGTCTCTCAGATTTTTTAAATTCAATTCACATAATTGGTAAAATTTCATTTAAATGAAAAATTCATTTTTTTAACTACCACAAAGTGGTTTCACTATTCATCGAAAATTGAAGTTTTTCAGAAAAATACAAAAAAAATCAGCCGAAGAATTATTTGATATTCCAAATTAAAAATTGATGTCTATTTTTCCAAATTCAAAACATATAAGTGGAATTATCTAATTTTAAAATTAATTCACGTTATCAAAAAAATTGTGTGTTTTTATGAAAGAAAAACTATCAAAAGATTGATACTTGTTTATATCCAATTTCAAAGTGAAATTAATTCCAATGAACAAAATTGGATTAAATGGTAAAAATATATTCTAATTACACTTTAAAACCAATTAAAAAGATAATATAATGATATAAATTATTGCGATGAAAACAAATTGTTTTTAATTAAAATATAGCGTGTTTTTACTATTTATTAAAATATGAAAGTTATCAGAATAATATGAAAAAATTATCCAAAGTAAATTTTTATATCTTGATTCCAAAGAAGAATTTTATTTTGTCAAATTGAACTTATTGACTTCTCAAAAAAAAGATTTAAGGTTGGTGTTCCATCAAAAGGCGGGAAAACCGCAATATTTGAAAAATACATATTTTACACGAAAATTTTATTTTGTTCTCATACCATATTCTAGAAAATGTGTAAGATAAATAATAATGTTATAAAATTCAAAATGTATTTAATACTATTCAAAATGGCCAGTCCATAATAATATTATAACAATATATCATTGTTTAGTGAAACCCGGTATTACATACTACACCCGCTATCGAGGTAGGTCACGATTACCTGTAATGCAAGCGAAGAATAGTGTTGCATATACTGCAAGCTAATGAGGTGTTGAGTATAGTACAATATAATCTTGGTGTAGTGTATAATAGAAGATCAAATAACTTAAAAATAATATATCTCATAAAATCTCGGGGTGTTACATTCTACCCCCCTTAAAATGAATTTCGTCCTCGAAATTTGTCGGGGTTATAAATCGTTTACTATTCATAGAAACCAACATCGTAAAAAGGAATACTAAAACTTAAATTTAAAAACTAAAGTATGAAATGTAACAATTACCCAAAGTAACTCATCATTGGGTTTCAATATAGGAGAACATAGGTGAAAATATGGATATGGAAGAAAAATCTAACCATCAAGTTCTGATGGAGAGTGGTAGAGAACATGGCTATGAAAAAGCCAACAATAACAAATACATAGATTTGTGATGATATAAGGTACCATCTGATTCATCGAATATAAGGGCACTAGGAAAATATTTTTGGTTTTCAAGATCATTTCCCTAAAGTTGAAGAAATTGGAATTAAAAGAAATACTTTCTTGATTTTGGTAGTCTAACTGTTGGTAATTCCTTGGACAATTTACACTTCATCTATTAATGAAATGAAGTTGAATTTGTCATTCGTGAAGTGTTAGAAGATCATGTGATAGAATGATGGGTCATTCCATCTGTTTCAAACAAACGGTTAGCAAAAGTTATCAAATATACATAACTCCATTTATGGTGAGGTTAATCATATACAATTAAAAAAATCAACTTATACTTCTTATATCATACCGATTAATAAAATAAAACTAGTTTCTACTAACCAGTGACATCTTGTAGGCCAGTGGTATGCGATAAAGGCCAGTCGCACTTCAGTTGTGGGTTCAATTCCCTACAGCCTTGTCTGACACGATGGGTTGTCTCTCGTCCTGCAGGTTCTCCTTTTTCTAAAATTACATCATTATGACATTCCCTCGATAATATCGAAAATAGTTCTAGCCTTAAACTAAATTATGTTCAACATAATGCATTTCAAATCTTTAGGATTATCCAAAATACTTCTTTACAATCTTACAGTATAAAGAAAACAATTACTAGAAATTTCATCTACCGAGCATGTGAATACCAACATTTATCCCCGATATATCTTTTTGATCACATTCCAATCATGTGAATACATTAATCATGTATTATCTTGAAAAATGAATACCCATTTAACTTTAGTGAAAACATGAATGCTGTCAAAAGTTAACTCTTTCCACATACCAAAATCCAAAAATTTCTATATACTCAAACCATGATATCACATTGTCCTTATTTTAGTCACGAGCTCATGATTACTACAATATTATTTTCTCCTTATCCCTTCATTATGCGCATTTCATTTGCTTTCCAAAAATATTTCAATCACTTTTTCATAGTTACCAGTACCTTATAATTATTAAAAACCAATACATAGATATTCCAAAATTCCACAATACCATAAATGAGATTCCATGATACTATTTTGAAATCCCATTACATAAACACTTAATCATTACAAAACATCATTTTCATACTAAAAATCACACATAGTGATCGCATGAGACATCCCTTTATCCTTTTCTTTAAGAGGTTGCTCACATTGATCATCATTAACCCGTGTATTAGGGAATTTATTAGCATAATTCCCCATTTCCTTGCACTTGAAGCATTGAAGTGTTGGTGGATATTTCTATGTAGTCTTTTATCTATTCACATCATTAACAACCTTTTTCCCATTACTTCGATAATCAACTGCTTGATGTCCTTATTTTCCACACTGAAAACATTTTCTAGTACCTTTTAGGCAATCTCCAACTTGCTTCTTTCCAGACATTGAGCATAAAGAAACATTCATCTTCTTTTCACCATTGTTCTAAGATTTCTCCTTGAACTCCATCTTTCATTTCTTGTCAAAACCATGAGATGGATATGTTACACCAACTTCTAGTTCTACCTTGATAGCACAACGCACAATTTCTTCATAGCTACTGAAGTCTCTTATATCTAATGCCCTTCGAAGACTTGGTTTAAAGCCACTGAAAAATCGATCAACTTTACTTTTAGGTTGGATGATAAAGATGTATGCATACCTTGCAAGTCATGTAAAATTTGCTTCGTATATACCAAAATATTCATCATCCTTCTGTTTAAGCTCATGAAACTCCTTTTCCATCTTTGTTCAAAGAATATGAGGGAAGTACTTACTAAAAAACAAGTTCTTGAACTCGTCCCATTCCATGGACTCAATTTCATCTCTTTGCCTCGTATTCTTGATAAGATGCCACCATTGATCAGCATCACCTTCCAAACGATATACTGATAATATGACTTTATCATGCTCAAAAAATTGTAGAACTGAAAATATATTTTCAGTGGTACTGATCCAATTTTCAGCCACTAAGGGATCAGATGACCCGCTGAATGAAGGTGGACGCTGCCTCATGAAGGATTCAATAGAATGTTGCTCCTTTCTCTGTTCATTTTGAAGTCCAGAATGATTCATATCTTCTGTAAGTATAGAAATAAGATTGTGCACTCCATCTCCCATGAAATTGGTTTAGTCAGGAGGACAATCATTGCATTGTCCATTACATTGATCAAAATGGTTCTTTTGGGTTCCAGCCATCGTCTAAAACCCAAAAATAATAGTGCGAGAGTCAAATACCATTCTAGGGAAAACAACATAATAAAGGGGGAGTACCTTCAATATCTAACATCATAGGTTTAATTCTATGATCGTTAGCACAATTCTAGGACTATAACCTATACGTATACTTAACCTTAGAGACATCCCTAGACATACTTTATAAATATCTCTAGGGATTTCACTAAAGTTTTTGCATCCCAGTTTCCAAAGGTTAACTAAACCTTTCCTCTGATACCAACTGTAGAGGCCCAAAGCATGACCGACATAGAAATTACATTACTTTTGCAGAATACTTAATACATAAAAAAATAGACACCCATGGACCGTAATAGTGTAGTGTCTTTAGAAAACTTTGAACGTAATCTTCTAACCGTGGTAAAAGATCTTCAACATATCCCATAAAGATTTTCCCCCTTTTTTTCTTACATAAAATTTTCCTTTATATCCTGGGGAAAAGAAAACATAAAAATGGTGATCACAAATGCTCAGTAAGGGTAAGCATGGGAAAAATAAAACAAACCATATACATTTGAACATAAAAACATGAACATAATGTTTAAACATCAAAATCTTGAGCAATGACATAAAACATGGCAGTAAATAGAAAATCAATCATGATAAAATAGCTTTTAAATAAAACTTGTAATTGTGGAAAAACATTATGAAAATGATATGATTTTCATAGTAGCTAAGGCATTGCTTCCAAGACCATCTTAGTGGACAAAGTCCCCTTCTGAATCAAGTTCACTCCTCGTTCCAGTCCTATATTACTGAACCGGATTAACTTAACATTCTAGCCATGTCTATCCCATGAGATATAAATCTATAGCCAATTCATTGGAGGGAGATATAGGTCCCAACCATCTCATAATGAAATCATTCTTACTTGTGCCACAAAATAAACATACATCATTCATAATAACCCAATGAATAAAATGGGTGTCATAAACATAATCTCATCATCACATAATCCATATAAAAGAAATGGATATCATTTTATAATAAGAAAAGTTAAACCATTTAAATCATAAAGACACATATGAAATAATGTCATATTAGATGGAAAATGGTTTTGATAAAACACATGAAATGTATTCTTGAGGAAAATTTCATTTCTTCTTCAAAATCATTTTCTTTTCACAAAATGTGATGCAATTATAAAAGAAAAGGATTATGTTGAAAATATTAATGAAATCTTTTGGAGGAATCTTTATGAAAATAAGGCGTTATAAAACCATAAAAAAATCTTTTCATGCCATATAAGTTAAAAAAAATTCTTCTTGTACTTTTGCCGGAAAAGTCAAAAAGTACGTTGTATGGTAAAAAAAAGAAAGAATCTTTACAAAGCATGTAGTAAGAGTCAAAATGGTTAAAAATGACTTTAAACATACATGAACCCATTTTTGGAAAATAGGGACATGGATTATAAATATAACCCCAGTAAATACTTACGGATAAACAATCTCGGATAAAAATGAGTTTGGAAAAGTTATCACTTACCTTAGGTCTGATATGCTTCTTACGTATCTCAACCACCCGTATAATGATTTAAATAATGTCATTAAATTATTACAGAATCATATTTATTGTTATGATATCAGATATTGTTCACTTATGACTTTATATTACCCGTTCTTTTGTAAGTTCCATGATAAAGCAACGTTTTGGGTAAAATTGTTTTATTTATCGTACATGTTTGGACTTGTTGTTCTTGATATTATTACTTATATCCTGATTTACTTAATTACTGAATGTAAAACATGATTTATATGTTATATATATTCAGAATATGCATATATATATGAAAGATCGATAAATGGAACGAAATACACCATTCATGGAGACGGTAGGCCGTACGCACGCATGAAAGCTGTTTTCGTTTCGTTATTGAATTGAATGGAATTAAGTAGATGAAATACAAATATATACATAAATCATGTATCATTATTATGCCATATATTTCATTATTACTTATTATATATAATTTATAACCATTCATGAATGGTTATCATGGAGAATGAATCTCATCGCGTCGTGGAGACGGTAGTCCATACGTATGCACGAGCAATGATATCATTCCCATGATCGTGGAATTGTATTTAAGTGTATGTATAATATTTAATAATCAATATAACATTACAATAATCATATATAGTAATTTATTTACACCATTATACCCATCCAAGTAAGGTGGTGGTCGAAAACAAATTACACCACGACATGGTGACGGTATTTCGTACGTATGCACGCGCGGTGATTTTATTTTCCGTAGGATGGATAGATGGTGAAATAGGGTTGTTTCATATATATAATAAAATATCAGTATATGAGTGATACTGATGTTATTACTTCAAAATGAAACAACTGAATAAGAATAAGTAGAAGAAGAAATTAAGTTGAAACAATCGGTAACAGACATTACCTTTTATTTGAAGCACCTCTTCTTAACCTCTTCTTAGGGTACTAAAGATGGTCTTTAAAGAAGACCAGGAACTCTAGGATGTTTCTAGGAAAGTGGAGAAAATTAATTTTCAGATTTTGGACGAGCTTGAAGGCTCAATGTGGTGTGAGGAAGAGAGGGAGGAGGTGCCCTTTTATAAGGGAGGAGATGGGTACCTTAGGAAAATGTAAAATATTATTTTATTATAAAGTCATATTCTGTTTTTAATAGCTCCAAATTGATTTATATTAAATATAAGGTGGGGATGGGTCTAAATCCTCTAATAAAATAGAAGTTAGAGAAGTTTTGGTTTATATTTTAACCGTGTCATTTAGATTTAACATTAAGTTAAATAATTTAACTTTTACTGTGTCTTCTTGTTTTCTTATACTATATGGTTAATAAACATACTATAAAAAGACAAAAGAACCCCAAGTTGTTTATGATTAATATATATACCTTTATCTATGTCATCTGGAAGAACCTTAAATTTTTAGGAATAAAATAACAATTAATAATATAATATTTGATTTAAAAACTATTTTATGTCAATTTTGACACTATTTGGTAATTTATTTTTGTGAAAATCATAACAAAATTATTAGTTCTAAAAACGTAAATTAACTCAATACTAACTTTTCATATTAACCTATATAATTAGTGGAATTCATAAAAAGTCTCAAATTACATTTATTTGGGTATTTATAACATCAATTATGTCAATATTTCATTAATTAGGTAATTACGACATCATCATTGTGTCATATATAAATTAAATTATTTAATGTCTAAAAATTATAAAAAAAAAATTATGTAGGAAATATTTTTAGCTTTATAATGAATATTTATAGTCGAATTTATCTTATGTATATATCTATATTAAAAATGTTTTATTTGTTAAACTTTGATTTTAACTATTTTAACTATTATTTAAATAAAATAATATTAATTGTCCTAATCTAATCCAAGTGGGCCTAAATGGTCATATTTTATTCATAAGGTTGTTCTTGGTCGAATTAATCTTATTAAATATAATTAAGACAGGTTTTATGGTAATAATAATATCATTTTTACCATTAATTACATTATTTACTTCTAACCGTGGTAAAAAAAGTAAAAAGTTACTATTCACCAAAAATTATTTTCATCTCATTGAACAACATTTTAGTCCTTGATATTAATCGTGTCTATAGGATTTTTAAAATTCAATTCACAGAAGAGGTAAAATTTTATTTAAATGAAAAAGTCAGTTTCTTAACTTCCACTAAGTGGTTTCACTATTCATCGAAAATTGAAGTTTTTCAGAAAAATACCAAAAATTCAGCCTAAGAATTATTTGATATTCCGAATTCAAAATTGATGTCTATTTTTCCAAATTCAAAACATAGAAGTGGCATTAATTAATTTTAAAATTTATTCATGTTATCAAAACAAATAACGTGTTTTTAAGAAACAAAAACTATCAAAAGATTGATACTTGTTTATAACCAATTTAAAATTGAAATTTATTCTGATGAACAACATTGGATTAAATGGTAAAAATATATTCTAATTACTCTTTAAAACCAATTAAAAATATAATCTAACCATATAAATTAATGCTATGAAAAAAATTGTTTTTAATTAAAATATACCGTGTTTTTACTATTCATTAAAATATGAATGTTATCAGAATAATATGAAAAATTTATCCAAAGTAAATTTTAATTTACTGATTCCAAATAAGAATTTTATTTTGTCAAATTGAACTTATAGAAGTTTTAAAAAAAAGATTTAAGGTGGGTGTTCCATCAAATGGTGGGAAAAATTCATTTTTTGAAAAACACATATTTTACATGAAAAAATTATTTTGTTCTCATAACATATTCTTGAAAATGTGTAAGATGAATAATAATGTCATAAAAATCAAAATTTAGTTAATAATATTCATAAAGGCTAGTCCATAATAATATTATAACAATATATCATTGTTTAGTGAAACCTGATATTGCGTACTACACATGATATCGAGGTAGGTCGCGATTGCGTGTAATGAAAGCCAAGAATAGTGTTGCATATACTGAAAGCTAATGAGGTGTTGCGTATAGTCAATCTAATCTTGGTGTAGTGTATAATAAAATATCAAAGAAATTAAAAATAATATATCTCATAAAATATCGGGGTGTTACAATGAAATCTAACAGACTCTCCTTAATGGAAGATAATTGATCATGACTATCTTCACTTTAGAATCGAGCCGAGAAACCTTTGTCTTGCGTTATCTACAGATAGAGTGAATCCTTTTTTATTTTAAAGAAACACTCATAGTGTAAGATCCTATATTTCTCTTTAAGGTATGTTCTATATACATTTCTGTTTAGTCCATTTATTATGGTTAATTAAGAGCTTACCCAAGACATTGGGGAGGCTTGGGGGTGTTATGAGGGTTCGAGACAAGAAAAATATAGGAAAGGGGTTTTCTTGGGTAGGTCGCATGGTTTTCACACAGTTAGTGAAAACCATGAGGATAGCCAAGGAAACCATGTATGGTGTGGGATTTTGGATAGTGGCCTCTGTAAGGTTTTCAAATAGTTTGGAAAATTATTTGGGTAAACTGTGTGGCCCAGAATCTTTTATAAAATTTCAATTTTTGTAGTCTGGTATTTTAATACCCAACTCGGGATTTCCTCCACATTCATGCCTCTTCACTGTAGTAACGAACCAAATCTACCAGGGGCATCAAGAGAATGATCTCCCTCATTTCTAAGGTGTTTCTGGGGCTGTTGGTTGTGGACCGAAGCTCCAGGTAAGGCTAATCCCATATTTACTTCTCTTTTGAGTTTAGGGTCTCTATCTTCTTCTCCTCTCATTCCAAAGCTCTAAAACCGAACTCTTTGGATGAGATCTTGGTTGAAGCTTTAAGGTTCGGTTGAAGGGGAATCAAAGGTCTCTATTAAGAGTTCATTCACTTACAGAATTGAGGATGGTGGTCTACAGGTTATATCGAAATGTATATTTTTGGACTTGTGGATGTGAGGTTTTTTCCTTTGGTGTATCTTAGTATGTTTTGGTCACCCCTGGCGTGTTAATGTAAAATGGTTATTAAGAAGGTAAATGGGAACCTCAAGATCCCCATGGGATGCGTCGAGGGTGATGATACTAATATAGGGCCACCCATGGGGTGTGCCGACTTCCTTTGACCTATGGATTTTTGAATAACAAGTGAGATTGTTGTGTATTTATGTGGATCGGCTGATAAACATGTTGATGTGATTGATTGTGTTGGGTATAAGCTAGGTGATGAACTTAGGCTTAATAATAACCAAAGTGATATTGGGTTTCATAGAAGGGGTTTTAGAGGTTGAACATGGTTATGCTAGATGAATTGTGAGTTGTGTTGGAATGTGTAAATGGGTTGACACATGATAATGATGAATGGATAAATGGGTCAATATGTGGAAATGATTAATGTCTATAATGGAATAGAGTATGATCTTGGTAATTAAGCATAGTGAGTAAGGCATAATGAAAAAATCATAGTTAGATAGGCACAATGAATAAATGCTTAGTGAGATAGGCGTAATAAAAGGGAATTGGAAAAAATGGCCTATTGATGTGAAATGTGGTAATTTTGATAATGAGTTAAGGTATGGCATTAACTCTCATGTTATTTTTATGATTTATGTTTTCATTGGGAAATGGTTTTTATGTTTTGTGAATGGTTGATGGATATAAATATATATAAATATATATAGCATGTGCACATGGCTTGATAGAGTAGGGTATTGACTTTAAGTTTTATGACCAAGGGTCGAGTTGGATTAGTGCTTTAAAATACACCCCTAATACATGGGTTAGGGAAGAGAACTGAGTCTCTGTTTCCTCTAATGATTGAATCCTCCCCAAACCGAGGCTTCAAGGTGAGGATATGGTTGACATGAAGAAGTTAGTCCTAGTGAGATAGGATAACAGCATGTTTTTCCTTATGCATGTGATTTTGTACATTAAGCCCATGTAACTTGTTGTGTTTAATGAACCCATGATAAATGAATTGTAAATGGTAAGCAATGGGAATTGGGATGACATTTTATGATAAGAAATGGTAATAAATGTTTTTAATGGACCAAAACTAGTTTAGGGAATATAATCATTTATTATCTTTTATTATTCATTTCCCTCTTGCATGCACAATTGTTTATACTAGATATTTTATAGACAACATTGGTGGTGGGATACAGAGTTGTACTCATACCCATCTCGGGCCACCATTGGGTACCCGATAAGACTTCTTGTTTGTAGGTCATGGAAAGGGAAAAGGATCTTTCTAGGGAGTTGGGGGTTTTCATGGGTGTACGTGGATGTGGACTGAGACTTGGTATCATGACCATATTGGGGATCTTTTGCAGTTTGTCTTCATTTTGGGGTTTGATCAATTTTTTCAATTGTAGCATGGAATGTCATATTCACAATAGGACAAGGTTGTACATTGTTTTCAGGAATGGTTGTTTATGAATAATTTATTATTATTGGTTATTATTCCCCTATTTCGTTTATCTTTTGTTGTGTGTTACTCAGATAAAAAGGGAGTGTAGTCTCTCCAATTGACCTTTCGGACCCCCTTTGTAAGACTACATCCTTTGGCATATGGGGAGGTGTGCATAAGGTCATGAAACCACCCGAATCAGATCAACGGTTTAGTGGATTATGGGTTAGGGATGTTACCAAGTGGTTTTAGAGGTGATATTTTGCGGCATCTCTGGAATCTAGTTATATGGGATCATAGATAGGAGTTAGAATGTGTTGGGCCTTGGTAATGAGCTTGTGTTTTGGAGTATCTAACCCACATATTAGGGAAAATCAAGTCACCCGGGGTGGGAATTGTTTTTCATGATTGTGCAATGTTATAGTTGATTATATTTCACCATTGGGTGATGCCCATGTTGTGTGATTTGATGGTTTTAGGATATTTGTCTTGTGGTCTCTATGGATTGAGGTTGTGCATTCATGTATCATTATAGGAACCTAGAGAGATAGGTGGAATGCATCATGGTAAGGACACACACGTTGGGTGGGTGAGGCATGAATGTTAGAATGCACATTGCATCTTGATAATTGAAAATGGAAAATGTCGTAAATGAAACAACAGAATGGGGATTAAGATAAAAGAATGATAAGGGATCATTAATGGAAAATGTGTAAATAAATATTTGAAATGAATTGAAAATGTTGTTTTTGACATGTTTTGGGAGCATTGTTTTCGTGTATGGGTGTTTACCCCTTATGGACCATAGAACTGACAGGGATGGTTGGGGTGATGTTTTCAGAATGTTAAGTATTGTTGGGATAGTGCATGTGTGGAGTGTTGTTGTGGCTATTGAAGAGATGTATTGTTATATAGTTGTGAAAGTTTTATGGTATTTTTTCTAAACCTCGTGATTGCAAATGTATCGAAATTCCACCACAACATCGAGCACCAGTTAGGAAACAAGAGGATGTTTTTTAGAAAACATATCCATTTGAGGAGCAAGAGAATGTGGTGATCCAGGAAAGTAGTGAAGAGAAGTTTCAAGAGAACATGAATCTTTTTATGCAGATTATGGATCGTGACCCCATGTCAGTTGGACCAAGTATGTTTGAGATGACCCAAAAGTTTCAGCTATAGAACCCTCTGAACATTACTAGAGAGGGTAGGCTGGAGGCAGTAGAGTTCTAGATAGAGACTTTACAGATTATTTTTGATCATCTAGAGACTCATGTTGGGAAGTGATTCAATTTGGAAGATTATATGTTGCGAGGCCAGGAAAAGCATTGGTGAGACATCCTAGCTTAGACTGAGCAAGATGAGGGGATGTTATGTAATGATTTCAAGGAAATGTTTCTGTATCATTTTTACTTAGATACATTGAGGCAAGAGAGGGCTAGAGTTCATGACTCTAACTCAGTGATAGAGTATGTTGGCCGCTTTACAGGCCGACGATGCTTTGTTCTAGCATTGGTGGGGGATGAGGCATCTGTTACGATGTGTTTCCTAGATGGGATAAGACACGAGATAAAATATTATCAGAATATATTTCTATTAAATAGATTTGTAGAGGTATTGGATAAAGTGTTGATCTTAAAAAGGAACCTGAAGGGAGCATCAGGTAGTGGGCTAGTCGTTCCAGCTGGGCGGACAAGTAATGCAGCTTCTGAGTGTCGGAAGCATCATTGTGAAAGTTTCTAGGAGATTCAAAGTGTGCAAGGTAGTCAAAATAGAAGTTCAACCTATTAGGGTGGTGATCAAGTGTTCTACTACTAGTGTGGAGGGTTAGGGCACATGCTTGGCCAGTGTCTTTGATTCCCCATTCGACTGTTAGTTGTGCGACAGTTTGGGGAATGTGCAGAGGTACTGCAGGAACCCTCAGTAGGGGAGCATGAATGTTTGTGATAGGCATATGAAAAGTGGGGGTAAGGGATCTGTTTCTCAATATCAGGCTTGCAGTTGGAGCTCCAATGGCCGTACTGGTAGGGGAAGTGGGTGTGGAGTTATGGGGAAGGATCTCCCACATTTGCAGGGAAGTGCAATGCAGGGCACACAGGTTGGAGCCTATGGTAGAGGGGAATGTCAACATCTTGTAGTAAAATTGTCACCTAGTGATGGCGAGGCTAGGACATCGACTATTCGAGGTATGATCCATGTAGATTCTACAATTCATTGTTCATTGTTTAAAACTTTTCCCACACACTCTTTTATTTATACTCAACTTGTGGTAGCATTGTGTTTTCTTGTAGAGAGCGTGTGTGGGGTTAAGTTGATTAACACTCCATTGGGGGTGCGAAATGATGATATTTGGTGGTGTAAGGGATCTGATCTAGATGTCGGTGGGTATCATTTCTAGTTGGACTTGTTTGTTCACAAGATGTCGGGATTTGACATGATTTTGGGTATGGATTGGTTGGTGTTTTATCGGGCGCACATAGATTGTTACCATCACAATGTATCGTTCAGGTCAATTGAGGGTGATGCTTATGTCCATCATGGAGAGTGGGATGAATGAGAAGGTCGTGCGGTACCATTTTGTCAACAGTTGGGTGGGCACACAACCCAAGTTTATTTCTATGTGCTTGATGATGAAATAGGGGAATATTATGTATTCCCACCCTTAGTGGATCAATTTTAGGATGTGTTTAATGTGTATTTCCTAGGATTTCCTCCCAAGAGGGTTGTGAAGTTCATGATTGAGTTGCTTATATGAGTGGAGAGAGTTTCTATTCTTCCATACCAAATGGAAACCGAAGCAATCTAGAAGTTAAAGGTTCAGGTTGTGGAGTTGGATTGTAAGGGGTTCATATACCCTATTACATATCCTTGGGGATCTCCTTTTCTTTTTACAAAGAAGGATAACGGGTCATTATGGCTATGTGATGATTATCAAAATTTAAATTAGATTATGGTGACAAATATGTATCCTTTTCATACAATTGATGACATGTCTGACTATTTGAAGGGTGAAATGGAGTTTTCCAAGGTTGATACGAGATCTGGTTATCACCAGTTGAGGGTGAGGCCTTTTGACCAACCATTGATAGCATTTAGGAGTAGGTATGGGTTGTTTGAGTTTATGGTGATGCCTTTCGGATTGACAAACAGACCAGCGGAGTTCATGGCTTTGATAAACCAAATATTTCATCCTTATTTGAATCAATTTGTGTTTTTCTTTAAAGAAGATATCTAGGTGTACTCGAAAACTCATGACAATCATGCCCCATATCTTGACATCGTTTTGAGTACACTAAGAGACCATTAGCTATATGAAAAGCTATCAAAGTGTCGATTCTGGATTGAAGAAGTTCATTTTCTGGGTCACATCATCTCTAAGGCAGGTGTCTTAGTGGATCTAGAGAACATGCAGGCTGTTGTGTCTTGGGAGCAGCCAAAGAGTGTTTAAAATTATTAGAGTTTTCTATGTTTTGTTGGATTTTACCAGAGGTTCATCCAGGATTTATATCACTTAGTAGAACCACAGTCGAGTATGACCAAGAAGGGAAATAGGATTGAGTGGTTTGAGTCTCGTGAGAATGTCTTTCAAGAGTTGAAAAAGGGATCGACAACCGCACCGATCATGATCTAACATGATCTATGTAAAAAGTATGTCCTATTTTGTGATGAATCCAGTATTTGGCATGGGGTTGGGTTGATGAAAGATGAGTGGGGTGTGTCTTATGGGTTGAGGAAATTGAGAACCCATGAGCTGAATTATCCCACTCATAATATTGAGTTAGCTGCAGTAGGTTATGCGTTACAGTGCTAGAGGCAGTATTCTTTGGGGGAAAGGTTTACAATTAATACAGATCACAAGAGTCGAAAATATATCTTTTCACAACAGGATTTGAATCATCATTAATTAATATGAAATCCCTCCTTTTTTTACATAACATTTCATTACATTTTACTAAGAGAGGATATTTAATGTCTAGTGTCTTGGAAATCAAGAGCATAAAACATGAAAACATAAAAAAATATTTTAAATCCATTTGAAAAACTTCATGAAAATTTAATCCTATGTACAATTACCACATATTGTATGAAAGGTTTCTATAGTATTGGTTGGACATCCTAGCATAGACAGAGAAAGTTGAGGGGATGTTATGGAATAATTTCCAGGAAAAGCTTATGGAGAATTTTTTTACTTAGAGCCTTTGAGGCAAGAGTGGGTTGCATAGTTCATGAGCCTAACTCGGGGATCGATGTCGGTGATGGTGTGTGTTGGCCTCTTCACTGACCTAAGATGCTATGTTCTGACTTTGGCTGGGTTGAGGTATCAGTTACAAGGCGCTTCTAAGATGGGATGAGACACGAGATGAGGTCTTAGGTGAACATCTTTCTCCTGAAGAGGTTTATAGTGTTTATGGATCAATCGTTGATCTAATAATGGAACCTAAAGGGAGATTTCGGTAATGGTCTTGTCGTGCCGGCTTCACAAACAAGTGGTGAAACTTCTTAGGGCCTGAAGCATTGTTTTGGAAGTTTCCAGTAGGGCAGAAGTTACCAAGGCAGTCAGAAGTGAGGCTCAACCTCTTAGGGTGGTGATCGGGTGTTCTGCTACTAGTGTGTAGGGTTGGGGCACATGTGTGGCCAGTGTCATCGACACCCCAGTCGAGTGTCGGTTGTGCGACAATTTGGTTCATGTGTAGAGGTTCTGCAGGAACCCTCATCAGGTGATTATGAATGTTGGTGATTGGCACATGCCATGCAGAGACAAGGATCAGTTTCTTCGTATCAGGATGAAAGTTGGAGCTCCACATGCCACATTGGCAGGGGCAGTAGGTGTGGAACTCTAGGCCAAGATCACCCATTTTATTAGGGAAGTGCAGTGCAGGGCATAGATGATAGAGACATGGGTAGAGGGGAAGGTCAGCATCCTGCAGTTCAGTCAGCACCCGGTGATGGCGAGGCTGGGCCATCGACTACTCTAGGTATGATACTTGTATCTTCTATTGTTTCTAGTTTATTATTTGAAACTATCCCCACACACACATTAGTTTATTCTCAGCATGTGGTAGCATTAGGTTTTCTTATGGATAGTGTGTGTGGGGTTATTTCGATTGACACTCCATTGGGGGTGTGAAATGATGGTATTGGGCAGTGTAAGGGATGTTCTCTGGAAGTTGGTGGGTATTGTTTCATGGGGGACTTGTTCATTCTTAAGATTTCTGGATTTTACCTGATCTTAGGTATAGACTGGTTGGTGTTATATTGGGCACACATAGACTGTTACCATCACAATGTATTATTCAAGTCACTTGAGGATGACACTTATGTCCATCGTGGAGAGTGGGATGTATGAGCAGGTCATGCAGGATCATTTTGTCAGTAGTTGGGTAGGCTCATGGCCCAAGTAGCTTGTCTTTTTTTAGATGGTGAAAGTGGGGACTAGTATGTCTTCCCTCCAGTAGTGGATTAGTTTCAGGATGTGTTTTCTGTGGATTTCAGGGGGTTTCTACCCAAGAGAGATGTTGTTTTCATGATTGAGTTACTAACGGTAGTGGGGCTAGTTTCTATTCTTCCATACCAAATGGAACTGACATGACTCTATGATTTAACGGTATATATTGAGGAGTTGGAGTGTAAGGGGTTCATATGCCCAATTACGCCTCCTTGGGGATCATCGGTGGTTTTTACAAAGATGGCTGATGGTTTGTTAAGGCTATGTGTTGATTATCACATGTTGAATATGATGATGGTGAAAGATAGGTACCCTATTCAAATAATTGATGACCTGTTTGACAATTTGAAGGGTGAATTGGTGTTTTCTAAGAATTATATGAGACCGAGTTATCACTAGTTGAGGGTGAAGACTTCTGACGTACTGCTGATAATTTTCAAGAGTATGTATGGGTTGTTAGAGTTCATGGTGATGCCTTTTGGATTAACCAATGCACTAGAACTGTCCATGGTTTTGATGAACCAAATATTTCATCCTTATCTTGATTAATTTGTGGTTTTCTTCTATGGAAACATCTTGGTGTACCCGAAAACTCATGAACATCATGCCCAACATCCTGACATCATTCTGAGTAAACTAATAGAGCATCAACTATATTCCAAGCTGTCTAAGTGTTAGTTATAGATTAGAGAATTGAATATTTTGGATCACATCATCTCTAAGGTAGGTGTTTCAATGGATCTAGAGAATGTGTAGGATCTTATGTCTTGGGGGCTTCCAAAGAGTGTTTCAGATGTTTGGTGTTTTCTGGGTTTGGTCAGGTATTACCAGAGGTTCATCTAGGATTTATCAATCCTCATCCCCAATTTTAAATCATGGATTAGGGTTATCAGCCTCTTTCCTATTATGGATCAATCCATAATCCTATTTCAAATTATGGATCATGCCTTACATAATGGTTCCCTTTATTATCTCATGAGATTCAAATCACATAACAATTCATTGGAGGGATATATAGGTTCCACTGGTGATATCATCAAAACATTTTTCTTCCAAAAGATTATATAAATTCGTCACAGATAAACCCATGAAATGAAATGGGGTTTATAAAAATTTAATCATAGCATAAATTGTGTGCAAGAAATATGATAAGTAAACATCTATTCATCATAAACATAAACCATTTTGAGAAATAATATACACTGTATCATTGGATCACATCCCTAGTAATGGTTATACAACATCAAAGGACATAATCATAGTTTGAAAATTATTTTAAAAGATAACATGGAAACTTTTATGAGGAATATATCCTTTTAACAGTGAAATCACTTATTTAAAATTTCATAACTTCCAAACACTAATTTTTTTTATTTTAGCCATAACATTTTTAATTTATAATGGAATTTTTAATTATAATTTTAAATATTTATCAATAAAAATAACCAATCCACTTCAAAAAAATAACTTTGTAAAACACAAAACATTTTCAAAATCCTTTTCTTTGAAAATAACCTTTCAAACTTATAAACTAATATTAAAATATTATTTAAAAATATTCATGAGGAAAATATTGTATTGTCTTGGATTCATCCATGTATTATTTTAATATTATACAAGAATTAATTCGAGACCAGGCTCTGAGATGGCGTGCAATTATGAGGCCTGGTGAGCCCGGAACAATTGTTTGAATTTAATTTAATAATTAAATTACTCATGCATGTGGTTTTACTGAAAAAGTGGAGTAACTCCCAAACGGGTGCTCGGATCAGAAATCTGAGGGCACCGTTGCATTCAAAACAACGATTTTACCTTAGGCGGGCCTAACATCAGCTGTCACGGGTCAGTGGTGAAATCTAGTTTTTGGGACGTAAGAGTAATACAATATTTAAATAAAAATATTTTATTCTGCAGAGAAATCTTTTAAATCTGCTGCAACAGATATCTCTTACATTTTTAATTAAAGGATGGTCCATGGGTCCAGGGTTACAATCCTCATTACCCTGAAACCCTTGGAGGCTATGGAGGCTCTGGAGAAAACCTCCCAACGGGGTGACAGTGTTCTTGACTAGCTTCACTGGCGACAACGACGCGGCGACCGAATCTTCACCAACGAACACTGTGAATCCCGGTAGGATGTTTAATTTGTGATTTCATCCCTGTTGTTGATTTCTATGATGAATGTGGGATAATCCATGAACGGATTAGTCTGCGGATCGACCCTTCTTGTGGGATGGACTTTTGTGGGGATTTTGGGAGATTTTGAATCCATGTTGATCTGTTGTTGTTGATTTTTCTACTCTGTTTAATCCTATTAAAGGGAGCGGATAAACGCCATGACGAACGACGATGGAGGTTCGTTCCTCAAATTCATTTCATTGGATTTCTCCTCTTTCTCTACTTCATGTTCTTCATGTTCATCATGGGGTGATGGAAAACGGATCATTGCACGCCCGTTCTATGACCCAATGATCGAAAATTGTAGATCCAACCCTGGAGAGATGTCACGGAGGTGCGATAGCGGTTTCGGTAGACGATTCGGAGCGGATCGAGAGTTATGAGTTTTCGGGTGTTTTCCTTCAGATGGATCGTTCGAGGTTTATGATCTGTTTTAAGGACCGGAAACACCCATTACAGTGTTATTATAGTGAAACGAACCAACCCATAGTGTATCAGGACAAAAGGACGAGAGATCACAGATCCATAAGATCGGCCGAAGCGCGAGGAAGAAGACGATGTTTTGGAAATTTCCCGACTACATGCCATGTAGTATGGGCTACACGGCGTGTGTTTGTCAGTGGACCATATGGCGTGTACTCTGGGAGTACGCGGACACGGGATGGGTACACGGTCAAGGACACGACGTGTATACCCCTACCCAGCCAGACCCGACCAAATACACGGGATACCCCATGTACTGGTATACGGGCAGGCGACACGGACGTGGACAGAGGCCGTGTACGGGCACATGGCCAGCGTACATAGAGCGAACCCCAGGTAGTCGGACACGGCGTTTGATTCTTCTACACACCGTTTAGTTACTTTCTATCCGACAAGCCAAATGACACGGTCCGTTAACACGGGCAGTACCCAGAGTCAAGGAACACGAAGTGTAATTTTTCTACACGCCGTGTCATCTTGTTTTACATAGTTTAACGGATGACACAGTTCGTTTACACGGGTAGTACCCGGGGTCAAGGAACATGGCGTGTAACCATACTACATGTCGTGTAACCATTTCATCATGGCTTGAGCCACTTGTCTTCTGTGACTTGGACTAGTTTTCTTAGGGTTCATACCCTTGGTCTTTTCCCTGAAGGTTCTGGTATTATTTCGTTTATACAAGAGTATGATCCCTTCAGCAGGACTTCCTGAATAGAGTTGTTAGAATCCCTTCTGTGATACTTAAAGCTAGATCCTCTATTCATTCCTGGAACCCTATGTAGAGTTCTTGGTATCCACGTGACCAACATTACTCGGGCTTCGATCCTCTGCTTAACGGATTAGCTCAGACTGAGTTGTCGAAATCACCCCATGACTTGGTTGTGATCCTCATCTGAGCATCATGTTCTCAAGGTACGTGTGTAGTGTGTCCTCCTGGAATTAATACTTCATATCTCCCTCTTCAGACCTAGGAGTGTGTTCTCTCGGTTTCATGCTTAGTGGAATGTTCGAGCTGGATCCTAGTGGTGGTATTCGCGATAGTCTATCGTGGATGAGTAAATCTGGATATTATTGTTATATGTTCGGTATACATATACTGTGTAGAGATGAAAATACCTTTATTTTTTGGTATTTCCCTTGTTGTATTCTTTTGTGGTTTCGGGGTGTCCTACTGGGTATTGTTATACTCACCCCTGCACGGGCTTTGCCCGGACGTGTCGTTTCTTGTGCAGACGAGCGAGCCATTGACAGAATTCTAGGCAGACCAGGACCGGATGGTACTCAGTGAGATCAGATAGGCCGAGGTGTGTTCCTATGGAAACAGACTATAGTCCCAACACCTTTCTTTACAGGTTGGACTTTGTTACAGACTCTCTTCTTGGTGGCCTTGTACTTTTGGTACAGGGTTTTACTTTCTTGTACTGTACTTTCCTATCGTACTCTGTGGTTGGGTTTTAGTGTATGCATGTATCTTTTCTTTCTAGTAGTCTTTAATTTTCTTCTTTGTGGGCTTAGAGATGAGTGTGCATGTGTACAAGTTTATAGGCAATGCCTCCCATGTTTGTAGCATGCCTACTCGGTGCTAGTCATTAGCCCCTGGCCTATTGGAGGCGGGCTTGGGGAGTTGCGGCTCAGGCCCCACTGGGATGGCTCATGACAGAGTGGTATCAGAGGTGGTCGGTTCTACCTTAGGACCGAGAGTCTCTGAGTTGGTTTTGGGAAATAGTGTTATGTGTTTTGAGTCGAATCTCAGGCCAGGGACCCCAGTGGTGGTGCGGGCGGCCGACGTATCCATACAACAAGACTCTGATAACTTTTCTTTTCGACTCGGAACATGAGGACACTAGTTGTAGGGGAAAAATAATGGTACATGCATCATATAGGAATGGGTTTTGGTTTCCATGTCCTTCTTAAGTCAGCTCTCCAGGTATACTCAATGACTGAGATACATCTTGTTTCATTAACAGGATGCCTCCACGACATTCACCCACTAGGTTCTAGCAACTCAATCATGTGGATGACCCCCTCAGCGATGAAGCATTGAAACCGGGACCGGATCCCCCAGTTTTACTATCAGGTGGTGTGCCAGTTGTTCCGTCACCTGTAGAGTAGTGTTTTGTGCCTACTGTACTAGTGGAGGAGGAACGTAGGCTGAGCGCACTCCATGAGTTTCCGAGACATAGACCCCTCATGTTTTGAGGCAGGCCTGACCCTCAGGTAGTAGAGGACTAGTTTGAGGCAGTGGCCAGAGTCATCCGTTTGGTCAGGACACCAGTAGACCAGATGGTGATCCTGGCCGCAAGCCTTCTACAGGGCTCGTTAGGATGATGGTGGAATTTGGTTATCCAGACCCACGATGAGGCGACTCTTTAATGGTCGCAGTTTGAGCGTCTCTTTAGAGAGGTGTTTTCACCGGTTACCCTGAGATAAATACATATACAAGAGCTTCTTTAGCTCCAGCAGGGAACCATGACGGTGGATGACTATTCATCGAGGTTTACCGACCTCTCGCGTTACTCGATGCATATGGTCAGAGATCCGTACTTTAGAGATCGTACTTTTGAGTGGCGCTTGTGCAGATATATCCAAGATAACATCACCCCTATGAGATTTCCTACTTATGCTGGGGTGCTCGAGTGGGATTCGGTGGTCGAGAGCTTCTTGGAAGAGCAGAGACAGTCGAGAGATGTCAGTAGTGGGCGAGCTGGAGCAGAGACCTCGGCAGTAGAGAGCCGATGTCAGGGACCCAGGCTTGGGAGATGTTTTCAGAGGAGATCCTAGGACATGGGATCTTCCAGAGAGGGTTCACAGGGTGCATCCAGCCAACCTCGAGAGAGGCGATGCTACACATGTGATGGCAGTGGACATCTCACTCGAGAATGTCTGACCCGCCGTACTACTAACACGGGAGCAGTGTATGGACCACCAAGGCAGAGGGAACGTGTGGGGCAGACAGATCCATGGGGCAGTGGACATGGTAGGGGAGCAAGGAGAGTAGTTGGAAGTGGTCTGCGTTTTGACCTTTTACCACCACCACCCCCAGGAGGTCCACCCTAGGTTCAGGGAGCTGGTGGACAGAGCCAGGGACAAATGCAGGCGGCAGAGGCTTATGACCCAGGTACTCCCTGAATGATTAGAGGTACAATCTATGTATTTTATACTTTGGATGTCGTACTGATAGACATGGGAGCTAGTCATTCCTTTTTGGCTACTTATATTGTTCAAGACTTTGATATTCTAGTTTATCCATTGACACGACCCTTACACTTAGAAACAACGACTGGAGAAGATTTAGAGATCACACACCTCTGTAGACAGTGTGACCTGACCCTTGGAGGTGAGAGTTTCGGTTGGAACCTCTTGGTGGTAGCGTCAGGGCCTTACAATGTCATTCTTGGTATGGATTGGCTATCCACAGTTCATGCCTAGATCGACTGTTTTAGGAGAAGGGTGCGGTGTGTCCGCAGTGATGGAATGAGGTTCTCTTTTGTCGGTGAAAGAGAGACCCTGGCAGCGCAGGATGGACTCGTGCATAGGAGAGAAAAAACAATTTCACATCATATGGCTAGCCTAGCCCTTGGTGCATCAGATGTTATGAGTTTCTAGTTTCCAGTAGTATTGGATGAGTATGACGACATCTTTTCGGAGGATGTCCCCAGACTACGTCCCCGTCGGGAGATAGATTTCTACATTGAGTTGCAACCCGAGATGACACCAATATCATAATCATCATATCAGATGTCTCCTGTAGAGATTCGTGTGCTGAGGGTGCAACTGGATGACTTATAGAAGAAGGGCTTTATGAGACCCTGTGTTTCACCCTAGGTGGCCCCAGTGCTGTTTTCCAAGAAGGCGAATGGCAGCTTGAGGCTACGTGTGGATTACCGGTGCATGAATAAGGTGATTGTGAAGAACCGGTATTCACTACTGAGGATCAATGACCTCTTCGACCAGTTGAGAGGGGAACGATGGTTCTCTAAGGTTGATCTACGATCAGGCTATCACCAGTTGTGAGTACGGGATGAGGATATACCGAATATGACTTTCCGATGCCGCTATGGTCACTATGAGTACTCGGTGATGCCCTTCGACATGAAGAACGCCTCGGCAGTGTTCATGGGACTCATGAACCGGATCATTCAGCCCTACCTCGATCCGTTCATAGTGGTCTTCATCGATGATATCCTTGTGTACTATGTGACCGAGGAGGAGCACGCGAGACACCTATGGATGGTTCTGGACACACTCTGAGAGCACCAGTTGTACGGGAAACTCTAGAAGTGTCAGTTCTGGATAAGGGAGGTCCACTTTCTGGGACACGTTATCTCAGCAGATGGTGTAGCAGTGGACCCAGCCAAGGTGGAGGCAGTACTAGGATGAGAGCCACCCCAGAAGGTGATGGAGGTGCAGAGTTTCTTTGGGTTGGAAGGCTACTATTGGAGAATCATTCTTCATTTCCCCAAGATTTCAGCACCCATGACAGATTTGACCCGAAAAGGGCAGCCTTTCGTATGGATCGAGAGATGCCAGTAGGCTTTCCAACAGTTTATACAGTGTCTAATGAGCGCCCCGATCTTGATATTACCGAAGGAGGGTGTCAGGTACGTAGTGTTCTTCGACGCATCAGGAACCAGTCTTAGTTGTGTCCTGATGCAGAGGCAAGCAGTGATTGCATATGGCTCACATTAGCTGAGGCCACACAAGTAGAACTACGTGACCCATGATATTGAATTGCCGGTGGTAGTATTCACATTGAAGATGCGGAGGAACTACATGATGGGCGAGCGGTTTACCGTCTACTCTGATCACACGAGTCTCAGATACATCTTTTCACAGAAGGATCTGAATTTGAGACAGAGGCGATGGCTTGAGTTTCTACAGGATTACGACATTGAGATCATTTACACACCTGTGAAGGGTAAAGTTGTGGCAGATGCTCTTAGTAGGAAATCCAATTCACAGTTACTAGATGAGTTGACAGGGGAGTTTTCCTATTTACAGTTATCCTTCATGGATTGAGATGAGGGAGCCTACCTTCAGTAGATGGTTGTTACCCCTCCACTCTTACAGCGAGTCAGGGAAGCACATCGCAAGGATTCTAACTGTGAGGCTCTAAGTGCTCATATATCCACAGGTGTTGCGATTGATGGATATTCAAAAGGTGGGGAGCACGTTGTTCTCTTCAGAGGGCGCACAGTAGTACCAGTGACGTTGCGGGAGGAGGTTCTAAGGGAGTTCCATACATACCCTTGGGCGGTGCATCCAGGCATGGAAAAGATGTATCAGGACCTCCGACGTCAGTTTTGGTGGCCAGGAATGAAGAAGGGTGTGGCAGAGTTTCTTTCTCAGTGCCTTACTTGTCAGCAAGTAAAGGCTGAGCACCAGTTTCCAGCAGGTTTGACTCAGCCCCTTGAGGTGCCAGAGTGGAAGTGTGACGGGATATCCATGGACTTTGTGATGGGTTTACCACATACATACAAGGCACACGATGCCATATGGGTGATTGTTTATCGACCCACCTAGTTGGACCACTTCATAGCCATTCAAGAGCAGAGTTCAGTAGAGAGCTTGGGACACCTCTACGTGCAGGAGATAGTTAGACTTCATGGAGTTCCATCCACAATCGTCTCAGATCATGATGCTCGTTTCACATCCAAGTTGTGGAAGGGATTGCAGGAAGTTTTTGGGACTCAGTTACGCTTGAGCACATCTTTTCATCCCTAGACTGATGGCCAGACAGAGCGGACCATCCAGGTCCTGGAGGATATGCTTCGAGCTTGCATACTTGACTTTGGTCGTAGTTGGGAGGATCACCTACCACTGGTTGAATTTTCTTATAACAATAGTTATCATTACACTATTTGTATGGCACCATTCGAGGCTCTGTACAGGCGACCTTGTAGGTCGCCACTTTGCTGGACTGACCCAGTAGAGTCAGCACTCATGGGCCAAGAGATGGTGAGAGATACTACAGAGAAGGTGCAGGTCATCCAGGAGCGGATGAAGACTACAAAAAGTCAGCAAAAGTATTATGCCGACAGGAGGTGGAGGCCCTTGGAGTTCGAGGAAGGATACCATGTGTTCCTTCGGGTCTCACCTAGGCGGAGATTGCAGAGATTTGGCCGAGGAAGAAAGTTATCTCTGAGGTTCATTGTCCCTTTTCACATTCTAAGTGGAGTTGGAAAGGTGGCGTATCTCTTGGCTCTACCTCCTCAGATGGACTGGGTACACAACAACTTCCATGTCTCGCAGCTATGAAGGTACGTGCATGATCCATCACACGTTATCGACTAGGGTGAGCTGGACATTGATGATGGAGCGACCTTTACAGAGTACCCAGTGGAGATCGAGGGTAGGCAGGAGAAGATCCTTTATGGGAGAGTTATTCCCTTGGTGTGTGTCCGGTGGCAGCATGGGAATATCCAGGAGAGCATATGGGAGCAGGAGGCTCAGATTCGTGTGCAGTATCCACATCTTTTTGAGTAGCCTTTTTTTGGCTTACCGGGGACGTAAAATCCCTAAGGTGGGGGTGATGTAATGTCCTATATATTTCCATTTATTATTTTAATATTATATGAGAATTAATTCAAGACCAGGCTCTGCGACGGTGTGCAGTTCTGAGGCCCGATGAGCCCGGAACAAATGTTTAAATTTAATTTAATAATTAAATTACGCACGCGTGTGGTTTTCCTAAAAATGTTAAATAACTTTCGAATGGTTGATCAGATAAGAAATCTGAGGGCACCGTTGCATTTATAAAAACTATTTTACCTTAGGCGGGGCCAAACATCGGCCGGTGTTGGACGGTGGTGAAATCCAGTTTTTGGGACGTAAGAGTAATAAAATATTTAAATAAAAATATTTTATTCTGCTGTGAAATATTTTAAATATGCTGCAGCAGATATCTCTTATCTTTTTAATTAAACAGTATCCTAGGGGTCCCGGGTTACAAACCTTACAACCCTGAAACCCTTGGCGACTTTGGAAGCTTTGGAGAAAACCTCTCAACACAGAGACGGTGTTCTTGACAAGCTTCACCGATGACGACGACACGACGACCGAATCTTCGCCAACGAATGCCACAGATCCAGGTAGGATGTTTAATTTTTGATTTCTTCACCGTTCTTGATTTCTACAATGAACGTGGGCTAATCCATGAACAGATTAGTCCGCGAGTCGATTGTTCTTGTCAGATGGACTTTTGCAGGGATTTTAGGAGATTCTGAATCCATGTTGATATGTTTTTGTTGATTTTTCTACTCCGTTTAATCTTATTAATGGGAGAGGATCACCTCCGTGACGAATGACGGCAGAGGTTCCTTCCTCGAATTTTTTTCTTTGGATTTCTCCCCTTTCTCTCCTTCACGTTCTTCGCGTTCTTTGCAGGGTGATGAACAATGGATCGTTGCACATCCATTATGCGACGCAACGATCCCAAATTGTAGATCGTACCCCAGAGCGATGTCATGGAGGAGAGACAACGGCTTCGGCGGATGATTCGGAGAGGATCGAGAGTTATGAGTTTTTAGTCGTTTTTCTTTGGATGGATTGTTCAAGGGTTATGATCTGTTTTAAAGACCGGAAACACCCATTATGGTGTTCGTATGATTAAACGAACCAACCCCTAGAGTATCATGATGAACAGTCGAGATATCACGAATCCAGAAGATCGGCCGAAGCGCGAGGAAGAAGACAACATTCTAGAAATTTCCAAACTACAAGCCATGTAGTATGGGTTACACGGTGTGTGTTCATTGGAAGACCACATGGAGTGTACTCCAAGAGTACATGGATACAGGTTGGGTATACATCCAAGGACACAGCGTGTATACACCTCCATGGCTAGACCCGGCCAGATACACGGGATTCCCCGTGTACTGGTACACAAGCAGGAGGCACGGACACAGACAGAGGCTGTGTACGGGCACATGGCCAGCGTACACGGAGCGAGCCCCAGGTGCTCAGACCTAGTGTGTGATTCTTCAACATTTCGTGTAGTTACTTTCTATCTAACAAGACGAATGACACGGGCAGTACCCAGAGTCAAGGAACACAACGTGTAATTTTTCTACATGTCGTGTCATCTTGTTTTACACAGTTTGAACGGATGACATGGGCCGTTTAAACGGACAGTACCCGGGCCAAGTAACATGGCCTGTAACCATACTACACACCATGTAACCATTTATTCATGGCTTGAGCCACTTGTCTTCTGTGACATGGACTAGTTTTCTTGGGGTTCGTACCCTTAGTCTTTTCCCTAAAGGCTCTAGTATCATTTCCTTTATACACGAGTATGATCCCTTCAGTAGGACTTCCTGAATAGAGTTGTTGGAATCCCCTCTGTGAGACTTAGAGCCTGATCCTATATTCATTTCTGGAACCCTAGGTAGAGTTCTTGGTATCGACGTGACCAACTTTACCCGGGCGCTGATCCTCTGCTTAGCGGATTAGCTCAGACTGAGTTGTCGGAATCAACCCATGACTTGGTTGTGATCCTTATCTAAGCATCATGTTCTCAATGTACATGTGGAGTGTGTCATCATGGAACGAGTACTCTGTATCTCTCTATTCAGTACTAGGAGTGTGTTCTCCCAATTTCATGCTTTGTGGAATCATTGAGCAGGATCTTAGTGGTGGTATTCACGATAGTCGATCGTGCATGAGTATATCTGGATGTTCTTGTTATATGATTGGTAGACATATACTATGTAGAGCTGACTATACCTTTCTTTTGTGGTATTTCCCTTGTTTTATTCCATTTTGGTTTTGGGGTGTCCTACTGGGTATTATTATACTCACCCCTGCACGATCTTTTCCTGCATGTGTCGTGTCTTGTGCAGACGAGCGAGCCTTTGACAGGATTCTTGGTAGACCAGGACCGGATGGTACTCAGTGACATCAGACAGGTCGAGGTGTCTTATTACGGCTACAGACTGTAGTCCCAACACCTTTCTTTACCGGTTGGACTTTTTTACAGACTCTCTTCTTGGTGGGCTTGTACTTTTGGCCCAGGGTTTTACATTCTTGTACTTTACTTTTTTGTCGTACTCTGTGGTTGGGTTTTAGTGTATGCATGCATCTTTTCCTTCCAATAGTCTTTAATTTTCAGCCTTTTGGGCTTGTAGATGTGTGTGTGTGTGTACATGTTTATAGGAAATTCCTCCCATGTTAGTAGCATGACTACTCGGTGCTTGTCACCAGCCCCTAGCCTATTGGAGGCGGGCTTGGGGAGTTGCATTTCAGGAACCACTGGGACGGGTCGTGACAAATATCCTTTATCATTTGAGAAATTATTTTTATAAAATAAAACATTTTCATAATCCCTTTCTCTTAAAATATCATTGATAACTTATAAAGGAATACTTAAAGACAATTTAAATCATTTCATGTAAAACATATCCCTTAAAAAAATAAGAACACTATTTAAAACATAAAAAAATATCAAAAACATTATCATAAAATAACCATGTAATATTATTTAAGAATATTTAAACATTATTTAAAACATTTCTCATGGAGAAAAACACATATATCAAAAAAAATTAAACATAAAATAATGTAAAAATTCTTGTCATTGAAAAATATACTTAAAAAATTTTAATGTCAACATTAAGAGAATGATTATTTACGATGTTTTTGAATTTACCTCATAATTTAAATATCAAAAATATTATTCCCTCTACATTTTTGGTAAAATCCAAAAGGTCCTAGTTATGATAATGAAATGAGGATTACATTTAAAGAAAATTTTAAAAATTCAATCATGGGTAATAAATATATAAATAAATATTTTGATTAATGTGGAATGTTTTTTGAAAACATATTTAGAAAACATGGATAGGGAGAAAAAAGGGGTTGTCGACCAAAGCGACAAATAAAATCGATTTTTCCTAAAATCATTATTTTGGAATCTTCATTGTAAAAAGAGAGGAAGATTAATGGAGAACTTGAATTCTAAAAAAATATCTAGTGGAGAATAAAATTCATTATTTTCTAGATAAATATATCAAAATATTTCATTATTGAAGGCATAATGATCAACAATCCTCCTAAACAATGAGATTGTAACTTATAATCCTTATAACTTTGGTAACTTTTGAATTGTAATCCTTAGTAAAGAATAAAATAAAATTAATTATTAAATAGAATAAATAAATTTATATTTGTGATATAAAATATATTATTTGTAGTATATAATCCTCATAAATGAGGTCTGTTTCATAATAAAAAATTTGTAAGAAAAATGGAAATTGAGTAAAAAATCACATAACTTAAGTATCAAATTCATTAATCAAAATTAAAACCTAATTTAAAATGAATATATAATAAATATAAATTTATTAGAAAAAATAGAAATATTTATCATACCATATATGGTTTACTTATGATCTTTTTATTACTTCTTTCATAAAAATTCCTTATTAAAATTGCATTTTTTGCAATAAATACTTCATTTTTAGGTATGTTTAGATTTTATATTTTTGGTCCTCATAATTTGATATCAGTGGCATAATCTCATTACTTTTAACTAAGATATAATTATCATATATATTCATTATATATATATTTAGTGTAATTTGTTAATGTTAGTGAATGAAAATAAAACACACCATTCCTATAGATGATAGGTCATACAAGCGCATGTGTGTTATTTCCCTTTTGTTGAAAGAAATAAAGGTAAATAATATATTAAAATTATATAATAATATTTATTTTATATATATCACAAGCTTTCATTAATCCGACCATTATTAATTTCCATGTAATGTGTAATTGAACAACAAATCTCATTGCTTTGTGAGGCAGTAGTCCATTGTTCACATGAGCAATGCTAACTTTTTCCCATATAATGGAATGTAAGATGGATTAAGGTGTATTATAATATATTAATCATTATGACATACTAAATATCACATATATAAAAATATTTGTTTTAAATACATCATTATTGAATCGATTTCATGCACTAGATATTTACAAAAAGTTTTATCAAAATTTATCAACGAAAATCTAATGAGAAAATTAATATATTCCATGAATAGTTAAACATAAGGCTCCTCTAAGTACAAACAAAATTCAAATCGAAAAGTTTTGAAATTGGGTCCCTAAATTTCTATAATCAACATAAAATAAATCCCAAAACAAAATGAATTAGATGATATTGTCTGATACTAAATATGTGAATATAATGATCTTGTATGCCCCCAAATCAAGGAAATATCCATAATTTCTATAAAACCACAATAAAAACCTATATGATTTAAAAAATTAACTATTTCCTCATTACATAAAAAACCACCTATTATTGATTACATTCCAAAAATTAAAACATTATAAAAACTATGAAAATGATAATATAAACAACATTATCATCAAATCATTAATCAATTCCAAGGTAATAAATAGTATCTAATTTATTTTGTCTATATGAATCATATCTCTCTCCAAACTAAACACCATTCTCTCAATATTGGGAACATATTAATGGTTATGTTACCATAATCAGTTTTCCCCATATAACATCAAACTTCCATTTGAATGACATTTCAAGTAATCTATACCATTTAATATATTCTTTATAATCATTAATAAAAACATACAAAAAATTACTAATATATTTCACAATTATTGTATTATAATAAATAAACACTTTAATCATTCTAAATCATTCTTAAACCACTAAAAAAGTTTCATTTACCTATTCTTTAATACCTTCTTAATTTCATATGTCATTTGTAGTATCACCATCAAAATCCAAAAAAAATATTTACTAGTACCACTTTGAGGATCCACATATTTAGATTCCAAACTAGGAAATAAATTTTTATGATGCACATACTTTCAACATTTATTAACATCAATCATTGATGATTCCTTAAGGAAAAAATTCTTCACATCCATGATAATAACTGAGCATTTCATTTATCCATGAAAATCACTAATATTGTGTCCTCATTACCCACAAATAAAACTTCTTCTCTTTCCATTGATACTTTATTTCTAATGTTTCTTCCCACATTCTCAACATAGAGAAAACTGAATCTTCATTCCTTCAGGGTCTCCACCACCCGAACACTCAATGTACACTATCCTTCTCTTCTATGATGGCTCCAAGAGATAGTGAATGTGTAAGTTATAAATAATATATTGTGATAACTAATAAGTAATAATCATAAAATACTTTACTGTAGTAATCATCCTATTTGGTTGATGATCAATGCACCATCTATCACATTCAACTTTAATAGATTTATCTTGGGTTTGCGGCACTAACTAAAAAATCATAGCTTGAACAATAATATTAATAGCGTAAACACGCATAATAATGTAAAATTATTTATGTGATGTATGAATCATTAAAACATATTTTCAATTTAATAAGCCTTAGATTTTACCTATTTTATTCATTTTTATAATCTACTTAAATCATTAATTATTCATTATGATGAATTTCTGGAATTCCATTGTATATCTGCCATGAGTGTCAACCCATGTGTGAAAGAATGAAGATTTTTATGGACCAATGATGACTGAGGATATCTTGATTCACCTTTTTCAAAGTAATTACCCCTATGAATATATATTCTCTAGACACATCTACTTCTAGTATCTAGAAAAGTATGAATTTTTTAAAAACCACACACACTATTGTTTACCAAAATTATAGGACATTTTACTACACATTAACTCATCAATAAACTTATCCTTATATATATCCCAAGATATATATTTATACATGTCCCTATGGATCATATTTATTATTCCTATTCCTAATATAAAAATATTAAATTGAACGTTGTCTATGTATAACTTTAAATAACCTATAATTTTTACACATTAATATTATATTCTTCTGGATAAATATTTACTATATTCAAAAAATACACACCCAAGGACTGTAAGGGTTAAGTGTATATGTATCCTAGTTACACAATATTATTATTTAACGAATTATCTTCAATATTTAAACAAATAATATTCCCAATATTTAATCATCAAAAATATACCCTACTTAAAAGAATTGTTCATAACCTAGGTAAAGCTAACATAAGAAAGGGTGAGATCAAATAATTTGTAAGGGTAAACATGGGAAATGTCATTCTATTATCATATTAAATAAAAATATACTAATAAGTGTATGATATCATTAATATAACATAAAACATTCATACCCAACCAGTCATATATCATAAACACATGTCCTCTCATAAACCATTATCATTCAAAAAAACACGATTCATAAGAGTTTGAAATAATCAAAATTCATGAACCACAAGCGCATTTAATAAAATATTGTAACAATAATAGGTGTAGAAACCAATTTATTTTTTATGGTAAACTACGAATACTATTATGAATTTTAGATCAAGATTCATCACTTCATTTCCCATTTTGGATCAACCCTATAATCCTATTTCCCATTATAGATCAAGCCCTTTTTCTTGTTTCAAATTATGGATCAAGTAGATTGACTTGTTTCTGCATTAATATCTCTTGAGATATAAATAATTAATAAATGAATTAGATAGAGATATAGATAAATCCAACTAATCAAATAATACACACATTTATGTTCCACAATATCCTAAAAAATTCATTATATCTGAACCAATGAAAATAAATGGGTTTTATATACATTTCATCACACAAAAAAACACATGGAGAATAAACAAGTTCATTAATCTTATTGTCATCATAAAAATATACAATCCCTATAAATAATAAAATTGGTATCACTATATTATATCCCCAGTAAAGCTTATGTAACGTTAAAGGTAGTCATCTTAGATGGAAAATGGTAATGAAATATAGCATGGATCATTTCATTACTAAAATACCCTTTCCACTTTGAAATCAATTATTTAAAATCTAATAACATATAAATATTAAATAAAAAATTTCCATTGAGAATTAAAATTTCAAAATTATAAAGAATTATTTAAAAATCATTTAATTTTTTTAGGAAAATATAATTTAAAATTTCAAAATTACATTTTAAAAAATAATTAATTTTAAAAATAATTTTCATTAAAAATATCCTTTTAAACTTATAAATGTGTTTTTCAATATCATTTGAAGCATATCATTAGGGTATTATCCTTTTTAATTTTAATAAAAACAATTAAGACATAAAAAGTTTCAAAATTGTTTTGAATGAATATATCCTTGGAATGTAATAAATTATTATTTAATGAAAAAAAAAATATTTCCAGTGGAATATATCCCTTCCACTTTGAAAATATATTTTTTAAATATAAAATATTTTAAAAATACCATTAATTGAAAATATCATTGTAATATTTTAATGTACTATTAAAAATTTATTTAAAATCATTTCTTAAAGAAAATAACTTTTCATTGAAAATAAAAGTTTTATGATAAAAAATATTTTTGAAATACATATTTTATGAAATAAAATTATGAACCTTTTAATGTATTATTGAAAAAATTTATTATTCCAAATTTTGGTAAACTCATTTAATTTCGTACACATTAAAAAAAGATAATGCACATTATTTGAAAAATAAAAATGAGGTCTGTAAGGAAAATGACGTGAATATGTATTTTTAAAAAACATTTTAAATAGTCAGTCGTGAATAATAATGACTTCCATATATCATGTGGGTAATATTAAAGACATTGTAAATATTTTATAGTAACCATGGATACAAAATAAAAATTGGCTATCGACCGAAGGAACAAATAATGTTGATTTTCATAAAAATATTAATTTTGAATAATGACTGTATAATGATTGAAAAATGTATGGAAAATGTATTCTAAGAAAATATTAATATTAGAATAAAATTAATGATGTTTTTTTGAAACAAGATATAATATTTCATCATTCAATGCTTAATAATAACCTATCCAAATAAACAATTATATTATAACATCAAACCCTTACTACTTTAGAAACTATTAAATAGTAATCCCTATTAAATAATAAATAAAAAATAATTAAATATAATTAATAAATTTTGATTAATAGTATATCATTTCATATGGAATGTATATACACCTAGTATTATAATATATGTGATTAACACAACCTATGTATCAAAGAAGGTATAGTTTGAAAAAAATATCTTAATAATGTGCTCTATAATTTATACACATTCTAACCTAATGTATAATAAATATATTTTTATCAAAAATATATTAAAGAATGATAATCATATTTATCATAACACTTAAGATTTACTTATGACCTTTTATTACATATTTTTTTTAACAATTTCTCGTTAAAATCACAATTCGGTTAATAATTTATTCATTTTTCAGATATTTTTTTAGATTTGATATTTTCATCCATCTTACATTGAAAATGGATCCATAATATCCTAAAATTTCACCAAAAAATAATTATAATAAATATTTCATATATTTTTATTTATATTAAACCATAAAATTTAAAGACTGAAAATGAAATATATGGTTTATGGAGACAGCTGGTCGTACGTATACAACAACAATATTTATATTTTCTCAATAGAAGAATAAAAATAAAATAAAATAATATATTACATTTATAGAAGAATTTTTATGTAATATATATCATATATTGTCATTATATATGTTCTAATTACTTTATATGCAAAGCGTATGTGATTTATGAATCCCAACGCTTCATGAGATGGTAGTCTGTCACACACAAGATTGGAGTTATTGTATTCTTACTGAATGGAAATTAATATGTTATAAATGATTTTAGAATTACATAATAATAATATTATCATAAATATCATATAAATTGGTTAAAATTATCAATATTTATAAATGAAAGAGGTAGTGAAGGATAACGAATTACATTGGTTTAAAAGGTGGTAATCCACAGTAAATATGACGAATAGATTTATCTCCCATTTGATGGTAGAGGATATGGATAGAGGTTGTGAGATAAAAATAATAAAATCTTGGTATATTTTATATAATCATGTTTTTATATTGTAATTTATGGAACATGAAATAATATGGTAATAGAAGAATTTATAAGAAAGAGTTTAGTGCAGACAATTACCTTCACATAGAACAACCTCGTTTAAATCTCTTATTAAGGACCAGATGGTTAAAATTTTGGGATGAGAAGAATGTATAGAAAATTTATAAGGATTTTGGTGATGGAATTTGAAAATGATTGGCATATCCAAAGGACTTAATTGGTGTTAATAATTTAGGGGAGGAGGATTCCTTTTATAATGAAGGAGTGGCATTTTCTAAATTACCTAAAACTATTCAATAATGGGAAGTTAAACCAACACAAAGTCCCTCAAAAATTGATAAATAATATATTTTATCTATTATATTGTATAGAAACCCCTCCAAGACACACAAAACAAACACATGCTTTATTCATGTTATTCTTTAGCCTTTATGTTTACTTAATTTAACCATTTTTGTTTTCACTAGGGAAAAATGTCTCTTTTTATTAACCTAGGTAATTTTTCCATTGTGAATAAAATTATAATGATACTTATTATATAAATTTTTACCACTTATTAAAAATATAATATTGAATTTTATAAATACAAATCTCATGTGTTTGGAAAATTAATAACAACTCAAGCGAATGTAATTCGAAAAACCCCATTTTATCCTCAATCATAGTAAACAAATTTAATGTCGTTGTTAAAAATTAAAACCATAAAGTTGTTTTAATTTATGATATAATATAAAATAAAATGATTCAAAATATTTAATCCATTTTACCAAATTAAAATTAAAATAGTGGCAGAATTTAATTGATGATAAATCCTCTAAAAGGGATAAAAACCTGATTTTCCAAAATGAAAAGTTTTAAGAGATTTATAAGTATTAATATTATAATTATATATAAAATTGATTAAAATAACCTATATAATATTAATCATAAGATAATTTATACTATATTACATTTGAAACCATTTCAAATCAAAATGGATCCTAATAAATTCTTTAAATAAAAAGGGAATTTGTAATAAAAACGAATATTATTAAGTATTGGTCAAAAAATTAATCATTTTAGTTTTTTTAATAAAAAAACCCTAAGATAATTTTGAAAAATTTATTCGAAATATTATTTAATTTTGTACCAATAAATTTTATAAAATTATCAAAAATTAATGCTAAAATAAGTGTGGTGAATGAGATAGAAATATATTTTTTTAAAAATATATTTTGAAGCATAAATTTTGATTTATTATTATGTCAGGACTATCAAACACGATAGATTAATGTTTGAAAATTTTATTGAATATATAACATATAAATTGCATTAATTTAATTTTAAAAAAGTGATTTATTTAATTTATTGAGTTAAAACACTTATTTATGTATAAAAATATTTTCTAAGAAAATTATTTCCTTTATTTTAAAATTCTTTATATAATTTATAATTAATTTTAAACCAGAAAAATTGGTATATATATTGGTGAAAAACATTTATTTTCAAAATTTAGTAAATACTATTCATATATATCATTCTAATGTCTAGTTAATATCTATCATATTAAATAATATTATTATATTAGTATATTGGGTTTTGTTTAAACTCAATGTTTCATTCAAAATAAGATAAACTTGAAATTATGTGCAATTCAAGCTATCGAAAAGAATAAATTTAGTTGAAAAAATTATTTAAAAAAAGGACAGGGTGTCACATGGATTGGGACTGAACCAATTATTTTATTTCAGTATGTGTTTTTTAATTATATTATCACTTTTTAAAAAACAAGTATATTTTTAGTTTTCAAAAATATAGAAAAAAATAAATTCATTGTTGGTTTTAATAATTGTTTTATATACAATATTTTATAAAATTAAATAAGTTTTAAAGGATAAAACTATTTTGAAATTATTATAATTGAGTTCTAATCGAACTTATGAGAATCTTTTAAAAAAGAAAAATTATTTAATAATACCATTTTAGTTAATTAGAAATATATTATAAATTGGGGGATTTATATTCAAATAAATTATAATAATAAATTTAATGAGAAAAAAAACTCACCCCTCTCAAGACTATTCCAATTTGAGTAAACAATTTTTATCTTATAAAAGTATAAATTGGAATGTTTTTTAAACTCCTTTGTGTGTATGGGTTTTAAAAAAATGGTTTTAGGAATATTTTCCTTGTTTTATATTGAAGTTTGTTTATATATTATCTCAAAAACTTATTAAAATAAAAATACTCCTTGAGTTTCATAATGTGTATTTTTTAAATAGGTTTTTGTGATATTGTTTCAATCTAAACAAATATATTCTAGTGTGGTAAAAAGGGGCTTCATACCTGTAAAATTGTTTTCCAAGTGTTTTATATAATTTAATTAAAATAAGGGAAATGTTTTTTAATAATGATTTTATATCTTACTTATTTATTCTGGTAATGGTGTATGAAAAAAGTATTTTTTTATATGGTTGTTCGATATATCATTTTTTGGGATGTAATATGAATATGACTATATTAATCCTTTGGGAGGTAACCTAAGGGACTATTTAGCTCATGCATATATTTTAGATGTGTAGTTTTGTTCCAATATTATTCTTCCATAATGATCCTCATATGGTGATTTTGGTTTGGATAGTGTCCATTGGTCAAGCAGAGGATTGTTGGATTGTGTTGTAGATTCATTCTTGTTCTAGGTTTTGTATTGGACATTGTGGCATGTTGTATTTTATGTATAAAATTTTCATTTATCTTGTTTCCCTATTTATTTATTTATTGATTTAGTTATATATCATTGGATTTATAGATTGTATTTTATATGGTTTTTTTGGTTAATGTTTTTCATTATTCTTATTAATTATACAATTATATATGGGGAATATCTTTCCCAAGTTATGTTCAATGTTTTCCAGGTACTAGTTTTTATCTAGTGGGGATCCAAAAATCTCTTTAGGACCTGCTAATGACTTGTTCAAGAGTTGATATGGGGGAACCAAGAGTTTATTCACTAAAAAATTATATCAGAGCCTAAGTTCGTGGCGGGACATAGATTTTAGAGAACAAACTTTTTTAAGTATTAATACTATGGTGATAAGGTTTTCGATATTCTAGAGGTAAGTGTGGGGATATATCATGAACTTCTTTTATCCTTAATCCTTAACATTCTATGGTTAGTGGAAATTTATTCATTGATTATGATAATTCATTTGATAATGTTGTTAGATAATGATTTGATTATTATAACACTGGTTAATTGACCCCCAATGATATGGTCGGGGTTTCATTAGGGGGTCATTCCAGTTATATTAGGATGGATATTGAAATGGGGATCAAAACATGTTTTTTGTTTTTTGTTTCTAAAACAATATCATGAAACCAAAATATTATTGGTACAAATTTTTTAGGGGCCAATGAATCCAAGGCATGTAGCTCTCAACCATGTGTGCCCATCAGGAATATTTTCAAATACCACATTATTTTTCTATTTAGAAACCATGATACTTGAATTAACAATTGTGTTAGGGTAATGAGAAAAATAATCATGTGGGGGTAATGTGATATATTTTCATCGTCATATTTTTATTATGTGTAAGTTTTTTGTTATGCCACAAATTATGTTATTTTATGTGTGAGGTGAAATTAGTTTTGGTGTGTGTAATAAATTATATCTGAATAAAAATGTATTCATGTTTAAAATTACTTTTTAAGAATTTTTTTAAAATCTAAATTGGATTCATGAATTTTTTAGGAAATGGATGATTAAATTTTGATATTTGGAATGTTTTTTATGTGCTATTTATTTTCTAATCAGTTTCACACAATGTTTTGATGGTTGAGATTTCTTATATATGGGAAATTATTTGTTTTAAAAATTTAATTTTATAATTTTTTGGGTTTTTACCCCAATATTATGATTGAAAAGGGATATTTTTTTAAAAAAATTCAAAATCAATGTGTTTGAGGTTATTATAAAAACCATAGAGGTATTTTGGTTGAAATGTTGATTGATTTATTTTTCATCAAATTTGGTGTGAAGATATTTTAAACTAATAATGTTGTCATTGGACTTGGGGTTTAATTGTAAAATTGTTTCTATTGGAATTTTTCTAAAAAAGTATGACATTTTTGGTTCCTTAATTTTAAAGGGGGGGGGGGGGTTTAAGACTCATTGTTTTGGGGTAAATTAATTTAAATAAACCATGATTTTAAAGAGCATTCCTTATTTTATTAAAGAATATATTTTGTTATCCCATACCTTATTTTAGGACTTCGTAATGTGATTTAGGTGACATAACATGGTTGATATCATATCATACATTGTTTTGAGTAAGACACCAAGAGTTTTACAGTGCACATATAGATTTATTTTTTGAGACATTTTCTTCTTATAGTTTTAACACTGGTTAGGAACCCAATGGAGTAGAATGTGTAGTATTCTACTCTAGTATAATTCCACAGATTTATTCAAGGTACTGTTCATTGAGTGTGTCCTTATTGGATTTTTATCCTATATGGGTGTGTTTATAGGCTTTGGTTTGATAGTTCAAGTAGTGAGTATGAGTTTTCATTGAGACACTTATGTGAGATATAGTTTGGGTTTTTTATTTTTTTGAGTTGAGATGTGTATTGAATTTATATAGTGTTAATTATTTTTTATGTTCTTTAAGTGTTGGTATATGTCTATTTTTCTATAATGATGAATTTTTGGATTTATTCCTGGTGAGATAGAGAAGTTTTGGTTTGAAAAAATATAGTTTGTCTGGTTTTCAAGGGTATACCATTAATTTATCATTATTAATGTTGTTATATTTGATTAATGTTGATCTATCAATTATTTTGGATTGTTTTTGTCTCCCTTGCACATTGTAAACCATGGGATGTTTTTTTTCTTTTTTGTTTAGACATGAAAATCCAAGGGTCTGTTCATGTATCCCTAAGTGTGTAGTATAGTTTTTAATTAGATTATAGTCGACACTAGGATGAGTTTCCT
The DNA here is from genome assembly GCA_963277665.1 of Viscum album. Classification (NCBI taxonomy): domain Eukaryota; kingdom Viridiplantae; phylum Streptophyta; class Magnoliopsida; order Santalales; family Viscaceae; genus Viscum; species Viscum album. Next base: position 1,497,988,890 of record OY728159.1, read on the forward strand.
ATCAAATCCCCCATCAGATAGTATTCTATAGGTTGGGATTTATTTTCCCCCATATTTGTCTTGTATGCCTAGGGTTGTAGTCTTGTCTTTTTGCCATGAGGTATGTTGAATGTTATTATGCAACATTTACTTGGGATCCATGGTATTTGGTTTTAATTTTTTTTATCCTTTGAGATAATATCTTATCTAGTTCGACCTTTATTTATCAAAATATACTATTTTTAGATTGTCATTTTCTAGTGGATTTTTTTTTAGAATTTATGATAGTGATTTTTGGAATGAAATTTTTTAGTGACATCATATGGTGTTGTGGAAAAGAGGTTTTCATTTGAACTAAAATTTTAGATTAGGTCTAAATGGCTGGATTACCTCTGATTGGAATTTTATTTCATAAATTATTTCATTGATAATTTTATGATTTGTTCCAAGTGATTATGTTTAGTGTTATTTTCATATTCAACCAGTTATTTTAGGAATTCCATTATATTTTGTGGATTCATATTTGGATTATTCACTAGATGTCGACTATATAGTCCTTGGAATTTCTAGGGGTAGAAAGTGGTATAATGGGAAGAATTTAGAAGAACACCAAATCATTATGGTGCTTATATTATCTTATTTTATGTATTTGAGATTTATTTTATGTTTATGATATGTTTTGGCCCAAAACATGAATAATATTGAGTTCTACAGTATATTATTATTCAAGAATATTTTTTAAGGAATCCCATGTGAATCCCCCTCCTTGGTTTTGGTAATCCCTAGGTGGAGTTCATTTTTAAGATCAATGGTTTGTGTCACATAAGTGGTGGTCAAATTGATTTAAACAATTTGATAACATGGGGAAATCATGTGGGATAATTTGGGTCATTTATTGATAGTTCTTAATATGAAATTCCTATAATAAATAACATGAAAATAATTAAAATAAATGACGCAATGTGAATGTTCCATTTGACACGGTTAGTAAATTTTTTTTCGAACTGTATGGAGGCCCATGTGAACTTGTGAGTGGGTTTTCTCTTGGCAGTAGCCTATGTATTGTTTGGAAAACCTTAAGGCTAAACCATGTATCTTTAATTTATTTATTTAATTTTTGAATTTTGATTTTCCCATTGATGATGTTATCTCTATATCTATCTTTTAATCTCTTTATCCATCAAATGGATCACGGAAACTTCTCTTAGGTGTCTCCTCCATTTTCCCATCATTTTTATTAATATGACCAATCATTTCAAATGATTTATCTATCTTCGTGTTATTATAAACTTATCTATTTCTCTTAACATTATTTATCTATTATGTTTGGACACTATAATGAATTCAATAATCCTCTTGTTCTTTAAATTAGGGTTGAGGTGACATTATTCCCAGGAGATTTAATTTTTGACCATTAAAAGGACCTCTTGTGGCTTGGATGAGTATTAAATATTGTAGGTGGGGAATTATGTCAGCTTTCCCCTTCCACTAAGGTATGTGTTTCATGTTATTTATTTTCATTACATAATAGTTAAATACTATTAATTTTAGAATGGTTTCTCATTGAAATTATTTACTAATGTATGACCCATAAGGGGCCATATGTATTCGTAAATGATTTTATCCCTTGATATGGAATGAGATTTCATTAAAAGTGTTTGTGAATGTACCTAAATATATTTGGGGGATGATTTTGTTTTCAAAAGTGTGGGTGAGAACTAAATTGATATTTTAATGGTTTGTTACAATATAATTTCTTTTAAATTATTTTTTTTGGGATTTAATAACTTTTAAATAATATAAATAGGTTTTTTTCTTTCAAATGGGAATGTTAAAAATTGTAAAGGATCTATTGAAAATTCATAGTCTAATTAGATGTTTTAAAATTTGCATTATTGGGAATAATGAGTTCCTTTTTGTGTATAAATCGTTTGAAATATTAGTTCTAAGTTATGTTTGGCCTGAAAGTTTTTATAGTATGATTTTTATTTGAATCCCAATCATGTTTGGGAAAAAGGAATGTTTTTTACATTATGAAAAATGGGTTTTCATATAATAAGATTGAAACCCTCTTGAACCATGTGTGAATTGTTTATGCCAATGATTTACTGTGATCCCATTAAGGTATTATTTACATTGATGTGTCTTTATTTTATACTCATAGATAATTAGTATTTCTGTTGTTTTTAGGGGGTGTGGGAAATGACAGATGAGTTATTTATTTTTTTGTATATTGGATTCATGTAATGGGTCATTTGTAATAAACAACATTTAACAATTCATGGTAGTATTAGGAATATATTAGGTGGATTGTATGGGGGAAGAATCTAAAATATCTAGTGGGAAAACAAGATATTGTTTCTTAGGTTCACTAATATAATTTTACTAGAAATGGAACCATGAATTTAGGATGCCGATATTCCTTTGTTATCATGACAGAAAAGGATATCCATGGATGTTTATTTAGAGAATGATTAATGGGACTACTTATGACAACCCGACTCCAGAATACCCGGAGCTGGTACCTTGAATCATTATGTGTGAGTTTTTACAAAAACCATGAATTGATAAATTAAACATCATGCCTCATATAGAGGAATGAGTTCGGTTCAGGTTCTGGGAAACTAGCCACTTTTTTCATACTTATTTAGCCCAAACTGATAACTGAATTTTTTTTACAAAGAAGTATGGAGAGCATACGAATGCCCAGTAAGGGGTTTTAAAATAACATAATATACAAATATAACATTTGACAACATTATTTTTAAACTTTTCTTAAAATATTTTTCTTATGAAATGTTGTAACACATGTAACATATCATAACAATTGACTAAGAAATAAAAGTGCACAATTAAAAGAATAATAACAGAAATATAGTGGATCATAATTCAATTATAGGAATGCTCATTCTAAGTAACAAGTAATAGAAATTATAAGTAAGTATGAATTCTGAATATTCAAGTGCAAGTTTAATAACTAAGATTGATAGATAATTAGAGTTTTGCAAAAAGGTATTAACCTCGATTTCATACACTAATACCGTGAAACATACAATGGTTACTAAAATCACTGAGTGCCAAATAAATGTCATGCCATATGCATTTACTTTTTCTAATACTCATTAGTACTAGATATTAACCATTGATATTATACTAGTCGAATATATTATTGGTTAATTACTTATCATAAGAATAATGAGGAAATTTATAATATCAGACCCTATCAAGACATCAGGTCAATACTTGAAAATGTCAATGGCCTCGGGCTATGACCTGATTGTCTCATGAGAACCATTGATGCATCGAGGGGATTTCATTTAACTGTCCCTAAACCGTTATACTGAGTTTATACATTCCTCATATGCCAAAAGGTCATATATTCAAAATGTCCCATACCACTTTGAATTTTTAATTTCATATTTCAAATTATTCAATGTGTGCCATACAACTGTGATCAATTTAGGACTTAGTCCATATTTGGTCATAGCAGTTAAATTTCAACCATTATCATTTACATATATATAAAGTGAATCATGTGTTTAGATGCTAATAAGAAGTCTATCAACTATATGACTATGTCACTGATTGGTAAAATGGTAAGAAAATTTGGTATATGTGTTGACTACTTGACCACTAAATGAAATACAAATTTTGTCATATATAATGATAAATTCTAAAACCATATAAATCAATTACATATTAGAATTTCATCTGGATGCATAAATAATTAATAGGTAATACGAAAATTTCATGTAGGGTTTCAAGCTTGTAGATTCTCAAATACTTATTGTTAAAATGTTTTTGTATATCACACCATGATGTCAAAAAATAGAAATAAAGAAACTCAATAACAACCAATAACAAAATCATAATAACACCCATATTACTTAATATAAATAGGGGTTCTTGAATTATAAACCATATAGTGAAATTTAAATGGGTTACTTATTAAAAATACTTATGTATGTGCATATATTCTTATGTAAACATGAATATCTCAAATGTATAATCAAATCCACTAATGGGTCTTACACCAAAGATAGTTGCCACTTACTAATTTATCAAAAACTTCCATTAATCATAGATGTTCAATGTTGAATGATTTGTAACTAGTCCAAAATGTGAGATACACAATCAATACCATTATATATGACCATGCATATTGTATATAAATATGTATATATGTGAATATAACAAATTTATACCTCATCTTTTAAAATCACAGTGTTGAGTACTTGAAACTAAATATCAAGGAGGTTATTTAAAAACAATATGGTTATATATTTAAGAAAATACATAATCAGGTATGTATTGTATATAAAAGTTTTATACATCATATAAATCTTTTCATTTTGAACTTCTTCATTAATATTGAAGATCAATATTTAGAAATATTAAATCCATACATAAGGGGTTTGTTTAAAACTGTAAGGTTGTATAAGTTTACATATTTATTCAGATATATAAGGTATATATATATATTCTGAAGAAATAAATTAGTCCTTAAAGTTTAAAAACATAGCATAACCCATAATCTTCAGGACCTAGGGTCGGGTATTTCGGAGTTTTCCACCCAAATACATGTAATCATACATGTATTTCTATTTTTTAACAAAATTTATGTACAATCCCATATATATAAATACAATGTACATTATGATGTTTTTCATGCATAAAATATACTTTTATGTTCATAAAACCTTATGGACTCAAAAACAGAAAACATAGGGTCAGATTAAGAGATTTTTTAACTGAACTATAGGGTTAATTATATATTCTTATTATTATACGCATGTATATGTATATTCCCTCAAACAAAAAAAAGGAAATGCGATTTAAAATCCAATCTTTAGTTCATGGAGGAGGAGGAGAACTTGAGGAAGACTAGCAGAAGCTTGGTGGAGGTTTGAGTGGGAGAAGAAGGGACCACTGAGGAATGGTGCAACCAGGTGGTTTATGAACTATTCTATGTATAAAATAAATAGAACATTTAATTACACCATTGGAATTTGGTGTATAAATTGGTCGAGAAAGACTTTGTGTAAAAAGAGAGGGTAATGAGGGTCCATCAGTTGTCAAGGGTGTGGAACAAAATGGGGCAAATAGGGTGTAGGGGTTAGTAGTGCAGCACACGTGAAGAAGAAGAAGGAGATGTTATTGGAAGAGAAACCAAGAAATAAATGAACAGCTAGGATCTAATCTTGTATAGATCCCATGGTTGGGGTGCATCTGAGGATTTCAAAAGTGATGGAGGTCTTGGATTTGATCTGTGGCTAGATCCGATGGCACTGGTTCGACAGAATGTTTTAAAAATCTCAGATGACCGAGATTAGATCCACACCAAATCATACGGGGCACGAAAATGCGGAGGTATTATGCGACTACAGAGGGTTATGATCTGGATTGAAATCAATGGCACAGATCATGTGTGATGTGATAAAACATTCCAAATCCCGTTTTTCCCAAAAATCCATAACCCACATCGAATCAGAGAGATGTTCTCGGCATATTTATAAGATTAAGACACCCGTCATATGTTTAGAAATCAAAGCACACAAAAAGGGGGTTGTATACATCCCCCCCCCACCGCAGGCCTCGGACTACCCCTACCTCACCATGGCCTCGCACCCACTGTGGCGTGCTTTGATCCTTCATGCACTCTTGTGGGCCCTTCGGCGAAACTATGCCCACCCTCGGGTCAACCTGTGCTGAGGTTGAGGGCTAGGCTCAGCCACCTAGCATGATCTACCTCCCTCGGCCTAGCTTTTGGGATGGTCCTAAAGGGATTAATTTTATTTAAACATCCAACTTTCAAAAATAAATCCATATTAAATTAATTCAATCATTTTAACTATATATATGGAATAACAAAAATTTTATAAAACATGACTTTTTATTTAAACTTTTAATGATTAAATAATAGAAATTAAATTATACCTTGTCTTATCTAAGAGTATTACTAAATTATTTATACACTCTGTATTTTTAAAATACCTAGTTAAATCTTTAATATATCCATATGAAAAAATTTATATTAGTATTATAGAACTCAAACATAGTTAAAAAATTATTTAATCCTTCGTAATGAAATAATTTACAACATATTTGAAATATTTTCATGGCGTTTGAAATCCTCATCTCTTTTCAAAATCACTTATGTGTATTTCAAAATATTATACCATGTCCTTTTAAAGTCCATGATCAGAGGTTGTTAAAATATTTTAAATTAATAACATAAATATTTGGAAAACTATATTATACATAAATGATTTTAATTAATTCCCCAAAAGGCCAACAACTATAATTATATATATTTGAATTCAACAGTCACCCAAGGAAATAGTCAAGTCGATGCCTTATAAAACCATGTCTTAGGGTGTCTTAATTTCAAGGCAATTGAAGAAAATGGTTCATGTCATTCTATTGCTGCTTAGTGCGGCTGCTATGGATTTGGCCATACTAATGTTCATTATGACGGATCCCAAGGACCCATATTATCTTCTTGAGGTTTTATTTATTATGGGGGATCTACCTATAATTTTGATTGGGATTTTGATAAGTATTTTTTGGTTATATAACTTCTTGTGATCTTGGTGTATTGTAAACTCTTCGGCTTCTTATTTAAATAAAAATCCATGATTCAATTTTGAATGTTTCATTCGGATTGAAATAGAAATAAAATGAAATAAAATAATGTAAAATTAAACCATATTATTTCATTACAATGGAAAAAGTTTTGGGGTGTTACATTATTCCACTTCAATGAATTGCGTCCTCGAAATTTATTTCATACAACCAAGCTAATGAAAATTATCTGATGTTTTTTTTACCACAGCCTCCATCGTAGAGGATCCTTAGGTAAGGGTAGAGGAATACCCAAGTTGGTGTTCATTTATTCTGTTTCCCTGAACCAAATGCATCTTAGACAGTATGGATTGAACTCATGCTACGTACACTTGGGCATCCATAAGGAGTCTCTAATGGTACAGAGCTCGGAGATGTCTGAATGGAAAAACTCTCAAAGGATTCATCGAACCGTCTCTTGACTAAGGATGTCAATGATATCAACAAGGTCATATATACTGATACTCAAGATTAGGTACATGTAGGCTGCACGTAGGTCCCATTCCAAGATGGCCTCTTGAAACCTTATCTTGGCCATGACATTTTGGGGTTGTTTGAAGCACAAGAAAAGACCTTCATGGTACTTTCCATGTACCACCCTGAGATTTTATGAAAAATATTCTTTTTAATTTCATTAATGTCTTGTGTTTTATGCTACACCAAAAGGAGCTTGCTCAACACGCATCCTTTACTTGCCTTGCATTACACGCAATTGCGACCTTCCTCGATAGCGTGTGTAGTACGCAATACCGAGTTTCACTAAACAACGATATGCTATTAAAATATTATTAAAACTAGCCGTTATGAATAGTAATAACCACTTTTTAAAATTTTAGAAATTTTATCTCTCAAAATGGAATTCATTTTTGGATTTGGAGTATCAAATTTAGCCTAAGGTGAAATTTTGGTACTTTGCGGATAACATTCATATTCTGATGAATAGTGAAAATTACTAAATTTTAATTAAAAATAACTTTTTTAATCGAAATAATTAATAGTGATAAATTATTAATTTGAGTGGTTTTAAAATATATTTAGAATATATTTTTACAATTTAATACAATGTTGGTCATTTAATGTAATTTCATATTTAAACCAGACATAAACAAGTGTCAATCTTTTGATAGTTGTTATCTCTTAAGAACACTTTTTTTGTTTTGACGACGGGAATTAATTTTTAAATTAATTAATGAAAATGAAATGTTTTTAATTTGGTAAAATAGAAATCATTTATGATTTCATAATATCAAATATAGCTTAGGCCTAATTTATTGTATTTTTCTGGAAACTTTCATTTTTTTGATGAATAGTGAAACCACTAAGTGGTAGTTAAAAAAATGAATTTTTCATAAAACATAATTTTACCACTTCTGTGAGTGGAATTTCAAAAATCCGAGAGACACTGTTGATTTCAGTAAGTAAAATGTGGTTCAATGAGATGACAATAATTTTTGGTGAATAGTAACTTTTTACTTTTTTTTAACCACGATTAAAAGTAAATAGGGTAATTAAGATTAAAAATGTTATTATTATTACCCTAACACATGTCCTAATTCTATTGGATAAGTGTAATTCGACCAAAAACAACCTTAGGAATAAAATATGACCATTTAGGCCCACTTGGATTAGATTAGGACATTTATTATTATTTAATTTAAAGAAGAGTTAAAAGAGTTAAAATCAAAGTTCATTTACTACAATATTTTTAATATAGGGTTATACATAAGATAAATTCGATTGTAAATATTCATTAGAAAGATAATACGATCTCCTACGTAATGATAGTTTATTTATAATTTTTAGACATTAAATAAACTAATTTATATATGACACAATGATGATGTAGTAATTACCATAATAGTGAAAAATTAGAATAATTGATATTATAAATACCCAAATAAATATAATTTGAGACTTTTTATGAATTAAACTAATTTTCTAGGTTAATATGACATGTTAGTATTGATTTAATTATCTTTTTTCTAACTAATCATTCTGTTAAGATTTTCACAAAAATCAATTACTAAATAGTGTCAAAATTGAAATAAAATAGTTTTTAAAACAAATATTATATTATTAATTTTTATTTTATTCCTAAAAATATATTTTTCGGCCAAATGACATAGATAGGTTTATATATATAAATAATAAAAAACTTGGGGTTCGTTTGGCTTGTTATCGTAAGTTTATGAACCTTATAGTGTAAGAACACAAGAAGACACAGTAAAAGTAAAATTATTTAACTTAATGTTAAATCTAAATGATAAGGTTAAAATAAGAACCTAAACATGTCAAAATTCTATGGGATGAAATTATTTCGATCCCTACACACCTTAGCTTCGAAATAAATCAATTTGGAGCAATTTAAAACCAAATATGACTTTATAATAAAATAATATTTTTAGTTTTCCAAAGGAGCCCCTCTCCTCCCTTATAAAAGGGCACCTCCTCCCTCTCTTCCTCACACAACATTGAGCCATAAAGCTCGTCCAAACCCTGCCAAATTCTCTTCTCCACTTACCTAGAAACATCCTAGAGGTTCTCGTCTTCCTCAATGACCAATTTTAGTACCCTAAAAGGAGATCTCAAAGAGGCGCTTCAAAGAAGAGGTATTTTCCGTTACCGATTCTTTCATCTTTATTTCTTCTTCCACTTATTCTTATTAGGTTGTTTCATTATGAAGTAATGAAATCAGTATCACCTATATAATTATATGTTATTATAATTATGAAACAACCTTATTTCACCATCTATCCATCCTACGGAAAACAAAATCACCGGGCGTGCGTACGTACGGAATACCGTCGCCACGCCGTGGTGTAATCTATTTTCCACCACCACCTTACTTGGATGGGTATAATGGTGTACATAATAACTATATATGATTATTGTAAAGTTATATTGATTCTGAAATAGTATACATACACTCCAATACAATTCCACGATCATGAGAACGATATCATCGCTCGTGCGTACATACGGACTACCGTCTCCACAACGCGATGATATTCATTCTCCACATTAACCATTCATGAATGATTATAAAGTATATATAATAATTAATATTGAAATATATGACATAATAATGATTCTGGATTTACATGTATATATATGTTTGTCATCTACTTAATTCCATTCAACTCAATAAGGAAAAGAAAACAGCGTTCATGCGTGCGTACGGCCTACCGTCTCCATGAACGGTGTATTTCGTTCCATTTAATGATCTATTATATATATATATATTCTGAATATATATTATATATAAATCATGTTTTATATTCTGGAATTAAGTAATCATGATCTATGTAATCATATGAATAATTACAAGTCAAAACATGGACGAAAAATGAAACGATTTTACCCAAAACGCTCTTTAACATGGAATTTACAAAAGAACGGGTAATATAAAGCCATAAGTGAACCATATATGATATCATAACAATGAGTATTATTATGGAATATGTAAATGACATTATTTAAATCATTATAAATGAGGTTCGGACACATACGAAGAAAATCAGACCTAAGGTAAGGGAAATATCACAATCTCATTTTTATCCGAGATTGTTTATAGTTTAGAATTTACTGGGGTGTATTTTACCATCGACATCCATGTATCCTCAATATGTAATATTATTTCTATCCACCTAAAATTGTTTAAATCCAATTTTACGCTTAGGTGAGTTTTTAGTAAATGATATGAAAGGAATCTTTTGTCGTTTTTTTTGTAAGAGGTACTTTTTGACTTTTCCGACAAAAGTACGAGAAGAATGTTTTTTTAACTTATACGAAATGAATGGATTTTTAAAAAAATATTTCCAAGAATCTTCCTTTACAAGTTTTCAAGATTATTTTTAATCAACTTCTTTTAGTTTAAAATTTTATGACATGTAAAGAAAGGAAAAATTTTTTTGAAGTAGAAAGGATATTTTCCTCAAGAATGGAGTTCAGGTGTTTTATCAAAATTATTTTCCATCTAAGATAATATAGGGTTCTGTTTATATCCCTATAATTACATTGATATGATTATGTTGTGATGGATATATTTTTATGAATTCCTTTATCTTATATGAATTTTTTTATTATGTCATGATGTTTAAGATTCCCATTTTTATTACATGGGTTATGAAATGATTTATGATTTATGATTTTGTGGCACACATAATAATGGTATCATTATGAGATGGGTGGGACCTATATCTACCTCCAATGAAATGGGTAAAGATTTTATATCTCATGAGATAGACATGGCTGGAACGGTAGGATATACCGGTTCAGTGAAACAGGACTGAAACGAGGAGTGAACTCGATTCAGAAAGGGACTTTGTCCACTAAGATAGTCTTGGAAATACATCCTGACTAATAAGAAATGATTATCTATGATTATGTGTGAATGCCACAAAGTTTCATGTTTTAAGTTATGATTATTGGGATTACATTTCACTACTATGATTTGTCACATGTTATGAAATTATGATCTCTTTTGCAGGTTAAGATTTCCAAAAGATATGTTCTTATGAATATGACGTGATTGATATTTCTTTTGTTTACCCTTACTGAGCATTTTAGCTCACCCTTTTATGTTATATTTTCCCTAGGATATAAAGAGAGGTTTTAGGTAAAAAAAGAAGATCTTTATGGGAGATGTTGAAGATCTTTCGCTACGATTAGAAGATTATATTCCGAGTTTCCAAAGACACTATACTATTACGATCCTTGTGTGTGTGTTTTTGTGACGTACTAAGTATTCCACAAAAGCAATGTATTGTCCTTGTACGTCAAGCTTTGGGTCTCTACAGTTGGTATCAGAGGAAAGGTTTAGTCAACCTTTGGAAACTAGGATGCGAAAACGTTAGTGAGATCCCTAGAGATATTTCTAAGGTATGTCTAGGGATGTCTCTAAGGATAAGTATACGTATAGGATACAGTCCTAGATCTACGATAACGATAATAGAAATTAACCTAAGATGTTAGATATTGAGGATACTCCCCCTTTATAATGTTGTTTTCCCTAGCATGATTTTTTCTTCTCACACTATTCTTTTTGGGTTTTAGATGATGGATGGAACCCGAAGGAACCGTGTTGATCAATGCAATGATTGTCCTCCTGAACAAACAAATGTTATGGGAGATGGAGTGCAAAATATTATTGCTATACTTACACAAGCTATGAATCATTCTGGACTTCCAAATGAGCAGAGAAGGGAACAATCTTCTATTGAGTCCTTAATGAGGCAACTTCCACCTTCTTTCAGTGGGTTTTCTGATCCACTTGTTTCTGAACAATGGATCAGTACTACGGAAAAGATATTTTCAGTTCTTCAATGTTCTGAACATGATAAAGTCATCTTAGCAGTATATCGTTTGGAAGGTGAAGCTGATCAATGGTGGAATCTTATCAAGAATACGAGGCAAAGAGATGAAATTTAGTCCATGGAATGGGACGAGTTAAAGAACTTATTTTTCAATAAGTACTTCCCTCGTATTCTTCGAAAAAAGATGGAGAAGGAGTTTCTTGAACTAAATAAAAAGGATGATGAATATGTTGGTATATACGAAGCGAATTTTACAACACTTGTAAGGTATGCATCTGGATTTATCATCCAACCTGAAAGTAAAGTTGATCGATTCTTCAGTGGCTTAAAACCAAATCTTTGAAGGGCATTAGCTATAAGAGACTTCAGTAGCTATGAAGAAATTGTGTGTTGTGCTATCAAGGTAGAAATAGAAGTTGGTGTTACTTATCCATCTCATAGTTTTGACAAGAAACGAAAGATGGAGTTCAAGGAGAAATCTCAGAATAATGGTGAAAAGAAGATGAATGTTTCATTATGCTAAATGTGTGGAAAAAAGCATGGTGGAGATTGTCTTAAAGGGACTAGAAAATGTTTTAAGTATGGAAAATAAGGTCATCGAGCTGCTGAGTGTCGAAGTAATGGAAAAAGGGTTTCTAATGATGTGAATAAAGAAAAGACTGCAGAGAACGCACCAACAACACTTCAATGCTTCAAGTGCAAGGAAATGGGGCATTATGCTAATAAATGCCCTAATCCAAGGGTTAGTGATGATCGACGTGAGCAACCACTTAAGGCAAAGGACAAAGGGAAGTCACATGCGATCACCATTGGCGATGTTGAATATGAAAATGATGTGGTGGAATGATTAAGTGTTTATGTAATGGGATTCCAGAATAATGTTGTATATAGTATCATGGAATATTGGAATATTTATGTTTTGGTCTATTGTGGTTTGCAATAATTTTATGGCATCGGTAACCATGAAAAGTGATTGAAATATTTTTTGGAAAGTAGATGATATGCACATAATGAAGGGATAAAGAGAATCTAATATTTTTTATAGTATTCATGAGCTCATGATTGATATAAGGAGTAAGTGATATCATGGTTTGAGGATATAGAATTTTGAGGATTTTGGTATGTGGAAAGTGTTAACTTTTAACTGCATTCATGTTTTCACTAAGGTTCAATGGATATTCATTCTTCAAGAGAATACTTGATTAAGGTATTCACATATTTGTAATTTGACCAACAAGATATATCTTATGATATATGGGGGATAAATGATGGCATTCACGTGATCATTTTCTTTATACTATGAGCTTGGACCGAAGTATTTTAGATAAGACTAAAGATTAGAATGGATTATGTTGGACATAAGTTAGTATTCTTTAAGGATAAAACTTTTTTGATATTGTTGATGGGATGTTATAGTAATATAGCTTTAGAAAAAGGACAACCTACAGGACAGGCGACAGCCCATCGCGTCGGACAAGGCTGTGGGAATCAAACCCACAACCGAAGTGCGACTGGCCTTAATCGCCTACCACTTGCCTACAGGAAGTCCCTGTATAGTAGAAACTTATTTTATTATATTAATAAGTATGATATATGAAGTATAAGTCCATTTAAGAACCATATATAATCAATCTCATTATATATGGACTTATATATTTTTTGATAACTTTTCTGACACTTCATTTGAGACAGATGGAATGACCCATCATTCTATCACATGATCTGCTAACACATCACTAATGACAAATTCAACTTCATTTCTTTAAGAGATGAAGTGGAAATTGTCCAAAGAATGACCAACGATGAGACTATACCAAAATCACGAAAGTATTTCTTCTAATTCCAATATCATCAACATTAGGGAAATGATCTTGAAAACCAAAAATGTTGTCCTAGTGCTCTTATATCTGATGAATCGGATGGTAACTTAGATTGTCACAAATTTATGGCTTTTTGATTGCTGGATTTTGAATAGAAATGTTCTCTACCACTCTCCATCAGAAAATGATGGTTAGATTTCTCTTCCATATCCATATTTTCACCTATGTGGAAACCCAATGATTAGTTTATTTGGATAACTGTTACGTTTCATACTTTTGTTTTTAAAGATTGGTTTTGGTATTCCTTTTTACGATGTGGGTTTCTATTAAAGAAACTTTCGAATAGTAAACCATTTATAACCCCGACGTATTTTGAGGGCAAAATTCATTTTAAGGGGGGTAGAATGTAACACCCCGAGATTTTATGAAAAATATCCTTTTTAATTTCATTAATGTCTTGTGTTTTACGCTACACCAAGAGGAGCTTTCTCAACACGCACCCTTGACTTGCCTTGCATTACACGCAATCGCGACCTTCCTCGATAGCGTGTGTAGTACGCAATAACGAGTTTCACTAAACAACGATATGCTATTAAAATATTATTAAAACTATCCATTATGAATATTAATAACCACCTTTTACAATTTTAGAAATTTTATCTCTCAAAATGGACTTCATTTTTGGATTCTGAGTTTCGAATTTAGCCTAAGGTGAAATTTTGGTACTTTTCGGATAACTTTCACATTCTGATGAATAGTGAAAATTATTAAATTTTAATTAAAAACAACTTTTTTAATCGAAATAAGTAATAGTGATAAATTATTAATATGAGTGGTTTTAAAGTATATTTAGAATATATTTTTAAAAATTAATACAATGTCGGTCATTGGATGTAATTTCACATTTAAACCAGACATAAACAAGTGTCAATCTTTTGATAGTTATTATCTCTTAAGAACACGCTATTTGTTTTGACGACGGGAATTAATTTTTAAATTAATTAATGCAACTGATATGTTTTGAATTTGGTAAAATAGACATCATTTTTGAGTTCATAATATCAAATATAGCTTAGGCCTAATTTTTGGTATTTTTCTGGAAACTTTCAATTTTTTGATGAATAGTGAAACCACTAAGTGGTAGTTAAAAAAGATAAATTTTTCATAAACCTCAATTTTACCGATTCTGTGAGTGGAATTTCAAAAATCTGAGAGACACGGTTGATGTCAGTAAGTAAAATGTGGTTCAATGAGATGAAAATAATTTTTGGTGAATAGTAACTTTTTACTTTTTTTTACCACAGTTAAAAGTAAATAGGGTAATTAAGGATAAAAATGTTATTATTATTTCCCTAACACATCTCTTAATTCTATTGGATAAGTGTAATTCGACCAAAAAAAACCTTAGGAATAAAATATGACCATTTAGGCCCACTTGGATTAGATTAGGACATTTATTATTATTTAATTCAAAGAAGAGTTAAAAGAGTTAAAATCAAAGTTTATTTACTATAACATTTTTAATATAGGGTTATACATAAGATAAATTCGATTGTAAATATTCATTAGAAAGTTAATAATATTTCCTACATAATGATATTTTATTTATAATTTTTAGACATTAAAAATATTAATTTATTTATGACACAATGATGATGCATTAATTACCGTAATAGTGAAAAATTAGAATAATTGATATTATAAATACCCAAATAAATATAATTTGAGGCGTTTTATGAATTACACTAATTTTCTATGTTAATATGACATGTTAGTATTGATTTAATTATCTTTTTTCGAACTAATAATTCTGTTATGATTTTCACAAAAATCAATTACAAAATAGTGTCAAAATTGACATAAAATAGTTTTTAAAACAAATATTATATTATTAATTGTTATATTATTCTTAAAAATCTACGGTTCGGCCAAAAGACTTAGATAAGGTTATATATATTAATAATAAACAACTTGGGGTTCGTCTGTGTTGGGCAAAAATCCCTCAAGGTAACTTTGCAGCATTTTTTGGGTTGATTGTGTTTGTTGACAAAGCAGGTTTCCATGGAGAATTGTCGAGTTCCTGAGAAGTTGTTGACATTCCATGTTGACAATGAACTTTGACAAAGGAAAGGACGATCTGGAGGCGGTACAAAAGAGCAGTACAAGGTGGCGCCGTTTTCCAGTGTTTGCCAAATTTTTGGGCCTGAAAATCGCCAATGGAAAATGGAGTGATATGTTGTTGGCAAAGGTTGAGGAGAGAGAAATGAAGGAGGTGTGCGGAAAAATCAAGCGTGGCGCGCAAAACTAGAGGGTTGCGCGAAATCTTGAAGTGTGGCGCGCAAAACAGCGGGTTGCGCGAAATTGTATTTCGCGCAAAAGATGTTTCAAGGCCGAACGCTCGAAAATCGGTAAAGGCATGAGGCGCGCGAAATTTTGGAGGCGTGCGCGGAAAATTGAAGTGGCGCGCGAAATAGCAGATGAAGTATTTCGCGCAAGAGGTGTTACGAGGTCCGAAGCTCGTAAAATGTCAAAGGCATGAGGTGCGCGAAATTATGGAGCAGTGCGCGGAAAATGTTTGTGCGCGGAAGATCAAAGCGGATTACGCGCACAAGGAGGGTTTTTCGCGCGGGGTCGATTTTGCCTATAAATATGAAGTGACCCTCCTCCATCCGAGAGAGTTCAAGACATAGAAAATACCTGAGCTCTGGTGCGCGAAATTGAAGTTTGAAAGGGTGTTGCGCGTAAACTTAAAGTTTGCGCGTAAAGTCAGATTGCGCGAAAAGCAAAGGCTGCGCAGAAAGTTTGAGTTGGCGCGTAAAAGGAAGGTTGCGCGAAAAGTGGATTTCGCGCAAAGGCAGTGAATTGCGCGCAAGGCAGTTTCCAGGCTGCGCGTAAAATTTGGAGGTTGCGCGAAAAAGGAATTTTGCGCAAAGCATAGAAATTGCACGCAAGACACCGTAAGGGTTGCGCGTAAAAATTGAGGTTGCCCGGTACATCTGTGCAAAGTGAGATTCATCTGCGGGTGAAAGTTGGACTTCAACAGAGCATCTACATACAGAGGAAGATGCATTCCTTCATGGAAATGAAGAGACCTACAGGTCTATAAACTGTGATTGGATTCCCTTCCAAGAGCAGTGAGCTTAGGAAGAGGAAGAAGGTGATCCTCTCCACCGGCAGTGAGCCAGAGAGAGAGAAACAGGGAGTGACCCTTGGGAAAGCAGTGAGCTGACCCTAAACATTGTAAAGGCAGTGAGCCTGGGCATAGAAGTGATCTAGCCCGAACATTGTAAACCACAGCTAGTGAAGTTAGTGGATCTTGGTACGAACCGGCAACTTGTCGGCGTATGCTCCTTGGACGTAGCCCTTAGTGGTGAACCAAGTAAAAATCGCTGTGTCTGCCTGGTCGCTTCTCTGCATTGCACTCAAAGCATTATCATCAGATAAACTTGAAAAGAACTGAGCATAGTATACACACAAGAGCAAACAAAGTGACCCTTGTAACAAAGAGGTCAAGATCCAGTGGGGCAGGAAGTATTTTGAAAAGAATATCCATACCCTGATTCACCCCCCCTCTCAGGGTACATAGGCCCCTATTGGCCCTAACAATTGGTATCAGAGGGACTGGTTGCTTTTATCAGATTTGTTTGCTTCAACTTTGTGTAGTCGATCTGTGTTGTTGAAGATATTGTTTGCGCTTATCTCGGTCTACCATGGGAAAAAGAAAATCTTCAAAGAAGAATCAGAAGTCAGGTGGTATCCCTCAGTGTGGAAGTGTTTTTGGAAAAAGTGTGATTCAAATAAAAGAATCAAATAGCTTACTGAAAGAATCATGTAGTGAACAGAAAAATGATTTGGATAAATCATACAACAAAAATACTTACTCATTCAAAGATGTTGATGGAATGAGTGAAGAACCTGACTTTCCAAGTGACGTTGGAACCACTGACGATGAAGAAGAAGAAATTGAAGGAAGAATTGATATGCGAGCTGAGTTGGAGGCTGCTCTGGAAGAGATAGATGTTTGGAGGGCCAAAACCAAGAAAGCTAACAAAATTGTTCGCGATGCCAAACTCTAT
Organism: Viscum album; assembly: GCA_963277665.1. Taxonomy (NCBI): domain Eukaryota; kingdom Viridiplantae; phylum Streptophyta; class Magnoliopsida; order Santalales; family Viscaceae; genus Viscum; species Viscum album. The sequence continues at coordinate 1,498,006,704 of OY728159.1, forward strand.
ATGCAGCAGCAGGAAGAAGAGAAATCTGAGCTGATGGAAGAAATTCAGAATCTTAATTTATCAACATCAGAGAACTCAGAATCCGTTAGTAAGTATAAGCTGAAGGTTGAAGAACAGAAAAGAGAGATCGATGGCCTGAACAAAAAGGTGGAAGTTGTCCATGGGACTAAAGAATTGGATCAGAAATCCACTGAAGAAATTAATTCTAAAGGCATACAGATCAATGCTCTGGAAACTGAGGTCAACAAGCTAAGAGGCTTAAATCAAAGGCTTATCGATATAGTTACTGACCTAACAAAGAAGAATGATTCTCAAGGTGAGGTATTACAGAAGCTGGCTAAAATGAAAGGAAAACAAAAGGCTGATGATTATGAAGAGAATCAAAAGTCAGATGAAGTACAGAATCTGAAAGCTAGAAATGATGATCTAGCAGCACAGTTGTCTGAAGAAGTTCAGAACAATCGAAGCCTTCAACAAGAGAATGAATCTGTCTCTAAATCTGTTTCTGAGGAAAAATTAAAAGTAGTGAAGAAAAGTGCAATGGTGGAAAAGCTCACACAGGAACTAGAAGATGAGGTGAGTAATGGGAAGCTTCTCAAGAAAGAACTGGATGTCCAACTTGAATCAAGGGAGACGAAGATTAAAAAGTTGGAAGAGGATCTAGAATTAGTAAAGAAGGATGTGGAAAAATCTAATGCTAAAGGAATGCCAAAAATGAAGGATGCCTTACACTTGTTATTTGATCATCCTTCGACAAGTGATGATAAAATGAAGAATAGGTATGCTATTTCTGAAGAGAAACAACAGAATATTTTCTCAGCTCAAAGACCAGCAAGTTTCGGAAAAGCTGGTATCGGATTTGATGAATCCCCTCCCGTGCAAGATAGAAAGAGAGCTATGAACAGTTCTAGATGGGAAAGAAATCCTATAGGTGCTGGAGATAGGCCTAAAAGGACAGATACAAAAAGCAGTGATGACATGTGCTATTTTTGTGGGATTCATGGCCACACATCAAGCTTCTGTTCAGAGGCTCTGGAATACATCTCAGGGTGTGAAAATAGAGACATTACTAAATCTGAGAATAAGAAGAAGCATCATGAGAAATCAGAGAGAGGAGTCTCTCAGAGGAAAGCATATGTTAGATGCTATTACTGCGGAAGAATGGGACACACAATGAGTATGTGTCAGGAAGCTCAGGAGCCCAATATCAAAAGAAGAAATAAAGGGGCATCAACATCTCAGCAGAGAGATGATGAAATGAGGTATGTCTTTGAGGGAAAATGTTTTATATGTTCTCACTATGGGAACATGGCGAGACATTGCAGTAAGAAGAAAGCAGGAAAGGGAAAGGAACAAGAAAAGAGATCTCCACCACAAGAAGTGTACAAGAAAGAAGCATGTACTGGGAGACAAAGTGGTAAGGAGAAGAATAGGCTTAAAGCCTCAGGGAAATCACATGGAGCTGAACGAAAGTTGTATCAGTCACCTCCTCTAGCGTGCTCACAACAACTCTCAAGGAGAGAATGTGAACAAACCTGGAAGATTAAGGGGAGATCAACTCCAGTTGTGATAAAGAAGAATGAACGTTCAATGGAGGACCCACCACCAATGCAAAATAGGGTGGCGACTCATAAATCTGATAAAAGGCAGATAAGCAAAGAATGCATTGCAAAATTCGCCCCGCAACGAGAAGTGGAAGAAAAAGGCAGATCCCTGCAATGGACAAAGAAGACGGGGAAGATGACAAGAAAGGAGATTCCTGCACCGAGAAACAATCAAGGGAAATGGAATTTCAGTAGAACATCAAAGACCAAAATGTGTACCAGTTGGTCTAAACCTCAGAATGTGAGAAAAGAATGCCTAGTCATATGGCCAGAACAGTTGAAGTTGGCTAGGCAGCTAGAAGAATCAAGGAAAGAGTGTGATACTCTTCAAGAAAGAATCAAATGGTTGACCCATCAGGATCAACCACAATCCTCATCTTGAGGAATTTGGAAGACTCCCCTCTCCCTATGTATATAAATGCTATTAACTGATGATTCTTGTGTTTCAGGTTTTAGGGAGATACAATCCAAGGGGAAGTGGCATCTAAGGATGCGAAGTGGAGAAATGATATGCTCTAGAGTTTCAATTGATTCAAATCAGATACTAGAGTTGAAGAAGAAGGAGAGCAACAGAGCACAATAGGAAGTGATTGTGTTATTAACTTTATCTCTTGTTTCCTACACCGAGTTTCAACTCCGTAGGCTTAGAGATTTTGTTAGTGTCTCAAATCTGATTGGAAGATGAGAACGAATGATGTAGGAGGAAAATACGTGTTATGGGTCTAAACTGTTGGGCCTAACCCCAGGAAGTGTTGCATAACATAGGGGGAGCATTCAACAACAAAATCAGATGCCAGATCCATCAAGGAAATAATTGGATGACCCAGCTCAAGAGTTGTCTATCGAGAGAAGACATACTATGAGAGTAGCAGCAGTGATCAAGCATTTCATGCTTATTTATTTTGATCTAACATTGTGGTATCAGCTGAATGTTTTTCAGGATACCAAGAAGTTGCGAAAAGTAGCTGAAAGAAATGAAGCCACTGAAAAATGAGTCAGTGAACAATTTCCTGACGAAAGTGTTGAGGAAGAAAGCAACACAGGGGGAGAAGAAGTGGCTGAGGGTGACTCAGAATAAGATACTGATGATGAGTACAAGGATGTAAAATCCTTATCTGCACAAAATACAAAGAATCGAGCTGAAATTGACAGGCATACTATCATCAGTGATCAGTGAGATCCAGTTCAGACAAAGAGAATGAAATCACTACAGCAGATATCATTACTATCTCAGGTTGAGTCAAAATGCTTTGCTGATGCAGCTGAAGATGAAAACTGGGATCATGCCATGAATGAAGAGATAGGTCAGAATTGAGAAGAATCAGACCTGGGAAATTGTTTCGAGGCCAGATGATAAAAACGTCATCAGGACAAAATGGGTCTATTTAGACAAGATAAACGAAGATGGCACAATGATTCGAAACAAAGCACGACTGGTGTGCAAAGCATACACCCCAAGAGAATGGTACTGAAGGCTATATCAGTATTTGAAGAAGATTGGTTTTCAGTGTGGGGGATTTGATTACAATCTTTATTTCAACAACAATAGTAATCAAAGGATGGTGAGGCTGGTCAAGGAAGAAGACACAATATTTGGAAGATCAGATGAAGCATAGTTACACAAGGCAGGAATAGAACATTCATTTCTGAATCCGAATATGCCAAGGATGCTTTGGAATGATTTGGAATGGAAAATTTCAAGGAGATGAAGACTCTGGTTTCTACCCGGATGAAATCATCAAAAGATGACAGTGGCAGGGCAGTTAATATCATAGAATACAGGCAAATCATTGGAAGTCTGTTGTACTTAACCGCAACAAGGCCTGATATTGTTTTTGCCACATGCCAAGCAGCGAGATATCAGAGTAATCCCAAGGAAAGTCACATGCTTGCAGTGAAAAGAATACTTCGTTATATCAAGGGCACGGTGGACTTCGGCTTGACATACAACGACAAATCTCAGACAGAGTTATTGGGATATACTGATGCAGATTGTGCCGGTTCAGCAGATGATAGAAAATCAACGTCAGGTGGTGCATTTTATCTTGGCGGACTATGTATTGCTTGGTTAAGCAAGAAGCAGGATTGCATTTCATTAAGCACCGCAGAAGCTGAGTATATTGCGGCCACTCAAGCATGCACACAGTTATTGTGGATGAAGCAGCAGCTTGAAGATATGGGAGTTGAAGTGAAGTCTCCGATCGGAATCCAGTGTGACAACTCAAGTGCTATAAATCTTAGCAAAAATCCCGTCCATCATTCAAGGACAAAGCACATTGAGATTAAGTATCATTTTATCAAGGAGAAGGTTGAGCAGGGAATTGTAAAGTTGGAGTACGTGCCTACAGAACTCCAGGTTGCAGACATTCTGACAAAGGCCTTACCCAAGGAAGCTTTTGAGAGGCATCGACTGGCTCTGGGAGTTCAGTCGATTCCCCACACTTGAAATAGAGTGGATGTGGGACCCTCCCCCCCTCTCCCCGAGGTATGGTGTGTTTTTCCCTAATGCGCTGATATGTGTTCTCTATTATGTTACAGACTACAAAGGCATGACCTTTGGGTTCGTTGACAAAGGGGGAGAAAAGTGCTTGACAAGTACTTGACAAAGGGGGAGAAAAGTGTTAGTTCAAGGGAGAAAATAGTGCGGAGATTTGATAAATCATAATTGATACGGGGAGAAGCTGACAGGTGGAGCAGCCAGAAAGGGGGAGCAATGAGAAAGGGGGAGTGTATTAAATCTGACGATGCTAGAAGTGATCGATCAAATCATAGAAATCACGACAGCTGAGGATCGTGATAAAAGCAGAACAGTGGTGTAGGAATGGTGTGAGACGGTGTCCAGCTATCAACAATCGGTATCAACTTAAGAATTCACCGATTGGTATCAGTGTGGTTCAACAACTGGTTTTATTTTAAGAATTGGTATCAGGGTGGAATCGACAATTGGGGTCTGACATGAAGTGATTCATTGATGAGCTTTTCATACTACTCTTGTTTCTCACGCCGAGCATTGCTCATGTGGGCTTAGAGTACATGTTAAGTGAATCCTTGAACGCTATCATAATCGCAAGAGGCGAATGGTGGTAGCAGCTGGAAGAAGACTCAGTGAGGTATCAAAGTGCAGAAAATATTTCTGAGCAGAGTTGTGAAGAGTTGTCAACAAACCCAAAGGGGGAGATTGTTGGGCAAAAATCCCTCAAGGTAACTTTGCAGCATTTTTTGGGTTGATTGTGTTTGTTGACAAAGCAGGTTTCCATGGAGAATTGTCGAGTTCCTGAGAAGTTGTTGACATTCCATGTTGACAATGAACTTTGACAAAGGAAAGGACGATCTGGAGGCGGTACAAAAGAGCAGTACAAGGTGGCGCCGTTTTCCAGTGTTTGCCAAATTTTTGGGCCTGAAAATCGCCAATGGAAAATGGAGTGATATGTTGTTGGCAAAGGTTGAGGAGAGAGAAATGAAGGAGGTGTGCGGAAAAATCAAGCGTGGCGCGCAAAACTAGAGGGTTGCGCGAAATCTTGAAGTGTGGCGCGCAAAACAGCGGGTTGCGCGAAATTGTATTTCGCGCAAAAGATGTTTCAAGGCCGAACGCTCGAAAATCGGTAAAGGCATGAGGCGCGCGAAATTTTGGAGGCGTGCGCGGAAAATTGAAGTGGCGCGCGAAATAGCAGATGAAGTTTTTCGCGCAAGAGGTGTTACGAGGTCCGAAGCTCGTAAAATGTCAAAGGCATGAGGTGCGCGAAATTATGGAGCAGTGCGCGGAAAATGTTTGTGCGCGGAAGATCAAAGCGGATTACGCGCACAAGGAGGGTTTTTCGCGCGGGGTCGATTTTGCCTATAAATATGAAGTGACCCTCCTCCATCCGAGAGAGTTCAAGACATAGAAAATACCTGAGCTCTGGTGCGCGAAATTGAAGTTTGAAAGGGTGTTGCGCGTAAACTTAAAGTTTGCGCGTAAATTCAGATTGCGCGAAAAGCAAAGGCTGCGCAGAAAGTTTGAGTTGGCGCGTAAAAGGAAGGTTGCGCGAAAAGTGGATTTCGCGCAAAGGCAGTGAATTGCGTGCAAGGCAGTTTCCAGGCTGCGCGTAAAATTTGGAGGTTGCGCGAAAAAGGAATTTCGCGCAAAGCATAGAAATTGCGCGCAAGACACCGTAAGGGTTGCGCGTAAAAATTGAGGTTGCCCGGTACATCTGTGCAAAGTGAGATTCATCTGCGGGTGATAGTTGGACTTCAACAGAGCATCTACATACAGAGGAAGATGCATTCCTTCATGGAAATGAAGAGACCTACAGGTCTATAAACTGTGATTGGATTCCCTTCCAAGAGCAGTGAGCTTAGGAAGAGGAAGAAGGTGATCCTCTCCACCGGCAGTGAGCCAGAGAGAGAGAAACAGGGAGTGACCCTTGGGAAAGCAGTGAGCTGACCCTAAACATTGTAAAGGCAGTGAGCCTGGGCATAGAAGTGATCTAGCCCGAACATTGTAAACCACAGCTAGTGAAGTTAGTGGATCTTGGTACGAACCGGCAACTTGTCGGCGTATGCTCCTTGGACGTAGCCCTTAGTGGTGAACCAAGTAAAAATCGCTGTGTCTGCCTGGTCGCTTCTCTGCATTGCACTCAAAGCATTATCATCAGATAAACTTGAAAAGAACTGAGCATAGTATACACACAAGAGCAAACAAAGTGACCCTTGTAACAAAGAGGTCAAGATCCAGTGGGGCAGGAAGTATTTTGAAAAGAATATCCATACCCTGATTCACCCCCCCTCTCAGGGTACATAGGCCCCTATTGGCCCTAACAATTGGTATCAGAGGGACTGGTTGCTTTTATCAGATTTGTTTGCTTCAACTTTGTGTAGTCGATCTGTGTTGTTGAAGATATTGTTTGCGCTTATCTCGGTCTACCATGGGAAAAAGAAAATCTTCAAAGAAGAATCAGAAGTCAGGTGGTATCCCTCAGTGTGGAAGTGTTTTTGGAAAAAGTGTGATTCAAATAAAAGAATCAAATAGCTTACTGAAAGAATCATGTAGTGAACAGAAAAATGATTTGGATAAATCATACAACAAAAATACTTACTCATTCAAAGATGTTGATGGAATGAGTGAAGAACCTGACTTTCCAAGTGACGTTGGAACCACTGACGATGAAGAAGAAGAAATTGAAGGAAGAATTGATATGCGAGCTGAGTTGGAGGCTGCTCTGGAAGAGATAGATGTTTGGAGGGCCAAAACCAAGAAAGCTAACAAAATTGTTCGCGATGCCAAACTCTATATGCAGCAGCAGGAAGAAGAGAAATCTGAGCTGATGGAAGAAATTCAGAATCTTAATTTATCAACATCAGAGAACTCAGAATCCGTTAGTAAGTATAAGCTGAAGGTTGAAGAACAGAAAAGAGAGATCGATGGCCTGAACAAAAAGGTGGAAGTTGTCCATGGGACTAAAGAATTGGATCAGAAATCCACTGAAGAAATTAATTCTAAAGGCATACAGATCAATGCTCTGGAAACTGAGGTCAACAAGCTAAGAGGCTTAAATCAAAGGCTTATCGATATAGTTACTGACCTAACAAAGAAGAATGATTCTCAAGGTGAGGTATTACAGAAGCTGGCTAAAATGAAAGGAAAACAAAAGGCTGATGATTATGAAGAGAATCAAAAGTCAGATGAAGTACAGAATCTGAAAGCTAGAAATGATGATCTAGCAGCACAGTTGTCTGAAGAAGTTCAGAACAATCGAAGCCTTCAACAAGAGAATGAATCTGTCTCTAAATCTGTTTCTGAGGAAAAATTAAAAGTAGTGAAGAAAAGTGCAATGGTGGAAAAGCTCACACAGGAACTAGAAGATGAGGTGAGTAATGGGAAGCTTCTCAAGAAAGAACTGGATGTCCAACTTGAATCAAGGGAGACGAAGATTAAAAAGTTGGAAGAGGATCTAGAATTAGTAAAGAAGGATGTGGAAAAATCTAATGCTAAAGGAATGCCAAAAATGAAGGATGCCTTACACTTGTTATTTGATCATCCTTCGACAAGTGATGATAAAATGAAGAATAGGTATGCTATTTCTGAAGAGAAACAACAGAATATTTTCTCAGCTCAAAGACCAGCAAGTTTCGGAAAAGCTGGTATCGGATTTGATGAATCCCCTCCCGTGCAAGATAGAAAGAGAGCTATGAACAGTTCTAGATGGGAAAGAAATCCTATAGGTGCTGGAGATAGGCCTAAAAGGACAGATACAAAAAGCAGTGATGACATGTGCTATTTTTGTGGGATTCATGGCCACACATCAAGCTTCTGTTCAGAGGCTCTGGAATACATCTCAGGGTGTGAAAATAGAGACATTACTAAATCTGAGAATAAGAAGAAGCATCATGAGAAATCAGAGAGAGGAGTCTCTCAGAGGAAAGCATATGTTAGATGCTATTACTGCGGAAGAATGGGACACACAATGAGTATGTGTCAGGAAGCTCAGGAGCCCAATATCAAAAGAAGAAATAAAGGGGCATCAACATCTCAGCAGAGAGATGATGAAATGAGGTATGTCTTTGAGGGAAAATGTTTTATATGTTCTCACTATGGGCACATGGCGAGACATTGCAGTAAGAAGAAAGCAGGAAAGGGAAAGGAACAAGAAAAGAGATCTCCACCACAAGAAGTGTACAAGAAAGAAGCATGTACTGGGAGACAAAGTGGTAAGGAGAAGAATAGGCTTAAAGCCTCAGGGAAATCACATGGAGCTGAACGAAAGTTGTATCAGTCACCTCCTCTAGCGTGCTCACAACAACTCTCAAGGAGAGAATGTGAACAAACCTGGAAGATTAAGGGGAGATCAACTCCAGTTGTGATAAAGAAGAATGAACGTTCAATGGAGGACCCACCACCAATGCAAAATAGGGTGGCGACTCATAAATCTGATAAAAGGCAGATAAGCAAAGAATGCATTGCAAAATTCGCCCCGCAACGAGAAGTGGAAGAAAAAGGCAGATCCCTGCAATGGACAAAGAAGACGGGGAAGATGACAAGAAAGGAGATTCCTGCACCGAGAAACAATCAAGGGAAATGGAATTTCAGTAGAACATCAAAGACCAAAATGTGTACCAGTTGGTCTAAACCTCAGAATGTGAGAAAAGAATGCCTAGTCATATGGCCAGAACAGTTGAAGTTGGCTAGGCAGCTAGAAGAAGCAAGGAAAGAGTGTGATACTCTTCAAGAAAGAATCAAATGGTTGACCCATCAGGATCAACCACAATCCTCATCTTGAGGAATTTGGAAGACTCCCCTCTCCCTATGTATATAAATGCTATTAACTGATGATTCTTGTGTTTCAGGTTTTAGGGAGATACAATCCAAGGGGAAGTGGCATCTAAGGATGCGAAGTGGAGAAATGATATGCTCTAGAGTTTCAATTGATTCAAATCAGATACTAGAGTTGAAGAAGAAGGAGAGCAACAGAGCACAATAGGAAGTGATTGTGTTATTAACTTTATCTCTTGTTTCCTACACCGAGTTTCAACTCCGTAGGCTTAGAGATTTTGTTAGTGTCTCAAATCTGATTGGAAGATGAGAACGAATGATGTAGGAGGAAAATACGTGTTATGGGTCTAAACTGTTGGGCCTAACCCCAGGAAGTGTTGCATAACATAGGGGGAGCATTCAACAACAAAATCAGATGCCAGATCCATCAAGGAAATAATTGGATGACCCAGCTCAAGAGTTGTCTATCGAGAGAAGACATACTATGAGAGTAGCAGCAGTGATCAAGCATTTCATGCTTATTTATTTTGATCTAACATTGTGGTATCAGCTGAATGTTTTTCAGGATACCAAGAAGTTGCGAAAAGTAGCTGAAAGAAATGAAGCCACTGAAAAATGAGTCAGTGAACAATTTCCTGACGAAAGTGTTGAGGAAGAAAGCAACACAGGGGGAGAAGAAGTGGCTGAGGGTGACTCAGAATAAGATACTGATGATGAGTACAAGGATGTAAAATCCTTATCTGCACAAAATACAAAGAATCGAGCTGAAATTGACAGGCATACTATCATCAGTGATCAGTGAGATCCAGTTCAGACAAAGAGAATGAAATCACTACAGCAGATATCATTACTATCTCAGGTTGAGTCAAAATGCTTTGCTGATGCAGCTGAAGATGAAAACTGGGATCATGCCATGAATGAAGAGATAGGTCAGAATTGAGAAGAATCAGACCTGGGAAATTGTTTCGAGGCCAGATGATAAAAACGTCATCAGGACAAAATGGGTCTATTTAGACAAGATAAACGAAGATGGCACAATGATTCGAAACAAAGCACGACTGGTGTGCAAAGCATACACCCCAAGAGAATGGTACTGAAGGCTATATCAGTATTTGAAGAAGATTGGTTTTCAGTGTGGGGGATTTGATTACAATCTTTATTTCAACAACAATAGTAATCAAAGGATGGTGAGGCTGGTCAAGGAAGAAGACACAATATTTGGAAGATCAGATGAAGCATAGTTACACAAGGCAGGAATAGAACATTCATTTCTGAATCCGAATATGCCAAGGATGCTTTGGAATGATTTGGAATGGAAAATTTCAAGGAGATGAAGACTCTGGTTTCTACCCGGATGAAATCATCAAAAGATGACAGTGGCAGGGCAGTTAATATCATAGAATACAGGCAAATCATTGGAAGTCTGTTGTACTTAACCGCAACAAGGCCTGATATTGTTTTTGCCACATGCCAAGCAGCGAGATATCAGAGTAATCCCAAGGAAAGTCACATGCTTGCAGTGAAAAGAATACTTCGTTATATCAAGGGCACGGTGGACTTCGGCTTGACATACAACGACAAATCTCAGACAGAGTTATTGGGATATACTGATGCAGATTGTGCCGGTTCAGCAGATGATAGAAAATCAACGTCAGGTGGTGCATTTTATCTTGGCGGACTATGTATTGCTTGGTTAAGCAAGAAGCAGGATTGCATTTCATTAAGCACCGCAGAAGCTGAGTATATTGCGGCCACTCAAGCATGCACACAGTTATTGTGGATGAAGCAGCAGCTTGAAGATATGGGAGTTGAAGTGAAGTCTCCGATCGGAATCCAGTGTGACAACTCAAGTGCTATAAATCTTAGCAAAAATCTCGTCCATCATTCAAGGACAAAGCACATTGAGATTAAGTATCATTTTATCAAGGAGAAGGTTGAGCAGGGAATTGTAAAGTTGGAGTACGTGCCTACAGAACTCCAGGTTGCAGACATTCTGACAAAGGCCTTACCCAAGGAAGCTTTTGAGAGGCATCGACTGGCTCTGGGAGTTCAGTCGATTCCCCACACTTGAAATAGAGTGGATGTGGGACCCTCCCCCCCTCTCCCCGAGGTATGGTGTGTTTTTCCCTAATGCGCTGATATGTGTTCTCTATTATGTTACAGACTACAAAGGCATGACCTTTGGGTTCGTTGACAAAGGGGGAGAAAAGTGCTTGACAAGTACTTGACAAAGGGGGAGAAAAGTGTTAGTTCAAGGGAGAAAATAGTGCGGAGATTTGATAAATCATAATTGATACGGGGAGAAGCTGACAGGTGGAGCAGCCAGAAAGGGGGAGCAATGAGAAAGGGGGAGTGTATTAAATCTGACGATGCTAGAAGTGATCGATCAAATCATAGAAATCACGACAGCTGAGGATCGTGATAAAAGCAGAACAGTGGTGTAGGAATGGTGTGAGACGGTGTCCAGCTATCAACAATCGGTATCAACTTAAGAATTCACCGATTGGTATCAGTGTGGTTCAACAACTGGTTTTATTTTAAGAATTGGTATCAGGGTGGAATCGACAATTGGGGTCTGACATGAAGTGATTCATTGATGAGCTTTTCATACTACTCTTGTTTCTCACGCCGAGCATTGCTCATGTGGGCTTAGAGTACATGTTAAGTGAATCCTTGAACGCTATCATAATCGCAAGAGGCGAATGGTGGTAGCAGCTGGAAGAAGACTCAGTGAGGTATCAAAGTGCAGAAAATATTTCTGAGCAGAGTTGTGAAGAGTTGTCAACAAACCCAAAGGGGGAGATTGTTGGGCAAAAATCCCTCAAGGTAACTTTGCAGCATTTTTTGGGTTGATTGTGTTTGTTGACAAAGCAGGTTTCCATGGAGAATTGTCGAGTTCCTGAGAAGTTGTTGACATTCCATGTTGACAATGAACTTTGACAAAGGAAAGGACGATCTGGAGGCGGTACAAAAGAGCAGTACAAGGTGGCGCCGTTTTCCAGTGTTTGCCAAATTTTTGGGCCTGAAAATCGCCAATGGAAAATGGAGTGATATGTTGTTGGCAAAGGTTGAGGAGAGAGAAATGAAGGAGGTGTGCGGAAAAATCAAGCGTGGCGCGCAAAACTAGAGGGTTGCGCGAAATCTTGAAGTGTGGCGCGCAAAACAGCGGGTTGCGCGAAATTGTATTTCGCGCAAAAGATGTTTCAAGGCCGAACGCTCGAAAATCGGTAAAGGCATGAGGCGCGCGAAATTTTGGAGGCGTGCGCGGAAAATTGAAGTGGCGCGCGAAATAGCAGATGAAGTTTTTCGCGCAAGAGGTGTTACGAGGTCCGAAGCTCGTAAAATGTCAAAGGCATGAGGTGCGCGAAATTATGGAGCAGTGCGCGGAAAATGTTTGTGCGCGGAAGATCAAAGCGGATTACGCGCACAAGGAGGGTTTTTCGCGCGGGGTCGATTTTGCCTATAAATATGAAGTGACCCTCCTCCATCCGAGAGAGTTCAAGACATAGAAAATACCTGAGCTCTGGTGCGCGAAATTGAAGTTTGAAAGGGTGTTGCGCGTAAACTTAAAGTTTGCGCGTAAATTCAGATTGCGCGAAAAGCAAAGGCTGCGCAGAAAGTTTGAGTTGGCGCGTAAAAGGAAGGTTGCGCGAAAAGTGGATTTCGCGCAAAGGCAGTGAATTGCGCGCAAGGCAGTTTCCAGGCTGCGCGTAAAATTTGGAGGTTGCGCGAAAAAGGAATTTCGCGCAAAGCATAGAAATTGCGCGCAAGACACCGTAAGGGTTGCGCGTAAAAATTGAGGTTGCCCGGTACATCTGTGCAAAGTGAGATTCATCTGCGGGTGATAGTTGGACTTCAACAGAGCATCTACATACAGAGGAAGATGCATTCCTTCATGGAAATGAAGAGACCTACAGGTCTATAAACTGTGATTGGATTCCCTTCCAAGAGCAGTGAGCTTAGGAAGAGGAAGAAGGTGATCCTCTCCACCGGCAGTGAGCCAGAGAGAGAGAAACAGGGAGTGACCCTTGGGAAAGCAGTGAGCTGACCCTAAACATTGTAAAGGCAGTGAGCCTGGGCATAGAAGTGATCTAGCCCGAACATTGTAAACCACAGCTAGTGAAGTTAGTGGATCTTGGTACGAACCGGCAACTTGTCGGCGTATGCTCCTTGGACGTAGCCCTTAGTGGTGAACCAAGTAAAAATCGCTGTGTCTGCCTGGTCGCTTCTCTGCATTGCACTCAAAGCATTATCATCAGATAAACTTGAAAAGAACTGAGCATAGTATACACACAAGAGCAAACAAAGTGACCCTTGTAACAAAGAGGTCAAGATCCAGTGGGGCAGGAAGTATTTTGAAAAGAATATCCATACCCTGATTCACCCCCCCTCTCAGGGTACATAGGCCCCTATTGGCCCTAACAGTCTGGCTTGTTGTAGTAGGTTTATTAACCTTATAGTGTAAGAACACAAGAAGACACGGTAAAAGTAAAATTATTTAACTTAATGTTAAATCTAAATGATAAGTTTAAAATAGCAACCTAAACTTGTCTACATTCTATTGGATGAGATGATTTAGATCCATCACCACCTTATCTTCGAAATAAATCAATTTTGAGCTATTTAAAATCGAATATGACTTTATAATAAAATAATATTTTTAGTTTTCCAAAGGAGCCCCTCTCCTCCATTATAAAAGGGAACCTCCTCCCTCTCTTCATCACACAACATTGAGCCTTCAAGCTCGGCCAAACCCTGCTCAATTCTTTTCTCCACTTCCCTAGAAACATCCTAGAGGTTCTGGTCTTCCTCAAAGACCAATTTTAGAACCCTAAAAGGAGATCTCAAAGAGGCGCTTCAAAGAAGAGGTAATGTCCGTTACCGATTCTTTCATATTTATTTCTTCTTCCACTTCTTATTCATAGGTTGTTTCATTATGAACTAATAACATAAGTATCACTTATATACTGATATGTTATTATAATTATGAAAAAACCTTATTTCAGCATCTATCCATCCTACGGAAAACGAAATCACCGCGCGTGTGTACGTACGGAATACCGTCTCCACGCTGTGGTGTAATCTATTTTCCACCACCACCTTACTAGGATGGGTATAATGGTGTACATAATAACTATATATGATTATTTTAAAGTGATATTGATTCTAAAATAGTATACATACACTATAATACAATTCCACGATCATGAGAATGATATCATCGCTCGCGCGTACGTACGGACTACCGTCTCCACGACGGGATTAGATTCATTCTCCACGTTTACCATTCATGAATGATTATAAATTATATATAATAATTAATAATGAAATATATGAAATAATAATGATTCTGGATTTATGTGTATATATATGTATCTAATCTACTTAATTCCATTCAACTCAATAAGGAAAAGAAAACAACGTTCATGTGTACGTACAGTCTACCATCTCCATGAATGGTGTATTTCTTTCCATTTACTGATTTATTATATATATATATATTCTGAATATATATTATAAATAAATCATGTTTTATATTCTGGAATTACGTAATCATGATCTAAGTAATCAGATGAATAATTACAAGTCAAAACACGGACGACAAATGAAATGATTTTACCCAAAACGTCTTTAACATGGAATTTACAAAAGAATGGGTAATATAAAGCCATAAGTGAACCATATATGATATCATAACAATGAGTATGATTCTGGAATAAGTCAATGACATTATTTAAATCATTATACCGGAGGTTCGGACACATACGAAGCAAATCGGACCTAAGGTAAGGGAAACATCACAATCTCATTTTTATCCGAGATTGTTTATAATTCAAAATTTACTGGGGTGTATTTTATCATCCACATCCATGTTTCCACAATATGTAATATTATTTCCATCCACCTACAATTGTTTAAATCCAATTTTATTCTTTGGTGAGTTTTTAGTAAAAGATATGAAAGGAATCTTTTGTCGTTTTTTTTGTACGAGGTACTTTTGGACTTTTCCAACAAAAGTACGAGAAGAATGTTTTTTTAACTTATACGGCATGAATGGATTTTTAATACAATATTTCCAAGAATCTTCCTTTACAAGTTTTCATGTTTATTTTTAATCAACTTCTTTTAGTTTAAAATTGTATGACATGTAAAGAAAGAAAAAATGTTTTTGAAGTAGAAAGGATATTTTCATCAAGAATGGAGTTCAAGTGTTTTATCAAAATTATTTTCCATCAAAGATAATATAGGGTTCTGTTTATATACCTATGATTACATTGATATGATTATGTTGTGATGGATATATTTTTATGAATTCCATTATCTTATATCAATTGTTTTATGAAGTCATGATGTTTAAGATTCCCATTTTTATTACATGGGTTATGAAATGATGTATGATTTATGATTTTGTGGCACACATAAGAATGGTATCATTATGAGATGGGTGGGACATATATCTCCCTTAAATGCATTGGGTAATGATTTTATATCTCATGAGATAGACATGGCTGGAACGGTAGGTTATACCGGTTCAGTGAAACAGGACTGAAATGAGGAGTGAACTCGGTTCAGAAAGGGACTTTGTCCACTAAGATAATATTGGCAATGAGTCGTGAATAATAAGAAATGATTATCTATGATTATGTGTGTATGAAAAAAAGTTTTATGTTTTAAGTTATGATTATTGGGATTACATTTCACTATTATGATTTATCCCATGTTATGAAATTATGATCTCTTTTGCAGGTTACGATTTCCAAAAGATATGTTCTTATGAATATGATATGATTGATATTTCTTTTGTTTAGCCATACTGAGCATTTGATCTCACCCTTTTATGTTTTCTTTTCCCCAGGATATAAAGAACGTTTTTAGGTAAAAATAAAAGATGATCTTTATGGGAGATGTTGAAGATCTTTCGCCACGATTAGAAGATTATATTCTGAGTTTCCAAAGACACTACACTATTACGGTCCTTGTGTGTGTGTTTTTGTGATGTACTATGTATTCTGCAAAAGTAATGTAATGTCCTTGTACGTCAAGATTCAGGTCTCTACATTCCACTTATTCTATACTCTGTATGTTGAGAATTCTCTATACGGTGGCAGATGTAAGAATTCTATTCACAGGAATAGAGAATTTCTGGACTGTTCAATATCTCGTAAAGATATTTTCACATTTAACACTAGTTTGCGAATTTTAGGTACTCTTCTGCATAGGTTTTGACCATGATAGTCTATATTATCTCAACCGGGAGAGATAAGATGTGAGTTTGTCCATACATCTAATTTTTTTTTTGAAATTCCAATTAGTGAAACACAAACACAGAAAATGTAAAAGGAATATGAAAAATAACTATTATATTTCCATAAACAACTGGTACATAACACCCTAGACTAAGGGTCTCCCCATTTCCCAATTACATGAATCCACAAAACAAGTTCAAAAATATCAATCTCCCTGAACCATATGAAGCCCAAGGAGTTGGGTTCAATCATGTTGGTGGACTTATGGTGTCTCTAGAGTCTGACATGAGGGGTGTATAGCTGAGAGAAATCATTATATATGTGATGTTTTTAAACGGAACGGGAGGCTTCAAATTCAAGAATTTCTATGTCCATTACTGGACCAAAATGGACATAGGACAAGACTTGAAAAATATATGTTGTGTGGAGGTCTCCCACTGCTACTACTTCTTGGATGACCATGAGGTATGATATGACTTCAGCCACGATGAAGCATCTAAAGATACCCTCGATGTATTTACTATGATGTGTGTAGGATGGAAATTGGGTTTTCATTATAAAAAGATAGTCCAAACCTGCTCCTCGGCGGAGTTAAAGTACTCGGGGAGAGTTGGACATGTGGTAGAGGTGTTTACTTGTCATTCAAATATGGGCATAGTTTACAAAGTTATCATGGATGGCTATAGGAATTATGGTTCCTTGGGCTTCTATAGAAAGAGAAAAAAACTAGTACCTTCATTTCCCATCTTAAAATTAAGAAAAACCTCATATTTAGTAATTCTTAAGTAAATTTTATTTTTTTATAGTTCTGGTTTTTGAGAGTTATCTAAACTGAATCCACTTATACCAATTGTGACAACCCAGCTCCAGAATACCCAGATCTGGTTCCTTGAATCTGTATGTGTGAGTTTTTACAAAAACCAAGCACTAATAAATTACACATCAATCCCCATATAGGGGATTGAATTTGGTTCAGGTTCTGTGAAACAATCCACTTTTTTCATACTTCTTTAGGCCAAACTGATACCTGGAAATTTTTTTACAAAAATTTAGAGTGAGCATACAAATGACCAGTAATGGGTTTTCAAGTAACATAATATGCTTATATAACATTTAAAAACATTCTTTTAAAAATTTTCATAAAAAAACTTTCTTATGAAATGTTGTAACACATGTAACATATCATAACAATTGTCTATGAAATAGAAGTGCACAATTAAATGTATACTAACCCAATTATAAGGGAACATGATTAAATTATAAGCATCTCATTCAGTGTAACAAGTAATAGACATTCTAAATAAGTTTAAATTAAGAATATGAAATTATAAGTTTCACAACTGAGAGTGATACATAATCAAAGTTGCTTATAAAGGTATTGTCGTCGATTTCATACACTACTACTGTGAAACATACACTGGTTACTAAAATCACAGAGTGGAAAATAAATGTCATGTCATATGAATTTAATTTTTCGGATACTTATAGTTCTTAAGCATGGATATTCTACTAGTTGAGTATCCTCTTGGTTAATTAATTATCATAAGCATAATGAGAAAATGTATAATATCAGACCTTGTCAAGACCTTGTGTCAAGACTCTAAAATGTCAATGGCCATATGTCATGACCTGATTGTCTCAGGATAACTATTGATACATCAAGGGGATTTCATTAACCGGTCCCCAAACCATTATAATGAGCCTATACATTCCTCATATGCCCAAAGGTCTTATATTCAAAATGTCCCATACAACTTGGAATATTTAACATGTCATATTATTCAAAGTGTCCCACACCACTTTGATCAATTTAGGACATAGTCTATATTTGGTCACAGTATTTAAATTTCATCCTTTAACATTTACACATATATATTGTGAATCATGTATTTAGAAGCTAATAACATGTCTATCAACTACAAGACTATGTCACTGAATGGTAAAATGATAAGAATATTTGGAGTATGTGCTAACAACTAATGCACTAAAAGAAATACAAATTTTTCATATATAATGATAAATTCAAAAAAACCATATAAATCAATTACATATTGAAATTTCATCTGAATGTATAATTAATTAACAGGTAAACCAAACATTTCATGTAGGGTTTTATTCTTGTAGATGCTCAAACACTTATTGTTAAAATGATTTTGTATATCACACTATAATGTCAAAAAAATAGAAAGCAAGAAACTCAACCACATCCAATACCAAAATCTTAAAAACACTCAAATTACTTAAAATTAATAGGGGTTCTGGAATAAAAAACCAAATAGTTAAATTTGAAGGAATTACTTATTAAAAATTCTGATGTAAGTACATATATTCTTATGTAAAATTGAATATCTCACATGTATAATCGAGTAAACTAATGGGTCTTAAACCAAAGTTAGTTTCCACTTAATTATTTATCCAAAACATCCATTAATCATAGATGTTCACTATTAAAGGATTTATAAATAGTCCAGAAGGTGGGATACACATCCTATACCATTAAATAAGACAGTGTATACTATATATAAATATGTATATATGAGAATATAACAAAATTATACATCGACTTTAAAACTCTAAGTATAGAGGAATTGAAACTGAATATCAAGTAGGTTCTTTAAAAACTGTATTGTAATATTTATATATATATATATAAGAACATACATTATCGGGTAGGTATTATATATAAAAGTGTTATACAATATAAAATTCTTTTCATTTTGATGTTCTTCATTAACTTTGAAGCTCAATGTTTTGAAATCTTAAATTCAAACATAAGGGGTTTGTGTAAAACTGTAAGGTTGTATAAGTGTACATATTTATTCAGATATATAAGGTATATATATATTGCATGAAGAAAGAAATTATTCCTTCATGTTTAAAAAAATTTCATAACCCATAATCAGTAGGACCTAGGGTCGGGTATTTGAGGGTTTTCCACCGAAATCCTTATGATCATACTTGAATTTATATATTCCTAACAAAATATACGAACAATAACATATATATATAAAGTACATGCTTATGTTTTTCATGTAAAAATACATTTTTATGTTCAATAATCCTCATGGACTCAAAAATAGAATACTTAATGTCAGATTAAGAGAAATATTTAACTAAACCATAGGGTTAAATATATATTCTTTTGAGTATATGCATTTATATGTATATACACCCATAAAACAGAGACAAGGCAATTTAAAACCCTTACATTAGTTCATGGAGGAGTAGGGGGTCTTGAGAAAGACTAGATGAAGTTTGATGGAGGTTCGAGTGGGAGAAGAAGGGACAACAGAGGAATGGAGCAATCAACAGGTTCATAAACTATACTATGTATAAAATAAACAGAACATTTATTTCCACCGTTGGAATTTGGTGTATTAATTGGTCGGGAAAGACTTTGTGGAAAAGGGGAGGGAAAGGAGGGTCCACCAGTTTTCAAGGGTGAAGAAAAAATTGTGCAAATAAGGTGTAGGTATTACTAGTTCATCGCACGTGAAGAAGAATAAGAATATGTCGTAGGAAGAGAAACAGGGTAGTAAACGAATAGTCAGGATCTAATCTAGCCTAGATCTGTTGGCCGGGGTGCATCCGTGGAATTTAAAAGTGACGGAAGGCTTGGATTTGATCAATGACAAGATCAGATGGCCCTGGTTCTATGCAACATTTTAAAAATCACAAACGGCCATTATGAGATCCGTGTCAGATCTTACTGTGTAAAAAAACACAGAGGTATTCTATGACTACTGATGGTCATGCTCTAGATTGAAATCAATGGCCCAGATTTCACACAATGCGATCCAACGGCCCAAAACATATTTTGAACTAAAATTCGCATCCCACATTGAATCGACGATGCGTTCATGGCCTCTTTATAAGCCTACGAATTCCGGCATATGTTCAAAAATCATAGCACACAGAAAGGGGGCCTTATACACGGGCTCCCCCCAATAGGCCTCCGCCTACCCCTAACTCGTCGTGGCCTCACACCCATGGGGGTGTGAATTGATCAATAATTCACTCTTGTGCACTATTTGGGGAAACTATACCCTCCTCAGGCGGGTCTGAAATGAGGCTGAGGGCTATCCTCAGCCACTTAGTGTGAGCTGCCTCCCTTGGCCTGACATAAGGGCTGGCCCAAAAGGGATTATGTTTTAAAAAACAACCAACTTTCTAAAATAATGTCATATCAAAATTAATTAATTCCTTCTAAATATATATAGAGAATAACTTAAATTTTATAAAACATGACTTTTTATTTGTACTTAGAAAGATTAATGTATAAACATTTAATTATACCTTGTCTTATCAAAGAGAATTACTAAATTATTTATACTCTCTAATGATTTAAAATACCAATTTATAAATTTAATATATCCATATGAAATCTTTTATAATAGTTTTATAGATCTCAATCAAATTTAAAATATTTTTTAAGAATTAACAATGAAAACATTTACAACATATTTGATATATTCGCAAGGTGTTTGAAATCCTAATCTCATTTCAAAATCACTTAACTGTAGTTCATAATATTATACCATGTCCTTTTGAAGTTCATGATTATAGGTTGTTTTATTATTTTAAATTCATTACAAAAATATTTGGAAAAATAAATTATATATAAATGTTTTTAATTAATTCACCAAAAGGCCAACAACTATAATTATATCCATTAGAATTCAACTGTCACCTAAGGCAATAGTCGAGTTGATTCCTTATAAAACCATGCTTAGGGAGTCCTAATTTCAAGGTAATTAAAGGGAACGGTTCAGGTCATTCCATTGGTGCTCAGTGCCACTGATGTGTCTTGGGTCATATAAATGTTCATTATGAAAGATCCTAATGACCAATATTACCTTCTTGGGGTTTTTGTTGCTATGGGTGGTCTCCCTGTAATTTTTAAAGGGATTTTGATAGGTATTTTTGGGTAGTATAGCTTCCTGTGATCGTGGTGTATTGTAAACACTCTGGTTTTCTATTTAAATAAAAAGTCATGTGTCCATTTCTTATGTTTCATTCGGATTACAATAGAAATAAAATGAAATGAAATAAAATAAAATAAGGTCGTATTATAATCATTACATGGGAAAATGTTTTGGGGTGTTACACTACTAGGGTGTTTGATTGGTTTAGTAGTACTGATCGAGGTTTCATTCCATCAGTTTGGGTATTTATAAATTGTTTGATAAGATAATTTTCATAACATAGTGATCCTATGAAGGAATAATTTTTGGGATTTCTCCTTTTGAGTCAATTATATCCCCTACTTATTGTATAATTGTTTAGAAACTATGTCCTTGTGGGTTTATTCATTATGTTATATCTTTTAAATAGAAGAATAAAATTATGTGATCCCTTAATTATATCTTTTATGCAATTCTTTTAATATGTTATAAAAATGGATTTAGTATTATTTTTAAAGTAGGAATGTGAATGTGTGACTTTAATATGCATTCAAAATGTTTTATCATGGTTTTTAAAGGAGTGAAATTTAAATGTGGATATTATATTTACAAATATTTTTTATATTGTCTTGATGAAAATATGTAATATATTATGTTTGTGAAACTCGAGTTTTTGGTTTTAAAGAATATTGTTTTAGTCCAACATTCCATGTTTTAAAATGAAATTGGTTTTTAAAAATATTTTAGAAATACTTTTAAAATTGGATACAACTTTGAATTTTTAAATGTGAGTTTTTTATAAGTGGTTCATAATAGATGATATTCTCCTGGGTCATTAAAATGATAGTTTTGTAAAATGGTACTTCTACCAAGGAAAGGGCTTCTCTATGTGATTGTTTTAATTTAATGAAATAAAATAAAAAGTGTTGATATTTATTTGTGTTGTGCCACTTAATTCATTATGAAAAGGACTATGAAACAATTTTATTTTTCTACTTTATATGATACCTGAATTTTTATGATTTAAATTGAAAGTGGATACATCGATTCATTATATGAAGATCTACTTGGATATTTAGAACACCCCTATGTTTTAATGGACTGGGTTCATTCTAATTTTATTATTGGCAATTAAATTTTTAAACATGAAATTGGTTTTGATGTTGAATGTGGGTCATGAAATGTCACCTAAATGGGGATTGGGTCTTGATTTATATTTTGGGCATTGTATTGGTAGTTTTTGACATTGTATTCTAATATTTAGTGTAACATGTATATGCTTCTACCACCCCCCTCCCCACACTTGGCTGGGGTTGTAAGGGTGGGGAGGGGTTTTGGGGTGTGGTCGTGGAGTCAATTCCTTGAGCCATCTATTTAAATGTATTTTATTCCTTACATAATGTGCTGATTTTTTTGTTATTCCCAATTTTTTATATGCATCTACCATTTAATAATTTATAGATTTCAGAATACATCTTTGTATGTTATTTTTTTGGTTCATTTTTTGGGTACTTTTTTCATTCTATTTCTTATTTATACTATTATATAGGGTATATCATCATTATAATGTATTCTCCATGATTCCCATTCACTAGTTTAGAGTTTGTGGGTTTCAATAATTCACATCGTTCCATAGGAAATGCCAGGTTGGGTAACAAGTTCTATCGAACAATGGATCAGTTATCTATATAAATGGAAGCCATATGATAACTAATGGACACCACAAACTTTGGAAATAATATAGTATTGTATTTTGAGAAATTGATATGATTTCAAAGATGAAATTCAAATGAATATATAATCATATTAATTTGGATAATTCTATCTATTTTATAAGCAATGCAAATGGTTTTTGTAGAAGTTCCCATTGAATATCAATAAAGTTATATTACTATTCCAGGGTCAAAGGATCTGATAGTAGGAAATTATAATTTTTTGGGTGATCTATTGTTGAGAAGTCCCCTATCACTCATTTTCACAAATTTGTCAAACATATATCATGTCTCAAACAATTATAAATTTTATTTTTTCTATTTTAGGATTTAACCATGGTAAAAAAACTCTCTTTAAATTTTATTGAATTTATAATAATAAAATGAGACTTAGTCACTAATTCAGAACTATTGATTCTAAATATGATAACCATTTTATGAAAATATATTTCTATGGTCAATAAAAATAAATAATTTCATTAGTTTCTATCTATATAATAAACTTTTAATAAAAATATAAAATAAACCACAAATATTATTAAAGAATCATTTAGAGTTGGGTGAATTTATTAATGGATTTATTAATATGTTTCCTTGATGGAAAACCCATCATCACCATTTATAGTGAATATTGATCACTTTCAGACACACATACATTAATGTAAAAGAATATTTATAAGGTCCACCTTTCAATATGTTAGGGATAGTTTTCGGTATGATCCAAATTTCACCAAGATCATACTACACAAAAGTTTCAATATATTGGTTAACAATAATGGTTTATCCACCTTGTCAATTTTAAAAAGTCTACCCACTATGATAGTTCATACCAAAATAATACATTGATTTAGAACATGAATTAAAAAAGAATAAATCTTTTCAGATATATGATTTATTTTTTGATATAGTGATTATATTCCACTTATTTCTAGAACCATAGAGAGTGTGGTATATAATCATTAATTTCTTATTGTTTTCACATAATATCCTTATCCCTATTTAATTCTTCTTATTTGACTATTATATAATAAAACAACCACCACAATATTATTGCACTTAATATATGTCCCTTATAATCTACACACCAATCCATCCTAAACATAAAAAATACTTGAGTTTGAATATTAAATTCACATCATGATCTTGAATCAAAACCATGGGATCATCTATAATTAAAATATTCACAATTAAATTCATATTAGTAGTAAAAAAAGATTCAAATAATGAACCAATATATAATATAAATGCAAGTTATAATTCCTAATTTTATTTCCAATATAATCACTATAAAACAACTCCTACTATATGGTCTATGTAATTATGGTATAACCAATATATTTTCAATGGATTAAAATTTACGTCAATATATGACTTCATCATGGTATAAGTGTTTTAGACTAAAATTTATTAAATTCCTAGTTCCACTAAATAACACTCTTATCACCTCTACGATGAGGTATATTAATTATGGAAAATTCCTCTATATTTTTTCATCAATACACCATTTGGGAAAATATATGGTGTGGAGGCCAAATATTTTATAGATGCACTAAAATTAACCCAGCCTCCTCTATTTCATTGTCCTCTTTATGAGGCATATAGTACTAAAATTGAGTCTCTTTTATAGTGTGGACAATCACTCCGTGGAGTGAGGTCTGGTAGATAATTTTTCATCCCACAACAAATTTCACCATCTCCACAAAATCAAAAATTTGGTTGTGGAGAAGCCCAACATAATATTAGTTTGAAGAAATGTTGATATATGTGAATCACATTCCATATTATTCAATATATATATAAATAATAATGAAATGATTTTTATTTGGAATCTACTTTTACTACATCTATTTAAATTTTCTCATCCTAGACATCTTCCATGACATGTAAATACATTAGATCATTTTAATAATCCTATATAGTTGAAAATGAATATAATTTTTATATTGAAAAAAAATCCAACACAATCATTCATATACACTTAATCAATTATTAAAATTCATTTATTAGAAAAAATATCTCAATAACTATTAGGATCACCCCCTTGGGATTTTTTGTCAATCTGGTAACATAAATCACTATAAAACTCTTGAAACATAGAAATGGATCACTATTCACTAAATATATGAATTCAATAGTTATATATTTCTAATTAATAAGATAATTTAATTATTAATATGATTTTTACATGAAATATTTATTCATATAAAACATCCTAAATAAAATCCTCTCAATCATTAATCTAGATGTCATTATCATTTCAATCATTAAAAAGTTTTATGACCAATTAAAAAAATTAAATAATGTGACAGATATGGGAATCCTAAATTATCCCTTATAATAAATCTATATAAATATATCCTTCATTTCAAGAGATAATTCCCCCAAAGGAAGCACATATCAATGGAAACATCCCATATATTTTATACTCCCCATGTAATTAAAATATGAAGATAAAAATAATGGGAAGATTTATGTTTTCAATTTTTACCCCTTTGAAAACAAAATTCAAATACAATATAGAGAGGGGAAACAACCAACATACCTTATCATTATATTTAATGATATGGAACACCTAAACTCAACCTCATATTATGAAATATTCCATTCAATAGTGTCTTGAAGAACACATTGACAATATACTACTATACATGAATAAATTATAATTTTAACTCAATATTCTCCACATAATATTTGATGAAGTGATACATAACATCAAAGTTTTTATATATAGAACATTTAAATGAATAATTTTTAATTTTATTGACCCATTTATTGTCATATCCCAAAAGTAATGAAGAATTTTCTTCAGCTTTTAAAAATTATAACTAAACCTTTATCCACATAAGTTGTGTTCAGGAATGATTGGTAGCGAAATATTTAACCTCATAATTATCAAAGTGGAAAATATAATTATTCTTTGAATACCAACAAATAAATATTCCTATAAGAAATAATTATCTCATTTATGTTGAATTCATATGATTAAAAATTTCTTAAAAATCTAATGTTATATAACCAAACTGACCAAACATCTATTTTCTGTCGCATTTTAATCCATAGATTGATCTGCCTTTAATTTGTTGGATACTATCATTCCATGCATTAAGTGAGTCACATTTGGTGATATTTTATTTTGATAAAATATATAAAATCATATATAAAATATTATATTGAAGATACCAATTATATTAGATTACCACATAGATTATAGAAATCTCTTGAATCTACATACTTTTTTTCATCATTGAAAATATTATTTCTTATATAAATTGGTCTATAAATATTCTTAAAACATTCCATGATATACATATTCAACATATCATTAGAATAATTCTCTTGAGATAGAAAAATATAATCTTTTCCTTGAGATGTTTGTAATTGCATAATGTATCTCATTGCAAAAATTATATAAATTAGGAAAATATTCTTTATCATTAATCAATTTCACCAAAAATAATATCATATACATAAACAGTAAAAACTAAAAATAGGTCATTATCATCTTTAATATAGGTATTTCTATCAAATCTTCAATTACGAGATCTCAATTTCTTCATGAAGGTTTTAATATTAGTATACCAATCCCTTAGGGATTAAATTATTCCTATGGAGACTTCATTAATGTGAAATAACAATTATCATATTCCCTATGATAGACACTACATGTTTGTTCAATATAAAATTCCTCTTCTAAATCAACATTGAGTAAGGATGGCTTGGAATCCATTTGAATGACCTTACATTAGCCTTTTTCTACAATGTAATGAAAATTATTTATTGTTTTAGGTTTTGTAACATGAGTTAAAGTATCATAGAAGTCAACCCATTCATCATATGGATAGAATTTACATAAATACAGTACATTATTTCTCACAACATAACCTTTTTCGTTTATCTTCTTAGAAAACACACTTTTTTTTGATAATTCATTCAATTCAATATTTTTTTACCAACTCCAAATTCTCATTCCTTTCTATTTTATTCTTATTTACTTATAGTGTATCTAGCCACTCATAAAGTTTCATTTTTTTCTTTCATGTCTCTTGGTTAAACTTGAGAAAACAATGAGATATGAGAGGATATACTCAATATTCTACTATCCAAATTCCATTTACCATATTAATCAATGATATTTTGGACCTATACATGCCTTATCAAACTAGTACGATTTTAAAATTATCATTCTTAATTACATAGTGAATCAAATTCAATAACAAGAATTTATTTTTAATTTTCAACATTTATAGAAACATTGCCTCACTATTTTAGAAAAATTTTCACCATCATATTTTCTGGTAATTTATTAATCATGTTACATAAATATAACAATATTTACCATAAAATTCACACCAAAAGAATAAAAAATATGATCTATTTCATTATAATAAAAATAATAACCTCTTCTATTTTTTGGATTACTTAGGAAGATACCATCAATACAAATTTTTTCAATATTTTCTATGACTTTAACCTTTAAAATTTATTATTCAAGGGAATCCAAACAAACTTTGTTACATAAAAAATAGATATTTATTTCAATACATATTAGAGTTGACATATTAATAATTTACGTTTGAAAAGAATTATATTTAATACAAACAACTACTCGAATTTATCATCTCTGTAAGTAATTAGATGGATTTTATTCTAGAAATACAGTTCAATACATCTCCAAAATAAATATATTATTTCATTTAACCACACTATTTTGTTGAGTTTTGAATGATTCATTATGTAAATTTGTGATTTAATTTTTTAAAAGATACAGTTCGAAATTTCTATTAGTATACTCAGTACTATTATCTATTATATTTTTTTAAAGTAAAATCCACACTATTTCTCAGCACTTCATTTGAGAAGATTGATGAAGTTTTGAACCTATGATTTTGGATTCATAAAAATAATACATTTAATTTGACTAAATCTATAAATTATGGGAATAATATATTTATCTATATTTTATATTTCATTCTCATGGTCGCACAAATGTTTGAGTGAATTAACTTCAAAGGAAAAGTGGACTATATTTAAACCTTACATTGTGGAGCATTCCCAATTATACCGTTTTAAAAAGTAGATTCATTCAAATTCTATTCTCTTTGTATACTACTAACATCACAAAATTTTTTTCCATGAATAATATTTCAAATAATATATTCGATTAGATGACCCATTCTTTGATTTCGATGTGGATTTTTATCTTTCATATGCAAATAATAAAAATTTCATGCAACAATAATTAGAAAAAAATTTCTTATCTCTCTCTCTCTTGTGAAGATATATAATTATTTCAATATCAACACAACAAACTCAAATTTCGAAAACATCACTTCATTGATTTCATCACATAAATTGTGCACTTAGATTTTAATTGATCTTTGATAATCAATATTGATCCAACATATTTGATTCTTAGTGATCCATCACATTTAAATGTTATAGGTCCTTCAATAAATTTTCAAACATCCTTAATAATATTATTATCTACATAAATATGTGTACATAATCCACTATCCAGAATCTATGGATGGTATCTTTTGTATTCTTTATAGGCCACTTCAAATATGAAGTATTTATATTTCCCTTTATATTTATATTTATCATATATAATATCCCTATATATTTTGTACATTAGGGTGGGTTTCATAAAAATAAACCATTTTACATGTTGATAGGGTGAACAAAATCTTTCAAAAACATATTCCTTTATTTAAAATCTATTTTCAATTTTCAATATATATTTCTCAAGATATCCTAATTGTTCTTATCTAAATGAGGTGAATCACCATCTGTTTTTGTCTTCCAAACCGTCTATAATTTTTGTTAAATTATTAGTTTAAATTAGGTAACTCTTTTTATATTTTTAAAAACTATATATTTCGAAAAATAAAAATTAAAACATATTTTCCATCAAAATAATTATATTATCCAAAACTGAAAACATGCATTTCAATATTCTTCCCAAACATTATCATTAATCCATTTTATGAACCAAATGATTAGTGAACTCTGAAAACATTATTCATCACATACAACAAGTTTCAATCCTTCTTTCATTTTAAATTTTTAGTATTTTTTCATTATTGTTGATGGAATCAGAATTTACATGGTATGAATTATCAATTTATTTTTCTGAAAACATGGTCTTGTTGATTTAGGTTCATCACACAATGGAATATTCTGATGAGTCATGGTTGAATATTATTTTTTAATTATCCTTTATTAATATGAAATATATATGATGATGAATCCAATAAATAATGGAACTAATTAAAATAATATAGATAACTGATAAGGGCCGGAACCAAAGCATAAGATCATCACATATTATTTATAAATAATTTTCAGAAATTATAAATTAACATAATAGAATTTATTTATTTATTAGGTAATATAACTATATATCTACATAGTAATGATGTTGTTCTTTCAGAAACACCAATACATTCCCTAGAGTGGTGACCCACATTCATTCCAGGAATATATTAAATTCAATATTGCAATCTTAGAGTTTTAGTATGGTATATCGTAACATATACATCAGTCAAAATTGATCACCCAAAGGATCACTTTTAAATGATTATCCATGATCTCTCTAGAATCAGGAGTGGAAGTTGGAGGAATATCTCTCTCTATTATTGAGTGCGCTCAAGGAGAAGGAACTCACTGACTTGTGAGAGGATTCTATTTGGATCTCATTATGAATACCCAAATGAATTTTCTCTCTTGAAAAAATATAATTGTTTTTATATAATTCTATGGATATAAATAAATATTTTTCACAAGTGACCTTTATTATTTACTTAATCTCTAGGTAAAAAAATTTCTACAATAAAACATTTATTATTATTAGTTACCATGCACCAAACTAGGGAACTAAATTAAATATTATTTAATCATATAATATTCCATATATATTATTTCTCACCAGACCATAAAAAATGGTCTTCCATTCCTCCATAATACTTATTGAGGTGTGAATAATGACAATTTATATAATCAATAAATATCACTACATTATTCTAAAATTTATAAATAAATGTTATACTCTCTAAATTTGAAATTGATATTTATTAAATACACCACTCACATCATATTATCTCAAATATTTTGTGATCGAATATATGAGAAAAAAATTCTTGATTAATTATTAATCCACTCATGGGAATAATATTTATTCATATTTTTAAAAAAATAAATGAAAATATATTATTTAATTATGATTCTGGATACACATATTGTGTGACTCTCTGTACATATATGTTAGTGTAATTAAAAAAAATGTACCTAAATTCTAATCAAAGAATATATAATCAAGTCAAGGAACCCAAAGAGATGTAATTTATTTCTAAAATTATATATTACCACATAAAAATTCTTTTTATGTAATATAATTCCTTTATCATGATATGTCAAACCAAGTAGGTTTTATACTGGTTTTAGCAACGCATGTGTTCAATTACTCTTTATTTGATTTACAAAATTAAAACAATCTTATTGAACACAATGACCATGAATTGATTTAGGATATTGCAGTTCAAAAAAGGGACTATGATATAAACATCCATTATAGAATAGAAAGGAAAAATCATTTCACTCATTATTCAATAAAGAAATATTACTCATGATGTACCCAACATATCCTAATAGGTCACAAACATATGTCATCATGTTCATCTCTAATAAGTCCATACACATGACTTGTATCACTTGTTACGAATAATCATAAAGTATAAGGATCACTAAAAATTTCCATTGATAGGAACATCCAATGAAACATATAAATGTGTATTTTCTACTAATGATTCTCATTCTCATAAAATCTTACAATGGATATTACCAAGGTATTATACAATGTGAAGGTGAATCAATGTCCTATGAGTCACCAACCCTAATATCATACATCACTTTTCTCCTAAAATGATTTTATCTGGGTATAGAACATATATTTATGAATACTATCGTGACACTTCTATGTTCTCATCATAGTAGGGAAAAATTATGACCTTTTAGTGAAATAGATACTTTTACATAATTATCACTTAATATTTCACATATATAAACAATAATGAGGTGATAAAAAGTATGTTAATATTCAATATCTAATAAAGGATATCTTAAATACACATAGGTTGGTTTTAGGGATGAATCTCCAACATACTCCCACATTCCCTAAAGCTAGTTGATAACAATTGTCATTCTTTTTTCTCTCATATGATAGTCATGATTTTTCTGATATAGACCCTTAATCAAGGGGCATTCTGTATTTTATTCTATTTCAACTATACTTATAGAAAATTCACCCCTTTGATGAAAATACCTCAATAGGTGATACTTTTAGAGTGTGTTCCTTATTAGATGGTGTGACCATAGGTATTTTTCAATAGACACCACACTAGTATTATCACAATACACTATAATAGGGTCATTAATATAATGTAACACATCAAAAAATTAGAATTTTCTTGAATCCATATGGTCTCCATGGATGCATTAGATGCCTCTATATACTTGGAATCCACTATAGAATGATGGAAAAAATTCTACATTGAACTCTTACAACTCAAAAATCCTTCATTAGGACAAGAAACATATTCTAATTAAAACATTAGATCATTATAATTTGTTTGAAAACTAGAATTAGTATAACCCCTTTTGAAAAGATCTTTGTCTCTTCCATATATTAGGAACATATCCTTCATTCTTCATGGATACATGAGGATAGACTTAATAGTTTACTAATGATGTTCTCCTAGAACTTATTTATATTTTCATACCATGATAAATGAATAGGGAACATCATGTCTAGTAAATAACATGAATTACATGATTAATACTATCATTGAATCTTATGAGATCATAATAGTTATCTCTTTATCATGTTGTCTTTATGAAAATTTTTATTACAATGATGTTCAACATATTCCATTGAAACTAATACTGTTGGTGATTTTCCATACTATATCACTTTATTTTCTGGTCAATGTATGTACTTTCCCATAGTCTACATAATCTAATGAAACTATCATGAAAGCTTTTGATCCCTAGAATATCGGCTACTTAACCTAAGTATTTCATAGAGAAAAACATGCTTAACCAGTCCATAAAGTTGGTAATACTCGTAAGACACTTCCAATAAGTAATATTTCATAAAAATATACAGCTTGGATAATAATCACATTCCCAATAAACCCCTGGTAAACACAAGGATCTCATTTTTCCCTAACGATACAGAATTATATTATAGATTTATAAAATATAATGTTCCATGACATGGATTCTTTCTCCAATCCATAAATGGATATCTACAACATAAAAATGATTTTGGCATCACCAGGAGTCACATAACCTTCTAGTTGTTTCAAGTAGACATTTTCCTAGAGTTTTCCATAAAGTAAATCTATTTTGATCTTCATCTTATAAATTTCATAGTCATTGTATGATACTATAAAAATTTAAATTCTGATGGATTTAAAAATGGAAAATGGTTAAAATAATCATCATAATCAATTCTTTGATGACGCTTAAACCCTTTAGCCATTATCCTTGCTTTATGTATAACTACCTTACCTTCCATGGCCAGTTTTTTCTTCAATAACCATTTACACCCTATCGGATTTATATCAGCTAGATTACCAACTAGAACCATAATATGGTTATGATACATGTATCAATTTTAGAAACCCCGGTTTCATTCCTTTTAGCAAAATTTGAACTCTCTACTACCTCATTGTAAGTCTTAGGTTTAACATTTTCAAAAAATAATGTGTCACCATATGTATTGACTATAGAACCTTATATCTCTCATTCTATTACCTCTCTAGTTCTCTTATATAGTACTTGTGATTCAGTAATAAATTCTTCTATGCAGACCAATAAAATTTGTTCCTATACAAACAATTGTGTATCTTGATCATCAACTTTATCAAATTAAATCATTCTCCCACCATCTTTTTTGAGTATCTTCTACATCCCAATAAAAAAATCTTCTTATGGGGACAATAGATTTCATTTATAAGAGGTTTTATAGGTAGTATCCCTTTGTTTCCTTAGGATAAACTGTAAGGATACATAGTGTTTCTTGGTGTGATAAAATCTTTCAAGAAACGGCCCTAACAACTTCCTAAAAACCGATACCAACGTATTTGATAAGATATGCTTCTTTACTCTCCATATCTCAATGGGAATTAAATTTTATGATTTATTTGGTACTCATTTTTGTATTTCTAGGGTAATTTGTAATGAATATCCCAAAAATGTACAATGTATGTTATACATGACTTTTCATTGACCTTACCATATATAACAAAGTAAATTCTATTTTTTTCCCTAACACTACTCCAATATGGTTTGTATGGTGAGTGAATTAAGATTTAATCCCAAGTAAATATAGAATGTTGATGAACCCTCCGTTAGATTATTCACCAAATCGATCTAATCAAGGATTCACTATATTCTTTCAATGTTTATTATCTACTTCATTATTGAATTCATTAAATTTCTCAAAGGTCTCAGAATTATACCTCATCAAGTAGACATATATATATATACTACAATAATTAGTAAAAGTTAGTTAGAAAGAATACCCCCTCTAGATTCTACTAGAAATGATCTACACAGGTTAGTGTGTACAAATACTAAAATCATTGTGGACCTTTCACCCTATCCATTGAATGATGGTCTAGTCATTTTTCCTTGTAAAGAAGCACGACATAATTCATGTGGGTTTAGCTTAGAAAATTATAAATAAACATATTGATAGAGATTTTTCAATGGCCTCTTATATACATGACCAAGACAGTGATTCCCTATAATAGTGTTTAATGATTCATGTGAATATGATTCGATACCTATTTCAAATACATTGTTTTGATTATTTAATATATAAATTCCATTATTTAAATACACCATACCATAACATATGATCATTTTATAAAACAATCAAAACTTTTATTTCTAAATTTGTAAATAAAACTATATAAATTTAGATATGATATAAAAATTATGTTCTTATTTACAATTAAAATATAATAATAATATCATACAACCAAAATAATTCATATTATTAATGAAATGTGTTACTCACCAATGGAAAGAGCATCCATCCTCACAGAATTACGAGCTTAGAAATTCTCATTTCTTCCAAAATAATTTCAGAATTTACACTGTTCCTATATTTGGATACATTTGTGAGAATCAAAATCTATATCTAATAAATAATTGGTAAATATTGAAATATTTCACTTGATTATGAATAAAAATATAGCATTCCATTGATTTTGGGTCCATTTCTTATTCTTGGGACCATGACTTCTATTTTGAAAACATACATCCTTCCTTTCATTTCCCTACCTCTAGATCATTCTATTCCAAGAAGGACGGTGATCAGGATATTTATAATTTTTATGAACCATGGTACCCTTAAACTTTTTATTTATTTTCTTATTATGTATATGGATTGTGTGGTTTTCACTCCCCATGTTCTTATATTCATCTAGAAATTAATATGTATTGATAGAATATTCTAGTCATTATCATTTATATATAATAATAAAACATCATAAGTTATTGGTTAGTAAATAAAGAATGATATATGTGCACAAGATATATGGTATTTCAATCCCTAATATGCTTATGAGTTCAATGTAACCAATAATAAGGAATACATGAAGCTCTATTGGCTTGAACTCTGTAAGAGTAGTTCTAAATAGAGCATTGGATATCTTCTATATGTGATTTATAATCCTATTTTGAGAGAGATACTAAAGTTTAGACATCGTGTTATACCCATCCATGTCCACTTGATGATTCAAAATTTCATTGGGTATGAATGATAACATGAAAACATAAACATATATATAATAGTTCAAATATTTATCATAGAGAGACAATTCTTCCTCACTATCCTCATTACCTGGCACCTTAATAATGGGTTATTTAAGCCCATAAAATATCCGTTCATGGTGTAGGATAACATGAAAATAACATTGTCACTATTAGAATTATGTGATGGTGAAAATTTTATCCTCATCATGTATAGATCACCATGATATGTTTTCACCTATTTCTACAGCTATTTCTATAGATAATATGAGAAAAGATTTTGTACTTCATCTGATAAAATTTAGACAAATTAGTAAATAATATATTTTTTAATCTGTTATTATTTTAGTGAAACCTTATATGCCTTTCCATTAACATCATTATAACAAGTTTCTGGGATTTTCTTATGTAGAGGATCTATATTCCCCTTAACATCACCTAAACATTGTATGGTCATACAATTTAAATGGATTTAAGTAGGAATTCAATATTCCATCTCCATTAACACATTGTTCTTTAACCTATTGAGTGGACACCCCAATCCTAAAATTATCAAACTCTTTTTCCTAAACCTTATTCTTTTAGTTAAAACAATCCATACTTTTTATGTTAAACATTGATGAGAAAAATTTCATCTTAATTGAAAATAAGATATTATTATTCCCGGATAATTTAATAAACCCCAACATTGTCTAGCCAAGAACCTTGAGTTATTATTCAATTTAAACTGAAGTAGGGGATATCTTTACATTATTAATATATATATTATTTGTATTTACTATTTTATTTTCAAATATACTATTATTACATTTATTACATGTTTTTTTATTATTAAGTGGATTTATATAAGTGATTAACCATGTATTAGTTAATATTTTAACATAATCATGTTTATTTTATTTTTAGCATACTTTTTTTAATTAATTATTTCATGTGTTTTGAAAAAAAACATTCATATAGAAATAACCATGAAAATTAATAGAAAAAATTATAAAATATCATGATCATGAGATTTTACTAATGTTTTGGTTTTTTAGTGGATGATAAACTAACCATATACATTTGTGAAAAAACCTTGAACCATGTATGGTTCACATTATTCAATTCTTCCTATCCTCCAATGTATATCTCTTGGATTAGTTCAACCTTATTCCAAACATGAACTACCTCCACTTTCATGGTAGATTCGTCCATTACATCTGATTTTACTCCCACATAGTTGATGGAACCAAATTTTTGGTAATATAATTTACATAAACAGAACAATGGTAATACATTCCCTTACATCATAAGAGGAGGGATGACGCACATGCCAAATATTTAGTTTGATAAAACCTTAAATGATTACAATCAAATGAAAAGGTCTCGTGTAAGCTCATGATCATCCACATGCATGAAAAAAATCACACATTTAATAAAATTATAATTCAATTCAAATATATATTTTTTATGATACATTATTCTCGAATAAATTAATTATAATTGGTAGTTAATAAATTCTTTTATCTTAATTATCATAATAATTTGTTTGATATTTGGACCAAACATAATTTTTCTATCACCCCCATATTTTATGAAAAATATTCTTTTAATTTCATTAATATCTTCTATTATACAGCACACCATGTTTATCTTGTACTATGCACAACACCGTATTAGCTTGTAGTATACGCAACGCTATTCTTGGATCGTGTTACATACAATTTCATGTTCATTTTATAATAGTCATTCTACGCAACATTGAGTGTATATATATATATATATATATATATTCAATGTATAAATGAAATATGGTTGGATTATGTTATATGAAACAACAAAGGATTCTTGCACAACACGCAACCCTGACTTGGCTTGCATTACATGCAATCGCGACCTTCCTTGATAGCGTGTGTTGTACGCAATACTAGGTTTTACTAAACAACGATATATTATTATAATATTATTATGAACTAGAATTTATGAATATTATTAAATAAATTTTGAATTTTATAACATTATTATACATCTTACACATTTTCTAGAACATGATATAAGAACAAAATAAATTTTTCGGGTAAAATAAGTATTTTTAAAAAAATGCAGTTTTGCCACCTTTTGATGGTGCACCCACCTTAAATCTAGTTTTTGACATTTTTATAAGTTAAATTTTACAAAATAAAATTATTATTTGGAATCAGGATATTATATTTTACCTTGGATAAATTTTTCATATTATTCTGATAACTTTCATATTTTAATGAATAGTAAAAACATGTTATATTTTAATTAAAAACAAAATTTTTCATCATAATAAATTATGTGGTTAAATAATAATATTGAATGTTTTTAAAGTATAAATAGAATATATTTTTACCATTTAATATAATTTATGTCATTATCCTTGATTTTACATTGAATTCGTAGCTTAAATCAATTCAATTTTTTGCAATGTTTTAAACAAAAACTCGTTTTCCTTCGACAACGGGATTATTTTTAATTTAATTTATGAAACATTTTTGTAATGAATTTGGAAAAATTGATTCCATATTTGGAATCAGTGTGTCCATATTATGTTAATAAGCTACTTTTTATTTTTGGGCATTATGAATATTAACTACGGTAATTTTTATTTACTTCGGTTAAAGGTAAATAGGGTAATTCAAGGTTAAAAGAATATTATAATAATTTAAAATTACCTTGAAACTTGTCCTAAACTTATTTTATGAGTAGTGGCCGACCATTGGCATCCTTGGGTCGATTTTGGGACCCATGGATCCACTTATGAAAGACAATGACACATTTGATTAATTAATTTAATGTAAAGACAAAATTAGAATTAACAAAAATCATTTAGTAATTAATTTTTATAAGGGGCTATATAAATTATATATTGGAATATAAATATTAATTAGAAATCTAAAAGAATTTCCTACATGTTGGTATTTTTTTATAATTTTTAGACATCAGATAAATTAAATTTTTTATGACACAATAATGATGCAGTATTTACCTCATTAATAAATGATTTAAATAAATAAGATTAAAATGATTAAACTATCATCCCAAACCTGTCCAATTCCTATTTTATGATTTTATTTCTAATATGAGTCATCTTATATTCGACATTAATGTGTTTTGGACCTTTTGAAACCGAAGATAAGTTTATAATAAAATAACCTTTTCACACTTTCCTAAAGAGCCTCTCCACTCCCTTATAAAAGGAGACCACTTCTATGCAATTACTCACACCTCTCAAGCCTTTGGCTCGTCCAAACTCTGCCCAACTAAGCTCCCTACATCCATATCCTCCCCTCTTTAAGCCTTAAATTAGGCATAAGACTCTCTAAGAAGTTCGTTTGGTTCAAACCAAAAACGTTACCAAAATTAAAGGTAACAGTTTCTCTTAAGTTGTTTTCTTTTATTCTACTTATCCAACCCCTAAAATATTTTTAATCCTTTCTTTTGTGAGAAAAATAGTATCCTAAAAATACTATGTTTTTTTATGAGAGGGATTCGAACTACACTTACACACACCTCCATCTAATGGATGAAGAACATAATGTTTCTGTGATGGAAAACTAACGCCTCACGAAACGATGATTGTTCGATTTTCTCCTACCGCCTCTCATGGTGGCCATTATAAAGGACAAATATTTATATATAATATATATTATTCTTATTATTTCCTTATGCTTCTTTACATCCCAATTATATCAAGCCTTTACGGTTTCCATAGTCGGTAAATACGATAATCTCATTTGAGGAAGTGTGGACTACCGCCCCCTCAAAGTGATGTTATTCGTTAATACCCTATGTGGGATGTATAACAGATGTGGTTAATGATATTATATATGATATTATACGGGAATTATAATATATCTATGTATAATTATGTTTTAATTTCATTAAAATACTAAATATAAATGATAGTAGCGTTCATGCATACGTACGGCTTACCGTCTCCATGAACGGTGCGTTTCATTTCTTACCTCCATATGTTATGTACTATTATAAATTCTTGTATATTATGGATATAAAATGAATGTATATGATATAAAAATAATTATTTACATTTTTGAAGTATGTAAATCATGATATAATTAACAATAACATCAAAAACAACAAGTCCAAACACGTACGATAAATAAGATGATTTTACCCAAAACGCTACTTTAAAATTAATTTACAAAAGAATGGGTAATATAAAGTCATAAGTGAACCATATATGATATCAAAAAAATGAATATGATTCTGTAATAAGTCAATGACATTATTTAAATCATTATACAGGAGGTTCGGATACGTACGAAGCATATCGGACCTAAGGTAAGGGATAATTTTTCAAATCTCATTTTTATCCGAGATTGCTTATTCATAAGTATTTACTGGGTTTATTGATATCATCCATGTACATGTTTTATAAAAGTGTATTCATGTATGTTTAATGTCCTTTTAACCCATTTTTTACTTTTACTACATGGTATGTAAGGAATATTTCTTTTGTTTACGTTACGAGGTACTTTTTTGACTTTTCCGACAAAAGTACGAGGAGAATGTTATTTTTAACTTATACGGAGTGAATGGATATTTATGGTTTTATAAAGACTTATTTTCATGAATCATCCTCCAAAATATTTCATGACTATTTTCAACAAAAACCTTTTCTTCTAAAATTGCATGACATTTTGTGAAAAGAAAATGATTTTGAAGAAAAAAAGATATTTTACTCACGAATTCATTTCAAGTGTTTTATCAAAACCATTTTCATCCAAGATGAAATTATTTCACATGTGTATCTTTCAAGTATCTTGTATCTATGATTTACATGGTTTCACTTTTCTTATTATGAAATGATATCCATTTATTTTATATGGATTATGTGATGATGGGATGATGTTTATGAAACCCATTTTATTTATTGGGTTATTATGAATGATGTATGTTTATTTTGTGGCAAAAGCAAGAATGATTTCATTATGAGATGGGTGTGAACTATATCTCCCTCCAATGCTTTGGGTAAAGATTTATATCTCATGATATAGACATGGCTGGAACGGCAAGTTAAACCGGTTCAGTAATAGAGGACTGGAATGAGGAGTGAACTTGATTCAGAGAGGGACTTTGTCCACTAAGATAGTCTTGGAAGCAATTCCTTGACTACTATGGAAATAATATCATGTGCTTAATGGTTGCAAAAATTAAATGCTTTATTCCCATGCTATTTTATCATTCTTAATTAGTCTTTATGATCTAGGCCTTACGTACTTCCATGTTTTATGTCATTGCTCAAGCTTTTGATGTTTAAACATTATGTTCATGTTTTTAAGTTCAAATGTATATGGCATGTTTTATTTTATCCATGCTTACCCTTAATGAGCATTTCAGCTCACCCTTTTTATGTTTTCCTTTCCCAGGATATAAAGAAATGTTGCAGTTAAGAAAACAAAAAAGGGAAGATCTTAATGGGAGATGATGAAGGTCTTTCACCACTTTTAGAAGATTACGTTCCATGTTTCCAAAGACACTAAACTATTACGATCCTTGTGTGTCTATTTTTGTTATGTACTAAGTATTACACAAAATTAATGTATTGTTCATGTACGTCAAGCTTCAGGTCTCTACAATTGGTATCAGAGGAAAGGTTTAGTCAACCTTTGGAAACTAGGATGCGAGAACTTTAGTGAGATCCCTATAGATATTTCTAAGGTATGTCTAGGGATGTCTCTAAGGTTAAGTATACGTATAGGTTATAGTCCTAGAATTGCGCTAAAGATATTAGAATTAAACCTAAGATGTTAGATATTGAAGGTACTCCCCATTTATTATGTTGTTTTCCCTAGCATGGTATTTTCCTCTCACACTACTATTTATGGGTTTTAGACGATGGATGGAACCCGAAGGAACCGTGTTGATCAATATAATGGACAATGCAATGATTTTCCTCCTGACCAAGCCAATGTCATGGGAGATGGAGTGAACAATCTTATTTCTATACTTACACAAGCTATAAATCATTCTGGTTTCCAAAATGAGCAGAGAAAGGAGAAGCATTCTGTTGAATCCTTCATGAAGAAACATCAACCTTCATTCAGCGGGTCTTCTAATCCCTTAGTGGCTGAACAATGGATCAGTACTACTGAAAAGATATTTTCAGTTGTACAGAGTTCTGAGCATGATAAATTCATCTTAGCAGTATATCGTTTGGAAGGTGTTGCAGATCAATGGTGGAATCTTATCAAGAATACGAGGCAATGAGATGAAATTGAGTCCATGGAATGGGACGAGTTCAAGAACTTATTTTTCAATAAGTAATTCCCTCATATTCTTGGAACAAAGATGGATAAGGAGTTTCTTGAGCTTATGTAGAAGGATGATGAATCTGTTGGTATATACGAAGCGAATTGTAAAAGGCTTGCAAGGTATGCATCTGGCTTTATCATCCAACCTGAAAGTAAAGTTGATTGATTTTTCAGTGGCTTAAAACCAAGCCATCGAAGGGAATTAGCTATAAGATACTTCAGTAGATATGAAGAAATTGTGCATTGTGCTATCAAGGTAGAACCAGAAGTTAGTGTAACATATCCATCTCATGGTTTTGACAAGAAACGAGAGATGGAGTTCAAGTAGAAAT
The DNA here is from genome assembly GCA_963277665.1 of Viscum album. Classification (NCBI taxonomy): domain Eukaryota; kingdom Viridiplantae; phylum Streptophyta; class Magnoliopsida; order Santalales; family Viscaceae; genus Viscum; species Viscum album. Next base: position 1,498,047,856 of record OY728159.1, read on the forward strand.
CTCAGAACAATGGTGAAAAGAAGATTAATGTTTCTTTATGCTCAAAGTGTGGAAAGAAGCATGGTGGAGATTGCCTACAAGGTACTGGAAAATGTTTTAAGTGTGGAAAAGAAGGTCATCGAGCAGATGCGTGTCGAAGTAATGGAAAAAGGGTTTCTAATGATGTGAATAAAGATAAGACTGTAGAGAGAACACCACCAACACATTAATGCTTTAAGTGCAATGAAATGGGGAATTATGCTAATAAATTCCCTAATGCAAGGGTTAATGATGATCGACATGAGAAACCTATTAAGGAAAATGAAAAAGGGAATTCACATGCTAACACAATTGGCGATGTCGAATATGACAATGATGTGGTGCAATGATTAAGTGTTTATTTAATGGATTCCAAAATAATGTTTTGTATAGTATCGTGGAATATTGGAAAATTTATGTATTGGTCTATTTTGGTTTTCAACAATTTTATGGTACCGGTAACCATGGAATGTAGTTGAGATATTTTTTGAAAGATGATGACATGCGCATAATGAAGGGATATGAAGATAATGAGATGTTTTGTTGTATTCATGAGCTCATGAATGATATAAGGACTAAGTGATATTATGGTTTGATTATATAGAATTTTTGGATTTTGGTATGTGGAAAGTGTTAACTTTTAACAGCATTCATGTTTTCACTAAGGTTCAATGGGTATTCATTCTTCAAAAGAATACATGATTAAGGTATTCACATGTTTGTAATTTGACCAACAAGATATATCTTATGATATATGGGGGATAAATGATGGCATTCATGTGATTGTTATGTGACATTTCAAGTAATCATTTTCTTTATACTATGATCTTGGACTGATGTATTTTAGATAAGCCTAAAGATTGTAATGGATTATGTTGGACATAAGTTAGTATTGTTTAAGGATAGAACTTCTTTTCAATATTAATGATGGGATGTTATAGTAATGTAGTTTTAGAAAAAGGACAACCTGTAGGACGGGCGACAACCCATTGCGTCGGACAAGGCTGTGGGAATCAAACCCACAACCGAAGTGCGACTGGCCTTTATCACCTACCACTATCCTAAAGGATGTCCCTGGTTAGTAGAAACTGGTTTTATTCTATTATGCGGTATGATATATGAAGTATAAGATCATTTTTAGAATCATATATGATTAACCTCAACATAGATGGACTTTTGTATATTTGATAAAATTTACTAACCTTTTGTTTGAAACAAATGAAATGACACATCATTCTATCACATGATCTGTTAACACTTCACAAATAACAAATTCAACTTCATTTCTTTAAAAGATTAATTAGAAATTGTTCAAAGCACGAACAACAATGAGATTTTACCAAAAGAAAGTAAGTATTTATTTTAATTCAAATTCTCCAACTTTAGGGAAATGCTCTTAAAAACCAAAAATGTTGTCCTAGTGCCCTTATATATGATGAATCAGATGGTACCCTAGATCATCATAAATTTATGGATTTGTGATTGTTGGCTTTTTCATAGCCATGTTCTCTACCACAATCCATCAGAACATGATAGTTAGATTTCGCTTCCATATCCATATTTTCACCTATGTTATCATATGTGGAAACCGAGTTATTAGTTAATTTGGGTCACCATTGTGTTTCATACATTATTTTTTAAAGCCATGTTTTGGAATTCCTTTTTACGATGTGGGTTTTTATTAAAGAATCTTTCGAGTAATAAACGATTTGTAACCCAGACGAATTTCGAGGGCGAAATTCATTTTAAGGGGGGTAGAATGTAACACGCTGAGATTTTATGAAAAATTTTCGTTTAGTTTCCTTAATGTCTTCTATTATACAGTGCACCAAGTTTAGCTTGTACTATATGAAACACCGTATTAGCTTGCAGTATACGCAACACTATTCTTGGATCGTGTTATACACAATTTCATGTTCGTTTTATAATAGTCATTCTACGCAACATTGAGTGTATATATATATATATTAAATGTATAAATGAAATATGGTTGGATTATGTTATACAAAACAACGAAGGATTCTTTCACAACACGCAACCCTGACTTGGCTTTCATTATACGCAATCGTGACCTTCCTCGATAGCGTGTGTTGTACGCAATACTGGGTTTTACTAAAAAATGATATATTATTATAATATTATTATGAACTAGTAGTTATGAATAGTATTAAATAAAATTTTAATTTTATAACATTATTATTCATCTTACACATTTTCTAGAACATGGTATATGAACAAAATAAATTTTTCGGGTAAAATAAGTATTTTTCAAAAAATGCTGTTTTGCCGCCTTTTGATGGCGCACCCACTTTAAATCTAGTTTTTGACATGTTTATAAGTTCAATTTTACAGAATAAAATTATTATTTGGAATCAGGATATAAAATTTTACCTTCGATAAATTTTTCATACTATTCTGATAACTTTCATATTTTAGTGAATAGTAAAAACACACTATATTTTAATTAAAAACAACTTTTTTCATCATAATAAATTACGTGGTTAAATAATAATATTGAATATTTTTAAAATATAAATAGAATAATGTTTTACCATTTAATATAATGTATGTCATTATCCTTGATTTTACATTGAATTCGTAGGTTAAATCAATTCAATCTTTTGTGATGTTTTAAACAAAAACTCGTTTTCTTTCAACAACGGGATTAATTTTAATTTAATTTCTGCAACTTTTGTGTATTGAATTTGGAAATATGGATTCCATATTTGGAATCAGTGGGTACAAATTATTTTAATAAGATACTTTTTATTTTTGGGCATTATGAATAGTAACTACGGTAATTTTTATGTACTGCGGTTATAGGTAAATAATGTAATTCAAGGTTAAAAGAATATTATAATAATTCAAAATTACCTTGAAACTTTTCCTAACCTAATTGTATAAGTATTGGCCGACTGTGGTCATCCTTGGGTCGATTTTCGGACCCCATGTAGCCACTTATGAAAGACAATGACACATTAGATTAATTAATTTAATGTAAAGACAAAATTGTAATTAACAAAACTCGTTTAGTAATTAATTTTTATAAGGGAATATATAAATTATATATTAGACTATAAATATTCATTGGAAATCTAAAACAATTTCTTACATGTTGGTATTTGTTTTATAATTCTTATACATCAGATAAATTAAATTATTTATGAGACAATAATGATGCAGTATTTACCTCATTAATAAATGATTTAAATAAATAAGATTAAAATGATTAAACTATCTTCCAAAACCTGTCCAATTCCTATTGGATGATTTTATTTCGAATATGAGTCATCATATATTCTACATTAATGTGTTTGGGACCTCTTTAAACCTAAGATAAGTTTATAATACAATAATCTTTTTCACACATTCCTAAAGAGCCCCTCCACTCCCTTATAAAAGAAGACCACTTTTATGCAATTCCTCACACCTCTCAAGCCTTTTGGCTAGTCCAAACTCTACCAAAATAAGCTAACTACATCCCTATCCTCCCCCTTAAAGCCTTAAATTAGGCAGAAGACTCTCTAAGAGGTCCTTTTGATTCTATCCAAAGGAATTTACCAAAATTAAAGGTAATCGTTTATCTTAAGTTGTTTTCTTTTATTCTACTTCTCCAACCACTAAATTCTTTTTAATCCATTATTTTGTGACAACAACAGTATCCTAAAAATACTAGGATGTTTTTATGAGAAGGATTTAAACTAAACTTACACACACCTCCATCTAATGTATGAAGAACATAATGTTTCTGTGATGGAAAACTAACGCCTCACGAAACAATGATTGTTCGATTTTCTCATACCGCCTCTCCTGGGGGCCATTATGATGGAAAAATATTTATATATAATATATATTATGTTTATGATTTCCTTATTCTTCTTTACTTCCCAATTATATAAAGCATTTATGGTTTACATAGTCGGTAAATACGATAATCTCATTTGAGGAAGTGCGGACTACCGCCCCCTCAAAGTGATGTGATTCGTTAATACCTTATGTGGGATGTATAAAGGATGTGGTTAATGATATTATATATGATATTATACTGGAATTATAATATACCTATATTTAATTATGTTTTAATTCCATTAAAATAATAAATATAAATGAAAGTAGCGTTCATGCGTACGTAGGGCTTACCGTCTCCATGAACGGTGCGTTTCATTTCTTACCTCCATATCTTATGTACTATTATAAATGATTGTATATTCTGGATATATAATGAACGTATATGATATATAAATCATGATTTACATTTTCTAAGTAAGTGAATCATGATATAAGTAATAATAACATCAAGAACAACAAGTCCAAACACGTACGATAAATAAGATGATTTTACCCAAAACGCTACTTTAAAATTAATTTACAAAAGAATGGGTAATATAAAGTCATAAGTGAACCATATATGATATCAAAACAATGAATATGATTCTGTAATAAGTCAATGACATTATTTAAATCATTATATAGGAGGTTCGGATACGTACGAAGCATATCGGACCTAAGGTAAGGGATAATTTTTCAAATCTCATTTTTATCCGAGATTGCTTATTCATAAGTATTTACTAGGTTTATTGCTATCATCCATGTACATGTTTTATAAAATTGTATTCATGTATGTTTAATGTCCTTTTAACCCGTTTTTTACTTTTACTACATGGTATGTAAGGAATATTTCTTTTGTTTACGTTACGAGGTACTTTTTTGACTTTTCCGACAAAAGTACGAGGAGAATGTTATTTTTAACTTATACGGAGTGAATGGATTTTTATGGTTTTATAAAGACTTATTTTCATGAATCTTCCTCCAAAAAATTTCATGACTATTTTCAACAAAAACCTTTTCTTCTAAAATTGCATGACATTTTGTGAAAAGAAAATGATTTTGAAGAAAAAAAGATATTTTACTCATGAATTCATTTCAAGTGTTTTATCAAAACCATTTTCATCCAAGATGAAATTATTTCACATGTGTATGTTTCAAGTATCTTGTCTCTATGATTTACATGGTTTCACTTTTCTTATTATGAAATGATATCCATTTATTTTATATGGATTATGTGATGATGGGATGATGTTCATGAAACCCATTTTATTTATTGGGTTATTATGAATGATGTATGTTTATTTTGTGGCACAAGCAAGAATGATTTCATTATGAGATGGGTGGGAACTATATCTCCCTCCAATGCTTTGGGGAAAGATTTATATCTCATGAGATATACATGGCTGGAATGGCAAGTTAAACTGGTTCAGTAATAGAGGACTGGAACGAGGAGTGAACTCGATTCAGAAAGGGACTTTGTCCACTAAGATAGTCTTGGAAGCAATTCCTTGACTACTATGGAAATAATATCATGTGCTTAATGGTTTCCAAAATTAAATGCTTTATTCCCATTCTATTTTATCATTCTTAATTAGTCTTTATGATCTAGGCCTTACGTACTTCCATGTTTTATGTCATTGCTCAAGCTTTTGATGTTTAAACATTATGTTCATGTTTTTAAGTTCAAATGTATATGGCATGTTTTATTTTATCCATGCTTACCCTTACTGAGAATTTGAGCTCACCCTTTTTATTTTTTCTTTTCCCATGATATAAAGAAATGTTTTAGGTAAGAAAACAAACAAGGGAAGATCTTAATGGGAGATGATGAAGGTCTTTCACCACATTTAGAAGATTATGTTCCAAGTTTCCAAAGACACTAAACTATTACGATCCTTGTGTGACTATTTTTGTTATGTACTAAGTATTACACAAAATTAATGTATTGTTCATGTACGTCAAGCTTCGGGTCTCTACAATTGGTATCAGATGAAAGGTTTAGTCAACCTTTGGAAACTAGGATGCGAGAACTTTAATGAGATCCCTATAGATATTTCTAAGGTATGTCTAGGGATGTATCTAAGGTTAAGTATACGTATAGGTTATAGTCCTAGAATTGCGCTAACGATATTAGAATTAAACCTAAGATGTTAGATATTGAAGGTACTCCCCATTTATTATGTTGTTTTCCCTAGCATGGTATTTTCCTCTCACACTATTATTTATGGGTTTTAGACGATGGATGGAACCCGAAGGAACCGTGTGGATCAATATAATGGACAATGCAATGATTTTCCTCCTGACCAAGCCAATGTCATGGGAGATGGAGTGAACAATCTTATTTCTATACTTACACAAGCTATAAATCATTCTAGATTCCAAAATGAGTAGAGAAAGGAGAATCATTCTGTTGAATCCTTCATGAGGAAACATCAACCTTCCTTCAGCGGGTCTTCTAATCCCTTAGTGGCTGAACAATGGATCAGTACTACTGAAAAGATATTTTCAGTTCTACAAAGTTCTGAGCATGATAAAGTCATCTTAGCAGTATATCGTTTGGAAGGTGTTGCTGATCAATGGTGTAATCTTATCAAGAATACGAGGCAATGAGATGAAATTGAGTCCATGGAATGGGACGAGTTCAAGAACTTATTTTTCAATAAGTAATTCCCTCATATTCATCGAACAAAGATGGAGAAGGAGTTTCTTGAGCTTATGTAGAAGGATGATGAATCTGTTGGTATATACGAAGCGAATTGTAAAAGGCTTGCAAGGTATGCATCTGGCTTTATCATCCAACCTAAAAGTAAAGTTGATTGATTTTTCAGTGTCTTAAAACCAAGTCTTCGAAGGGCATTAGCTATAAGATACTTCAGTAGCTATGAAGAAATTGTGCATTGTGCTATCAAGGTAGAACCAGAAGTTGGTGTAACATATCCATCTCATGGTTTTGACAAGAAATGAGAGATGGAGTTCAAGGAGAAATCTCAGAACAATGGTGAAAAGAAGATGAATGTTTCTTTATGCTCAAAGTGTGGAAAGAAGCATGGTGGAGATTGCCTACAAGGTACTGGAAAATGTTTTATGTGTGGAAAAGAAGGTCATCGAGCAGATGAGTGTCGAAGTAATGGAAAAAGGGTTTCTAATTATGTGAATAAAGATAAGACTGTAGAGAGAACACCACCAACACTTTAATGCTTTAAGTGCAATGAAATGGGGAATTATGCTAATCAATTCCATAATGCAAGGGTTAATGATGATCGACCTGAGAAACCTATTAAGGAAAATGAAAAAGGGAAGTCACATGCTAATACAATTGGCGATGTCGAATATGAAAATGATGTGGTGAAATGATTAAGTGTTTATTTAATGGATTCCAAAATAATGTTGTGTATAGTATCGTGGAATATTGGAAAATTTATGTATTGGTCTATTTTGGTTATCAACAATTTTATGGTACCGGTAACCATGGAATGTGATTGAGATATTTTTTGAAAGATGATGACATGCGCATAATGAAGGGATATGAAGATAATGAGATGTTTTGTTGTATTCATGAGCTCATGAATGATATAAGGACTAAGTGATATTATGGTTTGATTATATAGAATTTTTGGATTTTGGTATGTGGAAAGTGTTAACTTTTAACAGCATTCATGTTTTCACTAAGGTTCAATGAGTATTCATTCTTCAAGAGAATACATGATTAAGGTATTCACATGTTTGTAATTTGACCAACAAGATATATCTTATGATATATGGGGGATAAATGATGGCATTCACGTGATTGTTATGTGACATTTCAAGTAATCATTTTCTTTATACAATGATCTTGGACTGATGTATTTTAGATAAGTCTAAAGATTGTAATGGATTATGTTGGACATAAGTTAGTATTGTTTAAGGATAGAACTTCTTTTCGATATTAATGATGGGATGTTATAGTAATGTAGTTTTAGAAAAAGGACAACCTGTAAGACGGGCGATAACCCATTGCGTCAGACAAGGCTGTGGGAATCAAACCCACAACCGAAGTGCGACTGGCCTTTATCACCTACCACTATCCTACAGGAAGTCCCTGGTTAGTAAAAACTGGTTTTATTCTATTATGTGGTATGATATATGAAGTATAAGATCATTTTTGGAATCATATATGATTAACCTCAACATAGATGGACTTTTGTATATTTGATAAAATTAACTAACCTTTTGTTTGAAACAAATGAAATGACACATCATTCTATCACATGATCTGTTAACACTTCACAAATAACAAATTCAACTCCATTTCTTTGAAAGATTAAGTAGAAATTGTTCAAAGCACGACCAACAATGAGATTGTACCAAAATAAAGTAAGTATTTATTTTAATTCAAATTCTCCAACTTTAGGGAAATGCTCTTGAAAACCAAAAATGTTGTCCTAGTGCCCTTATATCTGATGAATCAGATGGTACCCTAGATCATCATAAATTTATGGCTTTGTGATTTTTGGATTTTTCATAGCCATGTTCTCTACCACTCTCCAACAGAACATGATAGTTAGATTTCGCTTCCATATCCATATTTTCACCTATGTTCTCATATGTGGAAACTGAGTTATTAGTTAATTTGGGTCACCATTATGTTTCATACTTTAGTTTTTAAAGCCATGTTTTGGTATTCCTTTTTACGATGTGGGTTTTTATTAAAGAAACTTTCGAGTAATAAATGATTTGTAACCAAGACGAATTTCGAGGGCGAAATTCATTTTAAGGGGGGTAGAATGTAACACGCTGAGATTTTATGAACAATTTTCGTTTAATTTCCTTAATGTATTCTATTATACAGTGCACCAAGTTTAGCTTGTACTATATGAAACACCGTATTAGCTTGCAGTATACGCAACACTATTCTTGGATCGTGTTATACACAATTTCATGTTCGTTTTATAATAGTCATTCTACACAACATTGAGTGTATATATATATATTAAATGTATAAATGAAATATGGTTGGATTCTGTTATACAAAACAACGAAGGATTCTTTCACAACACGCAACCCTGACTTGGCTTTCATTACACACAATCGTGACCTTCCTCGATAGTGTGTGTTGTACACAATACTGGGTTTTACTAAAAAATGATATATTATTATAATATTATTATGAACTAGTAGTTATGAATAGTATTAAATAAAATTTTAATTTTATAACATAATTATTCATCATACACATTTTCTAGAACATGGTATATGAACAAAATAAATTTTTCGGGTAAAATAAGTATTTTTCAAAAAATGCTGTTTTGCCGCCTTTTGATGGTGCACCCACTTTAAATATAGTTTTTGACATGTTTATATGTTCAATTTTACAGAATAAAATTATTATTCGGAATCGGGATATAAAATTTTACCTTGGATAAATTTTTCATACTATTCTGATAACTTTCATATTTTAGTGAATAGTAAAAACGCGCTATATTTTAATTAAAAACAACTTTTTTCATCATAATAAATTACGTGGTTAAATAATAATATTGAATATTTTTAAAATATAAATAGAATAATGTTTTACCATTTAATATAATGTATGTCATTATCCATGATTTTACATTGAATTCGTAGGTTAAATCAATTCAATCTTTTGTGATGTTTTAAACAAAAACTCGTTTTCTTTCAACAACGGGATTAATTTTAATTTAATTTCTGCAACTTTTGGGTATTGAATTTGCAAAAATGGATTCCATATTTGGAATCAGTGGGTACAAATTATTTTAATAAGATACGTTTTATTTTTGGGCATTATGAATAGTAACTACGGTAATTTTTATGTACTGCGGTTATAGGTAAATAATGTAATTCAAGGTTAAAAGAATATTGTAATAATTCAAAATTACCTTGAAACTTGTCCTAACCTAATTGTATAAGTATTGGCCGACTGTGGTCATCCTTGGGTCGATTTTCGGACCCCATGTAGCCACTTATGAAAGACAATGACACATTAGATTAATTAATTTAATGTAAAGACAAAATTGTAATTAACAAAACTCGTTTAGTAATTAATTTTTATAAGGGAATATATAAATTATATATTGGACTATAAATATTCATTGGAAAGCTAAAAAAATTTCTTACATGTTGGTATTTGATTTATAATTCTTATACATCAGATAAATTAAATTATTTATGAGACAATAATGATGCAGTATTTACCTCATTAATAAAAGATTTAAATAAATAAGATTAAAATGATTAAACTATCTTCCAAAACCTGTCCAATTCCTATTGGATGATTTTATTTCGAATATGAGTCATCATATATTCTACATTAATGTGTTTGGGACCACTTTAAACCGAATATAAGTTTATAATACAATAATCTTTTCACACATTCCTAAAGAGCCCCTCCACTATCTTATAAAAGAAGACCACTTTTATGCAATTCCTCACACCTCTCAAGCCTTTTGGCTAGTCCAAAATCTTCCAAAATAAGCTAACTACATCCCTATCCTCCCCCTTAAAGCCTTAAATTAGGCATAAGACTCTCTAAGAGGTCCTTTTGATTCTATCCAAAGGAATTTACCAAAATTAAAGGTAACCGTTTATCTTAAGTTGTTTTCTTTTATTCTACTTCTCCAACCACTAAATTCTTTTTAATCCATTCTTTTGAGACAACAACAGTATCCTAAAAATACTAGGATGTTTTTATGAGAAGGATTTAAACTAAACTTACACACACCTCCATCTAATGTATGAAGAACATAATGTTTCTGTGATGGAAAACTAACGCCTCACGAAACAATGATTGTTCGATTTTCTCATAGCGCCTCTCCTGGGGGCCATTATGATGGAAAAATATTTATATATAATATATATTATGTTTATGATTTCCTTATTCTTCTTTACTTCCCAATTATATCAAGCATTTACGGTTTACATAGTCGGTAAATACGATAATCTCATTTGAGGAAGTGCGGACTACCGCCCTCTCAAAGTGATGTGATTCGTTAATACCTTATGTGGGATGCATAAAGGATGTTGTTAATGATATTATATATGATATTATACTGGAATTATAATATACCTATGTATCATTATGTTTTAATTCCATTAAAATAAGAAATATAAATGAAAGTAGCGTTCATGCGTACGTAGGGCTTACCGTCTCCATGAACGGTGCGTTTCATTTCTTACCTCCATATCTTATGTACTATTATAAATGATTGTATATTCTGGATATATAATGAACGTATATGATATATAAATCATGATTTAAATTATCTAAGTAAGTGAATCATGATATAAGTAATAAGAACATCAAGAACAACAAGTCTAAACACGTACGATAAATAAGATGATTTTACCCAAAACACTACTTTAACATTAATTTACAAAATAATGGGTAATATAAAGTCATAAGTGAACCTTATATGATATCATAAAAATGAATATTATTCTGTAATAAGTCAGTGACATTATTTAAATCGTTATACAGGTGTTTCAGATACATACGAAGCATATCAGACCTAAGGTAAGGGATAATTTTTCAAATCTCATTTTTATCCGAGATTGCTTATTCGTTAGTATTTACTGGGGTTATTGATATCATCCATGTACATGTTTTATAAAAGTTTATTCATGTATGTTTAAAGTCCTTTTTAACAATTTTTTACGTTTACTACATGGTATGTTAGGAATCTTTCTTTTGTTTACGTTACGAGGTACTTTTTTGACTATTCCGACAAAAGTACGAGGAGAATGTTATTTTTAACTTATATGGCGTGAATGGATTTTTATGGTTTTATATAGCCTTATTTTCATGAATTTTCCTCCAAAATATTTCATGACTATTTTCAACAAAAACCTTTTCTTCTAAAATTGCATGACATTTTGTGAAAAGAAAATGATTTTGAAGAAAAAAAGATATTTTCCTCAATAATTCATTTCAAGTATTTTATCAAAACCTTTTTCGTCCTAGATGAAATTATTTCACATGTGTATGTTTCAAGTATCATTTCTATATGATTTTCATGGTTTCACTTTTCTTATTATGAAATGATATCCATTTCTTTTATATGGATTATGTGATGATGGGATGATGTTCATGAAACCCATTTTATTTATTGGGTTATTATGAATGATGTATGTTTATTTTGTGGAATAAGTAAGAATGATATCATTATGATATGGGTGGGACCTATATCTCACTCCAATTATTTGAGTAAATATTTATATCTAATGAGATAGACATGGCTGGAACGGAAAGTTAAACCGGTTCAGAAATACCGGACTGTAATGAGGAGTGAACTGGATTCAGAAAGGGACTTTGTCCACTAAGATAGTCTTGGCAGCAATGTCTGGGCTACTATGGATATAATATCATGTGCTTAATGGTTTCCACAATTACATGTTTTATTCCCATGCTATTTTATTATTCTTAATGTTTCTTTATGATCTATGCCTTACGTACTTCCATGTTTTATGACATTGCTCAAGCTTTTGATGTTTAAACATTATGTTCATGTTTTTAAGTTCAAATGTATATGGCATGTTTTATTTTATCCATGCTTAACCTTACTGAGAATTTGAGCTCACCCTTTTTATGTTTTCTTTTACCAGGATATAATGAAATGTCTTAGGTCAGAAATGAAAAAAGGGAAGATCATAATGGGAGATGTTGAAGATCTTTCACCACGATTAGAAGATTACATTCCAAGTTTCCAATGACACTAAAATATTACGATCCTTGTGTGTCTGTTTTTGTTATGTAATATGTATTTCGCAAAAGTAATGTAATGTTCATGTATGTAAAGATTTAGGTCTCTAGAATTTTAATAAAATTAATTAATTTTTTTAAAAAATTAACATTGTAAAAATATATACCCTTGAGGAATCATAGTGATTACCAATCTAAAGCACCCAACTATATTATACTCATATACTACATACACTTGCGATATGTGGAATAACTAAATTATCATAAAATATCATGACATGTAATATCAACTAAAAGATCAAATTATTTACATGTTTTTTCATTTTTTTGTGTAATGATTTAATGTGTGTAGAGTATAAAATATAATGCTACTTCTTCCTGATATGTAGATCTGAACATTAAATAAATAAATTATATATACTACTTAGGGAATGGAATTTTCTATCAACATAATGGCTATGTACAAGAACATGGTGATAAGGGTAGAAAAATATAATAAATTAAACCAATTTTTCTGTAATTTGGTAAACATATATGGAGTGTACATGGAGCCATATAGACTATATATATTTCTCACCATCTATCCACGTCAAATCCTAGGTACTCGGTGTTTATCTATGCCATGGATAATGTTGGAGTACATGGAACATACATGGTCTACACGGTTCATAGTCCCTGAGTTACATGCACACTAGTCTTGTTGGATGTGTAATAAGATAAAAGGTCTATCTATGAATAAAGTACATCATGTCATTTACTAATGTTACATGGCATGTAATCTAGTTAACCATGTGCTGGGCTGGACTGTTTCACACCTAGTGTATAATTAAATTATCCATGTTTAATAAATTCATTGGAATTGAACTATTTCTGAAATAATTCATGGTAAACTAAACAATATTACATGCCATGTACCTTTTGGTTTCCTGGAGTGTACTCTTTTGTTATCCAGCCAGATTCCCCAACACCTCCTAATGATATCTTCAAATTTATTTCATTCATAAAATTAATTATTTTATTATATTTAGGGTAAAAAAAGGAACAGAACATATCTTACATTTGAGATTAAAAAACGGATAAAAATGAATTAAAAACCAATATTAAATTTATAAATAATTCAATCATATTTAAATTAAAAATAATAATTATGTTACCCCTTTTATTCCACATGTGGGTTCAAGGCATAATAGAAGTGTCTGATGGGTCATTCCCATATTTTCTTTTCAACATGATTGATGATTAATCCGAGATTTAGATGATGATGAATGCCATGATCATCTTAATGAAATAAAAGAATATAGAAAATGGATAAACACTATATCTAGAGCATAGGACTTTAATATATTATGTATAAATAATTTTCATAAAATTTGAATTACCCTGAAAAAAAATTATTTTTTTGGTGGATCTGACAATTGATCTATGTCATACAATAACTATATTTTAAAAATCGAAAACAAATTCCATATAGCATTGATCTACTAGCATTCCATGAATCCCGGAATGTGGTCCTATGAATCTGAAGGTTTTATCACGGTAGATCCTATCACATGCATCCTTTTTCTTTGATCACATAGATAATCACTTCAAAATGATTCTATATGATCTCATTAGAATCCAGAGGGGATGGTTGGGGGAAGATATTTCATCGTTCTTGAGTGATTTGGGAGAGGTATATCTCTAGGGGTTGATAGTATTTTCATAGAATTCCATTGTACACAACCAAATGAATTTTAGCTCATGAAAAATAATATATTTTTTTATATTATGTACAAAACCAGATGAATATGAACTCTTGAAAATTAATAAAATTGGTTTTATATACTGCTAGGGTTTGAAATAATTATTTACAAAAGTTCACTTTATTATTTGTTTAATATCAATAAATCCTCATATCAATAATAATAATAATAATATTCATTGACATGGGAAAATCATGGGGTATATATTAAATATTATATAATAAAATAATGTCCAATATATACTATTTCTCATAAGAACATTAAAATATTTTTTTCTATTCATCTATTATATTGATCGATCCTTAAATAATGACTATTTATTTAATAAATTTATATAACTACATTAGTCACTAATAAATAAATAAATATAATTATCATTAAATGTTTATTAAATAATTATAAAATATTCCACTATTATAATATTCTTTTGTGAAACTATTTAAAGAATATATGTTACCTATAAGACATAAAAAATTATTATACCATCAGTGAGAATAATATTTTTCCGACTTGTGAAATAATAAATAATAATTTTTTATTTTACTGATATTCTAGATGCACTTATTTCATGATCCTCAAGGAATACTTCATAGTGTCATTAGGAAATATATTCTAGAGTCCAAGGATATTATATAGAAAAATACTAAGGAACCTTTAGGGAAAGAATTTAATTTCACAATGACCTAATACCTCATATGTACACCTATTGTGTAATATAATACCTTTACAATGATATCTATAATTAGAAAGTTAAATGCTGGGGCCATCAACTTATGTTCATGGAGTCTCTTTCATTGACATAATGACAATAAAACATTCTTATAGAACCCCATGGCTAGAGATTTATTCAGGCTATATCATTTTCATCATAGGGACTGACATATCAACTTACGTTAAAGAATATAGTGGAAATTAATTCCCCTAATTATTAATTAATGTAATATTACTTGTGATAAATCCAACATATCATGAATTACCTAATACATTTGTTTTCTTAGTTTTTATCAATACATCAATTAAAGAAACATATAACACTCATTAATAAAAATATTAAATTATATGGAAAAATACACATTTCAATGGATTGGAACATATTATGACACATATAGATGATGATTTTGTATTGGTTAGTCTAATTCTGATAGTATCATGCACTGGATATTACCAAAGGCGTATACCATGAGAAAGTTCCCCAATGTACTATAAGTCTCCACCCATGATACCATGTATCAATTGTGTCCCTAAAATAATTTCTTCCAAATATAGAATATATATTTAAGAATAATATCATAGAAAATCTATTATCTCATCATATCAATGAACTGCTACAGCCTGTATGTTTGTTATATACTCTCAAGACATTATTAAATACTTTTTCTGGGTGATGAAAAATCCTGATGTGATATATAATTTATTATTACTTAGGAAATGAACATCATTTATCCTAAATTACCCCGAAGTAGATTTTTGGTCACCAACCCCAAAAATTTGTTTGATTCTTCTTCTCAGAAACTACATAAGTTCTACTAGTGATATTCTCTTCATTTGTGACCAATATTTTATGAGGATCATGAAAATCAATATTACTTAATATTCCCAAAAAATATTTAATTGAATTTTATTACTTCAATATAAAATTTTGATATTATTTTTACGCACTCAATAATTTTTGTTGCAAATGAATAGAATTATTATATTTTACATTGACTCCTCCTATCTGGATTCTATAAATATTCTTTTCAAGAACAACTTTATTCAATTAATTAACTTTTTTATGCAGCTTTAATATCTAATCAATATAAACTATTTTATTTGTTATTAAAGGTTGATTTTCCATATTTCTATTTTCTAGATTTTTAAACAACTTACATATATTTTAGAGACATTTAAATGGATATTTTATCAGAAATTATATCATTTCAGTTTCATCATAGTCCTTGAACTCAATAAAACTTTCACCTGTGAATTCCTCTTCATTTTCCTTTGCAAAGAGATTATTTTCATTAGAATCTCTTGGAATCTTCATATCCTATTTTTCATCATGTCTATCACTAAATTCAAATTTTTTTTAGTAAAACAACATTGTTTAATTTTGAGAAATTAATTTTCTTCCATGTAGAGGAAAACTTGATTTTTCAAACATCGATGATCCATTTTTTAAGAATCTTCTAAGTGCTCCTTTTTTTCTTCACTAGATCAATCTTATTTTAACATTGGAAATTTTATCAAGTCATTTCCAAAGAATTTTAACCTAACTAATTTTTGTGTAATCATACATTTACACACCCATTTCATCTTTAAACATTTTAAGATACTAGATACAACCTATAATTAAACCTTTGATACAAATTTAAATTGGAATAATAATGGATAAATTTTTTATCAAAAGAAACTTTATTCTTCAACTATTCTTGATTAATGGATTTAAAATATATTTATTTTTCATCCTTTATATTCTAATTAATAGAAATATCTTTAATTATTTAATAATATATCATAACACATTTCAAGTCATAAAGATAAATATCATGAAGAAATTTTCCTTCCAATTATTATACCATATAAAAAAATTATCAGGTAAGATACACACTCTCTTTTATAAAATAATTAAAAATATAAAATTCTCATTGTACCTTTGATTATTCTCATCCCTAAATTCACTTTAATTATGAACCAATAAATAGTTTCATAATCATTAATTCTCATATTTCATACTTATGTATCTAAAACTTCAATTTATCTTTCATTATTTTTTTAATTCAAGTATATTTCAATTTTTTTCCAGATATCATTAATGGTATTGAGTCTTTTGAATCTCTAAAAATCAGTTTCTGAGTGGAATGATATAATATCATATTTTACCTTACCATCATTCTCCAAATTCTTCTTATCTACACCTATTATATTAACACCACCATCTCAAAGAAAAAAACCATTATTTGTAAATTCTAATAAATTACAAATATTAGGTAAAAAGTATTTAATTTTATTGTCATTCAATATATAATATATTTCAACATCATAATAGGAATCCACTTAAAAAACTCTATAATAGGATTTTCTATTTCATACTGTAATCATTTAGTGACAAACAATTTGGATAGAGAAAAAATTATTCTCTGGTTTTGAATGTCATATTGTTATGTCAACAGTCATCTTTTCACTTTTATGTCTTTTGTTTTGGAAATAACAAATCTCTTTATACTCAATTCTCAAATAAAGTATTTCAATTGAATATGTTTTTTTGTTTATCATACTGACTATTACCATCATACTCACTTTGGCCATCGTACACTATCTAGCCATCGTACACACTCATGCCATCTTACCCACTTTGTTTATCATCCTGAATATGACTGTCGTACTCACAATGTGCATAGTACCCACGTTGAATCCTATCAATATTTTTCATTAAGTAATATTAATCAAAAACATGTTATACAATTATAACATGCATTCATTTATTTATTCTCTAAAACACATGTTTTACATCAATCGTGCAGTGGTTATCATTTTCATATAAAAATTTTTTTAACCAAAACATTGTCATGGTGTTAGTTATAAACTAATGAAAACAATTTCATGTTTTCTGTTTCAATAATATCGTTACAATTCCAAGTGTCGATGTCCCTCTGAGTTTTCTAGGGAAATATAACCGTTGGAGATACTGTGACTGTTGGAACCTAAGGCAAATAAATTGGAGGTCATTTGAATAATAGATAATATCTTAAGCTACATCAAAGTTCTAGAGAGAGACTGTGTGACTTCTCTCTTGATTTGTGAGAATGCCTTCAAATTACAAAACGTGAATGGATCATTTTTTAGTTTTTAATTTCAATAATTTCTTTTTTTTATTTTTGTGTCTGATCCGGTGATACGATCGAGGGATTATGGGGATAGGCAGATGGTGAGACCGATCATCGTATCAAGGGATTTAAATTGATTTAAAGACAAAGGCGTCGATTGCCATTAAAATTGAGGGCTTATCGGGATAGAAATACGGACGTTTCAATCATCGTATTGATGGTATAATAGTGTTTGTAAGAGAGACATGTTATCCTATGTGAAAGGATACAATTCTCTTTTGGATAAAATAATTTTAATACCTTTTAGATTTCCATTTATTATTGTAATAGAAAGAGAATCCTTTTATTTCTTCCTTATATTTGTATTCCTTTATATTTTAATTGTTTCAGTTATAGTTTATACTTTTTGGTATTGATTCTATATGCTATATGGTAGAATCATTTACACTTTTTACAACTCTGATATTTATATTCATGCTGAATAATTTTTTTTAATAATTTGGAGTATTATATCAGCGGACCGAGAGTCCATCCAATTATTTTTTTCATTTATAAGAGGCTTTTTGAATTGATTTATTTTATGATGTATTAAACTAAAAACATTCCTCAATGTTTTTAATAGAATTTTTAAACATAAAATTCACCCCCTATTGTTTTTTTCTGTCTCATATCTATTTCAATCCATCAATTGGTACTACAGGAGGTTTTACACTTATTTTTATATTTTTACAAGTAATATTTATTTCTTCCAAATACACTAACCTGAATTTTTGTAAAAAGGATTTTGATTCTTTAAGATGGTAAGCATAAAAATGTCAGTTCAACTTTCAATATTAATCCTACAAGACTTCTTATCATTGATGTTATTGATTTTGAATATTAGAGAGATCAAATGAAGACTTTTATTATAAATACCAGTGTAGATAACTTTGTTATTCTCACTAGTGACTATAAGATTCATGAGAAAGAAGTCAAAAAATTTTAAAGTCCAAGAACAACATGAATATCAGTTAAACGACAAGGTACATAATACTTCATTATGTTCTATGACCAGGAACATTTATAGTAAAATATCTTTATGTGAAGCTGAAAATATCGTGGGGATGAATTTATAGATTACACACTTTGGTACTTCCAAAGTTGTTGAAACAAAAAAAGATATGCTAAGAGATGAATATGAATCATTTTATTTTCCTTATGGTGAACCTATAGTTATGGTTCAAAAAATATATATGAAAACTGTAAATATAATTCATGATATGGGAGATAAACATTTATAAGATGACTTCTTTGTTGAGAATATTATAGAGATTTTTCCAAATGAATGGGAATCCAAGAGGACCATAATTGATGAGTCTAGAAATATTACCAATCATACTCTTGATGATCTCTTTAGAACTCTATTATAATATTAAGGAATACTTAAGAAGGATATAAATAAATTGAGAAAGAATAATGGTGGATTAGCAATTACTACTACATAAAATCCCACCAAGTATCAATCACCTGTGAAATCTATGTCAATAAAGATAAAGGTTGACGTATTATTAGATTCATGTGATACTAAGAAGTTAGTGAATGATCGTGAAAATCTTGCTATAATAATTAATAAAATAATTATAAAGAAGGATTTTCCATATAGATATAAAAATACATTCAAATGAAACATGGACAAGAATGGGTTTGAAGTCACATGCATTGAATGTTAATGAGCCTGACACATTTGACCGGATTCTCTTATGCTAAAAATAGGGTTGAAATAAAATATTTCAGAGAAAACTATGAAAAAATACTGGAATTCCAAGGGAATGAATGTTTTGAAGGTAAATTCCTCTTGGAGTTCCAGTGGATGTGATTCTTATAAAGACTATTCTAATAGTGATTTCTCAAATCACAAGAATGTTTGTATATTTTCCAAAACTCCTTATAATTGCTTAATGGAAAAGGTACATAGTTTTGAATCATTAATTAATATGTCTTGAAGTAATAATTATCATGATAAATATTATTCTAATTAAGAAACATCCTCATTAGAGAATGATAATTCTTTACCTTCTTATGAAGAGGTTTTTAAATTTTCTAAACATTTAAGCAATGAAAATTTTAAAGTTTCTAGAAAAACTGAAAAATAAAATACTATGATTAATATTTCAATAAGAGAAATATCAGATATCAACTAAAGATATGGATTCTAAATTATTTGAGATTGAAATATTTTTTGAAAACTTTGAGAAAGTGATTTCTGAAAGGAACAAAATTTCTAATGATTTTGATAATATAATTTTTGAGAAAAATATTTTACAATAAAAACTCCATTCTAAAACTAAGGACTATGAAGATAAAAATGTAGTTATTAGGATAAAATCTAAAAAAATTTCCGTAAGGAATATTTTATCATGTTTTACATTTGGAAGGAACGATTTGGATAAAATGTATTCTCATCTTCGTCCACTTATGAATTATAAAGGATGGGAATTTATATGTAATTTTTTTAAAAATACATGGAAATTTTACAAATCTGCGAAAATTGACAGTATGTGATTCTAAGGCCTGGAGTTCCTGGATAGAATTTCTGAACTTTTTTTCGGGTACATTCAGTAAACATACGAGCAGGATTTTCTAACTTTTTAACTAGTGCGTGGAATTGAAATCCAAGGACACCATTGAAATTGCAGCACCTGTATTTTCCTAAGGAGACATTCACCTTGACGACAGTTGGTCGTGGGTCAAAGATAATTTTTTGGTTTTTCATGGGAGAATAAAATAAAATAAAATTCTGTTACATTTTATTATATTTTTCATGGAAACCCCATGTAGATGTTGAGAGGTGGGGGCCACCTGAACTAAAATCTATCAATATAGGTTATGGTGGTGGGGACCACCAAAGCCTATCCTCTCATGTGGGTTATAGTGGTGGGGACAACCCAAGACATAAACCTCTTGAACTTCCCTCTTAATGAGGGATAACCCTTTGAGACCCCCCACTTAATTATTTCAATATTCCCCTTTAATTAATTAAGCGCACCGATCAATTAATTATTTAAACCAATTTAAAATTATGCTAACATAATCTACTTAGTTGGATATTCTTCCTTTAGGTGGAATTGGGTGAAACTCTTGGAAAAAGGGAGAATCTTGGAGAATTGGGAGAATGCTCTCCAATGAAGATCACCAACAAAGAACACCAACTTCGACTTCGACTTCAACTTTGACATCGAGTACGACTTATTACTTGGGACATTCGATGACGAGGAATTCCTTCAATGTCAACGAACCGATGATTGAGGAAATGCTGACATCAACGATGTCCATATATCCCCAACAACATCGTCTCCTTCCTCGTGACCTCTATTGACGAATCAAATGTGGTTGGGGGTTGTTATTGAATTCTTGTATTCTATCGATTAATTTCCCTGTTCTTGGAATGCATGGAGAATGTGGATCAACCAAAAAGAGTTGATCCACGATTCATATTAAATTTTTGAGTTGTAGTTCTGGATTCTTTATTCTGTTAATGCTGCTTGCTACTGCCCTAATGTGGAGGGTGCATGCCCAACAAACATGGCCCGACCTCTCTACAGTTTATCTTGATGTTTGTTGTGTTCCTCGCAATGGAAGAAACCAGCGACCGGTGTCGGTGGTTGGCACCAGTGGAACCCGAGAACCATGACGAAGGCGACGAAGGCGATTAAGGTGATGAAGGAAACAATGCTGCCCCGCTGCCCCCACCCCCATGGCCCCCGCTGCCCATAGGTCCCCCGTCTACGAACCACTCCACCGCCCGCGGCCTCCGCGCCACCCAACGGCCTCACAGCACCGCCCCACGGCCTCACCACGCCGCCCATGGCCTCCCCACCCTGCCTTGCGACCTAGCTGAGCCGGCCATAACCCTCTAGGATTCCCTACGGCTTCGTCCCGCCCATGGCCCCCATGACCACTGCGGCCCCCTCGCGGCCTATGCGGCCTCTGCCGCCCCGTGGGCTGCTGCCCAGGCTGGGCTGCCCAGTGGGCCGGTATGACCCAAACTAGGTTGCCCAAGGCTGGGTTGGGACAGGTCAGTCTGACCCGATCGGACCGGACCCGGACCCACTTTGACCCTTTTACGCATTTTCAACAATATATTTGGAACTGGAAGTCCGTTTGACGAACATTTTACGGTGCCGAGAACCTTGGAGCGATAAAATCCATTTGGTATACCCCACTAGAGTTTTGGATAATGTTGGGGAATGGTTGGGTTGGATCGAGCATGAATCAAACTAGGCCCTCAGGACAAAAAAGTCTAGTAACTCACTGACCGGGCATCTGATTGATGCATTGTCTATTGTGTTTATACCCCTATGACGTGGAGGTCCCTTGAGATACATCATTGTTAGACATCGTGGAAATTGGAGTATTGACCAGTGGCTTGGGGAGCAGACCCTCCCAATGATGAGCAAGCCTAGTGTGGCAACCCAGTAGCATGCTGTGATGAGAAGACTGACTAGCGATCCTGTGTTGGCCAGCACCTAGAAATCCTATGTGGGTAATCTCTTAGAGAACCTATGTGGGTCATCTCCTAGCGATCCTGTGTGGGTCAGCTCGTAGCGATCTACTATGGGTTAGCTCCTAGAAATCTTGTGTGGGTCTGCTCCTAGTGATCATATGTGGGTCAGCTCTTAGCGATCCTATGTGGGTGAGATTTTAGGTATTCTGTTTAGGTCAGCATCATAGCCTCTTAACGGAGTAAGATTATTTAGTATTAATGACTAATCATCTCTACTATCGTACCTATGTTATACCTGGTTTGAACTGATTCAGTACATGTGTCGTACTTTCCTTCATGACATTCCTTCCTTTGTGTAACAATTGAGCTTTGGGTTTTGATTTGGACATTGTGTTTTCATCATGATTGAGATGAGTTTACTTGAAAACATTGATATATGTATGGTCATATACCTAAGTCAGGTTTTCACTGGGTTACATGCTTTGTTGTTTATCCTTTTTGGGTTTTTGGGAGACCTTGAGGTTCTCGGAGTCCCTACTGAATGTCGTTATATCACCCCTACATGAGATATTCCCACACTTCATTGAGTTTGATGCAAACGATAAACATAGCTGATCGAAGTTGAGAGTACCTAGAATTGATGGTGCTCAGAGGTGGACCATTAAGCGTGTTTGTAAAGATAGGAGATGGGTGGATATAGGGTGCTATGGAGGCGATATGTACCTACCCCTCAGCTAGGAACCTGAAAAATGAACTAGTAGTTGCCTTTATTTTTCTTCATTTGTACTGTATTTCAGTTGTTCTTTTACTATTATAGTTGGGCTTGTATTCTGGACCATTTTTTACTTTCATCACTCTTTTGAATATACATTTGACGTGATTTCGTAACTTTCTATGTTCATGGTTGCGTGTGTTTACAGTATTAAGGAAATTCGTTCCCAGTTTTAGGGATTATGACTTTGGTGCTAGTATCTAGCCTCTAGCCTATGGAAGGCGGGATTTTGGTTAGTCACGGCATGAGTCATGAACAATTGGTATTAGAGGAGTCTATTATACTGTAGAACATATGACTCTGATCTTTCTTTTAATGCAAATAGTGTTAAGTGTTGTAAGTGTGGATATCAATTTATGGAAACCAATGTTGTTGTGGCGGCTTACATATCCATACATCAGGACCTTGACTTCTGATTTCTGACTCCATGCACGAAAACACATATTGCATGTGTGTTTTGATGTGTTTTCCTTGTGATCTCTTTGAGTCAGGTGACCAGGCATAACTTTTTGACTGTGGCACACCTGTTTCTTTTAAGGATGACTCCACGAAGACATCCAACAAGGGTTCCGAGAGTAGTACGCACTGATAGCCCACCGAGCGATGAGGCCTCTATGTAGGGACCTCTACCAGTAGAGGCACCAGCAGAGGCACAAACGGTACCATTACCAATTGGGCCACCAATGCACCAGCCCCAGTAGCAGAGGGTGCACGCAACATAAGTGCATTTCACGAGTTCCAGTGCTAGAGGCCACCCAGGTTCAGGGGATAGATGGACCCAAAAGCAGATGAGGATTGGTTGGAGGTTGTAGTGAGAGTCTTCTGGCTAGTAGGGACAACAACCAATCTCATGGTGATCCTTGCAGCCATAATGGGAAGATGGTGGAGCTTGATGCTCCAGGCTTACGAGGAGGTGATGCTTCTCTGGGGAGACTTCAATAGCCTATTTCAGGCAGAGTTTGTTCCAGTGACTCTTAGCATAGTGAGCATACATGAGCTTCTTCATCTTCAATATGGCTGCATGACTGTAGCTCAGTACTAAGCGAGGTTCACTGACCTCTCATGCTTCTCAACAGATATGGTGTGGGACCCATTCTTCAGGTCCCGGACATTCGATCATGGACTCAGGTGAGATATCAGGGCTTCGATGATCTCACTCAGCATCCCGACGTAGGCAGAGGTGTTAGAGAAAGCCCTTTTATTGGAGAGTTTCTTTGCTACATAGTCACAAGCAGTGAGATCCACCATTGGAAATCACGCTGCAGAGTCTTCTGCAGCTGGCAGTATACAGATGTCACATAGGTCTAAGAGGACCAGACCTACAGGTGGACTACGGCATGATTCATGATCAGTTGTGCAGGGCACATGAGGCAGAGCTAGTCATAAGAGGAGAAAGAAGTGTTACACATGCGGTGGGTAGGGTCACATGGGTCATGACTGTTCGACCCGATTTATGGATGATAAGTAGATGGCCGAGGGACCACCCAGGCAGAGACAGAGGTTTGATCGACGAGGTCCGTTGGAAGAAGGTGCACACGACATAGGATCTGGTCGTGCAGCTGGCGGTTGGTGATGATTCGAGATGTTACCACTACCACCACCAAGAGATGCACCCCGACCATAGTGAGAAGGTGGATAGGGGCGAGCTCTACTCTAGGAAGCTGAAGCCTATGATCACAGTGCTCTGCAGATGATATGAGATATGATCTATGTCTACTTAACCTTATCTAGTGTACTTATAGACAAAGGTTCCATTCATTCTTTTATTGCAACTACCCTCGTTCGGAGCTCGAAGATTCGGACAGATTTGTTGGCTCAATCCTTACGACTGGAGACTCCAACATTTGAGGATTCCACAATTATGCACTGGTGCTGGCAGTTTGATCTTACTCTAGGAGACATACTCTTCAACTGGGATCTCTTATTAGCAGCTTTGAGGCCTTACGTTGTCATCTTGTGTATGGAATGGTTGTCTACAGTCCCTGCTCAGATTGAATATATTAGGCGCAATGTGCGGTGTGTCCAGAAGGATGAGACTAGGTTTACTTCCCTAGTGATAAGGGAGCCTTTGCAGTGTAAGATGGATTTACCTGGAGGAAGGTGAAACTGATCACTCAGTAGTTGGCTAGCCTTACCCTCAGAGTAGATGATGGGGAGTGTCCGAGCGATCCTGTAGTGGTGAACCAGTACACAGATGTCATCTGGGATGATCTTCCAGGTCTACCACCTCCAAGATAGGTGGAATTTTACATTGACTGGTACCATGGGACGACACTAATAACTACACCAGTGTACTGGATGGATCCCACAGAGCTTCATGAGATGCCGGTAGAACTAGAGGACTTATAGGGGAAGGGATTTATTTCTCCCAGTGATTCACCTTGGGTAGCCCTGATTTTGATTGCCAAGGAGGATGGGAGCTTGAGGATTCGTGTACACTATTAGCCTTTGAACTAAGTGACCATGAAGAATAAGTAACCATTTTCTAGGATTGACATGCTCTTTGATCAGCTAAAAGGATCACATTGGTTCTCGAAGATATAACTCAGATCAAGCTATCACCAACTTAGAGTACGAGACGAGGATGTGCAGAAGACAACTTTCAAATGTCGGAACGACCATTGTGAGTTATTGGTTATGCCTTTCAGCATAACCAAAACTCTAGAAGTGTTCATGGGACTCTTTAACCAGATTTTTTATACATACCTTGATTTCATAGTAGTAGTATTCATTGAAAACATTCTGATTTACATGAATACTGAATAGGAGCATGCCTATCATTTGCGCGTAGAAATGGACACACTCCAAGAGAACATGATTTATGGTAAGCTCTCGATGTTCCAGTTCTGGATCAGAGAGGTTCACTTTCTGGGAATTTTCATATTAGAGGCTAGAGTTGCAGTAGAACCAACGAATATTGTGGCGGTACTTTCTTGGGATCCACCTAGGAGTGTGATAGAGGTATGAAGTTTCCTAGGATTGGACAGATACTACCTGATATTTGTGCCAAATTTTTCCAGAGTTGCAGCACCACTATCTGTGTTGGTGAAGAAGGGGAAACCCTTCGTGTGGTCAGAGAGATGCCAGTAGTGTTTTCAGGAGCTGAGGCAGAGGCTGAATAGGGCCTATATATTGAGGCTTCCAGAAGTGGGTGTAGGGTACGTAGTCTACTACAACACATCAGGGACCAGACATAGATGTGTCCTGAGGCAAGAGTGAGTAGTGATCGTATATGGGTCTCGACAAGTGAGACATCAGGAGTAGAACTATGATACCCATGAATTGGAGTTAGATGTAGTGTTCTTCACCTTGAATATTTGGATACGTTACTTGATGGGAAAGCGTTTTATAGTGTACTCTGATCACAAGAGTCTCAGGTATATCTTCTCTCAGAAGGACCTGAACCAGAGATTATGACGCTGGCTTGAGTTCCTCCAGTACTATGAATTCGAGATAGTCTATACTCCTAGGAAGGGAACTGTTGTTGCAGATTCACTCAGTAGAATATCTAGTGTACAACTGCTAGGTGAGGCGACAAAGCTACTAGCCACTTTACATATATCCTTTTCGGATCAGGATGGAGCAGCTTTTAGACAGTCACTTATAATCACTCCCCCACTTATTTAGCGAGTCAGGGTGGAGTATTGTGGGGACACTGATTACGAGACTTGACATGCTCATATATTCACAGGACATGCACCTGGTTGATTTCTAAAGGTTGGGATCATGTCATCCTCTTCAGAGGACATTCCATGGTACCAGTGTCACATCCAGATGAAGTTTTTAGGGATTTCCACACTTCCCGTCAAGCGGTACATCCATGAGTGGTGAAGATGTACCAGGATGTATAAAGACATCACTGGTTGCTGGGAATAAAGAAAGCAGTTGAAGAGTTTGTCTCTCAATGCCTCACTTGTCAGCAGGAGAAGGCTGAGAATCAGGTAACAGTGGGCTAGGTTCAGCTTTTGAAGGTTCTAGAGTGGAATTGGGATGGGATATCCATGGACTACATGACAGGACATCCACGTACATACAGGGGTCATGAATCAATTTGGGTGATCTTCGACGGACTCACAAAGTCATCACACTTCCAACCAAATAGAGAGCGGGGATCAGTAGAGAGCCTGGGATGCCTTTATGTGCAGGATATTTTGCAGCTACATGGAGTACCCTCGAAAATCGTATTTGATCATGATTCATGTTTTACTTCCCGGCTATGGAAGGGGTTGTAGGATGATTTCAGGATGCAACTTCATTCGAAAATTGTCTTCTATCCTCGGATGGATGGACAGATTGAGCAGACCATTCAATCCCTCGAGGACATGCTCGGTGCTTGTGTCCTCGACTTCGATCACCGCTGGGAGGATCACTTTCCTCTGGTGGAGTTTTTGTACAATAATAGTTATCACTCCACCATTGGAATGGAGCCTTTATAGGCATTGTACGGGTGACCTTGCATATCGCCTATGTGCTCGACTGACCCAGGGGAGTGAGCACCAGTGGGACCAAAGGTGGTACGAGCTACTATATTGAAAGTGCAGATCATCCAGGAGTGAATGAAGACTGCACAGAGCAAGAAGAATTTGTATGCTGATAGGAAGCAATGTCCTCTGGAGTTCGAGGATGGTGCCATGTCTTTCTATGGGTCTCACCTCAACGAGGCTTGTACTGATTAGGCCGAGGCGGAAAGTTATATCTGAGATTCATCGAACCTTTTCTGGTCCTCAGCAGTGTTGGCGATGTGGAATACCGATTAGTTCTTCCACCTCAGTTGCATTGGTTGCACGACGTCTTCCATGTATCCATGTTGAGTAGATACGTGCAAGACCCTTCTCAAATCATCGACCATCGAGAGATGGACATCGACGATGGGGTGACTTTAATGGAGGTTGCAGTTGAGATTAAGGATTGACTGGAGCGGGTCCTTCAAGGGTGGTCTATACCTCTGGTTCTTTTTTTTGGCATCATGGGAACGTCGAGGAGAGCACATGGGAGCAGGAGGATAAAATGTGTGCCTAGTACCCCCACTTGTTCTCATTGATTGTGATGTGACTTACGGGGATGTAAAGTCCTGAGGTGGGGAGAATGTAAAGACCTGGAATTTATATGTAAAATATTTTTTTAATACATGGGAATTTTATAAGTTCGTGAAAATTGACGGTGCATGATTCTGAGGCACGGAGTGCCCGGAATGAATTTCTGAAATTTTTTTCATGTACGTTCAGTAAACGTGCGAGATGGTTTTTCTAACTTTTGAACTGTTTCTCAGAATAGATTTATGAGGACACCATTGAAATCATAGTTCCAGTATTCGATTAAAGATACTTTCACATCGACAATAGTTGGTCGAGGGTGAAAGATAATTTTTGGGTTTTTCATGGGAGAATAAAATAAAATAAAATTTGTGTAACAATTTATTTTATTTTTCTTTGGAACGCCCATGTTGATGTTGAGTGGTGGGAACACATGAACTAACACCTCTCAACATAGGTTATGATGGGGGGTACCACCCAAGTCTATCCTCCCATGTGGGTTATGGTGGTGGGGACCACACGAGACATAAACCTCACGAACTTCCCTCTTAATGAGGGATAACCCCTTGAGCTCCCCCACATAATTATGACAACTGTCACCTTTAATTAATTAAGCCAACCCATCATTTAATTAATTAAACCAATTTGAAATTATTCCAACGTAATATATTAAGTTGGATATTCCTTATTTTGGTGGAATTGGTGGAAACTCTTGGAAAAAGGGAGAATCATGGAGAATTGGGGGAAAGCTCTCAAACGAAGAACACCAATGATGAACACCGACTTCGACTTAGACTTCAAATTTGATTTCGACTTCAACTTCGAATTCGACTTAGACTTCATCCTCGGGACATTCTTTGATGTGGAATGTCTTCAACATCAATGAACCGATGATCAAGGAAACGCTGACGTCACCAATGTACATTTATCCCCAAAGACGTCATCTCCTTCCTCGCGACCTCCATTGACGAATCAAATGAGGTAGGGGTTGTTATTAAATTCTTGAACTCTCTTGATTAATTTCCTCGTTCATGGAAAGCATGGAGAATGTGGATCAATTAAAATGAGTTGATCCATGATTTTTATTTATTTGTTGATTTATTTTTATTGATTCCTGATTCTGTTAAAGTCGCTTGCTACCGCCCTAACACGGAGGGTGCGGGCTAAAAAAACATGGCCCAACCTCCCAGAAATTTATCTTGATGTTTTTTTTTCTCCTCGTAATTAAATAAAGGGGTGACCGGTGTCAGTGGATGGAACTGGTGGAACCCAAGAAATGCGATGAAGGAAATGAAGGCGACGAAGGCAACGGTGCTGCGCTGTGGCCCCCGCCACCACTCACGGATCAGCCATCTGCGGCCCACTCTGTCGCCCTATGGCGCTCCGCCCCCAGTGGCATGCCACACCTCCCCGTGGCCTCACTGCGCCACCCATTGGACTTTCCATCTTGTGGCATGTCGTGCCACCCCGCTGCCTCACTGTACAACCTCGTGGCCTTCCACATCACCCCACAGCCTGGATGCGCTGCCCAAAGACCTCGCCGCACTGCCCCACGGCCTCGCCGCGCCGCCCCGCAGCCCTCTGAGCTGCCACTCGGCCTCGCGCTGCCAATAGCCACCACAGCCCCCGCGCGGCCTCTATGGCCTCTACAGCCCCGCTGGTCGCCAGGCCTGGCCACCCAACAGGCCGTGCCGCCCAGTGGGCTAGGCCTCCCAACGTGGGCCGGGCCGGACCCAGCAGTCCGAGCCGGGCCGGACACGGACCAACTTCGACCCTTTTACGCATTTTCAGCCATATATTTGGCACCGGACATCCATTTGACGGACCATATGCGGTTTCAAGAATCTTGTATCAAAATGGTACATTTGGTATACCCCAGTAGAGTTTTGGATAATGTTGGGGAATGGTCAGGTTGGATCAAGCTTGAATCCAACTAGGCCCTCGAGACAAAAGGAAATAACTCACAGACCGGGCATCCGATTGAAGCACCGTCTATTACGTTGAGATCCATATGACGTGGCGGTCCCTTGAGATAAGTCTTCATGGTACTTTGTGGAAATTGGAGTATTGACCAGTGGCCTGTGGAACGGACCCTCCAGGTGACGATCAAGCCTAGTGAAGGAACCCACTAGCTGACTATGACAAGAAGAATGACTAGAGATCCTATATGTGTCATCTCCTAGAGATCATGTGTGGGTCAACTCCTAGAGATCCTATGTGGGTCATCTCTTAGCGATCCTATGTGGGTCAGCTCCAAGAGATCCTGTGTGGGTCAACTCTTAGAGATTCTGTGTAGGTCATCAATAAAGCCTCTTAATGGAGTAAGATGATTTAGAAGCTATAAATAATCATCTCTACTACCGTACCTATGTTATAATTGGTGTGAGATGTGTCATTACCTATGTGGTACTTGCCTTTGTGGTTTTCCTTCCTTAGTGGAATAGTTGATATTTGTGTTTTTTTTGGACTCGGTGTTTTCCTCATTATGGAGATGGGTTTACATGAAATCTTAGGTATATTTATGAGAATATACCTATGTTGGGTTATCACATGTGTACATGTTTTGTGGTTTATCCTTTTTGGATTTTTGGGAGACCCTGAGTGTCTCAGGGTCCCTACTGAGTATCGTTATATCAACCTTGCATGGGCTATGCCCGCACCTGTGTAACGCCCCGACCCTAGTTACCCAAAGTCGGTGCATTATTACATTACATTGGCATGATGACAAGAAAGATCAAATCTCGAAAGACCGATTGGTTTAGTAGCCTTGGAAACACTAGATATATTAATAAGTTTAACATTACATCATAAAATGAAAAACTACTACAACAACATAATGTCTCCATAATCCACACTCATATCCCCACATAATATCCCTGCAGGTCATTCATAATTTACTTCTTCACTTCCTGGGAAAAATAAAACATAGAAAAGGGGTGAGCTCAAATGCCCAGTAAGGATAACAATATAGTAGAAACTTTCATAAATAAGAATAAACATTTAAGGCAATGTATAACTAAAACAAAAGCCTTTCAAACATGAATTTTCAACATTGTATGGCATAAATAAAATGAAATAATGCCATTTACTCATTCACATGGATATTCTACGAATCGAATAATCACATGCAAAATCACTAACCACTTTCATAATGTTGGAATGCATAATGCCAGACTATCAAACCACATAGCCAAGGCCTAGTTCCAAGACTACAAATAGGATTTTATCAAGGCCATGTGCCAAGACACTAGTTTGTCTCATGAGACCTACCGATGCATCGAGGAGCTATAGCGGGCTCCACCCGTCACATATTAAGTCCAATGCATTCCCATATGAAAAGTTTTAAACATAACATAAACATTCGTATTAAAACTAGCATACGAAATGTCAATAATTTCACCATAAACTATGAATGGTATAAAAATAGAACATCCATAGTCAAACATATGACAAAACCTTCAATACAATATAGAAGTTTTGTATCATAATAAATCAGCTTCAAATAAGCGTAAAATCCATCAAAGGATGTTAACATAGATGAAATCAAAACACTTTTTAGAGAAATATCTCTTTCTATTTTTGAAATCATTTAAGAGCCATATAAAATAAAACATTTTCTTGAAAATATTCTTATAAGATTGTAAGGAAATCTTTGAGTATTTTATAACGGCAGAAAATAACCGCACCCGCCGTATAAGTTAAAAAAACATTCTTACCTTAATTCTGTCGAAAAGGTTAAAAAGGACCTTGTTTTGAAAACGACGGAAATATTCCTCTTATAAAAATTCAAACAAGGGTATAAATGACATTAACCCATATTCTTGTAAAAAATGTTTTGAAATGCATTTTGAAGAAACATGGATGTGGATGATAACGAGATCCCAGTAGATTATTACGTATAAACAACCTCGGATAATGAAGCGATTGTGAAATACCCCTTACCACGTACTTTTCCTTGGTTGGGGTAGGATAAACTCCTGTATAATGGTGAAATAATTGTTATTAAATTATAAAATAATCATATACATAAATATGATATCATATATGATCTTTTAATATTGATTTGATAATAATATCTTAGTATTATCGTTTTTTCAGGTATTAACTTACTTGTTTTATTTTATATGTTTTGTTACGTAAGACATGTTTGTAAAGGATAGGCTGTGTATTATTTATATCCAGAATTATATCAAGTCCTTAAAAATCATTTTGTAAATCATCAAATGATAATTATAATTGAATGGATATGATGGAGAATGAATCTCATCGCGTTCGTGGAGACGGTAGTCCGTACGTACGCCCGAGCGACGATATCATTCTTTTGATATTAAAATAATATATAAATGGATGGTATATCATATATACAGAATCATTAACATCTTATACTTATTATTTACATTAGTTACACATCATTATTATACCCATCCAAATAATAATATATTGAATAACAATTACACCACGACGTGGAGGCGGTAAGCCGTACGTACACACGTATGGTGACATGTTATTCAAAGGGTGGATAGAATACTAAATATGGTTGTACCATATTTATAATAACATCACATTATATATATGATACTGGAGTTATTATTTTATAATGGTAACAACAAAGTAAGAAGAAGTGGAAGAAGAAATGAACTTGGAAAAGGGTGGTGAAATCATTACCTCTTCTTCGGGTTCTTCCTTTTGATTTGATCAAAAGGGCTCTTTAGGTTGGCTTCCTGATCAAACTAAGGCCTCTAGGTTGTATTTAGGGAAGTTGGGAGAGTATATGGGTAGAGTTAGTCCGAACCAAAAGGCTTTTAAGGTGTGAAGAAATGAGAAGGAGGTGTGCCCTTTTATAAGAGGGGTGAGGGGCACCTTTGGAAAAGCTAGAAATATTAATTTATAATAAATTCATATTCAGTTTCTAATGGCTCCAAAGTTGATTATTTAAATTTTAAGGTGGGTATAAGTCGAAAACAACTCAACCAATAGAATTTAGACAGGTTTGGGTACTTATATTAACCTTATCTTTACGCATTAACTCTAAATTAATTAGTTTCACTTTTACAATGTCTCTTTGTATTTTTATATAATATGGTTAATAAACTTACTATATATATCCACGCGACCCCCAAGTGGTCAATTAATGATGAACCTATCATGATATAAGTCTCTTGGCCGAACCTTAGATTTTTAAGAATTTAATATCAATTTATAATATAATATTTGTTTTAAGAACTCTTTTATGTTAATTTTGACACTATTCAATAGTTGATTTTTGTGAAACTCGTAACAGATTGATTACTTAGAAAAAAGTCAATTAAATAAATAATAATATATCATATTATCCTATAAAATTAGTTTAATTCATAAAAAGTTTCATATTATATTTATTTTGGTATTTATAATATCAATTATTTTAATTTTTCACTATTATAGTAATTACTACATCATCATTGTGTCATAAATAAATTAAATTATCTAATGTCTAAAAATTATAAATAAAATATCATTATTTAGGAAATCGTTTTATCTTTCTAATTAATATTTATAATCTAAAATCCAACATATATAACCCTATGTAAAATTTTTTTTGATAAAAGGTATATACTTGTGTCATTTTTGTATTCATTTTAACTTAATTAAAAAAAAGTGTCCCTATCACCTACAAGTGGCACCATGGGGTCCCAAAATCGACCAAAAGATGACTATGGTCGAAAATGTTTCAAAAAATAAGGCTAGGATACGTTTTAGGGTAATTTAGTATTATTATAATATTATTTTTATCCCTTATTTACCAGATTTACCCTTAACCATGGTAAATAAAATATTTACCACAGTAATTATTCAAAATGTCTAAAAATAAAAGTTACCTATTTACATAATTTTGACATCCTGATTCCAAATATGGAATCCATTTTTCTAAATTCAAAACACATCAGTGGCAGAAATTAATTTAAAATTAATTCCCACTGTCAAAACAAAAAGCGTGTTTTTAAGAGATAATAACTATCAAAAGATTGACACTTGTTTATGTTCGGTTTAATTGTAAAATTATGTCCAATGACCAACATTTTATTAAATGGTAAAAATATACTCTAAATATACTATAAAACCACTCAAATTCATAATTTATCACTATTAATTATTTTGATTAAAAAAGTTGTTTTTATTTAGAATTTAGTAATTTTCACTATTCATCAAAATATTAAAGTTATCCGAAAAGTACCAAAATTTCATCTTAGGCTAAATTAGATATTCCGAATCCAAAAATGAAGTCAATTTTGAAATATAAAATATATATAATTTCAAAAAGTAGGTATTACTATTCATAACGTCTAGTTTGATTGGTTACGGTGTGTTTGAACTTGGTGTTGCGTACAACACACGCTATCACATTATTCAAAGAGAAGCATACCGTAGAAGCTTGGGGTGTCACATTCTACCCTCCTTCAAATAATTTCTTCCTCGAAATTTCTAGAATACTACCACATGAAAAGACTTGGGTGGTTCTTCATCATAAGTTTCTCGGGTTCCCACGTTGCCTCTTCCATCTTATGGTTTCTCCACAGAACATTTTCCAGACACGTCGTCCGGTTTCTCAGTACTTGTTCTCTCATATCAAGAATCCTGACGGGCTCTTCACAATAGAAAAGATCGGGTTCCAGTTCTAATTCCTCATAGGTGAGTACATGTGTTGGGTCAGGCATGTATTTCCTCAACAGAGATACGTGGAACACATCGTGAACTTTGAAGAGACTTGGCAGCATTGCCAATCAGTAAGCTACAGCCCCAATTCGTTCTAGAATTTCGAAAGGTCCGATATACCTAGGACTCAATTTACCTTTCTTACCAAAACGTATGACTCCCTTCCATGGAGATACCTTCAGGAAAACATGATCACCGACTTGAAATTCAAAATCCTTCTTTCGATTATCGGCATAGCTCTTCTGCCTACTTTGAGCTGTTTTGATGTGATTTTGGATTACCTTCACCTTTTCCACCGTTTCCTCCACCAGTTCTGGGCCTACAAGTTTTCTTTCACCAACGTCATCCCAACAGGTTGGTGTACGACATCTCTTTCCGTATAACGATTTATATGGTGCCATCTAAATACTCGAATGGAAGATATTGTTATAGGAAAATTCTACCAATGGTAAATATTGATCCCACATACCCTGAAAGTCAAGTGAGCAAGATCTCAACATGTCTTCTAAGGTCTGAATGGTCTGTTCTGATTGTCCATCTGTCTGAGGGTGGTAAGCAGTGCTCAAATGAAGTTCAGTATCCAGGGATTTCTGAAGACTTTTCCAAAATCTTGAAGTAAAATGGGGATCATGATCAGAAACAATCGATAGGGGTACTCCATGAAGTCTCACAATTTCATTAATATATAGTCTTGCTAGACGTTCCAGGGGTAGATCTTCTCTTATAGCAAGAAAATGTGCTGACTTGGTAAGGAGATCAACAATAACCCATATTGCATCGTTCCTTCTAGGAGTCTTTGGTATCCCCATGACAAAGTCCATCGTAATATTGTCCCATTTCCACTCTGGTATGGGAAGAGGTTGCATGACTCCTCCAGGCCGTTGCCTTCCATCTTTCACTTGTTGACAAACCATACATCTTGACACAAAATCAACAATCTCCCTCTTCATGTTGTCCCACCAAAAATGTTCCTTCAAATCTCTATACATTTTGGTGCTCCCAGGGTGTATAGATAAATTGGAACTATGAGCATCATCCAAAAATTCCCTTTTTAGATCAGGTATATCGGGAACACAAAGTCTTTTCCCGAATCTCAAAATTCCATCTTCATACACAAAGTCTCTCAATCTCCCATCATTCACAGTTTTAATCTTCTTTTGAAATTCTTCATCATCGGTCTGAGAACTCTTAATCCTTTATAGTAAAGATGGTTTGGCAACCATTTGAAAAAGCATTGATGTTTCACCTTCCCTGGTTATTCCCATGTCCATCTTCACTAGATCCATGAAAATTGGATCCCTTTCAATTCTCATATTGTTCAAAACACCATGGTCTTTTCTACTCAAAGCATCTTCCACCTTGTTTGCTTTCCCCAGGTGGTAGTGTGTCCTGCAATCATAATCCTTGAGTAATTCAAGCCATCTCCTTTGCCTCATGTTGAGTTCTTTTTGTGAGAAAATATACTTCAAACTCTTGTGATCAGTATAAATATCACATTTTTCACCATAGAGGTAGTGCCTCCATATCTTCAAAGAAAAGATCACAGCTGCTAACTCGAGATCATGAGTTGGATAGTTTTGTTCATGAATTTTCAACTGTCGTGATGCATAGGCAATAACTCTATCATTCCAGATAAGGACACAACCAAGTCCTTTCTTTGATGCATCACTATAAATAACGAACCCATCATTCCCCGATGGTAGAGTCAATATAGGAGCATTGACTAATATTCTCATCAGTTCTTCAAAACATTTTTCACACTCTTTTGTCCAAACAAATTAAACCCCTTTACATGTGAGCTTCGTTAATGGGTTAGCCAATCGGGCAAAATTCTGGACGAAACGTCGATAATAACCTGCCAAACCAATAAAACTACGTACCCCAGTTATACTCATAGGTGTTGGCCATTCTTGGATTGCCTTGGTCTTAGAAGGATCAACAGAGATTCCATCTTTAGAGACAATATGGCCAAGAAAAGAAATCTCCTGAATCCAGAATTCACACTTGCTAAACTTCCCATATAATTCATGCCTCCTCAGAGTCTTCAAGATAATGCACAAGTGATTTTAATGATCTTTGTAGGTTTTGGAGTATACCAAGATATCATCAATATATAACACCACAAATTTATCTATATAATCCTTGAAAACTCTATTCATCAGATCCATGAATACAGAGGGTGCATTAGTCAATCCAAACGGCATTACGGTAAACTCATAATGCCCGTACCTGGTTCGAAATGCTTTCTTCAGAATGTCTTCCTTCTTCACACACAAATGATGGTATCCAGATCGAAGTTCAATCTTTGAGAAGTATTGAGCTCCATGCAGTTGGTCAAATAAATCATCAATGCGTGGTAGGGGATACTTGTTCTTTATTGTTATAGCATTGATCTCCCTGTAGTCGATACATAACCTCTTAGATCCATCTTTCTTTTTAACAAAAAGAACAGGGGCTCCCCATGGAGAAACACTAGGGCGAATAAATCCCTTATTACTCAATTCCTCTAGTTGTTTCTTTAGTTCAACTAATTCTACAGTGGCCATTCTATAAGGGGTCTTCAATATAGGCCTTGATCAAGGAATCAAATCAATGGAAAACTCAACTTCTCATTCTGGAGGATGTCCAGGTAAATATTCCGGAAATAAATCTACAAATTCTTTCACAATAGGTACATCCTCTATTTGAACATTCCTTTCCTCACCGACAGTTATTTCATTCTCTTCCTCCCCAATAATTGAATTAAGTTGTGCTACTGGGGGTGGATCTAAATAAGAATTAGGTGGCGACGATTCTGCTCTAAAGATAAGGTGTTCCTTATCATTATCATCAAGAATCGTAACCTATTTATTCTTACAATAAATCTTCGCATCATAGTCCGAAAGCCAGTCCATACCGAGGATTATATCAAACTCAGTCATAGGTATGGCGATGAGATCAGCAGATAAAGAACATTTATGTCTTCTAATGGGGACTGATTCACAAAACATTGTTGCAATGATACTTCCCTTAGGAGTTTTAACTGACAACTCCCTTATTAAATCAAATTG
The DNA here is from genome assembly GCA_963277665.1 of Viscum album. Lineage (NCBI taxonomy): Eukaryota > Viridiplantae > Streptophyta > Magnoliopsida > Santalales > Viscaceae > Viscum > Viscum album. The sequence goes on from OY728159.1 coordinate 1,498,085,976, forward strand.
GAAATATCTAATTTTCATAGAAAACTGGGAAGATATAAAACAATTTGATGATCCAGAATCAAATAATGCATTTGCTAAACTTGAGGAAACCATTAAATTACCCGCCACCATGTCTTTCGGAGCTTCTACCTCAGCAGTAGTTATAGCATAAGCCTGGCCTTGATCCCTTGGCCTTTTCTAAGGTATGTTCTCCTGATGCTTAGGACATGCATTTGCATAAAGCCCCATCTCCCTGCAATTTTAGCACTGAACGTTGGTAGCTTCCTTCTTCCCCTTGCAATCAGGAGCTTGGTGGCCTTTTTCACCACACTTGTAACAGACTCACATTCCCTTCAAGCAAGTACCAGGATGTTTCTTCCCGCATTTACCACAAGATGGATATTCAACCTTTCCCTTCTTCCCCTTATTTCCATTCCCAGATTGATCAGCAGGTCTCTTATTCTCTTTCTTTTCTTTAAAGTCATAAGACTTAGAGAATTCCATTTCGGTCTTGATAGAACATGAGACAATGTCTTCGTACGATGAATAGGATTGTGAGACTAATGCTCGATGAAGAAATGGTTTTAACCCATCAAAGAAACGATCAATCTTACTTCTTGGGTTACGTATATAATCTCCAGCATACCATGCTAACCTTGTAAAGTTATCCTCATACTTTGTGACATTCTCATCCTCCTTTTGTCTCAGACTCAGAAATTGCCTTTCCATATCTGCTCGATGGTCGCGAGGAAAGTATTTTTCTAAAAACAGATCATTGAACTCCCTCCATTCCATATTTGATACTTCATCATCTTCCTTCATGTTTTGAATCAATGACCACCATTGATCAACATCTCCAGTGAGGCGGTAAACTGCCATGATAACTTTTTCCCTTTCACTGCTCCCCAAAGCCTGAAATATTTTCTCTAGGGAATTTATCCATTTCTCATCTACTAAGGGATTTGTACTCCCATTGAACGTTGATGGTTGTTTTCCTCATGAATCGATCTAACATTGATCCTCCACGCTGTGGATCAGGGTGCTCCATACGGGTAAGGTTATTATTCATAACCTGAGTAAGTTGTCCCAGTATGGTGATTAGCTGATCGGCACCAGTTGCATCACTAGCCCCACTATAATTATCTTGAGCAGGAGGGCAATCCCTACATGGATTGCGTGCATTGATACGGTTTCCATTTCTTCCACTAGGTGTCATTTCTAAACAATGGCATAAACTAGATCAGTTTATGAATCAAAATACATAATCTCATACTTATAAAACACTTAACATAAATTAAACTATTTATGGATATAATCCGTAGTCATAAAAATGTTTTCTTTGAGGAAGTATATACTCATAAACCCTTCAAAATTATTTGTATTGAAAATGAGAGTTATCCTAAGCATATCCCCCGGGAGTGTCGTAACCAAGAATGCAGCAAGGCCCATTGTCGTGCACCAGTTCCTGTTCGAGTCTAGCTCAAAGCAGTGTTTTCGTGTTTTACCCTTAGGTATATCTGTGCCAGAGCCGCCTCTACCTGCTCGTATCCATACAAGGATGTATTTCTTGGAAAACTCAAAAAATCTCTATAATACCAAAATTCTCGGAAGTTCTTCTATACTAATCCTCAAAAGTTCATCTTAGGTCTACGTGCTCTAATCAGAGTTTATCTAAATCTAGCTTCCAAGGTTTGTACTAAACTTTCTCTGATACCAACTGTAATTCCCCGACCATAGTTACCCAGAGTCGGTGCATTATTACATAACATTGGCATGATCACAAGAAAGATAAAATCTCGAAAGACCTATTGGTTTAGTAGCCTTGGAAACACTAGATATATTCATAAGATTTACATTACATTATAAAATGAAAAACTACTACAACAACATAATGTCTCCATAATCCACACTCATATCCACACATAATATCCCTGCAGGTCATTCATAATTTACTTCTTCACTTCCTAGGAAAAATAAAATATAGAAAAGGGGTGAGCTCAAATGTCCAGTAAGGATAACAATATAGCGGAAACTTTCATAAATAAGAATAAAAATTTAAGGCAATGTATAACTAAAACAAAAGCCTTTCAAACTTGAACATTCAACATTGTATGGCATAAATAAAATGAAATAATGCCATTTACTCATTCACATGGATATTCTACTGATCAAATAATCACATGAAAAATCACTAACCACTTTCATAATGTTGGAATGCATAATGCCAGACTATCATAACCACATAGCCAAGGCCTCGTGCCAAGACTACAAATAAGATTTTGTCAAGGCCTTATGCCAAGACACAAGTTTGTCTCATGAGACCTACCGATGCATCGAGGAGCTATAGCGGGCTCCACCCGTCACATATTAAGTCCAATGCATTCCCATATGAAAAGGTTTAAACATAACATAAACATTCATAATAAAACTAGCATACGAAATGTCAATAATTTCACCATAAACTATGAATGGTATAAAAATAGAACATCCACAGTCAAACATATGACAAAACCTTCAATACAATATAGAAGTTTTGTATCATAATAAATCAACATCAAATAAGCGTAAAATCCATCAAAGGATGTTGACATAGATGAAATCAAAACACTTATTAGAGAAATATCTCTTTCTATTTTTGAAATCATTTAAGAGCCATATAAAATAAAACATTTTCTTGAAAATATTCTTATATGCTTGTAACTAAAGCTTTGAATATTTTATAACAGCGGAAAATAACCGCACCCGCCGTATAAGTTAAAAAAACATTCTTAACTTAATTCTGTCGAAAAGGTTAAAAAGGACCTTGTTTTGAAAACGACAGAAAGATTACTCTTATAAAAATTCAAACAAGGGTATAAATGACTTTAACCCATATTCTTGTAAAAAATGTTTTTAAATACATTTTGAAGAAACATGGATGTGGATGATAACGAGATCCCAGTAGATTATTACGTATAAACAACCTCGGATAATGAAGAGATTGTGAAATAACCCTTACCGCATACTTTTTCTTGGTTAGGGTAGGCTAACCTCCTATATAATGGTGAAATAATTGTTATTAAATTATACAATAATCATATACATTAATATGATATCATATATGATCTTTTAATATTGATTTGATAATAATATCTTAGTATTATCATTGTTTCGGGTATTAACTTACTTGTTTTCTTTTATATGTTTTGTTACGTAAGACATGTTCGTAAAGGATAGGTTGTATATTATTCATATCCAGAATGATATCAAGTCCTTAAACAACATTTTTTAAATCATCAAATGATAATTATACTTGAATGGATACGATGGAGAATGAATCTCATCGCGTTCGTGGAGACGGTAGTCCGTACGTACCCACGAGCGACAATATCATTCTTTTGATATTAAAATATTATATAAATGGATGTTATATCATATATAAAGAATAATTAACATGTTATATTTATTATTTACATGAGTTACACATCATTATTATACCCATCCAAATAATAATATATTGAATAACAATTACACCACGACGTGGAGGCGGTAAGCCGTACGTACGCACGTATGGTGACATGTTATTCAAATGGTGGATAGAATACTGAATATGGTTGTACCATATTTATAATAACATCACCGTATATATATGATACTAGAGTTATTATTTGAGAATGGTAACAACAAAGGAAGAAGAAGTGGAAGAATAAATGAACTTGGAAAAGGGTGGTGAAATCATTACCTCTTCTTAGGGTTCTTCCTTTTGATTTGATCAAAAGGGCTCCTTAGGTTGGCTTCGTGATCAAAATAAGGCCTCTAGGTTGTAGTGAGGGAATTTGGGAGAGTATTTGGGTAGAGTTTTTTCGAACCAAAAGGCTTTTATGGTGTGAAGAAATGATAAGGAGGTGTGCCCTTTTATAAGAGGGGTGAGGGGCACCTTTGGAAAAGTTTGAAATATTAATTTATAATAAATTCATATTGGGTTTCTAATGGCTCCAAAGTTGATTATTTAAATGTTAAGGTGGGGATAGGTCGAACAAAACTCAACCAATAGAATTTAGACAGGTTTGGGTACTTATATTAACCTTAACTTTAAGTATTAACTCTAAATTAATTAGTTTCACTTTTACAATGTCTCTTTGTATTTTTATATAATATGGTTAATAAACTTACTATATACATCCAAGAGACCCCCAAGTGGTCCATTAATGATGAACCTATCATGATATAAGTCTCTTGGCCGAACCTTAAATTTTTTTGAATTTAATATCAATTTATAATATAATATTTGTTTTAAGAACTCTTTTATGTCAATTTTGACACTATTCAATAGTTTATTTTTTTGAAACTCATAACATATTTATTGCTTCTAAAAAAGTCAATTAAATAAATAAAAATATATCATATTATCCTAGAAAATTAGTTTAATTCATTAAAAGTTTCATATTATATTTATTTGGGTATTTATAATATCAATTATTTTAATTTTTCACTATTATAGTAATTACTACATCGTCATTGTGTCATAAATAAAAAAAATTATTTAATGTCTAAAAATTATAAATAAACTATCATTATGTAGGAAATATTTTTATATTTCTAAGGAATATTTATAATCTAAAATCCAACATATATAACTTTATTTAAAAATTGTTTTTCTAAAAGATATATACTTGTGTCATTTTTGTATTCATTTTAACTTAATGTAAAAAAAGTGTCCCTATCACCTACAAGTGGCACCATGGGGTCCCAAAATCGACCCAAAGATGACTATGGTCGAACATGTATCAACCAATAAGTCTAGGACACGTTTTAGGGTAATTTAGTATTATTATAATATTATTTTTTAACCCTTATTTACCAGATTTACCCTTAACCATGGTAAATAAAATATTTACCACAGTAATTATTCAAAATATCTAAAAATAAAAGTTACCTATTTACACAATTATGACATCATGATTCCAAATATGGAATCCATTTTTCTAAATTAAAAACACAGAAGTGGCAGAAATTAATTTAAAATTAATTCCCGTTGTCAAAACAAAAAGCATGTTTTTAAGATATAATAACTATCAAAAGATTGACACTTGTTTATGTTCGGTTTAATTTTAAAATTATGTCCAATGACCAACATTATATTAAATGGTAAAAATATATTCTAAATATAATTTAAAACCACTCAAATTCATAAATTATCACTATTAATTATTTTGATTAAAAAAGTTGTTTTTAATTAGAATTTAGTAATTTTCACTATTCATCAAAATATTAAAGTTATCCGAAAAGTACCAAAATTTCATCTTAGGCTAAATTTGATATTCGAAATCCAAAAATGAAGTCCATTTTGAAATATAAAATATCTATAATTTCAAAAAGTAGGTATTACTATTCATAACGGCTAGTTTGATTGGTTACGGTGTGTTAGAACTCAGTGTTGCGTACAACACACGCTATCACATTATTCAAAGAGAAGAGTACCGTAGAAGATTGGGGTGTTACAACCTGACTGTGTAGGATGCAGATGAAAGACAGAGCTAATCGAGGTTAAGATTCCTAGGACCGGATGATGCTCGGAGGTGGACCATAAGGCATGCCAGTACGCAGAGGATACGGGTGGATGTGGAGTGTTGTGGAGGTGACTTGTACTTACCCCTCAAATAGGAACCCAGAGGACGACCCAATAGATTACTTTATTTTTCATTAGTGGTATTGTAGTTTAGTTGTACTTGTACTATTATTTTTGGGCTTGTATTTGAGCCCATTTTTACTTTCAACACTTGTTTTTCTATATAGCTGACTTGCGTTCGTATCATACTGTGTGCTTGGTTACGTTTGTTTACAAATAATAAGAGGTAATGCCTTCCCAGTTTTAGGGATTACGCCTTTGGTGCTATTTTCCATCCCCTGGCCTATGGAAGGTGGGCTTGGGGTTCGCCACAGTAAGTGCCCCGGGGTATTGGTCATGACAAGAATAGTTATGGATTTGTTATACTCATTCAAAACATGTTTTTTGTAATAATATTTTTTCCTCAAAGAGATCCTCTTTCCATCAAGTGTCAATGTGGTGGAATATGGGAAATAAATTGTTCTCTTAATAATACTAAATATTCAAGTTTCAACAAATATCACATTTTAAAACCAATGTGGATTCCTAAAATATTGATTGCTAATATTTTTCGAGCAAACAAGTTTTGATTCCAAAAGTTTAGTTGTTTTGTTTTCATGAAAACCAAACATGAAACAATGACAATACTACATACATGGAAACTGGATGTTCCAGGCACATGCCTGGAAATAGAATCTTTTCGAAAAAATTTATCAAAATGAATGGTGGAACGGTTACATTTTGAGATAATTCTCAGGGGAATATTTTTGTTATAGGTAATATTATATTCTATGGTAAAATTTTGATTTCTAATATTTTATTTTTTGATGGTATTAATGAAATAATCATTATAATATGTCAATTATGTGATGAAGGATACATTTTTAATTTTAGAAATGATAAATTTTGTGTTCAAGATTCGAAGGATGAATTCTTTCTATCATCCCAAGGGCATGATAATGGTGACACATTGAACATAGAAGACCTTAGTGGCTAGGAATTACCCTTTCTTAGTAAAATGGCAGACCAATATTTGTTTTGTAATTTATGGCTATGACATTGTAATGTTATAAACTTATAAAAACTCTATATTAAGGGACTTGTTAATGATCTACTAGAGCTTAGGTTTTATAATTCTAAAGTTTGTGACCATTTTAGTATGGAAACAACATAAGTGAAGCTTTAAGTATATCAGTGAGTTCGAAACTACATAATCATTATTGTTATTTCACATTGATCATTTTTTTCCTACACAAACATGAGGTATTGGAGGAATGTACTATGTATTTGTTTTAGTTGATTATTATAATAGATTTACATGGGTATTTTTTCTCACTAAAAAATAATAAGCTTTTTGTTTCTTTAAAAATTTTGGTGCTGAAGATAAAAATGAGAAAAAACTACCATTTATAACTATTTCAAGTGATCATAGTGAAGAATTTGAGAATTCGGATTTTGAATCTTTTTGTAGTAAAAATGTATAACTCGAACTTTTCTACATGAAGAACACATCAGTAAAATGGTGTCGTTGAATGAAGAAATAGAATTATTCATGAGATGAAAAGAATCATGTTCATTGAATCCTCAATTGCAAAAAATTTTGGGATGTAGCTATTAGTATTGCTTGTTACACTATAAATCGAGTCTTAATTCTACCCTTTCATAATAAAAATTGTTATGTGTTGTGGACAGGCCAAAAACCAAAAGATTCATACTTCAATATATATTGTGGAAAAGTATTTATTTTTAATAAAAACAATAATTTTTATATGATTTCATGTAAATATGATGATGGAAAGTTTTTTTTGTTTTTACACCACTTCTATGGACTATATATATTTTAATAAAAACACTTGTGTTTTTGTAGAAAAAATACATGTTATGTTTGTTTAAATAAACACTTTTGTTTTCAAAAAACATCAAAATATTGCTTCTGATTTGATTTCCAAAACTGATTATAAACCTATGATAGAAGATTCTACAAACATTGTACATACTCAAAAAATTGTTTCAAAGACATTCACACCTAAAGAAATTCTACCTTAGGTTGTTGAACATGTTTTAAAAAATTGAAATCAGTTATTACTTTGGAATCATTACAGTTATAACATCATTGGTGATGTAAATCAACTAGTACGAACTTGAAAACCCCTATGAAATGAAATATAACATCATCATTTTCTATCTCAAATTGAACCTAAAACTCCATGTGAGTATTTAGGTGATGAGGATTGGATAAAGGAAATGAATGTTGAAATAAATGAATTCAAAAGGAATAATGCTTGGACCTTGGATGAAAAACATAAGGACACATATGTTATTAGAATAAAATGGGTTTTTACAAACAATGTGATGAAAATAGTATCATTGTAAGAAATAAATCTAGGATTTTTGGTAAAATATATAATCAAAAAGAAGTAATAGACTATGAGGAAATTGAAGATCCCATATCAAGACTTGAATCTAATATAATTTCATTAGCCTTTACAACATTATTTAATTTAAAAAAATTTCAAATGGATGTCAAGTGTGCTTTCCTTAATGGATATATATAAAAGGACGTATATATAGACCAACCCCCTGGTTTTGAAGATACAAAACATCCTGAATTTGTTTACAAAATTACCAAGGCCATTTATAGACTTAAACAAGCCCCTGTAACATGGTAAGATAGGTTAACATGATTTTTGATACCAAAAATTACATTATGGGAACATTTGACCCCAATATTTTAATAAATAACGAAAAAAATATTATTATTGTTCACATTTATGTTGAGAACATATTTTTTGGATCAACTCAAATGTCTTTAACAAACACATTTGAGAATGTAATGAAGTATGAGTTTGAAATTAGAATGATGGGTGAATTAACATTCTTTCTTTTTATTCAAATTTCTAAAAAACTATAAGGTATTTATATATCTCAAAAAAAGTATATCAAATAAATACCCAAAAATTATGGATAAGACACTCCTAAAAGTATTAGTACTACCATAGAAACCTCAAATACCCTTGATCTTGATGAATTTGGACAAATAGTTGATTAAATAAATTTTAGAGGAGTGATTAGAAGGTTATTATACATAACAGATAGTCATCTAGACATAATTTTTTCCATATTCTTAGGGGATAGATATTATGAAAATACAAAATAATCCCATTTAAAAGCTATGAAACGAATTTTCTGGTATTTAAAAGGAAATTTCGATTTAGGTATTTTCTAATATTCTATAAATGATTTTGAATTGAAAAGCTTTCCAGATGATGACTTTGGAGGTTGTAGAATGGATAGAAAGAGTGCTTCTAGAAATTCTCATTTCCTAGGAGATTATTTAGTTTCTTGGTAATAAGAAAATCATTCAGTTGCACTATCCACTAATGAAGTTGGATATGTGGCTGTTGGAAGTTGTTGTGCTAATATATTGTGTTTGAAACACAAACTCATAGACTATGGCATGAGTTTTACTAAAACTCAAATATTTTGTGGTAACACATTTTACATTTCATTAAGTAAAAACCATGGACATCACTATCCTAGAAAATAGATAGATATTGGGCATCAATTTCTTAGGGACTATAAAAAATGGAGATATCATTTTACAATTAATCGAAATGAAAGAACAATATGCTGATATTTTTACAAAACCCTTATCTTACAACAGATTTGAATATATTAAACAAAAGTTGGGAATGATTACAATAAAATATCCATTCCCATATAGTTCATATTTTTACAATCTCTTCATAATAAACCACTCTTCATCCTAGTTAGAGAACACTAATATTTTGTTACATGTTTTATCTATTTATTGTTAATCATATTGTTTCATATTCATTAATATTTATCTTCAGGTTTGTATTTTATCCTAATTAATTACTTTTAGATCTATTTGTTTTAATTGTTTCCTTAGCTTTTTAGGACATTCAGTTTCAAATTCCATTAGACATGTTGTTTTTTGGTTTGACTTTTTTAACTGTTTTACATTCTATTAATTGGTTTAACAAAGTCTTTTCCATCAGCATGACAACCTATGGTAATGAATTTGTTTTCCAACGACTTGTAAACCTATGGTAATGACTTTTTTCCCATTATCTTGACAACTTATTGTATTTAAATTGTTTTACATCATCTTGGCTACATATCTTAATGACAATGTTTTCCACTAGCTTGAAAACCTATGGTAATGACTTTGTTTTCCATCGACTTCACAACCTTTGGTAATGACTTTGTTTTCCATTGGTCTGCCAACTGAACTAATTCACTCTATTTCTCACCAGTATGATATTTGATCGTATTCAACTTCAATTATTTGAAATATCTCTTTTATGTATTGTATTATGATTTTAATTTCATAATATCATAAAACAAACAAATCACTTGAAATATTCAATAGGTTCAATCTCTTTTTATTTTGTATCATATTTCTTCTGTGTTATTGCTTCTCTTTTTTTTATTTTTTTATAATTTCTTTTCAAACTGATTTTTTATAATTTATTCTCTACAGTTGGATTTCTTATCTTCTAATTTCAACTATTTAAGTCCAATGATCACTCAATTTTGTGTATAATTATAATACCCTCTCCTCGAACCCACAATGATTCATTAGATTTATTGGCAACGCTCTGCTCCTCCTTTTAATAATCATTACGATCGGTTCTCTTATCTAGAAACATTATGTCTTAGACTCTTACCAATACTCATACCAATATGTCTTCAAAGACATTTCTCAGAAATGGATTTATTTAGAGAAATGTTAGTCACTAGAGATTTTTTTGATAGTTATGAATAAATAATCAAAATAATTGTCTTTTTCCAATGCCGGGAATATCTTTGTGTTGATAAACCCATATCTCGGTATCCGATTCTTGTTGAATAGGTTAGAAAATTATACAATACTATATCATTTGATAATTATTTGATTAATTATTCTATGTATGATAGCAATTTTTCTATGTTAGTGAAACAACCAACACACTTTCTCAATGTATATTATGAAGATGAATCCTTTTGTCCTTATCATAAGATACCTAAGGAAGCTGGTACGTTTAATAATTAAAAAGCAGAAAAGTCACTATTTCATATCAATGATGAGAGAACAGAAGTATCCCATCTCTCTAAATATAACCAGTTTATTTTCCATTGGACGTAAGGGATTCTTATTACACGGAAAGGGGATAGAGAAACTCTAATTATTTATGATATATTTATGTTATATTATCTTCTAAATATGAGTAAGGTAAATATCATGGGTTAAATTTTTTGAAACTACAAATAATGTGAAGTCTAGAGAAATTAACACTCATATTATCATGTATCAAAACATTCTCAAAATGTTTATTCGTGAAATTTTTATGCTTTGAAATATTCTAGTGAAAGGAGAATTGAATAAACTGAAGGGTTTGTGGATAATAAAGAATATAATAAAGAAATTGAATGTTTGTTTTGACTAAAATTCAAAACGTTTGTCAAAGATATGGAAGAATTGACAACAAATCAATCAGCACCATTTAAATAGAATCATCTCCAGTAGTTTTAGTTCCACAAAAATCAGATCCCCAAATAGGCGAAATATATAAAAAGAAAACCAAATACAGTAAATAGGTTATAGACAAGTAGAGAAAGTAGAAATAACATTGAAAATAAGGTGATCCTCTGTTTAGTCTTGATCTAGATGATCCTATAGCTGAGTAAGATGATAATAGAAAATAATCTACCAATTGAGAAAGAGAAGAATATTTTTAAAAGAAGAGCTCTGATTTTTTATGTTTCTAAAATACTAAAAGGTGTCGAGTTAGAAAGTGCTCAACTGGTAGAAGAAAACCAACAAGAACTGATCCTACAGACTATTCTAGAGAAAGCGAAAGGAAATGTGCTAGAAGTAATTCAATCAGATTCACTACTAGAAGGTGAATAAGAAGATGATGATGAATTTTTTATGGAATATAATCAGTGTTCTATGAAAATTAGATAAGAATCTTTTCTTAAAAAACAAAGTGAAGGGGTTTGACAATAGGATGTTTATGCCGATCAAGCACTTATATAATCTATGGAAACTCAATCAGAAAGAGTTCTGTATTCGGTCTAGAAAATGGATCAAAGTTCTCATACTAAGAGAACTATTATCATCAGTGATAGAGTTGATGAATAAAGAATTGAAAACGAGAAGATATAATTGAGGAATAAAAAGATAAAGGAAAAGGAAAACAACCTGATGAAGACTCACACCAATCCAATGAATTGAGTAATATGATGAAGACATAGATTCAGAGCACACTATTTCTTTCAAGAGAAGTGATTACATTTTCCGTGTTTTAACATGGACTGAAAATATTATTAATTACATTCCCAGAAAAGATGGAAATATTGATTTCATTATAGATAATCAAAGTAAGATATTTGGTTCAGTAAAAGAAATCGAAAAGAAAGTGATGAATGTAGAGGTTTATGTAAAGGTTTTGAGTGATAGATCAATAACTCATAAGAAAACTTGTAATAAGATGACCATGTTGTCATACAAGTCAGAGAGTTTATTAAATGAACAAGAGGAATCAATTAATGACACAAATAAGATTTCAAATTATATTTCTATTTCTTTTAATAAGATCGGTAAGGAAATAATTGATTGGTTGAATCTAATTCCAAAAACTCATGGTTCTGATACTCATTCAGTGAAAGAGTTGCAAGAAAGGATCAATGTTTTCCAGTCATATTTTTCGAAGGTTTCATCTTTCTAAAAATTATTTTTTATATTAAGACAAAAATTTTGTGGAGAAAGTGAGAAACCAAGAAGTTCAACTAATAACTAGAAAACCCCAAAAAAATTACCAGGACTTCCTCACCCAGCAGATGCAACGTGGCTGTCACCTTCATCAATGCCTGAGCACTTGGAAATCCCATGCATGCATGGTCTGGGTCACAATGGAGAAGCCATGTCCTCCCATTCAAGCAATTCCAAATGTCATGCAAAGGTAAAGGTGTCGTGCTCTGACCCCATCTGAAGTAGATCCAAGAAACATTCCAGGTACCTGCCTTCAAGAAATCCACTCAAAACACACAACTCAAGGAGCCTAATGACTATATCCGGACTCCCCAAACCAGAAAACATAAACCAACAATTTAACTAAAGATACACCCCAACCAAGACACGATACATCAACTAATTAACTAGGAGCTTTGAAAATTAAACTAAGCTTACCATATAACGTATCCCTAAAAAATTGACATGATATAGAAGAAACCTGAATGTTTGGGGTTTCTGGCAAGAGATTTTTAAATTTTGAGGCCAATTGTTCCCATGACTGTATGTACTCCTCGATGATAATCTTACCTTTGTTGAAGCCCCCAACAAGGATTAAGTCGTGTTGGTCAATCCAAGCATATTGTTCTTCTTTAAGTGTTGCTCTTAAGGCTCTCCCCATAATTAAATTTGCCTCTTCCTCTGAAGCATTGAGTAATAACACTTGCTCAGTCACTTCCTCCTCACCGCTAAGCAGTAAATCCAAAGGTTTCCCACCATGAACCCCTGTTATTCGAGTCTTCACTTCCTCCAAGTTATCCTTTTTCCCATTTTCCCTCCTCAACGATTTGGTCTCCATAGGAGGAGGCAAGGATGAATAGTCCCTCCTGCTTCTCCTCCGTGGTGAAGTTCTATTCACATGTGTTGGAGTTCCACGTTCCAAGTGAAAAAGTTCATACCTATTGATTTCATTCTTATACCCTTCCTTTGAGTCAAGTGGCATATCATTCGCAGTACTTGAGTCATACTCAAGAAATCCTTCAAATATTTTGCTCAGGGGTAGAGAGGCTTGCCCCTAGATGTCCTAAAAATCCATAACTGAACCTTGACCCTGTCTCCCTCTCTTGGACCAATTCCTATACGGGGACACTGAGACACCAGCTTGACTACCTTTTTTCTTACCGATCAGAAGCTCCTCTGACTGCATCTTACCATCCTGGGGTTTGCAGTTGACATCAAGGACAAAAATTTCCACCAATCCATCATTTCGAGATTGGAAAATGAAATCTTCCTCATCCATCTTCTCATCTTCTTATGATTCTGCACTGTCATTCCTTGAACAAACATCCCCAACGATATTGTCATAGGAAGGGATGTCCTGCGGAATTTGCACAGGTCTCTCTGCCCCCAGGCTTAGCAGCATCGTGACTCAACTCTTCAGACTAATCATTTCCCTTATTAAGCATCTCAGAAACAGCTAATAGATTAGCCACACCATCTTCAAACAATGACTCCTTCCTCCCAGCCTCATCCAATCCTCCCTGTACTCCAAAAACAACTATACTCAGAGTGTTAGTTTTGTGCCTCAGGTCTTCTAGTACGACATGAGAAGTTGTATTGGATTCCATATGATATCCTTTCATCACCTCCCCTGAAGGCACCCCCATACAAGATTTGATGTATTATCATCATTAACATTGATTGGGGATCCTGCTGATTGGGTATGGTAACCCCTTTTCCCATCACCTGGGGCAGCCTCACCACCTGTTAATGGGGAAACTGTTTCCACATCTGGGAGCTCAACCGGCCGGACACCCCCATCCTTCTTACGACAACCAGATTCATCGTGTCCCTGTCTATGACAACAAGAACAGAAGATAGTCTAAGATTCATAAACAATATACTGGGCATACCTGTATTCATTTTCAACAAAAATCCAGAAAATCTCCAGTGGAATTATTCAAAGGTCCATTTCAATACTGATTCTCACAGTCATCCGATGCATCATCGATGTCATCCTTTGATCACTACATATGAACTTCCAAATAGAATTTCTAATTGATCTTAGTAACCCATGTTTCTGGAATGGAAGTGGAAGACCATGTAGTTGGATCCATATTTCCATATTGGGTGAGTCGCGATTCATATGTGCATCAAAAGACCACCAAAGAAGATGGAAAGAGGAAATAGAGAACGATTTCCTATTTCTAGACCAAGCCCTACCCAAGTCTTCTTCATCAGCAAAGATAATGAGAAATTTATGTGGCCCGATAATACCTAACAGTGCACGATGCTTCAAACCCCATTCTACATTGATGACCTTGTAAAAATCCTCCACAAGTGGTCTCTGATGCACGAATCTCACAATAAGATCCATGGAGAGAAACTATGATGCTTCAAATAACTCCTAAACTATAACCGAAACAACAGGCTGACCTAAGATGTAGCTGGGGACCTTCAGAGCAACTTGGATTTCAGAATGGAAAAAACCCGCACCAGATGAGGACTGAAGGAATTCACGATTAATTAGTTTCACAGATCCAGAATCATGATTAGGAGGTAGGGACCCCTCCTCCATGGGAGGAGGGGTCTCGACGGTCGTCATCACCATAGGGTTATAGAATCGCCATCGAGAGCCTACACGAGCTCCTCGAAGGCTTCATCATTCATAGATCAAATTGTTTTATAAAAGAAAAAAATAGTTTTTTTGGATGAAGATAATAAGAATACTCAAGAAAAAATTGATACCCTCGATGAAGTAATTAGGATTTAGGAAGACATGATCAAACATCAGGATCAACCTTTTGCAGACCAATAAGAGCGTCTCAAATCTTAGGGTGTTTCTATCTCAGAATAGATGAAATAGAACATGAAGATGAAGGTTGTTCTTCATTAGTTGATAAATAAATATAAATAAAGGGAAAACAAATCAATGTTTTGTTGTTTCTTTATTTCTTGATAGTATTTCAAAATTTAATAAGTCATATATTTTATTTTTTTGTATTTTGTTTCTCTCTATATTTTTCAGGAAAATAATGATTACCCCATTCAATTTGTAAATCATAAAGTGGTAGAATGTTTTATAAAAGGAGATTAAGTTTTAGAATGGGGTAGAATTATTAATATTTTACTCAAATTTAATGCATCTAAACGATGGAACATATATGAATAGAATACTAAGGAATGTCTACACCTAAGAAGGAGTGTGTTGTATTTATTTATTTCTTCAAAAGAGCAAATAACTCCGGGGGAGATAAATTTTTTTTTCTAGTTTTACTTTGAGTTTTTTGATTTCCAAAAAGGGGAGATTGTTATGTAACAATTATTATTTTGACTTTAATGCAATTTCTTTTTGAAATAAAAAATCTAATTATACTCAATTCCCAATAAAGGATTTACATTGAATATAGTTTTCTCTTTATCATACTAACTATTACAATCATACTCACTCTGGGCATCATACACACTCTGGTCGTCGCACACACTCTGGCCATCATACCCATTCAGTTTATCATACTAACTTTGACCACCGTACTCAAAATGGGCATCAAACCCACTTTTCATCATATCATTATTTTGCAATAAGAAATATTAATCATACTCATGTAATACTTTTATCACATGCATTCCTTTATTAAGTTTCCAAATCACATATTTTTCATCAATATTACTCTTGTTATCATTTACATATACCTTTATTTGAACCAAAATGATGTCTTTGAGTTAGTTATAAACTAATCAATATGATGTCGTGATTTCTATTTCAATATGACTGTTACAATACTAGGAGTCCATGTCCCCCCATGATATCTAGATAAATATAATCGTTAGTTAAAATATGACCATTGGAACCTCTGGCCTATAAATATGAGATCATTTGAATTAGATATAACAACATTTACTAATTCAAAGTTTTAGAGATAGATTATGTGACATCTCTCAGGGTTTGTGTGAATGAATTTAAATTAAAAAACGCAAATAGACCGTTCTAAGTTTCTGTATTTCAATAAGTGATTTTTTTCATTGTACATATGGTGAGGTGATGACATCGAGGAATTCCAGGGATAGGAAGACAATGTAAACAATCATCATATCGATGGATTTGAAGTGTTTCAAATACTAAGGTGATGATTACCTGTAGAATTGAGGGATTTGGGGGATAACAAGGCGAACATACTGATCTTCATATCAAGGTCTTAACAGTGATGGTTAGACATATCTATTAACATAGGTGAAATTATATCCTTCTATTTGGGATGAAATAATTGAAATAAATTTTACATTTCTGCTAGTTATTGTAATAAAAAGAGAATCCTTTTATTTCTTCTTTCTATTTTTATTTTTTATATTGTTATTGTTTCAGTAAAAATTTATACTCTTTAATATTGATTATATATGATATCTAGTGGAATCATTTATACTTTGTATTACTATGATTTTTTTATTCCAGACGAATACAATTTATTAATAACCTATGTTATTATATCACCAGAATGTGAGTCAGCCCGATTATTTTTTTTCTTTAAGAAGAGCCTTCGTGAATTGTTTTAGTTTAATTTTTATTAAAATAATAACCTTCTTTAAAGTTTTTAATATAATTTTTAAGCATACGATTCATCCCCTCTGGTATTTGTGCCATCTCATATCAGTTTCGGTCCAACACAAATCACCAATGTGGGGAACCTCACTTTGATATCTCTTGAAAAGAAATAGCTTGGATCAGTAATGAATCTTAAGAAGGTTGAGCCAATATTCTATTTTGTTTATAAAATTTCTTTATAAAAACACTTATCATTATTTATAGTGAATATTTATTTGTATCCAACAAAAAAACATGATGTGAAAAACATATTTACAAGGCTCACCTATCTATAAAATAATGTTAGTTTTTAGAATAATCCATACTTCCTCAAACGAAAATACACAAAAAAAATTACATTTAGGTACAAAAAGTTTGGTTTATCCTTATAATCTTGTTACCACATGTATCCCAAAAATTATTTTTCATCTCTCAATTTTAAATGGATAAAAAAATACCAATAAGAATAAATCCTTCTAGATATAGACATCATTCTATGATTTACTAATTATTATCCAATTCTTCTTCAACCTAAAATGACTCAAGTAAGAACTCATCACCCTATTATAGTTTTCATAGATTCACTTTCATCCTCTTAAATTCAATTTATTTATCTCTTCTAAAATTATACAACAATAATACTCTTCTTCTAGTTATCCAATCTCACTTATAACCACCAGAACAACTCAACTACAATATAAATACTATATGAATATGAATTTTAAATTCAAATATCAATTAAAAATCGTAACCCTTAGATAATATACCCTTTAATTCATGGCTATTAAATTCAAATAGGTAGGTAAAATGGGTTGAAATAAGCTACAAATTTTTAATGTGACGAAAATTTTAAATTCCTAATCAAACTACGCAAATTAGCATTTTAAAAAAACTTCTATGACAAGGTCTTGTGAATTGAGGTGTATCTAGATTGTGTCTAGTTGATTAAACATAACATATATAATAGATTATAACATGGAATATTTTTTATTTATGGAGGTCTTGAAATTTAATGTTCAAAAGAACCCTTAATCACCTCGACGATATGGAGTATTAATTATAATGTAGGCCTCAATTTTTTAACCTAACTAATGTGTGGGAAATAAGACATGGAATTTAGTTAATAAATGTTTTAGACCTACTGAAATAGACCCAATATCTTTTTATGGATTGGTCGAACTTCTATGGAATGGATTACCCTGATTGAGTCTCCTCTATAGCGTGGACACTCACCCTATGGGGTGAGGTCCTGTAGATAATTTTCTATCCCACTTGTGATTTCAGAATATCCAAAACGTAGGTATCAATGATGTTGTGTATCCCAAATCAATGTCAGATGTAAGTGGTAGAGATATCAGTTGTATTATATAAAATCATTTCTGATGCTTCCATTGGGGCCTGCCTGGGGATCACTATGTGTGCTAGCCTTTATTTCCACACAGTAAAAAATTCCAATGGTGAGTAGCTGTCATCATGTTCATCAGTGTTCTGGTTTACTTGACCAAAATGGGATTATGGGATGTCTGTTCCTCTATCCATTGACTCATCTTTTGATATATTTTCTTAGTCCATGTATCCCCCAATGATTTGACCCATGTTTGTGAAACGCATTCCCAGTTCCATATTTATCATAGATCTTATTAATTACAACACTTTTGTCCTGACTAGGTGACACATTCAGTGCAGAGAGTAGTTACTTTTGGCATCTTTGTGAATGTATAGACATTGGGTACAATAGTCACTTGTATATCATCCTCCTTTGAGGAAAAATCATATGAGGCATCATAGGTACAGAACCCAAGGAATTGAATGTCAATAAAAATGTAATTTTCATACGAGGTGAATGTCTTCCAAGTAATTTTTCATTAATAATCCAATGTTTATTGAATGGGTAAGGTATTTAGGGTTAGGTCACAAGTTCTATGTCCTGTGGAGATGGAGCAGAACATCCTTTTGAGATGCATTTGGGGGACATGTTTATTGTATTATGAATATGGTCCTAGGGATTATGTAGGGAGATGGTGGTAGATCAGAGTTACCTGTTGTGGTAGATTAAGGAGGTGATTTCCTATAAAGGATAATGTAACATCTGAGATCACTGATGGAATAGATCAGAATTCCCCCTAAGGGGAATCTAGAAGATGTTTCTATAGGATGGAAGATACAACAAGTATGTTTACAGATGGAATGGATTAAAATACCCATTGAGGTGGATCCATGAGGTGTATCCATAAGAGAAAAGTTTTCACAACTAATCTTAAACATGGAATGGATTAGAATTACACTCGATGTTGATGTAGAAGGTGCGTACCTTGGAGAAATGATTACGCATCCGAGTTTTCCGATGGAATGGCTAAAAACACCCTTTGTAGAAAATTTAGGATGCACATCACTGCTAGAGAAGAATTCAAACATATTTTACCAATGGTAGGGATTTGAATTTACGTTGAGATTAATCTTTAAGGTCTTCACTTAGGAAGGAAGTTTTCAAACATGATTTTACCAATTTTATGAGGGATCAGAACGCCCATTGAGGTGGATCTAGAAGGTGCATCTATAAAGACCAGGCCTTAAACATTACATAATCCTGAATTAAATTAATAATTCAAACTGAGGATCTTTTCAGGTTTAATGTTTTAGAGAATTAGGCCATAACTATTACATAAAAACTTGAATATTACATGTAGACACTACTACTCAGTATCCATTTTCTTTCATAAAATAAAAACTCTTATAAATAAACATGTCTAGTTCCATGTTTTAGACAGCATGACTTTTCGTTGATCCCATCCTTGAACCTATTCATATTTAATTCCTATGGAAAACATTTCTGAAACATGGAATGTGTATAAAAGGCTCATTAAGGGTTATAAAATAAGGAAGGAAAAAATTATCCCAATAATTAATACAATCCATGAAACCATACTTTTCAAATCATAACATACCTTATGAAATCATAAGATTTATGAATAACACACACAAATCATAAATCATAAAGGATAGTTATGGCATCCATATCAAACATACATTGTAGCTATCACAGCTACATAGGGAGTTACACTTGGAATACCCATCACATTATATTCCCTAAATCTCTTAGGAGAAACATCACGTTTACATCTGTCACGTTACCCAATGCATTGGAGAGCTATCTCAGGCTCACCCACCCTATGTTAATCCTGGAACCACCCGTATACATAAACAATGCCCAATAACCATAACATAATCATAACATATAACACATGTATAAAGGAAACATAACATTTCCACATTCCCCTATATCTAATCAAGATATTGAAATAATCAATGCTTTATTAAATCATTTTCAAAACCATTTAAAAAGAGATTTTTGAATCAATGTGTCCCATACCACATTGAAGCTTTTAAATGAATTATCATTTGAAAACATTAATGTCCATATAAATAAATCTAAAACCCATTTTAATAACATGTACATTACTGAGAAATATTTATAAGAATAAATCATTAAAACATTTAAAACGATATTTTAGTTAAAGAGTTTTTTAACCAAAATAGAGACACTTGAATACGAATAATTGATGAATACATTTAATCAGAACATTTTAATATCATGAGAAAAAATGGATTCATGATATAATTTGTCAAAGTATAGTATATAAACCATATAAGAGTGAATCGGTGCATAACAACAAGGAAGTCTCAATGGAAATGTAAATTGAGATGAAATACCTTATAAAGATGGTATCCTTAGATTAAGGATAAATCAATGACATAATTTATGTGTGATAAATATAAATACACCCAATATAAGTGTATATTATGTTTACAACAATCAGAGTTCATTCAAACATATTTATAGAATGATATAATCAACATGTAGAAGTTTAACCCAATGAATTGAAATTGGGTTAAAAAGTCCCTTTACAAAAATTTGACAGCCTAACGACGTCACTTTAAAATTCAGAAAATGAGTTGATGAGATAAAAAGGGTATCTAATCACATGGACATAAAATTTACATCAATAAGGATATTGAGGAATGTATCCCATCATAAGAAGATGTAAATTAAAAGAAATAACAAAAAGAAGTCTTTTAAAAAGAAGAGGGTGAAAGGTTCCCTTACCGATTTGGTAACATTCAAAACATACACCACATGAAATAAAGATCATAAAATGAATATGTAATTAACAATAAATTAAAGTGTATTACCCAGGGAATACATTAATGTTCAATATATACCCCACATGCAATAAATAAGTGGCGAACAATGGAAATCTCAAGGAATTAAAAGTGAGATAATAAATCCCTTACATAAATTCGGTAGCCTAACGACACCACTTAAAACTTCGATAAAATTGATTAATGAAAGTAATAGGGGGTCTCTCATCATATGAATATAAAAAGTACAGTGTGAGTAATATAAAAGAAAATCCCCTAACATAATAAAGGGGAGCTTAGAAGAAGTGACATAAAGATAGTACTTAAAAAGAAAGAGAGTGGAAGGATCCCTTACCTCGCGTCTGACTTGGCTCGATCCTTCTTTAATCTCATGAAATATAAAATAAAGTTAATTTATAATTGCTCAATAACTTTTTTCAAGTTTATTATTCCTTTTTTATAACTTATTACCATGTTATAAACATTATGTAATCATTTAAGTTAATAATGTTCATTTTGTCGATATTTGGTACTAGAGTAAAAAATGAACACCATATATTTAGAAGTTGTCCATGTGGTCAATATTCCATAATATCCAGAATTATATTCATGATTTAAATATCACATATATCATTTATATTCAGTATATACATGTATTTATAATTGTACAACAATTGGAGGTAAGAAATGAAATGCACCGTTCCTGGAGACGGTAAGCTGTATGTACGCATGAACGCTACTTTCATTTCTATTTATTATTTTAATGGAAATAAAACATAATGATAAATAGGTATATTATATTTCCAGTATAATATCATATATAATATCTTTAACTATATCCTTTATACATCCCACATAAGGCATTAACGAGTCACATCACTTTAAGGGGGCGGTAGTCTGCACTTCCTCAAATGAGATTATCGTATTTACCCAATATGTAAACCATAAATTCATGATATAATTGGGTATTACAGAAGTATAATGAAATAATAAACATAATATATATCATATATAAATATAGTTCCATAATAATGTCCACCATGAGAGGCGGTAAGATGAAATTGAACAATCATCGTTTCGTGAGGCGTTTGTTTTCCATCCACAGAAACATTATGTTTATTATCAATTAGATGGAGGTGTGTGTAAGTGTAGTTTGAATACTTATTATAAAAACATCATAGTATATTGAGGATACTGTTTTTGTTACAATATAATGGAAATAAAAAGAGTTTAGGGGTTGGAGATGTAAAATAAAAGAAAACAATTTAAGAGAAACCATTATATTTAATTTGGGTAACTCCCTTTGGTTTGAACCAAAGGACTTCTTGAAGTGCCTTATTCCTAAGGTAAGGATTCTAAGAGAAGTGTAGGGATGTTGAGAGACTAATTGGGCAGAGTTTGGATGAGCCAAATGGCTTGAGAGGTGTGAGGAATGGGTTAGAAGTGGTCTCCTTTTATAAGGGGGAGGATGGGCTCTTTAGGAAAGAGTGAAGCTATTATTTTATTATATAATTATATTCGGTTTATAATGACCAAAAAATCATTATATTAGAATTTAAGAAGATTCATGGTCGAAATAAAATCATCCAATCAGAATTCGACATGTTTTGGACAATATTTTAATCATTTTAATCTTATTTATTTAAATCATTTATTAATGAGGTAAATACTGCATCATTATTGTGTCATAAATAATTTAATTTATTTGATGTCTAAAAATTATAAAAAAACTACCATGATATATGAAATCTTGTTATCTTTCCAAATATTATTTATGGTCGAAAATAGGACTTATATAAGACCATATAGAAATTAATTACTAAAAGATTTTTGTTTATGTCATTTTGGCCTTTACTTTAAATTAATTAATCTAAATTGTCATTATCACTTCTATGTGGATCAAAGGGGTCCCAAAATAGGCCCGAAGATTTCCATGGTAGTTAATTACTAACCAATAAGGTTAGGACAAGTGTTAAGGTAATTTTGAATTATTATAATATTCTTTTAACCTTGAATTACATTATTTAACTTTATCATCGTTAAATAAAAGGCAAAAGTTACTATTCACCAAAAATTATTTTCATCTTAATTTACCACATTTTAATTCTTTATAAAAACCATGTATGTCATATTTTTGAAATTCAATTCACAGAAGTGGTAAAATTTCATTTAATTAAAAATTCAGTTTTTTAACTACCACCAAGTGGTTTCAGTACTCATCAAAAATTGATGTTTTTCAGAAAAATACCAAAAATTCAGCCTAAGCTATATTTTATATTACGAATTAAAAAATTATTTCCATTTTTCCAAATTCAAAACAAAAACGTGTAATTATTTAATTTAAAAATTAATTCCCGTTGTTAAAAAATAGCGTGTTTTTAAGAAACAAAAACAATCAAAAGATGAACAATTGATTATGTCCAATTTCAAAGTGAAATTTCTTCCAATGACCAACATTGGATTAAATGGTACAAATATATTTTAATTTCAATTTAAAACCAATAAATAAGATAATCTATCCATATATATAAATTATATTAATAGGCACTTTTGAATTAAAATTCATTATTTTTCACTATTCATTTAAAAATGAACTTTGTTGGAAAAATTCCAAAAATTTACACAAAATAAATTTTGATGTCCCCATTCTAAATAAGGATTTTATTTGGTAATATAGAATGTATTAAAGTGACCAAAACTATATTTAAAAAGGATTCTCCATTAAAAGACAATAAATTGGCCTTTTAATGTAAATTATGCTTAAAATTATATTTATTCACATTTTAAGCCACTAACTTTTAATGGATAAATGTAAATACATTTAAAAAACATGAATAATAAAATTGTATTTATTTTTTTCATTCCTTCCAATACAATGTCTTGGAGTTTACTACCGTTTAAAATAATAATATTATGTTATTAGTGTGCAACGTCAGATTTCAAAGAAACTCGTTGTTGCGTATCGGGTACGCTATTGAACATAGCAACCCTTTTAAAGTAAAATTAATATTTAATTAAAAAATATTAATAAATATGAAATATTTCTTATTATTTATTTACCTGGGATGTTACATCCTTCCCCCCTTTTTGGAATTGTGTCCTCGCAATTTAAAAAAAGGGCTCAGAAATTCATTGAAAGTCCCACATCGGAAAAAGAGTCAGTAAAACTATCACTTTAAAATAATGAAAGAGAAGCACAAAGGTCACCCGAGTTAACACATACTAATATTCTATGAAAACATGGATATGGAGGAGAAAAAAAAGGGACATGTTCTGATGGAGAGTGTTAAGAATCATGTTTAGGATAAAGATAACCACCAGAAAATCACAAACATGTGATGGGTTAAACAGTCTTTGATTCCCCAGTAGAAAAATTGAACGGACAAGGTTTTTTTTAAAGTTGATTTTTTGAGGAATTTGTTAATGCGCCCTACCAAAAACATAAGAAAATATACTTACTTTTCATGTAGACATTCATATTTTACTATATTTCTAACACAAACTCATATTTTCTCCAAACGATGAATATTCAGGATGACTTTTTTTCACATTAAGGGAACTATAACCAACTATGAGAGAATCAAATAATCTACAGAAGATGAACTATATATTTCCCATGTCTTTAGATATTAACTAAAACCAAAAAATTTAGTATAAGATCAGATAATCCCCCAAAAAGATAAACTTTTACATAAAGAAAAACTACTCTTAATCTCCAAAATTTGTCTAACCAAAACCCAAAGTTCAACAAAGACCATTCAATAAACAATTTCCCCTAAAATTCTGCAAAATTATTCCATACATTTATTTTTACCCAAATATCATAAGGATTTAATTACATTGACTTTTAAGATACATCTTAACATTTATCTCCATGTAACACCAGTTACTCATAAAGTCTCATATTGAAAAGTAATTATCCTAATCACATATTCTTCATGATAGGTTAGTCATTTTATTAAATAAATCAAATAATCATGTGTACATAATAAAAACATATATTCTTACAAAAAATAATTTTAACCATTATTCCACAATTGAAATCCCATAGTAGTCTATCTTCTTTATGCATATAGTGTTTCCTTAAAAGAGAGAACGTCTTCCACAACAACCTTTTATCTCTTAATCACTAAATCAATTTTCAATACTAATTATATCCATTTGATAAAACATAAGTTCCAAAAATCAACTTATTCATGTTCCATAAAAGATTTTATTAAAAATAATAAGTCATACTAACTAGGGACTTCAAGTAGGCTAGTGGTAGGCGATGCGCCCTTGTCACCCTTCGGTTGTGGGTTCGATTCCTGTAGCCTTGCCGGATGAGACGGGTTGTCACCCATCCTACGGGTTTTACTTTTTATAAAACTCAAAAATAACCCTAACATGTTTTAACCTCAAGGGTTTACTTATACCTATCATCTTCATCCAAGTTCATTATGATGTCAACATCTTAATTCTTGAAGTATTATTTCACCACCATAAGATAAAATAAAACAATCTAAAAAATGAAGAACATCATACCTTGATCTTCGTGTCCATTTTGTTTCATCATCATCTTGTTCACATAGGTAGAAGGTCCATGCATTGCAAAAAAAATTTAGAGAACCTTCAAAATCTTTTTCTTCCTCCATCCAAATACACCTTGTACAACATCAGTCATATGGGTGTTCACAGAAAAACAGTTTTGGAATATACTCAAGTATGAAATATAATTTCAAAACATCTGATAAAACATGATTTCTATAAAATAGTCAAACCAAATTTGAGTTGAAACTTTCAATTAATGGTCCTTTTAAAATACCATAAGTATGTGCTAAGAGACTATATTTTAAAATTAAATATTAATAGGTTTTGCAAGGGTCTCATTATTCAGCACATTTTTTAAAATCATAATATGCTTCAAAATCTTGTGATAAGGTAAAATATTTGAAAATGCCTTGATTATATTTACCTTTCTTGAAAATGTGAGAATATTGTGAAAATAGGATTTTTCTAAATACAACTGATGACCCACGATGATATCGAGGTATAGTGGAGGTGTTTGATATCTCAAACAACTGCTTGCAATTGAGTTTTATGCGAGAAAAAGTTTCACAATTGTCTGAACATGACTCTGAAATAATTATTACAAGCATGTAATCAGGAAGAGATAGGAATGTCATTTGAGATCCTCCTCTTTCCATTTGTAACTGACATTCCTTGATCTGAAAAATTTATAAAACAAGTATTTAACTGAAATAATAGATAGGGACTAACAATATGTCTAATGATAATTCCTAATCCTTAAATTTGTCTAAACCGATCTCTGATACCAACTATAAGGACCCGACCTTAAACATTACATAATCTTGAATTGAATTAATAATCCAAATTGATGATATTTTCAAGTTTATAGGTTTAGAGAATAAGTCTATAACTATTACATAACAACTTGAATATTACAAGTAGACACTACTTCTTAGTATCCATTTTTTTCATAAAATAAAAACTCTTCAAAAAACATGTCTACTTCCATGTTTTAGACCGCATGACTTTTCGTTGATCCAATCCTTGAACCTATTCATCTTTAAGTCCTGTGGAAAACATTTCAAAAAAAATGGGATGAGCATAAAAAGCTCAGTAAGGGTTATAAAATAAGTAAGGAAAACATTATCCCAACAATGAATACAATCCATGAAACCATACTTTTCAACTCATAACATACCTTATGAAATCATAATATTTATGAATAACACACACAAATCATAAATCATAAATGTTACTTAATGAATCCATATCAAACTTACATAGTAGCTATCACAGCTACGTAGGGAGTTACACTTAGAATACCCATCATAGTATATTCCCTAAATCTCTTAGAAGAAACATCAAGTTTACCTCCGTCACGTTACCCAATGCATTGGAGAGTAATCTCGGGCACACCCACCCTAGGTTTATCAAGGAACCACCCATATACATAAACAATGCCCAATAACCATAAAATAATCATAACATATAACACATGGATAAAGGAACGATAAGATTTCCACATTCCCCTATATCAAATCAAGATATTGAAATAAATAATGCTTTTTGAAATCATTTTCAAAACCATTTAAAAAGTGATTTTTGAATCAAAGTGTCCCATACAACCTTGAAGATTTTAAATGAATTATCATTTGAAAAAATTAATGTCCATAAAATAAAATTCTAAAACCCATTTTGAAAAAATGGCCTTTATTGAGAAATATTTAGAAGAATAAATCTTTAAAACATTTAAAACTATATTTTAGTTAAAGAGTTTTTTAACAAAAAGAGAGACACTTGAATACAAATAATTAAGGAATAACATTAAATCATAACATTATAATATCATGAGAATAATCGGATTCATGATATAATATGTCAAAGTATTGTATATACACCATATAAAAGTGAATTGGTGTAAAACAACAATTAAGTCTCAATGGAAATGTAAATTGATATGAAATCCCTTATAAAGATGGTATCATTAGATTAAGGATAAATCAATGAAATAATTTATGTGTGA
This sequence comes from Viscum album, assembly GCA_963277665.1. Classification (NCBI taxonomy): domain Eukaryota; kingdom Viridiplantae; phylum Streptophyta; class Magnoliopsida; order Santalales; family Viscaceae; genus Viscum; species Viscum album. Next base: position 1,498,113,532 of record OY728159.1, read on the forward strand.
CAAATATAAATACACCAAATATAAGTGGATATTAAGTGTATGAAATTGGAGGTCATTCACAAATATTTATATCACGACATAATCAACAAGTATAAATTTTACCTAATGAATTTAAATTGGGTTAAGAAGCCCCTTTTCAAAAATTCGACAGCCTAACAACGTCACTTTAAAATTCAAAAAATGATTTGATGAAATAAAATGGTATCTCATCACATGGCAATAAAATTTACATCAATAAGGATATATAATAACATATCCCATCATAAGAAGATGTAAATTAAAAGACATAACAAAAATAAGTCTTTTAAAAAGAGGAGGGTGAAAGGTTCCCTTACCGATTTGGTAACTTTCAAAACATACACCACATGAAAGAATGATCATAAAATGAAGATGTAATTACCCATAAATTAATGTGTATTACCCATGTAATACATTCATGTGCAATATATACACCACATTCAATAAATAAGTGGCTAACAATGGAAATCTCACAGAATTGAAAGGGAGATATGAAATCCCTTAAAAAAATTCGGCAGCCTAATGACGCCACTTAAAACTTGAAAAAAATGGATTAATGAGAGTAATAGGGGGGTATATCATCATATGAAAAAAAAAATTACAGTATGAGTAATATAAAAGAGAATCCCCTAACATAATAAATAGGAGCTTAGAAGAACTGACATTAAATATAGTACATAAAAAGAAAGAGAGAGGTAGGATCCCTTACCTCACGTCCGACATGACTCGATCGTTCATTAATCTCCTGAATAATAAACTAAAGTTAATTTATACCTTCTTAAGAACCTTTTTCAAGTTTATTATTCCTTTTATATAACTTATTACCATGTTATAAACATTATGTAATCATTTAAGTTAATAATGTTCATTTTTTCGATATTTGGTACTAGAGTAAAAAATGAACACCTTATATTTAGAAGTTGTCCATGTAGTCAATAGTCCATTATATCCAGAATTATATTCAGGATTTAAATATCATATATATCATATATATTCAGTATATACATTTATTTATAATAGTACAACATTTGGAGGTAATAAATGAAATGCACCGTTCATGGAGACGGTAAGCCCTACATACGCATGAACACTACTTTCATTTATATTTATTATTTTAATGGAAATAAACATAATGATGCATAGGTATATTATAATTCCAGTATAATATCATATATAATATCATTAACTATATCCTTTATACATCCCACATAAGGCATTAATGAGTCACATCAATTTAAGGGGCCGGTAGTCCGCACATTGTCAAATGAGATTATCGTATTTACCCACTATGGAAACCATAATGTCTTGATAGAATTGTTTATTACAGAAGAATAAGAAAATTTTAAACATAATATATATCATATATAAATACATTTCCATCCTAATGGACACCATGAGAGGCGGTAAGATGAAATTGAACAATCATCATTTCGTGAGGCGTTAGTTTTCCGTCCACGGAAACATTATGTTCTTTATCCATTAGATGGAGGTGTGTGTAAGTGTAGGTAGAATAATTCTTATAAAAAAATCCTAGTATATTGCGGATACTTGTGTTGTTACAAAATAAAATAAATAAAAAGATTTTTGGGGTTGGAGAAGTAAAATAAATGAAAACAATTTAAGAGAAACCGTTACATTTAATTTGGGTAACTCCCTTTGGTTTGAACCAAATGACTTCTTGGAGTGACTTATTCCTAAGTTAAGGCTTTTAAGAGAAGGATAGGGATGTTTATAGCATAATTGGTCAGATTTTGGACGAGCCAAATGGCTTGAGAGGTGTGAGTAATTGGTTTGAAGTGGTATCCTTTTATAAGGGGGAGGAGGCTCTCTTTAGGAAAGTGTGAAACTATTATTTTATTATATAGTGATATTCGATTTATAATGGTCCAAAAATCATTATATTCGAATATAAGATGAGTCATGGTCGAAATAAAATCATCCAATTAGAATTTGACATGTTTTGGATAATAGTTTAATCATTATAGTCTTATTTATTTAAATCATTTATTAATGTGGTAAATACTGCATCATTATTGTGTCATAAATAATTTAATTTATTTGATATCTAAAAATTATAAAAAAATACCATGATATATTAAAACTTTTCATATTTCCAAATAATATTTATGGTCTAAAATAGGACTTATATAACACCATATAAAAATTAATTACTAAAAGACATTTGTTTATGTCATTTTGAACATTACTTTAAATTAATTAATCTAAATTGTCATTATCACATCCAAGTGGATAAAAGGGGTACCAAAAGAGACCCAAAGATTCCCATGGTAGTTAATTACTCAACCAATAAGGTTAGGATAAGTGTTAAGTTAATTTTTAATTATTATAATAATCTTTTAACCTTGAATTACCTTATTTACCTTTAACCGCGGTAAATAAAAGTCAATAGTTACTATTCACCAAAAAATTATTTTCATCTTAATTAACAACATTTTACTTCTTGATAAAACCCATGTATGTCATATTTTTGAAATTAAATTCACAGAAGTGGTAAATTTCATTTAAATGAAAAAGTCAGTTTTTTAACTACCACTAAGTGGTTTCACTATTCATCAAAAATTGAAGTTTTTCAGAAAAATACCAAAAAATCAGCCTAAGATATATTTGATATTCCAAATTCAAAATAGATTTCCATTTTTAATAATTAAAAACATAAAAGTGTGATTAATTAATTTAAAAAATAATTCCAGTTATTAAAACAAATAGCCTGTTTTTAAGAAACAATAACTACCAAAAGATGGACAGCTGATTAAGTCCAATTTCAAAGTGAAATTTATTCAAATTACCAACAATGGATTAAATGGGAAAATATATTTTAATTTCACTTTAAATCCAATTAATAAGAAAATATATCCATATAAATAAATTATATTAAAAGGCACTTTTGAATTATAATACAATATTTTCCACTATTCATTTAAAAATGAACTTTTTCGGAAAAATTCCAAAAAATTTACACAAAGTAAATTTTGATGTCCCCATTCTAAAGAAGGATTTTATTTGGTCATATAAAATTTATTAAAGTTAAAAAAACTATATTTAAAAATGGTTCTCCATTAAAAGATGATAAATAGGCCTTTTGATGTAAATTATGCTTAAAATTAGATTTATTCACATTTTAAGCCTCTAACTTTTATTGGATAGATTTAAATATATTTAACAAACATGTATAATCTTATTTTATTTAGTTTTGTTCATTCCTGCCAATACAATGGCTATGAGTTGTCTACCGTTTAAAATAATAATATTATATTATTAGTGTGCAACGTAATATTTCAAAGAAACTCGTTGTTGCGTATTAGGTACGCTATCGAACATAGAAACCCTTTTAAAGTAAAATTAATATTTAATTTAAAAAATTTAATAAATATAAAATATGTCTTATTGTTTATTTACCTGGGATGTTACAGCATCACAAAGAGCGAAGATGTCACACCTATGTTTAAATATGGACTAGATCAAAACACACCATATGGGGATCCAAAAGGTGAGTTCTTAGGAGGTATTAAGACACTTTTAGTTTGTCGATGGAATGGACTAGAACACCCCTTGAGATCAATTTTGTAGGTGTGACCCTTGGAGGGAAGATGTAACACTTAGGTTTTCCAATGGAATGGATTAGAATGAAGGATATGGTTGATATAGGAGGTATTTCTATAAGAGAGAAGATTTCATACATGATTTTACCAATGAAATGGATTATAAGGCCCCTTGTGGTGGATCTAAGAGGTTCATCCCTTGGAAGGAAGATTTCAAATCGGATTTTACCATTGTAATGGATTAGGTTGCGACTTGAGTTGCATCCAAAATGTGAGTCCGTATAAGTGAAGATGTCACACTCAAGCATACTGATTGAATTGATCAAAACTCTCCATGTGTTGGATCCATAAGGATCACCCCTAGGAGTTGTGATGTTAAAACCTAGTTTACCAATGTTGGTGTTGAACCTCGGGTGGGCTTCATACATACCCTATTTAACAACATTGTTCAAAACCTTATAGTTTGATGTCATTGTTTACGTTTGGGTGGAAAGAATAATCCATGAAATTTAACATCATGTGGTAAGGAAGATTGTGTCATAAAAGGATCTTCGACGATGGATGGGGTTAGGATTTTTCATATAATTTATCCTTCAAATGAGTATCACACTTTAGTGAATAATATAGAGATAACAATGGAGAGATTAACTCTAGGAGAGTATTATACTATGTGGTGGGAGAGGTTGTAATACCATAATGATCATGCATGGGGAAGAAATTTTTTGTTACATAGGTTAAGACTATATTTTTATATGATTTGATGAGAAATTTGTTTTTACAGTTTAACATTGTATGTCTAATATGTGTAGCAAAGATATTTTTTGTCTTACTGCTCAGACGTGGAAGAGTTCACTCATCAAGGGTATCCATTTCATGGAAGGTGTATGATCATGAATTAGGGACCTCAACCAATCTATGTGAATATTTTTCATCGAATATTCTACTCCTTTGTCTTACAAGACCTTTGTTCTGGTACCTATGGGTGGGACATGGAGTTTTAACTACCATAGATGAGTAGTAAATTAGGAGACCAACATTCTATTCCTTATAAATAGAATAAATAGACATTATGGTACATATTATTATAATCACCTTGTTTAATGGATTTCATGGGCACACATGGAGTGATATGGGTTGATGTAGGAGTGGATGACACTAGTCTCATGGGGACTTCGGTGTGTCTGGGCCGGTCCTGGATTAGTATGGGTGTCCTTGGCACTAAATATTTTGGAAATGGTGTCAACTGAATGGAGGAACCATGGAGAGTCCAAGTATATAAGATTCATGAATCTTGGGGCCTCATAGAAGGGTGTATTTTTATTCTCAGGGTTCTTGATGAGGTTATGGCCTTTTCAAAGGAGTACACTTTCTAAAATAGGGTGACCCTACGTGGTAAAAAGGAGTTATAACAATTGGTCTAGCTACATTAAGTGTAGATTCCTCATGAATCCACATGTTTTAGAAATGTATTCATTCTTACTTGAAGGGAATGAGACCTTGGGGAAGGAATATCCACTTTATATGAAGTATGTATAGTCCCTCTGAGGTAGTTTCACAAAGGATGTAAACATTGGGGAATCCATTTCATCAATCATTCATGATGATTAGGATGATTAAAAATAGAGAGAGATATTTGGAAGTAGAAAGGTCTAACATCCATAAAAAATAACCCATAAGGTGATATTTATTGGGATTTGGGTTTCACAATAATTTGAGGCTTTCATGACCCTTTATGAGATTCATGACTGATGAGGCTCTATGAGTCTTAATTTTGTGTCGTATATATTACTATCAACTATCCATGATGATGTGAAGTGCTCTACGCTATAATATTGATGTTTTGTGAAGATTACTATTGGTGCTTTTCCTTTTAATATAGATCTACTAATACAAAAATCTTCATAGTCTTTGAGTGTTCGTGAAGGAGGTGAGCTTTGTGAAACATTCCTTTAGAGGTATTTTTTTGGTCAATTTCACTTGAATTCTCCCTGAACTGGTTGTTCCTCCCTTTACCATTCTCGAGAAAATAATATTTCGACATCAAAAAATGCCCCCATCATAATTGCTTCCAACAAGTAAAAATGAGGGTCATATTCTGAATAAAAATCATTGAAATTTATGAATTTACAATCGTCCATGAATCACATTCGTGATGCCCATTCTCAATGTTCATATTTGAATCCTAGACATAATGACTTGATGGGAGGCATGTAGTTGTAAACCTATTAATAGCATATGGAAGTCCCCATGATGGACCACCTATATTTTTTTAATATAAAAACTATTCACTCTTATTGCGAAGCACTAACCCTTTACAAGTTCTTCATGATTCTAATCCCCATCACTGAAGAAGTTTGTTACCTATGTGAATCATGATTTTATTATAGTGCACCAAAAATACTATTTCCCAAACCCAACCTTCCCGGAACAACATCCATCAACTGATCTTTGTGAGTTGAGATTTTCAAACTAGAGTTGAGAAAACTCCTATGTCAAGACAAAATGGCATCTCAAGGATACAATTCTATTACCACTTTTTGGAAAGAAATATATGGTAATATAAAAATAATGGAGAGATTCCAATTTTACCCAATACCCAAATAACGCATTTCAATTACAATAATATATAAATGGTAGTATCTATTTTGAAAGTGGCTGACACACTATGGTTTCTAGATAAGGTACTATGTATTCATTCCTACAGTGAGCAAAGATGAACCCCCAAACTCATTTAGAAGAACTCCTGGTCAGTACAAGTGGAATATTTCTACATTCATCCACATCAATAATGAGTAAATAGTACTCATGTTGAATAATATTCTTAACCTCATAAACACTATTGACCTGGATAATCTGGAGGATGATACATCGCCCCACTGCATGCGATGATTCTGAAGGTTGGTTTGGTTGTTCCACTCATTGGGAAGAACGAAAATTGGGAGTTTATATGGGGTGGAAATTTTACTTATGAATGGTATGTGATTATTGAGAGTGCATATTTTTCTAGGAATTTGAGGCTGAGATGATGTAAGTGGGGATTTATATGGAAGCTAGGTCCTCACTGTTTCATGTCTAACACAACTTGGACATCCCACCAGTACTGCTGAGAAGCTGGTTTCAAGGGACCAAGACATTCCATCTTCATCATGGGAAGGATAGAATCCTCCAATGGGATCCCGCCCAGATTGATAGGATCCTAATTCAAGGGGTTATTTATGATGAGTTCCTCCCCATAGAGAACACACGAGAGGACTATGAGGAGATGTCATACCTAGAAGAGGCACTACTCGATTTGGTGAAAGAAACTAGTGAATAAAAGTCATGGAATATGGAAATTCCATTCATTAAAAGGTCCAACAACATTATGATCAAGCTAGTTTACATAATACATTTACAGTTTCATATGATCCATGGGGGAATCCCGACGGGGAATGGAGCACTCCGAGTTGTGGATTTTGGAGGCAATCAAATTGAATATGTGAGGAAACAACATAAATCTTAAAAATCATGCCATCATGTTAGCAGGATTTATTGTAACATTGATCCAGGGATGGATTACCCTACTAAAGGATACACACATGAGTTTTCATATGATCATAGTCACCTTGTAAGATAATCTATCAATGATTCACTGATTACGTTAGAATGTCCCTGAATTGGAGAAGCTTTATAAGGATATCTACCACCTCAGTGATGGGAAGAATCCACTCCAAGTGTATGGGACTCTCATATTCTTTTATATCTCAGGGGATGAAAGCATAAGTTATATGAATACTCAAACACCACTTCCCCTCCCCACAAAACATCCAGGTAGGTATTTTAAATATTTTCAAGAGTCACCCTCTAATGTTGGGAATAGTTGATGTGCTAAAAGGGGTTTCCTTGTGTAGTTCTCCATGTATCACCTATTACAGATCCCAACGTGGATGGTGATTGATGATTCCACAAGGACCACTGATTAGAGATCATTCCAGTTAGACTTCTGAGGTGGGGTAATAGTGATGAGGGTCATCCATGAAGCAATCTACTATCTGTACAAACATTTGTAGTTCACATATAAATTTTTATTCCTTTAGTGGTTGACCATGAAGGTGTACATAGAGGATCATACCAAGTGTAAACCATTATTCCGGAAGATGATTTGGAATATATGCATTCATGATGAGGAAATATGGATGAACGAATTTCTGGCACCACCTACTAACTTTGGCCTCATCAAAAAATATGTGAAAATTTGTGAGAGACGATATCCCGGGGAGATTATGAGGAATCAAATTACCCATAGTGATGAAGAAGATTGCATAAAACCATGGGGTCGAGGGAGAATGGTGGTTGTATCATGTCTTGGGAGAATTAATGGATCAATGGACATATTGGTATTAATAGTTACAATATTCCTTTTCCTATCATATTCAGATGTTTGAGGGAGAGGAGATTAATCTGGTTAACTCTCCATGGACAGAGATAGTGAGAAGAAGGTGAACCCTCCTTGGTGGTACCAAGGACATTTTTCAATATCACTGGAAAGAGGTTGCGTCATTTTGAAATCTCTAGTGATATAGTCTTCTCAGAGCCTTGAGAGAGTTGGGTAATTATTAGATAGATCAACATTGTCTACAATATGTGTTAGGATCTCAAAAGATTTAGAATATTCATCACTGATCTAGGTCACAACCGGGCTAGTTTCCAACTGCCTTGGGATGAGGTAGTGAAATACATCCTAGAGTTGGATGATCTGGTTCATTCTAGGGAAACCCATTCTTATTGACCACATAAGAGTATGTCTTACAGAGGATAATCAATTATTCAAATCTCTCGGCCAATGGCTTAGAAACTTGTGCTCCTCTTATGGGAGACTCAGATGAGTCTTGGAGAGAGACACATACTAAGAATATCTTGTTGAATGAGACCCTTCCATCATCCAGGTAAAAACATTGATTCCATGTGTGTTGAAATCTACCAAAAATCTAGGAGTGTTTTCCAACTTTTCATGAACTTTCTCTGAGATCAACAATTATATAAGAGGGGTAAGTTCACGATGAACCATAAATAGAGTGTGAGGGAGCCGTATCCATTGAATGGGAGTGTCTGGTATCCATCCCTGTAATTGTATCTACTAGTGGTCAACTGTCAATTGATGTGGAACATAATTATGGCAGAATACAAAGTTGAAATTCCCTTACTGGAGTAATTTCCAATGAAACATTAAGAACTACCCACTAACCTGTAATACTCAAGTAATCCACATTTCATTTACACCATCTACACTTCTATTTTTCCTTACCATTCATGACGAAATCATATTTGAATGGATGTTCATATATTTTTTAGGGCTCAATTTCCAGTTATCACATATGAATGGGAAATTCCAAAGGTTGATGCACTGAAAACTGGTGTTATTATCCAAGAACAAATTTCTAGGAAATTTTTGGTGGTTAGACCAACTATGGATGTTCCATTGGAAGGTACCACTGAGACCATGACCCCAATGAAGGGGGTAAATATTTTAAAATTATATTGATGGTTTTAAGAGATGTAGTGAAAGAAATTATAATAAAGGTTCCACTATAGGCAATTGTGGTAGCTAAAGACACAATGGAAGTATAAATTTTACAATTGTTAGGAGTGACTAAAGAGACTGTGTTGGATGAACCTACCCCGAAATTTCAAATAGTGCTGGTTTTGGGACTTGAGGTTGAGATTAAACCACTACCATGTAATGTTTTGGATTTTGGGTCAGTTTCATCTACCTCAAATCTGGTATAAGGGACAACAGAGGCTTGTACTACTGGGGATGGGGATGATGACTATCCATTTCTTGAAATAGATTATGACCCACTAATAACGATGGACATGACCATGGTTGATCCATGAACTTATGTGTTGGGTTATTACCTTCATAAGAGCTAGCATCGCCTAATGAATTCATGGATATTAGTTCTGATTCCATCAAGGTGTATTGGGTCATTCATTCCATGGCATGGAGGTATGTTTTTAACATTATCACTCATACTAAGATAGATAAGCTTCCATGACAAGTATGATCTATCTACTATTGGCTAGACATACTAGGGACCAGAGGGGTGGAATCAAGAAACCTTCATGTGTTAGATCAAGATATTATCACTGAGTGGGATCATGCCTAATGATTGTTATTCAACCATTCTTGGAAGAATCTCAAAGAAGACAGCACCAAAGTGCTACAAACATCGGATGGGAAGAAATTATTTATAAAATGGATTGAGAAGGGGAATTTATTCTTGGAAACTTGTCAAGAAGAGTTCATCAAAAAATTTATTTCCTCATTGGATAAACATGATGCTAAGGTAGCTCTGGTGGCATTCTTGATGGTTGAGTGTCTAGCTAAATAGAACTAGTTGTGCATCAGTGCTAAAGATGTATCCCAAAAGTATTATAAAGGGGATGATGAACTAGAAGAGTAGAATTGTATCCTAGAAGACACTTATCAAAGGCCAGATGAGCTTGAATTCATGATATTTAGAGTTGATCATTAATGGTTGTTTTTAATGGAGAGGCATTATTATAAGTATGACCCTCAATAACTATAGATATTTTGCTTTAAATTTCCTCATGCATGAACATATTTATTTTTTTATATCACACTTGTATCATATACATGAAACAACTAGTGACCAATATTTATATTTGTGTGATTCTTGATCAGTGGGGAAAATAAGGGATATCCTTATTATTTCTCATTTATATGAGTGCGTCAAAATATTTCTGAATATCTGGGGCCAATAGATGGTGATTTACAACTAGGAGTGTTTAGGCTGATAGAGGCTGTGGATAGATAATGAGGTTATCTAAGTGGATTAATTTCATTTTAATCATGTGTTAGTTCATGAATGGTGTAATTACAAAGGATTTTAATTCTACCTAAACAAATGGTAATGAATGACTTGAATCATGCTACCCAAAATTTTGAACATGAGGGGAATTGTGTAGTGATATAGGATAATTGATGAACTTGTTTTGAACATATAAACCATACCATTAGAAACAGATATGGAAAAAACTAAAGGTTGGCCCTTGAAAATTTTCAAAAAACAGGGCTTGCCTCACAATTTTTTCAAAACTAATTCTGGAGATTGCCCAGGATATTAGGTTAGGTAGTTTGGCTAGGAACCATTTCTGTTAGGGGGGTCCATTTATTTGTTGATTAGGTTGAGGATCCAAAAAAAGAGACACATGAATAAAGGATATAATATGATGAAATTTTCTAGTGGATTCCAACAATCATGGAATTATTACACTATAACATAATGAACATTAGGTAAGAGTATCACTCTGAAAAAACACAAGCTTTCCTTCTAGAGGGGGCGTCACCTCGGTTTCTAGACTACAATCAATGAAAATGAACAAAGCATTAATTGACTGGAAAAAAAGGAAATGAGTTATCAGGAATGGGCCTATGATGAACCATAATTTTACATAATTCAATTGGAAGATAGACATGTTGTTTAATGTCATATGGTGAGTACATTAGACAAATAGTTTAATGTAATATAGTGAGTATGATGTATCACATAGTTTAGTATCATGTGATCGGCATGTGACTCATAGTTTTTTGTCATCCGATTTCAACATAGTGTTTCATGATTACACACTAATATAACCATCAATTATTCCTCATCATAGGTCAAGATGTCATCTCATGTCCATTTCATGGGGTATGGTTGTAATTTAACATCATATGGAAGGATTTTTAGTGGACCGACATGAATTTTACCCACCCAGATGTACTGGAGTAGGGTGTATGAGGGTACAATGATTGGATGTACACTTTGTAGAGACTAATAAGTCAAGATAATCTTGAGTGACCCTACACCAATATAAGGAATTTTGGGAGAGTCACAAGTATTTAAATGTCACGATGACTTACATAGAAATGAATAAAATAGATTATGTATATAATTCATGGACCCTAACTCTTAGCTTAAGGTCATTGAGCTTGGATGGTAGGGTGGGAATCCGAAAAGGACATGCATAGAATTATAGAGTAACAACATGACATGAATGGAGTTCTAAGTGGAGCCAACGTCACACAACACATACCAAAGAGGATACGAATATAGTTTAAATTCATGATGCTTGGATCAATATTGGTTACTAGTTTAAGGAAATAGAGTTTGGCCCAAGGGAACCATATGGTGTTTGGTATAGCATGAAGGAGTAATAACATGACATGAATGAGGGATGAGAGAGGCCATGTGACCTGTAAAACATGAGGGTTAGTTTTTTCACTATTTAAGTTCATGATACTTAGACCATCAGAATAATTACATATAGTTTATAGTCATAAGGCAAGGACCGTAGGGGGGTGCATCTCAAAGGAACATACACAAAATCAATGGAATCTTACCCGACATGAATGGAGGGACCCATGAGACCACCTGATTCCACACAAAACGTTTCTGAGAATTTTGTAATATAATTTAATATCATGATTCTTAGACTACTGATTTTAGATTAAGGTCATGAATTTTGGGTAATGGACTCTTAGATTAACTTTATATAGTTCAGACCATGGCGTACACACCCTGTAAGGACTTGTGAATCCTGATAGAGTGACATTCTCATAAGAATTGAGTGCCAAGTCTACCACTATATTAAAAATATCCATTGAGCCATAGATAGTAGTTTATGTTCATAATTTTTGGGCCAAAAACTCCTTGTTTAAGGACATATGTCAAGGAATATCTTTGTCTCTTGAGAAATTTTTTGTAATGTAGTAAAGTGAAAAACATGTAATGAATTGGGGTCCATGGACGACCAATTTTAGAAAAAAAATCCTAATGCGACATTCACACATTTTAGAGTCTTGGTGTTTGGACATAGAATCCTCAATTCAGGTCATGGGTAATAGACCTTGAGGGAACATTTGTCTCATCATTTATTGAGAAAAATCCCCTACAGACTCTGAAGCCCATATAATCTATTCTTGGTTCTAGATACAAAGAGCGGTATGGATTTCTTATATATCATTTTGGAGACCACAACGAGGGGTGGAATTGGATGAAAATTCCCACAAGGGATAGTGCGGATTTTAAGACCTAGATTGTGAATGTGGAATAACTAGGGGATGGGGAAAACTATTTACCATTTTCAAAACATAGGTTCTATACCCATATCTATTAAAGGTGGGGAGAAAAAATGTAGGCTTGATCATTGAATGAGTTCAAAAAGTGAGATTTAATATTGCGGCTGAAGATCCTTTGAGGCGTGAGCCCAAGTAGGTAGGTGTGTTAGTATATAATGAGACCAATTTATTAGAGGACCACTTTAGTTTAGAAGGATTGTGGTTATCCAAATAGGATAAATCTATAAGAGCTAATGAAAAAGTGGGGGATGTTCAAAATATATGTCTTTGGAGGGGTTGGGAACAAGATGGGATATTATGGTGTCACTATGTACTCCATAAGGATAGGAATCATGCCGTACATAGTTCCATGAAATGGTACTATAGGATATATATGTGGGTGGGGAAACATTTTCTATCTTGAGGATATAATATCATCTCACATTAGGAGGAATCCTAAGTTTTAATGGGATGGTGTTTTCTTCTTATTATACAAATCTTATGAGGAATCACATTTGTATACATGGTATTTCTTGACATCCCATGCTCATCTTATTTGGAATCCCCAATTTTGGGTGGTGTAAGATTGTATTTTAACATTGTTCATTGAGGACATTAGGCTTGGTAGTTTAATGTTGTACAAATCAGACAAGGGATGATACTATTTTAAAGTCATAGTGCTTCAACTATAGAGTATATTAATGGTTTAAGACCACATATCATTGAAAAGGTAGTGAGGGTATCTTATGATGGTTTATAAGTCACGAATAAGTGAAAACTATAATTAAAGGATGATTGAAATGGCCATTTTTTAATTTTTTTGAAAAACCATTCCGTGAATAGATATCACGTAATTGAGGATGGAAGGGTCCTGCTGAGAGACCATAAATGGGGATGTTCCCAAGATGAGATATATAGGCATCACAATATATCCCATGAGGATGGGAATCAAGCATGACATAGTTCTAAAACCTAGAATGTTAGGAGACTGATACCTGTAGAGGATACCCACTTGAATGAGGATATTATATCATTTAATACTTAGATATGAGGCATCTTGAATTTATAAGGGGTAAATCCATAGTTCAACATTTATTGATGATGATGTTAGTGATTTTTCATCACATACATATCACATGGGGTATCCTTTTTTGATATTGGGTAAAATCATTTCTCACTAAAAGGTATCCAAGATTTATATATGGTAAGGTCTCCAAATTACAACATCAACTGCAGATATTTAAAGAGATCTCACATAGAGTTTCATGCTCTTACCTTCCCCATATTGGACTATGTGGGTGTATCAACATACTATTGGGTCCAGGTAGATAAATATGGATTATACCTAATATGGAGGCCAATGGGGGTATTTTTTGTGATAGAACTACATGTAATAGATGATTTTTTGGTAAATCTATGATTTTTCCTATAAGAATAATTTCCATGTTTCACTATGTATCCTATTAATATGGTAATTAAGACTTATGTAGTTTCACAAAATGATGGACACCTAAGTTTGTAGGAAAACTAGGGATAACGATAACCATCAAATATAGGGATAAACACATACAGTTTAGGTTTATAGTTCCTAGACTGGGTGTTATAGTTTGTGGTCATAGTGATTTGAAATATTGAAGTTAGTTCTTGGTCATAATTATTAGGAAATATAGAGGGGGATTCGAGAATTATTGGTTCACAATAAATAAAAACTGACAAAGATGGAGTCTTTGAGGCCATGCACCATAGAAAAAGATCATGAATCCAGTTTCACATAGTTTAAAGGAAATATATCCTAGACCATGTTGAATAGTTTAAATAAAATATTCTTTGCATTTGTTTTTTAAAAGGTTGGGTCTGAATCCTCAATTTATTATTTAAAGCAAATACCACTTTTAGTGTGGGTAGAGGGAGACCCATTACATAGCCCAAATTACCATGACCAAGTGGCATGAATACAAGGCTTCAAAGACAATTTTTTGGCTCAATGGACGCCTCAGTGAACGATATTGCTACAGTGCCCGCGCTGCTACAATACATGCTACAGTATATCCACCACTACATTACCTGCTATAGTGCCTCTACCACTACAGTGTCATCAATGCTACAGTTCCCCTATTACTACAATGTTGCTGCAGTGCACTGCTACAGTACTTCTACTGTGCCTGGATTTATGTCCCTACCATGATTTTGATCCTAGGTATTTTAGATGCCAAGAAGAATCCTGTACCACTTGGTTATTGGCTCATTGGAATTTGTTTTTTTATATAATTTTCATGTCATAGAAGAGGTATAACCCAATGTGAATGGAGGGCCCCCAATCCTTCATACCACATATGTTCTAGTGAAAAAATGACACCAATTTTATGGTCATAATTCATGGACAATGGCGATGGAATTAGCAAAAAAATTTAAATCCATGATTCTTGGACTGGGAAAATGTTGGTCTCAGAGGAATATATGGCATTGACGAGATTAAACCCACCATGAATGGATCCATGGAGGCTCATATTACACTTACAAACAATGAGATAAACTACACATAGTTTAAGATCATGATGTTGGCACCATAAATGGGGCCAATGGGCAGATGGGTTTATAAATTCACGGCTAGACCCGAGGAAAGATATTATAGTAGTTTTAACATATACCATACAAATAGAAATCAAGCTAGATATATTATTTGTAAATTGGAATGGTATAAGACCACCCAAAGTGGGTAATATTCTTTATGGCATGGAAATTGAGAAATACCATGGTTATCTTGGGGAATTTAATGTTTGCGGTCATGGGGTAGGTTTTTTATAGCAATATCATACTCATTGGATGAGGAATCATGGATATATACATGGTAGGGATTTTTGGATATTCTCATACTTATCATATGAGGCATCCTAGTTTTACGGCCGAAAAATAATCTCTCGTTAAGAGGAACCTATTTTTTATGTTGGGTAAGAACATAGTTTATCCTCATACATCAAAGACATTATGATTTATACTTTATAGTTATTGAACCCAGACTATAGGGGATATAAATAGTTTAAGGGTGTCATTTTAGGACCGATTGAAAACTGTATAATATCTTCATTCATCGACCATTGTTTTAGTATATGGTTATAAATCTTGGACTGTGACTCGTAGTGTAAGTTCTTCGATCATGGACCAAAGTGTTAAGTATCCCATGTAGATATTTGTAGTGTGGATGAGTGACAAACCAAACATGAATTAGTGGTCAAGGAGGATCAATGACAAAAAAACATTCTTGGGGGTACCCACACACATTTTAATGTTTTGATTCATAGGGATGACCTCTATTTTTTAATCATTGTGATTACTCTATAGATGCTCCTCAAGAGATGCATTGTTTGAGAAACTCAGCTTTTGTGGGATGTGTTGTATTCTCTCCATCAATTGTGATCAATCAATACACTCCGTGGGGATATTACTTATGAATGATGAATGGTCATTCCCACTTGGGATCCAACATTGGAAACATCCTTCTAGGAATTATCAGTGTTTTTAGATCCAACATCATATGAACCTATAAGAAGACAATGAGGTGAACCATCATGTTGAGCCCTACAACGATCCAATTATGCTACCCTTCTATATTTGTATGGATTAATGACTTTTGTATTTGAGGAATTCTACATCATCTTCATGAACTACTACAATTTTGTTTCTAGTTTCTCTAGTCACAAATAGCTATTTAGAGTGATACAAACTAAACCTTGATGGGTAGGACTACCTATGTTCTATATATTAATGATTTTTGGGTCACCTGGGGGGATTATGATTCATCACCCAATAGGTCTAGATTGTGTTCATGATCTAGTTTGGAAAAGTCTTCTTATTTCGACCACTATATTACAAAAATTATTAGATAAAGTCTTAATGATTTCAGCAATATTTTCATTTTTCTATTCATGTCACTAAGAAGTTTGGTTGGGTCAAATTTTGTTCAAGGTGTAAAATTTGTTCTTCTTGAAAGACGAGATGTTTGTGTCATTTTCTTTAATAATATAGTTAGTGACTCTAAATTAATATATGATGTGGGAGATCATGAACTTGATCATATACTAGGATTTTACTAATTTTAGTCGAATCACTTCATCCCACATAGATAATAAGTCTTTTTTAGTTAGAATAAACATGCACTAGCGGGTTGATTTTGGTGGGTATGGCCGTAAAACATCAAGTCCACATGTTACAAAGGTCTAATAATACATAGTGTTTAGGATAATCTCTAGTTGTTTGTGCACAATGTTTGAATGGATCTGAAATTAAGGACACATTTTGGGAAACATGATGTGGCGATGGACCATTGTGGTCCCGAAGGGGAACACTCTTTGAATATGGTGTGTCAATTTCAATCTGCCCTGATGGGTTCCATAGGACTCGACATAAATTTCTTGAATAACATAGGGGACCTAATGTCATTGGATACAATGGAGAATAATTCAATAAAAAACACATATTTAGATAATCTTCTCATTGTTTTTTCCCACTATGGATGGTAAACTATTATTCACACTAAGAGATTCTATCATGCTCAACTCAGTCTAGAGGAATAATTATAGGCTGTAGGTATTCAATAATGGAATTTGTCTAATCAGATGTCTCATATATTATGGAGGAACCTTGGGACCTTAATATATAAGAACCATTATCTAGATAGTTTATATATTACCTTTCATCACCATCAAAAATGAAATAAAGGACGACCATCTGATGTGCCACATGAATGACTAGATCATCTTGGTTAGGCTTTGTAAGAGGCACATCTATGTCATCCAATGAATAAATTAAATGGTTTTGTGACTTAGGGAAATGATTCATCTTCAGTTTATTGGGAAACTAGGCCATCTTTTGATGGATGCGCTCTAGAAGGGGAACAAGATCTCTCTTTTGGATGATATAATCATCATCAATTAGTTTGATGACTAAATCAGAGTATCCCATGAAATGAAAGTAGGGAATATTAATGGAAAGGACCTGCTCAAGAATAGTTAGGAGAGAA
The DNA here is from genome assembly GCA_963277665.1 of Viscum album. Lineage (NCBI taxonomy): Eukaryota > Viridiplantae > Streptophyta > Magnoliopsida > Santalales > Viscaceae > Viscum > Viscum album. The sequence continues at coordinate 1,498,131,230 of OY728159.1, forward strand.
AAATACTATTCCTCATTATTGGTTGAGCCTTCTAATTGATGGAATGAGTATTACATGCTATAATATGTTGGAGTGATAAAGACAATTCTCATGCCTAGTCTATTTATCTTGGGGTTATTAATACTTAAACCATTTGGGAACCAGGAGGTTCCATTGAAATGAATATTCCAATAGGAAATGACCTTATCCACTAACAGGATAGGATCATCTGGGAAATCAACATCTTGTTTCATTTCATCCGGGGATGGATGGGTGCCCGAAATGTATTTCAATTATTTTAAATTTATGGAATTTTTCATAATAATCCTAATTTTGAACAACTAGATGATTAGTTCTATTGGGCCAACTATCTCATCAGAATGGGGTTTTGGTAATATACTTCAATGGGTATATTCAAGACCCTAGTTGAATCTCATGATTCTATATATAATGATGTAACTTCTACACAACAAAAACCAGAGTGAGGATTCAATTCTCAATGGGGTAGTATTTGGTATCTATGTCATGGATCATGTGGATGGGATAGTATTATCTACTTAATCTTCCCATATTATTTTTACACTGTGTGAATGGAGGTGAGGGACTATTCCAAGGTGGTGACATAGTGTACCATAGGCTTACCTGTTACAGGTGGCATTAGAATTGGTGGCTATATAGGATATTTCTTTATGTTCTAAAACATAGTCTAGAAATCCTCTCCCAATATTAAATGGGGCCTTTGTTCTTATTTCTAGAGATGTGATTACACTTTTCATAAAAAATTTCAATAAAAAAATGTATTTATGAAAAGTAGCCATAGAGGTACCATAGATCCCAGAGGTTGGTTGAGGGAGTAAATTTGTTGATGACATTGGTTTCCTTTGAGTCAATATCAATAAATCTATATCTTTTAAGCTATTGAGAAACATCCCAGATGAAATCCCAAAAAAACATATCATGTTCTTAATATTCAAATACTTAGAGTGGAGGTGGAAAAACAAATTCTCAATGTTTTTGAGATGGTCTGATGATCGGTGATTTTTGAACTAAAAGTTTTCCACTTAGAATTCCACCAATATCCCGAGAGTTGGTTTGAAGATGTGATGCATGGCCCAGTACTAAGTGGATCATTAATTATTAAACATAAATAGAATCACCAAAAAAAATAAGGTAAATTGTGGAACCCTGATGGAGGTGGAATTATCATCCTTATGGGCCATTCATATTTAGTTTTATCCACATTATCCTTCCATGAAGAACAAGGTCTAAAACCCTGATGCAGCATTGTCAAAAATTGTGTCACTGGAAGGGGTAAATCATTTTTTAGGAAATGGAATTTCAATTAACAAATGTTTATCAAAAATATGATCTTCCCATTCTCCATAATAAATGACATGATGTTGATTATAAATCTAGAGTAATAGACTTCCCCAAGGAATATTTATTTGATATGATTGTAAACCATGGTATCGAACACAGAATTGTAAATGAGATTTATATTTTCAAAAGACATCATGAACCCTTGATGACACATTAGGAGGCCTAGATGGTGAATGAAGACTTGGGGGTCTGTTACTTGCATCTAATAACATCTCTACAAAATTGATGATGATACTTAAGGAACAACACATATTTATGAAATTCCTATGAAGACAAGGTCCAATTTATCAGTGTTGGCCTCGAATCATCCATAGTATTGAGGTCCACCTAAAATAACTCAACAATGGTTGTGGGGACACCCTATAAAAATTTAGGAGGTGAATATTTCAAATAATATTCATTGTATGAGATATGATTATCATTTGGGTGATTCTTCTCTTGTAGGCTAATAGACTCATGGAAAGCACTAGTTCCTGCTTTGGCGGAAGCATAATCCTTACCAAGAGGTTCCCAATCTGCTAATACTATGGAGAAAAAAGTTGTAAATCTAATTCCACCTATCCTTGGACAATGATTTCTATTATCTAAGTCTATTTATTGGTAGAGAGTTTTATTTTGTGGATTTATCCTTACCTAATGGAATAAGTTGTAAATCATTGAAATTTTTTTCATAAATTGAAATTATATATACATCACAGAAGTAGGGGACTCTGGTATCACTCGAGCATATCCATTTTAGGTTTATATGGTAAAATAATGGTTCTATATTTTCTTAGGCACACAAAATACCTTTTTATTCGAGAATAAAAAGAAACCTACCTGGTATACTGATGCCACCTCCAACTGATGAATTAATAGAATGAATATGTTGTCCAAGTCTTCCAATGGATTGACTTCTATGGCCATCATATCATTGGGAGAATTGATATTATCAAACCAAATGGTATGATACTATTTAAACTATATTTTAAAATATATGTAATTTATATAACTAATTCACTGGAGCCCGTTCGGGGACACATAACCCTGGAGTACCCCTACTCGACTGTTAATGGAGTATTAGAGGAATTCGTGATATGAGGTGGAAACCGCTATATGAAAATTATTCTTAGGAATACCAAGAACTTAATTTTAGGTCATATCCTATAAACCTACCAATAAATAAATTCTTGAAATCAAGCCACCAAATTGGTTCCTTATCCAATCCTTTCCACATGATTTCAGATCGCACTTATCATGACCCTGAATTGTATGTTTTGCAGGTTTCAATCATCTTTGGTTAGTCTCATCTTTTAGAGAATCTAGGTTTTGGATAAGATGAATTCATCATATATAGACAATTTTATTATCACCTGTAATGATCATTTATTAGCGCCCTCTACATATTACACCTCTAGGGTTGTTACCACTACATTAAACTAGAGTGGTATTTTCAATGATTTTTCAAGGGCCTCGTAGATATATTTCAATAAGTTGGGAGACACAATGATCAAAATAAATTAAGTAATACTATAACGGTTGATCATTAAATCATACTAGAAAAAAGTAATAATTTTTCTGTTAAAGAGTAACTCCCTGGATGGGGGAACAATGGATTCTGCTGATTGAAATGCTGTGTTCTCAATATTGTTATAAAAATTATACTAGTAACTAGATGACCATCTCGAAAACACTTTCAGATGAATGTTAGTAGGTTTATGTATGGATCTAGCTACTGGATAACATTATTTTGCATGAGGTCAAATCTAGGTGGACACATATGATCACGTTACGATTGTTGAAGAGTTTCTTGGTCAACAAACACAGTCGGCTGTAGAGGCACGCCTAATAGAGAAGACTGAGAGGATAGTTATAACTAAGATCTATGAAAAACATGAAACATAGTCTTAATAGAATGAATGACCTCCATATCCTGAGAATTTATGTGGATCAAATTCCCTTAGTATTTCCTTCAACTACATCGGTAGGATTCAACCAAGGGGTTTGAATGGAATTGCACACTAACAGGCATCATGAAGTGGTCCTTTAGCTCGATGAAATTCATAGAGGCTTACTAATGCACTTTATAGATGAGGTAATCTAGTTATAGGAACCACTATGTGCATTTACCAACTCAAGAGGCAAAAATTCACAGAGAGTGCATTATATATTTGGATGTTTGGGGGGGGGGATCTAGTTTCCCATGCACATTCGGTGCTTGTTCTTTGGTTATTTGGAAGGTTGTGGCGTGGATGTAGAGGTTGTGTCCAGAGTGTTTGTTACCTCAATAAGATGTTATGGAAAATAATAGATAGTTTTTATAACACCATGGGACTAATAATGTTCGTTGTGAGCCCAGCATCCCACATATTTTAGTGTCCCAGGACTAGAAGCCAACTACAATTCACCTAATCCCTCACTATAACTATCAGGGAATAAGATACATGTGTCACCTATATAAGAATATAACTAAAATTAACCAAGCCATGAACTCTGTGGTGTTATATCCAATAAATGATTACTTAGTAATCCTTGATGGTTTTCTCAGGATCATTTGTTATGAGAAATGATTAGGGTGGCCAATGAATCTACCATCCTGGGGCCTCCAACATTCTTATCCCCATATCCATAGTGAAAATAAAATAGCCTGAGGCCTATGAATCCATAAATGAATTTGAATAATTCCTCATATTTGGGTAGGTAACGCTAGGAGATAGGACTAGTAAATGGGTTTCAAACACATCTTCTCAAATAGTAGGCTGATATTGGCAATGAGGTACTAGATAGTTTTATGTTGGGAAATACTACACTTGATAGGTATTCTACACTCAACGAAGATCTTCTATTAATAGTGAAAATAAATCTATCAATGCATTGGCCTCTTCATGCATTACTTTTATGATATCTTTTTTCATAGGTCTTCTTGTGGGAGATAGAAGAGGGAACATGTGTGACTATTGTTTGGCCTATTGTTAGGATTCTTCTAGGTGATGAGACATATCATAAAACTCCTAAAATCCACCTATAATGTGTTGGATGATGAGGTAAGGGAATATATAAACCTTAATGTTCCCCACTCAGATTGTAAGTAGCCTCTTCTTAGATAGTGGCATGTTGAGGGAATATAAGAGTAATTTCTAGTGCGTGATAAAGTAGGTGAAATTCTAAACATTCCACTATATACAATTGAATAGGTTGGAAATACTTGGATTATACATGGTGCATTGGAACTAGTTTAAAAATTTTCTCCAAAGGTCATCCCAACTAGTAATAAACCATATGGATAGGTGTCTTTACCACACAAACACATGTCCTTCCAGTTTCTGAACAATGACCTAAATCATGGTGGACCTATTCAACTCTTGGGTTCCTAACATAGTTAGAAAACATGAAATAATTAAGGATGGGTTTAGCATCTGATCACATATCCCATTGAATGGAGAAAGTATGTGATTACCAAATGCTAAGTGTGCTCTAATATTATCCACCTAAGCTTGGTATGAATTCCCCTCAGGAGTAATTTATACCTTTCATGTCTACAGGTCAGCGAGTCGAGTAGTGAGAGAAGCTATCAAGTCAAATTATGGGGGATCACCTTCATAAAGAGAGTCTCAGACCACCATTGTGATGATATTATCCTCATCTATGGGAGCATGCTCATCTATTTGATGAGTACCATTGGCTAGATGCAGTAGAGGATAATTATGATGGTTTGGTGGGTTTAATGACTAATATCTTATTTACTTTATATATCCCATGTACTTTGATCTAAATAAATCAGAGGGGACACCTTTTTCTAGTGGAGGTTATTGGATTAGAATAACTAGGTTCCCTAGATGGGGGAGAGATGGGGTCCCAAAGGGAGTTTCCATAATCCAAGAAATACATAGAAATGTGGGCGGTGATCAAAATTTTATACTAATCATCCTAATAATGAAAGTATAATATTGTTTAATCTATTTATACATTTCTTCAAACCTGTAATGGATTAGTGGTATCAAAATAACCCATTAAATTTTAGAGATTCTGATTATTAGGGAGTGATGCCTCATCAGAGGGGTCTCTCAGGCTATATTCTAACATCTGATGATGAGTGAGGAAACCTATCAGGGATTCTCTCTAGTACTATTCTGCACCTTGAGGTGGATTTTCCCTATCATATCAATAATTATTTTCCTTATTCCACTAATTATATACAAAATCATTCACAAATATATTAACCATGATAATGGTCAGAGGGGAATTTTCCTTATTAGTGGATAGGCCATGAAATCAAAAGATAGGGTTAAAATGATGACATGCATATTTTCACCAACCTATGATAAGAAAATGTGGAGAATATTCTTATATAAACCAAAGGAATACTATGCGGATCTTGACATAGTTTCTTGTAGCGTATTGTGATAACTGTATGATTCAGGGAACTGAGTGACATGGAGTTCTACGATCTCAACCCTTATGCACGACTGTTTGATGGTATCAATGTGATCCTAGCATCTAGTGTTGGTAAACTAAGGATCATGGATATAGTGAAACATCACCCAGATAATCTGCAAGAAACACAATGCCTAGCCCATTGTAAGGGATTCTAGGATGTCAATGTTTAAATATGTGAGTAACCAAAACATCATTTACAGCTAGTCAACGGATAAATATTCCCACAGTCCCTATTTTTCAGTGGATTTTTCCTATTCTTGGTTAGCCCAGGCCCTGATTATATCATGCTAAGATATATAGGGTTGCACTAATGTTGACTAGTTCTAATACTGGTTTACCATGGGGAGAGTCACTACAAGAGTTAAATGTTTTATATATGATGGAACATATATCGAGTGTGGTTCCCACATTACCACCACTTCCCTATAAGAGGGGTAATTAACCACTGCCACATGTTAATGAATGGAATAATCCATATGTGTCTAGGAAGATTGGTCACAGTCTAATGGAGAAAAAAATAACCTTCACGTCACTCCTACTTCATGGGTGGTGGTAATGTGGAGGGATACTGGCGGTGGTGAAGGTGGATTCACTATGGGTTCCTGGAAGGGTTCCAGAATGTCCTCTGTCTTTAATTACCTAAAGATGGATCAAGGCACCCTATAGACCTCAACTTCTAGAATTGAAAATACCAACTTCTGATATCCTAACCTAGACTATAGGATTTGTGGATTAAGTACCAATATTGATTTGTATATCCATTATGAATAAATGTTGTAAATGATGTGATGACGATGTGGATCTTTCCATGGATTCACCTTCGACAATGAGTCTTATCCCTCTGACCTCATTATAATTCATCAAGGAATTCAATTCCTTTAGCATTGGGAGGACCTTTGTGCTGGTTGGATGTTGTGGATTGAGGACATCTGCATGGGTTGATAGGAAAAATGGTAGGACCTCTGTACTGACTAGTTTGATAATGAGAAGGGCCTCTATACAACTTCTTCATGTCATGTGATGGACCGTAATTGTTGTCAATAGTGTTAGTGATGGATAGATTCATCCCAACCATCCTATAAGAGGGCTGGGGTTTTAATTAGAATAGGAAAAAAAGATCCATGTTATTCTTTTACAAGTATTTGGTGTTAATTAGCAGAGGTGAAAGGACCTAAAAGATCCATTCAAGATATCCCTTACAGGGAAATGTTCTTTTCCTATTTCTGATGTTAGAATCATGAGATTTTAACCTTGACCAATATAACATGGATGAAAATTACCCATTCTCATTCATGTGGGATCAGTAGATGTGAAAATTGATGAGGCCCAATGTGATCCCTACTTGGCGGCTCTCGGGGGGTCACTCATGGTCAGTTTCAGCTGAGTGTCCCCTACCTACTCAGCATAGGAAAGCGAATCATTACAATTCTATGAGGAATATCTCCCAAAGTGGTTCATTATTGGAAAGGGTGGTAGTTTCCATAGGTTTGGACCTCATAGGTGGTTGTACGTATGAGGAATGTATGCCTCCATATCATTGAAGGCCAAATTCCTTATCATCATGACCCTCAATGATTATACTGGCCCACAATGTGGTTAGTCACCTTCCACTAGATGATCTTATAGGGTGACATGAAGGTCATTTCCTGATATACAATTTTGTGGAGAAGTCATGGCGGGGGTGGATTTTATAGGTATTGATGCATTAATGTTTTTCCTGCCATGGAACCTAAAAGCGTTGGGTTGAATGTTTACCATATCAGGGGTCCTATAAGACATATGAATTTAACCATCATTAAAGGTACGGTAAAATCAATTCTATATTCCCCAATGTCATGAAATCTTATGATGTAGAGAAGGATCCACATTGATGATATCACATACTGAGGATTCCTATATGAACTACCCTAATTTAGAGGTGAGTTTTATGTTGGTTCCATAATTTTCATTTTGAGAACTAGAACCTAATGTTTGAATATAGTGAAATTAAAATATTTTGATGCCATATATGTTACTATTCCCCACCATTCAAGAGAAGAAATTCACACTAGGATCAATATTTCTATTTCTAATGATTTTACAGGGGCCCATTACATGTCACTACATGTCTGCTCCTCTATTTCTCTACATTAAAACATTCCATTGGTGGGTGGTTTTCATCACTATAATTAGTTATGACTACTTTTTAATCGAAATGGGATGATGTTATTTCATTTCCTCTTTCAATGCATTCTTCTTTAGATCTTGTTTCCTATTCGGGTTTTCCCTCAGTGATTTGAATCATATTTTTAGAATTCAGTCCTAGTTCCATCAATGTAAGAACTATTTTTAATTACACTACTCCATTATTAACATGACATTACCCTTCAATCCAGAGTGTAGTCATGTTGGGAATCTAAAGGCATGTCTGAAAATTTGGTACATTGGTCACCTATAAATATTCCTTCGTAGAGGGAATCTATTATGAGGAATCTTAAATACATATCCCATGTAATAAAGTGTTGATCAAGATATATTTAAAACAAGTGGTGTATGTATTCCAATTCCTTTTTACCTCATGAATCCCATTTTATTGCATATGATAGGAATTATATGTTAGGTCGCAAGTTATAGTCTTGTATAGATAGATCAAAACATCCAACTGTGAGGGATATGGTCATATGTTTAATGTCTTGTTGAAACATATATAGGGCTAATTTGGGGACATAGTGTTAGATTATTTTCTCCTCTTAAGGCAAATTTAGGAGGTGTTTCCCTAAGGGGGAAAATTTCACACATGAGTTTAATGATGGAATCGATCAGAATGCCCCTTGAGGCAGATAAAGATTGTTCATTTATTGGAAATAAAATGTCACACCAAAGTTTACCCAATGGAATGGATTAGAAATCCCCTTAAGGAAGATCAGGGAGGTTCTTTCCATGGATGTAATATTTCACACCTGATATCACCAATATAATGGATTAGAACTCCCCTTAAAGAGGATTCAGAAGGTGTCTCCCTATGAGGGAAGATGTCACACTTGAGTCTAACAATGGAATAGATTTGAAAAACCCTTGAGATGTATACAAGAGGTTCATCCCTTTGAGGTAAGATTTCACACCAGTTTTATTGATGCAATGGATTATGATTCCCTTGAGGTGGATCTATATTTTTCATCCCTAAGAAAAAAGATGTCACACCAAGGTTTTCCATTATAGGAATATACAAAAAGGCCCCTTGAGGTAGATACAAAGGGTTATTGTCCAAGAGGGAATATTTAAAACATGATTTCACTAATGTGATGGATTGGAATTCCCCTTGAGGTGTATTCATAAGTTTCTTCCCTTTAAGGAATGATTCCACACCTAATTTTACTGATATAATGGATCAAGACGTAGCTTGAGGCAGATCTGTGAGATGCGTACCTAAGGGAGAAGATGTCCCAAATGGGATTATTGATGGAATGGATCAAGATTACCATTGAGGTAGATTCGGGTGGTGAATCCATAATAGGTAAGATTTCACTCCTCCGTTTACAGATGAAATGAATCAAAACACCCCTTGAGTTTGATCTGGGTGGTGCATCCATTGGAGGAATTATGTCACATTTGTGTTTACCAATTTAATGGATCATAACACCACTTGGGAAAAATAAAAATGGTGAATCCATATGAGGGTAATTTTAACACATGAGTTTACTGATTGAATACATAGAAACATTGCTTATGGTGGATTAAAAATGTTCTTTCAAGGAGGGTAGATTTCACAGCTGAGTTTACTAATGTGGGGATTAAACTATAGGGACTCATCCTATGTACAATGCTTATATACGAGGGTAAAATACCACATAGTTCAATGTCTTAGTTTTAGGTCATGTGGAATGAATAATCCATGTTGTTTAACATCTTGTGGTAAAGACATGTGTGTTGAGGAAATATTGTTGACGAGGGATGGTGTGGGGTGTATTCCAAGATCCATACATTGGAAAGAGGGTCACTCTTTAAGAAACGATATGGGGATTATGAATGAGCGATTCCATATAGGGGTGTCTTGTACTCTGTGGTGGGACAGGGTGGAATCCCATGATATTCATACAAAGAAAATCTTGTTTTTATTATAGAGGATAAAAATAAAATTTTATATCATGTATGGTGGATGTTTTTGTACATTTTGATGTCATATCACTATGATGTAGTGTTGGGAGGTTCTATGTATTGAATATAATAGGTGGAGTAGATCAATACTTATGGGGGACCATGTCAAGGTGAGTGTAAGATCCATAATAAGCTCCTTAAAATAAGATATGGGCCCAATTCTCTCGAATATTCTAGTCCTAAAGCTTATGTTACCATCACTCATGCACCTATGGGAGAGATATGGTGTTGGTACTACCCTGGACGAGTGGTAAATTAGAGTCTCTATGATTACAGGAAAACCCATTAGGGTTTCTATTATTAGAAGCACAATATAGTCTAGAATCCTGGGTTTTACTTTGAGTGGAGTGGGTGCATAGTACAATGGATGGCATTGGCCACACGGGTGTTTGGGGGTAGTTGTGCGGGTCCTAGATTGATATAAGGGAACACAAACTCAAACTTCCCAAAAGGGTATCAATTAAAGGGTGGAAACATATAAATGACCATGATAGGTACTTTGTGAAGCATAGAACATCAAAATGGGTGTTTTATAAAGATTAGGCACCTTTTAGAGTTCTGAGTCTTCACGAAGTAGTATAATTCATTAAATTGGATGACCCAACCCTTGAATATAGTTCGAGTTCTCATAGGGTTTACATTAACTTATGTACATGCCTACCGAATCCAAAATATATAAAAAATTATTTCTTCTTCTGTGAAGTGCATGGGACTAAATAAAATGCATCTCCACTATATCTGGATTCTCTTAAGAATCCTTTGGAGGTAGTTTCAAAAATCATGGATTTATTGGGGAATACATTTCCTCTATTTGTGGTGAAGCATTGGAGGGTCATGAATATAGAAAATTCTTAAGAAATTGAAATGTCACAAATCCCGTAATAATTCAATCTTAGGGGGTATTTATATGGATGTGGGATTCAAAATAATCAGAGGATTTTGTGATGTTTTATGAGCTTTATGAGTGATGGGGCTCTATGAGTCAAAATGTTTTGGTGCACAGATTTCCATCAACTACCCATGTAGTAGAAAATCACATTGTGGATATATATTGATTTTTATTGAAGGTTACCATTAGGCCTTTTCATGGTCATGAAAGAGATACCCACCCCTAGACCTTCATGAACTTCGGCCATTCACAAAGTACATGAGCCTCGCGAAACAAACCCTTATAGGGATTTTAGGGCACCTTTGGCTCAAATTATTCCTGAACTAGCCATGACTTCCTCATCCTTTCCTGTGACAAACATATTTTGTCATATAAAAATATCTTAATCAATGTAGACATATACATAAATTCTATTTTTGTGGTAGGGAATACTTCATAACTCTTCCTTTATTTTTCTTATATCGTGGAATCCAATAGTGATTTGAAAAACATTGTACCATCAGAAGAATCATAAAAATTTGATATAGAATAAAATTTATATATTGAAAATTAAATAAAAAACTTAAAATAATATCTTTTTCACCACTTCCTTGAATTAACATATTAAAAAAAATAGTCTCATCACCTTATTGGATCATCAGAATGTTTATTTTTAATCTTCAAATTTATGTATATGATATGATTATCAATTTTTTAAATTTTTAAAAAATTACATCAGTTTTGAAATAAAAATTTTACAATATTTGGCATCTAGATAAACCCACATCCATATGTTACCATATTTTTATTTAATTAAAAGAGTTGTCCCAGAAGCCTTTATATTATTAGTAAATATTACATATGTTTGAAAAATTCTTAACATGTGTCTTATAAATTTAACATAGTATTTTATTTGAATCACATTACATCCTAAATATATATTTTTTCAATTAAAAATGATTAATTTTTTAAAAGAAAACAGTCATCATGATTATGTTATAATTATTAAATTATTAGTAAAAAATAATATCTTTTTTAAATATTCACATAACATAAGATATTTCAGAAATGTATCAACATTTCACCATACAATAATATTGTTTTAATGAGTTGAAAAACTATTTTCATTATGTCAAATTAATATTCTAAAATTTTAGAAATTAAATTTAAATAAAAACATAAAAATATAATGAAAATTTTATTTAAAGGAAGATAAAATTTTAAAATATTAACTATTATTATTCTCATTTTTATCATTATTTAATAAAATTGTGGTTAATATATTATTTATATCCACAATATATTATAAACAATATATATATTGTTTCAAGTAATAATGCAAAAAGATAATATTTTAGAATAAACATACATGATTAAAATAAAATGATTATATAGGTTATTTAGGAATACAAATTTAATTTCATTAGTCCATTAGTATTAAATTTGATCGTTATTATTCTTTCTACATCTATTTCATATCATGGTACCATTTATTTATACCATCCAAATAAAAAACTACTTCATGATAGCCATATAATTTGTCATGGTTTCTTATGTTTTGTGGTGTATATGGAGAAATATATCAAACACATTTGGTTTTATATGAAAAAAAATTAAAATCATAGGGTGTTACATTATCCACCTTAAAAAAATGCACCCTCATGATGTTTAATTACCACATACTAGTAAAAATAGATATGGTTAACTAAAAGATATTAATGAAACAAGATATAATTTCTTGATATGTATTAAACTAAACATATTGGAAATATATTTTTCCCTCTTATGGTGTTAACAGATAAATTAATATTTCTTTTATAAATTACTAATATATTCCCTCATTTTTCACTAATGATGTGTCATTCAATTCCTCTGAGAAATTCTCCTTGGTGTTTTTTATATTTTTAATATGTTATAAATTGAATATTGTATCCTTTATAATAATTTTCAATAGAACATCTATGAAATTTCAACCTTCTCTTATTTGGTGTGGTTTATAATTCAACTATGATCATTATGTTAATCATTTTTCATGAGAGTTAGTTATAAATAGTTACAATATTTCTCACTCTAGCTATTATCCAATTTGAATTCCCATTAAGGACATCACCAATATTTCCATCATATACATTTTAACATGCTTCTTCCTAGATATATCCATTATTAAAAAAATGATTTATGAGGACTAATAAATAATAATTTTGATGATATGATTTTAAAAAATTCAATCTCAATGTGTCTTACTCTATGAAACCATCATATTAGCTGATATTTCATTTCAAATAATACTATATCACTCTTAGTCAATCCTACATTAATTTTAATTTTTTTGTTTAAGCTTCTTAATAATAATAAAATTTTTCCCAAATTTTCATATACTTTCTTACAATATTCAAAATCTCAAATAATTAGAATTTATTTGAAAAAAATAAACCCTTATATTATAAATGAAATCATACATTAATTTAAATATACCTTATAAAATTAGTCCCTATATATTAATCAATTTTATCCATGGTAATTCCTCTATTATGTTCTCATACATGTATATTTTAATCCTTTTTAATGGATAGTTGGGAGAATGTGATTAAACAAAAAATACCCTGGGATTTTCTAGAAAGGTCTGATGACATAAGATATAAATTTCACTCTAAAGTGATGATTTTATTGATACTCATTCAACCATTTTTAGGGTTACCAAACATCATTTAATATTTTCTATAACCACATCCACTTTCTTGTATCTGTATATGGAATATATTTTTAGTTTAACAACATAATATCAACATAACTAAAACATTGGGATGTTGTCATTTAATTAACTCATAACATAGAAATATCCCTATTTTTTTATTATATTTATCTTATACATATCCCTAATATATTTAACATTACATAAACTAGAAAAAAATTTATATGTATCATTGAAATTATGATCAATCATAATTTATCGTCCCTTGATGAAATTTGTAACTCCTAAATATTCTTCATCTGATAAAATCCAAATATCTAATGTTATCCAAACCCTTCTCTAACATGAAATATGACATCCCGGGAATATACCTATTCAAAAATTATATGAAAAATTAAATAAAATAATTTCTAGGGATTTAAATCATTAGATCTTCATATACAATGACAAATGAGGTACACAATAAAATTTCTAATAATGTAAAAATTATTACTTAGAAACCCTTAAAATAGTGGTAATGAAAGAATTGAAATAACATAAGATGATTAAAATGAAATAGAAATAGAAATATCATTAAATTTAATATATTAATTATACCTAAAGTAAACAGTGTACTAAAATCACTATATATATAATACGATGGTTCAATATATCTATCATATATTAAGGAATTCAAAAAAGGGAAATATTACCCTCATGACATTTGAAATATTCAATATCAAAACCCCTTGAAGGATAATATTTCAAATTAAACATTAATTACCCTTAGTAATTATAAAGAATTGATAAAAAATATTAAAGGTTTAGTAATAATATAATAACCCCGACTCCAGTATCATATAACTGGTGCAACATTATTACATCGGAATAGATACAAGGGGTAAATTTCGGAAATAGAAATCTGGGTAGATGTTTTGGAGGACAAGACACATACATGATACCTATATTACATAAGGAAATATATCTTAAATAACATTAATTGGATAAATTAGTAATCTTTGAACTCATTCCAACTATTTTTCTTTATAACACGATGAAGGGAAAAAATAAGGAAAATCTCAACTGCTAAGTAAGGGGTACATAACATTGATTATATCATGTATTAATAAATAATAATTATAACAGAAATTTAAGTAACTTAAAAGAGATTGAATTTTATCAAAAAAATTACTATCATAATAGGATAAGGAATAATAAATATGGGGAACTAAATAAATGAAAACACATTCCATTTTATCAATATAATGAGAGTGAAATGTATCCAAACATAATTTAATTTATGAAATATAATGGGTATATAAATTAATGAATTATCAATGAAGAAAATATACAGTTATATAATTTCATTATTTGTAGTATCAAGATACTTTTACTGTCAAGAAGTTTCGAAAGACAGATTAAAACTACTTGGAAGAAACCCATAATATTTTTCCAACTGATTTGTCACATTAAACCCATTGACCAATCAAGGGGGTATAAGTAACATTAAACCTTCATTGTTTAAATATCTAAATCATTAATAATATATTGAAAAATCTATTTAATTCATTAATAAATATGTATTATATAAAAAATATCAATATTGTGTAAGGATATAGATTAATGAATATTATCCTAGTTAATTAAAAAACATTAAAAGTAAGCACCATATTTATGAATGTTTTATATTTTATAAAATAATAATTGACATAGAAAAATAATATTTATATTTAATAGAAAATCAATTTCCAATAGAAAATTATCATAACATACTGATTGTTAAAAGAAAAAGTAAACAATCAAATAAGAAAGTGAAATTGTACAATAATTTTTACCACATCTCAAACATTTAAATTATAAACCCATGAAAAAAAAATTAAATGAAAAATTAATAATCTTTAATAATTAGTATTAATTTTAAATAAATAAATGGTTTCATATACACAAAAATAATGTGAAAAGATTTAAATAAAAAAATATGTCTCAAGGAAATGGAAATTCAGACCAAATCTCTTACTAGTTGGTTATTTTCAAATCAAATCCATTGGGATGAAATAATTCAAAATTAAGTTTAAAACAAAGTTTATTTTAGAAAATTTGGGGTATTACATGTAAAAGGGGAATTATCTACACAATATAAAATATATTTTGTTCATAACATCTCAATATAAATCAATTAAGGGAAATTGAGATGTATTCGCTTGCCTCAGGCTTCCTTATGGTTGAATGTGACTTAATATACGGTATAGTGGTTTAATGAGTGTTATAAATTTATAGAATACATTAATCATATTAATAATATCATTTTTGATACTTTTATTGTAACAACCCAGGTAAATAAAGAATGTGAAATTTTTATATTTATCCACATTTTTGAATAATATATTAATATTTCATTAAAGGGAACTCTATGCTTGATGGCTTACCCAATATGCAATAATGAGTTCCTTTGAAATCTTACATTGCACTCTAATAATAAAATAATTTTATTTTAAATGGTAGTTAACACCTTGCCGTTGTAATGACGGGAATGAAAAGAACTAACTACAAAATGATTATATATGTTTGTCAAATATTTTTACTTTTTACAATAAATCTTAGAAGATTACAAATGCAAATGAATCCAATTTTAAGCATAAATCTTCTACTATACTTTAAAAGGTTGATCAACTGCCTTTTGATGGAAAAACCGTTTTTAAATATACTTTTTACAATTTTATATGTCTTATTTGGCGAAATAAAATTCTTCTTTATAATCGGGACATCAAAATTTACTTTGTGTAAATTTTTTGTATTTTTCCGATAAAGTTCATTTTTTAATGAATAGTGAAAAATGTTGTATTTTAATTCAAAACCTATTTTTAATCTAATTTATTTATATGATGAGATTATCTTTTTAATGTGTTTTGAAGTTAAATTAGAATATATTTTTACCATTTAACCAATTGTGTTCATTGAAATTAATATCACTTTGAGATTGGACATAAACGAGTGTCAATCTTTTGATAGATATTGTTTCTTAAAAACAAGCTATTTGATTTGACAGTGGGATTTAATTATAAAATTAATTAATGAAACTTCTATGTTATTAATTTGGTAAAATAGACATCATTTTTGAATTCGGAGTATCAAATATAGCTTAGGGTGAATTTTTCATATTTTTCTGAAAAACCTTAAATTTTTATGAATAGTGAAACCGCAAAGTGGCAGTTTCAAAAATTGATTTTTTGTTTAAATGGAACTATACCACTTCTATGATTTGAATTTCAAAAATCCAATTTAAATGATTTTTTTTATTAGGTAAAATTTGGTTCATTGGGATGAAAATAATTTTTGATGAAAAGTAACTTTTAAGTTTTATTAATCGTGATTAAAAGTAATCAGTTTGATTTAAGGTAAAAATGTTATTATAATAAAATGAAAATATCTTGAAACTTGTCCTAACCCTATTGGATAATACATGGTCGACCAAGAAAAACCATGGGTTGATTTTTTGGACCCCATGGAGCCACTTGGGTAAGATAATGATATTAATGCCTTTTATTTAAAGTAAAAGTAAAAATGACACAAACATGTATTGTTTTAACAAAAAATATTTTACATGGGGTTATACAAGTCATATTTTTGACTATAAATATTAATTTGAAATATAAAAATATTTCCTAAATCATAGTATTTTATATAATTTTTATTCATTAAATAAATTAAATTATTTATGACATCATGATGGTGTAGCGATTACCTCATTATTTAACGATTTAAATAAAATGAAAAGATAATGTAAAATCTAAGACCTACACATGTCAAAAACATATTGTATGGGTGGATTTAGAACCCTTGTCACCTTATCCTTTAAATATATCAATTTGGGACCTTTTAAATCCGAAACTCATTTGAAAATAATGTAACCTTTCTTGACTTTCCAAGAGTACCCCTCCTCTCCTCATATAAAAGGCCCCCACATCTACCACCTTACCCACACCTTTCAAGCCTTTCCTTGGGCATAGCTCTGATACTTTTGTCTATCCACATCCCTATCCTCATCCTAGAATCCTTACCTTAGGCATGAATCTCTTCAAGAAACCCTTCTGGTTCAAACCAAAGGGAGTTACCCGATTTTAAGGTAGCGTCTTCACTTGTGATCTTTTGTTTTATTTTCCTTCCCCAACCCCCTAAACTCTTTTTATTCATTTATTTTGTAACAACACCAGTATATTACATATACTAGGATGTTTTTATTAGATGTATTCTAGCTACACTTACACACACCTACATCTAATGGTTAAAGAACATACTGTTTCTGTGGATGGTGAATTTCTGCCTCACGAAATGATGATTGTTCAATATTCTTTTAACACCTTCAAAGGTGGCCATTAAGATTCCACTATATTTATATATGATATGTAATATGTTTATGTTTTCCATAAGATTCTGTATTTTTAATTTATGGAATAAATTTATGGTTTTCATTATGGGTAAACACGATATCTTCATTTTAGGAAGTGCGAACTACCGCCCCCTCGAAGTGATTTGATTCGTTAATACCATATGTGGTACATATAAAGGATATATTTAATGATATTATATATTATACCATACTGGAATTATAATACTATTATGTATCATTAAGTTTTAATTCCATTAAATATGAAATATAAATGGAAGTAGCATTCATGAGTACGTACGGCTTACCGTCTCCATGAACGGTGCATTTAATTTTTTACCACTAAATGTTATGTAATATTATAAATTCATGTATATAATAGATATATATATGATATATATGATATATAAATAATGAATATAATTCTGTATATAATGGATATTTTACCCTATGAACAAACTTGTAATTATAAAGAGTTTATTTTTGACTCAAGTAGCAATGATCATTAAATGATTGTTATTAACTTAAATAAATACATATTGTTCATGACATGGTAATAAGTGATATAAAAGGAAATATTTACATGAAATAGGTTCTTAATAAAGTATAAATTAACTCATGTTTATTATTCAGGAGATTAAAGAACAATCGAGTCATGTCGGACATGAGGTAAGGGATCCTACCTCTCTCTTTCTTTTTAACCACTCTCTTTTATGTCATTTCATTTAAACTCATAATTATTATGTTTTGGGATGTTATTTTATATTCCTCTTACTGTAATTTTTATTTTCATATGATGAGAGACCCTATTTGATCTCATCAAACCATTTTTGGAAGTTTTAAGTGGCGTCGTTAGGCTTCCAAGTTTTCTTAAGGGATTTTTCATCTCACTTTTATTCCCATGACATTTATGCTACGTTTGCCACTATTTCCTTTGAGTGGTGTATGTACTGGACATTATTATACACTTTGTGTAGTATAATTTGATTTATGGGTATTTACATCTTCATTGTATGACCCTTCTTCCATGGGGTGTACATTTCTAAAGTTACCCAACTCGGTAAGGGGACCTTTCACCCTCCTATTTTTAAAAGACTTCTTTTTTTATGTATTTTAATTCACATAGTATTATGTTGGGATATGTTCTTATATATCCTTATTTAGGTAAATCTTATGTCCAAGTGATGAGATACCATTTTCTCTCTCACCAACTCATTTTCTGAATTTTAAAGTGACGCCGTTAGGCTGTCGGATTTCTGTAAGGGAACTTCTTGGCCCACTTTCAATTCTTTTGGTTAAACCTCTACTTCTTGATTTTATTATGCAAAGATTATGTGTGGAATCTCTATGTTGTAATTTCAACAAACCATTGTGTAGATATACTATTTCTACACATAATCATCTCATTGATAAATTCTTATGAACTTGTATGGGAAATCATAACTCAATCACATTTCATTGGGTTAAATATATATGTCATTGGTTTTGTTTTTCCACGATTATGTGTGAATGACCTCTGATTGTTTCACACTTAATATCCACTTATATTGGGTGTACTTATATTTATCACATAAAATTATGTGATAGATTTATCCTTAATTTAAGGATACCATCTTTATAATGGATTTCATCTCAATTTACATTTCCATTGAGACTTAATTGTTGTTATGCAGAAATTCATTCTTATATGGTGTGTATACTGTCCTTTGACATATTATATCATGAATCCATTTATTCTCATTATATTATAAATCTCGGATTAAATGTTATTCCACAATTATTTGTATTCAAGAGTCCTTCATTTTGTTAAAAACTCTTTAACAAAAATAACATTTTAAATATTTTAAAGATTAATTATTCTAAATCATTATCTTTAATGACCATGTTTAAAAAAAAAATTCAGTATTTATTTATATGGACATTAATGTTTTAAAATTATAATTCCATTAAAAGCTTCAAAGTTGTATGGGACACTTTGATTCAAAAATCTCTTTTAATTGGGTTTTGAAAAAGGATTGATTAATTCAATATCTTGGAGTTACTTATTGTGATTACAAATGAAATGATGTTATTGAAATGTTTATATTTTCAATATTTTATATGTAATGATGGTACGTGGACATTTTACGGGTGGTTACATGATACACCATATGACGGGTGGTGCCGTGAATACCAGGATGGGTGGTTATGTTATAACATCCAATGCATTGGGTATGGAAGTCAACCGTATGGATATTCCATTAAGTATGTGTGGAATTCGACCATATGGTTATTCCATTTAAGAAGGTTTATATCCCAGGTTACATATATATGTTATGTGTTATTTATATGGGT
Source organism: Viscum album (assembly GCA_963277665.1). Taxonomy (NCBI): domain Eukaryota; kingdom Viridiplantae; phylum Streptophyta; class Magnoliopsida; order Santalales; family Viscaceae; genus Viscum; species Viscum album. The sequence goes on from OY728159.1 coordinate 1,498,151,396, forward strand.
TTTATGGTAATCTTTTGGTTACAAAAGGGTAAGTAATGGTCTTTTATTCAGTGAAGAGTTTTTACTACTTCATAAAGGTGAAAAGTATTACTTTGGTAAAGTAATCGTGGTTTACTTTTTGTTTTAAAAAACCAACAGTTTTTCCTTCTTTGTGTATCCTTTACTGGGCTTTTTATGCTCATCCTATGTTTTTGAAATGTTTTTCACAGGACTTAAAGATGAATAGGGTCTAGGATAGAATCAAGTCAAGGCATTCTATCTAAAACATGGAACAAGACATGTTTCTTTTTAAGTGTTTTTCTATATTTTATGGAAACTTAGTAGAAGTGTCTAATATGAAATATTTTGCGATGTAATAGTTATGACCTAATTCTCTAAAACTCTAAACTTGAAAATATCCACTATGTGAATTATTCGTTTAATTCATGATTAAGTAATGTTTAAGGCCGGGTCCTTATACTTATAATATTTTACCACACTTTTATTAATAAAATTTCATTAATTTCATTTTTTTTGGGTGTTAATTCCTTTATTTTCTCGTGCAAGTTTTGGAATGAATGTTATTTTTATTTTACATATTATATATTTAATCCATATATATAATTATATTAATGGTACAAATATCATATTTACTCATTATATAAAATTTATAATCATTATTTATGGTTATACATAGAGAATGTATCACATCACTTCATGGATACAGTAGGATGTATGTACACATAATCGAAGAAATAATTCCCTTTACAAGTGAATGGTATATCAAATTTGTGATATATTAATCATATATAAATTATATAATGGCATATATTTCTAAAAAAAATCATTAAAGGTTTCATTTATACCTTCTATGTATTGGGTAAGTGAATAAAAAATCACATCGCTTTGCGAGGTAGTAGTTCGTCGTACAAAAGAGTGAAATTATCATATTTTAAAAAATAGAAAGTAGGTATATATAAGTGATATTTAAATTTAGTAATTATATTTATATCATAAATAAAATATAAAATTTTGAACTCCCATATTATATAAACCCATTAATGTTGGTGGTGGAAAATGAATTATATAGGTTCATGAGGTGGGATTCGTGCGAACACATGATAACTGATTTCATTTATCATTACATTGATGAGGGGATGATGATTTTCCTTGAACATAAAATTATATCATTATAATTATATATAATATACTTATTTTACTACATAATAATGGATTTATAATGTTTTTTAAGTTATGGAAGAAATTAATAAAAATGCTCGTTCAAGAATTTTACCTCTTCATTAAACCATCCATTTAGGATTCCACTAATGTCATTCCTATGATGGTTTTATGATCAATCCAATGGTTATAGGATTTTATTGAGGAGTAAATACGGTTATTTTTAAGGTATTTTATTGGAAAAATTTCATTTTATGTGTAAATAGTGTAGGATAGTGCTTTTATTTTAATTTGCGATGGAGATTATGCACATGGAATTTTTTAAAAGAATTAATTACAACCTTGTTTTTTCATGTCACAAGACTCTGGAATGGATCTTTATTGACCCATATAGGTTATAATGTCGAAATATTTCCATTTAATGGGATTTTAAAAAACAAATTAGGTCATTTTAATCATAATCATTTTATTTTACTCTTGGTAAATATGTTTATATATTAACCACAATAATTATTTTTAAATACATTTATTATTCATAACAATAAAAAAATATGTTCAGATTATTAGATTATATAAATTACTCTAATTCCTAATATGAAATCTATTTTTACAGTTTATTTCATAAAAATAGAAGAATTCAATTTAAAAGTACTCTCAAAGATTGAGGGAAATTTATGATTCTAAAGAGAAAATTATAAGAAGTATAGAAGGTTTTAAAATAAAAAATCAATGTGAAATTGATTAAAATAGAATAAATTATATTTATTAGGATTTAATTTTTATAATTTTACTTTAATATTAATTTTTTTAATTTAACTTTTAAAATAATTAAATTAAAAGGATGATTTCACATACGAATTTGTATTTTCAACTATTATTAGAAAATTAAAACAATTCTGAAAGAATCAAAAAATTCACCCTAATATGATTGTTATATTTTTATTTCAAAAAATTAATTTCATTTTATCATATAATTTTTAAAAATGTTTTTGAAATAAATTTTATCATATGATCATAAGATGTGACAAAAATAATTTTTAGGAAAATTTATTTTCATTCCAATGATTCTCATTTTATTTCTAATCAATAGATATCCATTTAAATTATTAAATACATAAAAACACCATATAATTATTATAGAAGGGTTATTACAATTCATACCAACAACAAAATGACTAGATTATAATGGTCATGTTTAAATAATATTATAATTTATTATTTTCTTCTAAACATAGTGATGCGTGTATCACATGATATTAAAATGATGATTTATTTAAAATTAAAAAATCATAAATTTTAAAGGTGTTACACTATTCCTTTCTAAAAAACATAAATCTAAAAATTTCTGGTGTATTACATTCAAAATAGATGAGGGTATTTCTTCTTCATAACAACTTTCATTTCATTAACTTCCTGAACAGGGTGCCTCCAATTAGTTACACTGAACTAGTTCCCACATGACCTCATGCTTGCCTCCCTATATTGCAAACACTACCAACTAGATGTGAGGGTCAAATAGAAAATGTGGGGATACTATAAATTCTTTTTCCTTGTAATCAAAAAATGTGAAATATAAAATAATGAAAATAAGTGAAACTATAAAAATGAATCATAACCCATTTACTATAATAGGATACAAGCCTACAACCAAAGAGTAAATACTCCATGTCAAATGATGCCCTACAAAGTGTAAAGAAACCTGAAATAAATCAATGATAAAGAATCCCTAAAATGGATACTGACTATTGGGCCAGATCCCCCATCCATGAACATCCCAAACCCAAATTGACCATCTATCTTAGGTCATTTTCCCTTACCAAGACCTAGAACGATGAATTATACTCAGATTCCCAATGGATGCCTAAAAAGGGTGTGATTACTACTTATTGGGCCACAACCCAAAATTTATATAAAATATCCATACAAAATATATTTTTTATGTAGGTACGTAATTAATTTCATGATAAAAAAATGATAAACTGTTTCCATTAATTACCAAGGTTCAGTTTCACCACATTCATCATTTGTTCCACGTGATATCCATTTTCAGCGAATAAACTTTGGCCTATACCAATCATATAAATTATTCATTATGGAAAGGAATCATGTTCCTTTCATCATAAGGGAAAAAATTACATAAAAAACATATAAAACATACCTCAGAGCCTCTGTTGAAGTTTTTATATCACAAGCATTTGTTAAGGTCATATCCCCCAGTCCGAATCTATAACCCACATATTATCAGGGTTGGATTAGTGCCTTATCCTAACCCAACACATGGGAATATATCTTCAATTACAATAACCAACATATACCACCAAGGCATATGTAAATGATCCTTTACTTATTTGAAACATATTTCATTCAAGAAAATTAACTCATTGAGTAAATTTACAATTTACAACTCATAGTTCATTCAAAACATATATAATTTTCATGCGTTAACAAATTATCACATTAAACATTTATAATTAAATACTCATTTAACAAATTTACAATATACCAAACTCCCCAATATGTAATTTTATAAACTATTCATAATTATCATTAGTTGAATTTCACAATTCTTGTTAACAAGATAATCAAAATTCTCAGAGGTATAATTTCATAAACCTGTGTAAAAATGATAAATATAACTACCCTAGTTTATATATTATAATCATTCCAAGTTCAAAATCAATAACATAATATCATGTTCAAAAACATTGTGCACTCCATGGGTAGCCTCTTTTCCAATCCAATCAACCTAAATTCATCGCATGAGGATCATGGGGGTTCAATTAATCTTTTAACAAACCAATCTATCAATTCATACTACGGAAATAAAATTCAAAATAAGAATGTTTCATATCACAACCACATACACATAAAACAAAATCAAGACAATGGTATATAACATATAGAACACCCACTTCCATTTCTTAGATGCTCTCTCACATAACCTTGTCCTTTAATCCAAATGTAAAAAATAGTTGAATCCCCATATTATGATCCACTATAAAGAGTGGGTGTTGGGAATTCAAAAGAAGAATAATGATTCAAAAAACCATAATATAGAAAAATAATCTAAGAGAAGTGTTAGATTCATGTAGATCATTGATATGCACCCAATAGTTCTCCAAACGACTTTGAAACAAGGGAGATAGATCTTTGGAATTTAAGGTAGTAAGGGTTCTTCTCCCTTGGGTGTTGTAGGAAGAAAGGGGGGAAGATAAATTATGTACGAAACCACAAATAATGTTTGATATACTGGAATGTTTCCCATAATTAATGAGGAACATGTTTTTCCATAGGGTTGTCTAAAGTTTGGGGTAACTGTGAGCTTCCCTGTATCTAATAGGCTATCTGGGCTGCATAGTCTTCTAGGGAGACTATACAGTTTGAAAAACCATGTGGTAACTATGTGGTATAGATATATTGAGGAAAAAAAAGTTTCAAATCCCCTTGCTTAGTTTCACCATCCACGTACCACCTTACCAAGAATGCACAATTACGTTTCATACTTACTAATAACTATGCACAACCATGCTCTATTCACTAAACCACCCATTTCCCCCACATTCAGGTCATGGACCCCCTATACTCAATTTAGACTCCTTGTAAACTTGGTACTAATTTCACTAACAAAATTAAATGGATTTAATCCAAAATGGAAATAATAAATAACCTCACTATAATTATCAGATCATACAAGATATCCAAATTATAATGGATCATCCTCGTGTCTAACTCCCAAATATCACTGAGTTTTCAAGGGAAAAAGATCATTCTAATATTCCCATATATATTCATCTCCCTCTAAGGTTTCATCTTCAAAAATACCATTATTCCATAACACTCAAACACAAGAATGATTTATACCCTGCAAGTCTTTATCACTATTGTCCACAATATGAACCATATAATCTTTAATGAATACATCAGCCTCAAGCTCATCATTATCAACATCTATCTCTTGGGAAGAGTCAGGGTGATTCTATGGAGTCTATGACACATGAAAATCATCATGGATTCCATTGTACAACTATAGAAGATCAAATCGGTACACAAAAAGACTGATTCTCTAGAAAATCACAACCAACATTGAATACCATGTTGCCAACTTACCTTGTTTTGAAATTTTATGGTGACTCAACCATGGCGACATTCAAAGGAACGCGAGATCACAAACCATTAAATCAAGAGTTCATTAACATCAATAATTATATGATTTATTCCAACTATGAGCTATAAACATGAATTTCAATGTCAACAGAAACAGTTTTGAAATCTCCTGCATGAGACACTGTCCAAAAAAATCCAATTTCAACGTCTCCATTCAACACAATGGATATATACACTTCCATCCAAAGAGAGCCTCATACAGTCTCATATGTATAGTCACATTGTAATTATTGTTAAAGGCTAACCCAATAAGTTCAAAGTACTTAACCTAAGATCCCCCAAAGTCTATTAAGCATTCCCTCAACATGTTCTATAACACATAAATAGTACTCTTTGACATCCCATATGTTTGTGGGTGGAAAGATGTACTAAAAAATGCATGGGTACCATGAACCTGTTATAAATTGTTCCTAAAGTGTGAAGTGAAACACAGATCATGAATTGAAATTGTAGTCTAGGACAACCCATGAAACTGTAATTTATCATGAACACATAAATCAGTCATCTAGCCAATGGTCAATATCTCTCAAACAAGTAATAAATGTGACACCTTGGTCAAATGGAACATAACTATACATATCACATCACTCTTATGAGGTATCATTGGAGACCTACCACAATATCAATCCTAATTTAGTCAAACATCCATTCGGGAAGGGGAAATGGTTGTAAAAAATCACCTAGTCATTGATTCTAAAACATCACCTGCTAAAATGTGTAGCATTTCATCATGAAGTCAGAAACCTATTTCTTTATATCTAGCCACCAATAACATTTACAAAGTTCACGATTCATTTTGGTTAAACCAAGACAAACCAGCCACTCCGAATATTTAATCTTGTTCATCCTCTCTTCCAACATACATGGTGGCATGAAAACATAGACATTAATAAAAATCTCATCACCATCATCAATAGTCCAATAGAAAGGTGACTCTCAACCTTCATGGAATTATGTCATGGCTATACACCCTAGATACTATCACTATAACTCCTTTATTCAGATCAGATTCATGGACTCAATTGATGAGAAGGAATGTTACATCTTCCTATATCTATCATGACCCTTTGATACATCTCAAAAAATAACTCCATCATGAACCACTTTGAACTAGATTACTAAACTACATGAGTATGAGTCTTCCTACTCAAAGAATCTACAACAATATTTTCCTATCACACCCTGAACTATAAAAATATTAATTTTTATTCATTTCATGATTTTTTGTAACTTGTATGAGGATTTGGTTGAGTAAGAGATTAATTTTTTGAGTTTTCGGTTGAAATGTGACGTTTTGGGACTTAGAAACAAGTAGACCACATGCAGAACATTGTTATGGGAAACCATATATCTTCACAATAGTAACCATGAACCATTGATTTAAATAATATGGGTAAGGATAATGGGTTGTACATGGTTTGGGAAACCATGAGGCAACCGTGAGAGCAAATATCTCCTTTTGGAATATGAATAACACATGGTTTGCGAACTGTTTGGAAAACCGTGTTGCGTGACTATATTTTTAAAAAAATAAATATACAATTTCACCCTCTATTTTTATCCCAAATTCAAATCCCTACCTATTTAGTTATTTTTAGCATACGAGAGGATCTCCAAACCACTCTCACATTGATTCTCCTCCTTCCATGGATCCATCTACATGCTTCTATGTTAGGTTTATAGGGTTTTTTCCATTTTTTCTTCTTTCTCTTTTCCTCCCTTATATTGCAAGGGTTTCATTGTGGGGTTTACCTATTAGATGAACCCTAGGGTTTTTTTATTTAATTTTATTTTTATATAGTTTTTGAAGACCATTCTTGGGAGCCTATTCTTCTTTCTCCCAGAGTTTCATTGCATCTGCACTCTGTTGGGGTTGGTGTTTCAGTCAGTTTTGTTTTGGATGCATTCCATTTGATTATTTTTGGTTTTGTAATTTTTTATAAATATATTTTATGCTTATTATGTGAATTGTTTTATTATTTCCATGGGTTGGAGTTTTTATTTCAGTGAAAAAATGGGTTATCAAATGATTATCATGTTTTTTCTAATAAGAGTATGCACCCAAAGCATTTGAAAAAATGTCTATAGTTATCTTAAAATGATATTAATCCCTTGTTGTGATATTTGGATTTTGATATATTTTCATATCATGTTTCAGATGGTAAAGTTGGTAATGATATGTGATTTAGTATCCACTTATTGGATTTATGGTTTGTGGTGAAATGTTTGGAAAGGCTCTCACTGTTTTAAAATGAAATTTTCTCACTTTTGTAATTACTTGAAATTGTTTTGTTTTTTAAAGTGAGTGGTAATTCTAAAATTGGTATTTGGGTTGTTATCATGGTTATTTATAGTGTTCCATTTTATGTTGAAACCTCCATGGGTTTACAAGGTGCGCACATGGATGTTTATTTAATTAAATATGGGACTATTAAAACAATTCATTACCTGAGATTCACTTTTTCAAATTGAATATCAATTTATAAAAGGATTGTGTGTGGTATATTATGTGGTTTCAAAATTGGTTTTGAATGTTTCATTTAAACCAGGAACCATTTGGGAATTGACACATGTTTTGTTGAATATTGGTATAAAGGCCTATTTGATACATTTCATAAGGATTCATGTTTCACTCATGTTTTGGAATGAATTATCAATTTTTTTAATATATTAGAATTGATAGTGTTGATATCCTAGTTAGAAGTTTATGATGACTTCAGAATGAAAGGTTATTTTGATTGTGCAAAATTTAGATTAGAATCTAAATATGTTTTTTGGAAATGGTTTGAAAGATTAGGTGATATGACGGCTGAATTGGAACATGTGAATGGTTTCTTATATTAATTTAACCTCTATGTAGTATTTCCCTATATGGGTTATCACATTGGTTCTGTCAGTGTTTGTGGTAGGCAAGTACGATGAAAGAAGGTAAGGCGAGTCATGTATGCAAGGGCTTCCAACACACACACTATACTACTACCATGGGATTCCTAGGCATCTTCTAGAGGTTTTAGTGATGATTTAATGTTCACCCCAATTATATGGGTTGATACCCCCCATGAATTTATTGGGCTTGGTGGGAAGTTCGACTGGATTGGTTAGTTCAGGGTGTCTATTTGGATATTGACTATAGTGCGATACCATATTCCAATAGATGAGTCTTATCCAAGTACATACACATATATATTTGTGGATTATTTTGAAATATCCATGGTTTACTACTTATTTATGTTTGTTTGTGTTCTTTACCACTCCAATTCTTATACTATTTATATATTTACATTCAACTTTTTTTATCACTTTGATGGATTATTTTTTTGGGATTTGGTTTTTAAAATGGTGACCATGTTTTTGAAAATGGTAATGTGGTGTATGTTGTTTTAAAAATGGAGAAGGAGTGGTTTTTTTATTAAATGTTCAAAAAACTATTTTTATATTAGTATTATAAACTACTGTTAATTAATGATTTTTGGGATAGTAAATGTATGGATTCTATGGTGGTTTCTTTATTAGGTATAAATCTCACACCCCACTTATCCCATTTATTGTTAGTAGCCTATGTTTTTTTGTAGGATTAGGTTTATGGTTCGTATGCTCCTTTTTCTAGTGTGGTTATTCTTGTGGTTGGAAGTGACTAAGAGGTCACATGGAGATCGTGGTATCATGGTTTAGTCTCAAATATGTATTTAGTTTCTATTTGGTTATGATATTAATTATGAATTAGTTTTTGTATATTTATTTGACATTCAGTCATTTTTGGTTCTTCAGTTTGCTCAATTTAAATTAATTTCAATCCTTATTTATTGGGATGAAATTATTCCCACTTGTATTATATTTGATGCTCGACAGTAGTTTCCAACATGTGGTGATCGGTATTTCCATTCAGGCCATGCCTTGGACCTGGTTGGGTGTCCAACATGATATAATCCTAGCCTGGTTCAGGAAAAAATATTATTAGAGAAGTCCCTTTTCAATTTAGTGTATCAGTTAGATTGGAGAATATGAATTTTTTGACACGAGAGGTTGGTATGGGAAGGACATCATCAACCCTTGGTCATTCTGATCCTTGATTTTCACAGGGTAGTCTAGATTTCTAACTTTTTCTTTGTTTTGGATTGAGGATGACAATAGAGGTGAGCCTGTGTCATGTTGTGATCTCATGTTGTGTAGTGACCCATGTGAAGTCTGAGTGTATAGTTCAAGGTCCTCTTAATTGTTGATGCTTACTTGGGGAATGGCCAGCTAACCATGACACTATGTTATGCATGGACAATACTTCCACATTCCTGTAGTTTTATGTGAGTTGTGTGTTGTTTTTGTTTTAGTAGGTATAAGTAAGTTCTTGAAATGATAAAAAGAAGTGTATTCCATTGGTACTCCTTATGAAAGTTCATATATGTGTGGGATTTTGTGTAACATGCATGTTGGAACTAGGTATTCTATGATGTAAGAGTAATTGGATGGACACATATATGATGGTTCAAAGGATCCAATCAGTGAGATTTTAGAATTTAAAAGTATCAGGATTGGTTTTATTTTGGGTGTGGGTTCTTGTTGCGAATAAAAGATTTATTTATTTGGATAGAGATATTAGATGAAGTTTTCTTGAAATTTAAATAAAAATGGTCTTTTATAAAATAAAATATTCACTTGGGCTTGTATGTTTCCAGATTGAGACTCTATTATAATTGTATTAAGATATTCTTTGTTATTTTTTTCCTAGGAGGTTGATTTTGGTTTCTTATTTCCAATTACTATGAAAATATTCTACTCAAAAAGGACCCCAATGTATCTAATGAGTCATTCCTACTTTATAGTTATTCTAATGTGTTTCTTATTTATCCGGGTGATCGAGGTTGGAAGTATGAAGTGCAGTTTCTCAAGGAATTTGGGAGTGTATTCAGATCATTGGGAACTCTTAAAGAAATTATATTCTAATCATTTGAGGGCTGATTGAGGGTCTAGTTTTGATAAAATGGGAGATGTTTTCTCCGCCATCAATGCAAGTTTGGATGACATGGGATGTTCTTATTTCTGTCTTTGTACGACGGTTTATACCTGATGAGGTGTAGACGAATAAATGGGTAGATCTCATGAGTATTAAACAAGTCCACTAGATGGTGAATGCCTATATTGACCACTTCAAGGAGAGTGTTTCCATTTATCAAGAGGCACTATGGCAAGATCTATTGAATTAATCAATTTTAATTTTGGGTATTCATCCACAGATCAAGGAGAAAGCTCTATGATCTGAGGATCTTCATTTTGAGAAGTTGGTGGATGAAGTGTTTTTGGATGAGCTGGTTTTTGGATTGCATGCTGTTGGTAGTCCAATTTATCATATTACTCATGAAGGTTCCCCTTGTAGAGGGGGAGTCCAGAGGAACCTATACCTAGAAAGTCTAAATATTTTTTTCATTATTATATTCTTCAGATAGTTCCATTGTGTTCCACCAGTGTGGTCGATTTATGAATTGAATGGTTTCATACTACAATACTCTGATTACTTTCTATCATTGTTTCTATTTGGGTTATCTAAAGAATTAATTTTGAAGTTTTTCTGGAGGAAGAAGTATTTATTGGTGGAATTTGGGGCTTGACTATGATGTGGAAGATGCTTCAAATATTTGGGCTTCGTAGATAGGTACCAGAGTGAATCTGGCTCGCAGTCAACATTTTTAGTGGTCTGTGGGGAACCCTGACCAAGTTTATATATTCCATGTTGGGGTGGAGAAGTCTGGGTTAGCTCTTGTTTTGAGGTCCTAGTTTTCTTGGAGGTGAAATTTGAGTTTCTATTTTGGGGAGAACCATGTCACATTATATCCTCATTATGGTGATGCATTTTCTCTAGAATTGGTCAGGTGTGACTTCTGATAATGTTCACCCCATGGTTGGTGATTTATTTTTATTTTTATCAAGAATGGAATCATGTTTTATTTACGATTTGTCCAGGTGAAGTTTTAGGGACGTAACGTATCATGGGTGGGGTGAATAGTCACACCCCGACCTTTTAATTTCTTTAATTTTATTCATTTCATTATTTTATGTCCCATGGATTATATTTATGTTGAGTGCTAGTTTATATTTTTAGTTTTTAGTTGAGAAGTGATGTTTTGGGGCATAGATACATCTGAAATATGGGAAGCACATGGTTATGGAAAACCATGTCGTTTTACCTAGGAAACAATGTATCTTTGTTTGGATTCTAGGGATAAGGATCATGGGTTGCAGATTGTCTGGGAAACTATGCGGAAACTATCCATCCAAACAGTGTGGCAAGCACAAAATTTTAAAATCATAAAATTCATATTCAACTATCTACTATTTTTATCACTAAATTGAACCCCTCCCCCTTTATGTATTTTGAACATTATAGTATCTCTATATCCATCTCAATTTGATTATTTTCCCTCCATGTATCCATCTCCAAGATTCTATGGTATGTTTTAAGTGGTTCTGGGCATGGTATTCACTACCCAATGACATTGTCTTGGAATGTTGATGCAATTTCGGTGGGGTAACGACATGATGTAAGAATTCATAAGAAAATGGTTGATGAAAGGGAAAGGGGTGTCTCATCATATGTACATGGAATGGATAGTAATGGGGTCATATATATACATGTCCCAATAATTATAACAGAATTTAGATGCATAATACAAAAATTTACTAGGATGTAGAATAAGAGGGAGAAATTCCTCATGGAATTTCAGCGTAGTAACGGGTGTACATGGGAGGCATTTATTTAGAGATAAAGAGGTCTCCCATAATTCAAACACAAAGAGGGAAGTATGGGGGAGGTGTGAATCTATACCCCAATAATGATAATTTAAATTAAAAGGGAGTAACAACATTAAGAAAATTGGACAAAAATGAATAGGAATAAAAACCCTTACTTGGATGTGTGCTTCTAAAGGCTTGAGAGAGGCTTGAGAGAGTCTTCTTGGGAGCTTAGGGAACCTTGGGAGGTTTCTAGGAAGATTAGGGAACATATGGATGTTAGGAAAGTTTTTTTGGTTGTTAAGGTGAACATTTTGACTGATCTTTTGGATGTTAGAACCCCCATGGATGCACAAGATGAACATATAGATGATAATTCAATTAAAGATCGAACATTAAAATAATGATATCCTTGAGGCTCTATTTTTCAAATGGTATATTAATTTATAAAATTTGTGTGTATGGTTATCTATGTTGTTTTAAAAGAGGTTTAAAATGTGTGATTTAAAACTTCTCATTTTTGGAAATTTATACATGCTTTGGAGAATGTTGGTATAAAGGCTAGTTTGATACATTTCAGGAGGGTTCATGGTTTAATCATGTTTGGAAATAGTTTAAATAATTTTTGTAATATATAAGAATTGATAGTGTTGATGCCCTAGTTAGAACCATATGATGTGTTGGAAATGAAATGTGATTTTGAAGGAATTAATTCCCTATTGGAATATTAGCATATTTTATGAAATGGTTTAAATGATTTTGTTATATCAAATCCTAGTTGTAATTTGTGAAAGGTTGTTTGTATGATGCAACCCTTATAGATTATTTCCCTAGATGTGTTATCACATAGGTGGTGTCATTTTTTGGGAATGGAAAGTACACTGTCGAATGGTAAGGTGATTTATGCATGTGAGGGTCTCCAACGTACACAATAAACTGCTATCATAAGTTCCCTAGCTATCTTTTTGAAGTTCCTGTGATGATTTATTGTTTACCATTATTGGAAGTGTTGATACCTCCTACTTTATAGTGCTTGGACGGATGTTCTTATAGATTAGTCTGTTTCGGGCATCCAATTAGTTATTGGCTATAGAGCTGCACCATATGACGGTTGGTTTGTCTAACTCGAGTACTTCTTGAGATATATCTAGGTATGTAAATAAAATACCCACTAATTACTATAAATTTTTCCTATTTTTTCATTCCACTCGGATTCTTGTAATGTTTATATATTTACTTTTAGCTTTTATTATTATCACATTAGTAGATTTTAATTTTTTGAATGGTGAAACTATCTTGAAAAAGGGAATGTGGTGTTTGTATTTTTAATAAATGGGAGTTTGTGGTGGTTTTGTGAAAATGATAAAAACCATTTTTTATATCATTATTTCAAACTAGTGGTAATAGACTATTTTCAGGAGAGGAAGTGAATGGATTCTATGATGGTTTCCTACTGAGCTGTAAATATCACATCTTACATGTTCCAATAGGTGTCAGTATACTAGATCCATTTTATACATTCATGATATTGGTTTCTGTGATCATTGTTGGAGTGGGGTTGGTATTGTGGTTGGAAGTGACCAAGTGGTCACATGGATATCTTGGTAGTGTGGTTCAGTCTCAATTTATTATTTAATTTATTTTTGTTTTGTTATTGTCTATGAACTACTTTTTGTCTATTTATATGATTTTCAATCATCATTGGTTCATTAGTTAGTTTAGTTTAGTATAGTTTGATAGAGGTTTGTTGTGATGAAATCATTCCCACTTGTAAAATATTTTATGCTCGACAATAATAGCATTCATGTGGGGTTCAAGACTTTTCTTTGAGGCATATCTCAGAACCGGTCGAGTGCTAGGTCAGATGACATCCAATCATATTTCATGACACTCTATTTCTCAATGTGTAGACAATCTCAAAATTAAATGATTTCTTTTAGTATATCCATCATCATTTCAAAATATTAAATTTTTATAGAATATGTAATTAATGGTTTTAGATAGGTACACAAATTAAACATTTCCCCTAACAAGTAAGGATTCACATACATTAAACTATAAACCACCATAGAAAAATAAGGGTCGTGCATATGAAAATTGTAAAAACCCTGCTTTTTATTTCAAACATTATCTTGATTTATTATATAAAACCTTCACTTGATACAACATGGAAGATTGAGAGTTCTAGTGTCTTTGGGGCATAGGAAAATTACATAAAAACATAGAACATGAAATAAAACATCGTTATTGAAAACGTTGTTTACATGACCATTACATTCCCTCGTACATAGCATTGTATGGGAAAACCGGAGGACATGCATAAGAAAAGGGTTATCTCTAAAGACTAGTAAGGGAATAATAATTGAATGGCGTGATGAATAGAATACATGTTAGACAATAGGCATATCAATAGAGCACAACAGAAGCATAAAGTTAAAGGCATGATAAAGCATGATAATCATGACATGGAAGTATGGAAACAACACTTAACATGGAATTAGCATGAGCCAAGGCTCACTGCACATGGAGCATGAGTCAATCCTCATTGAACATGAAGCAAGAGTAAAACCTCATTGCACTTGAATTATCATGATTCAACACCCATTTCACATGATGAATCATGATACTATACTTTACCCAATTCATTGGACTGCTATAAGGGTGCTCGCTTCTTAAACATTTCATTTCATGCATAATTGTGCCACATGGATCATATAACAAGGATTCATAAAACATCATCATTTATTCCACGATAATGGAATGTGGAGTTAATAGATGAAACTTTATAATTAATAAGAAAATTTCCATAATGGTTAATATCATTGATAGAGATAAGGGCATGGTATTCACTACCCAATGACATTAGCTTGGAAAAATTGATGCAATTTCAGTGGCGTAACGATGTGACGTAAGAATTCATAAAAAAAAAATTTGATGAAAGAGAAAGGGGTGTCTCATTAATATTTATATAAAATGCACAGTAATGGGGTCATATATATACATGTACCAACAATTGAAATGGAATTTAGATGCATAATACAAAAATTTATTATGATGTAAAAAAGAGATATAAATCCCTCATGGAATTTCAGCATAGTAACAGGTGTACATGGGAGGAATTTATTGAGAGAGAAATAGGTCTCTCATAATTAAAACATAAAGAGGGAAGTATGGGAGAGGTGTGAAACCATACCCCAACATTGATTATTGAAATTAAAAGGGAGTAACAACATTAAGAAAATTGGACAAAAATGAGATAGGAATAAAAAACCATACTTGGAAGTGTGCTTCTAAAGGCTTGAGATAGGCTTGAGAGAGTCTTCTTGGGAGCTTGGGGAACCATGCGAGGTTTCTAGGGAGAGTAGGGAAGAGGTTGGACAAACTCAAAAGGCTTTGAGTGAGGAGAAATTGGGAGCTTGGGTGGGTTTATATTGGAAAGGTGGAAATTGAAGATATTCTTGGCATGGATTGGATTTACACCAGAGGAAGTATGACGAGGTTTACTGGGAATATCAATCCTTAGATTAATATAGGGGAGGAGTTATATTAATGGGATGCAATAATCGCCCCATTTTCTGTACTCACTGACATCTTAACGTCCATGATTTGTAGTGGTGATGGTATTTTTCAACTAAAAATTTGAGATATAAAAGAATGTGTAGTACCAAAATCAAAAAATATGTTCGCTATTCTAGAATGAATAAATAGTGTACCTATCACCACTTCGTTGTCGGGTCTCACTTTGGAAATTGTGATGGAAAAAGCTCACCCTTGCTGCCATGGAGGTTGTTGGTAGCCTCAAAAAACCCTTGGTTGAGGGTATTGATTTACAAGATGACCTGGTTATTTGAAGTCATAATAATGAATCACGTGTTGAGGTAGGAACATTGAATTATTCTCCTCTGTCGTAGTCGCGGTTCTTTTATGTTGATAGTTAACCACTAGATGCCATTTTCTTCCACACTTAAATCATTTTCTTGAACCCTTCATGAAATTTTTGGGGTGATTCTTTCCGTACCTTTGGCAAGTGGGGTGCTGGATCTTCTTAGCACTGTTGGATTTATCCATCAGACTACCAGCATTGAATTCCACCTTACGCTTCTTATCCCCATGATACCCCTGAGATTCAACTATCTCCATTTCGACATTAAGGGAACATCAGACAATTTAAACATAGTTGTAGAAGTCACGGATTTCTAGTGCTTTTCGTAGGTTAGTTTTTAGCCAACAAAAGACGCGGTCAACCTTGCACTAGGTGGTAACAACAAATACGGTAGTGTATCATGCAATATGTGTGAATTTTTCCTCGTACACTCCAACAGATTTGTCATCTTTTTTCTTGAGGGCAAGGAAATCCCTTTCCATCATATGCTGGAGGGTGTGCGGAAACTATTTATCAAAAAACATCTTCTGGAAATCCTTCCTTTTCAATGCCTCTATCTCCCCCTTAGGATTCGTATCGTTAATCAACGTCCACCATTGATCAGATTCACCCTCCATACGATAAACAACCAGGAGAACCTTCTCTTGTTCAGAACATTGAAGGATGGAGAAGATATTTTCAATGGATTTGATCCATTGTTCAGAGATTGAGGGATCAGATGGTCCATTAAAAGTAGGAGGCCTTTGTATCATTTAAACTCATGATATTTTCTTTTTCTTTCATGGGGGAGGGGGGGGGGGGGGGTTGAATGTTCCTCTTGACCCATGTTTCTATTCAAATCTTTTCTAGCTGAGATAGAAGCATAACAATGTTCATGATTCCCCCTCGCATTGGATTGGGAATCTTATTTGTATAGTTATCAAATTGATATTCACATCGGTTTCTAGCCCGAGTCCTCCTATTACTGGCCATTGACTGGAATAAAATGAAAGTTAGGGGTAACACATAAAGGGTAATACAAGGAAAAAACTGATGACTTATAAATAACTCATATTTCCTTAACATATGAATCTACTGGCTTCAGTCTAGATTATCCATGATCTACTTTCTAACATATATTATTAGGGTATTTTTTTTGTCCCTTAATAATGGTTCATACTATGATCATGAATTTAACAAATCATATCCCCCAGGAGTGTCATAATCAAGAGTGCATCAAGGCCCGTTTTCATGCACCAGTTCTCGTTCGAGCCTAGATCAAAGCGGTGATTTCGGGTTTTACCCCTAGGATACATCTGTGCCAGAGCCACCTCGACCTGCTTGTATCCTAATATTGATGCATTTTCCTGATAAACCATTTACTCAATACCCACCAAAACAGAGGTATGTTTTTATTATACATAATATTGTCTCTAAGGCTTTAATAGGGTTTTCTAATCCTAACACCCAAAATAACTAAACGAATCCTCTGATACCAACTATAACAACCCTGCTTTTTATTTCAAACATAAAAATTATTTATTAGATAAAACCTTCACTTGATAAAACATGAAATATCGAGAGGTCTAGTGTCTTGGGGTCTTATGATAATTACATAACAACTTAAAACAGGAAATATTACATCACTATTGAAAACTTCCTTTACATGACCACTACGTTCCCTCGTACTTAGCATTGCATCGGATAACCTGAGGGCATGCATAAGAACTGGGTGAGCTATAAAGACCAGTAAGGGAATAATCATAGAATAACATGAGGAATAAAATACATGTTAGACAATAGGAATATCTATACATAATAAGAGAAGCATAGACATAAAGGTATGATAAATCATGATAATCTTAACATGGAAATGTGGCAACACCACTTACCATGGAATTAGCATGATCCAAGGCTCATTGCACATGGGGCATGGGTAAATACACATTGCACATGAAGCATGAGTAAAACTTAGTTTCACTTGAATTAACATGAGTCAACACCCATTGCACATGACATATCATGATACAATACTTTACCCAATGCATTGGGGTGCTATAAGGTCACACCCTTCTTAAACATTTCATTTCATACATAAGTGTGCCACATGGATTCATAAAACATAATAATTTATTATGATATAAAAAATGTGAAATTCAGACATGAAAATTTATAATCAATAAATAAATTTTCATAAGGTTGAATACCCTTGATAGAGATATGGACACGGTATTAACTACACAATGACATTGGCTTGGAAAATCGGTGCAATTTCAGCAGCGTAACGGCGTGACGTAAGAATTCATAAAAAATGGTTGATGAGATAGAAACGAGTGTCTCATAATATGTAAATGAAATGGACTATAAAGGGGTCATATATATACATGTCCCAACAATATTAATTGAATTTATATGCATAATACAAAAGGATTACTTACATTTAAAAGAAGATAGAGAAATTTCTCACGGAATTTCAGCATAGTAATGGGTGTACATGGGAGGAATTTATTGAGAGAGAAAGGGGTCCCTCATAATTCAAAAATAAAGAGGGTAGTATGAGGTAGGTGGAAGAACATACCCCCAACATTTATAATTGAAATTAAAAGGGCATAACGTCATTATGAAAATAGGAAAAAAATGAGAAAGGAAGAAAAAACCCTTACTTGGAAATGTGCATCCAAAGGCTTGAGAGAGGCTTGAGAGAGGCTTCAAGGGAGCTTGGGGCACCTTGGGAGGTTTCTAGGGAGATTAGATCAGAGGTTGAACGAACTTAAAAGGCTTTGAGTGAGGATAAAGAGGGATCATGGGGGGGGGGGGTTATATAGGAAAGGTGAGGGAATTCGTTATTATTTAGTGTTGGGACACCTCACATTAAACTAATTCAAAATACAAACTATCCCAAGGTGTTTACCCATGGTTTCTTCCAAAGGGGAGTGTAAAAAAATATTTTATATTTCCAATGTCTGAAATTCTTAAAATAATGGGGTTGCTTTTGTGGAGGTGAGTCACACTCCCAAGGAAATGAATTTAAAAATACCAGATGATTAATAAGATTTGAAGGGTCCATTAATGCTTTGTAAAATAAATCAAACAAACCCTAAATCACATTAGTTTTATGAAAAAACATATATTGGGCGAACATAAGGCTTATAGTATTTTATTACATCACTATTGGGTCATTATGATGTCATAAAACATATTATATATTAAAACTATATTTAATTTTTACCCAAAAATTTGACTGTCTTAGAAAATTATGATAAATTAACCATTTGATAATTTCAACATAATGATTCTAGAATTAATATTCATTTTATCTAAATAATTTTCAAAATATGTTAATTTTCACTTTTAATATAAAAGCAGACATTTATCAAAAATTCATGGGTTTTTACAAAAATGGCTTTCAAACCATAATAAAAATTACAATTGCATTCATAAATTTATACGATCATTTATATTTAATAAAAATTAATTTAATAATAATAATAATATTTTATTAAAATATTATTTAATACAAAAAACCATTAATTCATCAAAATAGATTTCTTAGTTGAATATTAACTAAAAACACTATTTGAGAATTAAAAACTATTTACAAGATAACAAAAATAACATGAAAATGTATTCATTATTATATACAAAAATAATGTACATTACCATATTTCTAAGGTATTGTTATATAATCTATTATAACACCTGCATAAGACCGAAGAGTAAGGTTTGTGATGGTGAACGACTCTTGGGGTGGCTCAGATAACATTGCTCGGGTAGTAATATCTATCCACTTCCACTTCTCTCATAGGAGGTCCCACTCGACCTTAACCTGTTGAAGCTCATCTTGGGATTGGTCAAGAGCGATTCCCAATAATGCCACCTCTTTTATGAGTTCCAACAAATGGGCTTCTTATGGGGAATGTCTATTGGATGTGGCCATTGCTTCCTTTGTCTGAGTAAATTGGATTCGTTAAAGCCCTATATTTGTACTAATCATGTGATCACTATTTAATGACTATATTATCAATGGTCACAATTATTAACATAAAACCATAGAAGTTGACATTTTATATAAACATTTTACAGAAAGTGACATTTAATTAGATCAAGAGGGATTTCAATTAATGAATGATTGGGTCGTTACAATCTTCCTCTATTAAGAAATTTCTCCCTCAAAATTTACTTTTCCCACACTAAAAAAATGTGGGTAACTCTTCTTCATCACTTCCTCTGATTCCCAAGTCGCTTCTTCAAACTTGTGTTTTTTCCACCACACCATGTCGAGGGGCATTGTCTTATTTCGTAGAAATTTTTCTCTAAAATCTAAGATCTCCACTGGTTGCTCCTCATAAGAAATATCATCCTCTAATTGTACCACCTTTGAAGAGAGTACATGTGAAGGGTCTGGTATGTACTTCCATAAGAGGGATATATGAAATACATCATTCACTTTTTCCATGGTAGGTGGAAGTGCTTGTCGATAGGCCACAACCCCGACACGATCAATAATCCCGAAGGGGCTGATGTAACTTGGACTTAACTTCCCATTCTTTCCAAACCTCATGACCTTCTTCCACAGAGATATGTGTAGAAATACCATGTCTCCAACTTTAAACTCAAGGTCTCATCGACGGTTATCAGAATAACTTTTCTGTCGACTCTGGGATTCGTTGATATGCTGGTGAATGGCGTTCACCTTCTCCACCATTTCTTCGACCATTTCTGGTCCAAGTAGTATACGCTTACATACCTCATCCAAACATCACGGTGTTCTACAAATTTTCCCATAAATGGATTCATATGGTTCCATTTCGATGATCGAGTGGAAACTGTTATAATATGAGAACCTAACCTGAGGAAGATATTGATCCCATCCTACTTTAAAATCTATTGAGCATTCTCTCAACATGTCCTCAAGTGTTTGGATAGTGTGCTAAGATTGGCCATCAGTTTGAGGATGATAGGTTGTACTGAAGTTTAGTTCAGTATTGAGAGCTTGTTGATGACTCTTCCAAAACATAGAGGCGAATCTTGGATCTCAATCAAACACAATTGATAGTGGTACTCCATGAAGCCTTTCTACTACCAGGATATATATCTGTTCCAGTTGATCCAATGAGAAACCCTCCCGAATAGCAATGAAGTGCGCAGAATTTGTAAGATGGTCCACAAAAACCCATATTGCATTATTGCCATTGGATGTATTTGGATGTCCGGTGAGAAAGTCCATGGTGAGGTTATCTCATTTACATTATACTATGGGTAGTGGTTGCATCATCCCCTTAGACTTCTGCCTCTCCGCCATCACTTCCTGACATACCAGGCACATTGATGTATATTCAGCGATCTTCTTCTTCATATTATCCCACCAATAATGCTCTCGGAGATCTCGATACATCTTTGTGTTTCCTGTGTGAATAGATAAATTTGAACTATGTGCATCATCCACAAGTTCATTCTTTATCTCTGCACTTGATTGAACATATAGTCTTTTACAAAATCTACCAATTCATTCTTCTTTCACATTAAACTCTGAGGATTTCCCTTGTCTAAAAGCTTCCACTTTTTCTTGAATTCCAACATCATCCTTTTGATCATCCATTAACCTTTCCAAAAGTGATGGTTGAGAAATAATTTATGAAAAGATTGATGATGTTCCCTTCTTTATGATTCCCATGTCCATCCTCAACAAATATAAGATGGTTGGATCATTTTTAATTCTCATCAATGATAGAATTATTGGGTCCTTTATACTTAGAGAATCCTCCACCTTGTTTGCTTTCCCTGGGTGGTAATGGATTGAGCAGTCATAGTATTTGATCAGCTCTAACCATCTTCATTGGTTCATATTCAACTCTTTCTATGTGAATATATACTTGAGGATTTTGTGGTCAGTATATATTTCACACTTCTCCCCAAAGAGATAATGCCGCCAAATTTTCAAAGAGAATATCACTACAGTGAGCTCGAGGTCATGTGTTGGATAGTTTTATTCATGAACATTCAATTTCCTTGAATCATAGGCAATGACTTTTTCATTTTTCATCAACACATATCCCAGGCCCTTCTTCGAAGCATCACTGAATACCATGAAATGTTCTCCACTTGTGGGTAAAGTGAGCACGAGCATAGTGATAAGCCTCCTTTTCAACTCCTTGAAGCTTTCTTCACATTCATCACTCCAAGAAAACTTTACTCCCTTTCAAGTTAGCATGGTAATAGGGTTGAAAAATCATGAGAAATTTCTCACAAATCATCAATTATATCCTACTATCACCAAGAAGCTACAGATATCTGTTACTGATGTTGGCCTCAGCCATCCTTCAATGGCATCTGTTTTGGAGGGATCCATAGATATCCCACTGATTGTGATGATATTGCGCACGAATGATACCTCCTTCAACCAGAACTCACACATGCTATACTTGGCATAGAGATTATCCTCTTGCAAGGTTTCTAGTACAGTTCTTATATGCTCCTCATGATCCTCCTTTGTTTTAGAGTATATCAGAATATCATCTATAAAGACTACAACAAATTTGTCGAGGTAATCTCTAAAGACTCTATTCATCATGTCAATGAAGATTTCTGGAGTATTAGTGACTCTCAAAGGAATTACTATGAATTCATAGTGCCCATATATTGTATGAAAAGAAGTCTTGGGGATATCTTCCTTCTTCACCATACTTGATAATATCTTGACCGCAAATACACCTTGGAGAAGTATTGTGCTCTACACAGCTGATCAAACATGTCATCAATTTGTGGGAGAGGATACTTGTTCTTTATCATGATTTTTTGAGCTCACGTTAATAGATGAAATGGTTCATTGATCCATCCTTCTTCTTGACGAAGAGAACTGGTGCACCCCATGGTGAAGCACTTGTGCATATAAAACCGTTATCCAGATTATCGTGTAGTTGTTTCTTCAGCTCTTCAAGATCCACAACACCAATTCTATATGGATTTTTAGAAATTGGAAATTCCCCTAGAATAAGTTCAATTGAGAATTAAACATCTCTTCTGGGATGGAGACCAGACAATTCTTCAGGAAACACTTCAGCGAAATATATCACAATAGGCATGTCTTCAAGGATGGTTTCTTCTTAGAACTCAATAATCTGAGCCACATACACGTGCTCATATAGAATTAATATCCACTCTTGAGATGATGGAGCTAAAGAAGATTCATCTTCCTCCTTGTACTTGTAAATAATCGGGGGTCGAATCTCCACAAGGAGAGTGAATTCTATTGCATGACAATTTTTATTGTCTCTATATCAGGAAATCCAATCCATGAAAATAATTGCATTAAATTAAACCAGAGGGAGTATGATGAAGTTTGCTGGGAAGTTCAATCCTCAAATTAAGAAATGGGAGGAGTTATATTCATGGAATGCAATAATCGCCCCATTTTCCGTACTCACCGACATCTTCACTTCCATGATTTTTGGGGGTGATGGTATTGTTCTACTAAACATTCGAGATATAAAAGAACGCATAGTTCCAGAATCGAAAAGTATGTTCGCTATTCAGGAATGAATAATTAGCGTACCTGTCACCACTTCGTTGTTGGGGTTCACTTTGGAAGTAGTGATGGAAAAAGCTCACCCTTTCTGCCTTGGAGGTTGTTGGTTGCCTCAAAACACCCTTGGCTTAGGGCATTGATTTACAAGATTCCATAGTTATTAGCAGTTTTAGTAATGAATCAGGCGTTGAGGTTCAAATGGAGCGTTCCTCTCCTCTGTCGCAGCCGTGGGTATTTCTTGCTGATAGTTAACAGCCAGATGCCGTTTTCTTCAACACCTATAGAATTTTCTTGTACCCTTAAGGAAATTTCTAGGGTTCTTTTTTCTTCACCTTTGGAAAGTGGGGTGTTGGATCTTCTTAGCACCATTGTATTTATCCATCGAACCAGCAGCATTGAATTCCACCTTACGCTTATTATCCCCATGATACCCTTGAGATTCAATGATCTTCATTTGGACATTGAGGGCACACCAAACAATTTTCTCATAGCAATCAAAGTCAAGGATTTCCAGTGCTTTCCATATGCTAGGTTTTAGCCAACCAAAGACGCGGTCAACCTTGCATTCAGTGGTAATGACAAAGTCAGAAGCATATCGTTCAATATGTGTGAATTTTTCCTCATATGCTTCTACAGATTCGTCATCTTTTTTCTTGAGGGCAAGGAAGTCCCTTTCCATCTTAAGCTAGAGGGTGTGCGGAAACTTTTTATCAAAAAACATATTCTGGAAATCCTTCCATTCCAACGCCTCAATCTCACCATTAGGATTCGTATTTTTGATCAATGTCCACCATTGATCAGCTTCACCCTCTATACGATATAAAGACATGAGAAACTTCTCTTTTTCAGAACATTGAAGGAAGGAGAACATCTTTTCAATGGAGTTAATCCATTGTTCAATGATTGAGGGATCAAATGATCCCTTAAAAGTAGGAGTTCGTTGTCTCATGAAACTATCGATAGTGACTTGTTCTTTCATGGGTTCGGGGGGGGGGGGGGGGGGGGGGCGTTCCTCTTGACCGATGTTTCTATTCAAATCTTGAGTTATTTGAGATAGAAACATTTCAAAGTTCACGATTCCCACTCGCATTGGATTGGGCATATCATTTGTCAAGTCATCACATTGATCTTCAAATCAGTTGTTAGCCCGAGTCCTCCTATTACAGGAAATTGACTGGAATAAAAGGAATGTTATGGGTAACACATAAAGGGAAATACAAGGACAAAACTGATGACTTATAAATAACTCTTATTTCCTTAACATATGAATCTACTGGCTTCAGTCTATGCTATCCATGATCTACTTTATAACATAAATTCTTAGTTCATTTTTTTCTCCCTTAATAATCATTCATACAAACCCTGTGAATTTACCAAATCATATCCCCCAAGAGTTTCATAACCAAGGGTGAAACAAGGCCCATTGTCTTGCACCAATTCTCGTTCGAGTCTATATCAAAGCGGTGTTTTCGGGTTTTACCCCAAGGATACATCTGTGCCAGATCCACCTATCCCTGCTCGTATCCTAACAGGGTTGTATTCCCTCAATAAAACATTTAATCAATACTCACCAAAACATAGGGATGTTTTTATAATACATAGTCATGTCTCTGAGGCTTTACTAGGGTTTTCTTATCCTAATACCCAAAATAACTAAAACAATCCTCTGATACCAACTGTAACAACCCTAATTTTTATTTCAAACTTAAGCTTGATTTATTACATAAAACCTCCACTTGATACAACATGGATGATTGAGAGAACTAGTGTCTTTGGGGCTTAGGATAATTACATAACAAATTAAAACATGAAATACAACAACTTTATTGAAAACATCCTTTGCATGACCACTACGTTCCTTCATACTTAGCATTGCATGGGATAACCTGAGGACATGCCAAAAAGGGTGAGCTATAAAGCACAGTAAGGGAATAATCAAGGAATAACACGAGGAATGAAATACATGTTACATAATAGGAATATCAATAGATCTGAAGAGGGGCATAAACATAAAGGCATGATAAATCATGATACTCATAACATTTAAATGTGGAAGCAACACTTAACAAGGAATTAGCATGATCCAAGGCTCATTGCACATGGAGCATGAGTAAATCCTCATTGCACATGAAGCACGAGTAAAACCTCATTTCACTTGAGTTAGAATAAGTCATTACCCATTGCACATGACATATCATGATACTATACTTTACCCAATGAGTTGGAGTGCTATAAGGGCACACCCTTCTTAAACATTTCATTTCATGCATAAGTGTGCAACATGGATCATACAACATGGATTCAAAAAACATCATCATTTATTCCATGATAAACGAATGTTGAATTTATACATGAAACATTATAATCAATAAGTAAACATGTATAAAGATGAATACCCTTGATAGAGATATTGGCATGGTACTCACTACACAATGACATTGGCTTGGAAAATTAGTGCAATTTCGGCAGCGTAACGGCATGACGTAAGAATTCATAAAAAATGGTTGATGAGAGAGGAAGGTGTGTCTGATAATATGTACATGAAATGGACTGTAAGGGGGTAATATAGATATATTTCCCAACAATTGTAATGGAATTTATATTCATAATACAAAAGGATTACTTAGATGTAAAACAAGAGAGAGAAATCCCTCACAGAATTTAGGCATAGTAATGGGTGTACATGGGAGGAATTTATTGATAGAGAAAGGGGTATCTCCTAATTCGAACATAAAGAGGGTAGTATGGAGGAGTTTCAAAACCATACCACAACATTTATAATAGAAATTAAAATGTCATAACATCATTAATAAAATTGGACAAAAATGAGAAAGGAATAAACAACCTTTACTTGGAAGAGTGCTTCCAAAGGCTTGAGAGAGGCTTGGGAGAGGCTTCTTGGGAGCTTTGGGCACCTTGGGAGGTTTCTAATGAGAGTAGGTCAGAGGTTGGAAGAACTCAAAAGGATTTGAGTGAGGTGAAAGTGGGAGTCTGGGATTGTTTATATATCAAAGATTAGGGAATTCATTATTATTTAGGGTTCAGACACCTCACATTAAACTAATTCAAACCACAAACTAGCCCATGATTTTTGCCCATGTTTTTTTTCCAAAGGGTAGTGGAAAACAATATTTTATACATCCAAAGTCTGAAATTATTAAAATAATGGGGTTGCTTATGTAGATGTGAGTCACACTCCCAAGGAAAAAAATTTAAAAAGACAAGATGTTTAATAAGCCTTGAAGGGTCCATTAATGCTTTGTAAAATAAGCCAAAACCCTACATTTATCGAAAATTCATGGGTTTTGAAAAAAATGGCTTTCAAACATTAATAAAAAATAAAATTGGATTCATAAAGATATATGATAATTTATATTTAATAAAAATTAATTTTATAATAATAATAACATTTTATTAAAATATTATTTAATACAATAATCAATTAATTTATCAAAATAGATTTCTTAGTTGAATATTAACTAAAATCAATATTTGAGCTTTAAAAACTATTTTCAAGGTAACAAAAATAACATGAAAATATATTCATTATTATATAAAAAAACAATGTACATAACCACAATTCTAAGGTTTTGTTGCATAACCCCTTATAAACCCCGCTTAAGAGTGAAGAGTAAGGTGCGCGATGGTGATAGACTATTGGGGTGGCTCAGATAACATTTCTTTGGTGGTAATATCTATCATCATCCACTTCACTCTTAGGTGGTCTATCCCAAGCATAACTTGTTAATGCTCATCTTGGTTTTGGTTAAGAGAGAAGCCCAATGATGCCACCTCTTTTCTGAGTTCCGACAAATGGGCTTCATATGGGGCACATCTACAGTATGAGGCCATCACTTCCTTTTTCTGAGTAAATTGGATTTATTAAAGACCTATGTATATAATAATCATGTGATCACTGTTTAATGGCTATATTAGCAAAGATCACAATTCTTAAAATAAATCCAAAGATGTTGACATTTTATATAAACATTTTACATAATGTGACATTTAATTAGATCAAGAGGGATTTCCATTAATAAATGATTGTGTCTTTAAAAAAATTAAGTTCATTTGACCTCAACTACTATAAACCATATTCCACAAATCTATCATCCTATATAAGAAAAACTTAATTCAAACAATTAACAGATCACTAAATGTATACCCTTTATCCCACGCATGTAGGGTCAAAATTAGTGCAGTAGTTGACTGCTTCTTTTTCTCATTGAAATCAGTTTCACATTACCTAGAACATTAAAAATTATTCCATTATTAGTGAAGCCTAAAATTTGATCCATAAAATTTGAAAAGTATTTTATTAACTTCGATAATAACCTTAGAAAACCAAAAATCTTCAGGCTTAAAAAAATTAATGAGATAACCCCAAGATACATCTTCTTTCACTTTATCCACGTCCACTGACAAACCATCTTCAGAGATGACATGACCCAATAATTTGATTCCATCAATCCATAAATGTAACTAAGATATAATTTAATATATCCAATTCTATCTTAGTGCACTAAGGATAATATCAATATGTTTTGAATGATTATCATGTGTCTTGGAGTACACCAAGATATCATCCACAAATAAACACCAATATGATCTAGGTACAGGTTTAAGATTCATTCCATTAAGGAAATAAATAGTACCTGTGATTTGGTTAAGCCAAAAGACATGAAAAAAACTCTTATATACCATACATTCTCCTAAAAGTATTTTGTTGTATATCATAAATTATGAACCTTGGTAGATGATACCCTAATCTCAAGTTAATTTTTGAGAGCTTCCAAGAACCTCTTAGCTAGTCAGAGAGAACATCTATTAATGGAAGTGGGTATCGTTTATTAACATTAATCCAATACAACATATTATAATCAAAACATAACTGAAACATCAAATTATCCTTATTATTATACAAAACATGATATCCTCTGGGTGATGTAATCGGATGAAAAAACAATTAATACTCGAATTACTCTAACCTTTTCATATATTCATGAGTCTATACTAGGTATTTCTATATGGATGGATAGAAACATATTTTTTGTCAAAAGTAACTCAATTGTCAACTCAACTTCTGTCTCGAGAAGCAGCCCTAATAATTCCTCAGGAAACACATCATGCAACTAATACACCATAGGAGGAAGGAATCCCTTCTCTACTTCCCTATAATCAAGGAAAAAACATGGTACTTGGGCTGTGGGATCGACCAACCACAGATGAACATCCTTCCTAAATATCACGTCTCCCACTGTGAAAAAAAGTATCACCATCTAGGGATGTAAACATCACCCTATAGTGGTGATAATAAATATTGGAATGATACAATTTGAATTAATCGATCCTTAATAATAGGGAAAAACCTGGAATCTCAACACATAGAATTCCTACTAGACATGGTACCTTCTAACCATGAGGTTACACTCCTTACATTTCTGTATATTTTCTAATCATACTCTTAACAATGTCTAAATCGACATAAACCCACACATATGTTACACTGTTTGACCCAATACATTCAAAAAATGTGAGAATATAAAATATTGTGAGGAACATATATATAATAAAGAATTTAGAATCATGGAATCTTTAAGAATAATACCTCAAACTGTCGATGGCCCAACCTTGCCACCTTCTTGTATAGGATGAACTAAATTAAGCTAACCCACCCCTATAATTTAGGAAAGGTTATGAGTTCCTAGTGCTTCAACTCCTTAACGATAAATATCCCTAGTCCAATAGTACCACATCCACCACAGCGAAGGGTATGACTAGTGGAACAACAAAATTCAATAGGGTGTGAGGTAAAAAACCCAATTATTGTACTCTACATTAGCCTTGATCCTCAGTCATTTTACCTATATAGAGGGTTCATACATATCCTCTAAAAATTTCCAATCCTTCCCCACACTAAATAATTAACTAGGGGTCAGTGAACTATCAACATATATGTAGAAACCTACCAAACTGATGAGAAAACACATTGTTACCATCATGAGAGGTCAAACCTCTTCCCTGGGTACTTTTTCTACCACCACCCTACTGAAAATACCCAAAATACGCTTCCTACCATCTAAAGTCACAGTACGTAATCCCCAACTAGAACCACATGTCCACTAGTAAAAGATTAACTAAAGTTTCTTTATGAAATAAGGGCCAGATCTAAAACCTAAAAAAAACATTTTAAATGTAATATATTCACATGGTACTTGATTTCAAGCCTAATTACATCCTAAAAATCTCCCACCATAGAGGCATCATCCCCTTCCATCACTAGAACAAATCATTGCAAGTTGGTGAAGCGGCCTATATAATCAATCTTTGTCATAGTCTCTAGGGTAGAACTCAAAAACTCAGAATCCTTCTCATGTCCCAATATATTGGGAAAGATATTTTCTTGATACATTTACTATAAATACTTACACAAGAAACTATCATCCTTCTCAGTGTAAAAAAAATATCCCACTAGTGATAGTTTGGTCATTACAACATGTAAGCCTCGGACTTGAATATCTTCTCAGGAGGAGTCTCAATGTAATCCAAAATCATCTAGAATGTCTATATCCATAACTCCAGTACCTCAAGTCCAAAATTTCTAGGAAACTCTATATGGTTAAAAAAATAAACTCTCTAATAAGATCAACAATACATGGCCCCACCCGCCCTGGGAACCATTACATCATCTAGATAGAATGAGAAAAGTTCACATTAATGTTCTAATCCTCTATATTACCCTGTATTAATGGTATTTCTTTTTGGCTATTGGTGGATAAATCTCAGTGATATTCTCTTGTCTCGCATCTTGAATAGGTTATTTTTGTGGCATCTCTCTATAGTGCCAAACACACAACCCAATATTCATATCATAGAACTTCAACAGTCTATGAAAAAGGGTTCTTTACTAGACATAAAAACCTGTCTTTTATAAACATCTTAATAGATATAGTTACATCTCAATCACTAAACTCATCCTTCCCTACCATGGGACATGGTCAATTGGGTGTAAAATAACTTATATAAACACAACCCTTTTACCAGACATCATTTTATCAATTCAACTTTTACAACATAAATATTTCTCATTTTGGAACCTTTTTATATTTAAAACTCATCACAACCAAGTCTTAACCCATTCATGACCCTTCATTCCGTACTACACTTTTAAATATTCTATTAAATTCCATTAATTACCAAATTGCATCATCTTTATTAGACACCATTTCTCTCAAATTTTCATTAAAAAAAAGAAATCATTTCATCCTGCACATCCCACACGTCATTCCTATGTATTCCGTCCATTATACATGTCACATAAAACCCTAGGTGCCTAAAATGATGCATTTACACAGAAAATTTATCTATTATGGATACACAAAAAATACCATAAAATATTCAAATCAGGGAAAACATTAATCACCCATGGTGATATATCATTTAATCATAAGAACAAACATCAATAATAACAATCCAACCCTTGTAACTTTTGTTTTCCCTAACAGACATGTTAGCCACTCCCATACATGAACTCATTTTGAAAGCTCAACCAATCCATGTATCCAATTATCCATTCCCAAATAGTAATAAAATGGAAAATAAATATTGGATATGATATGACTTCATAATGTCCCAAATTGTGTGCCTCTAATTTAGTGCCCTAATCCGGTTTGCTTCATGTCCTAAAAAATGTCTCCTCATATGCTAGAGGTTTAATACTAGAAGAAAGGTTCTAATTGATGATGTGTGGATACAATAAGATTTTAATTAGTGTATTCTATAATAGATAAAATTAAAAAAATGGAAACAAGTGAAACCATAAACCTGCATCACAAAACATTTCCCAAAACTGTGTATAAGACCACAACAAAATAAGAAATATTCCATGTCATGTCATACCATGTTAATTTTATGGAAAATAAAAATTATTTTTAGGGTGAAGAATCCCCAAAATAGTCCCTGAATCCAATTCAAGATCCCTCTCTCATTCACATCCCTCACACAAATCCAACATCTGAAATATAGCCTTTTCCCTTGTCACGACCTGCAACCATGAAGTCTACTCGGGTACCCAATGGTGGCCTGAGATGGGTGTGAGTACAACTCATTAGTCCACCACCAATGGTTTATAAAAAAATATAAAATATAAATATATATTTTCGGAAGGTATGTAATTAATAAAAAAAATTAATACAAGATAAACTAGCTCCATTAATTAACAAGGTTTGCTTTACTGAGTTTCATTATTTCATCCATGTGTAAGACATTTTTTTGAATAATCTTCAGCTGATGTCGGTCATATAAAACATACATAAGGGGAATGAATAAAGTTTTGAATATCACAAGGTAAAATATTATTGAAAATAAGAAACAACACTTACCTCAGGTCCTCAGTAAAGCTATCGATATCACATACATTAATTTGAGGAATCAAGAATTAGTCTGAATCCATTGACCATTCAATATAGGGATGGTCATTAAGTTATATTCTAACCTGGCCCACGGAAATAAAGCCTCAAGTACAATACCACACTCATAACACCAATCCTTGTTCATATTCTTCTATAATCATTTCACCCATAAACAGTTCACAACCCATAATTCATAGATCACATTTTCTATATGAAACCCGTAGTTCATTCAAAATATATATCATCTTCACTCCTTAACCCGTTAACAAATTTAACATTTAAAATTCTTAACTCATTTGAAGAAATCAAATTACATCAAATTCCCACTTATTCCATGCTTTCAACTAGGCACAATAACATCAATTTCATTACATATTATATGTTATAAAAATAAATAAAATTCTCATTGGATTCATTTTGTAACCTAATAATAACGTAATAAATATAACTTTTTATTGTTATATATTATAAAACATAAAATTTCATATTTAATAACCCAATCCCATGTTAAATAATGATGAAGACCCCATGGGTAGCCTCACTCTTAGTCCAATCAACTTAAATTCATCTCAAATGGATCATGAGGGGTTTAATTGATTATTTAATTGACCAATTTATCAATTTTTAACAATGAAGTAAAATAAAAAACAATGAAATTTCATGAAATATCTTATGAAACATATAATTAACATCAAGACTATGGTAAATAACCTGTATACCACATACCTCTATTTTAACGATGAATGCTTGCTTAAACATGGACTTTGATCTTAACATAAACAACCTTTGAAACCTCAAACTAGTATATGTAAGAAAAATATTGTTTTAGGTATTTATAAGAATAAGAATGATTCCAAAAATCACAATCTTGAAAACAAAAGAAAGAAGACTATTATAATCACTCGGAACGCTAATACACACCCAACAACACTCCAAATGGAAGAGAAATGAGGGAGATTGATCATATAAATTTTTGGGAGGAAGGGTTAATCCCACATGAAAACATTCCAAATAATGGTGAGGGTAATCAGGTAAAAGATCTTAAATCCTAAAGAAAAAAATAGTAAATTTAACATCTTTTAGGATACACATAGTTTGGCCACACAGTTTCCCAAACTACGTGCCAACCATGAGCGACCCTCTGTATGCGGGGGGGGGGGGGGGGGTAGGCCGTACACTCTCATAGAGAGCCCACATGGTTTAATAAACTACGTGTTAACCATATAGGATTGATCTATCCAAGCCCTCACTGTTTCAACTCCCACCCTGCTAGTTTTAAAATACTATATACAACCCCTCCATACAAGCATGGTAACGTCGCAAAATTACTAATTACCATACACCAACCATTAAAATTGCACTAGATGGCACATTTACCCTTATTTCATGTACTAAATTCTTGGTACACCTTTGATACTCCTTATAAACTCAGGAAACATTTCGTTAACTAGTTTAAATGTATTTAATCCAAGATTTAAACAATAATTTACCAACTTACTTGTCCGATATTTTATATGTTCCCACATTGATTCCAATATTTGAAATTTCTCAAATGTACCTTTAACATACCATTCATCCAATTAATATGTACATTCTCTCTAGTAAAAATAATCTTGATGGTTTATTCACTATATGATAAATTCATATCTAACAATATTTCATCCAAAACTATCACATGCATTGGGTCTGGCATGTACTTTATTAACATTAATATATAAAACACATCATGTATTTTTAGAGACATGTATCCATTACGAACGAATAAGACACCACTCTAATCCTATCAAAAATAAAAAATTGCTCAATATATTTTTAGTATTGTGTACCTTTCATACCCAATCTCATGACACACTTCTATAGAGACACTGTAATGAAAACTTGATCACCCACTTGGAAGTACAAATCTATCATCACATTATTGGAAAAATGATTTTTCAAAATTTTAGATTCATTTATGTGATCTTAAATATCCTTTATCATTGTATTTGTCTCTTCAACAAGCTTTAAGTGTTCATTTTTCCTTTCATTTACTTCTTCCAAACCTATTATAGTACAATATCTCTTTTCTATATAATTCTTCACATGACACCATTTAAAAACATGAATTGAAACAATTTTTATAGGAAAACTCTATGAAAATAAGATAATGATACAAAATACCATGAAATTCATGTGATAATGACAACAACATTTCATCCATTTTATATCAGTAATTTCAGAATTTCCATCATTTTTAAGATTTCTGGAAGTACATAAATAAATATTAGTATCAAGATCATTCAAAATACTATTCAAGAATCTCGATGTAAATGGTGATCAAGATCATGCATGACCAAAATTGGAGCACAATTATTTATTAGTAAATCATTAATATAGAGTCTCGTGATGTTATCAATAGGTAAAT
Source organism: Viscum album (assembly GCA_963277665.1). NCBI lineage: Eukaryota > Viridiplantae > Streptophyta > Magnoliopsida > Santalales > Viscaceae > Viscum > Viscum album. The sequence continues at coordinate 1,498,185,640 of OY728159.1, forward strand.
ATTCTTCTACGTTGTGAAAATGTGGAAATTCAATTAGTAAATCAATGATAACCCATATTTCATCAATATTTCTAACAATACTTGGTATTATTGTGAAAATGTCTATATTAATGTAATAATTTTTTCACAAAAGAATAAGAATTGTTTTTATGACACATCTTAGATTTTACCTCATAGTTTCCACATTTTGAAAAAATAGATATCAAAACACATAATCAACAATCTCCCTCTTAATGTTGTCCCACCAAAATTGTTCCCTAAAATCCTTGTAAGCAATTGTGCTACTAGTCTATATTAAAAAGTTACATATATGAGAAGAATACAATAACATAATTTTTAAAAAACGTATAGATGGAACACATTATCTCTTTACAATTTTTAGAACACCATATTGACTAGAAAATTATGCTAATTTTCCACCATTCATAGGTTTAGATTTTTCCCAAATGTCATTATCATCAAATTGATAAACATTAATATTTTATAAAAAATAATTTTTTACAATAATTTTGAGAAATAATTGATATAGTTCCTTAATTATTAATTATCATATGTATCTATAAATGATCTATAAACATATGATCCATCCCAATCATTATTTGGGTTAGAACTCTTTGATCATTCTTATTCAGTTAATCTACGAATTTTTTTCCTTTTTATAGGTTTAAGTTTATAAGAAAATCAAAATCCATGAGTAGCTTGTGGAATCTCTATTATATCATATTGTGATATTTATTTTAAAAGATGTATATTAATATTTTGTTATCTGTGTATATCTCACATATTTGACAAATGAGTAATTGTATCCATATCATAAAAGAAAATATTTTACCTGCAAACTCATGATTATGGGTCAGACAGGTCCATTCCTAGGCCATTAATTTCCTTGATGATTGTAAATTTTTTGTTATCATTTTAAATTAGGATGCAACGAAGTACCTTTATTGATGCATCACTGCATAATACAAACAAATCATCTGAGGATGGTAGTTTCAAAATTATAACATTGACTAATCTATACATTAGTTCACCAAAAAATTATTCACATTCTATTTTCTAAATAAACATAACCTCTTTATGTGTGTGTTTGGTTAATAGGTTATCAAATTGGGTAACATTCTAAAGTAATCGATGATAGTAATATTCCAAACAAATGAAACTAATTATCTCTATTATATTTGTTTTTATAGTCAATTATATGATTGTTATTGAATTCACATGATGAAATAACACTACATCTTTGTAGAAAATATGGATAAGAAGATAAATATCTTGAAATAAGAAATCACAATTATTATATTTCCTACAAAATGAATACCTTCTATGAGTATCTTGAATTATTAGTAATCAATTCTAATTTTCCTCATGGGTTTTACAATTCAACAAGATCATATTAATTACTACACTAAAAAATCTTCTGGATAATCCATGAATTCTCTATTAATTAGTATCATTAAATTTGAGGGTCCATTAGTTATTACAAAGGGAATTACTGTAAAATTATAATGTCCATAAATAATTTGTAATGATTTCATTATAATTAATTCCTTCATTACTATATTTGATGATAAATAGTACAAAGGTCAATATTTGAAAAATATTAGGCTCCCAAGAGATGATCGAAAAAGTCATCAATATGATTAATATGGTACTGGTTATTTAACAAAATAATATTATTTCCATTAAATTAATTCAAGCCCCATGGGTCTATAATTCTTATTAATGATGAAAACATGGGATCCACATGTAAAAAAACATAGGAAACAAATATATTACCACATAACTTTTCTAGTTGTTTAATCAATTACTGTAATTACAAAGTTTACATTATAAATAAAGTATTTGAATTTTTTACATCAGGGAATAAATAAATGGAAAACTCAAATTCACATTATAGGGGATGTCTTGTTAATTCATTTGGAAATACTTATATTTATTCCTCTAAATTTTGTATATCCTAAATTTTATTTTTACCTTCTCCATCAAAAGATTATGTTTTCTATCAGTCCCTAAGAATCTCATTCAGCTGAACTACTTGGGGTTGATTGTGTAATGTCTCAAATGATGATGCCCCTATTATAAAGATTATGAATTCCACATCGTCACAATGAATCATAATTTCTTTATAAAAATTCATCATATTTAATATCTAGTACAAAAAAAGTATTATCAAAGTAAAGCATAGTTATGATAGTATGGTTAGAGAATAATGCATTTTTATGTGTCATAATGAGGGATTATTGAGACATTATTGTTTTAGTGAAACATATAATAATGTTTTCTAATTAAAACACCCCTCATAAAGTGGTAGGGAAATATCTAATTTTCATAGAACACATGGATGATATAAAATAGTGCAAGAGTACCAAATAAAATAAATAATTAGAGAAACCTAATTATATGATTAATGTATTTTCCAAAACATCATTGGGTACTTCCACATCAACTATAGTGATTATATAATCTTTTCTTTCTCCACTTTTCATATATTGTGGTTGATTTCCCAAGTGATTGGGGAATTTTTTTTTATAGTTCCCTATATATCTATAGTTGAATCGTTAAATAATAGTTTTCATTTCTTATCCTTATATTAATCATCCTGATAACCATACCATTACACTCATAAAGAACACCCAAGACTTTTAGTAATTTCCCAGGATGATTATATCCACATTTATCACAAGGTGGAAATTACTTCATTCTATTCTTCTTCATCAATGAATTATAATTTTATTAATGATCATTCATCCAAATATTTTATTATTTTCACTTAATTATACAGGATTTCGGTAATTAATTCTATTTTCTAATGGTACATAAAACAATATCATCATATTATGAAAAATTATGATAGACCTTCACCCATTGGAGGTATTGATTAACCAATTTAAGGAATTATTCAAGCTTCCACTATGTGTTGCCTATGTAATCTAGAGAAATATGGGATAAACATATAATGGCAACATCGTACTCAAAAATACATTATTCTTACTCTTTCTTTAATTTTAGTAAAATTATATTCATTGAATTTTGTTTCTCAAGAGTGAAATATTTCACAATGAATTTATCCTTAAAAAATTTCCATTCAAAGTGTAAAATGTCTTCTTCATCCCAAGTATTTGAAAATAAAATCACCACTAATCAACAAATCATTTGATTCAATACACATAAAGTGTAAAATATTCATTTCAATCACATCGCAATTTCATAAATATCTTATCATGATTGTTATTCCATTTCTTAGCTACTATTGGATTAGTAGTCCCAACAAATGAGGGGTTCTTTTATTGCATGATGTTACCCAACATAGGAGAATTTCCTTGTAGAACATGTAAATACAACACGGAAATGTAATTTTTTTTATAACCATAATAATATTCAATTATATAACAATGAAATTCTTAGTTCCAATACACAATATATTCACTTTATCTATACTTAAATATCTACATTGGCCCTGAGTATCAATACCCATATTCCTTCTAAGATCCTTTTCTAAAAAATGGAATACACAGGTTTAACTAATAAAATTATGGATTTTATATAATAATTTATTAATAAAAATATTATGATACACCCAACAAAAATTATAAATTAATTCATTTTCAATTAATAAACTTGAGGGTTTTTAGGGATATATATATATATATATATATTTTATAATCCTTCATAATTGCCTATAAAAATATGTGAATTATGCCAAGAATATCCCATGGGAAGGTCAATATTGGTTTACATTAAGGCCTATTGTCATGCAACAAACGAAGCTTTTGTATGTCCAAAATAACCCTTTCGAGAATTATTAACCCTAGGAACATCTTTCCTAGATCCACATCGACATGTACTGTAAATATATTGATGTATTTATATGAAAAAAAAACATAATATATTCTCTAAAAATATTATCATATTATTTTATTCTTATCCTCAAAATATTGCATAGGTTTATGTTCCCTAATCTATGATTCCCTTAATATAGATCCAAAGGATTATAATAAACATCATTTAATACCATGTTTAAAAACCTATACTCTATTAACCCAGAGGCAATGTCTATATTATTATATTAGCATAGATACATGAGGTTAAATTTGTAACACCCCAACCTTCCATGGTACGTTACCCTTTGAATATTGCAATGGCGTGCATTGTATGCAACATCAAGATTCTAACACACCACAATAAATCAAACTAGTCGTTATGAATAGTAATACATATTTTTTGAAATTTTATAAATTTTATCTTTCAAAATGGACTTCATTTTTTGATTCGTAATATTGAAATTAGCTTAGGGTAAAATTTTGGTACTTTTCGGATAACATTCATATTTTGATGAATAGTGGAAATTACAAATTTTTAATTAAAAAAAAATTTAATCAAAATAATTAATAGTGATAAATAATTAATTTGAGTGGTTTTAAAGTATATTTAGAATATATTTTTACCATTTAAGACAATGTTGGTCATTGGATGTAATTTCACATTTAAACCAGACATAAAAAGTGTCAATCTTTTGATAGTTATTATCTTTTAAAACACGCTATTTGTTTTGATGATGGGAATTAATTTTTAAATTAATTAATGCAACTGATATGTTTTGAATTTGGTAAAATAGACACCATTTTTTAATTCATAATATCAAATATATCTTAGGCATAATTTTTGGTATTTTTCTGGAAACTTCCCTTTTTTGATGAAGAGTGAAACCACTAAGTGGTAGTTAAAAAACTGAATTTTTCATAAAACTTAATTTTACCACTTCTGTGAGTGGAAGTTAGAAAATCCAAGAGACACGGTTAATATCAAGGAGTAAAATGTGGTTCAATGGGATGAAAATAATTTTTGTTGAATAGTAACTTTTTACTTTTATTTACCACGGTTAAAAGTAAATAGGGTAATTAAGGGTAAAAAAGATATTAATAGTACCCTAACACATGTCCTAATTCTATTGGACAAGTTTATCTTGACCAAAAACAACCTTAGGAGTAAAATATTATCATTTAGGTCCACTTGTATTAGATTAGGACATTTATTATTATTTAATTCAAAGAAGAGTTAAAAGAGTTAAAATCAAAGTTTATTTACTAAAACATTTTTAATATAGGGTTATACATAAGATATATTAGATTGTAAAAATTAATTGGAAATCTAAACAGATTTCATAGATAATGTGATTTTATTTATAATTTTTAGACATTAAATATTGTAATTTATTTATGACACAATGGTGATGTAGTATTTACCAAATTAATGAAATATTAAAATAATTGATATTATAAATATCAAAATAAATGTAATTTGAGACTTTTTATGAATTAAAATAATTTTCTAGGTTAATATGACATATTAGTATTGATTATATAAATTTTTTTCTAAGTAATAATTCTGTTATGAATTTATCAAAAACCAAATACCCAATAGTGTCAAAATTAACATTAAAGTGTTTTTAAAAAATATATTATATTATTAATTTATATTAAATTTATAAAAATCTACGTTTCAGCCAAGAGACTTATATCATGATAGGTGTATCATTAATGGTCCACTTGGGGTGTCTCTTGTATGTATATAGTAATTTTATTAACCATATAATATAAAAATACAAAGAGACATTGTAAAAGTGAAACTAATTAACTAAGAGTTAATACTTAAAGATAAGGTTAAAATAATGACCCAAACCTGTATACATTATATTGGTTGAGTGGTTTTTGACCCATACCCACCTTAATATATAAATAATCCACTTTAGAGCCATTATAAACCGAATATAAATTTATTATAAAATAATATTTTTAGCTTTTCCAAAGGTGCCCCTCACCCCTCTTATAAAAGGGAACTCCCCCTTCTCACTAATTCACACACTCAAAGCCTTTTGGATCTTCCAAACCCTCCCTAAATACTCTCTAAAATTCCATCAATACACCCTAGAGGACTTATTTTGATCATAAAACCAACCTAAAGAGACCTTTTGATCAAATCAAAAGGAAGAACCCGAAGAAGAGGTAATGTTTTCACCGCCCTTTTCCAAGTTCCTTTCTTCTTCAACTTCTTCTTTCTTTGTTATTTATATTCTAAAACACTAACTCTGTATCTTTTATATATTTTGATGTTAGTATAAATATGGTACAACCATATTCAGTATTCTATCCATCCTTTGAATGGCATGTCACCATACGTGCGTACGTACGACTTACCGTCTCCACGTCGTGGTGTAATTGTCATTCAATAAATTATTATTTGGATGGGTATAATAATGAAGTATAATTCATGTAAATAATAAATATAACATGATAATTATTCTGTATATATGATATAACATCCAATTATATATTATTTTAACATCAAAATAATGATATTGTCGCTCGTGCGTATGTACGGACTACCATCTCCACGAAGGCGATGAGATTCATTCTCCATCGTATCCATTCAAGTGTAATTCTCATTTGATCATTAAAAATAATGTTTATGGACTTGATATAATTCTCTATATGAATATGATACAACCTATCCATAAAAAACATGTCTTAAGTAACAAAGAATATAATGGAAAACGAGTAAGTTAACACCTGAAATGACGATAATACAAAGATATTATTAACAAATCAATGTTAAAAAGATAATATATGATATAATATTAATGTAAATGATTATTTTATAATTCAAAAACAATTATTTCACCATTATAAAGGAAGTTAACCTACCTTCGACCAAGGAAAAATTACAAAGTAATTGGGTTTCTTATATCACTTTTAATTCCGTGAGAATTGCATTGTTCACCACTTATTTATTACATGTGGTGTGTGTACTGCCCATGTTTATATAAATTGTGTAATATACTTTAATTCATGTATATTTACATCATCATTGTATTATCCTTCTTTCATGGGTGTTTGTTTTTTATTTTACCAAATCAATAAAGGGAATTTGAAATTATAATTTCCACTCATTCGACTTTACGCATACTTCATTGATTATTTTACTCCAAGATTATGTATAGAATCACTATTCATTTGATTATGTCATAAATTCGGCTACCCTTTCTGTGGATATACTTTTGATACAAATAATCACTCCATTGACATCGGTATGAACTTGATAAGAGTAATTTTTACTCAATCTTGATTTCTTGAGTTAAACATCCAATTCAATGGTGTTGTTTTCACAAGAATATGTGTTAATTTACTTTGATTGTTTTACACTGAATATCCAATCATATTGAGTGTATTTTTATTTTTCACTCATAATTATGTCATTGATTTATCCTTAACCTAAGGGTACGGCCTTTATAAGATATTTCAACTCAATTTACATTCCATTGAGACTTCATTGTTATCATACACCAATTCGCTTTTATATGGAGTATATAATGTACTTTGACATAGTATATCATGAACCCCTTTATTCTCATGATATTACAATGTTTTGATTACCTCAATTATTTGATTTCATGTTTCTATATTTTGGTTAGAAACTCTAACAAAAATACCATTTTTAAATGTTTTAAAGAATTATTCTTCTAAATATTTCTCATTAATGTCCATGTTTTAAAAATGGTTTTAAGGATTTAATTATATGGACATTAATGTTTTAAAATTAAAACTACTTTTAAAAGTTTCAAAGTGGTATGGGAAACATTGATTTTAAAAAATATTTTTAAATGGCTTGTTGAAAAATAGTGTGGCTTTTAAATGATTTCAAGAAAAAGGGGGATATTTCTCTCTAATAGTTTTGACGATTATTTTCATCTATGTCAATATACTTCATTATTCTTGATTGAGATTAATCTGATACAATACAATCTTACATATTGTATCGAATGAGTTATGTTTGACTGTGGATGTGCTATTTTTATACCATTCATGGTTTGTCAATTAAGTATTGACATTTCGTATGCTAGTTTAATACAAATGTTTATGTCATATTTCAAACTTTTCATATGAGGAATGAATTGGACATAGTAAGTGACGGGTGGAGCCCGCTATAGATCCTCGATGCATCGGTAGGTCTCATGAGACAAACTAGTGTCTTGGCATGAGGCCTTGAAAAAATCTTATTTGTAGTCTTGGCACGAGGCCTTGGCTATGTGGTTATGATAGTCTGGAATTATGCATTCCGTCATTATGAAAGTGGTTATCAATATTTTCATGTGATTATTCGACTAGTAGAATATCCATGTGAATAAGTAAATGGAATTATTTCATTTTATCCTCGCCATATTATGCTGAAGTTCAAGTTTAAAAGGCTTTTGTTTTAGTTATACATTTCCTTAAATTTTTATGTTTATTTATGAAAGTTTCCGCTATATTGTTATCCTTACTGATCATCTGATCTCAACCCTTTCAATGTTTTATTTTTCCTAGGATGTGAAGAAGTATTTTATGAATGACCTGTAGGGATAGTATTTGGGGATATAAAGACAATATGCTGTTGTAGTTTTTCACTTATTGATGTAATGTAAACATTATAAATATATCTAGTGTTTCCAAGGCTACTAAACTAATCAGTCTTTCGAGACTTGATCTTTCTTGTGATCTTGCCAATGTTATGTAATAATGCACCGACTCTGGGTATCTAGGGTCGGGGAGTTACAAAATTCATAAGGAATGATCCATTTAAGAAGTTTTATAGAAACAGATACATACATGATACTAATTTTACATTGGGTAATAAAATAAAAATCATATTAATGGAAAAAATTTCACTATTTAACTCATTCTAAGAATTATTCTTCATATTCAAGATAATGGAATGAAAATAAGGGTGACATCATATTCTCAATTAGAGTGACATACAAAGGAAACTATCATGAATTAAAAAAGAATACTCAATATTTGAAGGTGAATAACCGAACACAAATTACATTTTATTAATAACATGAATAATATAATTTTATAAGGTATAATAAATATGGAATGGTTAATATCTTTAAAAACATTCCTTTTAATCAATAATCTGGAAATGATATGCATATAGAGATAATATCATTATGAACATATAATGGATAACAATAATAATTGAATTATTAATGATTTAAATTCAAAATCATTGGAAATCATGATATTATTCATTTGGATACCACTAATTTAATGAATTTTTAGAAGAAAATTTTATACTAATGGGTAAAAACATCTGATTTGGGAAACATATTTGTCTCTTGGGACCAATTGAAGAATAATACATAAAATAAAGTGAGAATGTTCAATAATTTTAATCTCTTTGGTAAATTTTAAATTTTAACCCCATGAAGAATAAAACATAAACGAAACATATATAATAATGAATAAATATTTATTCATAATAAATACAATAATATGTTATTATAAACAATACATAAAGGTTAATGGGGTCATATTACAAATATGAATCAATGAAATTGAATGTGAGATTAAATCCATTACCAATGGGTAATTTTCATGTCATCCCCATTTTGAATAAATAATTAAAATTATAACATAATATACCATGATGTATGAAGTATTAATGATGTTAAATTTAAAATGGTTAGTATGTAAACTACATAAAAGAAATTAGTTTTGTGACATTATAATATTCATAAATGAGGGAAATTTTGAGGATGTCTCATACCTCACATTTAATTTTAGTCAAACAAGATTTAAACTACATTTTTTTAATGAATGTTATTAACTTAAACCAGAACCATACTCATATTATCATATCATATATGATCCGTTATAATATTTTACCATGAATTTGTTAATAATATTTCCTTATATTCATTATTGCTTGTGTCAATTGACTTTTTTCTCAGGAATTTGTTTCATAGATTGTTGGTTAGTGGAAATATAATACAGTAACATCATATAAATAAATATATTAATTTAATAAATATAATATATAATCATTATATATATTTTCATAATCATTATTCATGTTTGGAGATTGAAAATGAATCAAATCACTTCATGAAGACGGTATGTTGTATGTATTCATGAGCGACGAAACCATTTACTTAATGAGTGAAAGGGTTTGTATGTGTGTGAAATATCAATCTTATATAATTTTTTTCATGTCATATTTATAACATATATTCATTGAATTCATCATTATTACATTTTATGTAATGTTTATGTGAAAAAACGTGGCACCTCACCAGATGAGGTGTTAATACGCCGTGCACACTAGCGACATTATTGAATTTTAAAAATATGAATTTTTTTGAAGAAAAATATGATATTGCAATTAAATAAGTACAGTAATATCATATATATAATATAAATTTTTTAAGTCCGTAATTATATACCACTTTGTAAATTTGTTGTGGTAAATGAATTATATTGGTCCGTGAGGTGGTCGTCTACCGTACACATGATCAACAGTTTCATTTCCCATTTGATGGATAAGGGGATGAATATATTAAATTAATTTAACATAAATAAATATTTTTAAATGGAATATATTTTTTATATTATTTAATATTGGATTAATCATACTTGAAATAGGTGGTATAAGATAATAAAATAAAAATTTTCATTTAAGAATGCTACCACTTCATCAGGTTACATCTTTAGCTTTAAACTAAAATCCTTCCAATGATGGGTTTATAATAAAACCATGGTCTCTTGGATGATGAGAGGAGATTGAATATGTTATTTTGGTAGATATTTTAGGCTAAAAATATATTAAGATGATTAAATAGGGGACAAGAGGGTGTGGCCTTTTATAAGTGGGGGAGAGAACAAACATGGAATGTTTTCGAAGAATCAATTACATCAAAAATTTTACCAAAACAAATTACTCTAGAATGGTTCATTAAAACCCTCAGATGTTATAAGTTCCAAATATATCCACAAACATTATTTTGACATCATTTAAGGTTATTTATAATTATCTTCTTTAGTTTAACCACCGTTAAATTATTTTTTACCTTAATGATGATAATAAATTTTTACAACATTTACTATTCATAATGGTTAAAAATTATGTTGAAATATTTATATAATATAAATTATTCTTCTTAAAAATATGTAATAAATTTTTATAAATTAAAATAAAATATTTGATATAATTCAATTTAATGTTATACCCGTAGATGCGGTGAAACAACATGGTTCAAAAGAGAAAATTCTCATAAGTATTGAAGGTTTTAATATCAAAATCCAATATGAAAATTATTCCAATGACTTAAATTTTATTAATTGTAATATATTTTAATTAATTATATTTAAAAACTAATTTAAAATATAATTTAAAATTGAAAATAATTTAAATGAATATACAATTTTTATAAATTAGATTTTATTTTGTTTACAATTCACCAAAAAATGAAAATTTTTCGAAAAATTAAAAATCATTACCCTAAGTTAATTTTGATATAATGATTTAAAGAATGAAATTAATTTAACTTGGTTACTCATAAAAAATTAATTATATTATAACTGGGTAGGAATCAACATATATTTTTTTTCTGAAAATATTTATTTTTATTTCAAATGTTTCTTATTTTATTTCTAATCAATAGATATGCATTTACATTATTTTATTGTTGTGTAAGACACATAATAATCCTAATAGTGTTAGAAAAAATAATACCTATCAACATAAAAACTATATTATAATGGTAGTTTTTATAGAATGTTTTATCATATTATTTTCATTTGAACCCAATGTTGTATATATCACATGCTTCGAAGATACTGAATTTAATTAAAAGAAAATAAACAATAATTCCTTATTCTGTTAATGAATCTTCATCTAAAAAACATGGTTTTTAATAAGAAATATGTTGTAAGGGTAGAAAATTATTACAATACACACTTAAATAAGGTTCTAATTCAATCTAATCATACACCTATGATATTGAGTGGTCAAAATATTTTTATAAAAATAATCTTATGAATATTTTCCTTAAATATTTTGTACAAGGTATATTTATTATCTTATTTTATTAATTTTACTAATTTTATTTATATTATTGAAATTACTATAGGTCGTTAGGTCGATTTATCTAAAACATCCTTTTTATTTTGAAAATAGTCCAAATTTTTCAAGGTATATTCTTAATGTAATAACATGATATTTTAGAATATTATGTCATTAAAAAATTATATCTGTTAAATATCTTGTGATGTATGCTACATCGATCTTAAAAAAAACTATAATATTCTATAAAAATGTTATTATTTTGTTCTTATAACCTAGTCATTGGATTTATGGGTATTAATAGGGAAAAATTATTCATAATTGTTATCGGGTGAATTCCCCTTACCTCAATGTGAGGTGAGGATATTCTTTTATAGATTAGGAAACCAATATACAAGACGGGTAAGTCCGATGTGGGACTCACCCATTTACACTTAAATGGGTTCCAACACTCCCCCTCAAGCTGGACATGCCCAGATTGGATAGAGTCCCACAAAAAAGAATAACAAGACAATCCCAAACTCCCCCTCAATCTGGGCCAGGGAGGTTGTGAATACCCAGCCTGGAAGTGAGAGACTCAAGACGAGCTCCGGGAAGACCTTTGGTGAAGAGATCAGCAAGCTGATTGGCCGTCGGGATATGGACGAAACCGATATGGTGCTGCTCCAGATGGTGGCGGAGAAAGTGACAATCCACCTCGATATGCTTCGTCCGTTCATGAAAGACGGGATTCGAGGCAATCTTTGTAGCGGGCTGATTGTCACACCAGATATGAGCAGGAGTCGATGCCGGGAAACCGAGCTCCTGGAGAAGATGACGAAGCCAGAGGATCTCAGTAGTGACAGTGGCCATGGCTCGATACTCTGTCTCGGCACTAGAACGGGAGACCACAGTCTGCTTCTTGCTGCGCCAAGAGATGAGATTACCGGTGAAGAATACGGCGAATACCGAAGTAGACTTGCGGGTAGCGAGGCAACTGGCATAGTCCGCATCACAAAAAGCCTCAACATCCATGTGAGCATGATGTGAGTACCGAAGGCCGCGTGCAAGATCCTTCTTGATGTACTTGGAAATGCGGAGGAAAGAATCCCACTGAGAGCAGGTGGAATATAGGTTGTGGTAAAATAACATGGGGTGAAAATAGTTATTTTTTGAAATCTATTCATATATAGACAATGTGTTATTATCATAGTAAATGAAAACATTTACTATTGATGAATCATCTCACTGTATTTTTTGTTGATTAATTTAATATATATACTAATATACATCTAATTGTTGATACTTGCAATTGAATGAGTATAAAATCATTTATATACCTAAATTCACTTTTCTTTGAAATTGATTTTATATATTTCTTTCATGGATATTATAATTATTTTTCACACAATTATAAGAATTTGAAAAGTTAAAATGAAATAAAAATTAGGAGTCATGATATTTAATATTATAAAATTATCTAAATATAATATTTTGGTTTTAATTAAATGTAAAATGGTAAAATTCTATCACCATGATAAAGGGTAATGTATGTTAGATAGGGATAATATATATATATATATATGGTATCAAAATGTGACTGAAACAATCCATTATTATATTGGATGAGTTTATTTTTACCAAAATCATCTAATTATCAGAAATAATGAAACATTAAATAATTTTATATTGAAAATAATTTTTTTTATTTCATGTAAAGAATTTATACAAAATGTCACTCCCATTCTTCTAATTTCATTAATATGTTTTTTGAAGATAAATAATACATTATAAATTTTATGAAATTTATATAATGAATATTATTAAATAATATTTATTATATAAATATATTTTTAATTTTTTAACGATATAATTACTCACATCACATACTCATCGTTGAGTATGTCTTGTAAAATTCAGTTAAAAACTAAAGTAATTAGTTTTATAATATTAAAAGTGATGTGTTGTCGATATGTTAATTTATTCTATGACTTTGAAGGATATAAACATTTAGTATGTGAAAATTTAGATATTCAAATTCAAAATGAATAATAATATTGATGTTTTTACATACAGATTATGTGAAGATTCTTGAAATTACCTCAAGAATCTATTATGTGAAACAATATTTAATTAATTCTATTAAAAGTCAAAAAAATATTATATTTTTCAAGTGAATGGTAAATGGAATTGAATATCAACCATTTGACACTTATGTTCAACTTTACCTTTTACAATTACAATATCGACCATTAAAGACTATGTATCTTGTAACCATGGTATGGTTAAAAAATGGTTAACAACTGATTAAACTAAAGAGACAAGAGTTGAAAATAATATAAAAAATATAAATCCTATTAAATGAATAGATTTTGAACCCATATCATCCCATATTATTTATAGAACCAATTTGTATCCACATTATCATGAGACTAACTTTATTATATTTTAAAATATATAATGATTATAAGTGTCTCACTCCTGACACATATAAAAGGGAACCTCCTCTCACATCTTATCTAACCCACTTTTGCACTTTATAAAACCAAATATCAACCCAAGTACTATAAAAACATATATATCAACATCCATAAGGTCGTAGACTTCCCAAAAGCACCATTAAATAATGATTATGGTTCTTTTCAAAGGATGGTTCCTAAAGAAGAGATATATGTTCTTATCCATATTTTCCAAGTTTATTTCCTAAAAAATATCATAAAAATTGTTCTATTATAACAATTAATTGAGGAATTATGTATGTTTAATATGTTCAGATTATTTTATGTTATTTTCACTTCAATTTTATATTTCCGTTTCATCAGTTGTAAATTTATTGTGACCATCATGCGTATGTGAGGACTACCAGCACCACGAAGAAATATGAATATTTTAATATTTCTTTTCGTCATGGATTTTAATAAGTATATATTTAGGGAATATATAATATATTTATTATATAATTATTATTTTATAAACAATAATTTTTTTACATTTATTTCATTCCAGTATTTGAAAAGTGGAAACATCAAAAATACGTATATATGAACTACCCTCTCAATGAAGTGATGTAATTAATATTTTTTTACTTTTTAGTATGAGTGGTTATAAAATTAATTGTATATGTATGTATAATAAATATGATAATAATTACATGATTATTATTATTTAGATGATGAATCTATACACAAGATGCATGTACATTAACCATCAAACTGAAATATGCATAGAAAAATAACAAATTTCCCACCCAAATGTTCATTATATTGATGATTTTTTTATAAAAGGGTAGTTTAAAATTATAAAAAATTGATGTAAATAAATAAATTTATGAATTTTTATTTATATCAAAATAATTATGAATATACGTATCTTTTATTAGTGTTTTTAACTTATAAAGTGGAACATTAACATTATAAAATAGCATCTTAACTCAAATTTATTTTTTAATACATATCTCATATTCACAACTTGTTAATTTTAATTGATATTTATTTCAAATTTGAAATTTTATATCATTTATTTTTTGAAATAATTTTTTTTTGATTCATTTGATGTTAATTCTTTTAGTGTTTTTTGATTCAAAGTTACCAATGCGACAAGGGATTATATTACAATCTCATTCTATTACTGGATTTTTTATCTTAAATTTGCAGGTATATAAATTATAAGATTAATATGCCTTAAAACCCTTATATTTTAATCTACTTTATTTAATTTTTTTGGTTTTCATGTATCATTATAACACTGCACTATTTTCTACCGAAAATGACCATTAAATTGTTTTCAAGTAAATGTGACCGAATTTTTACATTTCTATTTAGAATATTTATTTTCCATAACAATGTTATTTAAATTTTTTTATCCATGTTTTTTTCTATACATGAAATGTATTAAAATTTAATTTTAACTATCAGTGGTATTAATTTAAAAAGATTAAATAGAGTAGTTTTAAAATGTTTTTCAAACACACTATTTTGTCTTTTGTACAAATGTGTGCAACACATGTTCTCATTATATATATATAGTAATAATATATTTTCACAAATTATGATTGTTAATTTCATGGAATGTTACATTATTATTATCCATGTTTATTTTTAGTGAAAATATTTTTGTCGATAATTTTACTAATATTTATTATATATTGATACAAAAATATCATCTTTATTAAATTTCATAGAAAGGGAAAATTTCTCTTTAAAAGGTAATTTTTGTCTTTTTAAACATTATTTTGGGATTTTAATTCTTCCCAATGGATATAATTATATCATCATTAAATTTTCAATCTATGGATGTATTATTATTATGATATTTTAAGAATTATTTTATGAAACCCTTTCTTTTAAAATGGGGTAATTTTGTGATGATTAAATATTTATGAACCCCATTTCCCTTCCATGGGAATAATATGTGGAATTGATGATGTTTTTATGATATTAGATAAAAGTTTTTTTATTTTTTTCATTCTTATATAGGTGGACGATAAATTTTACATCATTATAATGCATTGGGTAATGTTTTATATCTTGTATGATCAATGGTACAAAAGAAGTTAGTCTAGGTATGAGAAGGTAAAAGGTTGGTCAGTCCATGCCTAGGAAGGTACATTGGTTTTAATGAAGTTAAAGGTAAAAAGGTAGTTAATCGAATCATTCTATCTTATGAATTTCATAGAGGGTATACATAACATATGATCTTCATTATTTTCTAATCTAGAAACTTATGTCTAATTCTTATGATATGGTATAATGGTTTAAGATTGATTAATGATCATTTCACACTATTATTAATTATGGATTTTTTATGACTAAGCTCTATTCCATTACTCATGATTAAATATCCTTGACAAATTGAACATGAAATTTTTATGTTATGATCCTATTATCATACAATTAGGATTATGTTTTTCACAATTATGATCATTGATGGATATCATATATGATTAGACTTATAGAACATCAATTATCATCTGTTATGTTGTTTTCATTCCTCAATATCATGAAAAATGATTTCAAATTTGTGACGATTAATAGTGTTACAATGTGAGATGATATTATTTGGACATATTAAACAACCCTAATTAAAAGTGTTATGTATATAATCTCCAATGAAAATAGTTCTTTATGGTTTTAGGATGTGTAATATTATTAAATATATTTACTTTGATTAAAAATCAATTATAATTTATATATTTAATTCTTGGGTCACCATAGATTTTATAAAACAAGGTTTTAGTTATTTTATGGATTTTTATTAGAATAATTTGGTTAAAATACGTTGGAAACATTTATGTATAGGATAAAATCGTAATTTTTTCAAAGAATATATCATTTGGTTTCACATAAATGAAATCATTTTATTGATACAAAACAATTTGGTGTATTATCTGGAATAGATGCACCTAGGGGTAATAACATTGAAAAGGATGGTTGGGTACTAACTCAGTAATTACATAGTGTGTGATAATGAGTCCTAACAGGACACTTGGTTTTACACTACTAAGTATATTATTTGGTTAATATAGATTCGATTTAGTTAATATTATTAAGAATGAGATTATAGTAATTATTATAACATATAATAAAATGAAATTAATATACGATGAAACAAGTTTGTCGTAGTTCGTTAAAAATATTTCATAATATTGGAAACAATTATAATGATTTTTTTATTATAATATTT
This sequence comes from Viscum album, assembly GCA_963277665.1. Classification (NCBI taxonomy): domain Eukaryota; kingdom Viridiplantae; phylum Streptophyta; class Magnoliopsida; order Santalales; family Viscaceae; genus Viscum; species Viscum album. Next base: position 1,498,203,181 of record OY728159.1, read on the forward strand.
TTCATTATGATTAATGATTCTTGATGCTGAAAATAATCTTTTTGGTATTTTAAAATGGATGGAACAATGAGGAATAAGGTTAGAAATGATTGTTATGACCAATGATATGATTGTCCATACGAGCAACATATTTAAATGGGAACTAGGATAAAAAATATTATGAATATGATCACTAAAATGTATCATGATATAAATGGTTACATAATTCATGATAAATATTTCTATTTAAAAAGGATTGAATAACTCACCATTGAGTTTTTCTGTGCAATTTACACCATCCTTTAGTGGTACCTTGATCGAAATATTTCATAGAAATGAATCAATTCTATAAAAATTCAATTCTACTTTCTCCATTGCTTGGACCATGTGAAATATTTTCTAAATATATTCTCAAAGGTGAAGCTAATAATTTCTAGAAACTTACCATGAATATGAGGATAGAGGAGAAAACATAAAGTGATATGTGGGAATAAATTAAGAATATATTGTAAGTAAGTGATTTTCATATAAATAATTAGACTAAAATGGAGAAAGAATTTATATCACTACCCCATATGATTAATAAAAATGTTATTACCTGAGGGGAAATTTTAACCAAACATTTAATGTACATTTTTGGTTTTATCATTAATCAGGGATGAAAAATTGATTTATTTATAGTTCATTAACAAAATATTTCATAAAGGAATATATTATCTAATACATTGATTTCTAGGAATTAATAATTTACTATTCTATCATGGTAAATATTTAAATTAAATACTTCCATTATCCTCATAGTTTTGGGTTCATGAAGAGATTTATTGAGTTACTCTTAAAATAAAAGAAAAAAAATTGAGATGTGAAACAATTAAAATTTCTTCATGCTAGAAATGTAGAATGAATCACAGGGGAAATTTTCTCCATGGGATATATAAAATCATAAAGTGTGTAATAGAGGGACACAGAGAGCATGAATGTTCATGTGATGAATTTAATGGGGAAAAGGATCAATAGAATGCATAACCAATGCTCTAAATCCTTCAATTACAAGGAATACGGGAATTAAGAAAATCAATATCCTATGTGAATGTTTATTGAATGGGATCAACCAGATCATATTAATAATGTTTTAGAAAAGGAAATATTATGTTACAGTACTATACGAGTAAAAAAAATTATATATAAATTTAAAAAAAAATAAAGGAATAAGACAACAAAGATAAACTAATTTATTATGAAAGAGGATGAATGATTTGTGTAACTAGAAATATGATATTTTTATAATTATGATGTAATTTAAGGCATTATAAGTTGATGGACAAGAATAAGTTTATAGGAATCAATTCCATTTTGTTGAAATATTTGATATAATTAATTTATGATAAAATTTATGTTTTAATAAATAATTGATATATGTGAAACATAATTTTAACAAGGGATTTGAGGAAGATTATTTTTTTATTTAAAGATATTATAGGATTAAGGGGAATTTAATGGTATTAGAAAACATGGGATTTTAGGTGATATATATTAATATTATTGATCCAACCTTTGGAAATATATTTTTAGTGGTATCGATAATATTAAAATATAATTTTATTACAAGGAGATATCTTTGAATAATATGATTAGTGACAGTACATTGTTTAATATATGACTTTCTGTGTGATTAATGTATCTTGGATGTAAATGTTAAGTAAATTTTTGAAGATTATATGATTAAATAATTATGATTTTGTGTTTATAATTTGGTATGAAATATTTGGGAATATATTTAAGGATAGTAATTTATGGAAATATATAGTTGAACGATGGGTGTTATTGTTTTATAGATAGAGATTAATGTATTATTTCTCCATATGAGGGTTAATTTATTACTAATCCCAATCATTTTTGGTTTTGTAAATTTATAGAGATATGAGGAATTATTTTTCATACTTTTTTTAGACAATATGGGTAACATCCCAGGTAAATAAAGAATATAAAATTTTCATATTTATTAATATTTGTGAATTAAATATTATTTTTACTTTATATGCGATTCTATGTTCGATGGCATACTTGATACACAACAATGAGTTTCTTTGAAATCTTACATTGCACACAATGTTGAGTTATACTAAAAGAATAATAATATTATATTAATATTTTAAATGGTTTTTAATGCCTAGTCGTTTTAATTGTAGTAATAAATGTAACTAACTAAAAAATTATTATACATGTTTGTTAAATGTTTTTTTCATTTATCTAATAATCTTTAGATTCTTATGATAAAAAAAATATAATTTAAAGCATAAATACTCTAATACTATTTAAATGGTCGATTTTCCTCCTTTTGATGAAGAACCATCATTAAATCTAGTTTTCGTCACTAATATATGTTCTATTTGACAAAATAAATTTCTTCTATAGAATTGGGACAACAAAATTTACTTTGGGTATGTTTTTGGTATTTTTCTGATAAAAAATCATTTTTTAATGAATATTGAAAAATACTATATTTTTATTCATAACTGAAATTTAATGAAACATATTTATATGATTAGACTATCTTTTTAAATGGTTTTAAAGTGTATATTGATTATATTTTTACCATTTAATCAAATTTTGGTCATTGAATGAAATTTCACTTTGAAATTGGGCATAAACATGTGTCAATATTTTGATAATTAGTATTTTTTAAAAACACAATTTTGTTTTGACAATGGGAATTAATATTACATTAATTAATGAAACTTCTATGTTTTGAATTTTGAAAAATATACATCATTTTTGAATTCGGAATATCAAATATATCTTAGGCTGATTTCTTAGTATTTTTCAAAAAACATACAATTTTTTATGAATACTAAAAACACTGAGGGGTAGTTAAAAAAACTGACTTTTTCATTTAAATGTAGTTTTACCATTTTTGAGAATTGAATTTAAAAAATCCAACATACATGGTTGTTATTAGTAAGTAAAATTTAATTAAATTAGATGAAAAATAATTTTTGGTGAATAGTAACTTTTGACTTTTATTTACCGCGGGTAAAGGTAAATAGGGTAATTGAAGGTAAAAAGATTATAATAATAATTCAAAGTTACCTTTACACTTATACTATACTTATTTTATGAGTCATGGCCGACCATGGTCATCCTTGGGATGATTTTGGGACCCCATAGAGCCACTTAAGAGTGATAATGACACTTTATTTTATTTTACATAAAGTAAAGGAATAAATTAAATAAACAAATATATTTTAGTAAATAAATTTTTACGTGGGGTTATATAAGATAAATATTAGACTAAAAATATTATATCGGAAACTACAAATATTTATTACATCTTTTAATTTTTTTTATAATTTTTAGACATCATATAAATAAATTATTTATGACACAATAATGATGTAATGTTTACCTCATTAATAAATGATTTAAATAAATAAGATTATAAAGATTAAAATAAATATCCAAAACCTTTCCAATTATTAATGTATGATTTAATATCATCCATGAGTAATATTATCTTAGTCTTAAATGAGTTCTGGACCTTTAAAATAGAAATTCATAATATAATATAATAATACATTCACACTTTCTTAAGGAGACCCTTATCCCCCTTATAAAAATCCCTCATTTCTAACCCATTCCTCACACTTATCAAGCCCATTGACTCGTCCATACTCTTCCAAATTAAGCTCCCTACATCCTTATATTACATCTAGAAGCCTTACCTTAGGCATAAGGCACATCAATAAATTTTTTTGGTTCAAACTAAAGGGGGTTACCCAATTTTAAGGTAACCTTTTTTCTTAAGTTCTATTCTTTTATTTTATTTCTCTTACCCCTAAAATAATTTTATTACATTCTTTTATAACAATACCAATATCTTCAGTATACTATGATGTTCTTATGAGGATTATTTGATCTACCCTTTAAATCACCTCTATCTAATGGCTAGTGAAAATACTATTATTGTGGTTGGAAAAGTAACGCCTCATGAAACAATGATTGTTCAATTATGTCCTACCACCTCTTATGGTGGATATTAAGATAGAACTATACCTATATATGATATATATTACGTCTATGTTTTCTTTATTCTTATGTATTATTAATTTATAGCATACATTTATTGTTTACATTATGATTAAATGCGATAATTTCATTTGAGGAAGTGCAGACCACCACCCCCTCAAAGTGATATGACTCATTCATACCATACATGGGATGTATAAAGGATGGAGTTATTAAAATTATATATAATATTAAAATGTAATTATAATATAACTATGTATCATTATGTTTTCATTCAATTAAAATATGAAATAGAAATGAAAGTAGTGTTCATGCGTGCGTACGAGTTACCATCTCCATGAATGGTGCATTTTATTTCTTATCATAAAATGTTATGTATTGTTATAAATACATATATATACGGGATATATATGATCTATATCATATATAAACCATGAATATCATTCTGAAGATAATGGACTCTGGACCACATTGTCAACTTGTAACTATAAGGTGTTCATTTTTGACTCAAGTACCAAATATTGACAAAACGACCATTATTAAATGAAATGTTTACATAATGTTTATAATAGGGTAATAAGTGACATAAAAGGAATTATAAACATAAAAAAGGGTTCTTAATCAAGTATATATTAACTTATGTTTATTATTCATGAAGAACAAGGAACAATCAAGTCACGTTGGACACGAGGTAAGGGGTTTCTTATCTCACTTTTAAGTCTTGAGATCTCCATTGTTTGACACTTATTTATTGCATGTGGTGTACTGTGTAATTCCATTAGACATATATTATCATGATATTCATGGTATTCTGTGATTCATTTGGATGTTATTAAATTTTTTCATTTGACTCAATTGATTACAACATTGTAAGGGGTTCTTTATATCACTTTTAATTCCATGAGATTTCCATTGTTCACAATTTATTTATTGCATGTGGTGTATTTTGTAATGATATTTGATATATATTATCATGATTCTCTTCAAATTCATGGTATTCTATGATTCATTTTGTGATTATTAACTTTTTTTCATATGAATCAATTGATTACAACGTGGTAAGGTGTTTTCATATCACTTTTTATTCTCGTGAGATCATGCTATATTTTACATATTTCCTTTTGTTTGGTGTATATACAACCCATGATTGTATTAATTATATTATAAACATTAATTAATATGTATTTACATATTTATTTTATGATCCTTCTTTTAAGTGGTGTATGTTTTGTAACTTAACAAATCGATAAGGGAACCTTTCACCCTCCTCTTTGTTAAAGGCTTCTTTTCAGTATGTCTCTTAATTTACACCTCATTATGTTGGGATATGTTATTATATATCCTTATTGCTATAAATATTATGTCCATGTGATGAGATACCATTTTCTCTCTCATCAACTCATTTTGAGAAATTAAATGTGACACTGTTAGGCTGTCAAATTTCTGTAAGGGAACTTTTTAACCCAATTTCATTTCTTTGGGTTAAACTTCTACATGTTGATAATGTCATGTTATAAATATGTATGAATGACCACTGATTGTTTTACACTGAATATCAAATCATATTGAGTTTATTTATATTTGAGACAGATGATTATATAATTGATTTATCCTTAATCTTAGGATACCATCTTTATAAGGGATTTCATCTCAATTTACATTCCATTAAGACATAATTCTAGTTATGTGAAAATTCACATTTATATGGTGCATATACTTCCATTTGGAATATTATATCATGAATACCTTTATTCCAATGATATTATGACCTTTTGATTAAATGTTATTCCTCAATTAATTTTATTCAAGTGTCTCTCATTTGATTAGGAACACTTTAACTAAAATATCATTTTAAATGTTTTAAAGATTTATTTCTATAAATATTTCTCATTAATTTCCATGTTTTAAAAATGGTTATAATGATTTATTTATATAGATAGGAATGTTTTAAAATTAAAATTTCTTTCAAAAGCATCAAAGTGGTATGGTACACTTTGATTCAAAAATCTATTTATTAAAATTTTTAAATGGTTTTGAAAATGGTTTAATGAAGAATTAGTTATGTCAATATTTTGAAATGATGTATTGTGATTGAAATGTGGAAATTTTATCTTTCTGTTATCCTTGTTGTATGTGTTATGAGTATGTTACGGTTCTTCGGCATTGTTTATGTAAACAAGTTTTTTCGGGATAAACCTTGGGTGGGTGATCCCAAGATCTATCTCAAATTCATTGGGTAACATGACGGAAGTAAACATTAATATTTCTCCTAATATATTTAGGGAATATACTGTGATGGCTATTCCAACGTAAATCCTTCTGTAGTTGTGATAGCTATAATGTAAGAATGTTTTGTATGCCACAATTTTCCATTAGGATTTATGATTTATGTGTGTTATTCATAAATATTATTATTTACTAAGGTATGTTATGATTGAAAAGTATTGGTTTCATTGATTTGTATTTCTTGAGAGGATAATGTTTTTATTTTCAATTTTATAACCCTTAATGTGCTTTTTATTCCCATCCCAATTTTCTGAAATGTTTTCCACATGATTTAAAGATTAATAGAGTCAAGGATGAGATCAAGGAAATGTCATCCAGTCTAAAACATGGAAGTAGACATGTTTCCTTTTAAGACTTTTTTATTTTATGAAAATATTGGAAACTAATTAGAAGTGTATACATTGTAATTTTTGAGATATAATGTAATAGTTATATCCTAATTCTCAAAAAACTCTAAACCTAAAAAAGATCTTCAATGTGAATTATTCATTTTATTCATGATTATGTAATGTTTAAGGCTGGGTCCTTATCGTTGGTATCATAGGTCGGTTTAGATAACTTTAGAGGATAGGGTATTCTTTAAGCATAAGTGGAATTACCAACATGGTATGGATTTTAAAAATATCCATTGTTATTTTAGAAAAAGTGAATGATTTTTTGATAACATGAATAAGTATATCATAGTATTTACCCTCCTCATAAGTTATTATATGATGATTTTACTGATATAATCACACTAAACTTTTTGGGTTTTGTAAATGGCTCGGTCTAGAAGGAACCAATGTAATAGTATATTTGAAAAAAAAATGTGACAGTTTTCTGAATGTGCAACTGAATGAAATGGGAACTAAAATGAGAACACTTATTGTTATTCTCAACCAAATATCTGGAGTTATTATTTACCACCTTAACCAAGGTGATTTGAATAAGGAATCATATATGTGAGAAACAAATCCCTATAGAATCTAAGGTACCAATCATAAAGGTAAGTATATTCAAAAACCAATGTGTCAAGGATGTGGAAAGAAACACCTAAGAAAATACTTCAAAAGGACGATAATATTCTATAGATGTTGGAATGAAGTTCATAAAGCAAGAACCTTCTATAGAAAAAGGAAGCATCAAGATGACTCAAAGAAAGGGAAAGATGTTCTTTCTGAAGGATCAATTAAATGTTTTCAATGTGGTGCTCATGGTCATTATACAAATAGATGTTCCATGAAGAAGGTTCGGAAATCAGATCAGAAGGATCATACAAATATATGTTTACCAATTACTAATACCATTCCAATTAAAGATTAGGAATCTAACAATGACCAATGAAAGGTATGGATTATTTCTTATCTGATGTTTTGACATTATTTAATCATACGATATGATAAATGATTTTTTGTAAGAATTAATTGTTAGGGAATATGTTATAAAATAATGTATAATAGATCTTGATGATTGATGAATGAGTAAAAATTCTACATATAAGGGATTCAAGAATTAAGGTTCATTTTAGGATGATGAAATGCTTAAATGTATTTATGATATATTGATGATGGGATTACATTGGAAGAATTTTTTTAGTATGTGTAACCATGAAGTTTGATATGAGAAAATTTCATTCAAGAAATATTTATTATTTTCTTGTGTGGACATAATGGATAATATTAGGGGTTCATATGATCTTTTTTATGCAATAACAATTTATTATTTTATTGGATGAAAATGCGAAGTAAGAGATAAATTTTTTGGAGTAGTGGTTGAAATATTATTTTGGAGGAATATTTTTTTTATTATGGACATAAGTTAATTTGGGTTCTTTATAGAAATGATTAATGTATCATAGAGAATATGTGATTAGGTTAATTACACTTCAGTAAGAGAATTGAAGTGTAGTCGATGTTTTTGGAGATAAATTTTTAGATTTTTGAGGAAGACTATGTGATCATATCCTTTTGAATTTTTGGTTTCAACCATTGATTCGATTTATTTGAAGGATTTTATGGAAAATTTTATTTTTAATGGTCTTTGTCAAACATTGGGTACTGTTTGTTGAATTTAGGAGATTAAGAGTAGTATTTTTTAAATGATTATCCTTTGGGGGATTATCTGATCTTGTACTAACCTATTTTGGTTTTGGTTGTTGTCTAAAGGAAAGGAAAATATATACTTCTTCTTTTTTAGAATATGTGATACTCTATAAGTTGATTATAGCACGTCAGGTGTGACCTAGCCATCTTGAATACTTACCGTTTTGGGAAAAGATGAGTTTGTGATATAATTTTATTAAAGGATGACACTCTTCATGAAAAGTAAATTTCCTTACAATCTTTCTCTAGTTATTAATAAAATTATTCAACTCTATGAAAATTAGCTTGAAGAAAAAAAGTTATAATCTCTCTTTTATCATCATAATTTTACCCGACCACAAATTTATGGTATTTTGGTGGTTACCTTTCTGTGATCAAGTTCTCTAGCACTCTCTATTAATCTATGAGAGTTAGTTTCCCTTCAATATCCATGTTTTCGTGGAATCCTAGTATCTTTTGTTTTTGGTGACCTTTTTACATCTCTCCCTTTATCGTTACAGTGATATTTTTTTTGACTCATTTTCTGATGTGGCACTTTCAATGATGTTTATGAGCCCAATTTAAAAATTGCGAGGATATAATCCCCCAAAGGGGGGATTAATGTAACATCCCAGGTAAATAATGAATATGAAAATTTCATATTTATTAATTTTTTGGAATTAAATATTAATTTTTCTTTAAAGGGTATTTTATGTTTGATGGAATACCTGATACTTAACAATGGGTTTCTTAGAAATCTTAAGTTTCACATAACGTTGAGTTGTACTAAAAATATTATAATAATATTTTTATTTTAAATGATACATAACGCCTAGCTGTTTTAATAGAGGGAATGAACAAAACTCACTAAACAATGATTATACATGATTGTTAAATGCTTTTACATTTATCCAATAAATTGTAAAGGCTTAAAATAAGAATGAATCTGATTTTAAGCATAAATACTCTAGTATACTATAAAAGGTATATTTATCACCTTTTGATGGATAACCTATTTTAAATCTAGTTTTGGTCACTTTAATATGTTTTATTTCAAAAAATAAAATATTTCGTTTGAATTTGGATGTCAAAATTTATTTTGTGTAATGTTTTTGTAATTTTCTGATAAAATTCATTTTTAATGAATAATGAAAAATAATGTATTTTAATTCAAATCATCCTTTTAATATAACTTTTTTAAATAGTTTGATTAACTTTTTAATGGTTTAAATGTGCAATTATATTATGTTTTTACCATTTAATCCAATGATTTTCATTGGAATAAATTTCACATTGAAATTGGGCATAAACAAGTGTCAATCAATTGATAGTTATTATTTCTAGAAAACATGATTTTTGTTTTGACAACAAAAATTAATTATATATTAATTAATTAACATTATCTGTTTTTAATTTGTTAAAATATATATAATTATTGAATTCAGAATATCCAATATAGCTTAGGCCATATTTTTGGAATTTTCCTAAAAACCTTCAATTTTGGATGAATAGTGAAAACACAGTGGGTATTTAAAAAAACCAAAATTTTCATTTAAATGAATTTTTAATACTTTTGTGAATTGAATTTATAAAATCCAACATAAATGGTTGTTATTATTATGTAAAATTTGGTTTAATAAGATGAAAATAAATTTGGGTGAATAGTAACTTTTTGTTTTTATTTACCGTGGTAAAAGTAAAATAGTGTAATTCAAGGTAGAAAGAATATTATAATAATTCAAAATTAACATAACACTTGTCCTAACCATATTATATGAGTCATGGATGTCGATGGGTATCCATGTGTCAATTTTTGGACCCCATGGGGCAACTTAAGAATGATAATAATACTTTATTTTAATTAACTAAAGTAAAGGAAAATATTAAATAACCAAATATCTTTTATTAAATTATTTTTTACATGAGTTAATATAAGTGATATTTTAAACTATAAATATTATTTATAAATCTAATAATATTTCGTCAATCATGGTATTTTCTTTATAATTTTTAGACATCATATAAAATAAATTATCTATGACACAATAATGATGCAGTGTTTACCTCATTAATAAATAATTTAAATAAATAGGATTATGAAGATTAAAATTATATCTAAAACTTGTCCAATTTTTATTGGATTATTTTATATTGCCCATGAGTCATCTTATCTTTTACCTTTATGAGTTTTTCACATTTAGAAACCAAAAATCAATATATAATAAAATAATACTTTCACACTTTCCTAAAGAGCCCCTTCTCCCCCTTACAAAAAGCCCTCACTTCTAACTCATTATCAACACTTATCAAGCCCCTTGGCTCATCAAAACTCTGCCCAATTAATCTCCCTACATAACTCTATTATACCTAGAAGCCTTACTTTAGGCATAAGGCACATCCAGATATTATTTTGGTGAAAAAATGGATTTACCCAATTTTAAGGTAACATTTTTTCGTATGTTCTTTTCCTTTATTTTACTTATCCACCCCCTAAATTATTTATATTATTTTCTTTTATAAAAACACCTGTATCTTCAATATACTAAGTATGTTATTCTGAGGAGGATTTTAACTACACTTACACACACCTCCGTCTAATAGTTAAAGAACATATTGTTTCAGTGGATGGTAAACTAACACCTCAAGAAATGAAGATTGTTCAATTATCTCCTACCGCCTCTTCTGGTGGCTATTATAATGAATCATTATATATATATATATGATATATATTATGTTTATGTTTTATTTATTCTCCTATATTTTTACTTTGTAGCATACCTTTATGGTTTCTATTATGATTAAATGCGATAATTTTATTTGAGTAAGTGCGGACTACCGCCCCATCAAAGAGATATGAATCATTCATACCATATGTGGAATGTATAGAGGATGGAGTTATTGAAATTATATATGATATTATAGTGTAATTATAATATAAGTATGTATCATTATGTTTTGATTCAATTAAAATATGAAAAAGAAATTAAAGTAGTGTGTAGGCATACGTACGACTTACCGTCTCCATGAACGATGCATTTCAGTTCTTATCTCCAAATGTTATGTACTATTACATAAATATATATATATATATAGTGGATAAATATGATAAATATGAAATCTAAATCCTGAATATCATTCTGAAGATAATGGACTCTTGACCCCATGGACAACTTGTAATTATAAGGTGTTCATTATTTACTCAAATACCAAATATCGAAAAAACGACCATTATTAACATAAATGATTATAATTTTTTTATAACCTAGTAATAAGTGATATAAAAGGAATAAGAAAATTGAAAAGGTCTTATTAATAACTTCAAATTAACTTATGTTTATTATTCACGATGAACAAGTATCGAACAAGTCAAGTCGGACACGAGTAAAAGGGGTTTTATCTCACTTTTAATTCTATGAGATTTAAATTTTTAACCACTTATTTGTTGAATGTAGTGTATTCTGTAATTAAATTTGACATATATTACCATGATATTCTAGGTATTCTGTGATTCATTTGGTGTTTATTAACTTTTGGTCATACGACTCGATTGCTTTCTACGTGGTAAGGGGTTTCTTATCTCACTTCTAATTCTGTGATATTTCCATTGTTCACCACTTGTTTATTTCATGTTGTGTCTTATGTACATCCAAATGATATATATTATAATGATTCTTTTTATATTCCTGATATACTAGAATTAATTTGGTTATTATTAACTTTTGGTCATATGACTCGATTGATTACAATGTGGTAAGGGGTTTTCTTCCCAATTTTTATTCTCATGAGATTCATGCTATATTGGACACTATTTCCTTTTGTGTTGTATATGTACTACCCATGATTGTATTCACTGTGTAATACACTTTAAGTTATGGGTATTTACATCTACATTTTACATCCCTTCTTTCATGTGGTATATGTTTTGTATGTTACCAAATTAGAAAGGAACCTTCCACCCTCCTATTTTTAAAAGACTTTTTTGTCATGTCTTTTAATTTTCATATTATTTTGTTGGGATATGTTCTTATATATCCTTATTATAGTAAATTTGATGTCCAAGTTATGATATACCCATTTATTCTTTATGAAATCATTTCTGAATTTTAATGTGATTCCATTAGGCTGTCGAATTTTTGTAAAGGAAATTTTTAACCCAATTTAAATTCATTAGGTTAATCTTCTACTTGTTGGTTATGTCATGCTATGAATATGTGTGAATGACCACTGATTTTTTACACTGAATATCAAATTATATATAGTGTATTTATATTCATCACACATAATTATATAATTGATTTATCCTTAATCTAAGGATATTGCCTTTATAAGGGATCTCATATCAATTTACATTCCCTTGAGACTTCAGTGTTGTTATATGAAAATTCAATTTTATATGGTGAATATACTATCAGTTGGCTTATTATATCATGAATACCTTTATTCTCATGATATTATAATGTATTAATTAAATGTTATTCCTCAGTTAGTTTTATTCAAGCGTCTCTTGTTTAGTTAGGAACTCTTTAACTAAAATATTATTCTACATTTTTTAAATATTTATTCTTCTAAATCTCTCCCATTAATGTCTATGTTTTAAAAATTGTTTTAAGGATTTATTTATATGGACATGAATGATATAAAATTAAAATTTCTATTAAATTCATCAATGTGGAATGAGACACTTTAATTCCAAAATCTCTTTATTAATTGTTTTAAATGGTTTTGACAACAGTTTGATAAAGCATTGATTGCATCAATATCATGAAATTATATCATGTGATTGAAATGTGTAAATGTTAGCTTTCTGTAATGCTTATTTTATGTGTTATGACTACATTATGTATTTTCTGCATTCTTTACGTAAATGGGTGTTTCCGTGATAAACCTAGGGTGGGTGACCCCAAGATAGGTCTCCAATTCATTGGGCAAGGTGAAAAACGTAAACGTTAATTTTTCTACTAAAAGATTTCAATAATATACTGTGATGGTTATTCCAACATAACTCCCTATGTAGTAGTGATAACTATAATTCATGTTTGTTTTGTATGACACAAGTTACCTTTTTGATTTACTTTTTCTGTGTGATATTCATAAATCTTTTGATTTAATACGGTATGTTATGATTGAAATGTATTGGTTTCATTGGTTTGTATTTATTGATCGGATAATGTTTTCCTTCTTTATTTTATAACCCTTACTGAGATTTTCATGCTCATCCCATGTTTCTGAAATATTTTCCATAAGACATAAAGATGAATAGGGTCAAGGATGGGATCATGGAAAAGTCATGCTGTCTAAAACATAGAAGTAGACATATTTCTTTTTAAGAGTTTTTATTTTTTAAAAAAATTGGAAACAAAGTAGAAGTATTTACTTTGTAATTTGTGAGATGTAATGTAATAGTTATGGAAAAATTCTCTTTAACTCTAAACCTGAAAAGATCCCCAATGTGAATTATTTATTTAATTCAAGATTATGTAATGTTTAAGGCTGGGTATTTATAATATGATCTATAATAATTTAATTAGAGTGCTCCATGCATGAAAAATTCATCATTGTGGTTTATTATATGACATAAAGCTGAGTTGGAAAAAAGAACAAAAAACCACTGAATAATGAAAATTTGGTAATAAATTATGTATAGTATCTCACATTATTTATATTAGTGCTAAAGTAATTTCCCCAAAAAATAGGAAGAATATAAATCTATTGAGTCATGTAAGGAAATTATTTATTATCTCTCACAATATTAATTTAGAAGAATATCGACAAGTATGGGTTTTATAATAAAAATGTTATATTAAATATTAATGAAACTATAAAATTCATAGTCTTATCATTGATATTAAATTACATGTAAACATAAAGATAATTTATGAGGTTTTCAATGTATTTCTTACCAGTTATGCATATTGGTCTTCTAATCCTTGGAATTTATTTTAATATTTTATAAAATCATTCTATTAATAAAAAAATTACCGGGATTAAATTTATTTAAGGATGAACATCATTAAATCCAATAATTTTATAACATTTTATCTTTAATAATTTTTATGTGTTCAAATGATTTGGAATCATGTAATAATAAGTTTTAATTAACCATGTCACGGTATAAAAATATTATTATTTAATCATCACAGACGAGTCATTGGATTGAAATGTATGAATATGAATTGAAAATTTATTTAAAATTTTTATAATAGTTTTCCATAAATAAATACATTGATTAATTTAAATGAAATAATTAATAAATATTAAACATAAAATTTAATTACTTTTTATTTTAAAATACCAATAATTCGAAGTGTTGTATTGTTATTTTTTATTTATATTGATCACTAATGAACTAGAATATTGAAAAAATATATTATTATATAATGATAAAATATAAATAATCATTTATACATTTATTATCATGGTAATAAGTGAATATAAGATCATTAGAATGTAAAAAAGTAATTTTTTATAAAACTATTTTCCTGTTAAAGATATATTTTTCTATGAAATTTAAACCAATTACTATTGATACAATGACCCCAATATAATATGCTACTTATAAGTAAAAAATGTGTTTCATTAAATGATATTATTTTTTAAAAAAATCACATTGAAATAATGTTACTTTTATATTCACACTATTTAATAATATTGATTTCTATAACAAAGAATATTATATGAATATAAACTACCGAAAAATTTGCAATCACTAAAGATTTAGGTAGATAAGGTTTCATTTGTATTTGTGGGAAAATTATTTAGAAATTAAATTACAGAAACTCCACTAATTTTCAACTTCACATTATTTTTTTATATATTTTTATATGATTAACATGATGATCTCGAACATCAAAAATATATGATAAAAATATTTTCCACAAAAAGGGAAAAAATTATTATTTTTTCTAGTAAATAATATTTATTATTTTATCATATTTTGAAAATGATTTGGAAAAAATTTATTTCATATTTGGAATCATTACATTAAAATTATCTTTTTTTGAATATATCATTATTTTCTAACAATATTTGTTTTTTTGGTGAAATGTAAAGTATACATTTTTTAATGAAATACTATAATACATATGATAAAATAAAGATATGATCTTGAAATAAAATTTCATAATAATTATTTTTAGTAAATACTATATTTATTTAATAACACAATCTACAATTTAGTACATTTTCAAATAGATTCTATGTATTTGGGAACCACAATTTTATCATTTTTCTAAAACTATTTTTTTGTGTTATACATGTATCATATAAAAATGACTTGTTATAACTTTTATAAAATCAATTAGGTAAAATTTATATAATTATTTGAATTAAATGTTCAAATTTAAGTTACAATTTCATATTCATTTTTAGTAGAATAAGATACTGATGTACAAAAGAGTGAGTATATTAACAATAAAATTGTGTAAAATGTTAAAATTAAAAGTGAAAGGCATAAAAAACTAAAAATGAATCTAATGTTTGTTGATGTATTTGGAACCCTTAAATAAACATTTCAACATCAATTTTCAATATAAGTTTTTAATTTATGCCACCTAAAATTTGTTATTCTTACAAAAAAAATAATCATTACGTTAACCCTTAAAACTACCACTCCTCATGTATAAATACCCACCCAATATATCCTTGGTCTTCATTAAAAAACCATTTATAATGAATTCTATAGCATTTTTGAAAAAAATAGTCTCTCTATGGTGTTTTTACGGTTCTATAGAGTCTCTTTATAGCTCTATGAAGCATCCCCTCAAGGTAATGTTTCTCTTCCTCTACTTTTAAAATTCAAGTACTAATTTTTTATAAGTACTGAGATTATCAATTTATTATTATGTAATGTGTTTATAAAAACACCATTAATGTAAATAATATTACTCATTAATTAAATAAATCATTTATCTCTCATTAAACTCGTCCCATGATCATTTTTCAATACCTTATATATTGCAGAAATCAACCCATAATTTTCCAGGGTATTTTTTCATGTCATGAAGCCCCCATGTTATTATAATTAAATGGTATAAAGTCTGATGTATCATTAAATTCTTGATTTTTGTAATCTAGTATTGAAAACATAATTCACAACTAAAGGGTTTAAAATAATATGCTGTTATGATCATTGATCAATGAGGCACACATAATGTTAGATATACAAAGGGGGAACCCTGATAGCACACCAACGCATTCTGTAATGAACTAATCCATGGAAATGAAAATTTTAAAATACCTTGTAAGAATACATTAGTAATTATTTTTTAAAAATTTACAAAAATAATAGATTATATGTTTTATGAAACCTTATTGATGTGATTTGGTGATATGTTTAATAGTGTCTTGTGATTATGTTGTATACATCAGTTCATGTAATGCCTCATGTAATTATATACATTGTCTTATGTGATTCCTAATTATTTTTATAGATATTTTCTTATGTTATAATTTATGTATCACCTATAAAATTTGCTTACATTTTTCCCCTTAGATCTTTATATCATCACAATTTTAATTTGATAAATTTTCAAAGGAAATCATATAGAGTGACGTGATCTAGGATGGGATTAAAAAATAATCCTTTCAAGAGAGTTGGTAATATTTTTTTTACCATTTATGTAATGAAAAATATACATAGTTTTGAAGAAACTAAACCAAAAAAAATTTATGTATTTTTTCAATATAATACTTTTTCAATGGAATTATTTTTAATATTATGTGTAAAAAGGAGAGACTCCAATGTTTTCATAAAAGTATGGTTTGTTTTATTATTAAAATAACCAAAATATTACATTAGTAAGAACACTATATATAAGTCAAATGATAGAAAAAATTATTTAAATATTGGTTCTACATAAAGTAAATGATTTGTAATAAAAAAATGCCTTTAAGTTACTATGAGTTGATGTGGCTCTACAATAAGTTTACCTAGGGGTATTAACCCAAAAATTTGAGAATTGGGTATTAAATCTTGTGTAACATGGTGAATGATAAATTGATTCTATTAACAACTATGTTTAACACTCCTGAGGGATATTATTTGATTATCATATTGATTTTATGAAGAAAAATGAGAGGATGTAAAGGTGATGTAATAATTTGTTTTAAATGTAAAAAAATACCAAGGGTTAAATATGTGATCCTTAAAGACAAGTATATAAAAATATTATGATCAAAATTCTATTTAGAATTTATTCAGAATAGTTTAAATTTTCTTATTTATGTGTTCTTTGTTAAATTCATTGAAATTTAGGGGTTAGTGTGAAAAAAATACACAATGGGAATTGAAATTATGATATTTTTAATATGTTGGATACAGATTTAGGAAAATCCATGATGATGTAGAATCTAATATCTCTTGTAATAAATAAAAACATAAACCATGTTGATCAAATAAATTTAATATGGAGGGGTCAACTATATAATGAATCCTTCATGCACTAAAACCAACGTACTTTTAGTAAAATCTCCAACCTGTTGATCCTAAAAAAAGAATCAATGAAATTGAAATGACATTTTCTGTTATAATACTCAATGAAAGATAATTTCACTCTAGAATAATATCAATTAGATTAGGAATCAAATAAACATTTACATTAAATAAAAAATATAAATCCAATTATTTTAATTAGGGATATGAAGTTGGAAGAATTTACAAAGCCATTTTTTAAAAATACTTTCTGCACCCCTATGAAAAATAGAGAGGTATTTTACATTTTGTTGAAATTGGAAGGTGAATATTTGGGTTGTTATGAGATGAAATTAACAATGATTTATTTTTACAATTTAATTTTTTCATCAATTTTGATTGGAATATTAACAAATTCTTTGGTGGGATAATACCTTAACTAAAAACATCCTTGGAAATTTGAGTATTCAAGATCAGTGATGAATTAATATGATGTGTTTTTTATTGATAAAATATGAAATGAGGGTGTGGGGTGAGAATATTTGGAGAATAAAATCATTTTGTAATGTAAAATTTGATAATAATAATATTTCAGTACAATGAAATAATAGATAAATAAATATTTTAGGGTATATAGGATAAATTCTATCCTTGTTAAAAAATAAATATCAACGTGATGTTTTGAAATCATTGAACCAAAATTTCAAAATTTAATTAATTGATAATAAATTATATAATTAATAAATAGTAAAGAGAAGTAAAACACAATTTTTATGATGATTGGTAATATAAAGATGTGTTCCAAAACATCTCTATCCCTTTACCTAAGAGGTAAATATTATTTATCCCTTAATCATCACAGTGATCAAGAATCCAATCCCTCATAATTACTGGTTGTGAGAACCCTTTTGAGATTCACTAGTATCCATGAAATCCATCCCTCAATTTTATAGAGTGAGAAGCCTCTTTATTATGGTGATGATATGGGATAGTTTTTTATTGTAAGACCCATTAAAATAATGGTCAGATTCATCTTTGATGGTTTTGAACACATAAGGATGAGATATTTTGGGTAAATGATAGTTACCTAAGAAATTGAGATCAGTGAAAGGATCTTTTAGAGGATTTGACAATTATTGAAATTTGGATTTTAATCAACCATGAGATCATCAATGGTTGTGTAAACATCGTAGATGTCAAGTGAGTCCATTAATAGGAACAAAGAGCTGTGGAAACAGTAGAGACCCGAAGACTGACTTACATTGACATTACATTACATTTGTGGAATACTTAGTACATAACAAAAACACACACACAAGGATCGTAATAGTTTAGTGTCTTTGGAAACTCGGAATATAATCTTCTAATCCTGGTGAAATATCATCAACATCTCCCATAAAGATCTTCCTTTTTTTATACCTAAAACCTTTCTTTATATCCTGGGGAAAAGAAAACATAATAGGGTGAACTCAAATGCTCAGTAAGGGTAAACAAAAAAAATATCAATCACATCATATACACAAGCACAAAACTTTTGGAAATCTTAACCTGCAAAAGAGATCATAATTTCATAACATGGGATAAATCATGGCAGTGAAATGTAATCACAATAATCATAACTTAAAACATGAAACATTGTGGCATACACACATAATAATCGAGAATCATTTGTTGTTAGTCAATACTCATTGCCAACACTATCTTAGTGGACAAAGTCCCTTTCTGAACCGAGTCACCCTCGTTTCAGTCCTGTTTCACTAAACTGGTATAACCTACCGTTCCATCCATGTCTATCTCATGATATATAAAATCTTTACCCAATGCATTGGAGGGAGATATAGGTCCCACCCATCTTATAATGAATCCTTTCTTATGTGTTCCACATAATCATAAATCATACATCATCGAATAACACATGTAACAAAAATGGGATTCTTGAAACATCATGACATCATAAAACAAATCATATAAGGTAAATGACTTCATAAAAATAATTCCCTCAAAACATAATCAAATAAATGTAATAATAGGGATAAAAACAGAACCCTATATTATCTTTGATGGAAAATAATTTTGATAAAACATTTTAACTCCATTCTTGAGGAAAATATCCTTTCTATTTCAAAAACACTTTTCTTTTCTTAACATTTCATACAGTTATAAACTAAAAGAAGTTTATTAAAAATAAACTTCAAAACTTATAAAGGAAGATTCTTGGAAATAATGTTTTAAAAATCCATTCTTTCCGTATTAGTTAAAAAAACATTTTCGTACTTTTGTCGGAAAAGTCAAAAAGTATCTCGTATGAAAAACGACAAAAGATTACTTTCATATCCTTTACTAAAAACACACCGAAGGGTAAAATTGGATTTAAAAAATTGTAGGTGGATGAAAATAATATTACATATTTTTGAAACATGGATGTGGATGATAAAATACACCCCAGTAAATGCCAAAGTATAAACAATCTCGGATAAAAATGAGATTGTGATATTTCCCTTACCTTAGGTCCGATTTGCTTCGTAAGTGTCCGAAACTCCTGTATAATGATTTAAATAATGTCATTGACTTATTACAGAATCTTATTCATTGTTATTATATCATATATGATTCACTTATGACTTTATATTACCTGTTCTTTTGTAAATTCATGTTAAAGTAGCATTTTGGGTAAAATTGTCTCATTTGTCGTTCGTGTTTTTAACGTGTAATTATTCATATGATTAATTAGATCATGATTACTTAATTCCCGAATATAAAACATGATATATATATATATTCAGAATATACATATATATATATATATAAATCAGTAAATGGAAAGAAATACACCGTTCATGGAGACGGTAGTCCGTACGTACGCATGAACGCTGTTTTCGTTTAGTTATTTAATTGAATGGAATTAAGTAGATGACATACATATAAATATACATAAATCCAGTATCATAATTATGTAATATATTTCATTAGAACTTATTATATATACTTTATAATCATTCATGAATGGTTAATCATTGAGAATGAATCTCATCGCGTCGTGGAGACGGTAGTCCGTACGTACGCACGAGCGATGATATCGTTCCCATGGTCGTGGAATTGTGTTAAAGTGTATGTATACTATTTCAGTATCAATATCAATTTATAATAATCATATATAGTTACTCATTACACCATTATACACATCCTATTAAGGTGGTGGGGGAAAATAGATTACACCACGGCGTGGAGACGGTATTCCGTACGTACGCACGCGCGGTGATTTCATTTTCCGTAGGATGGATAGATGGTTAAATAGGGTTGTCTCATACTTATAATAACATATCAGTATATGATGATACTTATGTTATTACTTAATAATGAAACAACTAAAGAAGAAGAAGTTGAATAAGAAAGAAATTGCAAAGGATTGGTAATGGATATTACCTCTTCTTTGAAGTGCTTCTTTGAGACCTCCATTTAGGGAACTAAAATTGGTCTTTTAAGAAGACCAGGACCTCTAGGATGATACTATGGAAGTGGAGAAGTGATTTTGGCAGGGGTAGGCCGTGCTTGAATGCTCAAATTTGTGTGAGGAGGAGAGGGAGGAGGTGCCCTTTTATAAGGGAGGGGAGTGGCATCTTAAGAAAATCTCAAAATATTATTTTATTATAAAGCCAAATTCGGTTTTAATTAGCTCCAAATTGATTTATTTCGAAGCTAAGGTGGGGATGGGTATAAATACCCTCATCCAATAGAATTTAGTCAAGTTTAGGTTCCTATTTTAACCTTATCATTTATATTTAACACTAAGTTAAATAATTTTACTTTTACCGTGTCTTCTTGTGTTCTTACACTATAAGGTTAATAAACTTACTATAAGAAGCCAAACGAACCCAAAATTGTTTATTATTAATATATATAACCTTATCTAAGTCATTCTGCCTAACCTTAGATTTTTAGGAATAAAATAACAATTAATAATATAATATTTGTTTTAAAAACTATTTTATGTCAATTTTAACACTATTTAGTAATTGATTTTTTAAAAAAACATAACAGAATGATACGTTCCAAATAAGTTAATTAAATCAATAAAAACATGTCATATTAACCTAGAAAATTAGTGTAATTCATAAAAAGTCTCAAATTATATTTATTTGGGTATTTATAACATCAATTATGTCAATATTTCATTAATAAGATAATTACTGCATCATCGTTGTGTCATAAATAAATTAAATTAGATAATGTCTCAAAATTAAAAATAAAATACCATTATGTAGGAAATCTTTTGAGCTTTCTAATGAATATTTATAGTCGAATTTATCTTATTTATAACCCTATATTAAAAATTTTTATATTAAATAAACTTTGATTTTAACTCTTTTAACTCTTCTTTGAATTATATAATAATAAATGTCCTAATCTAATTCAAGTGGGCCTAAATGGTCATATTTTATTTCTAAGTTTGTTTTTGGTCGAAATACACTTGTCAAATAGGATTAGGACATGTGTTAGGGTAATATTAAAATCATTTTTACCCTTAATTACACTATTTATTTTTAACTGTGGTAAATAAAAGTAAAAAGTTACTATTCACCAAAAATTATTTTCATCTCATTGAACCACATTTTACTTACTGACATCAACCGTGTCTTTCGGATTTATGAAATTCCATTCACAGAAGCGGTAAAATTATGATTTATGAAAAAATTAATTTTTTTAACTACCACTTAGTAGTTTCACTATTCATCAAAAATTGATGTTTTTCAGAAAAATGACAAAATTTCACCCTAAGCTATAATTGATATTCCGAATTCAAAAATGATTTCTATTTTAAAAAATTCCCAACATATAAGTTGCATTAATTAATTTTATAATTAATTTCCGCTGTTACAACAAATAGCGTGTTTTTAAGAGATAATAACTATAAAAAGATTAACACTTGTTTATGTCTGGTGTAAATGTGAAATTATATCCAATGACCAACATTGTATTGAATTGTAAAAATATATTCTAAATATACTTTAAAACCACTCAAATTAATAATTTATCACTATGAATTATTTCGATTAAAAAAGTTGTTTTTAATTATAATTTAGTAATTTTCACTATTCATCAAAATATGAAAGTTATCCGAAAAGTACCAAAATTTCACCTTAGGATAAATTTGATACTCCGAATCCAAAAATGAAGTCCATTTTGAGAGCTAAAATTTCTAAAATTTTAAAAAGTGTTTATTACTATTCTTAACGGCTAGTTTTAATAATATTTTAATAGCATATCGTTGTTTAGTGAAACTCAGTATTACGTACTACACACGCTATCGAGGAAGGTCGCGATTGCGTGTAATGCAAGGCAAGTCAAGTATGTGTGTTGTGCAAGCTCCTTTTGTTGTAGCGTACAACACAAGACATTAATAAAATTAAAAAGAATACTTTTCAAAAAATCTCGGGCTGTTACAGAAACCATATATAATTTTTAATGAGTTATGAATACATGGATGAATATATTAAATATATTTTGACTGAAAATTAATACTGTTATCCAACATTCAATTCTGACATGACCGGTTACATTAAAGCCAAAACCTAGAACCATGTGAAGTGTTTGGATCCCTCCTCGATTATGAAAATTGAACCTACTAGCTAGTGGGATACTATTGGATGACATTGGTTCTACATTCACCACCAGCTGTATAGTGGAATTATAATGTTTAGAAGGTGGGTCTTGACAATATCTGGAAGTACTGCACATGAGGTACCAACTAGCTATTAGAGTCTACACCTCTTCATATTCATGTGGATCCATCTACACATCCATCTAATTCATTTTATGGTACCTCAAGAACGTTTTTTTATCTTAAAGGACGATGGGGGATGATTTCCATCCATCAATAGGATATAATTGTTTTTATATATTTCAAGAAACCATGAATTCCATGAATTAATTTTTAATAAAAATATATAAATCGAATTAAATTAAAATGATATAAACATAGGTGAGTGTTTATTGATTATAAATATATAATTATATAGAGAGGTGAAATAATATCACTCTTTTTTTATCATAAACATTTGACATAAATAAATAAGTTAAATGTAAATCAAGTGTAAAAGTGATAATAATTATATTAAATAATTAAAAAACATATTCAAGAAACTCAAAGGAATTCAATCAATACTGAATCATGTATGAGTAATAGATAAAAAAAACATATCATATATTTAGTAACATTTTTTCAAATATTTTTCCACCTTTTATGGAATATAAAAAAAAATACCCACAATTGAAAATAATTTTTTATAATTTTTACCCCCTTTGTGAATAACTAAAATTCATCATACATTGTGATTATCAATAATAAAAAAAAATTAATAGATAATTTATGAAAAATTTGAATAAAATCATATGAATGGTAGCATAATAATTTTCAGAGAAGGGTTGAAAATTTATTTCAAAATAGGAAATTTATTTGAAAATAAGATAAGAAAAGAGATTTTAAATAAAAACTCTTAACTTCGAAATGCACTATTAGTAATAGTGTTTTAGAGAGAGAGGAAAGAAAACATTCAGAAATGAGATATGATTTAGAAAAAGGAAAAAAAATAAAATTGGAAGAATTAAAGAAAAATAGATTGTGACATAAAGAATAAATAAAAATTTTATCATGAATTTTAAAAGAATCATAATCACGTAAAATATTAATTTTTAATAATTTAATGAACATGAAGGAATAATTTCAATTTTGAATGAATACAATTTACTAAAATCATTGATGGGTATTTCATTAAGAATAACTCATGATAATGTTTTAGAAAGGAAAGTAAATAAAATATTTTTACTCAAAATTACACTTAATATATGAGATATAAAACCATATTTGTTCTAAAATAGTACATTACTATAAGATTTTGGAAATATAATTTAAATGAATTTTTAAAACTAGTAATTCAAAAAAAACATACATTTAGAATTTCTATTTTGATATTATGAAAATATGAATAATTTATTTTGAAAAAAACATTAATTTAAAGAAAAACTATATCACTTATAGAAAATTTCTATATTTTAAAAGATCATATTTCCCACCACAAGTGATTTTACATGTCAGATAATGGAATTAATAAAGGAATTTAAAAAGTATGAAACAAGAAATTCATGTTTTAGAAATATTTAAAATGAGTTTAATTTTTTTTATTTATTTTAAAGATAACACATGATTAAAATATATTAAATAAATTGAATCATAGGTGAACCATTCCTAATTCATATTTAAAGAATTTTAAATGTTCATGGTCTATAAATTTGGTGAAAAAATCTAAAAGTTGATATTTCATTGGGAAAAAATCTAATAATTTATTAAATTTTGAAGTGATATCTTAATTAATGGTTTTGAAGGTCAATGTCTTTTATGGGAGAGTGATCGATATTATTTTTAGAGATATTTATTAAACTAATATTGCTAGAATTAATAGTTATATGGTCAAATATAATCCCAAATCCTAATTGGGTGTATTTCATCCATAATATTTTATTGAAACTACTATAAGAAGAAATTTATTCCACATTGGGTGTAGAGATAGGAACTGGATTATTATTATTACTTGTCAATGAAAATATAAAATTTTTGTGAAGGTGGAAAGTATCATTTATACCCTTATTATCATGTTATAATCCTCAAAATTCAACATCATAAAAATAATTTAATTCAATAAATGTTTTTTTAAAAAATAACCCATATTTTTAGATTCTATAAAATACTATAAGGTCATTTTAATAGATCTATGATAAGATACAGTTTGTATTAGATTTAAAAGTACCATATAAGAAAAAACTAAACATGATATCTATATTGGTCGTATTAAGTTAAATTTTAATGATAATTAAACTTCTAAAAAAATTCTATGTCAACCATCTTATCGAATTCATCCAATATATGTATAATTCATACTCTTAGGCATGATAATTTCCTATTCTTGATCCATTAATAATTGTTTTAATTGTTCATTTGTATGTTTATCTTGGTTTGAAAATATTCTATTAATTTATTGAGATATTTAAAAACTGTGAATGAATTTAGCTCAGTTATAAAGTTCTTTTTTTGATTTCACTAACATGGTGCACTCATATGTCACCGAACTGGAGAGCTACTAGGACAGCAAAATGGATCCCTATATACTAGATGTTCTGACTTGAATTTATTTTCTAATTTTGGTATATTAGATATGCTATTTCCCTATATCGATACTAAATACCGTAGAGAAAGAAAAAAATAAAAAAAATTATATAATAATAAACTGACAAATTGATAAGTAAGAATTAAAATAAAAAATTCAAGGTCTGATACTACACGTAGAAGCAATAGATATATATTAGAAGATACACATACATTTGGTCTTAGTGAAACTAAATAAATAAATATGAAAATTTAACTATTTTAGGAATATAGATTATATAGTTGGTTTTTATCTCCTATGATAAATCCCCACAAAACAAAAGTAATAGCAATGAAACACAAAGAATGTAAGATATTTCCACCATGAGATTTACAATGTTACATATTAGTGGCACATATAGTGTGTGATTAAAACTAATTATTCCACCACCAACATTGTCCAATCCATTTATATTTTTTAGTATAAAACATATTGGTTAGTAGTATATTAATAAGAAATAAGTAAAGTGGATACAGATAATTTAATATTGCATACTTCAGCCAGTGCTGGCTATATCAGATCATGTGATCCAATAAGTGGGTATTCGGACCCATGGAATATATTCATGGAATATAAGAGTAGGAAACAAAGGTGAATCCATATTGGTGGATTGGGAATTAACACTAAATGAAATAATGATAATCAAGGTAAAAATATATGGAATTCTATGTGAGTAATTTGCGAGATAACCCATAGTTTTCCTGAAATGGTGTATAACTATTATGTATTATTCCAGGGATAAACCATCATTATTACATATTGTAAAATAGCTAAAATTGAACTTGATGAGGATGTCCTTGTTTATATCAGGAAGGTTATCGATTTGGATCCAAGTATATAGTTCTAAAATTACCATGTCATATGAAATCTGTAAGATTCTAGAATCTTATACCCTGTATTTTAATGTTTTTGGAATTTCTAGGTGAATCCACAATGACTGAATGAGGAATACAAAAATACAATATATTCACTAAATCTTGGTATGGAATACCTTTAGATACCCTTAATAATATTTCTGAAATACATTTTCATCTTTCTAGGAAATCTACCCATGAATACAAATAGTTCCCATGGAATGGTTCAATCTAAAACTATAAACTATTTCAATAGAATATCAAGTACTAAAAATAATAATGTATCATTAGATTAAAATGTGAAAAATCAATAATAGAGAACATGAATAGTGTCTTATGAGTAATCATTTTGAATACACCTCAAGACAACCATTTTTCCTAACCCATTAGCTTCTTGAAATCATTTAAAATTTTATCATATTTAATTAAGGGAACCAAAACTAACCAATACAACTTCATTAATCTATATATATCATTAAATCTCAAAGAAACAACGTGAATTTTCATGTATTTTTATATAAATGATAAATTTTTAGGAGCTACCAATTTATTAAATGCAATGCAGTCATACTCAATAGCCTATGGTATATAATGATAACATGTCCACATTTTGGGTCAATGCACCAAAACTCATGATTATTTAAAAACTAATAAAACTAGTACATCATAATCATATATTAATTGCATGTTAATCACCCAATATTTACAAAAAAAAAATAACTTCTTTCTTCATTAGACAAACTGATTCATTTATATTGTAAATGAGATTGGTTCTTTCTAGGCCCATTAGAGTAGTTTCTAAAGACATAACACTAATATAGACACTACCTTTCTTAGTAAGAATGAATGAATATTAAGGGAAACTCTTCGGGGATATAATGAATTTGTATAGACTATTCCATAGACCATACATCATCTATTGAATGAGTTGAGTTAATTCATTAACCTAATTAAGCATGTAAAAATTTAATAAGGGTCATAAATTAAGACAAATGCTTTTGAATATCATGGTCAGGTCAAAATCATCCAATGGACCATACTTAGTCCTTAAGAAATATTGATAACAATGGAACACTAATAATGTTGTATGAATTGAAATAAAGGGTCTAAATTAAAATAAATACATTTAAACTTCTATATTTGTTAGTGTTGAGTTCTTTATTTAAAAAATGATATTATTTAAAATGAAAAATGATTTTAAGGGGAATGAAACTAGACCTCTAACCTCAAGATGGAAAAGATTCACTCTTTTGATAATGAACCCCCCCTAGTTCAAGCATGAACACATGAAATAAAAGAATCAGACATAAAACATGAAAATATGGTATATAATCCACAACAATGATAAAATTTGGAGAACAAAATAAAAATAAAGAATGTGGGGAGAGTATTTTAACCCTTACCTCTTACCATCCTTTTCATCAAATAATTAAATAAAAGGGAAACATATAATGAGATACATAATGAAGAGTTGATCATTAGGCGGGCATTCCGCACTACTAAAATGTGTTGACATGATTACCCAAATCGAATGGAAGATGTTTAATGTTGATCATAAAGGACAAATGACCAATTTGAACCTCTTTAGAAAAAACACCCAACAAAGTAATGGCTAGCCACTAGGTGTCCACTAGGTAAACAGTAGCTCTTGTAGACATACCTATACCTTAATGTCCTAAAGGCCTTCATTTTTATTGATTTTTGATAACCCCCTTTAAATTGATGAGGAGGAACCCTTTCAAGGCCCGTACTCTTAGTGATTACATGGCTCATAGGCTAAAGAGACATTACATCCAGTTCGTTCATAGGACCTGAGGAACCCTGGAGAAAACATTGTTACGACCTTCTAAAATAGGTTATTGGAATTTGAAATGAAACATACCTCTATTAACCATGAGAAAATTTGTCCAATAAAACATTATAATGGTCTAAAATCTGTGTTTTTACATCTTACTTGTCGAATTACAACTCATCCCCAAGATTCACTCAATTAAAAAAAACTCTAAACCATGCCCAAAATCACAAATGGTGTTATAAAAATTCTCATAACTATATATTGAAGATCAATTCCAAAGTATACCCCTATCTGGATTTAAAATTCCAGACTCAATGAATAGAGACTAAAACTAATAACTCATAGATAATGAAAATTAATTATCATACAACCAAACATACATCATTTATTACATCAGGATATTCCGACTACACTCTCTATAAACATCATAATGAAATTCAACAAAATATAACCAATAGTAATAGGTTACACTCACCACAAAACTAAACATAACCTTTTCAATCTATAAACCATCATTAAAATACTAAAAAAATATTTATATTATTTTCACATTGTTTCCTTCCATCAAACATATGATTACCAATTTATCTATCTTAAAAAATTTCAATAAAAAAAATACTCAATTATATCCATCAATGTTTTATTAAATGGCCAATTATGAAATTTCAATTATAATTAGTTCTTCATTATTCCCCTATATAGAAATTTTTTTTTATATGATGATGTCAAGATTCTATGATAGACCTTTCCATCCCACAATTTTTTATAAGAAACTGTATTATTACTGTTAAGAACACACATAAATTCATTTTTAACAAAATTATATCATCCCATGTTTAACTATTTTCCAATATGATTAGATGGTCCCATTAAAAAACACCTTAAATTACCCATTCTATGGTGCCTTCATTATAGAAATTTAATTCATATTCCTTAAATGGAATTAAACCATGACTTTATCCTTTATATTTCTCTAAAATGACATAAATCCAATGTCACATGCATTACTAGTCCACAGTGGATTTGTACCATTAGTATTCCCTTATTACGAACCTATGAGCACTAAACTACTAGAAATCACTAATATTTTCCCACATATATGTATAAAATCTACTAGATGCACTTAATATATCTATCATTTGAGATTTTTTGAAATTCTTTTAGATATTGGTCTCATTCTAAATCTAATACCTCCATTTAAAAATAGAATGATATAACTCAAAAAATACCAATGGATCATACAAAATGGAAATACCTTGAAACAAATTATTTTTACTTAATATGATGTACACAAAATGTAGTTTTATATCAGAACTTCTATTTTTATTCTAAAACATCAATCGAATCAGTTCTGGATGGCCTATTAAAATAATTTCCTACATGGATATTGACCCATTATCAAAGGATTCAATCAAGACTCCTTAAATTTGATGGGTACTATGGGACTGTTCAGAAATTAAAGGAAATTTATAAACCTAACTATGGTGTGATTTGATGTATTTTTACTTTACTAACAATTTTCTCTACATTCAATATTTTATTCACTAACATGAAACTAATATTTCAAACTTCATAAGTTTTATACACCCCACAAGCATGAAACTAAATCCCATAATCAATCCAACATCATACATGAGTATTATATTCAACACATCCTATAATACTAAAAACAACAAATTTTCTAGATCATCTTCTTTTCAATCTGTTTTGATCATTTATGACCTGACATTCTAAAACTCTTATCTGACTCTCTTTAAGGGTGTACCTACCATGATTTATATGACACTCCCCACCATAGAAATCCCTTAGTTATAATTTTACTAAAAACGAAATTCAACATTCCATATAAAAACAATCCATCCACCATCCTACAGAAATTATTAATGGGGCCCAATGAAATTATAATAAATTCGAACATGAAAATATAACCATGGATTTTACTAGATGCCCTTTTTAACAAAGTATTACATCATTGTACTACTAGTGGGTCACTTCACACCATGGGAATTTAATCCATCCACTTATAAGAATAACTAGGATAAATTCATTCATAAATGAACATATGTTTCTCTTCTTGTACCTCTATCTCTATCATCACCATAACCCTATAATAAATCCAAATTCTAGCACAAATCATATAGACAATATCACCCAATTGTTTTACATGGTCATCCCTATAGTTGGGATAAGATGGTTTTCTAGAAATATCTTAGATAACAATCACTCATGACAAAACAATTAATTACAGGTAATCTCACTATAGGAATAACCAGTTAATAAAAATTATGCACCCATTACCCATAGGTCCCATGATTGATACTCAGCTCTGATACCACTTTGTGTTTTCCCTTATATAGTTAACTAATATGTAACCGAACTAGAGGTACACCAAGATCCAATCATGACTCCCCAATCTGTATCTAATAACTACAACTAGTGACTTTCTAAGGTTGGTATAGTTGAGTGACTAAAACCTCTATATTAATATAAGATATAGAAAAGAATAATGAAATAAATCACATGAATATAATAAAAAACTAAAAACATGAAATGTAAAAAATAATATCAACCATGAAAGGAGGTATGATAACAATTAAACATGTAGACAATATATACAACAATAGATACACATATATAAAGGAAAGGTGAATATAAATAAATAAACAATATGACACATGCCATGTTGGATGTATAAGAAAATTCGTAGTCCACTTATCCCTTCCAATTTCATATCCAAAGAAATGAAATAAAAAAGAAGCACCAGCCATGTCTGAACCCACAATAATGATTTCTTCTTCGGTAAAAAATAATGGATCAAATAGGTTTTGGATAAAACATAATTGTTAAAAAAAAATTACATGTAATACATTTCAATTATATGTTTATAAGAAATGTTGTGTAATATACAAATAAGAAATTCATAATGTGGATATGAATCACGTTATACCACCATCTTCAGGCATAACCAATTTTCTTTAATCATGTGATCCAATAAGGGTTATATAGGACCCATGGCTTATATAAAAGGTGTATAATGGAAATAAATAATGGTGAACCCACAGATTGGGTATGATAATTCCCATGAAATGAAATCATTTTAATTAAATTAAAACTTTAAATAATTATTTGTGTGGAACTAGAGAGATAACCCATTGTGATCATGGCGTGGTGTCTTACTGTGGAGTATAATCTAAGAGGTGAACCCTCCACATTTCACATTCTAAATTTGATTTAACATGAACCCAATAAAATTTTCATATTAATTTCTAGAAGGGTAGTTTTAGGGAAAGGTGGTGGTAATCCAAGGAATTCCATGTTTGAGGAAATCAAGTAGAATCTCAGAGCTAAATATAGGAATTTAATTATTCTTGAGTATTAAGGTGAATTTATTTTTCCTTGATGAGGAATTCATGAATGTATGACAATGGATAAATAAAAGGTGAGATTACTCATTGGTATTAAATTCAATTTATTGGGTTGATTTCATTTTGTTCATATAATGCAATCAACCCTATAATCCAAGGCATTCCCATGGAATGTGTCACACTTAAACCTTATCATGTTTCATTATAATTATAATGAATAAAAATCATAAATTAAATTTATGGGGAAAGGTTAAAATCTATTAAAAATATAAATATATCATGGATCATTTTCATTAATTTAGAATAAACCCTAATACATTCATTTTTCAAACCCCATTTGATTTTATAAAATCATTTCATATTTTATCTTATTTAATTAATGGTACGAAAACTCAAAAACACCACTAAATAATCCATGTACATCAAGGAATCTCAAAGAACTATTATTAAATTACAAATTTTATTAACTAAATGAGTATTTTTTTGGAGTTACAAATTTTTAAACTAGAATTTGTTCACACCCTAAATCCTATAGGACATAATTTTACTATCTCATCATTTTGTGTTATATATCCTTAACTGTATTTTGGTTTAAAATAATAATAAAAGTACCTCATGGATATTTCTTACATTAATTTAACTCAAATTCTATGGTAAAGTAATTAAATTATATGTAATAAATGGATTTCATGATCTTTTTAAGGACCTAGGTTCTGTTTAGGTTAATTGTAGTGTTTCCAATGGTTGTATCACTATAGGAACCCATTATTATGCATCTTAAACTTGGTTGTTAAAGATTTCAGATGTTTAAAGACTATGTGTTATTAAAAATATATTTTTCATCGAAGACTTAGAGATGGTTGTTTTTTTAATTTCATACCCTTTATTCTGTCCATTCTACTTATATTATTTTCTATTTGATCTTCATATGCCCCCATCTACATATATGGGTCATTTAGGGATAACCAACCTAGCCAACTTGACCCAGGCTCATGTGGGACTCTCCTAAAACATTTCTAGGGAGACAGCCTAGCCATCTTGCAAATAGGGGGGGATCAAGGCGTAAGAAATCACCCACACATAGGAAAGAAATAACCACATCATAGGGAAAAAGCACAATATAATGGATGGAACCACCATGTAGGGAGCATAGTGACAGAGGGTTTAGATTTATGAATCATATGACACATCGCTTTGTTCATAATACATAATAATAGTGATATGGTGTTTCATTGTGGGAAGAGATTTTTTTTGTTTTCATTCTACAAATCAGAACTTCTCGTACATTTAATCATTTAATCTCATCTATACATCAAAATCAGGCATGACCCCCTTTTGAAATGAGTCGATCCCATGCTGCACATTTTTAGAATCATCTCATTCCCAATAGAATGATAAATTTTTCATCAACCAACCACTCATATACTCATATGTCTCTCACTCTCTCTCTCATTGTTGGTTTGATATAGCAAGGCAATATGTTTCTGCCCACATGATCACTAGGGGATCAACATTGCAGACCATATCCCTAGAACGAACCCAAGACAACTAGTGTAGATGTAACTACAATAGATATCCCCCAAACTGTCCTACACGTGAGATGTCACATGAATCCTATCACCAGAATTAGTCTCATTCTACAAGGGCTTCCAAAAAAACATTAATCTATCACATGATAATATTTTTGTCACTTGATCTACCGAAGACAATAACTTGAAAAATCTTGATAATTTTATAGCCCTATGACCAATTTTTCTATTTTGTAATTGTATTTGAAATAATTAAAAATTATCAAAATATTTGTTGGGGAATTATAGAAGGAAACTGATGAATAACATGGTCATATGAAGTGATCATTAAATGAAGAAAAATATTCCTCTTGATCATTTGAGGGAATTCCCATCATGTATCCACTACTTCAACCAATACACTCAATGTCGTCCCTTTTCAATGTGGAACCACCATCATGTAGGACAAACCAATATAAAACATATTCCACTAAAAATCACTCAATCTAGCAGAATAAATAGAGCATAAGAGTATTATAAGGGTCGATCACCACCTTCGGAGACCTTCTCCAGGTAATTATGGGGCACCCACTAGGAGTACCGACCATAAGAATGTTACTTTGAGAAATCATCACATGATCATCTTAAGATCACATGAATTCATGGTAGAATAATACTACACATATACCCCATACAAATTCATCTCTGCTAATCCAAGAACCCCATGTCAGTTGTTCACAAGACCTCATGCATGACCTTTATTTAAATCATGTGATGGCATGAGTGGTAGATTCACATACAACGTGATAATTAAGAGATCCAAGACGCATGGTACATATATATAAGTAACTCTGAGAATGTAAAAGTGGACATGAAAACCTTTTATTTCAGCAATTCCATGAGACCTCATCTTGCGATGATTTCAGGAAATCCTACACATGGATGTATTGGCCTGTAAAAACCCCCACCAGTCCTCATCAATATGAAATAGACTTTCCTAATATCCCATTTTTAAGGAATTTGAAAACCATTAACAACGAGCATAGTGAAGGTGAGACAAACTCACAGATGTGATAGCATGTTTGATTCTATCCCTGACATTGGAATCAAATAAAAATACCCCTTAACACATTACCTCTCCACATGTGATGCCTTCATGAAGCCATAAATAAGTGATCAGAAATTCCGTAAATCGTGTAGTGTGAGGAACCTTATTTATCTCATGATACTTGAATGAAGATATAGAAGTGGATTCCTCGACGTGTAGCCTCCCCACAAACACCCCCTTCATTCAAGGTAGATAATGATGGTATGTTACCCATTTGTAATCCACCCTCTTCATATAGAGTGAACCCTCTCACATGTATATGGCATAAAAAGTACCCACAAAAGGATAAAGAATTCGCTTAAATACCCCTTTGAGGACATGATAGTCACATTGGAAAGGAAACTTCATAAAGTTCCATCATATGTCCACCCTTATACATGTTCATCGTCATGAATCCCATGGAAAATCCCTCACATTACGATGAAAACCAAAGGAGACTTGGCTATGGAATGAACTAACTATCCCATAATCTATCCACAAGTATGTTTCCCATTTGAACATGAGGCATGATCACTTTGGGAATTCACATCAACACTTGGGTGGGAGAAAGATCATAGACATATTTTTAAGACCCCATATAATGAATTTAAGATCATGTGAATGCAGGATTCATCAGTGATATCACAGTGAATCTAGAAATCATGTTACATGTTTCTTTGACCATAAGGAAAGCCTTATATAATTCTGGTTATCTCATGATAGGTTATTGACATGTCTTTAATTTCATTCCAAAGATTGAGGATAAGAAAATTCAATCAAGGGAGAACCCCTTGACATGTCGACATTATTATAAGAAAACCTCTATGAAAATTAAGTCAATACCATGAATTCAATATTGACATGTTGACATGATTATAAGGTCACCCATTAACATGTCATCATTGTCATTATAAATTACATGATCACATTGTTGATCATGTAAAAGACCCTAGATACATCCCCCTTGATATTGTCGAAAACATCAGGCATGTCAAATAAATTCATGTGAAGCATCATGGACATGTAAGGAATACAACATTGGAAATGTCTGACGTAACATATTGAAACCCAGATAATGTCGGGTGGGAAATCAAAACATTTCTAGTATCTTTCCAGGACCTGGTATGAAATCCATCATGGCATGCCAAATTTACCCGACAGAAGCACTTTTTCTACATGAACCCCATCTATGAATATCCAGTCACATTCTTAGTTTTCAAGGGAAGTGTCTTTAAGAGGGCAGGGATAAACACTAATGTGACCATATTTTTATCATCCTATTATGAGGTCCCTTCATGTAATTGCAGGTGTATACATTGGACCTTTCATGGTCACTCTCTTTCTTTATCCTCCAGAAGATAGAAAATGAATACACGACAGAGA
This sequence comes from Viscum album, assembly GCA_963277665.1. NCBI lineage: Eukaryota > Viridiplantae > Streptophyta > Magnoliopsida > Santalales > Viscaceae > Viscum > Viscum album. The sequence goes on from OY728159.1 coordinate 1,498,239,131, forward strand.
ATCATCAGCATGTAATCCACGATCAAATGGGAATCCATATTGGTATAAGAAGCTAGAATTCATAAAACCCCCGGATAACAATAATGTATCCATATGTGATCACATAACTTATACCATCAATTAGATATAGGATAAATTAACTATGAGAAATCTAATTCCTCTCTAAAAAGTAATGTTGGATGCTGCTCTGATGCCCAAGCTCCCATGGGAATAAATATTTCTATAGACCTCTAAAATTACTAAAACCACATGGATAGAAATAAATCCTCCATGAATGATCGTATTCCATAACCCATCATCTTGATAGGGATCCAATAAACTATGAGAACTCAGATTCCCGTCATAACTAGGATGTTTTGGTCTCATTCCGAAGGACTGAGCTTCAATGAGTATATGCTTCATTGTAAGTCCCTTCATTTCCAATTTATTTCTGAATCCAGGGACTAAAAACTCTCATAATTCTATCAAAATTTATCATTCATTAGTAAAATGGAAGGGGATCATACAGAAGCTTCATTTTAAGTATTACTCTGGTTCATTCCCTCGATTAACATAAACTCATCAGTGAGATAGGGATGAAATGAACTATGATGACTCTGATTCCTGTGGTAAAATATGATATGCATGACACCTTTTTATGAACCAAGCCTCATAAAATATCCTATATGAAAGGTTTAATCATAATCCTCAAAGGGAAAATTTAATTTGTAAGCCTCATACATATGTGCTCTGATGCAATGTGTATGATCTCCCACTATATCTTTTTTGTCGCACCTAGACAGAATAATGTAGACTTGGAGAATGGTGATGATTGTTCTAATAACATAATGAAAATTCCATGAGTGTGGGATCACCAATGGGGTTTAATAAAACAAAAGTTTTGCCTCATCTAAAATGGACATACTCAAGAAAAATAAATATATGGAATTTTTGTATGCATAACTCCCATCTATGGACTCCGTGTTTTTTCTCTCATAATGAAGATGGAAATATGAGAAATACATAGAATCTTATTCTTTTTTGAAATACGATACACAAGATGCCTCAACATGACTTGAGCCTTATATTTATGTCATTAAAACATGAAATTAAACTGTATGGATGGGTCCAGTTAGACATCCTTAAACTATATCAGATGAACTATGTGGTTTTTGATTCTTAATTTCACAGGATATATAAGATTCTTCCTTGAGTTTCAATCCCATTATAACATACCAGACACATCATAGAACAAATTAAATTCCAGATTTTCCAAACATGGTTTCAAATTTAATCATCATAAATGAATACGAGAGGCATATTGAATCTATGATATGCATGCAGTTGTACTTATTGATATATGTTCACAATAAGTTTATAATCATAGAGGTATCTAGTCACATATCATGGTATGGGAAGTATTTTACAAATATATATTTAATCTATAAGAGAGTATCCTAGTAGTACACAATTCCATCCATAAATGGTGTGATGAGCCTCCCCAGTAATCCTCTCAACCAACGTGAATTTTTAAGAGCCATTGGGTTTGAATCCCATTAGTACCACATACAATTTGAAATAAGGTATATACATAGTTTTGGATGTGGAAAATTTTATAAGTTCCATGAGAATATTATCAAATGTGAATACCGAAGCAAATAATAGGTCATACAATTTAAAACCGCCCACAATCGAACCATTAGGCTGAATACCATCCCCACTATTTTACGACAAAACAAAATGGTGAACCTGAGGAGAAATTATTTTATAACATCATCCCATTAATATGTCAAAAGGGTAGACTATCTAGTTTCTATTAGGGACACTTTGTTCCACACTTTTTTCTAAACAAAATGGATGACTTTACATATTTTTTAATTACATTAAACATTTTGTAAAAATAATGGACCGCCTCTTTATTCTTTTACTATGAATATACTTGTGTAAACATTATATCTAATATATGATGAATCACTTATAAGGTTTTTTATTTCCTCAAGGACTCTCCAAATTCCTTGCAATATAAATGTTATCATCTAATGTTCTAAGGTATTTTAAGTTTTCCAGACAATATGATTTGGCCACAAGGCTCTAACGTATGTTGTCGCCAATACACTACTTCTAGTACAAGTTGGTGAATATCTTGGCCCAGGATTACCAAATTAATAGCTCCATCCTAACTCCGGAATCATATCATAAAATCATTTAGAGGATGAATTCTCACTATCCATCTCACCCATAACAGGACACATGGGAGGATGTGTCCTTATTTCCACATTCAAACTCTTTGGGAGCCTATCCCTTGAGCAGAAAAATGAACACCTTCCCTAAATGAGGTTGGTGTATGAGGAAATTAATAATGTCAAATAAATCACACATAAGCTTCATATGAGTGATCCAATCCATAAAGTTCTTCATCACCGACATGTGACCATGATTTCATAAGGATCTGTAGAGTAGGTTGTATCTACACCAACTATCAAAGTTAGGCAACCCTTTTAGGATAACCTTATAGGGGAATCCAACCAATCAATCTCCACATCAAGATTATATTACTACAACCAAAAATCTATTTCAACCCCTCAAGTGTATCCTAATAGTGGGATCGAATTAATCTCATTTCATTACTATCTATGAGCCTTTAATAATAACAAAACCCTTATTGGAGACTATAGAATCCCATGGAGCACCCCAGCTCATAATGATGGGGGAATTTCTTCATATTTTACAATGATATAATCCTCAATATGGGAATTAGCCCCTCAAACTGTATCAAAACCAGAAAACCATGAAGACTATCAGCTTCACCCACCCATCAAATGGAATCATGCACACCTATCCCCCAAAAGGTACACCACACATTGACCATCCAAACAAGATACTCTATTGATGAGGAGTTATATCCCACCTATGTCTCAATAAATATTATATCAATTCAAATTAATGAATCCTAATTAGTATGGATGACCACGCTATTAAAGAATACTACCATACCATCATTTAGACATCTTAGACAAAATAGGTTGACACAACATCCTCCATTGAAACATGAAGATAAAGGCTTAGTGGAATATTTCAGGAATCAATAGAAGGTGGTACCATCCATGTTGGTATTTAAAAGGGTTATGATAATAGAGTATATGCCTAGTGGGAGAAGTGGATTCAGTCTATGGGGTGCACATCAAAACTCTTGACATCGTCCACTGACCCTACAATCTAGAGAAGAAACAGTGTTTTCATGGCTCTATTAAGCCATCCCTTTGAAGATGATAAGAAAATATCCTCATATTAACAGATCACACAACACCAATGAGATAATATGGATATCCGAGAAATATTTTTTGGAATACTCCTAAGATATATACCTTGGGTTGATGTATTGATAACTCCCTATAGAATCTCACATTATAGCGAAGTGACCAATCAATTTACGAAGGGTGTCATTTCGTATTTTTCATTCCATAATCGGGTGAAATTTATAAATCATTCCACCACCCTAGCCAACATGGTTGGTGGAATTTCCATATTTCCCACCTCCATATATGGGATATTCTAGAAACTATCATTCCACAAATTTTCCACAAAACAATAGGATATTCATGGTATTTTAAGAAGTGGTATGTGTATTCATCATCCCAGACCCCTAATGCTTCGTCATCTACCCCCAAACCAATAAATATTGGGACTCAATAACATTGGATAAAAACCCAATTTTTCACCTGCACCATTGAATGTATATATTACTTGAGGTAGAAAAAACATGATCTCCCATTTTTTTAGGATAGAGACTGAAAAGTATATTCATTCCAATCAACAAATCCTCCCAGGTACTTCCATTATGCCCTGTAAAATGGTTTAAAATAGATATTTACAATGAAAAAGCAAGGAGAGAAAAGTATGATAGACCATAACAATTATTTTACCAACCATCAAGGACATGGGTACACAATTGAAGGATTATTTACATTAATGAAAAGATTTCTGTATTGATATAAATGGGTATTTTGGAACCATTGACACCTGAATCCACCCTATAGTCATTTGTGAACTCTAAATAATACACACATGTTGTGAATTAGAGCATGAGATACATACCTCCAAGGGATAAATGATCATCTTTCAATTCGATATTTAACATAGTCTATTATTCAAAAACGAATCATTCAACCACATAATTTGACTATTCTATGGAATGTGGACTAATAGAACTAAAAACAATAAATAAGAATAATGAAGAAGGGTTTATAGGCCATGAAAATAGTTTCCCCTCCCATCAACAAATCAGAAACACAGTATAGAGCTTCATTATCGTCCAATATTGGTTCAAGATACATGTAAATGTTTGATTGATGGTGTTAAAGGATCTCGATACTCATGAAATATGAGTAATAGTTATCAAATATCCCCTGGATGGGCCACACTCATGATAGGTTTTTCATAATCATCTTTAATGTGGGATGTTAAACATCACATCAATCATCCTTACAGAAAGACATTAAACTGCATGGCCATTGTTTTTACTGTAGGAAGTCAATCTATTAGGATATTATCCTTCCCAAGAGATGTTAAGAAAAAAAAATATCATCCTTATTGCAAGACATTAAACAATATATAATTAATCATTACCACAAGATGTTACATTGTATGGCCATCATACTTACCGAAAAAAGGTAAACTACTTGACCATCATCCATACAGAAAGAAATTAAATTGAATGTCCATCATCCTTACCACATGAAAATAAAATAGCTGGACATTGTCCTTACCCCTTGATGTTAAAATTCATGTCCATCATGGATACCACAATACATTAAACTACATGGTTGTCATCCTTAATGCAAAATGTTAAACTGCATGGTCATCATCCATACCCCAAGACATTAAGCTGCATGTCCATCATATTTACTGCAAGACCTTAAACTGTATGGCCTTCATAAAATCCAAAAGATGTTAGAAAATATGGAAAATAACCTTACTAAAATATATTAAGCTACATTTCAATTATCCTTAATTAAGGTATTTAAATTGCATGGATTTTTTCCTAACCAAAATACATTAAAATTAATGGAGCATGTCCTTAACCTAAGATGTTAAACTACACAGTTGATGTACTTTCCTCGTGAAATTAAAACTACATGGGTTTTAAAAAACTATGTATGTATTTATTCCCATTATAATAAGATACGTAGGGACTCAGGGATCTTATATCATAGAACACCCACAAATATTCATGTCCTTACCATAAGATGTTAAACTGCATTGATCATGTCCTTTCTAAAAAACATTAAACTTAATAGGTTTTCTAGAACATTATACAACTTCATTATCATCATAATGTTAGACATAGAGATGTTTGGATGTTATATCCTAGCCCAGAAACCTATATTTATGTTCTTACCAAAATATTTGAAACATCATGGATGGTTTCCTTTACACACAAAATTAAATTGCACGATTTTAATAGAACTACCTATGACATGAACAATATCCTAATGACATGTGTATGGACACCAAGATCCTATATTATTTCACATCAACCAATATTCATGTCTTCGCTAGGTGATTATAGAAAACACTGAACTTGTCCCTATTATAGGGGAAATACTATATGGAAATTTAATATACAGGAGTCATCATAGACATCAAGTGGAAATTGATCTCTATAGAAGAACCACTAATACGATACAATCTCAACCCCGACTACATCACAAAATTTAAAATACCCAATAGTATAATTCTGATATAATTCTCCCAAAATTCACCTACCCAAACACATAGATCTGGGATTCAAGGGAAAAATTTCAAATATGGGATGGTTTGGACTCGAGAGGGAAGGATCATACCCCTCATAGATCAATACATGTTTTCTATCAAAAATGGAAAACAAGAATGGGGAAGTCATAATTTCATGAACCCATGTATAAAGTTTATCAACATAATCTGATGGAAAAAGGGGAAAAGAATGGGTGTATATCCCCACCTCAACCAAATACATTGACCAATATTTCCTAGAATATGAGACTGTAGAAGAATATATTCTGATACATTCCATATTAATGAGATAATTATTTGTGAAAACAATATAGGAGAACCAAAATTATATTCTTGTAAATAGGCATGGATAAGAAAAATTTTATATCTCAATAGCTAGAGAAACACAACACTCTGATTAGTATAAAAATTGGAAACTCCACGGAAAGCACACATATGTGATCCCATCCCGAAGAATTATTGGAATCATTCATTAATGGATGAAGAAAAATGATTGAGATAATATCTATACTATAATTGGGTATCACTAAGTATGAAAAACACATGCCATGGGATAGGCTCATGTTCGTTTCAGAAAAAGACTGCTGGAAAACTCCAATGTCCTAGGATTTGGATCATATCTATGTTCTAGCTGAGGATCACCAAGTGAAATTAGTACATGAATTTTTAAAGCACCATATTCTTGTCAAAAATACTAATCAAAATATCCTCGTAGCTTATAGGAGTAGGATCATATCTCTACTCCCATTCTAGTGGTCCAAGGACATATTCTGATGGGGAATGCATATTCGGACCGCGCTTGTATTGATTTTCCAACTGGGTCTCACCAAGTAAGAATAAAACATGCCTCAAGATAGGCTTATACTCATATTAAAGATGACAAGTGACATATTATAAAGTCTTAGGATCGTGATAATATCTCTTTTATTGACAAGGCCCAGTAAGTGAGAGAGGAAGAAGCCTCAGGAAAGGCAAATATCCTAGTAAGAGAATCTCATTGGCATACTCTTGCAACTTCTCACTAGTGGGATCATATTCTTGCAAAAAAATATGAATAATTATATATTTTAGTAACCATTATATATAATTCTTTTATCTATAATCACCCCAAAAAAGTTAAGAAACCATATTCTAGCCCTGATGTAGTGTAAGTATAATACCTATGACCTACTATATTCCAAGTGCACTTGAGGGTGTTCAAGAAACATTCTCAACACCCCAGGGGTCCGTATAAACATTAGCCAATGTAAATTATAGTCTTCCTCATGTATGTGTGGAGGTAGATCAAATTGAATCTAATATTGTCATATGATGGGTTCAAACTCCCCACCGGGATTCCTCAACTGGACAAGGATATCTTCCCCTTTTCTAGAATACATTGTATATAGAGGTGCTACGAAATATCAGACACCTTAATATATAGAAGTGATTTGAAATATTAGATACCATCATATAAAGAGGTGATCTATAATTTTAGGCACCTCCATATAGAAATATGTTCATAATATTGGGGTTAACTGTATATAGTGCCCCAATAAACCATCAGCAGCAGTTCACAATATTCATTAGTCGAAAAAAATGAAATATCTATGGTCTATAAAGGAAATTATATATATCTATAATGAAGAAGTAGCTAACACAGAAGATATAGAGATTGTTAGCCCAACCCTGTCTCCCAAAAATGCATAGACCCTTTGCCACTTCCAATTAACAGATCCTAAATGGGTTAAAAAGGGAGTTCCAGAGTTTGTTTTAACCACACAAGGTTAAACTATCTAGAGTTTATCTTAACCACGTGATATTAAACAATTAGGAGTACATATTAACAACATGACATTATGTTGTACAAAGTTAATCTAAATTATATGACATTAAAGTGTATGGAGTTCATCAGGACCACATGATGGTAAAATGTACCGAGATAGTCCAAACCACATGAAGTTGAAATGTATGGAGATTATCCAGACCAAATGATGTTAAAATTTATGTAACATGTCATTAACACATGAATATTAACTATAAAAAATTTATCTTGTAAGAAAAACATCAAACATCCCGACGTCTCTCGTCCTAGTAGAGAGATGATAAACTGCACTACATTTTACGTCCTTATCAAATGACATCAAAAAGTACAAAGAACATCCTAAACACATTCAGTTTAACTATGAGACGTTTTTCCTAACCACATTATGTTTAACAATATGTAACATTCCCTTACCCACTAGATGATAAACTATATAGAGTAGCCCTAACAGTAATGAGTTAAACAACATACCATCTCTTGTCTTGGATGAATGAGGTTAATATACACAACATCTTATGTCCCAACAACAGGATGTTAAACTATACATAATAGGTCCTTACCTAATGATGTTAAAAAATATGAGAATCATCATCTCTTTGATGATCTATCACACCCGAGCTAGATTTTTGGATAATAATGGTAGGATTGCCAACATCCCCTTGTGAGACTTAGATCCACATAAGAAATATATTATTCCAATAATTTCATGTGTCTTGATTTATTCCATCACATGATATATCGTGACCCTAGAACATATAACCTGGTTCTTAGTCATAATATTCCAATTATATCACATCGGAGATACTCTTCCTTACCGCATGATGTCAAACTGCACTACATATATCTTTATTTCATAATGTAAAATTTACTAATCCCCAATATTACATCCCCATCATATTGGGTGACCCATGTACTCATTATACAGAATTAAAATTCACGACTCATGTTGTTTATGCATGATATTAAACTACATGGGCTTTCTAGATCAACATAACTCTGGATTCTTATTTCGATAAGATACATAGGGATGACTCGATTCTATATCTTGGTCTAACAACCACCTAAATATGATCCTTTTAGAAGCTCTAGTTTTCTATACATGTCGAAAAGAACCCTAGATATTTCAATATTTTTCAAATCAATTAGTAATCATGTGAGCATAGGAATTTTGTTAAGTGATTCTCTATACAAACAAGGAATAATAGCTCATTATTGGTCCATTGTGGTCATAAATGGGAGAACTCAAAAGGAAAGAAATGACTCCTTACTACATGACATTAAATTATATTGTTGTTGTCCATTAAATGACATAAAAGTAAACATTCCTATGTACCATGCTTGGGAGGACCACTATTCAACGTGATTGGTCTCTTATCACACCTCCACCATTAGGAACTACGTGTGACTTGATTCCTTACTTAACAATATACATAGTGATGCTTAGATCTTCAATCCTTTGTCCAGTACCCAAAAATATAAAACCCTCATATATTTGTATAGTACAAACTTGAAAATGTATGTCCTCCCTTAAGAAAAACATAAGGATTTATTCTTATAATTATAGGATACAAATTGAGACCCATATTTCCATCATTAGGTCCATCCATAATGCCAATTTTCATGTTAAGAAGCCTAAATCTTTAATCAATGATGGTAAACAATATATTTACCACAAAAACTACATGTATCTTTATTTCTATTATCATAGGATACATAGTGACACCGAAATATCAAATCCTAGACAAATCAACAATAATCAATGGAATCATTTCCAACCTCTATGTTTTAATCAGACTTGTGTAGAGAGTTTTTTGTTCAACAAATACACATGGCATGATTCATTTCATCATAGGATATGTATTTATTCATGAACATCCAATCACGTGGCCAACTATAGTATCCAATAAAAAAACTCACCTCAACTACATAGAGTCTCATACATTGAAGACTATTTTTTCTATGTGTGAATAATATCTATGTTCGTCCTACTTATGAATGTAATATATTTTTCACAAAATTTAATGTCAATTCACTTTTACTTACTAAAACACATTATAATGTAAGGAAAACATCTGTGTTACATTACATTCATACTATATAACAAAAATGACTTGACCACATGATGTTAAGATGAATGTAAAATGTCATTACCTCAAGACGTTAAACTTTAACAAAATAAAATATGAATCTATAAAAAAATGTACAAGGAATAACATATTATATTTCTTTATTAATAATAAAATAGAGCCTTATACTAATAAAATAGAGTAAAGGTTTCTTCTTCCATCTTTTAATGCACCTTGATCCATATACCAAAATTCATGATTTGAAAACATTGGTTAACCAGAATGATTTCATGGACCTTGTAAAGAAAATGATATCGTTGAGTTCATCTATGATATGTATGTATAAGGTCTTATACCCCCAATTATATATATCTTGGCCTACTATAAATGGATTTCTGATTCTTGTGATCCGGACATCATTGTGGCGGAACTCAACATATGAGGGTGTTCTGGGTCACCAACGGCATTGTAACAACAAAAACTTTTATCAATGGAAATTCAATTCTTATAATAATTCCATGTATTAAAAATCATATAAAATCACATATATAGCACTATAAAATCCTTAAAAATTTATAATTAATGGAGTTTGGTTTATTTTTAGATTTAAAGGAGCATAAATTAATCGAATTGTAGATTGACCTTTGGAACAATAACATGACCATTAGGATTGGTAATCCAGACAATATAATAGTAACCTCACCAATGAATGTTTAAATTAACTTTATCCACCTTATATATGATGACATGATACAAATATATCATAATATAAGTATATAATTGTATTAAAAATTATTAATTAAGGTTTGGTATTTTTATAAAACATAGATTAGTATATCAATTTTATAATTAATATATAGTTTTAATAGAAAATTTATTTTCATAAAATAAATTCATAAATTAATATTATTTATTCTTCTTATTGAATTATACTTTTTTGATACCTTATTTAATTTAACAAAGATTGATAAAATCAGTTATAATTTTAAAATAGGTATTTTGAAAATAAATGATGATTTTAATTAAAAAATAAATGGTTCATATTTTAAAAATTATATTTATAAAAAGAATTCCATTCTTTTAATTCTATACATCAAACAATATTTAGGTTGAAATTTTTTTATTTTTCTGAAATAGATGATTTATTTTATAGAATAGTTAATTATTATAATTTAAGATATGTAACAAATACATAAATTATTGGGTTATAGATGATGTACAGCTAATATAATCCCATAATATCAAAATATCCATCATTAATTAAATATTTTTTCTGATAAATTTTAAATTATTCATATTCTTGAAGAAAAATATTAAACTAATGAATAAAATAATAAAAAAACCCCTCTTTTTCCGTATAAATACCACCCTCACAACCTCTTCTCCTCAAAACTAAAAAGAATTTAATGTTTTACAATTTATTTTATATCATCATAAAATAACCCTTCCTTAAATATATTATCCTTTTGTATCAAAAAAATTCCCAAACCATTCTCCCTAATGATGTTATCATGGATAATAATTCAAGAGGCAAAATCCTCTTTCTTATCTTTTAAATGTCATAGTTTTTTATATTATTATATTATTATATCCTTGTATATCCTTATACAAGTTTAATTATGACTATATTAACATTTTTATTATTTAATTTCATTATGTTAATGGAATAATCTATCATCACAACATTTCCCCACTTCCTTTTATTCAAAAAATGGAAATGTTTTTTGTATGGAGTTGTTTTATCGCCTTTAAGGATGACATGTTTTCAATTTCTTTTATCATTTTCACATATGGAATTAAAACCATTATAATGGTTCAAATTGTTTAAAAAATTTACGTTATAACCTATTTCTTTTTTCGGAAACTAACTTATATACATATTATAAAATTATAAAACAAAACAAGTTCTTTGTTATCAAAATACAGCTAAATTAATCTATATGATGGTCAAAAAAATTTATCAGCTAAATAATCCTCATATTATGAAATAAAATAATATATAATACCAAATATAATTATTTAAGTTCTATAATAATATATAATTTTAATTTTTAATCATATCCCCACTTTACACCAGTTCCCACGCATGTATACAAGTGAATTGAAAATGAAAACCATGAAAATGAACACTCTCAAGTGATGAAATAGAACACTATAACTCATAAAAAATCCCATAAACAAACATTCAAATATTATAATGACTAAAATAAATGTATAATAGGTTCTATATTTATAAATAATGTAATATATTATTATTATCTTGTATATTAATGTGAATAAATCATTCAAACATAAGCTTTGGGGATTTGTCTAACCCAACTCAATTTCTTTTTCTTAATCCTCATTCATGAAAAATTATAGTGTGGATATTATTTTTATATTCTTAAAATATATTTTAATTTTTATTCCCTTTTATTCTCCAATATATATGTTTAGAATTTGATTTTATGACAAATTCAATGATTTTCCTAGAAGAACTCTTCTTTCTAAAAAACATGATTTACTTATCTTGAGATTGTTTCTTCTTCACTAAAGATTGTTGATTTTGATAAAAAATTATCTTATTTGATGTTTCTTTTGGGATCCCCAATTTTATTCATGATTTTATAATTTATACAATTAGCATGAATCCCATTTTTTTGCCATGGGATATGTGATGCCTATAATAACTAAAGTAAGAACCATATGTTCAATAACTTGTATGACCCGTGACAACAATCATGTAAGGTAATATAATATCCATATAATTTATAATATATTTAATATTAAAAGTATATTATATATATTTCATTGAGTGAAAAAAATATTTTTATTGATATTCATTTGAAATTGAGTTAGCGTATTTCATACGCAACAATGACCTTCCTCTATAGATTGTGTTACATGAAAAAAAACATTCTTCGATGGCTTTGTCTATATGCAATATTTAGTCTTACCGAGAAACAATATGTAATTAAATCATTATTATTTTCTATAATAAGATATAAAAAAGCCATTATTAATGGTATTAACTATATTATGATAATATATGGTTCAGAAAACTAAAAAAAGGGTTACAAATACCTTAGAAATGAATATAAGAACCCATTGAATATTAAAAAGACATTCTTATAGAGAACTATTTTTTAGCTCAAAAAGTTTTTTCCCTTATAGACTAAATTAAAAACAATTATTGACTGATATTAATATAATAAATATTTTACATATTCAATAAATTATTTTTCATATTCATATAATATATTTGGTAATCATAAGATAAGAACATACCCAATATTAAATATCAACACGTATATTTTTATGGCATTCTAACTACCTTTTAATAGATAACCTATTTTGAATATTAATTTGGACACTTTATTTAATGTAATTTGATAAAATATTTATCATTTTTTAATTATTATTTCTAAACTTATCTTAGGATAAATTTTCGGGATTTTTCCAAAAAACTTCATTCTTTAGTGACTAGTAAAAAATAATGCGTTTTAGTTAAAAACTCGCTTTTCATTTTAATAAATTTTAATGTAAAATTATATTATAAATTTGAATTAAATAAATATTAGATAAAATATAAATATATAAATATATTTTTATTTATTATAATCAATATAAATTTTAAATTGAATATACAAACACAATAATCTTCTGAACATTTTTCTTGTTAAACTAGTTATTCCATCTATCTTCAAGAATAACATTAACCATAACATAGCCTCGTCAAGTATTTTAATTTTTAATATCAGATATAAAAATTATAATCATGATAAAAAAAATTTCTAACATGATTGAAATAATTTTTTACAAAAAAATTGATTAATGCAAGTGATTTAAATTAATTACAGTGATTATGGTGTAATTAGGATTAAAATGGTCCAAACCCCATGATTAAGGGACCAAAGGTCCTATAATATTGTGAAACACTCATTGGATGGAAACATTTCTTCTATTAATCTTACATTAATTAGTTTTGGTGGGTTTTTTATGAATTTATTAGGTAAGAACATGTGTACAGAAAACTTCTTTTCAAAAACAGCTAGTGAGTCCTTTTCCTTCTCTATGAAAGGCCACCACCTCTACCCATTCCTAAAAACTATGCAAACTATTAAGATAGGTCATTATATACTCAAATAGTCTCCAAAAATCCTTCCCCTATATCAATAATCATAACTTGGGGCACAATACATCCCATGGTTTACTTTTGGTTTAAACCAAAAGATGATACCTGATTTTAAGGTACTATCATTTCTCAATCTCTCTAGATTCATTTCCATTATAAAATTTCTAAAATATCATTATTATATTAATTAACAACCAAAAAATATCACAATAAACTATTACTTTTTATACTATTATTTAGACATATACTTACACAAACCTCTATCTATTGGACAACAAACGTACTATTTTTGTGAACGGTAAATTACTGCCTCACAAAACGATGATTGTTTAATTCCCCTTTACTGCCTCTTATAGTTTACATTATGTTGGAAAAATTATTTATATATGATATATATGTTTTTCATAATTTTTTAACTTAATATAATTTTCATTAATAACATACAATTATTTTTTTCCATTTATGAAAATACGATAATCTCGTTTGTGGAAGTGTGGATTACAGCCCCCTTAAAGCGATGTTATTTGTTTTCACGATACATGGAATGTACAAATGAATGGACATAATTACTAATATGAGACATAAAAAACATCTATATGATATTAATTACATAATTACATTTCTATAAATATATATAAATATATGTATATCATTTTATTTATTACCCCTTCACACACTTAAAATGTTATTATGTTATATGCAGATGTGTGGACTACAACTTCCTCAACAAGATATTATTACTTTTATACCACATAATTCTATATATAACTATATATGATTAAATAATATGATATTTATTATATATTTATACTTTTGGAAATATTTAAGTTACTTAACTTCTTTCCATAATGATAACTTAAAAAAGGGAATGTTACTCATACGTACGTACAACCTACCATCTCCATGATTGTAACAACTTCTCATTTTCATATCCATAATTAATTATTTATTTTAAAAGTATAATTGATGTTAAAATATTATAATTATTTCATGGTTATTATTCTAGATATATTATATAATGAACTCTATAGACATAGTTGACCAATAATATATGTTTTGACTCATAAACTAAATTTGGTCAAAAACACTAAATGTAAACATAATTGTTGGCGTAGTTATGAAAAAACATGGTTATAAGTGAAATAAAAGAAATTATAAACCTGAAAAAATCTCTGAATCAAGTAAAAAAATTACATTAGTTTATTATAAAAAAATTTAAATAACTTTCACCCAAAAAGAAATGCAATGTGTGGAATTCTTGTCTCACTTTTCTTTCCATGAGGCATAATTTATAATTGTGAACCAAATTTCCTATATATATATATGGTATACATTCTAACATATTGAAATATTATATCATGAACCCTATTATATTCATGGTATTTAGAAGTTTCATTTGATGATTATCACTTTTGGTTATTTTGATTCATATGTATGGTTTTTTTGACTCAATTTACATTCTATTGTGGCATAATTGTTCTTATGTTCCTAGTTTCTTTTACATGGTCTATGTACTACCCTTTAGATGATATTCCATGACTCTCTTTTAACTCATGATATTGTAAACATTTATATTATTTTATTCAGTCATTATGATTGTCTTTTATAATATTACAACATGGTATGGGACACTTTGAGATATTTAACGATTATTTTCTTCAAAAAATCATTAATGATATTTAATGGTATATTAATTTGAGGATATTATATAACAATTTTTCAATATACACTTTCATAATTATATATATATTTATGAACAATTTCATCTATTATAACCAATATTTAATTAATTGGTATTAAAAATGTTTTAGAATTTTGTTTTCTTCACAAAACAATACATTAATTATTTCTTTAGTTAGAGAACTTGTTTTCTTTTAAGACCGTGTTTTACTAAAATGTTTTCAAATAGTTTCTTAAAATTATTGGGAAAATAAAAATTTTTCCTTTTTATCTTTTACTAATGTTTTATTGGAATCTTTTTTTCGATTTCATATCGAGGAATTTTATATCCCTTTGACCCATAAAAGGATTATAGTTTTTACCTTATACAACATGGATGGATTCATTCACCGTAATTTCATTGAAGCATACTTTTCCTGTTAAAAAGAATTATTATTAATGAAAAATGTTTTAAAACGTTTTTTCAAAATAAAAGGATCTTTTCCTATTGAATATTTTTAAAATTGATTCTTTTATTTCCTCGATGATAATAACCTTATATTTTTACTCCACATTGGATTTATTGAATTGATACCATCCTTAGACTTTCTATGGATAGATTATGATTTATTTTTTCAAGGATAGTATTTACATTTAGTTCCATTATTTTTTAATTAGTCACCTTGAAATATTCAATCTATTATAATCATTGATCATTTAGTTTCCCCTAAATAATACATCCCCATTATCATTCATATTACTATTTCCTAAACTATATACCATTTTACATAAAGTGTATTCATTTAATGTTGTTTGATTAATCTCTATATTATACTCCATACCAACATTAGATGATGAACATTGTGAAATAATTTATTTAAAAAGTTTGGAATGTTTTGGATTGACACAACCCAGGTGGGGCTTAGTTATTGATACCCCCTCAATGTATAGGTAGTCTCATGGGATGATTCATTTTCCTAGCCACCGTAGATGGATTTTTACCCCACATTTTGTAAACCATCTTGGGAAAGGTCTTTACGGTTAAGGTAAGATGTACCTAGGAATCATGGAGTCCAATAATTAAGAATTTCCTTCATTTATATGCTAATATTATAAATTCCTGAAATTTTGTGTCGACATATCTATATAAACATTTCATTTCAGGGTTAAATTATTATTCATCCATGAGATAATGCATCGACATATCCATCGACACATTTAATTTTAATTTCATTCAATAAATTGAATGTGTTTCAGTTTCTTAACATTCTATATTGTTATTTCATTATCAATTTATTTTAATGGCATGTGGTTCCAGTTATTTCCTTTCCATATTTCTTACATACTAAAATTTTCTTTATTGTTACATGGATTGTGTGTTTTATTATTGAACTTTCTCTATGGACAATTATTATTGGTTCGTTACTGATTCCACAATATTTTTATGTTACTGATCATTTGGGATCACCCTTATTATGTTTCATTCCCCATGAATCCAAGAGAATATTTTGAAAGGTATGGAGGGACTTTTTGGGTAGATTAGATTTATCCTAGGATTTAATTATTTATAAATATGGAAAACAATTAAGTCATAATAAATTATTTTTTTAAATACTCATTTATTTATATGGTTAACCAAGACTACTAAATTGATTGTTACTTATTGTATTGATTCCTTGTGATCATGCCAATATATTTAGTTTTAGTCACCGGATATGGGATATCTGGTTCTGGGTCGCTACAGTTGGTATCATAGGATGTTTAGTAGAACCCATGGGAACAAGATTTATAAAACATAGATTAGAAAAAATAACCCTAAGGTATAATTTGAATAAGTATAAATGAGAACCCTATAAATTGTATGAAGTATACATTATGTGTGTCTTCCTAGAAATACATCCCTATTTAGATAATACAGGTGGTTGTCATTCTATCATAGATGTACCTAGGAGAAACAACTATGATAATGTGTTCTGGGATTGACTTGGGGTAACCTGTTACATGACAACAAGACTTAATGCGCACATAGATTGAAACTTCTCAAGGATATGCTCCAAGTAGTCCATGTTTCCATTAAGACACCATTATGAAGGATTTGGAAACATAATATGTAACCTAGGTTAAACCTAATTTGTTTTATATTAAAGATAAGGTGTCATGATTTTGAAATGAAACTATTGTTATTGTAGACAAACCCTCGACCAAGGAAGGACCTATGTGGAATTAAAATGGACAAGGTATTTATGTGTTGAGGATGTATTGAAATCCTTAGTCAAAATAATATTTATTGATTGACCTAATTTCATGGATGTCCATCATATATATATTTATAAGTAATTTTAATATGGTTTTGAAAAATTACAACCTTTATTCTATGTGAAAACCAATCAAATCTGTCAAGGTTGTGAGACATTTACTCATTACTAAAGGACGATACGGGTTTCTTTCAACCCACTGACCTATGTAACATCCTTGTTAATTTTCATTTTTTTGTTTAAAAAATTTAATGAATAAATATTAATGATCATCAATTAGTAAAATTTTTGATAATTACAAATTAATATATTAACCATTTTTATTTTTGGAGATAGTTGAAGACCAATAGTAAGACTTGTCACTCTTTTATAGGCCTTACAATCTTTAAAATTTTCTTTTAGTTCTTCATGTATAAAAAAATTAATTGTTGGTGATTAATTTTATTAGATTAAAAGGATAAATAATAATTTTATCAATTCACAACAAAAATTTAGGATTGTTCATATGATATTGAAACCTATCATGTAAGAATATTTTGTTATAATTGTTTAGTGAAAGAATTACCCAATAGTGGTAAAATGACTTAGGGAAAAATATTTTCCTAATAGATACAATTTTATTAAACTGATTGGATTTTAAATCACTAATGATTTATATCTGTGAGTCCATCAACTTCACCTTTATCTTTCAATTTATTATTATTGATGACCTAATTCACTCCCTAAAAATATTTACACTTTTCCTCCAAATATGTTTATCTACTTTCCACTAATGTTATCTTACATAGAGTCCTAGTAACAAGGTATTCCATGTGACCTTTTTTACTATCAATTCTCTATTTTATAGAGGATATTCCCTAAACACTTCTCATGACATTGGATTTCAGCGTAGGAAGTATCAAACAACCTATTACCAATATTGATTTTACATTGTGAGGACGAGATTTAAATAAGGTGGGAAAAAATGTGACCCCCTGAAAAACAAAGTAAGAACTGTGTATTCTATAATGTTTATGACATGCGACAACAAGCACGTTATGTAATATAATATCCATATACATTATAATATATTTACTATTTAAATTTTATTATATATATTTCAACACATGAAACACTAATTTATCATTCAAGGCATGTGACACTTGGTTAGCATAGATCATACAAAATAATGGCCTTCCTATATATCTTATGATACACACACAAAAAACCTTCTTCGACAACTTTCACTATAAGAAATATTGTGGCTTTCCGAGAAATAATCTGTAAATATAAAAATATTTAATGTAATAAGATATAAACTGTGCATTATTAATAGTATTAACTGACATATGAATATATAGGGTTTAGACAACTAAATCATTTTTTACAAATAAATTATAAATGAATATAAGAACAAATTGAATATTAAAAGGATAATTTTATAGATAACTATTTTCGTGCTCAAAAATATGTTTTACCCTACCAGAATAAATTAATTTCAATTTGTGAGTTATATTAATATAATAAATATTTTAAAAATTCATTAATTATTTTCTATATTCATCCAATATATTTTTAAGAATAAGATAAGACCAAACCAAATATTTTACATAAAAACCTATACTTTTAAGGCATATATACTTCCTTTTAATTGAGATCATATATTAAATCATAATTTTGAAAATTTTATAAATTTAATTTGATAAAATAAACATAATTTTTTAATTTTTAATATCAAAATTTGTTTAAGATTATTTATTTGGATTATTATGAGAAATTTAATTTTTTATTTAATTGTGAAAAATATCATGTTTTAGTTAAAAGCTGCCTTTTGGTTTCAATAATTATTAATGTCAAATTTTATTATAATTTTTTTAAAGCCACATTGGATTAATAATACATATATTAATATAATTTATTCATTTGAATAAATATTTATTTTTAATTTATTATAAAATCATAACAATATTTTGATCATTTTTCTACTAAAACCAGTTATACCGTATGTCTGCAAAATTAGTATTAATCATAATTTTTTAGCATCGGTTATTTGAATTTTAAAAAATAATTCATAGACCATTGTAATAAATAAAATATTTCTGGTATAATAATATCAACTTAATTTTTAAACAAATTATAAGTCAAAGTGAGTAAATTAATTATAGTGATTGAGGTTTAATTAGGATTAAAAATGCACATAAACCCTATGTTTAAGGGCCTAAATGACTTATCAACTTGATTAAAACTCATTGGATGGAAAACTTTAGGCCATGAATGTTATATTAATGAGTGTGGGTTGTGTTGTATGACTTTTCTTAGGTAATAAAATTTGCACACCTATCTTCTTTTTCAAGAATATCAAGTGAGTCTATTTCCATCCCTATAAAAGGCCACAAACTCTACCAATTTATCACACTACTTCAACCTTCTATGTTTGCTGAATGTATGCACAAATAGTCTCCAAAAAATAACTCACATATACCTATAAGCCTATCTTTTGAAATAATATCTTCCATGGATGCCTTTCAGTTTAATCCAAGAGAAGTTACCCGATTAAAAGGTAATGTCTTTTCTCAATCTCTCTAGTTTCATTTCCATTCAACGGCCCCTAAAATATAATTATTCTATTAGTTTACAAAAAAATGGTATACTAATTAAACTAGGTTATTTTTAAACTAATTTTTATATTTAATATCATACACATATCCATATAAAGGGAAACAAACATACTATTTCTATGAATAGTGAATTACAGCCTCACAAAATGATTATTTTTCAATTCATCATTACCACCGCGTATGGTGGCCATTATGATTAAAAATATATTTATATATGATATATATGTTATTTATAATGTTTTATACTTATTTAAAGTTTATTTATAATATAATTTTATGTTTTCCTAGTTCTATAAATACGATAATCTTATTTGAGGAAGTGTGGACTTCGGCCCCCTCAAAGCGATGTGACTCATTCAGATGATACGCGGAATGTTTAAATTAAGGGAAATAACTAAAAATATTTCACATACAAAAAAAAATATGATATTAATGACATAATTTAATTTTATTAAATATATACATTCCATTTTCTTTATTACTCTTTCACACACATAAAAACTGATAACGTTATTCGTGGACGTGTGGACTACCGCCTCCTCGACATGATGAGATTAATTTTATAACACAAATATATATATATATATAAGTATAAATGATAAAATAATATTATATATATTATATAATTATCTTTTTGGAAATATTTGAGTTAGTATCCATCATTCCACAATGATCACTTAAAAATGAGAATATAACTCATGTGTACGTATGAACTACTGTCTCCATTATTGTAACATATTCTCATTTTAATAAACGTATTTAATGATTGATTTTAATGGTATAATTTGGGTAAAATTATTATATTTATATCATTTATATTATTCTGTAAATTTTATATAATAATTATTATGACCATAGTGGACCAACAGTAGTTATTCCGACATATTTACAAAATTCGATCATAAACACCTGATGTAAACAAAATTGTTCGGGCTGCTGTATAGAACATGGAAATAAATGAAATAAAAGTAACTTTAAACATGAAAAATATTCTAATTAAATTATATAATTAACATAAGTATATTATACAATAATTTAAAGGACATTCACCCAAATGTAAATTCAAGGTAAAAAAATTCTTACTTGACTTTTCCTTATATGAGGCATAATTTATTATTGGAATCTAATTTCTTATATATATATGTGGTGTACATTCATACACATGAAAATATAATATCATGAACCATTTTATCTTTATGGTATTTGTATTTTCCATTTTATTATTTACACTTTTTGGTTCTTTTGATTCTTATGTTTGGGATTTTCATCGCAATTTACATTCCATTTTGGCTTAATTGTTGTTTGGCCCCTTCTTACTTTTACATGGCGAATTTACTTTCCTTTACCTGATATATCATGAATCTACATACTCTAATGATATTTTAAACATTCTTATAATGTTATTCATTTATTGTGATTGTTTTTTAAAATAGTCTAACATGGCATGTGACACTTTGGGATTTTTAATGAATATTTTCCTCAACAATAACATTAATGATCTTTTAATGTTATTTCCAATCGAGGAAATTGAATGACCAGTGTTCAATAGAAAATTTAATTATTCTCAAGTAAATCATGACCACTTTCAATTATTAGTACCTAGCTACAATTATTTGTACTCAAAATGTGGCAGATAATGATTTCCAGAAAACTCAAAATTATATCTCTCTTTAGTCCGAGAACCTGTTTTCTTATAAAAACACTATTTTATTAAAATGTTTTCAAACATTTCACTAAAATAATTTTGTAATGTCATTTTACCCTTATTTTATTTTTCCATATTTTCAATGTAATCATCCTGTCTCTTTCCTAACAATGAAATTTCTATCCCCTTTTCATTCAAAATAAATATTTTTCTTACGTCGTATGACATGTACAAATTCATCAGTCGTCATTTCATTGAAGTGTTCGTTTCCAATATAAAAGGATCATTTTTATCGAAAAATATTTCCATTTTTTTAAAATAAAATGCTACCTCTCTCAGGAATATTATTAAAATTAATTAATTAATTTCATAATCGACAACCACCCTCTATTTTTAATCCTCAGGAAATTCGTTGTATTGATACTATCCTAAATTTTTCTCAAGATGGTTTCTGACTTATTTTTCCAAGAATAGTTTTACATTCAAATCCTTAATATATTTACTAATCCCTTTGAAATATTCAATATCTTATGATCATTGATCATTTAATTTCCCCTACATTATCCATTTCAATTTTCATGGATATTAGTATTTCCCAAATCATATACCATTTTACATACAGTGTATACATTCAATGTTGATTGATTAATCAGTATTATCTACCCCATACACACATTAGTTATGGAACATCTCTAATTAAATTATTTGATTAATGAGGAAGGTTTTTTACTTGTACAACATGGGTTTGGATTGGTTACTGATAGCCCCTCAATGCATCGGTAGTTTCATGGGATGAGTCATTTGGCTAGACCCATTAGTTGGGTTTTTTACCTTCCACTTTGTAAACCATCTTTTGAAACATCTCAATGTAAAGGTACAATGTACCTAGGAAGCATGGAATCTAATAATTAATCATTTCCTTCATTTATATTCTGATACTTTTCACTCTTGACATAATGTGTCGACATATCTATGGATGTGTTTCATATTATGGATATAGTTATTATTCATCGATGAGATAATGAGTCAAAATATCTATGGATACATTTCATTTTTAGTTCATTTAAATAAAAGAATGTATTTCAGTTTCCTAAATTTATATATTGATATTTCCTTATCCAGTTATTTGAAGGGAATGTGCTTCCAGTTATTACCATTCTACCTTTCTTATGTACTTACAATCAGTATATTGATTACATGGAATGCGTGTTTACTTATTCACCTTTCTGTATTGACTATCCAAATTGTTTCATTATTACATTTGCTATATTTTCCCCTTACATATCATTTCATCTCACCCTTATTTAGTTTCTTTCCCTATGAATCCAAGAATCTTACTTTTAAAGATATGTATGGATTTACAAGATGGATTAGAGTTATCCTCATAGTTTCTTATTTAGAAAGTAAAAAAAATTATTTTTTAATCAATGTATTAATTTGTATACCTAAATAATTTATGTATCTGGATTACCAAGACTACTAAACTGATCAGTCCTTTAGGTATTGATTCCTTGTAATCATGCCATTGTATTTAGTAGAAGACACCTGCTCTGGGCAATCTAGGGTTGGGTCACGACCGGTTTGTTATGTCAAATATTGATATACATTTTATGTATCATGCATGATTATAAAAATTGTACTATGTGATGAGTGAATCCATAATTATATTGTGATCTAATGAATTAGGTAATGTGATGTATCTCGTGAGATAATATGACTTATCCATGAACTTGATGCTAGATTTTTTCATAGTGATTATGTTATGATGATGTACATATGTTATGCATGAACATTATGCTATCATTGTTCACAACTATGAGTGGTAGTTGATCAACAAGACATGTTGTTTCATTTGTATTCATTTCCACATTTCACTCTATAATTTAGTGGATCCTCCCATGATTTTTTAGAAAATACCAATTTTATATTATAGTTATAATGATTATGCTATTCCTTGTTATATTTGTTGATGTTATTTTGTATCCTTTTACTGGGATTTTATCCCACCCATTTATTTGATATATAACCTCAGGTGAATACTTATATTATAGATTACACGATGGAAAGTAATATCCTAGATAAGAATTAAATAAATATTGTTTTTGTTTTATTATTTGAATGTTATGTTTGGCTATAATTTTCAGATGAAAAAAAACCATTGGATCCGGGTTTTGTAATACTATTATATTTTTTGTTTTAATATGTGTTAATAGTATCATAAGTAAAATTACCGTCCCTATAGTTGGTATCATATTACAGTTTAGTTAATTTTTGAATTTTGATTAGACAACATTATGTAAAACACTCAGTATGAGACTATTTATTTGAAATCCCCTAAGAAACATTATTTTAGAAAAAATGAAAACATAAGGATCACAAAAGTTATGTGTTTAATTTAAATTGCACAAAATATTAATGTATTTATTCATTAATTGTTGACATATGTTTTGTTCAAACCTTTTAAATTTTAAAAAATTGACAGAATGATGGGAATCCAGACCAACAATCCATGTGATGGACAAAGAAAAAATATCATGAATGACATCCCCAATGCCTTGGGAGTTTGAGTTCAAAATTTCATTAATACTATTACATTGTTCTCTCAGGATTAGTTCTGAAATAGTGTGTCAAGTCAATGGATAAGATCATTTATCTGCTTCCCTATTCTGAAATGGAGAATGTGAATTTATCCATTTACCATTTGGATGGAGAGTCCAATTATTTTTGTTTCATGATTAAGAACACAAAGATGAATGATGAAATTTAAGATATGGAGTGGAAAGAAATTTATAAAATATTTCTGAATAAGTATTTTTCTCGGACTCTTCATATGAATATGGAGAGGAAATTTATACAGATCACGCCTAAAATAAGTCGAATCATCCATGAGATAAAAAATAAATTTCACAATGTTTTCATGTTATTCCTCAGGTATTATGATCATCAATGGTAGAAAAATAGATAGTTTTTTTAGTGGTTTAAACCCACCACATCGAAAGGATCTAGCAATTTGTTAATCTTGGAGTTATGAAAAAGATATTTGATGTTTTGTAAAAGTGTATATAGGTTTTGGATAATAGTCCCATGGTTATAGGTATATGAAAAAAAATATAAATTTTAAAGCTAGTGGATCTATTGACAAAGGTGGAAAGAGAAATCAACCACTCGGATATAAAAAATGTGGAATGAAAAAACAAGGTAACTACCTAAAAAGGATTATTAAATGCTTCAAGTGAGGGAAAGAAGGCCTCCAAGATCATGAATGTAGAAGATACATAAGGAATAAAAAATCTTTGGTATATGAAATTAGAGCACCACCTATGGTTTAAAGCATCAATTTTATGTAGAAAGGGAACTATGTAATCCAATGACCTAAACCCGAAGTCCTAGCAAGTAATCATCATTAAGAGCCATCAAATCCAAAGGAGTAAGGGAAATATAATTTCATCATAACAATTGAGGTGTATCTTGAAAATTACGTGGTGAGATGTACAATGGTAATTTATTCAATAATATAAAATATAATATTTTTTATGTTTCAATTCATTTTTTATATCATTCATGTTTAGTAGAACTATCCAAACACCAACTCAATATATCATGTTTTATTTTTCTGTGAGATCATAAAATGGGGAAATAATTGCATCCAAATTATATAACTACTCCTCGAATAAAATTTGTGGACTAAACCACTCATAAAATCTTGTATGACTTTCTTTGTGAAGTTTGATGCTATATAGGGCTTGGATTGGCATTCTTTATATGAGCTATCATCAACTATTAGAAAATGGATATCACTCTTCACATTTCCAGGAATCCTTAAATTCTGTAATATTGTAAGTAGGAGGATGAATCCTATTTAGAATCATCATCTCAAATGTGGATATTATTTACTTTTTTGAACAATATGTACCACAAATGATTGAGACAAAGGGGAGAATCATTCTTCATGACGCGTCAATTGTGAGGTATTGTAGTGACGATTCCCAAAAGAATTGACTACTCTTACAAATAAATGTGAGTGTGATTTCTTTATTTAATAAATTCCAAGATATCTTTTTGATGTAGAAGAATCCTTATTGAATGGAAGCCATTGAGTTGGATTTAATATAGAAGAAATTACACGAGAATCTGGACATGAGTTTGATATGCTCGATTGCTTTATCATAGAGTTTTCCTTTCCTATTAATCAATAAGAAGAACCGATTGATTCTCATATACATTTATTATCATTAGCTCAATAAAATCATGATAACGATCAAGTATCCCCTTACACAAATAGATGAAATGGTCAATCACCTATGTGGGGAATGTATTTATCTATGGTGGACCTTCAATCGGGATATCAACAATTAAAAGTGAGGAATAAAGATATTTAAAAGTATTCATTTCGAATGTTTTATGAACTCTATGAGTTCATTGTTATGGATTTAAAATCCCTAATTATCTAGTAATATTCATAGATATAATGAATATATTCTTATGAAATTACCATAGAAATTTGTGTTATTATTTGTAGCTGATATTGTAATATAATTCATGATCAAGGGGGACATAAGAAGAATTTGAATACATCGTTAATGAATTATCAAAGGGAGAAAATTATGAAAAGTTAAGATAATGTGAGTTCTGAATGGAGAAAGTATCATTCTTAGGGAATGTTATAACCAAAAAAGGAATCTCTACAGACCCTTATAAGGAAAAAGTAATCGAAGAGTGGCAAAAGCCAATATATTTAATGGAGATATGTTGTTTCCTTGGTCCTTATGGGTATTACGCAAGAGTAGGGAATAAATTGTCATGATATTTGAAACCCACTAACAAAATTGATTCGGATGGGATGTAGGTTTTTCTAGAGTAATGAATGCGAATATTCTTCAAATAGTTTTAAAAGAGTCTTATCACCGCGCTAGTTCTCACACTTCTAAAAAGTGGGGAACACTTTTTAGTATACAGTGATGCTTTAATGAATGTGTCAAGTATTTTAATGGTTATAATTTAAAATGTGTTATCCCACATCACAAGGAAATTGTATATTCATGAATGAAACAATCCCACAAATGATAAAGAGTTGTTATTTGTGATATTCACATTAAAAATCTAGAAGCATTATCTCTATGGGGAGAGGTGTGAAATTTATAGTGATAATAGAGACTAAAATATATATTAACAGAGAATATGATTAATATATTCCACCAAATATAGTTAAATCTCATGAAGGATTATGAATTCACATTAAAATACTATCCTAGAAAAGATAATGAAGTTGAGGATCCTCGATGTATAATGGATTCAGAAAAATTATCAACGATGAGAATTGGAAGGTATCCCATTTAATTATATTTCAACTGATGTTCATCGGAATAATTATGAAATGGAAATAATTAATCCTTTAAAAGATGAATTTTGTACCATCCCTTATGGAGAAAATAAAGTATTCTCAAAGAACTAATGTTGAAATTCAGGAGAAAGTAGAAGTCATGAGAATGGGTATATCCTCATATTTAAAAATAGATGAGGGGGGAATTTTTAGATTTTGGTCGGGACTAGGTGTACCATCCAATCCAATGATAAAAAAGAGATTCTGAGTAACGTACATAGCTCACCCTTATTTATTTATCTAGGGAGAACAAAGATGTATCAAGATATCTGAAAGAATCAATGGTGGGAAAATTAGAAGAAGAAGATCGTTGAATATAAATTGAAGTTCCTAGTATGTACGTAATTTAATTATTAAATGAAAAATTATAATGGGATGATCGATCCAATACCCATTCTAGCATGGAAATGGGAATACATCACCATTGACATTGTCAATAGACTTATAAAGACATTTGGAGGGAATAATTTTATATAGGTTGTTATGGATTGTCTCACAAAGACAGATCACATTATCCCAACTAGGGAGGAGTTCACACTGGATCATCTTGGTTGGATATTCATCCGAGAAGTGGTACATAGACATGGTGTAATATAATTTTCTGTATCTGATCTAGAACCAGGATTCAACTCAATGATTAGGAAAATTCTCCTACAAGATATAGAAACTAATATGAAATTCATTACACCATGTCAACCTCAAAATAATGTCTAATATGAGTGAAAAATTCAGACACTATAAAACATGTTTAGAGCATGTTCAATGGACTTCAATGGAGGACGGAACAAACATGTACTTATAGACAAGTTCTTTTACAACAAAAATTTCTACTGGAGTATCCAAATTGCTACATATGAAGGCAATTATGGAAAAAATTTGCAAAACACTGACATTATTGGATGATGTCAGTGAATGTAAGAATCTAGGACCTAGTATTTTCAAATAAATGGTAGAAAATGGGAAAAAAATTCAGCAACACATTATGGTTGCCCAAATTCAATAAAAGATCTATGTAGAAAATAATTGAAGGAATATAGATATTTAGGTCATATACGTGGTATTCCTCCACATATCTACATGAAAGTGGATCATGAGATTTTGAAAGAAATCAGAGTCGAGTCCCAAATACATAGGTCCATTTATGGTTCTTGAACATGTTGGAGTTGTGGTCTATAGACTAGTAATTCAATCAACAATGTCTCAAATACATGATTTAATTCATGTATCTGTCTTGAGAAAGCACAGGCCAGATCCCACACAGGTACTAAATCCATAGGTGGTGCAGTTGGAAAATGATCGCTTTTATAATAAGAAACCAAGGAAGATCTTGGACAATAGAGATAAGGTTATAAACAATAAGACTACTCATCATGTCAATATACTATTGAAAAACTATATTTACAAAGAGGAATCATGGGAACCGAAGGAAGAGATGAAGGGGGAGTTCAATCACTTTTTCACCATATTATGCGAAATGATATTATAAGGGTGAAATTTCATAAACAGGGAAGAATGTAATGAACTGAAATGTTATTAGTGGAAATTTACATATTATGATTATCCATATAGTATAAATCACATAAAATCACATATAGAACACAATAAAATCATAATAAATTATGAATGAATGGAATATGTTGTATTTCAAGAAGATAAGGAACCTATACCAATATAATAGTAACATGAACATTATAATAGTAACATGGCCATTTGGAATAGTAATCAAGCTAATATAATATTAACCTCACCTATAAAAGTATACATAAAATTTATCCCACTTATAAATGATAATGTGATATAATTATATCATAGGTTAAGTTAATAATTTTTTAAAAAATTATTAATTATGGGTTTGTCTTTTTATAAAAAAAAATGTTTATTTAAAATTTTATATTTAATATAATTATTTAAAAGAAAATTTCTTTCATTAAATATATATATAAATAAATATTTTTTTTATGATTATAAGATAATTTTTTTAGAACATAAATATTTTGTCGAAGTCATATAAAATCAGTTAAAAATTTTAAACTTATATTTTCCAAGTAAATGATGATTTTAATAAAAAAAATATCATTTATAGAAAATTATATTCTGAAAATGGAGTTTATTTTTTAATTCTACATGTTGAAAAATGTTTAGAGTTAATAATTGTTTTTCAAAAATGGTTTATTTTTTTGGTGAACAGTGAAATAAGATAATTTACGGTATTGAAAAAATACCAAAACTGTAGAGTCATATATGTTGTACAACTGATATAATCCCATAATATCTTATTTTAATTCATTATTTTAATAAATTTAGTGATAAGGTTTAAACTATTCATAGTATTGAGTCTAAATAATAATCTAATGAATGAAATAATCAAAAAAACACCCCCCTCCACTATAAATACCACCCATCACCACCTCTTGTCCTTAAAACACTAAATACTTGATTCTTGTCCATTTTCTAAAAAAACAACATACTAATCCATTATCTCAGGTCCAGGAGCCTTTGATCTCAAAAAATTCAAAGACAAATTTTCCAAAGGATGTTCTCAACTTGATGAATTGAAAAGTTAAAATCCTCTTTATATTCTTTTAATTACATTTTTTTCTTTTGTTCTCTTATCTAATACCCTTATACAAGTGGAAAGGTTACTATAGTATCTTATATATAATTTATCTTAATTATTTTAAAGGAATAATATAAAATAAATCCTATTCTCCTATCCCGTTTATTCTAAAAGTGGAAATTTCATCCGTATGGTATTGTTTTATAGCATTCCAGGATGAAAAGATTTCATTTTCAGTTAACTCTTTTAAGAAAGGTCATAAAACCATTATAATAGTTGAAAAATACTGTAAAATTCATTCTATAACCTTTTTATGTTCATAAACTAACTTACATACATAAAATTAAATAATAAAAAAACAATTTCGTTGTAATTGAAATAATTTCAATTTATCATAAATGATAATTATTAACATTTTATCTAATAAATCATCCTTATATACAGAAAAAATAATATATAAGACCACTTAAACATCTATATGTTCTCTAATGACATATAATATTAATTCTAGAAAATTTCCACTATTCTACATGATACTCCACACATTTATACAAGTGAACCGACTCTGAAAACCATGAAAATGATCACACCCATACTAAGAAATTGAACACCATAAGTCATAAAGATGGCCATAAAAGAAATTAGTAAAATTATCAAGGATAAAATACATGTATAATGGGTTCTTAATTTATTAATTTATTAATATAATTTTGCTATCTAGGATATTAATGTGAATAATGTTTTCAGACATAAGGAATGAGATTTCTCAAACATAACTCATTTTCATAGGTGTACTCCTCTTCCATTAAAAATTTCAGTGTTGATGTTCTTTTAATATTCATAAATATAATTTCATTATTATTAGATTCCATATTCAATTACATACATTTTTTCCATCCAATTTTATGAAAAATGAAATTATTTTTCCAAAAATAACCAGTCATTATAAAAACACATGTTTTACTTCTCTTGATATTGTTTCTTATTCAACCATGATTGAATATTCTTATATATATTATGTTGTTCAATTTTAATTTTCTTAACTATGATGTTTCTTCAATAATTTATTCTTTAAAATTTTATTATGAAACACATTTCCCTTCCATGGGTTATTTTATGTTAATTATTGATATAATCTATATATGAAATACATGATTATGTTAATGTTATAATGTAATGGGTGTGCCGAAGATTATATATCACACTAATGAATTGGGTAATGAATTGTATATTATGAGATAATATTCAATATATAAGAAAATGATTCTTTATTTTTTTCAAAATGATGTTGTAATGATGATTCAGATATGTTATGTGTGACTATGATTGTATCATTGTTATCAACTATGTCTGGTAGTTTACCAATAAGACATGATTTTTTATTTTTATCCATTTAAAGAACTTATCCATTTTTCTAGTGCATACTCTCTTAATTTTTATGATCATACCATGCTTATGTTATATTGATGATGATTAAGATCACCCATTTTATATTGATTCATGTAGATACCCATATCTTGACGTACATGGACATTACATTACTTTTGCGGAATACTTAGTACATAACAAAAACACACACACAAGGATCGTAATAGTTTAGTGTCTTTGGAAACTCGGAACGTAAACTTCTAATTGTGTTGGAAGATCTTCAACATCTCCCATAAAGATCTTCCTTTTTATACCTAAAACCATTGTTTATATCCTGGGGAAAAGAAAACATAAAAGGGTGAGCTCAAATGCTCAGTAAGGGTAAACAAAAGAAATATCAATCACATCATATACATAAGAACATAGCTTTTGGAAATCTTAACCTGCAAAAGAGAGCATAATTTCATAACATGGGATAAATCATAGTAGTGAAATGAAATCATAACTTAAAACATTACTCATTGTGGCATACACACATAATCATAGAGAATCATTTCTTGTTAGTCAAGACTCATTGCCAAGACTATCTTAGTGGACAAAGTCCCTTTCTGAATCGAGTAATCCCCGTTTCAGTCCTGTTTCACTGAACCGGTATAACCTACCATTCCAGCCATGTCTATCTCATGAGATATAAAATCTTTACCCAATGCATTGGAGGGAGATATAGGTCCCACCCATCTCTTAATGAATCCTTTCTTATGTGTGCCACAAAATCATAAATCATACATCATTGCATAACCCATGTAATAAAAATGGGATTCTTAAACAACATGACATCATAAAACCATTCATATAAGATAAAGGAATTCATAAACATAATTCCATCACAACATAGTCAAATAAATGTAAAAATATGGATTGAAACAGAACCCTTTATTATCTTAGATGGAAAATAATTTTGATAAAACACTTGAATTGAATTCTTGAGGAAAATATCCTTTCTTCTTCAAAATCAATTTCTTTTCACAAAACATCATGAAATTTTAAAAGAAAGAGATTTTATTAAAAATAGTCATGAAATCATTTGGAGGAAGCTTCATTAAAATAAGGCTTTATAAAACCGTAAAAATCCGTTCATGCCATTTTAAGTTAAAAAAAACATTCTTCGTACTTTTGTTGGAAAAGTCAAAAAGTACCTCGTATGAAAAAGCGACAAAAGATTCCTTTCATATTCTTTACTAAAAACTCACCGAAGAGTAAAATTGGATTTAAACTATTGTAAGTGGATGGAAACAATATTACATATTGAAGGAACATGGATGTGGATGATAAAATACACCCCAGTAAATACTTACGAATAAACAATCTCGGATAAAAATGAGATTGTGATATTTCCTTTACCTTAGGTCCGACTTGCTTTGTAAGTGTTCGAACCTCCTGTATAATGATTTAAATCATGTTATTGACTTATTACAGAATCATATTCATTGTTATGATATCATATATGGTTCACTTATGACATTATATTACCCGTTCTTTTGTAAATTCCATGTTAAAGAAGCGTTTTGGGTAAAATCGTTTCATTTATCGTAGGTGTTTTGACTTGTTGTTCTTGACATCATTATTACTTATATCATGATTTACTTACTTCCAGAATATAAAATATGATTTATATATCATATATATTCAGTATATATATATATATATAATAGATAGATAAATAAAATGAAAAACACCGTTCATGGAGACGGTAGTCCGTACGTACGCATGAACGCTGTTTTACTTTCCTTATTGTCTTGAAATGGAAGTAAGTAGATGGCATACATATATATTTATACATAAATCCAGTATCTTTAAAATGTCATATATTTCATTATTATTTCTTATATATACTTTATAATCATTCTTAAATGGTTAACATGGAGAATAAATCTCATCGCGTCGTGGAGACGGTAGTCCGTACGTACGCACGAGCGATGATATCATTTCTATAAATATTGAATTGAATTGGAGTGGATTATACAATATATCAGAATCAATATGATGTTGTAATAACTATGTATAGTTATTCTTTACACCATTATACCCATCCATGTAAGGTGGTGGTGGAAAATAGATTACACCACGGCGTGGAGACGGTATTCCGTACGTACGCACGCGCGGTGAATTCTTTTTCGGTAGGATGGATAGATGGTGAAATAGGGTTGTTTCATACTTATAATAACATATCAGTATATGAGTGATACTGATGTTATTACTTCATAATGAAACAACCTAAGAAGAAGAAGTGGAAGAAGAAATAAAGATGAAAGAATTGGTAACGATAATTACCTCTTCTTTGAAGCGCCTTTTGGAGACCTCCTCTTAGGGAACTAAAATTGGTCTTTGAGTAAGACCAGAACCTCTAGGATGTTGCTAGGGAAGTGGAGAAGATATTTTGGCAGGGGTTGTCCGAGGTTGAGTGCTCAAATTGGTGTGAGGAGGAGGGGAAGGAGGTGTCCTTTTATAGGGGACGAGAGGGGCACCTTAGGAATATCTCAAAATATTATTTTATATTAAAGTCAAAATCGGTTTATAATGGTTCCAAAGGGTCTTATTTCGAAGATAAAGTGGGGATGGGTAGAAATCCTATCAACCAATAGGATTTAGACAAGTTTAGGGTATTATTTTAACCTTATCAATTAGATTTAACTCTAAGTTAAATAATTTAACTTTTACCGTATCTTTTTGTTTTCTTTCACTATAGGGTTAATACACTTACTATAACATGACAAACGAACCCCAAATTGTTGATTATTAATATATATATCCTTATCTAAGTCATTTGGCCGAACCTTAGATTTTTAGGAATAAAATAACAATTAGTAATATAATATTTGATTTAAAAACTATTTTGTGTCAATTTTGACACTATTTGATATATGATTTTTGTGAAAGTCATAACAGAATTAAATGTTCGAACCAAGGTGATTACATCAACATTAATATATCATAGTAACCTAGAAAATTAGTGGAATTCATAAAAAATCTCAAATTACATTTATTTTGGTGCTTATAACATCAATTATGTCAATATTTCATTAAAAATATAATTACTGCATCATCGTTGTGTCATAAATAAATTAAATTATTTGATGTCTAAAAATTACAAATAAAATACCATCATGTAGGAAATTTTTTTAGATTTCTAATGAATATTTACAATAGAATTTATCTTATGTATAACCCCATATTAAAAATGATTTACTAATTAAACTTTGATTTTAACTATTTTAACCCTTCTTTAAATAAATTAATAATAAATGTCCTAATCTAATCCAAGTGGGCCTAAATGGTCATATTTTATTCCTAAGTTTGTTTTTGGTCGAAATACACTTGTCCAATAGAATTAGGACATGTGTTAGGGTAATATTAATATCATATTTACCCTTAGTTACCCTATTTACTATTAACCGCGGTAAAAAAAAGTAAAAAGTTACTATTCACCAAAAATTATTTTCATCTCATTGAACCACATTTTAGTCCTTGATATTAACCGTGTCTCTTGGATTTTCGAAATTCCATTCACAGAAGCGGTAAAATTAAGTTTTATGCAAAATTCAGTTTTTAACCTACCACTTAGTAGTTTCACTATTCATCAAAAATTGATGTTTTTCAGAACAATGCCAAAATTTCATCCCAAGGTATATTTCATATTCCGAATTCAAAAATGAAGTCTATTTTACCAAATTCATAACATAAAAGTTGCATTAATTAATTTTATAATTAAATCCCGCTGTTAAAACAAATAGCGTGTTTTTTTAAGAAACAATATCTATCAAAAGATTGACACTTGTTTATGTCTAGTTTAAATGTGAAATTACATCCAATGACCAATATTGTATTAAATTGTAAAAATATATTCTAAATATACTTTAAAACCACTCAAATTAATGATTTATCACTATTAATTATTTCGATTAAAAAAGTTGTTTTTAATTATAATTTAGTAATTTTCACTATTCATCAAAATATGAAAGTTATCCGAAAATCACCAAAATTTCACCTTAGGCTAAATTCGATACTCCGAATCCAAAAATAAAGTTCATTTTGAAAAATAAGATTTACTGGATTTCAAAAAGTGGTTATTACTATTCATAATGGCTAGTTTTAATAATATTTTTATAGCATATCGTTGTTTAGTGAAACTCGGTATTGCGTACTACACACGCTATCGAGGAAGGTCGCGATTGCGTGTAATGAAAGGCAAGTCAAGGATGTGTGTTGTGCAAGCTCCTTTTGGTGTAGCGTACAATACAAGACATTAGTGAAATAAAAAAGAATATTTTTCATAAAATCTCGGGCTGTTACATTCTACCCCCCTTAAAATGAATTTCACCCTCGAAATTCGTCGGGGTTATAAATGGTTTACTATTCGAAAGTTTCTTTAATAGAAACCCACATCGTAAAAGGAAATACCAAAACTTGGCTTTAAAAACTAAAGTATGAAATGTAACGATTACCCAAATAAACTAATCACTGGGTTTCCACATAGGTGAAAATATGGATATGGAAGAGAAATCTAACCATCATGTTCTGATGGAGAGTGGTAGAGAACATGGCTATGGAAAAGCCAGTAATCACAAATCCATAGATTTGTGATGATATAAGGTACCATATGATTCATCAGGTATAAGATCACTAGGACAACATTTTTGGTTTTCAAGATCATTTCCCTAAAGTTGAAAATTTGCTTAAAATAAATACTTACTTTATTTTGGTACAATCTCACTTTTGTTCGTGCCTTGAACAATTTCTACTTCATCTCTTAAATAAATGAAGTTGAATTTGTTATTTGTGAAGTGTTAGCAGATTATGTGATAGAATGATGGGTCATTCCATCTGTCTCAAACAAAAGGTTAGAAAAAGTTATTAAATATACATAAGTCATTCTATAGTGAGATTAATCACATATGGTTCCTAAAATGAACTTATACATCACATATCATACTGCTTAATATAATAAAACTAGTTTCTACTAAACAGGGACTTCCTGTAGGTCAGTGGTAGGCGATAAAGGCCAGTCGCACTTCGGTTGTGGTTTCGATTCCTACAGCCTTGTCCGAAGCGATGGGCTGTCTCCCGTCCTGCAGGTTGTCCCTTTTTCTAAAACTACGTTACTATAACATCCCATCAATAATATCGAAAATATTATATCCTTAAACAA
This sequence comes from Viscum album, assembly GCA_963277665.1. Taxonomy (NCBI): domain Eukaryota; kingdom Viridiplantae; phylum Streptophyta; class Magnoliopsida; order Santalales; family Viscaceae; genus Viscum; species Viscum album. The sequence goes on from OY728159.1 coordinate 1,498,275,533, forward strand.
TACTAACTTATGTCCAACATAATCCAGTCTAATCTTTAGGCTTATACATAATACTGCAGTCCACTCTCATAATATAGTGACATCGATTACCAGAGATTTAATACTGTCGTTGATCCCCACATATCATAAGATATGTCTTGTTGGTCACATTCCAAACATTCAAAGTCCTTAATCATGTATTCTCTTGAATACCCATTGAACCTTAGTGAAAACATGAATGCAGTTAAAAGTAAACTCTTTCCACATACCAAAATCCAAAAATTCTCTCTACTCAAACCATGATATAACCTTCTCCTTTTATCAGTCATGAGCTCATGAATACAATAAAACACCTCATTATCTTATTATTCCTTCATTATGCGCATATCATCTAAATTCCAAAAATATCTGAATAACCTTTCATGGATAGTGGTACCATTAATCATACACTTTCATAACTCAAGGAAAGACAACAGTGTAACAATCCTTAGATGTCTCTTTATTCAATAGTACCATGAGATTTCTTATACAACATTACACATGATAAACATGTAATCATTCCACTACATTCTTAAACCATTGACCGAGCTTCAAAAATTCTTTCATCTCACATATCATTTGTAGTCTCTTCATCATCATCCACATAAATACTACCCATATGACCATACTGATTCTCTTCATGGGTCTTTCCCTTAGGGCATTTGTTTGCATAATGCCCATACAGTCCACATTTAAAACACTTAACCATTTTTGATGTCGTAGCAATACCATTATCCTCATCCATGGTGTTAACTGAACCTTTTCCTTTGCACTTACTTGCTTTGTGTCCTTCTTTTCCACACCCAAAGCATCTTCCAGTTCCCTTGAAACATTCTCCTTGATGCCTCTTCCCACATGATTTACATAGGGGAAATTGAACTTTCTTTCCTCTATGATCATCATGAAACTCCATCTTTCTCTTATTAGCCGAGTCAGGAAACTTACCAAATTTTACTTTATTGATCATATTATGAGATTGCTGATTCGGCATAATAATGATGTTTGGACTTCCAAATCCCATTTCATTTGGTTGCTCATGAAGAATATCATTCCATTGTCCATCATATCCTCCATTATCGTAAATCACCTTGTTTCCAGCCATTTTCTAAAACCCAAAAAGAATAGTGTGAGAGGCAAAAATCATAATAAAGGGGGAATATCTAACATCTTTGGTTTAATCTAATATCGTTACCATAGTTCTAGGACTATATCCTATACGTATACTTATCCTTAGGGGCATCCCTAGACATACCTTAGAAATATCTCTAGGGATCTCACTAACGTTTTCGCATCCTAGTTTCCAAAGGTTGACTAAACCTTTCCTCTGATACCAACTGTAGAGACCCGTATCTTGACGTACATGGACATTACATTACTTTTGCGGAATACTTAGTACATAACAAAAACACACACACAAGGATCGTAATAGTTTAGTGTCTTTGGAAACTCGGAACGTAAACTTCTAATTGTGGTGGAAGATCTTCAACATCTCCCATAAAGATCTTCCTTTTTATACCTAAAACCATTGTTTATATCATGGGGAAAAGAAAACATAAAAGGGTGAGCTCAAATGCTCAGTAAGGGTAAACAAAAGAAATATCAATCACATCATATACATAAGAACATAGCTTTTGGAAATCTTAACCTGCAAAAGAGAGCATAATTTCATAACATGGGATAAATCATAGTAGTGAAATGAAATCATAACTTAAAACATTACTCATTGTGGCATACACACATAATCATAGAGAATCATTTCTTGTTAGTCAAGAATCATTTCCAAGACTATCTTAGTGGACAAAGTCCCTTTCTGAATCGAGTAATCCTCGTTTCAGTCCTGTTTCACTGAACCGGTATAACCTACCATTCCAGCCATGTCTATCTCATGAGATATAAAATCTTTACCCAATGCATTGGAGGGAGATATAGGTCCCACCCATCTCTTAATGAATCCTTTCTTATGTGTGCCACAAAATCATAAATCATACATCATTGCATAACCCATGTAATAAAAATTGGATTCTTAAACAACATGACATCATAAAACCATTCATATAAGATAAAGGAATTCATAAACATAATTCCATCACAACATAGTCAAATCAATGTAAAAATATGGATAGAAACAGAACCCTTTATTATCTTAGATGGAAAATAATTTTGATAAAACACTTGAATTGAATTCTTGAGGAAAATATCCTTTCTTCTTCAAAATCAATTTCTTTTCACAAAACATCATGAAATTTTAAAAGAAAGAGATTTTATTAAAAATAGTCATGAAATCTTTTGGAGGAAGCTTCATGAAAATAAGGCTTTATAAAACCGTAAAAATCCGTTCATTCCGTTTAAGTTAAAAAAAACATTCTTCGTACTTTTGTTGGAAAAGTCAAAAAGTACCTCGTATGAAAAAGCGACAAAAGATTCCTTTCATATTCTTTACTAAAAACTCACCGAAGAGTAAAATTGGATTTAAACTATTGTAAGTGGATGGAAACAATATTACATATTGAAGGAACATGGATGTGGATGATAAAATACACCCCAGTAAATACTTACGAATAAACAATCTCGGATAAAAATGAGATTGTGATATTTCCCTTACCTTAGGTCCGACTTGCTTTGTAAGTGTCCGAACCTCCTGTATAATGATTTAAATCGTGTTATTGACTTATTACAGAATCATATTCATTGTTATGATATCATATATGGTTCACTTATGACATTATATTACCCGTTCTTTTGTAAATTCCATGTTAAAGAAGCGTTTTGGGTAAAATCGTTTCATTTATCGTAGGTGTTTTGACTTGTTGTTCTTGACATCTTTATTACTTATATCATGATTTACTTACTTCCAGAATATAAAATATGATTTATATATCATATATATTCAGTATATATATATATATATAATAGATATATAAATAAAAGGAAAAACACCGTTCATGGAGACGGTAGTCCGTACGTACGCATGAACGCTGTTTTACTTTCCTTATTGTCATGAAATGGAAGTAAGTAGACGGCATACATATATATTTATACATAAATCCAGTAGCTTTAAAATTTCATATATTTCATTATAATTTCTTATATATACTTTATAATCATTCTTAAATGGTTAACATGGAGAATGAATCTCATCGCGTCGTGGAGACGGTAGTCCGTACGTACGCACGAGCGATGATATCATTTCTATAAATATTGAATTGAATTGGAGTGGATTATACAATATATCAGAATCAATATGATGTTGTAATAACTATGTATAGTTATTCTATACACCATTATACCCATCCATGTAAGGTGGTGGTGGAAAATAGATTACACCACGGCGTGGAGACGATATTCCGTACGTACGCACGCGCGGTGATTTCTTTTTCCGTAGGATGGATAGATGGTGAAATAGGGTTGTTTCATACTTATAATAACATATCAGTATATGAGTGATACTGATGTTATTACTTCATAATGAAACAACCTAAGAATAAGAAGTGGAAGAAGAAATAAAGATGAAAGAATTGGTAACGGTAATTACCTCTTCTTTGAAGCGCCTTTTGGAGACCTCCTCTTAGGGAAATAAAATTGGTCTTTGAGTAAGACCAGAACCTCTAGGATGTTGCTAGGGAAGTGGAGAAGATATTTTGGCAGGGGTTGGCCGAGCTTGAGTGCTAAAATTGGTGTGAGGAGGAGGGGGAGGAGGTGTCCTTTTATAGGGGAGGAGAGGGGCACCTTAGGAATATCTCAAAATATTATTTTATATTAAAGTCAAAATCGGTTTATAATGGTTCCAAAGGGTCTTATTTTGAAGCTAAAGTGGGGATGGGTCGAAATCCTATCAACCAATATGATTTAGACAAGTTTAGGGTATTATTTTAACCTTATCAATTAGATTTAACTCTAAGTTAAATAATTTAACTTTTACCGTGTCTTTTTGTTTTCTTTCACTATAGGGTTAATACACTTACTATGACATGCCAAACGAACCCCAAATTGTTTATTATTAATATATATATCCTTATCTAAGTCATTTGGCCGAACCTTAGATTTTTAGTAATAAAATAACAATTAGTAATATAATATTTGATTTAAAAACTATTTTGTGTCAATTTTGACACTATTTGATATATGATTTTTGTGAAAGTCATAACAGAATTAAATGTTCGAACCAAGGTGATTAAATCAACATTAATATTTCATAGTAACCTAGAAAATTAGTGTAATTCATAAAAAATCTCAAATTACATTTATTTTGGTGCTTATAACATCAATTATGTCAATATTTCATTAAAAAGATAATTACTGCATCATCGTTGTGTCATAAATAAATTAAATTATTTGATGTCTAAAAATTACAAATAAAATACCATCATGTAGGAAATCTTTTTATCTTTCTAATGAATATTTACAATCGAATTTATCTTATGTATAACCCCATATTAAAAATGATTTACTAATTAAACATTGATTTTAACTATTTTAACCCTTCTTTAAATAAATTAATAATAAATGTCCTAATCTAATCCAAGTGGGCCTAAATGGTCATATTTTATTCCTAAGTTTGTTTTTGGTCGAAATACACTTGTCCAATAGAATTAGGACATGTGTTAGGGTAATATTAATATCATATTTACCCTTAGTTACCCTATTTACTATTAACCGCGGTAAAAAAAAGTAAAAAGTTACTATTCACCAAAAATTATTTTCATCTCATTGAACCACATTTTAGTCCTTGATATTAACCGTGTCTCTCGGATTTTCGAAATTCCATTCACAGAAGCGGTAAAATTAAGTTTTATGCAAAATTCAGTTTTTAACCTACCACTTAGTAGTTTCACTATTCATCAAAAATTGATGTTTTTCAGAACAATGCCAAAATTTCATCCCAAGCTATATTTCATATTCCGAATTCAAAAATGAAGTCTATTTTACCAAATTCATAACATAAAAGTTGCATTAATTAATTTTATAATTAAATCCCGCTGTTAAAACAAATAGCGTGTTTTTTTTTTACGAAACAATATCTATCAAAAGATTGACACTTGTTTATGTCTAGTTTAAATGTGAAATTACATCCAATGACCAATATTGTATTAAATTGTAAAAATATATTCTAAATATACTTTAAAACCACTCAAATTAATGATTTATCACTATTAATTATTTCGATTAAAAAAGTTGTTTTTAATTATAATTTAGTAATTTTCACTATTCATCAAAATATGAAAGTTATCCGAAAATCACCAAAATTTCACCTTAGGCTAAATTCGATACTCCGAATCCAAAAATAAAGTTAATTTTGAAAAATAAGATTTACTGAATTTCAAAAAGTGGTTATTACTATTCATAACGGCTAGTTTTAATAATATTTTTATAGCATATCGTTGTTTAGTGAAACTCGGTATTGCGTACTACACATGCTATCGAGGAAGGTCGCGATTGCGTGTAATGCAAGGCAAGTCAAGGATGTGTGTTGTGCAAGCTCCTTTTGGTGTAGCGTACAATACAAGACATTAGTGAAATAAAAAAGAATATTTTTCATAAAATCTCGGTCTGTTACAATTCATGTTCATATCTATCCTCTTATTGGGATTTCAGATCATTCGTTTATTTTATTTATAACCTCATGTGAATAGTTTTACTAAAAAGTAAATTAAGACCCCAAAGAAAATAAAGATGAATGAATTAAATATTTTTTATGTTTTATATTATAAATTTAATTCCTTTTCCTTATTTTCCCATCAAAATAAACCTCTCGATTATGCTTTTGAAACACTAATATATTATTTTACTCTAAAATGATGTAACAACAATGTATGAAAAATTATGGGTCAATATAGGAATGATTTTCCCATTTAATTAATCCACAAATTGAAACCTTGATCTTTTTTGACAACATTTTCATCTCTTTCTCTAATGGATTTGGGTGTGCTCTTGAACCTCGGTATCCTAATTAGTATCTTGTTTAATATCCCCCTTATCCAGTCAATGTGTTTTGTGAACATAAACTACCTACACCTTGGTCAAAGTTGTAAAACCTTAAACTATACCCTATAATGTTCCATTTCACGAGACCTCAAACTACTTAAGAAATATACAAAAAACATGTCAGCTTAAAGATATCTAAATAGAAGCCTTACCAGAATTCAAGTCCTTGTTCCCTGAAATATTCATGTCTAGAGGTTAGGAAAAACTTAAGTTGAAAATAAATAAGGAATAAATCTCATAGGGTCTACTTTATGGCCTCATTAAAATATAATATATGATCACTAGGCCCCTGATCAAAGAAAATTTTAGAGCAATGGTTTGTCACATTTCCTTACTGCGATAATTTGTTCACTAAGCAGTGAAAGAATGTTTAAGGAACATAAACACTTATAAAATCATACATTTTCCAAAAATCACACATCGTGATTTGAGAACCTTGGGTCATTGAAAAAATTTCATGTTACTCTAAAGTGAAAATTAATATATTTTTTCAACCATGATATTGATTCTGAAGGGCTTAAGCCCACCATCCAGAGTCAACTTAGCCCAGTATAGTGGAATTTCAGATTTTTGTCAGACTAACATCACTAGTGAAGAACCCAACACCTGAGGGTGTTCTGGATCATTCCTGGCATGATGGTACCATACCTTCCTCATGACCTAAGAACTTTCAACCATTATTTACAATTAACATAAAATGACTATTCTGGAAGACTCGACATCCTTGATGTTATGTCAACCTTTTTGAAACTTTCTCAAAGATGAAATGTGACTTCCATTACAATACCTTTTATATACCATAAATCATAAATCAGAAAAATATGGCGTATGGATTGAGCTTCACATTAGGTTATAAATTTCCTTACGTGGTCAGAGCCCTTCGTGAATAACTTTTCATCAATACCCATCCTCAATGGTCAGATTCTTGAGTCTTATCAATCATCCATGTCATCGGAAAATATTGGTGATCAAAAATATTCTTTCATAAATGTACGCCCTATGGAATGATGAATAAGGTATTCGATCAACAAATTATATGGATATCATTTTTATAGTAAATTAACTATAATCATTGACAACCCATGAAAGATAGTGGTGGAACCTGGCACCCCATGTTCTTATGGTTCATCCACAACCGGTCTTCCCTACCCCATATTCATCAATGAAAACTATTGAGTTATAAATGATATCACACATACTCCAACTATCCAGGTGTACCTAGATTCTTCATTATTTCTCCCTAAATTAGTTCCCCCCATAAATATTATATGACCCATGGAAAATAGTGGAGACCCCTTTGTTTGTACATTACAACAATGCATATTGTATTTTACCTAACAACCAAAGGTATATCCTCCATGCAAGAAAGTAACTACAATCTCGTGAGCCTTGGAAACACAATGAAGGAACCCAGAACCATATGGTGTTTCAATTCATCCCTGTAATGTCTTCCCATTCCATTTTCATCAATACATTCCTAGAGGAAAGATAATAAACTCAATAGAATCTCGAGGTCCAAGCTATAAGACCTTAAACTACAACAAATCAAAGGTCTAATATAGAGGGAAAACAGTATAACATGTCAAATATCCAAGCTAGAATATAAAATAAAACACAGAAAATGTGTATGATATAAGTCCATAAACTATATAACCTCAAAGGTCTATGTTAGAAGACCTTAAACTGCAACCCAAAAAAGGACCAATCAAGAAGACCCTTCATAGAAATACAAAATAGTTTAGAGCTAAAATACTATAATATAAATCACAATTATGGTCTTTCATACAAGACATTAAAAAATACTAATAAAAAATTTTATATTACCTTCTAGGTTGAAACTAGATAAGGGAATGTTGGAAAAATTTGAGTCTATACACATTGGACAAGAGGTTTGTATGATCAAGGAAATATTGAGAATTTAGAAAATGGAAGGGGAAAACATGATAGGTTTAAAACTTATAAGTAGGCATCCCAAAAAAAATCCAAGTCCATAGCTGCTATGTTTTCCTACATATAAAGCATAGTATGAGTTAAGGAAAATAAATAAATTTTTAAAAACCATGTGGGGTCCACAAAATTTCCTTATAAAATATCATTAAATGCTTTCAAAGTCCCCTAACATATGGAAAAGGTTAGACCATCTTACCTTCAAGAAGGATACCATGCCCAAATTGTCATTGTATATCTAATGATATCAGGACTATTGGAGTAGGTGAATCGGCGATGAAATTCATATCAGTGGTCATTACAGAACATTTCTCATTGGGAAACTGTTATAATGTTAACCACTCATATCTAGGAGATTGTATATCTTTGGCATTACACATAAATTATGGGTATCATAGATGATCTGATTAACGTCTCCACACAAACATGGATCTATACCCAGTACATCATCATAAAACAATGAAATTTTCCTTCTTATATATGATGTTTATGTATTTGAGTATGTTCATCATTAATGTAATTATCTTCATAATAATATATGGATTGATTCCCATTCTCATGGGAAAGGTAGCAATGTCAAAGTAGCATAAATTGGATCCATCCACAAGTTCATTTTCATCCAATTCATATTCCATTATAGAATTTATATACATTCCAATTAAATGGTATCCATGTAACAAAGTAAAATATAATTCCTATATTGGATTCAAGTGATCATTTTTAGCCATAAGTCTCATCTTCGTAACACTTGAAAGTTACTCTATCAACACTCAAGGAGAATCATCTCATGGGGATCAATATCATAGCCCATTAGATGTTTAGATATATGAAAATTGGATCTATGTTTAACTTACCAAAATATAATTTTCATTCTGAAAAAATCTCACTATAACGAGAGGAATTTTGATGGAACCCATAATTTTTCATCTTATACTCTTCCATTGAATATTTCAGATGTTTGTATTCTATGTATTAAAATGAATATAGCTTTCATGGAAAAAATAGAGGTGTAATTTTTAATAAATAAATACACTTTTCTCCATCTATTAAACTTTGATTATTATCATTGTGCTCATGTTAAGCCCCTAGCTAAAAATATTGGCCATAGATGGCTAAACATCCAGCCATCTTGACCCATGCTCTTATAAGATTTACCTCAATCACACTCGAGGATCCACCGAGATGGATAGTGTAAAAGAAGAAGAGATATGTAAGTAAGAACCCATTCATATAAAGAAAAGATTCTTACTGTAGGAAGATTGTGTAGAAGAATGGGAATCACCACCATAAGGGGCGGCAAGATGGTATATGGTTCAGATTTAGAACCCCAGGAGACACCACATGGTAGATAAGTCACAATAATAGTGTTGGGGAAATTTTTGGTGGGATGAAATTTTCATAGCACTATTCACATGAATAAATCCTAACATCTCAATCATTTAATTGTCTTATCTCAAATATCCCTTGAATTCTCATGGTACCCCATTCCAAATGAGTTGATACCACACTATTCATATTTGAAATAAGACTATATCTCACAGCTCAAGACCTTCATCATTGAACACACTCTCATCTGCTAAATTTCTACTCTCCAATTCCCCTAGTTCTACATATAGAGGTAACTCATTTTTGAACTCATGATCACATGGTGATCATAATGGATAGACATCACCACTGAATGCAACCTGGAAAACCACTTTATATGTACTTGGAATCAACATCATCCAATCACTATGCAAGTCAGTTTCAACATGAATCCCATTTCCACAATCAGTTTCATGTCACCAGAGCATCCAACTAATCATGAAGCTATCGTTTGATAAAACATTTAACATGATATTGAGAAAATAAAGTCATTGGGATCATCATAAGAAATTTTTAATTGCATGAACCCTCTTTAGATTGTATAATTTTATCTGAATTAACATGAAATTGTTATAATATGTTGCACAGTATCACAGAAGACAACTGAATCAAATCATGATCAAATGAAGCGATCATGTGATGAGGGGAGAGATATCATGCGTTCACTTTATGAAAATACCATGAAGTCTTCATGAAATTGTCCAACACCAACAACATCCTCCATGCGCAATGTGGTGCCACCTTTGGGATGACCTAACCAATATAAACTATGATACCCTTAAAAACACACACAAGGGGAAGAAATAAAAAATCATTAAAGTAGAAGGCATTACCATTACCTTTAGAGAACATCTCCATATAATTATGGGTGTCCCTTCATGAGAACCAATTGATGAATGTTACCAAGACAAAGGATCTCCTGATCATATTAATATCACTATATGAAATGTTATAACAAAACCACGACCATAACCTTTAAAAATGGTTCTCTTAATTGACAAGAACCCCCTTGAACTAATAAAGAATACTTCATGTATTCCATTCACTTAGATCACGTGAGTTATAGAACCCCAAGAGATCAAATAATTTAAAACTTCTGAATGCATGGGACATTAATGTTTGTTTCTATGAACATATATCATTAGACATTCATCCATAGATGTTGTGATTTTTAAGATCCATCAATCTTGCAGTGGGTTCAGGAAAACCAAAACATGGATGTATTGTCCTAAAAACACCATATTTGATTCCTTGGCTTGATATCATTACCATCGCCAGACCCATTTTTGAGTCCATGTGACCTACATGAAAAAGGATCTACATGAACATGAGAAATGCTAAAAAAACCAAGATCATGTGGTATTCCACACCTGGATTTGGAATCCAAGATAGATAATCATGAACACATTTCTATTCACATGATATGGATTCTTGTAACCTCAGACCTGAGATCATGCATGACCTCAGTCTTGCAGTGTTGGGAGCCTTTTTGTCCTGTGATGCATGCTTGTGGCTCTTGATGTGTCTTCCCTGACACACAACATCCCCGCAGACACCCCCTATTTTCAAGGTAGAAAATGAGAATGTGGAACCCATATTTCATGTACCATATTAATGTAATGTTCACCATTTACCATGTATGCTCCATTAATAAACAAACCTACACATTGTCAAAGAATTCATCAAAATACCCCTTTTGTGTCATGTGAGTCGCATTTCCATAGAACATTCATATAGTTTCATCATGTGTGCTCCCCTTCACATGGGAATGGCGATGAAACCCATGGAAATGACCTCACATTTCCATGATATACATAGGAGATGTTGTTGTGGAATTAATCCACAATCTAGATAATCTATTTCCAAAAGAATGTTCCCCTTATTAACATGTTCTATGATCCCATTGGGCATGAAAATAAACACATGGGTGGGTAAAATCTCATTGATATGACTGTGGGACCCCACTGTGTAATCCACTTATGATCATGTGGTCAGATTATTATTCATTGATCACAAAATTTCCTTGGATAGCATTGATCTTGTCACTTTTGTTAGAAGACAAGCCTTTGACAATACGGTTTGATCACATGATTGGTTATTGACATGTATTCATTTTTATGTGACAACTCAATGATCGACCAAGTTGATCTTGTAAAAAACCCTTGATGTGTTCTAATTGTCAAATGATATACTCTAGAAAAATTAAGTAGATATCATGAATGGATTATTGACCTGTCATCAGGATCATGTGATCCTCAACTGACATGTCAACATTGTCACCCAAAAACCCAAGAAAAGATACTTAGCCATTGTCTGAGCCCCATAGAAATGAGCTCCCATGAAATTTGTATAATATATACAAATAACTTGTTTCTCACTCCAATAATGAATCACGTGTAATTATAGACTGATGATACTTTTATCAATAACATGATGAGAATTACCTCAGTATTGGAGCATCAATGGGGTGTCATCAAGATTACATCACATGTCCTATAAAAGAAATATACATGTGAAATAGAAATGCATGATAATTTTATATGAATATATCCCATCTATGTTCTCTATGGTTGTATCTATTAAAACACAGATTCCCATATTTGAAATAAATAGAATCTGATTCCTATTTGAAATCGGATATATATAATGCATCATTGAGATCTAAGCCCTATATTTACATACATACTGCATGGCATTAAACTATATGGATGGGTCCAGTCACACAACCTTAAACTATTCCAGATGAACTACATGGTTTTTGATTACTATTTTCACATGATATGTAGGTCTTTCCATAGTGGTTCAATCCCACTTCCAAGACAACAACTACCTCCCTAGATGAAAATTAAATATAGAGTTCTCGAACATGGTCATAAACTAAATCCTCAAAAATATATAAGAAAATCATTGAGATTTTATTATATTCACAAAATTGTTCCTATTAATACATGATAAAAATAAATTCGTTGACACATGGGTAACCAGCCGCGTATGGGGTTCTGGGAAGGATTTCATGAAGATATCTTAAATATATTAGAGATTATTATAGTAAACATTATTACACCTAAAGGATGTGATGATCCTTACCTTCAATCATATTGAATAATGTGAGTTCTCAAGAGTCAATAGGTTTGAAACCCCAACAGATCACATTCATTTAGAAAGTAGGTATATTACCAGTTATGGATTTGGGAACTATTGGGAGTTTCTAAGAAATAATAACAAATGGAAAACCTAATGTGAATGATTGATAAAGGTGGTGAAGCCAACCAAAAATTAAAACAACAGGATAAATACCATCCACATCATTTCTTAATGAATAAAATACCTCATAGTTATGATACATATTCTTGAAATAAATTATAAAAATTAAGGGCACATAATGGGTGACTCATTTAAAAGTTAATCACTCCTCTATAGACCTTGTTAATGAAACTAGTTGAGTAAATTACATAGCCTCACCTAGTAGGTAAAAAAATATTAATGTTGATAAAATATTGGAAAAATTTATAGATGCAAGGTTAGTTCTTAAATCCTCCATGGACCGTATTGATAATCTATAGGAACTACAAATGTGGTTTGTATTAAAATAAGGCCGCTATTTTATGGAAAATATATTTGAAATATAAAAACAGGTTTATGATGAGTTTTTTTGGTTCATATCACAATTTATATGATTTATAAAAAAACATAAATGGGAATGAATTTGCAGAGCCTACCACAAGGATTGGATTCTTTATTAATCTAATAATGACCCTTGGTTTAAGATATAACTGATGAAATCAGCAAAGAATAAAAACACCTAAAAATAGGGAATGTAATCTCACACAAAAATAATTATTTTAAAACAAATTGGGAATCTATGGAAGTGGAGGGGAATACTTACAACTAAAATTTTCTTTCTTCAAATATATTATGAAATGGGCTAAGATCGAAGGTCATCTATCATGATGAGGGAAACAGGAGAAGAGAAATCCAAAGTACTGTAATTGGTCCAAAATGAAACCAAAATTGAGTGAATGGGGTATAAGAGGGACAAGAGTGGTAAATGGAAAAATTTTATGCTCTATAAAAAACACCATCCAAACCTTGACTATCCACTTAGTGCCCACCATCTTTTTGGTGGATCCAGTATGCTTAAACGAATACTAAAAACTCCACCATCTAGATGGTGGTACTGAAACAACAATCTTTAATCCTAAATCCATATGTAAACCACATAATTTAACTCATAAAAACATGTAATCCCCCGATAAAACTTTTTCAAGGCCTTCTACCATATGTTCTATACACTCTCATATGGGACACACTTCCATTCACAATGCATTGATTGGTTCAAAAAAAATATAAACAGTATAAAAATGTTTTCTACCACACATTTATAATTTCATTTTCATTAAATAATATTATTCAATACAAATAGGTTCATTGGAATAAAAAAGTAACACAATAAACAAAAATTTCAATATTTAAAAATATAGTAAATTTTTTAGAAAAATATTGGAATATAATTTTCCCATCCTGAAAGCCTATTATAAATGATAATTTAAAAAGGTGATAATTCCATGATTGATGGTATTTTTTACACCATATATTTAAATAGATAATTTGAAAACATAATTTAAATATAGAAGATTTTCCAAACATGTATTTTTTTCCAAAAATATTTTCCAAAATATGGAATTTTGTGGAAGAACATTCGAAATCCATTTGAAAGAGATTCAAATTGTGGTGGTAGGTGAATGCCTCAAATATTCTAGGTGATTCTATATTCGTGATGGGATAATCAGTTTCTCTATAGTAATTATCTTATTCTTGGTAATAACATTTAGATAATAAATGAGATTTTTCTATAGTTATATTATCGAGCTCATTTATATTATTCATAGAGACCCATTCAGAGCATATAAATTATGAACGTTGGGTCATTCAATTAGTTAATATACATCCTTCAAGTGAATTTAATAGATCCTCATGACTATAAACTATCTAATTTTTATCATTAAGATTATTTTTAATGTTTCCAAGTTTATTTTTATAGATATAGGATATATGTTCGATATCATTAGAGATAGATCTACTTGTATGAGTTTTTTTCTGAAAATATCTAATGAATTTTTCATGGTTATGGTTTTTTGATTTTTAAAATCATTAAAAAAATAATTTTCAAGATATTATTTTTCTTCTTCAACATCTATATATTGAAAAGGTTAATTATAAAATTTACATTAAAATAATTAGGAATATATTTTTGTACATTTTCAAAAAAAAACCAAGTTTGATTAATTCTTCCATAAATTTAGTCATTTGGTTAAATACTAAAGGTTACCAACATGATATGGTGCTTCCATTAATAATAATATCATGAAATTTAAAATTATATTTTGAAATATTCTCTCTAGAGTTTAAAATAAAACCATTATTTCCAAGAACATAAAAACAGAAATTGGGAGTTTATTTTTTCAATGTTCATGACGCATTTTTTGGAGAAATTTTCTTATGATAACATGATTAATGTTATAAATATATATATTTTTGTACACTACATATAATTATTTTATAAAATTAAAATCATTTAATATATTTCATGAAATTTACAGATTGTTTTATTTTTCATCTCTACTACCAAATTTTTTAGGGTTGAGGTGAATAAAAATAATTCTTTTTAAATAATATAAATTTTAAAATCCATTTTTATTTAATTATCGACCATGATAAACTGGAAGTGAAATATTTTTAAAAACATTTATCTTTTTATACTTTTTACAATTTATGATAATGGCTATTCAAGATTCAATATTATGAGAAAACAAATATTAAAATATAAATCATGTAATGTCATTATAAAAATTCATTGGATTTTTCCTCATATTCTTTTGATTTTTAAATTAATGAAAATCTTGAGATGGATTAATTCAATAGATGTTGAGGATGAAATTATTATTATTAGATTTAAAATATGATAATTTCTTCTTACCATGTTGTTCGGTTTCAAAAACCTTGTGTTCTTTGAAATTCTATTATGAAAGATATAATACCAATTTATAACAGATGTGTTTTACAATTGAGTGTGTGATACAATGACTAGGGTATCTATTCCAAAGCCATGACTCACTAATATGGGAACTCAATCATTCGATGTTTTGGCTACAGAAAGATTTAAAATTTAAATTATAGTCATTTCGATATTGAGATACAATCAATTATGTATTTGATATTCAATTAAAAAAATTAAAATGTAATTTTATAAATATAACTTAAAAATAATATCACACAATTGAAACATTTTTAATAAATTGTGTTTTTGAGCAACTTAAAAATGAAATATTTGTAATAATAGTTTATTTAGAAAAAATAATGGTACCTTTATAGATTATCTAACCATTAGAATTATTTTCAAAATTTATATGGCAATATTCTAGATTACAGATTTCATTTAATCTAAAAAGGTAACTACACATGATCCTTAATAAACCGATATCATGATTCCACAACATATCACTAATTTTCCTCAGTAGAAACTTTTCCTACAAAATATGGAAACTAATGGTTGTTTAACCCAAATGAAATGAAGTCTATTTATTTTAGCCAACAAGACTTGGAATCTATATTTATATAGTGTATGGTTTTCTTTTAGAGAAATTTGAATAATGATATATTTATTTTTGTCTCCATATAAAGTGTTTTTAAAATTTTATTCATATATTAAATGACCAAACTTTTTTCAATAATATTATTTTAGTGAAAAAATTAAAAATTTAGATTTCACTTCATTCTTGTTGAGAATTTTAGATTGAAAAAATAGAATAAATAATTATTTTCAAATTATTTTAAAGACTAAAATGTTATTTGAATTATTTTAATCTTTGGTTAATTTGGAAATATATATTCTGAGGTATTTTATGGTTGGTTTGAGTTTTTATACGTCTATTTTTTTTAAAATTTAAGGGATAATTATTCTATTTCATTGAAGATAACATCTTTATCTTTTTAAGGAATACCGTATTTCTTGAATCACATACTTTTATGTATTCTAAATATCATTATGTAATATTTTAAAGGTATAAAATCAATTTTTTTTGTTCATAATGAGGATATTTTATGTCTTCATAATTATTTCAATTGATAAACAAGAATAATAAAAGGACTAAGAAAAATTTGCCGAATAATATGAAGAGAAAGACACTAGATGATGGGTACTAATGTTGAAATATTTGTATAAATATTCAAAATTTAACGTAGTTATTGAGTTACTTTTAATGGTTGATTAAGATGAATCCATTGAGTCATCACTTTCACTCCATGTTGTGACTTTGAAAAACATTTTACCTAGTTTCTTATCTTTGAAATTCTATTCCTAGATGAGGCACGCACGCTGGATGTGACCATAATATTTACATTCAAGGAACATCACATTAGGTTACACCCTTTTATTTAACATCTTGTATCATTTTGATAATTTCATATTCTTGGAGATGGAATTTTTGTTCTTAGCAATTTTAGCACACTCTAGAACATCACATCTATTTTTGATTATAATATTTTTTTTGAAGTTTAGTTTTTTTTTCATATTTAACTTCAATAGCATAAGTTTTTCATTTTTTTTACTTCACTAGTATTCCATAAATAATTATGAAGTATGTGAGTTCTTTCATGACTATCATCTTCAAATTTTTACCTTATTGAAATTTTATGACATTGGGTGCCCAGTTTCAAGGTAAATCCCATAGGAATTTTTGTATATTTTTTAGATAAATCATAAATGAATTAATTTATACCATTCTCGATGTTAGAAATTCTAATAAAAATATTATTAATAAATTAATTATGATTTATAAAGAACCATTTTAATATATTTATGATACATATTCATACTAGTGCCTTTGACATTATTAGTTCTGTTATGGGAAACTTCTAAAAATTTATAAATTTAATATATTTTTTCATTTAAAAGCATTATTGAACTCATTTATATCGATATTATAGTGAATATAATTCATTATTTATACACTATGTTGAAATTATTAAAATATTTAGATGTCCATATTTCTTTATTTTATTTGGTTAGATCACACTCATGTGTTAAAATTTTACATAAATGGAAAAAAATACTACCAATTAATTTTAAAATATGGTTCATTAAAAAAAATTGAATGTTTTCGAATAAAATATAATAATATTAATCTTAATTTTATTCCATAATAATGTTATAGATAATGGAAATCCATTAAAATTTATAAATTCAAATTTTGAAAACAGAATTCTGAAATCAAAATAATTTTTGTTAAAAATATTAAGCACCACTTTGATATAAAATTTAAGTTAGAGAAAATATTAAATGAGGTGGTGGAATTTATTTCATAAAATTATAGTGGAAAATTTCAAAATAAAATAAAAAAAAAAATTAATAATAATTGTAAAAATAAATTGATCGATGGTTTATAAATTTGATCTGAGTTAACAATTAAATATCAAAATTTTTGGTGTAAATAATCGAACCATATTTATAAAAGTATATGAATAATTAATAAATTTTATAATGAAGAAATATTAAATATAATACAAACACAATTGATGATGATTTTGAAAATATTATGATACTAGGATGACATTGGTTGCTTGATATGCACTACTAGGTAGTTTTTTGGGTGGATTAGGGATTCTATGATTCTTAAGGAAGCACTGGCTAGTATATACGCCTTCACTGATTAGCTAGTGGGCTAAAATTTGATGAATATTATTCTTCATTCAACACCACCAAACTAGCGGGTCTACACAAACCAACTGGTTGGATGATACTAGATGACTTTTTTCCCTTCCACACTATATTATTGGTGGGTCTTTACTACATAGAGGTATGATATACAAAGTACCAGCTAGTTGGTTACCTATACCTAGTTTCTACATAACTTTTTAGTGGATCCTCATAAACATCATTCTAAGTCCCTTTAAGGATATTTAAATAATATTACTTTCCCATGATTTATGATAAGAGACGAATCTATGAAAAAAACTGGACCTAAAATTGAATTTTTATAGTAATATAAATTATATCACATTGTATTCAATAGAAACACTGAAACTCTCTCAAATGGAAAAGTCATAAAAAGAGTAGTGTGTTTGTAATCATGAAAAAATAATGATAAAGAGAGAAGTGCACCACTATGTAATCACATGGGGGAGATGATATTCAAAGATTCATTGTGATCTAATGGATATAAATATATATAGATAAGGATGTATCCAGACATTTGGAAGATTAGTAAGAATGATATATAATTGAAGTAATTATAGCATCTATTATGTGAACATTGTGGGAAAAGTCACTGTAGGAACATTATTTGAGGAAAGGGAAGTTTTTTATATAAAGAAATGGAAGCCACATCACTCTAAATTTTTTGTATAACTGTTAAACCAAAACACACCAATGAAAAAAAAGGGGATATGGTGAAAGGGAATCCTACATTGCAATGAATCATGTGAAAAGTGAATGAACAGTTTTATAAACCTTCTCAAAATGTTTGGATTAGGAAGGGAACCAAAATCATCCATAGTACAGGTAAAGGGACCAATGATATTCTGTTGATATGATGATGGATAAATTCAAGGATCCGAATGATTTGGTGTCATGTAAACATTTTTTCCACTAAAATAATTCTAGTACAATATTTTTTTTATTTCAACATATTTATTTATTTATTTTATGTTTCAATACAATCAAGAATGAATATAAAAGATGTCAGAAGTTGAAATATAAAATAGAAATCATTGTGGATCTATTTATGGTACAAGAGTATATAAAAATTCCCATACTAACATTGGAAATATCAATGCCATCAAAAATATATTTTTCATTATAATGTAATAATTTCACATAATACTAGTGATGGATTGGATCTGAATTTATAATGGAATGATAAATTATAGATTCATGGACATATTTTCTATATTGGGGGAATGAAATAATTTTCCAAGATGTGATAACCCAACCCGATTTTTGTCATAAACCACCGCCTATAACATTCATTATGGAATTAATTAGTGAATAATGAGGAAATGTGAAAGTAGACAACATGTAATTTAAAGAATTTCTTTAGGAATACATTGATAAATTTCATAGATAATTATTTAGAACACCCAAACAATGAGAGAT
The DNA here is from genome assembly GCA_963277665.1 of Viscum album. NCBI lineage: Eukaryota > Viridiplantae > Streptophyta > Magnoliopsida > Santalales > Viscaceae > Viscum > Viscum album. The sequence continues at coordinate 1,498,294,998 of OY728159.1, forward strand.
AGAATTATCTATTGAACATGTATAATGTGCCAAACCAATATCAAATACCCCTTATATAATGAAATTCATAGAACTAGAAAAATTAAATAATAAATTAAATAATCTCTTGGATAATGGATTTATCAATCCATATTTATCACATTGGAAATAAAATGTTCTCTATATGAAGAATAATGATAGTGAAATCTGAATTTACCTTGATTACAGTGAAAATAATGGGGTTTCATTGAAGAACATGTACACTCATTTGAGAATTAATGACACATTAAACATGATTCCTAGATCTCAATTAATATAAAATATTATTCTCTAAAAAAGGATTCATTCATTGATTATGTGGAAAAAATATATCCTAAATGTAGTTTTTTCATACAAGATTTTAAATTATAATTTCGATATTATTCCCTATAGTTTTTATAAACCCACCTAAAATTTATGGTTTTAATGATTATAATCTTTAGGGAAGTCATCGATAAATTTTTAATAGACATTATTGATAATATTGTGATATATTACAAAAGTAGAGAGTAAAATGAATAATATCTAAGGATTATATTAAAATTAATAATAAATGATAAGTTATTTACAAAAGTAAGTAAATTTGAGTTTCGGATATAAATATGGATATTCTTGGGCCTCATTTTATCTTATTAAAGAATATCTACAGATAAACAAAAGAATAAAGATAATGGTTTTTGTCCTCACCCAAAAATAGTAGTATATATTCATAGTTTCCTTGGTTTAGTAAAATAATTTTTAAATTTTCGAGTACAAATTTCAAGAATATCCTATCCTCTAACCATGTTAACATGAATGGGAGTTAGATTTACCTAGAAAATATAGAGTGAAGAATGTTTTAAATAACAAACGAACTGTATAGTTATCATGAAAGTGTGATCTTCACCCTACAGTAGGGACAGATTATTATAATATTTTGAATAATCCCTGGATTTTATTAGATTTTTACTCATTCATAATGGAAATATGATTTCTTTTTCATCTGGTCAATTGAGGCCTTAAGAGAAGAATTATCTTACCAATGACTTAGAGGTAACAACACATGTTATCTCATTTAAAATATATATACACTAAATGTATGAAGAAATGTGTGACATATATATTTCACTAATTAATTTTGAGTATATTAATATAGAAGGAACTATATATGACACAAATTTGGTAGTTAGAGATTTTTATGTACTATGATTGCTCAATGTATTATCACCAAAAAATAGATAACCAATCCATTAATTCAGTATGTCAGAAAAATACTTGATTTCTTAAAATTATGAAGACTAAATGATATAATATTGTCAAAGGATTGTAATAGATAGGCACAGTAGTCATAAGGGAAGTTATATCCTCAATAATTTCCCAAATGATCACTCAACCGTCATTACAAGAGAGGATAAAGAAAGTACAATGAAATAATCCAATTTTTAAAAGTAAGATAGAAGTGATGAAAAATAGAATGTTCCATATGTTATTTCAATAATAATAGAGATGCATAAGGTTAATTAAACAAATATATATAATAACTATTTTTGAAGCTGACAGAAGATCTAATTGAGTAAGATCATAACTCTACATTCTCAATAAATTCTGGAATAATAAAAATTTAATGATATATCCATGATAAACATTTGTGGGGTAACATAGAAATGGATATTGAAGACAAATTTGAATGATTTTTGGAATAAATAAATGTAAAGGGAGGTTTGAAATTTCCAATGGGTGTGATGATACCATTTCCAATACATTTATAAAAGTGGGGGAAATCACTCTGGACTATGTTATGGACCATCCAAAGAAATCAAAGGGAAAAATTACATATGGTAAATCATTGGTATATTACATTCATTTAACCATTTAATTAATAAATGACGTTATTTATACCTTCTGTGCATTGATTATATATATATTTATTATGTGGGGAGTATTCATGGGACCCCACTTTATATTTTTTTGACCGTTATTTGAGGGTTACATCTATATTCAAGATGACTATTCAAAAGGCTATGAATACAGTGGTAATACAAATTAAATATTGTCATCACCTAACTGAAGGAAATATTAAGAGGAATATTATAACAATATAGCCTATTTCTAGTGCTATATCACTTCATTTTCCTGTGAGTTTAGACCAATATCATGCATTAATGGCATTATCCAATAATAATTGTTTCATATTAAGTATTAAAATGGATTTTTATAATGAAATTTTTTAGAAAAAGTGAATAACTATAAAGTTTTTGGATGATGTTGGAAAAGGATAAGTGTTTGGACTACACCATGTAAAATAAAACATTGAGATGATACATATAATCCAAAGACATTTCAAGGTTAATTTGTGTTAATAGAAGACTTATGAATACAATTAATGGAAGGACATATTATTTAATATTAGAGATCATATGTTTCTAAAAGTGACACATTGTAATGGATTCATGAGATTTGGAATAATGGGAAACTATCTCCAAGGTATATTAGATAATTTGAGATTATAGAGCATGGGGGATAAGTTTCATGTACCTTTCCACTACATAAAAATATTTCAAATGTTTTTGATGTATTTAATTTTTTACTACTAAGTTAATATTTACCAGATCCCTTTAATATAATTGATTTATATATTTTGTAATTGGGTATTACCATTCATATGAAGAAAAACATATATACATTCTCCATGAAAGGGAATTATTTTTTAGGAAGAGAATAACCGGACTCATTAATGTCGTGTGGAGAAATTATATTTTTAAATAAGTAACATGGGATCCTAAGGAATCGATGAAAAAGAAATTACTACATTTATATATATGTTAAGAAAAATTTCAACGGAGAATTTCCTTAAGGGTGAAGAATATAAGGGACTCCAAATATACATTTATTAATAAAAGATATATTATTTATCAAAATATATTTTTTTAGGTTTTAAAATAGATGAAAAAGTAAAGACATTCATATTTCATTTCACATCATTTAATAATATTGATTACAATATATTTCAATAGTATAGCGATATAAAGACCAAATAAAAATGAAATTACTAAGGGGTATATTACTTGATATTGAGTTTTATTTAGATGAAAATTAATTGGAAATGAAATAGTTTAAATGATACTCATTTAGAATTTTACATTATTTTATTATACCATCATTATATAAAATATATGATACACTCAAACATCTTATGAATACAATAATTTATATTTTTTATACTATCAAATAAATATAATTATGTTTTTCAATAAAAAACTATTTCTTTAAATAAATAAGTATTTTATTTCCATAATAAATTTTTAATATTTATAATATTATTTTTAAAAATAATTTCATTTCATAAATTTGAACAGCTAAATTTCTTTTTGTGAATTTTTGGTATATTTCTTTCAAAAAGAATTTATTTTGGTGTAAATAGTATAAAAATACAATTTCTTATGATTTATCATAATTCTTATGATATAATAATGATATGATAATGAAATAATATTAGTTAAATATTATTATTAATAAAAATGTATTTATAGTATTTCATAATACAAAATGTATTAAATTTTTAAACAGAGGCTTAACATTTTGAAACTATAATTTAATTTTTTATAATAAACAACTTTTATGTGTTATACATGTGTCATATTATATATAATTATTATTAATTTTAAAAAAACAAAACAATGTATTAAATATTTGTAATTAAATGGTTTTCATTAGGTAATAAATGAAATTTAATTTTAGGTTAAAAATATACAACGATAAGAAGAGATTTAGCATAAAAATGGTTAAAATATGTAAAATTTTAAAAATAATAGAGAAAGAAAAATGATAACTAAAATAAAATTTTAAATGGATGTTTGAGGTATTTTTAAAAATGAAACATTAACTATAATCCTAATTTATTGAAATTATTTCCACCAAAAAGTATTTAACTTTAATAACATTGTAATCATTATATTAAACATCAGTACGACAATTTATCAATTGTAAATACCCACCCATTTTATTCCCAGTCCCAACTCAAAAAAAGTAATCATGAAAAAATTTCATTATCTCTTTCACTAGTCTTTCAAAGGTTGTTTTCAGGTTAGTAGGAGTCTATTTTTTTCATTAATAACTATCTTGTCATGGTAAAGGTACTTTGTTACTCTACATTTTCAATTCATGTACTTAATTTATAGAGCCCTAGAGATTATCAATTTATTATGTTTTAATATGTTTATAAACCTACCAATTACTATAAATATGTTTAATTTATTATTGAGATACTTATTTTCTCCATCATTAAACCCATTACATGATCCCTTTTCAATACCCCTTATGAAGTCAAAATCATCACGTAATTTAAAATATTGTATTCTCATGTTAGGAATATCCAACCCTATTTTCCCTCAAGGGTATTCATTTATATGAATCATTAATATTTTTATTGGATATTAACATGTATGAAACCCATATTCCCAAATAATTGGTTCAAATTAATATGTACATATGATCTTTAATCCCGTGTTTCGCACACAATGTCAGATATTTTAAGGGTTTGGCCTGATAATGCTATAATGCATTGGGAAAACAATTAATCTCTAGATATGTCATGCTCATGATTCCATGTGGTATTTATTGGGAAATGTTTTATGAAAAAATGGTTAAATGGTTTGGTAATATATTTTATGAAGCCATAATAATGATATTTGGTGATTTAATTAATATAGTCTGATGTTTATATTTTAGCCACATTTACATGTTATTCCACATGTTCTAATGTTCATGTATATAAATCATGCATCATATTCTAATATTAATGTTCTTATGTTATGATTTATGTTTTTTCTATGGTGTTTTCTTATATTTTTACCCATTAAAGAAGTATATTCTCAATCATTTCAATTGAAAAATGTCTCAATGAATTATTATATATTGAGGTGATCTAGTATGGTATAATAAATAACCATTTAAATAGAGTTCAAAATTATTTTATCTAATATTTTCTATATATTTTATTTGTTATATTGGTCACTAGATTCGAATACACTTTTTCTAAAAAGGTTCTTTTAGAGTTATTTTATATAATATTTATAAACAAATTTTGTTCAAAATATTGTATATAAAGAATGGTCTCTATAATTGACTAATTTTCCTAATTTAATTAGTATAACATTTATTCAATAAAATATACTTACATTTATCCAATTTTTTTACCATGTATGTAATTATTATTAAATAATTTTTATGCATAAAAATAAATTTACTCTATAAAACGAGTTTTATAAGATTTTTATTGATATTAAACAAAATTTACATTGTGTATTATAATTGAATATTGTGAAATTAAAAACATACATTGAATTCAAATAATTAAAAAAATTCAGTAATTATACCTAAATTGTTGTACATAATGAATTAATAACTTTGGTAAATGTTTATCACCTTGGTAAATGGTAAAGTGGATAATGGAGGATTAAACTATGAGAAGAGATATTGTAATCTCTCCAAAAAAATTTTTTATTCCATTAGAGAAATTAATTTTTAACATCCCTATATGTGTTAAAAATATGAATTTGTTTCCATTTTCCATTGATAATTACCATTAAATTATTATTTGTATTATTTTAAAAAATATCGCTCTTTTTATTTTAATACGTCTAATAAGTGTTGATAAGTGTAAAAAGATGTTAATAATGATTTTAAATGGTAATTTCTATGTTTATTAAATTATTTTATAGATATAACATTATTTTTAATTTTTTTAATGGTATAATTAACTATGATGCTTATGCATCACTGATACAACATTTCTGCATTTATTTTAAAAATCAGTTACAATATTTTTAAAATATGAAAAGTTATTTTCTATGGATAATATATAGTCTTTCAATATAATTATGGATAAATATGAATGGTTATTAATTTTTTAAAAATTTCAATTTATGCTCCAGGGTAATCTTAAGGTTTTTAAAATCAAAATTTATGAATAAACATAAAAACGAGATCAATGATATTTTATGTTAAAAAATTACTAATCTGTTTTCATGAAAATAATAAGAATATTTTTATTTGTCAAGTGAATGGGACAAAATCAATAATATCAACCATTATCCACTTATAATCCACTTTCCCTTTTATAATTAAATTTTTACTATTATAGGATAAATATCATTTTACCATCATTAGATTTAAAAAGGATAATGATTGGACAATATAAAGTTATAATGGTTAAAATGATCTTAAAAACATCAAAATCCATTATGTGAAATTAATTTTAATACAATATCATCTAGACCGTCAAAATTAACAAATTTGAATCCACTTCCCAATGTGACAGAATTTATTAAATTTTAATATTCTTAATAATTATAGTTGTTCCACTTTATTCGTTATAAAAGGTAAAATCCATTACTCTCTTCTCTACTCCACTTTATCCATTTTTCATGACCATTATCTTTTTAAATTATCTCCCAAAATCCTTATCCTGGAAATTGAAATGATTTCCTTTCCAATAAAAATATCCAAGAATCCCTAAGTCTCTTTTCAAGGGAGAATACCGAAAAAGTGGTATATGATCTTACCAATGTCTAACATGTGTTATTCTTCTTAAAACCACTATAAATATTAAAGAACCACATTAAGATAATTGAATTTTTATAATTAATATATTTTTACATTTAATGATAATTTTATATCCTCTTTATATTTCCTTCACATCTATTGAAATATTATAAAATTAATCATGTGGATATAAGGAATACCACCTCCATGAAGTGATAATAATGCGTTTTCATTTCATCTATACATTTATGGTTATATGGACAGGTTTAATGAATATATATTTTATTTATTATATAATTATGATTTTTATAGGATGAATTATTCTAATCATTTCACTCTTTCTATAACAACCATGCGCTCTATTACAAACATAAAAATTATTTATTACATAAACATTCACTTTATACAACTCTAAGGATCGATAGATAATGTGTGTTGGGAAATTTAGAACATTTCATAACAACATATAACGTAAAACACAACAACTTTGTTGAAGATTTATTTTACAGGAACACAACATTCCTTCATACTTATCATTTTATGAGATAACCTGGGGACATGCAAAAAGAAATGGTGAGCTATAAAGACCATTGAAGTAGTAAACAAGGAATAACATGATAAATAAAGTACATTTTAGAAAATATGAAAATCAATGGATCATAAGAGAATCATGAACATAAAGTCATGATCTAGCAAGACTATCATGATGTGGAAATGTAGAAGTAAAATTTAACTTGGTTTTAGCATGATCCAAGGCCCATTTCACATAGAGCATGATTAAACCCTAATTTCACATTAATTAACATGAGTAAAACCAAATTTCACTTGAAGCATCATAATACCACTCTTTACCTAATTCATTGTACTACTATCAGTGCACAGCCTTCTTAATCATTTCATATCATGCATAAGTGTGACACATGGATCATTTAACATGGATTTACTAAACATCATCATTTATTTCATTAAATGTAATGTGAAATTAATACATGAATATATATAATAAATAATTAAATTAGCATAAATGTGAAAACCATTGATAGATATATGGTCACGGTCTTTTCTACACAATTACTTTTAGCTTGGAAAATCGCAGTACGATTTCTGTAGCATAACAGCATGAGATAATATTTATAAAAATGGTTGATTAGTGAATAATGGTTGTCTCATCATATGTAAGTGAATTTGAATGTAATAGGGTCAACTAGATACATTTCCCAACATATGTAATTTAATTTAGATTCATAAAACAAAATAATTCCTTGAATGTAAATGAGAAGGGAGAAATTCCTTAAGGAATTTCAGGATGGTAACTGGTGTACATTGGAGGCATTAATGAGTGATAAAGAAGACTATAATCATTCAAAAGTAATTAGGAATGTATGTGGGAGTTGGTAAATAATACCCCAACATTTTTAACAGAAAATAAATAGGTATAACAATATAACAAAATTTGGAAAAAAAATGGGAAAGGATGAAATCTCTTACTTGGAAGTGTGATGCCAAAGGCTTGGGAGAGGCTTGAGAGAGGATTATTGGGAGATTGGGGATCCTTTGGAGGATTCTAGAGAGAGGATGGCAGAGGATGGTCGAGCTCCAAAGGCTTCGAGTGAATAGGATGTGAGATCGTGGTTGGGTTTATATAGGAAGAGAGAGGGAATTCATTATTATGTAGGTTTTGGACACCACACATTAGAGTAATATAAAACACAAACCAACCCATGGTTTTTGCATATGGTTTATGCCAAAGGGTAGTGGAAAAAAAATTTATAAGTCCAATATCTGAAATTGTTAAAATATTTGGTTTTCATATGCCAATGTGTGACACACTATCAAAGAAATATTTTTAAAAAGGTAAAATGTTTTATAAGTCTTGGAGGGTACACTAAAGATTTGAAAAATATATCAAAAAAACCAAAAATCACATTATTTTAAATCTAAATCATATATTTGCCAAAAAAATCATTTATAGTATTTTATTACATCACTGTTATGTCATTATGATGTCATAAAACAAATTATATATTTTAAAGGTATTCAATTTTACCGAAAAATTCGACTGTCACAGAGAATAATGAGAAATTCACCATTGGTAAATTTCAACATCCTGATTAAAAAAATAATATTCACTTTATACAAAATAATTTTATAAATATCTGAATTTTTACTTTTAAAATAAAAGACTAACATTCATGGAAAATTAATGTGTTTTGACAAAAACGGATTTCAAACCATAATAAATTTACAATTGTATTCAAAAAAATTATACCATCGTTTATATTTAATAAAATGTAATTTTTTTTAATATTTTATTAAAATATTTTATAATTCATGAATCCATTAATTCATCAAACAAGATTTCATAATATTATATTAACTAAAAATGGTATTTTTGTTTTAAAAACTTTATACAAAGTAAAAAAATGAATGTATATTTTTTATTCTATACAAAAATATTGTACATAACCCTAGTGCTAGGGTATTATTACATAGACCATTATAACACCCGAAAAAGGCCTAAGGGTAAGGTGTGCGATGGTGAAAAACTCTTAGGGTGGCTCGGATAACATTTCTCGGGTGGTAATCTCTATTAAAATCCACTTCTCCCAAAGGCTTTTCCATTCGATCTTAACATGATGAAGCTCAACTTTTTCTTGTTCAAGAGAGAATCCCAATATTACCACCTCCTTTCCATTCACTGAAAAATGATATTCGTATAGTTCAATTCCAGTGGATGAGGCAACCCCTTCCTTTGACTAAGATAATTGGATTTTTTAATGCCCTATATTTATACCAATCAAGTGATCAATGTTCTACAAAAATATTAGCAACTATATCAATTCATTATTTTATTTTAAAATCCAAAAATTTAAAACAAATAAGGTTCATATGTTTTATATAATCATTTTATATAATAAGACATTAAAATTTTTCAATAGTAATTTTCATTAATAAAATTTCGGGTTGTTACATTATTCTCCATTAAGAAATTTCATCGTTGAAATTTCATTTTCCCACACTAAAACAAATACGGGTAACTCTACTTCAACACTTCAACCGATTCCACATTACTTATTCAAGCTTTTGTTTTCTCCATAACACCTTCAAAAGGGACATTGTCTCATTTTTTTAGAAATTTTCTTATGATCTAAGATCCTTTTAGGATTCTCTTCAGATGAGAGGTCATTCTCAAATGGTACCACCTCTGTATTGAGTACATGTGATGGGTCAGGTATTTACTTCCTCAAGAGTGATACATGGAACATATGATTTACTTGAGATAGTTTATTTGGGTGTTTTAATCAATAGGCCACTTCTCTAATGTGATCAAGGCTCGCAAAAGAGGAGTTGTATCGTGGAATAATCATTTCCCTGATCCCAAATCACATAGAACTCTTCCATAGTTATATGAGGAGGAACACCATGTCCCCGACATCAAATTCTAGGTCACATTGAGAATTTCCACATAGCTCTTTGGTCAACTCTTAACAGCATTAATTTTCTACTCATTGGTCTCAACCTTCATCACCATTTCTTCGACCATTTCTAGACCTAGGAGTTTTTTCTCCCCAACATCATCCAAACATTCTTTTTTTCTACACCTCTTCCCATATTGGGCTTCATAAGGAGCTATTTGGATGCATCAGTTGAAACTATTATTATAAGAGATCTAAACCAGAGGAATATGTTGATCTCATCTTCCTTTAATGTTCACTGAGCATGCTCTCAACATGTCCTCAAGAGTTTGTATTGTCCGCTCATATTGGCCATCATTTTGAGGATGATAATCCATTTTAAATTTCAGCTTAGTATTTAGAGTGTGTTGGAGAATTTTCAAGAACATAGACGTGAATCTTAGATCTCGATCAGATACAGTAGATAATGGTACTCCATTAATCCTTACCAAAAATCTGATATATATCCATACGAGTTGATCTAATGAGAAATCCTCTCAAATTAAAATGAAGTGTGAAGTCTTTTTAAGAAGATCCACAACCACCATGATAGCATTGTTTCCATCAGATGTCTTCAGATGTCGGGTGAAAAAGCCCATGATGATGTTCTCCTATTTCTATGTTGTTATAGGTAATGGTTACATCATCCCCTTAGACTGCATCCTCTCAGCCATCACTTTTTGACATACTAGGAACATTGATGCATACTTAGTGATCTACTTCTTAATTTTTTCCCAACGTTATTGATCTAAGAGGAATCAATACACATTTTTTCATGGATGAATAAATAAATTTTAACTATGCACATAATCAAAAATTTCATTCTTTAACTCTAGATTAGATCGAACATATTGATTTTTACTATATATCCCAATTCTTTCTTCATTAAAATTAATCCCTGAGGATTTCCCTTTTCTGATAGTTTCAACATTCTTATAAATTCCCACATCTTTATTTGGAGCATCCTTTAACCTTTCAAAAAGATATGGTTGAGAAATAATTTGCGAAAGATTGAAGATGTTCCCTTATTTATTATTCCCATATATATCTTTATCAAATCTACAACGATTGGATATTTTTCAATTCTTATCCATGATATAATCACTGGGTCATTTCTACTTTGGACATCTGCCACCATGTTTGATTTCTAAAGGTTGTAATGGATTGAACAATCATCGTGATTGATTAGCTCTAACTATATTCATTAGTTCATGTTCAACTCTTTCTGTGTGAATATATTCTTTAGTCTTTTGTGATTCGTGTATATTTCACATGTCTCCCAAAATAGGTAATGCCACCAAATTTTCACTGTAAAGATTACTGAATCCACCATCATATCATGTGTTGGATAGTTTTTCTCATGAACATTCAATTCCCTTGAACCATATGAAATGAATTTGTCATTTTTCATCAACACACATCCCAGTCCATTCTATGAAGCATCATTAAATACCAAAAAAAATTTATCCACTTGTGGTTAGTGTGAGGAAAAGGGAAGTGATAAGCCTCTTTTACAACTCCTTGACGCTCTCTTCGCATTCATCTCTCTACGAAAACATTACTCACTTCTTTGTTATCTTGATATGATGGATGAACAATCGTGAAATTATCACACAAATCGGCGATAATATCTAGCTAACCCCAAGAAGCTATAGATATCTGTTACTAATATTGGCCTCAGTCATCCCTTGATTGCAGCTGTCTTGGGGGGAACCACAGATGTCCCATTTCATGTGATGATATGACCCATGAATGATACCACCATTAACCAGAACTCACACTTTTTGTACTTTTCATATAGGTTCTTTTTTAATAAGGTCTCTTGTACAATGCTTAGATAATTCTCATGCTCATCCTTGGTTTTGGAGTATATTAAAATATCATCTCTAAAGACTTCCACAAGTTTATCGAGAAAATATATAAAGACTCTATTCATCATCTCCCTGATGATTTCTAGACCATTAATGTGTTTGAATGGAATTAATATGAATTCATAGTTCTTGTATCTTTGTTGAAAAGAGGTCTTGGGGATATCCTCCTTCTTCAACCTCACTTGATAATATCCCAACCATAGATCCACCTTGGAGAATTATTATGCTCCACATATCTGATCTAACAAGTCATCAATTCATGGTAGAGGATACTTGTTCTTTATGGTGATTTTTTTGAGCTCATGATAATCAATTCAAAGGCACATTAACCCATACTTCTTCTTGACGAAAAGGATTAGTGCACTGCTTGGTGAATCACTTGGGCATATAAATCATTTATCTATATTCTCTTTAGTTGCTTTTCAAATCATCAAGTTCCACAACAAAAAATCTATACATAGTCTTTGATATTGGAAAATACCCATATATAATATCAATTCATAATTAAAAATATCTTTTACGAGGAAGACCTCGAAATTATTTGGGAAACACATCAATAAATTCCCTCACAATAGAAAATTTTCAAGGATGGTTGCTTCCTTAGACTCAATCATCTGAGAAAAATATGCATGCTCATAAGGAATTAATATCCACAATTGTGATGGTGGTGCTAAAGAATATTTATCCTCCTCCTTGCAGTTCTACAAAATCAGGGGTTGATTTCCCTTATGGAGAGTTATTTGTATCTCACTAAAATTTATAATGGATCTATATAAGGAAAGCCAATACATGCCAAGAATTTCATCAATTTTTTCAATGGGAGTATGAAAAGGTTCCCTATGAAGTGAAATCCACAAATTATGATAGGGGTGGAGTTATATTCATTGGATGCAATGATTTCCCGATTTTCTATCCTCACTGACATCATTACATTCATGATTTGTGTTGGTGTTGGGATTGTTTTATGAATCATTTGAGATATAAAATAATGTGTAAAACCAGAATAAAAAAGTGTGACAGATATTCTTGATTTAATAACTTGTGTACCTATCCCCACATCATTGATGGGGTTCACTTCGGCGGTAGTGATGGAAAAATCCTACCCATGCTGCCAATGAGGTTTTTAGTTGCCTCAAAAAATCCTTTGAATTGGGGTACTGGTATACAAAGTTCCACGGTTATTTTTAGTTGATGCAATGAAAAATGCATTGAGGGTTGAATGTAGTGGTCCTCTTCTCTATCACAACAAAATGTTTTTCTTATCAACAGTTAATGGTCAGGTTCCCTTATCATCTACACCTAAATCATTTCATCGGCCCCTTCATGAAATTTTTGGGGTTTTTCTTTCTGTAAATTTGTCGAGTGGGGTGATAGATTTTATTATCACTATTTTATTGATCCAATGTACCACCTGAAATAAATTACGCCTTACACTTCTTATCCTAATGTACTTTTAGATTCACAGATCTCCATTACAACTTTGAGGGATCATTAGACAATTTACTCATAGCTCTGGAAGTCAAGAATCTCTAGGTCATTCCGTATTCCAGGTTTTACCCACCAAATAAGCGGTCATCCTTGCATTAGGGGGAAACGAAAAAGATGAAGGCATATCATGCAAGACTTGTGATGTTTTCCTCATACTCTCTGATATATTATTCATCTATTTACTTGAGAGAAATGAAGTAACGTTCTATATTAAGTTGGAGGGTGCGAGGAAAATATTTGTCAAAAAATATTTTCCAGAAATCATTCAATTCAAACGCCTCGATCTCCTCCTCAGGCTTCATATTTTTGATCAATGTCCACTATTGATCAACTTCACCCTCCATATGATAAGTATCCAAATATAAATTCTCTTGTTTAGAAAATTGAATGATGGAGAAGATCTACTCAATGGAGTTGATCCATTGTTCGATAATCATGGATCATATGATCTTTTAAAAGTAGGAGGCCTTTTTGTCATGAAGATCTCGATTGCGAAATGTTCATTCTTTGGGGCTAGGGGTGGGGTCAAATGTTCCTCTTGACCCATGTTATGTAATGCCTCAACCCCAGTTACCTAGAGTTGGTGAATTATTACATAACATTGGCATGATCACAAAAGATCATGTCTCGAAAGACAGATTAGTTTAGTAGACTTGGAAACACTAGATACATTCTTAAAGTTTACATTACATCATAAAGTGAAAAAAAACCAAAAACAACATCTTTTGTTCATATTACCTCATACAATCCCTGCAGATTATTCATAATGTACTTCTTCACATCCTGGGATAAATTAAACATTGAAAGGGGTGAGCTCAAATTCTCAGTAAGGATACCAATATTGCAGAAACTTTCATAAATAAACAAAAAAATTTAAGGCAATGTATATTTAAAACAAAAGCTTTTTAAACTTGAACTTCAGCATAATATGGAAAAGATAAAATGAAATAATTCCATCTACTTATTCACATGGATATTCTACTAGTCAAATAATCACATGCAGTATCAATAACCACTTTCATAATGATGGAATACTTTATTCCAGACTATCATAACCACATAGTCAGGGCCTTCTTCCAAGACTAAAAATATGATTTTATCAAGACCCTGTGCCAAGACACTTGTTTGTCTCACGAGGCCTACTGATTCATCGAGGAGCTATAGCCAGCTCCACCCATCACTTATTAAGTACAATGCATTCCTCATATGAATAGATTTAAACATAACATAAACATTCGTATTAATAATAGCATAAGAAATGTAAATACTTTTTTTATAAACCATGAATGGTATAAAAATAACACATCCACAATAAAACATATCAAAAAACAGTCAATAAAATGTGGAAGTTTTGTATCATAAAAAATCAACTTCAAATAAGCTTAAAATCTATCAAAGGATGTTGATATTGAAGAGATCAAAACTATTTAAAAGAAATATCTCTTTTTCTGAAGTCATTTAAAGTCACATAATTATAAAAGAAAACATTTACTTTGACAATATTCTTATAATATTGTAATAGAAGATTTGAATATTTTATAACGGTATAAAATAGCTTCACACGCCGTATAAGTTAAAAAAAGATATTCTTACCACAATTCTGTCGAAAAGGCTAAAAATGACCTTTTTTCAAAAACAATGGAAGGATTCCTTTATAAACATATTTTAAAATGTAAAACAAGGATATAAATGACGTTAAACTATATTCTGTAAAATTGTAATAATGTTTTGGAATACATTTTTAAGAAACATGGTTGTGGATGATTAAGAGGTCCCAGTAGATAATTACTTATAAACAACATCGGATAATGAAGAGATTGTGAAATAAACCCTTACCTTGTACTTTTCCTTGGTCGAGGGTAGGTTAACCTCTTGTATAATAGTTAAATAATTGTTATTAAATTATTCGATAATCATATACATAAATATAATATCATAAATGATCTTTTAATATATCTTTGTTAATAATATTTTAGTGTTATCGTTGTTTTAGGTGTTAACTGATTCATTTTCCTTTATATGATTTGTTACATAATCCATGTTTTTTATGGATAGGTTCTATATATTTCATATCCAAAATGATATAAATTCATTAAACATTAATTTTAATCATTAAATGAGAATTCGTCTTGAATGGATACAATGGGTAATGAATCTCATCACGTTTGTGGAGATGGTAGTCCGTCCGTACGCACGAGCGACAATATCATTCTTTTGATATTAAAATATTATATAATTGGATGGTATATCATATATAAAGAATCATTATAATTTTATATTGATTGTTTACTTCAATTACACATCATTATCATACCCATCCAAATAATAATGTTTTGAATAACAATTACACCACGACGTGGAGACGGTAAGACGTACGCACGCACGTATGGTGACATGTCATTCAAAAAATGGATAGAATACTGAATATTCCTATACCATATCTATAATAACATCACATTATATATAATATATTGGAGTTATTATTTTATAATAGAAATAACAAATAATGAATATGTTGAAAAAGAAATAACTTGAAAGAGGGTGGTGAAAAACATTACCACTTCTTGGAGTTCTTCCTTTTGATTTGATCAAAAATGGTCTTTAGGTTGGCTTTATGACAAAAGTAGGGCATCTAGGATGAAGTTATAGAAGTGGAGAGGATATTTTGGTAGGGTTTGGTAGAGACAAAAGGTTTTGAAGGTATGGATTAGTGAGAAAGGGGAGTTTCCTTTTATAAGAGGGGTGAGGGGAACCTTAAGAAAAGTAAGAAATGTTATTTTATAATAAATTCATATTCGGTTTCTAATAGATCAAAACTTATTTATTTCAAGGATAAGGTGTGTATGGGTCTAAAAAACTCATTGAATTGGTTTTATACAGTTTTGGGTCACTTTATTAACATTATCTTTTAGTATTAACTCTTAGTTAATTATTATGACATTTACCATGTCTCTTTGTATGTTTATATTATATGGTTAATAAACATGATGTAAACTTCCAAGAAACCCAAAAGTAGTCCATTAATGATACACATACCATTATATAATTTCTTTGGCAGAAACATAGATTTTTTGGAATAGAATATCAATTAATAATATAATATTTGTTTTAAAAACTCATTTATGTCAATTTTGACACTATTTAATAATTGATTTCTGTTAAAGTCTTAAAAACGTTATTAATTCGAAAAAAATTAATTTACTCAATAATAACAAGAAATATTAACAAATAAAATTTGTGTATGTCATAAAAACTTCCATATTATCTTTATTTTTACATTTATAATACCAATTATTGGATTCTTTCAATAATAAGGAAAATACTGCATCATTATTGTGTAATAAATAAATTTAATTATTAAATATCTAAAAATTATAAATAAAATACCATTATGTAGGAAATCGTTTTAGATTTCTAATTAATATTTATAGTAGAAAACATAATATATATAACCCTACGGAATTTTTTTATATAAAAGATATATGCTTATGTTATCTTTGTATTTACATTAACTTAATTAATATAAAGTGTTCCTATCACTTACATGTGGATCCCTGGGGTCCCAAAATCACCCCAAAATTCCCATAGTCGGAAATGTATAATCCAATGGGGTTAGGACATGTTTTAGGGTAATTTATTATTATTATAATATTAATTTTTTACCTTTATTTACCTGATTTACCCTTTAACCATGGTAAATAAAATATTTATCGAAGTTATTATTCAAAATGTCAAAAAAATAAATGTTACCTATTTACATAATTTTAACCTCATGATTCTAAAAATGAAATTGATTTTTCTAAATTCAAAACAAAGAATTGGATGAAATTAATTTAAAATAAATTCCTGCTCTCAAAACAAAAATCATGTTTTTATGAAATAAAAACTATCAAAAGATTCGCACTTCCTTATGTCTAGTTTATATGTGAAATTATGTCCAATAACCAAAATTGTATTAAATGGTAAAAATATAATCTAATTATACTCTAATATCACTCAAATTAATAATTTATCAATATTAATTATTTCTATTAAAAATTTGTTTTTAATTAAAATTTAGTAATATTCACTATTCATCAAAATATGAAAGTTATCTGAAAAGTAACAAAAATTCACGCTAAGCTAATTTCGATATTCCAACTCCAAAAATGAAGTCTATTTTGAATGATGAAATGTATAAAATTTCAAAAAGTTTGTATTACTATTTATAATGACTAGTTTTATTGGTTGTGGTGTGTGTTAGAACGTGAAGTTCTGTATAACACATGATATTGTATTATTTCAAGAGAAATGTACCATGGAATCTTGGGGAGTTACATTCTCCCCTCCTTCAATAAATTGTATCCTCGCAATTTCAAATTGATTTTCATAAATAAAAGGTTGAAAATAGAAAATACCTTTGGGAAAACCCACATCCGAAATTAGGTTAATATATAGTTTAGTCTTAATAAGAGGAAAAGTGAAATGAAAGGGTCACCACCAAATTATGATCTCAATTAGGAGAACATTAGTGGAAATTAGAGAAATATAATTGGAGGAATAACATAAATATTTATATATAGTTATTGATGTCATCAATCACAAACAAGTGTAAAATTGAGGACCCTAAATTCATCAATCTATGATGATTTAAAATACCATTGGTTCAACAAAACATAAGGTATTAGGATAACAGATTTTTGGTTTTAAGATTCCTTCAATAAGGTATAATAATTAATTTTTCATAGAATAAGAGAAGAAGAAAAATATATACATGAAAAGTAGAGTTCCATACTTTAACTAATTCCTACCACAAACTCATCTTCTATACTAAAAGATAATAGAACATAAAAAATATTCTATTTATCCTATTCATTTGGGGTTCAAAAAAATGAATTTATAATTCATCTACCTGACCTTTTTAAAAAAACAACATTATTAAATCCCGGAAATCATGTGGGCCAGTGGTAGGTGATACACCCATGTCGCCCTTCGGTTGTGGGTTCATGTCTCGCGGCCTTCCCGGTCGCGACAGGTTGTCGCCCGACCACCTGGTTGTCCTTTTATGGAAATCAAAAATAATCTCAAACTAGATTTATCCAAAATACATTTGTCCAACTCACAGTACAAAATATGAAAGGAAGGTAAACACAATGAAGATCATTTTCCATGTAATAACATGTGAACACCTTCATCATGTACTCTTTTAAAGCACTGCACATCCCGAATTACCACAAAACCTTATTGATTAAATTCATGCTCCATTATACCTATAGAATAATTGATATAATCCTTCTATCCAAATTTTTTTAAAATCCAACAATGATGGGATATAGAAATCATTAATCAGTTTCAAGGTAGTCAGTAATATCCAATATAATTTATTCAAATAAACCATCTGTTATTCCAAAATCACTACCTCTTTATTAGGACCATATTAAAGATTACCTTTCCTTCAACCCTGTATTTTATAAAAAGTGTAGCATACCATTAAGTCACTTTTCTTAGAACTATATAATCTCAGATCCTCAATATAATAGTACTGCAATACAATCCTTCTTTATCTCCATAATTCATATATCCAGTATGTCGTTAATACCACACTCAAATAAAATAATCCTATAATAACAACATAAGAACACTAGACATTAATCTTCATCTGAGGTAGTTTCATAACTTTATTATTATCCAATAGAATTATTTGAGTAATACTCTGAGGATTTAGACATTGGTTTGCATAGTGTCCCAACTCTTTACAAATAGAGCATTGTATATTAGAAATCTTTTTCTTACCCTTGCAGTCATGTACTTGGTGTCCTGTTTCTCCACACTTATAACAAACTCTCATTCCCTTCAGGCAAGTTCCAGGGTGTTTCATCCCATAGTTATCACATATGGGAAAATTCTTCTTTTCCTTCTTCCATTTATCCATCTTTCTCTTTTCTATCCTTTTCTTCTCTTGCTTCCCATCAAATCCATACGGCTCAGAGATTTCTTTACATATTTTATTAACACAAGATACTATTTCTTCATATGTTGACAATACATGGGATACTATTTCCCTTCTAAAATATGGCTTAATACCATGAATGACATGATCTTATTACTCCTTGTATCATACGTATTGTTAGAGTTCACATTCCTCTTACTGGGCGCCATTTCTATACAATGGCATACAATAGATTAGTTTATGAATCAAAATACGTAATTCCATAGTTGTAAAACACTTATCATAAATTGAACTATTTATGGTTATTATCCTTAATCATAAAAATGTTTTCTTTGAGGAAGTATATACTCATAACCCCTTCATAATGGTTTCTAAAGAAAATGAGAATTATCTTATGCATATCCCCCGGGAGTGTCGTAACCAATAGTAAAGAAAGGCCCATTATCGTGCACCAGTTCTCGTTCGAGTCTAGATCAAAGAGGTGTTTCTGGGGTTTACCCCAAGGTATATCTGGGTCAGAGCCGCCTTGACCTGCTCGTATACATACGGAGTTGTATTTCTCAAAAAACTCACAAAATCTCTACAATACCAAAATTCGAGGAATTTCTTCTATACTAATATTCAAAGTCCATCTTAGGTCCATGTACTCTAATCAGAGATAATCTAAATCTAGCATCCAAGGATTGTAATAATCATCCTCTGATACGAGCTATAATTCCCCGACTTCAGTTGCCCAGAGTCGTTGCATTATTACATAACATTGGCATGATCACAAAAGATCAAGACTCGAAAGACCGATTAGTTTAGTAGCCTTGGAAACACTAGATACATTCTTAATGTTTACGTTACATCATAAAGTGAAAAAAACTACAACAAAATCTTGTCTTCAAATTCCCTCATACTATCTCAACAGGTCATTCATAAAATACTTCTTCACATCCTGGGAAAAATAAAACATTGAAAGGGGTGAGCTCAGATGCTCAGAAAGGATAACAATATAGCTGAAACTTTCATAAATAAACATGATCATTTAAGGCAATGTATAACTAAAACAAAGGCCTTTTAAACTTGAACATCGGAATAATATGGCAAAGATAAAATGAAATAATTCCATCAACTTATTCACATGGATATTTTTCTAGTCAAATAATTACATGCAATATCAATAAGCACTTTCATAATGATGAAATGCATAATGCCAGACTATCATAACCACATAGTCAGGGCCTTGTGCCAAGAATACAAATAAGATTTTCTCAAGGCCTTGTGAAAAGACACAATTTTGTATCATGAGACCTACCAATGAATCGAGGATCTATAGAGGGCTCCACCCGTCACTTATTAAGTCCAATGCATTTCTCATATGAAAAGGTTTAAACATAACATAAACATTTGTATTAAAACGGGCATACGAAATGTCAATACGTTCTCCATAAACCAGGAATGGTATAAAAATAACACATCCACAGTAAAACATATCACAAATCCTTCAACTCAATATATAAGTTTTGTATCATAATAAATCAACTTCAAATAAGCTTAAAATCCATCAAAGTAAGTTGACATAGATGAAAAAAAACTATTTGAGAGAAATATCTCTTTTTTTTGAAATAATTTAAAAGCCACATATTTATATAAAGAAAATTTACTTTGAAAATATTATTATAATCTGGTAAGATAAGATTTGAAGATTTTATAATGGCGTAAAATAGCTGCACCCACCGTATAAGTTAAAAAAAGACATTCTAACCATAATTCTGTCGAAAAGGTTAAAAAGGACCTTTTTTGGAAAATGTTGGAAAGATAACTTTATAAACTTCTTATAAAAAGTAAAACAATGGTATAAATGACCTTAACCCATATTCTGTATAATATTAATAATGTTTTCAAATAAATTTTTAGGAAACATGGATGTGGATGATAAAGAGGTCCGAGTAGATTATTACATATTAACAACCTTAGATAATGAAGAGATTGTGAAACAAAACCCTTACCTTGTACTTTTCCTTGGTCGAGGGTAGGTTAACCTCATGTATAATAGTAAATAATTTTTATTAAATTATTCAATAATCATATACATAAATATGATATCATATATGATCTTTTAATATTTCTTTTTTAATAATATTTTTAGTATTTATCGTCGTTTCGGGTGTTAACTGGTTCAATTTCCTTTATATGCTTTGCTTCATAATCCAAGTTTTTTATGGATAGGTTCTATATTATTCATATATAGAATGATATAAATTCCTTAAACATTACTTTTAATAATAAAATTAGAATTAGTCTTGAATGGATACAATGGGGAAGGA
Organism: Viscum album; assembly: GCA_963277665.1. Taxonomy (NCBI): domain Eukaryota; kingdom Viridiplantae; phylum Streptophyta; class Magnoliopsida; order Santalales; family Viscaceae; genus Viscum; species Viscum album. Next base: position 1,498,316,593 of record OY728159.1, read on the forward strand.
ATCTCATCGCGTTCATGGAGACGGTAGTCCGTACGTACGCACGAGCGACAATATCATTGTTTTGATATTAAAATATTATATAATTGGATGTTATTTCATATATAAAGATTAGTTTTAATGTTATATTTATTATTTAATTCAATTACACATCATTATCATAACCATCCCAATAATAATGTATTGAATAACAATTACACCACGACGTGGAGATGGTAAGCCGTACGTATGCACGTATGGTGACATGTCATTCAAAAAATCGATAGAATACTGAATATTCTTGTACCATATTTATAATAACATCAATATATATAGAATATACTGGAGTTATTATTTTATAATTGAAATAACAAAGAAGAAGAAGTTTAAGAAGAAAGGAACTTGAAAGAGGGTGGTGAAAACATTACCTCTTCTTCGGGTTCTTCCTTTTGATATTATCAGAAGTGGTCTTTAGGTTGGAATTCTGACCAAAGGAGGTCCTATAAGATAAATTTAGAGAATTTCAGAGGATATTTGGGCAGGGTTGTTCCTAGACAAAAGGCTTCGAAAGTATAAATTACTGAGAAGGGGGAGTTCCCTTTTATAAGAGGGGTGAGAGGCACCTTAAGAAAAGCTAGAAATATTATTTTATAATTAATTCATATTCTGTTTTAATGGATCAAAACTGATTTATTTCAAGGATAAGGTGTGTATGGGTCGAAAAAAACTCAACCAATAGGTTTTATATAGGTTTGGGTAACTTTATTATCCTTATCTTTTAGTTATAACTCTTAGTTAATTATTTTGACATTTACTATGTCTCTTGGTATGTTTATATTATATGGTTAATAAACATACTGTAACTTTTAAGAAACCCCCATATGGTCCATTAATTATACACATTTGATTATATAAGTCATTTGGATGAACCTTAGATTTTTAGGAATATAATTTCAATTAATAATATAATATTTGTTTTAAAACCTTATTTGTGTCAATTTTGACACTATTTAATAATTTATTTTTTGTTAAAGTTTTAAAAAATTTATTAATTAGAACCAAATTCATTTATGAAATCCTAAAAAGAAATATTCACAAATAAAATTCGTCAATGTCATAAAAACTTTCATATATTATTTATTTTAACATTTATAATACCAATTATTTGATTCATTCAATAATAAGGAAAATACTGCATCAATATTGTGTTGTAAATAAATTTAAATATTAAATATATAAAAATTAAAAATAAATTAAAATTATGTAGGAAATAGTTTTATCTTTCTAATGAATATTTATAGTAGAAAATATAACATATATAACTCTATGTAAAATGTTTTTTTCTAAAAGATATATGCTTATGTCATCTTTGTATTTACTTTAACTTAATTAATATAAAGTGTCCCTATCACTTACAAGTGGATCCATGGGATCCCAAAATCGACCCAAAGAAGCCCATGGTCGGACATGTATCAACAAATAGGGTCAGGACATGTTTTAGGGTAATTTATTATTATTATTATAATATTTGTTTACCCATATTTACTGGATTTACCCTTTATCCATGGTAAATAAAATATTTACCGAAGTGATTATTCAAAATGTCTAAAAATAAAAGTTACATATTAAATCAACTTGGACCACCATATTCTAAATATGGAATCGATTTTTCTAAATTCAAAACACAAAAGTGGAAGAAATGAATTTAAAATTAATTCCTGCTATTAAAACAAAATCATGTTTTTAAGAAATAATAACTATCAAAAGATTGACACTTCCTTATGTATAGTTTAAATGTCAAATAATGTCCAATAACCAATATTGTATTAAATGGTAAAAATGTAATCTAATTATACTCTAATATCACTCAAATTCATAATTTATCACTATTAATTATTTTGATTAAAAAATTCGTTTTCATTAAAAATTATTAATATTCACTATTCATCAAAATATGAAAGTTATCCAAAAAGTAACAAAAATACACGCTAAGATAATTTTGATATTACGAATCCAAAAATGAAGTCCATTTTGAATGATAAAATGTTTAAAATTTCTAAATGTGGTTATTAGTATTTATAAAGACTAGTTTTATTTGTTGTGTTGTGTGTTACAACTTGATTTTGTGTATAACACATGCTAATGAATTATTCAAAGAGGAATGTACCGTGGAACCTTGGGGTGTTAAATTCTCCCATCCTTCAATGAATTTCATCCTCACAATTTCAAACTGTTTTTCAAAAATAAAAGGTTGAAAATATAAAATACCTTTGGGAAAACCCACATCTGAAATTAGGTTAATAAAATTTAGTCTTAATAAGAGGAAAATAGAAATTAAAGGGCCACCCCTAAATTATGATCTCGATTAGGAGAACATTGGTGGAAACTAGAGATATATAATTAGGAGAAAAAAGTTAGTATTTTTAGATAGTTATTGAGTTTATCAATCACAAACAAGTGTAAAATTGAGGACTTTAAATTCACCAATCTATGATGATTTAAAATACCATTGGTTCAATAAAACATAAGGTTTTCGGATAACACATTTTTGATTCTGAGATTCCTTCAATAAATTATAATAATTAATTTCTTCATAGAATAATAGAATAAGAAAAATATATACTTGAAAACTCGAGTTCCATCTTTTAACTAATTTCTACCACAAACTCATCTTTCACACTAAAAGATAATAGAACTTAAAAAATATTCTATTTATCCTATTCGTTTGGGGTTCAAAAAAATGAATTTATAATTCATCTACCTGACCTTTTTTAAAAAAAACTACATTATTCAATCCAGGACATCATGTGGGCCAGTGGTAGTTGATACACCCTTGTTGCCCTTCGGTTGCGGGTTCAAGTCTCGTGGATTTGACAGTCGCGATAGGTTTCCACCCAACCTCTGGGTTGTCCTTTTATGGTAATAAAAAATAATATCAAACTATATTTATCCAAAATACTTTTTTCCAACTCACGGTCCAAAATTTTTAAGGAAGGTAAACACAATGAAGATCATTTTTCCACTTAATAACATGTGAACACCTTCATAATGTATTCTTTTAAAACATTGAACATCACGAATTACCAGAAAACATTACTGATTACATTCATGCTCCTTTATAACTTATAGAATACTGGATATACTCCTTCTATCCAAAAATGTTGTAAATTCCCACAATTACGGGATATAGAAATCATTAATCAGTTTCAAGGTATTCAAGAATATCCAATATAATTTATTCAAATCAATAATCTCTTATTCCAAAATCACTACCTAATTATTGGGACCATATTAAGGATTAACATTTCTTCAACCATGTATTTTACAAAAAGTCTAGCTTACTATTAAGTCACTTTTCTTAGAACCATATAATCTCATATCCTAAATATAATAGTACTACAGTACAATCCTTATTTATCTCCATAATTCATATAACCAATATATCATTAATACAACACTCAAATGAAATAATCCTATAATAACAACATAAGAACACTAGTCATTAATTTTCATTTGAGGTAGTATCATAACGTGATTATTATCCAATATCATCATTTGAGGAATACTCTGATGATTTGGACATTGGTTCGCGTAGTGTCCCAACTCCTTATAGATGAAGCATTGTTTATTAGAAATATTTTTCTTACCCCTGAAATCACGTACTTGGTTTCATTTTTCTCAACACTTATAATAAACTACCATTCCCTTCAGGCAAGTTATAGGGTGTTTCTTCCCATAGTTATCAAATATAGGAAAATTCTTCTTTTTCCTCTTCCCTTTAACCATCTTTCTCTCTTCCATCATTTTCTTCTCTTGCTTCCCATCAAAGACATTGGACTCAAAGAATTCTTTACTTATTTTATTAACACATGATACAATTTCTTCATATGTTGAGAATACATGGGAGACTATTTCCCTTATAAAAGTTTGCTTAATACCATGAAGGAAATGATCCTTCTTACTCCTTGGATCATACGTATTGTTGGAGTTCACATTCCTTCAACTGGGCACCATTTCTATACAATGGCATACAATAGATTAGTTTATGAATCAAAATAAGTAATTACGTACTTGTAAAACACTTATCATAAATTGAACTAATTATGGATATAATCCATAATCATAATAATGTTTTCTTTGAGGAAGTATATACTCAAAAAACCTTCATATTGGTTTGTAATGAAAATAATAATTATCCTAAGAATATCCTCCGGGAGTGTCATAACCAATAGTGATGCAGGGCCCGTTGTCGTGCACCAGTTCCCGATCATGTCTAGATCAAAGAGGTGTTTTTGGGTTTCACCCCTAGGTGCATCTGTTCCAGAGCCGCCTCGACCTGCTCATATCTATAAAGGGATGTATTTCTCAGAAAACTCCCAAAATCTCTACAATACCAAAATTCTTGGAATTTCTTCTATACTAATCTTCAATGACCATATTAGGTCTATGTTCTCTAATCAGAGTTTATCTAAATCTAGCATCCAAGGTTTGTACTAAACATTCTATGATACCCACTATAATGCCCCGACCCCAGATACCCAGATTCATTGCATTATTACATAACATTGGCATGATCACAAAAGAACAAGTCTCAAAAGACAGATTAGTTTAGTAGCCTTGGAAACACTAGATACATTCTTAATGATTACATTACATCATAAAGTGAAACAAAAACAACAACATCTTGTATTCATATTCCCTCATACTATCCCTACAGGTAATTCATAAAATACTTCTTCATATCCTCGGAAAAATAAAAAATTGAAAGGAGTGAGATCAGATGCTCAGAAAGGATAACAATATAGCAGAAACTTTCATAAATAAACATAAACATTTAAGTCAACGTATAGCTAAAACAAAAGCCTTTTAAACTTGATCTTCAGTATAATATGGCAAAGATAAAATGAAATAATTCCATCTACTTATTCACATGGATATTCTACTAGTCAAATAATCACATGCAATATCAATAAGCACTTTCATAATGATGGAATGCATAATGCCAGACTATCATAACCCCATAGTCAAGGCCATGTTCCAAGACTACAGAAAAGATTTTCTCAAGGCCTTGTGCCAAGACACTAGATTGTATCATGAGACCTACCAATGAATCAAGGATCTATAGTGGGCTCCACCCATCACTTATTAAGTCCAATGCATTCTTCATATGAATAGGTTTAAACATAACATAAACATTCATATTAAAACTGGCATACGAAATGTCAATACTTTCTCAATAAACCATGAATGGTATAAAAATAACACATCCACAGTCAAATATATAAAAAACCTTCAATAAAATAAGGATGTTTTGTATCATAATAAATAAACTTCAAATAAGTTTAAAATATATCAAAGGATGTTGACATAGATGAAATCAAAACTATTTGATAGAAATATCTATTTTTTTGAAATCATTTAAAAGTAACATAATTATAAAAGAAAACATTTACTTTTAAAATATTCATATAATCTTATAGGGTAAGATTCAAAGATTTTATAATGGCGGAAAATATCCACACCCGCCGTATATGTTAAAAAGGCATTCTTACATTAATTCTGTCGAAAAGGTTAAAATGGACCTTGTTTGGAAAACAATGGAAAGATTCCTTTATAAACATCTTATAAAAAGTAAAACAAGGGTATAAATTGACTTAACCCATATTCTGTAAAATATTAATAATTTTTTGAAATACATTTTTATGAAACATAGATGTAGATGATAAAGAGGTCCCAGTAGATAATTACTTATAAACAACCTCGGATAATGTAGAAATTGTGAAAAAAACCCTTACCTTGTACTTTTCCTTGGTCAAGGGTTGGTTAACCTCTTGTATAATAGTTAAATCATTGTTATTAAATTATAAAATAATCATATACATAAATTTTATATCATATATGATCTTTTAATATTGCTTTGCTAATAAAATTTTTGTAATATCGTCGTTTTTTGTGTCAACTGATTCGTTTTCCTTTATATGATTTGTTATGTAAGCCATGTTTGTTATGGATAGGATATATCTTATTCATATCCAAAACGATATAAAGTCCTTATGAATTACTTTTTAATCATCAAATGAGAATTTGTCTTGAATGTATAAGGTGGGGAATGAATCTCATCACATTCGTGGAGACGGTAGTCCGTACGTACGCATGAGCGACAATATCATTATTTTGATATTAAAATATTATATAATTGGAAGGTATATAATATATACATAATAATTATAATGTTATATTTAATATTTAATTAAATTACACATCCTTATCATAACCATCCAAATAACAATGTTTTGAAAGAAAATTACACCACGACGTGGAGACGGTAAGTCGTACGTACGCACATATGCTGACATGTCATTCAAAGGATGGATAGAATACTGAATATGGTTGTAAAATATTTATAATAAAATCACACTATATTGAATATACTATAGTTATTATTTTAGAATGGAAAGAAAAAATAAAGAATAAGTTTAAGAAGAAAGGAACTTGAAAGAGGGAGGTGAAAACATTACCTCTTCTTCAGGTTGTTCCTATTAATTTGATAAAAAGAGGTATTTAGGTTGGTTTTCTGACAAAAGGAGGGCCTAGAAGACAAATTTAGGGAAGTTGAGAGGATATTTGGGCAGGGCTTTGCTGAGAAAAAAAGTCATAGAAGGTATGAATTAGTGAGAAGGGGGAGTTCCCTTTTATAAGAGGGGTGAGGGGCACCTTAGGAAAAGCTAGAAATATTATTTTATAATAAATTCATATTCGGTTTTTAATGTCTCCAAACTAATTTATTTCAAGTTTAAGGTGTTTATGGGTCGAACTCAACTCAACCAATAGGTTTTAGACTGGTTTGGGTCACTTTATTAACCTTATCTTTTAGTTTTAACTCTTAGTTAATTAGTTTGACATTTTCCATGTCTCTTTTTATTTTCATATTATATGGCTAATAAACATACAATAAACATCCAAGAGACCCCCAAGTGGTCAATTAATGATTAAAATATCATTATATAATTCCTTTGGTAGAACTTTATATTTTTTTTAATAGAATATCAATTAATAATATGATATTTGTTTTAAAAACTCATTTTTTCAATTTGGACACTATTTAATAATTGATTTTTGTTAACGTTTTAACAACATTATTAATTAGAACCAAATTCATTTATGAAATCATAACAAGTCATATTGATAAATAAAATGGGTTTATTTCATAAAAACATTCAAATTATATTTATTTTAAAATTTATAATACCAATTATTTGATTCATTAAAATATAAGGAAAATATTACATCATTATTGTGTCATAAATAAATTTAATTATTAAATACCTAAAAATTATAAATAAAATAATTTTATGTAGGAAGTAATTTTATCTTTATAATAAATATTTATATTCAAAAGTATTACATATATAACCCTATGTAATGTTTTTTTTGCTAAAGGATATATGCTTTTGTCATCTTTGTATTTACTATAACATAATTAATATAAAGTGTCCCTATCACTTACAAGTGGCTCTATGGGGTCCCAAAATCGACCCAAAGATTACCATGGTCGAACATGTATCAACAAATAGGGTTAGGACACATTTTATAATAATTTAGTATTATTATAATACTATTTTACCCGTATTTATCGGATTTACCCTTTAAACATGGTAAATAAAATATTTACCGAAGTAATTATTCAAAATGTCTAAAAATAAAAGATACAAATTTACAAAATTTGGAACTCATGATTCTAAATATGAAAACCATTCTTGTAAATTAAGAACACAGAAGTGGCAGAAATTAATTTAAAATTAATTCCCGCTGTCAAAACAAAGAGCATGTTTTTTAGAAATAATAAATATCAAAAGATTGACACTTCCTTATATCTAGTTTAAATGTGAAATTATGTAAAATAACCAACATTGTATTAAATGGTAAAAATATAATCTAATTATACTCTAATATCACTCAAATTCATAATTTTTCACTATTAATTATTTCGATTAAAAAAGTTGTTTTTAATTAAAATTTAGTAATATTCACTATTCATCAAAATATGAATGTTATCCGAAAAGTACCAATAATTCACCCTAAGATAATTTTGATATTCCGAATCCAAAAATGAATTCCATTTTGAAATATAAAATGTATAAAATTTTAAAAAGTGGGTATTAATATTTATAACGACTAGTTGGATTGGTTGTGGTGTGTTTTAGAACTCGAAGTTGTGTATAACACACGTTACAGTATTATTCAAAGAGAAACGTACCATGGAAGCTTGGGGTGTTACATGTTTCTATTCAAAATCTGAGTTAACAAAGAGAGTATAATAAAAATGTTTGCGATTTCAACTGTCATATGATTGGGTATCTCATTAGAACAGTCATCACATTGATCCTCACATCGGTTGGTATCCCGAGTCCTTATATTAGTAGCCATTGGCTCAAATAAAAGGAAAGTTAGGGGTAACACATAAAGGGTAATCCATAGAAAAAAATATATGACTTGTAAATTACTTGTATTTCCATAACATATGAATTTATAGGCCTCAATCTATGTTATCCATGATCTACTTACAAACATATATTGTTAGGGGTATTTTTCTTCCGTTAATAATGGTTTTTACAAAGATTATTAATTTAAAAAAGCATATCCCCTGGGAGTGTCATAAACAAGAGTGTAGCCAAGCCCGTTTCCATGCACCAGTTCTCGTTCGAGTCAAGATCAAAAAAGTGTTTTTGGGTTTTACACCTAGATACATATGTTCTAGAGCTGCCTATAGCTACTCGTATCCAGACATGGATGTATTTTCTAGTTAAAACACTTACTAAATTATCCAAAAAATTAGGGATGTTTTTATAACAATAAGTCTTATCTCTACGGATTTCTCTAGGGCGTTCTAATCCTAATCCCAAAAAAAACATATTCATTGATACCAACTATTACAACTATACTATTTATAATACACATAAACATGATTTATTAGATAAATTTTCAATTACAAAAACTCTTAGGATCTATAGTTCTAGTGTCTTGGGAAATTAAGAACATTACATAAAAACTTTGAACATAAAACACAACAACTATATTGAAAAAATATTTTACATGGACACAACATTCCATAGTACCTAGAATTTCATGGGATAACCAGAAGACATACATAAGAAAAGGGTGTGATATAAAGACCATTAAGGGAGTAAAAAAAGCATAAAATGAATATTACAATACATTTTAGACAATAGTAATATCAATGGAGCATAAGATAAACATGAACATAAAGGCTTTATATAGAATGATTATCATAAAGTGGAAATGTGACAACAACATTTACCATGATTTTAGCATGAGCCAAGGCTTATTGCACATGGAGAATGAGTAAACTCTCATTGAACTTTAATTATCATGATTAAAGCCTTATTTCACGTGATGTATCATTATACTAGTCTTTACCCAATGCATTGCAGTGCTATTAGGGCTCTCACTTCTTAATCATTTCATTTCACGAATAAGTGTACCACATGGATCATATAACATGGATTCAATAAACATAAAACATTATTCCATACAAAAAGAATGTGTAATTAAGACATGTAGATCTATAATAAATAATTAAATCTATATAAAAGTAAATACCCTTGATAGTGAAAAGGGCATGGTATTCACTACACAATGACTTTGTCTTGGAAAATCGCAGTACAATTTTGGCAGCATAACGACATGACAAAAGAATTCATAAAAATTTATGATGGGAGAGAAAGGGGTGTCTCATCAAATTTACCTGAAATGGACTGTAATGGCATTATATAGATAATTTTCGAACATATGTAATGGAATTTAGATTCATAGAAGAAAAGAATTTCATGAATGTAACTGAGAAGAGAGAAATTCCTTACGGCATTTCGGCATTGTAACAGGTGTACAAGGGGGAAATTAATGAGAGATAAATAGGAATATCATCATTAAAAAATAAAGAGAGATGTATGGGAGAGGTGATAAATCATACCCAAAATATTTTATTTAAAATACAAGGGTATAACAATATAATGAAATTTGGAAAAAAATGAGAATGGAAGAAATCCATTACTTGGATGTGTGATCTAAAAGGCTTGGGAGAGGCTTGTTGAGAGCTTGGGGTTCCTTGGGAGGAATATAGATAGTGATGGGAAGAGTTTGGTAGAGCCTTAAAGTCTTTTAGTGAATAAGAAGTGGGAGAATGGGTGTGTTTATATAGGAAAATAAAAGAAATTATTTATTATTTAGGTTTTGGAAAGCACACATTAATGTAATCAAAACCATAAACTAGCCCATGATTTTTCCCATTGTTTTTTAAAAAGGGTAGTAGAAAAACATATTTTATATAGACAACATCGGAAATTAATAAAATATTAGTTATTCTTATAGGGAGGTGAGTTACATTCTCTTGGAAATCCTTTTAAATTTTTAAAATGTTTTATAATTATTGGTGGGTCCACTAAAGCTATGTAAAATAAATAAATAACATTCAAGAATAACATTATATTAAATTTAAAACATATATTTTCTGACCATACCATTTATAATAGTTTATTAAATCACTATTTGATCATTATGTTGTCATAAAACACATTATATATTTAAACAGTATTTTATTTTTACCCAAAAATATTTCTATATCAAAAAATTATAAAAAATTAACCATTGAATAATTTCAACATCTAGATTTAAAAAATAATATTCATTTCATTATAGTATTTTCAAAATATTTTAATTTTTTATTTTAAAACAAAAATTGACATTTATCAAAAAAACTCTTGGGTTTTGACAAAAATGGAATTCAAACCTTAATAAAAATTCACAATTGTGTTTATAAAAATTATAAGATCATTTATATATAATAAAAATTAATTTAGTATTAATATTTTATTAAAATATAATTTCATTCAAAGATACACTAATTCATCAAAATATATTTTTTAATTGAATATTTACTAAAAATACAATTTCTATTTTAAAAACATTTTACAAAGTAACAATGAATGTATATTCTTTATTCTCTTCAAAAATAATTTAAAGACACATAGAGGTAGGGTCTTGTTACATAACCCATTATAATAGTCACATAAGACCTAAGGGTAAGGTGTTTGATGGGGACATACTTTTTTGGAGGCTCGGATAACATCACACGGATGGTAATCTCTATTAACATCCACTTCTCCCATAATTAGTTCTGTTCGAGCTTAACATGTGGAAGTTCGGCTTGGGATTTCTCAAGAGTGAAGCCTAATGATGCCACCTCCTTTACAAATCTGACAAATGGGCTTCGTATGGATAAATTCTATTAGATGAGGCCATTTCATCCTTTTTCTGAGTAAATAGGATTTGTAAAAGCCATATATTTATACTAATCATGTGATCACTATTCAACGTATATATTAGAAAAGGTAATAATTCGTAACAGTATTATAAAATCCAAAAAGATAAAACCAAAAAATTTAATATGTTTTATATAATCATTTTACATAATAATAAATTAAATTTGATCAACATGACTTTTCATTAGTAAATTCTTGGGTCATTACACATTCAATCCATTAAACTATGGAAACAACACTCGTACATACGTATGAACTACAATATCTAAGAAGTGATGTCATTAATTTCTCATCGCCTATTTATCATAAGGATAATAAAAGAAAATTATGAATAATAATGATGATTATTACATCATTATTATTAAATAAATGATGGAATATTAAAACTCCATGTTGGAAATATATAAACATCATCTTTGTTTGCATTAATGACATGAAATACCAAGATCAAAGGGAATATAACATCTAGAGACATTATGATATGTTTATTTTTAAAAATGTTAAAACACATTAACATCAGGCAATGCATGAAATTCCATGATTGAATGGAACACCATACTCTATAGAAATATTTTTATTTAAGCATTACAATTATAACTTATCCATTAAATTAGAGGGTAATAATAGTACAAACCAAATTTTGAATATTGTATAGGTCAAAAATTTGAAAAATAAATAAAATGGATATATATTGATTAGAGATATAATTATAACCATTTTAATGAAGAATAAATGTTTTATGAAAAGTGTATTCTTTCTAAAAGAGAATTTTGTTATAGTTTTGACACATAGTTTACAAATAATTTTTCATACTATTAGAAAATAATTTTTCAAAAATAATATTCATTTTTAAAATATATATTAGAAAATTATATTTGGGTTAATGTTTTATATTTTTATTAAAAGATTCATTTTTTTGATGAATATTGAAAAATACATAATATTAATTGAAAAGTTATATATTATTTATATTATATATATATATATGATTAATATTTTAAATTTGATTTAATTTAAAATTAGTTAAAATATATAAATACTAGTCGAATTTAGGTTAATGGTATCATTTTTATATATAGTATTTATATAAAAAAATTGTCAACTTTTTTACAATCTCTCTCTGAAAACAACCTTTCTTTAAGTCTCTACGGGATTGATTTCAAATTAAAAATTTTCCCTTTTTGAAAATAAATTTGAACCGATTTTTTAATATTTATTATCAATGTAATATCTGTTATATAATAGGTCATATGAATTTTCAACCATAATAAATAGTACAAACATTAAAAATTATTCCTTGTGGTTATGGAAAATAATGATTTGCTGGGAGTTAATTTAAAAAGATATTGGTTAAAATGACCTAAAAGTTTTTTTATAAAATCTATTGGATGAAAAAAATTATAAATTATCATGTATAAAACTCTATAATACTCTATTTGGACTATTTATGAATGTGAAAAACATGGATACACTTTTTTTCAAATAATTCATGTGCGCCACTCACCTCAATTATAAAGGTCCACCACTATCCAATCTTCTTCATGCATTAAAAGCCATTTGGTTCATAAATTATCCTCACAGATAAAATAAAAAATTAAATAAACTCATCCTAGAACAATTTTTTTCATGTAAGGCATTATTTGAATAATTTATGTATAATCCTAAAGGAGTTGTTTGAGAACATGTAATATTTATAACTATGCATTTTTTATATTTCTTATTTCCCCTCCATATAATATTATTAATTTATTATTGTATAATAACACCATTATCTCATATATAATTATATTTTATTATGTTATACTAATTACTTATATCTATATTCTCTTCCATAAAATGTGAACTTATATCATTGCCCATGTGTACGAGAGACTACTACCTCACGAACTGATATAACATATTTTCCCTCAATACCTATCATGGTTGGGTATTATGATGGTTATAAATTATAGAAATTGTATTTAAAAAAATTATATCACCATTGTCACTATATCACATATAACTTTTTGAAATTTTATTATGTATGGGATACACTAAAATCAGTCATGTTTGAAGTAGTTTATCGCATTATAAAGTGGCGTGATTTGTTTTTGACTTAATTTTTACATGAAATGTAATAAGCATCATTTTAAATACATTTTTTTATATAAATGAAATAATTATTCTATTAGAAACATATTTATATTTCTTAAAATTTATTATATATTTTTCTTTCTAATAGTTAATAAAAGTAAGGTTGTTTGGGTATGTGTGGACTACCACCCTAATGAAGAGATATGAATATCATTTCATCACTACAAAACATGAATGATATATAAGTATATTTATATATATAATATTTGAAATATTTTATTATTATAGTTCTATAATGACTAAATATTACTTAACATATTTCCATATTGATCATTGGTAATTAAAATGTAACTCATATGTACATATTGTCTCTCGTCTCCATGATTTTAATGTAGTAGATTTTTCATAACCATATTTCATTATTGATTTTAAATATATAATTTATGAGTTAATATTATAATTTTTTCCAGATTAATATTGTTTATATGTATGAGTAATGGCCTCTTTTACCAAATTCAACCAACAGATGAAATTTTTGACACATACACCGAATATCATCAATATATCCTATAAAAACATAATTGATTAAGTAATATAATGTAAAATAGTAATATGAGAAATAAACGGAATAATAAAATTGAAAACATTTATTTATCAAAAAAAAGAAAAACATATTATTATTATTCACTATGATAAAGTACTTATGTGATGAGTCAAACTCTAGCTACGAGTTTCTTGTATCACTTTTACATGCATGAGAAATAAGTCAAATTCAAAACATATTTTTTAGTTTGGTGTATATAATGACATTTGTTTTATGATATATCCTGAATTAATTTAACTAAATGGTATTTAAGGTTCCATTTAATTTTATTTATTTAATTTTTTCATGATGAAAAAGTTACAACATGGTAACCGTTTATTTCACAATCTCATCATTAGTTGGGATTGAATGTGTTTATATATTCCTTGGATAAATAATATGGTATTTCAAAATTAAAATCTATTTATTTTCTTATACAATAGTTATTCATGAAACATTTTACGTAATTGTACTAATTTCCTTCTCTTTATTAATTAAAAATCTTATAAAAATATTTTTATCAATATCCAACATTATTTATCTCTTTAATCAAAAATAATTTTCCTATCAAACAATGATTTCTAGAAAATTTTTCCAAAAAAATTTTTACATTTCCCAAATAATTTTTTAAATATATTTAACACATTTTCGACATTTCAAAATATGTTTTAAACTAAATTTTCACGTCATTTTCCAAAAAAGAACCTTTTTTACCTTATTACAGTGAAAATGGAATGTTATTTTTATCTTAAGCACAATTTACAGAATTACATGATATCATAACCATCATATCTTTGTAGATTACTTTTAATGTTTATAAGGATACATGTAAATAATTTTTTTCCCTATTTTTCTTGAAATTATTTTTTCCAGTAGAGATTTTCAATGAAAAGGATTTGAGAGAATATTTTATGAGTTATATATTTTTTTTATAAAGGGTGATTTTCCAATAATGATTATTTTAATCAAGGAATGATTTGAGTGATATTTAAAAATAATTTTACATATAATAAGACATAATTTTTTATTAATATTATTGGTGATATATTCTAATGATACAATCCTTATTATTCATTTGGATGGTTTATGATCAGTTTGACTTGGGATGTACTATTATGATGGTAGTCTCTTTACTTAGGATAGATTATTATTATTATTATTGATTAGGGAAAGTATATACATTCCATATGCCAGATTAAATATGTATTTTTATATTCATAATGTTCCACTCATTTCATATGAGGAATTTATTGGACTCAGTAACTCGTGGGTGGGGAACGTTATTTTCCCTTGATGTATTGGTTGTATCATGAGACAAACTAGATTTGGGATTACATGAGGCATTAACCATTTATAAATATGTATTGGAACAATACCACTATTATTACACTCCATGGTTTTAAAAAAATAAATATCTTTTTAATAGTGTATCATATATGCAACATTTACTTATCATTCATTACACACTATAGTAAGTGTCATCGAAAGCATGTGTTACATGAAAAAAATGTTTTACCAAAAAAAATACTATTATTATTTTAATTTAATATGGCAATATTCAACTAAATTTTGGAATGGAGGGTTGAATATTAATAAATAACTTATTAATATATATTTTTTACATGTTTTTATTTATTTGTCTGTTTATTAGAACTAAATAAGTACTATTTGAAGGATTGAAGAATTTTTTTTGGAAATGATTTTCTAAAACATGATTAATCGTGTTTGAAATAAAAAATTTAATATAAAGTTTTACCAATTTTAGAAAATTTATTTGTAAAAATGAACATTATTTTTGAAATTATAATTCAAAAATTTTATTTGGTTTATATCTTCATATTTTAAAGAACTATATCATTTTTTTATGAATAGTTAAAAATAAAGAATTTAATTTAAAAACTGTCTTTGCACCATAATTATTTAAATACATGAATTATATATTTAATTAGTTTTAAAATATTACTATTTCAATTATAAATTAGCTAATAAAATTTAGTTAATTGGAAAAAATTTCATATTTATTTTTTAGATTAAATCATTTTTAACTTTTAAAAATGTTCACATTAAAAGCGTGATCTCTAACTACATTAATGGATTAATTTTAAATACAATTTTGGAACATAAGTGAGTTTATTTTTATGAAATTGATTCTGTATTTTTAATGATCATAATATATGATATCCAATATTTTCAACATTAATTTTTACCATTATTATTTCTAGAAGTAGTAAAAACTAATTACTGTGGTTAAGATAAAAGAATGATTTACCGAAGGGTTAAACTAATAAGATAAGACTGAAAATGACCTAAAATACTATATTAATTTTACTTTATGAGTGCTTTTATAACTGTTAAATCTATTTATCTACCAATTTTCAATTTCATTTCACGTTCCACCAATAATAACCTATATAAAAATATAAGTAAATAAAAAGACAAAAATGGAACCTTCCTGCTTTTATTAACTATAATGGTTTTTGATATGGTCAAAAATAACATATATGTGTTTATAAAAACTTATTTGAAAGATAAATGATTTTTTGATTTCATGGTAACTTATATTTAATTCAGATAGTTAAAATATTTACCTTAAATTCCAATACAATGCCATTTTAGTAATTATTTAATTAAGAGGATAATAAAATTATTTATATTTAAAATAGAAAAATTAAAAAAAAATTAATAAATAATTGTGTTATATTAATTTATTATATTTTTATTACATTTAATGTAATATTTGATTCATTATATTGGAATTACCAAGCTTTATTTGTGTTATTAAGATCAAAGTATGTGAATAGTGTCAAAATTTACAATAATGATATATTATAACAAATAATTTTTTGTTGAATGATTTAAAATTACTAAAAGTTATATATCATGAAAAATGATTTATATGTGTAAATAAATATAAAATAATCATCATTAATGGAAAATTTTTTATTTTATAATGAAAGTGTTGACTTATAAATAGTAAATACAATGTTAGTGTTTTTATGGTAAAAGGTGTGTTTTCGCATGATACATTCACTAGTGTTAAAATTAATTTTTAACAGACATTGGATTTTTATTTTATAATTTTAATATCATAATTTTTAATAGAGGGTAAAAATTATCAAATTTTATTCATATTATTTCATATATTTTATAATGATTTACATACTAATAATATTAATTACCGTGGTAAAAACTAAATTAGTAAATGTAAGAAAACATAGAAGTTAAGGAGAAACATATTAAAAAAATTTATTTTCTTGTGTTGTAAATATTAATCGACCATAATTTCTATTCCAACCACTATTTGTCAATTTTTTAGGAACATGTTGTAATATTTATCTCCCAAGAGTTAATATCATTGGGTATATACAATAATGTCACACCGCCTCTATTATAATAGGGCACTCAATCCCATCACTTATTCATACCTCTCAAGAAATTTTAATTTTCCAAATCCTGATGAAATCACTTCCCAAATTAACTACACCCATCCTGGAAGCCGTGCACTGTTCATAAATCCAACCATTGAAGGACTCTTGTGTAAACCACAAGAAGATACCTCAAAAATATGTAACGATCATCAACAAGAGTTTATATATTATTTCCTTCTCCACATTGATAAATTATTATTATACATTGATGATATAATAAAATATATTAAAAATAATTTGAGGTTTTTATGTTATTTTTAATACACAAAACAATACACATTTCCATAAAATTCATTATGAACATCATTATTTGTGTGTACAGTGGACTACCACATCACCAAGCGATGCCATTCATTTCTCTATTACCTCTTCCTAAGGATGAGTGTGAAAATAGTATAAATATTTTATATAATATTTAAAAAAATTATAATTATGGATTTATTATATCATATATACCATTTAACATTCCATACCATAGGGGATACAGTAATGTTGCTCATGTTTATGTCGGATTACCGCCTCGTGAAGCGATGTGATTCATTTTTCAAAAAAACATTATATGTAATTTAATATGGGTAAATAAAATAAACATGTGTGATATAGATAAAATATATATGATATTAAAGAAATATTTTTCATTTTGTAAATATAATATTTCAATTTTTCTGTTACATTTACTTTCAATGGAAAAGGAATATGTCGTTCAAGGAGATGTGGACTTCTACGTCCTCAAAGTGATGTGATTCTTTTCATCACCACTTCACAAGAATGATATATATTTATATTTAAGTATATATAATTAATTAATAATTAATTTTGATATTATTATCATTCTGGAAAGATAATGTTTACATAACATACTTTCATAATGATCATTGAAAAGTGGAAACATTACTCATGCGTATATATGGCCTATCATCTCCATGATTGTAATTTCAGTCCATTATTCATAACCATCAATAATGATTGGTTTGAAAAAATATAATTGATATATAAATATGAAAATTATTTCATTATTTTCATTATTTATAGGTTTATATAATTACCACTTTGTACATAGTCAATCAACCAATGTCAATTTTGACACATAAGCAAAATATGGTCAAAACATAAGAAATATAACAAATTGATTATGTAATTCAATAAAAAAAGTACAGAAGTGAAATAAATATAATGTAAAATTTAAAAAAATATCCTAATAAATTAAATAATTAAAATAGTTTTTTTATTTAGGATGATAAAGACACATGTGACATGTTAGGCTCAGGATAAGGGTTTTTTCATCTCCCTATTATTTCTGCAAGATATATTCCATATTCACCATTTTTGTGATTTATATTATAATCTTTAAATTATTTTCCTATTATTATAATTTAATTTATAGTTATTTAAATATTAATTTTATTATCTATATTTCATGGGATTTATAGTTTCAAAGATACCATAATATTAAGAGATTTTTTTTCTCAATTTTCATTCTTTCAGATGATTGTTATGTTATACACCTATCTTTTTTATGAGGTGTATATATTACCCCTTTGACATTATATATGGCGAATAAACATATTATCATGTTATTATATGTTTCATTTAATGTTATTATTTCATGGGTAATATGATTTATATTTAAAAAAAGTGGTAAGAGTCTTTCGTTACAATATCACAATTTATTATGACTGTGTAAGATTAAGTATCCATTTTTGACATCTTATAATTATCAATAATTATACTATACCATGTTTATTCATGATATTTATGGTAATTAAATTATATTTACACTCATTTTTACATTAATTTATTGATAATTCATTTATAAAATTGAATTAATTTCTATTCTTCGGTCGAAAATCTGTTTTCTTCAAAAACCAGGTATTCAAAAAAATTCAAAAACATTT
This sequence comes from Viscum album, assembly GCA_963277665.1. Classification (NCBI taxonomy): domain Eukaryota; kingdom Viridiplantae; phylum Streptophyta; class Magnoliopsida; order Santalales; family Viscaceae; genus Viscum; species Viscum album. The sequence continues at coordinate 1,498,335,887 of OY728159.1, forward strand.
TATAATAATTTTTTCAAATATAATAGTTATTTTCCTAAATAAATGTGTTAATTTTTGTTAATTTTTTTTATTTTAAGGTCATTTCTGATGAAAATGATTTTCAAAATGTTTTATTTTTTAAATAGTGGTTTTCAAAATAAAATATTGTTTCCTCAAAATGTAATTAATGATATTTTAACTGTATTTAAATTAATCAAAATTAAAAAAAAAAATTACTTATAAACCTATAGGGATATTTTGAAATGAATTCATCCTTATTCATTCTCAATATGCATTAAGATTATTTCTTTGAGATTATTTTATAAACCATTTCTTTTCAATAGGTCAATCATGTCTCATAGATATTTCCATGGAACCCATTTCTTTTAAATAGTTGAATCTTTTTTCAAAGATATTTTTGTATGGAAACCCATTCTTTTCCACAGGTCATTCATGTTTCAAATATTTTATATGGAACCCATTTATTTTCCAAATATTAATCATGTTTTAAAAAGATGAAAGTTTGTTGCCCGGAGATACGATAAAATGAATTATCTATGTTCCTTATTCAAAATTAAGTTCACAGAAATGATACAAGATGGGTGAGACCAAATACCCATTATTGTATATATTATGGGTTCACATCGATAGATATCCAATGAATTGGTTAATTATAATGTTATCTAGAGAACATTTCTGGAAGTTGGATGTATGGTTATTCATATCTGTAAGGGACTGTAGGGGTTTAATGATATGAAGTTCCATGAAATCGATATGATTTATCTATTCTTGATATGGTTTCATGATGTTTCATTTGATGAAGATTGATTTCACATGGAACATGATTATTGATTCTTATAACATTTTATTTTTTAATTCCTTATTTCATGTTTTCATATTTGAAGATCCTGGTATTGATGTGTAAAAATATTAATATGTTATAGTCACACACTTTAATTATTTCATTATTCCATTTTTTTGTTTTTACACTCATTGATGGCATACATTTGTTAAAAATATCATTTTCCTTAAATAAGAATTTTAGCATAATATTTTTACATTTCATTTTTACCAAATTTATAAATAATATGGTTCAATAAATTATTTCTATAATGGGATTTCATGTGGGAAAATAAGATGTCCTATTGTAAAAAAAGAACAGGTAGGTTATGTGAGAGAAATTCCAATTTATCATCATTTTAATTTTTAATGTATGAGTTTTTATTTCTTATATAACACACTAAAACAAAATGGTCCTTGGTGATCTGAGTGGTAAAAAATTTCCAACTAATTTTTTAAGTATTTGATGAAATACATTGTGACAAAATTTTCAGCATTAAAGATGGAAATGTATCATTTATGATTTCAGCATCAAATTTGAGGCTTCAGGTATTGGGATGTTATAGTCCATCTAAAAGGAAAGTATTATGAAAATATAGAAATTTGGATGATTACATATGAGATTATATTAAGAGTTACAAAAAACTATTATACGTCTATAAGCATAAAAATGATCATATTTTTAATTTCACAAACACCCTATAAAGGTTTTAAGTGGTGATGAATTAAAGTTACTGGTGAAATATTTGGAGAAATTATAATAAGTTAAAGAATTTTTAATGATATGGGTTAACATGAATTAAGAATTTAAATTTTGAGGAAATGTGATTTCAGTTATTGGTAAACATTGGGTTTTTTATGATCTCAGATAATGAGAACACGATTTTTATTGTATAGATAACGATATGTTTGAAAAGTGATTTAGTGATAAAGTTATTAATGATACTTAAAAAAAAAATTCCATTTTCTTGGTCTACAAATCTTAATGTTATGTGATAACCATTATAGATAAAAAAAAATCATTTTTTTATATTATTGAGGCTATTTCAGATATAGGGTTATGTAAGGATTTAGTTACAACATTGTGTATTACTATTGAATTATGAGTATTATGGTATCATTGTTTTGATATAAAAGATATAACCAAGAACCCTCATTGATTGAATAAAAATATTATAAGAGAAATATCCAATACCTCATTTTTATATTATGACTAGTATTCCATGATTAAATAAGATCATGTAAGGTTCACCATTTTTTGTTTCTATATAAAAGTTGATGTCTATGGTGAATTCGGTTTGGCCCAATTTTTGATAGTGAGGGGTTCAATTTCCAGTAAAATCACTGATGTATGGTAAATAATGTCAACCGTAGTGGAAAATCCCAATAGTTCCCACATCCATTACTGGTTAGAGAACTAAATTCCAAATGTCAGAGGTCAGATGGGGTTTCAGAGCCAATTACCCTTTGGAACTGACAATGGTTGAAGGGATAAGAGTTTGGGATCACCTAACCCTTTTGTGTGAATTTATACCTACTCTAGGAATCTCTTATATATTAAATTTATATTTATGAAACTCATCCTAATCTTGATATTGGAACCGTTACCCTAACAGAATGATAATAGGTTATCCAGTTTTATCTATATAAAAAGGGGATCTCATTTCGGAATCTGTCTGTATATATCTATGGTTCTTCATCCACTTACAGTAATGATTATCTTATTATATACAGGATCCACTTAACTAGAATCTTCAGAATTTAATACCTTGTAGGTTGGTTTTTTACATGTCGAGTAGGAGATTGAGGGATTTAGAGGTGTCCTACATATTCTTTTTATTATTGGAATCAAAACCCACATTGTTCGTTAAAGACCATAAAATTTAATGTCAAGAAAAAATTAAATATATGTGGGTGATTAGGAACTAGGTATTCAACAAATGTCTCAAAGATACTTCCTATTCATCCTTTTTATAGAAGAAATTAGTTATATCAAAGTTTATTCATGAACTTCATACCTACCCCATGGTTGATTCTCTAATATGGTGGAAATTTATATCATTCCACTCATCATGGATTACATAATAATTTCTATTTCACTATTGGAGATTCATGATTCCAATAGTGTGACCATTGAAACTCACTAATCCTACATGATCCATGCTTAGTGTGATAAAAAAGGGATACCATGTAACTAGTACAACTCTATTGAGTTTCAATACTTATGTTTAGGGACACCCCTTGGAATGTTAAATATAGATCTCAGGGAATATGAATGCTTCTTACATATAGTGATTATGGTATGAATCTAAGTTATCATATTTCAATAGGATTCTCATTCCAATAATGGATGTGGTAGAAAGATCAGGCTATGGGAATGATTGAGTCCCTATGAATGAAATGTCAGAGACATGGGGGGAAATGAACCAAAGTGGATTCCTATTCGTTCTTTGGTATTATGAGGGCATTCTATGTATCATGGATATAGTAGGAATCATAGTTCTTATAGATTATTTTCCTTCTTAGTATACTGATGGATGAGGTAGAATGGTCATTCCATTGGAATGATTGAGTCATGATGGTTAAAATATTGGAGATATGGGGGTACATGGACTGAAGTCGTTTCCTATTTGAGATCAGGCCTCAGGAAGGCATCCTCTATATCCTTGTTATTATTGGATTCATATCTTCCATAGTTCAAGGGATTGGGAATTATAAACTATGGTTTCACTTATATTTAGTTCATAACATATTATTCATTTAATTAGGTATTACACACTAAGGATACCCTATACGAATGATTTGATTATTGAAACACTCTAAGACGACATGATGTATACACAGTTTAGGAAGCTAGGGATGGTAAATAATAAGTCTCAATGATTTTGGATGTTGGAATTATGTGCTGTTACGTCCCTGTGGATGGATAATACAGGGTCCTTCCCAGGAGAGGCATCCTAAGTATCCTGGTTATGGAAGAAACCAAATTCATCATAGTTCTTTTGGTCATGTTTTACACACTGATGTCTCCCTTTATTGATGCTAGAAAATGATATCATGTCTTGGGATATCTGATAGACATGGAATTATTATCTTTATGACATTTATTTATTGCATACTCCATAGCCCAATATTTTTGACTTGACATATGAAATGATTTCTCGATGATAGGTCTAAATAAAACCACATAAACCAATTTTCTATTCTGAGGGACATCACAAAACCAATATGGCATGTCTGAATGTTGTCACATGATAAAGGATGGTTTTTTAAGGACACTGTGAGACCTGGCTAACTAATCTTGGAAGAAATGACATGATCCTGGATGAAATTATTAGAGGGGTTGATATGATCAAGATGAATATTCCCACTCTCATCACAAAATCTAGTTTTCTTGATTGGAAAACGTCATAATAGTTAATGAGACATGTGTAGATGGTGATACATGATCCAATGTGACATTTCTATAAAGGTATAATTAAATACAAATGACATGCCTGGAGGACGTTTCACGATATAGTTGGCATTCCTATAGGACATCATGAGAGCCATTTCTCATACCCTGGTGCTACCACAACACTCCACTAACATGTAATAATTCCGAAATAATAGTGGGTGACATGTCTGGGAGAAATGAATTGTTTGGATGGATGTCCCATATGGATTTTTGAGTCTTTGGGGGCATCCCTGGGGGGTTTAATGTGACTTTCTTTGGTATGTACGTAGGAATTTTCATGATACGAATATTATACCAAAATTGAATTGTGGGATATGAGATACATTTCATTGGGTTATTTTCTAACTTGAGAGGTTCATCTGAAGTGAAATTGGATTATTGTGTATTCTATGGGCATAATTCTCCCATATTTCTAGTATTTTCCATCCTTTAAGTGTAAATTCCTTATATTTGTTAATTGTTATGTTGTTTGAAGTCTCATATGATCTAGGAGATTCGTGGGATGTTAATTGTGTGACATTCAAGAAGTAATTAACATTATTTATTTGTGATCATTTGAAGTTCCCATGCATGTTGTATGGTCACTCTGGCGGTTCACTTGATGTTATAAAAATGAAAAATTTCATGGTCATGAGATCTTCCCCTATGAGAAATCAACTCTAATACCAGTTTCTTTGATATGAGATTTGAAGAAAAATTATTATATTTTTTATATTAAGGAGGTGTATTTATTGGAATTTCCACTCTAATTATTAAACACTTATAATGGTCCATATCCCAAAAAATCATAGATGGAGTTGGTTGAGGGCATTGATGTCATGTGTTTCATGTGATCTAACTGTAGGTCATTCTGGGGGTGTTGAATGATTTTTAGTGACCACAAGATCATCGTATCAACACCCCATTTATGGGATTATATAAAATTAATGGGGAATGACTGAATCATGAAGACATGATGAGGGCCTTCCATATTCTCAGGCTGATATGTCCATGGGACTTCATGAGGTCAATGAACCTATTGAATGAACATCACTTGGAATTATTAGAGTTATGTTCTTATCATGTAATGGAGTCTTGTGGGACCATATTGGTTCCTTTCCTAATTCATATTACCATATGACTCCCCCAATTTTTTCCCTTTTATTTCCATTTTTATTTATTATAAATTTGTAATTATATGTGTTTTATTTAGTTTTTTTCAGTGATAATTACTCTCCCTAATGGTGATGCATCGTATGACCAATAAATTGTACTATAGATATGTGAGATAATTTCTTGGATAAACCTTCCATCTTGTCTTTGGAGACAAATAAAGAGTACAAGAGTACCTGGATATATTTATTTCCTTTCGTGTTAAGAGGGTGATATTCCCATGGGGATTCCACACGGGGAGGACGACTTCTCGTTATAGTATTGTGTTGTATCACAAACCATTTGGGGAATATCATAATATTCTTATGGATTAAATTGGCTCCAATATTTTCCGTTTTTATTTACTTTTATTATTTTACAAATGATGTGGATATCATGATGTTTTATGAGTGTTTTTGAAGATAATGACTGTAACTATCAGTGTTTTTTCACATGATATTTACGACCAAAAGGGTTTCCCACCATTTGCATATTTTTTAATTATTTTTCTAGTATTTTTGATGGTCTATCAGGCCTCCATCGGTTGAGAATTTGTGTGACATGGAAGATATTATCTCTCTATTGCTGCCTAACCAATGAATTTCTGGCGCACATTCACTAGAGAAGAAATACTCATAGATTGGACTTGAAAATATCTTCTATAGGCTATTTAATACACATGATAATCCTCATCAACTTCTATAGGTCATGAAATCATGTTTCTCATAATGTTTTACGTGATCCACATTATATTGAAAACCTTCTTCAAACTTTTTTCTAGGGGGAAAATAATACCCCTATTTAGTTATTTCTTCCACATAGAATGGGGTTATTCCCATTTTTAAGGAATGAACAAATTCCTCCCCTCATGACCAATGTACACTAGGAAAATATATCAGTTACAAGGAATGTAAATATCTAGTTGAGGTTTTAGTGCTATCATAAATTGATGTCTTGTGAGGCATTTTTTCATCTGATAGATTTTTTTTATTTCCTATAATTTGATATAAATAGGTTAGTAGGGAGAAGTTCCTTCACTTATTACTATATTCATAGATCTCTTACACCCTTCCTCTATCACAAAACCTTGTCACAAGTCCTTTCCACAGGAAACGATCATGAGATCAAAAAATAATACCTTCCCACAAGAACTCCCTTGAAAGTTCTTTTTTCTATGAGATTGAATGAATTAATCCTGAAGAAAATTCGTGTAATTTATCATACGTTGGACATAGGGATGCATGAAATCCTATGAGGGCTTCTAGGTATTTTATATCTTGATTACTAGATCTTTTTTGACTATTTGGAAGCTCATATGACTATGTCAAGGTCACACAATTGAGATACTTTTAAGGGGCTAGACAATTGTGAATTTTTTTGTGGGTTTATGTTTCCAGAAAGATCATGAGGATTTAGGTGATTAGTGAGTACATTATGAGATCATTTAATGCCGTTTATAATTCATTTTATGCGCTTGTTTTTTTATTCCATTTATTTAACAATATTTTTTTTCATAAGTATTACATGCACCACTTAATTTTTTTAGATGTATTTCGATTCTCATCATACTACATATGTTGTGTCTAATAAAAGGGCCTTTATTAGTAGAAATAACATTTCCAACCCTCAATACCATGTGAATTATGATTAAGAGGTTCTGAAACAACTTATTCCATTTGATATTGAGAATTATCATTTATCACAATGGCTTCCTCTATGTAGGATTGGAATGCTAGGTGACATTTTCATTCATTCTTTAAACTACAATCATTAACCTTTCTATGTGTCAACTACTCTTGAATGTATTTAGGTGAAAATTTCTAAGGTTTGTCAATTTCTAACAACTATGTCCCATAGGTTTCCTTATATGTTATAAAACACTACCTTGGGTATGGATGGTTATGATTATTTTAAAAATCCAATCATACAGATCTATTTGGGTATATTTGTCTCTTATATAAACAACTCGTGTAGTGGATGGAGTTTGAAGTTGTATTTTCACCCTTGTTTTATCTTTTTTGTTTAATTTTCATGGACATTCTGGTTCCAGTAAAGCAACATAGAGTGTTCTTAAAAGTAATATTCTATACATCTCTATAAAATATAATATATTTGCAAATTCATTGTTTATTACAATACTAATATAATTGGTTATTTGTTTTTTTCATTGAATAAAATACATTTTATTTGTCCCATAGCAATAAAGGAATAATCCTATGGAATATCTACCAAATGGGTGGCATCCCTCTTCTTGGAGAGATGAATTATGAGTTCCCTCAAGAAATAGAGGTCTGGGTTGACCCTATTCAGACTCAAGTCTTGGCAAGATACATGATCATCATTGCTAAGGAACATTTAAGAAATGATTATTATATGTTCTCCTATATCCCATTCAACAATTGGATACCATTTTCATCAGTCTCATTTGTTCTAGGATCGCTACTATATACCCCCAATTGTTCAATTACATGAAGGTTCCAGATAAATACGATTCATATTAGGCCATTTTAGAAGCCAATGATCATACTTCTTGTAGATACTGAGTGAATATGAAGATCTCTCCAGGTTTTAGGTTGGCATTCTTCATGTACATGTTCTTGAAAAGGATGTTTTTTCAAGATGTGATGCATGTTTAGGAATTTTGTTCAATATGATGGTGATTCAAGTGCGAATAAAATAGGGATGATGCCTTAATCTGGAGGAGCTAACTGTTTCAAACCATTACCCAATTTTTAGACACATTCATCCAAGTAGCATCCCTTATTTGATCAGCGGTCCTTTCCAGTTTTTTTGGTAGGATAAGAAAACATTTACATTTCAATGAATACAACAATTCCACAGTGATCCCCAATGCCTTATCACATCCTAAGTAGTAAGACATATCTGGGGTTTGGTCCAGGTCCCTAGGAGCTGACAAGGATACTGATGTGTTGATTCAATATAATAACATTGATTTCACCCCTCATCCCACAACAACTACACCACTTATTGATAATGGAAATTGATCTATTTAGGAACGGTTATACTAGATCACCCTTTGGGATGAGGTTCTTGCAGCAAGGATAGATGGCCATATCATCTTTGATCCACATACACATTATCGATTTTCTAATCAGTTCAACTACTCCCAAAAGGGCTACCTTATTCATTTGACTAGCATGGGAGGAGATATACTTCCCATAATCATCATTCTATTTTCGATGATGCCAGTGTGTGAATACACTGATATTGAGAAAATTATTTTATATTTCCATGATTTATGTAGAAACTGACATGAGTGGTGTGATTAACTGACTAGTTATTTAGAATTGAAAATAAATTCCCTCACCAAATCGTATTTCCTGTATCAATGGTTAGGTTGATTCATGACATGGGAGAAATACTGAGAAAATTCCCCCATCCTAGTGACAACTATCCTAACACCGAGATAGAATATATTGAATAAGTTATCCATTCAACTGAATCAATGTGTGATGCCTCTATTGAGGGAAGAAAGTATGATGCATTTAATCATGTTTCAATATTAGCTCAATTAGTTATTACTACACTTTTTATACAAAATCCATCATTTATATAAGGTTAGACATGGTGTTGGATGATCTAGAAGCATATTCACAACTTGATCACTAAGACTCCTCTAAAGACCTTTCATAACCAAGAGGAACACCTTTATCATCAACTTGATGACATGGGGGAAGATAAATTTGACTACAGATCACTATACTAAATCATTAGACAAATTATCCCAATATAACAATATTTGGACAACAATGAAATGTGATTAGGATATCTTAAAGATGAGTCTCACCATGTTGGATAGATGAAGGAGGACATGGAGGCACTCTAGAAAAGTCAGGTACTTATTTCTGATTTTTAATCCCAGATTGATTCCTAGACCAAATAGATTTGGAGGGTCGAAGAAATAATATCTTTCCTGAGGTATATACTATCACCATTATCATTTTCATTGGGAACCTCTCAAAAACTGGTTCCTGAACTGACTACATTAGTATATACCATCCATCTTAGTGAGAAATAATGAGAGGCAGGGAGAGTGGCACTTCAATGTTCAGTTGAGGATTCTCAGGAAACTCTTTCCAACATTCCTAGCTCACCCAGTTGAATAATTTTGTAGTTGAAACTATCACATGGATTTTTTTTTTGATGATACTCTTAATAATTGTTTTATTTATGAAGATTCTTCTTATTTCATGATATCAATAAACATATTTTTTGAACCATTCATATTGATGTTATTTCCCTCTTTCATTCATTATGTGCTTGAAATTTGACTGACACGATGTCATATGAATCACCAAAAAATACCATACCTTTCATGATATCAAGAAATCATCAATGTATTGAATTGAATGTTATAATTACAACAAGTTAATATCAAGAATCTATTCTAAATTTCTATCAATATGAAATTCTTTATAGATATATCTACTCTTACTATCTTGAGATCAGTTGTTTTGAAGAAGGATAATTTTGGAAGGATATATATCGTTAATGGAGACTGATCTATAATTTTTTGAATCTAATATTTGTGGAGACCAACGAAATATGGTGGGCCTTAAAATATTTTCCATTCATTAATACTAAATTACTATTGTGTTATATTTTATGGTCATTTATCTTGGACCTTTTATCACTATGGTTTATGGTCATTTATCTCAGTCCATTTATCATTGTGTTGTAGGTTCATTTAGGTTAGACCCTCTATTTTTATATTTTAAGGACCTCATACTACTGTAGTATATGGTATCATATCTCAGACCTTCTATTAGTATTTTTTATGTTATTTGATCTTGGACCTCAATCATTTTAGTTTAGGAAATTTTGGTTTGAACATTCTATCACTATAGTTTGGGGTATTTTAGCTCTGACCTCAAAATTCAATGCAGTTTAAAGTCTTACATCCATAACAAGATAAATGATCATGGAATATGATGCATAATTTCTAGGAATAATCTAAAACACCCTAGGACATTTATTACTTCTACGGTGTTTTTGAGGTTCTTGATGATTTGAGCTCCTTTCATGTAAAGAGGATATTCCTCTAGTTGGTAGGTCAATGCACGTTTGTGTCGGTAGCATTATTAATAAGATGTGTATACACACTTTTCCAATGGATTTGGATGATTTTTTGGGGTAATATTTTCCATGGGTGAAATAATAAGTTATTCTAGGTCCACTAGTATTTTTTTAATGTGGGTGAATAAGTCATAACTTAAAAGTTGTAGTTAGTGAATATGGAATGGGAAGGACTTTCTGGGGATGACCCATAACACTCTGAGATTCTAGGTTCCTCCATGGTGTCTCAAGGGATTAAATTAATGATGATCCCTTATTTTAAGGATTAAATGCCCATATTTGGCTTGTCAAATCCCTAATGCATTGATCACATAATCATGAAAAGGTGACCTACACTCTTTTTGAGGGCTATGAAATATTCATGAAGACTCAAATGTCCAACTGATGAGGTTGGGTATGGGATGAAAGATATCTAAGAAGGGTTATAGAATCCTAAGGAAGTTCATATCTTAATTATGAAGTGTGATCCTTGTATTCATTGGTTAATAATCATGTGGATTGGTCTATCAATTTTTTTCGAATGGTGTGTTTCATTCCTTCATTAAAAAAGGGTACCAAACACGGTGGCGTAACATCGAGAATAGTGAATATGATTGAATAGTTTGGTTATGATGATTTTAAAGCATGGTTTAATGTTCCCATGTCATGAGGATGAACTAGTATTATCATATCGGGAATGGATTTCAACAATTGTATATCTTTTTTGGCAGAGTGACACATTTGTTTGAAGACCATAGGTTCACATGTAAGATCTATAATCATACTTTCATAGTCAAATAGAGGTTCCTTTGTTGTTTTTTATCCTTTTCCTAGGTCCATGGTAGATTACAGTGATCCAAGGAACTCAAATAACGATGTGTAATTTATGAATATTTTTGTACGCCCCGACGCCAATAGACTATAATCGGTGCATTATTTTAATACATTGGCATGATTACAAGGAATCATGTCCTGAATGACTGATAAGTTTAACAGTCTTGGAAAACATATTACATACATGAACATTACATTACACATTAGAAATTAAAACAAAACCTAAATGATCATTTGATAATTCCATTATTCCCTTATCTTAACCCTGCATATCAATCACAATACACTTCTTGGAATCCATGGAAAACTAAATAAGCATAAACATTTTTAAGGCAATGTATAAAACTAAATCAAAATCCTATTCAACATAATCTTAATCATAATATGGAAAATTTAAATAAAAATAATTCATTTTACTTACTCAAATAGATATTCTACTAGTCTAATAATCACCTGCAATATCAATAGCCACTTTAATAATGATGGAATGCATAATTCAAGACTTCATAACCACATAGTCAAGTCCTTGTGCCAAGACTACAAAGAAGATTTTGTCATGCCTTATGCCAAGACACTAGTCTATCTCATGAGACCTACAGATGCATCGAGGAGCTATAGCAGGATCCATCCATCACTTACTAAGTCCAATGCATTCCTCTTATGAATAGATTTAAACATAACATTAACATTATTATTAAAAGTATCATATGAAATGTTAATAATTTATCCATAAACCATGAATTGTATAAAATTAACTCATCCAAATTCAAACATTTCAGAAAACCATCAATACACTATGGATGATTTTTTTGATAACAAATCAGCTTCAAACAAGTTTAAAATCCATTAAAAGATGTTGACATATATGAAAATGATTTGTAAAACTCTTTTAGATAAATATCCATTTTTCATGAAAACATTTAAAAGTCACAAAATTTAGAAAATAAAAAAATTTAATGACATTTTTGAATCCAAGAGTCCCATAACACTTTGAAACTTTTGAATAGAATTAACATTTTAAAAACATTCATGTCTATAAAGATAAATACTTAAAACCTATTTTGAAAACATGGACATTAATGAGAATGACTTAAAAGAATAAATATCTAAAACATTTAAAATGATGTTTTATTAAAAAATTATCTTAATGTAATCCTTTTGAAAACAATTTCATGAAACCTAGACATGGTTAACAAATGTGTTTCAGTTTATACTTACATAAAAGAGAGTGTGAAATTAACCCTTACCTTGCACTTTCCTTTGGTCGAGGGTACATTTAACCTCCTACATAATAAACATGGTAAGTTATAAGATTATACAAAAAAATATTCATATTATTATATCATACATGATTAATTTATGACTTTATACTACCCATTTAATAATGATTTTAATGTTGAATTAACATTTTGGGTAATAATTGCTTTCTTTATCATACGTATTTTAAATTGTTATTCTTAACCATTTCATTTAGATCATGATTTAAATAATTCAAGAATAAAATCCTTGATTCATATATCATATATATTTATAATATAAATATTCATAATATATAGATATATGAAATGAAAAACACCGTTTATGGAGATGGTAGGCCGTACGTACACATAAACGTTGTTTCTGTTTTCATATCGTATTGAATGGATGTAAGTGAATAAGATATATGTATGTACATAAAAACTCAAATATATATATATATATGTGTGTGTGTGTGTTTATTTAACAGAATTATTATGTAATATATTACATACTTATTAGTAATATATATTTTTATAATCGTCGATGGATGGTGAACGTGGAACTGAGTCTCATCGTGTCATGTAAACGGTAATATGTACGTATGCACGAGCGATAATATAATTTCCTTAAAGTTGTGGAATTGGATGGTATATTAATTTTACCTAGAAATTAGCATTTTATTTTCATTATTTATATACATATTACCTATCATTATGTCCATCCAAATAACATAGTGTCAAATAACAAATTATACCATGGCGTGGAGACGGTAAGTCGTATGTACGCACGCATGGTGACAATATCATTCATAGGATGGATAGAAAAATGAATATTGTTATGGAATATTTATAATAACATCATAGTATATATAATGTAATGGTTTTATTATTTTGGTATGGTAATAACAAAGAAAGATTAAGTGGAAGAATTAATGAACTTGGAAGAGGGTGGTGAAATCATTTCCTCTTCTTCGAGTTCTTCCTTTTGATTTGATCAAAAGGTCTCCATAGGTTGTCTTTATGACCAAAGGAGGGCCTCTATAATAAAGGTAGGATAGTTGGGAGGATATTTGAGTTGGGGTTGGCCTGGAAAAATGGCTATGGAGGTGTGAATTTGAGAGAAGGGGAAGTGCCCTTTTATAAGAGTGGTGAGGGGCACCTTAGAAAAATCATAAAATATTATTTTATAATAAATTCATTTTATTTTTATAATGGCTACAATATAAATTATTTAAAGGATAAGTTGGGTCAGGTTCATAACCCACTCAACAAATAGGTTTTAGACTACTTTGGGTCACTATATTAACCTTATCCTTTTGATTTAACTCTTAGTTATACAGATTGACATTTACCATGTCTCTCTATATTTTAATATTATATGGTTAATAAACTTAATAAAAACATCCAAGAGAACCTTAAGTGGTCCATTAAGGACATATATAATATTATTTACGACCTTTGGCTGAACCAAAGATTTTTAGGAATAGAATATCAATTAATAATTTAATATTTGTTTTAAAAACTCTTCTATGTCAATTTTGACACTATTTGGAATTTTTTTCTAAATTCATATTAGCATTATTACTTCGAACAAAATTAATCTAACCAACCATAACCTATCATATTAACCTAGAAAATTAGTGGAATTCATAAAAAGTCTCAAATTACATTTATTTGGATATTTATAATGTCAGTTATTTTAATCATTCGTTAATATGGTAACTACTACATCATCATTGTGTCATGAATAAATATAATTGATTAATGTCTAAACATTATAAATAAAATAAAATTATGTATAAATATTTTTAGATTTAAATTAACTTTTATAGTCTAATTTATCGTATATATACCCCTATATTAAAAATGTTTTGGTTATTAAACTTTGATTTTAACTCTTTTAACTCTACTTTATATAAAATAATAATAAATATCATAATCTAATCCAAGTTGACCGAAGTGGATCACATTTTATTCCTAAGGTTGTTTTTTGTTGAAATATACTTATCCAATAGAATTAGTACATGTGTTAGGGTAATTATGATATCATTTTTACCCTTAATTACCCTATTTACTTTTAACCGTGGTAAATAAAAGTCAATTGTTACTATTCACAAAAAAATCACTTTCATTTTATTTAACCACATTTATCTTACTGATATTAACCGTGTCTCTTAGATTTTTTAAATTCAACTCCCAGAAGCGGTATAATTATGTTTTATACAAATTTCCAAATTCTTATAGGAGGTGGGAAAAAGACGATAAAATTTCAATAAAATATTTATATATCTAAACTTAATAAAAAATTACCCCAATGAAATACATTGAACATATATAGGTATTATGAATTTATTTTAACCTAAAATAAATTTAAATTAAATAAATAATTATTTAAATGAAATTTCAGTTTTCCCCAACAACGTAGTGGTTTTCACTATTCAACAAAATTTTAAAGTTTTCAGAAACATATCAAAAATTCACCCTAAGATACTTTTGATATTATGAATTCAACAATCAAGTCTCTTTTCCCAAATTAAAAACATAGAAATTGCATTTATTAATTTCAAATTAACTCATGTTTTCAAAACCAAAAATCATATTTTTAAGAAATATTAACTAACAAAAGATTGAAAGTTTTTTATGTCCAATTTCAAAGTGAAATTACTTACAATGACCAGCATTCTACTAAATGTTAAAAATATAATTTGTTTATAATTCCAAACCATTAAAATATATAATTTAACACTATAAATTATTTTGATTAAAAAAAATATAAGTAAAAAATGTAGTATTTTTCACTATTCATCAAAATATGAATGTTTTCAGAAATGTACCAAAAAATTATCCAAAATAATGTTATTTGTCCCAATTCTATAGTATAATTTAATTTTATTAAATTGAATATATAAAATTGTAAAATATTGGTTTTAAAAAAGTTTCTTTATTAAAACCCGGTAAAATTGTATTTTTTTTGAAAAATAATTCTTTTATCTGAAAAAATGAATTTGTTCTTTCATTATTTCTAAGAAACTCATAATCTGGATTCCTAAATTATAAGGATTATATAAATTTCATAATTTAGTTAATACTATTCATAACCTCTTTTTAACGGCTAGTTTGGTAAGTCGTGATGCGCTTGAACTCAGTGTTGCGTGTTGTGAATGTTATTGAATTACATTGAAATATAATGTACTATGAAATCTTGTGGTGTTACATTCTTTCATCCTTCAATAAATTTCATCCTCTTAATTTTAAACTGGACTTCGAAAAAAAAGGTTTGAAAATAGCAAATACCTTTGTGGGAAAACCCACTTCGGAGATTGGGTTTAAAAATTTGTCTTAATAAGTGGAAAAGGGGAATGAAAAAGTCACCACCAAATTATGATCTCGATTTGGAGAACATTAGTGGAAATTAGAAACACATAACTGGAAGTAAAACATAAATATTTATATGGAGTGATTGAGGCCATCAGTCACAAACAATTGTAGAATTGAGGGCCTCAAAGCCATAAATCATGATGATTTAAAGTATCACCGTTTCAACAAAACCAGAGGTATTTGGATAAAACATTTTTAGTTTTAAGATCCCTTTCTTAATTTTTAAGGATTTATTTCTTCATATAATAAGAGAACAATAAATATATACCTGACAAGTATAGTTCTATCCTTTAACTAATTTCTACCACAAACTCATCTTTCACTCTCAAATATAATAGAACATAAAAAATATATTCTATTTATCCTATTCGTATAAGGTTTTAAAAAATGATTTTATAATTCACTTATCAGGCCCATTAAAAAAGAAACTGCATTATACAATCCTAAGACTTCATGTAGTCCAATGGTAGGTGATAAATCGAAATCGCATTATTGTTATGGGTTCGATTCCTATAGCTTTGTCTGGCACAACGTGTTGTCACACGGTCTGTGTGTTGTACTTTATAAAAATCCAAAAACAACCTTAACAATAGTATCCAATTTCAAACATAATCCCTCCAAAACTTTAGACTTATCCAAAACACTTCTATACAATCTCACAGCCCATGATTTATAAGGAAGTTAAACATAATGAATATTCCTTTTACCATGTAATAACATGTGAACACCTTCCTCATGTATTATATTTAAACATGGTAACAACCTATATTACCGTAAAACCTTATTGATTACATTCATGCTCCCTTATCCTTTATATAATACTGGATATATTCTATATATCCAAAAATATTGAATATTCCAACAATGATGAAATAAAAAAACTATTAATCATTTCCAAGGAAGTCAAGAATATCCAATATAATTCATCCCAATCAACCATCTCTTATTCCAGAACCACTGCCTCATTATTAGGACCATATTTAGGATTTCATTTCCTTCAACCACGAATTTTTTTAAAAAGTGTATCTTACTATTAAGTAACTTTTCTTTGAACCATATAATCTCAAATCCTCAATAAAATATTATTGAAGTACAATCATTATTTATCTCCATAATTCATATAACATGTATATTGTTGATACAACACTCAAATGAAATAATTCTATATTAACAACATAAGAACACTAGCCACTCTCCTTCATATGAGGTAGTATCCTAACATGATTATTATCCAATAAAATCATTTGTGGTATACTATGATGACTGGGCTATTGATTCGTGTAGTGTCCCAATTCCTTGCTGATGAAGCATTGTATATTTGAATCTTTTTTTCTTACCCTTCCAATCATGTATTGTGTGTCCTTTTTCTCCACACTTATGACAAACTCCCATTCCATTCAAGCATTTACCAAGGTGATTCTTTACATAGTTATAACATATGGAAAAACCTTCTTTTCCCTCTTCCCTTTATCCATATTTCTCTCTTCCATCCTTTTCTTCTCTTGCTTCCCTTGAAATCCATAGGACACAGGGAATTATTTACTTCCCTTATTAACACATCAAACTATTTCATCGTATTTTGAGAATACATAGGAGACTATTTCCCCTATAAATGTTGGATTAATATCATGAACAATATGATCCTTCTTACTCTTTGGATCATATGTATTGTTGGAGTTCACATTCCTTCTGATGGGAACCATTTCTACAAAATGGCTTACACTATGTCAGTTTATGAGTTGCAATGATTAATTCCAAACTTTTAATATAGAAAATGAAAATTGAACAGCTTATGGATATAATCCATAATATAAAAATATTTTCATTGAAGAGGTATATACTCGGAAATCCTTCATAATGATATGTAAAGAAAATGAGAATTATCCTAATCATATCCTATGGGAGTGTTGTAACGACGAGTACAATAAGGCCCATTATCGTGCACCGATTACCGTTTAAGTCAACCTTAAAACGGTGTTTTCAGGTTTTACCCATAGGAACATTTGTGCCAGAGTTTCCTCTACTTTCTTGTATCGAGATAGGGATTTACATTCTTGGAAAACTCATAAAAGCTCTAAATTACCAAAATTCTAGGAAGTTCTTCAATACTAATCCTCAAAGTATATATTTTGGTAATGTGTCTAATCAGAGTTTATCTAAATCTAGTTTCCAAGGTTATTGCTAAAACTCCCTCTAATACAAAATGTAATGCCCTGACCCCAGAAGCCTATAGTCGGTGTATTATTTTAATACATTGGCACAATTACAAGGAATCAAGTGCCGAAGGACCAATCAGTTTAGATCTCTTGGAAAATATATTACATTCATGAACATTACATTACACATTAGAAAATAAAACAAAACATAAATGATACTTTGATAATTCCATTATTCCCTTAGCTTAACCCTTCATATCAATCACAATACACTTCTAGGAATCCAGGGAAAAATAAAACATAGAAAGGGGTGAGCTCAGATTCTCAGTAAGGATAATAATACAGCAAAAACATTCATAAATAAGCATAAACATTTAAGGAAATGTATAAAACTAAATGAAAGGCCATTTAAAAATAAACTTAATCATAATATGGAAAATATAAATCAAAATAATTTCATTTACTTACTCACATAGATATTATACTAGTCTAATAGTCACATGCACTATTAATAACCACTTTCATAATGATAGAATGCATAATTCCATACTTCATAACCACATTGTCAAGGCCTTATTTCAAGACTACAAATAATATTTTTCAAGGCCTTGTTCCAAGACACTAGTTTGTCTCATGAGACCTACTAATTCATCAAGGAGCTATAGCGGGCTCCACCTGCTACTTAATAAGCCCAATGCATTCCTCATATGAGAAGGTTTAAACATAAATGAACATTCGTATTAAAACTAGCATTGAAAATGTCAATTCATTATCCATAAACCATGAATGGTATAAAAATAACACATTAACAGTTAAAAATATCACAAAACCTTCAATACAATATAGAATATTTGTATCATAATGAATCATCTTCAAACAAGTTTAAAATCCATCAAAGGATGTTGACATAGATGAAAATGACTTGTAAAACTCTTTGAGATAAATATCCCTTTTTCATGAAAACATTTTAAAGTCACAAAATTTAAAAAGGAAGAAATTTAATGAAATTTTTGAATCAAAGTGTACCATACCACTTCGAAACTCTTTAATGGAAGTAACATTTCAATAACATTCATGTCCATATAGATAAATATCTAAAATCCATTTTGAAAACAGTGACATTAATGAGAATGATTTAAGGGAATAAATATATAAAACATATAAAATGATGTTTTAGCTAAAAAGGACCTTAAAATAATCTTTTTGAAACTCTTTTATGAAACATAGAATTGGATAATAAATATTTTCCAGTAGATACTTACATAAATACAACCTCAATTAATAAGTAGATTATGAAATTAACCCTTACATTGCACTTTCCTTTGGTTGAGGGTATATTTACCATCTTGAATAATGACCATTGAATGTTAATAGATTATACCAGAACCATATTCATATTTATTATATCATACATGATTCATTTATGACTTTTTACAACCCATTTAATGATGATTTTCTTGTTAATTTATCATTTCGGGTATAATCTCTTTCTTTATCATACTTATTTTAACATGTTATTCTTAACTGTATCATTTAGATCATGATTTAAATAATTCCATAAGACAAACCTTGATTAATATATCAAAAATATTTAGAATATAAATATTTATAATAGATAGATATATGAGATGGAAAACATCTTTTATGGACACGGAAGGTCGTACGTACGAAGAAACGTTGTTTCTGTTTTCCTATCATATTGAACGGAAGTAAGTGAATAAGATATATGTAAGTATATAAATACATATATATATATAGTTGCATTATTATGTAATATATTACATACTTATTAGTAATTTATATTTTTATAATCATCGATGAATAGTGAACGTGGAAATTAATCTCATGGCAACGTAGAGGCGGTAATCCGTACGTACGCACGAGCAATAATATAATTTCATTAAAGTTGTTGAATTTAATGGTATATTAATTTTAAAGATACATTATCATGTTATTTTAATTATTTATATACATATTACTCATCATTATATCCATCCAAATAACATAGTGTTGAATAACAAATTATACCACATCGTGGATATGGTAAGCCATACGTACGCACACATGGTGACACTATCATTCAAACGATGGATAGAATAATGAATATGGTTATTCCATATTTATAATACAATAAATGTATATATAAGGTATAGTAGTTATTATTTTGGAATGGTAATTACAAAGAAATAGTAAGTGGAAGAATAAAAGAACTTGAAAGAGGGTGGTGAAATCATTACCCCTTCTTTAGGTTCTTCTTTTTGATTTTCTCAAAAAGGCTCCTTAAGTTGGAATTATGACCAATGGAAGGAATATATGATTAAGGTAGGATAGTTGGGAGGATATTTGGGCAAGGTATGGCTAATCCAAATGGCTTTAGAGGTGTTTATTTGAGAGAAGGTGAAGTTCTGTTTTATATGAAGGATGAGGGGAACCTTACGAAAAAATTAAAATTTTATTTTATAATGAATTAATTTTAGTTTAATAATTTTTCAAAAATGAATTATTTAAATGATATGGTGGATATGGGTCGAAAACCACTCAACCAATATGTTTTCAACAGGTTTGGGTCACTATATTAACCTTATCCTTAGATTTAACTCTTAGTTAAATAATTTGACAGTTACCATGTTTCTTTGTATTTTTAAATTATATGGTTAATAAACTTACAATAAACATCCAAGAGAACCTAAAGTGGTTCTTTAATGAAATATATAATCTTATTTAAGACCATTGGCTGATCATTAGATTTTTAGGAAGAGAATATCAATTGATAATATAATATTTGTTTTAAACTCTTTTTTGTCAATTTTGACACTTTTATTATTTTTTTTCTAAATTCTTAACAGAATCATTACATCGAAATAAAAGTCATATAAAAAATAGTAACATGTAATAATAACATATAATATTATTTTAATTCAGAAAAAGTCTCAAATTACATTTATTTGGATATTTATAAAGTCAATTATTTTTATCATTCATTAATATGGTAACTACTACATCATCATTGTGTCATAAATAAATTAAATTATTTAATGTCTAAAAATTATAAATAAAAAACCATTATGTAGGAAATATTTTTAGATTTCTAATTAATACTTATAGTTGAATTTATCTTATATATACCCCTATATTAAAAATGGTTTTGTTATTAATCTTTGATTTTAACTCTTTTAACACTTCTTTAAATAAATTAATAATAAATGTTCTAATCTAATCCATGTGAACCAAAGAGGATAATATTTTCTTCATAAGGTTATTTTTGGTTGAATTATACTTATCCAATAGAATTAAGACATGTGTTAGGGTAATTATAATATCTTTTTACCCTTAATTACCATGTTTACTTTTAACCGTGGTAAATAAAAGTCAAATGTTACTATTCAGCAAAAATTATTTTCATCTTACTGAACCAAATTTTACATACTGATATTAACTCTGTCTCTCCAATTTTTGAAATTCAACTCACATAAGAGGTAAAATTATGTTTTATGCAAATTTTCAAACGCTCCTAGGAGGTAGGTAAAAGACAGTAAAATTTCATTACAATTTTTATATAACTAAACTTATTATAAAATGACTTCAATGAATTTAATTGAACTTATATATCTATTATGTATCTATTTTGACATAAAATAAATTTAAATGAAATAAATAATTATTTAAATGAAAAGTCGGTTTTAACCAATAATGTAGTGCTTTTCACTATTCATCAAAATTTGAACATTTTTAGAAACATACCAAAAATTCACCTTAAGATAATTTTGAAATTCCAAATTCAAAAATGAAGTCTATTTTACCGCATTAAAAACATAGAAATTTCATTTATTAATTTAATGTTGATACACATTGTAAAAACAAAAAAGTGTATCTTTAGGAAATAATAACTATCAAAAGATTGACACTTGTTTTTGTCCAATTTCAAAGTGAAAATACTTACAATGACCAGCATTGGACTAAATGGTAAAATTTTTATCTATTAATAATTCCCAATGATTAAAATGTATTATTTAACACTATAAATTATTTTGATTAAAATAGTTGATTTCAGTTAAAATATACGATTTCTCACTATTCATCAAAATATGAAAGGTATCAGAAATGTACCAAAAATTTATCATAACTAAAGTTTTATGTCCTGATTCTAAATAATAATTGTATTTGGTCAAATTGAATATATAACATTGTAAGATATTTTTTTAAAAAAAAGGTTCTCTATTAAAAGGTTGTTGAATTTCACTTTTTTGATAAATACTTCTTTTATATGAAAAAATGAAATTGTTCTTACATTATGTCTAAGAAACTCATAATATGGATTCTTAAATTATAAAAATTATATAAATATCAAAATTCGGGCATTACTATTCATAATCATTTTTGAACAGCTAGTTTGGTAAGTGATGGGGTGGTTGAACTCAGTATTGCGTGTAGTGCAAGTTATTGAATTACTTTGAAGAAATAATGTACTGTAAAATCTTTGGGTGTTACAATTTTAATATTCCGGAGGGGTTCAAGCACCTAAAATATTTGGTCACCAATAGTTAACATGTTCCTATAGCAAGGAGATGTGACAAATTATTATTCAAACATTCTTATGAACTAGAGGGGTTATATTCACTTTTCTTGAATTTTTATAGGGCTATAGTGTTGGTCCTATGAGAAGTATTCCATATTTACCTGTGCCCAATTTTTTTCAAAACTATAGAGATGATGATTTTAGTGAGCACATACTTGAATTTTTCTTAGGCCGCCCTTTGCGGGGTTTTATTCGGACATGTTTTGTGTGTATTTGAGTATTAGTTTAATGTATTGATATTTGGGTGACTACTTGATAAAGAATATGTTTTTAACAATTTGACAAATTTTTAGATAGTTTATTGTCATGATGCACATGGACCTAATATGAGGGGTATGCTACAAAACATCTTTATATAGATACCAATGTTTAAGAGTACCCTGACATCCTTCTGAATAGGGGATGAAAATATTGAAAATCATGGATTGAGGTTCTACATTCCTAATTATTTGTATATGAAAATCATACCAAGAATAGAACATAAAACTCTGATGTTATGAGTTCCAATGTCTGGGATCACAATGATTAGAAGGATTTTTTTAAAGAGTCTCTCATTTTGTAGATGACAATATGTGAATATTCAGGATCCATATGCATATATTAAAAGTCAAGCAAAGGGTATCTTGAATCCTGATATACATTATTCAATTCCCAAGGAAGGATTTTGGAAACATGATGCACTTGATACATGAAGTGTAATTTTTTTATTAAAGCTCTTAAAAGATGATGGAAGAATCCCATACTCTTGTTTATTGGGGTAAGGGTCATGTGGTCCTTTGATAACGGATGATTATGGGTGATGGTATTCAATGTTTAATATTGGGTAGTGGGTATGTATTTGTCCTGTAGTTTTAATTTCATAGTATAATGAAGTTTTAATTTTTTTACATCATCTGGTAAGGATATATTTTTCCCTTTTCGTTAAAAATTGTGTGGTTTGTATATGGGAACCAATGGGAAACATTTTTCATGATATATTACATGCACAAGTAGGCCATACATATATTTGACTCGTACATAGAACAAATGTTCTTGTATGTCTCTTCCCCTTTGTAGTTGGTGATCATTTTTCAACAGTTATTATTTCTAGGACCCGGATTGGAGATCCAGATGTAACTAAATATCGTATACAGATAAGAATCAATCCACACATAGTTCCTGAAGAGGAAAATCTTAACATTAGTATTACCAATATGAAGAGGTGGAAATAGTTTCTATTGATTATCATATCTTGTCCCAGAATTTATGATCTATGAAGCATTATGTTTTCTATGATGGCATGAATAAATACACACATATTTCTCAAAGAACTGTAGAGTTTAAAATCATTTGGAAAGGATGTAGGCTTCTTGATGTGAAATATATAAATGTGTTATTGACACAATGATTGAATTTTGGGAATCACTACTTATCCAACAATTAAAGGAATCCATCCACACAATGTTCTTGAGGAAGTATCTTCTTATTCAAGTCTGGCCTATACACAAGGAGGTGCATTTTTATTCTCATTTGTTGTGATTGGACTTGGGGTCAGATATTTCGGTGTCACTACATATCCCGTGATGTGGAGAATCATGTCACATATAGTTCTAGAATGGTGGTGTTGTAGGGGACCCATCATAAAAAATATAGGTCCTCTTGGGTTAAATCCATAAGAATATTTAACAGTATGTCATCCTAGGGACGTTAACCATGTAGTTTAATAGCATAAAATGATGAATTATGGTATGTATTTTCTTGCCTTACATTTAAGACAATGATGAACTTTTTTTGAGCTATTATTACTTATTCATTCTGGGAAGACTTTATAGAAATATCTATGATCATTTTTGTTATACATAGTTTCAAAAACAACGAATGAAAAGAGTTCCTTTCACCTTGTATGGGTGAATAAGGATTTGAAATATAAATTTGTTATCATGTAATGGCTAGACCAAGATATTGGATCGATGGATACCTACGTATCTCATTGGAAATGAGAATCAAACCATGTGTAGTTTGTGAAACAAATAAAGATTAATTTTGTGCATATAGGACACCTATAATGTAGTTTATCATTGTATGGTAAGGATGTGGGACCCTCAATGTGAATGAAATGTAACACTATGGTTGGGCCCAAAATAGAGGTTTGAGAAACCCTGAGTATCTTGTGATAGAAGGAATCAGGTGAAATGTAATTCTTAATATAAGTGACTCCCTCTATGTAGATGACACTCACATGGAGAAGGGGTAATTTCATCCCTCATTCAAAATGATCTTACTCACGTGTGATGAATTTTTTGTGAGAGCTAAATTCCCAAGCAGTTTAACATCTTCTGTTGAGGACATATACCATACAGATTGATGTTATGTATTATGGATGACACTGTACATTTTAACTTTATTTTATCTGGGTGTGTGTTTTTGTGTAGTTTAATGTCTTACTTCTAGGACTTTAGGTGTTGTGAAGATTTCCATCATGCTTCTAGGATTTGGAGACGTCTCAAATCATAAAGTATTTAGTCTAGGATGAAGCTCACTAGTATAGAAACTATTTTTAACATATCCCTTTTCACTTTGGATTTTTAGAACTGATATGAAAAAGCTATTTTCTGGACATTTTCACCTCGGTTCTAAATAACGGATGTGAAAAATCAAATTTCATGACTTTTTCAAGATAGTTATTTAATAAATGACTTTAAAATGTGTTTTTCACATCAGTTATTTAATAACAGACATGGAAAATGTGTAAAAACATATATTTCATTCCCAATCTTTGATTAGATAGGTTATTGAGCTAAAACGGAGTTATGGATCAAAAGTTATGGTCATTCGAAGTTGATCATCTCTAAACGAAGTCTTAGGGAAGACCAATTTGAAAAGGGCACAAATTTTAATCCTTAACTTTGTTTGAGCTCCATAACCTGTCAAAATCGAAGATTGATAAATGTTATAATCATTTTTTTACATCGGTTATGGAATAACCTACGTAAGAAAATACCTTTTAATTCCAGTTATCAAATAATAGACAAGAAAAAGTGAAGAAATTTGAATTTTCACGTCCTTTATTTAATAACCGACGTGAAAAAGTGACGAAATTGATTTTTCACTTCATTTATGTAATAATAGACCTGAAAAATAAGTTAAAAGTTTTATATATTTTCATGACGGGTATCATAAAGCCAATGTGAATGATTCTTTTAATATCCCACCAACGCGAAATTGCACTTTTTGGTACATCGTTGATTCGAAATTTCCAATTGCCGAATTTTTTTTAAAATTGCATTTTCTTTTATCATCACAATTTTTTGTTTCAATAAACACATATCCTAATTTCACAATCATTTCATTCAACCTTCATCATTCCCCCAACTCGACTCATTTTATCTTCTATTTAAATAAATTATATCTTTTTACTATGATCTCGTCACGACATTTTTTATTATATATCCATGATTTATGAATTTTATGATTTTTTTTCATAGTTGAAATACCATTTAATGATCATTTATTTCAACCATCACTGTTCCACCGACTAAACTTGTTTGATCTTCCATGTAAATTTATTTCTTCATTATGCGATCTCATCAAGGTATTTAGAATTATTTTATGATGATTTATATTTTTTGTGTAGTTTTCATAATTTATTTACCATTTAATGATTATTATTTTATTATAATGATTGATAATTCATTCTATCATTTTAAAATATAAAATCCTCTTTATTATTCTAAAACTTATTCTAAGATGAAGCTATGATTGGCTCATTCGAACTCTTCTCAAACAAAATATATCAAACTTCTAATGGTCATAATTCTTTATCCTTAACTCAGTTTGAGCTATAAGACCTACTATATCAAAGCGTAGGAACTTTTCTACAATATGGTAAACATTTTTGACATTGGTTATTTAAAAACAGACCTTAAACATTATGTTTAATGTCATTTTTTAAATAACCGACTTGAAATATTTCTTTTAGAGTCATTTTTTTTAAAAAACTGACATAATAAATTTGTTTCTCATCGTCTGTAAGAACCAAGTTCTTATTCTTAAGGTATTGGTTTCTTCCTTTCACTTTTACTTATGTGTTTTTGAGAAAATAAGGAAAATTGTGGAATATCCAAAAAATTTTGGGTAAACGCCGTGTACTTTTCCACACACAGTGTTCTTTGGTTGTGGGGGATGAGTACATAGGGTGTGTAGTCCTGTCAGCGACGAAAGGTGTTAAAACTGACTACACACTGTGTAGTGGTTATTTACATGCCTTGTAGTCAGTCGGAAGGTAAATAGTAAGGTAGTGGAAGTAGCTGCCAGCTGAGCAACAGTACACGCCGTGTATCCGGGAATACACACCGTCTACACTTGTCGATGGATGAACAGTGCGATGGTGGGAAAAGTAGCTGCCAGAGGAAATGTTAAATGAGAAAAGTACACACCGTGTAGTCAGCAGTACATGTCATGTAGTTTGTTTTTTTCACTTAAAATTGGCAGTTGCCTCCCTTGTTCACAGGGAAGGCATAGAACCAGAGGAGGGCTTGGGAGAGACGTCCGGAACTTTGTAGATTTCCCAATTGAGCATCAGGAATCCGATTCTGCCTCTATCGATCTCATTGGAATCGTATGGGTAAGAATTTCCTTCTCCTTAATTTGTTTTTAATAATTCTATTCCGAGGGGAGGTTTATTACGTTTGAATGGGAATTTTTTCACCTCAGATCTACGTCGTTTTTGGATGATTTGAGGAGCGTCATTCACATATAACAATCAGGGGAGATCAAGGTAGGTGGATTGGTGTTTAATTTCCAACTACTATGGGTTTTTGTATACCGTTGAGCTATTAAACCATGTTGAGGTGTCGTGTGGCTGAGGCCCGGGCAGTTTTGAATACCTAGAATTGTATAGGTAATTAAATGTTATAATAAACTGCTAGTTGGGGTCACTGATTGGATCCAGTACCACCCTAGGGTTGCGTTCCTCTATTTATCCTTTTGGCCAGGATACCCGAGAGTATTCCAGGTTTATATTGTGCAATAATTTTTCCATGAGAGAAATCATATATAAGTTGCATGTTTATGCTTTAGGCTCGTCCCAGTTACTTGCGCCTGAGGGTAGTGATCTTTTTAGCTAGAGGGCATTGTTTGTTTAGCCTGAGGGCAATGTACTACTTAGCCTGAGGGAAACGTTCTATTCCTCCTGAGGGAAATTCTTCGGATGCCTGAGGGTAGTGACTTCTGTGCCTGAGGGAGACACTTCATACTCTTATGATCAATATCTGTTATGTTTGGGAACTGTTACCTGAGGGTTTTGTTTTTGTTTACCTAAGGGTAAGAGTTGACATGTCTGAGGACAATGACTATCTACATAGAACAGTCACTGAGGTGATTTCTTATATTAAATGGATTAAATGAATATTAAAATGGCAATATAACTGGTAACGTTAATTACTTTTGAGTACCGATTAGTTTATTGAATTTTACTAGTGCACACTCTTATTTCATATTTACACTGTCAGTTGGGAACGAGCCTTTGGTGGGTGCCTACTGGGATTTATTTCTCACACCATATTTGGGTCATGTCTTCGGCCCAAACAGATTATGTTTCTTTCAGTGTTGACAGGGGAAAGGGTCCCTATACAGGTACATGATTGTAGCAGAAGAGTAAGAGAGCATGGAACCGAGCTTAGGCTTGTGATGCTGTTGCGTTCTGTCTACTCAGCTTTGTTTTTCTTTACTGTACCTTGTTCCTAGAGTTGTATTTTATTATGTTGTATTTTTTTGTAACATGTTATGGCTTTTTTCTTAGAACATGTGACTTGTTGCATCATTATCTAAATGACTTTTGGTTATCTCTTTACTGCAGTTGTTCATTTTAAATGTGTATGTTTTATTGCTTCCGATGTTGTTGTATGTTATTTATCTTTTCCGCTGTTCTACACTTTGAAAAATGAGGGTATAGTCTCCCCACAATCAGACATAGGCCCTCACTGCAAGTCGGAAGCCTTGCGTTTGGGAAAATGCGCTTGAGGTCATGTGACCAACCGGGTTCGGGGCACCCGTTGAGTGGCACCCGGATCCGGGACGTTACAAAGCGGTATCAAAGGAGTTATTTTCTTTGACTTACTATTTGGAGCCTTAGTCAGGGAAAGGACGGAAATGGTAGTTAGTAATAAATTTTTCATGGGAGTAGCTATCCCGTGTACAAGCAAAAGCCAGTCTACCTCGGTTATTTCAATTTTTCTAATTTTTCATGTTTTACAGTTGATTTGATTTTCACCGTTGGGTGATGAACTTGCGATTGTGCCATTTATATTTTATCAATGGGTTCTATTTTTTTTCAACCCCATGAGATGATGGTATATCGTCTCATGCATCATTTAGGAACATGCTATATATCACATGCCATGCATAGTTCCATTTCATGTAAGCATATTAGAACTTGTATGTTGTTGTGATAGTTGTTTTGTAAGAAAGGCATGCTATTGTGATAGCTGCTTTGATAAATGTCTTCTATTTGATATGGTATTTTTGTGTGTGCCTTTTAATATAATGAATGCAAAACTTTGGTTTTTTGGGAGAATGGGCCCTCATTGAAAGGAAATTGGTGGATCATTAACTGCGTATCTTGTTAAAACATATATTAGATGCCTAACGTTGATTCTTGGGGAGTATGTGCCCTCGTGGATTGGAATTTGGCACTTAGGTGTTTTTTCAGTATTTTAGGGGTTATAGGGTAGTTTCAGAGGTAAAATGTCCAGAAAAACCAAGATACATGCCATGTAGTTCCTCAGAATCACATCATGTGTTCTTCTGTTCGGGAAGAAAAGAATTTTTTTTAAAGTACACGCCATGTAGTCTCTTCCTGTGTTATGGATTGTGTGGGTGGGGACATAGGGAAAGGAAATTCTTGGGGAAAAAAAGTTGTGTACCATATGTACACAGCGTGTAGTGTTGACCCGGAGTCCGCCCGTGTAACTAAGAACATGGACATAGGATACCTTAATACATACAAACTGTGTCCACTATGGAACACAATGTGTAGTCTAACCTAGGGACCCGGCCGTGTAACTAAAAAACACAGGTCGATGTAACCACTTCATGAACACACCGCGTACCTGTTGGAAAAGACTTGTAGTCCTTAACGGTGGGAGACCATGTGGAATTAGCCATGTGGCTGGGAAAATGGGGGTAGAGTACATGCCATGTGTGGGTGTAACACACTGTGTAGTTTTAGCTGAGTAGTCGGCTGTGTCACAAACGACACGATCAGTTTGAAATTAAACCATACACACCGTGTAGATTATATACACGCCGTGTAGTCTTGTTCAGAAGAGAGTCGTGTGGCTTAGCCGTGTAGATAGGACCCGAGCCAAGGAACAGAAATCAGGTTCATGTCATGTAGTTAGTTTACACGTCGTGTAGTCTTGTTTTGGAAATCCTGAAATTCCTTCTTCCTCCTGTTCCCTTTTTGGTCCTATATTTTTTTAGTCTTTGATAATCGTGATTTAAGGTGTGCGTTTGACCTTGTAGAGTCATTCCATTGAGACGACCACATGTTGTTCTCCAAGAGAGATGATATTATTATACTCTAGAGATGGTAGGCCATGGGCTACCAGTGGATCCTCAAGCAGAGACAGATGCAGCGACAACCGTTATACCGGACATAGGCATGGAGGCGTAGTTCCGTGAAGACTTTATGCGGTTCATGTGCACCTTTCACTGAACCCTGTCGGCTGCCACATCTATGGCTGAGCTGACATGTATATTCCAGTAGTAGCATCCACCTACTTTTTCAGGGGATGGTGGACCACAAGTTGAGTAGTATTGGATGAGATCTATGCAGACTATCTTCGAGCATCTTGAGATGCCTCCAAGGTGGAGGGTCTAGCTCATGACGTATATGCTGCGTTATTCCGCCAAGAGGTGGTCGGATGTTACCACCCAGACAGAGCATCACATGGACATGGAGTGGGATGATTTTCAGACAGTTTTCTATGTTATCTTCTTCCCAGATACACTAAGATCAAATAGAGCATGAGAGTTCATGAATCTGCAGCAAAGCGCTATGTCGGTGATGGATTAATCTGCTCTTTTCACTGAGCTTCAGCATTTTGCACCTGTTCTGGTGGGTGATGAGACGTTGAGGGCTATCCACTTTGTGTATGGTATTCGATATGACATCCGAGAACTAGTGAATGTTTTTAGGTTGCCTACAGTACATGATATTGTGAACCAGGCACTGATTACAGAGAGGAACCTTCAAGAATCTATTGGTGCAGTCCAGGGTGGTTCAGCACCAGTTTCTGGTACAATTTCTACCGGGAAAAGGAAGCGACAAATGAGTTTATCTCACAATGATAGTACTATCCAGGTGATTACTTTAGGTGGCTCGGTCGGGTGATACAAGTGTGGTAGAGAGGGGCACAAGAAACCTCAGTGTCCACGAGACCCAGTAAAATTCCGAGCTTGTGGAAAGATGGGTCATCTGCAGCGCTTTTGCAGGGTGTTTCCATCAGTGGCTAGTGAGATGGGTCCGTGTGTCTGAGCAAGACCAGCGCCTTCTCACCAGTCGAGAAATTGGAATATGTCAGGGTGTGGAAGTAGAGATGGTGGTCGTGGATATGGTAGCCAGACACCAAGATCTCAAAGGCAGCAGGGCGAGGCAGCTCAGGGTATCCAGGCTATATTGCAGGGTCATGACACTAGGCAGTCATATGCAGTGCAACAGACCCAACAAGAGCAGGATCTTGGGCCTTCTACTATCAGAGTTACTATTCTCGTGTCTTCTATCTTATCTTATGTACCTTTTGATATTCGTGCTACACATAACTTTATATCTATGCCCGTTTTGGAGAGCCTTGGACTTTGTCTTTCTTCTTCTTCTACTGTTATGACGCTAGACACTCCGTTGGGATCTAGAATGGATGGTGTGTGTCAGTGCAGGGAGTGCCGCCTTGAGGTTGGTGGGTGTCACCTTCTATGGGACCTCTATTTCTTAGAGATGACGAGCTATGATTTCATTCTCGGGATATACTGGTTGGTTCCCTTTCAAGATTTTGTAGACTGCTATCGTCGCATGGTGAGTTTCACGTCACCAGAGGGCAGAGAGCTTCTTTACAAAGGTGAATGGAATGTTCAGGCGAGTTAAGCTGGACCAGAGCATTGCAAGTGAGGTGGTGTGATAGCCCAGATTGCGAGTTTATATCTAGATGATCAGGGGACTTTTCAGAAGGATTTCACTCCAGTGGTTGATCGTTTCAGAAATGTCTTCCCAGACATCTTTTCAGGTCTACCTCCAGAGCGTGAGGTGGATTTCTCTATTGAGCTTGTTCTAGGAACATCACTAGTGTCCATTACTCCTTATAAGATGGCTACACCAGAGATGCAGGAGCTCAAGAGGCAGTTGGAGGAGTTATATGCAAAGGGTTTCATCCGACCCAGTACTTCTCCTTGGGGTTCGCCGGTCCTCTTTGCAAAGAAGGCAGACAGTACCCTCAGACTCTGTGTGGATTATTGGAATTTGAACTAGATGACTGTCAAGAACTGATATCCCTTATCGAGGATTGATTATCTTTTTGATCAACTTCAGGGAGCACGAGTTTTCTCGAAGATTGACTTGAGATTAGGATATCAACAACTGTGCGTGAGACCATCGAACATACGACTTTCAGATTTTCGGAGCATATATGGTTTATACGAGTGCTTTGTTATGCCTTTTGGACACACTAAGGCACCAACAGTTTTTTCACAGATCTGATGAATCGTGTGTTCCATCCTTATCTGGATTATTTTGTGGTAGTATTCTTGTACAACATCTTGGTGTACTCTCACACTCGACACGACCATGCCACCCTTATTGAGATCATACTGAGTACACTAAGAGAGAATCATATATATGATAAGCTTTCAAAGTGCAACTTTTGGATGAACCAGATTCACTTCCTGGGTCATATCATCTCAGAGGCAGGAGTGGTAGTATACCCAGAGAAGGTGAGCGAAATTGTTTCATGGGAGCATCCTAAGAACATGTTTGAGATACAGTGTTTCTTACGGCTATTTGGTTACTATAGATGCTTCATCCAGGACTTCTCCGGCTTATTAGCATCATTGACAGGTTAGACTAAGAAGGTTGTAATGTTCGTATGGATAGAATCTTCTGAGACAACCTTTCAGGAATTGAAAGGAAGGTTGACATCAACACCAGTCCTGATACTTCTAGAGCAAGGGAAGATCTATACATTTTACTATGATGCATTAGGTATTGGAATGAGATCAGTTTTGATGTAGGGAGACTGTGTTGTTGCGTACAGGTCTAGGAAGTTGATGCCACATGAGAGGAATTACCCGACACATGATCTCAAGTTGGCTGCAGTTGTTCATGTGTTACGCTGTTGGAGACATTATCTCTTGGGAGATAATTTTATGGTTTTCACTGACCACAAAAGTCTCAAGTACAACTTTACACAACGTGACTTGAACCTGAGAAAGAGAAGTTGGGTCAAATACCTTCCGTCCTTTGATTTTGAGCTTTCCTAGACACCTGGTAAGGGTAATGCATTTGTTGATGCACTGAGAAGAAAGAATCAAACACAGGCAGCTCAAGAGGACAGTGGTGAGTGTCAGCTTATGGCCTTGTTCTCTAAGATGTATTCGGAGGTGCATGACAGTCAAAGGAAAACCTATCTTTCTTCTTTAGCTATGACTTCTACCCTCCTGGATGGAGTGAGAATGAGACATATATCTAATTCAGAAGGCCTAGTTCTACCGAAGTCGGTGGCCAGTGAGGATCCTTCTCCTGGTTGGACGATAGGCGATGATGTGGTACTGCATTTCCATGGACGAGTATGGGTACTAGGGGATATATGTGAGGATTTGATGCGAGAGTTTCATGCTTCAGCCAGGGCTGTGCATCCCAGAGTTACCAAAATGTACCGTGACTTGAGACATCAATATTGGTGGCTAGGTATAAAAAGGGAG
The DNA here is from genome assembly GCA_963277665.1 of Viscum album. NCBI lineage: Eukaryota > Viridiplantae > Streptophyta > Magnoliopsida > Santalales > Viscaceae > Viscum > Viscum album. The sequence continues at coordinate 1,498,369,502 of OY728159.1, forward strand.
ATAGCTTGTTTTGTTAAAAGGTGTTCTACATGTTAGCAGGTGAAGGCGGAGCATCAGATTCCAGTCGGACTGTTACAACAGTTACCCATCCCGAAGTGGAAATGGGATGATGTCGCGATGGACTTCGTGACTGGGTTTCTGAGGTCACCTTGAGGTAATGAGGCCATGTGAGATGTTGTGGACAGGCTCACAAAGGTATATCACTTTTTTCCAATCAAGGATACCATCGTTGTTGACGAGATTGGGAAGTTATATATCTGAGAGGTCGTACGTCTTCATGGGGTTCCTCGTTTTATCATTTTAGATAGGGACGTCCAATTTAATTCTCGTTTCTGGCAGAGCTTTCAATGGGAACTGGGTACATAGGTGCTTCTGAGTACAACTTACCACCATTAGACCGATGGCCAGTCATATCGTACAATACATGTGCTTGAGGACATGTTGTATGCATGCATCCTAGACTTTGGGGGATCTTGGGAGAAGCACATACCCCCATTCGAGTTTTACTATAATAACAGTTTTCATGAAACTATTGATATGACAACTTACGAGGCTTTATATGGTAGGCCATGTAGATCACCTTTGTGCTAGTTGGAGGCAAGTGAGGCATCTTTACTGGGACCACATCTCGTGTAGGAGACTTCCGAGCAGGTCCAGTTGATTCTAATGTGGATGGATATCGCACAGTCTAATTGGAAATCTTATGTTAGTTTCTGTAGAAGACCCTTGGAGTTTGTGGCTGGGGATCAGGTTTTCTTACGTGTTTCACCGAGGTTTGGACACAGGCAGATCAGGAGATAGGTTAAACTTTTAACGATGTATGTGGGGCCAATTGAGATTCTAGAGACAGTCAGACTGGTTGCCTATTAGTTGTAGTTACCATAGAGGTACCGAGCTATGCACGACATCTTCCATGTATCTCAGCTGCGTCATTATCATTCAGAACCGTCCCACGTCTTTCAGCCTGAGGAGGGTGAGCTTCAGGTAGATGCATCCTTTGAGGAGCATCTAATTTGTATCGTTGATAGGATAACGAAGGTTCTCTAAGGCCGGTGCGTTCCTCTTATATGGGTTCTATGGCAGCATGGACGAGTGCAAGATGAAACCTAGGAGCGGGAGACCGACGCACGTGCATAGTGGCCAGAGTTTTTCTGAGATTTATCTTTACTACACATGGAAGGGAAATTTCAGGACTAATTGCTTTATGGAGGGAATTTTGTATGAAATCAGTTCTTATTCTTGAGGTACATGTTTCTTCTTTTCTTTTTTCCATATGTGTTTATGAGAAAATAAGGAAATTGGGGAAAAATCCTAAATTTTGTCGGTACATGCCATGTACTTTTCCACACTCCATGTACATTGTCCATGTGGGATGAGTACACAGGGCATGTAGCCCTATCAGTGACGAAAGGTGTAAAAACCGACTAAATGTTGTGTAGTGGTTATTTACACACTGTGTAGTCAGTAGGCTTGTAAATATTAAGGTGGTGCAAGCAGCGGCCAGCTGAGCAACAGTACACACTGTGTATTTGGGAATACACACCGTGTACACATGTCTATGGATGAACAATGCGGCGGTGGAAAAATTAGCCGCCAGAGGAACAGTTAAATGAGAACAGTACACGTCGTGTAGTCAGTAGTACATGTCGTGTAGTTTTTTTTGCTTGAAATGGGCAGTAGCCTCCCCTGTTCACAGGGAAGGCTTAGAACCAGAGGAGGTCTTGGGAGAGACGGCCAGAACATTGGAGACCACCCTATTGAGCACCAGGAATCCGATTTCACCTCTGTCGATCTCATTGGAACTGTACGAGAAAGCCTTTCCTTCTCTTTAAGCCATTCATACCAATTCATTCCTGAGGGGAATTCATTTTTTTTGAATGGGAATTATGTCACCTCTGATCTACGTCGTTCTTGGACGATTCGAGGAGCATTGTTCACGTATACCGATCAGGGGCGATCGAGGTAGGTGGCTTGGTGTCTAATTTCCAACTGTTGTCCATTTTTGCGTACTATTGAGCTAAGAACCCTTGTTGGGGTGTTGTGTGGCTATGGAATGGGCTATTTTGAATACCTAGAATTGTATTGGTAATTAAATGTGATAATAAACTGCTGGTTGGGATCACTACTTGGATCCAGGACCTCCTCGGGGGTGTGTTCCATTGTTTAGCCGTTTGGCCAGGATACCTGAGGGTAGGCCATGTTTATATTGTGCATTAATATTTCCATGAGATGATTCATATATAAATTTCATGTTTATGCATTGGGCTCAGCCTAGTTACTTGCGCCTGGGGGCAGAGTTCTTTTTAGCCTGAGGGAATTATTTGATTAGACTGAGGGAAAGGTATTGCTTAGCCTGAGGGCAACGTTCTATTCCGCCTGAGGGAAACGCTTCGGATGCCTGAGGCCAGTTACTTCTATGCCTGAGAAAGACACTTCGTACGCATGAGGGACATATCTGTTATGTATGAGGATAGATACCTGAGGGTTTTGTTTCCGTTTACCTGAGGATAAGAGTTAACTTGTCTGAGGACACTAACTATCTACTTAGAACATTCACTGAGGTGATGTCTTATATTAAATGGATTAAATGAATATTAAAATGGAAATATAACTGGTAAAGTTAGTTACTTTTGTGTACTGCTTAGTTTATTGCATTTTACTACTGCACAGTGTTGTTTCATATTTACACTATCAGTTGGGAATGATCATTTGGTGGGAGCCAATTGGGATTTATTTCTCACACGCTATTTGGGTCATGTCTTCCGCCCAAGTAGAATATGTTTCTACAGGTGTTGACAGGGGAAAAGGTCCCTATACAGGTACATTATTGTAGTAGAGGAGTAAGAGAGCATGGGACCGAGCATAGGCTTGCGATGCTGCTGCGTTCTGTCTACTTTTCGTTGTATTTCTTTAATGTACCTTGTTCCTGGAGCTGTATTGTATTGTGTTGTATTTCTGTGTGACATGTTCTGGCTGTTTTCTTATAACATGAGACATGTTGCATCATTATCTACATAACTGTTGGTTATCTGTTTACTGCAGTTGTTCATTTTAAATGTGTATATTTTATTGCTTTTGCTGTTGTTGTTTTTTATTTATCTTTTCCGCTACCCTACAAATTGACAAATTAGGGCATAGTTTCCCCACTAACAGACCCGAGCCCTCGCTGCTAGTCGGCAGCCTCTGGCGTTTGGGGAAATGTGCTTGAGGTCATGTGACCAATAGGGTTCGGGGCACCCGTTGAGTGGAACTAGGATCCTAGACGTTACATAGTCATTTCAAGAAGGTATTTCACATCTGTTTTTTAAAAACCGATGTTAGAATCAATAAAACCCCATTTTTAACATTAGTTATTAAATAGTAGATGTAAAAAATCATATTTTTATTGTCTCTCGCAATAACATCGCCTAAAAACCAACGTTAAAAAGATAAAAACCCGATGTTAAAGAACTTCTGATACATGATAGCAAGATGATTGATTTGGATTAAAAACGTACTCCCTGTATAGTTTAATTAACTCCATATAAAAGAGGTCAGTTTCATTTTCTGTGAATATTATGTGAGGGACTCTGAACCTAGAGATGATATGGGACATTATCATGTCGATGATATCCTTAGTAATGAATTCCTACAGGAGTATTTCCTCTTCCCATTTGTAAAATAATTCATTAGTAGAAATGATGTACTTGAACTACTATGTTGAGGCTATGAGACATGTCCCCACAAAATGCATTCCTCAAACAAAATCCTCTTATAATATTTAGCTGTAAGTAGAAATTCTAGGAGTTCATGGATGGAGCTTTCATGGATCTCACATGAAAGAAATTTCTTAGTGAATTCAACATTGTCATATATTATGGTTTTCTAGAATTAAACTAGCCTCTTGATTTGGGGGGAGATTCTGGTCCCATATATATGAGAATTGTAGGAGCATACATGGACTTCTTCCATGATGGTGTTAATATCACTTTATGATATGTATATGTGGATGATTCCATCAAATACATTCTTTTCGAATTCCTTTTACTCATTTGGACCACCGTTTAGGGTATGTTTCACTGCACGTCCCTAAATCCTTTCCCTTCCATCATGGAATGTTGGGATAGTTTAATTTTGAAGAAAACCAATAATGGGATCCATCCAACTAGGGGTGGCTATTGTTTTCATCATGTTATGGGACAGGGATGATCGGATTGATTTCATCCATATCATATATGATGATAAACAAGACCATTCATTAGTTTTTCATACTATAGATCACATCCTCCTATTTTGGGTCATCTAAGACTGGGGTTTCATTATCTAATGCATTGATTCCAGCATTATGTAATCAAGTAACGTGATTCAATATGGTCTCAAAAGGGAAAAAATCCCTAGTCCCCTGATGTTTCTAGTGATATGGTCTAGTTCATCCTTTTATAAGTTATATTCTCCATTTATATACTTTACAACTAATTAAGAATCCCCTATAATATTTTGGTACAATATCTATGGATATATATCTAGTTTTAATCCATCTATGAGTTATTGTTATTCATCTTCATTATTCATGAAACCTTATGATATTAAGAAAGAGTATATAAAAACAAACTTTTCTGGAGATAGAACAAAATACTAGTCCAATCTGATTGAGATTTGGGTTTTCTATCATTTTTCGGATATGAATTTGGAGTGATACATCAAAACACCTCTCCCATGTCTTGGGATTGTCTTGTGAATTAAATAAGTCATCATCTAGGATTTCTGTGTCTACAGATGTATTCTCTGGGGTGGGATATTCCGCATGGAAATATTCCAGGGATTTATCTTTCTACACCTTATATGACACAAACTAAATGTTATATTGTTTCTGAATGACCACCCATTGGGCTAGAATCCCAGTTAACATTGATCACCTAATGATTTATTTGAGAGGATCAATATGATATACCTGATGGAAGTCATTGTGCATAAATTAAAGACTCATATTTTTCACTATATATATGTGTGAATGGATGTTATTCATGAAATTTGTGTATTGGGTTTCATTACAATTCATTTTTTGATTGTGGTGATAGAGATTGTTCTCACTACCTATGTTGCCTTCCTATATGAGTAAGAGGGATAGTGATTGTTCCATGGAATCCACATACAAGATTAGTAGCCTCCCTTCAACCAAATGCATAAAAACTTGTTGGTGAAGAATGTAATGCTTGAGAAGTTTGAAGGCCAGTTACCGACCATCATCCCATTAATAGAAGACTACATTATTAATTATCATGGTGAAGGGGAGAGCTTTATTGTCTAATTTTTCAATGAAATGATGTGTGTAGATGAGGTGAACATGGATCCCCCTCAGCTATTTTATATTCTTAGGGGGGGAATTGATGAAATATCACAAGTATTTTTTGGTGCATTCTGAATGTCAAGATTGAGTACCAAAAATCCAGGGATTATCATTGATGTATCTCCAAAATTTCATTTCATAGGATTCGTCTTTATACTATTTTTTCATATCCTGAAAAATATTTTTTTAATATCTCTGATGAGATAATATCACTATTGATATTTGAATACCTTGTATTTTACATAACATTGAACTATTATTTTAAATAATGGATTGATGATATGATGAATTTCACATTGAGAAGTGGTTTCAACATTTATTAATCCAAAGGGTATGACCATGCATAAAAAATAAATTGGGGTTCTCTGATGATAGTCTCTTCACTATCTTAAAGAGTCATATTTATTTGATTTTTTCTTGAATAACCACATATGAAAGACAACTGTTTCTTAGCTCAAATAACTATGATAAAAAATAAGAAATAGTTTTTTAGGAATTTCTGATTGATCTCTCTAAAATCTTCGAAGACCCTAATATACATGTTTTTTTCTTGACATGGACAATGTTAGGGGGTCTATATTCAGTATTTCAATTCTCATAAAATATTTTATTTGATATGTTTTCTAATATCTACCTCTATTTTTGGGGCATGAGAGGTTTTCATCCTTCGGCCATCCATCTTCAATCCTTTATGCTCATCCAGTAATATAAGATGGTGTGTAGGAAAATCTAGATTTAGTGCAAGAATTTCTGAATAGTTCAAAGATAACATATATAAGTGCGAATTTATAAATGGGACATACATATATTTCTATTCATGGGGAATGGTGGAACTATTCAATGTAGGTTGTAGGATTTCTTATATTCCCGTAATCTATTGTTTGAGCTCATCAATGGTGGTGGAGACACCTTCCATGAATGTGAGAGGGTCACTCTAGAGGTCATCCTCATCTTCTTCCAATTTTGATTCAATGAATATATTTTCTTATGGAGATTGTAATATGGGGGTTTATCTATCATTATTCATGTGATAGACGTCATAATAAAAATCATTATCGAACCCCATTTGCTTGTACATTTAAGATAGATTCCAATGCTTATTTTATTTTTCACTATCGTTGGGAGCATGAAGTGTTTGTGCCTCTAAGACCAAATATATCACCACAACTAAATTAATGGGGATCACATCGTAACTATCATGTATAAACCATGGACATTTAGGGGTATCTCCCAACCCCTTGGGGATTTCCACCTGTATTTAATCATCAAATAGTAGACATTTCTTTCCCTTTTATATAATCTTGTTTCAATATATCTTGTTGTACATGTCTCAAATGGGGCATAATCCTCATGTAGTATACCGACCTTTCCATGTATAGAGTATTTAGGACACTTATTAAATTTTTAATGTATCACAACATGGCTATGGAGATTGGGCCTTCTTAGTAGAGCATTGTATGTGGATTCATTCGGTGAATCCAAAATCTTAGTGTTAGTTGTGAGATCCCAAAAATGATCTTTGATCTTGATCTTCTAAAGAGGTATTCACTCACACTTATCATACCCTTGAATAGTTTTATTTGGGGGATATAGTTCCCCTTCACTCTATACTAAATACAAAAGGGTTTTAAAAGGATGATATTGATTCGAGAACAATTTATGATCATATCCCTATAAACATCATCATTATTGAATCTTTCTAAGACATATTGGGGGCATATGTTCCCTTAGATGACCTATTCCAGATCTTAGTTAGTGAATGGGATGGATGCATGGAATTATGATAGAATGTTATCCTCTCAGCAATCCATGGCTGCAGATAGATATATCTCAATCATCTATGGGCTCAAGGGGGAAAAGATTGCATATATATGTTCTTTTGAATTATGGAACACATATGGATTGAGATCTCAATAGGGAAAACCACCAGATATTTTAGAATTTCTTCCTATTATTAAAGAGGAAAAAATTTCCTAAGGTGGGGATACTTTTTATTATATATATTAGGAGTTGATTAATTTTTGGTGGAAATTCCTTTTTCATGTGAAGTGGTTAAAGGGGAATCATCTTCCAAAAGGCCTAGGTTATTCCGAACTTCCCCGTTTTCTTGTCTCATTGAATAATCTCACCCCCAGAAGGCATTCATATATGAAAAAAAAAATTTGACGACAAATGTAGGGTTATGAAACACATCCATGTATCATTTGGTCTTGTTAGAGTACATTACCTTGCGTCTCAGGTGCATATATTTATTTTCATAGGACATGAACAAAATATTTTGCCACACCATGCCTATGTTGTCCCACTTATCCTTAGTTCCTTCGTATACAGACTATTGTTCCCTAGTTTTGTGTGAGAAAATCATAGTAAAGTTTATATTAATAATAGAAAAAGGTATCTTCCATATGTATCATATTAATATAACCAAAGTTGATATTTTCATCTGATTAGGTTTCTATTTTTTTGGGTATTTCTCATGCTTTAGAAAATCCATGGAAAAAATCCTGAATAGTTAGAGCTTGGGTTTGAGCAGAATATGAATCCTCACTTTCTGTGTCCTCTTGCATGTAATGGTTGCATACACCATTAATATGAAAATTTAACGTTACATCTATGGGAGATGGAGCTATTTTAGTTCTCTATAACTTTTCTCTTAGGTTTTCAGGAGGTCAATATACAGTTTTTTTCTAGTCATCCAGTTATTGAACATCCATCGATAACTAGACAGAACAATCATCATATTCACTTATTCTTCAATATTGGGGATAATTATGTTTTCCACCTTCATTGAGGATATATAATAAACACCACCTTTCTATAATTGATCCTTCCATATGGACATTTTTTTATGAATAATTCATGGATATGATGACCCAACCTCTGATGTAAAGGGTAGTAGACGGTATGTCCGATGACGTTGACCACATTATGCTTCCTAGGCTATGGAAGTTTTAGAAAGATATTTTCCATGTCCTTGAGGAAATAACCATGGAATTATCATTTCCAATGGAGTATGCTTTATTAATAAGTTACTAAAATCCTTGGTGACCCAGATTTCATTGTGTAAATGAACGTCGGATTTTTTTATCACTTGATATGAGGTGTTGGGTGGTTCAAGAGCTTCCTAGGTTCTTGGATTGGAACTGTTACTGGTTTGAGAGCGATAGACGTAGCTTCTGCATTACCTTGCCTTTTACCTTATGTTGAGGGCCTGATTTTGGATTTTTATTAGGTTGAATAAATTGATTCTTACAATTATTGTTCCATTTAAATGAACTCAAAAAATAGACATGGATATTTCATTTGTATTTGAGGAATTTTTAGATCATCCTAGATATTATCTGCACAGAGTTCCTATAATTTCTCAATTTAGAGAGGGGTACTAAGTTAATTGGTTAAAACATTACATCTAGCTATGAAGTTTGACACCATTTCATTTTCTCATTTTTTAGGTTCTTCAGGTTGAGGATTTTTATTTTTCGTAGTGTGGAAAAGAAACAATAAAGTAGTTAATGAAGAAGGTTTTCCCATCCAATAAGGGATTCTATTGGAAGACTTCTCTACAAAAAAGTATGGCCCTATCAGAGTCATTATGAGACACCATAGCATGGTCTCCTCCTGTTGATCTCAAGGGACCATCATCAAACCACATCAGGATACAAAGTGTGTGAGATACTGTTCAGGGTCAACTACTCCATCAAATGTATGGAATGCATGACTTTTTAATTGGGTGGGGGAATATTTCATCCACATAGATGGGATACATATTCCTCTCAGGCTACACATGTGTCTATTTCTCTTCTATGGATTATATTCATGTTTCTCGGGAGTCGATGACATTATGAAACTCCAAATGCAATTAAATTTGAGTATCCTATCATCGAATGGGAGTGGGTTGGGGTCGATGAGGTGGCCATATATTTGTCTCATGTTAATTATAAATTCTTTGAGAGAATGAAATTTTTCTCTAGTGAGGGAGAGGCTATTTTTACAACATATGGAAGTCATCATCATTTTTTATTTACTAATTTATAGTTATTTTCTTCCTGGATCTAGATAAAATCTATTGATTAGATTCTACTCTTGATAGTAGATTGCCTCTTTCTCAATTTATTGGAGGAGGAATATTTCCTCTTCTTAATGATGATACACAATTGGACTATTTTCTGAGATATAATCCCCATTGAGTTGTCTAAGAGTTTTTATCACGTACCCATATTGTGAAAATTGTACCTTCATGGAAGGATGATTATTTAGGACAGTGATTGGGATCCAGCTAGACCTTTACATTTAACTTTATAATTGTTCCACCTTATTGTTGGAAACATTATATTTAGAGGTTCCATGTTTTAGAGCCTTCTCGGGTTATGAGTCTGTGCATCCACTAAGGGTGCATCCAAATCACCCTCATCTATGGGATGAGGTTTCATGTTTGGGCCCTCTGCATTTTCTTGTTAATCCAATAAATCTATCATGTTAATATAGAAAATATTTATAGAGGTGTATTGAGAAAATATTGTTATTCCATTACTTTCAACATAATAGGATTATTCCTCAAAGTCATTAAAAGTGTTGTTTCTCAAACCCTTGGAAAAATTGGTTAATTTTGTCTTGGGAACCTAGTGATGTTTAATTTCATTCAAATAATTCTCCTCTTATACCAACTGATTAGTATTGAACATGATGGATTTTATGGTCATGATTGCTAAATGAGACATAAATAGAAGATGAATGTCTTTTAGTTAGAAGAATGAATGGGTTTTAATCGTTGATATTTTCCTCACAACCTGGAGTAAAGTGGTTCAATTTGGGGTGAATATGATGATGAATATTTCCCTAGCTATATTAGATAGTGGTTATTCTGGGACATAATTGAAATAAATTTGATTGAATTATTGAGGATCTAATGATTGTAGATGTGGATTTGATGACTCCTAGGATGTATTTTGAGATATAAGGGCCACATCTCAATGATATGTGGTTCATCTAGATTCAAAATTGATTTTAATAGGACCCTCATTGGGGATTATGAACATAGTGATGGTGATTGAGATATAAATTCACCTATCCTAGATGTATGGGGGGTTTTATGCATACTATCGATATGTTATGAATTTCTTTCAGAAATGATGATCCAAGTAATGTATTTGGTGTTATATATTCCTTCAACCCAGTTGTTTGGGATCAGTTAAGGACACCTACTATGTCTACTAGTACTATAACCATTTTGATTTGTTGCATCTGTTCTTGTCTGGGAAGTGGATACAATGGGATCCCGTGAAAAGGACTAGTTTTTATGGGATGTTGTAGAGATTATTACAACATCCACTTCCATGAATAAAAATCATCACCATTTCATTAAGGGGCCCAATTAAAAGATATTATATTTATCCTATACCCATATTTGTGATATATGTGAAACATTTAATTGGGGTAATTCCATTATAGTGGATAACTGGCTCATGTGTTTCCTAGTCTACTTGTTTATCTAGAGGATATCTCATTACAAGATTTTAAATTTGAGGGGTTTTCTATTTTTTGGTACATATATAAGTTTAATTCTTGATATTTCACCCATCCTTAGAAACACATGTCTAGATATTCTCTACAAATTACTTGACAGAGAGTTTTCATGATGTAGAGACTAACACTATGTATGAATTTATCATATTCATTCACTCCTGGGTTCTAGGATTGAGAAAAGGAAACCATATCCATATGAAAACATAGTGTATTGAATAGATGAAGGTGATAATCATATAATGGATATGGTATATTTATAGCCTTCAATCATTGATGCGTATTCGACATATTATAGTGTAGATAAAGCTTGCACTCCTTTTCACCCCATTATGACCTCATTGTCAGAAGTGGAAAAAGGACATAACATAATGGAAAATTTTTTATAGATAATTATCTACATATATAAATATCGCTCACCTCTTCAATATACATACATGCCTCTATCCGATCAGATGAAAGTGGATGATTCATGTGGTTGCCAACTAACTAGTGTGGAGTGCTGCGGGAAGTTGTTGTGGAAGTTTATACGGTTGACCTGATATTTTGAGAACCTCTATATAAGAAGGTTTTTGAGTTTCAAAAATATATATATACATATATTATTGGTAAAGGGGTTTATATCCTTATCTGTAAGAGATATCATTATGGGGAGGGTTACCATGGATTATTATCGGGGTAGACTCTCTACGATCCATCTCCACACTTCTATGAGGAGAAACTTCATTGTATTGATGCTCATATACATTATTTTAAGACATAACATACCCTTTTGGTGTTGAGAATATTTATTTAAAAACCACAAGGACATTGGAATTACTCATATTAGGGATATGAGCCTTGTTCTGCATCATAGCCAGAATATTCCAACCTTCCTTTTAGAAATCTATAGGGACATGAGCCTGCTCTATGCATGGTAGTGGAACTGGTTTATAACCATCTATTAATATGGGTGTGTGACACTACTATATAGAGTGTACTATAATACTCTAATGATCTTCCACATTGTTGATAGAAATATGAGCCTATTCGGATGCATGTTCCATTATCACTTATTAAGACTCAGTCAGAATGTGAATATGAGCCTGGTCTTGAGCCTTTGTAATATGCCTCCGGTCTTCTTTGGAAGGGATATGATCTTTCCCTAAGTCATGTGCCTCTCTCACATGGTGTGACCCAATTGGTACAGTAATATGAGCAGGTTTTTACTATGCATTCTATAATGGAATATGCTTGTATTCCTCTAGAATGAGAGAAGGGATATGAAACTCCCCTTATATTTTCCTAGAAGGATGTTTGTGTTACAATTCATTGGTGGAAGTAGGAATATGTTAATGGATTCTTCAAACTACTGGAATATTACATGAAGACTGACAGACCTGAAAATGAGCATGATGTCATGCATGTTCCATTCCAAATTTGTGATACCTCGACAAAACGGGGATATGAGCATGATCCTTGGCCTTTGGATTATGTTAAAATTCTTATTTGATAGGAATATGAGCCAATATCAATGAATATTCCCCTCTCACATAGTGAGACCCAACCAAAATAGATATATGTGACCTATTTTATTCTTTTAGGATACGTATTTGGACATTTCCAATAGACATGTGCCCCTATCCTTGGGTATGCACTATTCTATCCTAGTGAGCCTCGATTGGAATACGAATATGATCCATGTCTCACCCCTCATATTTTATTATAATATTTCAATATTAATCTTGTATGAGATTAATCATTCATACATTATTTTGAGTAACCACTTATTTATAATGAGAAGAGTGTTCTGATTCCCTAGTTATAAAGATATCAATGTACTTCTATCATTGTATCTGTACTAGTGCTAGAATATTTTGGTAGATTTATTCACCTTTTTGTAATATATAATGACATTTTAGTGATGTTTGTACTGGGATATATGTCTTTATGTTTTAGGTCTCCACTATATATGGGTAGATATCTTCGATTGAAGTGGGGATTTGAGACAACTTCTATCTTCCTTATGCCACATGAATATTCCAATGGGTTTTACTCATGGGGGTAGAGATATATGACTCCACCATTACTATTGAAGGTTTATGACCGTAGACCTATTCTGAATGATAATGGATATGAGCCTTATCACACATTTCCTTTTTATATTATATATTTTATTGCTTTTATTTGGAATCAGGTTGTTCGGGTCGAGGCCCGAATTAAATTTGTTGAGTTCTTATTTAAAAACAGATGTTTTGCCTTTGGTTTCGTCTAGCGCACCACGGCCTCATCGGGGTCGTCACGCGACCTCGCTCATCTTGCCGCACGTCATGCCTGATGGTTGGCTAAGGAAATAAAATGAATTAAGAATAGTTTTAATAATAATGATAATATTAATGTCACTTGAGAATATTTTCTTTTTTTCTTGGATAACAATTTAATCAAGAGTATTAATTTTATTTTTATTAATATCTTTTTATTTGGTTGATCTTTTTATATTTTATTATTTAGGTTATAAAGTATGTTATTGCCTTATTATTATTATTGTAATTATTATTATTATTATTATTATAATTATTACGAGTGTTTTGGTTTTGCGTCACTGGACGCATGGGTGAGGCATGGTTTTGAGATCCGCACAGTCTGCCTGGCCTTCAAATGAGATGAATCATAGCGGGGTAATGAAAGAGTAATAAATAATACAGTAGAAATAAAATGGAAATAAGAGGTTTAGTAAATGATAAAAAATGTTAAAAATATATATATATATATTGTTTGGGGTTAATAAATACTTTGGTTAATATTAAGTGATATTATTACAATTCTTATTATTATTAGACCACTTATTTCTTTTATTTATTTTATTACTTATTTATTATTATTATTATTATTATTATTATAGGTATTACCTTTTTTTTCATTTTATTTTTTTCTTTATTCTTCTTCTATGGTTGGGTAGCTCGCCTCCCCCCCCTCGTTTTTTTCATTCCCTTCATCGCGCTGCCAGGGGTTCTCCTCTTGCAGGTCGCCACTATCTTCCTCCCCTCTCCCAGCCGCGTCGCTGTTCCGCCCTACACAGCGTCGGTCCATACTCCCTCGGCCTGCCTTGGACCGACGTCGCACCAACCCCCTTTCCCTTGTGTCCATCGCGCCGCCTTCTTCCTCCTAGACAACCTGTAGCATCACCGCACCTCCTGCTCCAGGATCACGCCGCCGCAAAGACCTGGCCATCGACTCCCCTCGTCCAGCATTCGAACCAGCCGGCCAGCCCTCCCCTTAGCACCCCAAGCCATCCTTCCCTTCCCGGCCCACACTACGGTCGCACGCCCCGCTCGCCGGACCAGCCTCAACCCCCCTCCATTTTCTCCTCTGGAAAACCCTCGCCCAGCTTGCCCGCCTCTCGAATTTGCGCCACACCCCGTGTATCCTGGCCAATAGCCATCTTTTCCAGCGCGTAGCCTCCCTTGCACAGTGGCCTTTGGCCGACGCCTCTTGGACCCAGCACGTCGGGCCTTCACTGCTGATCGATGCCCTCTTTCCATCCAACGAAACTGCCCTGCACCCTACCTTTTTCGGAGGAACCGTGTTCGGTGACCCATGTTGGATGTGGGCTGGTTCGATGCACCCCCCTCTCAGCCAGTGCCCTCTTTCCACCTATTCTAGGTTGGTGCATATGGTCTCTTGAGGTCCTTCGGAGCATTTCCCGACAACCGCCACCGAAGGCGGGGCGATTCGTTGTGTTTCGGTCTGCCGGCATTGACCCAAGGTGAGTTTTTGTTGTTGCTACTTATTTTTCACATCTTTTATTTGGGGTTTTTTTGTTGATTTTGACTCCCTATTATGTTTTCAGTAGGGCGTTGGTTAGTGTCATGTTGGTTCATCGCCAACACCCGAGGTAAGGCTTAATATCATTGTTTGGTTTCACACCAAGTTGTGCGACGTCCTTTGTGTGCTTTAGGGTTCATAGTAGTTATCTTGTAGTGTTTTGGTCGCTGCCTTGTGTTTTCGGCCCGTCTCGGTTCGTCGGTCACCATTTGAGGTGAGGATTCTCTTATCTCCTTGTTTTATTTGGTTTGATTTTGATTCAATTGCTTTAATAATTTGTTTTTATTGTTCGCATTAGACCCCTTGTAATGTGATTGTCATGCGATGGGATTTTCACCCCAATTTTGCGGAGTTTCTACACACCTGTAGGTGGTTCCATGCCTTTGGGTCATTTAGATAATTTAATTTGTTTGTTTAGTTTAATTTAATATGTTCTATGAGTTAATTTCATGGTGCGATCTATGTTTATAACGTGTTGGCGTGTTCGTTTGATGAAAATTGGGTTTCCAAAAAAGTATGTGTTTGTTGTCTATATCCGTGTTGTTGTATAAGTGATTTGTTGGGTTTAATAGGTTGTGCGAAAGGTGTTTTAAAATTTTTTTTGACATGTGTGCGTAATGAAAATCTCACTTTCTTTATAAGTGATCATGTTTTTTTTCATTTTTACCTTATTGGAGTAAGTCCTAAAATTGTTTAATCAATTTTTTTATATATGTTTAAAATGTGGTTTTATAATAATTGAGTATGAAATTGATTTTAAAGTGGTATTTTCACCTAAAAATATGTGTTGTTTTGGTGCAATGTTTTCAAGTTGGGTTCTAGGTGATGTTTGGTTGGTGCGAACTTAGTTTTTAAGGGTAATTGGGATTTGTGTGTCTAAATGTGAATTCTCAATGTGTAGCAAATCATTTTAAGTGTGTTGTCTTGGTTTTGATTTTTTGATTTTTTTAATGGTGTCTTGTAAACAATGGTGACTTTTGTGTGCAATATCTTGTTTGGCCTACGATATGAGAAAGAAATATACTATTTGAATGTGAAACATGTTTGAGCACACGGGGAAAACCCTGGGTATCTAGGTGGGGGGACTAGAACTAGTGCGTTAGTGAACCGGATGGGTATCGTCCCTGTTTCACTCAGCTGGATTGACGATTACAACACTAACTAAAAATATGATATCTGAGGGTCGTGGCCTTCTAAGCCACGTGTTCTAAGGGTCGTGGCCTTCTAAGCCACGTTTTCTGAGGTTTGTGGCCTTCTAAGCCACATTTCACCGAGACACGAGGTTCTAGGGTCCCACTCGAGCTAGATGAACCTTAGGGGATTTACCCATAGTGCTCTACCATCGATGGGGTGGTGCCTTCCATCGGTATACGGACGACCACCTGGGTGTGTGTGTGTGTGTGTGTGTGTGTGTGTATGTGTGTGTGTGTGAGTATGTGTGTGTGTGTATGGGAGTGTGTGTTTGTGTGCCCATAATGAACCTTTCTCTTCCTCTTTAGATTCATGTTTGTGAAATGAGCCATTTTTAGTGTTTTCCTTTAGCATTTGGTTTGTAAATGTTTTCTTTAAAAGAATTTCGAAAGTATAAATTAAATAAGAACATTAAATTGTCCTCTTGATGTTGTGGCATGGACCCTTTTTATTGGGTGACGTCCTACTGGGCTTTAGCTCACACCCTACATACACCCTTGGGTGTATGTATGTTCTTGTTTCTTGTGTATTCCAGGTTGTGCATCGTGCTCAGCGATGGTGGTTCTGGTTGCTGTTGGTCTTCATGTGCAGGTTGGTGTTGGTAGCTTAGGGATGAAACTTCTCATGTCGCATGAGGTTGGTTTGGAGTTTAGTCCTCTATTCTGGTTGTTGTTCATTTTGGGTTTTTAGCTGAATTGTAGACTTAAAACTGTTTATAGTTTAGAAGTGTGTTTTGTAGTCTGTTTCCAGTTTTAGTTATTTATCTGGTTGGTGGTTTTTCTGTCTTGTTTTTTTGGGTAAAACCGTTCCCACTTGTTAAACTTGATACTCGGGCACTTGTGCCAGCCCGTGGGGATTGGGAACACCCTTCGGGTTTTTCCGCGGACCGGGTCGGGCACCGGGTCAGATGGCGACCCGGCCTGGTTCGTGAAAAAATGGTATCAGAGGGTAATGTATTCTCTCTTGGGCCGTTTTCTTTTGGGATAGGGTCACGGTAGACTTGAGTTAAATTTGTCGGGACTCGACGTCCTGGCTACGAGTAAGGTGCATGGCCAGCACAACTCGTGGCGGGACTCAAGTTGCCAAAGTATGTGGAGGTTTGTCTGAGTTTTTGGTCCTTGCGGATGATCGTGTCTATGGGAAATGAAAAGGGAGTAAGGTCAGTGGTCTTAGTGAGCTCGCAGGGTCTGGAAAGCCTTGTGGAGTCGGGGACACTGTCCTAAAATACTCTCTGTGGCCAACGGTGTGACTGGCGTATGGCTGCCAACCATATGCTCCAATCACCCGCTGACACTAGTTTCCTCCTGTATTGTTTCTCGCCTATTTGTTTTGGATTCGTGGAAATTTGGTTTTTAAGTAAAAATGTTTTGGTCTTGGAAAAATGTTTTCAAATGAAGAACTTTAAAAATGAAATGGTGTGTGAGGTTTGGAAGGTGTGGGTTGGATGTTTTGGTTCTGAAAAATTGAATGGTTTGATTTTAATCCTTGGTGTTCCCATGGGCAACCACATGCATGATTGTATATGGGAAAATGTAATAGTTAATGGCACGAGTGGATGAGTGCTTGGATGGATATGAGGTGGGTGCCAGTGCGGCACGAGAACATGCATGTGCGAGGCCCATGGTACACCATTGGTGTTTGTGCAACCCACTGGCTTTGCTTATTTTTAAAATGTTTTGTTAAAGGAAAAGTTTGGTGTTTTAGTAAATGTTGTTTGTGTGAGATGTCCTTGTGTTTTGGAAATGTCGGATGTGAGGCATTTGAGCTGAGGATCCTTTCTGAATGATTTGTGTCCCGAGTTTTAACTCTCATTTGTAAGTTGGTGGGAAAACGTGTAATTAGTGAATTCTTTTGAAAAGTACTTTGGGAAGCTCTTGTAGTGGTTCCCTCTGCATGTTTAGTGTTCTCTTGTGGTATGTCCTAACCATTGGGCCAATTTGGTTGGGTCCATGGTTTTCATTTTTGATTAGTGTATGCCCCCCATAAAGCGTTGACATGTGATTGAAGTGTGGCCACAGGCAATTCGCTGTTGGCCGACCCTCTAGTTGATCAGAGGAATCTCTTCTTGAATTCTAGAATTGAACCCACCTCTCATTTTTTTACAACTAAGTGGATCCTCTCGCAGCGGGATGACAGATGCGAGGGGAGTTGAATAGAGTTTTGGTTTCTTTGAGTTGTCTGAGTCGTCGGGTATGAAATTTAACGTCATTGCGCTTGAAGGTTTCCCCTTGAAACGACAAAAGGAAATCCAGTGGGGAAGGGTGAAGGCGGTTCAAAATTTTCTGTGTTGACTAGTGTCTTGAAGGGCTCTGTAGTATTTACATCAGCTACAAGGGTCATGTTAGTGATGTCTTGCTATGTGAGGTCCCTTTGATAGTCAACGGTGGTTTGGAAGCGGTAAATGAGATTCCAGTGGGGAAATTTAGAAGCATCATGAGGTGGTCGGTGCGGGCCAATATTCTAAATAACCTTTTGTCTTTCGTTGGTTTCGTTTAAGAAAGGGTCTCTGTTAGGCCACTAGTGTGGAGGACCCAGTCACATTGGGATGCTACAGTTAATTGTAGGAATCAAGTGTTGTGTAAGACTCAGTTTGAAGTCCCTCTCCGTATAATGTTCCTCTCAACAGAAATGGTCATGTTGAGGTGACTATTTGTGGTTTTGTGTTTTAATCCAGTGAGACAAAGGGTGTTGCGCATGCACCATTTCAGCTCTCGTGTTGGTGAATGTTCTGTGTATGATCAGTTGGATGTCGTAATGTGTTGTGGTTGATGGTGTTTCCCTGGTCGTAGTGTGGTTGTGTGTGACACCAAAAGGAGAAGCTCCGTTCTGGAGTCTTCAATTCCTGACTGCGAGGCAGGATATGATTCAACCATCAGGGCTCCAGCCATAGGCCTCGGAGTGAAGCTGGCGCGTGGTCAGGAACCCCGGGATTATATAAAACCCTGATTTCATTTCTGTCATCGGTGTTGAAAGTGATTGCAGATTAAATTATTTTATACGGTTGTTCTGCTCTGAACGAACCATCTGGTTGCATAAGGTTTTCATGACCATGTGGAGGCGTGTTCGTCTCGTTGCCTTAAAGTCTTGGGGGTTGCGTCCCATTGGATGCAATCACCTATAGTGTTCCTTGAGAGTCTGTTGGGAAAAAAAATCAGTCCCAAAATTTTATAATTCTCATCCCTGGATGTGGATGCGTTGGTCAGGTCTTAGGACATGGTTTTGACACCCGGGTGGTTAGGCCCCTCCCTCCCCGCCCCTTTGTGGTGGGGTGTTTGGTCACCATTGAGATGTTTTTCAAAGTTCTATACATTCCGTTAGTTCTAATGGTGGGGAGTCCTCCTGGACCTCCCCATGTTGGTTTTCTGGTCTCACTTTGGGTATTGGTAGGTTATTAATGGTGGGGATACCCACATTGGATCTCGTAGGAATGTCTCTAGAATGAACGAGTGCTGGATTTTTCTTTAATGGCGGAGGGTCCACTCGAACCTCCCCGTGTTGGCTTTCTAGTCCCATTTCGAGCACAATTAAGTTCTTAATGGTGGGGAGCCCCTCGGGCCTCCCCATGTTGATCTTTTGATTCTATTTTTAAATAAAGCTTGGTAATAAGTGAACGGAGTGATCTGTGGATGTGGTTTTCATTCAATGGTTCTTGGGATGTTTCGGCTTGGAATGTTGGATTCAGTGGGTGTGAGGGTTTCCCTTCCTTGATCAGTTAACTAGAGGTGTATTAGCTCTTTGGGGTGGGCGACACTCATCATAAAGTCTTTTTATGCATTCTTGAAGTTGTCATTTGAGTCACTTTCTCTGATCACGATACTTTTGCCTCCTTTTTCTTAATGTTTGTGGGGGATCCCCTTTGAACCATGAGGAGGTGTCATTCTTACTTTGACTCTCAGCCTTAGTTGTGGCTTTTCGGGGATGGAAATCTTTATGGTGGGGATAATTGTCACACTCTTCCTTTTTATATTATATATTTTATTGCTTTTATTTGGAATCAGGTTGTTCGGGTCAAGGCCCGAATTAAATTTGTTGAGTTCTTATTTAAAAACGGATGTTTTGCCTTTGGTTTCGTCTAGCGCACCGCGGCCTCGTCGGGGTCATCGTGCGACCTCGCTTAGCTTGCCGCACGTCATTCCTAATGGTTGGCTAATGAAATAAAACTAATTAAGAAGAGTTTTAATAATAATGATAATATTAATGTCACTTGAGAATATTTTCTTTTTTTTTCTTGGATAACAATTTAATCAAGAGTATTAATTTTATTTTTATTAATATCTTTTTATTTGGTTGATCTTCTTATAGTTTATTATTTAGGTTATTAAGTATGTTATTGCCTTATAATTATTATTGTTATTATTATAATAATTATTATTATTATTATTACGAGTGTTTTGGTTTTGTGTCACCGGACGCATGGGCAAGGCATGGTTTTGAGATCCGCACAGTCAGCCCGGCCTTCAAATGAGTTGAATCATAGTGGGGTAATGAAATAGTAATAAATAATGCAGTAGAAATAAAATTGAAATAAGAGGTTTAGTAAATGATAAGAAATTTTTTTAAAAAATTATTTATATATTGTTTGGGGTTAATAAATACTTTGGTTAATATTAAGTGATATTATTACAATTCTTATTATTATTAGACCACTTATTTCTTTTATTTATTTTATTACTTATTTATTATTATTATTATTATTATTATAGGTATTACCTTTTTTTCATTTTCTTTTTTTCTTTATTCTTCTTCTAGGGCTGGGTAGCTCGCCTCCCCCCCCTCATTTTTTTTCTTTCCCTTCATCGCGCCGCCAGGGGTTCTCCTCTTGCAGGTCGCCGCTATCTTCCTCCCCTCTCCCAGCCGCGTCGCAGTTCCACCCTACACCGCGTTGGCCCATACTCCCTCGGCCTGCCTTGGACCGACGTCGCACCAGCCCCCTTGCCCTTGTGTCCATCGCGCTGCCTTCTTTGCCTGATGATTCTCCCTTATTTACTGTGCATTAGTATTAGAGGTTGTAGTGTGTCAGGTAGTACCATTAGTAGGAAACTGATAGAACCAGCAAAATGGTGATTGTGATAGTAGTTGATTGGATCCCTCCTCAGTTTCCCTTAAACTAGTTCGTGGCTATATTTGACTCTTCGGTCGACCTTCATTAGATAATGGAGGTGGTGATTTTCATTCTCTGGGGATAATCTCCTAAAGTTGTTGCCTATAGAAAATAGGGATACTAGACTAGTTTAATATTACATTGGATGATGTGTAATGATCAATTTTAGTACATGAATACCCTCGTTAGAATATTCATGGTTCATGATTTTACCATTCTTATTGAATTCTTGAACAATTGTCTTTTTCACTTGACATTGAAGATGTATGATTGGTGATGTCATTTTGAAATGCACAGGGTTTACAGCCATAATCGATTTTCTTGAATAGTCACTGGATGATGCAATTATCTCTTATCAGGATGTTTTTGATGATATTAGTAATTTACGATATCCGTAAAACTAGGGATAGTTCTTCTGATTATTGAAGTATTTTAGGCAAGGTGAATGCTCAGTCAGCTATTCATGATTAACAAAACTAAAAATTAATTCTTGATCTGGACTTTCCTCTCCCATGGAATTTTCAAATCAAGGATAGAATTATTTCATTAGAATCCTACTTTTAGTGGATCAATTTTAAGATTTATGTAAGGCATAACATTATTTTTTTAGGATATTCCAATAAAGTGGATTGACAGATTAAGAACTCATAATCCTGTTATTTGAGGGTTTTACATATGGCCTATATTTTTTTTAATATAATATGAATAACAAGATGTTTTGACGAATTATTATGTGATATTTCTATTATTTTAGAGATTCATATTGGTTTCACCATTTTTGCTATTGAAAAATGAAAAAAAGGAAACCTTATTATGTGAAAATATGGGTTTGAAAAGAACAGGAATGTTTATCATTTTTATGTTGTGATTGAAATGTTGTGATTAGATAAGTTCACATCTGGTCCACCATGTATTTTTTCAACAAAGGAAAATATTTAGGTGAATTTAGATTGTTCTAATGATTGGTTGTGATGGGATGAATTTATTGTACAATTATTGAAATCGGGTCCCTATTGTAATTATTAAATAAAACTACCAATACTTCAAAAATCTATAACGGGGTACAAAAATTCGTTCCAAAAGAATGTGTTCATTTGGGGTTTCAATCTTAATGACTGTTAGGGACATACATTGGTTGAGAAGATGAGAGGTCAGGCTTATCATACCCTTTTGGATGAATTTGTTCCCACTTTGGGAGTCACCTGTATATCTAATATATGATTGTGAATATATTACAAATATTGACATGGTATAGGATACCCTAATATAATGATAGATGTTTAACCCCTTTTATTTGTATAAGAAGGTGATCTCATGAGTGAACCAATCTATAAGTATCCAAGGATCTTCATCATTTTCTTAGTATTGAGTAGTTAATTATATTTTGAGGCCACATAACCAGGAACTTTTGAATTTACTTCCATGTAGTGAATGGTTTAATATAATGAGGAGGGAATTGATCCATTATGAAGGTTCCAATATATCTTATTTATTATAGGAATCGAAAAAAACATTTTTTGTTAAAGAAAATGATATTTAATGTCATGATGAAAAGACATATGCATGGCCACTTATGCATCATGTATTGAAGCATGAGCCTCGAGGAGATGTCATACATATCCCGATTATGATAGGATGTAGAGGTATCATAGTTCATTTACACCCTTGTTACTAGACCCTGGTATATTCTCTTATATATGTGAAATTTATATCATTCCACTCATCAGGTGTGACATCTTTATACCAATCTATCAACTATGCCTTTAACCTCATCACATTTTTCATTTTCTCTTTGTATGTATGGGGACAAGAACAAATTGGGAGGATAACTATAATGGTATAGTCATTGGTTTGTTGGACTATTAGATTAAATCAACTTTTTCTGTAGGATGCATGAGAATTTCACACAATGTAACTTGGTTACAGGATGTGTAAGAGTAACTGGATGCAATTTGTGGAAGAGTTCATGCTATGAAAGGTTACATGATGTTAATAGATGTTTCATTTCCTGAATTTTTAAGTAATAGATTATTAATCTAAGTTGATAGAGTTATCAATGTACTTAACCACTCTGGGATTTATGACATCTAAAGGAATTAAACTCCTTGTAATTCCCAGAGAATGAATGTTTTAGGGAATTGTTCCAGTTTTGGGTGACCATTCGGCTAAAAATTTACCATTTCTCTCAAACCATAGCTTATCTATGATGATTTTGGGAAACTCTTCTCATTCTATAACATTAGGATTGGCGTTAGATATTTCTTGTGGTTGTGGTGCATCTCTCTAGGTAAGTGTGATTTTTTCTTTCTTCATTGGCCATTATCACAATAGCTCTATTGGGTTTCACTATTAGATCCTTAGTTCTATGTTAGTGTTTTTCTCTCAATTTATATGTAGATCTATTGCACGATAGCATTTTGGGTTTTGTTCCATTGTTTTTGCGGTTTTGTGGGTGTTTCTCCTTGAATTATGTGGTATTTATTCTTCTCCATATCCCCTCATTCTAAATCTAATTAGTCGTAAGATGTGTTGATTGGATTAAATCTACTTTGTAGAAATTTTTGGGTTTTTGATGTTGGTGGACCCTATTGAGGGAATGTGTGATCTTAGTTTCAGCGTATGTGGTTCCATTTCCTCTCTATATTAATGAGCCTTATTGTTCTTGATTTATAAACTATTTTATATATAGATTTTGTAGTATTGTTTTGTGTTGAACGCATTTTTTAATTAAAAATTTGGTTTCCCGGATTGTGGATAAATGGAATGAAAATGGGTATATTCAAATAATTGATAATGGTTCTTAATAATGGTTTTGAGAGGATTTTAGAAAGGCTGAAATGATTGTGAAATTGAACACATTGGTTACCTTGTGTACTAGAATGATGGTTTAGCTTGAGGCGATTTTCCATTTTGGGGATTCCCTTTTTAGGGTGTTCCACTTGTACTAGAGCATATATTATTGTCTCTTTATATGTATATGATGTTGGGGTTTTAATATTTGGGGTCTATTGCTGGTCATGAAGTGTAGATCATTAGATTCATATACCATAGTGTCGTATTCTTTGATTAATGGATTTGAGTAGTCTGCTACCAGACCATTTGTATTACATAGTATTGTGATGCCTATGTTGACAATTTTTATTATTATTTATTTGTATACTAGTTCATCCTTTATATGCATGTAGATGCTTGTGAAAGATGGTGTGGAATGTTTTTTTGAAATTTATATACCAACTTTTGTTTAAAATGTCATAAAAAAGGAAACATTTCCCATGTTTCCTACATAAATACATTTATTTTTAACATTCAATGTTTTAATTAAAATGAGTTTACGTGAATTGTGGTAGATAGACTATTTATGGAGCACCTAATTGGAATCTCACTGATCTTATTAGCTCACACCCTAAACTTCACTTTTTTGCTGCGTAAAACATTGTATGTATTCTATTACAGGGAAAAAAATGAAATTATAGTGAGTAGGTGAGGTTTCATGTCAATTTATTTTGGTAGCCAGATGTGAGATGATGGGGGTTCGACCACACCACAACTAGGAGTAACAGTATATTTTTCGTCCTCTTCTGTTGGACTTGTCTTTTAGAGTTTTATCCACTTTTAATGATTTTTTGTTTCTACTATCTTCTTACACCCAAGTAATATATATTCACTAATATTCAATTTCCTCTTTATATTTTATGTTTATATATATGTCGTATGTTTGTACAATTTGGGGGTAATCATTCTCTTCGGTTTGTTGATAAATGCATGGGATCTGGTCGGCATCCCGTGAGGATAGGGAACACCATTTGGGTATGTCCTAGATTAGTTTGGGTGCCAATTTTTAGGGTAAGATATGAATTTTGGTTAAAAATAGTATCAAATGTGGTTTTTAGTCATCATTCCTTTTCTTGGGACGTCTAATATACTTGATATAGTATTATCGAGACCTAAGAGCTATGTTGCGGTAAGTGAATGGCCATCTCCTATCGTGATGAGACACAAGTTTCTGAGGGAAGTTGGGATATATTTCTCTATTTTTTCATTTTGATTTAAATCATAGTTTATGCTTAGGGGATATCTATTTTATTTTGAGATATAATCTTTTTTTATTGTTCCTTCTATTTCAGTGTGCATTTGTATGCCTTCTATATGGCATCCAAAAGGTCCTCATGAATGTATTGCTGATTCTCTACAAGTTAATCAATTATTTTAATAGAATATCATTGAAACTCTCATATGGGAAGTTCATGCTATTGTTCATGTTGTGCAAAAAGTATATAATGTTGTTGCTGAGGTATAACCGGGAGTTGGCGGAGGGAGAGATCTTTTGTAATATTATTTTCATGAGAATCCAGTATCCTTTAAATGAATGAATAAACCTAAAAAGGTGGAGGACTACATGGATATGAATGAGAAAATCTTAAAAATCATGCAGTCATATGATAATGTCAGGGTATAGTGTTTAATGTTGATTCTCAAGGGTTCTAGAAAGCGATGGTGGGATTCTATGGACTAGGATGACAGACATATGGACATATATTGAAAGGGTTTCAAAACACAATTCTTCATGCAGTTTTTTCTGGAATATATGATGTTGGAAAAATATCTAGAGTTCCTATCTTTATATTAGGGGGAGAATTATGTGTCATAAATCACTATCCAGGTAGACTATCTTGTCCATTTTTCTCTGAATATGGTGAAGAATGACAAGATAAAGGCTCAGAAGTACCTATGAGGGTTTCGATCGGATATCTGATCACTAGAATTTATGTTGAAGCTTTCTACCTATACAGTGAAAGTTGATAAATCTATGCTGACAGTAATGGATATTGATAGACATGTTGGTTTTTTAACTCTTTTATTCCATCTAGTGGAATCTTCATTGGTGTGCATGGGTTAAAGAGGAAGTGGCCTGATCCTCAGAGAAGTGGTGGTGGTGGTCTCAATAGTGAGCCCCCTCTACTCAATATGTTATAGCTAGTATTGTGCCCATGACTTCCTATCAGCGTGGTAGGGTCTGACAGACCAGATATTTTATTCCTATGCCTATGAAGATGTTTAATAGATGTGTACATGTTGGTCATATTCAATGATTCTATCAGGATATGACTATGCCTCATTATGGTTAGGGTTCATTGTCTCCAATGACTACTACCTTTCATTAAGAATCATTTAATACTACATGGTACCCACCACATCCCTTAGGAATGAATCATTTTCATGCATTAGATGACTAGCCAGTAGAAGTAGAAGCTAGTCCAGAAATATTGGTAGGTAATATCCTTATTTCATCATCAATGTCAATTTATTTATTTGATACAAGTTCCTCCCACTCATTTATATATGAACATTTTCATTGGTATTATTAAATAGACAATGGATCTTATATCCCTTATAATGGATTTAATGTCACCTCTAGGAAGGAGCAGAGATTAGGGGTGGTGGTTACCTTCTTTTTCATTTACAATTGATCATATATATTTGGTCGGGGATTTTCTCATTTGTTTTTTGGATATATTTGAATCCATCATTGTTATAAATTGGGTTGCCTATCATTGAGATGAGGTTTATTTTTATCATTGGTGTGTTCTATTTCTTTCCAGTGATGGGTACTCTCACATGTTCAAGGGTAGTTGGACACGAGATCCGGCCATGTGGGGCAATTCCGCCAAAATCATTTGTTTTTTTGTCTATTGATTCATTTGAGCCTGATGACATTTATCATGTTCTTGATCTTCCCATTGTTGTTTGAGACATTCCTAATGTTTCCCTAGAAGACATCTACAGTCTTTATCTAGATAGATATGTAGATTTCATAGTTCACCTGGTACTAGTTACGCAGCAGATATCAATACCTTTTCATCGTATGGAATAATAAGAGATTAAAGAGGTCAATATTAAATTAGATAGCCTATTGGAAAAAGGATCGTTAGCCCTAGTGTTTCTCTTTTGTAATCCATTATTCCCTTTTAAAATAAACATTTGGTTCATTTTGTCTGTTTTTGGACTACCATAATTTTAACCATGTAATATTTAAGAAAAATTTTCATTTTCCTCGCATGAATGACTTGTTTGTTCAATTAGAAGAGGAAAAGTGGGTTTTGAAGATTGATCTTCAGCTGTTTTGTCATTAGCTCAAGGTTCAGAAGCCCCATGTACCAAATATAGATTTTTGGAGATGGTATGGCCGTTATGTATATATTTTGATTCCATTTGGTATAATTAATACTCCTACTAGTTTTAAGGATTTAATGAATTAGATATTCCATTAATATCTAGATTGTCTTCTGATAGTATTCATGGTTGATATTCTGGTATATTTCAAATCCAAGCAAGACTGTAATAAACATCTATATTTAGTTATTAAAATTATGATACATATGTGTTTCTGTAGAATTCTTTTGAAATTTTGTTTTTGGATCCTATAAAAGAAGTTCAAAGGGCACAAAAATATTAAAAAACTATTTTTAGTTCATCTAGCGATGGTGAAGGTTGTTTCATCATGGAAGGAGCCTAATAATGTATTTGAATTTTTTAGCTTCCTCGGTCATGCTGGATAATACCAAAGGTTTGTTAAGGATTTCTCTATGTTTTGATCATCTTTGACTACTCTTTCCCAGAAGATGGTTAAATACATGTGAGATGGGAATTGTAAGTCTTCTTACAATCAACTAAAACAAATTTTGACATTGACTCCAATTTCGATCTTACCTGAACTCAGTAAGGGATACATGGTATTTTGTAATGCTTCTGGTTCTTTTTTTATGATGTGGGCTTATGCAGGATCACCATGTAGTGACTCATGGATCTTGTCAGCTATGACCACATGACAAGAATGACCCCACTCATAATTTAGAACTTGATGTAGTTATGTATGTGCTTAAATGATGGTAGCACAATCTTATTGAGAAGAGGTTCATATTATTATCAGATCATTATAGTATTTGTTATATATTTTCTTAAAAAGACATAAATATTTTACAAAGTCAATGGAAATAATACCCTCATACATTTGACTTCAATATCTCCTACACCTCGGGAAAGGGGATTTTCATTGCAAATTCTCTTAGTATGAAATTTCAATAACATGCTATTTTAGAATTGAAGGAGTAGAACCTTATGGGGATTTCTTCTCAGTTTTACATTGATGCTTAGGTGGATGTTTCAGGTATGGTTTTGGCAAGTGTTCAGTTATCATAATCTCTCATACAGTGCATTTTTTATGTCATTAGCCGAAAATATTATTTATTAATGTCTGATAAATTTTTTTTGTGTGGTTACCATTTCTGGTTTGTATCTATCCTCAAATGGCTTACTCCACTTAGGGATGTGGGTAGTTTTACCCACATCACTGATTAGTTTAGTCTTGATTTATCGTCACAACTATATATGGCTTGTCTATCTAGGATCTACAAGCATGACATCATATATTATGTTTCCCGCTGTTACACCTTTTAGTAGATAAATGAAGAACACTTCAAGACCTATGGTTTTCATCTACCTATTTTTTTTATAGTCTAGAAATTGGATTAGGTATCCATGGATTTGTTTTGTTAGATTACCATGGACTCCCTCCATGAGGAAATATATGTGGGTGAATATTTTTTAGTTGAAGAATAATGGTCATTTTATTGTTATAAAGAATACAACTAAGGTCAAATAATTGGGTAATTTTTATGTGAAGAATATTGTGAGATTACATGGGATTCCTTCTACCATTGTTTAATATAGGTAAAATAGGTTTACTAAAATTTTAGTATATGTCTTCAAGATGAAATTGGAATTCATGTCATGTTGAGAACAACATACCAACCAGTGATATATAGATAGATGGAGTGTGTGATTTATATCCTTGAGAATATGCATTGTGCCTATGTCTTGGATTATGGTGGTTCATGGGATAACCATCTAGGAGAAGATGAGATCATTTACAATAACATTTATATGTATTTGATAAGAATTGATCCCTCTGATGCATTTTTTGTTCTCCTCTGAAGAATATCTCTTTTTTCGGTGATGGTGGATGATGTATCATTAGTTAGAAAATGTTTGGTCTAGGAGATGTCCCCAAAAAATTCAGTATTTTCATCAACATATGTTTATAGCCCATACTCAATAGAAATCATATATAGATCAGAGGTGTTTTCATCTAGAGTTTTTCAATGGTTATTAGGTTTTCATTAATTTTTCCCCTCTGTTGGGTCATCATTGTCTTTGAAAATTGGGAATGGTTTCTCTATGATATGGTGGATCATTTGAGGTCACTGAGTATATCATACATTTTTATAATCAGTAAGAATTGTTTATAGTTATTTATGATTTTTCCCACATATCGTAGTTTAGGATTTATCATCCCGGTCCTACTCATGTATTGAGTTTTCAACAAATTATGTTAGAGTTAAATGTTTTTGTTTTAAAGAAACCAATTGAGATTGTTGACTCTCAAGTGAAATTCATGCATGGGATGTTGATTTGGTTGGTTAGAGTACTATAGAAAAAAGGATCATATTCTCATGAGACATGGGAATGCGATTTTTTGATGAGGGAGTAGTGGAATAATCTTTTTCTAGGGATTTATTATTCAACATGACATCATGGGAATTGAAATTCAATATGGTGGGGAGTTTATAACAACCCGTTACTGATTTATTAGGTTTTTTATTAAACTCGTTGTGGTTTTCCTTTTCTCATTGTTTATATGGGGCTGAGAAAGAACTATTAAGATACCTATAATAGATACATCTACGATTTATTAGAATCAAATATTGAATGATATTTTATTGTAGGATGACAGAGGGTTTCACATAGGGTAACTAGGTTACATGACATGTACGATTCGTTGGATGAATGTCGTAACGAACTTCACACTATGAAATGTTACATACATGAATATTTGTTTGAAGTCTTTAAAGTTTTATTGAATGTATTTTTAACTTGAGGAATTCGATTTATTATCATGTAAATGAATTAAACCTCTTTTAATTTAATGTAAAGAGATTATTTAGGGTTTCGTTTGGGTTTTGGGTGACCATTCAGCCGCCACTTTTTCGTTTCTCTTGAACCAAATCTTCTCTCTGATGATTTATGGATAGCTCACCCATTCTAAAGTGACTCAATCGGTGTTCGATATTCATTGTGGATTTGGTTCATCTATCGAGGTAAGTGTTATTTCTTCTTCATCATTTTACTTGATAGAGGTACAACTCATGGGTTGTGTTATAGGATCCATTAGTCAATGCTGGTGATTTTCTATCATTCTATTTGTAGAACATTTTTATGATCTCGTTTAAGGGGTCATTCATTTGATGGGCATCGTGCTGGGAGAATTTTTTCTTGAGGTATGTGGTATTTTCTATTATCTACCAACCCACTTTCTTAATTTAATAAATCCTAGGATATGTGGTTTGGACTCTAGGGCTGTAGTTGACAATGTTGGGTTTTTGTTGTTTGTGGACCCCATTGTGGGCAAGTGTGGCCTGATTTTTGAGGTAGGTGTTTCCATATCTACCATATGTTGATGCATATTATTTTTCATAATTTATAAACTTATTTATACAAGGAATTGACATGATTTATTTTTGTGTGTTTTGATAATATTTTTTTAAAGAAATATGGCTTTTCCCTAATTCATAAAAAATGAGAAGAAAAATGTTATTTTAAAATCATTAAAATGGGTTTGTGGAATGGATTTGAAATGATTTTAAAAACATTTAAATGATTTTAAAAATAATAAAATGGGTTATATTGGGTAATAAGTATAAGTTTTATCTTTATTCCATCTTTCATTGCGGGGTTTCACTTTTTGGGTAATTTCTCTTATACTAGAGTGTATATTATTGGCTCTATGTATATATATGATGTTTTGGAATCACTTTTTGGGGTTTCTCCCTAGTTATAGAGTTTATATCATTATATTTAAGTACTATAGTGCACTATTTATTGATTAATGGGTACATGTAGTCTGATTCCCGAACTTTATTATTTATTGGTATTGTCATTCCTATCTTCCTACTGTGGTTTATTTATATATTAGCATTATATGGTTTTATCCTTGATATGCATGGTGATTCTAATAAAATATGATTTGAAAAAATGTTATTTGAAATTGATATACCTTCTTCTGTTTTAGAAATTAGATAAAAATGGCAATTTTTACCATATTTTTTATAAAACAGATTTAATCCTTATCATTCAATGTTTTATTTAAAATTATCATAGATGAATTGTTTAACACAGTCTAGTTATCAAACACCTGGGTGGGATCCTATAGATCTTGTTACCCCACACACTGAGAACATATTTTGTGGTGTGTAGACCTTTGTATGTATTCAATTTAATGGATATGAAATGATACATAATGATGTAACATTGTTCCATGTCATCTAAGTTGGGTAACAAGAGGTGAGATAGTGGAGGTTCAAGAACGCCATCATTGGGAGTAGGTGTATCATTTTGGTCAAATGTAGTTAGAATCTTCTTTTGTAGTTTAGCCACATTTATTACAGTTTGTTTCTTCAATATTATTAAACCATTAGAATATATATTTATTAGTCTTCCACTATATCATTATTTTCCATTTGTATATATATCCCAGATGTATTTACATGTTTGGGAAAAATCGTTCCCTCTGGTTTGTTGATCACTGTATGGGTTCTTTTTTCTAGCATGTGAGGATCAGGAACACCCTTAGGTCATGTGAAAAATCATGTTGGGACGTAATTTTATGGGTAACCCATATCTATTTATTACATCATGGATTACATATTTTTATTTCCATGGCCAGTGGAGATTTATGATACAAATTATATAACAATTGCAACACCCTATTACAAAGTGATCCATAATCTGTGTGACAAAAAAGGCATAATAAGTAATATTTTCCAATATATATAGATATAGAATCCAGGTAATTGCAGTTTAGTTGGCTTATCAGTCGACTAATGGATTAAGTATAATGATTAGTCCATGGAAATTATTGAGACTCAATTGTTGAAATGTCAGAGACATGGGGTGAATTTCACCTATGTGGATTCTTATTTGATCATGTGCCTTGGGAAGGTTTCCTCTATATTCTAGTTATTTTATGAATCAGATTTATTGTTGTTCAGTTCGATTCATTGTTTTTTGATGGGTGAGATAGAATGAAAAGTCCACAAGAATGATTTAGTCTCAATGGGTGAAATATAAGAAACATGTGGGGGGACTTTCCCTGAAGAGGATTAATATTTGATCCAAGTACATAAGAAGGAATCCTATGTATCCTACTTATTACAATAATTACAGTTCCAAATATTAAGTGTATTGGGGCCTATGCACTATGGTTTTCTTTTATATTGAGAAAATAGTATATTATGACTCTGATCCGGTATTACACCATAAGATTTCCCTGTATGAATGATATAATTATTGAAACTCCAAAAGAGTACATGATCTATGCTCGGTGTTGAAAATGAGGGCTGTAAAATAATTAGTCTCACTACTTCTAGATAAGGGCCTTATCTGGTGGGACTTCCATTTGGATGGTCAATATAGATCTCAGGCCTCGGAGGGGAATCCTATGTATCTTGATAATTGATGGAATCAGAGTCATCATAGTTCTTTTTTTCAGGGGTTACACATAGATATAGACTATTATGGAGCCTAGAATATGTTATCATGTCTAAGGTTGTCTGATTGATCTAGCGTAATTTTTTTTTAGCATGCATTGACTGTGTGCTCGACATGCGTTGAATGTTTTGTTGATATATTAGAGTATGTCTACCAAACATGTCGAAAGACAATTGAATGATCCAGATATCTTTTCTAGGGGACATCACATAACCTAGATGGATTGTCTCAAGGTTTTTTCGTGATCACATATGATTTTTTTAGAGAAAAATGTGATACATGACTACCATATCTGATAATATATCGCATTATCCCTAATAAAATTATTAAAGGGATACACATGATCCAAATTCCTTTCCCTAGTGTCAACACGAAATACAGATAACTCACTTGGAGTGTGTTGTGATAGTCGGTGTGTCTTTTCTAGACGATGATGTGTGATCTAGCTTGAAAATGTCTAGAAGGTACTAAAAAAGCTAGGTTACATGCCTATAGGATATCATGAGATCTATCCAGCATGCTCAGAGGTACTCACAAGAGCCAGTTGACTTATCTTAGTGCTAACGTGAGACTCATATGACATATACAGATGCCACAAAATGAGGCAGGAGACATGTATTTTGGACACTGTAATGTATGTATGGAGATCCTAGAGTGTGACATGAGACTTGTGAGGTGTTACTAGGGGTACCATGTAACTCTCTCTCACATGTCCATTGTCATTCGTAAGATCAAAATAGTATTCCAAAGGTGTTTCATGGAAACTGAGTGGCATGTTCTGATGATATTTCATGACATCTGTGGTTTTCATGAAGTGCATAAGTTTTATCAAGTACTTTCATTGGATAAACCTTACACATTTTTAATCTTTTTTTATACTTTTACTGTAAATTTTAATGATTTTTTATTGTTATCTTGTTTTATGTTTGAAGTGTACTATAAGATATGTATAATGTTATTTGTGTGACTCACAAAAATTACATTACATTATCTATGAGTGATTATGTAAAGTTAACATGAATGATGCATTATTTCACCTGTTTTTTCTGGATCCTACCTAATTGAAACAATTCCCAATCGCTAGATTTGGAGATCTAAGAAATATTATCTAACACTTGGGTGAACCAATTCAAGGTTTCAAAGAAACTTCCATCTTTCATGATGGTGGGGGGGGATTTATTGGCCATGAAACCATAATTATTCACCACTTTTCATAGTTATTATCATTCATGTCTAGGATGGATCCAGTAAATGGATTTTGAGATATCTTATAAAAGAATATTATGGAAGATTCACATGATTTCTAATGAACACAAGATCATCCCATTAATGGAAAATTTATTTGATTATATACAATTAATGTGGTCTGTCAAAATCACGTGAACATGAATAGGGTCTTACATAATTATTATCCAATATTTATAATGTCCTTAGTTTGATTAGGGAACCTTTCAAAAGTCCTTCTAATAATATTTCGTGACTTCTCTTACAGGGTTTTCAATGTGGTTTGTGGGACCCTACTAGTGCATCACATGAGTTTTACAACTGTAATAGGATACCTGGTTTTTCATTTTATTTCAGTGATTGTTTTCTAGGGTCTTTGGGGTTTAATAGTTTTAATTGAGTGTCATAGAAGATAATCACTCTCCCCATCAATGATGTGTCGTGTGACCAATAAAAGGCCAAGTGGGGATTCCAGATAATTTCATGGATAAACCTTCATGTTGGTATTTATATAAAAAGGAGTGTAACACATTTTTTATATGTCAAATTCCTTTCATGTGATGATGTTGATACACTAGTTGGGCTCTCATGTGGCACGGTGGACATGTTTTTAGGGATTTTCTATGACTTATGAACTGCCCATGGCATGGTGAATGATTTTTATGATAGTAAGAGGCTCCCATATTTTCAATTTTATTTGAAATTATTATTTTTAAAAGGTTATGGATCTTATGAGGTTTTAAGAGTGTCATCAAAGATAATAATTGTTCCTATTAGTGATGCATCATGAGATAATTACGACTACAAGAGGGTACATCCTTTTGGATAGTTTGAACTTATATTTCAAGTATATTTGGATGGTTGTTAGGAATATACCTTTTGACCAATCTTATGGAATTAGGTATCATATCTAGCTACCTCCACCTAATCACTGATTGTGTGGGGAACCATCGCAAGAATAAAAGGACTTGTCAATGTGTCTTTGTGCGATCTTTCATAGGTCATGCATTGTGCGTGAACTTCTGCATTAACTTCCCCATGTAATTTGATATCATTTATCCTAAATGATTACATGATTTTCATGATCTTGGCCACCATATTCTTCATTTTTATGTGGGAAAAATAATACCCATATTTAGGTATTTCTTCTATTTTGAATTTGTTGATTCTTATTTGAAGGACAACAATAATAACATGAATTTTTATTCAATTTTACTATTATCCTTTCATTTTTAACCAATTATGTTTTGGTAAACAACGTTTTATCCATTTCTGGAAATTATTTATTTTAAATTAGATTTTAGTTTGTTTTTAATAAAAAATTCATTCTAAATAACCATTTTATAGAGAAAAATATGGTGCTTTGGTGGAAATTTATTAAAGGATTAAATTCTACTCATCAAGTAAGTGAAATTACTTTTTCACATTTTATAGTTTGTAATAGAATTTATAGAATCTCGGAAAAGGATATTAAAACAAAAATATTATTCTTTTATCATCAATTATGATAATTTGATGGCCTTTCTAAGAATAAAAATTTTAACGTTTTCCCCAAGCTTTCCATTGAGCACTTACATTGTTCTAATTATTGAGCTTAATCAAACTCTATAGCTATATTCACTTTCTTCCATTCATACATATTTTATCTTATTTGAAGACCTATTCTTTTGATATTTTATATATATTTTGTACTTCCCTTTCTCTCATATTAAAACTATAATTTATAACCCTTCTTATGATGTTGGTTCACATGAAAAGAATTTCCAAATTTCTATCATTTTATTAGTAAGATAATATTCAAATTGTGAGGATTCAATTTATTAAAAAACGGAGAATATAACACCCAATGATTTTAAAATGAAAAAATTACATTTTATAGTGTAAATTATATGAAACACTAAATTATCCTTTATTACACACATCAATGATTTTTTTTTGATTTCTTTGGTTACACACAAGACCTAGTTCTACCAAACAATAATATAATATTAATATTCTTATTTAATAAGATAGTTGTCTCCTATATGTTGTAATAGAAGGAATGAATATGATTTACTTGCATATTGAAATATATAGTTTACACATTTTTAATAATTTTGATTTTATTAAAAATAAAATCAGAATCATTTAAAAAAATGTTTTCTCAAGAAAATTTTCCTCTTAAGAAAATAGTTTATTCATTAATGGAAGAAATAATTTAAAATTGTTTTATTTAACTATTAGGAAATTAATTTTACAAAATATAAATAATGTCTGAAATTGGAATTCCATAATAATATATTTTTGAATTTATGGTTTTTTAAGAAGTTTAATTTTATAATGAAAAGATAAAAATACAAAATTTTAATTGGAAACCATCATTTCCCCTAAAAGATTTACAGAGGTATATTATATTATAATTATTTTTGTAAATTATAATTATTGTTTCTATAAAATAATTTAATCTAATTTAGTTCATTAGAATAATTTTCAGCTTTTTGCTTCGATATGAAAACAGTATGACCTTTTGAACAATTTCCTTTTAACACCACTCATTCTTGTTGCATCTATGAGATTAATTTTTAATTAAATTATATAACTTATATGAGTTTAATTGGAAAAAATGAATTCAATAATTATAATAAACATCATATATATTATATAATATAGTAAAAACATTTTTCTATAATAATTATTAGTGAAAACAGATCAAATTAATTTCTGTGATTATGGTAAAAAATGTTTTATCATGTGGTTAGACTAAAAATATATCTGTAAAAGTAACCCAAAATATTATATTAATTTTATTTTTTTATTTTTATACAGTTTAAATCAATTTATTTTACATATGGAAATTTTATTCCCATTGCTTTGAATATGACCTATATAATATTTTAGTTAATGAAAATTACAAAATAGCCACATTATTACTTTTAATATGTATAAATATTTTTGATATTGAAAAAGACAACATATATTCTATTATAAGTAGTTATTTAAAATATATATGATTATTTTTCATCATGGAAATGTTTTTTCCTTTTTTGGGGTAAAAATTTATATTAAATTCTAAGGCAACATCGAGGTAGTAATTATAAAATTTTAAGGAAAATAAAATAAATTATTTTAAAAATGTTGTTGGAGACTTTTTTTGAGAGAATAATTATGCCCCGTTATTTCATTATATTAAAATAATATTTAATTTATGTTTGTATTGATTATATCTGAATTACTATTTTGTATTAATTTTATTAAGATCAAAGTATGTAAATGGTGTTATAATAAACAATAATGATATTTTAGAATAATAAATGTTTTATTATATGTTTTAAGACCAATAAAAATTATATATCATTCCATGTTATTTAAAAATAATATAAAATATGAAATATTTTTCATTCAAGGACCTAATTTTCTATTATAATGAATACATTTACACATAAATTTTAAAAACATTATTAGCATGGTTATCATTAAGGCGGTGTTTTTTGTACATTACATTAGCTAGTTTTACAGGTTATTTAGAAGAAACATAAAATATTTATATTATAAATTTTATTTCATATTTTTCACCAATGGGTACAAATTTCCTTATTTTATTGATTTTATTTCTGGTCTAAAATAGCTAATAGCCTTGATAAATAGACTTGATATCGTTGTAACAACTAAATTTCTAAAATTAAGTAAAATTAGAATTTTACGAAATTTTTTTTAAAATATGTATGTTTTTAAATGTGTTTATCTATAATAATTTTCCTATAGTCCTTTAAGATTCAATTTTTATGGATCATGAGGTAATACTGACCGCCTAATAGTGAAACTTTTTGGTATTTACAAGAATGTCAGTCCTCCTCCATTATAAAATAGCATTCAATCCCCTCAAATAATCACATATATAAATCCATTTACCCTGAAAAAAACCTACCAAATTATATTCATATATTACCTAACATCATCCAAG
Source organism: Viscum album (assembly GCA_963277665.1). Classification (NCBI taxonomy): domain Eukaryota; kingdom Viridiplantae; phylum Streptophyta; class Magnoliopsida; order Santalales; family Viscaceae; genus Viscum; species Viscum album. The sequence goes on from OY728159.1 coordinate 1,498,407,212, forward strand.
AGTCCTTAACATAGGAATGAGTCCAACCGTGTAAGGCCTTCTATGGAAACAAAAAGAAGATACCTTATGAAGAGATAGTGTACATCAGCGAGTGTTTTTGTTTTATTTCATTATCAACATTATTAAATTATTATTAAAACATGATGATATAATATAAAATTTATTGTAAATTTAATGAGATTATGTTATATTATGTAACAATGTATAACCACAGACACTTCTATAAAATTGGTTATGAAATCATCATTTATGTGTATGGCACACTGTCACCTCGTGAAATGATGACATTCATTTTTAAGTTAACACCTACCAGGGTTGGGTATAATGATGGATATGAATTTTATATATTAAATTTAAAAAATAATTATACCAATGTATTAATTATATCATATATACAATTTTAAATTCCATTCTGTAGGGGACACAATAATGTCGCTCATGTGTACAATAAATTATCACCTCGTGAATCGATTATATTCATTTTCAACAAACATGGTGCATAGAAGGTAATAAGGTAAATGATAATAAATATATGTGATAAATAATAAATATTAATAATTTTGTATTTATATAATTACATATTTATTTTTTACCTTTTTACTCACCAAAATATATGATAAAGTCATTCATGGACTTGTGGACTACCTCCTCCTCAAAGCAACATGTTTCCTTTTTTGTATATCTATATCTCCAAAATGAAATATATTGCTATATAAAATGTAATAATATATTATTTATTATTTTAATGTAATTTTTGAATGAAAATTTTACTTACCTTCTTTCTATAATGATAGTTGATAAACGAAATCATTTTCAACCGTACATACAACCAATAGTCTCCATGATTGTAACGTTAGTTCATTTTTCACAACCTTATTTCATGATTGGTTTTAAAATTAAAATATATATATAAATATTATAATTTTTTAATTATTATAATTATGATTTTTTAATAATAAAACATATTTCATCATAGTAAACCCACCACTGTTGATTTTGAGACACAATCCAAATATGGTCAAAACATCTGATGTAAACATAATTTATTATATAATTAAATATAACATGGTAAAAAGTGAATAGAAAGGAATATTAAACATAAATATTTATATTAATAAATTATATAATTAATATAATTTTATTATTCAGGAAGATAAATAAACACATGACAAGTCGGTGCTAATGTTATGGTTTTTCTCCCCACTTTTATTCCCGTGAGATATATGCCATATTTATCACTTATTTCTATTTTGTTATTTATATAATACCCTTTAATTCATTTTATGATTAATATTATTATATTTATATTTATTTACATATCCATTTTAATATCTATCTTTCATGGGGTTTATAGATTTAATGTTACAAAAGTGATGTGGTATTTTTTTATTATTATCAATTTTCATTCTTTTTAAAATTTGTTAGGTTATACTACTAAATTATTTTATAATATCTATATAATACACCTTTGACATGTTAAATCATTAATACTAATATTATTATTATGTTTTATGTTTTATTTTATTTAATTCATTATTTTGGACTATGATTCAATGTTACTTAAGTGGTAAGAGTCTTTTATTACAATCTCATCATTTATCAAGATTGTGTATGATTAATTATTTGATGTTGAAATCTTATAAATATAATTAATTATTTAATAATATCGATTTTCATTAAATTTTCAAGTAATTGTACAAATTTTTCACTCTTTCATACAAACATGGTTTGAGAATTTTTTTTTATAAATTCTTAATTCATCTCTCTTTGGTTAGAAATATGTTTTCTTCCAAAACAATGTTCTATAAAAACATTACCAAAAATATTTTATAAGGATTTTTTCAAAGATAAAAAAACATTTTCCTCATGAAATATTTTAAATTATTTTGAAAATATTAATTTATAATAATTATTGTTTTTTATAGAAAATTATTTGAAAAATGTTTTATGTTTTGAGAAATGGGTTTCAAAAGAAAAAGTTATTTTCCTCAACATTTATTTAATGATTGTTAAATGAGAGATTAATTTATTAGTGTCCTCAACCATTGTTTTTAATTTATCTCCAACGGAGATATTTTGTAATTATACTATCCTTATTATTTATCTGTATCGATTAATGTTATGTCAAAAATATTTTTATAGAATCTGTTTCCTTTCCACATATTAATCCCATCTCAGAAATATTTTCATGAAATACATTACTTTTCCATGGTTTAATCATGTTTTACGTAGATTTTAATGAAACCTATTTATTTTTCATAGTTTAGCCACATTTCAAAATAATATTAATGGAACACTTTTCTTTTCTATGTGTTAATCACATTATAAAAATAATAATTGCTTTTGCATTGATTTATATTGAATAGAATTTTAAATTTCCATTATGCATTATTAAGTTATTCGATATTATTAATGATTGGTGTGATGAGACAATATTGGGTGATCCCTTTATAGATTATATGATTAGTATTTCCATATAGTGTTCCAATTAATTTTTTAATGTTTATGTTATCTAAAGAATTATGTTGTATGTTAGTTTTATGATTGTTTCAATCGTAAATGATTTTAAGGGTTATATGATAGGATGTTCCAAGATACTACTATATTTTATGTATTCTTTTTATAGGTTTCGAATGTTTCATTTTATCATGAATGATATCACATGGAACATGATAATTGATTCTAATGAATTTACATAGTTATTTTCTTACTCTATATTTTCATGTTTGATGGTCAATGTATTTATGGGTTTGAATATTTCTATGTTATAACCGTTCACTTAAATTATGTCACCATACAAATATTCTCTTCCCATGCTCACTGATGAAAATAATTTCTTAAGGATTAATTTTTTCCTTAAGGATAATTTTTTCTTAGTCATATTATGTTCCTTTTTTGTTTTGGTTATAAAGTAAGGGGTTGAATGAGTTATGTATATAAGGGATTTAATATATATCATGGAGATGTCTTAATTTACAAAAATAAAAACTTGGTTATGTGAGAGAAATAATCATTACAATTTTTATTAATTATTTATTTTAAAGTTTGACCTAATTCTATAAGTCACTAAACAAAAATGGTCCATGAATATGTCTGTGATCCAATTTTGGATTTTTTTTATAATATTTGGATGGAAAAAATTGGGCAATATCAAATCAAGAAATGTAATGTTTACAATTATAGCACCAAATTAGAGAGTGTGGGTTCCGTCCTATTATATTGATGGTAATAGATATCTTGGAACAAGTCCTTGAAAGTATGATTTAGAAGTATTGTATTATTAATTCCACCATTGTAACTTCAGTTATTTATATTCCACTCGATTACACTATTAGTTTAAATACCCATGGATATGTCTTATCCTCATGTGATTATTTAGATGGAATTTTTTGATGATAATATATTACTTCCATATTATGCACATGTTATGGATGAAGTGAAAGGTTATTCAGTTATTTAATAATCCATATTGATTATAACTTATTTATTCGCTGCATCCAATGAACACATATCCTTACTAGGTTCCATAGATAATCAATTTCATATTTTTTATTTTCCCTAGGATACAAGGATGTGTCTTATTACTTATATATATGGATATATTAAGTGTAATAAATTAACAATCAAATAAAATTCATTATTTATTTAATTTTTTTAATATAATGTTAGTTTTATGAATTAATCTCATTTACCAAGACTCCTATACTTTTCAGACCTTTTGGATATGATTCCTTTTATTTTCTGGTCATATAATATAGTAGACACCAGTACTGGTCTTCGGGGGTCAGGGTCACTATAGTTGGTTTCATAGGATGTTTAGTGGAAAACGTGGAAACTAGATTTAGGAAAATATAGATTATAGAACATAACCATATGATATAATTTTAGAATAATTATAGAACTATATCTTAATATATATCATAAGGATTAGACTTTGTGTTTTTACCTAGAAAATTAATCCACGTATACATACTAAAATTTTAAATGGTTCAATAATATATTTATATAGGGGAATTAACAATAAAAAGGGTGGATTGTGCATAACCAGATAATTACCTTGTTAATGAAAATGGGCCTTGCTAAACACCTTCTTTTACACTCTTTGGGGTTATGATTAGGATAAATCATATTATATTTACAAACCATTATGATGTATTTTAAAATAAGATATATACAATGAAATAATGTTCATGATACTGAGATTATCTATGCATAATGTTTTCAATTAATCTTATGTGTTCCAGTAGAGAATCTATTATAAATTATTTTTCATAATATCATGTTCTAATCTAGTGTGTTTCAATGTTTATGAATGCTGCTTAATGAAATTAATGAGAACTATATCATTTAATAGAGATATGTAACATTGAAATTCAATGATCCAAAAATCATGGGAATATACCTTAGAATAATCTAATGGATCAAGGTAAATCATATACTATAGATACCATTTATGTGGACTAATTAATATTATTGTATAGTTTGATGCTATAAATATGCTAAAAAATTAGTTTAATAATAAAATTATTTTATAAGAATCCTGAACCATATAAAGATTTTATTTAAGAACCATTTCATAAATGATGTTGAGATAACATGTTGAATGGAACTAATGGTCATGACAAGTGATTCAATGAGAGGTTGATCCTCTTTGAAAACACATCAATAACAGAGGATAACACAAAATATATATCATATTATGAGATAAAAATGCTAATCTGGTTTTTGAGAAGGCATTTTTTATATTAATGATTTATCAAATATTTTATGTTTAAGTAATTATGGGATAATAAAATTCGGTAACATTGAATTGATTATATTAATATGGTTTTAGTTGAAGGACAAAATGCATTCAAGGTGAAACCCTATCACATTTGGAAAGGCTATGTTGTTGGAATCCTGATAAAAAAGATGATAAGGTTTTACTTCCTACCACTACCCTATATGGTTTCCTTGTTAATATGTCATTGTTTTTAGTAAAATGATGTTATAGATAAATATTAATGTTTAACAAGTGGTGTTACTGTTGGGGTTTATAGATTAATGTTTTATATTAGATAATTTATGTTAATCATTTTTCCTTTGGAAAATATTTATAAATATATGGAAAGGATTTTCAATCATTCTTTGATCTTATGATCCTTTTAAATTCAATTGTAGAGATTTAGTAATAACGAAATATTCATGGAAATTCATTTACTATAGCAATAAATGAAGTAAAAAATTATTTAATCAAAACCACAAAATGTAATCATGCCTATGTTATAGTGATATAACAAGTTACTATATTTTCATATATTCCTAGTCTAGATGGTAGATGAATGTCTCATATCTATGAAAAATATTTGAAACAAAATGTTATCAAAATACCTTCCTTTATTTTGAACTAATTATATTTTATACAATTAAACATTTATAGTCTTTATGTACTTGAATTTCCATTAATCTTTCATTTTCTTGTGATTAATTACCTATATCACTCTCTAAAAATATTTATGCTTTTCATCCATCTCCATATCATCACTTTCCACCAATTATATATTAATTAGGACCCTAGTAAAAGATTATTCAATATTACATTTTTATTTACCATATCTCTTATCAAAATAATGATTTATTAAACCTTTTCATGATGTGGGTTTTCAAGAAGATTTTTTTCAAATGAATGACCCTTTAATACTTAGATCAATATTTAATTTCAAGGAAAAAAATTATTTTATGGGGTTGAATTTTACACCCTAAGATTTCAAAAAATGAAAATAATCTTCAATAAAATAAATGAAACACAACACCAAGAGTATAATGGAATAAAATATCCAAATACATTAAATTATAATTATTAGTTAAATCAATTAAATATCTTTGATATACTATAATTCTTATTATACAGGGTTTGAACAAAATATAATTCTCTTTTAATATACTATTATTTTAACATTACCATTATATTGTAGTTAAAACATTTGTTAGCATTATAAAAATTATATGTTTTACACCTGTATAAAAAATTCATTATCATTTAATAAGGTATAAAATTAGGACCATTAGAATGTAAAATAATATTTTTGTAAAAATATTTCTTTCCTAATATGTTGTTTAGTCGTGCTTTGCATACATAATTAATAATTAATTTTTCAAATATTAATAAAATTTATTTGAAAAATTAAAATTAATTTTTAGATAAACATGTCAATCTTATTATAGGGTGTAATTCTAGGAAGTTTGTAAAAAAATTAATTTTTTGATTAATTTTGAAAATCAGATTTTTAATTATAAACTTAATTTTTTTATAAATTATTTATAAAGATGAATTAGAGGTTTGACTGAATATAATAAAAAATTAATTCAGTTAGGAATATATTAATCCAATTTGGAAGTTTTTACCATTTTCATATTTAATATTGTTATAAAAACTTTTTATACTTTTGAACATTTTCTCTTAAAAAACATGTTTTATCATCTCATCTGAAGGATTAATTTTAAATTAAATTTTGGAAGTTCTATGAATTTAATTTTAAAAAATTTATTCCATATTTTGAATCAAAATAATATATATTACCTAAAAATATCATCTAAATTTATGATGATAGTGAATTGTGAAAATAGTAGAAATTATTTACAATTGCTAAGGTAAAAACCGATTTAGAGGGGGGTTAAACTAAAACCTTAACAGTTAAAATGACATAAAAATGTATACATTTTTTATAAACTTATTTCAACCTTATATTTCAAAATTTTAAAAACAATAATCCTTATTTTACCAATTTTTAATGTGAAAAATGTGGTTCCATCTTTTCCTTTTATAAAATTACATGTGTTCTACTCACCTCACATAACAATGCCACCACCTCCAATCTTCTTCACAAGATCTAACCATTTTTTGTTCATAGATACATATAAAAATAAATTCCATAATTCCATTCACTTATCCTACAATATTTTTTTCATAGTTCTATTCTAGTAATACATTAGGTAGAATCCTAAAGAAGTGGTCCGTGAAGATGTGAAATTTCAGACTATATGTTTTTGGATTATATACTCACCCACCTACATAAAATATTATTAACTTATTATTATAAAAAAACACCATTATATTATAGACAGTCATATTTTCTATTATTATGTTTATAACCTACATCTATATCCTCTTACCCAAAATTTCAAATGATAACTTCACTTATGCATATAGCGTACAACCCCCTTGTGAAATAATGATTCACATTTACGTAAAAAATATCACTGGTTGGTATGACGATGGATATATATATTATATATTAAATATATATATATATATATATATATATATATATTATATTTATAACCTAATTATACCTATGTTGTAACTATATCATATAAAAAAAATTTTACTTTCTATTCCATTGGGAATATGATAAAGGCGCTTATGTGTACATCGGTCTACCGCCTCACAAGGAGATGTGGTTAATTTTTTACTACTGCTTTATATAGAATGTAATAATGTGAATTTTAATGAATATTTTATTTTAAATAAAAAATTATGATATTATGACATATTTATCATTCTTTAATGCTAATGTATCATTTTATTTGTAACATATAAAAATGATAAGGTTGATAGTGTTTGTGTAGAGTACGCTTTTTAAAAAATGATATGAATCTCTTTTCATCACCAAACCTCATGGATGATATATATAGCCATATTTAAGGAAATAATAATAAAAATATGATAATATTATCATTCTGGAAGGATAAAATATTACTTAACTTCTTTCCATATATATAATTGAAAATCGGAAACTTTACTCATTCATACGTATAACTTTCCGTCTCCATGATTGTAACATAGTTTATTTTTCATTAAAATTGTTCATAATTGGTTGTAAAAGTATAACTAATTTATAAATATGAAAATTATTTCAAATTTATTACTATTTATATGTTTAAATAATACACTCATTGACCATAGTTATCCTAACTATGTCATTTTTGACACATAATCCAAATATCTTCAAAGCATTTGAGGTAAACATAATTGATTAAGTAGTCATAAAGAATATTGTAATAAGTGAATAACAAGTAATATTAAACATAAAAATGTTATTATTTAAAATAAATAATTTACCTTAGTTTATTATTATTGATTATAAATATGAATGTGATGAGTCAGACTTAATGTAAGTGTTTCTCCTCTCACTTTTACATCTGTGAGACAAACACCATTTTTATGAATTATTTTATTTATTTGGTTTATATTCTAACACTTTTGTATGTTATATCAGTAATTAATTTATAATCCTAGTATTTAATGTTTTATTTAATGGTATTTCTTTAATAGGGATTATAAATAAAAAGATAAAATTTTTTTAGGGGTTTATTTCATAGTAACATCGATATTTGGGATTTTTATAAGTCACCCTTGGAGGATTTTTTTTATATTTGTATCTTAAAAGCAAAATATTTTCATATTATATGTTTATTCACGATATTTCTCATGTAATAATACCATTTCTATTCATTTGGGTACTTAAAATGAATAAGTAATTTTTTTTAATAAAACATGACATTATTTCTCTCTTTAGTCAAAAATATTTTTATTCTAAATAGATGTTTTCTAAAATAAAATTCATTTTTTTTACATTTTAAAAATAATTTACTAAAACTAAAATAAAAAATTATTTAATTAAAAAATGGTTTGGAAGGAATATTTAATTCCTTTTTCCAACAATTCAATTTTTTATCATTTTTACTATGTTGAAGGAATATTCTTTTTTAACGTATACATCATGTACAAAATTACCTAAAATCACAAACCTCGTTTATTTGGATTTTTGTATTCTATTTTATAAAGATATTTATAAGTAAAATTTTATTCCACATAATCTATAAAATCTACATTTTAAAAGGTCTTTTGAATGAAATGGATTTTGATAATATTTTATGAATTTTCTAGATTTAAAATTGAATATGTCATTTAAAAAAGTTTATTTTCCTAAATGAATGTTAAAATTTATATTTCCAAATAATTATCTATATAAGAAGAATATTGTTATGTTACTTATTTTTAGTTGGAGGATAATCCAATGATATCATCCTTGTTATTCTTCCGAATAGTTTATTATCAGTTTAACTAGGGATGTACGATTTTGATACAATTCACATTAAAAATGATGGATTATGATTATGTTGACTGGTAGGGAGTGTATTTAGATTCATTATACTAGTTTAAATATTAATTTTTATTTGTGTTAATTCCCCACATTCAATTGAGATATGAATTGGACTTAGTTAGAGATGGATGGGGCTCGCAATAGCCCCTCAATGCATGTGTAGGTATCATGAGAAAAACAATATTTTTTTGGCAATGACATTACCCTTTTATATATATTATTTATAAAAACTTACAAATAGTATGTTTTAGATTTCCAACATTATTCATTCCATCATTATTAATTGTTTTATTAATATTCTATTTTATTATTATATTAGTTTAGATATCCATGGTTATTTTTTTATATGCATGATTATTTATATGAAATTATTTTATAATTATATTTTTCAATGATAATATTTTGATGTTATTGATTAAATTTAATGTTTTTAGCTATTTACATTTCTATATTATTTATGTCTTATTTATTTATAGCTTCTATTGTACGATTACCCCTATGAGCATATGAGATCTATTATTTCTTATGTCTTATTTCAACTAGGATATGAGTAAGTGTTTTATGATTGATATATAGGGAAATAATAAACGGAGTAATGTTATTATAAAAGAAAAATCATTGTATATTTTATTTTTTAAAAGGTAATGTTAATTTAATGAATGTATTTAATTAACGAATACCAATATACTACTAAGTGATTCATGATTTGATTCCTTGTATCTTATGAAATTTTTATAAAGAATACTCTATATCTGGGATTCTAGGGGTATTATCCCTACTGTAACCATGACTGGCACATAATAATTATAACTATCAATCAGAAACTTGTGACAATAATAGACTAGTTTTCACCAGAATGATCATTTAAATAAATATTTGGTTTTAAAATGGTAATTGGAAATTATAAGGGTACAAAATATAGTTATATATATATAAATATATATTTGTAATATATTTATAATTAATAAATATATATATATTATTTTTGTATTGAACACATAGGAAGAGAAATAGTTCTTGATATATAGGTATCTCATCTAACATTTATTTCTATGGGAAGTATGTCATATTCAACAATTGTTTGTTTTGTGTGGGGTATATACTACCATTTTTATATATTAAATCATAAATATTTTTGAATACATGTTATTTAATGTTTCATTTAATTATATTCATTTCAAGAGTATATGATTTTAATGTTATCAAATCGGTAAGGGTTTTTGTTACTATCTCATTTATTTTCATTATTATCGATGTTAAATTTTCATTGATGTAAATTATATTAAATTTTACTCTAAACCCTAGATTATATATTCATCTCTGGTTAAATACATTTTTCGATGTATTTGAACCATTCTTCTCTCATTGGTATTCAAAATCTCAATGATTGTTTTTTAAGAATTGTTTTCCTTATTTATTAACTTTTTTCGAGAGTCAATATTTTATATATCCATGTTCTTCACAGAAATAAATTTTTTTTACTAAAACATAAAATTGTATAAAAAGGTCATTTTAAAAATATTTTACTTTATTACATTATTTTAAATGGAACATTTTATAAATGTTTTTTGATGAATATTTTGTGGTTTTTTGTACTAAAGTGTTAAAATGTTGTTCTATTTTAACCTGTATGGAATGGATAGATTTACCGTAAAAATAACCATTAATTTATTTTGATATTAAATTACAGTAATTCATGGATATTGTTTCATAAAATATTTTGTCATTATTTTTGAAATTATTTAATTTTTATGGATATGAAAACAAGTGATTTTTCCCTATTTGTAAATAATGTTATAAATGATATATTAAATATCTTTTTCATCTATTTTAAGAAAAAATAATGATTTTTATATTTCCTTATGATATTATATTATCATACCATCACATTTAATGTTCTATATGTATTATTATTATAATGTTATATGGATGATTCTATCAAACATATTTCATTCCCTTGGATTAACTATCTTCATAGGAAATTATTATGACAGTCTTTTTTAATGAATTTTATTAGATGGGAGATTGAAATTAAATGTGCACCTCATTGACAGGGGTAGTAATATTTATCCTTTTTTGAGTCTCACATTTCCATGGGTGTTACAAATTAAATATTTTTTAGGATTTGTTAGAGAACTTATGAATATTTTTCATTATGATATTTTGAGGATTGGAATAATAAAATCCCCCTAATAGATTGTTTAATATTTTATTTATTGTGAACTCAATTGTAAATAGCTGTTTATATTAACTATAAGTAAGTACACATGTTTTCAAAATAAGCCTATGAATATACCTATGGGGTTATCCAAATCCTAATAAAGAATATGGTATTTTTTCCCCTAGCCTACGATGTGGGGAATATCTTAGTGTGTAGCCCTTAAAAATTATTAATATGCTTAAATTTATTAGAAATTTTTTTAAGGTCTATTATATGTTTTCATGACTCATAATTGATTACTGATGATTCCAAACCCTTATTACTTAAATTTTTAATGAATGAACCTTATAACATATTCTAAGGTTATTGAAATTTAAAAAATTAAGAAGGTATTTTTAATCTTATGATCATGATCATATAGACAAATGATGAAATTATTTTAACTTATGAAAACTGATTAATATCTCATATCGTTACCCTTACTGAGCATCTATTCCCTCTCTTTCTTATATTTCCATTTCTCATTCTATGAGGAATGTTTTTAAGTAGCTTTTGTATATGAAAGATACTTTATCGGGATTAACTTTTAAGTACATGTTAAAGATATTTCATAAAATAATTGGATTATATATTTAATATTTAGAGACACTAAACATTCTCTCTTCTAGGGAAGGTATAATTATGTTATTCTTTTAATATATAAAAAATTAAGTAATAATTATTTATGTAATTATTGGATCACCTCCTATAATCAAATGAAATATAGTGGTTTAATCCTTATTTCAATAGAAAAAAATATATAATTTCAAATGATTTTCCAAATTAAACTCAAATTAATAAAGTTTCCTAGATATTTCTATTTATAGATGTTAAATTTAAAATCAACAACTATTATTAAAATAAATTATACAATGTCGATAATATCCATAAGTAATATTAATAGTTTCATAAATATTATTTTTATATTTTAGTTATAATTTTAATTAAATATTTATAAGGCTATAATAGAAAAATTGAATGCACTATTCAAGGAGGCGGTAGTCCACGTATACTCATGAAAATGTCTTATTTTTTTTAAAGGTTTTATAGGAAGGTTGAAAAGTGATGAACCATTATTTTAAAAATCATTCAAATTGAAAATAATATATATTTTATCATATTTTTCATTGTATAGAATGTTTTAGAGGGTAAAAGATGACTAATAAGACCAGACTAATGAGTAATAAATACTCACATTTAGAATACTAGATTTATCTTGAAAATATTCTTATAAATACAGGACGTAGTATAGATAATGGAGAAAAATGATTATAAACATGATAGAAGATTATATGAGGAAACAAATAATGATTTTTCTGATGAAATTTGAATGAATATATTTTGAATTAAGTATTAAATGTTTTACCCTTTTCCAAAAGATTTGAATAATAATTTTGGAAGTTACTATTATATTAGAATAACTATAGTTTACTATTCAAGGATCAATGTATCCAACAGTGGGTGATAATAATGTGTTCAGTAATCTATGGTCGATAAATCTTCAATAATTAATCCACATTCATGTGAGAAACATGTACCAATCTGTTACCTCTTGGATTATTTTCATATCACAAATTTTTATTTTCTAAATAATAACCAGATTTTACAAATAGTAATTATTTTTTATTTATAAAAATAAATTGGAAATTATTTCATAATTACACCTAATTATTCCAAATCTGACATCAATTTAATCAAAAATATATTTCTATTTATAGAAAAAACAAAATGTAACATTAGTTTATTTCACACGTAAAACCCTATTTTCCTAAAATGTAATATTTTTAGCTTAAATTTTATGTGTAAAATAAAATTATCAATTTTTTATATTTTTGAAATATAAATACTATTATTATGAAAATTAAATAAATCTTATTGCCTTATAATTCAATCCAAATTTTAATTTCTCTATATCAATATTCAAATAAAAGAAAATACAAAAAAAATTATTTTATTTGGAAATATTACTTATGTTTCTAAAATGGTAAAAAAAAATTTATAAGTTTAAAATAGTTTTTTATGAGAATCAAATTACTCCAAAAATAATTTTTTAAATAAAAATTTCTATATGATTTTATATATTAGGTCATGGTAATATTATATTCATTAGAGTGTTAGTGAAAATAATATTTTTTATATATTCACTTAAAAGAAAATTATTTCAAGAAATTCTAAAAATTTAAAATTATGCTAATATATTTATATTGAATATAAAAACTAAACTACTTTTTTAATTATAATTCTAAAATTTGAGTACAATATTTGAGACTAAAACATAAAAATATAATTAATACTTTTTCATTGGAAAATAAATTTTTTATAAATTCAAAATTCAATTTTTTATTTCCTATTAATAAATTATTATTTTATAATATATTGTATCAAAAATATATTTAGTTTCTAAAAATAAATTTATAAAATACTGTTCTTATAAAAAATACATTTTTAGCATAAAATGACTATGAATAATTTATTATTGCTAATTGAATTTAATCAATTAATTAATATTTAAAATTCACTTAATTTTTAATATATATATATATATATATATATTAGAATTGGGTTACCTCTATTTATACCCAAAAATAAATGAATACTAGATAATGATTATATAATGTTAGACAATTCATTTTGGTTGGATGTTGTGTATAGAAGAATAGATCAAAAAAACTATATTTTAAACAAAAAGATATTGAAAATTCATGGTGTGTTATAGTACCATAATGAGACTACCCCCCCCACATCTTTGTGAAAAATATATTAGAAAAAACATAACCCCTAATTGATTAACATCCATTAGACTATATAGAAGAAATTGATCATAAATAACTAATAATAAATTACGAAATCAAATAAAATTAAATATAAACATATTTAAATTCACTATCATGCAATCATATAATGAAAAATCACACACTGGGATACATATATATACCATTTAAATAAAGGATATAAAAGACCATAGAGGATCTACTACCATCCTTGAGCCTCACCTTATCTGATATCAAAATCCCTCCTGAGATGTACCACTCAATTATATAACATGGGTCTCTACCCAACAATAAAATATGATCTATAACGATCTCTAGAGTACGAAAGATCTATGTACAATAGATTTGGATGAGATTATAACTCTATAGAGAACCACTAATGGGGTCACATGAATAAAAATTAATAAGCATTAAGTGCATGTCATTTTCTTAAAAAATAAATAAATAAGTTGTACAAGTGTAAATAAATATACACTATCCATCGTTAGGTACTTACATGACATCTGTTGTATACTATACAAAAATAAAATTGTGTGTAAGTGTATCTAAGAATATAACCTGACCCAACAAACAAATTAGAAAACCATTGACTATATAGTACTAGGTGAATGCCCCAAATCCTTGGATGCAGTAAAAAAGATTCCAATAATGATCTGGAGTAAATGTATGAATCTATAGGTTGAAATATTTAGATTTCATTATGAATACGGAATGAATATAATTCATATGGGTATAATACTTATAAATATGTTATTCTCGGGATACATAACCAATTCTTAAGTGGTAATCTAAGGAATTAAAAATTTCAGACATACAACTGATTCCAATGGGAATACTCAATGAAATTATATTGACCCAAAGGTTATATTTTAGTGACTTGGGAATTCTATATAGGATTGAAGGACGAATCCAAGGGGATTCCCCAAGTAAATCATACAGTATCATGCTCAATGTCCAAACACTAGGATCAAATTTTTTGAATCAAATTGTATTAGGAATGATGGTTGAATCGTATGTGACCAGCCTTAGGCATTCCATTTAGATAAAATAGTCAAATCCAAAGTAACCATCATGGAATTCTACTTAGTGTAATATGAGAGGTTCTCCCCCAAAATAACATCCCTAAAAAAGAAAAAATTTGATAGTCAACTACTCAAACAATGTAACCTTACAGGTATAATCCTCCCATGAACATTCCATAATAATGTCACTATAGCCATATAAAGATAACATAATTGATTCGAGATAAAATGTGGGACCTTGAATAATCCCTACCCACTACTCCACTAACCCTCTCTCGGGTCAACAATCACCTAGTAACCTATGAGGTCATTAATGTATCATTATAAACACATTATTACATTTCTTGCATCATAAAGAATATATCACAATGAATATAAACTTAATACCATCCATTATCCAAGTCACCAAAGATCAGTCCTCACTCCCAGCATATCCATAAATTTTTATAGGGTTTTCCTACCAATGTTATCGAATTTTAGTGGGTGATTAATTCTGTCTCTATGGTAGTTTAATAGAACTGATGGATATAAGGAAACCAATAGTGTCATAATGTTCTAGTAGGGAAAATCACACCAAACATCACTCTCCTCTATATGGAAGTCATAATGGGAACCGAAACTAGAGATGTGACATCCAATTACCATCATATTTTTTCACTTATAACCTTCCAAGGATAAACTATCACATGGAATATATTAATAATCATGACCATTGGGATCCGTAGTCAAGGAATAAATTAGTATTTAGGGATCTAACCAAGTTATCGACACTTTATTCTATCCACATGAAATAAAAAAATTATATTTAAATAAATTTATAATAATCCATTGAGGAATGAAATTATATAACATTTATATAAATAAAATACTTATAATTAGGAGTAATTCTCATGCACCACATAACTTATTGAAAAATTTATTCCCTTTTTTCATTAATCTCTAACTCTCACTTCTTTTTTTTCAAAGTGTCATCGAATTTCATCTTATCAATAAAGGACCTTACTCAATATTAAAATAATATAAATAATTTCAAAATCCTTATAAATAGTTTTTAAATTAAATTGATATATTTGTTTATTAATTTTTCAATTTGATTCAAATTATAAACATTCCTAGAATCACACTACGAAGACTTGATTTAATAAAATGATTACCAACCACTCATGGAAGGTCCCTAACACACCCTCAACACCTTCCTATGAAAAATCCCTAACAAAAAATAGTGATTCAACCCAAAATTTTTATTGTTTTTTAAAAAGTCATGAATAATTCTCCCCAATGTGGTAACATCAATGAAACATAACACAATGACCTGTGATAATAATTCCAAGACATTCTTTACCAAAGATACATAAAATACCTACTAAATCATGATGATTTTACTATGATCCAATGGAATCAGAAAAAAAATAAAATCTTCTAATATGAGAGGGAGAAAAAATTATGGATTAAAAAGAAATAACAAAGAAGAATATTTATTTTTTAAAAAAATCAATAAATAGGGCTTCAAATAATTAAAGAACAGGGTTACAATAGTCGAAAGAGCGGATTTTTACACTTATCTCTCTGAATAATAGGAAGACTTTCATAGGGTTTCCTTGAATTATAAGTGCAAGTATCACCAGAGGAACGCATATCAGTATGGAAATCAATAAGTTAGTTGGCTTTGCGATAAAAGTGTGTTATAATATAATGTATTGAATTGAGAATATTCAAATGGTTTCTCCATTTACTAATGAGTTTCCAAGAAAGATTAATCCAACCCATTCTAATAACTTGGACAATGGTTAATTAGTAGAATTCAAACCATATTGTATTCTAAATTGTTTGACAATAAAGTTCTACTTCCTTGATAAAACCCATCATCTCTGCCTCAAGAGTGGTGACATTTTCTCCATCACCATGAACACCTGCATGGATTTCACCACGTTTATCTATGAATGCTATTCTATATCTAGTAGTCCCGAGATTTCCTCTTGAGGTTCTATCCGAGTTACATTTGATATAGCCTGTAAATGGAGGTAGCCAAAAGACCTCCATGGTGACCATAGATTAATGGAAATTATAAGGAAGATGTTGTTTTCTCATAACTGTAATTTCCTTGATCGAGTTGTCACAGTTATCATCGTATAAACTGTTAGCCTATTGAGTCCTGATAATAATCTCTATGAGTGCATCTTTTTGGTTGAAATCAAAATTTTCATGTCGTGATTTTTCCCTGCTCCTCCATATAATAGGGATTACATTAGCACATGTAACTAGGAATAATATACGTACATGCATCGAGAGGTGAACTATTGATATTTGTAGTAGAAAATATTTGATGGTGGACACATGCAGAGGATGATGTTCAAACATATAAATAGTTTATTTCTAGAGGGAGGTAGTAGTGTTGTAGTACAGAAGTAGGATATTTTTATCATCTCTATGCAAATGGGTCATGGTTCACCTGGAGTAGGGGGATATGTCGATGCATTATAGTTTGTCTTCCACTAGAAGATTGTTAAGGTCGAGTCTCCAAAACAGTGTGAACAGAGAAGGTTTCGGCCATTTTTTTTTAAACATTTCAATTCAAGTGAAATTACCTTGTACTAGTTGATTGTAAAATCAATTTGGATCCAAAAATACCCATTTCACTTCGTTCCCATATGATAATGTCTCGAGTGTTCAAAAATTAATATGAGGAACATTTGAGAGCTATTTGAGGTGGAAGAATGTTGATATTCTCATGTTTCTCCTTGATGGGGGAATTATTGTCTATATTTGTGTCTTGGGTGATTATACATTCAATCAAGTGGGACCTTGTCAATTTTTTATTCCAGAATTTGTGGGAAGAATGAACATTTACTAACTAGTGAGTTTACATTTTTATCTTCTAGAAAAATAATTTTATGGCTTGACCAAACTAAGTATTGTATGTAAGTCATCCTCCCTTCAATCATCCTACTATGGAATTTTTCCCTGTGAAAATAAGTGGAGTTTTATTTTTCTTTAATAAGCCTCCAAATAAAATTATCCTAAATGGATTGGTTGAAATGTTAAATGTTTTTAAGGCCATGTCCTCCCATGTGGTGTGGAATGTAGAATTTCTTCCAGGGATCAATAATAATTTTTCATTCAAGTATACTATATCTCTGCACAGAATTTCTCATAAGGGAGTTGATTGATTTAATGGTAGAGGTAGGAAAAACGTACACCATGAAGGAGTAAACAAGTTTATAGATAATAACATATTTAACTAAGAAAATCCATTTCACCATTGAGAGTTACATTCCTTTCAAGTCAGAGAGGGTTATTCTAACCGGAATCGCCACATCAACAAAATAAGTGTAAAAAGGTTTTCGAAGAAACATAGGGACCCTGATATATATAAATGTTAGGGATCCTTCCATTATGCCAATATCATGCATCTTGTAGTGTTTCATTGAGACATAGATGTTTTTTCTAATGAAAATAAATTTCTTTTTTCAGATGACCTCCTAACCAGAAACCTTTTCAAAGTGAAGAAGGGTTTTCATGATGTTTTGGATGTTCTTCCTGTCTCCCTGAGTAAAGAGGATAATTCCATCAGCAAAAAGAATGTGAGAGGGGGCAGAGATACCTCTACCAACATGAATTGTTTAGTTTACTCCTTTTTTGACTTAGTGAAGTATCAATATACTAAGACAATATTCAGCGATTAAAAAAATAATATCAGAGACATAGGTTCCTTGTCTCAATACTCTAGTGAATATGAATTTCCCCTTTTGAGATCCATCAACAAGGATGGATATGTTATCAGAGATGAAAAGAGTGATAGTCTAATGTGTGAATCTCATATGAAATCGAAACTCGTGCAGGATTTGTCCAATAAATCCCCAGAAAAGGGTGTCTAAGGCCTTCATGATATCATTTTTAAGATAAATGTTCATTCCTCTTGTAGTCTTCTGAAGGAGATTAATTCATTTCAATGTATTAAGGAGAAAATCTAGAATCCTTCTTCCTTTGATATAACCGAACTGATTCTTGGTGATGATTCTCTCAATAACATGATCAATATGATTAGACATATATATTTTTTTCTAATCTTATATATATTTTTAATAAGACACACTGATTGAAATTGACCTATATCACTTGAATTTTCTCCCATTGGAATTAAAGTAATAAATTGAGAATTTAGGCCATGAGCATGAGATCTATCAATGAAGAAATTCCAAACTAGTTTACAAACATCACATTGGTGGATATCCCAATAGAATTGGACGAAATTGTTGGTGGAAATATCTGGTCCTAGTGATATTTTATTTTTGAGTCCAAGAATAGAATCCCTAATTTCAATATATTTTGGATATTAGGTGATAAGAATGTTTTCATATTTAGTGAAAAGTTTTTGGATAATTATTTCCATTAATTTCTCAGTTCATTTGGTTCCATTAAAGAGACCCACCTAGAAAAAAACAATATCGTTAGAAAGTATTTGTATATCAACTAGGATAGTGTCTTCATCATTTAATAAAGATATAGGTGTATTTATTTTTTTGGATCTTTGAAGTGCATTGATTTTTTTTTATTTTTGACCCCATCCATTAGCCACTTCACTTTGAGCATTTCTTTTTTGATGATCTCTCAATGAACAAGGAGGTGCCTATGTTCAGAGGAGAATCTCTCCCTACTCATAATTTGAAAAGAAATTGTCTATGGTAATGGATTATTGAATCCCATTATGTGTATTTTCTAGTGATTCAATTTTCTGGTTCAGAAGGCTGAATTTTTTCTTTCTCCATTTCTTCAATTTCATATTGAGAATTCTAAGCTTTAGAACACAACCCAATGGATTGTGATTATAGTCTTGAATGCCCCAAATATCTCTAACAAGTGGAGAGAATTACAAAAGGGTAGTTAGAGCACTGTTAAACCTGAAAGGTAGAGGTTATCTTACAATTTTATTAATTAAATTCATCAATATTGGATGATGATATGAATTATGCATCGCAATAGTGAAACAAGATATTGTTTTCCAAATCCCAATCATGTGTTCATTGAAAAAGGCATGGTCAATTCTGTTTTCCCTCATTATATTTAGATGTTTCCATTACCAAGTATACTTATCCCCTAGAAGGTTGATCTCGGTCATATTAGAATCATCATTGCATGACCTGAATTATTTCATAGAAATGGAAGAAAAGGCATGTCCATGCTTTTCATCTGCCTAGAGAATAGCATTGAAATTCCACATGATAATCCATGCTTCATAGATGGATATGGAAATATTGTTAATTTTTTATCTATAGATCTCTTCGGAGAGTATAGATATTTTAAGAATAAACTATCAAGAAGAAAATATTAGAACCATATTTTGAAAACATTCAAGTAAGATTCTTCTCATCCAGAGAAATTAGAATAGGATTATCAACACTTTTGTGAACAAGATTCCATAACCTATCCCAACCAAAATCTAATATTGTACTAATCAGAGAATATCACTTGCTCTCAAGAGGAGATCCATTAATAGTATACTTGGTTTTGGTTTCATAAATAAAAATAATATCATGTTTATATTAATCTCCAACTAGCTTGAGGTAAGATAAAGTGAAATAATTGGCTCGGTCCTAGTAGTTCTAAAAAACATTCCTCATTTGGATTTTCGGTTGGGGGTAAGGCCCCATTTTTCTCTTGTATCATTCAGTTTATTTCTTCTAGACCTCCTTAGGTTTGGTTTTGTAGAAGAAACAATGGGAATTGTGTGCCTCAGGGTTTCTTTCTCATAGTCTTGTCTAGCAACCTCATTATTATTTCTGAATTCAATTTTTAAGGGGTATCCTAATCCAACAGGTCAGCCATGAATTTGACCAGGGTGGTGTCCATCAATTTATCGAGAGGGATAATATTTCCCTCTATTGATGCAGTATCTGTGTCTAAGGCCTGATTTATTTCTAATATTATTAAATCCAAGGTGAAGACCACATATTACATGTTGATAATAATAGTAAATGTGTCTTTTCAAAATTCATAATGCTCATTGATTTCATTATTTTTGTAAACTGCCAGCATCCCTATTTGATCCGAAGGAGCAACATCTTTATAAAGACAGTTTTTTCCCTCTTCTTCAGCACGATCATCCCAGTTTGGGCTCGTTCCAGCTAGGTGATCAAATGGAGTCTCCTTTAAAGTCCCAATACCACTTTTTCTAATATATTTCATTTTAGCAGCAGTATTTCTTTGTGAGAATTCTTTCCTTTTTGTATTCATTGATGTTTCATAGACTATTTTATGATCAATTTAGCATTTATCATCGATATGTCCAACTATTCTACAATACTGACCGTATTTAGTAACATATTCAAATTCAAATATTTCATTAATAATATATCCCTTGACATCCCAAGACACATGTTCAGGGGGTGTGGTTTCCATATCAATCTCAATAAGAACTCTATCATAGAGTCCAAGATCACCTCTGAGTGTTCGCTGATCAATCCTCAATGGTGTACCAAGGTGATAAGCAAAATCTTTGAGTATTTTAGGATGCCATTATGTCCATGGGAGTCCATGAATTATTTCCCAGACTTGAGTAATGGATTGATCTTGTGTGACTGGGATAAAGTTCACTTTGCACTCCAAGAGGCGAAATACTCCTCGTTTTATGTTTGGAGTTTCAGGCCTCTATATCGCATTTAAATATTTTTGTTTCTGGAAAATGACATGGAAGTATCCCTTTATAAGAGGAATTACATTTCATTTTATGAAACTCCAACAATGTGGGATACATTGTTTGAGAACTTTGAATGAGCATGGCTTCTCACCTCTTTCATAGGAGATTCAATTGAGTATTAAAAATTTACAAACATCCATCCTTACATAATTGCATCAGAGTCAGCGACGCCTATGATGGGACCTTCTCTTGATCATTTTATAATGGGATATTTTCATTGGTCTATTAAAATAGAAGAAGATCCTCCAAGGGATTCCTCAAAGGAAATCTCCATATAGGGAAAAACATCCATGTCAACACTAGCTCCATGTTTATTCTGACGAGCTGGGAATGATCTCTCCCATTATGGATTAAACGAATCCATTGAGTCAAAATATTGTAAGAACATGCCTTAAAATTTAAAATAATATCTATCTAGATGAAGTAATATGAAGTGGGGGAAATCGATGTAGGAAATGGATGTTACTCCACTTGGATATGGGAGAGATGATTGATGGAATGAGAGGATAAAGGGGTGTCTAATTTTTTTGGGATATAAGTGTGAATTCTGTCATTCATTAAAAAATAGTGGTTCACCACAACATTCAACATGGCATGAATGAGACTATGGTGTACCTCCATGTATCCCCGTGAGGACTTATGATATTTACAACCTCATGGAAATGACTAATTTCCTTGGTAAAATATTCCCAAAAGTGTCTTTCTCCCCTTCACAGTGTTAATTAATAAAAATAGGGACTCACTATGGACCAAAAGAAACACCCATTGAGGTTAAAAAATGATATATAATTCAATGTTTCCACACTCTAACATCCCCACAGTAATGTTACAATCCCTATATGACACCTCACTCACCAAAAAAACATTAATCCCATGATTGTTTATCTCCCCAATACGTATCCCAACACCACAAAAAAATACCATGAAAACACTCATCCTGGGTAGTTCAACATCATATTTTCCATAGGGGACACCCGTTTTCAAAATACATCATTTGAAAATTGATCTCCAAAACACCTATGTGTAGTATAGTTTCCCAAGAACCTCATCCAATAAAGATTCCTTAGAACACACCCCCCAGGGATCAATGCACTCTAAAACATTTGGTTGCATGGTTATGTTCATCCTTGAAATTTCCAGTTAAAAAAATTTCAAGACATATTTACCTATATATTCCTCCACTAGGGAATTTCTCATTCCTCCACAATAATATTCATGATGTGATACTCCCTAGGGTGGAGTAACATTAGTTTAAATGACTACCGGTCCACCTAACATTTACATAACACACACTTAATCAATCCAAACAATTTTCTAGACTAATTATGTATAGAAAAATATATCCTTAGGATGTTTAAAATCATAGAACTCTTATTAAAGTCCCAATTATTAACCCTTCCCCAAATTAGGGAAAAAACTAAAATTCTAACCAAATTCTATAACCCTAAAAAATGGATCATTTTATAAACAACTAGTTGTTATCTTTGTACTCAAATTATGATAAATGTTACGATATTGAACATTTTAAAAAATTCCAATTTTCTTTTTAATTTTCCTTTATTGTCGCATCAATTTATATAGATTATCTCTTTAGCAAGTTAATTTTCCATTAATTATTTCAACCAATAAAACATAATTTATTCTTTTATATCTCAAAATTTTTAATTTTTTTAAATAATTATAAATAACTAACTTTTAATTATATTCAATGAATCCTTGATTATTATCCACCACATATATATTTTTCTCTTCTAATATGAACTAATAATGTGAAAATTTTATCATTATATTTTCAATTTATGTCATTTAAATATACAATATATGTTTTTTCATATTAAAAATAAATATAAAATTAATAAATTAATCAATAAATTTTATAAACTAATGGTTTAGTTATTTTTCCCTTACCGAAATGTCTCACTTGATAATTTATCCTCACTAATTCATCATAAATATTTAATTGTTGTTTTTTTTTTCATTCCTAATTTTTATCCTTTGAGTCATTATTTATTATGGGATAATAATTTATGATATATAACATAATTTAAAATAAATTATATTTAATATCATATGAATTTTAACTAATGTTAGGAGAGTTCAATTTTGTCCAATTATTTTCTGCATTAATGTTTTTTGTTTCTAATGTTTTTTGAATCCTTCTCTTATTCTAGAATGTACATTCACATGTTTGTAACTTAATTAAAACTCTTAATCACTCATATATACATCATTATTACAGAATTTAGTTGATTAATCAATAAAATATTTAAAATAAAATCCATTTAAATTAATTTAATTGATGTGATTAAATTCTAAAAAACCGTGAAACTCACTGAAAAAAACAAGAAGTGAAAAATCACCATACCACATTGAACAAGTAAGATCAAATTTTCTTCATACAATATGGTCTAGTTGATAGGTGGTGTAAAATTTTTTTAGTTTATATATCTTTACAAATAATCCTTTAGTATGATGTTTTTTATACTCTTATTTTAATACTTTTTCTATAAATATCATTTTGTATAACTCATTTTGGAAATGAAAATTATTATTTCATTGAAGGAATGTAGTTTATGGATTAGTTTTTGGAAATTATTACATTATTATGTGATAATTAAATGATTCATTTAATTTGAAACATATTTAAATTTTAAGAATTAAACTTTTTATATAATTTTATTAATTGTTATAAATTATTTCATACCTCTTTCTACACACCATTTAAACCACTATTCCCTTCCATGTTGAATTTCATGAAAAACTACCTACTGGGTTATTAAATGTTTTTTGAAATTCTTCTCTAACAATCTAAAAAGTGTTAGTGAGTTTTACCATTACGTTGACAAGACCCTCCTACATACACACCATTATATTTTTTTATTTTTAAGGCTCTTCAAATCTTTATCATATTACAGAAATGAAATGATGTTTTCTTCCATTAAATGTTTGAAGAAATTGTTTCTTTCCTCATTTTTATCCAATTTCAAAAACCATTTCATTGTTAATTATTATCAAATCCGTTCAAAAAAATGATTTTTCTAATGTTTCCCATAAACCACTCATCCTATTTATTATATTTCTAATATTATAAAAATAATAATAAACTATTTCATTTTCATACATAATAACATTTTTTATCTTAATCTCATTATATAAATTTTGTGCAATACCAATGGTTTGGAACCATGTATATAGGGTATCAAATAATTGTAATATATTATACACATGATTTTATGGGCCACCCAATATAGGGTAGTTTGTATTGAGTTATATAAATAGTTTTAGGAAATCCTCTATATTGGTTTGTACCAATGGTTTTATAAAACCATTCGTATAGGTACAATGAAGTAAAATAAGTTGTAAATTATAAACCTAAAAACCATATGATATTATTTAACAT
The DNA here is from genome assembly GCA_963277665.1 of Viscum album. Taxonomy (NCBI): domain Eukaryota; kingdom Viridiplantae; phylum Streptophyta; class Magnoliopsida; order Santalales; family Viscaceae; genus Viscum; species Viscum album. The sequence continues at coordinate 1,498,432,445 of OY728159.1, forward strand.
CTTAGTAACTATTACATAAATACTTTTATTTATAAACATTAATATATATTTATAAATATAAATATAAACGTGGAAATATTTTTATTATTTTTAAAAAAAATATATTTATTTGCGGTCAAACATATACCAACTATTTCGGAAAGAAATTGGGATTATTTTTCAATAATATTTTTCAAACAATTTGGTATGGTTATAGAATCTATTAATTACCAAAAACAAATCATCCAAACATTTAAAATAATTGACACATATACAAATGGTTTGTAGAAACTTTTGGTATATGTATGCTTCACATAAAATTTTGGAAACCATGGGTATAGGTTCGTTGGAATAAAAAATATTACTAATAGTGCCTGAACACCCCAACAAAATTTAAATATTTTATTTCTAAATATAACATCCTTAGATTATATAATATTTAAAATTTAATTCATATCATTCCTTGCACGCAACACTAAGCCTAAATAGAACCCATATATTATTATTTAAATGTTATTATAAAAACCTATGTGATAATAATTAAGAGTTAACAGTGTCAACTAAATTATGGAATATATAATATTACATATCATTGTTAATTTATTAATTAATTATTTTTGAATAAGAACATTATTTTTAGTAATATTATTTTAATAAACATTATATTTTCATATAAAATGGTTTTATTGATTTTTATGATTAAATTTTATAATACATTTATAGGACATCTATAAATTTTATTTTATAAAATTAATATAAATTTTTAAATTACAATGTTAGAATAATATTTTAGTGACTATTTGGTAATTTTTTGAGAAGATATATTTTCCAGTGAATATGAAAATTTGATTTTTATAAAATTTCAATTTCATTATTTGAAAATTACAATTATAATTTGAATTTTATCTCAATTTAACATAAGTAATATTAATTAATTAACAATATAATTATCTTCAATTTAATCATCCTCATACCTTATTTTGTTCTAAGTATATTTTGGGCATAAAAATGAATTTTTTCATGAAAGCTAACTTTCATTGCGTTTTGTAGGATTAATTATAAATTAAATTTTTTAACTCCTATGTTTTGAATTTTCAAATAAGGATTCAAAATTTAGATTATGATGTTTTAAATTTAGTAAATAGAACCTGTTAATTTTTAGTGATTATGAATAGTAACCTTGGAAATTTTTCTTACAATGGTTAAATGTTAATTGGGTAATTTAGGTTAAAATAATATGATAAATAAAATTAAATAAAACTATCACATTACCAATGCTATTCAGGAATAATATTTAGCAATAATAACTCATAGTTTAGTTATAAGAAAAATAATTTCTATTTGTATGAGATTAATACTTTTATAATATTACAATGATAGAAAAGTCAAAGAGGCTACATTCATGATTTTAATAACTATATGTTTTTATATGGAGTAATACATAATATATCATTGACAATAAACATCCATTTAAAAAGTAAAATATTTATATAATTTATAGTATTTTAGTTTTATAAATTAGTGAAGAAATATTTATCTTAAAATATTTTACAATACCAATGAAGTAATTCTTTCAATAATGTGAAATCAACTAAATGATATTAAAAAGAATAAAATAAATATATTTTGAGATAATTATTGTTATAAAAAAATATTATAGATGAAATTTACATGCTAGGAATGTAATTAAATAGTTTCTTTTTTTCCAATTATAAGTTTTATATTAGTATTATTAAATTCAAAGTGAGGAATATTTCATAAAATTGACCTTATGATTATTTTATAGTAAATAATTTTTTTTAAATGATATAAAATTAAACAAATTCAAATTACTGGGATAATATTTAAAACTTTATCCATGATCCATTTATGGATCTTTTATAATTGTATGAGAACTATATTAAACCTTAAATCGTACAAATAAGTTTTTTCATGGTAAGAGTTATTGATGTTATATAAGTGTAAGAAAAAATTTATGGGAACAACTTTCATTTAAAAAAATTGAAATTTTTTTTGAGGGGATTTGGACACATAATAATGTTATATTATATCATAATATTTTTGGATCTATTTATGATAAATAACTAATTTATAATAAATAAATATTTTTATAGCTTCCAAAAGTACCCCTCAAATCAATTATAAAAGGGCACCCATTCATTCACATCATACACCACATTGATCTATCTAGATTAACCATGTCCTGACCATTAATTTTATTAAATTACATATGCATTTTATAGAGGTTTTACCCTCCTCATATGATCAATATTCATTCCCTTAAGAAGATATTTCTAATAAAAATCCACCAAATAATTGGTAATCATTTTTACCAACTCATTCAATTATTATTTTTTCGTTTAATTCCTCTTCATGTGTTTTTTCCATACAAAAATAATCAATATTTAATAATAAATATACGGAGATGTTATTATTATTATGGAATAATAAAATTCTACCTTTTATCCAAAATATGGAAAAATAATGCATTTCATGTGTGTGTGTATGGCTAACCATCTCCACATAGTGCTGTAATTCATTTTTCATTACCACATTACAAGGATGTTCATAATTATCAAATCACTAGATAAATATGGTAATTATGAAATTATATTTATTATGTAAGATTAATATATCACCCACTTTTTTTATCTACCATTAATGGAATGATATTGTTTGTTGTACGTATCTTTGGTATACCGTCTCCATGACAAGATGTGATTCCATTTCCATGTTCATTATTCAAGATTGATTATAATATAAATACATATCTATATATATAATGAATACATAAAAAATATATTACCATTATATAATTCTAGATATTATGGACCTATATCAAATGCATAATAATAGGAAGTGACATGAAAAAATGTATAGGAACATAATGTATTTACTATTAAAAACAAGGTTAATAATGAAATATTATCAATAAATATGTAATAACATGATATTAGAGGATAATATATAATAATATAATTATTAATATGTATATATAATCAATTAATAACCTGATTTAGACCAGTATATAATAGGATAAGGATATATCAATTAATGAAAAGTCCAATATATGAATTTCTTGCCTCACACTTTTTCATGTGGGATGTATATCGTACTCACCACTTATTTTCCTTCTGTGGTGTATATAATTCCATAATGAAATTTTATATCATTTATTCATTTATATTTATTTTATTTAAGGATTCATTTAAGATTATTTATTCTATATGTCTAATGATTCAAAAGTTACCAAAGTGGTAATAGTTTATTTCACAATCATATCATTATTCAGGACAGATGATGTTTACATATCCCTTGTGAAATTATATGATATTACTAACATGAAAAATATATATTTTATTATATTATAGCTATTCATGAAAATTTTCATGTAATATTATCATTTTAACACTCATAGGTTCATAAAATTATTGAGAAATTTCTTTTAAGAAAATCTGACATTATTTCTCTTTTCATGACAAATTTTGTTTTCATCGAAAATATTATTTCTTGGAGAGTTTTAAAAAATGTTTTTGAACTTTAAAAAAATATTTATTAAATCCAGTTTTTTTTTTGAAATAATTTTTTTTTGAAAATAATTTTCTTTTCGTTTTCAAAACAATTCTCTTTTAGATTTTATGAAAAATGTTAATTGAAACATTTATTTATGTGTATAACATGAATGTAGTTTCCTATACTCATTAACATGAAATTTTTTAGGCCTATAGTAGTTATTTTCAATGGTTATATTAAAAGAAAATTAATTTAAATTTTTATAAATTTTAATATTTAAGAGATTTTTTTCAAAATGAAATGTATCTTTTCCTCAAAAAATTGATTTAATTATAATTTTTCATCAATGAAGTCAACCCTTGAATGTAATTATGATCCATTACGGATATATTGTATTGATATCATCCTTATTATAACTTCGCATTCATTATTATTAGTTTGATTATGGATCTTCTATTTTGAAACCATACACCATATTACATAGGATGGTTTATGATTAGATTCATTTGATTGGGTTATATATTAACTATTAATATGTTAGTTTTAATAGGAAATTATTTTTTTGTTATGTTTCACCCCTTTCATATGAGGAATGAATTATATGATGTAAATGATATGAAGGGTCCGCTATTTTCCCACAATTCATTATTAGGTCTCATGAGACACACTATATTGGGAATTGGATGATGTGTTACCCATTTAATTATGTTGTCTCAGCCTAACCATTAAAGGAATATATATGATGTCCCATATTAGGAATTTCATCATTATGAATATAGTTATTGATAGTCCAGGTGATTATTTTGTTGGACTGATATCCATGGTTAAGATTCATTATCATGTGATTATTTATTTGTATATATTTGACCTTATATTATTCCTTCCATATTATTATCTAGATATTTATTAATTGGAACATTATTAAGTTATTTAACATTCCATATTGTTTTTTACATAATCATTAAAATATTCTATTGTATTCTTACCCTTACTGATCATTTCAACTCACCCCATTCTAATTATTAATTTTTTCCCTTTAGGTATGAGGAAGTGTTTTTCAATTGATATTTTGGGATACGCTGAGTGAAATAATGGAATACGAATAGATATTATTTTTTTATTTTATGTTTTAAAATTAAATTTTAATTTCATGTATTTATATAGTTAACAAATATTAAATAACAATTCAATTCTTCTAGATGTAATTACATGCATATAATGCTAATGTAATAAGGTAACCACTGGCTCTGGGATACTAGGATAGAGTTCCCTATAGTAGGTATCCCAACAATATTAGTAGAAACCTTCTGAACTATAATTAGTAAAGCATAGATTAGATAATAAAACCCAATTTATTTTGAAATATATCTAAATAAAATAATATTTTAATTTTAAGAGTAGTTATGCATAAATTTTCAATTTCTGTTAAGTACATCACTTGTTTTGAGACTACAGATTATTTTTCATAATGTTATGATCTAATGTAGTGTATTTTATACTAAATAAATGGAGACTAGATAAATAAACAAAAACTATATCAATGCACATAATATAAAGAATAAGAATTATGATCTATTTGATGGGTTTAATTCAATATTTTGGATGGAATTAGTCTCCCAAACAATAGCATCATATGGGGATATAGTATCATGTGCAAAATTGATAGATAAATAATTATCCAGGTCTTATGAAATTGAAGGGAATAAATAGAATAAGAATATAATAGTGAAACAGATGGATGAAGGGAAGTATTGAAATAAGGATTATCTAATATGTGATACTTGTCGATGTAAAAATCTTGGTAGATTATTAAAAAAAAATTGTTTGTTTGAATTGTGTGGAAATAATCAACCATGCTCATTTGTTCATGGATAAGCAAATTTTTCCAATGTCTGATGCATACACTATAAGGATATGGGGAACTATTAAAATAAATTCCTAATAATTACAATAATATAACTCAAATGAAGTAAAGGCATCATGGTCAATCATAAGTTACTAATATAGTCTATATTGACTAATTGTTGTTCTTATGTATTAGTATCTGAGGTATATCTTGTAAAATTATTTTTTGATATTATATTTATATAAATAATGAAACATCTATTTATTGTACATAACTAACATTTCATTATGGATTTGGGGGTATGTGATGAATATAACCGGTAACTAAGAGATGTGATCTTGTGGAATGTGGATAATTTTCAAAACCCATGATTTGGGGAATATAACCTTAATACACTCATGATGTTGTGATAATAATATTAAAGAGATTTTAATGGGATACTATCGGTGACCATGAATGTGGTTAGTGATAATTTTGTTTATGTTAATTTTTTTATTTATAAATGAGTTTATTTATGGAAAATATTTGATGAATGATTTTTTATGAATGCATGTTTTAATTAAATTTTAAATTTTATAAATGTATTCATATATTATGTATGTGACAATGACACCTATGTTATATTGCTGGGGAAATTTTTTTGTTAATTTTATTTTTGAATTTTGGTGATCTTGATTCTTAATTTTTTGGACACAAGTATTTTGGATGAGTAATAAGGTTTACAATATATGGAATATATTAAGTCAAAAATTAAATTTTATTTATTGATGTTAATGTTTAATTTATTATATTGGATACCATGTGGTTAACCTATTTTTTTTAATATCTGAAGGTCATAGAATTGAATTATGGATATTTTGATTAAATTGCTTCATTCATAACCTGTTTTCATGAATATAAATCTTTAGGTGTATCAAATGAAGTGGATATAGATCAAAGAGTGTACAATGGATTAGAAAATTATATATAATGAAAAAAGTATTTTCTCTTTTTATTATACTTTATTTGGATGGTAAAATAATCCCTCAACTCTAATAATTATATTTTTGGAATAAAAATGTTATCCATTTAGTTTTCATTATGAGAAATCAATAGTCTGTCAGCTATTCATATATTTAATTTTTTTTATGGTTAACTTTCTAATGACCATGTTATCTATCACTGTCCCTCATAACATGGTAGTAATATTTCTTTTCAATATCCATATATTCACTTCCGATTACTTTTTTCCTATTCAGAATCCTAGTTTTCAGGTGACCATTAAATTTCATTTTCCTCTATTTATGATGAATGTTTTATTAACAAATTTTACGAGGTGGGTTTCCCATAAAAAAATTTTCAAATATAAATATTTGACTTTTAAAGATAAATTTCAAATATCATGGATAAATCTATTGATTTTTGGGAGAATATAACATCATATTATTTTATAATACAAAAATTTTAATTGATAGATTACCTTGCACACAACAATGAGCTTAAATGAACCCTCAAATATTATTATTTTTATGTGTCCACTATAACCGAGTCTCTAAAAGGTTATAAATGAATTTTATAAACAATATTATGAAATAAATAATTTTCCAACTCATTTTGAATGTATTAATTAATATTTTTGGAATAAAAACATGAAATTAAGTGAAGTCATTTTAATAATTAAAAATGTGTTTTCTTCTAAACGGTTTTACTGTTTTTTATGAGTAAATTATATAATAAATTATGGGAGAATCAATAAATTTTATTTTATAAAATAAATTTAATTTATTACATCATAATATTTATATTATCTTATGGTGATTTTTTTAATTTTATAAGAAGATTTATTTTCCAGTTAATAGTGAATAATATAGTTTTTTATAAGACTATCAATTTTCTAACATTAAAGTAACATCGTGAATTCAAATTAATACCAATGTGACATAATTTATATTTTGAATAAATAATTTATTTTATTTTATTTTAATAATATTTATTCCTTTTTTTGAATATGTTCGTTTTCGTGCTTAAAATTTCAATTTTATAGAAAAATATTTTTCATTGGATTTTATAGGATTAATTGTAATTTATATTAAGAAAATTTTGTGGTTTTGATTTTTAAAAATTGATTTGATATTTAGATTATTATTGTAAAAATTTATTATGCAGTCAACATATATTTTTTCTCAATATTAATAGGGACATTGTTTATTTTTGTTACGACAATAAAGGGTAAATTCCGTAATTTAAGATAAGAATCACATTACAACGATAATAAAAGGACTCTCAAACAATGCAAAAATTGTTTAATGAATAGTATTAATACATAATAATTTATTGTTTTGTTATATGACCATTTATGGATATTTTGATGATATTAGGACCTTTATAATATTTCATTTAAAGAAAAGTCAATAATGCAACATTCATGATTTTAATAAATGAATAATTTTTCATGTGGGGTTATCTAAAGGATATATTCACCTAAAAATAGTTATTGGAAGGATAAAATATTTACCTTCAACATGTAATTTTTATAAATTTCAGGATATAAATAATTACCTACAAATCATGAAAAACACCAAGGGAGTAATTATTTCATTAATAGAAAAATCAAATAAATTACATTTAAATTATTAAAAAAATATAATGTAATAAAATTAATGTGATTAAATAATTTAATAGATCAATTTTAATAGTTTAAAATATAATAAAATATATTATTCAAATTATTAATTTTATATTGATATTATTAAAGTCAATGTAAGGAATAGTTCTTAATGTTGACGTTATGAATATTTTATTGTAAATAATAATTTATTAAATGATATAAATTTCATAAAAATATAAAATTAAGAAATATTATTGGAATTAGATTTAAAAATTTATAAATCAACCATCTATGCATAGTTAATTATTTTATGATAACTATATTAACCCTCTAGTAATAAAAATCAAGTTGTCAGGAAACAAGTTAAAAAGGTTAAATAATGGATAAAACTAAAAGATAAGGGAATAAATTTAGTGAGAATAAATATAATTTTTTATGAATTTTTTTTACTAATAATGATCATATATTATATAACAGCCAAAGGATTTGAAAATAAATTTTGAATTAATTTTATAATATATCCATTAAACAAAAATTTGCATATACTATGTTTTGAATTTCGAAAAACGGTCATCTAGAGTAGTGATCAGTGAGTCATTTGCAGTCTGATAGAACAAACAAGATTTTTGGTGAATAGTAACATAACCTTATGAATAGTAATATGATTAGTAATATGACCCTTATAAATAGTAAATAATGATATTATTTTATTTTCTTAAAGTAATAATATAATGAGATCTTAATTAATTTTTCAATGAAATATAAAATGAATTATACCTTAAAAATTGCCATTTTTTAATTTAAGAAGATTTTAATTAAAAATTAAATTAATAATATTTAGAAACATATTTTTGAAAAATGGAGTTTAATTTTGAATTCAACATGTTAAAAAATGGTAGGGGTAAATAGTTGGAATTTTTTGAAATTCTTGAATTTTTTATGAATTGTTAAATAGGGTCAAATATTGTATATTCAAATGATCAGTTAAATACACAATTTATGACATTATAATTGATGTTTGACCACATGGTTAGAACTTACATGAAATTATTACTATTATTATACACATTAGAAAACACTATTGGTTGTCTTGATGTAAATAATAAAATAATTAATACAATATTTAAAATTTACCCCTCTCCTCCGCTATAAAAACTGACCTTACTCCCACTTCTGTTCACTCTTATAATCCCTGAAGCACCTCACTTTTCTTCCCAATAACCCTTACCTGGTCACTCCCCACTTTTAGAAATCTCTTTTTCCTTCCAAAATACCAAAACCCCTTCCCTTAAAGAGGTTCTCAAGGTGGTTATTTTAAGAGGTAAAGCACCCTTCTTTTTCATTTAGTTTCATTTCACGTTTTCTTATTTTTTATACTCCCCCCCACATAATCTATCAAAATGACCATGATAAGTAATGTATCATCTATATACTGGAATTATATCATGTGAATGGACGAACTATCATCAATATTCTTACTCCCTCCCTTTTATGTATATAAACGAAATCAACGTCCATGAGGTTCCAATTTATATCCTTTGTGGACGATGATGTTGCGTTCATCAATTTCTAATTCAATACTGGTCATTAATACATTTTGATGGATTAACCAGAATATAATACATTTATTATAACTTAATTAATATTCATTAACAAGTATATGTACTTATTATTAATTTTTACGACAAAACTAGTTCATAATAATCCAAACACTGCCAAATATTAAAAATGGTTGTCATCTAATGATCAATACTCATTCCAAGTAAAAAAATTATATAAATGACCATTTACAATTATGGATGTGGATAAATAATATTTAATTTCAATTCTGGATATTTACATCCATTCCACATGAACTCCATTACTTGAGAACAAGTGAACAGATTGTGAAAATTAAGGAAACAAACACCCCAGAACGATGAAATTCAATATAATAACTTATCAATAAGGGCATAAATTGACTACAAATAATTATTATAAACTAAATAAATGTCTAATATGTTCTGAAGTAAGTTATTAATTAACCAAATTATATATTATAGGACCTTATGTTGAAGTTCTGAACACAACTGGACTTAATGTAACGGTTTTCTCACCCGAACCTCCATTTTGATTCAGGTTACATTAATTATATAATTACATAAATGAAATTATTTTATATTATTATTTAATCCTCATTAAACCTGTTTTTCTGTTCTATATATGTTTACTAACCACATCTCTTGTAACACCCCAACCTTCCATGGTACGATTCTCTTTGAATAATACAGTAGTGTGTGATGTACACAACTTCGAGTTCTAACACACACCACAACCAATCAAACTAGTCATTATGAATAGAAATAACCACTTTTTGAAAATTTATACATTTTATCTTTAAAAATGGACTTCATTTTGGGATTCATAATTACAAATTTAGCTTAGGGTTAATTTTTGGTACTTTTCAGATAACATTCATATTTTGATTAATAGTGAAAATTACTAAATTTTAATTAAAAACAAATTTTTTAATGAAATAATTAATAGTGATAAATCATGGATTTGAGTGGCTTTAAAGTATATTTAAAATATATTTTTACAATTTAATACAATTTTGGTCATTGGACATAATTTCACATTTAAACCAGATATAAAAAAGTGTCAATCTTTTGATAGTTATTATTTCTTAAAAACACGTTTTTTGTTTTGACAACGAGAATTAATTTTAAAATAATTTCTACCACTTTAGTGTTTTAAATTTGAAAAAAAGGATTCCAAATTTGAAAAAATTGATTCCAAATTTGAAATCAGGATTTCCAAATTGTGTAAATTGGTAACCCTTATTTTTATACATTTTGAATAATTACTTCGGTAAATATTTTATTGACCATTGTTAAAGGCTAAATCTGGTAAATAAGGGTACAAAAATAATATTATAATAATATTAATTTACCCTAAAACGTTTCCTAACCCTATTGGTTGATACATTTATGACCATGAGCATCTTTGGGTCGATTTAGAAACCCCATTGATCCACTTGTAAGTTATAGCGACACTTTATATTAATTAAGTTAAAGTAAATAGAAAAATGACATAAGCATATATCTTTTAGAAAAAAAAATTTTTACATATTGTTATATATGTTATATTTTTGACTATAAATATTCATTAGAAATCTACAACAATTTCCTACATAATTGTATTTTATTTATAATTTTTATACATTAAACTATTTAATTTTTTTATGACACAATGATGATACAGTAATTATTGAATTAAGGAAGTATTAAAATAATTGATATTTCAAATATCCAAATAAATGTAATTTGAGACTTTTTATGAATTAAACTGATTTTCTAGGATAATATGACATGTTAGTATTTATTTAATTAACTTTTTTCAAAGTAATCATGCTGTTATGATTTTCACAAAAATTAAATTCCAAATTGTGTCAAAATTGACATAAAAGTGGTTTTTAAAATGAATATTATATTATTAATTGATATTCTATTCCTAAAAATATAAGGTTCAGCCAAAGGACTTGTATCATGATATTTGTATCAGTAATGGACCACATGGGATTTTTTGGAAGTCAATAGTAAGTTTATTAACCATATAATTTAAAAATACAAAGAGACATGGAAAATGTCAAACTAATTAACTGAGAGTTAAAACTAAAAGACAAGGTTAATAATGCGACCCAAACCTGTATAAAACCTATTTGTTGAGTTTTTTTGACCTATCCTCGCCTTAACCTTTAAATAATACACTTTTGATTCATTTGAAACCGAATATGGTTTTATTATAAAATAATATTTCCAGCTTTTCCAAAGGTGCCCCTCACCCCTCTTATAAAAGGGAACTCCCCCAACTCACTAATTAACACATTTGAAGCCTTTTGGCTCAACCAAACCCTGCCCAAATATTCTCTCAAATTCCCTCACTTCATCCTAAAGGCATTATTTTGATCAGAAAGCCAACCTAATAATCCCTTTTGATCAAATCAAAAGGAAGAACCCGAAGAAGAGGTAATGTTTTCACAAACGTATTTCATGTTCCATTGTTCTTCAACTTCTTCTTTCATTGTTATTTCCATTCTAAATTAATACCTCCATTGTCTTCTATATATTGTGATGTTATTATAAATATGGTATTACCATATTCTGTATTATATGAATCCTTTGAATGACATGTCAGCATACGTGCGTACGTACGGCTTACCGTCTCCACGTCGTGGTGTAATTTTTATTCAAAATATTACTATTTAAATGGGTATAATAATGACGTGTAATTCATTTAAATAATAAATATAAAATTATAATTATTCTTAATATATGATATAGCATACAATTATATATTTTATTAATATCAAAAGAATGGTATTGTCGCTCGTGCATACGTACGAACTACCGTCTCCATGAACGCGATGAGATTCATTCTCCATCGTATCCATTCAAGTGTAATTCTCAATTGATGATTACAAATAATGTTTAAGGACATGATATAATTATGGATATGAATAATATACAACCTATCCAAAACAGACACAACTTATTTAATTAAACATATAAAAGAACACGCGTAAGTGAACACAAGAAACAACAACAACACTAAGAAATTATTTACGAGTAAATATTAAAAGATCATATATGATATCATATTTATGTATATGATTCATGTATAATTTAATAACAATGTTTTAACTATTATACAGGATGTTAACATACCATTGACTAAGGAAAAGTACAAGGTAAGGGTTTATTTCACAACCTCTTCATTATCCGAGTTTGTTTATACATAATTATCTATTAGGAACTCTTAATCATCCACATCCTTGTTTCTTAAAAATGTATTTCAAAACATTTTTAATATTTTAAAGATTATGTGTTAAAGTAATTTATACCCTTGTTTGACTTTTTGTAAGATGTTTATAATGGAATCTTTCTGTCATTTTCCAAACAAGGTCCTTTTAACCTTTTCGACAAAATTAAGGTTAGAATGTCTTTTTTTAACTTATATGGCGGGTGCGTCTATTTTTCACTATTATAAAATCATCAAAGATTCGCTTACGATCTTATAAGAATATTTTCAAAGTAAATGTTTTATTTTTATGTGACTTTTAAATGATTTCAAAAAAGAGGTATTTCTCTCAAATAGTATTGATTTCATCTATGTCAACATCCTTTGATGGATTTTAAGCTTATTTGAAGTTGATTCATTATAATACAAAACTTCCATATTGTATTGAAGGTTTTGCGATATGTTTGATTGTGGATGTGTTATTTTTATACTAGTAACGGTTTATTTAGAAAGTATTGACATTTCTTACACTAGTTTTATTATGAATTTTTATGTAATGTTTTAACATGTTCATATGAGGAATGAATTGGACTTAATAATTGACGGGTGGAGACCTCTATAGCTCCTAGATGCATCGTTAGGTCTTATTAGACAATCCAGTGTCTTGGCACAAGGCCTTGACAAAATCTTATTTATAGTCTTGGCGCAAGGCCTTGACAATGTGGTTATGATAGTCTGGAATTATGCATTCCATCATTATGAAATTTGTTATTGATATTTCATGGGATTATTCAACTTGTAGAATATTAATGTGAGTTAGTAAAAGGAATTATTTCATTTTATTTTTTCCATATTATGCTGAAGTTGAAGTTTAAAAGGCTTTTGGTTTAGTTATACATTGCCTTAAATGTTTATGTTTATTTATGAAACTTTCCACTATATTTTTACCCTTACTAGGAATTTGAGCTCACCCCTTTCTATGTTTTAATTTTCCTAGGATGTGAAGAAGTATTTTATGAATGACCTGCAGGGATAGTACAAGGGGATATGAGTGTGGAGACAGGATGTTGTTGTAGTTTTCACTTTATGATGTAATGTAAGACTTATGAATGTATCTATTGTTTCTAAGGCTACTAAAATAATCGGTCTTTCAAGACTTGATCATTTGTGATCATGCCAATGTTATATAATAATGCACCGACTCTGGGTAATGAGCGTCAAGGCGTTATAGTTGGTATCAGAGGGAGTTAAGTAAAAACCATGGAAACTAGATTTGGATAAACTTTGATTAGAGCACATATCCCTAAGATAGACTTTGAGGATTAGTATAGAAGAACTTCCTAGAATTTTGGAATTGTAGAGATTTCGTGAGTTTTCCAAGAAATACATCCCTGTCTGGATACGAGCTGGTAGAGGTGGCTCTGGCACAAATGTACCTAGGGTGAAAACCTAAAAACACATCTTTGAGCTAGACTCAAATAGGAACTGGTGCATGACAATGGGCCTTGCTGCAATCTTGGTTACGACACTCCCGGGGGATATTCTTAAGATAATTCTCATTTTCATTACAAACCATTATGAAGGGTTTATGAGTATATACATCCTCAAAGAATTTTTATTATTATTATGGATTATATCCATAAATAGTTAAATTTATGTTAAGTGTTTTACAAGTATGGAATTATTTATTTTGATTTATAAACTGATCTGGTTTATACCATTGTTTATAAATGGAACCAAGTGGATGAAATGGAATCCATATCAATGAATGCACTCCATGTAGGGATTTTCCTCCTTTTCAAGATAATTATAGTGGAGTTGGTGATGCAATTGGTACTGATAAGCTAATCACCATACTAGGAAAACTGACTCAGGTTATGAATAATAACATTACCCGTATAGAGCACCCTGATCCGAAGGGTGAAGGATAAATGTTAGATCTTTTCATGGTGAAAGAACCATCGAAATTCAATGGGAGTAAAAATCCCTTAGTATCTGAGCAATGGATAAATTCCTTAGAGAAAGTATTCCATGCCTTGTGGAGTAGTGAAAGGGAAAAATTTATCATGGTAGTTTACCGCCTCCCTAGAGATGCTCACCAATGGTGGTCATTGATTCAAAACACGAAGGAAGATGATGAATTATAAAATATGGAATGGAGAGAGTTCAAAGGGATTTTCATAGAAAAATAATTTCATCATGACCATCGAGAAGATATGGAAAGGCAATTTCTGAGTCTGAGACAAAAGAAGGATGAGAATGTCGCAAAGTATGATGCCATCTTTAAAAGGTTAGCAAGGTATACTAGAGATTATATGTGTAACCCAAGAAGTAAGATTGATCATTAATTTGATGGGTTAAAACCATTTCTTCGTCGAGAATTAGTGTCACAATCCTTCTTGTCGTAAGAAGATATTGTCTCATTTGATATCAAGACAGAAAAAAATTCTCTAAGTCTTATGACATTAAAGCAAAGAAAGAGAATAAGAGATCAGTTGATCACTCTAGAAATGGAAATAAAGGGAAGAAGGGAAATTTTGATTATCCATCCT
The DNA here is from genome assembly GCA_963277665.1 of Viscum album. Taxonomy (NCBI): domain Eukaryota; kingdom Viridiplantae; phylum Streptophyta; class Magnoliopsida; order Santalales; family Viscaceae; genus Viscum; species Viscum album. The sequence continues at coordinate 1,498,447,701 of OY728159.1, forward strand.
GTAGTAAATGTGGGAAGAAACACCCCGGTACATTCATGAAAGGAATGGGAGTCTGTTATAATTGTGGTGAAAAAGGCCACCAGGCTCATGATTTCAAGGGGAAGAAGGAAGCTACTGATGTTCAATGCTACAATTGGAGGGATATGGGACATTATACAAATGAATGTCTTAATTGTCAGGGGAATTTACCTCTGAAAAGGCAAAGGGATCAAGGAAAATCTTATGTTATCACTACTGCTGAGGTAGAAGCTCCGAAAGACATGGTGGCAGGTAATTTAATTATTTCATCATGTTTAGAAAATGCATTATTTGATTCTGGATCATCACATTGTTTCATATCTTCCTAGTTTGCTAAGAAAATTAGATATTTCTAATTTGATTTAACAAGGGAGTTGTCAGTCAAAACCCCTAAGGAAAGTATCATTGCTTCAATTTTTTTTCAATTAGTCCCATTAAGGAATATAAATTTTCTTTATTTGCTGATCTCATCGTCATACACATGATTGAATATCATATAATACTTGGTATGAATTGGCTCTCAGAACATGATGAGAAGATTTATTATGAGAAAAAGGAGGTTGTGATTTTTGATGATGATGATGATAAGGAACAACTTATCTTTAGAGAAAAATCGTCACCACCTAATTCTTATCAAGATCCACCCTAGTAGCTCAACTAAATTCAATAATTGGGGAGGAAAAGAATTGAAATAACTGTGGGTGAGGAAAAAAATGTTCAAATAGATGATGTACCTATTGTGAAAGAATATGTAGATGTGTTTCCGGATGATTTACCTGGACATCCTCTAGAACGAGAAATTGAGTTTTCCATTGATTTAATTACTGGTTCAAGAACCATATCGAAGACCCCTTATAGAATGGCCACTGGGAAATTAGTTGAACTAAAGAAACAGCTCGAGGAAATGGGTAATAAGGGATTTATTGGACCTACTATTTCTCCATGGGGAGCCCATGTCCTTTTTGTTAAAAAGAAAGATGGATCTTTGAGGTTTTGTATCGACTACGGGGAAATCAATTCTATAACCATAAAGAATAAGTATCTTCTACCTAGAATTGATGATTTAATCTACCAACATCATGGCGATCAATATTTTTCAAAGATAGACCTTCGATCTGGATGCCATCAGGTGTGTGTGAAGAAGGAAGTCATTATTAATACAGCATTTCAAACAAGGTATGGGCATTATGAGTTTACATTAATGCCTTTTGAATTGACTAATTCACCCTCTGTATTCATGGATCTAATGAATAGAGTTTTCAAGGAATATCTTGATGATTTTTTGTTGGTATTTAATGATGATATTATGGTATACTCGAAAAGCTACGAAGATCAGTAAAATCACTTGAATATTATCCTGAAGACTCTTAGAAGACATGAATTATATGGGATGTTTAGAAAGTGTGAATTCTGGCTTCAGTAGATTTCTTTTCTTGGCCATATTGTCTCTAAGGATGGAATCATCATTGATCCTTTTAAGACAAGAGAAATCCAAGAGTGGCCAGTGCCTACGAGTATAACATAGGTACGCAGTTTTATTGTTTTAGCATATTATTATTGACATTTCGTCCAGAATTTTGCCCGATTGGCTAAAACATTACCGAAGCTCGCATGTAAAAGGGTTACATTTGATTGGAGAATAGAGTGTGAAGAATGTTTTGATTAACTGAAGATAAGATTATTCAATGCCCCTATATTTACTCTACAATCGGGGAATGATGGGTTCATTATTTATAGTGATGCATCGAAGAAAGGACTTGGTTGTGTCCTTAAGAAAAATGATAGATTTATTGCCTATGCATCACAACAGTTGAAAATTCATAAGCAAAACTATCCTACTCAAAATCTTGAGTTAGCAGCTGTAATATTTTTTTGATGATATGGAGACATTATCTCTATGGTGAGAAATACGAGATTTATACTGATCAAAAGAGTTTAAATTATTTTTTCTCACAGAAAGAACTCAACATGAGGAAAATGAGATGGATTTAACTACTCAAGGATTATGATTTCACGATACACTACCACGTGAGGAAGGAAAATAAGGTGGAAGATGCTTTGAGCAGAAAGGATCATGGAGTTTTGAACAAGATGTGAGTTGAGAGGGATCCTATTTTCATTGATCTAGTAAAGATAGATATGGGATCACCATTGAAAGTGAAACATCAATGTATTTTCAAATGGTTTCCAAAATATCTTTACTAGAAAGGGTAAATAATTCCCAAACAAATGATGAAGAGTTTCAAAAGATGATTAAAGTTGTGAATGATGGGAGATTGGGTGAGTTTGTGTATGAAGATGGAATTTTGTAATTTGGGAAGAGAATTTGTGTTCCCAATATACCTGATCTAAAAATGGAATTGTTGGATGATGCTCATAGTCTTAATTTCTCTATACACCCTGGGAGCACCAGAATGTATAGAGATTTAGAGGAACATTTTTTGTGGGACAAAATTAAGAGGGAGATTGCTGATTTTGTGTTAAGATGTATGGTTTCTCAACAAGTGAAAGTTGGAAGGCAATAACCTGGGGGAGTCATTCATCCTCTTCCCATACATGAGTGGAAATGGGATAACATCATGCTGGTATTTTTCATGGGTCTACCAAAGACTTCTAGACGGAACGATGCAATATGGGTCATTGTTGACCGTCTTAACACGTCATCATATTTTCTAGCTATAGGGTAGGATTTACCACTTGAACTTCTAGAAACAATATATATTAATGAAGTTGTGAGACTTTATGGAATACCCATATCGATTGTTTCTAATCTTCATCCCCATTTTACTTCAAGATTCTGGAAGAGTCTTTCGAAGGCCTTGGATACTGAACTTTGTTTGAGCACTGCTTACCACACTCAAACAGATGGACAATCAGAATGAACTATTCAATCCATAGAAGACATGTTGAGATCATGCTCACTTTACTTTCAGTGTATGTGGGATCAATATTTACCTATGTTGTAATTTTTTGAAAACAATAGCTTCCATTCAAGTATTCAGATGGCACCATATGAAGCGTTATACAGAAAGAGATGCCCCACACCATCCCATTGGGACGATGTTGGTGAAAGAAAACTTGTTGTCCTGGAACTAGTTGAGTAAATGTTGGAAAAGGTAAAGGTAATCCAAAACCACATCAAAACAGCTCCATGTAAGTAGAAGAGCTATACCGATAACCGAAGGAAGGATTTGGAATTTCAGGTAAGATATCAGGTTTTCATGAAGGTATCTTCATGGAAGGGTGTTATACATTTTTGTAAGAATGGTAATTTATGTCCCAGGTACATCGGACCATTCAAAATTCTTGAACGAATTGGGGCAGTATGTTACCATTTGACAATGTCGCCAAGTCTCTCCAAAGTTCATGATGTGTTCCACGTATCACAATTGAGAAAATACATGACTGACCCAACGCATGTACTCACCTATGATGAATTGGAACTGGAACCCGATCTCTCTTATTGCGAAGAGCCTATCGGGATTCTTGATACAAGATAACAAGTGCTGAGAAACCGGACGACTCCTCTGGTAGAAGTTCTTTGGAGAAACCATAAGATGAAAGAGGCAACATGGAGACCCGAGGAACATATGATGAAGAACTACCAAAGTATTTTTATGCAGTAAAATTATAGAAATTTCAAGGATGAAATTATTTGAAGGAGGGAAGAATGTAACACCCCAAGCTTCCACAGTACGCTTCTCCTTGAATAATACAGTAGTGTGTGATGTACGCAACTTCGAGTTCTAACACACACCACAACCAATCAAGCTAACCGTTATGAATAGTAATACCAAGTCTTTGAAATTTAATACATTTTATCTTTCAAAATGGAATTCATCTTTGGATTCGGAATATCGAAATTAGATTATGGTGAATTTTTGGTACTTTTCAGATAACTTTCATATTTTGATGAATAGTGAAAATTACTAAATTTTAAATAAAACATCATATTTAATTGAAATAATTGATAGTGATAAATCATGAATTTGAGGGGGTTTGAAGTATATTTAGAATATATTTTTACCATTTAATAAAATTTTGGTCATTGGACATAATTTCACATTTAAATTGGACATAAATAAGTGCCAATCCTTTGATAGTTATAATTTCTTAAAAACACGCTTTTTGTTTTGACTGCAGGAAATAATTTTAAATTAATTTATTCCACTTCTATGTTTTGAATTTGAATAAATGGATTCCATATTTTAAATTAGGATGTCCAAATTGTGTAAATATGTAACTCTTATTTTTATACATTTTGAATAATTACTTCGGTAAATATATTTTTTACCATGGTTAAAGGGTAAATCCGTTAAATAAGGGTAAAAAAATAATATTATAACGATATTAATTTTCCCTAAAATGTATCCTAACCCTATTTTTTGATTCATTTCTGACCATGGGAATCTTTTGATAGATTTTGGGACACCATGGATCCATTTTTAAGTGATAGGGATACTTTATATTAATTAAGTTAAAGTAAATACAAAAATGATATAAGCATATATCTTTTAGAAAAAAAAATTTTAAATAAGGATATAAATGTTATATTTTAGACTATAAATGTTACATATAAAGATAAAATAATATCCTAAATAATTTAATTTTAATAATAATTTTTATACAATAAATAATTTAATATATTTATGACATAATGATGATGCAGTAATTACAGAATTAATGAAATATTAAAATAATTGATATTATAAATATCAAAATAAATGTAATTTGAAACTTTTTATGAATTAAACTGATTTTCATGGATACTATAACATGTTAGTATCTATTTAATTAACATTATTTGAATTAATCATGATGATATGATTTTCACAAAAAACAAATTCTAAATAGTGTCAAAATTGACATTATAGAGTTTTTAAAACGAATATTATATTATTAATTCATATTCAATTCCTGAAAAACCAAGGTTCTACCAAAGGACTTTTATCAGGATAGGTGTATCATTAATGGATCACTTTATTGTCTCTTGGAGGTTTAGAGTATGTTTATTAACCATATAATATAAAAATAAAAAGAGACTTGGTAAATGTCAAACTAATTAACTAAGAGTTAAAACTAAATGATAAGGTTAATAATGTAACGCAAAACTATCTAAAACATACTAGTTGAGTTTTTTACAACCTATCCCTACCTTATCTTTTAAATAATCCACTTTTTACCCATTATAAATCGAATATGGATTTATTATAAAATATTATTTCTAGATTTTACAAAGGTGCCCCTCACCCCTCTTATAAAAGGGAACTCAACCTTCTCACTAATTGACACATTCAAAGCCTTTTGTCTCGGCAAAAACCTACCGAAATATTCTATCAACTTCACTCACTTCATCCTAGAGGCATTATCATAATCAGAAAGCCAACATATGGAGCCCTTTTGATCAAATCAATACGAAGAACCCGAAGAAGAGGTGATGTTTTCACCACCCTCTTTCATGTTCCTTTCTTCTTTAAATTCTACATTCTTTGTTATTTCCATTATAAAATAATAACTCCACTGTATTCTATATACTGTGATTTTATTATAAATATGGTACAACAATATTCAGTATTCTATCCATCCTTTGAATGACATGTCACCATACGTGCGTACGTACGTCTTACCGTCTCCACGTCGTGGTGTAATTGTTATTCAAAACATTACAGTTTTTATGGGTATAATAATGATGTGTAATTCATGTAAATAATAAATATAAAATAATTATTATTCTATATATATGATATACCATCCAATTATATATTATTTTAATATCAAAAGAATGGTATTGTCGCTCGTGCGTACGTACGGACTACCGTCTCCACGAACGTGATGAGATTCAATCTGCATCGTATCCATTCAAGTATAATTCTCATTTGATGATTAAAACTAATTTTAAAGGAAATGATCTCCTTCTGAATATGAATAATATAAAACCTATCCAAAACAAACACGGATTATATAACAAAACATATAAAAGAAAACGAGTAAATGAACACAGGAAACAACGATAATACTAAGATATTATTAATGAAACCATATTAAAAGATCATATATGATATCATATTTATGTATATGATTCTTTTATAGCTTAATAACAATGTTTTAACTATTATACAAAATTTTAACAAACCATCTACTAAGGAAAAGTACTAGGTAAGGGTTTATTTCACAATCTCTTCAGTATCTGAGGTTGTTCATACGTAATTATCGACTGGGACATATTTATCATCCACATCCATGTTTCATAAAAATATATTTCAAAATATTCTTACTATTTTACAGAATATGGGTTAATTTCATGTATACCCTAGTTTGAATTTTTATAATAAGTTTATAAAGGAATGTTTCTATCGTTTTCCAAACAAGGTCCTTTTAACCTTTTCGACAAAATTAAGGTAAGAATGTCTTTTTTTAACTTATACAACGAGTCCGGCTATTCTCCCACATTATAAATTCCTAAAAGGTTCCCTTAAAAGCTTATAAGAATATTTTCAAAGTAAATGTTTTAAATTTATGTCACTTTTAAATGATTTCAAAAAAGAGATATTTCTCTCAAATAGTTTTGATTTTATCTATATCAACATCTTTTGATGGATTTTAAGCTTATTTGATGTTGATTCATTATGATACAAAACATCCGTATTGTATTGAAGGTTTTGTGATATGTTTGATTGTGGATGTATTTTTTTTATACCATTAATGTTTTATTGAGAAAGTATTGACATTTCGTATGCTAGTTTTAATATGAATGTTAATGTTACGTTTAAACTTATTTATATAAGGAATGCATTGTACTTAATACATAACGGGTGGAGCCCCGTATATCTCCTCGATGCATCGGTATGTCTCATGAGAAAAACTTGTGTCTTGGCACAAGGACTTGAAAAAATATTACTTATAGTCTTGGCGCAAGGCCTTGACTATGTGGTTATGATAGTCAGGCATTAATTATTCCATCATTATCAAAGTGGTTACTGATATTGCATATGATTATTCAACTAGTAGAATATCCATGTGAATAAGTAAATAGCATTATTTCATTTTATTTTTTCCATATTATGCTGGCGATCAAGATTAAAAGCCTATTGTTTTAGTTATACATTTCCATAAATGTTTATGTTTATTTATGAATGTTTCCGCTTTATTGTTATCCTTACTGGGCATTTGAGCTCACCCATTTCTATGTTTTAATTTTTCTAGGATGTGAAGAATTATTTTATGAATGAAATGAAGGGATATTATAAGTGGATATGAGTGTGGAGACATGATTTTGTTGTAGTTTTCACTTTATGATGTAATGTAAGACTTATGAATGTATCTAGTGTTTCCAAGGGAACTAAACTAATCGGTCTTTCGAGACATGATCTATTGTGATCATTCCAATGTTATGAACTAATTCACCAACTCTGGGTAACTAGGGTCGGGGAGTTACATCCCTTCCTTATTTTAGGGATATTTACAAATTTTAAAAGGAACATTCAAAATTGTTTCCAAAATGAAAGCCAGGTTCATGGGAATTTCACAAATTCTTACTTATTTTCAAGGGCACTCTATAATCTATTTTTTGAAACAATTATCATTATAATATAACTCATTTTATTTTACTATATTACTTAACATATTGTTTTATACAATGATTTTACCAAAAAACTATTCCTTTCAAAATAACAGAGTATTTATCTCAATAATTGCTTAATGATTTTATAATATAATTTTCGTCTGATTCAACAATGTTGCTGAATCTTATGTATTATTGGGTTTAATCATTTATGATGTCATCTACCACATATAATTTAATGTTTTATGAATAATTTTATAGTTTATGATCTCTCCTAGTACCATTCTCCATATTACTCAGTATGGTAAGTGTTTCATATTTAATGATTGGGGAAAGATAGTTACATTTCATATGATAGTTTTAATATGATTGTATATGTTTTTTATGTTTTTCCTCACTCATATGATGAATGAATTGGAATTATTATATTATGGGTTGGGACCTCTACATCCCTTTGATGCATCTGTGGGTCTCATTAGGAAAATAGACATGGAATTAGCTAAGGCTTTTCCAAATTTGATGTATGGTTTTCCAGAGGCCTCAATCATTTTTAGGCGTCTTGGCCAAGGCCTTGAAAAAATGTTTCAGAATGTCTTGAATATGAAATTCCCTCATTATGAAGCCATAAATTAAATTTTAATTTGGTTGTTCAACTAGTAGAATACTCATTATTATGTTTTATTATGATATTATTTACTCAACTCATATTCATTCCACAATGTATTCATGTTTATAATTTTCAAAGGTCTGTGTTTTCAATTATTCACCTTGGATAATGTTTGTATTTATGTTATATTCTACTGTATTGCTTTCTCTTATTGATCATTTGATCTCACCCATTTCTTTTGTTTCATTTTCCAAGGATATGAAGAAGTTAGTTATGAATGACCTTCCAGAATAATCTAGGTGGCTTGGATGTTTCTAATGAAATAATTTAGTGTTGTATTTCCCTTCATGATGTAATGTTATACATATAGAGGTATCTTGTTTTCATAAAGTACTAAACTACATGGTCCTTTAGGATTAATGTTCCTTGTTTATATTCTAATATAATAAAATAAGGCACCAGCTCTGGGAAACTAGAGTTAGGTCCTTAAAGTTGGTATCAATGTATGTTTAGTAGAAAACATGGAAACTAGATTTAGAAAACGTTGACTAGGTAACAAATCCCTATGATATTATTTGAGGATAATCATACAAGAACATCTTGGTATTTTGGTCAGGAATAGATTAAGTGGATATTTATAGAAAAGACATCCCTATCTAGATACGAACTGGTTGAGGTGGCTCTAACATAGATGTACATAGGAGTGAAAGCTCTGACAAGGAGTTTTGGACTTAACCTGGGATATACTAGTACATGACTATGTGCCTTTTTTCACTCATGGTATTGAAACTCCTAGGGGATATGAATAGGATAATTCACATTTTCTTATAAATCCATTATGAAAGATTTAAATGTAAATTTTTCCAGAAAGAAACCTTTTTTACTATTATGGAATTAGCCATGCATAGGATCTCAATTTATGCTAAGTATTTTTTTAAGATAATATTATACATTATGATCCGTAACATAATATATTGTATGACATCATCTAAAAATGGTTTCAAGTGGAATAAATGTAAACCACATGAACCTGCATATCCTATGTAGGGATTAACCTCCGATACAAGAAAATGATGATGCTCTTGTGCTAAGACTGGTGCAGAAAATCATATAACTGTACTGGGATAACTTACATAGGTTATGAAAAATAAAATTACCCATATAGAGCATCTGGATCCTCCTTGTAGAGTATCTTTCTTATATAGATTTATGAAAAAACAACCTCCATCATTCAATGAAACTATAAACCCATTTGTTGATGAATAGTGGATAAGCTTTTTATAGAAGATATTTCTCACTTTGGGATGTAATGAAGAGAGATGGTCATCATGGAAATTTATCATCTATTGGGAGATACGAATAATTTATGGTCATTAATCCAAAAAACAAAATAGTAGGATGATATAGAAGAGATGGAATGGAATGAATTTTAGGAAATCTTCCAAGTGATATACATTCCCCATTAACAACAAGCATATATGGAAAGGTAGTTTCTGAATTTGAAGCAAAAGGAACATGATAATGTTGGAATGATTGAAGATAACATCCCAAGGTTATCAGGAAATAATGTGGGTTAAATATGAAATCTGTGGAGAAATATTGATCGATTCTTTGATAGACAAAATCGATTCCTCTGGAGAGCTCTAGTCTCCCAGAGTTTCTCATCATATGACGAAAGAGATTCTTATGTTATGAAGAAGAAAAAGGAATTTTCCAAGTCTTATGACTTTAAGGGAAAGAATGTGAATAAGAGGTACATTGAAAACTCAGGAAAAAGAAAATAATGAAATTAGAAGAAGGGAAGAGTTGAATTTACACCCTGTGATAATGGTGGAACGAAACATCATGGTTCCTACTTAAAAGGAAACAAATTTGGAAACAAATGTGGATAAAAAGGTCTTCTTTTTGGTGATTGTAAGGGGAAGAAATAATTCATTAATGTTGAATGCTATAATTTTTAGGAGATGGGAAACTATGATAATTATTGTCTGAAGAATCAAGGAAATGTCCAAAAAAAAGTCCAAGGGAGCAGGGACAGGCCTATGCAAACATAGCTTCAGATATTGAAGTTCCTAATGTAGTGGCGGTAGGTATATTAATCATTTCATCAAACATAGTCAATGATTTATTATATTTTGTATCGTCGTATTCATTAATATCTTCCCAGTTGTTCAAGAAAATTATAATTTCCAATTTGATTTAATAAAGGAGTTATTAGTCAAAATAACTAGTGGATGTATCATTGCAAAAAAGCTGTGTCGATCTGTCCCCCTCATGGCACATAAACGCTCTTTAGTTTCTAACCATATCATCACACCAGTGATTGAATTTGATATAAGTATCAGTATGAATTGGCTATAAAATTATTATATGAAGACCATTTACTAGTGGAAGGCAATTAAAATTTTTGAGAATGGTGTAGAATCCATTATTTTTATACTAGAAACCTCGCCATCTGGTTCACATCTATAACCACCCCTAGTAGCTCTAATGAATTAAATTATTTGGGTGTAAGGTAATGATATAACTATGGGTGGGGGACATAATGTTAAAATAGAAGATGTACCTGGTGTGTCAGAATATATTGATGTCTTTCTAGAGGATTATCCTGGACATCCTCTATAGCAAGAAATTGAGTTTTCCATTGACATAATTCATGGTTCATGTCCCATATCAAAGACCTCTTATCAAATGGACTCTATGGATTTAGTGTAACTAAATAAAGAATTAGGTGAATTGAGTGAAAAAGGATTTATTCGGCGTTGTGTTTATCCATATGGAGCCCCTATTCTTTTTGTTAAGAAGTTAGATGGGTCAATGTGGTTGTGCATTGAATATTGGGAGATAAATGATATAATAATAAATAACAAGTATCCACTACCTTGCATTGATGATTTATTTGATCAACTTCAGGTATCAAAATATTTTTCGAATATTGATCATTGATCTAGATATCATCAGTTGCTTGTGAGGAAGTAAGACATTCCAAAAACAACATTCCGAACATGGTATGGGCATTACGAGTTTTCAGTAATGCCTTTTGAAAAACTAATGAACCATCTTTTTTCATGGATATAATTATTAGAGTTTTCAATCAATATCTTGATGACTTTGTGGTTGTGTTTATTAATGATATCCTCGTATACTCGAATGTCTATACAGATCATGAATATCACTTGCACACTATCTGAAGACTCTAGGAAGAAATAAATTATATGGGAGTTTTAGTAAATGTGATTTTTGGCTTTAATCAGTTTCTTTTCTGGGCCACATTATCTCTAAATATGGAATATCTATAGATCCTACGAAAAAAATGGTTTTGAAAGAATGGTGTCCTCTAATGAATATAATTGAGGTACGTAGTTATATTTATTTTTTAGGCTATTATCATCATTTCTATTAAAAATTATCCCATTTATCCAACCCAATGGACAAGCTTACATTAAAAGGGGTTAACATTGTATTGACAAAGGATTGTGAAGAATGATTTAAATAAGAAAATACTAGATCATAGAATGCTTCAATCTTAACTCTACAATTAGGTAATGATGAATTTGTGATCTTTAGCGATGCATCAAAGAAAGGACGTGGTTTTGTCCTTATACAGAATGGTTGAGTGATTGCCTATGCATCGAGGCATCTAAAAATTCCGGAATAAACTATCCAACTCATGATCTTGAGTTAGCAGTGGTAATCATTTCTCTGAATATTTGGAGACATTACCTCTATGGAGAAAAATGTGAGATATATACAGATCAAAAGAGTTTGAAATATATTTTCTCAATGAAAGAACTCAACAAGAGGCTAATGAGATATATTGAGCTACTCAGGGAATATGATTGCACAATACATTACCACCCAAGGAAAGTGGATATGGTGGTAGACACATTGATTAGAAAGGACCACATAATTCTGAACATGATGAGAGTTTAAAGGGATCGTTTGTTCATGGATCTAGTAAATATGGATATGGGAATTATCAAGTAAGGTAACACTTCACGACTTTTTCAAATGGTTTCCAATCCTTCTTTACTAAAAAGGATAAAAATTTATCAGGCTGTTGATGAGATGCTTCAAAAGAAAAGAAAAGATTTAAATTATGGGATGTTGATTGACTTTGTATAAAAAGGTGGCATTTTGAAATTCGGAAAGAGGATTTGTGTTTCTGTTATTCTTGAGCTCAAGAAGAAACTATTAGAAGATGCTCATATCTCTAATTTCCCTATACACCAGGGTAGAAAAAAGATGTATATAGATCTAAAGGGAAATTTTTAGTGGGAAAACATGAAGAGGGAGATTTTTGAATAAGTGTCGAGATGTTTGGTTTATGAACAGGTGAATACTAGAAGTCCAAATCTAGTAGAATTCTTGAAACACCTATATATTCCGATGTTGAAATGGGATGATATTACAATGGACTTTGACATGGTGCTACCAAAGATGGCACTCTATAGCTCTTTGTCAAGATCTAGGAATAGACCTTTGGGTCTCACCTCTCCTCTCTATCATTTCCTTCTTGACTCTTACCTCATGTGATGCGGTGCATCCCCCATGGGTCAATGAAGAGGATTTCCCCTCCTTGGCTCTGGAATGGTGGCATAACCTGAATAATCTCATGCCTTTGGCCAAGTCATCACCAAGCTCCACAAGAGGAAAGATACCGAAATATTCCTCTAGTCATAACACCCAAGCATCAGAGGATCTTGACAATATCCTAATCAAGCGTATAAGGTATTGTCTAAATCTATTGAAATCCCTATAGTGCTCTTCCCCTTCTGAATGAGACCACGATGTGTGGGCCCAAATCTCGTCCTTATTTTCCCCAATGATTCCCATCCTTATAAGGAACTCCAATGGGTTAGGTGCAAGAGTTAAAACTAATTTCATAGTATCATAATCTAGGAAACACAAATCTAATATTTTAGTAGTTATTGAGAACAAATATGCTCCCTCAAGGATCTGCCAGTTCACGTGAAAACATAAAATTCATGAATCCATGCATGAAGTCCCTATCAATAGTCAGATAAGGATATTATTGTCCAAGACCATCTCAATTACCTTGTAACATGTGGGTGATAAGTAGATTACGACTATGATCTGTTATGGTATGAGTTCTATTCTCATGACCTTCGTGTATGGTAGTTGTGACTCAAAGAGAAGGGATGTTTTGTGGTGTGACCTTAGTGAATTTTGCATAGGAGGAATGTTGTGGATAATAGGGGGTGACATCAATTCCATAACAGAGCCCACATAGAAAAAAGGAAAAGGGGAGTTCTCGTGCCATGCTATAATGGAGTTTTTCGAATTCATGACATGAATGGGTCTCTTAGACATGGGTTATACAGGGGGCCCATTAACATGGTTCTGTAATCAGAAAGGGCACAAACATTACCGGGGAATTATTGATTGATTACCTGCCATCTCTCATGCTCTTTCGATGTCTCTCAATGCCATGTTGACTCATTTGGTTCTGAGCATCTCGGATCATTTTTCACTTCTACTCTCCTTGATTACACGACATGTGTAAAGACCTGAAAATTTCAAGGTATATTTTTTCATAAATACTTTTGAATTTTAATAGTTTGAGGATTCTAATGGAACTTGATTCTAAGGCCCTGTGTGCCCATAATCAATTTTTTATGTTTCGTTCAGGTAAGTTCAGAAAACTTACGTGAGACTTTTTCTATCTTTTGAACCGGTGCTCGGAAGTGAAATCCTAGGACATTGATGAACTCGCAATGCCTGTATTCACTTAAGGAGACCTTCAGCTTGATCGCAGTCGAGTCGGGGTGAAAAATGGTTTTACGTGGTTTTGTGGGATACAAATAAAATAAGCTTATTATTTTATTTTTATTTAATTTTTTGTTTTTGAAACTCTTTTGGTGTTGGGACCACCAGACACTCGAAACTCCTCATTTAGTGAGGAGTATTTAATGTGTGGTCACACAAGAGGTGAAACAACCAATTTAATGATATTTAATTATGTTAAACACTTATCTCAACTTAATGTGGCTTTGGGGGGAAAATATCATGGGTTGGAAGAGGAGAGTTCTATGAAAGGCTTGTTGACGAAGAACAGTTCTCCAACGACGAGCCTCCCAAGATCTTTGATAAAGAAAAATCCTTCAACGAGGATCAGATTCCGACAAGTCTACGACACTCAATCTCGGATATGAATTGATAGGTGGACACAATGATCAATGTTAACTACAACCTCTTTCCGCGACATCGTCAATAATCAGCGAATTGAGGTAGGGATAGTTATTGATTAATTGAAATCCTCATACATTATCTTTTATTGTAGTCATTTGTTAGCCAAATGTTATCATCTAACATGGAGGTTGCAGGCCGAACAAACATAGCCCGATGTCCCTCTGATGGTTCTTGATTGATTGATGATGATGGTGGCACAACAGCGCCACAAGTATAGAGAACCACAAAAGAGATTGGCAGCGCATTTGTCACCGGGTCGTCGGAGCTGTACGAAGAATGGGACCACGGCCACCATAGGCCATGGAAATGATAGAGGGGCATGGTGCCATCACACCGAGCTAGAGGAAGAGGGCCATGGCCAGGAGGTCCACAACAGTCAGAAGAAAGCACGACGCCGTCGCGCCGCGCGGTAGAGGGACTGTGGCCATACGGGCCACGACAGTCGGAGACGATGTGGTGCCGTCGCACCATGCCTGAGGGGAAGCGGCAGCTGGGCCGGGGAAGATGAGATGGAGGGAAGCCACCTGAGCTGGTCACCAGTGAGGAGCACGCCAGGCGGAACCCGGCTGTGTTCTGTTGAGAGGAACTGACATCTTCCGGTTTCGTTACAGGGAGACGGGGGGCGTATCCCCTCATGATTGAATAGGGTGGGCCCAGTAGGGTGCCGCCGCCACCTGGTCACGCTTACCAGGCATGCTTCACCATCCCTAGCCACGCGGCTAGGCCACCGTGCCATGCAGACTGGGCCACCGCATCATGTGGGCCAGGCCACAGCGCCACGCGGGCCAGGAAACCGCGCTACATGGGCCGGGCCGCCGGGCTTGCCGGGCCGGCGCCCTCGGCTGGGGCGGTGCCCTGGGCTGGGTCAACTTATTGGGCCAGACAGTAACTTCTGGGTCAGGCCGTGTCCTACCGGGCTAGACCCGGACCTGGTTCGGGTCGACCCGGTTTGGGCCGACCCAGGGCGGGTTGGGCCCGGTCGGACCGGACCCAAACCCCCCTGTTCGGGCCGTTTTCATTTATTCACCCATAACATTAGCTACGGACCTCCGATAAATTCACCGTTAGTTGCGTAAGATTCCTTGGATCGAGGCGGTTGTTTCGGTATATTACACTCAAGGATTTGGAAAAGTTTGGGTATGTTCGGGTTTGTTCAGACTCGAAACCAACTGGGCTCTCAGAGCGGAAACACTTACAACTAAAGGAACAGACGTCCGATTGAAGTTCCGTCAACTAAATTGGTTTAATTTTGATGAGACGGTCCTTTCTTCATACCTCACATGAGATTCGGTTGAGATTGGAGTATGGCCGGGTTGGATTGTACCTTAAATCCAATCGGGCCCTGGAAATGAAAAATAAATAACTCTCAGACCGGGCATCTGATTGAAGTGATGTCTGTCGCGTTGGGTTTATTTTGTAGAGAAAAAACTTTTGGATATATCAACTATGGACTTGGTGATAGATGATGTATCTCCCCCTTTGCTCGAGGAGCAGGACCTCCCGGAATCGAGCGTGCTGTGTGTGGGAACCCTAGAGTTGGCTGCGACTGTGACGACAACCATACTGGAATCCTTCGTGGGTTTGACGACGATGGCTACTGGACTGAAATCCTCTGTGGGTTTGATAGCAACAAGAATGGATAGAATCCTCCATGGGTTCAACAACAATGATACTAGATTGAATCCTCCGTGGTTTCGACAGCAACGAGACTGGACTGAATCCCTCGTGGGTTCGACATTGCCATCTACTGTACTGGAATCCTATGTGGGTTCGACAGCGACGACAACTATTCTGGAATACTCTATGTGTTCGACATCGCTTAATACTATACTTGTATCTTGAGTGGGTCTGATAGTTTGACTTATGTACTTGTATCCTGAGTGGGTCCGATAGAGAAGCTGGTCTAGTATCCTACGTGGGTCCGACAGCTTGGCTGGTCTAGTATCCTACGTGGGTCTGACAGCTTAGATGAATCAGTGATTACATCTAATCATCCCTATCTCTATACGAATATGTATATCTGTGTTAGCTGATTCTTGACTTTCATTCATTATCATCGATGTGTTTGAGTTGCATTCCTATGTGGACTAGGTTGTTCTTCGGCTAGAGTGTTGGAGCCAAACTGTGATTGAAAACATTGTTATATATATGGGAATATACGTAAGTAGAGTTGGATGATACTTCATGATTGTGTCTCACTTATGTGGTTTATCCTTTGTGGATTCTGGAAGACTTTCGGGGGTCTCGGGGTCCATACTGTCTATCGTATACTCACCCCTACATGGGCTATGCCTGCACTACATTGTGTTGGATGCAGATGAAATAAAACACTGACCAAGGTGGATACTTGTGTAGCTGGACGGTACCCGGAGGTGGACCACTTGGTGAGATGTACACGGAGCAGACGGACGGACCCGAGGTGCGGAGGAGGCCATCTGTACCCACCCTTCAGGTGGGATTCCCAGAGGAAGACTTAGTGGTTGTTGTTTTACTTTACTAGAGTTGTACTGATTTTTCAGTTGTACTGTACTTACTGTTGGGCTTGTATTTCTGGCCCCATTCCTTTCAGCACATACATTTGTATTCGATAATTTCTTAGTGATTTATTCAGTTGTTTACTCTATTGTGTTCGATTACTTTTATAAAGGAAATTCCTTCCCTTTATATCATGATTTACGCCTTTGGTGCTAGTCGTCATCCCCCAGCCTAGGGAAGGCGTGCTTGGGGTAGTCACGTCATGGGCCCCAAGGATGATTCATGAAAAATTGGTATCAGAGGATTCGGTACTACCATAGATCATAGGAATCTGATCTAGCTTACTGTGGAGCAATAGTTTTAAGATTATTGAGTGTGGTTATTAGTCCGGGGAGTCCAGTGCTGGTGCGGCGACTGACGTATCCATACAACAGGACCTTGACCTCAGATTTACGACTCAGTGCACGAAAAAACTGATTGTGTGTGTGTTTCAAGAGTTTGTTTTGTGGTCTCTTTGAGTCACCTCACCGGGTATAACATATTGACCACAACACACCTGTTCATTATCAGGATGCCACTATGAAGACAACTAGATAGGGATCTCGAGAGAGTACACGATGATGGTCCACTGAGTGACGAGGCTCTGGTGCAGGACCCTCTTACTATGTTGGCACCTTCTGGTGGCATACCAGCAGCACCTCCACCCGTTGGGTTACAGATGCCATTACCCGCATTGGAGGACGGTGCACACCAACTGATCGCATTTCACAAGTTCCAGCATTATAGGCATCCAAGGTTTCGAGGGGAGACAGATTCCCATGCAGCAGAGGACTGGATGGAGGCGACTACTAGAGTTTTCGACCTAGTTGAGACACTAATAGAGAAGATGTTGATATAAGATACTAATCTTTTTCAGTGAGTGACCATGTGGATGGTCCACATAGTGATAAGTTTTCGGTTCTTGGACCATTTTCCGAGATGGTACCATTAGGCAGTGTGCCAACTATGTCATTGACCATTCGTCAGCAGACACTACCGACGGTACCGGTATATGACACTTGTAGTATTAGTGCCTTACATGTGTCTCAACATTAGGTATACCTAATGCTCCGAGGTGAGCCCGACCCACAAGTAGCTGAGGACTGGCTTAAGGAGGTGGATGAGAATTTTATAGAGCTTATATAGCTTCGGCAGGATGAAATGTCAGTATCTGAGTATTCATCGAGGCATACCGATCTTTCATGGTACTCGTTGAATATGATACGATTAGTTCTTTAGATCTTAGATCTATGAGAGAGGTATGCATAAGGACATCCATGTTATCACTTTTTTTTTCTAGGCATTCCTACTTATGTAAGGGTGCTTGAAAAAACCTTTGTGGTTGAATGTTCATTAGCTGAGCAGAAACAGCCAATAAATGTTAGCAGTTGGAATGAATGAAACTGGCGCTAGTCTTAGAGACTTCAGCGTGTAGAATATTTCAAGAAGTGGAAGTGTTAAGGACAGATTAATCGGCAAGGCAACAAATGTGGAAGCAGATATAGGAGTGCAACATGAGGTGGTAAAAAATTTGACATGTTGCAACCACCCACCTTTGTAGTCCCCGCTAGGCTCGGGGAGCTAGAGGGAAGGGGAAGATAATAACTGCATGCGGACATGGAGTGTGACCCAAGGGCTCTAGGAATGATTTGAGGTATTATCTATGTCTACTACTAGCTGTCGTATCAATAGACTTAGTTAAAAATCATTCCTTCCTTCCACAAATCTTTTCCCAAACCTAGAGTTTTTGGTTAACACATTGACTGACCCTCACGTATAGAGATACATTTGGGAGGAGACTCGATAATCAAAAATACGCCGATGGTGTGATCTAACCCTTGAGGCGAGAGTTTCGGTTGGAACCTCTTGGATGCAGCGTCGAAGCCTTACAACGTTAGTTTGGGTATGGACTGCGCAACAACAGTTTAAACATAGACAGACTGTATTAGGAAAAAAGGATGTGGTTTATTTACAACATTAAGATGGGGTTTTTCGTTGGTCGGCGAGAAAGAAACCCTAGGCAGCACAGGATGTAATCATGCATAAGAGGGTGTGGTCGATTCAATCACGAGTCGGCCAAAGATCTCCATAGATGCAGATTTTCTTTGTGGATCGAGACAAAGAAGTCTAACTACATTCTCTCACTGTCACTTCCCACTTCTTCAGCAAGACAGGGAGGCGCAACATGGGGATACTGAATGTGAGACACGACGTGCTCAGATATCCTCAGGGCAGGCACCTGAAAGATTTTCTGAAGGTGGGTAGAACGTCATTCCTTATAGAGGACATATTGTGGTACATGTTTCACTACAAGAGAAGTGTTGCGGGAGTTCCACGCTTTCTCTCCTGCGGTACATACAGGAGAGGATGAAGACTACAAAGAGTAGACAGAATTCCAATGAGGATTGGATATGGAGACCAACAAAGTTCAAGGATGGCAACCACGTTTTCTTACAGGTCTCATCTCGACGAGGTCTATAGAGATTTTTCTGGGGCGGCAAATTATCTCCACGATTCATCGGACCCTTCCAGGTCCTCAGTAGAGTAGACGAGGTGGCTTCCCACCTGGCCCTCCCACCCCAGTTGCACTTGGTGCACGACGTCTTCCACATATCTCAACTGATGAGATATGTGCACAACTCGTCCCACATCATTGACCATGGGGAGCTAGTCATCGATGACGGGGTGAAATTCTATATGGTCTGAGTAGAGATCGAGGATCGACGGGATAGGGTCCTACATGGATGGTCGATTCCTCTAGTGTGCATTCGCTGGCAGCATGAGAACCTCCAAAAGAGAACATGGGAGTGAAAGGCTCTGATGCGCTCTCATTACCCTCTTTTACTTACCTAGTATGTGTTGTAGCTTTACAGGGACGTAAATCCCTGAGGTGGGAGTAATGTAAAGAAACGAAAATATAAAGGAAATTTTCTTCTTAAATACTATGGAATTTTACGAGTCTGTGGTTTCTTACGGAACTTGATTTCAAGTCCCGGTGTGCCTAGAATAAATTTCTGAAATTTTTTTTGGGTACGTTCTGTAAACGTACGTGTGGGTTTTTATATCTTTTGAACCGGTGCTCGGAATTGAAATCTGAGGACACCGTTGAACTCGCAGCACTGGTATTCGCTTAAAGAGACCTTCGACTTGATCATAGTGAAGTTGGGGTGAAAATTGGTTTTCCGGAGTTTCGTGGGATAAAAATTAATTAAGCTTATTATTTTATTTTTATTTTATTTTTTGTTTTTGAAAATCCTTTGGTGTGAGGACCCCCCCTACAATTGAAAATACACATTTAGTGAGGAGCATTTAATGTGAGGTTACACAAGAGGTGTAACCACCCATTTTATGAAATTTTATTATGTTAAACACTTATCTAAACTTAATGTGGTTTTT
The DNA here is from genome assembly GCA_963277665.1 of Viscum album. NCBI lineage: Eukaryota > Viridiplantae > Streptophyta > Magnoliopsida > Santalales > Viscaceae > Viscum > Viscum album. The sequence continues at coordinate 1,498,468,010 of OY728159.1, forward strand.
GTGTAAAAAGAGCATGGGTTGGATGGGGAGAGTTCTTTGAAAGGCTTGTTGACAAAGAACGGTTCTCCAACAATGGGCCTCCCATGATCTTCGAAGAAGAACAATTCTTCAATGGGGATCTGATTCCGACGAGTCTCTAACTCTCAAGCTTGGATATAAAGTGTGAGGTGGACACAATGATCAATGTCAACTCCATCCTCTTTCCGCGAAGTGGTCAGCAAACAATGAATTGAGGTAGGGGTCGTTATTTATTAATTTAAATCCCCATACCTCATCTTCTATTGTGGTTATTTTTTATCCAAATATTAACATCTAACGCAGAGGGCACGGGATGAAAAAACACAGCCCGAAATCCCTCTGATGGTTCTTGATTGATTGATGACAGCGGTGGCACAACGGCGCCACCGGTAGAGAGAACCACAGAAGAAATCAGCAGTGAAATTGTCACTAGGTCGCCAGAGATGTGCGAAGAATGGGACCGCGACCACCACGGGCCGCGGCAATGCTGGAGGGGCGCGGTGTCGTCACACCATGACAGAGCAAGAGGTCCATGACCATGATGGCCGCAGCGGTCGAATGAAAGAGTGGCGTCATCGCGCCGCGCGGTAGAGGTGCTGCGGCCATGCGGGCCGTGAAAGTCGAAGAAGGCGTGTCGCCATCATGCGACGCCGGAGGGGAAGTCGCAGCTGGGCCGCAGCGAATGAGCTGGAGGGTGGCTTGCTGAGCTAGCCACCAAGGAGGGGTCCACCCGGCGGAACACAGCTGGGTTCTGTAGAGAAGAACTGGCTTCTGCTGGTTCCGTCATAAGAGACGGGGGGCGTAACCCCCCATGATTGAATAGGGTGGGCCCCGCAGGGCGCCGCTGCCGCCTGGTCACATTGACCAGGCGGGCTTCACCGTCCCCAACCACATGGCTAGGCCACCACGCCACGCCAATAGGCCAACCGCAGCACGTGGGACGGGACACCTAGCCACGCGGTCCGGCCCACCGTGCCCCACAGTCTGGGCCACCGCGCCACGCAGGCCGGGCAACCGCTCCACGAGGGCTGGGCCGCCGTGTGGGCGAGGCATGCGCCCTGGGCTGGGCCGGTGCCTTGGGCAGGGCCTCCATACTCAGTCGGGCCTCAACCACTATGTTGAGTCGTGCCCCACTGGGCCGGACCCGAACCCTGTTCGGGTCTCCCCGGTTCGGGCCGACCCAGGGCGGGTTGGGCCGGGTCAGACAGGACCCAAAACCCCCTCTTCGGGCCATTTTGGGTTATTCCTCCTTAACATGAGCTACGTACCTTCGATGAAACACCTTCAGTTGCATAGGATTCCTTGGATCGGGACGGTCATTTGGATATATTACACTCAAGGTTTTGGTGAAGTATGGGTACGGGCGGGTTGGTTTGGACTCGAAAAAAACCGGGCCCTCAGAGTGGAAATGATTATAACTTACGGATCAGATGTTCGATTGATGTGTCGTCAACTATGTTGGTTTACTTTTGACGAGACTGTCCTTTTTTCATAATACACATGGGATTCAGTTGAGATTGGAGTGTGTCCAGGTTGGATTGTACCTGAAATCCAACCGGGCCACTGGAACGGAAAAGCCAATAACTCTCAGTCTGGGCGTCTGATTGAAGCACCGTATGTCACGTTGGGTTTCGTTTGACGAGACGGAACTTCAGGATACATAAAATCTGTAATTCATGATAGTTTATGTATCAAACCCTTGGATCGAGGAGCAGACCCTCCCGGAATCGAGCGTGATGTGTCCAGGAACCCTAGAGATGCCTGCGACTGTGACGACTAACGTACTGGAATCCTTAATGGGTTCGATGACGACGGTTACTGGACATGAATCCTCAATGGGTTAGATAGCAATGAGACTGGACTGAAACTTCTGTGGGTTCGACAGCAAGAAGACTGGACTGAATCCTCTGTGGGTTCGACAGCAATGAGACTGGACTGAATCCTCCATGGGTTCGACAGTGACATCTACTATACTGGATTCCTTATTGGGTTCGACAATAACGACAAATGTTCTAGAATCCTTCGTGGGTTCGACAACGATGACTACTGAACTTTTATCCTAAGTGGTTCCAACAGTTTGGCTTCTATACTTGTATCCTGAGTGGGTCCAACAGAGTGGCTAGTTTATTTTCTTACATGGGTCCGACAGCTTGGCTTGTGTAGTATCCTACGTGGGTTCGACATTTTAGATGAATTGGTGACTACATCTAATCATCTCTATCGCTATAAGAAAGATGTATACCTGTGTGAAATGAGTCTTGACATTCAATAATTTTCATCAATGTGAATGACTTTCCTTCCTGTGTGGACTCGGTTGTGATTCGAGAGTTTGAATCGAACAGTGATTGAAAACTTAGTAATATGTATGGGTATATACCTAAGTAGAGTTGGATGATACTTTGTGATTGTATCATAATTTTGTGGTTTATCCTTCGTGGATTTTGGGAGATCTTCGGGGGTCTTGGGGTCCCTACTGAGTATCCTATACTCATCCATGCACGGTCTATGCTCGCACTACATTGTGTTGGATGCAGGTGATAGACAACACTGATGAAGGTGGGGACTTGTGGAGTTGGACGGTACCCAGAGGTGGACCACTTGGTGAGACGTACACAGAGCGGACTGCCGGACCCAAGGTGATTAGGAGGCCTTCTGTACAAACCATTCAGGTTGAATTCCCAGAGGATGACTTAGTGGTTGCTGTTTTACTTTTCTGTAGTTGTACTAAATTTTCAGTTGTACTGTACTTATTATTGTGCTTGTATTTATGACCCCTTTCCTTTCTGCACTTACTTTTGTATTCAGTAATCACATAGTGATTTCTTCTATTGTGTACTCTGTTGTGTTTGATTACTTTCATAAAGGCAATTTCTTCCCTTTCTATTGGGATTTACGCCTTTGGTGGTAGTCACCAGCCCTGGCCTAGGGAAGGTGGGCTTGGGGTAGTCACGGCACGGGGCCCGAGGACAAGTCGTAGCAACAGAAAATTCATGGTAATTTCAATTTTTTGGTCAGTGGACAAGTGAAAGGGGATATCAACAGTTGATTAGTGAGTGTTGGGTGAACCGTCCCAAGGCCACTCATGGTGCACCTCCACATTAAGTTTCGATGTCTCATGAAACACCTTCATTCTTGGGATAGGGATTTTCCTCAGCTTGACCAGGACCTAACCAAACTCAAATGTGATATCGAGATGAAGGAAAATAGCATGGAAAATGTGTGGGATGTTCTGGTATTCTATGACCTATCCACCAAAAAGAACACACTTTCGGATAATATTTATTCTCAAGAATGGATGGGAAGGGATACCTCAATGTTAAAATGGCTTCATGAAGGAGACAAAAACATAATGTTTTTTCAGGCTTGCATTAATGATAAATGTCGCCCCATAAAACCAAACCATGTTTTGGAGGATGGCTCATTCACTTTTGACTGAGAGGCGGTTAAGGGGTGTGGCTCATACCTTCTTCAAAGACATGCGGGCTGGGCTGAGTTTGAACTAAACAAATGGTTACCCAGATGGGGGTAATGCGCTATTAGATGTGATCCCTTACTCTGTTACTACCCCCGAGAATACTCTATTAGAATTGATACCAGAGGAGGGTGAGATTCATTCAGCCATTATGAGATTAAACCCTTAGAATGTGTCGGGACCGGATGGTTTCCATGGCGCATTTTACAGGGTATCGTAGATGGTTGTTAAAGGATATGTTGTCACTACTATCCAAGACTTCTTCCGTGGGGGAAGCCTGTCGTGGGCTGCATGTGAAATGACTGTGGTACTCATCCAAAATATCAAAACCCCTCCCCCTCATCCACGAATGATTGGTGATTATGTAAAATTTCCCCAAAAATATCCTCGCATGTATCCTCAATACCTGTATTTCCTAGTATCTCCCCAACTGAATATCCCTTAAATAGCATGCTTTCATCAAGGGCCATCAATTCCAAGAGGGATCATGTTGTCTATGAAAATTATGATAAATTTAAACACCAAGTCACATTGATCTAATGTGGAAATAAGATTTTATATGAAAAATTCCTTCGACAGGGTTGAATGGGGTTTCATCAACATGGTTGTTAACAGAAAGAGCTTCTCTACATGGGCATGTGACCTCATCTATAGGTGTTTTAGTTCTTCATGGCAGGAAGTCTCCTTCATGGGATGATCTCATGGTTTTTTAAAGCAGTAAGGGGGGTGTGACAAGGAGATCCTTTATCCCATAGTATCTTAATTTTAATTCAAGACACTCTCAACAGGTTGATTAATAGGGGCATGTTGAATGGCGATATTATCACATACCAACAAAAATGGAACGAAACCTTCATCTATCATTTTCTGTTTGTAGACAACGTATTCATCTTCATGAATGCAGGGAGGAGGTCTCTAAGTGGACTCACCATGATTCTTGATGACTATTGTCACTGGAGATGCTATACGATCAACAAGGATAGGAGAAACTTCTTCATTTCGAAACGATGTAATGCAAACAGAGTCGTGAATATTAGTCTCAGTCTGGTAATGCATCATGGTCCCTTCCCCCTGGAGAATCATAGCGCTCTTATGTACTCAAGAAGACTCCCTATCCATGAATTCGATATTGTGGTGATCAAGATCATGGGACGTGTCCTCAAATCCATGTCGATCTGTTCCCTCGCCTCCACATTTGTAGCCAAATATATTATCAATACCATTTAAAAAGTCCTTGAAGGCTTTATTTGGGATACGCTCTTAGTGGGGAAGTGCCACTGGGTTGTAAGGTGAAATTGGAATGCCCATTATCGATGGGGGGATCAATGTCAATGGAATTTCTGAGATCATCTACTGCATGCATGTGAAGCTCTCATGGGAAATCATCGAGGTTCGAACGTTGTTGGGGCAAACCATGTCCCATGTATGGGGTAGCATTGAGGACTCTTCAGGTCCTAGCTCTCACCTATCATATAATCTTGGTTCACACCTTCCTCCTCTTATGTATAACTCTCACTATATTATATGTGGGGAACGATCTATTTCTAGTAGCATAAAGGGGCGTGCAATATGGATGGTTACCCAGGATGCCCTTCTCCCACCATCTCATTCAATAAAGCATGCCTTCATCCATATTTTTTCCAAATAGTAATAGTCTAAAATCAAAATGAGGTGTTTGATCTCATTTCCATTAACTCGGATCCTGAAAAATGTGTCTTCATCCCTTCCAACACCAGGAGGTTCAACTCAATTGACTTCTAAAGGACTTAAAATACACTTCTTCAAAGCGACCAATGGTTCTCTCAAGTTTGGTAAAATAAAATCCCAATGAAATATAATTTTCTCACATGGAGGATTAGGATCCAATAATTACCATCAGATGATAATGTTAAGGGAATGTGTACGATCCTTATTTCAGGCTTCCACTATTGTAAAAATAGGAATGGAGAGATGATGAACCATATATTTTTTTGAAGGGGATTTGGAGCATGATGTTTGGAGGGCCTTTGGGGATCTTACTACTTACTCTCCAAGTGAGATGACGAATAATACCTTCTTGGAATTCTGGTAAAAATGGTCATGGTATGCGGGCCTAGAGAATACAACATGAAGATACTCAGTGCTGGGTGCTGGTGCATATGGTAGGCCCACAATTGGGATCGGTATGAGGGGTTTCCTTCTCCATGGAGGTCGATAATTGTGGGGGTGAGGAATCTTCTCAGGTACATGGTGTTTCTAATTACTAATTGGAAGTATTCCCCCTCTCTTTGGGTGATACGAGCCTATTATATTCTGGCTCATCCTTCTTTTCCCATGCTATAGGGTCATTGATTGTGGCAGTCACCCCCAAAATCTATCCTCAAGATGAACACATATGGTTCTTGGAGCTTGTGGATCATGCATGGTGGAGGAGTTGTGTGGGATTTCATGGACTTTGTGTGGTTTCCCTTTTAAAGTGTATTATGTCAATGGTACCTCCATACTAGTAGAGGAAAACCCAGTTCTTATGGGTCTGATTCTTTGCAATCAAGAGAGAATACCTCTATCCCCGGTTGAAACAGACTCAAATGTCAATTATGAATCCTTAAAAGATCGAGGTTCATTTCTTTGGTTCGTTTCATACATCATCACGAAATAAAAGCTACTTCAAAACATCAATGTAGATGTCACTCACACTTGGTGTGAGGGGAACAAAGTATCAGATCACATGGCCTCTCTTGCAGATCACAGATCCAATGTTAAATGGTTGTATAATGTTTATTCCCTCAAACTGGAGGGTGTGAATCTGATTCGAGGGTATTCCCTTGGCCTCCATTACATTATCATCCCCTAAGTCTTGTTTCCCTCAGTTTCCCTTATTCCTTTTCTTATGAAAAAAAATATTAACATTGATGATGGGTCATTCTTGACCTTCTTACAAAATAAGCACATTTTCATTCTATAAGAGAAGATTTACAGCTTGAACTTTTAGAATGAATATATATTAATGAAGTTGTTATAATTAATGGTGTACCCTTATCAATTATTTCTAATTATGATCCCTGTTTTACATCACCATTATGGAAAAGTATTCAAAATTCCATAGATACAGATATTAATTAGAGCCCTGTCTAGCACCCAAAAACTGAGGTACAATAAGAACAGACTATTTATACTTTGGACGACATGTTGAGTTCTTTTCCACATGAATTTAAAAGTATAAGGGACCAGTATTTAACTCTCGTATAATTATCTTATAATAATGTCTTCCATTAAAGTATTAAGATGGCACCATATAAAGCGTTATATGGAAAGAGATGTCGTACACCAACATGATGGGATTATATTGGTGAAGGAAATCTTGTAGGCCCAGAACATGTTGATGAAACAATGAAAACATTAAAGATTATCCAAACCCATATCAAAATAACTTTATGTCAGAAAAAGAGAAATATTGATAACCGAAGGAGGAATTTGGGATTTTAATAAGTAGAAAAAGTTTTCTTAATCATATCTCTATGTAAGGGTATTATACGATTTCGTAAGAAGGGAAAATTAAGTCTCATGAACATTGGAGCATTTGAAATTATAGTCTGAATAAGAGCTATAACTTACCGTTTTCAATGCCTCCCAGACTCTCCAATGTTCTCATTGTGTTCCACCTGTCAATGTTAAGGAATTACATTTTAGACACAACACATATACACACCTATTAAAAATACAACATGAGACCAGTCTGTCTTATTATCCAGATCATATCAAGATTCTTGATACCAGAGAGCAATTATTGAAAAATCAGATTACTCATCTGGTAAATGTTCTTTGGATTAACCATAATATGGAGGATGCAATATGGAATCATGAATATTTTATATTGAAGACATACCCAAATCGTTGATGTTAACATTTTTTGAATTTTAAGGACGGAAATGTTTTCAGGGGAGAATGTAACACCCTAAGGATTTGAAAATGAATATTTAATTCACTTTATAATTTATCCATTAAACAAAAAATTTTCCTCTACTATGATTTGAATTTCGAAAAACAGTCATCTAGATTTGTGATGAGTAAGTCATTTAGAGTCTGATAGAACAAACATTATTTTATATGAATAGTAACTTGCCCTTATGAATAGTAATATAACCCTTAGGAATAATAAATAATGATATTATATTATTTTCTTATGGTAATAGGATTATGATATCTTAATTAACTTATAAATGTGATATAACATTAATTATACCTTTAAAATTGTTAATTTTAAAATTAACTATGATCTTATTTAAAAATAAATTAATAATATTTAGATTTTTTTTGAAAAAATGAGTTCATTTTTAAATTCTTCACATCGATAAATTATAGGGGTGAAGTTTTGAGATTTTTCTGAAATTCTAAATTTTTTAATGAATATTAAAATATAGTAAAATATCGTATATTAAAATTATCAGTTAAATGCCATATTCATGACATCATTAGTGATTTATGTTCACTTGTCTCGAACACACATGCACCTATTACTATTAGGGGACACATGAAACAACACTATTGGTTTTCTTTATGGAAATAATAAAATAATGAATAAAATATTTAAATTTTACCCCTCTCTTCCACTATAACCCCCCCCCCCACTCTCTATACTCTTCAATACCCTAAGGCTTGAAAATACTCAATGTTCCACCCAAATACCCTTTTCTAGTCACTCACCACGTCCAGGATGCTCTTGGTCTTACCAAAAGACAAAAACCTCTTCCCTTTATGAGGTTATTTAGGAGGTTATTTCAAAAGGTAAAACACCCTTCTTTTTCATTGAGTTTCTATTCAATTTATATTCTTTTATTATCATCTCCTCACCTCCTCCATTAAAATGACCATGATAACACCAGTATCATCTTTATATTGGAATTATATCATGTGAATGGGAGAATCATCATCAATATTCTTACTCCCACCCTTTTATTTTTATAAATGAAAACAATGTCCATAAGGATCCAATTTATAAATTTCATGGAAAATGATGGTTCGTTCTTAAATTTATCTTTCATTATTAGTCATGAAACCAATTATAGGGTTTCAAAATACTATAATATTTGTATTATAACATAATTAATATTCAGGAACTAGTCTATGATCATATTATTAATTTTTATCACAAAACTATTTTCTTATAATCCAAATACTTCCAAAAAAATCGAAGTGGTTGTCCTCTAATGAATAATTCTCATTACATGTAACCAAATGAAAGAAATGACCATTTAAAATTATTTATATTAAAAAAAAATTAATTTCAATTCTGGATATTTTCAACAATTACACATGAACTCGATTATATAAGAACAAATGAACCCATTATGAAAATAAAGTAAACGAACACCCCGAAACGAAAAAAATTCAATATAATAACATATCAATAAGGGAATAAATGAACTGAAAAAAATTATGATAAACTAAATTCATGTCTAATAGGTACTTAAATAAGTTATTAATAAGTCTAATTTCCTATTCCAGGAACTTAAGTTCTAGACCAGGACACAACTAGCCTTATGGTAAGAGTTTTCTCACCCAAACCATCATTTTCATTCGGGTTACTTTTATTGTCTAATTAACTCAATGAAATTATTGTATATTGTTTTTAAATCCTCATAAAATCTGTGTGAGTATTTTATATATGTTTACCAACCATATCACTTACTTATTTTAAGGATATTTATACATTTTAAAAGGAACATTCAAAATTGTTTCCAAGATACAAACCCAATTCAAGGGAATTTCTAAAACTCTTACCTTCTTTCAAGGTAACTCTATAATATTTTTATGGAAACCATTATATTTTTAAAATAAATAATTTTCCTATACAATATTAGTTCAATTCTATTTCTATACAAATATTTTTCTCAATGAACTCTTCTTTTTAAAATAAAAGAGTACTTATCTCAAGAATTGCTTAATGATTTTATAAGAGTATTTTCTTCTGATTCAACTCCCCTGATGATTCTTAAATATTATTGGGTTTAATCTACCATATTTTATTTAATGGTTTATGAATAATTTTATTTTGAAAGATCTATCTTAAAACCATTAACTATATTACTCAGAATGGTTAGCATTTTATGTTTTATGATTGGGGAAAGTCAGTTACATTTCATATGATAGTTTCAATATGGATGTATATGTTGTTTATGTTTATACCCATTCATACGAGGAATACAATAAGGTTATTATGTAATGAGTGGGGTCCATTATATCCCTTATGTGAATTAATAGGTCAATGAGAAAATTAGATGTTGGATTGGTTGAGGCCATTCCAAATTTGATGTATGGTTTTTGATGAGGCCTTAATCATTTTTAGACGTCTTTGCTGAGCCCTTGGTTAAATGTTTCAGAGTGTCTGGCTTATGAAATTCCCTCATTATAAAGCTAGTGATTGATATTTCATGTGTTTATTCGACTAGAAGAATACCCATGATTATGTTTTATTATGGCATTATTTACTCATCTCATATTCCTTCCATAATGTGTTCAAGTTTATTATTTTTAAAGGCATGTGTTTTTAATTATTCACCTAGACTAATGTTTATGTTTATGTTTTCTTCTACTGTATTTCATAATATTTATGTTCATTTGAGCTCATCCCTTTCTTATGTTTCATTTTACCAGGATATGAAGAAGTTAGTTTTCCTTGACTTGCATGCATAATATAGGAGGATTGGATGTTTTTAATGGAATAAATTAGTATTGTTTTTCCCTTCACGATGTAATGTTAATTTTATATATGTATCATGTTTTCAAAATCTACTAAACTACATGGTCCTTAATAATACATATTGATTGAATATATGAAAATTTAATAAAATAAGGCACCGACTCCGATAAACTAGGGTCAGATATTTACATGTTATATATTAACACATTTTTATCAATTTTTATTTGAAAAATAATCTAGGTAAAATTTCACTTTTAAAAAATTCCAAAAGTTCTCCTCATCTAATTAAAAAACAGATCCCATTATTTCAGTGATTACACAAACTTGAGAAATATAACTTGATGAAATAATAAATAATGTATTTAAAAACATCCCTATACATGTTTGAGAGTTCTATTATCCTCAAAATACCATCCCTATGTCTGTTTACAAGATTACTAAAGGGAATCCACCAAAGAGAAGGTAATCTTTTTTTTGATTCTTTTGAGTTTATTTCTTATTCTACAATACCTTTATATATTTTTCCATGTTAAAAGAATAAATCCAATATCATATTTACACTTATATATTATTATAATTATGAAAAAAATATTCAAGATTTTATCCATACTATAAAAAATGAAAGCACCGCATGTGCGTACATATAGATTATTATCTCCACTGGGTGGTGTATTTCATTTTTGATAACCAAATTATATGAATGGTTATAAAGATGTAAATAGTGGATATATATGGTTCTTATGATATTATATTTATTCATTAACCGTAGTATTTAACTGACTTTCATAATGTTTCTACCATTAATGGAATGATAACATCACTCATGTGTGTGTATGACCTTCCATCTCAACAGTGTCATGTGATTAATTTTCCATGTTCAAAATTCATGAATACTAAAAAATGTATATAAAATGAATAAATATTAAATATATGACCTTAATATAATTATTTTATCAATTGAAATATATCATATTCATAAGAACCATGAATTACATGACAAACAGTTCTTAGGGAAATGAAGTAGTAAACACCCAAAATAATTGTTATAAAGAAATATTACTAGAAAATGGGTTTTAAGATGATATAAGAAGACAATATATGATATAAAATATATTAATTTGGTTTTATTATAAATTTATAATTTTAATTTAACAATTAAAAATGAGGTTAAACAATTTTCAATTAAAGGGAAGGCCATGGTAAGGGTTTCTCATGTCACTCTTAGTTATGTGGGACATATTCCATATTCACCACTTATTTCAATTATAAGTTGTATATAATCCCATTTTATTTTTTATATTAGGAATTAATTTCTATTAAAGGTATTTTAATTTTTATTAAATTTTATTTCTATATGGGATCTTATGTTTCAAAAGATAGGTGAGAGGTATGAGTTTGTTTCTCAATCTCATCATTATTTAAGACTTTTTTTACATCTACCTTGAGGGAATTTTTTGTTATTTATTTCCTGAAATAAAACTAATTTATTATCATTTGTTTATTCATGAATTTTTTATATTAATAAGAACATTTACCCCCTCTTTGGTACTGAAAATTATGGGGAAAAAGTGTTAAATTATATTTTAAATTAGTTATAATGTAACCTTAGTTCAATAATACATCTATTTAATTGAATAAATTCATTAGAATGTCTTATATATTTAACGTTAATTTAAAAAAAACTGGTACATACATGAAAATCATTCATTGTAAAATGAAAGAGTTAACACCCACAACATAAATAATAATGAAATATTATTAACAAAACTATAATAAAATGATGTTAGAGGATCATTTTTATATCACAAATATGAATACTTCATTTTTATTAATTTGTAACATGCTTTAAACCATTATACAAGATGTTAAAGCACGATCAATTAATGAAAATTCCATGGTAAGGATTTTTCTCATTTTACTTTTATTTCTATACAATATGTATTATTCACCGCATATTGGTTTTGTGTGGTGTACTTAACTTTGGTATATCATATCAATAAAACCAAATAGGCCATTAATAGTACTAAAATGGATTTATCAGTTCTATATATGTGCTGATAACTAGAGAGAGATTTACGACCCTTTCCTTTTATCCAAACAAAAAAGGCACCAATAAAGGGGTCCTTTATTATCACTAATAAAAGTGTCATTTATCATCTCTAATTTTAATGATGAAAAATGAAATTTTTATCACCTCTTTTATTTAGTGATAATAAAATATACATTTATTAGCATCTTTAAAAGAATTAATAATGGACCATTTAAAAGTTATTTTTAAATAACATATTAAATAACCATGTATCATAACTTTGAAAAGTGATTATTAATGACCCATTTTTATGTGCCTTCAAAAGCACTGATAAAGGGGCATACTGTATTGTGTTATAACTAAACACTACAGCACTAGTGAAATATGCCATAATAGCACATTTCATACCATAAATACCACCATTTCAACAAAATCAAAGAATAATAAATAATTTAAATGAAATAAAAATTACAATGATAATACAATAATAATCAATATTATAGATATTTCAAACATTGGTTTGTAAATTCACCTAAGTAAAAATTACTACATACATTAAAAAACATGAATTTCCATTTATATTTTGATGAAAACCCCAACTAATATTATTTTTGAACAAAACACCCATGTTCGAGAAAAATAACACACAGGTATGAGAATGACATTCTTCTGTTTGTAATAATATAACGAAATAAACTAATATAATGTGTTAATTTTAAATAAAACATTATGTAATACTAAGAACACTGTGTATTGTATTTATTTGTTGTTGATTCTTCATCATCAATCCATTTTTTATTTGAAATCATGCATTATATGTATGAAAATTAATTAAATAAGTGTAACATAAATCAAGAGTTCGTTTGATCATTTTTCCGTTACTGACACATTTTGAACTAATTGTCGATTTTAAAATCATAACAACCAAATTGAGTAGTATTGGGTACATTTTGTATCATATTGACATGTGGTTGATTAATACAAATACAAAATGACTTTGGAATCATTTTTCTAAAGTACAAAAAAATATAAATGTGTTTTTTCATTTTTGAGTTGGCCGGTTTTCCTTTGTACTAAATTTGATATAAATTTTAAGATAAAAAGAAACAAACTGAGTAGTAATGATCACTCCATACATAAGATTTAGGTGTTTTATATTTCTAAATGTCTCAAATGGCTAATGGATAATTTTACTAAAGTATCAAAACAATCCAATTTTTTTTTCTTTATCATGAGTACATCACTTTTATTTTTTACTAAAATGTCATTTTAAACTGGAGACAGACACTTTGACTCATTATGATCAAATCATATATCGGTTTGATGTAAAACTTATTCCTTCACCTCAAAATTGACTTATGAATATTTTTTCAAAATTATTTGAAAAATCGGTATGTTTTTTATAGTTTTTTACTAGGTGATAATTTTTGCACTAAAAAGTCGATTTTAAACTAATAAAAGACACATTGTGTCATACATGGAACACCATGTATCAGATATAGGTGAAGATGATTCATCAATTTCAAAAATTACTAATTGATACTTTTTGTAAAGTATCAAAATACTCCAAATGCATTTTACCATTTTTGAATCGTCCAGTTTCCCAACTTAATAAAATTGATGTCAATTTTAATTAAAAAGATGCACATTGAGTTATACGGGTCACACCATGTGTTAGATTTTAGTGTGTATGATTAATAAATGTCTCAAATAACTAATGGATATTTTTAATATTGTATGAAAATAATATTATAGTATTTTCTTGGTATTGAGTATGCCACATTTATTTTCTACGAAAATTTAATTTTAAACTGGAAACTCTCACTTTGACTCATTCAGTTCACATCGTGTATTAGTTTGATGTGAAAAAATTACAATGTATCCCCAATAAAATATGAATCATTTTCATAAATTATTAATTATATTTTAGTTAATTTAATTAGTTTTCTTTGTGTTATAATTTTTGAACTTGTATAGCGATTTTAACCAGATAACAAACACTTTGAGTCATACTAGACACATTGTGTATCATATTGAGGTGAGTCTGATTAATAAATCTCAAAAATTACTTATGGATCTCTTTAATAAATTTTTAAGACTATATGATGGCATTTTATCAGTTTTGAGTTGGTCAGTTATCAAATTTTCAAAAATTGATGTCAATTTTAAGTAAAAAGATGCACATTAAGTGATTCCAGTCACATCATGAAATGGATTTAGGTGAGCCTAATTCCTACATACTTCAAATGACCTATGGATTGTTTTCATAAAGTATCAAAATAATCCTAATTTTTTTATCAATTCTGAGTATGTTAGTTTTTTTTAATAAAAACTCATTTTAATCCAAAAACACACACGTTGACTTATTCTGATCACATCATGAATTAGTTTGTTGTGAAAATGATTCATAAAAGTCAAAAATTAAATTATTCATAATTTAAATAAATTATGAATAAAATGTTAGTGTTTTTATAAGTTTTAAATGATGGGACCTTTTTTAACTAAATTGTTGATTTTAAACTGATAATAGTTACATTGAGTCATACTGAGAAAATCATGTATAATATTGTGCTAGGGATGATTCATATACATAAAAAATTAAATATTTATCATTTTAATAATGTAACAAAACAATAAAAAAAAATTTCTCAGTTTTGAGTAGGTTAGTTGTCCAATTTACTAAAAATGAATTCAGTTTTAACTAAAATGATACACATCAAGACATATAAGTTAGATCATGTGTTGGATTCTAGTGAATATTATTAACACATGTCTAAAATTACATATGGATCAATATACTAATGTATAAAAACAATATGAATGGTTTTGATTGGTTTTGATTACTAAACACATATTTTTTTTACTGAAATGTCATTTTAATTAGTAAACACATCCATTGACTCATTTTGATCACATCATGTATCATTTTTATGTAAATATTGTTCCTACAACTCAAAAATATCTTATAAGTTTTACTACTAACATATCATGAAAATATGATCATGATTAATTGGATTTAGTGAGTGTCACTTTTTGAACTGAAATATCAATTTTAAATTGATAACTGAATCATTGAGTCATATCTAGCACATCATGTATTGGATTGAGGTTCACCAGATTCTTGCACATCAAAAATGGATTATTCATCATTTTCCTAATTTATAAAAACATTATAAATGCATTTTCTTAGTTTTGAGTAGTTTAATTGACCATTTTACTAAAATTGATATCAATTTTAAGTAAAAATAAAGACAATGAGTCATATCGGTCACACCATGTGTCATATTGAGGTTTATATTATTACTATATGTCTCAAATTTCTTAGGTACCATTTTCTAAAAGTATCAAAAAAAATTAATGTGTTTTTTTGATTTTGAGTACATCACTTGTATTTCTTTACTAAAATGTAATTTTAAACTTGAGTGATGAACTTATACTCATTCTAATCACATCGCCTACTAGTTTTACATGATACTGATTGCTACACATCGAAAATTACTTATGAATTGTTTTCCAAAATTATCCTGAAAATATGAGATTGTTTGATTGGTTTTTAGTAATTGACACTTTTTGAACTGAATTATCAATTTTAAACTGATAAAGGACACTTTTAGTCCAACCGGGCACATCATGTATCAGATTGAGGTTTGAATGATTCCTATAAATTTTAAATGACTTATGTATCATTTTCACAAATTATAAAAATATTCCAAATTCATTTTCGTTATTTTGAGTAAGTAAATAGTATTTTTTTATGAAAATTCATGACAATTTTTAATAAACAAGCAATAATTGGGGTCATATCGGTTACATTGTATTTCAGATTTAGGTGTATATGATTCTTAAACAACATAACGTCAAAAAATTCAGAACTATAAATGTTATAATTATTTCCATTTGATTTATTTATCGAATTTTCACCACTATATATTGACACAATGTTCATAGAAAAAAATCATTCTCATTGTCGAATGTTAGAAGAGTAGAGGAATAATATGATCCCATTATATAATGGGAAGTAAAAAAATGATCAAAATATATTCCAATACTCATTTGGATTTCAATATTAATGGGTATTCTGCTTAGATCATTGAATCAATATGACTTCTTGAAAGTTCTGTGAAAAAAATTTAAAAATTTATTATATAAAAATGATAAGAAAATGTATTCCTAAATAGTAGGTAAAATAATGAGAAAATTATTTTGATAAGTATTAGGGATTCAAATTTTCTTGATGGTTATATTAATCCTTGACGTTGTTCCATACTGTCAATTTCTTAGTCGTTGGATAAAGTGCAATCTCTCACAAGCATGAGAAGCCTATAAGAACCAACCCATATGAAACAAAACTATTAAATCATATAAGAAAATAATTATTATCTGAGTAAAACTGAAAAAAGTACATTAAACCTAAAAATGAAAAAATACATTATTTTTGGGGGCAATGATTTTACTTCGAAAATAACAAGATTTCTTCTATGATTGAGCAGAGACGGTGTTGTTTCACTTCATGTAGTGGATTGAAATATGGACATAAATCATATAAAATAAACGAAATATTCATGTAATAATGAAAATTAAATCACTGTTCCATTATATAATTATTAAATAAAATAAAAAATATATATCATAAAATTACCCTTACATCATTCTAAATGGTTTCATTCATTATAGTTTGTTCTTATAAGGTATTGTTAACATTTCATGTGAATAAGAAATTCCTGCATATTAATAAAACATTTAATTTAGATTATGATAATTTAGTAATGAGATAATAATATTATTAAGAAAATCATATTATATTTTGAAAAAAACGTTTACCACATCATTTAATTATATTTCATTTTTAAGGTTTTAGGGATTTGGTTCCTCTATTGACAATACAAATATCTTCTTTGTGATATCCTCTAACATAAAAAACAACATAAATATTGTGAATGACATGAACTGAATGTGATATCCCAATGAAAGGGTCATCCTCTGTTAAATTTTCATTTGAAGCAAAATTTATTTTGGTCACCATTAAGAAAATTGACCAACTTTGGTATACCGAATTTGAGACATAAAATACATTCACTACTTCTAATTCAATTATCAAGGGCTCCTCATTTTCAATTTCCACACTTAAATTCACCTTCCTAAATCTCATTTCATCAAAATTCATTGCAATCATATTGTCAACCCATTTGCAAAAGAAAATCAGCACTAGATATGTTGTATAATCCAACTATTATATCTGTTCAATAATGACAACTTATGACATATTTCAATAAATTGGAATTATATTCATAGAAATAGATATGGTCATCAATTCATCCATAAGTGTAACACCATTTTTTCAAAATATTGTATTCATTATGATCTTTTGTATAAAATTCATAACCATTGATTACAAAACCATTTTACGTTAAAAAATTTTTATTCAGTCCCTTGGCTAGACATTGATGTAGTTCAGTAATTGAATATGTATTTTCATATAACTCTTTTATAAATTTTATCACATTACCATCCTATAAATAATATTTTATGTGTATTTGATATCAATCCTTCATCCCATGATTGATTCAAATCTATAATAATTTCTTCGTGGGATTCAATGTATTGATAAACATCTTCACAATTATGTAAAACGTTAAGGTGCTCTTTCTTATGCTTTGTAAATGTAATTATAAAAAAATATATTATAGAAATACCTTTTCTCATAATTCATTCTCTATGAAGAGGCATTGAGAGACTGATGTAATCCTCAACTAATAGGTAATTAGTACAAAATTCAATATCTTCTTCAATAGAATATCATTCTTTAATACAACCTTCTGGTTGACTTCGATTCATGATATGCCCTTTTAAAATTTTCATATACAGTTCAATAGGATACATCTTTCTATAATAGACATGACCACATTTTTGAACCTATCTAACCATGTGAACCATCTCATTGAACATTATATCAAATAATGCTGGTGGGAAGAACATCTCAAATTTACATAATATAACTGCAACCTCTTTATTAATGGCTGGAAACTACATCGGGTCTATAAATTTAGTACATATGGATTTTAAAAATAAGTAGAGTCTTGTTAAGGTATATAATAAATTTGAGGCATAATGTAATGGAAAGAAACATGCATCAAATCATGTGTCAATATATGATCGTCATATGATTTTATTATTCTTAATTTCAAATTATTCTTTGAAATGATATTCTTGATTTTTGTGAATACCAATGTGAATATTTTACACTATTAAGGAAATGGAACAATTTTAATTTTTCCTTTATAGATATAGTGTAAGCTGTTGGGGGAAGAAAAGTATTCCTTTTACAATTCACCGGTACCAACTCTTCCCTTATCTCCATTTCAATCAATTCCCTCCTAGCCTAAATGCCATCTTTCATTTTTCTTGGAACCATTAGTAATGTTCCAATAAAACTATAAGATATATGTTTTCAACATGCATAATATCAAGAATCTTTCTAATTTAAAAAAATTTCAATATGGTAATTCAAAAAAATGATCACTACTTCCATCCTGATTTTGAAAGGGTTTTAAAAAATGGATTACCAAAAAAAATTTCAATATATTTTTATTTAGGTTATTGATGATCAATCATTATTGGAGATGTTGTTTTACCTTGTTTGATATTCTTCCCAAATGATATCATCCAAAATCGATACTTATTTCATCGAGGGAAATATTTTTGATGTCTTAAAAACACAGTCTTCAAGGAATGTTTCAACCAAACTGATTATGTGCATTTTTCACAACTGGGAAACCCAAACATTACTTTAATGATATAGACGTACAAATTTACATAAGGGGAAGTCATTTTTTCCCATAAAACATGGCCCTCAATGTGAATTTTTATCTTCTATGTGCATCATGCATTGTAACAACTGTATCCCACATCCATTTAAGATATTTTATCAATGGATCCAAATATAATTCATTATCATTACAGGTTTTTTCTCAAGATATAAAGAGAGGAAACATATTTTATTTATGTTTCACACATAACCATAGAAAAAAGATATAATTTTTCAACATGAATGGCCATGTACTGTGAGTACTACTATATAGACCAAATGATTTATTCCATCTATAGATAAAAAATTACAATATTTTATCAGCTCATGTTGAATTTCAAGATACTCGTAATACATCTTATTTAACCAAGGAGAGTATACCTGATTACATAGGTTCCCATAATTAATTCTTATATCTCATCCCGTGTCAATTTTCTCACACTTTCATTAAATCCATATAGTTTTCTAAACTATGGAATGATATGAATATACCATACATATTTCGAAGGACTTCATTCATTTTTCATTTATAAAATTCCTTCACAATGATGGAATTCTATTAGGGATTCAATGTCCTTGAAAAATAATATGAAATCATTTGGACAACATGTATTTTTATACATTTTTTCTGTAGAGACCCGAAGCTTGACGTACAAGGACATTACATTACTTTTGCGGAATACTTATTACATCACAAAAACACACACACAAGGACCGTAATAGTTTAGTATCTTTGGAAACTCGGAATATAATCTTCTAATCGTGGTGAATGATCTTCAACATCTCCCAGAAAGTTCTTCTTTTTTTACCTAAAACCATTCTTTATATCCTGGGGAAAATAAAACATAAAAGGGTGAGCTCAAATGCTCAGTAAGGGTAAACAAATGAAATATCAATCACGTCATATTCAGAAGAACATATCTTTTGGAAATCTTAACCTGCCAAAGAGATCATAATTACATAACGTGGGATAAATCATAGTAGTGAAATGTAATCCCAATAATCATAAAATAAAACATGAAACTTTGTGGCATACACACATAATCATAGATAATCATTTCTTATTAGTCAATACTCATTTCCAAGACTATCTTAGGGGAAAAAGTCCCTTTCGGAACCGAGTTCACTCCTCGTTTCAGTCCTGTTTCACTGAACCGGTATAACCTACCGTTCCAGCCATGTCTATCTCATTAGATATAAAATCTTTACCCAATTCATTGGAGGGAGATATAGGTCCCACCCATCTCATAATTATACCATTCTAATGTGTGCCACAAAATCATAAATCATACATCATTTCATAACCCATGTAACAAAAATGGAAATCTTATACATCATGACATCATAAAACAATTCATATAAGATAAAGGAGTTCATAAAAATATATCCATCACAACATAATCATATCATTGTTATTATAGGGATATAAACAGAACCATATATTATCTTAGATGGAAAATAATTTTGATAAAACACTTGAACTCCATTCTTGAGGAAAATATCCTTTCTACATCAAAATTTTTTTTCCTTTCTTTACATGTCATACAATTTTAAACTAAAAAAAGTTGATTAAAAATAAACTTGAAAACTTGTAAAGTAAGATTCTTGGAAATATTGTTTTAAAAATCCATTCATGCCATATAACTTAAAAAAACATTCTTCTCGTACTTTTGTCGGAACAGTCAAAAAGTACCTCGTACGAAAAACGACAAAAGATTCCTTTCATATCCTTTACTAAAAACTCACCGAAGGGTAAAATTAGATTTAAAAATTTGTAGGTGGATGGAAATAATATTACATATTGAGGAAACATGGATGTGGATGATAAAATACACCCCAGTAAATACTAAAGTATAAACAATCTCGGATAAAAATGAGATTGTGATATTTCCCTTACCTTAGGTCCGATTTTCATCATATGTGTCCGAACCTCCTGTATAATGATTTAAATAATGTCATTGACTTATTCCAGAATCATACTCATTGTTATGATGTCATATATGGTTCACTTATGGCTTTATATTACCCGTTCTTTTGTAAATTCCATGTTAAAGAGTGGTTTGGGTAAAATCGTTTCATTTGTCGTCCATGTTTTGACTTGTAATTATTCATATGATTACCTAGATCATGATTACTAAATTTAAAATATAAAACATTATTTATATATAATATATATACAGAATATATATATATATATAATAGATCAGTAAATGGAAAGAAATATACCGTTCATGGAGATGATAGACCATACGTACCCATGAACGTTGTTTTGTTTTCCTTATTGAGTTGAATGGAATTAAGTAGATGACATACATATATATACACATAAATCCAGAATCATTATTATTTCATATATTTCATTATTAGTTATTATATATACTTTATAATCATTCCTGAATGGTTAACGTGGAGAATGAATCTCATCGTGTCGTGGAGACAGTAGTCCGTACGTATGCACGAGCGATGATATCGTTCTCATGATCATGGAATTGTATTGGAGTGTATGCATTATATTTAAGAATCAATAACACTTTACAATAATCATATATAGTTATTATGTACACCATTATACCCATCCAAGTAAGGTGGTGGTGGAAAATAGATTACACCACGGCGTGGAGACGGTATTACGTACGTACGCACGCGCTGTGATTTCATTTTTCCGTAGGATGGATAGATAGTGAAATAAGGTTGTTTCATAATTATAATAACATATCAGTATTTAACTAATACTGATGTTATTACTTCGAAATGAAACAACCTAAGAAGAAGAAGTGGAAGAAGAAATAGAGATGAAAGAATCGGTAATGAACATTACCTCTTCTTTGAAGTGCTTCTTTGAGACCTCCTTTAGGGGCACTAAAATTGGTCTATGAGGAAGACCATAACCTCTAAGATGTTGCTAGGGAAGTGGAGAATTGAAGTTTTCAGGGGTTGGCCGAGCTTGAAGGCTCAATGTTGTGTGAGGAAGAGAGGGAGAAGGTGCCCTTTTATAAGGGAGTAGTGGGGCACCATTGAAATAACTAAAACTATTATTATATTATAAAGTCAAATTCGGTTTTAAATAGCTCCAAAGTGATTAATTTCGAAGATAAGGTGGGGATGGGTCGAAATACTATCATATAATATAATTTAGACAAGTTTAGGTTCCTATTTTAACCTTATCATTTAGATTTAACATTAAGTAAAATAATTTTACTTTTACCGTGTCTTCTTTTGTTCTTATACTATAAGGTTAATAAACTTACTATAAGAAGAAAAACGAACCCAAGCTGTTTATTATTAATATATATAATCTTATCTAAGTCATTTTTCCGAAACGTAGATTTTTAGGAATAAAATAACAATTAATAATATAATATTTGTTTTAAAAACTATTTTATGTCAATTTTGACACTATTTTGTAATTGATTTTTGTGAAAATCATAACAGAATGATTAGTTCGAAAAAAGATAATTAAATCAATACTAACATGACATATTAACCTATAAAATTAGTGGAATTCATAAAAAGTCTCAAATTATATTTATTTGGGTATTTATAATATCAATTATTCTAATTTTTCACTATTATGGTAATTACTTCATCATCATTGTGTCATAAATTAATTAATTTATTTAATGTCTAAAAATTATAAATAAAATAAAATTATGTATGAAATCATATTATATTTCTAATGAAAATTTACAATCAAATTTATCTTATGTATATCCCTAAATTAAAAATGTTGTAGTAAATCAACATTGATTTTAACTCTATTAACTCTTCTTTGAATTAAATAATAATAAATGTCCTAATCAAATCCAAGTGGGCCTAAATGGTCATATTTTATTCCTAAGGTTGTTTTTGGTCGAATTAAACTTATACAATAGAATTAGGACATGTGATAGGGTAATAATAATAACATTTTTACCCTTAATTACCCTATTTACTTTTAACCGTGGTAAAAAAAAGTAAAAAGTTACTATTCACCAAAAATTATTTTCATCTCATTGAACCACATTTTACTTACTGACATAAACCGTGTCTCTCGAATTTTTGAAATTCCACTCACAGAAGCAGTAAAATTAAGTTTTATGAAAAATTAATTTTTTAACTACCACTTAGTGGTTTCACTATTCATTAAAAAAATGAAAGTTTCCAGAAAAATACCAAAAATTAGGCCTAAGCTATATTTGATATTATGAAATCAAAAATGATGTCTATTTTACCAAATTCAAAACATATCAGTTGCATTAATTAATTTAAAAATTAATTCCCTTCGTCAAAACAAATAGCGTGTTCTTAGGAGATAATAACTATCAAAAGATTGACACTTGTTTATATCTGGTTTAAATATGAAATTACATCCAATTACCAACATTGTATTAAACTGTAAAAATATATTCTAAATATACTTTAAAACCACTCAAATTAATAATTTATCACTATTAATTATTTCGACTGAAAAAGTTGTTTTTAATTACAATTTAGTAATTTTCACTATTCATCAAAATATGAAAGTTATCCGAAAAGTACCAAAATTTCTCCCTAAGCTAATTTCATTTTTCCGAATCCAAAAATGAAGTCCTTTTTAAAAACTAAAATTTAAAAAAGTGGTTATTACTATTTATAATGGCTAGTTTTAAAAATATTTTAATAGAATATCGTTGTTTAGTGAAACTCGATATTTCATACTACACTCGCTATCGAGGAAGGGCACGATTGTGAGTAATTCAAGGAAAGTCAATGATGTGTGTTGTGCAAGCTCCTTTTGGTGTAGCGTACAACAGAAGACATTAATAAAATTAAAAATAATATTTTTCATAAAATCTCGGGCTATTACATTCTACCCCCCCCCCTTAAAATGAATTTTGCCCTTGAAATTCGTTGGGTTATAAATGGTTTACTATTCGAAAGTTTCTTTAATAGAAGCCCACATCGTAAAAAGGAATACCAAAACCAATCCTTAAAAACAAAAGTATGAAACATAACGGTTACCCAAATAATCTAATCACTGGGTTTCCACATAGTTGAAAATATGGATATGGAAGAGAAATCTAACCATCATTTTCTGATGGAGAGTGGTAGAGAACATGGCTATGGAAAAGCCAGAAATCACAAAGCCATAAATTTGTGATGATCTAAGGTACCATCTGATTCATCAGATATAAGTGCACTAGGACAACATTTTTGGTTTTCAAGATCATTTCCCTAAAGTTGATGAAATTGGAATTAGAAGAACTACTTTCGTGATTTTTGTATAGCCTCATCGTTGGTCATTCTTTGGACAATTTCCACTTCATCTCTTAAAGAAATGTAGTTGAATTTGTCATTCGTGATGTGTTAGCAGATCATGTGATAGAATGATGGGTCATTCCATCTGTCTCAAACAAAAGGTTAGAAAAGTTATCAAAAAATACATATGTCCATCTATAGTGAGATTAATCATATATGGTTCCTAAAATGGAGTTATACTTCATATAACATACTTATTAATATAATAAAACAAGTTTCTACTAAACAGGGACTTCCTGTAGGCCAGTGGTAGGCAATAAAGGCCAGTCGCACTTTGGTTGTGGGTTCGATTCCCACAGCCTTGTCCGACGCGATAGGTTGTCGCTCGTCCTGCAGGTTGTCCTTTTTCTAAAGCTATATTACTACAACATCCCATCAACAATATCAAAAAAGTTTTGTCCTTAAACAATTCTAACTTATGTCCAACATAATCCATTCCAATCATTAGGCATATCTAAAATACTTCGGTCCATAGTATAAAGAAAATGATCACGTGAATGCCATCATTTATCCCCCATATATCATAAGATATGTCTTGTTGGTCAAATTAAAAATATGTGAATACCTTAATCATGTATTCTCTTGAAGAATGAATATCCATTGAACCATGGTGAGAACATGAATGCAGTTAAAAGTTAACACTTTCCACATACCAAAATCCCCAAAATTCTATATCCTCAAACCATGATATCACTTAGTCCTTATATCAATCATGAGATCATGAATACTATCAAACATATTAGATTCTATTTATCCCTTCATTATGTGCATATCATCTGCTTTCCAAATATATTTCAATCACTTTTCATGGTTACTGATGCCATAAAATTATTGAAAACCACAGTAGACCAAAACATAAATATTCCAATATTCCACGAAACTATATACAACATTATTCCAGAATCTCATTACATAAACACTTAATCATTCCACCACATCGTTGTCATATTCAACATCGCCAATAGTGATCGCATGTGACTCCCTTTGTCCTTTTCTATAAGTGGTTGCTCATGTCGATCATCACTAACCCTTGAATTAGGGCTTTTATTAGCATAATGCCCCATTTCCTTACACATGAAGCATTGAAGTGTTGTTGGTGCATTCTCTGCAATCTTTTCTTTATTCACATCATTAGAAACCCCTTTTCCATTACTTCGACACTCAGCTACTTGATGACCATCTTTTCCACACTTAAAACATTTTCTAGTCCCTTTAAGGCAATCTCCACCGTGATTCTTTCCACACTTTGAGCATAAGGAAACATTCATCTTATTTTCACCATTATTCTGAGATTTCTCCTTGAACTCCATCTTTCGTTTCTTGTCAAAACTATGAGATGGATAAGTAACACCAACTTCCATTTCTACCTTGATAGCACAACGCACAATTTATTCATAGCTACTGAAGTCTCTTATATCTAATGCCCTTAGAAGATATGGTTTTAAGCCACTAAAGAATCGATCAACTTTACTTTCAGGTTGGATGATAAATCCAGATGCATACCTTTCCAGCCTTGTAAAATTCGCTTCATATATACCAATAGATTCATCATCCTTTTGCTTTTGTTCAAGAAACTCCTTCTCCATCTTTGTTCGAAGAATACGAGGGAATTACATATTGAAAAATATGTTCTTGAACTCATCCCATTCCATGGACTCAATTTCATCTCTTTGCCTCGTATTCATGATAAGATTCCACCATTGATCAGCTTCACATTCCAAACGATATACTGCTAAGATGACTTTATCATGGTCAGAACATTGAAGAACTGAAAATATCTTTTCAGTAGTACTGATCAATTGTTCAGTAACAAGTGCATCAGAAGACCCACTGAAAGAAGGTGGACGTTGCCTCATGAAGGACTCAATAGATTATTGTTCCCTTCTCTACACATTTGGATGTCCAGAATGATTCATAGCTTGTGTAAGTATAGAAATAAGATTTTTCACTCCATCTCCCATAACATTTGTTTTTTCAGGAGACAATCATTTCATTGTCCATTGCATTGATCAACATGGTTCCTTCGGGTTCCAGCCATCGTCTAAAACCCAAAAAGAATAGTGTGAGAGGAAAAAATCATGCTAGGGAAAACAACATAATAAAGGGGGAGTATCCTCAATATCTAACATCTTAGGTTAAATTCTATGATCGTTACCATAGTTCTAGGACTGTATCCTATACGTATACTTATCCTTAGGGACATCCCTAGACATACCTTAGAAATATCTCTAGGGATCTCACTAACGTTTTCGCATCTTAGTTTCCAAAGGTTGACTAAACCATTCCTCTGATACCAAATGTAGAGACCCGAAGCGTGACGTACAAGGACATTACATTACTTTTGCGGAATACTTAGTACATCAAAAAAACACACACACAAGGACCATAATAGTTTAGTGTCTTTGGAAACTCGGAATATAATCTTCTAATCGTGGTGAATGATCTTCAACATCTCCCATAAAGATCTTCTATTTTTTACCTAAAACCATTCTTTATATCATGGGGAAAAGAAAACATAAAAGGGTGAGCTCAAATTCTCAGTAAGGTTAAACAAAAGAAATATCAATCACGTCATATTCATAAGAACATATCTTTTGGAAATCTTAACCTGCAAAAGAGATCATAATTTCATAACATGGGATAAATCATAGTAGTTAAATGTAATCCCAATAATCATAAATTAAAACATGAAACTTTTTGGCATACACACATAATCATAGAGAATCATTTCTTATTAGTCAAGACTCATTGGAAAGACTATCTTAGTGGACAAAGTCCCTTTCTGAACCGAGTTCACTCCTCGTTTCAGTCCTGTTTCACTGAACCGGTATAACCTACCGTTCCAGCCATGTCTTTCTCATGAGATATAAAATCATTAGCCAATGCATTGGAGGGAGATATAGTTCCCACCCATCTCATAATGATACCATTCTTATGTGTGCCACAAAATCATAAATCATACATCATTTCGTAACCCATGTAATAAAAATGGGAATCTTAAACATCATGACGTCATAAAACAATTCATATAAGATAACGGAATTCATAAAAATATATCCATCACAACATAATCATATCAATGTAATTATAGGGATATATACAAAACCCTATATTATCTTAGATGGAAAATAATTTTGATAAAACACTTGAACTCCATTCTTGATGAAAATATCCTTTCTACTTCAAAAACATTTTTCCTTTCTTTACATGTCATACAATTTTAAACTAAAAGATGTTGATTAAAAATAAACATGAAAACATGTAAAGGAATATTCTTGGAAATATTGTTTTAAAAATCCATTCATGCCGTATAAGTTAAAAAACATTCTTCTCGTACTTTTGTAGGAAAAGTCAAAAAGTACCTCGTACGAAAAATGACAAAAGATTCCTTTCATATCCTTTACTAAAAACTCACCGAAGGGTAAAATTGGATATAAAAAATTGTAGTTGTGTGGAAATAATATTAAATATTGAGGAAACATGGATGTGGATGATAAAATACACCCCAGTAAATAATAAAGTATAAACAATCTCGGATAAAAATGAGATTGTGATATTTCCATTACCGTAGGTCCGATTTGCTTCGTATGTGTCCAAAACGCCTGTATAATGATTTAAATAATGTCATTGACTTATTCTAGAATCATAATCATTGTTATGATATCATATATGGTTCACTTATGGATTTATATTACCCGTTCTTTTGTAAATTCCATGTTAAAGAGCGTTTTGGGTAAAATCGTTTCATTTGTCGTCCGTGTTTTGAATTGTAATTATTCATAAGATTACGTAGATCATGATTACTTAATTACAGAATATAAAACATGATTTATATATAATATATATTCAGAATATATATATATATATATAATATATCAGTAAATGGAATGAAATACACCGTTCATGGAGACGGTAGACCGTATGTACGCATGAACGTTGTTTTCATTTCCTTATTGAGTTGAATGGAATTAAGTAGATGACATACATATATATAAAAATAAATCCATAATCATTATTATGTCATATATTTCATTATTACTTATTATATATACTTTATAATCATTCATGAATGGTTAACGTGGAGAATGAATCTCATCGCGTCGTGGAGACGGTAGTCCGTATGTACGCACGAGCGATGATATCATTCTCATGATCGTGGAATTGTATTGGAGTGTATTTATATTATTTCAGAATCAATATCACTTTACAATAATCATATATAGTTATTATTTACTCCATTATACCCATCAAAGTAAGGTGGTGGTGGAAAATAGATTACACCACGGCGTGGAGACGGTATTCCGTACGTACGCATGCACGGTGATTTCGTTTTTCGTAGGATGGATAGATGGTGAAATAAGGTTGTTTCATAATTATAATAACATATCAGTATATAAGTGATACTGATGTTATTACTTCGTAATGAAACAACCTAAGAAGACGATGTGGAAGAAGAAATAGAGATGAAAGAATCGGTAACAGACATTACCTCTTCTTTGAAGTGCTTCTTTGAGACCTCCTTTTAGGGCACTAAAATTGGTCTTCGAGGAAGACCATAACCTTTAGGATGATTCTAGTGAAGTGGAGAAGGGAATTTTTCAGGGTTTGTCCAAGCTTGAAGGCTCAAAGTTGTGTGAGGAAGATAGGGAGGAGGTGCCCTTTTATAAGGGAGTAGAGGGGCACCTTTGGAATAAGTAAAACTATTATTTTATTATAAAGTCAAATTCGGTTTTAAATAGCCCCAAATTGATTCATTTCGAAGCTAAGGTGGGGATGGGTCGAAATAATCTCATCCAATAGAATTTAGACAAGTTTAGGTTCCTATTTTAACCTTATCATTTATATTTAACATTAAGTAAAATAATTTTACTTTTAATATGTCTTCTTGTGTTCTTATACTATAAGGTAAATAAACTTACTATAAGAAGCCAAACGAACCCCAAGTTGTTTATTATTAATATATATAACCTTATATAAGTCATTTGGCCGAACAATGTACTTTTAGTAATAAAATAACAATTAATAATATAATATTTGTTTTAAAAACTATTTTATGTCAATTTTGAAACTATTTTGTAATTTATTTTTGTGAAAATCATAATAGAATGATTAGTTCAAAAAAAGAAAATTAAATAAATACTAACATTTCATATTAACCTAGAAAATTATTGGAATTCATAAAAAGTCTCAAATTATATTTATTTGGGTATTTATAATATCAATTATTCTAATTTTTCTCTATTAAGGTAATTACTGCATCATCATTGTGTCATAAATAAATTAATTTATATAATGTCTAAAAATTATAAATAAAATATCATTATGTAGGAAATCTTATTAGATTTGTAATGAATGTTTACAATCGAATTTATCTTATGTATAACCCTATATTAAAAATGTTGTAGTAAATAAACATTGATTTTAACTCTTTTAACTCTTCTTTGAATTAAATAATAAGAAATGCCCTAATCTAATCCAAGTGGGCCTAAATGGTAATATTTTATTCCTAAGGTCGTTTTTGGTCAAATTACACTTATCCAATAGAATTAGGATATGTGTTAGTGTAATAATAATAACATTTTTACCCTTAATTACCCTATTTAGTTTTAACCACGGTAAAAAAAATAAAAAGTTATTATGCACCAAAAATTATTTTCATCTCATTGAACCACATTTTACTTACTGACATCAACCGTGTCTCTCGGATTTTTGAAATTCCACTCACTGAAGCGGTAAAATTTAGTTTTATGAAAAATTCATTTTTTTAACTACCACTTAGTGGTTTCACTATTCATCAAAAAAAAGAAAGTTTCCAGAAAAATACCAAAAATTAGGCCTAAGCTATATTTGATATTATGAACTCAAAAATGATGTCTATTTTACCAAATTAAAAACATATCAGTTGCATTAATTAATTTAAAAATTAATTCTCGTCGTCAAAACAAATAGCGTGTTCTTAAGAGATAATAACTATCAAAAGATTGACACTTGTTTATGTCTGGTGTAAATGTGAAATTACATCCAATGACCAACATTGTATTAAATTGTAAAAATATATTCTAAATATACTTTAAAACCACTCAAATTAATAATTTATCACTATTAATTATTTCAATTGAAAAATATGTTTTTAATTACAATTTAGTAATTTTCACTATTCATCAAAATATGAATGTTATCCGAAAAGTACCAAAATTTCTCCCTAAGCTAATTTCGATATTCTGAATCCAAAAATGAAGTCCATTTTGAAAACTAAAATTTTAAAAAGTTGTAATTACTATTCATAACAGCTAGTTTTAATAATATTTTAATAGCATATCGTTGTTTAGTGAAACTCAGTATTCCGTACTACACACGCTATCGAGGAAGGTCGTGATTACGCGTAATGCCAGGCAAGTCAATGATGCGTGTTGTAAAAGATCCTTTTGGTGTAGCGTACAACACAAGACATTAATAAAATTAAAAAGAATATTTTTCATAAAATCTCGGGCTGTTACATTTTCCATTAAACATAGAATTCATTTAGAATTATATGTTCAATATGTTAATTCATTTTATTCTTAAAGAAAATCATTCATGAGACAATGTAGTTTTATAAATAAGGTTTCACTCCCCCCACTGTCACCTTTCAAATTATAAAACTTCAATACATCTGAAAATGTATTTTATTTAGTGAAACTAATATATAATTGTCTTTTGGAACAACTATTTATCTTCTAAACACATATTATACAATAACATTGTTCATATTAAATTTGCACTATCATTTCTTGAATTTGATCTCTATCATCATTTAAACTTGTATTCATATCAAATGATTCATGAACCGAAATATAATCCCAATCAGTATCCAAATTTATTTTTCCCCATAATTAGTCCAACATTTATAGCTCTGATCAATTCCATGAAAAAATCAAATGTTCATCCAAGCCTTATGAACTAATTTTTCTTAAATAAAAAAAACATAAACACAAAAAAAGGATTTGATAAGGTTCATATGCATGATTTCATGAAAACATTATGAACCTTTTACTCTATATTAATACTCTTATGCCAAAAAAAAATCGAGTGCATCTATTTTCAATTCATATTCATACCATTAGATTCATAAAATAATGATTATGGTTAATAAATAAATACATAAACATAATATGTTCATTATCAAAGGTGAAAGCTATATATAATACTAATACGGGAATCTAAGAATTTGATTTTTTTCAATGAAAATCAATTTCTTTAATGAAAATGGATAATTGAATTTAATAAAAGAATTACTATAATATGGTAAGTGTTCTCCAGTAAATTCATTCAAAGGTTAATTTTATAGATAACTTTCATCCTCATTAT
Source organism: Viscum album (assembly GCA_963277665.1). Taxonomy (NCBI): domain Eukaryota; kingdom Viridiplantae; phylum Streptophyta; class Magnoliopsida; order Santalales; family Viscaceae; genus Viscum; species Viscum album. The sequence goes on from OY728159.1 coordinate 1,498,499,637, forward strand.
CTCACCTCCCAAACATTTATCATTTCATTGTTTTTGTTTTACCCACATCCTCCATATCTTTTGGATATGCACCTATGTTTCTTGAAATACTCTAAGTCATAGTCATCCATGTGATGAATATTGCTCGTCTAGTATGAGAAACAGAAAATATATGGGGTATGAGTCTTAATAAAAAATTCAATAACTATTTTTTAGATGAAACTGACGAGAATGACAATTGTTCATAAAATAGATGGGGGATGAGTATCAATAAAACAATTGTAATAATGATGGTTTTTAACATGCATCAATCCTTTCTTAAATATCCTATGAAATGAAATGATAATATAGTCAATTAAAGAGTAATAAGAATCCCATATATGATAAAAATGAAATATGTACTCTCATTACACCAACTAGAAGATATAAAAATGTATTGATGAAACATTTTAATAAATAAAGAGTTATTTAATATACATGGATAGTAATTTCTGATTCTTAGGGGTGGAAAAAATACAATTAGACCTAATATTATGAAGACCTAAAAATAATTTCTAATATATAGAATTTGATAACCTCTATTACGTTTTTTGGAAGAAGTGGTGCAACATCAAATGTAATTATTACCTCTAATATTAATGGTATATCAAATATTTAAAAACATCTAAATACTCTTGGGATTTTATATCGGCACACCGACCCATCCTAAGGATTATATGGAGGTGATCACTCAAATTTACCCATATGAATGATTCTACAGAGTCCATCTAAAAAACATTAATCCATCCTTGATATTATAGTGAGGACCATAAAGCGGTTTTCATGAAGAAATAATACACAACAATAAGATATATCACAAAAAAAGGATAAAAACACACCAACACTTGCAACATCTATCACATACACACTAGCCTCTTCTGATATGGAATGAATCTCACGAGGTCACATTTTCAAAGTGGAATACCCTTACATAAACCATTATTCTATGTGGAATTAAAAAATTAACAGATTTATAAAATATACCTCTTCATCTAAAGACTCTACTATATAAAATTAAAGATAACTAATTTGTTTAATACACTAGGAAGCAGTATCATAGGCAACCTACCACCATTATGGAAACTGATAGACAGAGAATTATATAGATGATGTAAAATGGGATTGGATTCCTACCATATAGGTAATTCCACCATTTATTCAACAAACATAAAGCATGATTCCTCCATACTTTCGCAAAAATAAATGAGTACTTCAAAATCCCCAACATTAATTCACAAATCCCATAACCAGTTTCCAGAACCATTGATGTTTTACACCCTGAGATCCACAAGATAATGTTAAAAAAGGCATGTGTTTGAGAGAATGTATAAGGAGAATTATGTTGAATCCTTGGATTCGTTCGACCCTTGAATAGATAGAGCCTTGGATTTTTTCTAGGATTCATTCGATATTTGGTTCCCCACAGTAGAGCGCCGATATAGGGTGGCTTCCACTGAAATCATTGGATATTGTGATGGGTTCACGATTGGTAAGGGGATTTAAATAGATCACGATAAATTTAATAGTGCAGCCCAAATACATTGATAAAGATTCATTTCATCATTGATTATTACTTTATCACTCATAAAGGATTTATAATTATAATAACAAATAAATATTTTAAATATATATATAAGTATATAAATATGTACTAAATATATATAAATATGAATATTGTAAATATGTTTTTTATTTAAATATAATTATTATAATTACATAAATATATATTTATTTATTTATAAGTATATAGATAATTTTTTAAAATAATATTTATATCATTATATATTTTTATATTCATATATAATTATACAATCAATAAATATATAGAAATATAAATATATTAAACATATTTATTATTTGAAAAAAATTATTATAAATTTAAAAATTATTTATATATATTTAATTATTTGTTACTAAATATATATATATATATTTAATTTTTTTTAAAAAATATTTATTTATTTATAATTATAAATATATAAGTGTATAAATTTTGTATATAAATATTTATGAATATATTTAGTTATAAATATATTTATATATATTTTTTAACATTATTTGGGAATATTGAATCTTAAGTACATGCATGTTAATAATGAGTGAAATTGAATAAATTAAAATTATGTACAATTCTAAAAGATGGATAAGTTTTGTGTGTGTGTGTTGTATATATGTTTCGCACGGAATTCGGGGATGACCTCCTGGATAGGAGATTCAAACTTTCTGATCGGTTTCAAATGGGTTTGTTCGTATAACCGGAATCATCCAATGATTCCACATCCATTTGGACCTACTTTCCAAAGGTAGGCGCTCATTAGCTTGTGGGCTAATGAGGCTTCGGAATTTTCATTGGTCGAGAGGATGGGAGGTCGGACTCATCACACCTTTTTGAGGGAAATTATTGTCTACTCCGGGACTCTCTTTATAGATTTAAGTTATGTTCGTGAATCCTTATTACAATACCAAGTATAAAATGAGCTTTCCTTCAGTTTTAACAATCAATGATTAAATATGTAAGAAATTTAGAGAATCTTTTATATGTATTCGAGGTTCTTCATCAATAGAGAATCATCTGTATCTATTTAGAGATTCCTAGTCAATGGTATCCTTCAAAAACATTTATAAAAGTCTCTTGGTCATTATGATGACTAGGCTGGTTTTAAAGCCACTCAGTGGGGCACTTGATGTTTATCGTTATTCAGAAGGACATGGATTATTTCAATGTTAGGATCGAACCCATAAATGGGCTACCTACGTATCCTTTGTATTGGAAAAGGAATCAGAACCCACGTAGTTCGAGTAATGGAGTATGACGTTTATGATTGATGGCTCAAAGAAGGATGTCATAATTACTTTTACACTCTAAGCTCACGTGAGTCATGCTCGGTGTGAGAAACAAGAGGTATTGGTAAAAAATTAGACAATTGTTCCATGAAAGATGCAATCATAAGAATTTGTTTGGGGATTATGTATGTATGACTGCCCAGATAGATGAAGGTTTAGGATTCACTTTTAGGGAGAAAATCCATGAACATGGTCCATAAAGGTATATATGCTTCATGGAGATTTGAATACTCTAATCTTGGGGCTTACTCCTAAGGAGGATTCCCAAGTTAAGAGGGGACTTTTTATTGGGTTTTACTCCTGAAAATGAAGCCCAAATCAAGGGTAAATTAGGAATGGTTAAGAGAAATTAAGGGACTTGGGGATTATTCCTGAAAAGGAAGCCCAAGATTATAACTGGGACTTATTCCTGAAAAGGAAGCCCAGGTTAGGGGACTTGGGGCTTACTCCTAAAAAGGATGCCCATGATTATGACTGGGTCTTATTCTGGAAAAGGAGACCCAGGTTAGGGATTAAGGTTTGGGGCTTACTCCTAAGAAGGATTCCCATATTTAAGATTGGGGCTTACTCTTGAAAAGGAAGCCCATATTAAGAGGACTTGGGGCTTACTCCTAAGAAGGATGCCTAGATTAAAGGACTTGGGGCTAACTCTTAAGAAGGATGCCTAGATTAAAGGATTATGATTGGGACTTACTCCTGAGGAGGATGCCCAAGTTAAGGAATTAAGGTTTGGGGCTTACTCTTAAGGAGGATGCCCATATTTGGGAATTTTAAGATTTTGGGGCTTACTCCTGAGGAAGATGCCCAGATTAAAGAACTTACAACTAGGGATTATTCCTAAAAAGGAGAGCCAGGTTAAGGATTCTCTCATCTTAAAGGATGAGGTTGAATGAATGAACTCTCAATCTTTGGTGACATAAAGATGTATAAATCACTATGTTTTGAGAGATATTCCAAAGAATTCCTTTCAAATAAGGAAGTAAAATCAAGAAATCATGCCATAAATGGCTTTGAAGAGTATCTTGAAGACTAAATCTTGAATAGGAAAGGTGAAATGGCTTAAGAGGGGTAAAATGGGCAAGATGGGCACCCAAAAAGGTAGGGGCGCGCAAGTCTTGAAAGGCGCGCAAGTCTTGCGTGGCTGCACAAGTATTGGTCGCGCAGGTATACCTGCGCGGCATGTGGGGTACTTGTTTGATTTTCAACCAGCATAACAATACTTGAGCGAATATTTATTAAACCCTTTAGAATCTTCTTGAGGTTCTTCCAGAAAAGGGACGCGCAAATTCTATTGAAGGAATAAGGCGGCGCGCAAGTGTGACCAGTTCCCTTAAGTGCTGGCCATTCAGGCGCGCAAGTGTTGATGAATTTCAACACTTAGGCCTTCCTCCTTCTCTTTAGATCTTCCATTCTAAGTATGAAATTACCTTAGAAGTGTTCCAGATGGTTTGAGAATAGACTTGGGCGTCGAGAGCTTCAATCCGAGTTTCTGGAAAAAGATCCTCTCGAATGGGGGGCCCACAGGGTCTATTTATAGGCAGGAGAAGACCCCGGGCGGTTACCAGGCGGTTATCACTTAGGCCACACAAGTCACTTGCATGACCAAGGTTGTCATGAAAGTGGGCTTGCGCGACAGTGATATAACTTGCGCGGTGAAGTTTCTTTTGATCCATTGTTCATGCCTTTGTCGATTTTTTATATTTTCTTCAAAGGTTGAATCACATTGAGCTCAGATATTCCCCTTTTCCGATCTTTAGATTCTGTGATGAAAGGAGCGTCAACAAAAGTCCCCCCTCAGAGATGGATCCGGAGAGAAATGAGGATTTGACTCTGAGGAAATCAAAGACATCCAAAGGAAAAGGTGGTGCGCAAGTCTTCAGTGCGCAGAAGGCAGCGCGCACGTGTGCTAGAACTTGACATTTATTCAGAGTTCCTTTGTCTTTTATGGGCAGTTTAAAGTCATGCATGCCGGACATAAAGGGGCTAATGTTTAAGGACGAAATAGCTTTGACCAAAATGGGTTAAAATTGATTCAATTCCTTGACAATTTATCTAAAAACATATTACCATACTCAAGTATGAGAGAAAATATGTAAACTATGGCTTAAGAATATTTGAATCTGAGGAATGATATGAAAAAGAGCTAAAAGGCATTATAAAAAGTAGTTTCCAAGAATGAAGTTACTATTATTTAACAAAACCCGTTAGGGGGTTGAAATATGCAGGGCCACCTAAGGGAATTGTCTGCATGGTTAAATAAATAGCATCTTTCGGCTGACAAGTCTGTTATGTGGACTGTTTATGCAAGGCCACCTATGGGCACGTACTGCATAGTCAGGCGAAAGAACTCTTAGAAATTTACTTTCCTAGTGCTAAAAGCCACTGAAAGTTTATGGAGATTCAAATTTTCTAAAGTATAGAGTTTGTTGTATGGAAAGAGGGACTTGAATATGGAGAAGATATTTCCAGACAAGATTATCGAAGAACTGGGTGAATATCACTCTTACGAAGGTCTGACCCAAACGTAGGGAAGAAGAATAAACCATAGACTTGAATACTTTCAGATCATGAAAAAGGATATGGGACAAATATGTTAAGGATGGCTATTTTTTGCAGATCCCTACATACCGTCATTTAAGACAAATAAGGAAAAAAGAGGAATTCTTCCCAAAAATTAAGTTACTATCATTTAACAAACCCGTTAGGGGGTTGAATTATGCAGGGCCACCTAAGGGCATTGGCTACATAGTTAAATAAAATAGTATCTTTCGGCTGACAAGTCTGTTATGTGGACTATTTATGCAAGGCCACCTATGGGCACGTGCTGCATAGTCAGGAAAAAGAATTCTTAGAAGATTGACATTTTTGTGACTAGAAGTCATGAAAAGGGTTATGAAGATCTGAAAATATTTAAGGTTAGGATTATAACACATAAATATGGGTATTGTCTAATGTATATAGAGATACATAGGTCAATGATAACCATAATCATGTTGTGGCTGGGTCCTGAATTGAAATTTTGGGCTTCACTACGTATCTCATAAGAATTAGAATCAAGCCATACGTAGTTCTTGAAATGCAGTTTATCGTCATGCATGACAAAAGTATGAGAGATCTTAGTTTAGGGTCATAGAATTCAGACCACAAAAATGAATACATAGTGTGTGTTTTCATGAGGAATTTTCAGCCAAGGGACTGAAAGTGAAATTTGGGGTTAGACCCAAAATACTTGGGACTGGATTCGAGGGACACTCGAATGTTATTACGTATCCCATAAGGATGGGAATCAAGTCCACATAGTTCTAGAACTACCCTTTGTACAAATTTGGTTCGTACATGTGAAGGGTGAAAGGGGACTTTAGTGAAATGATGGTTTAACCTAAGATAAAAAGTTTAGGCATTACCATGTATGCACGTAGTCTTTTAAAATGAAACATGATTGAAAAAATCAATGTCAATAATAGTTCTCTCTCAAATGAGGAAATCAAAGAATATTGTAGTTTATTGTCGTACCGGACAAAAGTGTTGTATAGTTTAACGTCATATAACAAGGACAAAAGTGAATCAATGTAAAGATATTGATTCCAGGGGCAGTTTCACGAATCAACATCATATGAGATGGTGGTGAACCGATGTGAAGAGATTGTTTTTGGGCTTGAACCCTGGGAGGTTGCCTACATACCCAGCCTGGAGGGCAAGGATCAAAGTTTGTGTAGTTCAATTAAAGAATGAATTAATGATCAAGTTGTTCTTGGGGACAACGATCTAATAAAAATGTTGTTGGGACTTACACATGGTTAGCGGGCCAAAGAGAGTGTTATGGTTGATGTTTGCTCTAAGCTCACGTGAGTCATACTCGGTGTGAGAAACAAGAGGTAACAACAACCTTAACGATGCATAGTTTAATGTCATGTAGGACATTAAAAAGGGAATATGCAGTTTAAAGTCTTGCAGTTAGGACTATTGGTGCTGTACAGTTTAGTGTCATGTAGTAGGGACAAAATAACAGTTTAATGTCATGTAGGACATATCAAGGACTTTCTGTACAGTTTAGCGTCATGTACTTTAGGACGATGGGACAATACAGTTTAACGTCATATTGGACGTAAGGGGGACTGTGCAGTTTAATGTCATGCAGTAAGGAAAAAATAACACACCATTTATGTTATATTGGACGAATGTGCGAATAGTTTAAGGTCATATGCCTGGACCGTGGATGGTTCAGTTTAATGTCATGCTGGACCTTTGAGATTGTATAGTTTAACGTCTTTCCGGACGTAAGGTACTTTTATACAGTTTATCGTCATGTAGTTAGGACGTCATAGTTTAACGTCTTGCTGGACGTTAGGGACTAGCTAATAGTTTATGGTCATATGCATGGACCCAGGATGATGCAGTTTAAGGTCATGCTGGATGGTTTAGGGAACTTTTTCATAGTTTAATGTCGTGTGGGATGAAGTTGCAGTTTATGGTCATACTGGACCATTGCTGTATAGTTTAACGTCATATAGCAAGGACGAACTTGTGCTGCACAGTTTAGTGTTATGTTGCGGGGACAAGTTCTTTTCTACAGTTTAACGTCATGTTGGAAGAAAGTGAAAATAGTTTAAGGTCATATGCATAGATCGTGGATGATGATGCAGTTTAAAGTCATACTGGATTATTGCCGTATAGTTTAACATCATATAGCAAGGACGAATTGGTGCTGCACAGTTTAATGTCATGTTGCAGGGACAAGTTATTTTCTACAGTTTAACGTCATGTTGGACGAAAGTGCAAATAGTTTAAGGTCATATGCATAGACCGTGGATGATGATGCAGTTTAAAGTCATGCTGGACTATTGATGTATAGTTTAACGTCATATAGCAAGGACGAACTGGTGCTGCACAGTTTAATGTCATGTTGCGGGGACAAGTTCTTTTCTATAGTTTAACGTCATGTTGTATGAAAGTGCAAATAGTTTAAGGTCATATGAATAGACCGTGGATGATGATGCAGTTTAAAGTCATACTGGACTATTGCTGTATGATCCACTTGTAAGAATCTTGGTTCTGGGAACCATATTTTGTGTTTATAAAAAATATTTCTTCAGAAATCTGGCATTGGTTGGAGTCGTGATGATTTCTCCATCCATTGAGATTAATGAATAATCTCCATTGGAGTAGACCTTATGTATTGAATAAAGTCATTCCCATTTTGGTTCAAGCTTGGGAGGCTTCTTTCCTGGTATCATTGGTGCTCTGAGAACCAATACCAATTCTCCCTGAATTAATGAACAAAGATGAACTTTTTTGTTAAAAGCTCGTGCTATTCGATTCTGATAGATTTCCAAGCGGTGAAAAGTGCACAATCTTTTCTCATCTAACTGTTCCAATTAATTCAATCGCTTTTGGGATTGCTCATCTGTAGATAACTGATCACAAATGGCTACTCTGAGTGAGGGAAATTGAACTTCAATTGGAAAGACTGCTTCTGTTCTATATACCAACGAATATGGAGTTGACCGCGTTGCATTGCGGGTGGTAGTCCGATAAGCCCATAAAGCATGAAAAAGTTTATCAGGACATGATCTCTTATCTTTATCCACCATATTTTGCAGTATATTTGAAAGAGTCTTGTTAAAGGCTTCTATTTGGCCATTGGCCGCCGCATGATACCGAGATGAATGGTTGGATTTAATGTTGTATTCTTGATACAATTTCTTCACCTCAGAAGAATAGAAGTTTGGGCCGTTGTCCATCAATATGGTATGAGGAACACCAAATCTAGTAATGATGTTAGACTTGATGAAGCTAAAAATGCATTTAGAACTGACTTATTTGAGAGGTACTGCCTCTGCCCATTTGGAAAAGAAATCAGTAGCAGTAAGAATGTACTTAAACTGCTTGGCCGTAACTGAAGGGTAATGTCCCACCACATCCATTCCCCATGTGGCAAATGGCCAGGAGTATTTAGCTGTATGAAGCAACTCTGGAGGTTGATGAATGAAGTTGGCATATACTTGGCACGAATGACACTTCTTTGTAAAATTAGCACAATCTTGTATCATTGAAGGCCAAAAGTATCCAAGACTTCGAATTTGATCAGACAGTCTATGTCCAGACTGGTGGGCACCATAGACTCCTGTATGCACTTCTTTTATGATAGCCATTGTCTCTTCACCATCAATACATCTGAAGAGAACTCCATCAAAACCATGTTTGTAGAGAATTTTCTTGAGGTGGTTTGGGCTATCATAAAGAGTAAAATTGACCACACGTCGCCAGATTTGTTCTTTCGCGGATCTATCAGGTGGAAGTGTTCCATTTTGATGGTATTCCCTGATAGCTGACATCCATCCTGTAGTATGACCATACGGTTCATGAATGGGACTGATTTCATTAATTTCCTCTGTTCTGACTTGAACATAAGGTGAAATTGCACGATGGTGGGCAATACTGATGGTTGTCTCGTCCCGATTTGGATATGCTAGAGCTGCGGCTATATTAGCCAGTGCATCAGCTTGAGCATTTTGTGATCTTGGGACATAAGAAAATGTCGGTTCTGAAGGGAATTCCGCCATTAACTCTCTGACGTAATCATACAAAGGGATTAATTATTCTTTTCTGATGGCATAATCTCCATTGACTTGTTTGATTACCAGGTCTGAATCACCTTTCACCTTTAAGTGATTCACTTGTGCTTGAAGCGCTAACTCCAAGCCTATAATGAGAGCTTGGTATTCAGCTTCATTATTGGTACCACCATCCCACAATAAAAAGGAATAAGGTAACACTGCCTTATCTGGAGAAATGAGCACAATTCCTAAAACAACTTTGTTGAATTTAGGATTTTCCATTATCTTCCCTGTTGGACTTCTGGAAGCACCATCAAAATACATTTCCTGTGTTTGAGGACTCTCTTGAATAGAGAAAACTTCCTCATCAGGGAGTTCAATATCTGAAGACGTGTCTTCCACTGAAGGATGTTCAGCCAGGAAATAAGCCAGAGCTTGGCCCTTAATTGCCTTTTGAGACACATACTGAATGTCAAATTGCTGTAAAATAACTGGCCACCTTGCTAGACGTCCTGTAAGCATTGGACGACTAAGGATGAATTTGAGCGGATTATTGCGAGATACCAATTGGACCTTGTGATGTTGCAGGTAGTGTCTCAGTTTCTGAACTGCAAATATTAATGCCAGGCAGCACTTCTCAATACTTGAATACCAGGTTTCGGCTTCAAGCATAGTTCTACTGAGATAGTAGAGGCTATTTTCATTCCTAGCATCATTCTTTTGAGCGAGAAAGGCACCCAATGATCGCTCTAGAGCTATCACATAGAGGATAAGGGGTCTACCCTCAACAGGTGGCATGAGTACTGGTGGACTCAAGAGGTATTTCTTGAGAACATCAAATGCTTCTTGACATTCTTCAGTCAACTGGTAAGTGACTCCTTTTTCAATAATTTGGTAAAGGGTAATCTTTTTCCTGCCAAATTGGCGATGAAGCGCCGAATATAGGCTAAGTGTCCTTGAAGTCCTCTTAATTCTTTCATATTCTGAGGAGGTGAAATGCGAAGGATTGATTTTGTCTTCTCAGGATCGAATTCAATACCACGATGGCGTACAACAAAGCCGAGGAATTTTCCTGAGGTTACCCCAAAAGCACATTTTAAGGGTTCATCTTCAAATTATGTTGTCGAAGCTTGTGGAATATGACTTCCAAATCAGCCAAGTGATTAGAACGTTGTTTGGATTTAACAACCAAATCATCTACATAGCATTCAATAAACTTTCCTAAAAGAGGATTGAAGATACGATGTATGGTGAATTGATATGTTGCACCTGCATTCTTTAAACCAAAGGGCATCACCCGGTAACAAAACGCACCTTAAGGGGCTCTAAAGGCTGTAAAATCCTCATCATCTGGGGCCATTCGGATCTGATTATATCCGGAATATCCATCCATGAAGGAAAGTACTTCATAGCCAGCCATCGCATCAATTAAGAGTTCTGTAATCAGAACTGGGAAATCATCTTTAGGACAATACCGATTAAGATCTCTGAAATCGATGCAAACCCTAATTTGTCTGTTCTTCTTCTTTACAGGGAAAATATTAGCAAACCACTTGGGATATTGAACTTCTCTGACGAAGTTAGCTTTGATCTGCTTATCCACTTCAGCTTCAATTTTGGAAGCATAGGTTGGGTGTGTTCTTCCCGCGGTTTGCTTAAATCCTCGATGTTCTTTTGGTAAACCCAAATGATGCGTAGCAACATCAGTATCAAGCCCAGGAATTTTTGTATAATTCCAAGCAAAAATATCTTTATTTTTCTTTAGAAAATAAATATACATCTCTTTCTCTTCATGGGTCATGGCCGCACTAATTAAAGTGGGGCATGGATCTTTCTCTGTACCCAGATTTATTTCTCTGAGTTCATCCACAGTGGTAGAGATACCCTCTTCAAATTCTAGAGGAGCATCTCTAAGATCTTCCTCTTCCTATTCATTACATGCTATTTCTTCTGTTTCTACTTGAAAAGTAGATGAGAAAATGAAATTCTCATGATCATAAGAGATATCAAAAATTATACATTTTGAAGAAGAAGCTTCCATTTCCGACCCTATTGATGATAAAGGGACTTCTTTGGGAAATAAAGAGGAGATGATGGATTGAGAATCGACATCATTATTCACCTCTGGTGTTGCTATAACTTCTTCTGGACTGATTGGCGAAGTATAGACTTGTTGGAATTCAGCAGATGAAATGAAAATGTCACCACTTATGTTTTCATCACTATTTGGTAGGTTACCAATTTCTCCCATGTTGTCTGGATCAATTGCCGTAATTGACATTATGGATCTTTCCATAAGAGTATTTTGATTTGGGCCTATTTTTGTCAATTTGACTGATAAGTAACACATAATCTGTACTCACATGTGTAAATGGATTTATTTGAATATTCTCCAAACCATATGGAGCATTATCTTTGGTAATTTATTTCATTGTAGATTTTTCTCTTCCCTTCATGTGACAAAATTCCGCCTCAATGTATTGAGACTCACATGTCTTGGACGGGGTTTTATCACCATACAATGTTCCAACTTGACCATTGAAACAATATTTGAGAGATTGATGGTATGATGAAGGGATAGCCACATGCTGATGTAGCCAGGGTCTTCCAAGCAAGACGTTGAAAGCTGAGTCTTGATCAACAATCATGAAATCCGAATTGGATACAAGATCCCCAAACTGACTTCTGAGTGTAACTTCACCCAGTGGTTCATGTTCATTTTTATCATATCCTTGTAACATCATGGTAGAAGGAGATAAATCAGATTCCGTGAGGCCTAATCGACGAAGTGTACGAATGGGCATGAGGTTGACTCCTGAACCATTGTCAATGAAAGCTCTTCGAATATCTAGACCATTGACTTTTCCAGATAAGTAAAAAAGGTTTTATGTTCCCATGCACAACATCATCTTTATCTTTATCAGTAAAAGATATCACTGCATGGCATTCTGCAGGATTATTCTCTATGTGATAGACTTCAGCTGCAGCAATTTCAGCTTCAAACTCCTGAGGACTTGACAAAGCTTCGATGAGTGCTTCCCGAAGATCTTTTGACAGATTCAAAGCATCCAAAATTGATAACTTGGCTGGTACTTGGGCCAAGTGTTTCAATATATCATACTTTTGATCTAGAGGTCTGCGTTTCCCAACAGGAATATGCGGTTTAGCAGGTACCTTGGAAGCAGATTCTTTGGAAGCTGATGCATCTTGTATAGGGATAGAAGTTGGAAAAATCCTTGGTTTTGGAATATTAGACTGATTAGATCCATTTAATTGCTGAGATAAAGAAGATGGAATATTCAATCGGTCTTCCAAAATAACTGTGCCAAAACTGAGTTGACTATTGGCAGAAGAACTTGCTTGTTCTTTTTGAGATCGCTGAAGGGCTCTACCACGAGTTTCTTCTCCATACACAGTGCTAGCAGGGGTAGGATTGGAGTAGTGGCTTCGGAAAGATCCACGTCTTCCCCTGTATCCTGAACCTCTAGAATTTCCTCGGATTCCATTATTTGATACAGGGAATTCAGGCACATCCAGACTGGAATATGGATCTATTAATTGAATCATGTTAACAGAACCGAAGATTAACTCTTTGTCTGATAAAGACTCTGCCTGATTAGCCTGTTTAGGTTGTGCCGTTTGATGGGGCGGTGCCCATGGATTTGAAGTAGATGGCATGAAATCTGCCAGATTCAAAGACAACTTAGGCCTCGATACATACTCATCTTCTTCTGATTCCTCTTTATTCTTTGAATTGTGCTGCCCTTTTGAGGATTTGTCTTTTGATGGAGGCTTCACTGCATCTTTTGTAGGAGACACAATTGGTTTCTTCGATTGTGTTCTCAAAATGGAATGGGTCCGATTGATTGTCTTTCTGACCATCCAATCATCATATTTTTGCGCAGTTTTGCTTTTGACTTCCTGTCACTCGCCTCCTTCCTCTGGATCTGTAACGGTAACACATGCTACATGAGCTGAAGAACCCTTCAATTTGACTTGTCCCAAGTCGACCATCTTTTGCATGAGGTCTTTAAAGACAAAACACTCCTGGATGGGATGCCCCAAAATTTGATGAAAGGGACAATAATTGGGACGGTCTTCATCTCCTTCCTTGTTTGGCCTCTTGGGAACTGGTAATTGAACCAAATTATTTTCCAGAGCTGAAATGACGTAACCAGGAACTTGCTCACTTCGGAAAGAGTATGTTTTACTCTTCAAATCCTCAAATTTTTTTCGTCGTTGATCTTTTTGATCATTTAGTCGAAACGGCCTTTGTTTTTGGCGTTCAGGAGGTGGAGCCCTTCGAGAAGATGAAGGTTTTGTAGTAGAAATAGGTACAGGTGCTTGTTTAAGCATAACTATAGCAGTTTCGGCTTTACCCATTCTCCTTCCTGGAGCTGATGGAATTACACGAGATTTAACCTTAGCCTGTATAAGGGAATCTTCAATCTATTGAGCGATTGAAGTAAGGTCTTGAAACCCTCCTGTGTATTTCATAGGGATCAATGGCGTGCGTAATTCGTCACGCAAATTTTCCACACAGATTGGCAACGGTTCCTCGTGAGGGAGTGCTAAACTCAGGGAATATGTTAATCCCTTATAGCGAGCAATGAAATCAGAGACTCTTTCATTCTCCCTTTGCTTGCAGTTTGTAAGATCAAAAACTGTCGTTTTTGGCAAAGTTGAGCTGAACTAAAGAAGGAATTTTTGCCGAAGATCCTCCAACCGATGATTGACTGGGATTGCAGTCTTGTATACCAGACAAAAGCTGGTCCTTGCAAGGTTCACACGAAGCATCTGAGTTTCACTGCTTCTTGCTATTCTGGAGTTCCCATCATAGGATCACAACAAGACACGTAATGTGTCAAATGTTGTTCAGGGTCGCCTGATACATTGAAAGTAGGGAAAACAGTGTTTCCAAAACTGGATGGAGGAGAAATTGAATCTACCCATTCAGGGTAAACTTTCTTTTCAGGTTGATCTTGCGCTCGTTTCCCTTCCATAGTTTCTAACCGAGCTGTTAATGACTCAATAGTAGTTATTAACTTTTGAGAAACATCAGGTTGAACTTGGTTTTGGGTAGGTGCAATGAATGGAGATTGGACAGACGTGCTGGTTGGTACTGTAACTAATGGTAGTGCTGCCAACAGTTGTTGCATTTGACCCGTAGGATTAGACTTTTGAGGGTGTACTGATAAAGGAGGATATTCCTGATCTATCTCAGTAGGTACAACAAATTCCTTCGGCTGTCGGACTTCAGCATTCTTAAGAAGAAGTCTACTCTGAAGTAGTTCTGCATTCAACCTTCTTAATTCTATCATTTCTTCCTCCTGTTGTGCAATCCTTTGCTCTAATGAGAGCGAATGACCTTCTCTATAGGAAGTATATGTAACCTGATTCTTTCCCTTCCCTTTTTCGGATACCTTTTGGAGGGAGGGATGTGGATTACCAAGGTTCTGAGTAATCCATTGACTTCGTGTACGTACACCTTCTTCATTTGTATCGGTGCGTACATTTTCTTGAGCAGGACGCTCTTCATCTGAGTCCCCTGAGTGAGTCTCCTCTGGTGGATTAGAAACAACGGGATTGATGACATTGATTGATGCATAATGCATCGCATCCCTTCTATCAACATTTTTGTGATATTGTCTTCTTTCATGTCTTTGATGAGACATTGCCTTTTGTTGATTCAATATTTTAGGAACATCTTTAAGAGCTATAACATGGAGGGAATCTCCTGATAATTTGGCTCTTCGTTCCTCTTGGGGATTCTTCCCCAATCGAGAAAAGACCGACATTCTCTGAGGAGGGGATTGATGATTTGAAAGAGTCCCTAGTCTCGAGAACTGGGGATGTTCATGCTTCTTCCACTCAACTCCTCGAATCCCATTTATTGACTCTGAGGGTTGGGTTAGAGAAGTCCCCAGTCTGACAAGCTGGGGTGGCTCTTGACATGCTATGTCTGAGATCTTCTTAAAAGATCTCTTGATCTTGCGAATCTTAGTTCGGAAATTAGATGGATGAATTAGCCTGTATCCACTCATATCACATGGTTCAACAGACCGTTGGATGATTTCCGAAATTTCTATCATTTGATGACGTGTTTGCTCTATACGAGAGGCTTGTGCAATATTCTCGCTTGCTTGATGTAGGAGCAATTCAACAACTTGTTCTCTATATGCTTGATTTTGAGAGGAACTAGTTGAAGCCTGTTATTGAGCAAGATTTTGATTATGAACAAAGCCCATTGACTGTGGCCGGTAATGGGCAATAACATTGCATGAGACCATTTTCGGTGGGCTTTGCTGACTGGAAAGCACTGTAAAATGTAGTGCTCCGTGAATACCCCATCCTATGATATGAACACCAGATGGAGCATTGGTAATTAATTGATGCAATTTTCTTAGTGCGCCAAGGCATGAACATTGAAGGGTTCTCTACTGCTTTTCAGCCTTCGGATACCGAGAGACTGATAGAGATGCCAAATCAATCTGACGTTGTATCCCTTCTGTTATCTTAAGATGATTTTCATATTCAACATAAGATAATACCATCTTCTTCAATTGAAAAATAGTTTTCCATATGTTGAGACGAATATCATGGATTCCATCATCCTTCAACATCTTTGGAATGTCATACTGGGAGTCAGCCAAAGGCCAAAACATGACTGGTACCTCACCTTTTGTTAGTTTTTTCCTCATGTTCAGCACTTCCTCTTTATCATTAAATGGAGATTCTTCTACCTGTTTTGACCAGAGTTGGTGTTTCCTTGTTGCTTCATCGGATTCAACAAGATTGGTAAAGAGATCATTGATCAAACTAGAAGATGCATGACTTAGGGGTGGTTCAGAGAATGACCTACACCCTGGGCTATCTTCTGATTGAGAAAGTATTTAACTTGTTAGCGATAAAGCATCAGACATGACTGGTTTCACATTTTCAAGTGCCTCAAGATAAGAGGGCTTTCTTGGCACTACATTGTCCATTGGAGTATTTTCCAGGCAATGTGAATAACTAATGTGGAGAGGACTTTCACAGAAAAATTCATCATCATGGGGAGGGACACCATATTGGGTTACAACAAAAGATGAGATCTCTTGCTCCTTGGTCTTCTGACCACATAGAGGGTTCCTGTGGCTCTCATCTGAAGAAGAAACTTCAAGATTGACCGAATTTTCATGAAGCAAGCCTTCATGAGGATGTGTCTGTTGAAGACCTTCAGAATTAATGTTCCTGTTATCGGGAACTGAGGGAGTAGAATCTTGAATTCCGACAGATAAATGTCTGAGGGCTTCAAGAACACCAGCATTGAGCAAGGCCTTGTTGCAAATTTTCCTTTGATCTCCTAACTATGCTGGGCAAGTCTTTTTCTTAGATGCCTTCTTACTCGCTTTGGAAACCACTTGTTGACGAAAGTGGTTACTCTGAGCAGGTGTATGTGCCAGATCAGGAAAGATGGTCAGGTTAGGCTGACGATCTTCACTCAAATCAGGTGTATGTGCCTGACTTGGTTGTCCGTATGATATGGGGGAGTATGCCCCATAACCCTCTTGGACTGGAACAAATGTGTGTTTCTATTCCGGAATGAATCGTTGATGTGTCACTCCACTGCTAGGGATAGATTTATGTGTCTATCCCTGAGATGATGCTGAAGCTGTTATGATATCCTGACAAGCTTCCAGAATATGAGCAGGAATTTGCTTCTGCTCTTTCACCATTGACAAAATATGTTTGGTGACTTCATCCACCGGAACAGGGATATACGTCCATTCCGGGTTTGGAGTAGGTGTATGTGCCTGCTCCTATCCTCCTTTTCATGTTAGTGAATCCTGACAGTACTCAAGTGTGGAGGCAGAGAGTTGAGTCTGCCTCGTATTTGTCGTCGGGGCTTTCCGACTGACTTCTCCATGCGCTACTAAGCGAGACTGTTGGTAGGATTGATTAGTATTAGTAGGTGTATGTTCCTGGTGATTACACGTCGCCAAACGCGGTTGACGAGATCTATAATATGTAGTCAGATGAGCCTGCTGACTAACTGGTGATGCATAAGCAGGTGTATGTTCCTGCCTATAGTACTCCGCCGGAATTGCCTGGAGGGATTGGCTTGATGCTGCCAGACGAGTTTACTGGGCAACGGAATTAAAACAGACAGGTGTGTGTGCCTGTTCGTTTGCCACCAAGTTAGGTTGGTGGAATCCATCATATGTATTCAGGCGAGACTGCTGACTAACTGATGATGCATAAGCAGGTGCATGTTCCTGCCTATAGTACTCCGCCGGAATTGCCTCGCGGGATTGGCTTGATGCTGCTAGAGGAGTCTGCTGGATAGCGGAATTAAAACGGGCTGGTGTGTGTGCCTGTTCATTTTTTTCCACCAAGTTAGGTTGGTGTACTTCTCCGGAGATGTAAGGGATGATAACCTGCCCATTGTTAACCGAATTCCGTCTCTAGCGGTTCATCTTGCCTGCTCGGGTTCGAAGAACCTGAGCTGAATGCCTGGAGTCAGTACCCTCATCATGTTGAGGGCGCACTATCGCACGAGTCTGGCAGCGATTTTTGATGGGAGCCCTCAGGAAGGACTCCTATCTTTTTTAATTAAGTCCCTGAGGGACCTGCTCATTCACTTCCTCAGAGTAAGGGAGTGAATGGAAATTGCGTTCCGGGGATAACGACCCGAAACGGTTAGAGACGGCAGTCAGCACCGCCTTCTTCTTGATTACTGGCCACCGTTGTCCGGATGACCAAGTAGAATTGTTAACTTGGAGGGCTTGACGGGCGGCCTCCAGAGTTGGGATAGTACTGTTGCGACGGTACTCCTTATCCAGTGCATTAGAAACCCAGCGTTGAAGACGCTGAGTTGGTGATGTCATCCTCAGAGCGGACGACGTTCCAGCAGGAGTAGTAGCATTGGTTTTCACAGCAGCAGACCTCACAGTAGAGGTGTTCATAGCAGTAGTATTCATATGGGTGAATTTAAGGAAAGCCATTTTGCAGAAGATCTTGAGAAAAGAGTACCTGTTCCATATAATAGACATATTCAAGATGAATCCGGCCACTGCATCTTTTGGATGAGCACATGTCAATGATTGCTTTGTTGGCCCAAGGGGCCTAACAAATAATAAGAACATCACTTTAACTTGGTTAAGGATTCACGTCGGGTTCACCATTTTTTGTTTCGCATGAAATTCGGGGATGGCCTCCTGGATAGGAGATTCAAACGTTCTGATCGGTTTCAAATGGGTCTGTTCGTAGAACCGGAAACATCCAATGATTCCACATCCATTTGGACCTACTTTCCAAAGGTAGGCGCTCATTATCTTGTGGGCTAATGAGGCTTAGTAATTTTCATTGGTCGAGAGGATGGGAGGTCGGACTCGTCACACCTTTTTGAGGGGAATTATTGTCTACTCCGGGACTCTCTTTATAGATTTAAGTTATGTTCGTGAATCCTTATTACATTACCAAGTATAAAATGAGCTTTCCTTCAGTTTTAACAATCAATGATTAAATATGTAAGAAATTTAGAGAATATTTTATATGTATTCGAGGTTCTTCATCAATAGAGAATCATCTGTATCTATTTAAAGATTCTTAGTAAATGGTATCCTTCAAAAACATTTATAAAAGTCTCTTGGTCATTATGATGACGAGGCTAGTTTTGAAGCCACTCAGTGGGGGACTTGAAGTTTATCGTTATTCAGAAGGACATGGATTATTTCAAAGTTGGGATCGAACCCATAAATGGGCTTCCTACGTATCCTTTTTTTTTGGAAAAGGAATCAGAACCCACGTAGTTCGAGTAATGGAGTATGACGTTTATGATTGATGGCTCAAAGAAGGATGTCATAATTACTTTTACACTCTAAGCTCACGTGAGTAATGCTCGGTGTGAGAAACAAGAGGTATTGGTTAAAAATTAGACAATTGTTCCATGAAAGATTCAATCATAAGAAATTGTTTGGGGCTTATGTATGTATGACTGCCCAAATAGATGAAGGTTTAGGATTCACTTTTAGGGAGAAAATCCATGAACAGGGTCCATAAAGGTATATGTGCTTCATGGATATTTGAATACTCTAATCTTGGGTCTTACTCCTACGGAGGATGCCCATGTTAGGAGGGTAATTTTGATTGGGTTTTACTCCTGAAAAGGAAGCCCAAATCAAGGGTAAATTAGGACTGGTTAAGAGATATTAAGGGACTTGGGGATTATTCCTGAAAAGGAAGCCCAAGAATATAACTGGGACTTATTCCTGAAAAGGAAGCCCAGGTTAGGGGACTTGGGGCTTACTCCTAAAAAGGAAGCCCATGATTATGACTGGGTCTTATTCCTGAAAAGGAGACCCATGTTAGGGATTAAGGTTTGGGGCTTACTCCTAAGATGGATACCCATATTTGAGATTGGGGATTACTCTTGAAAAGGAAGCTCATATTAAGAGGACTTGGGGCTTAAACCTAAGAAGGATGCCTAGATTAAAGGACTTGGGGCTTACTCCTAATAAAGATGCCCAGATTAAAGGATTATGATTGGGACTTACTCCTGAGGAGGATGCCCAAGTTAAGGAATTAAGGTTTGGGGCTTACTACTGAGAAGGATGCCCAGATTTGGGAATTTTAAGAATTTGGGCCTTACTCCTGAGGAAGATGCCCAGATTAATGGACTTACAACTGGGGATTATTCCTAAAAAGGAGACCCAGGTTAAGGATTCTCTCATCTTAAAGGATGAAGTTGAATGAATGAACTCTCAATCTTTGGTGACATAAAGATGTATAAATCCCTATGTTTTGAGAGATATTCCGAAGAATTCCTTTCAAATAAGGAAGTTAAATCAAGAAATCATGCGATAAATGTCTTTGAAGAATATCTTGAAGACTAAATCTTGAATAGGAAAGATGAAATGGCTTAAGAGGGGTAAAATGGGCAAGAAGTATAACACCCCAGGTAAATAAAGAATATGACATTTTCATATTTATCCATATTTTTGAATAAAATATTGATATGACTTTAAAGGGGATGCTATGCTTTATGGCGTACCCAACACGCAACAACGGGTTTCTTGGGAATCTTACGTTGCACTCTAATAATAAAATAATATTATTTTAAATGGTAGTTAACATGTAGCCGTTGTAATGGTGGGAATGGATAGAAATAACTAAAATATGATTATATATGTTTTTAAATGTTTTTACATTTATCCAATAAAAGATAATGGCTTAAAATACAGAAAGAATTCACTTTTAGGCTTTTATACCCTAATTTTCACTAAAGGTTCACTTATCACCTTTTGATGGCGATTTGTCATTAAATATAGATTTTATCACTCTTATACATTATTTTGGACCAAATAAAACTCTTCTTAAGAATCGGGACATCAAAATTTACTTTGTGTAATTTTTTCGTATCTTTCCGATAAAGTTCATTTTTTTAATGAATAGTGTAAAATGTTGTATTTTAATTCAAAACCTCTTTTTAATATAATTTATTTATATGAACAGATTATCTTTTTAATTGGTTTTAAAGTTAAATTAGAATATATTTTTACCATTAAATCCAATATTGGTCATTGTAATTAATTTCACTTTGAAATCAGACTTAAACCAGTGTCAATCTTTTGATACTTATTGTTTCATAAAAACACGCTATTTGCTCTGACAACGGGAATTAATTATTAAATTAATTAATGTGACTTATATGTTTTGAATTTTTTAAAATAGACTTCATTTTTGAATTTGGAATATCAAATATAGATTAGGGTGAATTTTTGGGATTTTTCTGAAAAACATCAATTTTTGATGAATAGTGCAACCACTAAGTGGTACTTATAAAAACTGATTTTTCCGTTTAAATGAAATTTTGCCATATTTGTGTTTTTAATTTCAAAAATCCGACATAAATTGTTTTCATTAAGATGTAAAATGTGGTTCAATGGGAGAAAAATAATTTTTTGGTAAATAGTAACTTATTAAGTTTTTAATCGCGATTAGAGGTAATTAGTGTAGTTTAAGGTAAAAATAATATTTTAATAATATGAAATGAACTTGACACATGTCCTAACCACATTGTATGTGTAATGACCGACCACGAAAAGCCATGGGTCAACTTGGGGACCCCATGGAGACACTTCGGTTGGGAAATGACATAAATAACTTTTTATTTAATGTAAAAGTAAAAATGACACAAACATGATATGTTTTACTAAAGAAATTTTTAAGTGGGGTTATACAAGTAAGATTTTTTATTATAAATAGTAATTGGAAAGCTAAAAATATTTCCTACATCATAGTAATTTTTTTATAATTTTTCGACATTAAATAAATTAAATTATTTATGACATAATAATGATGCAGCGATGACATCATTATTTGACGATTTAAATAAAATGGAAAGATAATGTAAAATATATGAACTACACATGTCAAAAAATTATTGGATGGGTGGATTTAGAACCCTTATCACCTCATCCACGAATTATATCAATGTGGGACCTTTTAAAACCGAAACACATTTTCAAATAAAGTAATATTTCTTACTTTCCAAAAGTGCCCCTCCTTTCCTCTTATAAAAGGCCCCCACCTCTACCTCATTTCACACACTACTCAAGCCTTTGGCTTGGAAAAACCCTTCCCATTTACACTCTCCACATCCCTCTCCTCATCCTATAGGATTCCCTTTGGGAAGAATCCTTTCAAAGGAAGCCTTTAGGCTCAAATCAAAAGGAGTTACACTTTTAAAGGTAATTCATTCTCTCATGTTCATTTGTTTTATTTTGCTTCTCCAGCCCCATAAACTCTTTTTATTTACTTATTTTGTAACAAAAACAGTATCTTCAATATAATAGTTTTTTTTATAAGATTTATTCGAGCTACACTCTCACACAACTACATCAAATGGTTAAAGAACATACGGTTTCCATGGATGGCGAAATTCTGCCTCCCGAAACGATGATTGTTCAATACTCATTTAACACCTTCAAAGGTGGCCATTATGATGTAACTATTTTTATATATGTTATATAATATTTATATTTTTTCCTTAAGCTTCTGTTTTTTTTCATTTTGGGCATACCTTTATGGTTTCCATTATGGGTAAACGCGATATCTTCATTTAAGGAAGTGCGGACTACCGCCCCCTCAAAGTGATTTGATTCGTTAAATACCATATGTGGGACGTATAAAGGATTGAACTATGATATTATATATGATATTATACTGGAATTATAATATACCTTTATATCATTATTATTCCATTCTATAAAATACGAAATAGAAATGAAAGTAGCGTTCATGCGTACGTACGGCTTACCGTCTCCATGAACGGTGAATTTCATTTCTTACCTCTAAATGATTATGTAATGTTATAAATGCATGCATGTACTGGATATATATGACATATATGATATCTACATCATGAATAAAATTCTGGATATAATAAACATTTGTCCACACGAACAACATGTAATTGTAAGAAGTCCACTTTCGACTTAAGAACCAAATATCGGCAAAACAAATATTATTAACTTAAATGATTACATAATGTTTATGACATGGTAATAAGTGATATAAAAGGAATAATGAACTTGAAAAAGGTTCTTAAGGAAGTATAAATTAGCTCAAGTTTATTATTCAGGAGATTAAAGAACGATCGAGTCAAGACGGACCTGAGGTAGGGGATCTTACTCCTCTCTTTCTTTTTAAGTACACTCTTTTATGTCATTCCCTATAAAGATCATCTTTCTTGTTATTGGGATGTTATTATATATTACACATACTGTAATTTTTATGTTCATGTTATGAGAGACCCTATTCTCTCTCATCAATCTATTTTGGAAGTTTTGAGTGGCGCCGTTAGGCTGCCGAATTTTCGTAAGAGATCTAACCTCTCTCTTTCTTTTTAAGTACTCCCCTTTATGTCACTTCTTTTATGCTCCTATTTGTTATGATGGGGGATGTTATTTCATATTCCTCTTGATGTAAATTTTTTTGTAATGTTATGAGATAACCTATTTGATCTCATCAATCCATTTTTTGGAAGTTTTAAGTGGCGCCGTCAGGCTGCCGAGTTTTCGTAAGTGAATTTTCATCTCACTTTTATTCCCGTGAGATTTATGCTACATTTTCCACAATTTCCTTTGAGTGCTGTATGTACTGACCATTATTTTACTCATTGTGTAATATTCCTTCATTTATGAGTATTTACATCAATGATGTATTGTCCTTATTTCACGGGTCGTATGTTTCAAAAGATACCCAAGTCGGTAAGGGAACCTTTCACCCTCTTCTTTTTTTTAAAAGTCTTCTTTTGTTGGGTATTTTAATTTACATATTTTTATGTTCGGATATGTTCTAATATATCCTTATTGATGTAAATTTTATGTCCAAGTGATGAGATACACTTTTTATCTCTCACCAACTCATTTTGATGTGATGCCGTTAGGCTGTCAAGGGAACTTTTTAACCCAATTTCGATTTCTTTGGGTTCAACATGTAGTCATTGAATATGTCATCCATTGAATATGTGTGAATGGACTTTTATTGTTTTACACTTAATATCCACTTATATTGGGTGTATTTATATTTTTCACACATATTTTTGAGATTGATTTGTCCTTAATTTAAGGATACCTTCTTTATAAGGGATTTCATCACATTTGACATTTCTATTGAGGGTTCATTGGTGTTATGCATCAATTCACTCTTATATTGTGTATATACTGTCCTTTGGAGTATTATATCATGAATCCATTTATTCTCATGATATTATAAAGTTCTGACTAAATGTTATTCCTCAATTATTGTATTCAAGTGTCTCTAATTTTGGTAAAACCCCTTTAACCAAAATATCGTTTTAAATGTATTAATTATTTGTTCATATTAATATCCATGTTTTAAAAATGGTTTTAAGGATTTATTTATATGGATATTAATGGTTTAAATTTTACGCTTCAAGGTGGTATGGGACACTTTGATTCAAAAATCTCTTTATTAAATGTTTTAAATCGTTTTGAAATGGTTTTTTAATGGATTCATTATTTGAATATTCTAAAATGTTATATTGTGATTGAAATGTGGAAATGTTATCTTTCCTTTATTCATGTTTTATGTGATACGATTATGTTATGGTTCTTGGGCATTGTTATGAAGAATGGGTGGTTCCGTGATAAACTAAGGGTGGGTGAGCCCGATATAGCTCTCCAATGCATTGGGTAACACGAAGGAGTGAAACGTTAAGGTTTCTCTGAAGAGATTTAGGGAATATACTGTGATGGGTATTCCAAACGTAACCAAGAGGGTTACTCCGTACGTAAGAATGTTATGAATGCTCAAGTTACCTTTATGTCTTATGTTTTCTATGATTTATTCATGATTTTATATGCCTATGTTTTATGGGTAAAGTGTGATTTCATTCTAATGTATTTATGAAGTCATGTTTCCTTTCCATATTTTTATAACTCTTACTGAGCATTTTATGCTCATCCCAAGTTTTTTTTGAAATTTTTTTCACAGGTCAAGGGAAAGGTACATGATTTGATGATAGTGTCAAGGATGTGTCATGAAAGAATCTGTGTTATATTTTAAATATGTTACCGTTGATGGGAAGAATGAATACTGTCTTTTATGTAACCACTTTGTTTAAATGTGGAATGTAATGCAAGTTTCATGATCTAATTCTCTAAAACTCTAAACCTGAAAAGATACTCAATGTGTAATCTTGTAATAACTCAAGATTAAGTAAGTTTTAAGGCTGGGGCCTTATAGTTGGTATCAAAGGCCGGTTTAGATAACTTTAGAGGTTATGGTATTCTTTAAGCATAAGTGACATTACCATAATGGTTAGGATTTCAGAAAGAGTCCTAGTTTTAGATAAAGTGAATGAGTAAGTATATCTTAGTGTTTACCTTACTCATTAGTACATGATGGTTTTGTTGATATACTCACACTGACATTTTTGGTTTTAGTAAATGGCTGGATCTAGCAGGCACCAAAGTGACAATGGGTTTGAAGGAAACTGTGGTGGTTCTTTGATTAAGATACTGGATGAGATGGGGGATTCAATGAGGAATCTCATAGTTGTTATAAACCAAATATCAAGGAGTCATGATCAATCACTTCAACCTTGGTGAGTTCTCTAATGCATCATGTACGAGATGGCCAACTCGATGTGGAAATTCAGGTAATAATTTTTAAGGTAACCATTAGGGTTTATATGATCCTTACTTTTGAGGTAATTATGGGTTATTATATGATATGATGGAAAATGAAGGGCATGAGATAAACTTGAGGTTAAAATATGTTATGATTATTCATGAAGATTTTATCTCATTTTGGGGAATTTTTTAAGAATTAAATAGTTTTGGAAAAAGGACAACACGCAGACCGTGTGACATCCCGTCGCGTCGGACAAAGCTGCGGGAATCGAACCCACAACCAAAGTGCGACTGGTATTTATCACCTACCACTGGACTACGTGAAGTCCCTAGTTAGTTTGACCGATTCTTTCTAGTTATATGATTTTATGAATTAAGAGTATGTTGATTTTGGGTTATTTATGAAAATGATTAACCTATCATGGAGGATATGTGATTAGGTTAATTACTTTTCAATACGAGACTTTAGGAGCAACTGATGTTGTTTGGAGATAAATGTTATGATTTAACTTGGAAGACTATGTGACTAAATCCTTCAAATATTTGGGTTCCAATCTTAGATTGGTTTACTTTGAAGAATTTTATGGACAAATTGTTTATCTAATGGTCCTCGTTAAACTTTGGGTTTTGTTGGACAAATTTTGGAGGTTAAGAATAGATTTTCTTTTTATAAAGGGTTATCCTTTTCCGGATTATCTAATCTTGTACTAGCCTTTCTGGTTTTGGTTTTGGTTAAAGTTTAAATACATGGGAATTATATAGTTCTCTTTTTTGGATTAGGTGATTCTCTAAAAGTTGATTATAGTACTCTTAATGTGAACAAGTCTTCCTAAATACTCACCTTTTGGAGAAAATATGAGTTTGTGTAAGGAATCTAATAAAAGTTGAAAGTCAACATGATAAGTGATTATTTTTCTTTATGAATAAATTCCCCAATAAAAAGTATCTTAAAACAAAAATATTGTCTATTAACTTTTCCTACTGGGGAATCGAATACCGTTTAACCCATCACAAGTTTGTGATTTTCTCATGGTTAACTTTCTCCTAAACATGTTTTATATCACTCTTCATCAGAACATGACCCTATGTTTTCTCCTCCATTTCCATGTTTTCATACTTGGAATCCTAGTATGGGTTAACTCGGGTGACCTTTGTACTTATCTTTCTTTATTTTAAAGTGATTGTTTTACCGACTCTTGTTCCGATGTGGGATTTTCAAGTATGTTTCCAAGCTCAATTTTAAAATTGCGAGCACGCAATTCCCAAAAGGGGGGAAGGATGTAACACCCCAGGTAAATAAAGAATATGACATTTTCATATTTATCCATATTTTTGAATAAAATATTGATATGACTTTAAAGGGGACGCTATGCTTGATGGCGTACCCAACACGCAACAACGGGTTTCTTGGGAATCTTACGTTGCACTCTAATAATAAAATAATATTATTTTAAATGGTAGTTAACATGTAGCCATTGTAATGGAAGGAATGGATAAAAATAACTAAAATATGATTATATATGTTTTTAAATGTTTTTACATATATCCAATAAAATATAATGGCTTAAAATACGGAAAGAATTCAATTTAAGGCTTTTATATCCTAATTTTCACTAAAGGTTCACTTATCACCTTTTGATGGCGATTTGTCATTAAATATAGATTTGATCACTCTTATACATTATTTTGGACCAAATAAAACTCTTCTTAAGAATCGGGACATCAAAATTTACTTTGTGTAATTTTTTCGTATCTTTCTGATAAAGTTCATTTTTTTAATGAATAGTGTAAAATGTTGTATTTTAATTCAAAACCTCTTTTTAATATAATTTATTTATATGATTAGATTATCTTTTTAATTGGTTTTAAAGTGAAATTAGAATATATTTTTACCATTAAATCCAATATTGGTCGTTGGAATTAATTTCACTTTGAAATCAGACTTAAACTAGTGTCAATCTTTTGATACTTATTGTTTCATAAAAACACACTATTTGCTCTGACAGCGGGAATTAATTATTAAATTAATTAATGTGACTTATATGTTTTGAATTTTTTAAAATAGACTTCATTTTTGAATTCGGAATATCAAATATAGATTAGGGTGAATTTTTGGGAATTTTCTGAAAAACATCAATTTTTGATGAATAGTGACACCACTAAGTGGTACTTATAAAAACTGAGTTTTCCGTTTAAATGAAATTTTTCCATCTTTGTGTTTTTAATTTCAAAAATCCGACATAAATGGTTTTCATTAAGAAGTAAAATGTGGTTCAATGGGATAAAAATAATTTTTTGGTGAATAGTAACTTATTAAGTTTTTAATCGTGATTAGAGGTAATTAGTGTAGTTTAAGGTAAAAATAATATTTTAATAATAGGAAATGAACTTTACACATGTCCTAAAATCATTGGATGTTTAATGGCCGACCAATACAAGCCATGGGTAAACTTGGGGACCCCATGGAGACACTTTGGTTGGGAAATGACATAAATAACTTTTTATTTAATGTAAAAGTAAAAATGACACAAACATGATATGTTTTACTAAAACAATTTTTAAGTGGGGTTATACAAGTAAGATTTTTTATTATAAATAGTAATTGGAAATCTAAAAAGATTTCCTACATAATAGTAATTTTTTTTTAATTTTTCGACATTAAATAAATTAAATTATTTATGACATAATAATGATGCAGCGATGAAATCATTATTTGACGATTTAAATAAAATGGAAAGATAATGTAAAATCTATGAACTACAAATGTCAAAAACTTATTGTATGGGTGGATTTAGAACCCTTATCAACTTATCCACGAATTATATCAATGTGGGACCTTTTAAAACCGAAACACATTTTCAAATAAAGTAATATTTCTTACTTTCCAAAAGTGCCCCTCCTTTCCTCTTATAGAAGGCCCCAACCTCTATCTCATTTCACACACTCCTCAAGCCTTTGGCTCGGCCAAACCCTTCCCATTTACACTCTACACATCCCTATCCTCATCCTATAGGATTCCCTTTGGGCAGAATCCTTTCAAAGTAAGCCTTTAGGCTCAAATCAAAAGGAGTTACACTTTTAAAGGTAATTCATTCTCTCATGTTCATTTGTTTTATTGTGCTTCTCCAACCCCATAAACTCTTTTTATTTACTTCTTTTGTAACGAAAACAGTATCTTCAATATACTAGGATGTTGTTATAAGATTTATTCGAGCTACACTCTCACACAACTACATCAAATGGTTAAAGAACATACGGTTTCCATGGATGGCGAAATTCTGCCTCCCGAAACGATGATTGTTCAATACTCATTTAACACCTTTAAAGGTGGCCATTATGATGTCACTATTTTTATATATGATATATAATATTTATATTTTTTCCTTAAGATTCTGTTTTTTTTCATTTTGGGAATACCTTTATGGTTTCCATTATGGGTAAACACGATATCTTCATTTAAGGAAGTGCGGACTACCGCCCCCTCAAACCGATTTGATTCGTTAAATACCATATGTGGGACGTATAAAGGATGGAACTATGATATTATATATGATATTATACTGGAATTATAATATACCTTTATATCATTATTATTCCATTCTATAAAATACGAAATAGAAATGAAAGTAGCGTTCATGCGTACGTACGGCTTACCGTCTCCATGAACGGTGCATTTCATTTCTTACCTATAAATGATTATGTAATGTTATAAATGCATGCATGTACTGGATATATATGACATATATGATATCTAAATCATTAATAAAATTCTGGATATAATAAACATTTGTCCACACAAACAACATGTAATTGTAAGAAGTCCACTTTCGACTTAAGAACCAAATATCGGCAAAACAAATATTATTAACTTAAATGATTAAATAATGTTTATGACATGGTAATAAGTGATATAAAAGGAATAATGAACTTGAAAAAGGTTCTTAAGGAAGTATAAATTAACTCAGGTTTATTATTCAGGAGATTAACGAACGATCGAGTCAAGTCGGACCCGAGGTAAGGGATCTTACTCCACTCTTTCTTTTTAAGTACACTCTTTTATGTCATTCCCTCTAAAGATCATCTTTCTTGTTATTGGGATGTTATTATATATTACACATACTGTAATTTTCATGTTCATGTGATTAGAGACCCTATTCTCTCTCATCAATCCATTTTGGAAGTTTTGAGTGGCGCCGTTATGCTGTTGAATTTTCGTAAGAGATCTAACCTCTCTCTTTCTTTTTAAGTACTCCCCTTTATGTCACTTCTTTTATGCTCCTATTTGTTATGATGGGGGATGTTATTTCATATTCCTCTTGATGTAAATTTTTTTGTAATGTTATGAGATACCCTATTTGATCTCATCAATCCATTTTTTGGAAGTTTTATGTGGCGCCGTCAGGCTGCCGAGTTTTCGTAAGTGATTTTTCATCTCACTTTTATTCCAATGAGATTTATGCTACATTTTCCACAATTTCCTTTGAGTGGTGTATGTACTGACCATTATTTTACTCATTGTTTAATATTCCTTCATTTATGAGTATTTACATCAATGATGTATTGTCCTTATTTCACGGGTCGTATGTTTCGAAAGATACCCAAGTCGGTAAGGGAACATTTCACCCTCCTCTTTTTTTTAAAAGACTTCTTTTGTTGGGTCTTTTAATTTACATATTGTTATGTTGGGATATGTTCTCATATATCCTTATTGATGTAAATTTTATGTACAAGTGATGAGATACACTTTTTATCTCGCACCAACTCATTTTGATGTGATGCCGTTAGGCTGTCAAGGGAACTTTTTAACCCAATTTTGATTTCTTTGGGTTCAACATGTAGTCATTGAATATGTCATCCATTGAATATGTGTGAATGACCTTTTATTGTTTTACACTTAATATCCACTTATATTTGGTGTATTTATATTTGTCATGCATATTTTTGAGATTGATTTTTCCTTAATTTAAGGATACCTTCTTTATAAGGGATTTCATCACATTTGACATTTCTATTGAGGGTTCATTGTTGTTATGCACCAATTCACTCTTATATTGTGTATATACTATCCTTTGGAGTATTATATCATGAATCCATTTATTCTCATGATATTATAAAGTTCTGACTAAATGTTATTCCTCAATTATTGTATTCAAGTGTCTCTAATTTTGGTAAAACCCCTTTAACCAAAATATCGTTTTAAATGTTTTAATTATTTGTTCTTATTAATATCCATGATTTCAAAATGGTTTTAAGGATTTATTTATATGGATATTAATGGTTTAAATTTTAAGCTTCGAGGTGGTATGGGACACTTTGATTCAAAAATCTCTTTATTAAATGTTTTAAATGGTTTTGAAATGGTTTTTTAATGGATGCATTATTTGAATATACTAAAATGTTATATTGTGATTGAAATGTGGAAATTTTATGTTTCCTTTATTCATGTTTTATGTGATACGATTATGTTATGCTCTTGGGCTTTGTTATGAAGAACGGGTGGTTTCGTGATAAACTAAGGGTGGGTGAGCCCGACATAACTCTCCAATGCATTGGGTAACATGAAGGAGTGAAACGTTAAGGTTTCTCTGAAGAGATTTAGGGAATATACTGTGATGGGTATTCCAAACGTAACCAAGAGGGTTACTCCCTACGTAAGAATGTTATGAATGCCTCAAGTTACCTTTATGTCTTATGTTTTCTATGATTTATTCATGATTTTATATGCCTATGTTTTATGGGTAAAGTGTGATTTCATTCTAATGTATATATGAAGTCATGTTTCCTTTCCATATTTTTATAACTCTTACTGAGTTTTTTATGCTCATCCCAAGTTTTTTTGGAAATTATTTTCACAGGTCAAGGGAAAGTTACATGATGTGATGATAGTGTCAAGGATGTGTCAAGAAAGAATCTGTGTTATATTTTAAATATGTTTCCGTTGATGGGAAGAATGAATATTGTCTTTTATGAAACCACTTTGTTTAAATGTGGAATGTAATGCAAGTTTCATGATCTAATTCTCTAAAACTCTAAACCTGAAAAGATCCTCAATCTTTAATCTTGTAATAACTCAAGATTAAGTAAGGTTTAAGGGTGGGGCCTTATAAGAAGGGCAACCAAAAATGTAGGGGCGCGCAAGTCTTGAAAGGAACGCAAGTCTTGCGTGGGCGCGCAAGTATTGGTCACGCAGGTATACCTGCGCGGCATGTGGGGTACTTGCGCGATTTTCAACCAACATAAAAATACTTGAGAGACTCTTTATTAAACCCTTTAGAATCTTCTTGAGGTTCTTCCAGAAAAGGGACGCGCAAATTCTATTGAAGGAATAAGGCAGCGCGCAAGTGTGACCAGTTCCCTTAAGGGCTGGCCATTCAGGCGCGCAAGTGTTGATGAATTTCAACACTTAGGCCTTCCTCCCTCTCTTTAGATCTTCCGTTACAGGTACGAAATTACCTTAGAAGTGTTCCGGAAGCTTTGAGAAGAGACTTGGGCGTCGAGAGATTCAATCCGAGTTTTTGGAAAAAGATCCTCTCGAATGATGGGCCCACAGGGTCTATTTATTGGCAGGAGAAGACCCCGGGCGGTTACCAGGCGGTTATCACTTAGGTCGCGCAAGTCACTTGCGCGACCAAGGTCATCGCGCATGTGGGCTTGCGTGACAGGGATATAACTTGGGCGGTGAAGTTGCTTTTGATCCACTGTTCATGCCTTTGTCGATTTTTGATATTCTTCAAAGGTTGAATCACTTTGAGCTCAGATATTCCCCTTTTCCGATCTTTATATTCTGTGACGAAAGGAGCGTCAACAATATAAAAATTCAATGATTACATATATGTTAAATCAAAATAGCACACTTTTGATCTATGATAAACTTGAAAATGAAATGATATTCAATTATGTCCATTACTCTATGCATAAAAGAATATCTGTACTATATAAATCATATTCAAATACATTCATATATATATATATCAATATATTAAATATATATTATTTATTAACATTATCAATAATTATATAATTAATTTTTTTTAATTTATTTCTCAATTTACTTATTTTAAATCAACATTTGTCTAATTTTCAATATGCATTTATTTATACATTTAATATAAATTATTTATTAATATTTATAATTTCTCTATTGTATAATGACTTCATTAATTTTTATCAATGATTATTTAATTAATAAAATTTTTAATACTTTTTTCCTAAAATCATTTTTTATTTTTAATTTATTTAATTTTCTCATTTTATTCAAACCATTATCAGTGCTAATAAATCATTAATAATGGATACCTTTATGATCACTTAAACTAAAGCAAGGATAAAGGGTACACATTATGAGTGTTAAAAATAATGCAATGATAAACTGTTCCCTTTATTAGTGAAAAAATAAACCATTGATAAAGAGTACCTTTTATCAATGATAAAAATAAGGTAATGATAAAGGGTTCATTTGTCAGCACTGAAAATAAATCACTGATAAAAGGATACCTTTATCAGTGATTTCTTTTTTACTTGTAAGGGTCCTTTTTTAGTGATTTTATATAGGGACGATAAAGGTCGACGCTGTTAAATGACTATTTTGTTGTAGTGTATCAGGAATATATTTGTTCTCATGGTATTCAATGTTCCATTTGATAAATATTACTTTTATGGGGCATATGATTTGACTGATTACAAAGTGTTAATGGATTCGTTAACACAATTTCCATTCATTGGGTTAAAATTGTACATCATTGACTATTTTATGCTAAAAATATGAGAGAAATTAATTTTTATTAATTTATGTTGTATTTACACTTATGTTATGGGGATTTATGGTGGATACATGTAATCTATTCATTTGATTAAGGCTCACTTCATTGATACGATATTTTTATGGGACTTCATATCAATTTCCATTCGTTGAGTCTTATATTGATTTTATGGACCTATATTATTTGATGAGGTGTATATAACACCCATTTAACATGTTATACAATTATTGTTTTTATTCTCATGATAATTAATGTTTTGTTAAATGTTTTTCACTAATCGTACAAATCAGTTGTCCTAATCAGAAGGTTTCTTCCGGCAAACATAAGATTACAAAAGGAATGATCTTGATAGTCACTATCTACAGGATATTGTTGAGGCCAAAGTTATACTTATGAAATTTTCATTCTTTTTATTTTTTAAATGACATAGA
This sequence comes from Viscum album, assembly GCA_963277665.1. Lineage (NCBI taxonomy): Eukaryota > Viridiplantae > Streptophyta > Magnoliopsida > Santalales > Viscaceae > Viscum > Viscum album. The sequence goes on from OY728159.1 coordinate 1,498,533,392, forward strand.
CTTTCTTGTTGACATGATTCCTAAATTTTTAATAAAAAACTATTTTTGGATGTTTTTGTTGAATGAATTATCTATTAACACAATTATAATTATTTCTAACGTATACATTTATTTTAATCAACATATTTCATTAAAAATATTATAATTTGTATGGATCTAATAAACATCAGATACAACATTATCAAATCATATTTTAATCATTTTGTCTTGTGTTTCTCAAGGAAAAAATATTTGTAATAGGAAAGATAACGGAATCGATAAACATTGGGTTCCCACTCACAAATATTATCCTATTCAAATATTTAAATAAGTCCTTCTGAAGGAATATGATTAAATTATGAATAATGAAAATTGATTTCTAGTAGAAAAAACATTTTACACAATAGAGATGTAAATATATAAGAAATATGAAAATTATTTACAAAAGGCCCTTTGATGTATGAGGTGTCCAAGGAGTTTAACCAAAACTCTATGAAATATGACATTTGGGAGGAAATAATACCCTGGGGATGGTTGACTATAAATAACAAGTCATTCAAAGTGTTAGGAGCAAGCTGATGGGTTTAATTTTCTATTTATCATTGTAGTAGAACTTTTAAGATTACAAATAATGAATTATATGTTATTAGAAATTTGTAATTGCTTTAAATTTATGTATTCATAAGAGAACCTTTTTCAGGTTGTACCATTATTAATTATTTTTATTTTTAATCATGCGTTAGAAATGTGACTATGATAGAGGGATTATGTGGGTAGAAAGACAAAGTTACTCATCTAATCAATGTCATGTGGGGATAGAAAGATGGATTTGATCCATTATATTGTGCTCTAATGGCAATAGGCAGATAAAACAAAGATAATCATTATATCTAGGGCATTCCTTTATTACGAAAGACATGCTTTCGTGTATGTATAAAATATGAGATACATTTTGACAGGGTTTTTGGCTATCATACACTTATGGTTAAAAGAGTTATATTATTTCTAAATAGCTAGAAATTTATATATTGTTTCTATTTTATTACTTACTTTTTATAATTCTTTTCTTACATTATGATTAAATTGTAATTACTTTATCATAATGTTTATGAATACAATAAACATCAATATGTTAATTTTATATTCTATGAAAATTTTATATTTAAAATTTTATAATTTAATCTTATGTGATTATTATTATCAGAGGATAATATATTGAAATTATTTTCATTACAATACTTTGGTAACCAGATTGATTCCCATGTCTGAATCTGATCATTTTACTTAAATAGATTTTATGAATTTGTTCGGTTTAATTATATAAACTATGATTTTCTAAAGTAAAATTCACTCCCATTTTAATATATCCATAATGAGTGTACTATTTCTATCCTAATACAATTATAACTCATATTAATATCCAAAAATTTTATAATATTAGGAATCCATTATTCAACTATTTTCTTTGTTTTTACTATCTTTACTCATGTAATTTTATTAAATTTTGTTTTAAAATTTTTCTTCTAAAACATGACTGAACTAACATTCTTTTGAAAAAAATTTATTTTTCTATAAACGTAGGAGGAAATTTTTTTGGATCCATTAATAATCTGAATCCAAATAGATATCCAAATTTTGATGGTGCTAACAATGAATATTAGAGAGATAGAATGGACACTAGGGATATAAATTTTCCATTCATAAAAAGTGATTACAAAACACATGATACGGACGTTTCATCTTTTAACCATCATGAAAATGAAGAGTATAAAATTAAATGTGGATTAAATAATACATTCCTATGATCAGTGACTGGAAGCATATATTGCCAGATATCATCTTGTAAAGCTACAAATAGTATTTGGAAGAATTTATAGGTTAAACACTTTTGTACATCTATGTTTGTTAAAACTAAAGGATCTATGATAAGAAATAAATATCATGTTTTCTAAATTTTACATGAAGAATCAATTTCCATGATGCATCAGAGGTTTAAAACTATCCTAAATAGTTTAAAATATTTTTTATTAGAAGGATTAGAGGATAAAATCATAGAGGAGAATATAACAGATATCACACCCACTGATGGGAGACTAAGAGGAATGATGTTGATGATACAAGAATGTTTAAACATTATACTCTTGATGATATTATTGGAATCCGTAATTTTTATATTAGAATATTAAAAATAGATGAGAAAACGAAAAATAATATTGGTGGTGTTTCCTTTACTACAAAATCTACCTTACCCCTTAAAGATCATTCTACTGAGAAAGTAGAGAAATCAAACATAATGAAAACATTTTTTGTATAATCATACATCGGTTAATTAAAACATTATAAATGTGAATTGAAAATTCTATCGGGGTGAATGAATAAAATAGTTGGAATGCAATAATTACAGAACCAGTGCATGAATTGTAACAAGGAATGAATTGATTAGAAATATGAAGTCACTTTTCACAAATGAATGAAATTTAAAAACATTAAAATGTATTTTCCAAATCTAGAAATGAATTATTTGAAATCTATAATTTCTAATAGTAACCAGAAAATGTTTTATATGTCAAAAAGAAATAAATTCCATAAATTTAATGATTCATGGAGTAAAAGTGGAGGAGATTCATCAAATACACTTCTGATAATAATAGTTCTAGATAAAGGAACATTGTTCTTCATTCCTGGATACCTAAAAAAATCATTGTTTTATGGACAAGTTATGCACTATTAAGAATCTTAAAAAATTATCTTTATGTTCAAATTATCCTCATACTAATAATAAAAGAAATTCTACATCTCTTGATGATGAATATTAATTAAATAATGAAGATAATATTTTTACCCTATATTATTGAATTATCTCATTGTTCTACGAATTTTAAACGTGAAGATTGAATAGTTATAAAAAGAATTCATAATGATAATTATAGGATAATTATTTTTACAAAATAACATTCAAATATCTACAAAGATCATGATAAGCAATTTTTATTTTAAAAAACAATTTCTAGAGATTTTGAAAAATTCACAACTGGGAATGAAAATATTTTAAATTATTTTAAATAATTACTTTCAAAGAAAAATCTTTTAAAAATGACTGTACTTATAATACTAATATTTTTGAGGTTAATAATTTATTTATTAAACAAAAATTAGAGATATCTTTATTGAAGATACACCTTTCTAACATTAATAATGGTAAATAATACTTTGATAATATGTATCAAAAACTTTCCTCAAAGAAATATTTCAGGAATAATGTATTTTCATAAAAAAAAATTATTAAAAATTATTTTGTTCTAAAATTATATCCTTTTTTAAACTTTCTAAATGTGAATGGAATATAAAAAATTATTATTATTCACTTAATAAAAATTAATTAATCGGATTTCACAAATCTTATGTTTCAAATCCAATGTGGATTCCAAAATTGTGGTTTTCTAACATTACTGGACCCAAGAAGGTTTGGGTTCCCAATATCTATTTTTTTTCATTCAATAAAAGAATGAAATTATCAACAATTTGAATTTGTGGTATATGGACAAAGGATGTTCCCAACACATTACTGGTAACAAAATCTATTTCAAAAATATCATCAAGATTAAAGTTAGAAAGGTTACCTTTTGAGATAATTCTCAAGGATAGATTATCAGTGTATGTAATATTATTATTCTTGGAAAATATTTAATTTCATATGATATTTTTCAATGTTATTAACAACAACCTTATCAGAATATTTCAATTATGTGAGTAAGGATACCCTGTGACTTTTAGAAATTATAAATTTGTAGTACAAAATTCAAATGAAAAAATATATTCTTTTTATAAATTGACATGAAACATTTTATACACTTAACAAAAAAACCTTATAATCCAACAGTTAGCTTATCTTATTGTAATGGAAGAACATTATTAGTTATGGAATAGAAGGTATTGACATTGTATCCATAGAATCGTGCCTATGTTAACTATGAAAAGACTTGTTAAGGATCCACCAGAACATACGATTAATTACCAAATATTTTTTTGACACTTGTCAATACTATAAGCAACAAATCGGAAGATTTAATATTATTAGTGAATTTGAAACTACTGCTTCTTAAATGTTAGTGCACATGGACGTATTTAGTCATAAAAAAATTAAGAGAATTTTGGTAAAATAGTAACTATATGTCTTGGTTGATGATTGGAATATATAAACATGGGTTTATTTTTTCACAAATAAATCTAATAATTTTTTTATTTTAAATATTTTTTATCTAATGTTAGAAATGAGAAAAAATTATTCCTTTATTTCTATTTGTATTGATCATGTTTGAGAATTTTTAAATTCTATTTATGAAACTGTTTATTTATTTTTTTTTGATATAGATTGACACAATGAATCTTTTATTATAAAAAGTTATTGTAATAGAGGCATAAAGGATGGTACAAAAACCCAATAATATATTCCTCAGTCATAATAGTTAGGAACATAACATTTTTCTTATAATTTCACTTAGCTTTCATTATTTATCTCAAATTGAATTCCATTCAACTCTTCCACATCCACAACCCTAGAATCTACCTGTTTAATATCAACATTTACTTGAAGGAATAGATTTCATCCTTTCATGTAACATTTCAACATCAGTTATTTCAGAGTTAGAGATATCACCATGATACTATTTTAGAATTTTTAAGAGTAGAATCCCATGAAAACTGAGGGATCATTTCATCATCCTTCATTGATTCATTCGGAATATGAAAATCTTGATGTTTTTTATATTCATCATGTGTATCAGTTGAACAAGGATTTGGATCCTATACCTTTGTAGAATTGTCAATATTTTTATCAGAAAAATGATTAGAAACTACTTCATTTGGTTTTGAAACCCCCATATGAAGGGAAACCAGATCTTTCGTATTTTTGAAAGAAAAATGTTAGTAACCCTATTTATCCATGATGGGTTTTTAAAAGGAGATTTTCAAACATTTTGAAAAGTGATCATTGGGGGAAGGGGATCTTTCATTAGTTGGAATATTCATATCCACCAGATGCAGATTCATTGAAAATAATTTGTCACCATTAGTAATAACTAGGGTGTTATAATAAAATCGAAAATTACCCTTTTGATTACTTGAGGTGTCCAATATTTCTTGTGAATGATGTTGATAAACTACATGAGGAATATATTATTCAATAATTATTTCAAACAACAAATCATTTCCACTACCATAAACTTGAGGTACCATTTGAGGCTACATACTGTCGCAAATACTTATTTTGTCATCACTATCTGTAGTTCTCACATTGTCTTCATTAGATAATATGTTGGCCCAAGTTATCATCATACATCTAGAAGTAGTAGCTTTGGCATTATTTGAATCACGGGGTAGGGAAAACATCTTATAATTCATTGTCTTGGCTACACCATCTGATATAGATCCATATCTGTCTTTTATATATTTGAAATTCTCAGTAAATATAACATCACACTGATCAGGTGTTTGACCATCCTTATTATCAGGAAGCAGCTGCATCAAAATATCACAATTCTAAACCACTGAGTTTTTAATCTTCTTTAGTTATTTTCTATGATTATGTTCCCACATGAAGTAGAAACTACACACTATGGGGGACCAATAGTTAGATGTTTCATGAAAAATAAAATTATATTCCTTATATAATTTTTTGATTTTCACGTAAATGATATTCAACTCAATAATATCATTATCAGTTGTAATAAGTACCTTAACCACTAGTTCTGAACCCAATTATACATCAATTAGGAACCTGGTGAAGTGGCCAAATCATGACACTTTCCATTTTCATGTCAATTTTAATTGAATTCGTATTGACAATGCAATGTCATATATTAAAATTGGATTCCAACGTGTCCAATCCAACCCATATACCCTTACCAATATTTTATTAGTGGTATTACCAACATAAAATGGATTGCATTTTTATTTGATTCTAAAAGGTGAGAAATACCTAGTTTGACCACAATTGATCTAAAACCTCAGTCTAAGACAGTCATATCATTAGTAGGGAAGTGAATGTGGATGTAGCCTCTTCCTTGCGATACACATTTACCAGAGGAAAATACCCAAATCAATGATATTGTTTCCAATTTTTCATCTATATTTAGAGGATGAGACCTATTAGGAAGAAAGATACAAGATATTTTGGAATTCTCTCCTAGTTTGAGATGATCTAAAATAGATTTATGATCAGTTGGGATATGTGCAAAATTTCTTATTCCTTAAATGTGGGGTTCGATCACCCCTTTAAGATGGGGAAGGAGCATTTTTCAATGTTTCCCTCTATATCAGAATAACCACATTGTGTATAAATTATTCATTCGAGCTCAAATTCAAATTCACATAGGGAATAAAATCTTTCCGGTGCAAGAAATCTATCATCCAAAAAGTCAGATGGATCAAAGAATCAAAAACTATTAATAAAATCTTATAACCTGTGGTTATTAGAGAGACACTCTCCCTATATTTATAACCCATCTCCATCACTATATTTTTAGTAAGGAAGGTATAGAATATAACCTTACATCTCATAGAACTCATCAAAAAAATGGTGTTGTTTAATGAAGGAATCAAATTCACCTATAAATAACAAGAAACATTTTGAGTGAATACTCAATTCCAAATTTTTTTTGGATGAAGCGGTTATTTCTACTCTCTATACTATAAATTTTGTTTTAATTCAACGTATTATTAATAAGACCCCTTATATGTTATGGATTAGTCGAAAACAAAAAATATCTTACTTCATAATTTTTAGATGTAGAGTATTAATGTTGAATACGATATATAAAATGAATAAATTCACCCCAAATATGTTAAATGAATATTTTTGTCATATTCCACTTATTCTATGAAATATAGTTTTTTTAATAAAAATTAATGTACTATTGTGGAAATATTAAAAGCTAAATTTGATGAAACATAACATTTTGTTTTCAAATAACCCCTACTGACATCATCAGATGTTATTTGAAAAACTATTTTTCAAATTTATTTAGAGAATTATTCATATAATGATAGTACTCAGGAAATTGTTTTTGATGTATTTAATCAGGGATACAATAATATTTTTGTATATGAAAAATGTTTAAAAAACCAAAGAAGTATGTTGTTTCTTTTGTATCATCATTGTGATAATATAATCGGTTATGTTGATCAACTAGTTTTGACTACCAGTACAATAAGAAACAATGTTGAACATATAGCTTTTCTATACCAAATTCAACATAGGAATCATGATGAGGATTTTGGTGATGAGGTTTAGATTAAGGCTATATAAGATTATCTTCATGAATTCATGAGGAATAAATTCTTGACCTTGGATGAATGACCCAAAGAAACTTCTATAATTGGAGTAAAATGGTGTTTCAGTAAAAAGGGATGAAAATTTAATTGTTATTCGAAATAAACCGATTTTGTTTATAAGTTTTATAAGAAACAAGCGAGTATAGAGTTTGACCAAACCAATGAAATGGAATCCAGGCCAGAAGCTATTCATATTCTATTATCTATTTCAACATTATTTAATTTCAAAGTGTTTCAAATGGATGTGAATTGTTCATTTCTTAAGAAATATGTTTAGAATGAAGTTTATTTTGAAAACCCCTAGTTATGAAAAAAAATCCTAAAAAAATTTACAAAAATACTAAACCATTATATTAACTTAAACAGTCCACAAATCCTGATATGATAATATAACATGAATTTAGTTTTAAAATATTTTTTTATGTGAGATAAAAATACAACATTTTTATGAAAGAAAAAATATTAATATTGTTCAAATCTATGTTGATAACATTTTAATTGGTTCGACTCAAAAAATTTTAACTGATTCATTTGCATATATTATTAAATCTAGGTTTGAGATAAGTATAATGGGTAAGTTAACATATTTTTCAGTTTTTTAAAATTATAAAAACCAGAATGATTTTTTATATCAAAAAAATAATTATAAAAAGTATCTTGTTAAAAAATTTGGTTATGAAAATAAAAAAGTATATGTACTCTAATCAAACATCAAATACCTATGATCGTGATGAGTCCAGGGAACTAGTTGATCAAAATATTTTTAGAGGTACGATGGGAAGTTTACAACACATAACTTTTAGTAAAACAAACTTATTGTATTCTTTATTCTTATGTATAAGATATTAATCTAATATAATGTAATCCTATATAAAATCTTTAAATCAAAATTTTTCTAAACTAAAGATAAATATGGATTTAGTAATTTTTTATTCTTATGGAACTATTTTTGAATTAAAATTTTTTTGAATGCTAACATAGTTGGATGTAGAATTTATAGTAAAAGAACATATGGGACCTAAAATTTCTTGGGAGGGTCACTAGTTTTTTCGTCTTGTAATAAACAACACTAGTTTGAAGTTTCCACTACTGAAGCTGAATATGTGGCAGCTGGAAGTTTTTGTGCTCAAGTTTTGGTGATGCAATACAAACTCACTATCTATGGAATAAGTTTGATTGAAACTAAAATACTTAGTGATAACAGAATAGTAGCCATAAATTTCTAATGAATTTCAAAATTAAACGATAAAAAAATATTACAATTCATCATAATGCTAGATTAAATTAGAGATATTTTTACAATACCATTAAATTTTGATATATTTTAGTATATTAAAAAATCTTAGAATGATCAACATAATGTAATCATTCATATATAATTCTTTTTTACCAATATTCTTACATTAAAATATTCCTCTTCATAGTGGGATTACATATGATTGTTTTTATTTAAAATATTTTAGTTTTCTAAATATTCAATTTTATGAAAATGTTTTCATAATCAGATTTTCCATACATAGTCTCTTCCTACAAAATTTTCCATTCAATTTTTGTAAAACAAATTCTAGAAAATGATGTAGTTATAAAAAGGTTTTTTATATTCAGTTTTAAAAACCTATTTTATCATAATATGATTTTGTATAAAATATTATCTTATTAAGATTGTTAATTATTGTACATAATATTTTAAAAATACCCTTATAAATTGTTTTATAAAATTAAAGAAGAATGTCATTTTTATACTGGTAAAACGATCAACTCCCAAAGCTATTATTCCTATTTTATATATTTTTCACTATCTTAACATGATTTTTCATTAATTTTCTCAGACTTTTTCTTTTAGTCAATATATAAACAATGTTTTTTTTGTTTTTTGTTTTTTCCCCAAAACTGTATTAAGTTTCCATATGAGATTTTTAAAAACCCTCATTATTTTAATGTTACTAAAAATATTTCTTCAGATAGTTCCCAACTATCAGATCAGTTTGTGTTTAATCTCACCCATTAGATTTTATTTGAATGTTTAACCATATCTCTCTTTGATATTATAAAGGGGGACCCCTCATGTCCCACATCGTTTTCTCTAATATTTATTTGGTGTGTTTCTAGTACCTTTTAAAGAACACATTATAAAATATTTCATAATGTTAGAATCAATAATTTCTTCTTAGAATATGATTTCATCTATTAAATATTTCAATGGTTGGTTAAATTCCAAAAAAGGTTGTTGAAAAAACCTCTTTTATTAAATACATGATTCCACAATAAAGAAAATTATAAAATTCCAAGGTTGGGAATCATTGTTTGTAGAAAAGTATGACAAGGATCTAGATTTGATGTGACTTTATATAGTTCAAGAAGTATATAGTATAGTAATGTTTCATAACGAATAAGGGAAACAAAAAATTTCTTTTAAAATTTGTAGAAAAGGATATCAAATTTCATATAGAAAATCTGTTAATTATGTTGGCATGTCATAGGATGGATATTCTTAATACCCATCTCCAAAATTACAAGATGATCATGGTTAATTTGATAAAAAAGTTAGAGTATTTCCTATTTGATCATTTTGAAAAAATGGGAATGTTTCTAATATGTCATCAGATAATTGATTTATTTATTTATGGATGAAAGGTTTTTTTTAATTTAGAGGATTGGGGATCATGATAAATTAAAGGTTATTGATGTTTTTTTGTATTTAATTAAAAATTCAAAAATGAAATACTTTCACAAAAACCTATTTATTTTCAATAGAAAAATAAAAACAAATTCTATTAATTTTCAATTAATTATGTTCCCAACTATGATAACTATGATTATTTTTAAATGAATATAATTTATCAATATTGTAACCAAATAAAATCTTAATATTATAAAAATTATTTTCAATAATGATGATACAATAAATAATTTATTTCGTATTTTTTTTATATCAAAAATCAAATTTGTTTATTTTGAAAGAAGAATCCTCAAAGTAATGTGAGCAGCATGATCACCAAAAGTAAAAGAAAGTTGAGAATGGAAATTTGGAAAGGAAAAGGAATGAAAAGACTTCCCCACCTATGACATTAATGAAGTAAAATAATGTTCCTGATTAAATAAGGGTTGAGTGGATAAGAAAGAAGTCTGAGAGTAGAAAACTAGATCTAGTTTTTAGTACTATACAATTAGAGGAGTTGGCCATAAATATTCATGTTGGAAATGTTTTGTAAGAAGAATCAAAGAAGAAGAAGTAGAAGAGGAAAATATAATGTGTAAGGATTGTACAATACTTGATGAAAGGTGTTGAGAATGCCTTTATAATTTTTTTTATCTCCATTTTAGTCTGATCGGGTAAATTTAGTTATCGTATTATCCTTCCAAGAAACTACAATAGTAAATAATAGTGTTCCCCCTATCTCAGATAAGGGATATTATCTAGTAGTTAATTAGAAATTGACACCAGCAACTCTTCGTCAAAAATAATTACAACCATATCTATTTTGGAAAGGCACATTTAAGAACTAAAATTCCTCTTGAGGATGAGTGTTTTTAAATAAGTAGAATAAATCACCAAATGAATTAGTTTTTTTGAAAATAAAGATGATTCAAACCAAGTGAATATGTAGAATAGGAATAAATTATTGATGAAGAATAATGATAAGTATATGAAGATAAAAATAAGGATGTTGAAGAAGATAAATTGTAATAATATGAAGAGGATGAGGAAGAAGTAGAAAATAGAAATACTTATAAGAAAAAAATTCTAATAATATTTCATTATCACAACAATCCATATCATCCTTAACCACATGTATTGATAAGGTTTGTGATTTTGAAAGTCATGTTAAGATAAAACCATCATCAATGGATGAAGTGAAATATTCATATATGAATGTTGAAAAATAGTAAAATTCCAAGAAAATAGTTAATAAATATTATAGTCATTATTAGTAGTTCATTAAAATATTTGATGTAAAGGATATAAGAGATAAATTTGAGAAATCATTCTCAAAGAATGATGATAAAGGGAAAGAAAAAGTATTTGAAAAATGAACCAGTTATCCTCATCTCTCTAATATTGAAGAATCAAATTTGGTGAATACAATAATAGTTCTAGGTTTGTATTATATTATTCAAACATTAAAAATAATTGTAGGTACCATTATTCTTTTCTTGTGACTTAAAACTATGGTGGAATTTATTCATCAAAATAAAAGTTAAAAATTTGAATCAATCAATGAATTAACTAAATGGATTATATTGTATGATGCAAATTTGAAAACATTACAGGAATCTTATATTTCCAACAAAAAGAAATGAAATATGGTTGTGAAATTGTATCGTAATATTAATGTTGATGTTAAGCTACATGATGAGTGTTTTTAAGAAATAACATGGCTTATGAATGATACCATAGAATCCTTTAGTTAGTTATCTAAATATATGGATGAAAGTGTGATGTTTTTTGAATAGTTAAAATATATAACAAAAAACTAGACATAGGAAGTGAAACAATAAAACAGGAAGATAAAATATTTGTAGTTATAGTTTTCAATAATTAAATATTAGAAAAAGGAAATCGTTTTCTTGAAAATTAAAATAAATAATTATATGAAAAGCATCATATTTAAGAAGATAAGTCTTATTCTCAAGAAGATAATATTCATATTTACGATGAAAGGATTGTAATGATGGAGTAGGCCTTACATTATTTTATGAAGATGAAATTCTTTGTCCAAACCATTATGAATAAAGACTGATTTCTCTTTTAAACTCTTGTTGTAATAATTTTTTGAAATTTTGGATCTATTCAATGAATGAATTAATTCATTAATCCAAATATAAATTTTTTAATGTTTTCTCAATTATAATTGGATTAATATTCTTTCATAATTTTTTTCAATGATCAATTAGTTATTTTTATTGTATTCTAGTTTCTTTCTAACCCTTTTAAGGATTCTCTGAATATTTTCAATTAATTTTTGAATATTACAAAGGGAAAAACTTTTATAGAAAGGTGGATAGTTTTTCACTATGGGAGATAACACAATCCTTAGAGGAATTTTTTATCCTAAGGTAGAGTTAATTTTATTCATCATTTTATTTAGATGAGACATAAACTCACGGGGAGATAAGGATTACTATTTAATTTTAAATAAAAAGTACCTAAAAGTAAGTGGACTATATGTTTTCCAATGTTATAAAATCATATAGGTTTTGGGTTTGTGATTTCTAAATAGCGGTTGATTTTTTATGCATAAAATATAATTATTACTCATCTATTACTTTTATTTTTCAAATCCCAATCACTTTCTTATTTGCTTGATTACTATCTTTTTATGCCCAATGTGTTTTCAAATATATTTTTAAAAAATATTTTCTTTTACAATATATAGAATTAGTTCTAAATTATTGATGAATTTAATCAACCTATTTCATTATGAATATTATAATGCATATTGATTTAATAAAATCAGATTCACCTTTTATCAAAGTAGATTAAAGACGTTTTTTATTAACTTTTATATGATGAATATATTTATAAGCCAATTGATAATAGACTCAATAAACATCATCTTCACAATCAACAATATTATCATAATAGCATTTGTAAGGAAGTCCATAAAACAAACTAAGTTTAAATTATGAATAAGGAAAGTTAAATTTTAATTTAAGGAAAAAATTACCCTGTAATGATGTAAATCAATTTGATGTCATCCAATTAGTTAAAAAAGATCCATTAATGTTACATGTGTCCAAGACATTGCAACAAACATTATGATATATGACTGTTGGGGGGAATAAGTCTATTGGGATGGTTTTCTATAAATACCTAGTCACTCGAAGGGTTTAGAGTTGGATGATCTATTGCACTTTCGGTTTATCATTGTGCAAGAGCTCAGATGATAAAAAAGTTTGAACATATTAATCATTGGATTTTGTAATAATTTTAATGGTTTGTATTCTTAAGGGAACCATGTAAGTTGTCCCCTTAAGAATCCTTTTGTGTTGTAATCATGCATCTGATCTAGGATTATGATCGAGGTATTGTATGGATAACAAGACAGATATGATCCATAGGATCAAAGGATACCAAGGATAGGTAGTCATAACAAATATGATCCTGGTATCAAGGGATTTCCTTACTGATGAAAGATATACATTCTTCTAAGTATAAAATAAGGGATACATTTAACCAAGGCTTGTGGATACCTTACTCTTATGGTTAAAAGAGATCAATTCCTTTTAAAAATCTAAGTCATTCTTATATTTTTTTCTTTTGTAAAACTATTACCTCATAATAATTTTATTACACTATGTTTAAATTGTAATTTCTTTATAATAATGTATATAAATATAATAAACATTAATATGTTCATCAGATCTTTTGTTAAACTGATATTCTTAATTTTTTATAATTAAATGTTATGTGGTTACGATTATTATATTCTTATGTGTTGGAATCATCTTAATTACGATACTATATTATTCAAACAGAGGACCAAGTTTGAATCTAATATTTATACATAAAGAGGTTTTTAGAATTTGTTAAGATTAATTATTCTAATCTAAGGTTTTTCAAACTAAAATTTCCTCCCATATTGTAATTGATAAATCAAGAAAATATTATTTTATTCCTAAAATCAATATATCTTATATTGATATCCAGTAGATATATCTTGACAGTTCATAAGATCATAAGGTCTTATACAATCAAACATAAAATGAAATAAGGATTTATCTTAATAGTAACGATCTAGAGGGAATATCATGATAGTTCAAACATGTGATATTATTCCTTCCATAATTATTGATATTCCATGTGATCATTTGATTAGATATAATTTAAATGATTAATCTCATCTTATTATTTATATGTAATTATTTGATTATATTTTATTCATGCCACATAATTCTAAAGTCATTTTCTAATTCGATTGTGTTTCATTTAATTACCATTCCATAATCGTTTATTATTTTTATGATACATTCAACTGTATACCATTAATAAGTACTTGATCTAATGAAATTCTTATGCTTTATTGTTCCCTAGGATACCAAGATGTTTATTATGACTAATTTTCAGGGTAAATCTATGACAATAAAGATGTTCTAAATGAAAATACATTTTTTATTTTATGTTTAAAATGTAATTTAAATTTCAAATATGTGTCTAGTTTAATAAGACTACTAAAAAATTTAGTCATTTGGTATGTGATTAATTGTATATTATACCGATGTAATAAAGTAAGGAGCCGAATCATTGTTACGTGGGTAATGGTTTTTACATTGAATGAATGAAAATTTTGAAAATACAAACCCCACACATTTAACGTGTGGTAATGAAATAAAAACCCATCAAATGAGAAGGATTAAAAATTATATTTAAATTCCATTAATAAAGGTATTTTGTGATATTCACTCTGAAATGGGTTTTATATACACCATATTGAGGAAATTAGGTGTATAATACTAAACATTTCCCTGAGAGAGGAATTTGATATGGAAAACCATTACCTTTCATCTGGTATTACATAAAGGTACATTGTTATCCATTCCCATATACATAGAAATATTAATAACATAAATTAAAATCCTAATCATATCTTTATTCAATTATTCTATTCATATATAGTTATTCTATTTATGAATTCTATATATTTTTCACATTGGTGGTTTATAGTTTTTATCTTTTAAACAAGATTCTACATAATAGTTTATATATTCATTATCCTTCAAAAATTATATCAGTAATAGATCATTAATGATACTGTTATGGATATTTTTAAATTATTTATAATGTTTCAAACTTTTCTCATGAGCATTATTATTTTGATCCTTGAATATGAAATCTATAAAAATCATAGTTTTTTGATTCATGAGGATCAAAGTGATTTTTGTTAATAAATTAACTAAATATTTATATACAATCACTAAAAACAAAATTATTCGTTAAACCATTTATATAATAATATGAAATTAATTTTTCCCCCATTAATATATGTTTTAAATTAAATGCATTGATCAATTAAGTGGTTAAATTTACCTAAACATGAATGTACTATGATTTATTGATTGATAATTAGGTGTTTTTCTGAAATATTTTTATAAATATAGAATAATGATATTAGTTAATGTTTATTAATGTGATATATCAAAATAGTATTTATTTAAAATAAGTATAATAGATATTAAAATATTACACAATTTGAATAAAATGTTATATTCTTAGTACTTTTATTTTATGGTTCTAAATTAACATTGATCATTTATTGATATTAAAATTTATAGGTTCTATAAAATTCCATATTGGAACATTAAGGAAATCATTAACAAAAAATTTACCCTCTTTTAACATAATAATATACATCCATATAAAGTGGGGATAGAAACCAAAACATGTTTCAGTATATAGGAGGCGGTCTACACAATGAATGAACAACTATTTTATTTTTTATATTTGATGGAGTATGTAAATAAAAATTGAAAATAATTTTAACAAACAATTATTAAAAAATATAAATTATTAAAATATTAAAATATTAGAGCTCCAATAATAACATTGGATGATGATAAATAGGAGGAAAATCTACATAGTTGACAATACTCAACTCGGGGACCAACATTTCGATTGGAAGACCTCATAGAATATATAGAATTATGAAAAATAATGGTGAATTTTTTTTTTAAAAAAAAGGATAAGTTTATAAGAGGAAAATAATTTTAGAATTTCTATAAGGAAATAAAATTATAGGCAAGACTTAAAGTGGTAGAATATTCATGAATCTATAAGCTAAGGGAATGAAATTTTTCAATGTAACCATTAAAATTCCAATAATTTAAGGTTATTATTAATGGTTCAATGAAACAAATGGGAACAATAGTAGGTTATAATGTGTTTTGGTTGATAATAACCTCATCCAATCAACTATGAGTAACCATTGAGTGTCTTAGGGAATTATTATTGTAACGTCCCAGCCATAATCAGGTACACGTCATTTTTAATTTATTGTAGTCTAATTAATTAAGCATCCCGGGGCGGGTGCTTGTGCACCTCGTTGTGTGTCTCAGGCAACATTTTAATTAATATAAATTACGGAAGGATTTTAATGAAAAATTTTAGGTCTCATGTTAGAGTGATGCTTGGGATTTTAAAAAAATAATTAAGGATTAGAAAAGAGTAATAAGAGATTTAAAAAATACAAAAAAGAAATAAAGAAATGATAATAAAAATTGAAATAAAATAGAATGGGGTTACAAGAAAAATAAAAATAATTAAAATGGGGGATTTCCATGTTTTTATTATTTTTTCCTTTTTCACTTTCCATCCTTTTATTTTATATTATTATTTTCGTTTATTTCTTTTTTTCTTATCTTTTATTTTTCACTTGTTTTTATTTCCTTTTTTCTTTCTTTTCTTTATATTCATTTTTTTTCTTATTGTCTCTCACTCTCCCATCCCTCAAATTGCACCACTCTCCCCCCTAGGTGGCATTCCCCTCTCACCCCTATTTGGAAGGCCATAGATCATCCGTCTATCATCCGATCTCTTTTCCCTTAGGTGCGCAGAAATCCTTTGGGCAAGGATAACCTTGCGCAAGTGGAATAGTTTGATTTCATTGAGTTTCTGTGCCCAGTTCATCATGGAATATTTTTTACCCATTTTTTGGTTTTTCTAAAATATATCATTTTCTTCCGTTTTTTGGTCAAATAAAACCCTACTGTGGATCTTAGAGTCATCTATGACTACAAGGTTGGGTTCCAACTTTCTTACCCACCATTTCTCTGTGGTTTATAAAAATGGATCATTGTTCCCTCAGTCGGTGCCTACTGACTTTATGAAATTTTTCACCCAATTTAATTACATCAATTGATTTTCCTAATTGCTGCATCAATAATAGTTTTAAATTAATTTTTTTATTGTAAAAATTTTGGACACCCCTTTGGGAATTCCAACAAGGTCGGTTTATTTTTTTAATTAACTGAGATGTAATTTAATTAATTATAGGTATTGAAAAACACCTTTTTATTGTTTTTAAATTAACTAAATAGTTGTTTGAATTATTGCAACATGGTTAGAGACCCCTTTGGGTGAGCCGACATGGTTAGAGTATTTTTACGTTAGCCGGGTTATAGTTTAATTAATTGCAGGTGTTGTGCAACCCTTTTTAGTGAGTTTAAAATAAATAAATAGTTTCTTTGAATATGAACTTGAATTGTTGGATCATTGGAACATGTTTTTCTAAACTATTTATTTATTTTAAAAAGTGCATTATATTCTGATGTTGATATGATATATATTTCCTTTAATGTTTTTGTGCTATAATGTAAAATTTATACCTTGTGATGCATGGGTGTATCATGTTAGTTTTAAAGCTATGACAGTATATGTTGATTATGTCATATCCAGTCCTATGAAAACTATAATTAAATTCACAGTGGTGAAAGAAGTTGGGTATCGTATTAAGGGCCTTGCTTAGACCCTCAATTCCGAACTGGTTCGATTTATGTGTCGAGGGGCGGTGTCATTAGATTTGTCGAACCGAGACTTCCTCGGGATTTCTAATACTTATGTGTGATACCAGTTCCAAAAGGGCCAATCAGGACGGATCTGTTGGCAATGTGGGCAAGCCAGCCCCAGATGATACATGACCCATTTTTGCAAGATCGTTATGGACTTAGTGTAAAGCCATGCCTTGAGCGATACTTGGTCATTAAAAAAAATTCTTGGATATGTTCGGTCATATTGGATAAATTTATAGATTTTCTATAGTCATATCTCCGGGACGGGCTCAGACTCCAACTCCCAACTTGAACCATAATAATGATGCACTTAATGTTTATATTATTTACATTTGAGTGTCTTGTTAATTGTCATATTCTTCTTATATTTGTAAGTTCACCAAGTTGACACTTAACTTAGACCCAAGTTAAATCACAATCTTGGGGTATACTTGTTCCTTATTTTACCTTTCATTCTGGGTTATTTATATATATATATATGCGTGTCCATGCATTATGCTGACAGGTACCCTTTCAGACTTCATGCTTTTGCTGAAGTAGCTGATTAGGCACGAGGTCTGTTTTGATCCCAAGATGAATTATTTATTTTGATGCACTTAAATTAATTATCTGAAATGGTAATTTATTGACACACTACATTTTTATTGTTTCTCGAAATGTAATGGTTTAGACACTATGGGTGCCACCCTACTGGGATTTTATCTCACACCCTACTCGGGGATCATTGACCCCCATGTAGATTACGTGTTCATATGTATTGACAAGGGGAAGCATGTTGCTTCTGATGCTTGACTATTCATTACTTCTTAGGATGGAGACTTTGGAGGAGGACTGGGACTTTCTCATAATGTAGTTGCTGCTTTGTGTCTTTTCTTTTAGTTGACTGTGTGTTTGAGTTCTGTTTTTTGTACTTTCATTTTAGACCTATATCATGGCATGATATTTTCTTGTGAGCTTCCACACATTATTATTAAAATTTAGTTGGATTATTTATATTGCCACTACAGCGGTTTATTCATTCACATGCTTCTGATATTTGTTATATTTTGTTGTTTACATCTACTGTGATATTATCTACTACCTATGAGGGCATAGTCTCCCCTCCATGGAAATAGAAAGGACCTTCCTACTAGTAATCAGCCTCTATTATTCGGGAATATGTGCTTGAGGTTATGTGACCCACTGGTCTGGCCAGCATCTTAGAGGTGAGCCGGGTCAGGATGTTACAAAGTCCTAATAGATGTGGATTTTCATTTTGTCTTACTATTTGGGCTAGGCAAGAGACTAGGATATAGGGATTTGGGATGTAATATGTGCTTCGATGTAGCTAACCCATGTATAGGGGAGAACTGAAATTCCTAGGTTGGGATTGTAGTTATTGATTATGCCGGTTACTATTGATATGATTTCACTGTTGGGTGACTCACTTGTATTGCGTTGTTATTGAACTGGTATTGTTGAGATAATGGATTTACCATTTCCGCATGATGATATGAGGGAAATACATTCCATGAATCATAATAAGAAATATATGATTTAAATTCCATACATATTTCCATGCATTATCCACTTTCAGTGGGCATTTTCTTGTTTTCATGTGAGTGTCGTTGTTCCTAGTGGTAAAATTTTGAAATGCTAGTTTGTTGAATATAATGTTATGATGGTCCGTTAGAAGTTAGCTTAACTTAACCGAAGAGAGAACTACAGAACTTTTTTAGTAATCCTTTTGAGTTGTCTCTTCCATATCGAAATCCAGCCCTTTAGGGGGGTTTTCGGTTGTTTAGTGATTAGAGTCCGGATATGTACCTAACCTTTTTTGCGCCTTACTTGTTTTTCTCACATTTTTTACTCCTTGTCTAAAGGTGTGTGTTTGGATTTTTTAGACAAATGTCGCATTGACGTCTTTGTGTCATGCCTCGGGAGGGTATTAATGAGCACATTCTTAAGATGGTGGGTCCTGAACCACCTGTGGTACCTCCCATCGAGCCTCATGTGGAACTACATCTTCTTGATCTTCTGAGGGACCCTAAATCTTAGTTCAGTTATAGTTTCCTCTCATACATGTAGTTGGTTCAGAATTTCCGCATACCTACCCCATCTATATTAGACCTCATTTGGGACGTTCTATAGCAACACCCTCCCACCTTCTCAAGGATTGACAGCCCTCATGGTGTAGAGTCATGGATAAAAGCTATAAAGACTTTCTTTGACCACCTTGAGAAGCTTCCAAAGAAAAGGGTCAAGTTTGCAGTCTACATGCTCCGTGACTCTGCCAATCATTTGGGGGACGTTGTTTCTCAGGCTGAGAAGACCATTGACATGGCTTGGGCTGACGTCCAAGAAGCCTTTTATGATCACTTTATTCCCAATACTCCGAAAGGTTATCGTGTGTGGGAGTTCATGCATCTTCATACAGGCTCTATGAATTTGTTAGAGTTTTCTACTCAATTCATAGAACATAAGAATTTTTCCCCTTATCATACTTTAAAGTACCATACAACTGCGAGGAGTTTTGAGGAAGGACTTGTGTATACTATCTGCTCGCAGGTGAATGTCTTCCATTTGACCATTGTTAAAGATATCATGAATCAGGCTCTCATCTCAGAGTGAAATGTCTTATAATCTAAACCAGTGAGCAAAGGTGGTTTAGTTCTGAGACAGGGTGATGGCTCTTCTGGAAGTGGGAAACTCCATTTTAAAAGGCACATGGGGGAAATCCTAGCCAAACAACAAATCATTATAGATATGTCACATGTTATCAGTGTGTTAGGGATGGTCACAAGAAGATGTAGTGCACGAGAGATCTGAAGGAGTGCTGAGATTGTGGCAGGATGGGTCACCTTTAGCATTTATGCCATTCCTTCTCTTCAAGATCCAGTGGTAGAGGATCCAAACCTACACCTCCATCAGGTATGGGATCTATGACTCAACAGTAGGATGGATGTTCTTTTTCCACTGGTATATTAGGCTGAGGTAATGGTGGAGGTCGTGGTCGAGGAAATCATGTTCCAGATTATCAGTGTCAGTAGTTTGGACCTGCCTAGGCTAACCAAGAAGTGTATTAGGGTCGTGTCTCTAGTATCATGTATGTAGTGTAATCAGCACTAGAGGAGTAGAGTTTAGGACCTTCTACAGTTAGAGGTGCTATTCTAGTATCCTCGACCATAGTTTCTACTATTTTTGATACAAGCACATCACCCTCCTTAATATCTACTACTATTGTTGAAAGTCTTGGTTTTCCAATTGAGTACATTTTTCGTGTCATGTCTGTCAACACTCCTCTTACGTTTCGCATAGAGGGCATATTCCAGTGCCAAGAGTGCCCCCTCGAGATAAGTGGGTACCGTTTTGTATGTAATTTTTATATCCTCATTATTTCTGGCATCAAAGTCATTCTCAGTATGAATTGTCTTTCTCCTTATTGTGCCCAAGTGGATTGATATCTTCTTTGGGAGTCCATTACATCCCTTGAGGGAAAAAAATATCTTCAAAAAGAAGAATGAGATATGCAGACAGACTGAGATAAGCCTAAATATGCAGGGATGGGAAGAGTGACAGCCCAGTTGGCAAGTCTCTTCATGAGCGATCCAGAAACACACCTAGTTGGATTCCCTCCAGTGGTGGACCTTTTTTGGGATGTATCCCCTGATGATTTCTATATCTTACCTCCTATGAGAGACATTGACTTCACTATTGAGCTCATTCCAGGTGTGACTCTAGTGTCTATTTCACCTTATAGGATTGAACCAACATAGATACAAGAAATAAAAAAAGCCTATAGAAGACCTTCGCGCTAAGGGTATCATCATAACTAGCACAATGTCATGGGGTTCAACTGTCCTTTTTGACAATAAGGCATAAGGTACCCTTAGATTATTCATGGATTATCATCGACTCAACCAGCTCATGGTAAAGAATCAATATCTATTTCCTCATATAGATGATCTCTTAGACCAGCTTCAATGAGAAACTATTTCCTCTAAGATTGATATGAGGTTCGGATATCAGCGGGTCCGTGTGCAGCCTTCTGACATACCACGTATGACATTCCAAAAAAGTTATGGCTTGTATGAGTATCTGGTTATGCCATTTAGCCTCATGAGTTCACCAGAAGTCTTCAGGGCTCTGATGAACTGGTGTTTTATTCGTATCTTGATTCCTTTATGGGAGTCTTTGTGGATGACATATTAGGGTAAACCCCTTCCAAACATGACCATGCAACCCATCTTGTGATCGTGCAATGTGCACGGAGAGGGAACCATATATATGCTAATCACAGTAATTGCTACTTCTGGATTGATAAGGTACACTTCTAGGGTCACATTATATCTGAATCAGGGGTATCAGTTGACCCAGAAAAGGTGAGCACCTTGGTTTTAGGGGATCATCCCAAGTGTGTCTTAGACATCCATAGTTTCTTGGGGATTACTGGCTATTACAGGCATTTCATCCTAGATTTCTCCTGCCCAGAAGCACCTCTTATGGACTTGACTAAGAAAAGTGTAAAGTTCATGTAGTCATAATCTTCTGAAAGGTAATTTCAATAATGAAAGGAAGACTAACCTTAGCCTCAATATTGATTCTGCTATAACCTGGTAAGAGATAAACAATTTACTGTGATGCTTCCGGGTTCAGGCTGCGTGTAGTTTTGATGCAGGGTGATTGACTTGTGGCTTATGGATCCCCCCGGCTGAGACCTCACGAGCATATCTATCCTACCAATGACCTTGATTTGGAATCTCTGGTTCATTATCTACGCTATTGGATACACTATTTGTTTGGTGAGAGATTAATTATTTACATAGATCATAACATCTTAAAATATATCTTTAATCAATGAGACATGAACATAAGGCAACAAAAGTGGTTCGAATACTTGCAGTAGATCAACTTTGATCTTGATGATACCCCTAGTAAGGGAAATGCTGTGCAGGATGCTTTAAGACACAAGACACCAACACAGGTCATGTAGTTAGCCAATGGTGAGTGGCAGATGATGGCCTTGTTTTCAGAGATGCATCCAGAGTTTCAGGAGATGAGTGGAAAACTGGTTCTAACATCTCTTACAGTGACGTCCTCTCTTCTAGAGATATTCTAATTTCAATAAATGACAAACCCTGGGGGGATCGTTTTGAGGGAAGCATTACAGGAGAGAACCCACCTCCTTGTTGGGATGTTGATGGAAGTGAGACTATCCTTTAGAGTGGTCGTGTATGGGTACCTTTAGGTATAAGGGATGAGTTGATGAAGGAATATCACACCTTGATTTGGGTAGTTCACCTTGGGCTGACCATGATGTATAGAGACATGTATCGACAGTATTGGTGGTCTGGTATGAAAAAGAAAATAGCAGGTTTCATCACACAGTGCTCCACCTACTAAAAGGTGAAGGTAGAGCACCAGTGACCTACTGAACTCATACAACCTATTTCAATTTATAAATGTACATGGAATTACATCACCGTGGATTTATTTATATGCTTGCCAATAGCTCCTCGAGGCAGTGATGTAGTATGGGTGGTTGTCAATAGGTTGACCAATGTTGCACACTTCTGGCCTATCCAAGAGACCTTTATGATTGATGAGTTGGGAAGGATGTATATCTAGGAGATTGTGGTACTTCATGGTGAACCTCGTTAAATTGTCTCAGACAGGGATGCCACCTTTACTTCACAGTTTGAGAAAGGGTTTCCAAAGGTTCCAGGTTCACAGGTACTTCTTAGTACTACATATCACCCCAAAACTAATGGGATACTTGAGAGAAGTATACAAATGTTAGAGGATATGTTATTGGTCTGTGTCCTTGATTTTGAAGGTTCTTAGGAGAAGTATTTACCACTTTTTGAGTTTACATGTAATAACATCTTCCAGGAAACAATTGAAATGTCTTCGTATGAGGCCCTCTATGGAAGCCTGTGTTGTTCTCCATTATATTGTCTTAAAGCACACGAGGTAGCTCTGTTGGATCCTCATCACATTCAGGAGACCTCTAAGAAAGTTTAGATGATTCAGAAGCGTATGACTATAGCTCAGTCCATACAAATGTCTTATACAGATCTACGCTGCAGACCACTAGTGTTCAAGGTGGGACATTGAGTCTTTCTGCGTCTTTCTCTAGGGATGGATCACAAGCGGATCAGGAGGTAGGGGAAGTTATCACCGAAATACATCGGGTCATTCGAGATAGTGGAGAGATTTGGGCTGATGGCCTATTAGTTACTACTACATCAGAGGTACTAGGACATGCATGACATTTTCCATGTATCTCAGCTCTAACAAAATCATCCAGACCCATATCATTCTGTTGACCCTGACGACATCGAGCTTGATGTGGATGCATCTATTTTAAAGAATGTGATCTGTATCATCGATTGTAGCATGAAATTCCCTTGAGTAAAGTCATTTCCTCTACTCCAGGTGTTGTGGAAACACAGACATGTTCAAGATGATACGTGGCATAGATAGATGGATGTACATGCACAATGGCCGTTACTTTTCTCTGGCGATGTTCCACTACCCTCGAAAGGGAAACTCAGAGATGGGTTGTCTTAAGGAGGGGAGGTTGTAATGTCTCGGCGATAATCATGTATGGATTGTTTTTTATTTATTGCAGTCTAATTAATTAAGCAGCCTGGGGCGCGCACCTGTGCAGCTTGTCGTGGGTCCCAGACAGCTTTTTAATTAATTTAAATAACTGTAGGATTTTAATGAAAAATGTTATGTCACACGTTAGTGTGGTGTTCGGGTTTTAAATAATAAATTAAAAATTAAAAAGAGTAATCAGAGATTTAAAGAAGACTTAAAAGAAATAAACAAAGGATGAAAATACACATTAAAATAAAATAGAAAGGGGGTTATCAGAAAAAATAATTAAAATAGGGGATTTCCTTTTTTAATTATTTTTATCTTTTTTAACTTTCCATCATTTTATTTTATTTTATTCTTTCCTTTTATTTAATTTTTTCCTTATCTATTATTTTTCTCTTCTTTTTCTTTCTTTTCTTTTTCTTTCTTTTCTTTCTTTTCTTATTTTTTCCTCTCCTCTCCTCTCTCCCTCTCCCTTCCCTCATGTCGCACCTCTCTTCCCCATAGGTGGCGCACCCCTCTCACCCCCTTTGGAAGGTTTTAACTCCTCCGTCCGTCATCTGATATCTTGGTCGTTAGATGATTATTAAACCTTAGGGAAAGGAAAACCTTTCGCAGGTGGAATCATTCGATTCCATTGAGTATTCTGTGCCCAGTTCATCACTGAACAGTTTTACCCTATTTTGGGTTTTCTCAAAAATCCTCCGTTTTCATCCGTTTTAGGTCAAATAAAAGCGTACCATAGATCATAGAGTCATCTATGACTACATGGTAAGGTACCTACTCACATTCCTCCTGTTTTATTGTGTTTTATAAAAACACATCTTTGTGTTGTTAGTCGGTGCCTACTGGCTTTGTGAAATTTTTATACTCAGTTTAATTACAATAATTGTTCTTCCTTGTTGTTGCAGCCTTAATCATTTAAAATTAATTTGTTTTGTTTATTTATACATGGTCGGACACCCCTTTGGGCGTTCCGACATGGTCAGTGTATTTTTTCATTAGCTGGGTGTTAATTTAATTTACTGCAGGAATTTTGTATCACCGTTTTATTGTTTTTGAATTAAAAAAATCATTTGATTGAATTGTTGTAACAAGGTCGGACACCCCTTTGGGTGTGCTTACATGGTCATGGTATTTTTCCATTATCTGGGATATAGTTTAATTAATTGCAAGTATTGTGCATCCCTTTTTACTAAGATTAAATTATATAAATAGTTTCTTTGAACATGAACATGAACCATTGGATCATTGGAACTTGTTTTGCTAAAATGTTTATTTATTTTAAATAGTGCATTATCTAATGATTTTGATACGATATATTTTTCCTTTTAATATTTTATGTTGTAATGTTAAATTTATACCTTATGATGCATGGGTGTATTTGGTTAGTTTTCAAGCTGTGACGGTATATGATGATTATGTCATATCTACTGCTGGGAAAACAATAATTAAATTTATGGTGGGAAATTGAGGTGGGTCTTGTATTAAGGGCCATGCATAGACCCTATGTTTTTGACAGGTCACCTATATGTTCCAGGGGTGATGTCATTGGCTTTTCCGGACTGAGACATCCCCGAGATTTCTAATACATATGAGTGATACCATTTCCAAAAGGGCCCATCAAGACAGATCCATTGGCAATGTGGCCAATCCACCCTCAGATGATACTTGACCCCTTTTTTGATATCGGGATGGACTCCAGGTAATGCCATGCCTCAAGTGATACATGGTATTTCAAATGATTTCCTTGGATGAGCATAGTGGTATTGGATAAATTGAAGAATGTTTTGTAGTGATACCTTCGGGACAGGCTCAGACTCCAACTGTCAACATGAACCATAATAATGATGACCTTTTGATTTATATTGTTTCCATATGAGTTCCAGGGGAATTGAGATATTCTTTTGATATGTGGAACTGTACTTGTTTGACACTTGACATAGACCCCATGTTATAGAACAAGCTTGGGGTACACTTATTCTATTTTTTACCATGATTTCTAGGTTATATATATATATTCATGTTCGTGAATTCTGCTGATAGGTACCCTTTCAGACAACCATCATAGGCCGAAGTAGGTGATTAAGCAAGGGTTTCGTTTGGAATCCAAGCCCTAATATTTATTTCATTGCACATAAATGAAAAATTTGAAATTGTTATGTAGTGGGACACTCAATTTTTATTTTTTCACAAATGGAATGGGTTAGACGTCGTGGGTGCAGGCTCGTAGGGATTTTATTTCACACCATTCTCAGGAATCGTTGACACCCATGTAGATGACATTCTTGCAGGTATTGGAAAGTTGAAGTGTTCTTCTTTCGATACTTGATTCTTCATTAATATTTAGGATGGAGACTAGGGTAGAGCACCAAGTTTTTCTCGTTATGCAATTACTTCTTTTCATCTTTTCTTTTAGTTTACTGTGTGTTTGAGTTTTGTTTTCCGTAATTTCAGTTTATACCTACATCATGGCATGATATTTTTTGGTGAGCTTCCACACTTGATTATTTCCATTCAGTTTGATTATTTATATTGCTTATGTTATAGTTTATTCATTCATATGCTCTGCAATTTATTATTTTTTGTTGTTTACTTCCACTAGGATATTATCTATTACCAATGAGGGCATAGTCTCCCCCCACAGACACAAAAAGGGCCCTTGCTACTAGTCGGTAGCCTCTGGAATTCTGGGATATGTGCTTGATATTATGAGACCAACCAGTCTCGCCACCGTCATAGAGTTAAGCTAGGTCTGGATGTTTCAATTATTTACTTTTATGTTCTACCCAAGTATATTTTTAACTTGCTAATACATTTTTTACCGTAGAAAATAATTTTAATGAAAATGATAAATATTAAACCTTTTACCTTATTTGATTAATCTATTTTGAAATTTGAAAACAATATTATCAAATGAAATTTTTAATGTTGTTAAACGTTATGTTCAAAATATACTCACTAAAATATTGTAAATAATTTTTTTGAAAAATAAATTCTTACTCTTTAAATTTACATAAAAGATAATATTATTTTTCATAAATATTTGAATGTCATAAATTTATTAATTATAAATAAATTAAATGGACTGGGTCTTTTAGGGATAGATAAAATTGAATCTCACCTTGAAAATACCCTTTATAATGAATACTATAGAAATAAAAATTTATATCATAGAGACATTTAAATTAGTCCTAAAAAACATGGAATTGGATTTATAATTTGAATGGATAACTTTATATGGATAATTTTTTCATAAAATTTACATTTTATTTAATAAATGTCATTATAATATTATAGATTACTCTTATATAATTATAATACAATAAAAATGACATGTTTTTTTTAAAATGGTGTTTTCTAATTGAAAACAAATCATTTTAGAAAAATATAATACAAATCATACTAAGTTAATTTCAATATAATTAATTCATAAATGAATTGAAACATGTCAATTTGAAATTATAATCATTATAAATTAACTATTTTTTGAATAAAGTGTCTTTACAGTATGATAATTTTGTAAATGGTGCATACCATCTCTAGTATTTTCTCAGCTATTACATTTATGCATTTACACCAATGATAATTCATTTTTCATTATCCATGTCATTGATAATTTGAAATTAACTATGAATTTATTTAAAAAACATGTTATTAATTGAAATAGAATTTATATTTAGTAATTACTATAATATATTTACCATGCTTCATCATCTCATGATAACATAAATTATATGTAACCATTTTTTAGAAACTGTTATCAAATTTTATTTATTTCCCATTCCCCTTTATATGAAGAAAGAATATTTTAACGATTTTCAAGGATTATATATGTTTATTTCATGATAGGTTTCTATTTTTCCAATTTAATATTTCAGTCATGTATGTATCTTGTATCCCAATACTGAAAAATGGATCAATTAGTTGTGGTTCAAACCCTGGTATAATGTACCAATGTAATAAGAAAACATTGACAGTGGGTTACATGAATCAGTGCTACTAAAATATCACAAATCCTTCAATAGTTTATTTTTATTGGAAGAGTACGCCTTTCATCTATTTAGTTATGATAATTGAATATGTAATAGCCCAATCTCCAGTAACCTAGATATGGTGTACACATTATGAAAATGTCAATGATACCAGGGGTAAAAACACAAATGACTGATTGATTTAATATTATTGCATATCGATAAACATAGATAATACCCATTTAAAATTGGGGATAAAATATAAACCATATTAAGAGAAAAAATCATGTTTGAAATCATTCCAAGAATTCTCTTTCATATATTTAGGAAAGGAAACAAAATAATGGTGAGATAAAATGATCAATAAGGGTTATTTACAACATAATATATCATGAATCAATAAGTAATTAAAAATACGAAAAGGGAAAAAACAAAACCCACATTCCATATAGTCATAAACATAACAATTATGATAAGATAAGTAATAATTTATATATAATGTTAAATAACTGAAAATAAATTCTATTTATTTATTAAAATGAGAATAAATTACATCTATTGATAATATCAGTGAAACTTTATCATGGATAAAAACAATAAGTGAATTCCAAGGAAGAATGTTCTTAATTGTTGGACTTCATGATCTCATAAATCACGGTACCCATACTGTCAAAACCATTCAAAGATTGTTTAAAACTATTTAAAGCCCCATTTAATTTCGCTGACTAATTTTTGTCATGAGACCTTTCCATGAATCAAGATGATATATAATTCCCAACACTACCTATCACAACATGTTCAAACCATCCTATTATATTGAATTAACGATTAAATATAACAATCAAATAATCTTTATCTACAAATATATATATATATATATATATATTAAAGAATAAATATTTATGAATATATCTATAGGTAATCAAATAACTAAAAAATAATCAATATAGTTAAGAATTGTATAGAGTTTAAAAAATGTTTATATACATTATACTAATAATGTAAATATTTAATGTAAACATATTTACCAATGTAAATATTCTCATGAAAAGTGATTGTCTCATGAAAAATTTAATAATTAAAATATAAATCAAGAAATGAGATGTGGCCATGGGTTCATTACGAGTATAGGTTTGTGAAATATAATCATGTGCATTGAATGATTAAAAGAAATGGAAGTGAGATATTGAAATAATCCATTAAAAATAGTATCCTTTTTAACACCATTTAAAATATCAATATGAATATTCATTGCATAAAACTGTTAGGGAAGTAGGGATATTTTTTATCCCTATATACATTAAAAAAATTCCTTCTACATTTTTGAAAAAAAATACATTAAAAAAAGAATAAATATTCCATTAACAAATTTTCTAAAACAGATATATAACATAAAATATATTTAATAAATCAATTTATCAAATAAAACGACTTTTTAAAAAACAATTTTGGGAAGCAAGGACATACAATAAATATATATCCGATTTAAAGAGAAATAAAATCAGTTATTATTTTATACTTTTCTTTTCTTAATACAAGTACATTAGAGAGGAAAAATTTATGGAAATATATAAATTACTTAAATATTAACAGTTAGGAAAAATATTGGATATTATGAAGGATAATTGACAATATATCTCCAATAGTATTAAAACAAAAACCAAAAAAAGGGAAATTCTAAAATAGATTCTTTTCTATTTGGAAATAGTCAAATTGTAACATTTTGAAAGAATAATCATGTTTTGAAATATTTAGCTTACTTAATAAAAAGTAATTTCCCATAATTACTTACAATATGTAGTATATACACCAAATACAAGTAAATAGGTTCATATTAACAAATTAGTATCATCAAAATGGAAATTGAGATGAAATCTCCTACCTCACACTTTAAATTAGTTAAATATGACTTTAACATCTGTATAATGATTTTATGATTTATATTAATTTATACCAAGACCATATTGATATTTTTAATATCATATATGATACATTTATAACATTTTACAGCATTTTTTGTATTTTTTTTTTTTATTTTTATCATTTTTTGTAAATTATTTGTTTTCTCATATGTGTTTTGTCTTTAAAGATTTTGTTAATGTATATAGGATATAAATCCATAATATAAAGAATTATAATAATTTAATAAATATCATATTTATTCATAATATGCAATATTATAACCATTCATGAAATTTTTCCACAGAAAATGATTCACATTTCTTGTGGAGATGGTAGGCCATATGTATACACAAGTGATGATATCATTCACTAATCGAGTCAAAAGGAAAAGAAGTAGATGATATATTAAATTTTCATTATAAATTTCATGTCTCATATAACATATAAATTCATCTAATTTATCCTAGATTACTTTCAATGTAATTTTTTAATGAAAAATATATCACATCACTTCGTGAGGTGGTCAACCACTTCACACTTGATCGAAGTTATCGTATCTCCCATGAAATGGAATATAAGAAGGTATATATGATATAATAATTATTGAAGTATAATTATGTTACAAAGATAATATATATATATATATCAAATAAATCATTATATCCAACCATGATATGTGGGTATTGAAAATAAATTACATCGGTTAGCGAGGCGGTAGTCTACAATACACACAATTAACATGCCAATTTCACATTTGATGGAAGAAAAAATGGATATAGATTATTAATTTTTTTAAAAAAAATATCATTATATTATAGATGATTTTTTTATTTTATCATCATGATTGAATAATTTTTTAAGAAATTGGAATAAGAAAGGAAACAAAAATTCTTGGTTCAAAAAGTCACCTTTTTATAGGACATCTTCATTATGTTTTCACCAAAAAAGCATCATATGCAGGATTATTGATCCCACATACTACTATAGGATGTTATAAGGGTATTAAGGAAGGGGTTTTTTGGATACTAGAAAATCAATGTTCTTTGGATGTATGAATATGAGAGGAAAGGGTGGCCCTTTATATGTGGGGGAAATGATACAGATGGGATTTTTAAAAAGAATGAATTACACCCCAGTTTTTCACATTTGATAAGACACCAAAATGTTCCGTCCTTGAAAATTTGATGATATATCATATAATTATGTATGAAATTTGTAATTGGAAATGTATTATGTTATTATTATCCTTTATCCTATTAGTTTACCCCTAGGTAAACCTTTTTTACCCTAACTGGGGTAATTAATATTTACTATTTTCTCTATTAATTATGATTTGAAAATATTTTTACCTTAGTAAAGAATAGTATTTATGATGATTCCAAGTATGAAATAAATTTTTTTATATTTATCTCAAGATATTTGATGAATTTGATTTGAAATAAAACTTATAGATGTGATAAAAAACTATTTTATAAAGAAAATTTATTAAAAAGTATGAAATAATAGATATGAAAATTGATCATTTAATTTTCTTATAACATAACTTAATTAATAATTAATTCCAATTTCTAGAAAAAAATGTAACTTTTAAATTATTCAAATGAAATTGCAATTTTCAATAGAAATGAGTATTTTAAACTATTCATCGAAAAATTTATGTTTCAAAAAATTTAATAACAATTAACTTCAAGATAATGTTGATATATTGACTTAAAAAAAATTCCAAAAAAAATTCCAAAAAAAATTTAAATTAAAATTTTAACATAATTGCGAAAAACATAATGAAACTTTTTTTATTGAAAAATACAAATGATCAAGAAAATTTTATTTTATATTCAAAAGTTTTTTATTTTTCTTATCACATTTATAGTTAAAATATATTAAATTCACATATTATATTAAATTATTATAAATAAAAAGAGGAATATTTAAATAATACAAATTCAATAAATCATATAATATTTTTTCTATGGGAATATTTCAAATATTTATTTTTTATATTATTTTGACGAAGTATGTTCAAAATATATATTCATTCAATAAAATTAGATATTTTTTTATGAAATATTAAAATTATATTAAATTAATGTTTTAATAAAATAGAATGTTAATCTACTATAATAGAGTTATGTGGTTTCAAGCATAAAAATCTATTAGAGAGTTTGATTTTATTTAAAATTATATATAATGTTAAGTCTCTGGGTGTCGAAAAATAAATATAATATTATATTTTTATAATGGAGATGGAGTTTTAGAGAATAAAAAAAATTATAGAATGGGATTTTAGATGAATTCAAAATGGAAAATTTATGTATATATTAATTTAACTTATATCCGAAATTGAGTTTTTTTATGTAGTCTTAGAGATAAATTAATTATATCTCTTTGAAATGTCTTTATTTTTCTCACATGTAGAGACCATTGAAATATGTTAGAATTATTTACATGGAGTAATAAATTTTGGGTTTATATATGTTTTAAATTGGTATCAGATTATATTTCTTATAGTATCCAATATAATATCAAATATGATATTTTACTTTGATTGCATATTTTTTATTTTTAAATTACATTGTTGAAATTAGATTACTAACACATGAATATATGTATGAGGAAAAAATAAAATAGTCTATAAAAGAAGCACATGGAGAGAAAACCCCAATTGAGGAGTTGTTTTCAAATAAAGACCACTATTCATTGCCTAAAAAGTCATTGTAATAGTACTCCAAAATGTATCCTTATAACTTATTTATCAAAAGGGGAGACACAAATTAAACAAAAGAAGAAATAACCAAGTAATATGGGTGATAATTTAACATAAATATATGATATGAGATTAAATATTTATTTAAATATTTACTATGATAACGAATAATGATGGACATAATAATAAGAAAAATATTATTGATAAGAAATTATTTATAATTAAAAGGATGCGATTTATTTAAAATAAATCTTCCGCTTAAGGGTGAACTTCCCTAGTATATAATATTATACGATTGATGTTGGAGTGATCCTGGAAAGATTTTTTAAATATTTTTTTCCATTATTTTAAAAACATATGGATTTTTATATTGATTAATAATGATTTATATCAATACAGATAATGAATATCGCATTATAATATTTTTAGAAAATTGATAAAATCTTAATGATAGAGTTGTGAAATATAAATTTATATAGAGAAATTACAAAAGAATGAGGTAAACAATAATTCATTAAGAATAAGGATCCATGCTAAGATAAAATAATTAAATCTATTATGATTCATAAAGGATTATTATATATTCTGTTTATATTATTATTATTGGGGGATGTTATGGATAGTAGGAAAAAATCATATTATGAATATTTAGATAATGTTTTTAAATCGTTGCAGTTTAAAATGATTTTTAATTTTTAAAGGATTAATATAGGAGTGGAAATAAGATTGATTTAATTATGAATTAGTGATTTAATGTATTTGAAACTTATACATATTTTTTATAAGCTAAACATTAGTGAGTATTGAATTCATAAGGTCCTCTTTGATTTGTAGATGCCTAGGTTCTTTTCATTTCTAATGTATATTTTGGTAATTCCAGTCATGAAAGTCAAAATTAGAACTTTGATGTGGAAAATTACCATAAATTAATATTTTTATTTGTTAATTTATTATTTAGTTCCGTGTTTATGAATATGATAATGTTTTTCATGAATCATATGTGTTTTGGTTTGTAGTGAATTTATTAAAAATAAAAATAAAATAACTTAATATAATATGTAACTAATAATTCACTGAAAATGATGATATCATATAATAAATATTTCATATTTAAAATTGATTAGTGTAGAAATTAATTGAATAAAATATTACATTTCACTCTATTATTATTTGATTCCATGATCAAGACATTAACCTATCCAAATATTCATATTTTATAATTTATTAATGATATTAAACCACGTTTATTATGGATCTCTTAAAAAGATAATCAAATAATAAAATGTAGAGAAGGTGGTTCCC
This sequence comes from Viscum album, assembly GCA_963277665.1. NCBI lineage: Eukaryota > Viridiplantae > Streptophyta > Magnoliopsida > Santalales > Viscaceae > Viscum > Viscum album. Next base: position 1,498,567,676 of record OY728159.1, read on the forward strand.
CTATAATGTATGAATTATTCATCAATTTTTTAATAATGTTTTTCCCATAGAAGTAATTATATTAATTTACCCTCATTTTATTTTTATTGTTGATGGATTTTTTGATTAAATCTTTTATTAATTTTTTTTGTCTTTCATAAAAAAATCAATGATTCAAGAGAGAAAAAACTACAATTTCTTCTTAGGTTAAGGATTTAAAAATAAATCAGTGTGACTGAATAGTTGTATGGATCATAAAAAATATAACGACTCATGATTTTTGGGTTTTTTAAAAAAACATAGAAAAATGAGTGTAGTAAGTGGTGGAATCATTTGGTGTAAAAACTAATTTTTTCAATGAAATGTATTGTGTGATAGATCTAATTAGTTGTGGGGTTGAGAAAATAAAACCAAATGATAGATTCATATTATACTATTATACTTTACTATCCATTAAAACTCATAATATTTCACACCCCCTTAAGTAGTAGGTATTTTTATATAGAGATTAGGTACACAACAATCATATTTTTTTTAAAAATTATTAAATATATCGCATAAAAATTACCCAAATAGGATTCAAATATATAAATATCCTAAATAATATACCTATTCACTAATAAGGTAAAGGAAAAATAAAATAGGTTGATATGAGATAACCAGTAAGGGGTACATAAAAAGAGATATTAATTGGAACAATATTATCTACCATAATTAATATCATAAGTGACCATAAGATTATCGTGTTCTTATGAGATCATAATTAGGGTATGTGACCATAATAGAAGGAAATAATACCAAATATAATAAAAATAATAAAAATGAATAACGAAAAAGTGATATATGAAAAAAATTATAATATATATTATGAATTTAGAATGAAATATAAATATTTAACTTGCATAAGTCTAAAAATTAATATATTATATTGAAGAACACTACCAAGGCCATCATTACACAATATAGAAAAAACAAATAGCATAGTGGATGAGGTTATCTACCCATATTCCATAATATAACATGTCATTAGTTATAAATTATTACCAAATACACTAGAAGGATATGGAATTCTAGTTTTACATGTCATATAACACTAATAAAAGACCTCATGATTTCCAAATATTTTTTTTAAGGAAATCTGATTTTTTGATATAAAGTGGTGAAAAACCTATGAACCTTAGAGAATAATGAAATAAAATATGATTTTCCATGTTATATAATTTTATAAAATAAAAGGTGGTCAAATTCACTTCATTAAAATACCATTGATTACATAGAATCGATATCAATCAATTTTATTGAATACTAATTGTTTTTCAGATTTATTAATTTTGAGGAATGTTATAAAAAATATTAGTGATTAAATAATAATTTAAATTAGTGGTATCCTTATTATTTTTATTTATTGATAACAAATTACACTTCTTGTATTCATGTATAAACAAAAATGGTTTGTTAAACTGAAAAAACTGATCCCTCCAGAATCTCAAATGACCTGACATATCTAGGTAAAATATTACCAGGTCTCTTGGTACTTTTTTTCCCAACCGTGGAGAAACAAGTAGATAAAACTGAACCCTAACCTATAATTATAGAGGCCATCTATGGAAATCAACATAGGATTTCGGATAATACTATGTATTATTCATCTGCTTCAAAATTAATTGTATGTATTCTATGGTATACTGGATAGGATGAGGTCCCAGCATAGCAGCCTCACCTACCTCCATCTAACATTAGGGAGATCATCATGTCCAATAGTACAAAGCCTCATATGGTGCCATTTGAATAGTATAATGAATGATATTATTGTAGACTAACTAAACCAGGGTTATATGCCTCTCTAAAGACCCCCAAAATTCCAAACTCATGACAGCAACGTTACCCCATGAACCTTAATTGTTTTCTCTCACATTCCATATGTCTTGGGGTGTTATTCCATGATCTGAAACAATAGTGTACCCAATTCCCAATGTATCCCTTTTCACAAATGAGAAGTAACTTGGGTGTGTGTATATGAAACGATTGAATCTAGGAACCTGTATGTCCATACTATCTCATATATATAAAACATCTCACGCTCATCAAGCGAAAATGTATCCTTAATGGGAAGGAAATGAGAAACCTTCAGGAGCCGATCAAAAACAACCCATACTACATATTTACCTTGAGGCACACTTGGGTAACCCATCACAAAATCCATTGTGATGTCATTCCATTTCCACTAGGGAATGTGTAGCAATTGTAAATATTTAGTGGGATTTTGGGGTTGTGACTTCACCTATTGATTTTTGGAAAAGTTCACGAAAAATCTATTTTCAACTCTTTTCATACATTTCTATAAATTCTGTCGATGAAAATCTGAATACATGTTGGTGACACTAGGATAAACTACCCATGATTATTCATGAAAAACACATAACATAACCTCACACATGTCTTCTGAAACCCATAGGTGACCATGTAAATTCTTATCTTCATCCTCAACTATGCCCCAACCAGGAGGGTCCTCACCTTCCAAAATATCCTATAGAAGAATTAATTTGGAATCAAATAGATGCCTCATTATCACTCAATCCATAACTCTAGAGGTAACAAATAAGGTTGATAGAAACACCTTACACTTACTATCTGGCACCTCTAAGTGTATCTCAGAAAACAACACCAGAATCTACCGCTCACTACTAGACTTCTGCAATGCATGTATCTAATTACTCCTTCTCCATCCATCAACCACTATATTTCATTTACTTGGTGTGTAGGCAAGGTCTATGTGAAATTCCTATATGAGATCAACCCACCATCAATGTATATAGTTCAAATCACTTTGAGTAAATTTATTCCTAATGATTTTGTGGTTTGTGTATACTACAAAAATCACTGAAAATATGTCGTGTCTCCAATAGTGCAATGTGTGAAGAATCATAGCTAACTCAAGATCATGCATTGGGTAGTTACTCTTGTGTGGCCTCAACTACCAATACCCATATACAATGACTCAATTACCTATCATAATAACGTCTTATAGACTAATACCTAATGTATCATAGTATATAGTGTATCTGCTACCCTTATTTGGGAAAATCAGTATAAGTGCTAAAGTAAATATCTCTTTCAACTCTCGTAATTCCATCTCGATGGATTATAAACATACCTACTTCATGACCATCTTAGTCAATCCCTTAAATGAAATTTTTAAGCATGATAATTCCTATATGAAATTCTTTTATTATCCATCCATCACTGAGAAACTTTTAACCTAAAAGATGTTCTTGGGATGATCCTTGGTAACTACCACTCACACCTTCTCTAGGTCCACTGATACTCAAGCCTTGAAGTTGACATGACCCAAGAAGTTAATCTGATCCATCCATAATTGGATCTTTGTGAGAATAGAATATAACTAATTCTCTCCAATTATATTCAAAATAATCTCAAGATGTTTGTCATGGTCGTGTCTACTATGGGAATATACCAATACATCATTAATGAAAACCAAAACCAATGAATCATGATAAGGATGGAACAGATGGATCATTAGTTCCATGACGACCAAAGGCACGTTCGTGAGACCGAACGACATAACCAAAAACTTATATAGACCATAACTTCTCTAAAATGTTGTCCTAGGTATGATTGATGGAATAACATGCACCTGATGATAAAAATATATCAAACCATTTTCTAAGAAGACCTGATCTAATTAGAGCTGGTTGAAGATATCATCTATCCTAGGAAAATGATACCATTTTTTAACCATGAAATGTTTCAACTTCTGATAATACACAAATAACCTGATGGTATTATCCATATTTTTCAGAAAAAGTACCAACGGACAACATTGAGATAAATTGGTTTTGATGAATCCCCTTTCGTATAAATCCTCTAGCACCCTCTTAAGCTTTTACAACTCAGTCATAGCTTTCCTATAAGGGGGAATAGATATTGGTGAAACTCATGTCAGTAGCTCGATAGGAAACTCTACCTAAAATACTGTCGGTAATCCAAAGAAGTCATTTGGGAAGACATCCCAAATACAATCAACCACTAGAGGGAAATCCATATGACATGTTCTCTGGGAATCTTGATATAAACTCACAATCAGAGTTATAATCCAGCCCAACCCACAATGTTCAAGTCCAGCTCGGCTTTCCTGGACATCCCACTCACCCTTATGAAAGAACTCTCTCCCCCTCATATAGTTATGTAATGGTAACCCTCTAGAGATAGAATTAGACATAATGTTGATAATCTATGATATAGTCCAACCCATGTATGACATCAAACCGTATAATTTCAAGGATATAAAGGCTCTCAATGAAGTGACAACCAAATATCTCAAGGGGAACTCTTTTTACTGGAGTACACCCCCCATTAAGATTAATATCAGATCTTCTATCGTCATAGCACCCGAAAAAGTAACCACTAAGACCATGGATATCCACAATGGGAACAAATATATAACTATGGGAAGCACCTATATCAAAAAGTGCAGAATCTAATGTAAAGGATACTAGAATAGTACATTTTCTATTAGAATTTTCGGGATCCTCCTCATGCTGGGTAAATTAATCTGATAATACTTGTCCTAAACCGTGACCATTTGATTCAAAATGCCTATCCAAAACAGATCCACCATGAAGTCACTTCACAATTGGTGTTTGACTACCACAACCATGACCACCACATCTTAATGATCAGCTATCTATATTCCAGCTCTCTGCTTAGTGAGAATCTATTGACAATGCTCCTAGATATGGATTCAGTGCATACCCTCTATCAGAATATTCTAGTGGAAAAGTTATGTAGAAGCACAATTGATGTTCCAAATTTCTTCAAAAAAGACCCTCGACTTGTTCCCTCATACATTGTGGCCTCATAATACCTCGTATACTGCACTAGTAGAACCTCATCGGGCATCCAGAAGAGTTGTTCTGACTTCTAGTATTACCACATGGAAGCTCCTGACAAAATTATCTACTATTTTTCAATGTTGTACCAGACCTAGTTGTCAAACTACCCCATATTGCACCTCTATATCCCCTGAGATTACTCTATGTGATCAGTTATTGGTTTACTATTCCATATAAAGTAGTCATATATATTACATTTACATGTAATCAAATTTCAAACCCGATACCATCCATGAAACGCCTCTCCTTTGAAATATCATCACCCATTAGAATGGTTGTGAAGTGATGGAGTTCAATAAAATGGGCCGACTAGTCCATAATTAATAGTGTGCCCTGCTCCAGATGCATAAAATCATGGTATTCATTATCCCTTAATGTGTTAGGATAGAAATATTCATGTAAGGATATTTAGAAACCCCTCAAAGAAATATCTTGATGGTTTCATCTCTAGGTGATAAAAAACCCACCATCTCTCAGTGGATTCACACAACATATATGTAGTGTGCTTGATCCTCTACTCAGGAGGTGTATCAAGATAATCAAATATATAAATAAAGGAAACTATACATGATTATTCTTTATGTGGTTCACCATGCCATGAAAAAGTGAGTGAATGTAACTTCTAGAATATTATTGTGAGCTCATCCATACATGTGGTAGGCTGGGATGCACCATAATAGGTTTGGATTAAGTATATAATTTCATCACGAAGCTCTACCTCAGCACCTGTGCCCAGTATGACACCTCGAGTCTCGTTTGAAAAAAATGTATGATCCACTTGTATTCCCTGGACTACAACCTCTGGGGTATGATCATCACCTCCCTTTTGATATACATATATTTTTTTCACGTTGTCATGTATATATAATACACTACACATTACTCAGTTCGTGATATTTAAAGAGTTAGTAGCTAAAAAAAGTAGAAACAGATATAGGAAAGGTATGATACTTTCTATACAAGAACACACTCTTTTATCTTCCCCATGGATTAGGCCTCAACATCAAAAAAGAAAACTATAATCAAGAGATACTAACAGAATCCCACTACTAAGGTCGGGTGGGGTCATTTTATCTCCTATAATCCATTTCAGTTTTAGATGTCTTCATATTTATCAAACTGATTTCACATTCACATTCATTAAACGGAAATTAGCATCATTTTTATCACATCCCTTTTAGAATTTTAAACCAATGGAACACCAACTTTTGATCTAAGAGGTCCCGTACACCTTCGGGACCAAAGCTTGGCGTCCATCTATTTCATATCATGGCACATTTCACTTAAAGTATTGATCATGATTTACCAAATTTTAATTTAAGAGGGAACATTCACCTCATTAAATAGAGATTATAATCCATATTTTTCATTAAATAATATATACAATTATACATATCACAACAGTTGGCATATGAATCACAAAACTAATCACAACAGTACGTAATCCGTAATTTATCAAAAATGGCATGGCATTATGCATGGCATGTGAAATCTAGAAGGTGACTGTATGATGCGTGGTATTACATACCCTCATATCACTTTTTTTTTTCAACACAATATAACCCAAATTCATATCAATAATTATGACATAAATCATGTTCCTTTCCCAACAGTGGAATCAAATCCACTAAAACTATCAAAATCCAGAAAAATAGAAATTAAATTTGAGGTAATTTTGATTTTTTCTGTTTGCAGGATACCTATGAAAGTGAACAACTCATTTCCAAATTACTATTAATTTATATCATCTCCAAAAAGTAAATAAACCCATAAAATAAATCCACTAATACAAATTTATAACGTCCCACACCCAGATGCAATTGAATGATGCCCATATCTCAGTGTGTCAGATGGCATTAAGCACATCTACCTAAATGCTAGAAGCTTCTGACTGGTAGTGAGACACAGTGTAGCATAATAAAATATAAAAAATGAATAAAATTAGTTGAATATGTAAACAAAACAGGAAATGTAAATAGTTGAATATAATAAATGGATACATGTATCAGAATCAATAAAACATACCACAAAAGTTAATAATGGAATACTAATAGTATAACCAAATCCACAAGTCATATAATATACAAGAGGATAATACAAGTAAGTTTTTTCTAATAAAAATACAAAATAGGTACATGTTAGATATATGAAATACATTTCCAAAAAGTAGAAAAAGGAAAAATGGGAATCAATAACATCACAAACCTCAACTTGGTCCCATGCTCTCTTACTCACTTGCTTCATATCATGTACCTATGTTAGAGAACTCTCCCTAATAATTAAGTACCATCATATAGTATTTTTATTTCCAAAAATATTTCCCAGATAGGGTGTAATATATAGTCCTAGTATAAAACCAACGATGGTCTCTTCCAGTCAGTTAGTGAAAATATATAGTCAGAAGTGCACAATAAGAAATGCAGTAAGGAAGGGAGAAAAAAAAAGTAAATTTACTACATGCAGTAGAATTAATTTAAATTCATTTATCATTTCAAATACATTTAAATATATAATTATCTAAATCTGAATCAATCCTAATCTCCCCCATATAGTTGGAAGCACAATAGATACCTCAAAACCCCATCTGAAAAATAAAATTAAAGACACACCAAAGCTTTTTCATTATCTTGGGGATGCATTAAACAATCCATCTAATTCATTTAATTAATATAGACCTTGAGTTTTTCCTTGGCATTCATAAATTAGATATCAAGTATCAATCTATCTATAATAATCCAAAACCCAAGAAGCCTATACATGGTAAACCTCTCTAGAACCCATGTATTGCTCTAGATGTGAAATAAAGTCAATTTCATACAAGTCCTTCCATGGAGGTCTTCTAAGGACGATCCAAGTATCACTCATGACATATAATGAATGACCCTTCATTCCATACATAGAAACCCTTTGTATTAAAATTATGACTCAGCATATAAGTCATGAATCCGTGAGTCCATCCATGGAATCTCTCATTTGGATAAATGTATCCCTTATTACATGTTCATGGATTCCTCAGATGGATCCAAGTATCACATATGTATTAATAACATTTAACCATTATGTATGTCCAAGCCATCGTAAGGTGGATCCATGTATCGGCTAAGGCATAATGTTAAATAATCACTTGATTCCATCCGTGGAATTATAATTGGAATCCATTTATCACTCATGGATATTTAGAATATAAACAATTCCATTCCATTTAACATACCATGCTCAAAAACAAGAGCATCCCTTAACAAGATAACCTCAAAAGGGGTGTTAAGATTTGTCTAACCTCAAAGGGTTTGTCTATTTAATTAATCACATGGGATTAATTCATATAAAAATTATCACATGTACAAAATACCAATACATGGATTTAATATCATTTAACTCACATGGGAATATTATAGTAATTTGATTCCCATACATAATCTATTAATTATGTAGCATGGTCTCAGAATAACTCACATGGGATACTAATTCAATGGACACTCAAATGATCACATGTACATTTTCATAGTAGAAATCCTAAAAAACCTATCATGCTATCACATGGATTGATTATAATGTAACTAACATGGTTAAACAAATAATTTCTATAATTCAATCCAATTGCCACAACTCATGTCATAGCCTTTACATTACTCACATGGGCAAGGAATTAAAAAGCAACATGTTTAAACAAAAAATTGAATACATGGGTTAAGTGTAAAGTGATCCATCGTATACCCTTAAATCAATTCAATTAAAACCAAAAAATACTAAAATTCCATTTATTAAAAATTACAATTATAATGACCCATGAATGTGATAAAGGTGCACCTCAAAAGGGATTCCAAGGCATAAATCAATAATGACTCCTTCCAAAAAACTCACTCATGGGGTGGTCCTTATTAACGGTATACAACCTATAATGTCACGACTTGTACTAGTGGGGCCTGCACCATGACTCCCCAAGCCCTCCTCCAATAGGCTAGGGGTTGGTGACTAGCATCGAGCTGGCATATTGCTAATCACGGGAGGCATTGCCTAAGTACTAGTACACATGCACACATCTCTAAGCCCACAAATACTAAAATGTAAAAACACTAAGGAACAAAATTCATGCATACAACTAACCCAACCAATTGAGTACAAAAAAAAGGTAAATTACTGAATGTAAACTGGGCAAGAATACAAGCCCACCAAAACAGGAGTCTGAAAACTGCATAGTCCAACCTATAAACACAAAAGGTACGAGGACTGCTGCTCGTAGTCATAGAAATGCCTCGGCCTATAGGGAACTCTAAAATCTTGGTCTTGTCCTGGTCTCCCATGGACTCTGTCAAAAGGATTCTCGTCTGCACAAGACACGACATGTGCGGGAAAAGCCCGTGCAGGGGTGAGTATAAAAATACTCAGTAGAGGACCTCAAAAAACGAAAAACCAGTACACATATTAAAGGTATAGTAAGCTATGCACAATACTTGTCTACAGAACCTAAAGCACAAACCAGATATACTCAAAACATAGACCCATAGTCCAGAGACAAGTCACAAGACTGCATACCCCCAGGTAAGGGTTCAGTTCGATGATTCCATGAAGCACTAGTTCTGGGAAAACACACTCTGCGAGTATTATAGCTCTGAAGACATCCGTCCAAGAAGTACTGTTCATCAGGAAGCACCATGAGAGGTAGTTACACTCATTATGGGAGACACACTCCTGAGTGAGAAGGTTATGTTAGATAGATTCACTCATTACAGGAGACACAATCCTGAGTGTGAAAGATCATGATACACAGATGAGGATCACTGCCATGGCCCTAGAGGATATCGTGACTGATCTAGAATTCACCTTCTATGTAGAGGATTGACGCCCGGTAGAGTTGGTCACGTCGATTTCGGACTCTACATAGGGTCAATAATGGATAGAGGATCTCGATCTGGGCCTCTCGGATGGATGCCTAACTCAATCACAGAGAGTCATACAGAAGGGATCATACTCCAAAAAAAAGTAAATGATGACTGACCTTCAGGGGAATGAGAAGAAGGGGAACCAACCCTGCTGAAAGATGATTAAAATATAGTGAACAAAAGGACCATTCCGTTTTCCAAAAAGTACACGGTGTGTAGAAACGTTGCACACCGTGTTGTCTGACCTCGGGTATAGCTCGTGTACAACGGCCCATGTCGTAAGGCTGGTCGTGTAGAAAACTGAGTACACGACATGTAGTAAGATGTACATTCTGTTTCTGAGTGACTAGGGTTGGCTCATTATATGCTGTCCATGTGCCCGTACACAGTCATTAACCCGTGTACACCAACTCGGGTAATTGGTACATGGGGTGACCTGCATTACTGGCCTCGCCTGACCGTGTGATGGAGTACACGGTCATGTACTCCATCCCGTGTCCGTGAACCCCCTGGATACATGTCGAGTTCCGCGTAGCCACTGCTGCCATTCTGTACATGCCTTGTCATCTGAAGTCATGTAGTCCAACCCGTGTCTGTGTACTTCTCATAGTACACGTCAATCTTCAGGGAAAGTCTAACACGTTGTGTGACCATGGTCACACACCGTGTGTGTGACGCCCCAGGTTTTATGAACTGGTTTATGTAAGAAGTGTTATGCCTTTAATATTGACTCTTGTTTTATTTGTTTTTCTAATAAGGAATTAGAGATAAAATAAAACATGGAGAATAAGGTAAACTGAGATATATTAAAACATTACTTTACAATGAGACCCGACTAGTTGAAAATACCATGAAAAAGACCTAACACAGCCACAACAAGACTACAATGAACCACAACTCGAGCAATCGGATAATCCTCATCTTCAGAGTCCATCAGCGTGAAAAGTATAATAGCCAGGGCCACGGCACACATGCTCAACACCAATGGTATGTGGAGAGCCATCCTTCCTGTTCAAATGTTCTGTTTTAAGTACCCCACACCCGCGTATTTATATTAGTTCTTTGAGTTATGACGGTTATTTATTTATCCGTTGGGTTTCAAAATGACCGTTGTGTTCCTTTAATAAAGTTTACATAAAAAGAGAACTCGGTTTTTATTCCCTCATAACCTTATGGTATTCATAAAACATTCTTTCATAAAAGATTATTCATTTTAAAATAAAAAGAGTATTCAGAGAAGTAAATCTTCTTGTTTTTACAAAAACCCCAATGAATAACTAGGTAGTTGAAAATTTGGCATTTTTTTATGAAAAATATGTTTAGAGGGGATTTATATCTTTTGATCTCGTAAATTATGTATTTTTTGGGAAACTGTTGGTCTTTAAAAGAATTTTATAAAACAAATATTGGAGTATTTTAAATATACTAATTATTATAATAGTATTATACAAAAGGTATATCTTTTAAAATTTTATATCAAGAGTTAAAATATTTTATCTAAACTAGAAATTGGTTTTAAAATTTTAAGTTAAAACTATTTGTTTTTACTCAATTCCTAAAAATATTTATATTTCACCCTAATTTGAGCTAAGTATTTAATAAAAACTAATTTTTTATAAAAAATTAAGTGGGACCTGGCCAACCCAAGGGCATCCCTTAGGGGACAAGGCCTTAAGGCCACGACCGAGACCCCCTAGGGACCCGAGGTTCCGCCATCGGGCTCCCCAGGTGCGTGTGTAGGGAGTCCACAAGACTAGAAGCTCGGGGTGGACCGAGCATAGGTTACCCAGGTCGCGCGCGGGCCCGTGTATAAGGCCGTGGTACGCGCTGCGTAAGGTTGGTCCAAGGCCCTCAGGGGTGGGGAGGGACCCGTGTATAAGGCCCCGTGTGCGTGTGTGTTTGTGCTATTGCACTGCTCCCCGAATGGCTTGATATTTATAACGTGCCTCAAAATCCTTCTGTTTCGATGTGGGAAGAGCTCCCTGCGACCGAGACCGTCTGATCAACTTCCGCGACGATCTCAGCCATCCAGCCCGTTTTAACCGCGCGACCTCCCTACGTCTCCGTGAGCCGTCCGATCCCTTCGGTGATTTAATCGCAACCCTCCATCAATTTAAATCGTTTAAACTGAATCCCACTTCTCCCTCAGCCGCACGATCTCACCATCATCAATCCGGACCGTTCCTTTTCTTACCGCGTCGCCCCATCGTCTTCTTCCCAGCATCGGGGTCCCGACCAGTAGGCCTGCACCAAGGACGCTGGGCCCCTCCCTTCGCACTGCACCGCTGACCCCTGAACACTCCCCCTACTAGCTCACTGTACCTTCGTCCTTCTCCCACGACGGCCTACCCATGGGCCGAGACACCCTTCTTGCACCGAGGCTGTACTTAAACCCTCGCACCTCATGAACTCACGACAGCTCCTCCTCCTCTTTCTCACCCTTGATCTCCCCGCAATCCAGCAAGCTCACCATCGTTCCAGGCTCCCTCCTCAAGCAGGTAAGGGTCTACATTTCTTGCCTTCCTTCAAGGGACTCGTTATATGCTTTTGATGTATATGTTTATATAGTTGATGTTTGTATATATATGTATACAGTTAAATATATATTACCCCTCGGGTTCTTCTGCCTTCACAAAAAATGTGTTTTCTGTTTTTTCCTTCATGTTTCCCGAAGAATGAATGGGAGGTCCGCACGTTTTCTTTTATTTGGGAGAAAACCATATCTATACATGCGGTATATATATATATATATGCATTTTATGTATGTGTCCATGTAAAACAAATCTTTCGGTATGAAATTCCCTCAAGTGGTGTTTGTATTTACATTATAAGAAGAGTTAAATATATCCGTGCTGTGTTGTGATTCAGTTTTTACAAAAAAACATATATATATACATATTTATAGATGAACCTGAGACTTATTTTTTTTCAATATATAGTGTATATACCATTGGGTATATTCATAAATACGTGTACTCATAGACCCTGAACCCTTTCGGTTTAGGGTACCCAAGATCATTCAGAGGATATACTTAATAAAATATGTATGTTAAAGATGCATTTGTAACCACTTAACATATACCTTTTCGTGAGAACTTTATATATATATATATATATATATGTATTTATACATGTTTATATATTCTTCAAAAGAAGACAGATATGCTTTAAGGGGATGAATGCCTATTTTCGAATGATATTTGGGATATAGTCTAGACCATTAGCTTGTGTAAAATTGTTTTCTTTTTTAAATGACTTGCAAAATTCAAGAAATTTTCCAGGCCTTGTTTATCTAGTGTAAAACCCTTGTGTTTATATTTTGGTGGATGTTACAAATTAACCAAGTTGTGGTTTACTTTATTTTAGGGGTTTTTATCACCATTGTTGTCTTTAAGCATCCCACCTCCTTGAAATAATAATTTTAGAGACTCATCATTTATTATGTCATCATTTTCATGTTTTAATGATTAGATTATGTAAGAAAAAAAAATGTTTTATGGATTATGTATGCCTTTGTTTAGTTGTCAACATATTTTGCAAACATTATCTATCCTTTCATGTATAAAAAAAGGGGTGTAGTGACTCATTACTCTTTTTATTATTGTACAAAATGCATACTAATGACATATCCCTAAATGAACTAAGAAATTAAATTATCCAATGTGGTATGGGACACCTTGGGTAAAATGAAAATGAATGAAATATTCAAGGTGGTATGGGACATCTTGAATATACGAATGGTTTAAGAAAAGCATGAACGATGTGGCTCACATGATAATAAAGGCAAATTTAAGGGTGCGCCCTGATAGCTCTCCAATGCATTGGGTAAAGGCTTAATCTCTAGAGATGACCATTTTAACGACGCCTTGGTGAATAACCTTGGTAATCTTTAACGACACCTTGAGGATGGACCTTGGTGAAATGAAACGAATGTCGATATTGAATGCTGATGCCACATAATTCAAGTTACGTAACAAGTTATTTCCAAGATAAAGTACATTCACGAATGATGCCTTTAAAGTTTTCATAAAGTTCTTATTTCCCTGGCTTAATGCTTGAAGCATGACTAGTGTTAACACATAATAGAATGGTAACCAGCATATGAAAATTTAGTTGTTTCCTTGTGCGCAACTCTGATTATGTTTTACCTTTAACTGTTTAATTTACGCTTAAATAAGACACATGTCATACTTGCTTATGATAACCATTGTTATTCCCTCAAGAATTAACATCCCTGTCCCATGTTCTTATTGAAAAACTTGATTGAGCATGGTTAGACAATGTGTTACAATATTTCTTAGTGAATTCTTTTAAAAGAATGTTTTCAAATGTTACAGTGTTTTAATTTCTTTTAAAACCACCTTACTGAGTATTTCAATGCTCACCCTATGTTTGGATTTAAAATTTTCAGGTATCAGCTTCTAAAAGATGAATGGTTTCAGAAGTTGCTGGTTTCCCAGAACCCGAACCGCACACGATCCTCTATATGGGACATGATGTGTTGTTAAGAAAGTGTGTTTTATTTTAGAATAACACATCATGTTCAGAAGGCACCGACTCCTGGGTTTCTGGGGTCGGGGTCTCTATAGTTGGTATTAGAGGTTCGGTTTGGATAACTCTGGAAAGCCAGAAACTGAAACAAAAATATATATGTATATGTACTTAAATTTTATTAAAAAACTGGTTTTCTTAAATTTCAGATGGAAAACGAAGGCACAAATATCTTATCTCTCCCCACAGAGGCCCTAGAGACCATTGTGTCTTTAGCCATCCGTGAGGACTTTCTAAACAATGCCCATATCCGCATGGAATGCAAACACCTTTATGATGTATCCAATTCACCACGGGTGCTTCAGCTACACCAAGGAGTAGGAATAGACTACCTCCTTATGATAATAACCCAGTTTCCCTCTTATGTACGTCGAGGAAGGTACTACGAGGGACTTTTCCGGATATTCACGGCGGGTGAGAGATTTGGCACTTTTCTTGATAATCCTTTCCATGAAGCTGCTGCTGACGGAGACCTCGGAGCGGCTTACCTTTGTCAGATTTTAAACTATGGCTTCTGGGGTCAGTTGTTGGACTTCGGAAGGTTAGAAGATGAGTCCACCCATTTGTCTTACAGACGACAAGTGTATGAAGATGTCTCTAAACTTCATTCCCCCCATACTAGACTCATAAGACGTCATAGGTGTCCTCATGAGTTTTTCCTTGAATGCTCAGCCTGTGTTTGGTTCGAGGAGTTAGGGAGTTTTGCTTCTCTGTGTGGAGTTTGTTTAGTCAATGAGTAAGGGAAACTCAAGAACTAATAATAATAAATGTATGTTTATTGAAATGTTTTCCTTACCCTTCCGTGTCTTTTTATTTTTATTTTTGTCCTTGAATAATTTTCAAGTGTTTGAACTCCTGTCTTAAAACTTTCAGATGGTAGGACAAACCCACATGTTATCTCTTCCCAACGAGATTTTGGAAATCATTGCGATCAAAACGTGTGAGGACAAGTATGACCCCTTCACAAATTTGCGAAGAACATGCAAGCAATGTTTTGAGATAACAAACGGTCCGGAGATTCTCCGCACCTGCCAGGGGAATGCCTCCATCTATTACCGCATTGGCTCTGCCCAGCTAGCCGGACGTGAATGACGAGGAAGTTACCACGAAGGGATCTTTCTTTGTTTCACCCTAGGACGAAACTTCACGGCCAGAGTGAAATTCCAGGAGGCTGCGTTAGAGGGAAATCTTTATGCAGCTTATATGCTCCAACTTCTCAGCTTCAGCCTATATGACCATATCTATGGCTTCGATATCCTCGACCGAGGCATAATTTGGCAAGTCCTTCGTACATTGGTCTGCAAAGACATTTCAGAACTTTGTACTGTTCAAGCTTCCATTTGGAGGCCTGAAGGCCCAGAACATAAGTGCAACCCCTCCTGTCTTAGGTGTATGTGGATTAGGGAGCTGGAAGAGGTGAGCTTCGCTACGGGGATCCCTCTAAATGCACCTGTTGACCCTATTCGTTGGTGGAGGTGGTAGGAACGTTTCTGAACCTTGTAGTGTCGTGAAATAAATTGCGAGGATCCAATTTTCTAAAGGGGGGATAATGTGACGCCCCAGGTTTTATGAACTGGTTTATGTAAGAAGTGTTATGCCTTTAATATTGACTCTTGTTTTATTTGTTTTGCTAATAAGGAATTAGAGATAAAATAAAACATGGAGAATAAGGTAAACTGAGATATATTAAAACATTACTTTACAACGAGACCCAACTAGTTGAAAATACCATGCACAAGACCTAACACAGTCACAACAAGACTACAAAGAACCACAACTCGAGCAATCGGATAATCCTCATCTTCAGAGTCCATCAGCGTGAAAAGTATAATAGCTAGGGCCACGACACACATGCTCAACCCCAATGGTATGAGGAGAGCCATCCTTCCTGTTCAAATGTTCTGTTTTAAGTACCACACACCTGCGTATTTATATTAGTTCTTTGAGTTATGACCGTTATTTATTTATCCATTGGGTTTCAAAATGACCGTTGTGTTCCTTTAATAATGTTTACTTTAAAACAGAACTCAGTTTTTATTCCCTCATAACCTTATGGTTTTCTTAAAACATTCTTTCATAAAATATTCTTCGTTTTAAAATAAAAAGAGTATCCAGAGATGTAAATCTTCTTGATTTTACAAAAACCCCAATGAATAACTAGGTAGTTGAAAATTTGGATTTTTTTTTATGAAAAATATGTTTAGAGAGGATTTATATCTTTTGATCTCATAAATTATGTATTTTTTTGGGAAATTGTTGGTCTTTAAAAGAATTTTATAAAACAAATAGTGGAGTATTTTAAATATACTAATGATTATAATAGTATTATACAAAAGGTATATCTTTTAAAATTTTATATAAAGATTTAAAATATTTTATCTAAACTAGAAATTGGTTTTAAAATTTTAAGTTAAAACTATTTGTTTTTACTCAATTCCTACAAATATTTATATTTCACCCTAATTTGAGCTAAGTATTTAATAAAAACTAATTTTTTATAAAAAATTAAGTGGGACCCGGCCAAGCCAAGGGCATCTCTTAGGGGAGAAGCCCTTAAGGCCACGGCCGAGACCCCCTAGGGACCCGAGGTACCGCCATCGGGCTCCCCAGGTGCGCGTGTAGGGAGTCCGCAAGACTAGAAGCTCGGGGTGGACCGAGCATAGGTTACCTAGGTCGCGCCCAGGCCCGTGTATAAGGCCGCGGCACGCGCTGCGTAAGGTTGGGCCAAGGCCCGCGGGGGTGGGGAGGGACCCGTGTATAGGCCCCGTGTGCGTGTGTGTTTGTGCTATTGCACCGCTCCCCGAACGGCTTGATATTTAAATCGCGCCTCAAAATCCTTCCATTTCGATGTGGGACGAGCTCCCTGCAACCGGGACCATCTGATCAACTTCCGCGACGATCTCAGCCATCCAGCCTGTTTTAACCGCGCGACCTCCCTACGTCTCCGTGAGCCGTCCGATCCCTTCGATGATTTAATCGCAACCCTCCATCTCTTTAAATCGTTTAAACTAAATCCCACTTCTCCCCCAGCTGCACGATCTCGCCATATTCAATCTGGACCGTTCCTTTTCTTACCGCGTCGCCCCATCGTCTTCTTCCCAGCATCGGGGGCCCGACCAGTTGGCATGCACCAAGGACGCTGGGCCCCTCCCTTCGCACTGCACCGCTGACCCCCGAACACTCCCCCTCCTAGCTCACTGTACCTTCGTCCTTCTCCCACGACGGCCTACCCATGGGCCGAGACACCCTTCTTGCACCGAGGCTGTACTTAAACCCTCACACCTCATGAACTCACGATGGCTCCTCCTCCTCTTTCTCACCCTTGATCTCCCCACAATCCTGCAAGCTCACCACCGTTCCAGGCTCCCTCCTCAAGCAGGTAAGGGTCTACATTTCTTGCCTTCCTTCAAGGGACTCGTTATATGCTTTCGAATTATATGTTTATATAGTTCATGTTTGTATATATATGTATACACTTAAATATATATAACACCTCGGGTTCTTCTGCCTTCACAAAAAATGTGTTTTCTGTTTTTGCCTTCATGTTTCCCGAAGAATGAATGGGAGGTCCGCACGTTTTCTTTTCTTTGGGAGAAAACCATATCTATACATGCGGTATATATATATGCAGTTTATGTATATGTCCATGTAAAACAAATCTTTCAGTATGAAATGCCCTCAAGAGGTGTTTGTATTTACATTATAAGAAGAGTTAAATATATCCGTGATGTGTTGTGATTCAGTTTTTACAAAAAAAACATATATATATACATATTTATAGATGAACCTGGGACTTTTTTTTCAATATATACTGTATATACCATTGGGTATATACATAAATACGTGTACGCATAGACCCCGAACCCTTTCGGTTTAGGGTACCCAAGATCATTCAGAGGATATACTTAATAAAATATGTATGTTAAAGATGCATTTGTAACCACTTAACATATACCTTTTTGTGAGAACTTTATATATATATATATATATATATGTATTTCTACATGTTTATATATTCTTCAAAACAAGATAGATATGCTTTAAGGGAATGAAAGCCTATTTTTGAATGATATTTGGGATACAGTCTAGACCATTAGCTTATGTAAAATTGTTTTCTTTTTTAAATGACTTCCAGAATTCAAGAAATTTTCCAGGCCTTGTTTATTTAGTGTAAAACCCTTGTGTATATATTTTGGTGGATGTTACAAATTAACCAAGTTTTGGTTTACTTTATTTTGGGGGTTTTTATCACCATTGTTTTCTTTAAGCATCCCACCTCCTTGAAATAATAATTTTAGAGACTCATCATTTATTATGTCATCATTTACATGTTTTAATGATTAGATTATGTAAGAAAAAAAATGTTTTATGGATTATGTATGCCTTTGTTTAGTTGTCAAAATATTTTCAGACATTATCTATCATTTCATGTATAAAAAAAGGTGTGTGGTGACTCATTACTCTTATTATTATTGTACAAAATGCATACTAATGACATATCCCTAAATGAACTATGAAATTAAATTACCCAAAGTGGTATGGGACACCTTGGTTAAAATAAAAATGAATGAAATATTCAAGGTGGTATGGGACATCTGGAATATACAAATGGTTTAAGTAAAGCATGAACGATGTGGCTCACATGATAATAAAGGAAAATTTAAGGGTGCGCCCTGATAGCGCTCCAATGCATTGGGTAAAGGCTTAATCTCTAGAGATGACCATTTTAACGACGCGTTGGTGAATAACCTTGGTAATCTTTAACGACACCTTGGGGATGGACCTTGGTGAAACGAAACGAATGTCGATTTTGAATGTTGATGCCACATAATTCATGTTATGTAACAATTTATTTCCAAGATAAAGTCCATTCACGAATGATGCCTTTAAAGTTTTCATAAAGTTCTTATTTCCCTGGCTTAAAGCTTGAAGCATGACTAGTGTTAACACTTAATAGAATGGTAACCAGCCTATGAAAATTCAGTTGTTTCCTTGTGCGGAACTCTGATTATGTATTACCTTTAACTATTTAATTTACGCTTAAATAAGACACATGTCATACTTGCTTATGATAACCATTGTTATTCCCTCAATAATTAACATCACTGTCCCATGTTCTTATTGAAAACCTTGATTGAGAATGGTTAGATAATGTGTTACAATCTTTCTTAGTGAATTCTTTTAAAAGAATGTTTTCAAATGTTACAGTATTTTAATTTCTTCTAAAACCCCCTTGATGAGTATTTCAATGCTCACCCTATGTTTTGATTTAAATTTTTCAGGTATCAGCTTCTAAAAGATGAATGGTTTCAGAAGTTGTTTTTTTCCCAGAACCCAAACCGCACACGATCCTCTGTATGGGACATGATGTGTTGTTAAGAAAGTGTGTTTTATTTTAGAATAACACATCATGTTAAGAAGGCACCGACTCCTGGGTTTCTGGGGTCGGGGTCTCTACAGTGTGATTCCTCTCTAGCCACCGAAACCCTAGCCTCCACCACCAGTACTACATGGTGTGTTCTTCAGAAGTACACACCGTATATTCAGGAAAATTTCCAGAAATGTGGACCTCCACCATCGCACCTCCAGTGATGCTCTGTTCATCAATCTGGCTATCCAATTTCCATGAAACTCTCGTCTTTTGGTCATCATGATTCCATGAAAATTATTCAGGTGTTTCTAGACCTCCTATTAGCCCCAAAAACATGCATTGATCTTCCTGTGCGAGGAACGCTCAATGAACAACCCTTCCTGATCCGGTCCGATTCGTCGTCCGCCATCGTCGTCGCACCTCCGCCAGGTCACTATGGTGTCAATTCTTCAATTTGGGATCATTGCAATGCAAAAATAACATGCAACGTTCCATTATTCATTTCCTTACGAAGAACGCGTGAGAATAAAGTGGGAAATAAATCCAAAGAGAATCGACGAACGAACCTCCGTCGTCATTCGTCACGGTGTTGATCCGCTGCCGTTAGTAGCCCTAAACAGAGGAGAATCAAATTACAACAAATAAAAATGGATCAATTCCCTGAATCATCCCAAATAAAACCCTCCCACAGGAATGTACGAATCCGCGAATCAACTTGTTCGTGGTTGATCTGCATTCGTCGTTTTAAATTAAATACAACGAAAAGAAAAATTAAATAACAAACTCCTACCTCTAGAAGGGATAGATCGCCAACGAAGAGGCCGTGCAACCATCATCATTGTGATCCACCAACCTTGTTGGTGAAACGATTCACATCTTCGATTCGTCATCGTTAGTTGCTGAGAGTTTTCTACAGTGTTTCTCTAAATCTTTCGCCAATGATCGATGTTCGATTATCCCAATAAAAACGGGAAATGTATTTGAAATTCAAAAATATGTTGTGGTATTAATGAGTCCAACTTTTTATTCTTGAGTCATTATGACATGGCGTTTAATTAAGGAAATAGCTTCCCTATTTCCACGATGTAGCAGATGTTTCCATAAATTAAATAATCCTGTGAATTTATTTTATTTTATTTTACTTCAAACGTCTGAAATATAACTTTTTTTCCCTCGAACCACGTCAGACGAGTTTTTTCTCATTATTAGGTAAAGTTGTCGTCCTAGACGCAATGGTGCCCGTGGATTTTTAATTCGGTCATCTATTAGGAGACTACCACAACCTCGCACAAGTGCCGACTCACTTAACATAAAAAAGTTCAAACCACCATTTCGGGCTCACTGCACCTCGGGATGATGATTCGTCTTCACGTCTGGTCATGAAATAATTAAATATAATATTTAAAAATAATACATGGAAAATCCTAGAAATTACATATAACATGAATAAACCTACATATTCAATGACCTGAAGCACAAATGGTAATAATGGGGTTTTATTTATATTATGGTGAGGCCTAAATAATGGGTGTGTGACACCTCATCATATATAAATAGAATGAATTTTAGAAAAAAGCCAGAGACCACCAACATTAGGTCCATACTAGATAGCTCGTCCGGTATCAAACTTTTATTCATCCCACTTAGGATGAAATTTAATGAAAGGATTAAGAATAATAAATAAGTGCATATGATCTAAAATCTAAATAGTGGAGTCGATGTCTAGAAGAATCGGGAATATATAAAAAGTAATTATGACCTTACTATTATGAAACCAAGGAGATGAAGCATGCTCAAATCAGAGGTTGGATGAAGAGTAGATATGGAATTAATGTTTATTTGAATGTGAGATATTTACAAACGATGATCTATTGGGAGAGGGGTGAAAACCCTAACATTAGCTTTAAAATAATTTTATTTTAATAAAAATTCATTTGAATTCTTAAGATTATATGATAGCATGGTTTACTAATATAGTTTTTCAAATTGTGTGGAATACATGATTGATTTTCTATAGGAAAAGGAGAGCCGCATAGTTACCCCACATTGTTTATAATCCATGAAAAAACATTGCTAAACCCATATATCAACGTCTACAAAAAATAAAGACCTTTCCCCATAACTATGTGGCTCATCCCGCATGGTTTATCAAATCGTACAACCTTTTTTTTCACCCAAAATGTGTGTTTTAGGTTCCAGATCTGCATCGGACACCCCTAAGACTCTTGTGACTTCAAAAAGCACTCACATTAGGCCACATTATAGAAAATAAACTTAGAAGATATGGAAAATAAGAGTATTGTACCTCAATGAAGAACTGGGTTCTTAGAAACACACTCTTGTGATATATTTTTATGATTATGTTATGTTCCCATAGAACATGATTTATTAATGGTGTTTCCACACTCATAAAGATCATGTTTAAATTTTTGCAAAATAATTTTTCCATACAACAATACTTATGATCAATGACTTATTTTTTATGATTTATATAAGCTATGAAAATGTTATCATACTATTTTACTCATTTTTTGTTGAGATATAATCATAAAATATCACATGTTAACACTTATAGTGAATATAAGCTTAAACTTTTCATTTGTTTCTATTTTTTGGTTTTCATGATTATATTAATTATTTTATTTGTAGATAAGTTCCATGTGTGATGATATTTAGTTTTAAATGTTTAATATTGTTCATAAATAAGTTGTTCATTTTCTAGTTTTCAAATCGACTAATCCATTATGGTTATAAAATGTGTTTCTCTATGAGATATATTTAATATTCATATAAAATAATGTGATGATTACGAATTTCATAATTAGGTCAAAAATGATAAATCATATATATTTGTGCCACAAAAACATGAAAAAATTCATAAATCCATTTTTGAATAGTAATCAAGGATAGTAAAAAGGTTTATTAATATCTTCCCAAATTGAAATAAATCATTAAGATAAAAAATTGTTTTAATTAATTAAAACATATCCCTAGTTTGTTATGTGTAATTTTGAAAAATTATGACATCAATGGATATTAATTTTGAAAAAAAAAATCCATAATAGGATGGTTATAATGTTTTTTAATGATAAAAAATAAATAATAAATTAACAGCTTTAAATTTTTCCCTTTAAAATAATATTGAGAATAAATTTTATTAATAGCTTAATGAATAATATATAATTTTATATATCATCAATTAAATATTAATAATTAAATGGATGATTTATAAATAATATATATACAAGTGATTCAAGAAATTAACCGACCAGAAAAATTATAATATGTGTTTTTCAATATTCTTTTCTAATATTTTTATGTAATTAAAGTTCCCCAAATGTAAATAAATAGTCATATAAGTATTAATAATAACATCAAAAAAACAATTTAATGAATATGAACATGGAGGAGAAATATTCCAAATTGAATGTAAGATATAAAAAAAATTCCAATTACATAAATAACATGGGGTAAATTATGAATCCATGAGAGGCGAAACCGAGAGAACATTTAAACTCCAAAAACAATATGTGAAAAATAAAATAAAATTGTATTTAGAGGGAACTTATATAAAAATTCCCCAATATAACACTGGACATAGTTCATTTTAAAAAGTATATTGGATGAGAGGACATTTTGAATTCTCTTGACATATAAAAACCTAACTAAAACCTCATTATTATAAAAATACAAGTCATAATAACTTTTTTCAAAATTTTATTCATTAAATTAAATTCTATACTATTTATATAAATTTATAAAAAGGTTATTTGGTAATAATTATTTTATCATCAGATGGTGGTAGTCATGATTGTGTAAAAATAGTTTTTGAATGGGGATGTCGACCATCCTTGTTTTATAATAGGTTCATTATTAAAATATTTCTTTGTATGGGTACTATAATTTTGAAATTATTTATAAAAGTCGTTTTTCTTGTACCATCCCAGGTAAATGAAGAAGAAGAAATATTTCATATTTATTTGTTTTTTTGAATTAAATATTAATTTTACTTTAAAGGGGTTGCTATGTTCGATAGAATACCTGATATGCAACAACGAGTTTCTTTGGAATCTTAAGTTACACACTAATAATATAATATAATTATTTTAAATGGTAGTTAAATCCTAGTCGTTGTATTGGCAGAAATGAATGAAACTAACTAAAATATTATTATAGATATTTGTTATATGTATTTACATTAATCCAACAAAATTTAGATGCTTAAAATGTGAATGAATCTAATTTTAAGCATAATTTACATTAAAAGGATGATTTATCGCCTTTTAATGCCAAACCATTTTTAAATCTAGTTTTTGTCACTTCAATACATTCTAATTGACCAAATAATATCCTTATTTTTAATAGGGACATCAAAATTTAATTTGTGTATTTTTTTTGTATTTTTCTGATAAAGTAGATTTTTTTAATGAATAGTGAAAAATATTGTATTTTAATTCATAAGTGCCTTTTTATCTAATTTATTTTTATGGATAGATTGTCTTTTTAATTGGTTTTAAAGTGTAATTAGAATATATTTTTACCATTTAATCCAATTTTGTTCATTGAAATTAATTTCACTTTGAAATTAGACATAAAAAAATATCAATATTTTGATTGTTATTGTTTCTTAAAAACACGCTATTTGTTTTAACAACGGGAATTTATTTTAAAATTAATTAATTCCACTACTATGTTTTGAATGTGAAAAAATTGACATCATTTTATAATTCTGAATATCAAATATAGATTTGGCTGAATTCTTGTTATTTTTCTAAAAAACTTCAATTTTTGATGAATAGTGAAACCACTTGTTGGTAGAAAAAAACAGACATTTTCATTTAAATGAAATTTTACCACTTCTGTGAATTGAATTTTGATAAATTCTACATACATGGTTGTTATTAAGAAGTAAAATGTGGCTAATTAAGATGAAAATAATTTTTGGTGAATAGTAACTTTTGACTTTTATTTACCACTGTTAAGGGTAAATAGGGTAATTCAAGGTTAAAGAATATTATAATAAATCAAAATTACCTTAACACTTGTCCTAACCTTATTGGTTGAGACATTTACAACCATGGGAATCTTTGGGTCTATTTTGGGACCCCATTGACCCACTTGGGAGTGAAAATGACAATTTAGATTAATTAATTTAATGTAAAGACAAAATTGACATTAACAAAACATATTTTAGTAATTAATTTTTATATGGTGTTATATAAGTCCTATTTCCAACTGTAAATATTCATTGGAAAGATAAATAGATTTAATAAATCATGGTATTTTTGTTATAATTTTTAGACATCAAATAAATTAAATTATCTATGACACAACAATGATGCAGTATTTACATCATTAAAAATTGATTTAAATAAATAAGATTATAATGATTAAAATATTTTTCAAAACCAGTCCAATTACTATTGAAAGATTCTATTTCGAATATTAGTCACCTTATATTCAAAATTAATGTGTTTTGGACCTCTTGAAACTGATGATTAGTTTATAATAAAATAATAGTCTTACACTTTCCTAAAGAGCCCCTCCTCTCCCTTATAAAAGGAGATAACTTCAATGAAATTCCTCACACCTCTCAAGAAATTTGGATTGTCAAAACTCTTCCCAATTAGGCTCCATAAAACCCTCTCCTCCTCCTAAAAGCCTTACCATTGGCAGAAGTCACTTCATTAAGTCCTTTTCTTCAAACCAAAGTGAGTTACCCAAATTAAAGACAATGATTTCTCTTAAATTGTTTTTTTATTTTACTTCTCCAACCCCTAAAATCTATTTATTTCCTTTATTTTGTAACAACACCAGTATCCTAAATATACTAGGATGTTTTTAGAAGAAGGATTTGAACTACACTTACACACACCTTCATCAAATAGATGAAAAACATAATGTTTCTGTGGATGGAAAACTAACGCCTCACGAAATGATGATTGTTCCATTACATTATACTGCCTCTAATGGTGGCCATTATGATGGAACTGTATTTATATATGATATATATTATGTTTATGATTTCATTATGCTTCTGTACTGTCCAATTATATCAAACCATTATGGTCTCCATAGTGGGTAAATACGATAATCTCATTTGAGGTAGTGCGGACTAACGTCCCCTCAATGTGATGTGATCCGTTAATGCCTTATGTGGGATGTATAAAGGATGGATTTAATGATATTATATATGATATTATACTGTATTTATAATATACCTATGTATCATTATGTTTTAATTCAATTAAATTAATAAATAGAAATGAAAGTAGCGTTCATGCGTAGGTACGGCTTACCGTCTCCATTAACGGTGCATTTAATTTCTTACCTCTAAATGTTATGTACTATTATAAGTAAATGTATATGCTGGATATATATGATATATATGATACCCAAATCCTAAAAATAATTCTGGATATAACAAAACTTTGATCACATGAACAACATGTAATTAGAAGGAGTCCATTTTTCACTCAAGTACCAAATATCGACAAAACGGACGCTGTTATCTTAAATGATTGCATAATGTCTATAAAATGGTAATAAGTGATATATAAGGAATAATAAACTTAAAAAAGGTTATTAAGCAAGTAGAAATTAACTTTAGTTTATTATTAAGGATATTAAAGAACAATCGAGTTAGGTCAGACGTGAGGTAAGGGATTTCAGATCAATCTCCTTTCATTGAGGCATATTTTGTATTAATACATGACTTTATTTTATACGCTATATAAACACCATTGAATTTTAAAAGGGAATATTTTTCTATAAAGCGTTTTACTAAACGATAAAAATGTATATTTCTTTTAACATAAGTGATGACAACGACCTTTCAGCCGCCGCGAGTATTATTTGATATTTGGATTCCTCAACAAGCCGTAATGTTTTTAAAAGAAAATAAATACCATATACACTTTTATGTATTTTGGTATTGAAAATGGTTTTCATAATGTATTTTTATGTCAATATATTAAAGTGATATATTTTGATTGAAATGTGGAAATGTTTTATCTCCTTTATATTGGTTTTATGTCTTACGATTTTATAATGGTACTTGGACATTTGACGGGTGGTTACATGATAAACCAAATGATGAGTGGTGCCGTGAATACCAGAACAAGTGGTTACGTTAAAGCCTCCAATGCATTGGGTATGGAAGTCAGCCATATGGCTATTCCATTTAGTGATATCTGTGGAAGTCGACCGTATCTTTATTCCATTTAAGTATGTTTATGTCCCAAGTTACCTTTATATGTTATGTGTTCTTTATGTGGGATTTATAGTAGTCTTTTGGTTACAAAAGGGTAAGTAATGATCTTTTATTCAGTGAAGAGTATTTACTACTTCATAAAGTGAAAAGTATTACGTATGTTAAAGTATTCTTGGTTGACTTGTTGTTTTGAAAAACTAACTGTTTTATTTCATTCTGTATCCCTTAGTGAGATTTTTATGCTCATCCCATGTTTTTAAATTTTTTTCATAGGACATAAAGTGGAATAGGGTCAATGATGTGATCAAGGAAAAGTCATGCGATCTAAAACATGGAACTAGACATGACTCTTTTTTTCAAGAGTTCATGTTTTTAAAAAAAATGGAAACTGAGTAGAAGTGAATACTTTGTAATATTTTGAAGTGTAATAGTTATGGCATAACTCTCTAAAACTCTAAAACTGAAAAGATCCTCAATGTGAATTATTCATTTAATTCAATATTATGTAAGGTTTAAGGCTAGGTCATTATAGTTGGTATCAGAGTTCTGTTTAGATAACTTTAGGTGTTAGGGTATTGTAAAAGTAATATCCATAAATTAATTTATGTTAATATTTACATCACATAGCATTTCCAGATTACCATGTTGCTTCGCCTAAGATATTTTTGTGTTCAGAATGGTTTTCCACAGAGGAAATAGGGCAGCTATGTTGGGACGACATCATGAAGAAGACAACCTTCCAAATCAGCAACCTGAGATAGTCGGAATCGGAACTGGACAGTTTTTTGTAGCGATGGCATAGTTGACTCAGGCTATAAATGGTGGTGGTATTCATGGACAAGATCATCTAGATTAACCATAGAGGAACATGTCAGTAGTGGAGCATTTCATGAGGCAACATCCCCCATCATTTAAAGGATCATATGACCCTGTGCTAGTAGAAGGGTGGATTAAAGCACTGGAAAAGATTTTCGATGTTATGGGATGTTCATAACATCAAAAGGTTAGTCTGGCAGTTTACCATTTTGAAGGTGAATCTGATCAGTGGTGGTCGATGGTGAAAAATATTAGGGATAGTGAGGAGATTGATTCTCCTGATTGGGATGAGTTCAAAGGTATGTGTCTTGAGAAATATTTTCCAAAGGTGGTTTGTCTTATGATGGAAAAACCATTCCTATCATTGAGGTGGGAGGATGACTTAGTGGCCGCTTATGAAGCAAAGTTCACTCGACTGTTAAGGTATGCACCAAATTTCATCAGAGATCTGGATTGTAAGATAAATCGATTTTACTCAGGACTGAATCCATGATATTGAAGAGAGTTAGCCTCTCGTGAGTTAAAAAGTAATGAAAAACCTTTTCGATGTATGGAGAAGGTGGAAATGGAGTTTTCCAATGAACAAGAGTTCTTTGAAAAAAAAACAGAATAAGAGGTCCAGTTGGTAGGAAAATGGGAAGAATTCATCAAAGAAGCATGAAAGTAAGAAAAATAAATATCCAACTTGTGAGAAGTGTGGTAAAAAGCATCCCATAGAATGTTTATCAATATCTGGAAAGTGCTTCTATTGTGGTAAGTCGGTTCATATTGCTCGTAACTGTAAGGAAGATGAACAAGCAGGCAATGAAAAGTCACCGGTAAGATGTTTTAAGTGTAATGAAATGGGTCATTATGCAAATGAGTGTCCAGAGAAGAACTAAACTGAGGGAAATCATCCAGAATACAGGTAGAAAGGGGTGGTGAAATCATTCGCAACAACTTCAGCAGATGTTGGGCCATCGAATGAAGTAGTATCACATACACTATTTATTTGTTGAGATTATTCCAATGTATTGTTTGATTTAGGGTCTACAAAATCTTTCATTTCTAAGAATATTTCTAGTAAATTGGGTATTCTATATCATGATATGAATACTGAACTTATGGTAAAAACAGCTGGATGAAATGTTGAGACAAAAAGAAATTATAATAACCTTACGGTCCTTGTCTTCGGAAAGTATCTAACTGCATACCATATTGTTTTGACTCTAGTAGAGTTTGATGTTATTTTGGGCATAGATTGGATTTCTGTTTATCATTATAATATTGATTGCAGAGCTAAAGAGGTTTCTTTTCATAATGATTTTCAGTTTGTATACAAAAATGAACCCTTACTATTTATAACATATCAGGAAGCTGACAAACTAGAAAAAGATGGAAATGAATGTTACCTTGCACATATTGTTGAAAACAAATGAACTGTTCAGATTAATGATGTGACAGTGGTAAATGAGTACCTTGATGTTTTTCTTGATGAGTTTTTGGGTATTATACCTGATCGGGAAGTTGAATTTACTGTTGACTTAGTTTCAGATGCTAATCCAATTTCAAAACCCCCTTATCGAATGGCTCATATTGAACATTTAGAGTTAAAGAAGCAATTGTAGGAGTTATTAGATAATGGTTTCATTAGACCTAGCACATCACCATGGGGTGATCATGTCTTGTTTGTTAAAAATAAAGATGGTTCAATGAGACTTTGCATTGATTATAGATAATTTAATAACATCACTATTAAGAATAAGTATTCTTTTCCTCATATCGATGATTTGTTTGATCAGCTCTAGGGAGATCAGTATTTTTTGAAGATTGACTTGAGGTCGGGGTACCATCATTTGAAAGTAAAGGAAGAAGACATTCTGAAGACCGTGTTTTATACTAGATATGGCCATTATGAATTTGTAGTTATGCCTTTTGGGTTAACCAATGCACCTGTTGTATTCATGGATCTTATGAGTAGAATTTTCCATGAGTTGTTCGATAAGTTTGTGGTTGTTCTCATTGATGATATTTTTGTTTATTCCAAAAGTAAGAAGGAAAATGAAATTCATTTAAGGGTTGTTTTGAAAAACTAAAAAGAAAAGAAACTTCATGGAAAATTCAGATACTGTGGGTTTTGGTTACAAAAAATTTCATTCCTTGCTCACATTGTTTCAAAAAATGGCATAACTATTGATCTTTCTAAAACAAAAGTTGTTAAAGAATGGAAAATACCCACAAATATAACTGAGATCCATAGTTTTCTTGGTTTGGCTGGTTATTATGGGAGGTTTGGTGAAAGTTTTGCACCGTTATCTAGTCCAAAGACTAAGTTAACTCGAAATGGTGTTAAGTTAACTTGGACAAAAGAATGTGATGATTGTTTTCAGGAATTGAAAAGAAGATTGGTGAATGCTCCTATTTTGGCACTGCCTTCTGGAAATGGTGAGTTTGTTATCTACAGTGATGCTTCATTGAAAGGACTGGGTTGTGTCCTAATAAAAAATGATCGGGTAATTGCTTACGATTCACGTTATTTGAAACCACATGATTTGGAATTAGCTGCGGTTGTTTTTACTTTAAAAATTTGGAGGCATCATTTGTATGGAGTGAATTGTGGAATATAAACTGATCACAAAATTTTGAAGTATATATTAACTCAGAAAGAACTGAACATCATACAGAGGAGATGGTTGGAATTAATCAAGGATTATTGTTGCACGATCCTTTATCATCGAAGGAAAGAAAATAAAGTGGTTGATACTTTGAGTTGAAAAAGTAATTCTTCATTAACCATGATATGTTTGGAACAAGATCCTTTGGTTTTTTATTTGATGAATTTTGGCATAGAAGTTGTTGGTGCAGAAAATTATTCTATTTTATTTGCGGTGTTAGTGAGATCATCTCTATCAGACAGAATAAAGCAAGCACAGAAAGAAGATAGTTAGTTGCAGAAAAAGGTAGAATTGGTTCAGAAGGGTATGTTGCCTGATTTTAACATTGATAATGATTCGGTTTTGAGATTTGGAAATAGATTATGTGTACCATCTGATTCAAAATTGAAGAATGAGTTGTTATGTGAAACTCATAGTTCTCCGTTTTTAGTTTATCATGGCAGTACTATGATGTACATAGAGCTTTAGGAATATTACTTGTGGGATGGAATGAAAAGAGATATTGCTGATTTTACTGTGAAGTGTTTGACTAGTCCGTAGGTTAAAGCAGAGCGGCAGTTACCGAAAGGGATGCTTCAGCCTCTACCGGTGCCAGAGTGGAAATGGGAAATTATATCCATGGACTTTCTTCTGGGATTACAAAATACATCTCGAGGTAATAATGCAATCTGGGTAATGAATTAAACTTTAGTACAACTTTTAATCCTTAATCAGGTGGGCAGTCAGAATTAAAAATTCAGACCTTGGAGGATATGCTACGTGTTTTCTCGATGGATTATCATGGATGTTGGTACCAACACCTTTCTTTGGTTGAATTTTATTATAATAACAATTTTCATTCAATTATAAATATGGTTCAATTTGAGAAATTTTATGGAAATCGTTGTCGAACTCTAGCTTTTTGGGATGAAGTAGGTGAAAGGAAGCTGATGGAACCAGAATTGGTAGAAGAAATGGTAGGGAAATTTCAATTGATTCAGAAGCACATGAGTAAAGCTCAAAGTAGATAGAAAAGTTATGCAGATAACCGAAGGAAGTTTCTTTCTTTTGAGGTGGGTGATCAAGTATTTCTCTAAGTTTCTCCATGGAAAAGTGTGATGCGTTTTGGTAAGAAGGGAAAGATGAGTCTGAGTTTCATTGGACCTTATGAAATTCTGGAGAAAGTTGGATTAGTTGCATACAGAGTAGCTTTACCTCTATATTTATCCCAGGTACACAATGTTTTTCATGTTTCGATGTTGTGAATGTATATGCCAGATCCATCTCATGTTTTGAGCCCAGTAGTAGTTCAGTTGGATGAGAATAACACTTATGAAGAACAACCCGTCCAGATTCTTGACCGTAGAGAGCAAGTGATGCATAATAAGGTAATTCACCAGGTAAAGGTTTTGTGGAAAAACCATATGGTTGAATAGGCAATGTGGAAATCTTAAAATTATATGAGGGATAAACACCCCCACTTATTTTGATAAGTGAATAAAAATTGCGAGGATGCAATTCCAAAAAGGGGGGAAGGATTATACATCCCTGGTAAATGAAGAATAAGACATATTTCATATTTCTTAATATTTGTGAATTACTTATTAATTTTGAAAGGGGTTTCTATGTTCGATAGCGTACCTGATATGCAACAACGGATTTCTTTGAAATCTTACGTTGCTCACTAATAATATAATATTATTATTTTAAATGGTAGTTAACTCCTAGCCATTGTATTGGTGGGAATGAATGAAAATAACTACAATATGATTATACATATTTGTTAAATGTGTTTACATTTATCCAATAAAATTTAGAGGCTTAAAATGTGAATGAATCAAATTTTAAGCATAATTTACATTAAAAGGGTGATTTAACGCCTTTTAATGGAAAACCCTATTTAAATCTAGTTTTGGTCACTTCAATACATTATAATTGACCAAATAATATCCTTCTTTAGAATGGGGTCATCAAAATTTACTTTGTGTGAATTTTTGGTATTTTTCTGATAAAGTTCATTTTCTAATGAATAGTGAAAAATATTGTATTTTAATTCAAAAGTGCCTTTTAATCTAATTTATTTATATTGATAGATTATCGTTTTAATTGGTTTTAAAGTGTAATTAGAATATATATTTACCATTTATTCCAATTCTGGTCATTGAAATTAACATCACTTCGAAATTTGACATAAAAAAGTATCAATCTTTTGATAGTTATTGTTTCTTAATAACATGCTATTTGTTTTAACAACGATAATTAATTTTAGAATTAATTAATTCCACTTCTATGTTATGAATTTGGAAAAATAGACATCTTTTTTGAATTCAGAATATCAAATATACCTTAGGCTGAATTTTTTGTATTTTTCTGAAAAACTTCAATTTTTATGAATAGTGAAACCACTTAGTGGTAGTTAAAAAAACTGACTTCTTCATTTAAATGAAATTTTACCACATCTGTGAATTGAATTTAGAAAATCTGATATACAAATTTGTTATTAAGAAGTAAAACGTGGTTCATTAAGAGGAGAATAATTTTTGGTGAATAGTAACTTTTGACTTTTATTTACCATGGTTACATGTAAATAAGCTAATTCAAGGTTAAAAGAATATTATAATAAATCGAAATTACCTTAACAATTGTCCTAACCATATTGGTTGAGTCATTTACGACCCTGTGAATCTTTTTTCTATTATGGGAGCCCATTGACCCACTTGGGAGTGAAAATGACAATTTAGATTAATTAATTTAATGTAACGACAAAATTGGCATTAACAAAACATCTTTTAGTAATAAATTTTTAAATGGTGTTATATAAGTCCTATTTTTGACTATAAATATTACTTGGAAATATAAATGAATTTCCTACATCATGGTATTTTGTTTATAATTTTTAGACTTCATATGAATTAAATTATTTATGACACAATAATGATGCAGTACTTACCTCATTAATAAATGATTTAAATAAATAATATTATAATGATTAAAATATTTTCCAAAACCTGTCCAGTTCATAATGGATGATTTTATTTCTAATATGAGTCATTGTATCTTCGACATTAATGTGTTTTGGACCTCTTGAAACTGAAGATAATTTTATAATAATATAATAGTTTCACACTTTCCTAAAGAGCCCCTCCTCTCCCTTGTAAAAGGAGACAACTTCTATGAAATTCCTCACACCTATCAAACCATTTGGATCGTCCAAACACTTCCCAATTAGGCTCCCTACATCCCTATCCTCCTCCTAAAATCCTTACCTCAAGAAGAAGGCACTCCAAGAATTCCTTCGCTTCAAACCAAAGGGAGATACCCAAATTAAAGGTAATGGTTTGTCTTAAATTGTTTTCTTTTATTTTACTTCTCCAACCCCTAAAATCAATTTATTTTCTATATTTTGTAATAACAACAGTATCCTAAATATACTAGGATGTTGTTATAATATGGATTAAAACTACACATAGATACACCTTTATCTAATGGATGTAGAACATAATGTTTCGGTGGATGAAAAACTAACGCCTCACGAAACGTTGATTATTCCATTACATCTTATCGCCTCTCATGGTGGTCATTATAATGAAACTGTATTTATATATGATATATATTATGTTTATAATTTCTATATCCTTATGTACTTCCCAATTATATCAAAACATTATGGTTTCCATAGTGGTTAAATATGCTAATCTCATTTGAGGTAGTGCGGACTATCGCCCCCTCAAAGTGATTTGATTCATTAATGCCTTATATGGGATGTACAAAGGATGGAGTTAATGATATTATATATGATATTATTTTGGAATTATAATATACCTACGTATCAATATGTTTTAATTCCATTAAATTAAGAAATAGAAATGAAATTAGCGTTCATGCATACATACGACTTACTGTCTCCATTAACAGTGCATTTCATTTCTTACCTCTAAATGTTATGTACTATTATAAATACAAGTATATACTGGATATATATGATATATATGATACCCAAATCATGAATTTCATTCTGGATATAATTAACCATTGATCAAAAGAACAAAAAATAATTATAAGAATTCCATTTTTGACTCAAGTACCTAATATCAACAAAATGGATGTTATTAACATAAATGATTGTGTACTGTTTATAACATGGTAATAAGTGATGTAAAAGGAATAATAAACATAAAAACGGTTCTTAAGCAAGTAGAAATTAACTTTAGTTTATTATTCATGAGATTAAAGAATGATCAAGTCAAGTCAGATGCGAGGTACGAGACTTCGTCTCAATCTCCTTTCATTGAGGCATATTTTGTTTTATTACACGACTTTCTTTTATACGCTGTATAAAAACCCTTGACTATTCAACGGGAATATTTTTCTATGAATCATTTTATTTAACTACAAAAAGGAATTTTTCTTTTAATATATGCGGTGACAACGACCTTTCCATCACCGTGAGTATTATTTGATCTTTGGCTTTCTCAACAGGCCGTAATGTTTTTAAAAGAAAATAAATACCATATACTCTTTTATGTATTTTGGTATTGGAAATGGTTTTAATAATGAATTTTTATGTCAATATATTTAAGTGATATATTGTTATTGATATGTGGAAATGTTTTATTTCCTTTATATTTTTTTATGTCGTATGATTTTATAATGGTACTTGGTTATTTGATGGGTGGTTATGTGATAAACCAAATGATGGGTGGTGTTGGGAATACTAGGACAGGTGGTTACATTATATCCTCCAATGCATTGGGTATGGAAGTCGGTCCTATGGCTATTCCATTAAGTGATATATGTGGAAGTCGACCGTATGGTTATTCCATTTACGTATGTTTATGTCCCAAGTTACCTTTATATGTTATGTGTTCTTTATATGGGATTTATGGTAATATTTTGGTTACAAAAGGGTAAGTAATGACCTTTTATTCAGTGAAGAGTATTTACTACTTCATAAAGGTGAAAAGTAGTACTTATGTTAAAGTATTCATGATTTACTTGATGTTTTGAAAAACTAACTCTTTTATTTCTTTGTGTATCCCTTACTGAGATTTTTATGGTCATCCCATGTTTTTAAATGTTTTTCACAGGACATAAAGTTGAATAGGGTCAAGGATGGGCATAACGAAAAGTCATGCCATCTAAAACATGGAACTAGACATGACTCTCTTTTTTATAGAGTTCTTGTTTTGTAAAAAAATGGAAACTGAGTAGAAGTGTCTACTTTGTAATATTTTGAAGTGTAATTGTTATGGCCTAACTCTCTAAAACTCTAAACCTGAAAAGATCATCAACATGAATTATTCATGTAATTCAATATTTTGTAAGGTTTAAGGTGGGGTCCTTATATTTATTATCTGAAAGGTAAATGTATGGTTCTTATGAATGGAGTTCACAGTGAATATTTTTTAGGAAATTTTATATATTACAGATTATTTTATTAAAATAATCACTCATTTTTTTATTATCCCTTAAAAATACTATAATTAACATAAATTATTTACGATTATAATATATTACCATCCTTTATGTTATTTATACACACACCTAATATAAATTATTATTATAGTATAACATCGTTCATGTTGGTGGTTGAATTGGACCAAACAACACCATTCTATACAGACAAACAAGTTTGAGAATAGAGTTATATTATCAAAATTTCTTTATTAAATAAGAATAATGATGTTAATTGAAAATTATTGGACTTCTTATTGAAATTTTAGGAGGGTTTATATGTGATGGAAACAAAAGAATATATTTAATTACTTGATATATACTTTTATGAATTCACATTTTCTTGAAACATGTTTCATTTAATAAAAGGATTTATACGTCTATATTGGGAACAAAATATATACATCATGGAAAAATATTCTTGGAGATAGAATAGGTTTAGCGATTTAAGAGGAAATAAATGGAGATAAGTGGTTTTGTATGGTTAGTAGAGGGGTACTTTAGTTCATTATTTTAAATGGTGTTTCCACAAATATTCATTCATTAATGTGTAAAGAATTAACATTTTATATGAATATAATTATAAAGTGTAAATATAATTAATATGTGGCATTAATACAATCATTTAAATAATTTATCGATAATTTTGAATAATTGCTAGGAATTTATTCCTTAATCTATTCATTTTACCTCATTTTATCTTTATCGTGGAAACTCGATTTTTATCTTAGTAATTTGTTTTTAACCCAATAATAAAATTGACCAATTTACATATTATTAATTTTATATTTAAATATATATATATATATAGAAAATATATAATATTTTTTTCGAAAATTTAAAATATAAATAAAAATAAATAATACATTAGGAAAAAAATTACTGATTAAATATATGTATTCTATAATGATTTATTATACATTACTTATTATTATTTTGGAATTATTCAATGTATAAAAGTTACTTAGTATTTTTATCATGAATTATTTTATAATACATTAATTATTCGTAAACAAAGTCTTATTAAACTGAGAAAAAATTTCTAATATACCAAATTAACTAAATATATTACTAAAAATTATTAAAAGTATTTACAATTGTAAAATTAAATATTTTAATTAATATGTATAAATATGAATGTTAAAAAAAATTAATACTATTTTTTATTTATCCATGGAAATTTATATTTTAATTATTATTCATTTCATTTTATCTGTAGTCGTAATTGATGTTGTGATCTTGAAGGAAAATCATGAGAATGGAGATTTCGTGATTTTGGTATTTTATTTACCTGTGTTTTAATATCTATTGTAATTTTATTCATTATTTTTCAAATTTATTTCTCATAATGTATTAATGATTACCATGTATTGTGATATTTTATGTTAATAAAATAATATTGTTTTTTTGAGTTTTTTGTTTTGTGCGAAACACTTCATTTGACTTTTACATAGAATAAAAATGACGGTTGTTAAATTCTTATCCCCATAAACTATTTTCACAAATGAAATATCATTTCACTAATGAAAACATATGTGGTTATTTTATCTTTATTACATAACATTATTAACACATTTCATCCTAAAAACCTATTTATATTTGAGAATTATGATCATATTCCTTGTTTGATAGTTCTTTATCATTGTGGTCAAAGATCACCA
Organism: Viscum album; assembly: GCA_963277665.1. Classification (NCBI taxonomy): domain Eukaryota; kingdom Viridiplantae; phylum Streptophyta; class Magnoliopsida; order Santalales; family Viscaceae; genus Viscum; species Viscum album. Next base: position 1,498,605,147 of record OY728159.1, read on the forward strand.
ATGAGATTTCATTATAAAAGATATAATGTAAATGTTTAACATCCTCTATGTACATTATATATTTTGAATCTGGTATCCACTTCATCAAAATAGTTATTTGAAAATATCATTCATTTCTATGAGTAAATATTGAAGTGAAAGGTGAAAATATATCAACCTTACATAATCAAGGATCTCATGTAGGATAATTTATCCATGGATCAACATTAAATTATTATGGAATTATATAAAACTCCGTAATTTTGTTATATTAATTTTACATTATCTTCAGCTTAAAACTCCAAATAGAACAGATAATTATCCCCATGTATCTTCTAGGGAAATTATGCGATATAGATGTTTCACAATGTGGTTTGAAGGATTTTAGACTTTTATTAATAGTGTTTTAGTTCTAAAAACTTCCAATCTACATGATTATACAAATAAGTTGGAATTATGCACAACTTCCCACATAGAGATTCTCAAGTTTAAATTTTAATAATAGAATCAAAAAATTGTTGTATTGTAAACCTGCCAAAGGAATATATTGATATCAAAATTCCTTTAAATACAATGAATAAGATGTTAATATTTTTTCTAGATTTAGAATATATCTCCCTTATTCTAAATTAATTTTAGGGTTTCAATTATTCATGAATATTAATCTATAAATTCTTGGTAAACCTCATTTCAAGATAATATAAATTATATTGTTGAACTGCATGATACCTTACCAGATATTTTATATATAACATGAAAAATAAATCTAACTAAGAACCTTCTTCAATAGAATATAAATGTATAGTCTATATATGATGATAGATTAAACTCTAAATAGAATAAAATATTTTAAAAGTATTCAAAAGACAAGTGATGAAATCCATTTTGATGTTTTAAACATTTCATACAAGTATGGGAAATGGATGGAACAACCTCCTAGATTTTTTACATGTAGGATTAATATACTGGATGAGTAAGAATCATGATATATTCTCTTAAATATCCCTATATATATTTTCTCACAAAAATATTTTCCTTAAAAATTAAATACATCATGGTTATTAAAATATGGATAATAATAATGATAAATTTGAATCATATAATGGAATCGTTTATACTTCTGGTGTTGATGATACAATTATTCATTTCTCAAATATTTTAATTCCATCATTATTATGAATTAATTTTAGAATATTTCACACCCACTCAGGTATCTCTGTATCATGCCTCTATAATTCCTTAATCTCCAAATTGAAGGATGGTTGTGCACTCATTTGTAAAAGATAGAATTTCTCCCCCATCTCTTCCGATTTAAGGAACATCATTTGAAAATAAATGATTATTGGGCCTTTTTCATTCTATTTCATAGATAAGGCAATATTTCTTTTTTTTATAAAACAGTTAACCACCTTGATCTCTTTTAATGGGTGGTAATTTATTAACTACTCATGGTTCCAGATCAAAAAAACCATATATTTTTTGCATGTTAAAATATTTCATTGTGAATATATACATTATTCTCTTATGATTAGAATATATATGAATATCATAATTTTCAAAAACGTGAAAATATATATATAAGTTAAATGAAAATATTACCAATGTTTTCTATGAATTATTCATTGGTTATTATTTATTATTGCATGTTAATTAGGAGGAAAATAATTGACAACTGTGTCATTTTGTATAAGTACACACCCCAATACTGTCTTTCATTCATTAGTGTATATAAAAAATACATATACACTATTGGGTATAGTGAGTACAGGTGTAGTGACAAAAATTAACCTACTCTCCTTGAAACTAACATCATATTCAACTATATAGAGGACCATGAACCCCTTCATAGTTATAATAGTTGCTAGATTTGTAAATCATAAGTAATTTAGCACAAATAATCAACAATATCTATATAATAGTAAAATATTATAGATCTATATAACTGTAGTTCATCTATTACATTATTCAAACACTAATATCCTTGAATGATGAAAAAATAAATAGTAACATGTGATTAAATGATGAAATGATTATAAATTCAACAACCATAAATCACATATTCAAATCATAGAATATTTGTTCACAATGTTTTATGTTATTATTCACAAACATTAAAATATTATCATGTTATTCCATTATCATAAAAAATATGTTAATATCATCTATAAATGATATTATAAATTGATATAATAATTATATAACGACTTTTTTCATCAAATACATGATTATATAAGATATATTTTTTTGTATGAAATGTAGACAATGAGATTGTATAATCCATATCTTGTTTGAATGTGTATCATTGGTATATCCATCCCTCCAATGCTTAATTTAATATATCCAGATAGAATGTTATTTTTTAGTAATTATTGATACATTTTATTTTGATTAACAAGCAAAAAATTCTTGGTAGAATATTCTTTCTCTTGATTGTGATATTGTTATGTTCATGAAAAGTAATGAATATACACATGGATCTATATTTTTCTCCTAATGTGGAGGATAAGTGAACACCATCGTGATCCAAATGTTTAGATAAATCACTCATCTATATTCTCTTGTAGTTAATTATTCAATTTCACCAATTAAATAAGGGTCATTAAATAAGGTCTCATTGTTACAAGCATAACATAATTTATGAGTTCAATGGGAAAAATGACATCAAAATGTTGGGGAAGAACAAACAATTCATCTTCAATACAATATCATATTTATTTTTAATAATTATATCATCAATATTGAGTATTGTCCCAGCCATTTGGGGTAATATCCCTCATTATTTGATATTAAGGCCCATATAAAGGAAGTAACCAAAATGAGTTTTTTAGTCATCCTTGAATTTTTAGATGATCATGGGATTATTTGTGACCTAAAATTGTATATCCCTGACATAGAAATTGATATGGGATAATGTTGAGATATCCAATCCATGCCCAAAATAACATCAAAATTTACCAAATATTGTATAAAAAGATTTTCAAGAAGTAAATTATGATAAACCTCAATTATGGAATAGTTTTATAATTTTGATATAATTATCACAAAACTAGGTTTTTTCCAAAATAATTTAATTTCTAATCATTTAGTTGGAAAATTATTTATTTATTAAAACCACCATAACTAAATGAGTGGATTTAAATAATTAAAAATAAATCGTTTGTAAATCTAGAGTGGAGGATAAGTGTACATTTCACCAAATGATTTTCATGGGCCACTTCTTTTGTTGTAATAGAATAAGATTTCACTTTTTCCCTATATTTAGAGGTTTATGGTTTGGATTTTTATCATTAACCCTTGGGATGGTACATTGGTTATCTTATTGACTAAACTATTATGATTCAAATCATTAAAGATAATTAATTTAATTAGGAGGTACTTTTTTCTCTTCTATTATGTCAACTGACCACTTTATATCTCTTTATAATTCATATTCATAATGACCATATTTTCTACAATAGATAAATTTTCCAATTCTGTTAAGGAAATAAACCCTCATTATTCTTCATATATATATGGCATGTTGGAATAAGGATATTATTTGTTTTATGGGTATTATCATTTTTGTTTCTACAAATTTTCATTTTCTTCTTCGTTCCCCCATAACCATTCGAATAATTTTAGTACCCATTTTAAAATTCATCCTCTAGATAATATTGATTAATTTATTTAACATATCCCACAAAACATATTTCCCAACCATAACATAAATACAAACAAAATTATTACACATGAATATAAATTAAAAATATTACTAAATCAGAAGTTCAAGATATCTATATTTGGTTTCATTGGTTGTTTTATATGAAAACAATCATTTTATAGTAGTTATTCAACTTCACCCACAATAATTGTTCATACATAGTACATATATTGAAAAATATGACATAATATTATTATTCAACACATAGGGAATGAAACCACAATGAAAGTGTGATCTCAGATACTCAATAATTGTAAAAAATATAAGATACATGGTGGGACAATATAGGATACCATAACAATGTTCATAAGTGACCAAAAGATAAAAATAAGGGCATGCTAAATAAATTAGGGTATTTTTGATTAAATATAATAAAATCATATCCAATGGAATATGAATCATTAATTTGAATTAGAACAGAAGTATATTTGTATAACCCAAGAATATAGTGTCAAAATATGTTGTGAAATAAAAATATGGAATAATTTAAATATCAGAACTTAGTTTTTTTCCATTTTTACTTCTAGAACCATAATTACATAGGTGACAAGAATGTCGCATAAGATAGTGGAAGAAGATAACATATAAAGTCTCATAGAATAATATTTAATATGAAATAAATATTTATCTAATTTGTTAGAGGGATATATAATTATTATAAAACCTATCAACTAATGATAAACCATACATATGTCTTCTCTATAAACATGAAATCCTTCATAAATCCTATATAGTATAGTAAAACCATGATATTAAATGGATATAACAAAATATTGAAAATATTTATATGAACATTCAATATATTTAATGTGGATGATTTAATTAAAATATATCCCTAATGTTTTGTGATAACATTTAAAAAATTATGACAAAAAAATATATAGACCTTAATTGAAATAATTCTAGAAAAAATATAAATAAATAGATTATTATTTGAAAATAAATAATCCATCAAATTTTAACTATTTTTTTATTCAAAATAAATACTTTTTGAATATTTTTTTAATGGGTGATAGTGAAACGTATTGAAATTTTATTTATATAATCATTTTTGAAGAAAATGATAACTTTATTCTTTATAAAGAATATAGTGGAAAGTAGTGGATGAAAATAATTATTTATAAAACATATTTTAAGATAGTTTAAATGATTACATTAAATTTCTTATATGTATGAAAAATACTATAGATATGGGCCATAAAAATTATAATTGTAGAGACAAGGGAATCCATGAAACAAAAATATATGAATTTTGAGGAGAAAGGATCCACACTGAATATAAGAGGTAAATAAAATTAAACATAAAAATATAATAATGTATTAATTATAAATCAATGACATAATAAACAGTAATAATTAATATAAACCAAAAAATAAAAATCTTATAATAAAATAAATTTATATTTAGAGGGTCAGTATATTTAAAATCCACAATAGAATTTTAGACAAACTCTTTCTAATTTTCATGGAAGTATTGAAAGAGGAAATTTTACTTCTACACATAAAATGTATAAACATACTTTATCTCCAAAAACAATTTAAAAATCCACCACAATTGATTACCTTAAAACATTATTCATATTTATAAACTTGTATACTATTTAATTATATTAATTTATTAAATATATATATTTTTACCATAGAATATTTTCATCATCAGATTAATATTTTTTTGATTGTAAATTTCAATTTTGTATATTTTGATATCAATTATCATTCTTTGATAAAGTAGTTATCACTGATAGATTATTCCATGTTGAGGAAAAATATTGATATAATGAATTATACAATCTAATGTTAATTTTATAGATTTATGGAAACATTTCATAATAATGGATTCATGTTGTTCACATTTCATGTAATATTATAATTAACAATGATTTATTTTATAATGATCATACATTTTTCGTTCACCCTTATAAAATAATGTTATTAATATAAATTAATTGTTAATATAATATGTTCTAATTTCTTTTTTTTATACTATTTTATGATAAAAATTATTAATATATATTGAATAAATTATATTTTTTGTTAAACTGACCCAATCTAGAACCCACTATACCAATGAAAAATAATGATTGTGATGTTACATATTAGAAATATCATTTTAATAAAAAAAATATGATAATATAAAATTATTATATAAGATAATCATAATTGGAATGAGTGGCCAATAGAATGTAATTGAAATGGACAGATTAGTACATGATACTTTTGTTTATGATTCTTCTCCTCAATATGAGTTTCTCTATTATCAATGATTTATAACATTATTTTGTCACTTGAATATACATAATGTTGGAGTTGAAATTATTATAGTAATTATAGGTAGGGATTTACAATAAAACATAATTATATAAGTGGGTTTGTAAGGATTGGGGAGGCATCCTTTTATCCTTGAGTATGAGTGGTATTTCTATAAATACTCATTCGTTAATATATAATGAAATTCATTTTACTAGTAATGTGGATACAAAGTGGACAAATAATGGATATTCTCCATCCATCCCCTTATTTTCACATACATTACAAATAATTTTATATATAGTTTTCACTATACACCTTAATTATTCCTTATTACCTAATATTACCTTTACCAACACATTCCCTTTTTACCTTGGTAACATATTTTTTTTCCCAAAAAACTAATTTCAATTTATTACTAATTTTAATTCCAATATTTAAAAAAATATATTTTAATACATTCAATATCTATGTATAATAAATTTAACATTAAAATAAAAATACATAATACTTAATAAAAACAATTTTATTGAATAAAAGTTATTTATTCTATATGAATGATTATATTTAACTTATTATCATTTCTTAATTATTCATTAGATATTGGTTATTTATTATTTATTTCAATAAAATTGTTGATTGATATTTAAATATTTATTTAAAAGTATTATAAAGCCATTATAATATTTTTTATACAACTCATTATGTATAGATACAATCCATGGTCTTATAAATTTTCAAAATTCATATAATAATCGTATTACTCATTTTAACTGGTATATATAACCCTGCATAAATCATAAAAATTCATTCATACTATTTTATTATTTTCCATTTAAAATTAATATTATATTCATAATATATTCTATTTTTTATATATTTATTGTTTATAATGTGAACATTATGGAAAACCAAAAGGATGGATATTTGACATGGGTAGTATTTATTATTAACCTACGGTTTTATTTTAATGATAAATTTTTACAATTTATTATATTTTTTTCTCATAATATATTAATTGTTTTCTTCATTGAAATATTTATTTAATAAAAATGTATTATTTTTCATTTTGAGTTTGATATTTCTTATGAAGTAAGTTTTTAAACATATTTATTTAGTAAAACAATGGGTTGATATGGGATTCATTAAACTGTACCAATAAGAAAGCCTCCCAATATTGATGTTATGATTAAAATACATAACCTGCATAGATAATTCCATTTTTCATGATGGATGTATCTTAATGTCATGTTTAAATGAGGGAGTTTTAGGATTGGGACATGGGATCATGATTGGGGGACATGAGGGATATGTGTATAAAAAATTTTCCCCAAGAGATCTGAAGATGGAATCTAAATGGAGAGCATGAAATTGTTTGCTAGAGTAAGTGAAATGGACTAGACCAATCATGCCAATAGATAAAAAAGGCATTGAGTGTCCCTGAGGATAAGGACACATAATAATTAGCCATACATTTAGACTTGGAATTTCATGTGGGTTTTTTGGGTAAATCATACTTGACTAAAGGATGTGTGCTAGGGGAGAGAGTGAGTAAATCAGCATCCCCACTCCTGATTAAATATTTTTCATGTGGTTGAATATTTCACCCATTATATTAATCCATCAATTATTATTCAAATATATATAAATTTAGAAAATATATTTTTTTTGTTTATATTTATTATAATTAATAATAAATAGTGAAATTAACTCATTTTTATAAGTAGATCACAATGGTAATATTTTTTATGAAATTATAGATTATTTAGAGTTTTCTTAATATTTTAAATAACTGAAAAAAATATTGATGGTGACCCAGATCAAGAAAAACATAAGGGTATGTTTTTTCATATTTTTTATTATAATTAATTGATTCTATTCAATAATTGTATTAAACTCTACTAAATAAGGGTTTTTTAAAAATACATTTATACATGTTTAAAAATATGAATAGTCTAGGGAATTATCAAAGGATTCTGATTTGAAATGAATTTTGGGATAGAACATTGTTGAAAATGGAATTTCTATGACAATATTATTAAATCAAGGTGTCAATGTATATATATTTGTAAAATTTATAAATCCATATGGAGTCTTTAGATCAGTAGTTTTATTTTCATTCTTAGTAAAAAAAATCTATTATTAATCTGTATCATTCTCTCTTGGGTTTTTTCTAATACATATGATGTATATTGTTTTATATAAAATTTTATTCCAAGGAGGAGGGTGGTGTAATAGTATTGTTTCTCATTAGATATATGTGACTAATTGGATGATGGGGTTTGGATATTATTTCTATCTTATTGTGTCTGGCTAGCTAGATTTTACAATTGTGATGGAATGTTTAGATAGTCATGTTGAACAGTTGATATTGTTTATTATTTGGATCCCATTTATACATGTGTGTACTGATCATGTAAGGTAAGTGATATGGTATATGATATATATTTAATGTATTTTATAAAAATTATGTCCATAACAATGATAATATATTTATGATGATGATTTCATTGGAGTTTTGATGATGGATCATGTAGTGACTCGACTATGCGTATTTTTTATTGATTTTATATTTCATTATCAATTATATTTCAATTCAATATGTTAATAACCATATACCTAATATATTCCCAGGTGTAACCTAAAATAATGTTAATAATTTGTAATCTAGTTATATATTCAATAAATTTCATTCCTTTACCCATGATATTTTTGATAGAGGGATAGTTCTGGAAAGTTTTATGTTTGCATTATTAGGTAATTCTATATTGGAAAAGTTTTCCACATTTCTGAATGTATCATTCTATAAATACCTTTTTACCATGTGATCATTATTTTGAGGTTATATCTATTATGTGAACATAAGAAACAATATACGTAATTTGGCAATGATATATTTATATTATAGTGTATATTCACTTGTTGGGTGTTAGAAATGTTCAAAAATAAGGTGAAATTAATAATTATATTTTGAACGTATACTACATTGATTATTATTCACTTACAATACAAATGATTATTTATACAGATTATGGGGATAAATGACTTATTTTATATATACACTCACCAATAAATTTATTTATATTTTTTTATGGTTTAGTTGTTTGTAGATATCTATTGATTTAGTTTATCTCATGGGTATTCAAAAATTCTGGGTGGATTTCTTCTTGTTCAACGTAAAAAAGGGAATGCACCAGTACTTCCACCTTCAAACTATAAAGGATGATGTAATAATCATGGACATACAGAGGAAGTGTCTCAATATTGATAAATTCAATTTATGGTGAAAATTGTGGTGTATATGTTATCAGTCACACAAGGTATCATTTATGTTTTTCATTATATTGTTTTAATTAGTAGACATAATGGTATATATCAATATTTTCACCTCTTATCTAGTTTTCAGGAAGTTTATTTCTATAAATAGGATATAGTGACTATTAAACATATTTATTCTAGTATAATTATGTATATGGTTTCTTGATATTGATCACAATTGAGATATAGTGTTTTGAAAATTTGAAATCCCCTCAAAATTAACCAAAATGGTGATAAAACCGTTAATGTCATTTTTGGCATGAAGTATTAGTTTTAATTTTCATATTACATATAATGATATTAATAAATAGTTATATTATATTTTTTGTGTAGTTATCACCATATTTCATTTGAAAATGTGGTTGGTACATAAATAATCAATTTATTGTATGTAAATAGTATATTCTATTTTAGTGAAATTGATTTTTTATATAATATAGTCATAGGAAGTGTTTGTCTCCTCATATTATTTGGTATCTAACATAATCATTTCTTAAAAAATTAAATATTCATTATTTTCTATGTGAGGAATATTTTAATATATAATTTCATATAGATTTTCTACCAATCTCATTGGGAAAATAATAGATGACACTATATGAGCTTTTTGATATATTTATGCATATCAAGAATTTAATGAATATATGATTCATTTTATCTATTTCATCATTATATGGAATATATTCAATGCATTTTAAACTTATGAAAAGTAAATTTTTATTCACATAAGGATAGAATGTAATGGGTTCAACTAACAACAATTCCATTATGACTGATCAAAATTATAAAAAACAATTATTGATTGGGAATAATTAATAATGATGTATCAAATATTATTTGAAAATTGGAGCATAATGTTCAACATGAACAATAAATAGTGAAACTTACATTGTTATGAATTTTGGTTTGGATTAACTTCACACCGAGATGGGTAGTGTTTTTAGTTGTTGTAATATAATTCAATATGCTTTGGGAAAAAATTACCAACTCTATAAAGGTTATATATGAACTTAGTCCCATAAATATATAACATATAATTCCTATATTTAGTGATGATCCATGTGTTGATTTGTTTGTTTAATAAGTAATAAAATTTAATTATCCAAAATTAAAATTTAATTTTTTGGATTACCTATTAGTCATTTCTATATAAGCTTAAAATATTCTTCAATTTTTTCTTACTAAAAATTATGTATATTAAATGACCAAAACCACAATCCAATTAATAATTGTTTATTTATATCATTGTAAAAGTTTAATAATATCTTGTATCACCTAAAATTTATTTTAATTGAGTTATATGTAATAGGTAAAGGAATAGTTTTATTCATTAATGACAAAAAAATTATAATTATGATGAATTTATCTAATAATATGAATGTAAAATTTTCTATCTTTTAACATAAATATAAATTTGTTTCAATCATGGTTGATTCCCTATTGAGTTTCCTATAGTAAAATTTTCCAAAGGATGGGAAAATTATGAATAATTTATTTTAATTATCGATAATGTTAGATCATGGTTTTTCTTTTAATTCTATGTTAAATTAGATGTTTGTTAATAAAAAAATATTTTCTTCATGTTATTAGAACCCTTTAAAGATTATAGATCCCATTTAATAGGTTTTGTATCATCTAATATGGTTAAACTAGCTAAAATAGTTATATGGAATATTCAAAATATCAATTGTGATGGTATTTTCCTAATGATTCTCTTACTGTGTTATTGGATCTATTGGATTTAGTGGTGGATACATTATTCATTGAGAATATTTTTTATATGTTTAACTACAAGAATTATGTCACATATATATCATAGTGGTCCCATAACTAAATTATCATGTTGGGGGAATGAAAATAATTAATTATGATATAATTTCACAGATGAATGGATCTATATCGGAAATTTACATGGGATTAGAAAATACAGATGACGAATCAATGCACTCATTTCTTATCCAATTTTATTATCTTGATGGAATTTAATCTTTATACATTGTTAATAAATAATAAAATATGAACATTATTTAACTTATCATTTTAATTTGGTTGAATCATTCATTTAATTATTTATTTATATTTTTTAAGGTATGGAATTTAGAAATTTTCATGTTCCTGTATGTTCTTATGTGTGAATATTAAATTTTTTTGGAATGTGGAGTTTAGTTTAATATTTTAAGAAAGAAATGTTTTGAATGTTTATCTATTTTAGTGGTTAGTTTTTTCCTTGATTTGTGTTTGTAATTTTTATGGTTATTTTCATTATTTTGAAGTCAATGGGAAAACATGAAATTCTTTCCTTCTATAGGAACAATGATAATTTTTATGAAATTTTTATTTCAAAATGTAGTGTTTACCTTTAGGTGTAATTTTTGTATGATTTGGAGGAGTTTTTGGTTTCAATGCCTTCACGTAAATTATTTAGTAAATTAATTAAATTTAGTTCTCGATTGTTCAATTTTAGATAACAATTGTGAATTCATTCAAACTGTATCATGGTTTTAAAATTCATCTTTGCAGTGTTACTTAGGAAGTGGTGTTACAGGGCATAATGGAATAATTTAATGTCATGGTATGATACTAATTCATGAAATTTTTTTCATTAGATAACTATGTTAAATGATTATCCGTCATAAAACCATTATTATAGGTGTCTATGATTAATAAAATATTCCATAAAAATCAATTATGATGGTCCCCTCTTGAGATAATTATTTTTGATAACTTTTTAATAATATTTTATCAATATTATTCGCTTTTTCATTTAATTTATAAATTTTGAGTAGTTAGGGAATCATTAATAAAATTTATTATTATAAATATATATATTTTGTATTGATGATGAATAATGTTGTGGACTAAAATGATTGGCCACCCAAACCATCCAAGTGGATTATACTAACATAAGCTGAACCATATGGGCCTCTTTTATTCGAGCGGATATGATAGGTTTCCCACAATAATCCCACCTCCAATAGCATAGGGGTGACAACTATTCACGTAATGAAATGTCATTATCTGATGGATTTTTATTACTAATGCCTTAAAGAACACACACACAAACATCCAAATTCTAATAAATCCACAAAACATAAGTTATAGAACAAAAAAGAACTATAAATAGAAATGAAGATGCATGAATACTTATATCACAGACCATCTATCACTAACACATAATATTTATGTCCCTATGAAGTAATGTGAGGTAATTATTTAAATAAACATACATATAAACAAGTCCTAAATAGATGACGGATAAATGCTGGTGACATTAGTGTGGCTATTTTAAAGGAAACTCTATGAAACGAACTATCATATTAACAACTCATATTTTCCATCTAAGATAGTCTAGGATATACATTTTATAATTTCCATATAAAATGGAAAAAAATAATTTTGTATGTATGTATAGGTGATAGATAAAACCAAATATATTCCCAAAAATGTTTGGGGGGTAACCAGATAAATGTTTAGAGTTTAAATTTCCAAATATTATATAAAGTGTGCATAAACCAAAATCACTATATGTCATCATTAAACATTATGTTATCTAAGTAAAATCCTTGATCAGGTAACCAAAACTAAAATTAATCACAGTACCCAAATAAAAAAATTAAATATATAGACATTATATAAATTAATGAACTTACTACTATGTAGCACACATCCATAATACTGTTTGAGTATTAGCTTTTGGTTTATCTCTAAATTTTGGTATCATTACTTTTAATGAAAACTTTAGGTAAATCCTACCTTATACATTCCCATAAATCAAACATTCCATCAAAAATAATAATTTATAAATCATTAAATTGGGAAAATATAGTCTCACAAATAAGGGATACAATGCGCATGATCTATTCACCACCAAAGGGAATTTATCAGTTGTGGGAGAACCCTACTTCAACTATGGAAGAATTATTTCTTATTAGTAATGAGAGTACTTAATCAAACTACCATATAGGGGATGAAATTCTTATTGATGATAATATCAACCATGATAATAAACAATCCTAATGCCTCAAATGAATGATCCATCCCCATTCTAAGAAGTTTTACCCCGAGAGTACCTAACTCTAATTCATAATATAGAATACCTACACCCTTCTAAGAACAATGTCAATCAAGGGAGTTATAGACCCCAAATTCCTAAAAAAACTCCACTTATGAAAATATATATCCTCATCTAAATGTTGTGTTCATTACAAGGAAGATTATTTAATGTGGGTGTTGATTATAATAACCCTATAACAAAAATAAATAGTAATAATATAGAATCACTCACTAACCCCTCATGGAAGGTAAAATTTGTAAATTCTAACCAATGAATCATTTCTCAAAATTTATTTTGAATCTAAAAAAGTCATCACGTCATGTAATTTGTGTCTTTTGAAACAGTGTCCAATGTATCACACCATAGTTCATTCAGAAGATATATTGGCTGAATCATCTAATAAATAAGCATTTTATGTTATCATAATCATCCCCTTTTATAAATTCAATTCCTAGTTATTAGGAGAGCCTTCGTTAGCTAAAAACATTATAAACAATAAACTATCATACACACATTCAATGTTTGTTATACTCATAAATCATCATGGTTTTACTTTTTCTTTATCATCCGGATATCTATATGAAAATTAATCATCCTTTAAGTTAAAATAGTAGCCCTTATTGTTTTCATGATCTCATTACATCATCAGCAGATGTTTTAATTCATTGATGCATGTTTATACATTAAAATGACCACTAAATCAACTTTTTAACATTAATAAACAATATTTATTTCCAAGGAAAATAAAAATTAATTCATAGAGGGTAACCTGTTTTCTATGAGGTGAACATAGAGAAAACAGTTTTTTGTATCCTAAATAGACCTCAAATATGATCCCATGTACAGAAAAATTATTTCCATCCATGGTTGTTACACATGGTACTACTATATTCACCAAATATGTGACACACATCAATATTCACTATATTCCTTGATCTACTATTCTGTTATGTCTTCTTCATGGTTAAGTGAACCCAAAAAACGAGCCTCAATATAACTAAGGTCTACAAACACTACAGAATTTGATTAGATCAGTGATCCATATCTCACAACAGCTATAAGTGACATCAAATCGTCCAATTAAATCTAATTATATTGATTGAACATCCGATAATTTCCACCCACATCAATGGGGGGTCATGTCAATCTCTATAATATCTGATAAAATTATTTGATAACCATATGATTATGAAATGGAAACTATGTATTTTGACCGAGGGGTTCCACAACCCTTTCTTCACCTTTTAATCCTTAAATTGGTCCTCCTAAATCTCTCTAGTGGCACACTGTTGAGCCCTTTCTACCACCTTAATTACATCACTATGTGTAGAAGAATTCTAAATATATATAAACATTAATTTATTCCACAATTAATTTACTTGATGGAGGTAACCCCTTGAGTATGAATATATAATCATTCCACATAATCCGAAGGATAATATTTAAAATTTAGAGTAAAGTTATGAATTTATCTCTACAAGTTCCCTAATAACATGTATCAAAACAAGTCAGTTTTAAATGAATTATATTTTTCATATTAATATCTTTATAATAGAATTTTAAGGATTCCAAAATAATCTTCATGGAATAACTATCAATATATAGTTAAATATTTCCATAAAATTTCACACAATGTTTTTTTTTTCAAAAGATAGTATTGGTTAATTCTTGGCGACTAATCTACATTCATATTGAAATACATCTGACAAAATGGATTTTCCAAAATTTATTCATTTATTATTATATTGAAGTAATAATTTTTAATATCTAAATTCTTTCTCAAAAATATTTACAAAGTCATATGTTTTATTCATTTGATATTTATTATATTAAGGATATGTTGAGAAATATTTTATATACACAAATATCATATAATGAATTAGATTTTGAAATATAAAAAATAAGATAGATTTTAAGGCTTCAAATATCTAAAATTTTATTTTGTGAATAAAAGAACCCTAAAAATTTTTTGTTGATTTCTAAAACCTTGTTATGATTTCCCACCTATGTTCACGCCTTGATGAGGAGATAATTATTCAATACTATATTCCTTCATAAAACTCTCTAATATATAGATTATATATTGGAAGTATAGGGATTTTTTATATTTATTGTCTTTATTTTAATATTATCACCACTCACATCAAAAAATATAACAAATAAATAAAAAATTACCCAAATATAATCGTAATGGAAACAAAAAATATCAAAATAATTGGAAAATTCAATTTTCAATCAAACAATCCCTTTAATAGAAAATTATTATGTTATCCCTTTTTGTAAATTTTTTATATTTCCACCTAATAAGTCACTTGATGAATAACAATCAAACACTTGATACCTATTATTTTTAAAATAAGTGGTAAAAAATAGTATAAAATACCATGGGACAAAATTAGGGCATGAGAAAAGTTATTCCTAGAGAAAAATCCAGATCACTACATTCACCATACAGTTAAAATTTTGATCACCAAAAATACATAAAAACTAAAGAAGTATACTATGATTCTAAAAAACCCCCCATGAGGATGAATGATACACCTTACCACATGATTTATCCATTTTTAGATATCCAAATTACAATTTGAAAAACTATTGTTTTTCAGATTACACAAAATATTTTCTTTAAACACACAAATAAAATTCTATGCTTCATGAATCTTTTAGAAGTTCATTAAACGAATACCATCCCAATCCCCATTTCATTAATCTTCACAGTAAAAAATGAAATCTTTAACTACAAACATGAAATTTTAAACAGTTCATTGTCAAAGGTATATTTTATTAAATTATTCTTTCTCCCCAACATTAATAAATGAATGAGAAGACTTCTAGAAAACATAAAATATTCTTACCAAATAAAGGCATTAATAGAATTTTTTATAACACTCCATCGTCCTCTTGAGAGAATCAAGGTTACATGTATCCTGATATCCCTCAAACAAGATCGTTTATTATTGAAAATTTGGAATATATCAATATTTATAGCTAATGGAATAAGGATAAAACAGATCTCAATTATTATTTTTATGAATAATAACATGGACAATATATGTTTAAAATAGGCCTCAGTTTGTGTCTCATATGTAGTCATAGATTGCCAGATTGGGTTGTTGTTACTCCTTTTCAAATTCTACTATATAGCATAAATGAAAACTTATCATCCACCTAAAACCACCATGCTCCTATATTTAGGCACCTTAGTGACCTATTCCACCAAAATCGAAATTTAATAGTCAAAAACAATTAAAATGGCCTAAATCTATAAACTATAGAACCTTGGATAACACATTTAAAAAATTGGGTGACCATTAAAAAACTCGTGGAACCATATGCCACATTCTACTTTAAATTAACATGTTACACATTACAATTTCACCAGTCATAAATGAATCTAATATGATATTCAAACTACCATTTAGGAATTCTCCATCATACTTCCTAATATATTTTGAGTATTATCTCCATCATATCCCTGTTATATCTATCCATAGTTTATATATAACATGTATAATCAACTTTTTCATCATCTTCGCACTGGTATATAATCATTCTCTATTAGGATAGACCCATTTCAATGAATTTTGTATAATATACAGACATAAATAATAATGAAAATATAAAAATATGACTTCCTCCTATAATATTTGAGCTCACTCTAATAAAATCATTGATTCTTATCACTCCACCTATCATAAAAACTAAATTATACCAGACATAGACCATTGAAATTCAATAAAAAATTAATATGACAATTCTACTAGTAATGATATGGAATTAAATAATGATCTTTAAAGCATTTTAGATCTGAAATAGAAACCACTATTGATGATTATAGTGAATATTGACCATTGTTGAACACTCTACATTTATAATATCATATAATGTTATTATAAAAAACAATGACCATGGTAAAAGGATCAACGAGGGAGATAAATTAAATACCAATCACTAAAACACAGATTCTATAAGAATAAATTTTAATCTATACCCACGAATAATTATACGATATTATAAAAAGTAAGGTTCTTTGAACATTTTATGATACATAAAACAATATAACTGTACCTTGTAAACAATTATTTACATATTCTTGTTACTAGTTATATTATCATATTATTTATAATGAAATGCATTGAATTACCCACCCTAATTCTCATATATCTAGTCTAGAAACATAAAGTACATACCACAAATACCTCATATTACTCAGATATCTATAATAAAAATCATGAACTAACAAATATAGTCTTTTATGAAACCCTAATACTAAATGGACCATTGATCCCCTAAAAGGTCTATGAATATATTCAGAGTGAAACCAAAAGAAAACCACCAATAAGAAATATACAATAAACTATATAGAACCCCAATAATTAGGTAAAAATAATAATTTATGTATTTTATGAATATAATGTAATTAGGTTATGTTTTGGGAGGTTCAAATGATCTTTTAAATGTTTTTAGGGATTTAATGGAGGTTCACTATTGGAGAATTGATATAAGAAGTCATGTAACACCTCTCAAGAAATCATAGAACTGAAATATTGGGCACTAGGATGGTCTATGATTGGGGAAACCCATGTAGAATACCAATATAAACGATTCAACACCAGATTCAAGGGAATAACATGGTTGGTGAATGGGTTTTCAATACATTAAGTCCAATTGTGAGTGGTGGTTTTAGTGTTACTGGCTTCTGAATTTTTAGTGGACTATTTTCCAAACCATGAACCCTAATCATGCTCTATTAAAAAATTTTATTTGAAATTTGTTGATCTAATCTAATATACCACATAATCCTCAAACTTTTTCCAAAATAGGTCATTCCATTAATTTAATTCCATTCTAAGGATGTATATATCATTCCAATTTATATCTGAGCAATTACTAGGTAAATCTAGCTGTGTTGGAGGTTGGTTTTTTTGTATGTGACCACTCTTTGTCGTTTTCCTCAGATTTATTCTTCTTACCAGTCTTAAAATCATGTATTTAGTCTGTTGGTATAAATACATAACATTTTATTTGAATAAAGATAATATATTATTTTTTTATCATAGTGAAAAAAGTTCTAAGGAAATTTTTATGAGCTTCCGGATGATTTTATGATGTTTTGTGTCATTCTTCATTTTTTATTAAGTTGAGAGGTAGGTGGATTCTCTATCGACTACTCTTAGTTGAAACATGATGTCTCAGTTTCAAAATAATTTAATTTCATGAAATTTATGAGAAATTTAACTGGGATTCTTGATTAAAACCATCTTTAGTGAAGGTTTTTTGAAATGATGGACATGGATGTTTTTTAGAAAACATTATTATGTTACTTCTAAAATTCTAATTATAACAAGAGAATTTTATTTTGATTCATTGAAAATGGTTTGTATAGATGTTTTAAATAAAATTATTTTTTATTGAAATGTCATAGAATAATTGTTTTTCATGGTATTTGGCATAAACAGTTTCCATGTGTTCATTTACATTGATTTAACCATGTGGAAGTGGCATGGGCCATTAGGGAACTTGGTAATGGTTACCATGTGGTGACTTGATAGATCAAAAAGTGACCACTCATGAGTACGGAACTATCACTTGGGAATGAATGTTTGAAATTGTTAAGTTTAGAATTGGAATGAGGAATCCAAATAATAATGTTAAATGTTTAAATACTTATTTTGTTTCACTCCATGAAAACTATTTGGTTTTGAAAAATATTTAGTTTAAAAAACTATTTAGTTTGGAAAAATGTTTTACGCTTTAATATAAACTACTTTAAACTTTTTTAAAATATTTTATATAAATATGATAACATGTTCTATCACAATGTGTTATGTATGAAATTAATGGGGAAACCTATTAAATTTTATACTCACACCCTACTTGGGTACCTTGGTGAATTTGAAAATAATGTATATCGAGACATTATTAAAATAAATTAATATCATTCATTAGTGATGAATCATGATACCATGGGAATGACATGTATAATTGTATCTTGGAGGAGGTTGGGTGTATCTGAGCTTATGAATTTCAGGTCGATGTTTTGATGTAATTTGTTTCATCATTGAACTCTGATATATTCTATTTTGGTTTTTTTCTGTGAGGTTTTTTTTGTACACATACATCATATAGAGGTAATTTAGTTATGGTTTTTTTGGGTTGGACTTTTTATTTTCAAAGGGAAAATCATCCCCAAAGTTCTTATGAGTCCCTTGGCATTTATTTCAAGCATTTCGACTATTAGGGATGTCACCTAAGTCAATGTTTCACACCCATCACATATCAAGCATATGAGGAAGGATGGGATGTGACAAATGGTATATTTTCATGATGGATCTGCTTTCAACTTGCAAAAATTGTGAGTAGATTTAATTTATCTCATGGGATATTATAAAGGAGTGAGATCACCATAACATGAAATGTAGAGAATAAAGATTTGTTTATATCATATTTATATCGAACTTCATGTTACCATGGAGTTGGGTACATAATTGTATTTATATATTTTTAGGCTTTATAGCCTCATATTCTTGGGTTTAGCTGATGAGAAGAGAATGGAATGCGTTGTTATAAATGACTTCACACTAAGAGTAAATAATTCATTTTGAGTAATTATTTATTATTGGGTGATAAATTATTGATTTTTAAAAATAGTTGAAAATGTTTTTATTTTCAAAACAAGGTGGAATTTTAAAATATGGATGAAAATATAAATTCACCGATTTTAGAGAGACTTGTTATGATATGCATGGTGTGGTAGATTTGAAATTTTTAAGCATCCATTTTCTAGAGTGTGAGACTAAATGGAATTTTCTTTTAGTTACAGCTAATGGAACCATGTAGGAACTACTATAACTAACAAGAAATAACTGCAAAAAATGTGGTTTATTCTAAGTCATAGGTGAATCAATTGATAGTTCAGAGTAGTGTACTTGATTTTCAGGCTATGGATAGTGGGAAGATAAGGGATGAACCAAGGTAGGTGGATTATTCCATCTAGTTCAAACAGTAGAATCCACCCATTTTTTAGGGTTATTCCAAACCGAAAAGGGTAGAGGTGTGGCTGAATAGGATGATTTATATCTTTGATTTCCTTGGAACACCACCTGTCTTGAAATTGAAGCTGGAAATGTAATTGTGGGAAGGTATTTCCTTCCATTTGTGGGATTTAGCAGCTCAGGATAAATTGGACCAAGTAATAAAATAAAATGATTTTGAATAATTGTTTTACAAACAATTATACCCCCATAGTTTTATAATTTTAAAAACAATATACTAGTTTAGTATGAATAAATATATCATAATAGTAACAATGTATGTGGATAAATTCCTGAATATTGTCTGTGATTCACTCGATGTTGCTACATGTTCTACCCTAAAAGAACACATTTATAAATTGGGGTTAATTATAATGATTTACTCAGTGATTTATATGCTCTGTATATTAGATTATATAGAGATGTTCTATAGAGAAACTAAAGAATAAACAGACATCTCAAGAACTATTAGTAAAAGAAACATGTTGATACATATAAAAAATGGGGGGATCTCTAATGATAGAAATAAAAGGAAGTGGGACACCTATTTCTAGGGTGGTAGTATAGATTAGAATTCAACAGCAGGATAAGTGATTATTCCCCATAAACCAATGATTATGTCATGAATTTTTTCAATGTTGTATTTTTGAGAAAATAAAGAATTATTTTATTGAACCACCTAGAACATGTCACAATTTCAACCACATAGGATAACTTCAATAAAATTTACAAAGTACTCCAAGGATGAATGATAGATACACAAATCATTTTTTGTATACATTATATTCTTCGATGATATGAGTGACATAGAATATCTCTCGTCATAAAAAAATAATAATTCCATTGTGATTATTGGAATACCAATAATCCTAAATTTATGCAATTTCCATAGTATAATAAGGAGAAATTTTCATCGAGTAAGAAATTATATGGTGCTAATCATGTGATCATCGATGAACAATCAGTACCTTTGATGATGAGAGGTATGATTATTTTTAATTCTATCCTTATGAATGATTTTTTTGATATGGTTAAATTCCATTCATTTATTTCTTCTCATGTAATATATCTTATGTGTTTTCACATTGTAATGATGCCTACTATTTTGAAACAACAAACTAATATTGGACAATGAAAACATGAATCCTTTATGTGAAAATAATTTTCTATATATATTAATGAGGATGGACTGACTTGAGATTTATATACACTTGAAATGGATTTATATCACATAATATTGGGCCTCTATTGGTTTATAATATTCAAATCTCAAATATAATAATATACACGATTGTTTTTTAAAACTGATGAGGGTGCCAAGAACCCTTTTTTATGATACTTCAATTCGAAAGGATGTGGAACATGATTGTTCACATTGGATTTTGGAAAAATCTCATAACAATTGGATGTATTGTCCTTGGTTTCTAGGGATGATATTGGGAATAGTGGTTTTCCAAAAATTGTAGATCACTTTAACGATGTTTTCTTGATAATTCCATAGGGTTACCACAAAACGTTGAAGTGGAGTATGTGATTGATCTCTAACCAGGGAACACTCTTATCACACTTTTGTCTTATCGGATATCACTAAAATAATTAAGGGAATGGAAATTCCAGGTGGAATAGATAGAAAGAAAAGGGTTCATTTGGAATTTTATTTCTCTATGGGAGGCACCAATTTTGTTTGCAAAAAAGGAGGATGAATTTATTTGGTTTTGTATAGATTATGTTATTCTTAATCATGTAATGATAAAGAATAAGTATCATCTTCAATGTAATTATTATTTTTTTGATTATTTAATGAAATCCTTATAGATCTATAAAATTTATTTGTGTTTAGGATATCACCATCTATGGGCTCGTAAGGGGGATATTTTGAGGATAGCTTTTAGATATATATATATGGCCACTATGATTTTTTTGTAATGCCTTTTATGTCTTATTAATGAACTAATAGCCTTTATAGAATTGATTAATTATATGGCACCTTTGATCCCTTGGAAACCACCATAGAATGTATTTGATATACACATTTTTATTGGCATTTCCAGTTTATACTGGTGTTTTGGTCATGAATTTTTAAAACTAAATTCACCAATGGAATATTTGACATGGAAAAGTGTTCCATTCCAATAAAATGGGGAATTTGGAAGTAATTTCAAGAGAATAATGTAATCCTTAAATTAATAATGATATTGATATTTCTCGAATTAGTTAAAGGGTATTTTGTGTATTATGATTCCCCATGACCAAGTTTGGGATGGTTCTTCATTCAGGGAGAACATGTTGATTCTTATAGCTCATGTTAATTATATTATCATGAGAAGAACTACCAAAAACATGATTTGGAATTAGATCCTGTAGCCTATGCTTTAAATACTTATCGTTATGACCTCAATGTTGATAATTTTGTTGCTTAAAAATTGTAAGAGTTTTAAACACATATTCTCACAATGGTATTTGAATCTAAGACAAAAAAATATAGTAGGATTACCATCAATTGTTTGACTTTTCCATAATCTATAATGTGGGTAATGTAAATTCAATGGTAGATGTATTAAGAAGAATGTTGTATAGCCAGATGGTGAAAGATGTTTCAGATCAGGGATAGATGATGTTAGTAAAAGAATAAATTCACTTGGAGTATACAGATTTATTTAGTATGATAGTTTTATTTATTATTTCTTTTGTTCATGATTCAGTATAGAAAGGAATTGTGTAAAAATCAGATTCTAAATGAGATTCTATGAGCTCAAATCTTATTCATGGGGAGACCATTGAGGGATGGAATCTGTATGGGAGTTTAGTTTTGTGGTTTATAGAACTCATGGTCATACCTATGGATTTTTATCAACAAATTCATCATACCAACCACTATACAAGATAGTTTTCTTATCTTAGAATAGAAAAGATGTCTAAGACACTAATTTCACAATTTTGGTGGGAGGTCATAAAAAGAAGTTTGGATGAGTTTTTTTATGAGTTTCTCAACTATAAATATATTAAGGTGGACCACCTATGTCTAATGAGTATATTGAAGTATTCACCAATTCTTATTCGTAAATGGGAGAAGATAGATATAGATTTTGTAACAGTTCTACCATGGATGGTTCGAAAACTTGATTCTATATGGGTGATAATAGATCATCTCACAAAGTCAACCCATTTAATCCCTATTACTGAATCTAGTACCGTGGATAACCTATCAAAATTATATATATATATATATATATAATTTTTTAAATAGTCATGGTATACTAGTTTTGATAGTATAACACTGAGATATGATGTTATATCTAACTTTTGTAAATCCTTATATAAATCCCTGAGGAATCAGTTGAATATGAGAACAAAAAATCATCCTCAAATGGATGTAAAATTAGAAATGATTTCAAAAACATTTGAAGAAATGTTGAGGTTGTGTTTAATGGATTTTTGTGGTTCATGGGAAGACCACATACCATTAATAGAGTTCTCTTACAACAGCAATATTCAAGCCTATATGCATATAAATCCTTTTAGAGCATTGTAAGGGTTGTATTGTTGTTCTCCACTATAGTGAACCTTCTTTTATTACATTACTTTTACATCATTTTAATGATAAACAACATAAAAATTACATCATGATGATCCAATGGTTTAGTGTCATTGGAAAACTAGGACCATACATAACTTTTAAAACATAAAACCTAAATATTTATTGAATTCATTCTTCTCTGGATTCTTATTGGCCAATGAATTTTCTTTAGTAAAAGTAGTCACCTGAAGATATAAATAAAAAATGGGTGAGCTAAAATCCTAGTAAGATGTTATATAATAACATGAGACAATATAAAATGGAGTATGAATAATTAATGTCAACTTAAGATAGCCATAAGATAATTATCATGAGAGGAAGCATTAATAGAAGACTTGGAATGTGGAAATGTATAAAAATGAAACATCATGTCTTAGTGTTAAACTAAACCAATAGTTATGAATAAATATAGCACCATGTTAATTATTATTTCAAATTAACTCATGAGATTTATCGCATTACCCAATGCATTGGAGCACTGTATAATTCCAGGAACACCTGTGACATCATAACATCAATATTGCACTAAATAACTCTAGGCCCACCTATCACATCAAAATTTTACATTATCAAGCATGTCATATAGAATGTATATTAATCTTGGACATAAATAACCTATGAAAATAAATGTGTTTCATTTCATAAATAAATAATTCATAATATTTTGGTTCCCAAATGGAAGAGGAAATAATATAGTTTATCAAAGAATAATCAATCTTTAGTGAGAAGTTAATGTTGTGTTTTTTTAAAGAAGACTACTTTTGGGAAACATTATTTTTGAAACAAATAACCTAGTGGAAAACATGTATATCCTAGAAAACATAAGATAATTATGAAGAAATTTTATTTAAGGAATATCCATATTGAAAATGGAGGGAAAGAGGGAAAACCCGACAAAAGAAGTATGGGTACGATAATACCACTTACCTTATGTCTGAATGCATTATTAACTTTAAATTTTTGTAAAATATCATTAGATTAATTAATTAACAATTATAGGAACTTTTATACATTTAATTGATTTATTATGATTTTACTATGTTCTTTTATGGTCCTTTGGATGAGGTATAGATTTTATAGTCTTTGTTCCAGAGTATTCTATAACTTAGTTTTAATGAACTGTTCCCCTGTACCACACAATATATTTTTGTGTTGAACAAGGATAAACATCAAAAATTTATATTACATGTTATTAATGATATTATATGATTTTAACTTATATCATAATAAATCTTTTATATACAATGAGTATTAATATTTAGATCAAATTTAATGACGAGCGTTTGAAGATAGTTTGGACGGTTTTTAGATAACAACGAAAATGTTTTTTTATATCATTTAGTGTTATGTATAAAATTTGTCTTCAGAACATAAAAGGAGATTAAAATCATATTGAAATCAGTTTTCAAAAATTTTATGGTATTATTGTCATTCTAGAAGGCATTGAAGGAATGGA
The DNA here is from genome assembly GCA_963277665.1 of Viscum album. NCBI lineage: Eukaryota > Viridiplantae > Streptophyta > Magnoliopsida > Santalales > Viscaceae > Viscum > Viscum album. Next base: position 1,498,630,512 of record OY728159.1, read on the forward strand.
AGTTCATTGCTTACTATGTAAGTAATTTAACACATCAAATGCAATGATTTTATTTTTATAAAAAAAGAGAGAGAGGAAAATAGAGGGAGGAGTATAATGAATAATATTAAATTAACAGTATGGGATAAAATTATATCGGTCATACTCGAGTTATCATGACATTTGTATTAGATAATTTGAGAATAAGAGAAAAATGAAATGAAAAATGAAAGTAAATTGAAGGAAAAGAGATAAAGACAACACCTCTTGAATATATATAATATCTGAGAACCTAATTAAGGGAAATTTTTTTCCTTTTTTATGATTCCAATGGAATATATATGTGGGGTAGGATTTTGGTAAGCGATTTGATCATAATATTTAGGAGACACAAGGATTGAGAGGTGTGAGGAAATGAGTTTTTGAGAGGAGAGGTATTTATAGTCGAGGGGGGGGGGATGTTTTATCAATATTTAATTAATTATCTTATTAATTTACATTAAATCAATAAATAGATATGATTACATGTATAGATGAAGTAAATATGGAATTGTAGATCGAACTAATGGCTATTTACAATATACTTAACTCAAGCATGATGTAGAAATTCATTTATTTAGCATATTTTGTAAATTATAGAATTTCACAATTCTCAAAAAATTAAATTATTTTAGAAAAATATAAAATATTAAACATTACATTTTTAACATGTGGTATTCAAAAATTAACTCCATTTTAATAAATTATTATTATAAATATGAGTAATTTAATTTTTATTTAAAATCATACTTTAATTGAAATATTCAAATTTTAATATAAAATCTACATCACTAACACTTTGAAAAATTAATTATGGTCTCATAAATTATCATAGAATTATAAAACATAAAAATACATGTTCATGAAAAAATTTTGTGAAAATAAATTTTCATTTAAATTATTAAATTAATAATTAAATATTCATGACTTTCAAAAATACCAACACTATAATATAATTAAATCATATTGTCACTTATAAGATGGGTAGATTTTATTTATACTATCATTGGTAAGGTTCCTATTTTCTAGGAAAATTTACTATTCATAAGGGTCATACTACTATTTAGAAGGGTACAATTACTATTCATAAGGGTATGTTATTATTCATAAATAATTTAATTAAACGTATCAGACTCAAAACATCTTACTGATCACAACCGTGAATGTCTGGTATTTGAAATTCAATTCAAAAAAGTGGAAAATATATGTTTAATGGTCACATATAATTTAGTAGTTAATTTATGTATAGTGTGGCATTGTGTTTGGAAATGTGATTTGATGTGATTCTATAATATGAAATTACTATAAGAAGGGTGAAATTTCATTGATAAATCATTGGGTAATTACATTCTTCCCCCATTTTGAAATTCCACCCTTGAAATTTCATTTTACATAAACATGTCAAAGAACATATCCTTCATCACATCCCATGGTTCACACGTTTCTTATTCATACTTATAGTTCATTCACAACACTTTGAAAAGGTGGTTTGTCTTATTGTGTAGAACCTTATCTCTTTGGTATATAATCTTTACTATATGCTCCTTATAATAGATATCATCTTCCAATAGTACCACCTCTGATTTCAATTCTTGTGAGGGAGCTGGTATATACATCCTCAAGAGTTATATTTGAAATAAACCATGAACTTGATCCATATTCAGTGAAAGTTCAAGCCGATAGGCCACATCTATTATGTGGTCAAGAATCTCAAAGGGGCCAACGTATCTTGGTCTCAGCTTCCCTTTAATTATAAAATACATGACTCTCTTCCATAGTGATATTCAAAGGAAGACTTTACTGCCAACATCGAACTCCAATTATATTCGACCATTAACATCATTTCTCTTTTGCAGACTCTAAGTAGCTTGGATATATTGCTGGATAACTCGAACATTATCTTTCATCTATTTCACTTGATTATGTCTAAGTAGCTTTCTTCTACCAACCTAATCCCAAAAGGTTGGAGTTCTACATCGCATTCCATACAGAGCTTTATATGTATCCATATGAATATTTGAGTTAATGATATTGTTATATGTCAACTAAAACAATGGGAGATGTCGATACCATCCACCTTTGAATTCTAAAGAGCATAATCATAGTAAATCTTTGAGAATCTAAATAGTCCTTTAAGTTTATCCATTGGTTTGGGGTGAAAAGTCAGGATGAAATTTAATTCAGTACACAAGTCTTGTTGAAGACTCCTCCACAATTTAGATGTTTGGATCATGACCAGAGACAATCGAGAGTGGAACCACATGTTATCTCATCACTTTCTTCACATATATCTCTGCAAGTTGTTCAAGTGAGAGATCATACCAAATAGTGATAAAGTAGGCAGTCGTGGTGAGTCGGTCCACCACAACCCATATTGCATTATTTCCTTTGGATGTCATCAAGAGACCCGTTACAAAGTCCATAGTAAAATTGTCCCATTTCCACATGTGTATATGAAATGGTTTCATCATCCCTTTGGACTTCTGTCTCTCTACTTCAACATGATGACATATCAACCACCTTGAGATATACTCAGCAATCCCCTACTTTATGGTTTCCCACCATATGTTTTCTCAGAGATCACGATTTATCTTGGTGCTATCAATATTGATAATGAAAGTTGGGTTATGTTCATTTTCCATTAGCTCATTGTTTATCTCGGGTGATGAAGCGATGCAAAGTCGTGTTCTAAACCGAATCACACCAACCTCTTTGATTTGGAACTCTGGCATCTTCCCTTCTTTTACTTCATTCACCTTCTTTTATTACTCCTGATCATCCCTTTCTTCCTTTTTAATAATATATTTGATAGATGTTTGGTAAATCATTCTATAATTATATGATATATTCCATACCATGAATATTTCAAAACCCAACCATTGGATGTCCACGAAGAAAGGGTATTTCTAAATTCACAACATAGATAGAGTAGCACGTTCATTTCTACTAGGAGCTTTATATACCTTATTTTACTTTCCAGGATGATAGTGAATAAAGAAATCATAGTTTTTTATTAGATCTAGCCATATCCTTTGATGCATGTTAATCTCTTTCGGTGTATATATGACTTTATGATCTAGTGATTGGTATTTATATCAAAATTCTCCCCATAGAGGTAATGTCACAAAATTTTGAAGGAAAAAATAACAATTTATAGCTCTAGATCATGTGTTGGGTAGTTCTGCTCATGGAACATCAACTATCATGTGGTTCAGGCCATCACGTTATCATTTTTCATGCGTAAACAACCCAAGACATTATTGTAATAATCTCTATATATCACAAAACATTCTCCACTTTTTTTTTTTGAGAATAGGTGCAACGACCATCCTTATCTTTATCTCTAGGAATCTTACCTCACATTCATCTATACAAATATAGTTTACCCATTTCCTTGTTAACATAGTTAGTGTGCATGAAAATTGGGAGAAATTTCTCACAAAAAATTGGTTTCATTTAACTAATACAAAAATACTACAGATTTATATGACACTAAATGTTCTAGGACATTCCTCAATTACTTATTTTTTAAAAGGTCCATAAAATTCCCTTACTTGTGATCACATGTCTGAAGAATGTTACTTACTTCATCAAAAGGTCACACTATCTGAATTTCTCATACAACATATCCTTTCTCAATGTCTCCAAAACAAGTCTTAGATGTTATTAATGCCCGTCCTTTCCCTTGGAGTACATGAGAATATCCCTGATAAACACTTCCATTTTTTTGAGATAATTTTTAAAGACTCTATTTGTCATATGAATGAATATTTTAGGGAAATAAAAAATTCCAAAGTGAATCACCATGAACTCATAGATCTCATAAATTGTACAGACTGTAGTCTTATGAATAACTTAGTTCTTCACCTGTAGCTGATGATATCTATACGAAGATCCACGTTTGAGAAGTACTGAGCCCCACAAAGATGATTAAATAAGTTATCAATACATAGAAGTGGATACTTTATCAATATGGTGATCTTGTTGAGTTATAGATATTCAATAAAAAACCACAATGATTCATACTATTTCTTCACATAGAGAACTCATGCATCCCATGATGATGCACTAGGGCATATAAAACATTGGTATAAATTCTCTTGCTCCTACTTCATTAACTCCAACAATTCAATAGGAACCATCCCATAGGGGCACTTTGAGATATGAGATTCTTCTTTTATGAGTTCTATTGAGAAAACTACCTCACAATCCGGGGGATTTCTAGGTTACTCTTCAAAAAATAAATCAATGTATTCCATCATAATAGGAATTTCCCCTAAGTTGGTAACTTCTTTTGACTCAACCATTTGAGCGAGGTATGCCTCTTTATAGGGAATCAAAACCCACACCATTGAAGGGGTTTTCAAAGGAGATTCATGTTCTTAATTTCATTTTTGGAGGAGGATGGGATGGTTTAGAATATGAAAAGATATTACCTTATCCTTATAATTTATTTGGCTCAATATAAAGAGAATCAATCCATCCCAAGTAAAGAATCAAATTCCTCCAAGGGATGTTTCACAAGATTTTCTGGAAGAATCATCCCACATATTCCGAAAGGAGAAGAGTCCAACACTTTGGTTACAATGATTGCACCAGTTTCTGTTTTTATAGATAAATCTAATACAAGGTTTTGAGGATTTGATTCTATATTTCTATAAAACATACACGATATAAAGTAATGTGTAGAACCAGAATCAAATAAGTCCTTTACATTAATTAGAGAATAGGATATATTCCTTGTAGGACTTCATTTTCATGCTACACTTCTGTAATGTGTTGGCATATGATTTCCATTGTTCATTTGGCATTAGTGGCTTCTAACACTCATTACCTGCAAGGACTCCAGTACTAGTGCACTAGCTTGAATATTGCCTTTTCTCCCTATAGTTGTAGCATTGGACCATGGGTGGTTCCCTCATTTTGTCCACCCAATTATCCTTCCAACTCATGCCTTTTCAAAACTTTTGTTCTTGATGGAATTATATGCCACAATTGAAGTATTTCTTGTCTTCTTGAGGCAGTTCCCATGATGTTTCTTCCCACATTTTTGACAAGTGCGTGGTTGATTTTTCTTTCAACCTTTCTAATTAAATCCTCCTTCATGAAACTCCATCATTTATTTCTTATCACCATATCCATGGGACCATTCTTTGAACTCCATGTCCACTCCGAGAGCACATCAAACGACTTCTTTAAAACTCCCAAAGTCTCACATTACAAGATCCTTTAGAACATGTAGTTTTAATCCACTAAATAATATTTCAATTTTGATATCGTTGTTGATTACAAATATTGTACTCTTCCTTGAATGTATTTTGAAATTAGCTTTGTAGGCCCTAAAAGATTCTCCAGCATTTATCTTTATCTCTATAAATTCCCTCTTTATCATTGTATGGAGTGTTTTTGGGAAAGCCTAATTACAAAAAATTATCTTAATGTATTCCCTCTCCATATCATCAATTTTATCTATCAACTTGGTGATCTTAATCAAATCCACCATTGGTAAACCTATACATTGAGATGATAAAATGCTAGAGTCACCTTATCTCTCTCATAATAGTGAATCATAGAAAATATCATCTACATCGAGCTGACCCATTTTTCCTCAACTAGATGATCGAAAGATCCACTAAACATAGGTGGTTGTTGTCTCATAAAACACACTATATCAAGTTTATCCTTATTAGGTGGATGAGGACATTCCACATTATTTAGGTTACTATTCATAACCAAAGACAACCGTGTAAGAATCACAATGAATTTTTTACCTCCACCTCCCAAAGAATTGGGGATGTCATTCAGGCGATCACTACATTATCCCTTGCACATTTTGTTGGCCCGGTTTCTCCTAGTTATCACCATTGTCTAAAATAGAAATGGTTAGGGGAAATAATAAGTCAACATATCATGAATAGGTAATTACTTACATTGTAAAATTAACACGAAAAAAAAATCTTATGGGATCATTATGTTTATCAACACTCCTTGTGCACTCACATATACTTCGTGTCATAATTGGGTTTTCACTAAAATTCTCTAATCATAATTCCAAAATTAATTAAACAGTTCATTTTATACCACCTACAGTAACCCTAGTTTATTACATTAATATTAAATCATTATTCTGAAAAACAAAATAAAAACATTACTAAAAGTGGTTCTAAAGTTTTAATGACTTTGTAAAACTATGACCATACATAACTTTTAAAACCAAGTACACAAACATTTATTTAATTACTTCTTCTATGGATTTATATAGGCCCTTGAATTATCTTTAGTATAAGTATTCACCTAAGGATATAAATAAAAAATGAGTCATCTAAACACAATGTAAGAGGATATATAGGAACATGATACAATATAACAATGGGTAGAAATAATCAAAATCAATATAACAATGGCATAGGATTACAATTAAGAGAGTACGAATTAAAAGAATACTTGGTATGTTTCAATGCATAAAAATGAAATATCATGTATTAGTTTTAACCTACCACACATATTTGTGATGAAATATAGAATCATGTTAAAAAATATTTCCCTTCATATCATGAGATTCACTGCATTACACAATGCTTTAGAGATCTGTATAATTCAGGGCACACCCGTCACATCATAACACCAATATTACACTTTATAATTTATGGTGCACCCGTCACATCATAATGTTTACACGATCATTCCTGACAAAAAGAATGTATATCAATATTGTACATAAATAACCCAGGGAAAGAAATGTGTTTCATTACATAAATCATAAATTTATAAAATTTTGGTTCCCAACTGAAAAGGGTAATAACATACTTTATATAAGAATAATCAACCATGAGTGAGAAGTAAATACATTGTCTTTGAAAGAAGAGTTTTTTTTGGAAAACATTGTTATTGACATATACACCAGTGGAAAAAATGTACATAACATAAAAAGTAACATAATCATGAAGAATCATATTTGGGGAATACCCATACTGAAAATTGAGTGATAGAGGGAAACCCCTAAGAAAGAAGGATGGGTTAAAGAATTTCTCTTACCATGTGTCTAAATGTATTCATCACATTAATGACTTGTATAATCACATCAGATTAATTAATTAAAACATAAAAAACTTTATACATGTAATTTATTCATTATGTTTTTAATAACTTCGTTTATTGTCTTTTGGATTAGTTATAGAGTTTAAATTCATTTTTCAGGAGTGTTCTTTTTCATAGTATTCATGAAGGGGTCACTTGTACACATTAATTGAAGTTCATGTAGAACATGGATAAACCTAAAAAATAGTGATTACATGTTATAAATGACCATCCTGGACTTTAAAATATTTTATAATGAATTTGGTTATATACCATGGGAATTAATTTTTAGGTAAAATTTAATGATGATCCTGTTAGGTTAGTTTGGGCAGTTATTGGATCACAACGAACATGTTTTTTTATCATTTAGTATTCTGTGTAAAATTTGTTTCTAGAACATAAAATTGGTTAAATATACATATTAAAATCATTTTTAAATAATTTTATTATTTTAATGAAATCGTTTAAGGAGTTTAAGTAAAATGGATGTGCATTTCCCATGATGTAGGTAAATTAACACATCACGGGCGACGATTTCATTTTTAAAAAGAAATCGGGAAAGGGGAGTGTATAATGAATAATATTACCCTAACATGATAAAATACCAGTATGTTAATCATACTGGAGATATCATGAAATTTGGATAAGATAATATGATGATTATATATGAATTGAAATGAAATTTGAATAGAAATTGAATGAAAAGTGATAGAGACATCACATTTGGAATATATCTTCCTCGAGAACCTCTTTAGGGGAAAGGTTTTGGTTTTTTATGAGACATAGAAGATAAGAACTAGGGGGAGGATCTTGCTAAAAGATTTGATAATAATTTGTTGTAGGAACTAGGATTTAGTGATGTGAGGAAATGAGTTTGTGTGGGGTTGTATTTATAGTAGAGGGGGGGGGGGGGTTCACAATATTTAATCCATTAGTTTATTAATTTCATTCAAGACAATAAATCGTGATTTTTTATGATTAAATACACTAAAAATAGTATGTGAGTTCGATCCAATGACCATTTACATCAGCTATGACTCATGCATGATGCATAATTTCATTTATTTAGCATATTTTCTAAATTATCAAATTTCACTAATCACAAAAAATGAACATTTTTCAGATAAGTTTCAAAAATTCACTTTATTTTTTTAATTATAGAATTAAAAAATTAACTTTATTTTATGAAAATAATTTTCTAAATATGAGTAATTTAATTTTTTTTAACTAAAATCATTAATTACATCAAAAATTAATTTTTTTAAATTAAACATGCTTTTCTATCACTTTGAATAATTAATTATGGTCTCATTAAATTATCATATAATCACAAAACATAAAAATAGATTATTATGAATACATTTAATGAAAATTAATTTAAATTTAAATTATTAAATTAATAATTAATTATTAATGAATTAAAAATTACAACACTATAATATCATTATATCATACTGTCACTTATATGATGGGAAGATTTTATTTATACTATCATTATTAATGTTATTATTTACTTGGATAGTTTAATATTCATAAGGTTCATATTATTATTCATAAGGGTTTCATTACTATTCCCAAGTTTATGTTTCTATTCACCAAAAAATATGTTTGTTATTACAGACTCCAAACATCTTACTGATTGTAACCGTGTAAGTCAGATTTTCGAAATTCAAATCACATAAGTGGAAAAAACATGTTTAGAGGTCACATAGAATTTAACAGTTTATTTAATCATGATGTTTCTTTTTTTAATAATGTGATTTTATGTGATTATACTATATGACATTACTATAGAAGGTAGAAATTTAATTGTCAAATAATTGGATAGTTACATCAACTTTGTTGTGTATTTATAGTTGACGCTTCCCCAGTTGGACCAAGCACTGTACAATAATAGACCGAAAATATTCAATTGATTGGGATGCCAATATATATGGATCAAAGTCATTATAAATCATATGTGTATCATCATAGATGACCTTTTTTTAGGTGAGTGAAATTAACAACCGGAAATTTTGAATAATATTTTGATTCTTGATAATGTATTGTTTACTATGTCCAAATCAATAATTCTATATAATTATAAATAAACTATAACCATCAATTTTATTATCATTATATGGCTATTGGTTAATATGATAATTGGAAACAATAATAATTTTTATTTTTATGATTATTGTTTATAAATATGAATGATAATGGATAATTAATGATGAAATGGGATTCGATGACTTCTACATATAGAATCATTCAATAAAAAACCCATTTGTCGGATCATTGGAAGGAGGTAGTATCACTGGGTTTTCCACTGTAACAAGCCCAATATGAGCTTTAACATGTTAATCATGAATGAAATCACCAACACAAGAAGTTCAAGTTGATATAAATCACCACTTGAGCAATGTTGTATGAGCCTCAAAATTATTTTATCACCATTGCACACCTTACACTTAGGTCCTATACAAGTCTTATAAGGGGTTATGTAATGAGTCCTTTGATACTTTGTGTAATCCATTTTTATAAATATAATTTTTTTACGGTAAAATAAAATTCCTTATTGAATTTAAAATATTAAAATTAATCTGGGATTATTTTTTAGCATTTTTCTCAGAAGCCTCAAATTATTAATGAATATTGAAAAAAGAGTATTTTTAACTAATTTATATAGTTTAAATAATTGATTCTATAAAATGACTATCAAAAAATGGATATAAATTTATGTGATCTGTAAAAAAATTTAGATTCAGATAAGATAAAATTAAATTTGGGTGAATAGAAACTTTGGAGTAGTAATATTACCCTTATGAATAGTAATATGACCAAATTGAACAGTAACCTCACCTAAGGATATATAAATGTAATTTTATCATCTTGAATGGTATTTTGATATTATTGTATAAGTAAATAGCTTCATTAGAAATTATTAGTTATGTAATTTTATTTTATTTATTTAGATAAATGTAAAACAAAAATCATTTTTACTAAATGGAGTTCTATTTTTAATTCTACATGTCGAAAATTGGTTAGGTTTATTTTTTGGTATTTTTCAAAAATAGATGAATTCTCAATGAATACTAAAAATAAAATTTTCTATTTTTGTAATGTTTAATGAAACCTTAACTATTTCATTATGTTTTAATGAGTAAGGTAAGATTATCATAGACTCTTGTAGAGAAAAAAATGTTATGAGGTGTCCCATGAGGCTAATATCATGGGAAAATATAGTGGGCAAGCTCATTGTTTTGCAAATAAAAATAATTAGGTGTCCTTTGAAATTAATAAAATATTCCCTCACTTTTTCTATAAATACCCACCCATTATTTAGATTGCATTAATTCAAAAACCATTCTCCATGTTGTTATGATTTTATTATCACCCAATGGGTCCTCCCAAGGTTTCCTGAAGCCCACAAGGTTCCGATCTTAGAGTTTTAGAAGTTATTCTTCAAGGTAAGGTAATTCCCCACTTCTCATTTCCATTTAAGATTTCTTTTTATAGGTATGTATTTAAAAATTACATACCATGTTCTTATTTCCATTTCATCATTTCCCTATTTGGTATTATGAGTCATTTATGGATGGGTGTCTACTATCCCTTCTCTTTTTAATGTTTTCTAAAACCATGATTCATAGTCGTTATGCTACAGAATTTTCATCTCAAAATCTCTCTCCTTTCATCAGTAAATTATTTTATTTTCTTTATAAGATAAACAAAACCACTTTCATTTCCAAGGGTAATCATCCTGAAATAAAAATTATCTATTTTATTATGGAATTTACATACATAAAACAATCATTCAATTTATGTGGGTTATAATTGACATACTGATCATGTTTCAAGCACTTTTAAAAATAACATGATTTTTATATAAAACCCATTTCATTTATTTTATATGGGTTATTTATGAAATGTTGCATTATGATCTATATGGATCACAAGAATAAAAATACATAATAATTATGCGCCCAAATTGTTATCCAATGAATTGGGTAAAGAAATTAATATCTAGAGATTCCACATTTTATGATACGTTGGTAATTTTTTTGACACGTTGGGGATGGACCTTGTTGATATTCTCATGAGTATCTAAATTAAATATTATAGCCACATTTTAAATTAATTATTCATGATAATTTTTTTTACAATATTTTTCTTTATCATTCCATTATGATATTCCTCATGTCCTTATTGATATTTCTAAAGGTCCCATGTAAACAGTTTCACACGTTTTCCCTTATTGGGCCTTCTATACACCCTTTCCTTTGATGTTTGTCCCTAGGTTGTGATATAGAGTAATTGAACATTTTACAAACCTATTATGAAGCCTTAAAAGTGTATTAGTATATTTTTTATGTTTTCAACGATTATGTACCTTTTTTCAATACATTAATGTTTAAAGATACCATTTTTGTAAAATGAATTGAAAATTAATGTAATATAAAGGCGGGAATCCATATTTTTTAACAAAATATTGTTTTGTTATTTGTGGAGATTTGTATTTGAAAAATATTAGGAAGAGACCTATATAAAAGTTTAAATATAGGAAAACATCATGGTATTTTGTTAAAATATTAAGTAAGTGGTTTCTGAAAAAATAAATCCATTTCTGGTTACAAACAATTCGACGTGGCTCTGGAATAGTTGTTTCTTGGAATAAAATCCAAAAACACCACTTGGATCTAGACTCAAATGGGAACAGGTGCATGAAAATAGGACTTCTTCCACTCATGGTTTGACACTCATGGGGGATATGTTTGTTTAATCAAAATATTTTTAAGAATCATTATGTATGATTTGTTGAGAAATTTAATATTTTTTAAAGAATAATATATATAAGCATGATGTTTAAGGCATAAAAATACATTAAAGATAATAGATTCCTAAATTAAATAATTTTCTCACTATTGTTTTAATCTTTTTGAAAATGGTGGGAAATAGGTGGAACTGTGCATACGGTTATGCCAACAGACTATGCACTGACAACCCTGTGATGATAGCTGTAATGGATACATTCATGAGAATAACGAACCTACTAACTCAACTTATGGGAAATAACTTGAATCAAGATGATAGAATGATTTAACCATGAAAGAAAAAACATTTTTTGAGGTATTTATGCATTAACGACCACCAACATTAAGTGAATATGCCTATTTTCCAATTAGCAGGAGAATTTGATTAGTGGTGGGAAATGATTAGAAAAAATGATGCCAATAGGAGAGATTTAATCTATGGAGTAGAAGAGTTTCTAGGGATATTTTTCAATATGTATTTCCCACATTTGATGAGAACAAAAATAGAGAAGTAATTTTTCAAGCTGAAGAAGAAGGAGAATGAATCTATAGGAACCTACGAGATGAAATTCATAAGGCCTTCATGTTAAAACACTATAATTTGCATGTATCCTAATGGGAAGTTTTATAGATTCATTAGGGTACTAATTCCTCATATACGGAACAATCTAGCCAACCGGAACTATGATATCTATGGGTATATCATGCAAAGAGCCCAGAAAGTGAAATTAGAGTTTAGTGATATCTATTGGTATAACAAATCCAATGAAAACAAATGATCAATGGATCCATTTATGGAGAGGATCTTTGATCCGGGAATAGGAGGAAAGAGAGTGAAGCTTCCGACATGTAAAAAATGTGTAAAAATATTTGGTAAACTACCTGCTCGACAATGGGAAGTCAAAAATTTGGGTAAGAGATGACCATATCACATGGAATTGTCGAATTAATGTGAATCCTCAACTTCCCAACACTAACGATAAAAGGAAGATGATGTAGCCCCAATCTAAAGTCTAATGGTTCATGTGTGGACAACTTGGGCACTCTTCCAATCACTATCCAAACCCGAGGGTAGTAGAGGGGATTCACCATTATCCTCAAAAAAGGCCAAGGTAGAAAGTTTGTTTTGTTGCAATCACAACAACAAATGTTAAATCACTAAATGATGTGGTGGTCGGTACTCTTTTTTTTTCAAATCTATCAAGTACTCTTTTTTATTCGTGTTTTATGCATTCATTAATTTCTTCCATGTTTGCAATGTATTTAGATTCAACCCCTGAATTGATAAAAGTAGAGTTATCCGTCAAGAATCATGGTGGGATCATCCAAGAATCTTTAGTGTATAAAAACTATAGAATTTAATTTAGTGAGCACAATCTTCTCAAAAGTACAATTTTCATTCCCATGTTGGAATTCAAAATTATACTAGGGATGGACTGTCTTTGCATGTATAATGCTAAGTTCAAATGATTAAGAAAGGGAATCTCAGTAGTCTTGAATAGAAAAACTAAAATTATCATCCAAGGAGATATTTATTGACCGAATATTTTCCTAGTAGAACCTTCTATAGCATTATTTATTGAGTTGATCAGTGTGGATGAAAGAGGAAATGGAAATATATGAATAGAGGATGTCCCCATTATTCCGGAATAAATTGGCGTATTTCTATGGAGTTACTTGGACCTACCCTATAAAGAGATGTGTATTTATTTATTAAACTCGTTCATGTATTTCATCTGATATCTGCGGCCTTGTATAGTATGTAAAATGTTGATCTGGAAGAATTAAAAGAGAAAATATAAGATATATTGGTGAATAGGGTTTATCTGACCAAGTGTGTATCCTTGGAGAGCACTTGTTCTATTTTTAAAAATGAAAGATGGATCAATGTAGCCATGAGTTGATTATAGATAACTAAACAAATTTACAATGATGAAAAAAATACTCTCTTATAATAATTTATGACTTAGTTGACCAACATCATGGGCTCAATTCTTCTCAAAGATTGATATTTTTTTTCTTATAATCAATTGAGGGTGAAGAAAGATTATGTTCAAAAACCTACCTTCAGATTAAGATATAGAAAATATGAGTTTGTGGTTATGCACTTTAGACTAACTAGGGTTCATTCTATTTTTAAGGATTTTATGAATATAGAAATTAAGGTCTACCATGATAATTTATTGGTAGTTTTTATTGATGATATTTTGAAAATTTCTAAATGTCATGAGGATCATGAATATCATCTATCAGGTATTTTAAAAACTACATGTAAAGAGAGTCCTCTTATAAGGTTCATAAAATGTAAATTTTTTATAAAACAAATTTCTTTCATACGGCACACTGTAACAAATGAAGGAATCTTAGTTGACCCTGAAAAAATATAGGTTGTATAGGAGTGGCCTTATCCTACAACACTAACTAAGATTATTAGTTTCCTTGGTTGAGTAGGATATTATAGGAGGTTTTTGAAAAACATTTCATGACTTTCTAATCCATTAGCAAGGGTAAATCAAAAAGGGTTCATGTTTTTCTTGAAAAATGAGTGTGAAGAATCATTCTAAGAGCATGAGAAGTGATTGGTTATTGAAATCATGTTAACTATACCCTCAATCTGAGAATGATTCATTATTTATACAGATTCATCTTTTAAAGGAATTGGGTTCATCCTCATGAACAATGTAAATTCCATTGATTATGCATCTCGATGATTAAATCCTCATGAGAAGAAATATGGTGCACATGATCTTGATCTGGATGGGGTCATTTTTTCTCTAATGATATGACAACACTATTTTTATCATTATAAATGTGATAAGTACGTAGACATTAAATGTTTGAAGTCTATTTTCACACAAAAGAAATTGAGCTTGAGATATAGTAGATGGTTGTACCTTCGTAAATACTATGATTGTTCAATTCATTTCCACCCAAGAGAAGGAAACATATTTAGTCATGCATTATGTAGGAATGAACATGTAGTTATGGAGTTGAAAATGATTCAATGAGATCCCTTGATCAATGATCTAGTAAAACTGAACATGGGAATTTTCCCGGATGTGAAATCATAAAACCTATCATAAGTGATTTCTTAACCATCATTACATGAGAATATCATGAAATCTCAAAAATAATATCTTCTGTTATAGAAGAAGTATGAGGCTCTGAAGGACGGCGAGTTTCCTGAGTTCAATATTGATCAATAAGGTGTATAGAAATTTTATACAATACTATGTGTTCCATAGATTTCAGAAATAATGAATTAGATAATGGATGAAGCCCATAACTCTACATTATATATATATATATACTTTATGTACAAAAATTTATAGGAACCTTCATGATAATTTTTGGTGGGATAATATGAAAAGGGATATTACAGACTACACTAAATGGTACATGGTATATCAATAAGTGAAGGAAGAGCGGCAACATCCTAAAGGGATATTACAAACACTACCTATACTAGCATGGATGGGGGACAAAATCACTATGGAAACTTTCACTGGTCTCTCTATAACATCAAAAATCAACAACGAGATATGGGTTACAGTGGACCATCTCACCAATAATTCCCATTTTATGTCTATTTGGGACGAATTCTACCTTGATCAACATTACTAGATTTGTGTGAAGGAAGCTATAAGGATGTATGGATTTCCACATTCTATCATATCTGATCGTGATCCAAGGATCACATAAAAATTATGGTGAGGTCTTCAACATGCTCTATGTACCAAAATGAATTTTTTTATAACCTATCTCCCATAAACTAATGGCCTATCAGAAATGATAATTCAGACATAGATGGGCATTATATGAACATGATCAATGGAATTTAATTGTGGTTGGGATCAACAACTCCCATTAGTTGAGTTCTCTTACAATAACTGCTTCCAATCAATCATTCAAATGGAACCCTATGAAGCTATGTATGGGAAGTAATATAGAACATCTAGATGTAGGGATGAGTCTGGTGAGGGAACGAATCATGGACTTGATCTGGTGCAAGAGATGACAAAAGGGTTCATTACATTCTAGAAACACATTAATGGTGCTCAAAGTCAATGGAAGAGCTTTACAGAAAACCATCTAACAGACTTGGAGTTTGATGTTGATGAAAATTTCTTCGTTCAAATTTCTCCATAGAAGAGATTCATGATGTTTGGGAAGAATGGTAAGCTCAACACATGGACCATTGGCCCCAAGGAAATCCTTGGTCGCATAGGAGCAGTGGCCTATTAGATTTCACTTCCCCCAAATCTATCTCATTTTCATGATGAATTCCACTTATCCCTCTTTAGGAAGTTCAAATATGACCCTTCACATGTACTAAATATAGAGTCCGGACAACTTGAACATTACCTCATTTTTTAGGAGTAACAGGTGGAGATCTTGGATCGTAAAGGCAAGGCTATATGCAATAAGAATACCCACCTTGCAAAATTATTGTGGAGGAACCAAAAATAGGAAGAATCCACATAGGAACCAGAGGAGACTATAGTGTAGAAGTACACAAAAATTTTCTCTTTTGAGGGTACGAGTTGAAATTATTGTGATGAAATTTCTTAAGGGGGGAAGAATGTAATGATATGCAATTTTGAATAATATTTTTTTATAATAAATGTATGGTTTATTATGTCTTAATCAATAATACTATATAAGTATAACTGAAATTTGACCATCGAATCTTCACTATTTTATAACTGTTGGTTAATATGACCGTTGGAAATAATAATATTCTTCAATGTTATAATTGTTGTTTATAAATTGAGATGATAATGAATAATTAATGAAGAAATAATAGTCAATGACCTCGAAAAATATAATCATGCCATATAAAGCCCATTTTTCAAAGCCTTGCAAGGAGGTAGAGTCACATGGATTTTCTCTGGACAAAACCCAATCTGAGCTTCAACATGTTAATCTTGTAAAAAATCACATATGAGATAAGTTCATGTAGATAGAAATCAATACTTGCAAAATGTTATCTGAGCCGCCCCAGGACTCCATAACCATTTCACACCTTATACTTATGTCTTATAAATGTGTCATAAGGTATTATGTAATGATACCTTAGTTACTTTGTGTAATCCATTTGTATAAATAAAATTGTTTTTATGGTAAAAAAAATATCATTTTCAAAATTTAATATCAAAATTAGTCGAGGATGAATTTTTATTAATTATTAATAAGTTTCATATTATTGAAGAATATGGAAAAAAAGTATGTTAAATTTATATTTATACTATAAATAATTTATACTATGAATTGATTTTAAAATAACAGGCATGCACAGTAGTAATCAGTAAGAACTTTAGAGTCTGAAAAGATCCATATATTTTTTTGGTGAATATAAAATTATAAATAGTAATATTTCCCTTATGAATATTAATATGACCAGTGTAATAGTAATCAATCCTAAGTAATTATAAATGTAATTTAGGCATCTTGAAAGGTCATGTTATATTATAGTATAAGTAAATAGCTATTTTAGAAATTATTTTTTAAGTATTAGTATTTTATGATATAATTTAATTTAAAATGAAAATCATTTTCATAAAATTGATTTCATTTTTGAATAATACACATCAAATAATAGTTAGGATGATTTATTTTGAATTTTTATGAAATAGTTGAATTTTCATTGCATTGTAAAAATATAGTTTTTAGTTTTCAGTATGATTAATGACATCATAAATTTTCATAATGATTTAATGAGTAAGATAAAATTTTCATAGACTCTTTTAGAATAAAATATGATATTAGATATACCATGTGGCCAATACCATGAGAAAATTCAATGGGTAAGACCATGGTTTTAAAAATATCACTAATTAGTTGTCCATTGATATTAATAAAATATTCTCTCACTTTTTCTATAAACAACCACCCATTAATTCGCTTAATTTCATTAAAAACACATTATAAACGAATTTAGGAATGCATTATAGCCCAAGGAGTCCTCCCTAGCTTCCATTAGGCCTAAAAGGTCCTGATCATAGATTTTTAGAAGTTACTCAACATGGTAAGGGAATTCCACACTTCTCTTTTCCTTTCATGTTCTTGTTTTGGTGGTATGTCTTTATAATTTTCATAACATATTATTATTTACAATTCATTATATGCCTATACTGTATTATGATTCATTTATGGATTGTATATCCTGGTAACCTTCCTTTTAAATGTTGTGTAAACTATGTTTCATAGTTGTTATACAATATAATTTTCATCTCAAAATGTCTCTGTTTTAATCAATAACTTCTTTTTTTATTTTTATGAATACCAAAATATCCTTATTTTCTAGGGGTATTCATAATGAAAAAAAAATATCTATTATATTATTGAATTTAAATTCATAAAACCTGTATTCCCTTTCCATGGGTTATAAATGAAGTAATGATAATCTTTTTAAGCGCTTTTAAAAATGCCATGATTTTGAAATAAAACCCATTTATTTTATTTTATATTGGTCATTTTTGAAATTTTTCATTATGATCTATGTGGATAACTTGAAAATAAATACATATTAATGGTGTGAACTAATATTCCTCCAATTCATTAGGTTAATAAATTAATCTCTAGAGATGACATGTTTTCTGATACCTTGGTGAAAAACCTTGGTATATTTTAGAACACCACGGGGATAAGCTGTAGTGATATGATTATAAATTTCTAAATTAAATGTTTTATCAAAAATTTAAAGTAATTATACAAGATAATAATATTATGATATATCTCATTATCGTTAATTATTTATATTCCACATATTATTATTGATATTTCTTAAGTTCACATGTAAAATATTTCACAACTTTTCCCTTACTAGGCCTTCTACTCACCCTTTCCTTTGATTTATGTCCCCATGTTATGAGATTCCACAATTGAACATTGGATAAACTTATGATTAATCCTTACATATTTGTTTGAATAATTTTTTTTGTTTTCATGGATTATGTACCTTTTTTCCAAGACACTAATATTTAAGGATCCTCTTTCGTAAAATGTACTTAAAAGTAATTTTATAAAAACATGGGATGCCATAGTGATCACATTTTCTAGATAATATATCTAAGGCTGGAAAATCTGTAAGAACCCGGTTCTTTTTCTTGAGGTACAGGTTTCTTCTCTTCTCTTTTACTTAAGTGTTTTTGATAAAATGAGGAAAATGAGGAAAAATCACAAATTTTGTGGGTACATGCAGTGTCCTTTTGCACACACTGTGTAATTTGGCCATGTGGGATGAGTACACAGGGTGTGTATCATGCTAGTTATGAAAGGTGTAAAAACCGACTACATGGAATGTAGTTAGTATTTACACACTGTGATGTCAGTCAGCAGGCGAATAGTAAGGCAGTGGAAGTGGCCACCAGCTGAGCGACAGTACACGTCATGTAATCATGAATACACACCGTGTACTCATGTCGACAGATGAACCATGCTATGGTAGAAAGAAACTGCCGAAGGAATAGTTAAAAAATGAAAACTACACATCGTGTACTCAATAGTACATGCCGTGCAGTCTGTTATTTCTCTTAAAAGGGGAAGTAGCCTCCTCTGTTCATAGAGGAAGCTTAGAACCAGAGGAGAGCTTGGGAGAGATGACCAGATCTTGGAGGACCACTCAATCGCACACTGGGAACCCGTTTTCTGCACCGTTGATCTCCATGGAACCGCACAGGTGAGGTCTTCCTCCTCCATGCGTTGTCCTAGCCAATTATTCCTCTAAGGGAATCTATTTTAGTTTTAATGAGGTTATGTTCACCTATGATTTACTTCGTTCTTGGAAAATTTGACAGTCGTCGTTCATGTATACTGATCAGGGGAAATCGACGTAGGTGGTCTGGTGTATAAATTCCAACTGATGTTGGTTTTTCTGTACCATTGTGCTACGATCCCATGTTGGGGTGTTGAGTGGAAGAGGCCTTGGATATTTTAAATAACTAGAATTGTATAGGTAATTAAATGAAATTATAAACTGCTGTTTGGGATCACTGCTTGGATCGAGGACAACCCTGGGGGTGTGTTATTCTGTTTAGCCATTTGGGAAGGTTACCCAAGGGTATACCGTAATTTTTTTCATGTCTTCAATTACCATGGGAGGATTTGTATAAAAAATTGCTTGTTTATATATTGGGCATGACCCGGTTACTTGAGCATGAGGGCAACGTTCTATTAAGCCTGTGGGCACTGTTCTATTTAGAATGAGGGAAACTTTTTTCATGCCTGTGGGTAGTAGATTCTATACCTATGGGAGAAAATTCATAAGCCTGAGGGAAATATATTTTATTCCTGAGGACAGTTACCTAAGGCTTTTGTTTCTGGTTACCTGAGGGTAAGAGTTTACATGCATGAGGACACCGACTTTTTACATAGAAAATTCTCCGTGGTGATGTCTTATAATGAATGGATAAAATTAATATTAAAATGGAAACATGACTGGTAAATATAGTTAATTTTGAGTACTTATTAGTTTATTTCATTTATTGTTGCACACTACTGTTGCACATTTTCACTAACAGTTGGAAATATTCTTTTGGTGGGTGCCTACTGGGATATATTTCTCACACCCTGTTTGGGTCAGGTCTTTGGCCCAAACAGACTATATTGATTCAGGTGTCGACAGGGGAAAGGGTCCCTATACAGGTACATGATTGTAGCATAGGAGTAGGAGAGCATGGGACTGAGCTCTGGCTTGCGATGCTGTTGCGTTTTGTTACTCTGATTGTTTTTTGATGTACCTTGTACTTTGTATTGTATTGTATTCATGTGTATCCTGTTATGGATACATTCAAAGAATTAGCAACATGCTGCATCTTTATATATATATGACTTCTTGTTCTCTTTTACTTCAGCTGTCTATTTCCGTTGTATATTGTTTATTACTTCTGATGTTGTATATTATTTATATTTTCCGCTGTGCTACTCTTTGACAAATGAGGGCATAGTTTCCCCACTGTCAGACCTGGGCCCTAACTGAAAGTCAACAGCCTCTGGCGTTTGGGGAAATGTGCATGAGGTCATGTGACCAACCGGGTTCGGGGCACCAGTTGAGTGGCACCCAGATCCAGGACGTTACAAAGTGGTATCAAATGACGTTTCTTTTTTTGTGACTTACTATTTTGAGCCTTAGTTAGGGTTTGGAAAAAATGGTAGTTGGTAATATGATGTGCCTGGGATTAGCTAACTCATTTACAGGGAAAAGCCAGTCTACCTCGTATTTTTTATTTATTATGATTTTGCAAATTTTACAGTTGATTTGATTTTCACCGTTGGGTGATGCACTTGTGATTGTTCTATTTATATGTTATACATGGGTTCTATTTAGTTTCAAAACGATGAGATGAGGGTATACCATCTCATGCATCATTTAGGAACATGCTAGAAATCACATTCCATGCATAGTTCCATGCCATGTAGGCGCATTAGAAATTACATGTTGTTGTGATATTTGTTGGGCTTCAGAAGAAAGATATTGTGATTGTTGCTTTGATAAATACATGCTATGTGATAGGGTATTTTGTTTCAGCCTGTTCATAGGATGGATGCCTAACTTTTGTTTTTGGGGAGTATGGGCCCTCAATGACCGGAATATGGTGGATCATTGACTTGTTTACTTGTGTATAATATGTATAAGATTCCAAACTTTGATTCGCGGGGAGAACGAGCCCTCATGGATCAGAATTTGGAATTTAGGTGTTGTTTTTCAGTATTTTGCTGGGTTTCGGAGTACTTTAAGAGGATTAATATCCATAAAACCTAGGATACGTGACCGTTTAGTTCCTCGAACACACGTCATGTGTTCTTCTGTTCGGGATGAAACAAATACTTTTTCAGTACACGTCGTGTACCCTTGGTACATGTCGTGTAGTCTCTTCCCATGTCATAGACTGGGTGGGCGGGGACACAGGGTACAGAAAGGCTTGGGAAAAACACTCCGAGTAATGGATGTACATGCTTTGTTGTTTTGACCCGGAGTTTGCCCGTATAACTAACAACATGGACGGAGGTGACCTTGAGACATACACACCGTGTCCACCTTGGAACACGCCGTGTAGTCTGACCTGGGGACCCGACTGTGTAGCTAACAAACACGAGTCGGAGTTACCTATTCTTGAAAATGTCGTGTACCTGAGGGACATGTTGTGTAATCCTTACCGGTGGGATACCGTGTGAAATTTGCCATGTGATTGGTGAAACGGGGGGGGGGGGTGTACACGCCGTGTGTGGGTCTAACATTCCATGTGGTGTCAGTGGAGTAGTAGGTCGTTTCACAAACGACACGGGAAGTTGGAAACTAAACCATACAAACCCTGTTGATGATATACATGCCATGTTTTCTTGTTCAAAGTGATCCATGTGGCTTAGCCATGTAGAAGGACCCAGGCCGGGGAAGAAAAGTCAGGTACACGCCATGTAGTCTTGTTTTTCAAATCTTGAATGCCTTCTTCCTCCTGTTACCTTTCAGGTCCCCTAGTTTTCAGTTTTTAATAAACATGAATCTAAGGTGTGTGTTTGACCTTGAAGAGTCATGCCTCCGAGACGACCATGCGTTGTTCACCAAGAGAGCGGCAGCGATTTCACTCCAGAAATGGTAGGCCATGGGCTACTAGTGGATCCACTAGCACAGCCAGATGCGGCGCCAGCCGTTATACCGGACACATGGGTGGATGCGCATTCCTTGAAGGCTTTAGGCAGTTCATGCAGACCTTTCATGGAGCACTGCCAACTGCCACATCTATGGAAGAGCTGACATGTATATTCTAACAGCGTCATCTGCCTGTGTTTTCAAGTGATGGCAGACCTCAGGCTGTGGAATCTTGGCTGGATTCATTGCAGACTATTTTCGGGCATCCTGAGACGCCTCCAGGGCGTAGGGTCAACCTCGCGACTTATATGAAGCATGATTCTTCCAAGAGATGGTGGGATGTTACCACTCAGACATAGCATCACAGAGACATGGTGTGTCAATATTTTTAGATTGTCTTCTATGAATTATTCTTCACAGAGACGCTGAGGGAAGATCGAGATCGAGAGTTCATGAACCTTTAGCAGGGCGATATGTCGGCGATGGATTATTCTTCTTGCTTCACCAATCTTCAGCATTTCTCACCCGTTCAGGAGGGTGATGAGACGTTGAGATCTACACTCTTTGAGGATGGTCTTCGATATGACATTCATGCACTAGTGAATGCTTTTAGGTTTCCAACTGTACATGTTATTGTGAACCAAGAACTGATTACAGAGAGAATCCTTCGGCAAGCTAGTAGTGCAGGCCAAGGCGGTTCAGAACCACTTTCCAGTATTATTTCTACTAGTAAGAGGAAGAGGGAGATGGATTTCTCTCATGGTGGAAGTACTGTCCAAAGGAATACTTCATGTGGTCAAGTCATATGCAACCAGTGTGTTAAAGAGGGGCACAAGAGACCGCAGTTTCCACGTGACCCAGTGGAGTGCCTAGTTTGGAGCAAGATGGGTCATCTGCAACGCTTTTGCAGGGAATTTCTACCAGTGGCTAGTGAGAGGTGTTCTGTATAGACTCCCTATGTAGGAGCAGGACTAGTAGCTTCTTAATAGTCAGGAAACTGGAATACGTCAGGGCATGTAGGCAAAGATGGTGGTCATGGACGCGGTATCCAGACACTAGGATCTTAGAGGTATCAGGGCGGGATAGCTCAGAGTAAACAGGTTGTGTCACAGGGCTGCGACACTGAGCAGACATATGCAGTGCAATAGACCCAACAAAAGCATGATCCCAGGCCTTCTACTATCAGAGGTACTATTCTAGTTGCTTCTGTTTTATCTTCTGCACTTTTCGATATGGCTGCTATACATAGCTTTATATCTGTGCCCATTATGGAGATCCATGGACTCTGTGTTTCTTCTTCATCCGATGTCATGACGCTACACACTCTGTTGGGAACTATAATGGCTGGTGTGCATTAGTGCTAGGAGTTCCCCCTATAGGGTTGTGGGTGTCACTTTCTATGGGACCTCTATGTCTTAGAGATAACGAGCTATGATATCATTCTTGGGATGGACTGGTTGGTTACTTTTTCAGCCTTTTTGGACTGCTATCATCGCAAGGTGAGTTTCACATAACCAAAAGGCTGAGATTTTCTATTCAAAGGTGAATGTGATGTCCAGGTGAGCTAAGATGGACCTAAGCATTGTGGTCGAGGTGGTGTGATAGCACAGATAGTGAGTTTCTATTTGGATGACTAGGGAACTTTTCAGATGGATTTCCCTCCAGTGGTTTATCATTTCAGGGATGTCTTCCTGGAAGACTTTTTAGGTCTACCTCCAAAGCGAGAGGTGGATTTCTCTATCGAGCTTGTGCAAGGAGCGGCACCATTATCCATTACTCCTTATAGGATGGCTACACCTGAGTTACAGGAGCTCAAGAGGCAGTTAGAGGAGTTACAGGAAAAGGGTTTCATCCGACCATGTACTTCTCCTTGGGGTTCTCGTGTCCTTTTTGCGAAGAAGGTAGATGGTACCCTCAGACTTTGTGTGGATCATCAGAAGTTAAACCAGTTGACGGTTAAGAAACGATATCCCTTGCTGAGGGTTGATGCTATTTTTGATCAACTTCATAGAGCACAAGTGTTCTCAATGATTGATTTGAGATTAGGATATCATCAGCTGCGCATGAGACCATCGGATATACCAATAATAGCCATTCGGAGAAGATATTGTCTATATGAGTACTTGGTTATGCCATTTGGACTCACGAACACGCCAGAAGTTTTCATGGCTCTAATGAATCGCATTTTCAATCCTTATCTGGATTCTTTTGTGGTAGTATTTGTAGACGACATCTTGGTGTACTCTCACACTCAACACGACCATGCCACCCATCATGAAATCATGCTGATTACACTAATAGAGCATAATCTATATGATACGCTCACAAAGGGCCTCTTTTGGATAGACCTGATTCACTTCATGGGTCATATCATATCAGAGGCATAAGTTTCTGTAGACCCAGGGAAGGTGAGAGCAGTAGTTTTCTGTGAACAGCCTATGAATGTGTTTGAGATACGAAGTTTCTTAGGGCTGGCATGATCCTACAGATCCTTCATCCAGAACATCTCTCGCTTAGCAGCTCCATTGACAGGTTTGACTAATATGGGCGTGAAGTTCATTTGGTCAAAATCTTGTGAGATAGCCTTTCAGGAACTGAAGGGAAGGTTGACATCAACACCAATCCTGATACTCCCAGAGTAAGGGAAGAGCTATACAGTTTACTATGATGCATTATGTATTGGTCTAGGAGCTGTGTTGATGCAAGGAAATCGAGTTTCTGTGTACTTGTCTCGGCAGTTGAGTCCACATGAGAGGAATTACCCAATGCATGATCTTGAGTTGGTTGTAGTTGTTCATGTTTTATGCTGTTGGAGACATTTTCTCTTGGGAGAGAATTTTTTGGTTTTCACCGGCAACAAAAGTCTCATGTGCATCTTTACCCAGCATGAATTGAACCTGAGACAGTGAATGTGGGTTTAATACCTTCAGTACTTTGATTTTGAGCTTGCCTAAACACATCGTAAGGGTAATTCAGGTGCTGATGCACTGAGTAGGAAGACTCAGACATAGGCAGTTCATGAGGCCAGTGGTGAGTGGAAGATTATGGATTTGTTCTTTGAAATGCATTTGGAGGTGCACGATAGTTAGGGGAAGACCTATATTTCTTCCTTAGCTGTGATATATACCCTCCTGGATAGAGTGAGGATAAGATAGCTATCTGATTCAGAAGGCCTCATTCTACAAGAGTTGGTGGAAAGTGAGGACCCTCCTCCTGGTTGGAAAATAGGCGATGAGGAGGTATTGTGTTTCCATGGATGAGTATGTGTTCCAGGAGATATACGCGAGGGGCTGATGTGAGAGTTTCATGCTTCAACTTGGGCACCGCATCCCAGAGTTACCAAAATGTACCATAACTTGCGACATCAGTATTGGTGGTCGGGTATGAAGAGGGAGATAGCTGGTTTTGTTACGAGGTGTTCCACCTGTCAGCAAGTGAAGGTGGATCATCAAAGGCTATGCAGACTGTAACATCAGTTACGCATTACAGAGTGGAAATGGAATGATGTCATGATGGAATTTGTGACTGGGTTGCCGAGGTCACCTTGAGGCAATGATTCCATGTGTAACTTTTTTGACAGACTCACAAATGCATCTCACTTTTTGCTGATCAATGAGACCTTCGAAGATGACAACCTCGGGAAGGTGTATATCGGAGAGGTCATATGTCTTCATGGGGTCCCTCGTTCTATAATTTCAGATAGAGATGCCCATTTTATGTCTCGTTTTGGGCAGAGTTTTTAGAGGGCACTGTGTACATAGGTGCTTCTGAGCACAGCTTACCACCCTTAGACTGATGGTTAGTCAGAGGGTACGATACAGGTGCTAGAGGACATGCTGCGTGCTTGCGTCCTAGACTTTGGGGGCTCCAGGGAGAAGCATATACTATAACGCCCCAACCCCAGTTACCCAGAGTCGGTGCGTTATTGTGTAACATTGGCATGATCAAAAAGATCTATTCTTGAAAGACCGATTAGTTTAGTAGCCTTGAAACACTAGAAACATTCATAAGTTTTACATTACATAATAAAGTAATAAAAAACTACAACAACATCTTGTCCTCATATCCCCTCATATTATCTGTTCAGGTCATTCATAAAATACTTCTTCACATCCTGGAAAAATTAAAACATTGAAATGGGTGAGCTTAGATGCTCAGTAAGGATAATAGTACAGAGGAATCTTTCATAAATAAAGATAAACATTTAAGGAAATGTATAACTAAACAAAATCCTTTTAAACATGAAATTCATCATAATATGGAAAAAGTAAAATGAAATAATTCTAGTTCCTTATTCACATGGATATTCTACTGGTCGAATAATCACATGCAATATCAATAACCACTCTCAAAATGATGGAATGCATAATGCCAGACTATCATAATCACGTAGCCAAGGCCTCGTGCCAAGACTACAAATAATATTTTGTCAAGGCCTCATTCTAAGACACTAGTTTGTCTCATGAGACCTACCGATGCATCGAGGAGCTATAGCGGGCTCCACCCGTCACTTATTAAGTCCATTGCATTACTCATATGAACAGGTTTAAACATATCATAAACCATAACATAATCGTATCACATAAAACATGCATAAAGGAGACATAACATTTCCACATTTCAATCACAAGATATCAATACAACACATTGATATAATAAAAACATTATCAAAAGTATTTTCAATACCAAAATAAAATAAAAGTAAAACATGGTATTTATTTTTCATTTTAAAAAACGTTATGGCTTATAGAGGAAGTCGAAACTCATATAACAGTCACGGCGGCAAAGAAGTCGTTGTCGCCGCATACGTAAGAAAAAACATTCCTTTTGTCGTTTAGTAAAAACCCTTTGTATAAAAAGATTCCTTTTGAAAAAAAGTAAAATTTAAAGGGGTTTATACACCGTATAAAGGAAAGTTGTATTTAAAACCAAATATGCCTCAATGAAAGGAGATTGAGACAAAGTCCCTTAAAAAGATTAGTTTTTAAATAAAATAGATCTATTATATGTATTCACTATAATTACACATAAATAATGTACAAATACAAGATAGGACATAATAATATCATGACATAATTTGAAAGTAGGAGATTAACCCAAAGAACGGAAATTGGGTTAAGAAGTTTGCTTACCTCATGTCTGACTTGACTCGGTCATTCTTTAACCTCCCGAATAATAAACTAGTATTAATTTATTATTTCTTAAGAACCTTTTTCAAGTTTATTATTCCTTTCATATCACTTATTACAATGTTATGAACATTATGTAATTATTTATGTTAATAACGGTCGTTTTGTCGATCTTTGGTACTTGAGTCAAAAATAAAATTCATATAATTACAAGTTGTTCATGTGGAAAAATATCCATTATATCCAGAGTTATATTAATTATTTAGATATCATATATATAATATATATCCGGTATATAAATTCATTCATAATATTATGTAACATTTAGAGGTATGAAATGAAATGCACCGTTCATGGAGACGGTAAGCCGTACGTACGCATGAACGCTACTTTCATTTCTATTTCATATTTAATGGAATGAATTATTAATGATATAAATGTGTATTATAATTCCAGTATAATATCATATATAATATCATTTACTCCATCCTTTATACATCCCACATATGGCATTAACGATTCAAATCACTTTGTGGGGGTGGTAGTCCGCACTTCCTAAAATGAAATTATCGCGTTTACCCATAATAAAAATAATAAAGTTATGACATAAATGAGAAATACAGAAGCATAAAGAAAACATAAACATAATATATATCATATATAGAAATATTGTCATCATAATGACCACCATTAGAGGTGTTAAAAGAATATTGAACAATCATCGTTTCGTGAGGCAGTATTTCGCCACAAACAGAAACTGAATGTTCATTAACCATTAGATGAAGGTGTGTGTAAGTGTAAATCATATAATTCTCATAAAAACATTCTAGTATATTGAAGATACTTTTTTTGTTACAAAATAACGTAATAAAAGTTTTTTAGGGGTTTGGAGAAGCAAAATAAAACAAAAGAACACAAGAGAAGACATACCTTAAAATCGGGTAACTCATTTTGATTTGAGCCAAAGGTTTCCTTGGGAATACTTCTGCCAAAGGTGAGGCCACTAGGAGTAAGATAGGGAAGTTGGGAGAGTATTTGGGCAGATGTTGGACCATCCAAATGGCTTGGAAGGTGTGAATAAGGTGGTAGTGGTTGGGGCCTTTTATAAGAGGTGAGGAGGGGCACTCTTGGAAATTCATGAAATGTTACATTATTATGAAGTGATTTTCGGATTTTAAAGGCCCCACAATGATATAGTTCGAGGATAAGGAGATAAGGGTTCGAAATATACTCATACAATAGTTTTTTGACAAGTTTATGTCTTATATTTTACATTATATTTTCATTTTATTTAAATTGTTAATTAATGAGGTAATCGCTGCATCGTCATTGTGTCATTAAAATTTTAATTTATTTAATTTATAAAAATTGTATAAAAAATATCATGATGTTGGAAATCTTTTTATATTTCAAATGAATATTTATAGTCTAAAAGTTAACTTATATATCTCCATGTAATAATTGTTTAAGTAAAACAACACATGTTTGTGACAATTTTATTTTTACTTTAAATAAAAAGTTATTAATGTAATTTTCTTACCTGAGTGGCTCCATGGTGTCCCCAAGTAGACCAGTGGATTTTCTTGGTCAGCCATGACTCAACCAATAAGGTTAAGAAAAGTGTCAAGATATATTCGTATTTTTAAAATATCATTTTTCCTTAAATTTCAATAATTACCTTTAATCGCGATTAATAAAACATAAAAGTTACTACTAACCAAAAATTATTTTCATCTCATTGATCCACATTTTTATTCCTAATGACAACCATTTATGATGGATTTTTAAAATTCAGTACATAGAAGTGGTAATGTTTCATTTACACAAAAAAAAATAGTTTTAAACTACAACTTAGTGGTTTCAATATTAATCAAAAATCGATGTTTTTCAGAAAAATACCAAAAATTCACTCTAAGCAATATTTGATATTCCTAATTCAAAAATGATGTCTATTTTAAAAAATTAAAAACTTATATGTTGAATTCATTAATTTAATAATTAATTCCTGCTGTCACAACAAATAGCGTGTTTTTAAGAAAGAATATCAATCAAAAGATTGACAATTGTTTATGTCCAATTTCAAAGTGAAATTAATTAAAATTACCACCATTGAATAAAATGGTAAAAATATATTCTAATTATAATTTAAAACCACTAAATAGTATAATTTATCACTATAAATTATTTTTATTAAAAAGGTTGTTTTTTAAGTATTTTTCACTATTCATCGAAAATTGGAAGTTCTCAGAAAAATACCAAAAATTCAACATAGACTAATTCCAATATCTTGAATCCAAAAATTAAGTCCATTTTGAAATATAAAATTTATATAATTTCAAAAGGTGGGTATTACTATTCAAAACGGCGACTTTGATTGGTCGCGGTGTGTTAGAATCTCGAAATTGCGGACAATTCAAGCTATTGCATTATTGAAAGAGAATTGTACCATCGAAGCTTGGGGTGTTACATCTCCCATCCTTCAATAAATTTAGTCCTTGCAATTTGAAAATGTTCTTCGAAAATAAAAGGTTGAAAATAGAAAATACTATTGTGGAAACCCCACATCAGAAATAAGGTTAATAAAATTTAGCCTTAATAAGAGGGAAATGGAAATGAAAAAGTCACCACAAAATTATGATCTTGATTAGGAGAACATTGGTGGCAATTAGAGACATATAATTGGAGGAAAAAATTAAATATTTTTAGGAAGTGATTGAGTTCATCAGTCATAAACAAGTGTAAAATTGAAGGACTCAAAGCCATCAATCTATGATGAAAATATCATCAGTTCAACCAAACATAAGGTATTAGGATAACATATTTTTGTTTTAAAATCCCTTCCATAAAGTTTAAGAATTAATTTATTCATAGAATAAGAGAGAGGTATATATATATATATACTTGACAACTAGTGTTTCGACCCTCAACTAATTTCTACCACAAACTCATCTTTCACTGAAAAAGATAATAGAACTCAAAAATATTATATTTATCCTAATCGTACAAGGTTCCAAATATTAACACATACCATTTAGATTAGAAAAAATATTTTGTAATAACCAGGGACTTCTTATAGGCTAGTGGTAGGTAGTAAAGGCCTGTCGCAATATGGTTGTGGGTTCGATTCCTGCAGATTTGTTCGACGCGACAGTTTATCCCCCAACCTGCAGGTTTTCCTTTTCCTAAAACTATATTATTATAATATTCCAAAAATAATATTCAGAAATGTTTTAACCATAAACAATCGTATCCAAATTTCAACTTAATACATTCCAACCATTATAGTTATCCAAAATACCTCTATCCAGACTTTCTCTAAAAGGTCTCTAAATTTCAAAATCAATTGTATCATCAGATTCCTCAAACAACATAAAGTTTTTCTTATTGTCACATACAAAAATTTGATTACCTTCATCCTATTAAAACCATAATGAAAACTACAAGTACTGAAGCACATTCCTTATATATATCAAATTTTTCTTATAACCAGAATATAATCCTTGAGTCCAAAAGCACAAATACATTAATTATTCCACTTCAACTGTAGAAACAATATAAGATTTTCCTTGATCCCTTGGCCTTCTTTGAGGTAAGTTTCCCTGACGCTTAGGACATTCATTTGCATAATGCCCCATTTCCCTACAATTGTAGCATTCAACATTGATAACCCCTTTCTTTCCCAAACAATCACGAGCATGGTGACCTTTTTCTCCACATTTATAACAAACTCCCATTCCATTTAGGCAAGTACCGGGGTGATTCTTCCCACAATTATCGCATAATGGAAAATAATTCTTTCACTTTTTCCCTTTATCTGTCTCTTGTTCCACTGTTCTCTTCTTCTCTTGCTTTACTTTATTGTCATAAGATTTAGAGAATTACTTTTCTATCTTCATAGCTCACGAGACTATATCTTCGTACGATGAGAAATATTTTGAGACAAAGGATCGACGGAGAAATGGTTTTAACCCATAAAAGAAATGATCAATCTTACTTATTGAGTTACGTATATAATCTACTGCATGGCTTGCTAACCTTGTAAAGTTGGCCTCATATTTTGCGACATTCTCATCCTCCTTTTGTCTCAGACTCAAAAATTGCCTTTCCATATCTGCTCGATGGTCATGAGGAAAGTATTTTTTTTAATAAAAGCTCTTTGAACACCATCCATTCCATATTTGATACTTCATCATCTTCCTTTTTATTTTGAATTAACGACCACCATTGATCAGCATCTCTAGTGAGGCGGTAAATTGCCATGATAACCTTTTTCCCTTTCACTACTCCCCAAGGCATAGAATATTTTCTCTAAGGAATTTATCCATTGCTCAGCAACTAAGGGATTAGTACTCCCATTTAATGTTGGTGGTTGTTGCCTCATGAAGCGGTCTAACATTGATCCACCACATTGTGGATCAGGGTGCCCCATATGAGTAAGGTTATTATTCATAACCTAAGTGAGTTGTCCCAGTATGGTGATAAGTTGATCAGAACCAGTTGTATCACCAACATCATTATAATTATCTTGAGCAGGAGGGAAATCCCTACATGGAGTGCATGCATTGATATGGTTTCCATTCCTCCCACTAGGCCCCATTTCTAAACAATGGCATAAACTAGATTAGTTTATTAATCAAAATACATAATTACTAACTTTCCAAACACTTAACATAAATTGAACTATTTATGGATATAATCCATAATCATAAAAATGTTTTCTTTGAGTAAGTATATACTCATAACCCTTCATAGTGGTTTGTAACGAAAATGAGAATTATCCTATGCATATCCCCCGGGAGTGTCGTAACCAAGAGTGCAGTAAGTCCTGTTTTCGTGCATCAGTTTCCGTTCATGTCTAGCTCAAAGCGGGGTTTTAGGGGATTAACTCTAGGTAAATATGTTCCAGAGCCACCTCTACCTGCTCGTATCCAGACAGGGATGTATTACTCAGAAAACTCACAAAATCTCTATAATACCAAAATTCTAGGAAGTTCTTCTATAATAATCCTCAATGTTTATCTTAGGTCTATGTGCTCTAATCACAGTTTATCTAAATCTAGCATCCAAGGATAGTACTAAACTGCCTCTGATACCAACTATAACACCCCAACCCCTGTTACCCAGAGTCGGTGCGTTATTGCGTAACATTGGCATGATCTCAAAGATCAAGTCTCAAAAGACCGATTAGTTTAGTAGCTTTGAAACACTAGATACATTCATAAGTTTTACATTACATCATAATGTAATAAAATACTACAACAACATCTTGTCTTCATATCCCCTCATATTATCCCTTCAGGTCATTCATAAAATACTTCTTCACATCCTGGAAAAATTAAAACATTTAAAGGGGTGAGCTCAGATGCTCAGTAAGGATAACAATATACCTAAAGCATTGATAAATAAACATAGACATTTAAGGAAATTTATAACTAAACAAAATAATTTTAAACATGAAATTCATCGTAATATGGAAAAAGTAAAATGAAATAATCTATTTCCTTATTCACATGGATATTCTACTGGTCGAATAATCAAATGGAATATCAATAACCACTATCATAATGATGGAATGCATAATGTCAGACTATCATAACCACGTAGCCAAGGCCTCGTGACAAGACTACAAATAAGATTTTGTCAAGGCCTAGTGCCAATACACTAGTTTTTCTCATGAGACCTACTGATGCATCGAGGAGCTATATTGGGCTCCACCCGTCACTTATTAAGTCCAATGCATTCCTCATATAAAGAGGTTTAAATATATCATAAACCATAACATAATTGTATCACATAAAACATGAATAAAGGAGACATAACATTTCCACATTTAAATCACAAGATTTCAGTACAAAACATTGATATAATAAAAAAATTATCAAAAGAATTTTTAATACCAAAATAAAAGAAAAGTAAAACATGGTATTTATTGTTTATTTTAAAAAAAGTTATGGCGTATAGAGGAAGCTGAAACTCAAATAATAGTCACAGCGGCAGAGAAGTAGTTATCACCGCATACATAAGAAAAAACATTCCTTCTATCATTTATTAAAAACTCTTTGTATAAAAATATTTCTTTTGAATAAATGTAAAAGTCAAAGGGGTTTATACATCGTATAAAGAAACGTTGTGTATAAAACCAAATATGCCTCAATAAAAGGAGATTGAGACGAAGTCCCTTACAAAGATCAGTTTTAAAATAAAATAGATCTATTATGTGTATTCACTATAAGTAAACATAAATAAAATACAAATACAAGATATGACATAATAATATCATGACATAATTTGAAAGTAGGAGAGTAACCCAAAGAACGGAAATTGGGTTAAGAAGTTCCCTTACCTCGTGTCCAACTTGACTCGATCGTTATTTAACATCCAGAATAATAAACTAGAGTTAATTAATAATTCATAAGAACCTTTTTCATGTTTATTATTCCTTTTATATCACTTATTACCATGTTATGAACATTTTGTAATTATTTATGTTAATAACCGTTGTTTTGTCGATCTTTGGTACTTGAGTCAAAAATAAACTTCTTATAATTACAAGTTGTTCATTAGGTAAAATATCCATTATATACAAAATTATATTCATGATGTAGATATCATATATATAATATATATCTATTATATACATTCATTCATAATATTACGTAACATTTATAGGTAATAAATGAAATGCACGGTTCATGGAGAAGGTAGGCCGTACGTACGCATGAACGCTACTTTAATTTCTATTTCATATTTAATGGAATGAAATAATAATGATATAAAGGTGTATTATAATTCCAGTATAATATCATATATAATATCATTTAATCCATCTTTTATACATCCCAAATATGGAATTAACGATTCAAATCACTTTGAGTGGACGGTACTCCGCACTTCCTAAAATGAAATTATCACGTTTTTCCATAATGGAAACAATAAAGGTATTCCATAAATGAAAAATACAGAAGCATAAGGAAAACATAAACATAATATATATCAAATATATAAATAGTTTCATCATAATGGCCACCATTAGAGGTGTTAAAAGAATATTAAACAATCATTGTTTCGTGAGGCAGTATTTCGCAACCAACAAAAATAGTATGTTCATTAACCATTAGACGAAGGTGTGTGTATTTGTAAATAAAATAAATCTCATAACAACATCCTTGTATAATTAAGATACTTTTTTTGTTACAAAATAAAGTAATAAAATGATTATAGGGGGTTGGAGAAGCAAAATAAAACAAAAGAACACAAGAGAAGACATTACCTTTAAATCGGGTAACTCTTTTTTATTTGAGCCAAAGGCTTCCTTGGGAAGACTTCTACACAATGTGTGGCTTCTAGGAGTAAGATAGGGATGTTGGGAAAGTATTTGGGAAGATTTTGTCTGAGCAAAATGTCTTGGAAGGTGTGAATAAGGTGGTAGTGGGTGGGGCCTTTTATAAGAGGAGAGGAGGGGCACTCTTGGAAATTCATGAAATGTTAAATTATTATGAAGTGATTTTCGGGGTTTAAAGGTCCTAAAATGATATATTTCAAGGATAGGGTGATAAGGGTTCTAAATATACTCATCTAATAGGTTTTTGACAAGTGTATGTTTTAGATTTTACATTATATTTTCATTTTATTTAAATCATTAATTAATGAGGTAATCGCTGCATCATCATTGTGTCATTAAAATATTAATTTATTTAATGGATAAAAAATAAATAAAATATATCATGATGTAGGAAATATTTTTATCTTTATAATTAATATTTATAGTCTAAAAGATATCTTATATAACCCCATGTAATAATTTTTTTAGTAAAACAACACATGTTTGTGACAATTTTATTTGTTACTTTAAATAAAAAGTTATTAATGTCATTTTCTTACCCAAGTGGCTCCATGAGGTCCCCAAGTTGACCCATTGATTGTATTGGTCTTACATGACTCATCCAATAAGGGTAGTACTAGTGTCAATATATTTTCATATTTTTATAATATCATTTTTACCTTAAATTTCACTAATTACCTTTAATCGCGATTAATAAAACTTAAATGTTACTATTCACAAAAAAATTATTTTCATCTCATTGATCCACATTTTTCTTCCTAATGAAAACCATGTATGTAAGATTTTTGAAATTCAATAAGTGGTAATGTTTCATTTACATGAAAAATTATTTTTTAAACTACCACTTAGTGGTTTCACTATTCATCAAAAATCGATGTTTTTCTGAAAAATACCAAAAATTCACTCTAAGATATAGTTGATATTCCTAATTCAAAAAATGAAGTCTATTTTAGAAAATTCAAAACTTATATGTTGAATTAATTAATTTAAAAATTAATTCCTTCTGTCATAAGAAATAGCGTGTTTTTAAGAAAGAATATCAATCAAAAGTTTGACAATTGTTTATGTCCAATTTCAATGTGAAATTAATTCAAATGACCACCATTGGATGAAATGGTAAAAATATATTCTAATTTTTCTTTAAAACCACTATATAGTATAATTTATCACTATAAATTATTTTTATTAAAAAGGTTGTTTTTAAGTATTTTTCACTATTCATCAAAAATTGGAAGTTCTCAGAAAAATACCAAAAATTCAACATAGGATAATTCTGATATTCTGAATCCAAAAATGAAGTCCATTATGAAATATAAAATTTATATAATTTCAATAAGTGGGTATTAATATTCAAAACAGCTACTTTGATTGGTCGCGGTGTGTTAGAATCTCAAACTTGCGTAAAATGCAAGCTATTGCATTATTGAAAGAGAATTGTACCATGGAAGATTGGGGTGTTACATTATAATCTCCTTCAATAAATTGCTTCCTCGCAATTTGAAAATGTTCTTAAATATAAAAGTTTGAAAATATAAAATACCTGTGGAAAACCCACATCGGAAATAAGGTTAATAAAATTTAGCTTTAATAAGAGGGAAAGGGAAATGAATAAGTCACCACCAAATTATGATCATGATTAGGAGAACATTGGTGGAAATTAGAGACATATAATAGGAGGAATATCTTAAATATTTTTAGGGAGTGATTGAGGTCATCGGTCACAACCAAGTGTAAAATTGAGGGACTCAAAGCCATCAATCTTTGATTAAAATATCATCAGTTCAACAAAACATAAGGTATTAGGATAACACATTTTTGTTTTAATATCCCTTACCAAATATTTAAGAATTAATTTATTCATAGAATAAGAGAAAGGTATATATATATATACTTGACAAGTAGAGTTTCAACCCTCAACTAATTTCTACCACAAACTCATCTTTCACTGAAAAAGATAATAGAACTAAAAAATATTACATTTATCCTAATCGTACAAGGTACCAAATATTAACACATACCATTTAGATTAGGAATGCTATTTTGTAACAACCAGGGACTTCCTATAGGCAAGTGGTATGTAATAAAGGCCTGTCGCAATATGGTTGTGGGTTCAATTCATGCAGCTTTGTCCAATGCGATGGTTTATCCCCCAACCTGCAGGTTGTCCTTTTCCTAAAACTATAATATTATAATATTCCAAAAATAATCTTCAGAAATGTTTTAACCTTAAACGATATTATCCAAATTTCAACTTAATCCATTCCAACCTTTATAGTTATCCAAAATACCTCTGTCCAGACTTTCTCTGAAAGGTCTTTAAATTCCAAAATCTATTGTATCATCAGATTACTCAAACAAAGTAAAGTTTCTCTTATTGTCACATACAAAAATATGATTACCTTCATCATATTAAAACCTTATTGAAAACAAAAAGTACTACAATACAATCCTTATATATATCACATTATTCTTATAACCAGAATATAATCCATGAGTCCAAAAGCACCAATACATTAATTATTCCACATCAACTGTAGTAACAACATAAGATTGTCCTTGATCCCTTGGCCTTCTATGAGGTAAGTTTCCCTGACGCATAGGACATTCATTTTCATAATGCCCCATTTCTTTACAATTGTAGCATTCAACATTGATAGCCTTTTTCATTCCCTTGCAATCACGAGCCTGGTGACCTTTTTCTCCACATTTATAACAAACTTCTATTCCTTTTAGGCAAGTACCGGGGTGATTCTTCCCACAATTATCGCATAATAGAAAATCCTTCTTTCCCTTTTTCCCTTTATCTGTCTCTTGTTTCACCGTTCTCTTCTTCTCTTGCTTTACTTTATTGTCATAATATTTAGAGAATTCTTTTTCTGTCTTGATAGCACACGAGACTATATCTTTGTACGACGAGAAATATTTTTAGAATAAGTATTGATGGAGAAATGGTTATAACCCATAAAAGAAAAGATCAATCTTACTTCTTGTGTTACATATATAATCTGATGCATGCCTTGCTAACCTTTTAAAGTTGGCCTTATACTTTGCGACATTCTCATCCTCCTTTTGTCTCAGACTCATAAATTGCCTTTCCATATCTGCTCGATGGTCATGAGGAATGTATTTTTCTAAGAAAAGCCCTTTGAACTCCCCCATTCCATATTCGATACTTCATCATCATCCTTTGTATTTTGAATCAATTCCCACCATTAATCTGCATCTCTAGAGAGGTGGTAAATTGCCATGATAACTTTTAACCTTTCACTACCTCCCATGGAATGGAATATTTTCTCTAAGTAATTTATCCATTTCTCAACAACTAAGGGATTAGTACCCCCATTGAATGTTGGTGGTTGTTTCCTCATGAAGCAGTTTAACATTTATCCTCCATGTTGCGGATCAGGGTGCTCCATACTAGTAAGGTTATTATTCATAACTAGGGTGAGTTGTCCCAGTATGGTGATAAGCTGATCAGCACCAGTTGTATCACCAACTCCATTATAATTATCATGAGCATGAGGGAAATCCCTACATGGAGTGCATTCATTGATACAGTTTCCATTCCTCCCACTGGGCCCTATTTCTAAACTATGGCATAAACTAGATTAGTTTATGAATCAAAATACATAATTACAAACATGAAAAACACTTAACATAAATTGAACTATTTATGGATATAATCCATAATCATAAAAATGTTTTCTTTGAGGAAGTATATACACATAACCCTTCATAGTGGTCTGTAATGAAAATGTGAATTATCCTATTCATATCCCCGGGGAGTGTCGTAACCAAGAGTGCAGCAAGGCCCGTTGTTGTGCACCAGTTCCTGTCCGAGTCTAGCTCAAAGAGGTGTTTTCTGGTTTTACCCCTAGGTACATATGTGCTAGATCCGCCTCTACCTGCTCGTATCTAGAGAGGGATGTATTACTCGGAAAACTCACAAAATCTCTATAATACCAAAATTCTAGGAGGTTCTTCTATACTAATCCTCAAATTATATATTAGGTATATGTGCTCTAATCAGAGTTTATCTAAATCTAGCATCCAAGGTTAGTATTAAACTACCTCTGATACCAACTGTAACTCCCCAACCCCAGTTATCCAGAGTCGGTGCATTATTGCGTAACATTGGCATGATCACAATGATCAAGTCTCCAAAGACCGATTAGTTTAGTATCTTTGAAACACTAGATACATTCATAAGTTTTACATTACATCATAAATTAATAAAAAACTATAACAACATCTTGTATTCATATACCCTCATATTATCCCTTCAGGCCATTCATAAAATACTTCTTCACATCTTGGAAAAATTAAAACATTGAAAGGGGTGATCTCAGATGCTCAGTAAGGATAACAATATAGTGGAAGCTTTTATAAATAAACATAAACATTTAAGGCAATTTATAACTAAACGAAAGCCTTTTAAACATGAACTTCAGCTTAATATGGAAAAAGTAAAATTAAATAATGCCATTTTATTATTCACATGGATATTCTACTGGTTGAATAATCACATGCAATATCAATAACCTCTCTCATAATGATGGAATTCATAATTCCAGACTATCATAACCACGTAGTCAAGGCCTCGTGCCAAGACTACAAATAAGATTTTGTCAGGGCCTAATGCCAAGACACTAGTTTGCCTCATGAGACCTACCGATGCATCGAGGAGTTATAGCGGGATCCACCCGTCACTTATTAATCCCAATTCATTCCTCATATGAACAGGTTTAAAAAATCATAAACCATAACATAATCGTATCACATAAAACATGTATATAGGAGACAAAAATTTTCACATTTCAATCACAATATATCAATACAACACATTGATATAAAAAAATATTATCAAAAGCATTTTCAATACCAAAATAAAATAAAATTAAAACATGGTATTTATTTTTCATTTTAAAAAATGTTATGGCTTATAGAGGAAGGCGAAACTCAAATAATAGTCACTAAGGCAGAGAAGTCGTTGTCGCCGCATACGTAAGAAAAAAAATTCTTTTTTTCGTTTAGTAAAAACTCTTCGTATAAAAATATTCCTTTTGAAGAAAAGTAAAAGTCAAAGGGGTTTATACACCGTATAAAGGAAAGTTGTGTATAAAACCAAATATGCCTCAATGAAAGAAGATTGAGACGAAGTCCCTTAAAAGATCAGTTTTTAAATAAAATAGATCTATTATGTCTATTAACTATAATTACACATAAAGAATGTACAAATAGAAGATAAGACATAATAATATCATGACATAATTTGAAAGTAGGAGATTAACCCAAAGAACGGAAATTGGGTTAAGAAGTTCCATGACCACGTGTCCGACTTGACTCGATCGTTCTTTAACCTCCTGAATAATAAACTAGAGTAAATTTATAATTTATTAAGAACCTTTTTAAAGTTTATTATTCCTTTTATATCACTTATTACCATGTTATGAAAATTATGTAATTATTTATGTTAATAACGGTTGTTTTGTCGATCTTTGGTACTTGAGTCAAAAATAAACTTCTTATAATTACATGTTTTTCATGTGGTAAAATATCCCTTATATCCATAATTATATTCATGATGTAGATATCATATATATAATTTATATCCAGTATATACATTCATTCATAATATTACGTAACATTTAGAGGTAAGAAATGAAATGCACCGTTCATGGAGAAGGTAAGTCGTACGTACGCATTAACGCTACATTCATTTCTATTTTGTGTTTAATGGAATGAAATCATCATGATATAAAGGTGTATTATAATTACAGTATAATATCATATATAATATCATTTACTCAATCCTTTATACGTCCTATATATGGCATTAACAATTCAAATCACTTGAGGATGCGGTAGTCTGCACTTCCTAAAATGAAATTATCGCGTTTACCCATAATGGAAATAATAATGGTATGTCATAAATTAGAAATACAGAAGCATAAGAAAAACATAAACATAATATATATAATATATAGAAATAGTGTCATCATAATGTCCACCATTAGAGGTGTTAAAAGAATATTGAACAATCATCGTTTCGTGAGGTAGTATTTCACCACCACAAAAACAGTATGTTTATTAACCATTAGACGAAGGTGTGTGTAAATGTAAATCAAATACATCTCATAAAAACATACTAGTATATTTAAGATACTTGTTTTGTTACTAAATAAAGTAATAAAAAGATTTTAAGGTGTTGGAGAAGCAAAATAAATCAAAAGAACACAAGAGAATACATTAACTTAAATTCTGGTAATTTTTTTTGATTTGAGCCAAAGGCTTCCTTGGGAAGACTTCTGCCCAATGTAAGGCTTATAGGAGTAAGATAGGGATGTTGGGAGAGTATTTGGTCAGAGGTTGGCCGAGCCAAATGGCTTGGAAGTTGTGAATAAGGTGGTAGGGGTTGGGGCCTTTTATAAGAGGAGAGGAGTGGCACTCTTGGAAATTCATGAAATGTTACATTATTATGAATTGATTTTCTTATTTTAAAGCTCCAACAATGATATAGTTATAGGATAAGACGATAAGGGTTCGAAATAAACTCATACAATTGGTTTTTGACAAGTGAATGTCTTAGATTTTACATTATCTTTTCATTTTTTTTAATCATTAATTAATGAGGTAATCGCTGCATCATCATTGTGTCATAAAAATTTTAATTTATGTAATGTCTAAAAATTATATAAAAAATATCATGATGTATGAAATCTTTTTATCTTTCCAAATAATATTTATAGTTTTGAATTTAACTTATATAACCCCATGTAATAATTATTTTAGTAAAAAAACACATGTTTGTAACAATTTTATTATTACTTTAAATAAAAAGTTATTAATGTCATTTTCATACCCAAGTGGCTCCATGGGGTCCCCAAGTTGACCCATGGATTGTCTTGGTCGGCCATGACTCATCCAATATGGGTAGGACAAGTGTCATGATATTTTCATATTTTTATAATATCATTTTTACCATAAATTTCACTAATTACCTTTAATCGCGATTAATTAAAGTTAAAAGTTACTATTCACAAAAAAATTATTTTCATCTCATTGATCCAAATTTTGCTTCCTAATTACAACCATGTATGTCAGATTTTTGAAATTCAATACACATACGTGGTATTGTTTCATTTACATGAAAAATTATTTTTTAAACTTCCACTTAGTGGTTTCACTATTAATCAAAAATCGATGTTTTTCATAAAAATACCAAAAACTCACTCTAAGATATATTTGATATTCCTAATTCATAAATGATGTGTATTTTAAAAAAAATTCAAACCATATAAGTTAAATTAATTAATTTAATAATTAATTCATGTTGTCACAACAAATAGCGTGTTTTTAAGAAAAAATATCAATCAAAAGATTGACAATTATTTATGTCCAATTTCAAAGTGAAATTAATAATAATGACCACCATTGGATAAAATGGTAAAAATATATTCTAATTATACTTTAAAACCACTCAGTAGTATAATTTATCACTATAAATTATTTTGATTAAAAAGGTTTTTTTTTAAGTATTTTTCACTATTCATCGAAAATTGGAAGTTCTCAGAAAAATACCAAAAAATCAACATAGGCTAATTCTGATATTCCGAATCCAAAAATGAAGTCCATTCTGAAATATAAAATATATATAGTTTCAAAAAGTGGGTATTACTATTCAAAACGGCTACATTTATTGGTCGCGGTGTGTTAGAATCTCGAACTTGCGTACAATGAAAGCTATTGCATTATTGAAAGAAAATTGTACCATAGAAGCTGGGGGTGTTACATATACCACTAGTCGAGTATTCCTATAATAATATTTTTTAGTGAACTATTATGATGGCACCTTACGAGTCTTTATATGGTAGGCCATTCCGATCACCTTTGTGCTAGATGGAGGTAGGTGAGGCAGCTTTACTCGGACCACGTCTCATGTAGGGGACTTCTGAGCAGGTCCAGTTGATTCAGAAGCGAATGGATACCACACAGTCTCGTCAGAAATCTTATACTGATCGCCGCAGATGACCCATGGAGTTCGTAATCGGGGATCAGGTTTTCTTGCATGTTTCTCCGTGGTTGGGACACATGTAGATCAAGAGATAGGGTAAACTTTCACCGAAGTATGTGGGGATATTTCAGATTCTGGAGAGAGTCGAGCCGGTGGGCTATCACTTGCAGTTACCATAGAGTTATCGGGCCATGAACGATGTCTTACATGTATCTCAGTTCCATCATTATCATTCAAAAATGCCTCACGACTTTCATCCCAAGGAGGATGAGATACTAGTCAATGCATCCTTTGAAGAGCATTTGATTCGTATCTTGTATAAGAGTGTGAAGGTTCTCTGAGGCCGGTCAGTTCCTCTCGTATGGGTTCTATGGTATCATGGCTGAGTGCAGGACGAATCCTGGGAGAGGGAGACCGACGTACGTACTTAGTGTCCAGAGTTGTTCTGACCTTCATTTTCACCACCCTTGTAAGGTCAATTCGGGGAAGAATTGCTTTAAGAGATAATTTTGTAAGAACTAGGTTCTTTTTCTTGAGGTATGGGTTTTTTCTCTTCCCTTTTCCTTAAGTGTTTTTAAAAAAATAAGGAAGATGGGGAAAACCACAAATTTTGTGGGAACACGCCATTTACTTTTCCACACGCCGTGTACTTTGGCCGTTTGGGATGAGTACACAGGGTGTGTAGCCATGCTGGTGATGAAAGGTGTAAAAACCGACTACACGCAGTGTAGTTTGTATTTACATGTCATGTAGTCAGTCGGCAAGCAAATAGTAAGGTGCTGGAAGAGGTCTCCAGTTGAGTGACATTACACGCCGTGTAATCAAGCAAACACACTGTGTACTCATGTTGAAAAATGAACAGTGCTGCGGTGGAATGAAGCCACCTAAGGAATAGTTAAAAAATTGAAAAGTACCTGCCATGTACTCAATAGTACATGCCGTGTAGTTTGTTTTTTTACTTAAAATGGGCAGTAGCCTCCTCGGTTCATATAGGAAGCTTATAATAGGAGGAGAGCATAGGAGTGATGGCTGGAGATTGGAGGACCTCTTGACCGCACACCAGGAACCCATTTTCTGCACCGCCAATCTCATTTGAACCACATAAGTGAGTTCTTCCTCTTCCTTGCGTAGTCGGAGACAATTATTCTTATAAGTGAAGTTATATGAGTTTGAACGAGGTTATGTTCACCTCATATTTACTTCTTTCTTAGATGATTCGGGAGTCATCGTTCACGTATACCGATCAGGGGTGATCGAGGTAGGTGGTTTGGTGTTTAAATTCCAACTGTTGTGTGTTTTTGTGTACCATTGTTCTACGAACCCATGTTCGGGTGTCATGTGGCTGAGGCCTTGGATGTTTTAAATACCTATAATTGTATAGGTAATTAAATGAAATTTAAAACTACTGTTTGGGATCGCTGCTTGGATCTAGGACCACCCCTAGGGTGTGTTTGTAACACCCCAAGCCTCCACGGTACGCTTCTCTTTG
The DNA here is from genome assembly GCA_963277665.1 of Viscum album. Lineage (NCBI taxonomy): Eukaryota > Viridiplantae > Streptophyta > Magnoliopsida > Santalales > Viscaceae > Viscum > Viscum album. The sequence goes on from OY728159.1 coordinate 1,498,674,962, forward strand.
AATAATGCGATATCGTTTGTTGTACGCAACACTGAGTTCTAACACACCATAACCAATCAAACTAGCCGTTATAAATAGTAATACCTAATTTTTGAAAGAAAATATATTTTATTTTTTAAAATGGAATTCATTTTTGGATTCGGAATTTCGAATTTAGCCTAAGATGAAATTTTGGTACTTTTCGGATAACTTTAATATTTTGATGAATAGTGAAAATTACTAAATTTTATTTAAAACTTTTTTAATCAAAATAATTAAGAGTGATAAGTTATGAATTTGAGTGGTTTTAAAGTATATTTAGAATATATTTTTACCATTTAATATAATTTTGGACATTCGACATAATTTTACGATTAAACCGTAAATAAACAAGTGTCAATCTTTTGATAGTTATTATCTTTTAAAAACACGCTTTTTGTTTTAACAACAGGAATTAATTTTAAACTAATTTCTTCCACTTCTGTGTTTTGAATTTAGAAAAATTGATTTCATATTTGGAATCAGGATGTTCAAATTGTGTAAATAGTTAAATTTTATTTTTAGACATTTTGAATAATTACTTCGGTAAATATTTTATTTACCATGGTTAAGGATAAATCCGGTAAATAAGGGTTAAAAAATAATATTATAATAATACCAAATTAACCTAAAACATGTCCTAGCCTTATCAGTTGATACATGTTCTACCATAGGCATCTTTGGGTTGATTTTGGGACCCCATGGAGCCACTTGTAGGTGATAGATACACTATTTTAATTAAGTTATAATGAATACAAAAATGACACAAGCATATATCTTTTAGCAAAACAATTTTTACATGGGGTTATATATATTTTATTTTCGACTATAAATATTCATTAGAAAGATAAAACGACTTCCTACATAATGGTATTTTATTTATAATTTTTAGAGATTACATAATTTAATTTATTTATGACACAATGATGATGCAGTAATTAACAGAATAGTGAAAAATTTATAATAATTGATATTATAAATAGCAAAATAAATATAATATGATACTTTTAATGAATTAAAATAATTTTCTAGGATAATATGACATATTTGGATAGATTTACTTAACTTTGTTTGAAGTAATCATTATGTTATGAGTTTCACAAAAATCAACTATTGAATAATGTCAAAATTGAGATAAAAGAGTTTTTAAAACAAATATTATATTATTAATTGATATTAAATTTCTAAAAATCTAAGGATCAGCCAAGAGACTTATATCATGATATTTGAATCATTAATGGACCACTTGGGGGTCGCTTGAATGTATATAGTATGTTTATTAACTGTATAATATAAAAATACAAAGTGACATGGTAAATGTCAAACTAATTAACAAAGAGTTAATACTTAATGATAAGGTTAATATATTAACCCAAACCTGTCTAAATTATATTGGTTGAATGGTTTTATACCTATCCCCACCTTAAAATTTAAATAACAAGTTTTGGATCCATTAGAAACCGAATATGAATTTATTATAAATTAATATTTCTAGCTTTTCCAAAGGTGCCCCTCACCCCTCTTATAAAAGGGCACTCCTCCTTCTCATTTCTTCACACCTTAAAAGCCTTTTGGTTCGGCCAAACTCTGCCCAAATACTCTACCAACTTCCCTCACTAAAACCTAGAGGCCTTAGTTGGATCAAAAAGTCAACCTAAGGAGCCCTTTTGATCAAATCAAAAGGAAGAAACCGAAGAAGAGGTAATGATTTCACCACCCTTTTGCAAGTTCCTTTCTTCTTCCACTTCTTCTTCCTTTGTTATTAACATTCTATAATAATAAATCCAGTATCATATATATACTTTGATGTTATTATAAATATGGTACAACCATATTCAGTATTCTATCCTCCCTTTGAATAACATGTCACCATACGTGCGTACGTACGGCTTACCGTCTCCACGTCGTGGTGTAATTGTTATTCAATATATTATTATTCGGAAGGGTATAATAATGATGTTTAACTCATGTAAGTAATAAATATAACATGTTAATGATTCTGTATATATGATATACCATCCATTTATATATTATTTTAATATCAAAAGAATGATATTATCGCTCGTGCGTACGTACGGACTACCGTCTCCATGAACGCGATGAGATTCATTCTCCATCGTATCCATTCAAGTATAATTATCATTTCATGATTTAAAAATAATGTTTAAGGACTTGATATCATTCTGTATATGAATAATATACAACCTATCCATTACAAACATGGCTTATGTAACAAAACATATAAAAGAAAACGAGTAAGTTAACACCAGAACGACGATAATACTAAGATATTATTGAAAAAGCAATGTTAAAAGATCATATATGATATCATATGAATGTATATGATTCTTGTATAATTTTATAACAATTATTTCACTATTATATAGAAGTTTAACCTACCTCACCCAAGTAAAAGTACATGGTAAGGGTTATTTCACAATCTCTTCATTATCTGTGGTTGTTTATACATAATAATCTACTGGGATCTCTTTATCATCCACATCCATGTTTCTTAAAAATTAATTTCAAAACATTTTTACTATTTACTAGAATATGGGTTAATGTCATTTATACAGTTTTTTTACTTTTTATAAGAGGTTTATAAAGGAATCTTTCCGTCGTTTTCCAAATACGGTTTTTTTTAACCTTTTCGACAAAATTAAGGTAAGAATGTTTTTTAACTTATACGGTGGGTGCGGGTATTTTACGCCATTATAAAATAGTCGAAGCTTCCCTTACAATCTTATAAGAATATTTTCAAAGAAAATTCTTTATTTCATAAATATAAGACTCTTAAATGATTTCAAAATAGAAAGAGATATGTCTCTAAAAAGAGTTTTGATTTCATCTATGTCAACATCCTTTGATGAATATTATGCTTATTTGAAGTTGATTTATTATGATACAAAACTTCTATATTGTATTGAAGGTTTTGTGATATGTTTGACTATGGATGTGCTATTTTTATACCGTTCATAGTTTATAGTGAATGTATTGACATTTCGTATGCTAGTTTTAATACGAATGTTTATGTTATGTTTAAAACTTTTCATATGGGAATGAATTGGACTTAATATGTGATGGGTGGAGCCCGCTATAGCTCCTCGATGCATCGGTAGGTCTCATGAGACAAACTAGTGTCTTGGCATAAGGCCTTGGAAAAATCTTATTTGTAGTCTTGGCACGAGGCCTTGTCTATGTGGTTATGATAGTCTGGCATTATGATTTCCATCATTATGAAAGTGGTTATTGATATTGCATGTGATTATTCGACTAGTAGAATATCCATGTGAATAAGTAAATGGAATTATTTCATTTTACTTTTTCCATACTATGTTGAAGTTCAAGTTTAAAAGGCTGTTGTTTTAGATATACATTGCCTTAAATGTTTATTATTATTAATGTAATAATGCACCGACTCTAGGTAACTGGGGTTAGGGTATTACAGTTGGTATCAGAGAAGTTTAGTACAAACCTTGGAAGATAGATTTAGATAAACTCTGATTAGAGCACGTAGACCTAAGATGATCTTTGAGGATTAGTATAGAAGAACTTTCTAGAATTTTGGTATTATAGAGATTTTGTGAGTATTCCGAGAAATAAATCTGTGTCTGGATACGAGCAGGTAGAGGCGGCTCTGGCACAGATGTACCTAGGGGTAAAACCCGAAAACACCACATTGAGCTAGACTCGAACGGGAACTGGTGCACGACAACGGGCCTTGCTGCACTCTTGGTTAAGACACTCCCAGGGGATATGCTTTGGATGACTCTCATTTTTTTTACAAATCATTATGAAGGGTTTATGAGTATATAATTTCTCAGAGAAAACATTCTTATGATTATGGATTATATCCATAAATAGTTCAGTTTATGTTAAGTGTTTTATAAGTATGGGATTATGTATTTTGATTCCAAAACTGATCTAGTTTATGCCATTGTTTAGAAATGGCGCCCAATGGAAGAAATGGACACCGTATCAATGCACACACTCTATGTAGGGATTTCCCTCCTGCTCAAGATAATTATAGTGAAGCTGGTGATGCAACTGGTTCCGACCATCTAATCACCATACTAGGACAACTCACTCAGGTTATGAATAATAACCTTACCCATATGGAGCACCCTAATCCGCGGCGTGGAGGATCAATGTTAGATCGATTCATGAGGCAATAACCACCAACGTTCAATGGGAGTAAAAATCCCTTAGTAGCTGATAAATGGATAAATTCCCTAGAGAAAATATTTCAGGCATTGGGGAGTAGTGAAAGGGAAAAAGTTATCATGGTAGTTTACTGCCTCACTGGAGATGCTGATCAATGGTGGTCATTGATTAGAAACACGAAGGAGGATGATGAAGTATCAAATATGGAATGGAGGGAGTTCAAAGAACTATTTTTAGAAAAATACTTTCCTCGCGACCATCGAGATGATATGGAAAGGCAATTTCTGAGTCTGAGAAAGTAGGAGGATGAGAACGTCGCAAAGTATGAGGCTAACTATACAAGGTTAGCAAGGTATGTTGGAGATTATATACGTAACCCAAGAAGTAAGATTGATCATTTCTTTGATGGGTTAAAACCATTTCTCCATCGAGCATTAGTCTCACAATCCTTTTCATCATACGAAGACATTGTCTCATGTGCTATCAATACTGAAAAGGAATTCTCTATGTCTTATGACTTTAAAGCAAAACAAGAGAATAAGAGACCTGCTGATCAATCTAGGAATGGAAATAAGGGGATGAAGGTAAAGGTTGAATATCCATCCTCTGGTAAATCTGGTAAGAAACACCCTGTTACTTGCTTGAAGGGAACAGGAGTCTGTAACAGGTGTGGTGAAAAAGGCCACAAAGATCATGATTGCAAGGGGAAGAAGGAAGCTACCAATGTTCAGTGCTACAATTGCAGGGAGATGGGTAATTATGCAAATGAATTTCCTAAGTGTCAGGAGAACTTACCTCAGAAAAGGCCAAGGGATCAAGGGCAATCTTATGCTATCACTACTTCTGGGGTAGAAGCTCTGAAAGACGTGGTGGCAGGTAATTTAATGGTTTCCTCAAGTTTAGGAAATGAATTATTTGATTTTGGATCATCACATTGTTTCATATCTTCCCAGTTTGCTAAGAAAATTATATATTTCCATTTTTATTTAACAAGGGAGTTGTCAGTTAAAAATCTTAAGGGAAGTATCATTACAACAAAGTTTTGTGAATCAGTCCCCATTAGAGCACATAAATGTTCTTTATCTGCTGATCCTGTCGTCATACCTATGATTGAGTTTGATATAATCCTTGTTATGGACTAGCTTTCGGACTATGATACGAAGATTTATTGTAAGAAGAAAGAGGTTACGATTCTTGATGATGATGATAAGGAACACCTTATCTTTAGAGTAGAATCGTCACCAACTAATTCATATCTAGATCCACCCCCAGTAGCTCAACTAAATTCAATTATTGGGGAGGAAGAGAATGAAATAACTGTGGGTGAGGAAAGGAATGTTCAAATAGAGGATGTACCTGTTGTGAAAGAATTTGTAGATTTATTTCTGGAAGATTTACCTGGACATCCTCCAGAACGAGAAGTTGAGTTTCCATTGATTTAATTCTTGGATCAAGGCCTATATCAAAGACCCCTTATTGAATGTCCACTGTAGAATTAGTCGAACTAAAGAAACAACTAGAGGAATTTAGTAATAAAGGATTTATTCGCCCTAGTTTTTCTCCATGGGGAGCCCCTGTTCTTTTTGTAAAAAATAAAGATGGATCTATGAGGTTATGTATCGACTTCAGGGAGATCAATGATATAATGATAATGAACAAGTATCCCCTACCTCGCATTGATGATTTATTTGACCAACTGCATGGAGATCAATACTTTTCAAAGATTGAACTTTGATCTGGATACCATCAGTTGTGTGTGAAGAAGGAAGACATTCCAAAGTCAGCATTTCGAACCAGGTACGGGCATTACAAGTTTACTGTAATGCCTTTTTGATTGACTAATGCACCCTCTGTATTCATGGATCTGATGAATAGAGTTTTCAAGGAGTATCTCAATGAATTTGTGGTGGTATTTATTGATGATATCTTGGTATACTCCAAAATCTACTAATATCATGAAAATCACTTGCGCATTATCTTGAAGACTCTGAGAAGACATGAATTATATGGGATGTTTAGAAAGTGTGAATTCTAGCTTCATTAGATTTCTTTTCTTGGCCATATTGTCTCTAAAGATGGAATCACTGTTGATCCTTCTAAGACAACGGCAATCCAGGAATGTCCAGCACCGACGAGTATAACTGAGGTACGTAGTTTTATTGGTTTAGCAGGTTATTATCCACGTTGCATGCAGAATTTTTCCCGATTGGCTAACCCATTAATGAAGCTCACACGTAAAGGGGTTAAATTTGTTTGGACAAAAGACTGTGAAGAATGTTTCGGAGAACTGAAGAGAAGATTAGTCAATGCTCCTATATTGAATCTACCATCGAGTAATGATGGGTTCGTTATTTATATTGATGCATCGAAGAAAGGACTTGGTTGTGTCCTTATGCAGAATGATAGGGTTATTGCCTATGCATCACGACAGTTGAAAATTCATGAAAAAAAATATCCTACTCATGATCTGGAGTTATCAGCTGTGATCTTTTCTTTGATGATATGGAGGCACTACATCTATGGTGAAAAATGTGAGATTTTTACAGATCACAAGAGTCTGTAGTATATTTTCTCACAAGAAGAACTCAACATGAGGCAAAGGAGATGGCTTGATTTACTCAAGGATTATGATTGCACGGTACACTACCACCCAGGAAAGGCAAAAAAGGTGGAAGATACTTTGAGCAAAAAAGATCATGGAGCTTTGAACAATATGAGAATTGAAAGGGATCCAATTTTCATGGATCCAGTGAAGATGGACATGGGAATAACCAGGGAAGTAGAAACATCAATTCTTTTTAAAATGTTTGCCAAACCATGTTTATTAGAATGGATTAAGAGTTCTTAGACCGATGATGAAGAATTTCAAAAGAAGTGTAAAGCTATGAATGATGGGAGATTGAGATACATTTTGTATGACGATGGAATTTTGAAATTTGGGAAGAGACTTTTTGTTCCCGATATACCTGATCTAAAAAGGGAATTGCTGGATGATGCTCATAGTTCCAATTTCTCTATACACCCTGGGAGCACCAAAATGTAAAGAGATTTGAAGGAATATTTTTTGTGGCACAACATGAAGAGGGAGATTGGTAATTTTGTGTCAAGATGTATGGTTTGTCAAAAAGTGAAATCTGGAAGGCAACAACCTGGAGGAGTCATGCAACCTCTTCCCATACCGGTGTTGAAATGGGACAATATTACGATGGAATTTGTCGTGAGACTACCAAAGACTCCTAAAAGGAACGATGTAATATGGGTAATTGTTGATCGTCTTACCAAGTCAGCACATTTTCTTGCTATAAGAGAAGATCTACCACTGGAACGTCTAGCAAGAATATATATTAATGTAGTTGTGAGACTTCATGGAGTACCCCTATCGATTGTTTCAGATCATGATCCCCATTTTACTTCATCATTCTGGAAAAGTATTTATAAATCCCTGGATATTGAACTTCATTTGAGCACTGCATACCACCCTCAGACAGACAGACAATCAGAACAGACTATTCAAACCTTAGAAGACATGTTTAGATCCTTCTCACTTGACTTTCAGGGTATGTGGAATCAATATTTACCTTTGGTAGAATTTTACTATAACAATAGCTTCCATTCGAGTATTCAGATCACACCATATGAATCATTATACAGAAAGAGATGTCGCACACCAACCTATTGGGATGACGTTGGTGAAAGAAAACTTTTAGGCCCAGAACTGGTGGAGGAAACGATGGAAAAGGTGAAGGTAATCCAAAATCACATCAAAGCAGCTCAAAGTAGGGAAAAGACCTATACCGATAATCGAAGGAAGGATTTGGAATTTCAAGTCGGTGATCATGTTTTCCTAAAGGTATCTCCATGGAAGGGAGTCATGTGTTTTGGTAAGAAAGGTAAATTGAGTCCCAGGTATATCAGACCTTTCAAAATTCTAGAATGAATTGGGGCGGTAGCTTATCGATTGGAAATGCCACCAAGTCTCTCCAAAGATCACGATGTGTTCCACGTATCTATGTTGAGGAAATACATGCCCGACCCAACGCATGTACTCACCTATGAGGAGTTAGAATAGGAACCCGATCAGTCTTATTGTGAGGAGCCCATCATGATTATTGATACGAGAGTACAAGTACTGAGAAACTAGACGACGCGTCTGGTAAAAGTCTTGTGGAGAAACCATAAGATGGAAGAGGCAACGTGGGAACCCGAGGAACTTATGATGAAGAACCACCGGAGTCTTTTCATGAGGTAGTATTCTAGTAATTTCAAGGACAAAATTATTTGAAATAGGGGAGAATGTAACACCCCAAGCTTCCATGGTACACTTCTCTTTGAATAATGTGATAGTGTGTGTTGTACGCAACACCGAGTTCTAACACACCAAAACCAATCAAACTAGAAGTTATGAATAGTAATACCTAATTTTTAAAATTATATATATTTTATTTGTTAAAATAGACTTCATTTTTGGATTCAGAATATCGAATTTAGCCTAAGGTGAAATTTTGGTACTATTCGGATAACATTAATATTTTGATGAATAGTGAAAATTACTAAATTTTAATTAAAAACAACTTTTTTAATCAACATAATTAATAGTGATAAATTATGAATATGAGTGGTTTTAAAGTATATTTAGAATATATTTTTACCATTTAATATAATGTTGGTCATTGGACATAATTTTACAATTAAACCGGACATAAACAAGTGTCAATCTTTTGATAGTTATTATCTCTTAAAAACAGGCTTTTTGTTTTAACAATGGGAATTAATTTTAAATTAATTTCTGCCACTTCTATGTTTTGAATTTGGAAAAATGGATTCCATATTTGGAATCAGGATGTTTAAATTGTGTAACTATGTAACTTTTATTTTTAGACATTTTGAATAATTACTTCAGTAAATATTTTATTTACCATGGTTAATGGTAAATCCGGTAAATAAGGGTTAAAAAATAATATTATAATAATAATAAATTACCCTAAAACGTGTCCTAGCATTATTTGTTGATAATGTTCGACCATAGGCATCTTTAGGTCGATTTTGGGACCCCATGGGGCCACTTGTAGGTGATAGAGACACTTTATTTTAATTAAGTTAAAATGAATACAAAAATGACACAAGCATATATCTTTTAGAAAAACAATTTTTACATAGGGATATATATGTTGGATTTTCTACTATATATACTTATTATAAAGATAAAACGATTTCCTACATAATGATATTTTATTTAGAATTTTTAAAGATTACATAATTTAATTTATTTATGACACAATTATGATGCAGTAATTAACATAATAGTGAAAATTTAAAATAATTGATATTATAAATACCCAAATAAATATAATTTGAGACTTTTAAATAATTAAAAAAAAATCTAGGATAATATGACATATTAATATTGATGTAATTAACTTTTTTCTAAGTAATCATTCTGTTATGAGTTTCACAAAAATCAACTATTGAATAGTGTCAAAATTGACATAAAAGAGTTTTAAAAAAAAAATTATATAATTAATTGATATTAAATTCCAAAAAATCTAAGGTTTGGAAAAGAGACTTATATCATGATATTTGTATCATTAATGGACCACTTGGGGTTCTGTTGGATGTATATAGTAAGTTTATTAACTATATAATATAAAAATAAAAAGTGACATGGTAAATGTCAAAATAATTAACTAAGAGTTAATACATAAAGATAATGTTAATATAGTAACCCAAAACTGTCTAAATTCTATTGTCTGAATGTTTTTCGACCTATCCACACCTTAAAATTTAAATAATCAACTTTGGAGCCATTAGAAACCGAATATGAATTTATTATAAATTCATATTTCTTGCTTTTCCAAAGGTTCCCCTCACCCCTCTTATAAAAGGGCACTCCTCCTTCTCATTTCTTCACACCATCAAAGCCTTTTGTTTCGAAAAAACTCTACCCAAATACTCTCCCAACTTCCCTCACTACATCCTATAGGCCTTAGTTTGATCAGAAATCCGACCTAAGGAGCCATTTTGATAAAATCAAAAGGAAGAACCCGAAGAAGAGGTAATGATTTCACCACCCTTTTCCAAGTTCCTTTCTTATTCCACATCTTCTTCCTTTGTTATTAACATTCTAAAATAATAACTCCAGTATCATATATATACATTTATGTTATTATAAATATGGTACAACCATATTCAGTATTCTATCCACCCTTTGAATAACATGTCACCATACGTGCGTAAGTACGACTTACCGTCTCCACGTCGTGGTGTAATTGTTATTCAATATATTATTATTTGGATGGGTATAATAATGATGTGTAACTCATGTAAATAATAAATATAAAATGTTAATGATTCTGTATATATTATATACCATCCATTTATATATTATTTTAATATCAAAAGAATGATATTGTCGCTTGTGCGTACGTACGGACTACTGTCTCCACGAACGCGATGAGATTCATTCTCCATCGTATCCATTCAAGTATAATTATCATTTGATGATTTAAAAATAATGTTTAAGGACTTGATATCATTATTTAGATGAATAATATACAACTTATCCATGACAAACATGGCTTATGTTACAAATAATATAAAAGAAAACAAGTAAGTTAACACCCGAAACGACGATAATACTAAGATATTATTAACAAAGAAATGATAAAAGATCATATATGATATCATATGAATGTATATGATTCATTTATAATTTAATAACTATTATTTCACTATTATACAGGAGGTTAACCTACCCCAACCAAGGAAAATTACACGGTAAGGGTTATTTCACAATCTCTTCATTATCCGAGGTTGTTTATACGTAATAATCTACTGGGATCTCTTTATCATCGACATCCATGTTTCTTAAAAATGAATTTCAAATCATTTTTACTATTTACTAGAATATGGGTTAAAGTCATTTATACACTTTTTTTACTTTTTATAAGAGGTTTATAAAGGAATCTTTCGAAACAAGGTGTTTTTTAACCTTTTCGACAAAATTATGGTAAGAATGTTTTTTAACATATACGGCGGGTGCGGCTATTTTCCGCCATTATAAAATCGTCGAAGCTTCCCTTACAATCTTATAAGAATATTTTCAATGAAAATTTTTTATTTCATAAATATAAGACTCTTAAATGATTTCAAAATATTAAGAGATATTTCTCTAAAAATAGTTTTGATTTCATCTATGTCAACATCCTTTGATGAATTTTACGCTTATTTGAAGTTGATTTATTATGATACAAAACTTCTATATTGTATTGAAGGTTTTTTGATATGTTTGACTATGGATGTGATATTTTTATACCATTCAGAGTTTATGGTGAAAATATTGACGTTTCGTATGCTGGTTTTAATACGATTGTTTATGTTATGTTTAAACCTTTTCATATGGGAATGCATTGGACTTAATATGTGATGGGTGGAGCCCGCTATAGCTCCTCGATGCATCGGTAGGTCTCATGAGACAAACTAGTGTCTTGGCACAAGGCCTTGGAAAAAATATTATTTGTAGTCTTGGCACGAGGCCTTGGCTATGTGGTTAGGATAGTCTGGAATTATGCATTGCATCATTATAAAAGTGGTTATTGATATTGCATGTGATTATTCAATTAGTATAATATCCATGTGAATACGTAAATGGAATTATTTCATTTTACTTTTGCCATAATATGTTGAAGTTCAAGTTTAAAAGGCTTTTGTTTTAGTTATACATTTCCTTAAATGTTTATTCTTATTTATGAAAGTTTCCGCTATATTGTTATCCTTACTGGGAATTTGATCTCACCCATTTTCTATGTTTTATTTTTCCCAGGAAGTGAAGAATTATATTATGAATGACCTACAGGGGATATTATGTGGGGATATGAGTGTGGAATATGGATACAATATGTTGTTGTAGTAGTTTTTCACATTATGATGTAATGTAAGACTTATGAATATATCTAGTGTTTCCAAGGCTACTAAACCTATCGGTCTTTCGAGATTTGATCTTTCTTGTGATCATGCCAATGTTATGTAATAATGCACCGACTCTAGGTAACTGGGGTCAGGGCGTTACAGTGTTCCTCTGTTTATCCATTTGGCCAGGTTACCTGAGGGTATAATGTAAATTTTACCATGTATTAAATTACCTAGAGATTATTTGTATAAAAAATTGATTATTTATATGTTGGGAATATCCCGGTTACTTGTGCCTGAGGGCAGTGTTCTATTTAGCCTGCGGGCAGTGTTCTTTTAGCCTGAGGGAAACTCCTTTCATGCATGTGGGTGGTTGATTCTATGCATGTCGGTGACACTTCGTACGCCTGAGGGAAATATCTGTTATGTCTGAGGATAGTTACATGAGGGTTCTATTTTTGTTTACCTGAGGGTAAGAGATTACATGTCTGAGGAAACATGCTTTTTTACATAGAAAATTCATCGTGGTGATGTCTTATATTGAATGGATAAAATGAATTTTAAAATGGAAATATGATTGGTAATGTTAGTTTCTTTGGATTACTTCTTAGTTTCTTTCATTTATTGACGCACACTATTGTTGCACAGTCTCATTAACGGTTGGGCATGGGCTTTTGGTGGGAGCCTATTGGGATATATTTCTCACACTCTGTTTGGGTCATGTATTCGGCCTAAACAGACTATATTGCTTCAGGTGTCGACAGGGGCAAGTGTACCTATACAGGTACATGATTGCAGTAGAGAAGTAGGAGAGCATGGTACCGAGCTCTGGCTTACGATGCTACTGCATTTTTTTACTATGGTTTGTTTTGTTTGGATGTACCTTGTACTTTGTATTGTATTGTATTATAGTGTATCCTGTTTTGGATTCATTCATAGAATTAGTGACATGCTTCATCTTTATATATATATGACTGCTCGTTCTCTTTTACTTCAGCTGTCCATTTCAGTTGTATATTATTTACTACGTCCATTGGTGTATGATTTTTATCTTTTCCACCGTGCTACACTTTGAAAAATGAGTTCATAGTTTCCCCACTATCAGACCTACACCTCGTTTCTAGTCGGTAGCCTCAGGAATTTGGGGAAATGCGCTTGAGGTCATGTGACCAACCGAGTTTGGGGACCCGTTTAGTGGCACCCGGATCTAGGACGTTACAAAATCATTATTTTTAAAAGAAGGGAAATATATATCCTTGATACATAGGGCCTTTTAAGATACTATAATGGGTTGGTGAGGTAGCATACCAGTTGTATTTTTCACCTAATTGAATTTCTAATCATAATGTGTTTCACGAATCCTAATTAAAGAAGTATCAACATGATCTTGATCATGTGATTCAATGGTATCACATTGACCTAAATCATGATTCTCATTTGGTTCCTATATCAGTGTAGACTGTGGATAGGAAAAAGAAAGGCTTTTGTTGATAAAGAATAAGTATAATGAGGTTTTTTTGAAAAAAAAATGTTTGTTTTCAATAAGAAACACCAGAGCATGATAAATAAATAGTATATAAATGGACCAAAATCTTCCAGGACAATGTTGTTTTAAAAATGTTCAGGAACGGAAAGACCACTGGTGGGGAGAATGTAGGACCCATAGTTTTAGGTAATTATCCATGTATTTTTGTACTTTGTGTATATAAAACAATTGGGTTATGTTTTGGGATGTTTCAGTAGATTTAGATTGTTTTGGGGATTTTATCGAGGTGAAGTGTTTGAGCAAGGCTAGTAGAAACATTGTAACACCTCCCATGAAACTATGTAACTGAAACAGTGGGAACTTGTTTGGTACATTGTTAGGTGCCAATATTTTCCAATTAGTGAGGATTAGTAGGAGAAATTTTGAATGAATTTATTTTAGGTGAATAGATCATTTTGAACACATTTTTTCACATCATGTGATCCAACCATGCAAAACGATTTGGAGGTAGTGGGTCAAGAACAGTTAGGGAACAATTTTCCTAACCATTTACCATAAAAATGAACTATTAAAAATTATATTCCAAATACATGGATATAATCCTATTTACCCTATAAGACTCCTTTAACCCATTAAACATGTCATTTCATTATTCCTCTCACTCCCATGGCTTCAGATATCATTGCTTTTGATCAGAGAGTGATTGCTAAACGAATATAGGTGCATCGGAGGCCATATTTGTTGGTATGTAATTGTTCTCAATCTCTTTCTTTATATTTCTTCGTCCCTATCTTGGAATCAGGGATTTAGTCTATTTGGGATAGGTACATGATATGTAATTTTAATCATGAGAATATATTATTTTCTCTATGACAAGGAACAATATCTAATTATATTTTTAAGAGTTTTATGTTTAATTTTTTAAATTCGGTATCGTTCTTCATATTCACTTATGTTGAGAGGTAGTTGGATTCACTCTAAAATCCTCTTGTTTATAACATGAAATCATGGTTTTAAATTAATATAATTTTATGCAATTTCTGTGAAATCAATGTGTAAATTTTGATGGAAACCTAATTTTGTGATTGTTTTTTGAAATGGTGGAATAGGATGGTTTTTATGGAAAAAATTGTGGATTAAATTTTAAATTTGTTCTTTTTAAAAATATGATATTTATTATTCAAGGGAAAAGATTTTTAGACAAGTTTTACAAAAAGATATTCTTTATTGAAATGGGTTTTCAACATTGGATTTCCATGGTATTTGGTATAAATGATTAGTATGTGTTCATTTTAATTGATGTGACCCTGCCCAAGGGGTGTGTCCCATTATGGACCTTTTTAATGGTTACATTGTGATGAAATGGATGATGGATGAGATACCTATCATGAGTATGAATGTTTTACTTTGGCATGCATTTGGGGATATCTAGATGTGTGGAATTGGAATGAGTATTCCAAATGGGAATTTGAAATGATTTAAAGACTTGTTTGGTTTCCTTCTATGAATACTATTTGGTTTGGAAAAGAGTTTAATTTTGAACGTTTCTATATTCATTTATATAAACTAATTTATGTTGTTTGAATCTTTTTATACAAATGAGATGAAATTTTCAATCATGGTAGAATAAGTTGAGAATTAATTGGGGGGAAAACTACTAAATTTTATACTCACATATTTTTTGGGAACATTGGTGAATTTTTTGATATTCATTATCGGGAAATAGTTAAGGAATGGTATCAAATTTATTTTGTGATTCATCATGGTTCCTTGGGCATGGAATGTGGACCTTAATCATTGAGTAGGTAAGGTGTTAGTGAGTTGTTTTCTTTTCTGTCTTAGAGTTTTGTTGGTATTCATTACCACATTATACTGTGATATATTTTGGTTTTGTTTGGCTTTATTGGAGCTATATTTTTATACTAATGAACTATATATTGGTTGTTTAGTTATGGTTATTTTGGGCTGGTGGTATTATTTTCTATGAGAAATTCATATACCAATTTCCATTGAAGCCCTTGGAATTTATTTCCATCCTTCAGTGTAAGATCCCTAAAATCATTGAGGAATATTATTGCTTATATTTTGGATTATGAAACTTTTATTTGGTTCCAGTAATATTTACCAAATATTGGAAGTGTCTCAGGCGTATTCATTGGTTTTCAGACATGAAAGAGTGGAAAAGTGGCCATCTAGTGCATGTTTCATTTTTGGCACATGGTTAGTAGTAACTATGTGCCCCAACTGTGATTTCCTAGAGGAGGGGTTCATATTTTAAGAGGCCTTGTAAGGGGGGATGACAAACTATGTGGGATAGTATAGATCCATCTTAAATCGTCACCACATAGTTTTCCAAACCATGTGGGCTCCCTAGGAAACCATGCTACCCTACACCCTCTTGGAGATTGGGTGGTGCACGGTTTGGCCAACTATGGGATTTATTAAAGTGGAGGTATTTTACCATTTCCTTCCTAATATTTAATTAACCTCACATAATTTTCTATCCATTATTCCAAAAATAGCATAAGTGATGATCTAATGTCATCCATGCTTCCCAAGGGTATATATACCATGTTTGTATGCCTTTTGTAGCATCGTTTGGTCGGATAAAAGATCTAATGAGTCTAACACTCACCTTTACTCATTTTTAAAATTATGGATTGTGGATTTGTTCTTATACATAAAAAATCCCTAAACCCCTCTTTTTATAGTGGATCATAGGGTGGGTATTTGATGGGTGTTCAAATCCAAATCAAAGGTTATGGTTATGTGAGCGTTCATCAGGTGAATCTAGGAAGGTGGTCTACAAGTTAAATCCTTTAGTCCTATTGATTATGTATGAGCATGTGGTTGTGAATGAGTGAAGTAGTGTAGTCTGTTTGTTTTTCCTTATGAGAAATGATTAATGTTTTTTTGGGTAAATGGTTAATTTATCCCCTCACAACCCTCGTCGGATGGGTTGGGGTAGATTTTAAGTAGGTTAAGGGCCACCCATGGGGTGTGACACATATTGAACATGAAAATTGAAATTATAAGTGTAAAATTGAATTGTTATGATATATATACCAAGATAAATGTGTTGGAATGTTATTTTTTGTTTGGAAATAATACTAATGGTAATTATGTCCATTGTTTAGCACAAAATAAGGGGTGTTTGGTATAATGTTTATGGGTTAATTGATTTTATGTGAAATTTGTAAATTACTTATGGGTTATCATTTTGTAAATTAATTAGGGCATGTGAGTAAGGAATTTGTTAAATGGTTTTGGTTATGAATAGAATATTGGTTAAGGGTTTATTTCATATAAAGGAGAATGTGTAATTATTGAAAGTCAATTTGATATCTTATATATTTAATGAACTATTGTTGTAAATGATGAATGTGTTATATGATTATGGTTATGATTGGTAAATATTCTATGGTTAATGAAATATATGTACATGCCTTGGTGGTATGTGGGGGGTTAACTTGAGGTTCTCTGACCATGGGTCTTATTGGACAACTTTTCTAAACCCCAACCCGGTAATGCAAAGGTTAGGGTGTCTAACTGAGGCTTTATTCCACTTACAATTTTATTAGATGAGACTACATGGACAAGGGATCCATGGTAAATGTTATGTATTTGTTTGTAAAATGTGTTCCCCGGTGAGATAAGAATCATGACATCCCCCATATATGTAGTGGTTGACCAACATAGTCCCGAGTATTTTTAAAGAAAATTCATATCCATTAGAAAAAATGATAAAGGTGGGTAAATTCCTGACTGTTCAGTGGTGGAACCTTTTTTCTCTCCTTTTTTATTATCAATAATTATAAACCTACAAAAATTCTCTTTTTAGACTAGATATTTTAAAGACACCATTGGTGGTGGCCTATTGAGTTGTACTCACATGCTACTCAAGCCTCTACTGGGTACCTAAGAAGACATCATTTTTGTAGGTCAGGACAAGGGAAAGGACCTTTTCAAGAGGGTTGTTTGGTCATGGGACGTGCATGGATTAGGGATATGAACAGGATATCATGACCCATTTTTGGAGATTTTTTTTTCATTAGTTTGGGTTTCCTTCAAATGGAAATGTATGATGTGAAATAAATGATTTACCATTTGGTCATGGGATTGTACCCAATTTTGGGAAATTTCCCATAAATCATGGTCGTTAGATAAAATGTTTCTTTTACTTCATATTGTTACCTTTCATATATTACTCTGATAAGATTTTATATTTTCCCCACATAACACATTAGACCCTCACTACTAGTCACATCCTATTGAATATGGGGAGGCGTGCTTGAGGCCATGTCATGATCAATCTCGATCCACCACATATAGTGGCTATTGGGATGGGGATGTTTTAATGTAGTATCTGAGGGGTAATTTTATGTTTTTTATTATTTAGGAAAGGTATATCATAGATTAAAACATGTAGGGACTTGGAAATGAGATCATTCTTGGGAGTATCTAACCCATTTATGGTGGAAAACCCTAGTACCTAGGGTGGGATGGTTCTTCTTGATGTTTATTGTTATGTTTGGAGGATATTTCACTTTCTATGAAGCACTTATCACATGAAGTGAATATTTTATTATATATTTCTCATGTCCATAGAATAATGGGATTTTGAATACATGCATCATTTTAGGAACCTAGGTATATAGGTATCTTGTATCATGGTAGGAACACATAGGGAATATTTCTGGGACATGAGGGATGGAATAAATTTATTTTTCCTTAATTTTGTTGAAAGAAATGGTGTATAATAAGATTGTGAAAATGGGTAAATTGTATGTGTGTGAAATAATGGTTAATTTTTTTTACATAATGAGATGTTATAAATGGGTTAAAATTTTGGTTGTAATAATTTGTAAATATTGGAAGGTTCCTAAAAGAGAATGAATTATACAGTGCAAGTGAAAATTGTTAATGAGGATGTTTACTAAAAATGATTGTAGTTATGTGAGTTATTTTAATCCAAGTTTGTAATTACCCATGGTAATATTGGTTGGGGTTAGTGGTAGAGATGTGACAAAATCATGCGGGATAGTGTATAAAGAATGGGGTTTTTATGGTTAGTTGAGATGATTCATTTATTGAAAACTATAAAAGTAATATGTTATGTATTTTGAGATGGATTTTTGCAATTTTAGATAAATTATAGAATAATAATGTGTTCCTGTTGGGATGAGAGAGGATATAACTATGAATAATCATACATAAGGAGAGCAAGATACCCCAGTGATATATGGTAAAAGAGGGGTGGATTAGTTCCATGAGGCTTTTTTTATATAGATGATGGAATGAGACCAATGGTAGGTTGTGCCGAGAATGTTTGAATTGACCATGTAGTTTTAGTTACAACACCCAATTTCATTTTCTAAATAGGTTAGACTTAAGGAATCTATGTTCTAGGTAGATTTCATATATACAATTCTGAATCATTTGGATACTCTTCTTTAGAGGAGGGACATGTTGGTGGCCTATATGTTGTGAGGGATAGAAAATCACAAGTGGGATATTCTGGTTCAAACATAGAAGGAATATGGTGTATTTTGGAATTATTTTAAGGAAAAGTTTCTGGATCATTTCTATTTGGAGCACCAGAGACTATTGAAGGTTTCAAAAATTATTATATTGACCCAGGGGCTATGTTAGGGATGGATTATGTTGGCTTCTTCACCAACATAAAATTATTTGTTCCAACATTGGAAGTTGATGAGGTAGTTACAAAGATATTTTCCATGATGGAATTTTACATTAGATCAATTAATAATTGGATATGTTCCTCTAGATGTGCTTTACTAAAGTGGTAGACTATGACTTTATTTTATAATGGAACTAAAGGGAGGCATCCAATGTTATGCATGAGATTCTAGTTGGGAAGCTACTGATGAGACATCTGATAGTATGAATCAACATTTTGAGGGATTTCACGGGGAGAGTGGTGGATAGAGTAATCATAGGAGAAGACCAGATTCTCATTGTAGTGATAATGTTTTCTGATATTAGTGTAGCATGTTGAGATACATGAAAGATCGATGTACCTAGCCATGATTTGTGTGTCAATCATACCGAAGGATAGGGAATGTGAAGATGTTTTATATGAAACCAAAATAGATGGGTGATGATGGAGGACTGAGGCTACTATAAATTGTATGAATGAGGTGAGTTACCTCATATCAAGTAGATATTTGGACCTATATTGTTCAAACCAATTGGGATTGTGTACAAGTATCTCCAATAAAAGGGAATCCTTATCAGCTGGGTAATGTAGCACCAGGAACTCACACCTATTCCCATCGATGATGGACTGGTCAACTATATGTATTTCAACTATCACCTGGATGTGGAAATAATGGACTATCAAAAGATCAAGGTACGATTCTTATAGATTCCATGCTTCCTATTTCACCATTTGATATAGGAACCTTGAATTTTTTTATAAATGATCATTTTTTATTGTATTGGGCATAGTGGTGGAACATGTGTTAGGGGTGATCTCGTTTTATGTACCATTATGTTTATGAGTGGAAAATATTATACAATTTAAGGATTGTATCCATAATTTTGTCATGTACCATTTCTTTCTTATCATTATTGTGTTAAATTTCTGATATTTTGATCCGTTTTTAGGGATGGATTAGATGGTGTTGTATCATGATCATATCTACTTTTACTATCATAGGGTGACATCCACATTTCTATAGGGAAACACTAATTTTTACCATATAGAGGGTAATATCTAGGTATTTCATACATGTCATGTATGTTTGTAGTTGGGTGAGGTCATAGCCCAAGTGTCTTGTCCTATGATTGATGATGGGGGAGTAGATTATATCATTTTTCCTCCTATGGGGGACTAATTTTTGGAAATGTTCCTTGAATAATTATTAGGGATGTCACCTAAGTGAGATGTTGAGTTCACAATAGAGTTACTCTGAGGTGAATACCATCTTTCTATCCCCCCATATAGGATGTCATCTTTAGAACTCAAATAACATAAAACTCATTTGGATGAGTTGGAGAATAAAGGTTTTCTTCATCTGATTAAGTCACCCTAGGGATCTCCATATCTGTTTTCCAAAATTACGAATGATCGTTATGGTTGTACGTAGAATATCAGAGGTTGAACCAGATGAAAAATAATAACGGATACCATATTACATGAATTGAATATTTTTTTGACCATTTGAGAGGTGATTCAGTGTTTTCAAATATTGCTTGACACTAGTGTATAATTAGAAGAGGGTGAAACCATATAATATATAGAATACTCTGTTCAAGATTATGCATGGGTTTTATGAGATTTTTGTGATGTCATTTAGGATGAACAATGCTTCAATACTGTTTGTGTCCTTGATTAATTGAATATATCACTTTACATGGATTAGTTAATATTAGTTTTCATTGATGATATATTTGTTCACTATATGTCTTTTGATTACTTTTTCAAACATATTTAATTCCTCTTTTTATAGTATGATATCATAAGATATACGCAAAGCTATCAAAATTTCATTTTCGGATTGAAAGGGTTTATTTCCTAGGTCACATCATCTTTGAGGAATGTGTGTTAGTGGACCCATAAAAAGTGTAGGATACCGTATCATGGAAAAAACCCAATAAATTTTTTGATTCCTGAAATTTTTTGTGTATAGTGGTCTATTATCGAAGGTTATTCAATGATATATCATATATAGTATCACCACATTAAGATTTAACAACTATGTGAATCTAGTGTGACTGGTTTGGAGCAAGCGAGAATACTTTCTATGAGTCAAAAAGGTAGCAAAAAATCCACATATTTTGATCCTTCCCAAGTTCGGTGAAGTGTATACCCTATTTTGTGATGTATCTGGTGTTGGGCTTTGAGATGTGTTCTTATAGAATTAATTATTTGTGGAATAGGGGTAAGGAAATTTGAAGCCTCATGGATTAAATTACCCAATGCATGTTCTTAAATTAGCTACAATGCTTTATGCCATATAGTTCTGGGGACATTACTTTTTAGGAGAAAGGTAATTTGTGTATACCAATAATAAAATTCTTAAGTAAATATTCTATCAGTGTGATATAAATTTTTGGTATTGATGATGGGTTGAGTACATACAGTCCTTTAAATTTGAAATAGTAAACACATGAAGAAATGGAAACATTGTTTTGGATTCCATGATCCAAAATAATAATAACCAGAACGTTTAGGAATCCAATTATGATTTGAGGATGATGGAATTGTTATTTGAGATGCACCTAGAGGTTCTGGATAGAAAATGGTCGATTAACCTTGCATCCATAGGAGTTTAGTGCACTATTATGAGCCTGATCATGGAGATGAAATATGAGAATCTGGCATGATTGTATTTGTGAGAAACTCTTGAGGGTGGGGATCCACCTTCCAATTATTCTATTGATAATGATGAGATTGTTTATGTTCATGGATGTGTTGTCATTCAAACATGTATTTGAGAAGAGTTCGCGCATGTATTTTAAAAATTGAGGTGTGTGGTGCATGTTAGTTTCACCAGAATGTATCATGATCTTTTGTGCAATATTGGTTCCCTTGGATAGAGAATGAAGTTGTAGATTTTGTGACATGATTCTACACTAGTCAACAAATGAAGACCAAGAATCGGTGAGTACATGGTTTGTTATACCCATTTCCCATTTTGAAATGGAAGTGGGATTATGTTAGAAGTGATTTTGTGGTAGTTCATATGAGGACACCTCAGAAGAACAATATGATATGGATAAATGTGGATAAGTTAACTAAGGTGGACCATTTCTTATGGATACTAGATAACTTCACCGTGGTCTTGTTAGGTGATTTATATGTTTGAGAGAGAGTACAATTGCATGGGGTTGTATGAAAAATAGTTTCAGATTATGATCCATGGTTTACACTGTGCTTCTGGTATAGATTACAGAAGGGTCTTGGTTCCTAGGTTCTTTTTAGTATGAATTTCTACCTGAAGAAGGATGAGGAAGTAAAAGCATACTATTTTGGTACTATAGGACATTTTTAGTGCATGTTTCTTATACAATGGTGGATCACTGGAGAATAAATTATCACATTTTATGTTTTCCTATAGTAATAGTTTCCATGATTCAATTTAGATCGATCTGTATGAGGATCTCTATGGTAGACCATGCAGATATCTGTAATGATGGATGGAGCCTTGAGAATCAGTTTTTTTGCCATGTCTTGTGAACGAAATGTAAAAATAGGATTATTAGATTCATATATGAATTGAATTCTCTCAGAGTAAGAAAAAATCCTAATCAGATCATTGTCATTGACCTCATAAATTTATGATTGGTTACCATGTGTTTAATAAAGTGCCCCCAAGGAAGGCACACAATCAGATTCATAAACATGGTAAGTTGGCCGCCAATTAGGAGGGGAAGTTTTAGATTTTAGAGAGGATTAGACTAGTGGGTTACCGATTGGATCTCCCACAATGGTCTATGGGAATTAACAATGTTTTCCATGGGTCACTGCTTCAGATATATCAACCTAACCCTTCTTGTGTGATTATTGATGATGATTCTGAGTTTGCGGATGATGTGTCATTAAATGGGAATCCAAATTTTATTTTTGGTCATAGTGAGAAATTCTTGTGGGGTAATATTGTTCTGTAGTTTCACATTTTGTGGTAGCATAGAAATGTTCAAGAAGAAACTATAGGTAGGGAGCCAGATATGTGGGATTAGTGGCCCAATATTTTTACATTGGAAGATCATTGATTCTTGAGAGTGTGGATCAAAAATGAGCTGTTATAAGGTGCAAAGGTTCTATGTTCCCATACATCATTAAGGTATGTTATTGTTTATGTTTTTTATAATGTCTCTTTTCTTGTTAAAGGAATGTCTACTACCTATATGAGGAGTTTCTAGAGTTTTCAGGGTGTTCTCGACATGAATGAGTTGAAAACTATCATCATGTTCATGTTGAATGTTTAGTTCATAGTATGTAGTAATTTTTCTCCCCAATCATACATGCCTAGAAGAGGGGTGCATAATTTATGAAACCCTTCTAGAGGAGAGGCCAAAATATGTGGGATTGAAAATATACTTCTCTCATGGTCACTGTACAATTTTCGAACCCCCGTGGGATCCCCAAAAAACCATGTGACCTGGCCCCCTACTAGACAGAGGGTGGAACACAGTTTAATTACAATTTAGCCAATCATTCAGCAAAACCGAAAGTCTCATTAAAGTGAAGAAAATTTACAATTTTCTCTATTTAGTATTTATGAATCCCCATCCGATTTTCTTCCTTATTATTCATCCAGTAGTAAGAGTGGTGAAATAAAATCCTCCAAGAATTACAAGGCTAGATTTCACTCATCTTTTGGTTGTTTGTATAGATGTTGGGTGCTTATTGACGTGATATGTTAGTCTAACACTACCATTTTCTCCATTTTCTATATTAGGGATTATACAATTTAACATCTCTTTTTGATGCAAAAAAACCCTATTTTTCAAATGGACCATTGATTGAGAATTTAAATTGATTTTAGATAAAAATAACAGTATATGGTTAGGTAAGTGTTTATCCTCATAATCAAGGTACTTAGCCTAGATGTTATATCCCATAGTCTTGTTGATTATTTATGAGTGTGTGTTTGTGCATGAGACCCTTTATACTATACATTTAATTTTCCTTGGTATTAATGATAAATTTTTCATGTAAATGGTTAACTGAACCTCGCACGATCCCTAATGGATGAATTGTGGTTGATTTGGGTTAGGTTACGGGCCACCCATGGGGTGTGATGCTTCTTCAACATGAATATTTAAATGATATGGTTAGAATTTAATTATTAGGACATAAATCTCACGTTAAATGTGTTTATATTTATCATGGGTTATGAAATGAAACTACGGGTAATTGTTTCCAATTATTTACATTGCATAAGGGAGTGTTTTTTATATTGTTAATGTGTTAAATGAATTTAAGTGAATCTATTAAATGACTTATCGGTTGTCATTAAATTTTTTAAATGAAATAAGGAATGTGAATGAAGAATTTCTTAAATTTTTAGGGTTTGAATGAAATATAGTATAAAGTTATATGGAATGTAAATGAGAATGTGTAAATGGGTTAAGGAATTATGATGGATTATGTATTGAATAAACTATTATTTAGAATTATTATGGTATTAAATGGTTATGGTTATGTTTGGTAAGAGTGTTAGGGTTAAATAAGTATGTGCACATGGCTCCGTGGTATGTGGGTTATTGAATTGTGGTTCTATTCCCGTGGGATGGGTTAGACTAAGTCTTTAATCCCCTCCAGAGTAATTCATTGGTTATGGAGTTAGACTGAGGCTTTATTCACTTAATGGTTGCATTAGATGAGACTATGTGAACTGAGGATCTAAGGTAAGTGGTATATATTTTTTTAAAATTCTATTCCTTAGTAAGATTGGATTCCTTATATCCCACCTTATTCATAGTGGTTGATCAGAATAAGATGGATTAAATTTAATGAAAAATATTATCCCATGGAATAAATGATGATAGTGACTAAAGTAAAACACATTCACTACCAGAACTTGTTTATCTATTATTTCTATTTTCATTCATTGTGAACATAAATATACTATCTGTTTAGACAATATAATTTTTAAACACTATTAGTGGGGTCCTACTGAGTTTTACTCACACCCTACTCTGGCCTCCGTTGGGTACTCGTGCATAACTCATGGTTGCAGGTTAGGAAAAGTTAACAAGAAATATTACAGAGTGTTAATTGGTCATGGGATTTACCTAGATGAGGGATCCAGACCTTGATTCAGGGGCTATTTTAGGGATTCATCATTTTTTATTTATTTTGTTTTTTTCATCACATGGTAGGGTATGATGTGACATATCATATTTACTATTTTTTTGTGGGATTGTACCTAGTTTTGTTGAATTATTTTTTGAGAACGTTCATTTAATATTCTATTTCTATTATTTCTTATCATTATCCACTACGTATTTCTCTAATGAAGAGGTTATAGTCTCCAAACATAACAAATTAGTCTCTTATTTCTAGTTTGGAGACTTTGGCATTTGGGGATCCATGCCTGAGGCCATGTGGCGATGCTGCTAGGGGCACCATATATAGTGGCCACCAGGTTGGGGATGTTATACCTTGGTGTCTTGGGGATGTCACATAAGGCCTAAGAGCACACCTATCACTTTTCAAATTATGATGAGGGGAGGGATGTTAAAAAATAGTTCCCAAAATGCATATCTCAATTACGATAATTTTCCTATTAGATATATACATGAACATACATACATGAAAACTATGACATCCTATCCTACAATGTACTAACCAGAGCACCAAACTAGTTAGACACATGTCCTCAAGCACACCTCCTTCTATGCTAGATAATACTAACATGAAGTGGGAGCCTTGGGTGTGTCTATAATTATATTATGTCTATATGTTAATGTGTTGTACAATGAAATAAGTCAAATTACATAAAAGTGGAAATGTTTTAATAATCTGAGATAGGGGATGTAAATCACCCAAACATGAAATAAATAACTTAATAGGAACCAAAATATCTAGTTCAAAATCATATGATAATATTAAAATGATTCTATATAATAAATGTAAGTAGTTATATCAATATATTATATACAAAAATAAACTGAAAGAACGAAAGGCTAAACTCCAAAAGCATCCCAAACCTATGACCGGTCAATGCTCCCTTATTCAATCATCTGACATGGATCATATATTTAAATAGACACCTTTCCATTATCTCGACCTATAACTATGATGTCAAACTAGGTATTAGTTGGTGTCCAAAAAAGGGTGTGACTAATACTCAGTAGGCTAGCACTAATGGTGTTAATAACAAATCTACCATGTGAATGTAAATATAGTAGTGTGCATGTATATAAATAATAATTTGAATTTAAATGGTTGAAATAAATACCATTAAGTTCATTATTCCTTTACCCATCATATAAATAATTCCATTAGAGATATAATCCTTTTTACAATCCAATATATTGTCTAAATGATTATATCATTTTCACACCATTTTCTGAAATAATGATAATTTTTGGGTGTGGATACAAGATTGAATAATTATATAAAAATAATACTATATAACATATAAGGAATTGCATATATACAACATTTAACGAATGTTTATGTTTCAAACATAGTTACCCATGGTCCATTTCCTATACAGATTTATCACTTATTATTCAAATATTTCGTATTTGTTTGTAACGAGAATATCAATTATCTGAAACATATTCATTTGGAGCGTCACACTGGGTGTGTAGTTTGGAGAAAAATTTATTCACTAAAGGTAGAATGTGTTATTATTCAATCCAAAATTTTTGGGGTTATTACCACAATGAACATATTTGGAAGATCATGCATCAGCTAGTTTATATCTAAGAGTAGATTCCACTGCCAGGAAAACAACATACACACTAATTTTTCAAAATTAAGTATTTTTAAACAAATATACATACTGTATTGGATTTAATTAATTTTAGCTCATAAAAATGTCCAAAATAACTATTCCATCATTTGATTCCAATTATAACAATCCATAGTTATAATAAAAAAATTTTCCTGATTCAAAACATAATGATCTATATAATACTATCTTAGAAGACTGAGAGGCCTAGGTTTAATGGAATGTTAAGTAAATAAACCATTAACATAATAGAAAAAAATATATATTTAAAATACCATAATGTGATGCTAGTTTTCTTTTTAACTCATTGTTCGTGACAATATATCCTAGGAACACACCAAATAAAGGGGAGAGATATAAATACTAGTAAGGGAATAATCATATCATTGAATGGTGAAAATTAATGCATGTGGGTAATTAATAATATCACGATAACATTACGAGGCAGGAATCATACATACTCACCTAGAGGTTGGTGTAATGACCCATGCTCTTTTTAATTAAATTTAATCTAGATATTATTTAATGTCTTTTTATTTAAACCAATTATATAAAACTATGAACTTTTTGGTTTTAGGTTTTTTTATTTCAAAATTCCTTTATGAATTGTTACTGTTGCTAACATAGATGTTGAACAGTGATAACATGAATAGTATAAATATAGGGCTATAACGAATCCAATTTACTCAGATAAAAGAAGAAATAAACACATCAAGTAGAATTTCTCCATATGAAGCCCATTTTTGGAGGTTGTAAAGGAGATGGTATCATTGGTGTTCTCTCTTGACCAAGCCCAATCCCAACTTCAACACGTTATGCTCGAACAGAACCCCATATGGGAGAAGTTGAAGTTGATGTAGCTTAACACCTGGGTGATGTTATCCGAGCTATCCCAAGAGTTTTTCTCCATATAACACCTTACCTATAGTTCATATGTTGGTTTTATAAATGGTTATGTAATAATACCCTAGAACTTTGGTTATGTAAATTATATTTTTATAAAATAAAGAATATACTCTCATTGTTACTTTGTAACTAGTTTTTAAAACACAAATAGTATTTTTAGTTAATATTCAATTAAGAAATATATTTTGGTGAACTAATTGATTTTTAATTATATAATATTTTAATAAAATATTATTATTATATTAGTTTTGATTAAATATAAATGAGCATATAATTTTTATGAATACAGTTGTAATTTTTATTAATGTTTGAATGTTATTATTGTCGAAATCCAAGAATTTTCGATATATGATGGTTTCTATTTTAAAATAAAAAATTTAAATACTTAGAAAATAATTTAGATGAAATAAATATTATTTTTGTAATCATGAATTGGAAATTATTCAATGGTGTATTTTTCATAATTTTCTGAGAGAGTGGAATTTTTGGCTAAAAATGCAATACCGTATAAATATAATGTGTTTTATGAAATTATAATGACACAATAGTGATGTAATAAAATATTATAAATGAGATTTTCAGCCAATATATGTTTTATATTTAATATACTGTCATTTTATATTTGTTTTATTAATTTTATGGTACCTTAGTGGACCCTTCAATACTTATAAAAAAGTTTAACTTTTAAAATTGATTTCCTTGAGAGTGCGATTCACTTCCAAATAAGAAAGCATAATATTTTATGAATTTAGGAATTTTTCCAAATAAAATAATTTTTTCCACTACCCTTTGGAAACGACCATGGTCAAAAAACATTGGTTGGATTGTGGTTTTGATATGTTAAATGTGTGGTGTCCTAAACCTAAATAATAAAGAATCCCCTCTCTTTTCCTATATAAACCTTCTCAAGCTCCTGCTTCCTCTTCACTCAAATACTTTGTATCTAGAAAAACCTATGACCTCCTATCTTTATAATCCTCCCAAGGTTCCCCAAGCTCCCAATAAGCCTTTCCCATGCTCCTCTAATGCCTTTGGGATCACACTTACAAGTAAATAATTTCTTCTTTTCATATTTCTTTCCAAATTTCATTATGTTGTTATACCATTTTTTCAATTAAAAATGTTGGGGTATGATTTCTAACCTCCAATATACTCCCCTAATTAGGTTTGGATGATGATATAAAACATTATCTCTCATTAATTCCTCCCATATACAACATTTACCATGCCGAAATTCCATAGTGAATTTATCTCTTCTCATTTACATTCAGAAAATTATTCTGTATTATAAATCTATATTCAATTACATATGTCGGGAAATATATCAATATGACCCATTTATTTCAATTTAATGTAAATATTATTAGATACCCCTTTCTCTCTCATCAACCATTTTCATTAATTCTTATGTCACATCGTTATGCTGGCGAAATGGCACCGCGATTTTCCAAGGCAAAGTCATTGTGTTGTGAAAAGAATGCCCATTTATCTATCATTGGTAGTCACTTTTTTGCACATTTACTTATTGATTGAAGTGATTAATGCATGTAATACACATTACTTTATCATGGAATAAATGATGATGTTGAATGATTCAATTTTGTATGATCCATGTGGAAAACATATACATGAAATGAAGTGATTAAGAAGGATGCGCCCAGATAGCGTTCCCATGAATTGGGTAAAGAATAGTATCATGATTCGTCAAGTGCAAGGAGGTTTTACTCATGATAATTAAAGGTCAATGAGGTTTTATTCATGATACATGAGAAATGGGCCTCTTCTCATGATAATATCTTGTTAAATGTTGTTGCTAATTTTCCAATTTATGATAATCATGCTATATCATGCATCTATGTTCAAGTTTCTCTTTTGATATTACTATTTCCTAACATGTACTACATTTTTCATGTTATTCCTCCTTTACTCCCTTAACATTATTTATTGCTCACCCCTTTCTTATGCATGTCCCCAGGTTATCCCATGCAATGATAAGTACAAAGGAATTTTGTTTTCATGTAAAATAAGTTTTCAATAAAGTTGTTGTGTTTTATGTTCTATTTTATTATGTAATGTTTATAATTTTCCAAGACACTAGACCTCTCAATCCTCAGTGTTTTAATAATTACATTATTAAGTAATAAATAATTTTTAAGTGCATAATAATGATCAGGGTTGTTGTTGTAGAGACCCAAATCTTGACGTACATGTACATTACATTACTTTTGAAAAATACATAATACATAATAAAAACCAACACTCACGTACTGTAATAGTTTAGTTTCTTTGGAAACTCGGAACATAATCTTCTAATCATGGTGAAACATACAAAACATATCCCATAAAGATTTTCCCCTTTTGTTTTCTTACCTACAACCTTTCTTTATATCTCAGAAAAAAGAAAACATATAAAGGGTGAGCTCAAATGCTCAGTAAGGGAAAGCAAGGAGAAAATAAAACAAACCATATACACTTGAACATCAAAACATGAACATAAATTTTAATCATCAAAATCATGAGTTGTGAAATAAATTGTAGCATTATGTAATGAATAGATCATAAAGGAACATCAATCATGATAAAATTGAAAGGGAATAAAACATTTAATTATGGAAAACCATTAAGCACGTGATTTGATTTCCATAGTAGTCAAGGCATTGTTGCCCAGACCATCTTAGTGGAAAAAGTCCCTTTCTGAATCGAGTTTACTCCTCATTCCAATCCTGTAACACTAAACCAGATTAACTTAATCTTCCAACCAATTCTATCTCATGAGATATAAATCTTTACCCAATGCATTGGATGGAGATATAGGTCCCACCCATCTCATAATGAAATCAGTATTACGTGTGCCACAACATAAACAGAAATCATTCATCATAACCCAAAGAATAAAATGTGTTTCATAAACATCATCCCATCATAACATAATCCATATAAACAAATGGATATCATTTCATCATAAGAGAAGTGAAACCATGTGAATCATAGAGAAATTATACTTGAAACATACACATATGAAGTAATGTCATCGTAGATGGAAAATGGTTTTGATAAAACACTTGAAAAATATTCTTGTGGAAAATATCATTTCTTATTCAAAATCATTTTATTTCCACAAAATGCCATGAAATTTTAAAAGAAAAGGATTTTGTTGAAAATAGTCATTTAATCTTGTAGATTATGCTTTGTGATAATAAGGCGGTATGAAAGCGTAAAAATCCCTTCATGTCGTATAAGTTAAAAAAACATTCTTCTCATAATGTTTTCGGAAAAGTCAAAGAAGTACCTCGTAACATAAACAAAAGAAATATTCCTTACATAACATGTAGTAAAAGTCAAAAATGGTTAAAAAGTAAATTAAACATATGTGAATCCGTTTTTAGAAAATAGGGACATGGATGATAAATATAACCACAGTAAATACTTATGAATAAACAATCTCGGATAAAAACAAGATTAGAAAATTTATCCCGTACCTTATGTATGATATGCTTCATATGTATCAAAACCTCCTATATAATGATTAAAAAATGTAATTGACTTATTAAATAATCATATACATTGTTATGATATCATATATGGTTCACTTATGACTTTATATTACCCATTCAGTTGTAAATTCCAGGTTAAAGCAGCACTTTGGGTAAAATCGTTTTATTTATTGTAAATGTTTGAACATGTTGTTCTTGATATTATTATTACTTATATAATGATTTACTGAATTAAAAAATGTAAATAATTATTTATATATAATATATATTCAGTATATATATATATACATAATAGATAGATAAATGAAATGAAATACACTATTCATGGAGACGATAGGCCGTACGTACGCATGAACGATATTTTCCTTTCCTTATTGACTTGAATGGAAGTAGGTAGATGTAATATATATATATATATGAATACATAAATACATTAGCTTCATTATAGCATATATTTCATTATTATTCATTATATATACTTAATAATCATTCTTGAATGGTTATCAAGGAGAATGAATCTCATCGCGTCGTGGAGATGGTAATCCGTACGTACGCACGATCGATGATATCGTTCCCATAAATATTGATTGGAATTTGAGTGGATGATATAAAATTTCAGAATAATTATGATGTTATAATAACCATATATAGTTATTATTTATACCATTATACCCATCCAAGTAAGGTGGTGATGGAAAACAGATTACACCACGATGTAGAGACGGTATTCCGTACATACGCACGCGCGGTGATTTTGTTTTCCATAGGATGGATAGAAGATGAAATAGGGTTGTTTAATATTTATAATAACATATCAGTATATGAGTGATACTTATGTTATTAATTTTTTATGAAACAAATAATGAATAAGAATTATAAGAAGAAATAAATTGGAAAGAATCGGTAAAGGATATGACCTCTTCTTTGACGCGCCTCTTCTTAACCTCCTCTTAAGGCACTAGAGTTGGTATTTTGAGGAGAAAAGAACCACTATAATGTTTATAATGAAGTTTAGAATGGAAATGGGTAGGGTTTGGATGAGCACAAAGGCTCGAAATTGTGTAAAGAGAAGAGGGAGGAGGTGCCCTTTTATAAAGGAGGAGACGGGCAACTTTGGAAACCTCAAAAATATTAATTTAAAATAAATTTAAAACCCACTTAAAAACATCCAAATTGACTCAAATACGAACTTAGATGAGATAGGGTTGTAATAGAATCATCCAATAAAATTTATACAGGTTGGTAATTTATTTTAAACATTATCAACTTGATTTATCCTTATTTAATCAATTTATTTTTATTTGTGGTTATAAGATTCTAAATTTAAAATTATTATGAATAATTACTTATGTGTTGTGAATTGTCCATAACTGGATTATCTATGAAATTTTAAACCTGATAAATTTTAATTTATTATTGTTAAATATTTTTTTTGATTTTTAAACAATTTTATATTATGTTATTTTTATAAAATAACAATAGTGTCAATTTTGAGACTATTCATTTATTTGAATGTAAATAAACTCCACACAGAAGATATGTTCAAAATAAAAGCTTTAATAGATTCATAACATGTCATATTTATCTATAAAATTAGTTGATAACATTAAATAGTACATATAATATTTATTTTAATATTTTTAAAACTATTTATTTGATATTTTAATCAATAAAATAATTTCAACATCACTATTGTGTCACCTTTATTGATAATTATTTAATCCCTAAAAATTCACAATAAATTCACATGATTTAGATAATGTTATTATATTTATAGGGACTATTTATGTTCGTTGTTTCATGAAATTTATTACTAAATTAAAATTATTATACTTATAAGATTTAAAAGAGTGACATGGTGTCACTTTCTTTGGTTTTAATAATAATTAAATTATTTTCATGGTCAAAAGTCCATTAAATGAATATATTCCTACCCTTTGGTGATATGGGTCGACTTTTAGTCATCCAATTGAATTTTGGCTGCAGTTAGGGTAATTTTATAATCGTATTTTTACCCTTAATTACCCGATTTACCTTTTACTACGGTAAATAAAAATTACCGTACTTACTATTCATAATATCAATAAAATAAAAGTAACCTATGAAAATAATTCGGACCCACTGAATTCATATATTGAATCCATTTTTCAAAATTAAAAACATATATGTTGCAGTAATTAATTTCAATATAATCCCGTTGTTATGAAAATTAGTTTTAAAAGTTAAACCATTGCCAAAGATTGAAATGTTTTTACCTATGAATTCAATGTAAAATTAATGGAAATGACATAAATTATATTAAATGAAAAAAATATATTCTATTATTACATTAAAACCATTCAATATTATAATTTAACCATATCAATTATTACGATGAAAGAAGTTGTTTTTAATTAAAATATTGTGTGTTTTTACTATTCATTAAAATATGAATTGTATAAGAATAATATGAAAAATTTATCCAAAGTTAATTTTTTTATCCTGATTCCAATGAAGAATTTTATTTTGTAAAATTGAACTTATAAACCTGTGAAAAACTAGATTTAATGTGGGTGCGCCATAAAAATGTTACACAACTGCATTTTAAAAAAAAATACATATTTTACCTGAAATATTTATTTTGTTCTCATACCATGTTCTAGAAAATGTGCAGGATGAATAAAAATGTTATAAAATTCAAAAATTTAGTTAATACTATTAATAATGGCTAGTCCATAATGAAAATATATCGTTGTTTAGTGAAAATCAGTATTGCGTACTACACACTCTATCGAGGAGGGTCGCGATTGCGTGTAATACAAGCCAAGTCAAGGCTGCATGTAGTGAAAGATCCCTTTGTGGATGCATATAAAATAATCAAAAGTTATTACATTTATACATTATACAAAATCTATACATAATGTTGTGTAGAATAATTTCTACAAAATGAACTTGAAATTGTGTGTAACACGAGCCAGGAATAGTGTTTCATATACTGCAAGCTAATATGGTGTTGCGTATATCACAAGATAATTTTGGTCAAGCATACAACACAAGAAATCAATGAAATTAAAACGAATAATTCACATAAAATCCCGGGTTGTTACATTCTACCCCCCTTAAAATGAATTTCACCCTCGAAATTCGTCGGGGTTATTAATGGTTTACTACATGGAAGAATATTTCATAGAAACCCACATCGTAAAAAGGAATAATAAAACTTAATTATTGAAAGTGAAGTATGAAACATAACGGTTACCCAAATTAACTCATCACTGGGTTTCCACAGAGGAGAACATAGGTGAAAATTTGGATATGGAAGAGAAATCTAACCATCAAGTTCTGATGGAGAGTGGTAGAGAACATGGCTATGAAAAATCCAACAATCACAAAGCCATAAATTTGTGATGATCTATGGTACCATTTAATTCATCGGATATAAGAGTATTAGGACAACATTTTTGGTTTTTAATATCATTTCCCTAAAGTTGAAAAATTTTGAATTAGACGAAATACTTACTTGATTTTGGTACAATCTCACTATTTTTTTTTGCCTTGAACAATTTCAACTTCATCTCACAAAAAAATGAAGATGAATTTGTCTTCTGTGAAGTATTAGTAGATCATGCGATAGAATGGTAGGTCATTCCATCTGTCTCAAACATAAGGTTAGAAAATTTTATATACATAAGCCCATCTATGATGTGATTAATCGTATATGGTTCCTAAAATGGAATTATACTTCATCTATCATAATAATTAATAAAATAAAACTAGTTTATACTAACCAGTGATGTCCTGTAGGCCAGAGGTAGGCGATAAAATCTTGTCACACTTTGGTTGTGGGTTCAATTCTCGCAACATTTTCCAACGTGACAGGTTATCGCCCATCCTGCAGGTTGTCCTTTTTCTAAAACTATACTATTATAACTTTCCAAAAATAATATCAAAACTTTCTTGCCATAAACAATACTATCTGATGTCTAACATAATCTATTACAATCTTTAGGCTTACCCAAACTCACAGTCTAAGAAAAAATATTGATAGGGAGGTCATCTACCAAGAATGTAAATACTATCATTTATCCCCATATATCATAAGATAGGTCTTGTAGGTCACATTACAAATATTCAAATTCCTTAATCATGTATTCTCTTAAAAAATGAATTCCCATTGAACCTTAGTGAAAACATAAATTCTTCCAAAATTTAACACTTTCCACATACCAAAATCCAAAAATTTATATATACTCAAACCATGATATAACTTTGTCTTTATATTACTCATGAGTTCATTTCATTTTCTCTTTATCCCTTCATTATGCACATATCATCTTCTTTCCAAAAATATTTCAATCACTTTTCATGGTTACCAGTACCATATAATTATTGAAAACCAATACATAGATATTCCAAAATTCCACGATACCATAAATGAGATTCGATGATACTATTTTGAAATCCCATTACATAAACACTTAATCATTCCACAACATCATTTTCCTACTCAATATCACAAATAGTGATCGCATGTGACATCCCTTTATCCTTTTCCTTAAGAGGTTTCTCACATAGATCATCATTAACCCTTGGATTAGGGTATTGATTAGCATAATGCCCCATTTCCTTGCACTAGAAGCATTGAAGTGTTGGTGGAGAGTTCTATATAATCTTTTCTCTATTAACATAATTAGATAAATTTCTCCCATTACTTCGACAATCGACTGCTCGATGACCTTCTTTTACACACTTGAAACATTTTCTAGTACCTTTTAGGCAATCTCCACCATGCTTATTTCCACACTTCTAGCATAAAGAAACATTTCTCTTATTTTCACCACTGTTCTGAGATATTTCCTTGAACTCCATCTTTCATTTCTTGTCCAAACCATGAGATGGATATGTAATACCCATTCCATTTATACCTTGATAGCACAATGCACAATTTTGTCATAGCTACTGAAGTCTCTTATAGTTAATGCGCTTCGAATAATTGGTTTTAATCCACTGATGAATCGATCAACTTTACTTTTAGGTTGGATGATAAATCCAGATGCATACCTTGAAAGCCTTGTAAAATCCACTTTGTATATACCAATAGATTCATCATCTTTTTTCATAAGCTCACAGAACTCCTTTTGCATCTTTGTTCGAAGAATATGAGGTAAGTACTTAATGAAAAACATGTTCTTGAACTCGTCCCATTCCATTGATTCAATTTAATCTTTGGGACTTGTATTCTAAATTAGAGTGAACCGCTGGTCTGGTCCACCTTCTAAATGGTTAATAGCCAAAATGACTTTTTCATGTTCTGAGCAGGGAAGTATGGAAAATATCTTTTCAATGGTACTGATCCATTGTTCAGCAACAAGTGGATTAGAAGACCCACTGAACGAAGGTGGACGTTGCCTCATGAAGGACTCAATAGAATATTGTTCTCTTCTCTGGTCATTTGGAAGCCCAGAATGATTCATATCTTGTGTAAGTATAGCAATATGATTTTTCACTCCATTTACCATAACATTGGTTTGTTCAGAAGGAAAATTATTGCATTGTCCATTACATTGATCAACACGGTCCTTCGGGTTCTAGCCATTGTCTAAAACCCAAAAAGAATAGTGTGGGAGGCAAAAATAATGCTAGGGAAATAAATATAATAAAGGGGGAGTACCTTCAATATATAAAATCTTAGGTTTAATTGTTAGGTCGTAACCGTAATTCTAGGACTATAACATATACTTATAATTAACCTTTGGTACATCCCTAGACGTACCTTAGAAATATCTCTAGGGATCTTACTAATGTTTTTCGGATCCTTGTATCCAAAGGTTAACTAAACCTTTCCTCTGATACCAACTGTAGAGACCCAAAGCTTGATATAAATGGACATTACATTTCTTTTGAGGAATAAATAATACATAACAAAAACCAACATTCAAGGACCGTAATAGTTTATTGTCTTTGGAATCATAGAACATAATATTCTAATCATGGTGAAAGATCTTCAACATCTCCCATAAAGATCTTCCCCTTTTGTTTTCTTACCTAAAAACTTTCTTTATATCCCAGGGAAAAGAAAACATATAAAGGGTGAGCTCAAATTCTCATTAAGGGAAATCATGGAGAAAATAAAACTAACCATATACATTTGAACTTCAAAACATGATCATAAAGTTTAAACATCAAAATCTTGAGTTGTGAAATAAATCGTTGTAGTAAGTAAGGCATAGATCATAAAAGAACATCAATCATGATAAAATAGAAAGGGAATAAAACATTTAATTGTGGTAAACAATTAATCACGTGATATGATTTCCATATTAGTCAAGGCATTGCTGCCAAAACCGTCTTATTTGATAATGTCCCTTTCTGAATCGAGTTCACTCCTCGTTCCAGTCCTATAACACTGAACCGGATTAACTTACCATTACAGCCATGTCTGTCTCATGAGATATAAATCTTTTCCCAATAAAATAGAGTTAGATATTGTTCCCACCCATCTCATAATTAAATCATTCTTACGTGTGCCACAACATAAACATAAATCATTAATCATAACCCAAAGAATAAAATGGGTTTCATAAACATCATCACATCATAACATAATCCATATAAAAAATGGATATCATTTCATCATAAGAGAAGTTAAACCATGTAAATCATAGAGACATTATACTTGAAACATACACATATGAAATAATTTCATCTTAGATGGAAAATGGTTTTGATAAAACACTTGAAATAAATTCATGAGGAAAATATCCTTTCTTATTCAAAATAATTTTCTTTTCAAAAAATACCACGCAATTTTAAAAGAAAACTATTTTGTTGAAAATAATCATTAAATATTTTAGAGTAATCTTCATGAAGATATGGTGTTATGAAACTGTAAAAATCCTTTCATGCTATATAAGAAAAAAAACATTCTTCTCGTACTTTTGCCGGAAAATTAATAAATATACCACGTAACATAAACCAAAGAAATATTCCTTACATACCAGGAAGTAAAAGTAAAAAATTGGTAAAGAGGACTTTTAACATACATGAATCCATTTTTAGAAAACATGGACATGGATGATAAATATAACCCCAGTAAATACTTACGAATAAACTATCATGGATAAAAATGAGATTGGAAAAGTTACCCCTTACCTTATGTCTGATATACTTTGTATGTATCCGAACCTCCTGTATAATGATTTAAATAATTTAATTGACTTATTATAGAATCATATTAGTTGTTATGATATCATATATGGTTCACTTATGAATTTATATTACCCAATCATTTGTAAATTCCGTGTAAAAGCAACGTTTTGGATAAAATCGTTTTATTTATCGTACGTGTTTGGACTTGTTGTTCTTGATATTATTATTACTTATATCATGATTTACGCACTTCCAGATTGTAAATCATGATTTATATATCATATATATTCATTTTATATATATATACATAATTGATAGATAAATTAAATGAAATACACCTCTCATGGAGATGGTAGGTCGTAAGATGGCATGAACGCTATTTTCCATTCCTTATTGACTTGAATGGAAGTAATTAGAAGAGATATATATATATATATAATTAAATTAGCTTAATTATGTCATATATTTCATTATTATTCATTATATATAGTTTATAATAATTCTTGAATGGTTATCATAGAGAATGAATCTCTTCGCGTCGTGGAGACGGTAATCCGTACGTACGCACGAGTGATTATATCGTTCCCATAATTATTGAATGGAATTGGAGTGGATGATATAAAATTTCAGAATCTTTAAGTTGTTATAATAACCATATAAAGTTATTATTTACACCATTATACCCATCCAAGTAAGGTGGTGGAGAAAAACAGATTACACCACGGCGTGGAGACGGTATTTCGTACATATGCACGCGCGGTGATTTCATTTTCCTTAGGATGGATAGAAGATGAAATAGGGTTGTTTAATATTTAAAATAACATATCAGTATATTAGTGATACTGATAATATTAATTTATGATGAAACAAATAAATAGGAATATGTAGAATAAGAAATAAATTGGAAAGCATTGGTAAAGGGTATTACCTCTTCTTGGACGCGCCTCTTCTTAACCTCTTCTTAAAGCACTAGAGTTGGACTTTTGAAGATACCAGAACCTCTATAATGTTTCTAGGGAAGTTGATAAGGGAAATGGCCAGGTTTTCGCCAAGAATGAAGGCTCAAAATTTTTTAAAGATAAGAGGGAGGAGGTGCCCTTTCATAAGGGAGGAGAGGGGCACCTTTCGAAACCTCAACAAAATTAATTTATAATAAATTTAAACCCCAAATAAAAACATCCAAATTAACTCAAATTGGAACTTAGATGAGATAGGGTTGTAATTTGATCAACCAATAAAATTTATACATGTTGGTAATTTATTTTAAACATTATCAACTTGATTTATCCTTATTTAATCTATTGAAGTTTATTTGTGGTTATAAGATTCAAAATTTTAAATTGTTATAAATAATTACTTATGTTTTGTGAATTCTCTATTATTGGATTATTTATGACATTGTGGACTAAATACATTTTAATTTATAATTGTTAAATATTTTTTTTTATTTTTAAGCAATTTTATATTATGTTAGTTTTATAAAATAACAATAGTGTCAATTTTGACAATATTCATTTATTTGAATTTAAATAAAAACCACACAGAATATATGTTTGAAATAAATTATTTAATAGATTCAAAACATTTAATATTTATCTATAAAATTAGTGGATCACATTAAATAGTTAATATAACATTTATTTAATATTTTTAAAACCATTTATTTGTTATTTCAATCAATAAAATAATTTCAACATCACTATTGTGTAACCTTTAATGTTAATTATTTAATCCATAAAAATTTTAAATAAATTTACATGATGTAGATAATTTTATTATCTTTTTGGGGACTATTCATGTTTGATTTTTCATGAATCTTATCACTAAATTTAATTATTATACTTATATAATTTAAGAGAGTGACATGTTGTCACTTTCTTTGGTTTTAATAATAATTAAATTATTTTCATGATAAAAAGTCTATAAAATGAACCTATTCCAACCCTTAGGTGATATGGGTCGACTTTTAGTCATCCAATATAATTTTGGCAGGTGTTTGGGTAAGTTTATAATCTTATATTAACAATTAATTACCTAATTTTCCGTTAACTACATTAAATAAAAATTACCGTAGTTACTATTCATAATATCATAGAAATATAAGTAACCTATTAACACAATTTGTACCCTATTAATTAAAATATGGAATCCATTTTTTAAAATTCAAAACATAGAATTTGGAGTAATTAATTCAAAATTTATCCTGTTGTTAAGAAAATGGGTTTTAAAAGTTAAACCATTGCCAAAGATTGAAATGTTTTTATCTATGAATTCAATGTAAAATTAATTATAATGACATAAATTATATTAAATGGTAAAAATGTATTCTATTCATTCTTTAAACCCATTCAATATTATAATTTAACCATATAAATTATTTCGAGGAAAAAATTTATTTTTAATTAAAATATATCGTGTCTTTACTATTCATTAAAATATGAAAGTTATCAGAATAATATGAATAATTTATCCATAGTTAATTTTTATATCCTGATCCCAAATAAGAATTTTATTCTCTCAAATTGAACTAATAAACCTATCAAAGAATATATTTAATATGGTGGTGCCATTAAAAGGTGACAAAACTGCATTTTTTTAAAAATACTTAGTTTACCCAAAAAAAAATTTGTTCTCATACCATGTTCTAGAGAATTTGTAAGATGATTTAAAATGTCATAAAATTAAAATTTTAGTTAATACTATTCATAATATCTAGTCCATATAAACAATATATCATAGTTTAGTGAAAAATGTTATTGCGTACTACACACACTATCAAGGAGGGTCATGATTGCGTGTAATGAAAGCCAGGTCAAGGATGCGTGTAGTGAAATATCCATTTTTTTCGCGTATAAAATAATCAAAACTTATTTCATTTATATATTAAACAAAATCTATACTTAATGTTTCGTAGATTAATTTCTACAAAATGAACATGAAGTTGTGTGTAACACGAGCCAAGAATATTGTTGCATATACTACAAGCTAATACGTTGTTGCGTACAGTACACGATAATTTTGGTGTAGCGTACAACACCAGACATCAATGAAATTAAAAAGAACAATATTCATAAAATCGTGGGTTGTTACAGTTATAGTCTGTATCAAAGGATATGATTAGTTATTTT
Organism: Viscum album; assembly: GCA_963277665.1. Taxonomy (NCBI): domain Eukaryota; kingdom Viridiplantae; phylum Streptophyta; class Magnoliopsida; order Santalales; family Viscaceae; genus Viscum; species Viscum album. Next base: position 1,498,716,630 of record OY728159.1, read on the forward strand.
TTAGATCAGGATTAGAGAACCCTAGTGAAAGCCTTAGGGGTAAGACTAAGTATAATAAAATCATCCCTAAATTTTTGTGAGTATTGAGTCAGTGGTTTATCAATAAAATACATCCATGTAGGTATACGAGCAGGCAGAGGTGGCTCTGGAACAAATGTATCTACAGTTAAAACCCAAAAACACTGTTCTCAGCTAGAATCGAGCATGAACTAGTGCACAAGAATGGGGCTTACTGTACTCTAGGTTACGAAATTCCCTGGGGATATGATTTGGTAAACTAATAAGCTCAGTACGAACCATTATTAATGGAATAAGAAAAATTCCCCAAAGAATATATGTTACGAAGTAGATCTTGGATAACATAGATTGAAGCCTATAAATTCATACATTGAGGAAATAAATGTAATTTATACATCATAAATTTTTGTCTATGTATCACCCTATATGTGTTACCCAAAACATTCCATTTATTCCAGCCATTGGCCAGTAATTAGAGGACTCAGTCTAACAATTTATTCGAAGATCAATGTGATGACTGTTCTAATGAGATTCCCAATCAGATGGGAGAGGGGAATGCGAAGTTTGTCCTGATTCACCCTCAGATAACTCATGTTTTGAAAATAAATGAGCATCAAGAGTAACATTCAACCCCCCTCAAGAGGGAAAATGTCACAATCGAGAGATTCATGAGACGAAGACCACTAACTTTTAATAGATAATCAGATATATCAGTAGCCGAACAATGGATGAAATCCATTGAAATATCTTCTGCATTCTTTAATGTTCTGAACAAGAGAATATACATATTGTTTCTTATCGTATGATGGGTAAATATGATCAATGATGTACATTGATCTAAAATAAAATGCTAGAGGAGCATATCAAGGCGTTGGAATGGAAGGATTTCCAGAAAAAAAATTCTACAAATATTTTCCTCGCACCCTCCGACTTAATATAGAAAGGGACATCCTTTCCCTGAAGCAAAAAAGAAGAAGAATCTATTTAATCATATGAGAAAAACATCATTGGTCTTGTGCGATATGCCAATGGCTTTGCCTTTACCCTCTAATTCAAGTTATATTGCTTATTTGGTGGGATATAAACTAGCCTATAGAAATACATGGGGATCCGTGACTTAGAGAGCTTTGAATAAATAGTCTAATATTCCCTCAAAGTCAAAATGGAGAGTGGATAATATCAGGGGTTTCATCAGGATAATACGCATAAGATGAACTATAATTCTACCAGTTCGATGAATAAATCCAATGGTGCTAATAAAATAAAGCACCCAACTTTCCAAAGGTGTGGAAAGAAGCACCCCGGAAATTGCCTAAAGATGAAGAGGAAATGCTTTAGGTGTGGTAGAAAAGGGCACATGGCCCTTAACTACTGACAAGAAAAACCCACAGCTGCAATAGAGGAGAGGAATGATCTATTTGACCCTCAACACATTGTTAATTTCTTCAACATCAAAGAACAAGAGCACATTTCAAAATTGTTCCCTAAGCCATGGTTTTTAGAAGGCAACCAACAACCTCCAAGGCAGAAAGGGTGAGATTTTTCAAATACTACTACTGATGTGAACCTTGAAAATGAAGTGGTGATAGCTACGCTAGTTATCCATTCAATAATAGAGAATGTAAATTTTTATTCTGGATCTATATATTCCTTAATTTTTCAAATGTTTAATTGAAATCATGGAAGTAAAGATGCCATTGAGAAAGGAGAACAGATCAATCATTGCAACCCAGGAATACAATTCATCCTCTATCATAATTTTTCGATTGAACTTCATGGTGTACCTTGTCATACTCCCTTTGGTGGAATTTGATGAAATTCATGGCATGGATTGGCTTTCCTTATATAGATCCAACATAAATTCCCATGAGAGGTAAATCACTCTTCATATCGAAAATCGAGCCCAGATTTTGTACAAATGTATTGAGGAGGATGAATCTTCTTTAGAACTGTAATATCAAGCATGGATATTATTACCTTATGAGCAAGTGTATCTTTATGAAATGATTGAGTCTAATGTATAAACCACTCTTGAAGAAAATCCTATTGTGAGGGAATCTTTGAAGTGGTTCCCAAAGAATTTATTGGTCTTCCACCAAGAAGAGATGTTGTATTCTCAATTGATCTTATAGGAGGGGAATTTTCAATATCCAAGAATCTATATATAATGGATATTGAGGAGCTTGATGTGCTGAAGAATTAACTATAAGAGAATCTGGATAAAGGGTTTATACGCCCAAGTGCTTCACTATAGGGTGCATCAGTCCTCTACATGATGAAGAAGGATGGGTCAATACACCTTTGTATTGATTATCATGAGCTCAACAAAATCAGGATAAAAGAACAAGTATCTTATTCCACGATTTGATGAATTTTTTGACCTACTACGTGAAGAAATATATTTCTCTAAGGTGGATTTGTGGTTGGGATATTACCATGTAAAAGTAAAGAAGGAGGATATCCCAAAGACTATATTTTGTACAAGATATGGGAACTATTAATTCATTGTAATGCATTTAAGACTCACTAATGGTTCTAAAATCTCCATGGAACTGATGAATAGAGTCTTTAGAGATTACCACATAAAATTCGTGACGGTATTTTTTTTGATATTCTAATAAACTCAAAAACCGTGGTGGAGAATGAAGATCATCTAAGCCCTATACTAGAGACCTTGTGAATGGATAAGTTCTCTGAAATGAACAAAAAGTGTGTATTTTGGTTGAGGAGGACTCATTCGTGGGTAATATCATCTCATGAAATGGAATATATATGGATCCCTCCAAGACAACTGTAGTTGATGGATGGTAATGTAGAACATCAATAATAGATATCAATAGCTTCTTGGGGTTAATTGGATATTATTGATAATTTGTGAGAAATTTCTCATGATTGTACAATAATATTACGAAGATAAATTTTAAGGGAGTCATGTTTTTTTGGAGTGATGAATGTGAAGAGAGATTCATGGAGTTGAAAAGAAGGCTTATCACTACGTCCATTCTCACACTACCCACATGTGGAGTTTGTTTTTTGGTATGTAGTAATTCGTAGAAGGTCCCAGGATGTGTGTTGATGTAAGATGAAAAACATATTGCCTATGTTTCTAGGAAATTGAATGTTCATTAGAAATACTATCCAACACGTGATCTAGAGTAGTTTGCGGTAACCTTCCCTTTGAAAATTTTGCGGCATTACCTCTTTGGTGAGAAGTGTTAAATATAAACAGATTAAAAAAACCTAAAGTATATAATCACACATAAAGAGTAGAACATCCACTAATGAAGATGGTTAGAGTTGATCAAATACTTGGAATTCTCAATCCATTACCACCCTGGGAAAGTGGACAAGGTGAAATTTTCCCTATGTAGAAAAGACCTAGTGATTCTATCATTGATGATAATTGAAAAAGATATAATCTTATCAAATTGTATGAATATGTAAATGGGAATCATAAATTAGAAAAAATCATAAATACCTTAAAAAATTGATCAACCATCTCTTTTGGAAAGGTTAAAGGTTGCTAAAAAGGATGATGTGGGAATTCAGTAGAATGTGTAAACAATAAGAAAAGGGAAATCCTCAGAGTTCAATATTAATGAAGAAGGAATTGTGAGATTTGGGACAAGACTATGTGTTCCTTCAAATACAGAGTTAAATAATGAACTTTTGGATGATGCACATTGTTTGAATTTCTCCATTCATTCTAGAAACACAAAGATATATCAAGATCATCGAGTTCATTATTGGTGGGATAACATGAAGAAGAATATCAATGAGTATATATCATAGTGCCCGGTACGTTAGCTAGTGAAGGCTGAGAGGGAAAAGTCTAAAGGGATGATGAAAACCATAACCCACACAACATTGAAATGGGAGAAAATCACCATGGACATTATCACTTGGATTCCAAATACATCCAAAGGAAACAATGCTATCTAGGTTTTTGTGGATCGTCTTACAAATACTGCACACTTCCTTGAAATTCAAGATGATTTTTCATTGGATCAACTCACACACACACACATGTATCTATATATAATAGAAGTGGTAAGTCTAAATGGAGTACAACTATCTATTTTATCTAATCATGATCCAAGATTGACCTCTATATTTTGGAAGAGTCTCTAATACGCTCTAAATACTGAGCTGAAATTCAATATGGATTATCATACCCAAATTGAAGTCCAATTTGAGCAGACTATCCGAACACTTGAGAAAATGTTGAGAGCATACTTAATGGACTTCAAAGGAGGATGGGATCAACATCTCTTATTGGTTTAGTTCTCTTACAATAACATTTTCCACTCAGGAATCCCAATGGGTCCTTAGGAAGCCCCATATGTGAAGAGGTGTAGAACACCGAAATGTTGGGATGAAGATGGGGAGAAAAAACTCTTAGGTCAAGAAACAGTTGAAGAAATGGTGGATAAGGTTAAGACCATCCAGCGTCACATTAAAGCTGCTCAGAGTTGACAAAAGATCTATACTGATAATCCTCAAATACAACTAGAGTTTTCTATCAGAGGCATGGCATTCCTCCACATATCACTGTGGAAGAGAGTTATGATATTTGGGATGAAGGGAAAGCTTAGTCCAAGGTACATCAGCCCTTTTGAGGTCCTTGATCATATTGGGGAAGTGACCTATCTACTAGAAATCCCACCAAACCTATCTCAAGTACATGAGGTATTCCATATATCACTCTTGAGGAAGTATATACCTAACCCATCTCATGTACTCAATTCAAAGGTGGTACAATTGGGGAATTCCCTCTCCTATGAAGAGAAGCCGATGATGTTAAAATATTGTGTGGATAAATTTCTATGAAATAAGACAATTTCCCACTTCAAGGGGTTGTTGTGAAATCACAAGTTTGAAGAGGCCACGTGTGAATTAGAGGAAATGATGAAGCAGATTTACCCACATCGGTTTTATTGCTGGAAAAGAAAACTTTGAGGGTAGAATTTCTTAAGGGGGGAAGATTGTAATGACCCAGTATTTTATTAATGAAAATTACTCTTGATATAATTTAATATCATATTTTTTTAAATGACTATATAAGACATATTGACGTTCTTGGTTTTATATTTTTGGATTTTAAAATACCGTTAGTAATTGTTACTCTTGAAAATATAGTCATTGAAAAATGATCACACGATAAGTATAAATGTAGGGATTTAACAAATCTAATTTACTCAGACAAAGTAAGTGATGACCTCATCCAATAGAACTTCTCTATAAGAATGCCATTTTTTAGAGATCACAAAAGAGGTGGTGTCATTGGGCTTCTCTGGACCAATCCTAGGCCAAGCTTCAACACATTAAGCAAGAATGGAACTGCCTATGGGAGAAGTGGAATTTGATAGAGATTACAACCCGAGTGATGTTATATGAGTCATCCCAAGAGTATATCATCATCTCACACCTTACCCATAGGTCATATGCAGGATTCATAAGGGATTAAGTAACAAGACACTATAACTATATTTATGCACATTTTTTAATATAATAAGGCAAATATATTCATTGTTACTTTGTAAGTTGTTTTTAAAACTGAAATAGTATTCTCAGTTAACATTAAATTAAGAAATTTATTGTGATGAATTAATGGATATTTAAATTAAATAATATTTTAATAAAATATTATTACTAAATTACATTTTACTAAATATAAATGATCATATAATTTTAATGAATACAATTGTAATTGTTATTAATGATTGAAAGCAATTATTATCAAAATAAATGAATTTTCGATCATTGCATGTTTTTATTTTAAACGAAAAAATTCAAATATTTAGAAAATTATTCAGATAAAATGAATATTATTTTTGGAATCATGATATTGAAATTATTAAATTTTTAAATTTTTATAATTTTCTGTGACAGTCAAGTTTTGGGGTAAAAATTAAATAATTTTTTCAAATATAATGTGTTTTATGACATCATAATGACCCAATAGAGATGTAATAAAATATTATAAATTAGTTTTTCTGAAAATAAATGTTTCATATTTAATATAATGTGATTTTATATTTGATTGATTAATTTTATGGTGCCTTAGTGGACCCATCAAGACTTATAAAACAGTTTGACTTTTAAAATTGATTTCCTTGAGAGCTTGACTCACCTCCACATTAAAAATCCTAATAAGTTAAGAATTTCAGGCGTTGAAATTATAAAATAATAATATAATCTCCTTTTCAGAAAAATGGGAATTAATCATGGGTTTGTTGGTGGTTTTGATTAGTTTAATGTGTGGTGTCCAAAACCTAAATAATAATGAATTCCCTCTCTTTTCCTATATAACCCCACCGAAGCTCCCACTTCCTCTTCACTAAAATAATTCGGATCTCTTCCAAAAACTTCCATCCTCTCTCTATATTCCTCCCAAGGATCCCCAAGTTCCCAATATCCCTCTCTCAATCCCCTCCCAAGGCAATGGGATCACACTTCAATGTAAGGGATTTCTTCCTTTCTAATTTTTTTTTCAAAATTTCATTATGTTGTTATACCATTTTGTTTTCATTTAACAATATTAGGGGTATGATTTCCCACCACCCCTATACTACCATCCTTATATTTTAATGTTGATATACCCCTTTCTCATTCCTTAATGCCTCTCATGTACACCTGTTACCATGCCAAAATTCCATAAGAAAATTCTCTCATCTAAATTACATTCAAGCAATTATTTTGTATTGTGAATCTAAATTCCATTACATATGTTGGGAAATGTATTTATATGACCCCATTAGTTTCCATTTAATTTAAATACTATGAGATAACTCTTTCCCTCTCATCAACCATTTTTATGAATTCTTATGTCATGCCATTATGCAGCTGAAATTCTAACACGATTTTCCAAGCCAATGTCATTGTGTAGTGAATACCATGCCCATTTATCAATCAAGGGTACTCACATTTACACACATTTACTTATTGATTATATAGTTTCAGGTATGTTTTCCATATTAATTTAGTTTGGAATAAATTATGGTGTTTAATGATTCAATTTTTTATGATCCAAGTGGCAGACTAATGCATGAAATGAAATTATTATGAAAGTTGTTCCCAGATAGAACTCCATTGTGTTGGGTAAAGAATAGTATCATGATACGTTAAGTGAAATGAGGGTTTACTCATGATAATTCATGTTCAATGAGGTGTTACTCATTCTCAATGTGAACTGGTCCTTTTTTTATGCTAATATCATGTTAAATGATGTTTCCTCATTTCCATGTTATTATAATCATGTTATATCATGCCACTATGTCCATGTTTCTCTTATCATATGACTATTGACTAAAATGTGTTGTATTATTCATGAAATGCCTTATTTACAACCTTATTGGGCTTTATGGATCACCCTTTTCTTATGAATTTCCCTAGGTTATCCCATTTAATGCTATGTACGATGGAATGTTGTGGTCAAGTAAATGAAGTTTTATATAAAGTTGTTATGTTTCATATTCTATGTTTTTATGCAATGTTCATAATTTATTAAGACATTAGACCTCTTGATCCTCAGAGTTGTATTAAGTGAATTTTTATATTATAAATCATGGTTTAGTGTGTAATAAATTACTGGGTATCATCAAGAAGTTTTACATGCTATGAGAAGAAAACATCACAAAAATCATGGTATCATCAAAATGTGGTACCAATAGAAAATTGAAAAATATAAGAATAAACTAATGATAACAACCAGGGTATCACTATCCTAAGTCAATGCCATCCAAAAATACATAATCACACAATGTGATTAAGATAATCACCTGTAACACCTTGATATTTTTGGAATAATGTTCTTCAAATGAATTTAATATTTTTCATATTTTTTAATTCACACAAACCTAAAAAAATAGTTCATTTTATGACAAATCACTATGTATGGTAAGCATTATACACAACACCAAGCAAATCATACAAAAAACAAAAAATTTAGCATTATCTACATAGAACATAGATGAAAAATTATATTACACATAAGGCAGACTTTCCAAGATGGCTTGAGTAACACTCTAGATAAAATTTTACAAAAAAATATTAGATTAATAAAATGTCATTATTTAATATTATAAGACATAAACTAGACACTAAATTAGTATTTATTAATAATATTAAATAATTAATAAAAATATATTTTTTAAACAAATATAATATTAATTCATAGGTTAAATTTTATTTAGAAATGAATACGAAAACCTATTTAATATAAAGGAAAATATTATTATTTTTATGTTTACAAAGCTATTTTATCCTTATAAAATAAATTATTTAAAACTACTAAGTGATATTAATGTATTATTTATTTTATATATTCCTGAAAATATATTTTCTGTTCATCCAGTATATTTGGTATACATAATCTATGAACAAACCCAATTTTATGCTTAAAACCTATATTTTTATTAGGCCATTTTTACAGCATTTTAATAGAATCACAATTTGAAATATATTTTTTGGAATACTTTTAGATGTAATATGTAATAAAACATCATATTTAAATTCGGAACATAATAATTATGTTATGGTAATAATTTTTATTTGTCTATGAAGTTTTATTTTTAATGAAAAGGGAAAATGCTGAATTTTAGTTCAAAATTGATTTTTCATCAAATTTATTTATAAGGTTAAATTATAATAATAACTGGTTTAAAAGTTTACATAGATAATATTTATATAAATCAACCCAATGTGGGTAATTTCAATAAATTTCAAATTGAAATTGAATATTGAAACATAGTAAACATGGCAAGACTTTGACTTTAAAACCCGCATTGTCGACTCAACTGCAGTATTAGATTTAAATAAATATTTTCAAATTTTATCATTTAAATTTGAAAAAATTTATTCCATATTTTGAATAAAAAAATTTATAATATCAAATAAGGTAAAATTAGTTTTTTAAGAAAAATAGTAGTCGACGTAATTAACCTTAATTACATTGAATAAGGTAAAATTAAGCTCTAGTAAGGACTAATCATTGAAAATAACGGCCTAATTAACCTATAAAATTGTAAGAAAATCAATTATAGGGAGATATTTTGACCCTATAATAACATTCATATAATATATACCATTATTGGATCCACTTTCCTTGGAAAACCATTGGTGGAATTCCATTTCCCAAAATTTACAAGATTTCCACTCCTCTTGAACTAATAAAGGCCTCCACTCCTCCAACTTCCTCAAACCTATGAATCCACTTTGAATCAACCATTATATATCCATATATATCCTCAAAATCTATCCTATAATAATATAATTCTCCATCAGGGAAGAAATAAATCCATGTATTTCCGTTGGTGGAACCAAAAAATATTTACTCCAAAAAGAGGTTACATTCTTCCTCAAGTTCATTCCAGTTATTTTTATTCTCCACCTCCTTATATTATTATTTCTCCATTACTGTATAAAAAATATAGTATCTGCAATATACTAGTATTTTTTTTACTAATGTTTTTGCCTAATCTTACAAACACTTCCATCTAATGGGAATCGAACATACTGCTTCCGTGTATGGTGAACTATCATCTAACAAAACAATGATTCTTTGTTCTTCCTTCAACACCTCTCATGTTCGTGACTATGATACAAAATATATTTATAAATTATGTATATAATATTTATAGTGTTTTCTAGATTCTATAATTCCATTACAACATATATCTTTATACTATCTATTTATTCTAATTATAATAATTTTGTTTTAGGTAATGTGGACTACCACCCCCTCAAAAAGATATGATTCGTTCACACATGACATGAAATGTTTTTTGGATGGGTTTAGTGAAAATACCTGATATATATGATATTATACTTCTAATATAATAATTATAAATACAAAAATAGATACTTATATGTCATTTTTTTCTTCCTTTCAATACTATAATAAAACATAATTAACATTCATGCAATTGTACAACCTACCATCTTTCTAAGAAGTGTAATCCATTTCATAATTTTATATCCTATTGATTATTATAATACAAATATAATTAATATATATGATATTTATATCATGTTATACATTCTGGAAATCATGATATATGAATAAGGTCCAATGATATACAAGTTAAGACATATGTGAAGAATAGAATGAATATTTCATGAAGTGAAGCCTCAATGTAGAATTGTTAAAAAAGGGTAACATAAGGTCATAATAATACCATATATGGTGTATCAAATAATATTACACTTATATAAAATATTTTAATTAAAATTCAATTTATTATACATGAATATTTTACGATCAAGAAGGGAGTCAAGAGACAAAGAAAGGGAAATCTCATCTCAATTTTTATTTCAATTAGATAAATGATTCATACACAACTCTTTTCATTTATGTGATTAATATAGTTATCATAAATCTATTCCATGATTCTTATTATTTTATGTATGTGAATTTAAATATCTATTCAATGATAATTCTTTCCTAGGGTTAATGTTTTAAAACATACTAAATTGGTTAGATAGTTTTGTCTCAAATTTTCTTCTTTAAGACACGTGTTTTGTTATGCTCCTATAATATTTTTAGAGGTTTATATACTTCAATATGAAATGAGATATCATGAATCTAATTATTTTCATAATATTTAAACTGCATGTAATTTTATTTAATTACATGGGATGTATTGTTCAATGTTACCAAGTGGTGAGAAATTATTGAAATAATCTCTTCTCTTTTTGAGATTATTTATTATTATACTTACTTTAATGAAAAATAATGATCAATATCTTATTAAATATCATGAATGTTATTCTTCTATATTTATTCTCTATATATTCATGTATTTTTACAATTTTTACACAGTTTGGTAAATAAGTTAGTAAATAATGTTTTTTTATGAAATCCTGACATTACCCTCTCTTCAGGAAAAAATTTGTGTTCTTTCCAAGACATTTTATATAAAAGGGTTCTAGAAATATTCTATTATTCTCTAAATATATTTAGTAAAAACAATTACATATTTTTTACCATTTTCACAAACAAATGTGTTTATAAGAAATATTCTGTTCATTTCATGGTCATGTAACATTTATATACATTTTATGGTTCAAAATGGATGTTTGGTGAGTAAGGATTTATCCCCCATCATAACCAATATTCCAGTGAATATTATTTTGTAATATTAAAAATTGTTTTTTTTTTCAGAAAAAATAATATGTTTTCCTACTATTATAGAAATTCAGTTTTTTAATTATTTTCAAAGATAAAGGTACCCAAATCACATTCAAGAAATTTTATAAGTTTTCAAAGAAAATTGTTTCCCAAACCATTTGAAGAATTATTTTTTAATGTTTTCAAAGTATTTTAAAATAGATATATTTACAAAAAGATATGTGTTTCCTTTATATGTTTTCAATGTATTTTAATAGAAATGGTTTTTAGATTGTTTTCAATATTTAATTATATGTTTTCAAACTATTCCCAATGAATTTGGTTTCAAAACACATTAATAAATCTCTTATAAGTTTTAAATAAAATTATTTTCAAAATGTTTTCAATATTCTTTAATAATTGTTCAAATTAATTTTTTTTCAATATTTTTTCAATATTCTTTTATAAGTATTCATATAAAACTATTTTATATTTTTTTCAAGATTATTTTATAATATTTCCATGATAATGACTTTAAAAATGTTTTCATTATTCTTTTATATACATTCAAATAAAATTTTTTCTAAAAATTATTTAATATTATTTTATAAGTTTTCAAATAATATGGTTTTCAAAAAAAAATTCAATCTCATTTTAAATGTTTTTAATTAAAATGGTTTTAAAAATTATTTCATGTATTTTTTATTATTTTTCATGTTTATTTTCATGAAATTGTTTTCTAAAGGAATAATGTTCGAAAAATCATTTTCCAATGAAGAAGGGATATTTTCAACAAGAGATTTCTTTTAAAAGTTCCTTCAAAATGATTTCCCATCTATGATGATATCGTTTGGAGTTACTCATACCATTTTAGTGAAATTATTCAAAGATTCAATTCATATTATTTCAATAATTTGATTTTGTTTTAATTGAGTAATGCTTTATTTAACTTATTTCTCATTCATTGGTTATACTCTATTTAAACCCATATATTTTCATGGGTTGTGATTTTGTTGAAATTATTACGAAACATGTATATTTTTTCATATGTTATGATATAATTAATAGTTTATTCTACCCGTTTCTTTTCATGGTTTTCGATATGATTTTTATTGATCTTGTGGAACATGTACGTATGACATCAATATGAGATGAGTGGGAACTATATCTCTCTAAAATGAATTAGGTAAGGATTTATATCTCATGAGATATATTATTATGGTCTTGGGGGAGGATCTTGACTAATAAGATAAACATTGAAGTGAACCATGACATCCAAGATGGTACGAGGAGAGAAATAATGTTACTAAGATGGACATGGGAGGTATCCATGACTATGAAGATGGTATGGGGAGTGAACCCATGCTAGTAAGATGGTATTGGAAGCAATTCCATGAATAATATGGAAATTATTTCATATTCTTATGTGTTTTCCACAATTCTATGTCTTATTCCTATGTTATTATATTATGGAGTATGTTCTTTAAATCCATATGATTCATGTCTTATGAAATTCATTGCTTTATGACAGGATTCATGGTAATGTTATTCGATATGTTGGGATTGATCTTATTATATTATGATCACATTCTCATACCCATATGGTCATGTTTTTTCTTATATGCCCCCTTATTTACCCTTATATAGAATATGAGCTCACCCCCTTTAATGTTTCATTCCCTAGTTAAAAAGATATATTTTCTCTATGATATTAATAAAAGGGGTTCTAGTATTGGATAACATAGTGGGAGATAATTTAGATCACTCTAAAAGTTATAAAACTGGTATGGTATTTATGTGTCTTTTTGTATATCGATTTTTGAATTCGAAAAATGTTATGAAATTTTAATGAATGTTGAAACTGGTTTATTACAGTTGTTATGAGAGAGAAGGATTAGTTATCCCTTTTAAACTAGGGTGAGAAAAAATTAGTGATACCCTTAGTAATTTATAAGGATATTCCTAGGGATGTATCTAATGATAAGTATAAGGATGAATCAATATTTAGAAATATGTCCAAGAATTTTGGTAAAGGATATTGTAAGTTGTCTCTTAGAAATTAATACAAGTCGAGATACTATATTTCGGTGTGGCTCTAAAATATATGTTCATAGGGGTAACGACTCTGACCATATATCCTATGCCTGACTTAGGGTAATCTATTACATGACAATATGCCTTATTGCACACCTAGTTTGACACTCCTAGGGAATATTTTTTGAAAATTAAAAAACTCTTCATTAATTATCTCAATGGATATGAATGGAGGATTACTATGAATTACCTAGGACAAAACTAATAGTTCTTTTATTAAAAATATGGTGTCGGGACATAGGCATCCTATAGAGACCCGGCCTTTTCTTAAATTACTATTACATCATTCCAAAGATAAACAACATAATAGTATTACACATGGAGGATCCATAGGTTTAGTGTCTTGGGCAAACTAGGACAATACATAACAAGTACAACATCAATCATAAAAATTCATTTCATATCTTCTTCTATAGCTTCGTAGTAGAACTTGTCCTCTCCTTAGTACATGTAGCCACCTGAGGATATACATCAAAAGGGGTGAGCTAAAATCCCAGTAAGAGGATAGATAAGAACAATATAGCATGGGGTGAGCATAACCAAGACATATGAAGAAGATCTTGAACATGATAGGGGCATAAAAAATGAACTTGAAATGTGGAAAAGCATAAAAATGAAACATCATGTATTAGTGGTTAACGACCACACATATTTGTGAACAAATCTAGCATCATGTTCACGCATCATTTCACATTTACTCATGAGATTCATCACTTTACCCAATGCATTGGAGCGCTATATAATTCCGGGCGCACCCGTCACATCATAACATTATCATTATCATGCTTGCCACATAGAACACATATCAAACATGTACCTAAGTAACCCATGGAAAGGAATGGGTTTCATCTCATAATAACACATTCATAAGCTTTGGGTCCCCAAAAGAAAGAGGGAACAACATACTTGATATAAGAACCATCAACCATGACTGAGAGGCAAAAGGTGAGATCTTGAAAGAAGAGTTCTTTTGGAAAAAATTTTAATGGACATAAAAACTAGTGAAAAACATGTATATCCCAGAAAAGTAAAGTAAATGATGAACAAATGATCTTTGAGGAGTAACCATATCAAAAATGGAGTGAAAGAGGGAGAACCCGAAGGAAGAAAATTGGGTTCGAGATTTCCCCTTACCTTGTACTCGAATGCCTCCTTCTCTTTAATGTCCTGTATAATGACATTATATTCATTAATTAGAAATTACAGAACCTTTTATACATTAATATGGTTCATTATGGTTTCATTATTTCATATTATGTTCCTTTGGATGACTTATAGAGTTTAAAAACATTGATCGGGGATGTTCGTTTTCATGGTTTTCTTGAGCTGTCCACTTGTATTCTTAATTTGATGTTTGGGTAGATCATGGGTAAACATCCAGAACTTATGTTACATGTAATTAATGATATTAAAGAATCTTGAATAATTTTATAATGTGTTATATTAGATCCATGTGGCCGAATAATTAGATAAGAATTAAATGAAGATTATTTGGGCTAATTTGAGCGGTTTTTGGATCACAACCAACTCATTTTAACTTTTCACTTAGTTGTATGGCCATAGGTTATTTCCAGAACTTAAAATAGAACATGATACATATAAAACATTCTGGTTCAACCATAAAAATGGTTTCATGACCAGATTGATGGTATAAATGGAAGAAGAGAGCATGTTGTTTTTTGAAGGTGATAAATTATCAGCACATGAACAACGTTCTCTTTTATAAAATAATAGGAAGGGGAAAGGGTGCGGGGTGATATAATATAACATTAGATTCATAATATTACAGTATACATATAATACTGGATTTACAGAACAATTTGGATGAAGATAGATAGAGAGAGATCAAGAAAGGAACTTGAACTTGAAAGGAAATTAAAGGAGAAGAGAGAGAGAAATTACCTTTAGAATCCTTCTCTTGAGATCCTCTTAAAGGAAGCTAGGCCTGGTATTTTGATGAGACCAGAAGCTTTTGGACGTGATGGATGAGCTAGGGAAGGTGTTTGGGCAGAATTTAGAGAAGTCTTGGAGCTTGAGAGGTGTGAGGAAAAGAGGGAGTGAAGGGTGGCTTTTATAGTGGAGGGGAGAGGGGTTTCCTTAATATAAAATTTATTAGTTTATTAATTTCACCTAAGACAAGGAATAGTGAGTCTTGGATGACTAAGAATAGTAAATTTGACTTGTGAATTCGGGATTTTGGTGCTTACATCACTTGTGATGTCAGGAATAGTGTATTTTAATTAAAATGTATTTATATGATAAATTATTGTATTCTACTATTCATAAAAAATTCAAGTATCTCAAAAAAATCCCAAAATTTTACCCCAACCATTTTTCGACATGTAGAATCCAAAAATGAAGTCTATTTTTCAAAAATAATTTTCTAAATATTATTAATTTAGTATTTAATTAAAATCAAAATTTACTTAAAAAACAGTTTTTAAAATTAAAATTGATTTTGTAGTTCTTTCAAAAATAACATAGGGTCTTATAAAATTATCTAAAAACAATTAGACATTGATTCAATATTTTATGAATATATTTCAGGAAAATAAATATTCTTTTAAATTATTTAATTAATTATAATTAATTATTTATGACTTATAAAAAACCAAACACGTTTACTAAGCTCAAATTATCACTTTCTATGATGTCTAAATTTTATTTTATTATTCATATGTAATGTTACTCTTATTTACTATTCATAAGGGTAGGTTACTATTCATAAGGGCAGGTTACTATTCATAAGGGTAGGTTACTATTCACCAAAAATTATTTTTGTTTCATTAGACTCCAAAAACTATCTTGAACACAACTGTGTATGTCAAATTTTTAAAATTCCAAACATAGGGGTGACAAAATTATGTTTAAAGGTCACTTATCACTTAGTAGTTTATTATTTTGTGTTTTTATGACATAGATATAAGAAGGGAATTTTCCATTGAAAAACTTTGGGTCGTTACATTCTTCCCCCCTTAAGAAATTTCGCCCCCGAAATTTCACTTTACACAAACAGGTGAGGGTACTTCTCCTTCATTGCCTCTTCCGGTTCCCAAGTTGCTTCCTCAAACTTTTGGTTCCTCCACAACACTTTGACAAGGCGGGTTGTCTTGTTGCGTAGAACCTTATCACTTCGGTCCAGAATTTTTACCGCCTGCTCCTCATATGAGAGATCATATTCCAACTGTACCACCTCTGAGTTTAGTACATGTGAGGGGTCTGGAATGTACTTCCTCAGTAGTGATACGTGAAACACATCATGAACTTGAGCCATATTCGGTGGAAGTGCCAGTCGATAGGCCACGGCTCCTATACGATCAAGGATCTCAAAGGGGCCAATGTACCTTGGACTTAGCTTCCCTTTCTTCCCGAATCGCATGACTCTCTTCCATGGTGATATTCGAAGGAAGACTTTATCTCCAACATCGAACTCCAAGTCCCTTCGACGATTGTCAGCATAGCTCTTTTGTCGACTTTGAGCAGCTTTGATATGTTTCTGGATGACTTGAACCTTCTTTGTCATCTCTTGAACAAGATCAGGACCAAGTAGTTTTCGTTCTCCAACTTCATCCCAACAGGTTGGAGTTCTACATCGCTTCCCATAAAGAGCTTCATACGGAGCCATCTGAATACTCGAGTGGAAGCTATTGTTGTATGAGAACTCAACCAATGGAAGGTGCTGATCCCAACCACCTTTGAATTCAAGAGAGCAGGATCTTAGCATATCTTCAAGTGTCTGAATAGTCATTTCAGACTGGCCATCAGTTTGGGGGTGATAGGCCATGCTAAAATTTAATTCAGTACTCAAAGCATGTTGAAGGCTCCTACAGAATTTAGAAGTGAACCTTGGATCACGATCAGAGACAATCGAGAGCGGAACACCGTGAAATCTCACTACTTCCTTCACATATATCCTCACAAGTTGTTCAAGGGAGAGGTCTTCCCGAATAGAGATAAAATGGGCAGTATTGGTGAGTCGGTCAACCACAACCCATATCGCATTATTTCCTCTTGATGTTTTTCGGGAGACCCAAGATAAAGTCCATAGTAACATTTTCCCATTTCCACATGGGTATCGGCAATGGTTGCATCATACCTTTGGACTTTTGCCGCTCAGCTTTAACTTTCTGACATAACAAGCACCTTGATATATATTCCGCAATCTCCTTCTTCATGTTATCCCACCAGAAGTGTTCTCGGAGATCACGATACATCTTGGTACTTCTAGGATGAATAGAGAAAGTTGAGCTATGTGCATTATCCAATAGATCCTTCTTTATTCCGGGGGATGAAGGAACACAAAGCCGCGTTCCAAACCGAATCACACCATCATCATCAATATGGAACTCTTGCAGCTTCCCTTCCTTTACTGCATTCACCCTCTTTTGTATCTCTACATCATCCCTTTGTGCTTCCTTAATCTTCTATTGGATGGATGGTTGCGAAATCATTTGGGAAAGGTAGGATGTATCCCCTGCCCTTACGATTCCCAAATCCATCCTTTGCATATCCACGAAGATAGGGTCTTTCTCAATCCTCAACATGGATAGAGTAGCAGGTTCTTTCCTGCTTAAAGCATCAGTTACCTTGTTCACCTTTCCAGGATGATAGTGAATAGAGAAATCGTAATCCTTGATTAGCTCTAACCATCTCCTTTGATGCATGTTGAGCTCCTTTTGTGTGAATATATACTTTAGGCTCTTTTGGTCGGTGTATATGTCACACTTCTCACCATAAAGGTAGTGCTGCGTGATTTTCAAGGCAAAAATCATGGCTGCCAGCTCTAGATCATGCGTCGGGTAGTTCTGCTCATGGATCTTCAACTGTCGTGAGGCGTAGGCTATCACATTATCATTTTTCATGAGTACACAACCCAAGCCTTTCTTTGAAGCATCACTGTATATCACAAAACATTCTCCAATTTTCGGTAGTGTGAGTACAGGTGCAGTGATTAGCCTTCTCTTTAGCTCTTTGAAGCTTCCCTCACATTCTTCCGTCCATACATACTTTACCCCTTTCCTTGTTAACTTAGTTAGCGGGATTGACAATCGTGAGAAGTTTCTCACAAAATGTCGGTAGTACCCAGGTAATCCAAGAGAACTACGGATTTCTGTGACACTAGAGGGCCTGGGCCATTCTTCAATTGCCTTTGTCATTGAAGGGTCCACAGAAATTCCCTCGCTTGTGATCACATGTCCCAAGAACGTGACTTGATTAATCCAAAAGTCACACTTGCTGAACTTGGCGTACAACTTCTCCTTTCTCAATGTCGCCAACACATGTCTCAGATGTTCTTAATGTTCCTCCTTGCTCTTGGAGTAGATGAGAATATCATCGATAAACACTACCAAAAATTTGTCGAGGTAATTTCTAAAGACTCTATTCATCAAATCCATGAAGATTGCAGGGGCATTAGTAAGTCCGAAGGGCATCACCAAAAACTCTAGTGCCCATACCTTGTACGGAAGGCAGTCTTCTGAATATCTTCCTTCTTCACCTTTACATTATGATATCCAGAATGAAGATCCACCTTTGAGAAGTATTGAGCTCCTCTTAACTGGTCGAACAAGTCATCAATCCTTGGGATAGGATACTTGTTCTTAATGGTGATCTTGTTGAGTTCCCGATAATTGATACACAGCCGCATGGTACGATCCTTCTTCTTCACAAAGAGCACTAGCGCACCCCAAGGTGATGCACTAGGGCGTATGAACCCTTTGTCCAGATGCTCTTTCAGCTGCTTCTTTAACTCCTCCAGTTCGATAGGAGCCAACTTATAGGGGCACTTTGAGATAGGAGTAGCTCCGGGTACGAATTCAATTGAGAACTCTACCTCACGATCCGGGGGAATTCCGAGTAACTCTTCGGGAAATACATCGTCGTATTCCCTTACGATGGGCATTTCCTCAAGGTTGGAACTTTCCTTCGACTCAAACATTTGGGAGAGGTATTCTTCTTCATAGGGAATCATCACCCACACCATTGAAGGATTTCTAAAAGGAGATTCATGATCTTACTTGCATTTGTAGAGGAGCATGGGATGGTTTGGAATATGAAAATATATTTCCTTTTCCCGACAATTGATATGTGCTCTATATAATGAGAGCCATTCCATTCCCATTATAGCGTCGAATTCCACCAAGGGAAGTATTACGAGATTTTCCGGAAGAATCTTCACACATACGTCAACAGGAGAAGAATCAAACACTTGGGTTGCAATGATTTCACCACTTGGTGTTTTTACAGATATCTCTACTTCAAGGTTTCGGGGCTTCGATTCTATAGTTCTAGAAAACATGCAAGATATAAAGGAATGTGTAGAACCAGAATCAAATAAGACTTTTTCCATTCTTGAGTGAATAAGAAGTGTACCTTGTACGACTTCATTATCATGTTCCACCTCCGCAGTAGTGATGGCATAAACCTTCCCTTGTTCCTTTGGCTTTGGTGGTTGTTGGCGCTGATTACCCTCGAAAGCTCGAGGTTTAGTGCACTGGTTTGAATAGTGCCCTAGCTCCTTACAGTTGTAGCATTGAACCACAAGTGGTTCTCTCCTTTCATCAGATACAATATCCTTCCTTTTCATGTCTTTTCGACACTCGTGATCTAGGTGTCCTTCTTTCCCACACCTGAAGCATTTCCCCGTCCCTTTGAGGCAGTTCCCATTGTGCAACTTCCCACATTTTTGGAAAGTGGGTCGTTTTGTTTTCTTCCCATCTTTGTCACTAGATCCACCAGCTTGAAACTCCATCTTTCTTTTCCTATCACCATAGCCATGGGACCATTCTCCAAACTCCATCTCCACTTTGAGATCACACCGAACAACTTCTTCATAACTCCCAAAGTCTCTAATTGGAAGAGATTTTCGAAGATGTGGTTTTAATCCACTAAAGAATCTATCAATTTTGCTATCATTGTTGATAACAAAACCCGAAGCATACCTTGCGAGCCTTGTGAAATTTGCTTCATATGTTGTGATAGATTCTCTTTCTTTTTGCTTGAGCTCTATGAATTCTCTCTCCATCTTCGTGCGAAGAGTTCATGGGAAGTACTTATTAAGAAACATTATCTTAAAGTCTTCTCATTCCATCTCTTCAATTTCATCCCTTGGCTTGGTGTTCTTAATCAAAGCCCACCATTAATCAGCTTCTCCATCTAGATGATAAACAGCTAGAGTCACCTTCTCTGTCTCGGAACAGTGAAGAACAGAAAAGATCTTCTCTATGGAGTTGACCCACTGTTCCGCAACTAGTGGATCGGAAGATCCACAAAACGTCGGTGGTCGTTGCCACATAAAACATTCGATAGCTAGTTTCTCCCTCTTTGGTGAAGGAGGACGTTCCCCATTTTTATGGTTATTATTCATAACCCGGGATAATTGGGTAAGCATCGCCATGAAGTTTTGAACTCCACCTCCAAAATCATTGGGGATTTTGTTCGGGGAATCGTTGCATTGGCCTTCGCAAGAGTTGTTGGCCTGATTTCTCCTGGTTCCCACCATTTTCTAAAATAGAAAAGGTTAGAACAAAACATAAGTAAAAATGTCATGAATAACTTATCCTTTTAAACAATTATACCAAAAAAAATAACATATGGGATCCCTAGGTAAATATCCTTGTGTGCATACTTGTACTTAGTCTGATTCTAGTGGTTTTCTTTAGGGTTCACTAATCCTAATTCCCAAATTAACTAAACCATTCCTCTGATACCAACTATAGCGACCCGACCTTTTATTACATTACTATTACATCATTCCAAAGATAAACAACATAACAGTATTACACATGGAGTATCCATAGGTTTAGTGTCTTGGGAAAACTAGGACAATACATAACAAGTACAACATCAAGCATAAAAATTCATTTAATCCCTTCTTTTATAGCTTCTTAGTAGTACTTGTCCTCTCCTTAGTACATGTAGCCACATGAGGATATACATCAAAAGGGGTGGGCTAAAAGCCCAGTAAGAGGATAGATAAGAACAATATAGCATGGGGTGAGCATAACCATGACATAGGAAGAAGATCTTGAACATGAGAGGAGCATAAACAATGAACTTGAAATGTGGCAAAGCATAAAAATGAAACATCATGTCTTAGTGGTTGACTACCACACATATTTGCGAACAAAGCTAGCATCATGTTAACGAATCATTTCACATTTACTCATGAGATTCATCACTTTACCCAATACATTGGAGCGCTATATAATTTCGGGCACACACGTCACATTTAAACATTCATATTGCGCTGTATAATTCTGAGCGCACCCGTCACATCATAACATTATCATTATCATGCTTGCCACATAGAATACATATCAAACATGTACATAAGTAACCCATGGAAAGGAATGGGTGTCATCTCATAATAACACATTCATAAGCTTTGGGTCCCCAAAAGAAAGAGGGAACAACATACTTGATATAAGAACCATCAACCTTGAATGAGAGGCAAAAGGTGAGATCTTGAAAGAAGAGTTCTTTTGGAAAACATTTTGATGGACATAAAACCAGTGAAAAACATGTATATCCCAGAAAAGTAAAGTAAATGATGAAAAAATGATCTTTGAGGAGTAACCATATCAAAAATGGAGTGAAAGAGGCAGAACCCAAAGGAAGAAAATTGGGTTCGAGATTTCCCCTTACCTTGTACTCGAATGCCTCCTTCTCTTTAATGTCCTGTATAATGACATTATATTCATTAATTAGAAATTCCAGAACTTTTTATACATTAATAGGGTTCATTATGGTTTCATTATTTCATATTATGTTCTTTTGGATGACTTATAGAGTTTAAAAACATTGATCGAGTATGTTCGTTTTCATGGTTTTCTTGAGCGGTCCACTTGTATTCTTAATTTGATGTTTGGGTAGATCATGGGTAAACATCAAGAACTGATGTTACATGTAATTAATGATATTACAAGAAGCTTGAATGAATTTATAATGAGTTATATTAGATCCATGTGGCCGAATCATTAGATAAGAATTAAATGAAGATTATTTGGGCTAATTTGAGCGGTTTTTGGATCACAACCAACTCATTTTATCTTTTCACTTAGTTGTATGGAAATAGGTTATTTCCAGAACTTAAAATAGTACATAATACATATAAAACATTCTGGGTCAACCATAAAAATGGTTTCATGACCAGATTGAAGGTATAAATGGAAGATGAGAGCATGTTGTGTTTTGAAGGTGATAAATTATCACCACATGAACAACGTTCTCTTTAATAAAATCAAAGGAAGGGGAAAGGGTGTGGGGTGATATAATATAACATTAGAATCATAATATTACTGTATACATATAATAATGGATTTACAGAAAAATTTAGATGAAGATAGATAGAGAGAGATCAAGAAAAGAACTTGAACTTGAAAGGAAATTAAAGGAGAAGAGAGAGAGAAATTACCTTTAGAATTCTTCTCTTGAGATCCTCTTTAAGGAAGATAGGACTGGTATTTTGATGAGACCAGAAGCTTTTGGATGTGGGGGATGAGCTAGGGAAGGTGTTTTGGAAGAATTTAGAGAAGGCTTGGAGCTTGAGAGGTGTTAGGAAAAGAGGGAGTGAAGGGTGGCTTTTATAGTGGAGGGGAGAGGGGTTTCCTTAATATAAAATTTATTAGTTTATTAATTTCACCTAAGACAAGGAATAGTGAGTCTTGGATGACTAAGAATAGTAAATTTGACTTGTGAATTCGGGATTTGGGTGCTTACATCACTTGTGATGTCAGAAATAGTGTATTTTAATTAAAATGTATTTATATGATAAATTATTGTATTCTACTATTCATAAAAAATTCAAGTATCTCAGAAAAATCCCAAAATTTTACCCCAACCATTTTTTGACGTGTTTAATCCAAAAATGAATTCCATTTTTCAAAAATAATTTTCTAAATATTATTAATTTAATATTTAATTAAAATCATAATTTACTTAAAAAACAGTTTTTAAAATTAAAGCTGATTTTGTAGTTCTTTCAAAAATTACATAGGGTCTTATAAAATTATCTAAAAACAATTAGACATTGATTCAATAATTTATGAATATATTTCAGGAAAATAAATATTCTTTTAAATTATTTAATTAATTATAATTAATTATTTATGACTTATAAAATACCAAAAACGTTTACTAAGCTCAAATTATCACTTTCTATGATGTCTAAATTTTATTTTATTATTCATAGGTAATGATACTCTTATTTACTATTCATAAGGGCGGGTTACTATTCATAAGGGTAGGTTACTATTCACCAAAAATTATTTTTGTTTCATTAGACTCCAAAAATTGTCTTGAACACAACTATGTATGTCAGATTTTTAAAATGCCAAACATAGGGGTGACAAAATTATGTTTAAAGGTCACTTATCACTTAGTAGTTTATTATTTTGTGATTTTATGACATAGATATAAGAAGGGAATTTTCCAATGAAAATCATTGGGTCGTTACACATCCTATAAGTAATTTTCCATGATTATGATGTTTCCATCTTTGATATTTTTTTCTCACCCCATGATTTCTGGTTTTTGTTAGTGGAGAAAACTAGAAGGAGCATGGTTAACAATGAATATTTAATATTTTGAATGTATGGTAATTATGAAAATAGATTTTACATGTGGAAATATCATCTGAAAGGTTGTATGACTATTGGTTATTCATTTAAAGTTAATTAGAACACAAAAAAAATTTGAATGGTATGAGATGTTCTTCCAGAATTTTTTAAATTAAACAATAGAATCAGGATTAGATTGAGGGTAATGCAACTTAATACATGATTAATATTCTATATTATAGACAAGAGTTACTAATAAATAAGTTAATGATTCATGAGTAATGGTTTATCAAAAATTTTGGATTAATAAAGTATTTATGTCTTGAAATTCGATGATTATATTATATGGATCATGAAATATATAAGTATTTTCAGTTTATGTTTTCATTATTTATTGAAAATGCTCTTTTTAATGGTGATTTATTGAAAGGTGATATTTTAATTAATGTAATGTAAAACTTAATTAATTATTGGCATTAATATAATTATCTTTGGATAAAGATATGTTGGCTATAAATAATTAAATTGGATTGAACGGATTTCTATGGAACAAATTATTGAAAAAGTGGACTATTTCAGAAACCTTAATGTTTAAAGCATAATGGATTTAAATATTAAATCCTGTAATAATTGGAATAATGAAGAATTCATGTTTTCCAAATAGATTTATGGTAATTGATGTTATTACCGTGTTAGAAGACAATATATGATGATTATATTCACTTGATTGGAATGTTACAACTGATATAAAATTGGTGATATATGGGGGGACCAATTTTAATATTATTTCATGTCATTATTTTAAAATATTTTGTTTTTAATCTTTTTAAAAGGTTATAAGGTAAGATATTTGGGGAAAATTTATGTTAAACATCAGATAAAGTCGGTAAGAATAAATTATTATGTCACCAAATAAGTAATTATGAATATTTGATAACCTAGTCTAACTATAATGTATTGATGTTAACTAATGAAAAATAGGATGGTATATCATAGATCTCATGATCTTTTATTAATTCAAGAATGAATAATTCACTTTCTTTTTTTGGAGAAATAGATGAAGTGGATAAATGAATAGTAAAGGGTGAGGCTTTCCTGAAATCATGGATGTATATCATTATTGGAAAATTATTCACCTTTAGTAAAATGATCTATAAATAAAATATCGTTCTGATACATTTTTTTAACCAATGGACTTTTAAATCATCGTAGATTTATGAATTTGATGCCCTAAAATTTTCATTGAATATTAAATTGTCTGTTATTGATGACATCAATCAATACCTCTGAATATTTACACTTTTCGTTGAAGTCCATATTTCACTTATCGCCTTTTTTCTCCAATGTGGAAACCTATTTCTATGGTTCATTTGGTAACCGTTATGTTTCCAACATTTTTAAATAATGTTTTAGTGTTCATCATTATAATGTGGTGTTCTATGAGATGAAATTTTATATATTAAAACATGGATAAACCTAAAAAATCAACAAAAAAAATTTAATTTAAGGGTGGAAGAATGTAACAACCTTCTATTTAGTGAAATTTTATAATTAATTTAATATTTTTGAAATTTTTCATTTAACGAAATATTAAAAATAGTTTATTTTTTACTAAAGAACTATGTGTGGCTTGCATTATATAAAACACCATGTTAACTGTTTAATACAAGCAGCATTAATTTTACATATATCTATAAGTAACCCAGGTTTTAGCTTACGTTACACGCAAGACATTGCTTCCTCGATAGCTTGCGTAACAAACAAGACCGAGTTTTACCAAACAATAATATATTATTCAATATTTTTATTTAATATAATGAAATATAACATTGTTGTTAAATTATAGGTTATGAATAATTATAAATAATTTAGGAAAATTTATTGTTTACAAAAATATAAACTAAATTTATAGGTCATGAATTAATTATAATGAATAAGAATATCGACTGAATATAAGTGAAAATTATATTTCTTTTTAGGGTCTTAATGATGTTTTACCATAATAAAATAATATTAATTAAAACTAATGAGTGATAATAATGTAATATATAAGTTATATATTTATTCAAACATATTTTTATATTCATTTAATTTATTTGATATACATAATATTAGAGAAAACCCATTTTTATCCTTAAAAACCTATATTTTAATAAAGACATTTTACTGCCTTTTAATGGCGAACCCATTTTAAATATTAATTTTGGAAATTATTTTAATTTAATATTTAAAAATTATATTAAACTTTTAAATCAATAACTAATAATATTTTTCAGTTAATTTGATTATTTTTCTGTGAAGTTTCATTTTTTATTGAATAGTAAAAAAATGAAGTTTTGTTCAAAACTGCTTTTTCATCTAATTTATTTATAAGGTTAAAAAATATTTTAAATTTGTTTAAAAGATTAATTAGATAATATTTTTATCAATAAACAAAAAAAAATTCATTGGAATAAATTTCACTTTGAATCTAAATAGATAAACCTAGAAAAGTTTTGATGTTTTTACATTAAAAACCAACATTGTCGACTCGATTCTGGGATTAAATTTAAATTAATTTCTTAACAAATGTTACTGGAAGTTGAAAAAATTGATTCCATAATTATAATGATAATAATTCATAATTTATAATAAGTTCATATTATTTTTTGACCATAAATATTAGTGAATGTAATTAAAATTAATTACATTGATTAAGGTAAAATTAAGTTTAACTAAGTAAAAAACCGTAAAAATAAGGGCCTAAATGACCTAAAAACTTTTCCTAACTAAATTGGATAGAAATATTTAGAACTTATAATAACTTATAAGTACTTTTAAAATTATTTTATTCACTTTACATTGGAAAACGTGGATTGAATTCCCATTCCCAAAATTTAAAAGTGTACCACTCCTCCTTCACTACAAAAATGTTCCCTCTACTCCAGCTTCTGAATACTTCTCAAAATGCTTTGGATATAAACATATAAGCCCTAATAGCTTCCAAAAACTACATAACCTAATCTTGGAACACTCTTATTGGGAATAAATCAATCCAAGGAATTTCCTTGGTGGAATGCAAAAGGAGTTACCAGAATATGAGGTAACACTTTTCCTCAAGTTATTTTATATTATTTCATTATTCACCACACATAAAGTCTTATTATTCCATTATTTTATAAAAAACTCAGTATCCTCAATATAATAGGATTTTTTTATGATAATGTTTTACCTAAAATAACACAAAAATCCATGCAGTGTGTAACAAACATACTCTTTATATGTATGATGAACTACCACCTCACGAAATGATGATTGTTCATTCATCTTTTACCACCTCTATTGGTGTTATTTATGATGGAAAATATTAATATACATAATGTATATATTATTAATAAGTTATTTAATATTATTTATTTCCTTTACAACAAATATAATTATACTTTCCATTTTATGTAAATATGATAATTTCAGTTTAGGAAGTGTGAACTACCTCCCCCTCAAAGAGATGTGATTTCTTTACACACAACATATAATGTATTAAGAATTGTTTTAGTGAACATATATGATATATATTATGTAATAATACTATTGTAGTAATTATATATATATAAATATTTTCATTTAATATCTTTCTTCAGTACGATAATAAAATGAAAACAACGTTCATGCGTACGTCCGACCTACCGTTTCAATGAATGGTGTATTAAACTTTGTAATTATATTTCCTATAGTTTATTATATTATAAATAAACTGAATATAAATGATATTAATATCATTTTATACTTTTTTAAGTCATTATATATCTATAAATACCAATTATATAACAAATTAAGAGATAAGCGAAGAACAAAGAAGATACTACCTAAAGTGAAACCATAACATAGAATTATTAACAGCCAGGTAATATAAAGTCATAATAAATCTGTATATGGTATTATATATAATAATATTTTTCTGTTAAATATTAACTATAAATATACATTTATTATACATGAATCGTGAATGTGTATGAAGATTGTCATGAGACAAGGTAAGGGAAATTTGATCTCAATTTTTATTTCTCTGAGAGACATGCCTTAGACACAACTCAATTATTTTTAGTGGTGTATATAATGATCATAAATATATTACATTAATATTATTATTTAATTTATGTGTATTTACATATCTATTCTGTTATCTTTCATTCAAGGGGTTAATGTTTCAAAATCTACCAAAGCTGTAAGACAATTTTGTCTCAAATTGCCTTCCTTGAGACCCATGTTTTGTTACAAACCTATGTTATTTTTCAAGGTGTATATACCTAAATTTGACATATTATATCTTTAATATCTTTCATTTCCGGATTTATTAAGATTCATGTAATTTAATTTTACTTCATGGGGATTATGGTTCAATGTTACCATGTGGTAAGAGTTTATTGAAATAATCTCATATCTTTTCAAGATTTTTTATAATTATGCTTTCATAAATGATATAATACGATCTATATCATTAAAAAATTTATGAATTTTATTATCCTTTTCTTATTCACTATATATTTAGGTAATGGGGCCATTTTTTCACTCATTGGTACATAATATAGTTGTAAAAGAGTTATTTACAATACATGACTTTACCCTCTATTATATTAGAAATCTATGTTTCT
Organism: Viscum album; assembly: GCA_963277665.1. Classification (NCBI taxonomy): domain Eukaryota; kingdom Viridiplantae; phylum Streptophyta; class Magnoliopsida; order Santalales; family Viscaceae; genus Viscum; species Viscum album. The sequence continues at coordinate 1,498,745,042 of OY728159.1, forward strand.
TCAAAACCATGTCTTCTAAAAGTGTTATATAAATATTACATTATTATACTCTTATATTTAAAATACATTTTAAACTTTTTCTTACCTGTTAAAAAAATATTTTTTAATAGGTATTCTTTCTTTCATTTTCTCATTGAGGCACCTTTCATAATTGTTTACTGTGCAAAAGGAATGTTTGGACCATACGGATTTATCCACCATCATGACAGAAATTTCCTTCAATATTCATTTATAATAATTTTTAAAAAAAAATATCCTATTGTTTTGTATATTTTTTGTTGCAATTTGTTTTCAAAGAAAATGTTTTATAAAATTTTTTCATGCTATTTTATTATTTTTCAATGAAAATGATTCTCAAAAAATTATCATGAATTATTTATATATTTTCAATGTATTTTAAATGAAATGGGTTTTGAAAAGATTTCAAGCTTTATTTTCATGTTTTCAATTTACATTCAATGAAATTGTTTTCCAAATGTTATCAATGTTTATTTATATGTTTTTAATGTATTTTCAATGAAATATTTTTTCGAAAATTTTCAATATTATTTTATATGTTATCAAAGAAAATTATTTTCAAAATGTTTTCATGATTTTTTATAAGTTTTAAATTAAAATAGTATTCAAAAAATTGTCATGTTTCTTTTATAAGTTTTCAATGAAAATATATTTAAAAATTATTTCAACATTATTTTATAAGTATTCAATGAATGTGGGTTACAAAAAAATTCATGAATATTTTTTATTTTTTTAAATAAAACGTGTTTTGAAATGTTTTCAACATTATTTTAGATGTTTTCAAATAAAGTGGTTTTAAAAAATTGAGATTATAAAATGTGTTTTTAATGAAATTTTTCTCAAAACGTTTTTAAGAATTCCTTATTTGTTTTCATCATAATTTTCTTGAAAATTATTTTTAAAAGGTTTTATGTTTTAAAAATAATCTTCCAAATAATTAATTGTATTTTCATCAAGAAGTTTTTTTGAATGGTCTTTTGAAATTATTCTTCGTCTATGCTGACATATGTTGGTGTTTATAGTTGATGTTTGAGGTATTAAAAGTTAATAGTTCAATTTATTTTATTATTTAGATCAATCGATTTTGATTAGAATCAATTAGTAGTAATTTTTCAAATAATTAAATTTCCATTTTGGATCAATTGAACCATTAGTTAGGAAAAATATGAAATCATTCTTCTAACCATCTCATTTAATAGATTTAATTAAAATATTGTTTTTAATAAAATATAATTAGCATTCAAAATTTTCTAGTATACATTTTTTAATTCAAAATAAATATATTTAACAAAATTATTATACTATATAACTAAATTATTTATTAAATAAAATATTTAAATGTTTTTTTTATAATTCTTATATCCAAAATATATCATCCAAATCACAGTACTCACAAAACATTATTTTTTTCTTTTCTTTGAAAAACATAATATTTTTTTTATAAATCCTAGAAATCAAGGATAAAAATAGTTTTTAGGACAAGTACAAAAATAAATTCAATTTATAAAAAATTACTCTCTACCTATGTAAAATATAGAAATACTTGTGTATTGTAAAATCAATGATTCAATATGTAATATTTAGATTCACTTTTTTTTAATATAATTTCATTATGGGATATGGGTGTATCCATGTTTCAATTAAAATTGTGTAATTCGTTATACTACTATATTTATTTCTATTTTGTGAAGTTATACTTCTAAATAAGTGTAATTTAATTTTTAAATGTATATTTTAGAAAATAGGATTCAGTTTTATGACTTTTAACAGTCATGATTACAAAGATATGTCAATAGTGATTTTAATTTTTCTGAAAACTATATTATTGAGATATAATAAGCATTTCAAGTCATGATGATAATATAAAAATTATAGAAATTATATATGTTCCATATTTCCAATTTATTATGGAACATGTTTAATAAAAAATAAACTAAAATTTCAAGGAAGAAATATATATTCAAATATTTATATGAACTGTATATCTATAATGAAATTCTCCATATAATTTGATTACAAAAATAACCTAAATTTACAATTTTAGAAATATAGGATTTTAAAACACAGCCATACCTAAAACATCTACTAAATTTGACATATGGACCTATGGTTTCCTCATAGTGACTGCATCTCCAAACCCAAGGGTATATTTGGCACCTCTTTATCATCATGTCATTGGATTTCATAACCTTGAAATATATGATAGATCACCTCCTAACCTCAATTTCCTTATCATGACCTTTAAAATAATTAATAGTGAGAATTTAAAATTCTCACTAAACATAAATATCTAGTAGATTATATCCTTCAAAATCCAAATACATATTTCTCTTCATGAAATACAAATGTTGTGGGATATAATATTAAGAGATAAATTTTAATTCTAAAAAATATTCTAATTTAATTTCTATTAAAATGTGAAGCTGATCAAGATTATTCTAAAGAAATTCAATTTATCTTTTCATGATATTTAAAATGGAATATTAAAGGTTTTATGGGTCCTAAATTTGAAATAGTTCTTAGTAAATTATCAAAAATATCTTCCAAAGTATATCTCATGTTTAATTCATGGAGTATCTTGTGTTTATTAGATTTTAAGGGTATTAAATTAATTTTTATTGACATAAAAAGAGACAAAATTTTAATACAATTATGAATTCCTTATATTATATTTAACAGATAAAATGGTACAATTTAAACATCTCTCTATGATATCTCAAAATGTAGGTGTTGGATTAACATGGTTCTTCAGTGTTTTGGGTTAGACCAAATCATAATTTATAATAATTATATTACATATTGTTTATTAACAATTAAAATTTATAAATTCTGGAGATATTTAAATGAATCACTTTTATTAAATGGGATAATCAGAAGCAATGAATCATAACTCATATATATTGATTCCTTATGCCTTAAAAGGATTTCCCATAATTGATGGAAGCTTTTAGAGGAGATAATTCACCAAAACCCTAGTTGTAGAAAAAAAATATTAATTGATGTATATAGAGGATTTCATGTTTAAATTTAATAATAATTATTCTATTTATTTTCAAAATATCAGCACCGATTGCAAAAATATAAAATTCCAACCAAAATTAAAAAGATATTATCTTAAAATAAAAACCCCATTTTAAACTCAATGATATAGTCTATTATTAAATTTTACATTATTTTCAAGAGAATATTTCAAATTTAATCTTTAAAAAAATTACTATCTCATAATTAATCACATGGATATCAAATAATCTAATCTGTAAACCTATTAAAATTAAAATTAGGGCTAATAAATACTTAAAATTGGAAAAGTATTTCAAAATATAATTACATAAAAAGTAATATTATTAATAAATTCAAGGTTAATATATAATTCACTGCCTAAATAAGAAATAAACGTCACCAAATCTTCAATATGAATCAATAAAACCCAAAAACATGAGCTTAAATGATGGGTCATTAGACATGGTTGAAAATGAGGCCAACAAGTATTGTAATTAAGTGATGTGTAAAAGAGGGTTTTTTCTTATGTGGGTTCTATAGAATATATGTTATGTGAAAGGGGTTTTTTTGTAATTTAATGACTAATCCTATAACCCAATGATTATGTGAGGTACATGTGATATGAATTTTTTTAAGGAGGACACTAGTTATTGTAGATATTTTTTAAAAATGGTTATTTGTAGAGGTATAAGGTTTGGAAAGCTGGGATCATATGGGAAGATTTTGGGTGCATTAATTTGGTCTATTTGATATCATTGGGGTTAGATAATAGAAGGTAAATGAGGCTAATGATATTACTTTGTTGGTTTGTGCTAGGGTATCATACCTCCTCTATTAATATTATATAATTCATTAATATATACATACCTAAAAATAAATTAATTCAATTTTTTGGAGGGAATATATTTTTTAGAATAAATAAAAAATTTCAGTCATTTATCAATATAAAGTATAATGGTAATATTTTTTTATAAAAAAATATTATATTTTATATGTATTGTTATTTAATTTAAATTACATTATATTGAGATATAAAATGACTTGGCCCGAGAAAATTATAAGGGTATAGTTTTTCTTATGTTACCTTATAGAATTAAATGGTACCCACCATTATGAGATTAATATTCAAATTACTAAAATATAAATTGGTTGTGAGTATACATTTTCGTAGGTTGGTTATATTTAGGATTATTCTGATGTGAAAATATTTACTAAATGGTATATAGTAGGTAATGGAATTATAAGGATGAATTTATGTGATCCATAATATTATATGATGACATGGAATGATGATGTAAATCTTAATAGTGTATTTTATTGATTATAGAACTAATTTTCCATAATAAAAAAATAATATTTATGAATATATTTCAATATCTATTTATTTTCAAATGATATAATGTGTATTTTGTTATTTTTAGAACCTTCCTCCCAGTTAGTGGTTACTGTTAAGATATACATTGTATTTTTAGGTATATAAATGTGTCAAAGAAAGTGTTGTGATATGGTTTCTCCATAGAATACTCTATGTATATAGAGAGAAGTGTTTTTATTGCATAATTGAATTGTTAATTCGATTAATTTTCATGAAATATTATTTATTTACATTTTTTGTATGATTACAACAAATATGTATGGATAGAATTATGATGTATGATTCATATGATTGAAAAAACACCATAATAATGAAAATGATTTGGATATTATCTTAATGATTTTGAAAAACATATATTACAATGATTACTTATTTATTGAGTCTATTATTGGAATGATATATTATATTTTATTTATTATAATATTTGAATTTTACTTTAAAGTGAGAGTACCACTATATATTTCCAACCACCATAGGATGGTTTTATTATGTATGAACCAACATCTAATTAATGAATAGTTAATGGTCATGTATTTAGTAACTTACCCCCAATCATCCTCACTAGTTATTATAGTGATCCGTTGTAAGGGTATTAGGTGTAAACGGTTCTTATTACCAGTAGTTGAAGTATATTTTCAGGGTATATTATTAAAATTTATAAGGAATGAATGTCATTATAAAAAATTTATTATTTGGAGATAAAAATTCTCTAATGATCTTAGATAAAAAATTGTTAATAAAACAGGATTTCTGTATTGTTTTTCAAATTACATGTAAGCAGTGTTTTCAGTACTTTTTTTGACTAATTCATTAAAAGTTGAAAGGTAATGTTAAAATAAAAACCGTATACAAAAATTTCACATCTTTTATTAAAAATCATGCATAATATTTATGTTATTTTTTTTATTGAACTTGCATGAAATATTAGGGATAGAACTATTTTATGTATAATTTAAATTATTAAACCTAATAATCTTTTTCTATAATTTGTATGAATTATTATCACTTTATCATAAAATATGATAGCAATAAAATTATATGAAATAATAAATTCTCCTTTATACACCCGAAGAGGGAAATATACATAGATAATATAATGTTGGTGTTAAATATCCACTATGTGTATTACACGAAAATGATATTGGCAGACTCATTATCACAATTTATCAATGCTTACTAAAAATTTGGAAGAATATTGATCACTTTTACAAGAATGGTTCACTATAAATAATATTAATACTATCAATCCTCTCATAAATAATATGAACAAATATTACACATTATTTATTGTAAATATATTCTCTATCCACATCATTATGATAATACCTTTTATGTCTTTTCCGTCATCATTTCAAAACAAATTCAATAATTTTTCTTTTATCCCTCTATGATACTATCTATATATCTCTCTATTAGCATTCATTTACTTTAATTGTAGTTGTAAATATAGAATCTTCCTCAACTTCCGGATATATAGTCAATTTATATGGTTCCATTGTATTATTCTTATCGTTATCTAATCATACCACCTTCAATTTCACATTAATTTTTTATAAATTAATTTCCCTAAGCTTTAATCAAATATTCTGAATCTAATAATAGAACATTAGAATTATAAATATTTCATATTTTGATATATATATATATATTGTCATGGATTAATGGTATGGAATTTCTAGTAATAGATTTAAATATTCATTCCACCAAAAATTATAAACTAATTAGAAAATCATATCACGAATTTTATTCCTTTCTAAGTTTTAAAAATACATATTAAAACTCATTATGGTTTAATAGTGATAACTAAATAGTGTTTATATATCTATATAGAGATAATAACTATAAGATACTTTGTAATTCCCCTCCCAATGTTAAACAAACTAAATCTCCCTTTTAAATAAAACTATTCATCCATCCCTCATGACCCTCATAACACTAAAATCCATAATTATAATAACATAGATCCAATTGTATACTTATAAAATTGTGATCAGATTAAATGAGATCCCATACCCTATATCAAGGTGTAGTTGATCTTAATTTACAATATACATAAACAATATAGTATATCATGAAAAAATACATCATTCTAGTAAAAATAATTTCCTTAATTATATAAATAGAGTGTATCATAAAAGAAATTATTCCTCGGAAAATTAAGTAAATGGACATCTCAAACACTTAGAAAGGGATTAAATTCATCCAAAACTAACTTGGAATAAAAATAACATAAACAATATAGTGTGGAATGAAAAACATTAATGTTATATAAGTGAATAAATAATCATATAGGTAATGATAAATTTCATCATATGGACGGAAATGATAGTAAAGATGTCATTATATGTACTATTGGGATTTTTCAAAATATAATTGTACTGAAAATACTTTGAGATATAGTTTCTATGAAAATTAATATTTGTAGTGTGGTCAATTTACGTCTGCAAATATTTACCTCCATTAGTTTAATTTATGTTAACACATTCTATATATACTAAATTTAGACTATCTCAAAAAATCATGTGAAAACCCCATTAGGGAAGAAATTAGGAGTCTCAAAAAATATATCCCAGTGAAATAGGTACTCTGCACTAACTTCAAAGTGGTTATATAATCACTTGATGGAAGAGGGGAAACATATCTTATGATTTCAAAAAGAAAATTCATAGAAGGTATTGATAAAAATGGTATAGTGGAAGTTACTATCCATAGAGGTAGATAATCCTAGTGTAAGAAACCTATGAATCATATTGTGGCGTGTAAGCTAGATCAATTATTTTTTAAACATTAGTGAGCTATGTTAGTGGGTGGAAGTTCAACCCATGACTCTTTTTAAAATCTGATCTTTCCTATCCAAGATCAATATATCAATGAGAGGGGGTGGGATGAATCCTTTATATATTTTTATTTAAAGGTTCATTCAATTTTAAATAGCCTTTAAATCATGTTAATTAGTTTTCACATTTATGGAAAAAAATCAAACATCCATAAGAACATAATAATTTACATGGTTCACTTCTCAATAAGAGTACTATCACCCTTTGAATGGTTTGGAAGCAATCCAATGCCACACAATCCAATAGAAAAATAATAATTTTTTCTAGATGGAAAAAGTATGATATACCATTACACATATGTAGAAATATGTTTAATAAAAATTTCATGTTCTTCAAGTATCATGAAATTATGTAATACATGATTTTGTAACACGTGAAAAAAATTCACCAGTTGCTTCAAAACATGTTACTATGATTCCTTTCCAACTTATAAAAATATAATCTTCCAATCAATTCTATTATTCTCTACACAATAGTATGTAATAATATATATGAAATTTAAAAATATACTCAGTCTGATATCCCATTTTGATTCATTCGTTAGATTACTCAGTCCAAAAATACAAGTTTTCAATAATAATATTGAAAATATTATGAACTGCTTTTGTCTTATTCCACAATTATCAGTATGATTTCAAAATCTGAGGATCTAGTATGATATTCTAATTAGATGAATACTATATTTCTTATTTTTATTATGTATAGAAAAAATCATTAGGAATTATCTATCTAAAAACTCATTCTAATAAAAATATTGAAAATTCTCTTTCTTCATCCATACATTAATAGTATTTAGATCCATCATAAAGTACAATGGAGTCTCTTAATTTAATAGGTGCACCAAAAATAGTTCATGTGGGAATATGAAAAGTTTCCCACAAAACCTTATTTCCACAAACTAATTTTTTTTTTCATTTTGAATGAATCTTAGACTTCTTTAGTGCTTCTCAACACTTCAGGATTCATCTAGAAACTTCTACAATCTTTTCACATCTTCATTCTGCCTTAGAATTTATAACCATTATTTTATAAAGTTCTTATTTTCATTACATTTTTAAAATTATAATGAATAAATATGTAAAAAAACATATTCTTCATTAAGTTTATTCAAACCAACTGATCATATGGAAAACAGATAAATTTACATTTCGATGATCAGTACTGAAAACCCACTCATACTGATTCTTCGTAAAAATTGGTAAATGTAGACATTGAAACCATTCTACCAAAAACAATTTTTATACATAGTTGGACCTTGGATACTTTATGTTTCCATAAAAATAGTCATAACATCTAAACACTTCATAATCCCAAGGAACCACTTCATTATTAGCTTCAATTCATATTGAGAAAAACATTCATATATCTCTTTTTCTTGTTTTCCTTGAACTGATGATCTTGTGTCCAATGAAGTACATCATGTCATGAATTTTATTTGTGTCGGTATATTTTTTGTGGATTTATCCCTATTTCATTCCAATGGATTTATGTCACAGTTAGCCTAATGATTTAGCACAACATATTGTCCAATGAGTCTTGACACATTTGAAAACATTTTATATTTCTTCTTTAATTCTTAACTCAAATAACAAAAAATTCAACTTTGATGAAAATAGTGACTCCATTGTTGATTGATATTTGATCCCATTTTTCATCAGTCCCAACAACCACCACATACTGATCTCCCAAATAAATCTACTTTTTTTTTTCGTTTTCCAACCATCACTATATTTTATGATCAGTGTTGGGATTACATTGAGGGTTTAGTGTCACACCACGTTCGATATACCGATATCAGCAACTTTGACTCCAAAACCCTTCAATTCTTTTTTGTAAAATTTTTATCTCCTGAAGTATTTCTCTGAAAAAAAAACTATATATTAATGTTCTATTGTTTTGAACAAAAACTAACAACCATCAAACAATTGTGCTTCAATTGAACTTGTAATGATGCTATGATACCAAAAATATTTGAATCCACAAACTTTCTTCTTCTATTAAATCATACATGTAATGTGTATTTCATTATGAATTTGAAAAAAGTTATAATATAAATAACATAATCTAACTAAAAATGTAAGATAATATAACTTACCATCCTTCAATCAACTTCTTTCCCTCCAACAAATATTAAATATGACTCTCATCACTTGTTCTCCCCCTTTCCATTATAAGAATTTCCGTAATTGTTTTTAGGTAACAAATAATTGATGAGAACTCAAATATCATCATATAATCATCATATATTAATCATATCCATGCAGAATATGATAAATTTCCTCATTTTGTTTCAACCTTTCATTTCAGAACCAAGGTGATTCCGATTAACCTTTTCTCCAAAAAATGTATTCACAATTTGAAGGAATTTCTTAATCATTTTATGTATAATTTTCTGATTACAATTATGATACCTAATAAACAAAAGTAAAAACTTATGTGATTTCATTTATTTGATAAGAAAACAAGATTACCTTCATCACAAAAATTTTATAATGTCAAAGAATAATGAATTTCTAAATAGGTCCCTAGAGTCCCCCTTTGGATTTTTTTATCAACAAAGGATCATAAATAACGAATGATTTTAAACTCAAACTATGGATCACATATCAATGAATTATAATCCAACATATTCTAACTCATTTATGGAGACAAGGCTAATTAATAGAAAAAAATTTATGCAAAATTAATGACTCATGAAAGTTATTCATCTTTTCTTCACATCATACTTCCTATCTTCCACTATACTATAAAAAAATCATAATACCACTCCAAAAAGCTAGTAAAATACATCACATACTTTCATGGTGATTTCATAGCTTACCCAGAACTCCCCCTATATAAATGGATCATTAAAATACATATCACATATCAAGGTATATATTTATGAAATAATTATCCACCTTGAAAACACTATCCAACAACTAGATGAGAGAGGGGAAAAACACAGACCTGAGAAATGAAGAGAAATATGTTGGATGCCCATGTTTAACCATAGTTTGAAAAATGACTATTCTGGTAAAGGTTTTGTGAAAATGATAGCATCATATTATTAAATAGTAAATTAGTCCATCTTCAAAATCTACATGATATTTTATGGTCTTTTATTTGATGTTAGTATGTATTTAATGAGAATGATTTATCAGATTTCTTATAATGTTTATGGTAATATAATTTTAGAAACCCATTAGAAAGGGTTAAATTACCTCAATAATTAAGTATTCCAACTGATTATTCATCCACATAAGTTGGATAGAAACTTGATTGGAATAAATATACTCATGTTCATTTGTGCCTTGAGAAATTGGGTTTCTTTCAATATACCATCAAAAACAATATTTCCTAAGAATAAAAACTCCACCAGATGTGGATCTTATATCATTAACATTTCCAGCCCATTCACCATCTGAATACCTAAATAATTCAACACTTTCAAAGCTTCCATACTCTATTCCAAGATTTATTGCGAGTTTTAAATATCTAAGAATTAATTTTTACTTATAATAGATGTGATTATTTTGGATTACTCAAATATCTTATATATAAGGTAATAGAATGAAAAATTTCTATTCTTAAGATTTTCAAATACAGCAAAATTCCAATAATCTTTCTAAACACTTTAAACACAAATTACATGACTTCTTCAAATTTTTTCTGTTTGGTTTTCACTGAAATCGATATGGAAACAAGTTTCTAGATTTCAATGTCAAACATATTAAGAATTTATTTAAAATACATTTATTTATAATGAAATATATATTTTTCTTATATTGTTATATTTTTAACCCAAGAAAGTATTTCATTTTACCCAGAATAGACATTTTAAACAATTTTATCATCTATTAAGAAACTCATTCATTGATTCATTCACCATTCCCAACAATGATAATTTAATCAACCTAAATAATTAAAACGGTGGAAAATTTATAAATTTCTTTGATGTAAAGATTACTATAAACCGTCCCTTTGTTAAATATCATATTTTTTAAAAAGTTATCCAATTTGAAATAATATTCAATTAAATAATGTTTTACCCCATGGATGTCATTCTCCAATTTACACACACAAATTTCATCCTTCCAAACAAAAAAACCACATTGTTTTTCTATATAATCTTCCTCATCAAGATTGACAATAAAAAAATGATGATTCCACATCTATTTGAAAATTTTTGTAACATAATTATTCACATATACTAAGATTTATTTTAATTGTTTATAACATTTTCACTAGAGAAAAGGTCTCACCAAAATCAATTCTTTCAATCTATGAGTAATATTTTCACCCTAATATTTTATTGTTTCTTATCCCTTTAAATATTCATTTAGATTCATCCAAAAAAACCCACTTTGGACTAATAATTTTTTTATTTGGATTTGGTATGAGTTACCATGTATCATTCTTCTTAATCTAGTCAAACCCTACATTTATAACTCAATCCCATTCTGAATGGTCAAAACCTTATGTCACATAGTTCATCTCTACCATTGAATATAAAGAAGTATCTATAATAACATTTTATGATATTATTGTTTTAAACATTTGACGTTGATCTCCAATAATGATGGAAGCTTCCATTGCTTCCTTAGCATGGGATGATATTTTCAATCTTCTTCCATATCAGAAGAAATAGCCAAGTCTAATTCATCGTCTTATTTAGGATTTACATTGTTTTCTTCATTATAATAACTATTAACAATTCCTTTCATCATATTCATCATCCTTATCTACACACGTTTTCTTAGAAACATCTCTATCATTCTAAAAAAATTACACATCAATAGTGGCCACCAATCTTGCATTCATTTTTTTTGAATCATGAATATCCTCTTCCTTCCATGTCATAGCCAAGACAAATTTCAAATTCACTTATCTTCCCAAACATCCCAACATTTCAATCTTCTTATTTTATGATACATGGACTCCCAAAAAGATATTAAATGTTTAAAACCTGTAATTTGTAAAAAAAATCATATAGAGTTATATCTAATAATAGCATGTAGAAACATAATTTTTGAATATAAATAGAAATAATCATTTATTACCTTTTAAAGTAATTAGAGAGGCCATTTTCAAGTAACATAGTTCTTCCCATTTTAACCAAAATTATATTTTTTCTATTCAGTAAATGAATTTTTTGAGTAGTGTATAGTTTATTGAGCTTATACCAAATTACCTGATTCTCAAGATAAAATTCAAAAATCCTCTTTTTTCTATTCACCACCATTATATGTTCTTCTCTTCATTGCTAAATACTCATATTATTTCTCATATTTTCTTTATAAAACATTGAAAAACATTAAAATAATCTTACTTAAGTTTGTTATACACAACAAATGTAATGTGAGTAAATTCATAAATTAAAATAATGATGTAATATTATAAATTAGTTGATTGTTTTACCTTTGTCCCATAGATATCTATATGAAAATGTTCTAGGGGATTTTTGGAACAAATTTAATCCTCCTTATCAAAATATTTTGTAATCATTACTTTCAATGAAATTCTAAAACCCCAAACTCTTATTCTTAAAATTTTATAAATTCCATGGATAGTGTCTCTGTTTGATAACATGATCATGATTCTTTGACACATCTATCCATTCCATTTATTCCACAATAGATTCTCTTTCATCATTCTTATGTAACATGAGTTTTGGACCTACCTAAATTGACACAAGTTTATGTTGTTAGGTTGTGCACTTGTAATAATATTTCCATCTCTCTCACTTATCACAAAAAACCAATAATTCAAAAAAATAAATTTTTTTCCGTGTTTATGGATTTTCAAACACTTCCCAATTTGTGTTCAATCCCATCTAAAGAAAATATTTTTTGGACATTAAATTTTATTTCCCAATAATATAAAATCTAAACCCTTTTATTTGAAGGGATTAATCACTTCCAAATGTTGTTACTTCTTTGAAGTATTTCACATTATTTAAAAAATTTATTTCTAAAATAATATGAGAAAAACATCCACTATACACAATCAAAGATTATATATCTTTCGTTGATTTGAGAGAAGCTTCAATAATAATATTTTATTCCTTCCTTTTAATATTCCTGACATCTGTCTTCTGAGAATTGTTATGAAATATTTTTTGGGATGGTAACAAAAATACCTTTTTCTATATTTATTATTTATTTATCTCTTTCACAAGTAGTTTCTAGTGGTTGTAACCTATTTTCAGCTTTCACTCTAAACTTCTCATATTTCACCAAAACATCCTTCTAAGAATTATTCCTTTGAAATCATTGAATCCCGATTAATGTTTTTGGTATATAATTTATAGAATAGTTGTAATGTTTTTTATTGAACCAACAAATATTTTCCATGTTATAGAATCCAACATAGTTCCAATTGTACCCATAGAAAGAATATTTTTCCCTGATAACATTTATAATGTCCATATTTGTGAGCATATTTCCCAAAATCATTCTTATATTTCTCTTGATAACATTTTTGAATACCAACCATTCTATATCTATCTAGGATATTCTTTTTCAACTCATACTACTTTCTAGACTTCTAGAAATTAGAAGTATTGTTAGATATTTTGAGCTCAGAATTTTTAGATACTTCTGAATTCTCTAGTTAATTATTTTATCCATATACATAAAATTCCTAGAATTATTATTCTAAAAAACAGTTTCAAATTTATTCTCAACCATTGAAGTTAAATATTACTTTTCCATCTCAGGTTCACCCATGCCATAAATTTCACCAAAAATAAAGAGATAATTCATGAAACTTGCAAACATTTTCTCAACTGTAAAGTATTTTTGTTGGACATGTTTATAATTATACTTATTTCTCTTTTAGATTAACTTCCACGTTTTCATTCTGATTATTTTATTCCTCAATATATATCATCATGTAATAAATAGTATATAGAAACATAAAATTCTCTTTAGGAAAAAACTCATGGTTTTTTGTTGATTAATTTTCATTTTTCAACATCTTAATTTATTTCTCAAGACATATAATATTTCTCAAATTTTATTTCAATAATTCATTGGGAAGAAATTCTAATTTTTTTTCTCCTTCATCAGATCTAATGCTTCTGGACACCTAATTGTTAACTATTATAATGGAATTATTCTCTCCAGTATTCTAATTAGACTTATCAGGTTCTACTTCACATTCTTCTCCTTCATCATATTTAGATAAAAAACTTCTTTATGAATTGGAAATTTTTTTATCTTTACCGTCATGATTAAGATATATCCTTATCACTCAGTTTCTTAAATGATCTTCTCAACCATCTTTAATCGTCATCAATATCTTTTAATTTATTTCTTTGAGGAAAATTAACTATTTTGTTTAAATGTCTAAAAACTAATAAACCCCATAAATGTGATTTTCCATTTATATTTACATATACATATTTTCATATTTTTATAAAACCAAGATAAACATTCATCAATATTTTAACATATCTCATTTTCAAAATCAGAATCTATAACTTCTTCTACATGAATCTCTTTAACATTTTCTTTCTTGGAAAACTTGAAAGAGATTTCATGATTAAAATTTATTTTTTAACATTATAACATTATTTAAAATTATTTAATAAGTAATTAGAGTACTATGAAAATAATCAAGAGATTATATTTATATATCTCAATCTTCCAAGGATAAAACTTAGTCATCAACCGTGTTAGAAAAAATTCTAAAGATATTATAAAAAATAGTAGTTTCTTAAATATTTTCCCGAAGACATCTAATAGTGCTAAAAATTTCATCCACCTTGGTAAATATTTCACCAATAGATTCATACTCACCCATATTGAGATCATCATACTTAAGCCTTAATAGTTTTAACATCGATTTCTTTACATTTGTATTGCCTTCATAAATGTTCTTCAATGTTTCCCAAATACCATTGGTGGTATAAACTACATTCACTCTTAGAAACATAGTTCCATAAATTGATGAGTGTAAAGTGTTCTTATATCTTCCATAACTCTCACTATTTTTTTCAATAGATTTGAGAATAACTTTTACATTAATATGAGGAAATAGATCAGTTATAGATTAAATAACATCACACCTAAGACACATAAGATAAAGAAACATTATATAATTCTAGATATGATATTTTGGGCTATCAAAGATAGAAATCCATGTACATTTAACACAATTTAGAATTCCCTTCACAACTTTTCTATAAATACTTCAATAATGAGTATGTGAAGGGAATGCTTTCTTTGATACCGAGAGCTATTTACTTACCATGATCAATGTATCACTATAAGGGGGAGGGGTGAATCAGTTATATTATGTTTATGTTTAATTCCATTCAAAATAACCTTCATATCCTATTATCGAATTATCACTACTCTCAAAACAAAACCATCACACATCCACAGGAACACAAGAATTTTCAAGGACCACAACTCAAAATGAGTAGCTATGTACTTTGTATGGATGAGAAATAATCCAATAACACATGTTCAAGATGAAAACAAAACTTTTATATGGATAAAATATCTGTTATATACCCTTATACATCTGTTTTACTATTTTCAATAAAATACGGCATGTGCTTCAAGTAACCCGAAAGGATATAATTCATCTTTTTAAGAAAATATAATAAACTATCACCATTTTCATCAAAAAAAATGTTATTATTTTTCCTTTTCAACTTAAACAAATATTTTCTTCAAAAACATTCTTTAATTTTATACCCAGTAATAGTTATGAACGTATTTATACTTCATAAAGATACTCAATTTGACACCCTAATTCAATTCTTTACTTTAATTACTCAGTTTGGAAATATAAGAATGCCAGAATACAACTAAGAAATTCTGAATAACATCATTATCAGTTTTAATATATCAGTATGATTTCCCAATCTGTTGATCTTGTCTGATATGATAAAAAGTTAAAATTTATCTTCCTTATTTTTATTCTATTTATTAAAATTCATGAGAAATAATCTATCCAAAAACTACCTTTCTCTAAAACATAAAAACCATTATATCTTGCTTAACATGTGAACAATTTATTCATCTATTTGAATGTACAATGTACTCTCTTACATTTTATAGGAATTTGACAAATGGTTTAGGTTGGAATCTAAAAAGTTATCCTAATTAATCAAATTTCCTAAAACATAAAATTCCTCATCCTTTTAAGTGCATATTTTACTTTTTCAATGATTCAGAACTCTTCCTGATTCTTCTAAAGATTTATTGAATATTATCACATATTCAACTACATCGAAGTAACTAACAATTATTTAGTTCAATTTTGATATTTATTCTGATTTATTCATTATGATGAAGAAAATTTTACCACATTAAATTTTTGATTACTTTTTTCCATACTAATTAATCTTATAGAAAAGATATAAAATTATATTAGGATGTTCATTACAAATATACTTCTCATTATAATGACTCAAACCATCTATTAAATATAGAAATGGAAACAATTATTCTGAAAACATTATTTCTACATCATTTGACCTTAGTTTCCTTTATTATTCTGTAAACATAATTGTAACTTCTAAAGATTTTGGCACACCCTGACAAAAATTCTCTACCGTATTCTAACCCTCTTGGAAAACACATTTGCTGAAATATTTTTCTTCTTTTCTTCAGACCAATGATCCTATATCCAATGATGTCTAGCATCCAATGACCTTTTGAGTTTGATCCTACACATTATGGATCATTATATATTTTATTTTGATGGATCCATGCCACCCTCAGCCCGATGAGTGGAACCACATAATATCCAATGACTCATGATGCAATTTAAAATATATCATAGTTCTTCTTACAGTCCAAACTGAATTGAAAAACCATTCAATCCTATAAAATGGCCACCTCAATTTTTGATTGATCTCTAATACCATTTTTCCTCATTTCTTACAAATTTAACTTAGAGATCTTCTTCAAAAAAAATTATACCTTATATTCCATTTTTCAACTATCACTACATATAATGATTGGTTCTAGTAATTCATTGATGGGACAATGGAACACAACATCTTATGGATCAGTATCAATAGATTAAACAATAACAAAATTCAAAAACATTCTACAATTATTTTTATCTTGTGGATTATTAGTGGGAAATGATTTCTATATCTTCATATTTTCATGCTTTAAACAAAAAATAATTGCTTTCAAAAAATTAAACATCCAATGATCTCACACTGATGATCTGAGACAAAAAATATTTGACTTCACAAACATTCTTTTTCTAAAAACGCTTTCTTGTAATCATGATTTCTTCATGAATTTCAAAACATTTAGTTTTGACATAGACTCATCTAAATTATAATTGAATGTAATAAATATTCCATGCTTTCCAATATCGTCTTTCCTTCCAACCAAACTCTAATTCATTTGGAATCACTTGTTCCCTATATTTCATTCATATTTATTTCATTTTCATAAAACATATAATTTATAAGTACTCTAAGACCATCAGTGAATCATCTTGTTTTCACTATATCAATTTAAACTTTGATAACATTCTTCATTCTGATTCAGCCATTCATTTCAGAACCAAGGTGATTCCAATGATAATTTTCTCCAGAAAAATGTCTTTAAAAACCAATGGATTTTATTAATAATTTTGTGTCCCATATGATGATTACGATTGTGAGTTTGATCACCAAATATTATGAAGTGAGGTTAATTATGGTTTTTACAACCAAAGATAATAATTTCTGGATGAATGTCTTCTACCATTCAAGAGAATTTATTTACAACTTGGTCGCAAGAAATCAACATTCATCATATTCCCATGATGACTTCTATTATCAAGATATAATAACGGGTTCCTATGCAATTCACATTCAATAATTCTTGGTTTAAGTATATGGTTTTCAAGTAATTGTTTTGAGAAGCTTGGGAAAATATAGAATGCACTCTCTTCTTATATTCTAACAAAAAAAATATTATATCAATAATAAAATTCTAGATTATGTAGGTCATCACATCTAATTATGAGAATAATATAGAACTACAAAAGGATATGTGAAATCATTAAATAAAACTTGCTATGAAGTTTCACATTTCTCTTCTTATTATGGAATTGGAAATTTATTTAATGCTAAATGTGAAAATATCACAGAAGGAGGAAATCATTAATGAAAATTTCATAATCAAAGGGGATTAATGAAGGTGATATATGCATTATATTTTTCAATAATCTTTTAAAGGATATGAAGGCCGTAAAATATATTAAAGACATTATGAATGGAAGGGAGGTTATCAATGCAAGAATGAATTCAAAAATTTCTTTTTTTTATTACTATAAAGAGATCATTAATATTGGATCTCATATAAATAATGATTATTTTAGGAATAAAATCCCTTATGTGGTTAACTATTCATATATTGTGACACCCACCAGACTTCCAAATCTAGGGAAAATCAAGGCTACTGTTTTTTTCTCTCAATCATGGGTTTGATATATTATTTTTAAATTAAACCTATTTTGGTGTATTTGAAAACCATCATGGATTAGTTTATGGTGACGATTCATATATTAATCAGGAATATACTTCTTCTTAGAATAATACTCATGTTTTTCTCATTTTACCAAAATATTATTTAATTGATTCCCATATCTTGTTCATTATTTTTTATAGATAAATCTATTTACAAGATCGTAAATATGATAATGGTCACTATGCTATTTATCATCACCAAAAAAGTGGTTTCTTATAACCAATATGTTTTAATTTAAGGAATAAAGACACAAAATATACTCCATACTTCCTTAGAGTGTATTATCATATAAATGAATCCCAGTAAAAATTGAAGCATTTCATTGAAGATTGATGTGATTAATGTCTTCGGTATGTTTATTTGTGGTTTAATGGTTTATTTTATTAATTTATTTGGTTTTAGTTATTTCTTAATGATATTGATCTATTGATATCTAATTTTATCTAAATTTCATTATTTAGTTAATGGTACTCCTAAAGGATATATATTATACTTGTATAGAGTATGATAGGGTTACCCATTCTCTATCACTCTACTTATCATTGATGAATATTATTTACATGTATAAATATATAGCTTAATTAGAAAATAATTTTTAGTGTTCATACAATAAAAATTAGTTATAATGTTTCTCCCTCAATTATTTTATGCCAATAGACAAATTATGTTTGTCTACATAGGGTTAAAGAATATTTCTGCAACCAAATTGGTTATTGGCCTTTATAAGTCAATCTGTGATAAAAAAATAATGTGGAATAATTATAAATACATTATCACCTACATTTTCAACTATATTAGGAGGTAGAGCATCAAAATAAAAGTAAAAATTAAGGGGGTGGTATACTCCTCATATATCCGGAAATTCCACCATTTTGGTGAATAACTATGTTTAGTCACTAGTCTCTTTGAAATGGTAATCTCTATCACATAGAATAAATTTCTAACTCATCAATGGAATAAATATCGAAAATCATTTATACTCCTTTATTTTTTACAAATTCCAAAGTAATTTGATAAAAGTCCAAATTAAATATTCATGGAACATTGTATGGTGTGTGTGTATTTATTAATGGAATGCATTTGTGGAAAACATGAATAATTTATATAATTATTTTATGGAAGGTGAAATGAGCATAAAAAACCATACCATTTTCAACAATCCTAACCAGTATCTATTCTTATAGAGGATCTTCAATTACTACTCAAATAAAGAACATTTCTTAAGTAGATATTTATTAATAGAATAAATTCTAAAAAAAATAGATCATACCATCTCCCCTTTTATCCTTAAATACAAATGATCTACTCAACTATGATGAAACAAATTAATAGGTTGGTATCCCTCAACTATAGACTTGATTCTAAAAGGATTTTTGGATGGTAACTTATTTAATTAAAATCATCCCTGGAAATGCTCTGAAATTTGAAATTTGAGATCCCAATTTTAGAACTATGGATAATATTTTTTCATCAATGGCACAAAAACGTGATCCTATCCTATTATATATTTATGCTTACCCATTTATACATAATAATGATACCATAATGTGGGAACTTTTGAGTCATTTAACACTCCCATATAAACTTCACTACAACATCTGTATTGTAAGGACAATAATTATGGACTATGGATTGAGCCAAATCCATAAGTACAAGAATAATCCATCCCATTATACTAAAATATTGTGATATGAATATATCAGATAACCCACAATTTCTATCCTCTTGGGAATTTTACTAAACTTATAGACAAAAAATATATTTCATGAAATGAAATGAATTCATTTATTTTATTTAATTTATTTTGTATAAAACACTTTGGAATACTGTTTAAAAACTATTTTAAGTGGGACTATTTATTTGTGCTAATTATAACTCTTTATTTATTCAATATATCACACAAAAATGATCTTATATGATGATGAATCTACTTGGGAATTATATTTCATAATCATTTCCTCTAATTTTGATAAATATAAATTCTTGTAGGTATGATGGTTATTTTATAAATCTGAATATGATTATGAAGAATATATTATTTAAAATAAGTTCTCAACCATTAATGAATTCTACCATAGATGATACTTTAATTTTAAAATTATCTATATTTAATAGGATTTTCATTCGAGATATTTCTAAAAGACTAATGGTGTCATTTTTTTAAACCTCCCATTTCATTTTAGATTAATATCAACTTGAATGGGGCTTCAAAATGAAATCTAGGGCTTGTTGGGTGTGGTGTTCTATTTATGTAATCTAAAGGAGAAGCACTCTCATGTATTTTCAATGAATGTAAAATGGATATTTCATATATAGTCTCAATTGAAGTAGTGATTCTGAGGTCTGGATTATAACATTAAATAACTATATAAAATTTGGTCTAATAATATCTCTTTCTTCATTGTGTAGGGTGTAATATTGAATATATGTTTTCCTAAATGGATTGTCACACAAGCATGGGAGGATTTCATAAACTATAATATTAAGATTATATTTTTGTTATACATTTAAAGAGATTGAAGTATAATAGATGAATCATTAGAAAATTTTATTGTTTGGTTGGATACATGTAACTTGTATTTCACCAGGGAATATTCAATTAAGGAACTGAAATTCATTAACATTTATAAAACACATTTTTTTTACTTTTTATTATATTTCATCAGCTAGGAAATTTCTCTTTGGGGTGGCATTTTATTATCATTATCAACTACATGGACTGTGTCATTAGTCCATAATGTTGAAATTTTTATATTAATTATTTATTTAAGAGAATATTA
Organism: Viscum album; assembly: GCA_963277665.1. Lineage (NCBI taxonomy): Eukaryota > Viridiplantae > Streptophyta > Magnoliopsida > Santalales > Viscaceae > Viscum > Viscum album. The sequence goes on from OY728159.1 coordinate 1,498,766,529, forward strand.
GTATTGAGATATTTACATGGTACTAGATTAATTATTTAATATATATTTTATATTTTTATATGTAATGATATTACTAATTCTTTGAATCATATTTTCCCAATATAATATTTCAAAAAATATGTTTAATTTTTACAAAAAATTTATCCGTATTAAATTCTCTCAAAATATAAAAAATTCTTCCTTGAAATTTTATATCCATCACTAAAAAATATGGATATTACTTCTCTATAATATCCTCATGTATTTATGTTTCTTCATCTATTATGGAATTCCTCTAAAGAACCATCACAAAATGAGTCATCCAATTTCATTAAAAATTTCTCCATTATGTCTAGAATGTAAATATGATAATCATTATATAATATATTAGCATTAAATAGAGATAGGTAAATCATTAAAACATGGGATTGTTTTGGAAATCACTTACCAAGAATTTATATATTGAATATGTCTAGTACTTTAGAATGTCCTTGTGGGATGGGTAAATTCTATTTCATATATTATATCATCTCCAAAATTTTAAACATCCTATTATTTCTTAGACTTATCTTCTCTTTCATTCCATATCTCATAAACCCTATCCATATAGATATCCATAAGATGTCATAAACCCCTCTATATAATTCTACGAAATTATAAAATATTTTAGTATTAAAATATATTTAATTTGTTCCTTTCATGATTTGATTTTTGAATGTTATTACTTCTTCATATGTCTTTTGCACATGTTTTAGACCCAAAACATCATCTTTATAATGTCATCCAAATTTGTTAGTTTCTAACATATATTTCTATACAAGTATTCATATGGGACCATTTAAATAACTGATTAGAACCAATTATTGTACAAAAACTAAAATATTGGAAAATAATGATCCAGTCAACCATGTAAGTCATTTTATATTGAAAATTACATGTCATTCAATGCTTTGATGGTGATTTTTGATCATATAACCATTTTGGAATAATAGGTTGTGATAATATTATCTTTTTTATTTGAAGGCATTTGAAGACTGAAAAAAATTGACATGTACCTTCAACCATGATCAGATACTATTGATAACGGTGCACCATGAAGTCACATAACATCATGTATCAACACCCTAGAATAATGATAAATAGATAAATATTAATTAATTGTTAGGATTTGGATATATGTGTTGGACGGTGTACAATATCACTATAATATCCCAACGTAGTTTCTAGTAAATGGGTCCTGATCCAATTTATCCCATGCCCTCAATTGCATATCTCATAATTCAAGAGGCTTTCGACTCGTAGTGAGGTCATAGGGTGTGTATAGAAAAACTATTCTCCCATGTCATAGTGTAACATGAAAATTCTGATCCGAATATTCAATATTGAAAGTAGTAAAATATTATGACATAAGGTAAATATCTGAGTCTTGAATAAATAAACAATTACAACAGTAATGTCACATAAATATTTAATTTTCATTTCATGTCTCTTTTAAGATAGATAACATGTTTAGAAACAACTATTACAACTCATGTATAAAACTATAAAAAATACCAAAAAGGAACTGTCCCATCCAGCATCATGAGCCTCTGCTCTGTCTTATGCCCCCTTCTCCTAAGCATAAAAAATCAACCATTCCAACATGGGATCAAGACTTGATCCATACATGCATCCATATAGTTTTCACAAGTACCAGACAGTAGCCTGAATAGGGTGTGAGATCAAACTCTATAGGTCACCACCAACAGTATCTATTAAAATCATCAGTTGTGAAATATAAGCTAATTTATTCTGAAATATATATCACATGTATAATAAAAAGGAATAAATATACCCATTGACAAAGCGATTCAAGTAAATAAAATCTTTCTAGCCAAAAAAGGCTCCCTTCAATGAATAGTAAGGATTCCATAACAATGGAATTGGTAAAATATGAATAAATAACTAAAAACTATCTAGTCTACCCAATGGAATTAAATAATTATACTGGGATATCTATAGAACACGCCAGAATTCCCACAAATACTTTACCATTTAATATTATAATAAAATATACCATGTTCACATCGTGTAATCCAATAAAGAAATCTATCACAGACACGCCATATAATAAAGAGCCATCCACATTATCTACATCTTTTAATCCATTTTGTGAGACCAAGAAGGGATGGATCCAAGGTATATAATAATAAGTCATCAAAATCGAGGCCCCGAATAATCATGATGGAGACTCGGTAATTAATTTGATGGGTCCATGGATAATTTCATAGACTATATCCACTACAAGCCTCTGAAATCCTAATCCATGGGTATCACGAACCAACTCATACAGCATAATAACTACTGAAGGTGGAAAAAATTCCAAGGCATCCCCTACCATAAACATGTTCCATGGGAGACATTCCCATGGAATCTAATAGAATCAAGATCCATGGTATTCCAACCAAGTAATGAACTACCATTTTAATTCATCATCTCATTTAAATAACTAAATCATAATCAATTTCATTCGATGGGATTCCCCACTCGTTATCATAATCTCTCAAAAATACTTTTAACAAAATAAATTAATCAAAATCATGTCATCCCATGGAAAAGGTTAAAAAACTTCTCCCAAAAATTAAATTAAATTCAGATTAATTGTAAATGTATTCTTATGATTAGTAAAGAGCACACACACAACAAGTCCTATATCAAAAGTGAAAATACAAAGGAACACCACATGGGGGTATTAGGTTGGGGAAATAACCTCCTACCCTCTCAAAAGAACTAGTGGTCATCCATAATAGGATCCAATTGATTCTATTTAATTATTCAATTCTTGTAAGGGTTGCTACTAGAACTTCCGGAAAACCGAAATACATAAAATAATATTATAAAACACTAAACCTAGATGGAAAGGTATATACCATCAACTATTGGTCTCTAGTAGAGAAATCATCCAATATTGAGCTCTTGTTTGATCTAGAATAAAGAAAAAATTATGTAACAAATGAAAATACTAAAAATATGGGAATACTATCTTTCACCTAAACAAATATGTTTATATGATTTCAAATAAATAATAACACAAAATTACTAATGAATTTACTATCTAGAATCCAAAGAGACTGTTAACGTTCAATTCCGAGTTCAAGTAGAGAAAAATGATTCAAGCCGACACGTTGGATTCAAACATCAATTCCTATGATTGAGTTGTTGTCTAATAGAGGCTAAAAAAATATGTTTTGGTTTTAAAACATATTAATGAAAATAATATCGATTTACCTCAACATAATGTGCCACACGATTTGGTTGTATGGTTGGCCAAACAATTCGCCAACTGTGCACCCTTCATGGTATTTAGGGGAACCATTCATGATTGAGAAATAAAATAGTGCTATGACATTTCAACATCAATCTTGCTAAAAACATAGGGAAGAGACACCCTAGAAATTAACTAAGGGGAATGTAGAATTTATTTAGGTGCAAGAAAGAAGAAAAACATATCTAGCGATTGACGATGAGAGAATCCCACTTTGGAGAAGAAGGAAAGGAATTATTTATTCAACCCTTAATTCAATGATAATTATTTCTACTACAACTAACCATAAATATTTTCAAACCAATTAACTAAGAAAATGGATTTTTGAGACAACCAAAAACCTCCAAGTTAGTAAAGGTGAGCTTTTTCCATCAAAACCATTGAGGTGTATCACTAAACAGAAGTGGTGAAAATTAAAATGGTTATTTATTCAATAATATAGAATTTTTAATTTTAGTTCTATGAATTCCTTCATATCAAGAATGTTTAGTAGAACTATTTAAATTCCACAAAGAATCATGGAAGTAGATTCATCAGTGAAAATAATGAATGGGAAAACTATTTCATCCCTAGTATATAACCCATCCCCTATCAAAATTTGTTGGCTAAACATTATATAAAAATTTTAGTACTATATTTAGTATAATTTTATTCAATTATGGAAATGGATTGAATTTCTCTATATAGAGCCAACATATATTTCTGTAATAAGTAAACCACTCTTTGTATTGTGAATCATCCCACTTCTATAAAGTAAAAGGAGGAGGATAAATCATATTTAGCACCAGAATATCTATAATATATAATATTTACCAAAGAGGAATAGTATCGAGATAAAATGATTCAGTCTATGGAAAATATCATCCTTGAAGACATTCCCACTATGAGGGGATGTAAATATTTTGTTTTGAATAATTTCATGGTATTACTCCTAGAAAAAAGATTTAATTCTCAATAAATCATATAATTTGGGTGTCTCCATTATCCAAGACTCTGTATAGAATTTATTTTTTTGAAATTGAGGAGCTAAAGTAATAGATATAGGAGAATCTGTATAAAGAGTTGATATGGATAAGTACAACACCTTATAGTGCACTAGTTCTAATTGTCAATAATAAGGATTGGTCAATGTGCCTTTTCATTCAACATCATGTGCTAAAAGAGACCATATTAATGAATAATCATCCTATATAGTGGATTTATGACTTTTTCAATCAGTTATTTAGATCCTAATACTTTTCCAAGGTGGGTATTCAGCTGGGGCATTATCAAATAAATTTGAAGATAGAGGGTATCCCCAGGACCACTTCATGTACAAGGTATGTAAACTATAATTTCATAGTAAAAAAATTATGACTCAATAATTCTATATAAATATTTATGGAATAGATGGATAGAGTGTTTATAGATTACACTACAAATTTTTGGTAGTCTTTATAGATGACATTATAAAATACTCTAGAAGCAATGAGAAGTATGATATGTATCAGAGCAATATGCTAAAAACCATAAAAATGATATGTTTTATGAAAATTATAGAAAATATAAACTTTCATGAAGGTGGTATCATTGTTGGAGAATATTATCCCAGGAGATGGGATATATGTCAACCCTTTAAATATAAATGAAATTAAAGGATGGAAGAGACCAAAATCTCTGACAGAAATGTGTAGTTTTATTTGGTTGGCTGATTACTATCTTCTATTTTTGAGATATTTCTCATTATTATCAACTAGTATAACCCATATAATGTTGAAGGGATTTTAGTATTCCTTGAATAACTATTATGAAGATATCTTAAAGGATTTTAATAATATCCTCGTCACTAAACCTATACATATGCTACCCATGAGTAGGAAAATATTCATAATTTACAATGACACGTTGAAGAAGGTATTAGGATGTGTGATGACGCAGAATGATAATGTGATAGCCACAATTCAAGGAAATTGAAGCCTCATGAATAAAACTACCCAATTAAAGATCTAGAGTTGCCTGTTGTGATATTCCCATTGAAGATATGCGAGAATTATCTCTTTGGGGAGAGCTATCAAATATATGAGGATCAAAAGAGCATCATGTATATATTCATACAGAAAGAGACTAATATGTTCTGGTGAATATGGTTAGAGATGATTAAGGATTATGACTGCTTAATCAACTACCATCCTGGGGATGAAAATAAATATACATATACTGTAGGTAGAAAGAATCAAGAAATTTTATCATTGATAATAATTGAGAAGTATCTAATCTTCTTAGACATGAAATGTGTGGGCATGGGAATCATAAAGGAATCAACATCATCAATTTTTTCACAAAATATTTCGAAAAAAATCCTTTCAAGAGAATATAAAAGATGATGAAAGAAACGATATGGGAATTCATAATATAGTGGTAGATATAAGAAAATTTAAATCATTGGAGTTCTATGTCCATAAAGAAGGTTGTTCTAGATTTGTTTCATGACTATGTGTACCATAAAATCTCGAGTAAAAGACCGAGCTATTTGATGTTGTATAGAGTAAAACCTTCTCCATTAATCTATGAATCACAAAGATGTATTGATATTTTTGAGAGAACTATTAGTGGGAAAATATGAAGAAGGGGGTCATAGAACATACATCAAGATGTATTGTATGCCATAAAGTGAAGGTGTAAAGGAAAAAATCCAAGGGGATGATGCAAATTTTAACCATACCTTCACAGAAATCAGAAAAAATAACCCTATAATTTCTCATTGATCTTTTGAAGACATCATGTAGAAATAATGAAATATTGTCATTGGTGGATCATCATACAATGACTACTTATTTCATTACAATTTTTGGGGATTTGTCATTTTATCAACTTGCAAGGGTATATATTATAAAAGTGTTAAGGTTGCATGCTGCACCACTATGGATTGTATATGATCGGGATCCAAAATTTATATCCATGTTTTCGAATATTCTAAAACATTATATAAACACTCAGTTAAGCATCAACATGACTATTCACCCTCAAACTATGTATAGTGGGTTAGGACTATCCAAACACTCGATGACATGTTAATCGCATACTTAATTCACTTTAAAACAGGATGATATCAACATATTCCTCTTCTCTCGTACTCATACAATAAAAATTTACACTCAAGAATCAAAATGTCTCACTATGAAGCCCTTTATGGGACAATTTTTAGAACACATGCATTTTGGGATGATGATGGGGAAAAAATACTACTAGGTCCTAAAATGGTTGCAGAATTGGTGGAAAGGTTAAGACCATTCAGTAGCACATCATGGATACTCAATGTTGGAAAAAGTTCTCAATTGAAAATCATTTTTGAGAAATATATTTTGGGGTTAGATACAAGGAATTCCTCCACATATCTCCATGGAAAAATGTTACAAGATTTTGGAAGATGGGAAAGATTAATCAAATATATATCAGCCCCTTTGAGATATTTGATCACATCAGACTGATGGACTGTTGACTTTCACTAACACCTAATCGATCTCAGGTACATGATTTGTTCCACATATAAATCTTCAGGAAGTACAACTTGATCTTTTTAATTTAATCAATCCAATGGTTATACCATTTTAGAATTATCATTCCTATGAGGAGAAACCAGTGAAGACCTTAGATCATAGAGATAATGTTATGATAAATAAGACAATGAACATTGTCAAAGTATTGTGGAGAAATCTCATGTTTGAATAAGAAACAGGGCAATTAGAGAATGTGTTGAATCAAAATTACCCTTATATATTTTAGTGTGTTTAATGAAAATTTGAAAAAAGAGATACTTAAATGGGAGAGATTTTAATTATTCAAAATGTTATAAATAAAATTCCCATTGTGGTTTAATTAAATGTCATACGGGGTGATAAGGTTATATAAAACTTGTGAACATATTTTTTTAGTTTATCCTATCAAATTTAAAATATTGTTAATAATCATAATCATTTGTATTTTAGATGTTGAACATTGATCATATGATTAGCATAAATATGGGGTTTTGAAAAATCCAATTAACATAGAAAAACGAATTGATTTCGTCATCCAGTAGGATCACAACCAATAAATCCCATTCATCATAGTTTCAAATGGAGAGATCATCATTGTGCATTTTACTTAATGGATACCAAGATAGAATCCAACAGCTTTAGCATAAGAAAAAATATTTATGGGAGAAGTTCAATATTGTTGATATCACGAACCAAACAATGTACATCGACAAACCCCATGACCTCACCCTTATGTAATTTAATGGTGTAATAAAGGTTTATATATCAATACCATAATAATATGAAAATATTTTCATTTTATTATTTTTACTTTATTATTGATTTTTATTTTTAAACAAAAACACAAAAATTATATTTTTGGTTAATTTTAAAATTAAATTAAAGAACATATAAATTATTGTTTTCCTGAAATAAATAATATTTTAATAAAATATTATTATAAAATAAACGTTATAAATTATCATATAATTTTTATTAGGTCAAATGTAATTTTTTTACAGTAATAAATAATGTTATTGTAAAAAAACCGTAACATTTATAAATAATTATCGATTATAATCTTAAAAGTAAAAATTCGTATATTTAGAAAATTATTTAGATAAAATTATGATTGTTTTTTTAATCATAACATCAAAATTATCTAACAATAATGTTTTTATAATTTTTTGAGATATCCATTAAATAAGTTATAACCAAATAGTGTGTATTATGACATCATAAGGAACCAAAACTGATTTAAAAATGCAATAATGGGTATCCATGACTAAATATATTTTAACCCTTTATAATAATGTAATATCATATTTATTTTATGAAATTTATGATGCTTTTATGAATACTCCAAAACTATAATATGATTGAAATAATTTCTTTATTTCACCATGACTCACTTCAATATCAGTAAGGGTATTATTTTAATTTGTTCATATCTGATCATAATAATATAATTAACACCACCCCTCTTTGGAATAAACCATGGGAAAACCCCATGATATGGTTTTTGGTTATATTAATTCTATAATATAGAGTCCAAAACCTATGTTTGAGAAATGATAAAGACATGTCCACTCACTTCCTATGTACACCCACCAAAGATCTCATTTCACTTCACTCAAATACCTATCAACACATATATACTATATAATCCCCTCAATATAGTCCTCCCAAGGTTCCCCAAGCTCTCATTAAGTAGCTCTCAATAATTTTGAATCATTATCTCATTCATCTCTTTATTCAAGTTTCTTAATTATCTTTTATATTTTATCTCCAATTCAAAATGATGGGATATAATATTACTTATCCCTTTTATTGGTCATATTATTTCTAGTTAATGAGAAACCCCATTCAATATAATTAATCCCTTATGTGAATATTTTTCTACCCCTGTTATACTGAAAAAATTTTCGGAGATGATGGATTGACGTTGGAAAGGGATTACGATAGTGTGATGATGACTAATGGTTATGGTGATGACGATGTCAGTGTGTTATTTGATGGTGTGTGCTTGGAGAAATTTGGTTTTCATAGCGGTGGCCTTTATTTTTAATTTCTATTTGGGCCCATTTTGAATTTTGAAAATGTATGGTATAATCGGATTGGCACGGTTCCCACTTTTCCCTTATAGTGGCCTTTTTTGAAAATAATAAAAAATTTGATTCGGCAGTGGCGGGGTGTTAAAATTCATGAAATTATACTTATTTTATTATAAAATTAAAATGTATTTATTCTATAATTTTTTATAATGGAATCAAATTTAATGAAAAAATATTCCATGTTCTATGATCTATGTGGCACAATTAAGCAGAGAAAGGAATGAAATTGATGGGTGAACGCATAATTGTATAGAACTATAATAAATTGGGTAATGTTTTAGCCTCATGAGATGTTATGCAAGAGATTTGGATGTGAATCTAATCCACAATATGAATTTTTCCATTATGGTTTATTGTTAGTTTTCCTTGAACTATATTTATGATGTAGTTTTTAATGTAGTTTCAACATTTCCCATGTTTCCTTTCTGTTATCATGTTATATGTTGTCTTCTTATTCATGTTTATTATTATCACTCCTTTTACTCCCCATTGATATTCCTATTTTATAATATGGATTTATTTCATAATGTTATTCAATATTTATTACCTTACTGGGATTTATAACTCACCCCTTTCTTATGTATGTCCTGTGGTAATCCCATGCAGTTTTATGTAGGATTGAATAATATGGGTATGTAAAGGAAGTTTATAGTAATTTTGATTTATTATCTATATTATGGTTTAATTTAATTTAAATAATTCCAAAATGAACTATAATTATTGATCTATTAGGATTTATTATATGTAAATTATGTATCAAATCAAGGATAAATGTGTAATAAAAATCATGGTTGTAAATGTAGCACCCTGACCCCTCTAGATCGGAGTTGTTTGATTACATGTTATATTGTCATGCTTAGAGGGAATGAAAATTTTGAAGGAACAATAATTTTTGTAGTCTTGATGAAACTAGATACATAAACGTAACTCAAATTACATTGGAGAAGGTTACAAAATACAACATATAACAAAAACTAAAAACTCCGTCCACATGAACTCAGTAAATGATCTCCCCTTCATCACCTATTGCAGGTTGAAAATGAAAGGGGTGATCTCAAACACTCATTAAGGGTTACAAATAGTAGAATCATGAATCAATAATTACTGAATCATAAACAAATATGGCATGGTGAATAAATGAAAAACACACACCATTAGTAAACTGAGAAAGGGATTGCATTCATAGATTTTGTCATAGTGAAAATACCAAGGATAGTAATAACTGATAATGAATAAAGTGAATTTTTATTAATTGTATTTCATTTATCAGGCACATGAAACTATAATACCGTAAAAACGGTTTAGTTTTGTGGGTAGAAACCCGTCTGATTTTTGGAAACAAACTCGAAGTGTTTGTCGCAAAACTGATTTGTCTCATGAGACCTACTGATGCATTGAGGGTCTATAGCAGGCCCCACTTGCCACTTCATTTCCAAATCATTATTTATACATTGTTTTAATACAATATAAATATGCCTTTTCAATATCCATAAAGAGTAGGGTATACAGATTCATGAATATTTCCATAGTTAAAATAACTTTCTAAATAAATACCGTATGTAAAATTTTATAAGGTTTAGACAGAAGACATGTCCATGATATGAGATTATGGATATGTAATATAAATATATTATCAAATTAAATATTATCTCAAATGGGTAGTACTTACACCACATAAGGATTCTTAGGTGCACCACACAAAGTGAGTCACAACAAAATAGTAGTTCAGACAATGTCTCTTACCACAATGTAAACAGTCGAATTATTTGCCCAGAACATAATAACCTAGAAATTAATCATTTAATACCATGAATATAAAGTGAATAATTTTATTATATATCAAATGTAAGAACACAAATACCAAATAAAGAAATAAGTGACGAACACTGAAAATCTCATAGAAATGAAAGAGAGATTCGAAACCCCTTACCTTAAGCTTGAGTGTGTTAATCATTTGTTTTAATGACCTGAATAATAAAATCTAGCTTCATTTAAGAATAACTCCAAAACCTCTTATACAAGTAATTGATTTATTATAATCTTATTAGGTTCATTCATGGCCCTTTTATGGGTTTAAGAGGTTCAATATTCTTATTTTTGAAGCATTTTCCTCTTTTGTTTTCATGATTCTTTTACTTGTTTTCACAAGTATAAATTCATTTGAAATGTGGTTAAACATACAGAATTGTTAATATATCTTATTAATGAAATTAAATAGATATAAATTATTTTTGTTTATATACCATGAAGATGATTTTTTGCCTAAAATTTTATTACAAATATTCGGATTAACTTGGCTATTTTGATCATAATGAACTTGTTTTGTATTATTATCTTATATTATGAGTGTCTAAAGATTCCAGAACATTAATGATTTGAAATACATAAATTCGTATCTGGTTCAACCATTATAATGGTTTTATGACCAGTAATGAAGGAGGATGTGAAAAAACAAAACTCCATCGTCCACAAAAGATATAAATTGGAACCTCATGGATGTTGATTTTGTTTATAAAAAAAGAGAGGGAGTGAAGATATTGATGATAGTTCTTCCATTAAAATGATATAATTCTAGTATATAGATGATACTATAGTTTATCATGGTCATTTGGACAGAATATGTGAGGAGAGAAAAAGAAAAGAGATGATCTTGAAAATATAAGAAAATATAAGAGATCCCTTATGAAAATTCGGGCATCTAACGACATCACTTAAAATTTCATAAAATTAAATGACAACAAAAAAAGGGTATATCATCATATTGAAATCAAAAGGACAGTACAAAGAACAAATAAAATCAAACCCCAACATATGATAATGGAAAATCAAATTGATAACATAAAGGAAGTGGCAACTTAAAGAGAGAATGAAGGATTCCCTTACCTTGTAGATTAACTCGTAGATCATGAAGGACGGGACCTTGGGGGCTTAATGAATCCTTGGGAGGACTCCTAGGGAGGTAATATCACCATATATTAGAGGATATTGAGTTTGGAATGAATGAAAACGAATAGGTATGAGTGGGTATTTATAGTAATTAAGAGAGTTTTTTTATTAATTAAAAGGGACAACTCGTTAGTCGTTTTCGCAAATCCATGGGCATGCCCTTGGTATTTGCCCATGGTTTAAGCCACTTGGGACACCTCCTGTCATAATATACTGTACACAACTCGACCATCCCTTTATATTAATTATTACATCAATATGATGTCATTAAACTACTGAAAACTCTAATTTGTATTTTTACTATTCACAAAAAATTCAAGTATTATAGAAAAATACCAAAAAGTCACCCAAACCATTTTATGACGTTTAGAATTCAAAAATGAACTCCATTTTTTGAAAATAATTTTCTACATATTTTTCATTTAATTTTTAAATAAAATCAAAGTTAATTCAAAAATATAACTATTTAAAAGTATAATTAGTTTTATATTACATTGAAAAATTAATTATCATCTCATTATCTTATTACCTAAAGAAAATAAAATATTGTTATCATTTACTATTTATAAGGGTCATATTACTATTCAAATTACTATTCATATGGGTAGGTTACTATTCATCAAAAAATCAATTTGGTTCTATCAGACTCCAAATAACTTACTGGTCACAATTCTAGATGATTTATTTTTCGAAATTCAAAACATAGAAGTGGAAAATTTATGTTTAATGGATAACATATAACTTTCTCCTATAATATTTTGTTTCAAAAAAGACTTAGCGAATCATGAAATTTGGTCTATCTAATGAATAGAAAGTATTTAAGAGCAACATACCATAAAATGTTTGGGGTGTTATATTATTTCTTCTTTCAGAAATTTCATCCTTGAAATTTTATATATAAAGCCCACCAAAAATATGTGTGTGGTTCTTCTTCATGAAATCCTATGGTTCCCATGTTGCTTCCTCCATATTTTGGTTTCTCTAAAGAACCTTTAATAGATGAGTTGTCTAATTTCTCAATACCTGCTCCCTTGAGTCAAGAATCCCAATAGGCTTTTCACAGTATGAAAAATCTTGTTCGAATTCAATTTTTCATACGTGGGTATATGCATTGGGTCTGGAATGTATTTCTTTAACAATGACATGTGGAACACATCATGAACTTTGGAGAGATTTGGCGGCATCACTAAACGGTAAGCAATAGCTCTGATTCTTTCTAGAATTTCAAATGGTCCGATGTACCCAGGGCTCAGTTTCCCTTTCTTAACAAACCATAAGACACCCTTCCGTGGAGATACTTTCAAAAATACATGATCTCCCACTTGGAATTTAAGTCCTTTCTCTGGTTGTCAACATAACTCTTCTACATACTTTGGGCTACATTAAAATGGGATTTGATTATCTTTACCTTTGTTGTGGTCTCATCAATAAGTTCATGGAATATAAGTTTCCTCTCACTAACATCATCCCAATAAGTTGGAGTTCAACATCTCTTTCCATATAATGCTTCATATGAAGCCATTTGAATACTAGAATAGAAACTATTGTTGTAAGAAAATTCCACCAGAGGAAAGTGTTGATCCCACATACCTTGGAAGTCAAGAGAGCATGACCTCAACATGTCTTTTATAGTTCTAATAGTCCTTTTAGACTGCCTGTAGGTTTGGGGGTGATAAGTAGTACTCATACAAAGCATAGTATTCAAAGCTTTCTAGAGACTTTTCAAGAATTTTGATGTAAATCGGGGATCTTGATCGGATCCAATTGATAGAGTTGCACAATGAAGTCTTATAACATCATTAATATAACGTCTTTCCAAGCGCTCAAGTGGAAAGTCTTCTATTATAGAAAGGTAATGTTCTGATTTTTTGAGACAGTCAACAATTACCCATATTCCATCATTCCTTCTATGTGTCCTTGGAATTCCGGTGATAAAATTAATCATAATGTTATCCCCTTCTACATAGGAATAGGTAAATGTTGGATCACTCTTTTGGGATGTTGTCTCTATGTCTTCAATTATTGTCAAACTAGACACCTTGACAAGTATTCAGCAATTTCCCGCTTCATATTATCCCACCAAAGATATTCCTTCAGTTCCCTTTACATCTTGGTGCTACCTGGGTGTATAAAGAAATTTGATCTATGGGCGTCATCTAATTGTGATCTTTTTAGCTAAGGTACTGATAGAACACATAACCTCTTCCCATATTTCAGAACTCCTTCTTCATACAGGAAGTCATCTAGTCTCACATATTTAACAGCAATAATTTTCATATTCAGATTCTCATCATCAGATTGAGATCTTTTTATCTTCTCTAATAAATATGGTATAAAAATCATTTGAAATAGGAAAGATGTTTCTATTTCCTTAACAATTCCCATATCCATCTTTAGTAGATCCAAAAAAATAGTATATCTATCAATCCTCATTTCAGTCAAAATTCCATGGTCCTTCTTACTTAATGCATCTTCCACATTATTCGCATTTCTTAGGTGGTATTGTATTGAAGAATCTTAATCTTTGAGTAAGTCAAGTCATCTTCTTTGTCTCATGTTGAGTTCTTTTTCTGTGAAAATATATTTCAAACTCTTGTGGCTCGTATAAATCTAACATCTTTCTCCGTAGAGATAATGTATCTATATTTTTAGAGCAAAGATTATCGATACTAACTCAAGATCATGAGTTTGATAACTTTCCTCAGGGGTCTTCAATTGTCTTGATGCATAAGCAACACCATTATTTTTTTCATAAGGACGCAACCCAACCCATTCCTTGATGCATCGTTGTATATCACAAATCCATCATTTCCAGATGGAAGAGTCAAAATTGGAGCATTGACTAATCTTCTTTTCAATTCTTTGAAAGATTCCAGACACTATTTTGTCCATACACACTTGTCTCCTTTACGTGTGAGCTTGGTTAGCGGGTTAGCCAGTCAGGTGAGATTCTGAACTAAATGTTGTTAGTAACATGCTAAGCCAATAAAACTACATACCTCAATTATGTTTGTTGGTGTATTCTATTATTTGATTTCATTTGAAATTGCAGGATCAACTAGGATTGAATCCATAGAGACAATATTTCCTATAAAAAAACAGATTGAAGCCATAATTTTCACTTTCTAAATATCCCATATAATTTATTGCTTCTAAGAATTCTCAAAATAATTTGCAAGTGATTCTCATGGTCTTCATTTCTTTTTAAGTATACTAGGATATAATCAATGAATCCCATAATAATGTTATCATGATATTCCGTGAAAACTCTAGTCATTAAATCCATGAAAATAGATTGTGAATTTTTCAGTCCAAAAGGCATCACTGTAAACTCATAATACTCATACCTGGTTCGAAATGCTATCTTTGGTATATCTTCCTTCCTCACACGTAGTTGGTGATATCTGTATCGAAGGTCAATCTTTGAATAGTATTGAGCTCTATAAATTTGATCATTTAAATCATCAATCTGGGGTACTGGGTACTTATTTTTTATTGTAATAGAATTGATTTCCCCATAATCAATACATAGCCACATTGATCCATCTTTCTTTTTGACAAAAAAGACTGGGGTTCCCCAAGGAGAAACACTCGGTTGAATTAATCCTTTGTCATTAAACTACTCTAGTTGTTTCTTTAGCTCCACTAACTCCATTGTGGCCATTCTATAGGGATTCGTTGATATAGGTCTTACATCAAGAATTAAATCAACAGAGAACTCAACTTCCCGCTCTGGAGGATGTCTAGGTAAATCCTCTGGAAATACATCAATGTACTCTTGCACTATGTGAACATCATCAATTTGAATATATTTTTTCCTCGCCCATAGTTATTGGTTTTAACTTCCTCACCAAGTATTGCATTTGGTAGATCTACTGGGGGTGGGTCTAGATAAGAATTAGGTGGAATAGTTTATGCCCTAAAGAAAATGGATTCTACACCATTTTCAAAAATTGTAACTTCTATCTTCGTATAATAAATCTTCACATTATAATTTTATAGGAAATCCATACGGAGATTTATATCAAATTCAGTCATTAGTATGATGATAAGGTTAGCAACCAAAGCATGTTTTGGTGTCTGGAGGGGGACTAGTCGACATGCCTTTGTTGCAATGATACATCCCCTGGGAGTTTTGACTAAAAAATACTTTACTAAGTCAAATTATACATATCTAATTTTCTTGTAAAATAGGGAAGATATATATGAATGTGAAGATCTAGAATCAAAGAAATTGTTGGATATGTTTGAGAAAACAATTAAACTACATGCCACCACATCATTAGGAATTTCAAACTCCATAGTTGCAATCACATAGGCTCTCCCTTGTTCTCTTGGCTTTTTCTAAGGAAAGTTTCCTTGATTATTCGGACACTCATTTTCATAGTGTCACATCTCTATGTACTTGTAGCATTGAATATCATTGAATTGTTTCTTCCTCTTGCATTCATCAGAACAATGATCCTTTTCTCCACAGTTATGGCAGACTCCATTTCCTTTCAAGAATTTCCCATGATGATTCCTTACATAGTTCTCACATAATGGGAATGGATTTGTTCCCTTGTCTTCTTTGGTGATTCCCATTTTCCCTTTTAATCAGAGTACAGCTTCTTATCTTGGTTTCTTTTGAAATGATTTGATTTAGCAAACTATTTCTCGGTTTTTATGGAACTTTATAAAATTTCATCATATGATCAAAAGGATTGAGAAGTCATTTCACTTCAAAGACTAGGTTTAAGACCTTCAAAGAAATTATCAAAAATATCTTCGAGTCACATATATAATCTACGACATAAATGTCTAGCCTTGTGAAAGTTGCCCCAAACTATGCAACACTATCTTCTTCCCATGGTTTTAAGAAAAATAATTTCCTCTTCATTTTAGTTTGTTGCTCGTGAGGGAAATATTTATCAAAGAATATTTCCTTAAAAGTCCTCCATTCAATATCTTCTATTTCTTCTTCCTCCGTGGTATTTTGATTTAGGGACCACCATTGATCTATGTCACCCTTGAGACAATATACTAACATTACTACCTTTTCATTTTCATTTCATCTTAGCACCATGAATATCATTTCAAGGGACATGATCCATTTCTCAACAACCACTGGATTAGTATTACCACAAAATGATGGGGTATTCTACCGCATGAAATGATCTAACACAAGTGTGGAATGTTTATTTGTTACAAATTGTTTAATTTGTCCCAATATGTTCATGATCAGATCAGCTCCAATGTTGACTGTGTTGACTTTCTTGGTAGGGGGATCCCTACCTTTTTTAACACCCTGAGCCCGCTCATCTGGACTTAGTGCTTGAAAAGTGCTCTGTAATTTTTTTTATAAAAGTGATTAAACAATTACACAATAATTTAAATAAAAGAGTACCTTTTACCAGTCTAGATTTTGGAGAATTATACAATACCATACATTATCAGAGTTGAAAAAAATAATAAAATTTTCCACTATGCTTTCGCGTGCGCTAACTCCATAAGCGACGACATCTACGATAATCTCCTAAGATACATGTGAAAATCATTTTAAAATAAAAGGGTGAGCGTTTAATTGTCCAGTGAGGGGATTTTAAAACCTTTAATATATTCCTTTTAAAAATATCACTTTTATAACACATTTGAAATTCTCAACTTGAAATATATTTGAAAAATAATTCTTTGAAAAATAATTTTACGTCGAAAATGTTTTTAAATTAATCCAGCGATTCAGTTGAAAATATTAATCAAGCTCTGAAAAACAAAATGACTGAGGCCACTTGATACATTAAAGTCTATCATGGGCTTACCCACTTTAGGGATGGATTCATTATCCAACTCCCTATTAAATTTACAATGTTCAAGCACCATTTTCTTAATAATTTTTTTTTATCTTTCCTTACTTACATATAATTTTCACTGGAGGTTTAAATTTTGGAAACATGTTGCTGCATTAAAATACACATTACACTTATATTTATATATATGATTATGTATATGTGTATATATATATATATGAACTTCCATTGCATTACACATTCGTGTTTGGTTCTGACCAAAACTTTGTCACCCATACCTTTCATAAAAATCCATGTACCTAAATATTTTTTGGAATACACGATTTTCATATTGTTATAATTTTAACCATTAAAATGAAATATTGAATAAAAAGTTCCAATGATGTACATGTTTAATTACTTTAATCCATGAAATAATTTAATGAATATATAAAGTATTATTAATCACATGCAATCTTTATGTCACACATGAAATTATCAATAGCATTTCATATGAAATCACTCTTTCATGAATATATATATATAGTTCATACAATATGAATATTTATTATCCATACATGATTAGTGAAACTTATGTGCAAGACATGCCATTAATAAAAATAATGGTCATTAATTATATGAAATTCATGAGTTAATTATAATACAATGAGTTTCGATAATGAACATAGTAGCATGGCCATGAATCTATGAAAATGTAATGCACATGATATTGATAAAACATGATGGTATGTAATATTTTTTTAGAAACATGAAAATAATTGATAAAATTATAAACTCAACAATATCATCCATATATATATATATGGACATGTACTGCCATGAAAAAATCAACATAATTCAAACACTTAAATCATACTTTATAATAATGTTTTCACCCTTTATAAATTCGTTAGAAAAGTGTCCAAAACTAACAGTTTAAAATTAATAATTATCTTGGTATTGAAATAAACATATAAATATCTATATATAAATCTGTATATACCAAGGTATATATTTAAATAGGGTTTTCTTAACAAAACATAACATAAAAAATTCTTTTGAAACTTTTAAATGAGGAGGGATTGAAAACTACTTGAGTATATAAAACTGCATATACAAAGTTATGAAATAAAGGATTTGTAAAATATAGGTAATTGAAAATAGTCCCATACATGTAATAGAACTAAAAAGGTATTTGGCTAGAGAATAGTTTTTTTCTTCATGAAGAGCAGCAATACCAACTCAAAGTATGCAAAGAACATGTGATACATTAATATTAAGTGTAGATATGAAGTACTAATTTTCTATTTATAGACATAGGAAGAGTTATTTTATTATTTCATTCATCTTGCATGACAAGATGATTTATATAATATTGTCTTCATTCAGTGCATACATTCAAGAATATAGGAAAACAAATTAATTCATTTTTTTATTTCCAACATGCTTGATAGATGATTGCATTTAAGTATAAAATAAGAAATCCATATTAAAAAAATTCAATTTGAGAATAATTATTCAAAGACGAATCAAGATTACGTATAAAACAAGCAGTGAAGATAACCAAATCTAAAAAAATCTTGAATATGTGGTTTCAAAAGACTGTGTATCAAGAAATGTTGTACTTGGATTGAATATATATATATATATATATATATTGTTGAAACTGATTGAAACAGATGAATTAGAATTTAATATTCAGCTACGGTTATTGAAAAAATCAGTATCCTCATATCACACATAACCTTGGAAAACAACACCTGTCTGTAGATATCGATTGAAAAATGAAATTTATAAAACAGGAAACCATCATTATGACGAAACATCATTTAAGAACGAATCCAGATTGGGATTTTTTAAAAAAAAATAAGTAGAGACATGCCTACTAGTAGTATAGATGATGCGAAATAGATCTCTGACTCTGAACCCCAAAATTCGTTTGGAAACCCTAAATGAAAAACAAAACTGACCTTCAGAGATCTCACCGGTGGTCGAACCTCTCGCTGTTGAAATCAACCTCCTACAAAAGTTTTCGAACTCGCACGAGTTGGTCCGATTAAAAATCGACGGTTAAACACTTCTTCTTCGAAATGGGATTCAGACTCCAATCCGGATCCTGACTCTTTGTGCCACTTCGACCTCGCATCTGAGAATGATCCATCAACCGACATTAGCCCCACCAACTGATCATGGTCAGCCTCCCAAATCGCATATACCCTCTCGGCTCACGAATCACGCCCCTTTCCTGACCTCGACCTCTATTTCTCATGAAACCCTCAAAATCGAGACCCTATAACCCATCTCAATTTCATTTTTTCAATTTAATTATTTATTTTACAGTTTTATTTTAATTTTACATTAATGAAATTTGATTTTTTTTTACAATCATGTATAGTTTTATATCTGAAAATATTTTAAAATTTTTTTAATCAAAATGATTTTCATATGATAATATTATAATCATAATAATAATAAATTTTCACAATTATAATTTCATTAATTTATAATTTCACATTATTATATATATATATATTAGTATAAACTTATTTTTCCATAATCATTTAAAATAATCACATACTACTTATACCATACATTATAATTATAAGATATATTATTCATTAAATGTTATGAAATAATAATTTTTTTAAAACTATTGATTTTATATACAAAAATCACCAATTTTAAATAAAAATAATTCTTATATACATATATTCATTTAAATCAATTTATATGAATTATAAATTATATACATACATATATTAATTTATTATATTATATAAAGAATATAATGTAATATGTTATACTTTCATTCAAAACATATGCTAATTGAAAATATTTGTAAATCCTTTTTATTATTCCTTAGTTTTGATTATAGACAAATTATTAAATAATTAATTACTATTTAAATTCTCTCGAGGTGTTACACCATTACCACGAGTATTTATTCCCCTTCATCCATTAACTTCCTATTCTAAATTATGGGATACACTATATTAGTTTATGAATCTCAAATAAAAAATTACTCAACATATATTGAAATTATGTGGATAGCTAGTCGTACAAAATGATTCCTCTGAGAAAAAATTTACATTAAACTCCTTCATAATGGCTTGTAATGAAAATCTGAATTATGATAATCATTTCCCCTGTAAGTGTCATAACTAAGAGTGTATCAAGTCCTATTGTCGTGCACCAGTTCCTGTTCGAGTGTAGATCAAAGCATTGTTTTCGGGTTTTACCCCTAGATAAATTTTTACCAGAGCCACCTCTACCTGCTCATATCTAGACAGGGATGTATTGCTTAAAAAGATCCACATAAACTATTCCTTACCAAAATACCAGGAATTTCTTTCATGTTTATCCTCAAATATTACCTTTGGGCGTTGTTCCCTAAAATACATTTCCTACTCTAGTTTCTAAGTTTCCTACTAAACTTCCTTCAATACCAACGGTAACACCCCAACACATGTGGACCAGATTCAAGGAATTACATGTTATATTGGCATGGTTAAAAGATATGAAAATCCCAAAACAACGATCAGTTTAGTAGTATTGAAGAAACTAGATACATAAATGTAACACAAATTACATTGGAGAAGGATACAAAATACAACACATAACAAAAACTAAAAACTGAATCCACAGGAACTCAATAAATGATCTCCTCTTCATCACCTGTTGAAGGTTGAAAATGAAAGGGATGATCTCAAAATCTCAGTAAGTTTTATAAATAGTGAAATCATGAATAAATAATAATAGAATCCTAAACAAATATGTCACGGTGAATAAATGAAAAACCCAATCCATTAATAAACTGAGAAAGGGCCTGCAACCATAGATTTTTTTATAGTGTAAATATCATGGATGGTAATAACTGAAAATGAATAAAGAGAATTATTATTAATTTGACGTCATGTATTTGGCACATGAAACCATAATACCATAAAAATGGTTTAGTTCTGTGGGTATAAACCTGTCTGATTTTTGGAAACAAACTCGAAGGGTTTTCCACCAAACTGATTTGTCTCATGAGACCTACCGATGCATCAATGGGATACAGTGGGCCCCACACACCACTGAATGGACAAATCATTCTTTATACATTCTTTCAATACAAGATAAATATTCTTTTTCCATATCCATATAGAGGAGTGTATATAGATTCATCAATATTTCCATAGTCGAAATAACATTCTAAATAAACACTATTTGTAAAACGGTATACGGTTTGGATAGAAAACATATCCATGATATGAGATTTTGGATATGTAATATAAATATATTATCAAATGAAAATTGATCCCAAATGGGATGTAGGTACACCATGTAAGGATTATTAGGTCACCACACAAAGTTTCTCACAACAAAATAGTAGTTGAGACAAAGTCTCTTACCACAATGCAATCAGTCGACTCATATGTGAAAAACATAATAACCCTCAAATGAATCATTGAATAATATGAATATAAAGAGAATAATTTTATTATATATCAATTGGTATAACACATATACCACATACAAGAAATATGTGACGAATAATGAAAATCTCACAGAAATGAAAGTGAGATTAGAAACCCCTTACCTTATGATCGAGTCTGCTCATCGTTTGTTTTAATGACCTGAATAATAAAATTTAGCTTAATTAATTAATAACTAAAAAACCTAATATACATATAATTTATTTAGAATAACCTTATTAGGTTCATTCATGGCCATTTTATGGGTTTAAGAGGGTCAATTTTTTTGTTTTTGAATCATTTTCTTCCCTAGTTTTCATGATTCGTTTAATTATTTTGATGAATGGAAGTTCATTTGAAATGTGGTTAAACATCCAGAATTGTTAATATATATTATTAATCAAATTAAGGATATGTAAATTATTTTGAGTTATATACCATGATGATGATTCATTAGTTAAAATTTTATTACAATTATTTGGATTAACTTGGTTGTTTTGTTCATAAGGAACGTGTTTTGTATTATTGTCTTATATAATGAGTGTGTAAGGATTCCAGAACATTAAAAAGATGAAATAAATATATTCATGTTTTTTTTCAACCATTAAAATGGTTTCATGTCCATTAATGAAGGATAATATTAATAATGAAACTCCGTCATCCACAAAGGTTATAAATTGGAACCTCATGGACGTTGATTTCATTTATAAAAATAAAGGAGAGGGAGTAAGGATATTGATGATAGTTCTTCCATTAACATGATATAATTATAGTATATAGCTGATACTGGATTTTATCATGGTCATTTGGAAAGAGGAGGTAATTATAAAAAAATAAAAGAATGAACTTGAAAAGAAAAGAAAATGTGAGAGATCCCTAATGAAAATTCGGCAGCATAACGGCGTGGCTTAAAATTTCATAAAATGAAATAATGAGAGAAAAATGATATCAAATCATATTGAAATAAAAAGTACAGCAATAAGAACTCCTAAAATCAAAACGCAAAATATGAGAATGGAAAATCAAATTGATAACATAAAGGACGTTTCGACTAAAAGAAGAGAATGAAGGATTCCATTACCTTACAGAGTAACTCCTAGATCATGAAGGATGGGACCTTGGGGGATTAAGGAAACCTTGGGAGGACTCCTAGGGAGGTAATACCATCATATATTCGAGGATATTGAGTTTTGAATGAATGAAAATGAAGGGGGTGAGTAGGTATTTATAGTAATTAAGAGAGAGTTTTTTATTAATTAAAAGGGACACCTCATTAGTGGTTTTTGCAAAACCATGGGCTTGTCCAAGGTATTTGCCCGTGGTTTAAGCCACTTGGGACACCTCAGGTCATGATATACTATACAATAGTCTATTAGCCCTTTATATTAATTATTACCTCATTATGATGTCATTAAATTACAGAAAACTCAAATATGTATTTTTACTATTCATGACAAATTCATGTATTTTAGAAAAATCCCAAAAATTCACCCTATCCATTCTTCAACATGTAGAATTAAAAAATGAACGTTGTTTTTGAAAAATAATTTTCTATGTATTTTTTATTTAATTTTTAAATAAATTCAATGTTAATTCAAAAAATAACAATTTAATGGTATAATTTGTTTTTTATTACAATGAAAAATTAATTATTTTCTCATTATATTATTACCTTAATAAAATAAAATATAATAATTATTTAATATTTATAATGGTAATATTACTATTCATAGTACTGTTCATATGGGTATGTTACTATTCATTAAAATTCTAGTTGGTTCTATCTGACTCCAAAGGACTTACGGGTCACAACTCTAGATGATTGTTTTTTAAAATTCAAAGCATAGAAGTGGAAAATTTTTGTTTAATGGACAACATTTAGCTTTCTCCTATAATATTTTGTTTCACAAAAGACTTTGTGCTTCATGCAATATGGGCTATTTAATTAATATGAAGTATTTAAGAGCAACATACCATAAAATGTTTGGGGTGTTATAGTAATAGTTGTTCGGAAATGAAATGTTTAGTGTCTTGGGATTAGGATTAGAAAACCACAGAGAGAGCCTTATGGATAAAACTAAGTATTAAAAAGAAATCATAACTTTTTTAAAGTATGGAGTAAGTATTTTATCAATTAAATGAATCTATATATGGATACTAAAATTGGATGTGGCTTCGGCATAGATGCACATAGGGTTACAACCCCAAAAGACAATGTTTATCAATAATCTAACATGAAGTAGTGAATGGAAATAAGTATTTCTTCACACCTGGATTGAAACTCATAGAAGATATGATTTTATAAATTTAAAATATCATTATGACCCATTATTATTGGAATATAAAAAGCACATCCGATTATATGTTAGGAAATAGATCATTGATAACATAAATTGAACCTTATAAATTCATATGTTAAGGAAATACCTTTCATTTTTAGGTTATCACTTTAATGAAATTATAATTAAATTTATGTGCTCAATATTTTAAAAATAATCATCCTTAATATTACATTTATTCTAGCTTATGTATTGAAATATGAGTAATTGGGTAAAAAAATGTGTAGGGAAATGTGATGAATTCCCAAACAAGATGTCCATCCTGATAAGAGATGGAATAGAAGATATTAGGATGATACTCTATAATATAATATAGGTAAAAATAGAAACTAGTATCATTAGGAGGTCTCATATATCCCTAAGAAAGAACAAACTTCAATAGAGTACATTATGCAATTATTATCTTCGATGTTCAATGGATCCTCGGATCCCTTAATCGTGGAATAATGTATCGAGTCCATTAAGAATCTATTCTCTGTAATTCAATGTTCCATGAACGAGAAGATTATAATATATGTTTGTCTTATGGAGAGATAATCTGATCAGTGGTGGACATTGACCAAGAATATGAAACCTGAGTAAGTGATCTATGCGAATGGGGCAGAATGAAATCTGAAAATATATGTTTGATAAATATTTTCTTGACACTATATAACATAAAATGTAAAGGGATTTACTTCCACTCAAAAAACAATATGAATAATGTATCGATGCATACAAGGAAAAAACCACCATACATGCATGATACACCTCCATCTTATTTATTACCCATGAATACAAGGTTGATATCTTCTTTGGTGGGATATAACCTAGCTTAAAAAATACTTGGTGATCAGAGACGTTTATTTCTATGAGGAATTTGTCCTATATTTTCTCAAAGATGAAATATATAATAGAAAATCTAAAGGGTATCACTGGGATATGTAGTGGACAGTGAAGTTTAATTAGAGATTCTCATGGAAAAATATAACAGTGTGAAGAAATTTCAACATCCCACTTATCAAAACTGTGGAAATTATCTGCCTAAGAATTGCCTAATGGGAATAATGAAATGATTTGGGTGTGGGAATAAAGGACACAATTCTAGAAATTTCTGATGAGAGAATATTTGTATTGTGATGGAGGAAATGAATTCACTAGTCCACCCTTATGTAATTTTTCATTATTTTAATTATAAAGAACCATGAAAATTTTCACACTAATTAACTCATCTGAGGGTTTTAGAGATAACCAATAACCTCCAAGGCAACATGGGTAATATATTCTCATCACAACTATTGAGGTATATCCTGAAAATTATGTGGTGATAGGTATGCTAGTTTTTTGTTCAATAATACTGAAAATAATTTTTTTTTTGGTTTTAAACATTCATTTGAATAATTCATGTTTAGTAGAACTATTCGAACGCCACCACAAATCATAGAAGTACATTTTTCAGTGAATATAAAGAATGGGGAAATTATTTCATCCCAAGAATATAACTCCTCCCTTATCACACTTTTTTGGGATAAAAATTACATCAAAAGTTTTGATACCCCCTTTAGTGTGATTTCATGCAATTATGGGCTTGTATTGGGTTTCCCTATATAGTTCCAACATAAATATCCATTAGAAGAAAAACACTCTTTGTATTTTAAATCAGCTCCCTATTTTGTACAACTGTAAGGTGGAGGATGAATCTTCTTTAGAACCTATATTTTAATCATGAATATTATTACTATAAGAGAAAGCATATCTAGCTCAAATTTTTGAGTCTAGTGAAAATATCATCCTTGAAAACATGCCCAATGTGGGGGAATACACTGATTTGTTTCTCATAGAATTTCTAGGAATTCCTCTTAGCTGAGATATTGAATTTTCAATCGATCTTATAAATGTGGGGTCTAAATTATCCAAGAATCAATTTTGAATGGATTTTTTAGAACCTTATGATTTGAAGAAAAATTGTAGGAGAATATAGAAAAAGGGTTCATATGCCTAAATACTTTACCTTAGGGTGCACCAGTCTTCTTCTCCAATAAGAAGGATCAGTCAATGGGCCTTTTCATTAACTATTGTAAGATAAAAAATATCACATTAAAGAATAATTATCTTCAGAAATGGATTGATGACTTGTTAGATCAACTATTTTAACCCAATACTCCTCCAAGATGGATCTTTGGTAGTAGAATTATCATGTATGGTTAAATAAGGATGATATCCCCAATACTGATATCCTCTCAAGTTATGGTCACTGTATATTCATAGTAATTCCATTCATAATAATTTGTTCTCCAAAAAATATTCATTAACATGATTAATATAGTCTTTATATTTTACCTCAACAAATTATTAGCAATCTTTGTTGATGATATTTTTATATACTCCAATTGAAATGAGGATCATGAAAAGAATATTTGCATTGTGATAAAAAAATTATGAAATGAGATGATTTTGGAACTGTACATCAAATATGATTTTATGTTTAAGGAAGTCTCATTATTGGTGAGTACCATCATAAGAAATTCGATTTATGTGTACCATTAAATGAAAAAAGAAATTGATGGATGTAAAATCATAGCATATATGATAGAAATCCATAATTTATTTAGGTTAGGTGGGTACTATTATTGATATTTGAAAAATATCTCATGATTTTGAAACACTCTAACCAAGCTGACTCATAAGGGAGTCAATTGTTTTTGTAATAATGAATGTGAATAGAGATTTAAGGAGTTAAAAAAGTTCCTTATCACTACCCATGTACTTACACTACCAATAAGTGGAAAAAACTTGTATTGTATAATGATACAACATAATAAAGTCTTGGGATGTGTTCTCAAGTAGAATGAGGAGGTGATAGACTATGATTCAATGAAATTGATGTTTTATTGATAAAACTACCAAACACAATATCTGTAGTAGGATACAATGATCTTCACATTAAAAATATGTTGACATTACCTCTTTGGGGAGATGTGTGAAATACATACAGATCAAAAGATCCTCATGTATATATTTACATTAAAATAGATTAATATGAACCAATGATGATTGTTAGAGATTATTACGGATTATTAATAATCAATACACTACCATCCTAGGAAAATAAAAATATATATAAAGACTCTCTAAGAAGAAATGATTGAACAATTTTATCATCGATGAGAATTGAGAACGATATTATCTTATTAAACAAGAAAATTATTGACATTAGATTAATAAATGAAGGAACACCATTAATCTATTCACAATAAATTTCTCAAAAATATTTTCTGGAGAAGGAAAATGATGCTCAAATAGATGATGTGGGAATTCAGAAGAATGCTGAAGCTGTATGAAAATGATAATCCTTTGAGTTCAATTATAATGATTGAGGATTTTTTATATTTGGGTCACAAATATGTGTGCCATCAAATCCTCAATTAAATAAGGAGATGATAGATTAGGTATAGAGATATTCCTTCTCCATCAATCCATGAAACTAAAATATGTAATAAAATCTCTAAGAAAACTATTGGTGGGACAATGTGAGGAACGATATCAAAGAATATACATCAAAATATATTTTATTCTAGAATGTGATTGTAGAAAGGAAAAAAATCCAAGTTGATGAGGTAACCATTACCAATACCTACAAGGAAATGGGAAAACATCTCCAGGTACTTTTTCACTTGTATTTTGAAGACATCAAGATGAGATAATTATATATCGGTTTTGGTGGATCATCTTACAAAGACTTCTCACTTCATTGGAATTCAAGTGTATTTCTCACTCGATCAATGTGTAAGGGTATAAATAAGAGAAGTGGACAAGCAACATGGAGAACCACTATCAATTGTATCTGATCGAGATCTAAGATTTACCTCTATGTTTTTTTTGAGCCTCCAATATTCTCTAAATACCTATTTGAACACCAACATGATTTATCACCCTAAAATTGATGTCCAATCAAAGAAGACTATCTAGAAACTCAGGGAAATGTTGACATAATACTTAATTGACTTCAATGGATGATGGGATTGACATATTCAACTGTTAGAGTTCTTATTCAATAATAGTTTCTACCCAAGGATCAAAATCGATCCCTAGAAATCACTTAATTGGAAGAGGTGCATAACACCTTCATTGTGGGATGATGTTGGGGAACACAAATTTATAGGTTAGGAAATGGTCAAGGAAATGGGAGAAAATTCCAAGGTCATCCAACAATACATCAAGGCTTCTCAAACTCTAAAAAATAACTAGGTTTAAAATCATCAATGAGACATTGAGTATGAGGTTTAGGATAAGGTGTCCCTCCACATATCTCCATTTATGAAAATTATTACATTTAGAAGAAGGGGATTCTTATTTCAGGATACAACGATCACTTCATGATCCATCATCGCATCAGAGTAGTGGTATATCAAATTTTACTCCCACCTAACCTATCTCAAGTACAAGATGTGTTCCAAGTAAAACACTTGAGGAAGTATATACCAAACCCCTAATATTAACTCAATCCAGAGGTTATAATATTTCTTCTATGGAGAAATTAATTATGATATTATAACTTATAGAAAATGTTGTAAAAAATATAACAATTCAGTTAGTAAAATTGATTTGGAGAAAATAAATGCTTGAGTAAGTGATGAGAGAACTAGAGGAGGCGATGAAACAAAATTTCCCTCATCTGATTTTGTGTTTGAAATGAAAATTTCAAGGATGAAATTTATGAAGGTGGGAAGATTATGACAACTGTAACTTTTATAAAGAAAATTCCCTATGAGGTTTAATTTAATTTCTTATTTTGTGTTAATGTTATAGAAATATCATGATTTTTTTTTGTTTTTATATCATATCAGTTTTAAAATATCATTATGATTTATATCCAGTGATAATATTGTTATCTAATAATGATCAAATGATTATTATAAATATAAGGTTTTTTATTGATCCAATATACACATAAAATGGAATTGATGTCCTCAACCATTAGGGTCAAACCCTATGAAGCCCATTTGTCATATATTCTCAAGTAGACACATTCAATAGGATTTTCACTTGAACAATCCCAAGAAGAGATCCAACGTTTTTAGAATGAGTGAAACCATTTATGGGATAAGTTCATGGCCATCCAGATCATGACCAAAACCATGTTTGTCGAACCATCCCTTCAAAAGTCTCACAATCACATGCCATACCCTTAGGCAGTTTTGAGTGTACATATTAGATATATATCCCTACACTAATATTATTTATTTGTATATTGTATAGAAAAACGAATATATTTTCATTTTATTGTTGTTACTTAATAAATGATTTTTATTTTTATAAAATAAAACAAAATTTGATTTTCTTGGTTACATTCACATTCCATTCAAGAATATGTGAATAAGGGGATTTTTGAAAAAAATAATATTTTAATAAAATAATATTATTAAATAGTTTTTATAAATTATAAAATAATTTTATGAAGTGAAATGTAATTTTTTTAATTTATCGATAAATTTTATAGTAAAAAATCATAGAATTAATCAATAAATGGCAATTCTTATTTTAGAAGTAAAAAATTTAACATAATTATAAAATTATTTAGAAAAATGAATACTATTTTTTGAATTATAATGTCAAAGTTATGAAATAGTGAATATTTCATTATTTTTTGAGACAAACAAATGTTTGATTAAATAATAAATATGGTATAAATATATGGTTTGTATTGTTAATAAATAATGAAGAAAATGATGTAATAAATACTATAAAGGATATTCATGACCTAATATACGCTTACCCTTTAAGATAATTCATCATCATTACTTGTCTTTTTAATGAGAAAACAACACAATCCATACAAACATCCATATTTGGATAAACTAATTGGAAGAAACCATGATAAGGTTTCTAGTTTTGGTATTTTATTATATATAGTCCAAATACTGTGTTTGAAAAATTATAATGAATTCCCCAACTCATTTTCTATATAAACCCACCCCACATCCCATTTATATTAACATTAAAACCTTTTATAAAATATTTAATCTACCCTCCCCCCTTTAGAGTTCATCCAATGTGCCCCAATCAGTCAATAAGCGCCACCAAAGTATTTGGAATCATCCTCTCAAGGTAAGGGATCCCCTCCCTCTCATATTTTTTATGTTTCTTCATTATCTTTAATAATTTCTTCCAATTAATAATAATGGGATATGTTCTTCCATATACCCCTTACTATAAATATTATTTATAAATAATTATATATCCCATTAAATCTCATTAATCCCTTTCATGTGCGTTTATATGCCCCAGTTCGGTTGCAGATATTTCACTATGATTTTTCAAAGAAAATCAAATGTGTAGTGAATACCTGTACCCATTTACTATTAATGGTGTTCAACTTATAGAATTAATTATTATTGTATTGGTTCCCTAGATGTATTTATTACATACTAATTTATAATGGAAAAAAATGGGATGATAAATGATTCCATGTTTTATGTTTTATGTGGCACACATAAGAATGAGAATGATGTGAAGGTAACAGGTACACATGAAATTATATAGCGCTCTATGACATTGGGTAATTTTTTTCTCTTGATACATCATATAAGGGAATAGGGAGTGAAACTAATACATTGTGAGACTTTTTCAATCATGATTATTTGGAAATCATCATTGACTTGGGATTATAATGTAGTGTTTTATGTTTTTGAAACATTTCCCATGTTGCATTTATGATATATTTCTATACCATTAATTATTTTCAATTTTTATGATTCTCAATCATTTTATTCCACATTTATATCCATATTCACTAACTTTTATTACTCTATTAATTTTATTCCCTGTTTATTTCCATACTGGGATTTATAGCACGCCTCTATCTTATGTATGTCCCCAGGTTACCCCATATAGTTTTAGGTATGATAGAATAATATGAGGATGTTAAATAATTTTTCAATAATAAAAAAAATATTCTCTATTTTAATTTTTCATTTATTGTATCTAATTCCCAAATACACAAGACATTTGGATCCTCCAGAGTGTATTATGTGTCACCTTATGTAATAAATCAAACATTAATGTGTAATAAGAATCAGGGTTGTCATAATAACCTACCTTTTTAATGATATATATGAATATTATTAATTAATGTATAAAAATATTGTATAAAAATGTTTAATAAATCAATTATTTGGTTATCAATTAATTATAAACATAACTAAATATATAATTAAATATGAAGTATGTGTTTTTATGAAGACTCTATATTTATTCACTCAAAGGTGTTTTATCATTAAAATTTAAAATAAAAAACTACTAGTGAAAGATATTAATGAAATTTATATATTAAATTTTTTTACAAAATGTTTTTACATTCGTCCAATATGTTTTATAGTAATCAAATAATGAAAAATATAATTACAGATATAAATAGTTGTATATTAATAAATGCAGCATTACCACCATTTAATGGTTGAATGATTTTAAAACTAATTTTTGATACTTTTATAATTTTAATACCAAAAATATACATCATTTTGGAATTGTTAACTCTAAAATTATGTTTGGTTATTTTATGGTATTTTTTTGAGAAGATTCATTTTTTGATGAGTACTTAAAACCATGAAATTTTAATTGAAAATTACATTTTCTTATAATTTATATATATATAGAAAAAATATATTTTAAATTGGGTTTAATGTTTATTTAGTATAATTATAAATCTGTATATCCAATCTAGGTCAATTGAAACAATTTCAAATTGAAATTTGAAATAAATGCATTTAAATTTTTGAACTTTTTACTTTAAAAACACTTTGTTATGTTCCATCTGTGGTATTAATATTAAATTAAATAATGCCACTTCTATTTTAGGAATTTGAAAAAATTGATTAAATACTTTGAAAGAAAATAATTTTCAATTTATGTCCATGTATAATTATTTTTTTACCAATTATATTAGTGAATGTAATTAAAATAAATTACAACCTTTAAGGTAAAAACGAGTTTACTAATGGTTCAAATCTCAATTTAAAAGGCAAAATGACCTAGACACATGTACAAAAACCATTTTATAGAAACATTTCATCCATTTACCCTGTTGGACTGAATATGGTCTTTTATTGGTGGAACATTATTAAAGGATGTCCTCTGAATAGTGTTTACCTTTCGGTATTTACATGATTTCCACTCATCCTCCACTAAAAATAAAAACTCGCACCCCCACCTAATCGCACCTCTTAATCCATTTTTTTAATTAAAATCATTCTCATATAATCTCCCAAATATACTCATATATACCAATTATCATAATTTTGGGAATAAATCTATCCACGAAACTCCTCGGTGAAAACCAAAAGGAGTTACCCGAATAAGAGGTAACATTGTTTAATAAGCACTTTCATTTTATTTAATTATCCGCTTATTAAATTACAATTATA
Source organism: Viscum album (assembly GCA_963277665.1). NCBI lineage: Eukaryota > Viridiplantae > Streptophyta > Magnoliopsida > Santalales > Viscaceae > Viscum > Viscum album. The sequence continues at coordinate 1,498,799,329 of OY728159.1, forward strand.
TCATTATTATATAATAAAATCAATATCATAAATATACTAATTAGTTTTTATATTATTTTTATTTATAAACCTTCACACACTTCTATCAAATGGGATACACGATCATCATTTGTGTGTAAAACGAACTACCACTTCACAAACCGATGTCATTTTTTATTCCATTACAACCTTTTACAATTGGTAATAATGATGTAAATATAATTTTAATATTACATATATGATATTTATGATTTATTTATTATACTATAATTATTATATGATGAATACCTTCGTACCTTCCATTTTATTGGAATATGATAACAACGTTCGTGGATGTGTCGACTATCACCTCCTCAAAGCGATCTTATTTATTCAAACACAACATGAAAAATATAAAGGAAAATATTATGAAACCTATTTCATATTAATGACATATTAATGATACTATAATGATAATATATATATACATAAGTTAATTGTATTTCATTCAATTTGATAATAAAAGGGAAATAGCGTTAATGTGTACGTACAACCTTTTGTCTCCATGAACATTGTATTTGATTTACTATTTCAATCTTATGTGGATTATTATGATTAAGTATATATGAAATATATAGGATCATTATATAATTTATTACATTATATAAACAATGAAATCATGATATATGTAAGAGGTCCAACAATTACAAGTCAAAACATGTACAAAAAACAAAGCAGTTAATATGTGAAACATAACATTACATGGAATTGTTAATAAACGGGTAATAAAAGGTCATAATAAAATCATAAATGGAATGATATATAAGAATAAGGATATTTTTTATATTTAAAATAAACTTTTATTTATTTTTATTTGGGTTTGAAAATGTATGGCGTAGGTCATGACTTTTGGTAAAGGGATTTCTAGTCTTACTCTTATTTTTCGATACATATGCCATATTCACAAATAGTTTATATTTTGTGTTATATATACATCCCATGAATGTATTATATGATTATAATTCAAATATTTATGATCATTTCAATATACATTTTATGGTATCTATTTCATGGAGTTTATAGTTCCAAATTTTTGAAAATGGTAAAATAATTTTGTCTCAATTTGCCTTATTTGAGACACATGTTGTGTTATGCACCAATATTATTTTACATGGAGTATATAATACCATTTGAAATTATTTATAGTTAATATAATTATTTTAGTTATATTTTAATCTTAATTTAATGATTTTTTCTCATGGGGATTATGAATCAAGCATACCAATTTTTTAAGAGTTTATTGTTACAATCTCATTGTTTATTATGATTGTTTACAATTATGATTCCCTTAATGAAATATTAATAAAAATATCTCAATTTATCCCAATAATTTTCTTCTCTTATGTTTATTCATTATATATTTAGGTAATAGTACTATTTTTTCAAATATTTGGTACCTAAATATAATAAAGAAATGTTTTTTAAGAAAATCTGGCATTATCTTTCTATTCGGTAGGAAATCAATTTTATTCAAAAACAATGTTTTATAAAAATGTATTAATTTTTCATTAAATTATATTTTATTCTAATATTAATGGAAAATGATTTTAAAAATTTCTTATGAAAAATTATTTTTAAATGGTTTTTGAATCCTCTTTTATAAGTTTTCAATGCTGTTTTCAAAGAAAATGGTTTCAAAATAATTTATGTTTTTTAAAATAATTTTTTTCAAAGAGGAAATGATATTTTCCTCTAGAAATTTTATTAATGTATTTTAAATATTAAATTATATGTTTTCAATGAATATTATTTAGAATGTGTTTTATGACCTGAAAATAATGGTTAACATTAAAAGGTTATTTTCCTTTTGAAGTGCTCAAAGTGATATTTTAAAATACTTCTCCATATAAGATGACATCCTTTGATATAATTTATGATTTACTATTTACATGATCCAGGGATAAGATTCATTTTATTTATATGAATTGTATATTTTTTGATGACCTGATGATTACAGAACCCTTTTCGTTTCAACATTTCAGTCAAGTTTTAAAAATAATGTTATGAATCCTTTTAAATTTCCACGAGCTCGTAAAATTTAATAGATATTGAAATGGAAACCATTTATTTTACATGGGTTAATCATGTTATGAAGGAATAATTGATTTTATGAGTTTTTAAGATGATATACATGCTCTTTATACTTTATTCATGTTGTGGTTCTTAAAAATTTCTTATATGTTGGGGTTACCCAAACGGCTCCACGTAACCCGCTAAAGCATAACACGAGGTAGCCAGATAGCATCGGTTAAGCCCATTATATCATAACATGGGGGGGACCTTATATAAATGGGTAGCCTGTTTCTATATAAATGTGGGGTTATAACTGTATCTCCCTCCTATGTACTCGGTAAAGATTAATATCTCATGAGATAATGATGTGAAATAAGTTGATGGGATCAATCCACAATGGGAATATGGTTTATGTTGATACACTATCGGAATAAGGTGTAATGTGATCCACTATGGGAAGAATGCATAACATGATCCTCTATGGGAAGCAGGTGTAACCTGATTCACTATGGGATGAAGGTGTAACTATTTCTACTATAAGGAATGGACTGTGACTGGGGATGGTGGTGTGTCATGTCCAATAGTTTTTTCCCCCATGGAGTTCCCTAAAAAACTTTGTCAATGATCCTTGACTTATAGGGAATTATTTTATATGATTAATTGTATTCCAAAATTATAAGCCCTGTGAAAATGTTATGATATCAAAAATCATGTTCATTGATTTCCTTATGATTCATGTCTTTTTAACTACCAATATTTATTCCATGAATCAATATTATGATCTTTGATATGTAGTGGGTGATCATTAAATGGTATGCACATGTTCTCATACCCTTATGTTCATGTTATGATTATATATCTCCTATATTTTACCAGTACCGAGCATTTGATCTCACCCTATTTAATATATTATTTCCTGGTATATGAAGAATGATATTATGTATGAGTAGTAAAGGGGATGATATTTAAGGGAGATTTAAATATATTTCTCTAAATTAGAAGAGTAAATTCCAAGTTTTTAAATACACTAATGTATTATGATCCTAGGTAATGAATCTTCATAATTTAATGAATATTCATCTAAAAGGTTGTAATATCCATGAATGTTAAGCATGGGTCACTATAGATGGTATCAAAAGAAATATTTAGTCAATATATTAAAACTATAATGAGAAAAAGTTAATGAGATCCATAGGGATATTTCTAAGGACTGAATTATGGATTTATCAGAAGACACAAATAAGTATAAGTTAATGTATAGTAAAATGTCCTTGAATTTTGATAATGTATAGAGTGTGTTCTTTCCTAGAAACACATTCCATTCTAGACATTATATGTCGATGTGGATCTGGAATAGGTGTACATAGGGTTAATCACACCAAGAAAATTGTATTGAGCTAGAATGATTCAGGAACTGGTGCACAATAAAGGGCCTTACTGCACACCTAGCTTAACACTCCTAGGGGATATGATTTAAAAATTAACAAACTCATTATGAACCATCATGAAGGATTTAAATAGCTGATAAAACAAAGTTTTCATATATTAAAAATAATGTGAGATGATTTATACACCCTATAAGTTATTTTTCACGCTTTTTGGGTTTTCATATATGATAAGTGATGCTCACTCTATGCTTTCTAGTTTTAGTCAATGGATATAACTAAAAGGAACCATGTTACTATAAAATACAATGGAAAATGAAATTATGGTCCTCCTATGAAACCGAATATTATGTAATGAAAAACCTCATTCATATGACCACCCAAACTTATCAAGGAATGAATCATATTGATCCTCCAAGTATTCAATTGAGGGAAAAATTATTAATTAATTATTAAAGATTCATATACATTATTTTAATAGAATGACTAGTTCAATAGTTGGTTAGGAATGGATCCTTAACAATGCAAAAATATTTTTCATTCTATGTTGTTCTAAATTCAAAATATTTATGTTGGGAACTTATCATCTTGAAGGTGAAGGGAATCAGTTGGGGAACATTATCACCTATATGAGGTATTGAGATAATATTTATTCCAAGTATTGGGATGAGTTCAAGAACATATTTTTATGTAAGTACATTCATTATATTCTTATAACTAAAAGGGAGGTTGATGTTCCCCATAAATATCATTATTATGCCGATACAATAATGAAATAATTAAAAGGAATATCTAAAATATATGGAGATAATAATATTATATTTATATTATTCTCAAAATTTGTAAGGGAAGATGGAGGAAATTTTATTTAGAGAAATGATAAATTCTTTAAGTGTAGATTGAAAGGTCATCGAGTGGTTGAATGGTGATGTATTGAGAATAAAGATAAATCAAAAAATAATTAATCTCCCACAATTAAGTGCTTCAAATTTAAGGAGTATGGGAATTAAGATTAGAAGTTATTAAAACCAATGGTTGATTATGATGATCGACATTAGAAATATCTAAAGAAATGTATAATTCTTATACTTATGCAATCACAGTGAATGAAGTGAATCATGATAATTAGGGAAAACTAATATTCTCCTTCTAATCTTGTAGTTTCAGGTTTGATTTTGTATGAATAATCCCTTTGAAAATATTATTGATTATCTATTAGTTAAATTTCAAGTGATTATCACCATCTACATGGTTTCCGGATAAATAAAATCACCCTTTATATTCCATTGGTACAAGGATCGACTCATGTTTCCAATTATTTTTTTTTGTATAAGATAAATGAATATTTAAATAATAAAGGGTAAATTATATTTCAGAATGGTTATAAGATTAACCAATAATGAAAAATGTTAGGTTGAAATTTGGATTAGGTTTTGGATATTAACATATTACTTCACTATATAAATGTTGAGCAAAGTATTGTTTTCAACAATACATAATAATGTTATTTAAAGGGGGAGATTATTAAAAATAATACTCTGTCTCTTTTTGATAATTTTGATGCTCAAAAATACCCTTAGTTATTTTCTATTTATTTTATTTAGTATTTTTCAAGAATTTGTTAATTTATTTTACTCTTGAGAAACGAGAATTTATTACTTGTTCAGAATCTTCTTTAGCGCGTCCTAGAATCACTGTTCAAACCTTATGTGGATAAATGTAGCATGGAATCTATTTTAGCACATCCTGGAATAACTGTTCATACCCTACATTGATAAACGTAGAGTAATAATGAAAAGCGTGTATACTTTTTGAGATAAGGGAAAAGTATGGTTAAACAACCATACGCTTTCAGCAAAGTATGGAAGAAGAACCTTACATTAGGAAGGAACCTTACGTTTTGGTTATCAGCAATGTATGAAATAAGAACCGTACGTATGTACTAAATGATATGTTTTTTTTCTAAAATGTATGGTTCATCAACCTTACTTTTGTAAACAACCATAGGTTCTTGGAAAAGTAGGGATCAACTAAAAGTATGGATCTTTTACCATACGTTTGAGAGTTGAAGAAAAACTACGGATGCTCAACCCTGCGTTTATGATCAACCTTACGTTTGGAGAAAGTATCATCAACCCTACATTTATGTTCAACCTTATATTGTCAACCCTACGTTTGGAGGCCACGTCATCAACCATACGTTTGGCGTCAGCAATTTTAAAAGACGATATTTTTATGCAACTGTCAGCAAGCTGATTATTGGGCGGATTTCATGCTGTACTTAATGTAATTTTTAAGGTAAGAATTTGACTGATTCAAATCTGTTTAATCAATGGATTTATGGTCGAATTAAAAGGGGGTTTTATGTCAAGTCTTAAGGGATGTTACGACATCTCTGTAAATTCAAATTTTTGAATATTGCGAATAAAAAGGCATCTTTTATGGATCTAAATGTGCAGGAGGTATGCTCAGATTTATTATATATGTTCTCTCTGAAGCACCAGGTATAAGAATGTATGGTGATCAATCTTTTATAAAAAATGTGGAAAACAGAGACTGTAAAAAATCATCCAATTCTGCTAATTCAAAAAGAGTGTCAAAGCTCTGTTTGATTAAGAAGAAGTAACTCAATAGAAGATTCACCTGTTCTACATCGAATATCTACTATGGATCTACTACTACTGATGTTGTGAATTATATCTATATATCTATTGCAACCAGATCAGCTCAGAACTTCTTCGACATGAAAATCAATATTTCTAGAGACGACGATCCATCTACTGTCAATTGCATTCTGTTGCAATTATGAAGATCAACTAGAAAACTTCTTTCTGAAATTCTATTGATTCTTGAGTAACCATCTTTTCATTCTAACTTATGTAAGTTCGTGTTCGAACCCGAAGGCTTTGTTTTTCCTTCGATTGTAAAGGTGTCAACAGCCTGTACTCAGTTGTGAACCGGTCTGTGGAAAAGAGGACCATATAGTGAAATTCACCAAGCTCGTGGAGTTGAGCGTTGGTAGAGTGGACTAGGGGCCTTCTTTTCCCCAAACCACTACACATCTTTATGTCACTGCTTTTACTTATTTCCGCTTCATGATCAGAACTGATAAGTCATAGAGTAAAGAACTCGTTTAATCAAAGATTTACCGAAAAATTGAAAAAGACACATTTCACCCCCCCCCCTCTTGTGGATAATCTGTTTATTCAAGATCTAACAATTCGTGTCAGAGGTGGAGCTTCTGATAGAGCCTTAACAAGCTAGAAGATTTTAAAAGATTACATAATAGAGCATCACGACTAATACAAGAGAAGGTATGTCAATAGTCAGAGCACCATATTTCGATGGAGACAATTATGGCTGCTGGAAATCACGCATGATAATATATCTGAAAAACCTTGGATATAAAGTCTATTCAATGATTTTGACTCCTTATGAAATTCCTGAAAATCCTAAGACATGGAGTGCGGCTACAAAGGTAGAGTATGATATGAATTCAAAGTCTATGAATTCAATCATATGTGGTTTAGGACCCGCTGAATTTAACAGAGTATCTCAGTGCCCAACAGCATATGAGATGTGGAAAACAATAGTTGTGGCATATTATGGAATAGATAATGTGATACAAATGAGATATGAAATTGCTAAATTGAAATTTGATACTTTCAGAATGTTTGAAGGTGAAAGCATTACCCAAATGAATGGGAGATTGACAGAAATTGTCAATAATATAACAGCTCTAGGAGAACCTATCAAGCAGGCTAATCAAGAATTAAAAGTACTGAGGGTACTTCCTACTCGATGGAATGATATCTCTTCTGCAATCAGAAAATCAACACCTATCAAAGATCTGACCATGAGAGAGCAGATTGGTACACTGATGACGTATGAAGCTGAAATGCAAGATGAGGCAAATGAACATATGTTATACATCAAAAGATATGATACTTCCTTGAATGTAACTTCACAACAAAAGAATAGAAAAATCTGAAGAACATAGAAGTCAAAGCTAAATCAGAGAGCTCTGACTCATCAAACTCAGATGAACAGCTGGCTCAGCTAGCCAGGAAATTTAGACAGTTCTACAGCAAGAAAAAAGGCTTCAAAAAATCTTTTAAGAGAGATGATAAAGAAGAAGGATGCTATGAATGCAAGAAGATGGGGCATAGCAGCCCAGATTTCCCACAATTGAAGGATGCAAAAAAGAAGACATTCATCAAAAGAAATGACTATGAGCAGAAAGACAAGAAAGATATGAAATCCACATGGAGTGTATCTGAAGACTCCAGTTGCTCTGTTGAATCACGATCGGAGAAAGAAGAAGTCAATATAAAAGCAAACATGTGTTTTATGGTAGAAACTGATGAGATACACTCATACTACTCCTCTGAATCAAATTCTGAATCAAGATACACAAATGAAAAACATACAGCCTACTGCAATATGCTTGAAGAAATATATCACTCACTATTTAAGAAACATAAGTCACTAAAAAAACAAACATAAATCCGTTTCAGATGAAATAGATACAATTCTGAAACAACATAAGGAATTAACTGATAAATAAAATTCGATTAACACTAACTATATTAATTTTGAATCAAGAATAAAAACACTGTAGGATGAAGTAGAATCCTACAAACAGGATGCATTGGTATTTACAAAAGGAGAAAATTCATGAAATGAAATTCATGTAAAAACTATCATTAAAAAGGAGAGATTTGGAATTGGTAGTAAAAGAGAAAAACCTAAGCTATATAAAAATTATTTTTTCCCTAGCTCTAAAAAGGTTAATTGTAATTTTTCTGGGACAAAGGGACATATAGCTGAAAACTGTTTCTTAAGACAACCTCAATTTGATGTATTAAGAATGCCTATGATTAAAAATACTTATATGATTCAGTAGATTTTAAAAGAACAAAGGAAATCTAGATACCAAGATCATTGTTAGCTAACACACCTAGACCCAACAGAATATGGGTACCAAAGCAATTTTTTAAATGTCTTTGCAGGTAGTAGGACACCAGAGAAGAAAAGACATATGGTACATGGGCAGTGGCTGCTCAAGACATATGAGTGGAAACTCATTGAATTTTTCTTCACTCACTCAATATGAAGGAGGACTTGTCACATTTGGTGACAATGCCAAAGGAAAAATCATTGGCATTGGAACTATTGGAGATCCAAAAATAGTCTCAATCAACAATGTACTTTATGTACAAGGATTAAACCAAAATCTGATAAGTATCTATCAACTTTGTGATGATGGATATACTGTTGATTTTACTAATAATTGATGTACTGTTTCGAAAGATAAACTTTTTAAATTTGAAGCACCAATAAATGAAAATTTCTATGCTTTGGATTAAAATTCCTTGTGTAAACAGCAAGTAAACTGCTTGACTGATAAATTACGTGAATCATGTATCTGGAATAGGAGACTTAAACATTTCAATGTATATGTTTTACATAAATTATCTAAGAAACATTTAGTTTCTTATTTACCTCGTCTCAAATTTGAAAGTGACATATTTTGTGAAGCATGTCAACTTGGCAAGAAACACAAATCAACCTTCAAATCTGTTAATAATGTTGTGACATCTAAACCTATTGAACATATTCATATGGATTTTTTTGGACCCTCAAGAGTAGGAATCTTATCTAGTAAATTATATGTATATGTTTTAGTAGATTTCTATTCAAGATTTACATGGATTTTCTTTTTTAAATTCAAAAATGAAGCTTTTACTTTAATTGAAACGTTTTTCAAATCTGTTCAAAATGAAAAAGGTTTTAATATAATATCACTGAGAAGTGATCATGGTGGAGAATTTGAGAATCAGGAATTTAATTCCTTTTTCTCAAAAATGGGTATTAAACACACCTTTTCTGCACCCAGAAAACCTCAACAGAATGGGATTGTGTAAAGGAGAAATATAACAATTCAAGAAATGTCTAGAAATATGTTAAATGAATATACTCTACCTATATATTTTTGGGCAGAAGCTATGAATATAGCTTGCTATATAATTAATAGAGTTTTCATTAGACCTATTTTGAAAAAGACACCCTATGAACTATTGAATAACAGAAAACTTAAAGTAAATTACTTCAAAGTTTCTAGATGCAAGGTTTACATCTTAAACACCAAGGATAATCTTGGTATGTTCGATCCAAAATCTGATGAAGGTATTTTCTTAGGATATTCTACTACTTCCAAAGCTTATAGAGTTTATAATAAAAATTCAAGGATTGTTGAAGAATCAGTTCGTGTAAAATTTGGTGAATCTGATCCCTTTGAGAAATGGACAGATCAAATGGATGACCTTGACTCTAATGATAACATAAGACTTGAGAACATACAGATTTATTTTAAAAATGATATAAAAAAATCAGTCCATTTTAGAGGAACATGATACTGAAGAACCTTTAAATATATTACCTAGACAGTCTAGGACCCTAAAGAATCACCCTTTAGAAACTGTGATAGGTGACTTAGATACAGGAATTCAAACTAGAAGAAACTTAGGAAACCTAGTGGAACTCTCTTCCTTCCTATCTCAACAAGAACCCAAGACTATAGAAGAATCTTTAGATGAGGAAAGCTTGGTAATAGCAACGCAAGATGAATTAAACTATTTTAAAAGAAATGAAGTTTTGGAATTAGTGGAAATACCTAAGAATTATCCTGTAATAGGAACCAAATAGGTCTTTATAAATAAACATGATGACCAAGGCACAATAAAAAGAAATAAAGAAAGATTGGTCGCTAAAGGATATAATCAAGAAGATGGAATAGATTATGATGAGACTTTTTCACTTATATCTAGGTTAGAATCCATTGGAATCCTTTAAGCCTATGCATCTTATATGAATTTTAAATTATTTAAGATGGATGTTAAATCTGCCTTTTTTAATGGTTATTTAATGGAGGATGTTTATGTTGAGGAAACTCCTAGTTTTTAAAATTCTCAAAAACCAAATTCTTTTTTTAAACGTACTAAAGCTCTTCATGGCCTTAAACAAGAACCTAGAGCTTGGTATGAAAGATTAAGTTATTTTCTTTTGAAAAATGATTTTACTGTTGGAATTGTAGACCCAACAATCTTTAAGAAAACTGTAAAAAATAATGATTTATTGGTTCAAATTTATGTTGATGATGTAATTTTTGGATCAACTAATAAAAATATTTGTCATGAATTTTCAAAATTAATGCAAGAATAATTTGAAATGTGTATGATGGGAGAATTAAACTTCTTTTTGGGTATTCAAAAATTTCAAAAATATTTTGGAAATATGTTAAATCAAAGAAAATACATTACTAATTTACTAAAGAAATTTGTACTAGAAAACAACAATCCATTTAAAACTCCTATGTGTACTAATATAAAACTTGATTTGGATGAAACTCGGAAATCAGTTGACAACAATTTATATAGAGGTATGATTGGTAGTTTGTAATATCTTACTACTAGCAGGCCAGATATAATGTATTCAGTATGTCATTGTGAAAGATTTCAATCAAATCCTAAATAATCTCATCTATCTACTATTAAAAGAAATTTTAGATATTTAAAAGGAACTGTTTTTTCAATCTCTTCTTTATCCTAAGACTTATGATTTTAATTTGATTTCATATTCAGATGCAGACTTTGTAGGTGGTAGATTAGATAGAAAAATTACATCAGGAACATGTCACTTTTTAGAAAAGTCTTTAGTATCATGGTCTAGTAAGAAGCAACATTCAGTTGCCTTGTCAATAGCTAAGGCAGAATATGTTTCGGCTGGCAGTTGTTGTGCACAAGTGGTGTGGATGAAAAACACTGTTATGGACTTTGGATTTAATTTTAACAATACACCTATTTTATGTGATAATACAAGTGCAATTAATATTTCAAAAAATCCTATATGTCATTCTAGAACTAAGCACATTGATATAACGCATCACTTTCTAAGAGATCATGTTATTAAAAGGATATATTTTTAGAATTTATAAATACTGATATTCAATTAGCAGATATTTTTACTAAACCACTTCTTATTTCAAGGTTTTATTTCATTAATGGTGGGGATAGGTTTATTTGATTTTAAATAAAGTTTTATTTTACAAAGTTTTTTTATTCAGCTTAATTTTTTTACTATTTTTTTTTTAAAAAAAGAATATGTTTCTTTTATCTGGATAATATATTTTATTTTATTTAAATATATGAAATGATTAGTGATTACACAGGAATCAAGGCTATCAGAGCCTTTTCGACTTCTAAACTGTTTCACTTCTATCGAAACACTTTTGAAATCCAAAAATCGCACTTCTGCTCCTAAACCCTTATCATTGAACCTCTAAAACCCTAACCTTAAAACCATCGGAGACTCTCGCAGAAATGGTAAGGACTAAAAGAGCCAGTGAATCCAAGCCAAGAAATGCCAAGAGACAATTCTCTGAGGGATGAAAAATCTTACAGGGTAAGGTAATCGATCTCGACTAGTTATTTCAGAAAAATCTTCTGTTGAAACAAGCACTCTCATTTAAGAACCTTGAATATACTTTCAATAGTGAAAATATAGAATTTCTGTATGAGGTATAACATTGACACTCCTTCAAATCTATACAGTTTATCCTGGGGGATACTGAGGATAGTATGATGGCTAAAATAGAGGATAGGGATTTCTCAATCTCATCAGTAGAGATTGGTCAGATTCTCAACATCCCTCATGATGGATTTTTTCATTTTGATTTAAAGAATATAGGAGATGTTGTGCATAAATCCTATGATATTATGTATTTTTTATTTGGTACATCTACTATTAAGAAAATGATGGTGAAAGATTTAGAACCAATTCATAAAATTTTAGTTAAATTTGTTCAGACCGGAATAGCTCCTAGAATGGAAGAAATGGAAAATCTTTTGTACCCTGATATGTATATAATGTATCATTTGTTATGTGATATCAATTTAAACTTCCCAAGGTACAAGAAAATGTATCTAAATTATTGTTGTCAAAGCGATGCCCGTATGAACTTTTATCCTTTAAGTCGGTTTATTTCTAAACTACTGCTTAAGAAAGACATGGTGAGATTAGTGGATGCCCGAGTACACTGTCATCACAGTAATATGTTTAATGCATGAACATTAAAGAATATTGGATATTTCTGGAGCACCATTAAAGGAAAAATCTTGCTAGTAGGAGCTGAGGAAGACTCAAGAAAGTGCTCAGGCTCAACTTGCTAAGTCCAAAGAGGGACATGCTGAATCAATAGACATCAATGTACCAAGAAGGATTCTCTTTGAAGTGGAAGATGTTGAGGAAGATAGAAGTCAGGAGGGACATCAATCTCGAAGAAATAGAGCTATTAATGAGTAAATTACTTCCCGTGAATTAGAAACAACAACAAAAGCATTATTTTCTTATTCTTTTGTAAGAGAAGTTGTTATTGATAATACCATTGAAGTTGTTAGTGAAATAACATCACTAGTAGAGGAATCAAGCACACAAGAAGAAGCTTAAAGGGAGAATCAGGAACGGATTGTAGTTGATGATGAAGTTACACTTCAACAGAATCAAGATAAGGAGTCAGTGCCTGGTTGGGAAGTGTCCAGACCTTAGGAAACATCTGAAAATGTTGTTATCGAAAATCTAGTGAAAATCCAAGATGCTGATGTTTGTGGTGAGCATTCTTTTGAAGCTCACAGAGAAGTACTTCAAGAGGATTTTTCTATGGAGGAGTTTGCGGAATCTATGGAAAAATCTATGGACCAACCTACTTAGGACAAAGAAAAAGAGAAATCTGATGCTGAATCATTACCTTTGGTACTACTACATCATCCAGATCCTGAGAATTTGAATCAAGAATAGGGTGCCTCTAATTCAATGAAGAAATAAGTTGAAGAACTACACAAAAAGGTGTCTCAGTTATAATCTGAGAATGTCACTCTGAGAAATTCCTCATCCTTTGAAAAATTGAAATTTCAAAAGCTAAAAGAGAGAACAGTCTCAAGGCAAGAAGTTGAAAATTTTAAAGAGGGTATGCCGAATGCAGTTGAAAATTTGAAATCTAAAATGGTTATGAGGACAGATTTATCAAATCTGAAGTTGTTTATGGAGAACCAATTTTCTTCAGTTGCAAATAATGCTGTTAGTGGATCAGGTACTTCACATGATTTAATCCGAAGATTTCAAGCTATCACAGCCGCGATGAGAAACATGAATGACAGGTTGAACGATCTTCAATGTAACAGTGCTCTTTTATCAGTGTTGTTGGACAATCAGAATTTTTTAGTGGATCAACTGAAATCTAATGAGCCATCGATCAGAATCCTGTTAAATTAGTTAGCAGAGAAGCTGTCAGTGTTTTTCGAAAAAGAGGAAAGGATGCATGAGTTTTTCAGAGTCAATTTAATTGAGGATATTCATATGACTCAAGAGAATAGAGAGCTCATTATCAAACTTGGAGATGGGATGACGAAGAGACTCATGGAACAGTTCACAAAAATCAAGTATGCAATCTAGAGGAGATAGAACCTGTCGCCTATCTTACCCAAACCTTGATTCCTATGTATAGCATTGTCATGTATATACTGCTGTTTTTGAATGAAAATTTCCTTCATTATTTTTTTTTCTTTCTCTATTTGTTTTACTGAGTTTATTTCTGATATTCCAGTACAACAGATTTAATTATTGATAAACAGTTAATAATAATAATTTACCTACAGTTCAGTGCAACATTAAATGTGTTAAAATCCATGCTTTATCATTCTTTTTGATATCACATAAAGGGGGAGAATTTGGATACATACAACATCGTATTTTTATTTAGGGGGAGAATTATGAGAAATATGGACAACCATAACATTTTATTTTACAAAAAATTATTTCAATGGTTATCTGTATATTTAATGTTTTTGGTATTTATCCAGATTGTTTATTATATTGGTTATTCAGAAGGATAAATTAGTATAAATCTAAAAACATTTATTTCTAAAGAAGTTTTTTTTCTGGGGGAGTTATTTTTATTAAAATAATTTTATTAAAATTAAATATTGTTTCATCCTCTCAAAATTAGAAAACTTTATGTAACTAATTTTGAAGGTTAATTTCGTTGAAATAATTTTATTATCTTATGGGTTTTGTGATCATCCAAAAGGGGGAGATTGTTTAGAAAATTATTGCTTTCAATATTACAAAATAATGTTATTTAAATGGGGAGATTAATTGAAAATAATACTCAGCCTCTTTATGATAATTTTGATGCTCACAAATACCCTTAGTTATTTTCTAATGATTTTATTTAGTATTTTCCTGGAATTTATTAATTTATTTTACTCTTAAAATAATGAGAATTTATTACTTGTTCGGAATCTACTTTAGCACATCCTGAAATCACTATTCATACCTTATGTGGATAAATGTAGCGTGGAATCTGCTTTAGCGCATCCTAGAATCACTGTTCATACCCTACGTGGATAAACGTAGTGTAAGAATGAATAGCGTGTATACTTTTTGAGATAAGAGAAAAGTATGGTTAAACAACCATACGCTTTCAGCAAAGTATGGAAGAAGAACCTTACGTTAGGAAGGAACCTTACGTTTTGGTTTTCACCAAAGTATGAAAGGAGAACCGTACATAAGTACTAAATGATATGTTTGTTTCTCAAAAGTATGGTTCATCAACCTTACTTTTGTAAACAACTATACGTTCTTGGAAAAGTATGGATCATGTAAAAGTGTGGATCTTTTACCATACGTTTGAGAGTTGAAGAAAAAGTATATATGATCAACCCTACATTTATGATCAACCTTACGTTTGGAGAAAGTAGCATCAACCCTACATTGATGTTCAACCTTATGTTGTCAACCCTACGTTTGAAGGCCATGTCATCAACCTTACGTTTGGCATCGGAAATTTTAAACGGTGATATTTTTATGCAGCGGTCAGCAAGCTGATTATTGGGCGGATTTCAAGCCGGATTTAAAGTCATTTTTAAAGTACGCCATTGACTGATTCAAAGTCGTTTTATCAATGGATTTATGGTTGAATTAAAAAGAGCTTTTTATGTCGAGTCTTAAGGGAAGTTACAACTTCTCTATAAATTTAAATTTTTGAATATCGGGAATAAAAAAGGCAACTTTAATAGATCCAAATATGTAGGAGATATGCTCATTTTTCTTATATATGTTCTCTCTAAAACACATGGTACAAGCATGTATGGTGATCAATCTTCTATAAAAAAGGTGGAAAAAAAAGACTGCAAAAATGCATCCAGTTCTGCTGATTCAAAAAGAGCGTCAAGGCTCTGTTTGTCTAAGAAGAATGAACTCGATAGAAGATTCACCTGCTCTGCATGGAATATCTACTGTGGATCTACTACTACTGATGTTGTGAACTATATCTCTCTATCTATTATAACCAGATCAACTCAGAACTGCTTCTACTTGAAAATCAATATTTCTAGAGACGACAATCCATGACTGTCAATTGCATTCTGTTTCAATTGTGATGATCAACTAAAAAACATCTTTCTGAAATTATTTTTATTCTTGAGTAACCAGCTTCTCGTTCTATGCTGTGTAGGTTCGTGTTTGAATCAGAAGGATTTTTTTTTGCCTTGGATTGTAAAGGTGTCAACTGCCTGTACTCAATTGAGAACTGGTCTGTGGAAAAGAGGACCAGATAGTGAAAATCACCAAGCTCGTGGAGTTGAGCATTGGTGGAGTGGACTAGGGGCCTTCTATTCCCCGAACGACTATACATCTTCGTGTCTCTGATTTTTTTATTTCTGTTGCATGATCAAATCTAATAAAGCATAGAGAACAGAACTCGTTTAATCAAAGAGTTACCGAAAAATTGCAAAAGACACAATTCACCCCCCTCTTGTGTATAATTTGTTTATTCAAGATCCAACTATAAATATTTATGCATATTTGATAACATATGATATCCTTTTTTGTTATGAGGTGACCAAAAGATATACATGATGACTTATTGGTCTATTTTTAGATCTTATTATCCATTAATGCTTCAAGGAAAACAATTTCAACTTTATTTTATAGAGTAAGAGATGAATGGTAAATTGATCAATCGATAACCAAAGGTTGAGATCGTGTATAAGAAATGGAAAGGAAAAAAATAATGTATATCTCCTTGTGAATTTTTTTTAACTTTAGGAAAAGGTTCTTCATATAAATATTTGTCTGGTTATATTTATATTTGATGATATCAATGAAATTTTTAATGAATATTTGATTTAGGTATTATGTGATTGTTAACTTTCACCCCAACATTTTCACTATCACTCTCCATCAAATTTTTAGTGTTATTTTTCTCTTCCATGTCCATGTTTTAACATTCCACCGATGTTATCCTATGTGGAAACATAGTATTGAGTTACTTTGTGTAACCATTATGTTTCTCAATTTATTTTTTATGGGAATTTTATTATTCATTTTTACACTATTGGTTTCTATAAAATAAACATTCATATATTAATACATTCATAGCAAAGATGAATTTTTATGAAGAAATTAATCTTAATGGGGGTATAATTTTATACCCCATGTTATTTAGAATTAATTATTATAAAATAATATAAATTTAGTTGATGTCATGCATTGGATGTTAAACCACGTTTTTATTTCTTTATATGAAAAACCAAGTTATTCTTGAAATAAATTCAAAACTTATATTATATTGAGGTACATGAACTACTATTCTTGATTTTTGTTACACATAATGACAAGTTCCTTATATAACTTTTTTCACACGCAAGACCAAGTTTTACTTAACTTTAATATACTATTAATCTCATTATTAAAATAATATTATATATATCACCTTGATATTGGAATGGAATATATGAATATGATTAAATCAATTATTAAACTATGGATTACACATGTTTCTAAATTAAATTCTTTGGTGATCATTTAATAATAACGAAAAGAAAAAACTAATTGAATACAAATGATGTGTTTTTATGAAAACACTAATTTCATGCACACAGAGGCGTTTTATCTTAATAAATTTAATTAATAACTATTACTGAGAGATATTAATTATATTTATATATTATAAATTCTACCATGTAAAATAAAATCAAAAAATAGGTTTTATAAGAATAATATAAGAACAAATCAAATTTTAGGCACAAAAATGTGTATTTATTTAAAGGGTGTTTTCCACCTTTTAATTAGTGTCTTTTTTTAAATTTCATTTTAGAGAAATTAATTATATTTATTAGAAAATATAAAATTACATTATTGAATATGAATATCCAAATTTACTTTTTGAGGTTTTTTTATATTTTTCTGATAAGAATCAATTTTTATGAATTTTGAAAACTATTGAATTTTAATTTAAAACTACATTTTGTTCTAATTTAATTATATAGTTAAATTAAATTTTATTTTTTTTAAGTAAAATTGCTTCAACTATACACTATAATATTAAATTGAGGTCACCTTATTTAATTTAACAATGAATTTGGATATAAAATATTTCCAAACATTTGAACCTTTATTCTTTAAAATCTCGTAGTTACATCCCGTCTGGGGAATTAATAATAAATTGGATTGTGCCAATTATGTTATTGGAATTTGGAAAAATTGATTCCATATTTTTAGTCATAATAAATTTTAATTCATAGTAATGTAAAAATACTTCTTTAAGAAAAATATTAGTGAAAGTAATTAAAATTAATTACATCAATTATGGTAAAAACAGGTTTACTTAATGGTTAATTTTTAATATTATGGGACCAATTGAAATATACATATATTCAAAACCCATTTTATGGAAATATTTATACCATTTATCCTATATTCTAAAAAAAGAGAATGTTATTGGAGGCTCATTATGTGAGGGAGACCTCTTAATAGTGTAACATTTGTTTATTTAATAGAATGCCACTCCTCCTCCACTATATAAGGGAAATACCACTCACTTTTTTACACATATAAATCTCATTATCTCATCTAGACCCAGAAATAAGAATCTCCCAAATTCAATAAAATAAAACTATAAGCCTCACTTTGGTCATAAAAGCATACAAGGAATCCCATTGTTGAAAACCTAAAGGTGTTACCTGAATAAGCAGTAACATTGTTCAATGAGAACTTCTATTTTATTTTTTGTCTCCTACCATTCAATTATTTTTATATAATTATTATATAATAACCTAAATAACTTAAATTTAATGATATTTTTTATGTTACTGTTACCCAATACACCTTTACACACATCCGTTAAATGGGTTATGCAATCATCATTCATGTGTACGGTAAACTACCGCTTCGTGAACCAATTTCGTTCATTATTACATCCCTGGATTTCAAGGATGGTAGTACTATATTAATTTTTTATTATTTTTATAAATATGATTTTTATGATTTATTTATTTTTATTTTATTTTTATATAATTCATGCCTTCGTGATTTAAATTTTTGGGAATACAATAACATCATTTGTGAACATGTAGAGTACCACCTCCTCAAAGTGATGTGACTAATTCTCTATTTACATGGAAAATAATAAGGATGTGTTAATTAAAAAAATACAATATTTATGAAAAAATGAAACTAGAATAAATATATATATATTTATATCCATCATTAACTTTTATTTCTTTCAATTTGACTAGAAATTTTAAATAACGTTAATGCATATGTACGACCTACCGTCTCCATTAATGATGATTTTCATTTACAATTTTTATATTTTTTATATTATATTAAATAAATATATAAAGAATATATATGATATTAATATCGTTGTTTAATTTTTCTGGAAAAATAAATCATGATCGAAATAATTGGACCAAAAATAACATGTTAAAACATGTACAGAAAATTAAGCGGTTGTTACAAGAAAAAGAATTTTACATGGAGTTGTTAGTAAATAGGTAAAATAATTTCATAATAAAATAATGTATGGTATTATATATAATACTATTTAATCTTTTATGCATAATAACTCTATTTTTTTATACAATACTTTTGAACATGTATGAATAACTTCAACATTTAAGGTGAAGGGATTTATGGTCTCACCATTAGTTCTACGAGTTTTATTCCATATTCACTACTTATTTCCATTATGGAGTGTATATTAAAATCATAAATTTATTATATGATCATTATCCTTAAATTTAGGTGTATTTACATATCTATTATATGATCTCACTTTCATGGGGGGTTATTTTTCAATTGTTACCAAATTGGTAATGTAATTTTATCTCATTTTTCCTTCTTTTGAGAAAAATGTAATGTTAGGAAATTATATTCTTTTATCTAATTTATATAAATTACATTATCATGTTGTATCATAAATATACTTATTTTCATGATATATTATGCTTAATGTAATTTTATTCTCTTATAGGGATTATGATTCATAATTATAAAATTGGTAAGAGTTTACTCTTACAATCTCATCATTTATCAGTATTGCATATGATTGTACTTAAATTGACGAAATATTTTGATACATCCCTAAATAACCCTCATAAATTTTCATTTTATATATTTATTAACAATATATTCTAGAAAATGTACAATTTTTCCACTATTTGGTACTTAAAAGTATTAAGAAAATGTTTTCATGAAAATTTTTATTTGTCTCTCTATTGAGTTGGAAATTTATTTAATTAAAAAACCATGTATCCTAAAAATGTTTAAAAAAATGTTATTAATAATATATTAATATAATTTTCATGTATAATAAGTTTAAATTTATTTTATATTTTAAAAAGTGTTTAAAATTCCATTCAAAATATCATTTATAAGTTTTCAAGGTTATTTTCAATGAAAAATAATTTCATACTATTTTATGTCTTAAAAGGTATTTTTTAAAAATTAATGTATTTTTTTATCATGAAATATTTTAAATAAATTAAATCGTACATTATATTTTTTCAAAGTGGTTTTGAAATAAATGGTTTTGGAAAATGTTTTATACCATAAAAATAATGATTTTTAAAGAATGGTTATTTCCACTGAGAATCGATCCAATTAATATTCCTAAATCCTTCTACATATAAGATACCATGAATTTGATATAATATATGAATTACTGAGTATATTATCCAATGATTTCATTCATATTATTTCACTAAATGGATTAGGATTGGTTTCATGATATTTATAGAACCCATTAATTTTCCACAGTTCAATTAGGTATCAAAGAGATTGTTATGAAGCCCATTTATTTTCCTTAAGACAAACACATTTCAAAGGGAATAACATGAAAAAAAATTTTTCCTTGGGATAATCGTGTTATGATTTCTTTTATTTTTATCATGATATGTAAAATCATTTTAATTTATTCATGATGTAGTTCAAGGATCATTCTTATATAGTGGGGTGGCCAATATAGTGTTAGGTAAACACATTATATCATAACATGGGGTGGCCAAAATATAATTGGGTAAGCCCATTAAAAATTAATATTGGGAGGACTATATGTCACCAAGTAATCCCATTATAGTTTAAGTGATGGTTAAGGCCAGTATCTCCCTTTAATTCATTGGGTAATGATTTATATCTACTGAGATAATTATGGGAAACTAGTCAATCATATTGGTATATTGTGGGATGATTTTTTAACCTGATCCACTATTGGAATAAGGTGGAAGCTAATCCACTATACAGAACATTTTTACCAGATCCATTATGGGAAGAAGTTGTAACCCAAACCACTATGAGAAGAAGGTGTAATTTGATCCACTATAGGGAAAGGAATGTGACCAGGTATAGTGGTGTGTAATATATAGTAGGTGTAGTCCCCATGAAGTGCCATGATATGTTTTGGAAATGATCATTGACTTTTAGGGAAAGATTTTATATGCTCATGTGAATTCCAAAAGTTTTTGTATTATATTAATGTTATTATCTCGTGACACATGTTTTCTGATTTCTTTATTATTCATGTATTATGAACTTCCAATCATTATAAACGAACTATGATTATGATATTTGATTTGTAGGGTATGATCATTAAATTATATTATCATGTTATCATAACCTTATGTTCACGTCATTATTACATATCTCCTTTATTTTTTCCCTTAATGAGCATCTTATCTCACTTTGTTTTATGTTATCATTCCATTTTTATAAAGAATGTTAATTTGTAGGTGTAGTAAAGGGGACGATATTTATGGGAGATATTAAAGCACTTTCACCAAATTAGTAGAATTTGTTCAAAGTTTCCAACAATAATAAAACATTTATAGTAATTAGTAATGTGTCTTTCTAGTATAATGAATATTCTTATAAAGATATTTAATAACCATGTATGTTAATAATGGGTCACTATAAAACTGGACCAAATCTCTCCAGAATCCCAAACAGCAAGACATATCATTGTGAAAGGTTACCCGGTATCCTAATTCATATTCATCTCAGCCACAATGAGATATGTTAAAAGACATGATCCCCGACTTCAAAATCTAGAGGATATCGACGATGATTGAGATAATATTTCTACCACGAATGTGACGTAACCATCAATTTTATAATATACTGGACTTTCTCATCAGTCTCTAACAATAAATGTGGTCCCAATAAATTTGGGTCACCTACATCATAATATAAAATGGATATCAACATAGGCTACCATACAAATCCTCATTATGTGATAAAAAATTTATTTGGTGAACTCAACAAGTTGTATACGCCTCTCCCAATGGACCCCAAAATCTAGGATTTTTGCCGCATCATGTCTTAATGTTCTTGTATAGCACACTCTGAATGACCATCAGTCTAGGGGTGATATGCTCTGCTCAGAATCCCCAACATACTAAATTCCCTTTGTAAACTCTTCATGAAAATCTACATAAAAAAGGTGTCACTATCCCATACGTCTTCCTAAGGAACCCTATTAAGTCACAAAACCTCACAGATATACAACCTTTTGTGTTAATCTACAGAGATGTTATTCCTGATCAGTACGAAATGAGAATCCTTTTTGACCCTATCAATTAAAACTGATATAGATTCAGTACCTGGAGGTGACCTGAGAAAATTGATCTCGAAATCCATTACAACATATTCACAATTTCATTTGGGAATATTTAACTACTATAAAATACCAACCGCTTAGTGATGTTCCACCTTCACCCAATGAATGGTGACACAACTCATAACAAAACAATCTACATCATGTGTCATCCCCAACCACCAATAATAGAGACATAAATCAAAATATAACAACGTAATGTTGGGATGTTCCACCCTAAAAGATGTATCAAACTCCCACATTAATTCATTTTTTATTTCCAATGGAACCCAAACATGACCATGTAAATGTATAATTTCATCCTCAACTATCTTCCAATAGGTAGGTGTGTCCTCACATGCCACACTCTCCCACAAGACTGGCCCCTCATAATATGAAAGTTTCCTCATCCTCACTCTATCCATTAGGGTAGATCTAAAAAATAGGGATTAAAGAAATTTATTCCCATGACCATCCTTCTCCTCCATGCTCATCTCTGAAAAAAATTCCATAAGGTTCAATTCGCCATTCGCATCTTGAACTACATGTATCCGAGTCCTCAATATCAGTGCATCAACCACTAACTTTCACTTTCTATGAATATATGCAATCTAAAAGTCAATGGATTGTAGGTAATCAACCCACCTTTATTGACTCAAATTCATGTTATGCATTACAAATATATACTTGGGGATTTTGATGTTTTTGTAAATATAAAAACACTCACCAAGTAAATAGTTTCTCCTACATCACAACTCATTAACAACTGATCAAACTCAAGATCATATCTCAATTAATTACTCTCATGTGGACTTAACTAATGAGTCTAATATTCCAAAAAACAATCCCCATACATAATAACTACTCTTATCCCACCACCAGCTGCATTGTAATATTTAGTGTAGATCCTACCCAGATTTGGAAGAATCGTGACTGATGTTGAAGTCAGTCTCCCTATCATCTTTGGAAAGGCTATCTCACATGTATCTATACATAAAAACATCACACCCTTTATAGTCAATTCCACCAACAAACATATAATCATGAGAATTCCTATATTAAATTTGTATAATATCTCGATAGACCTAAGATACTCCATATTCTAAATATGTTATTGGGATGATCCTACGAACATACAACATTCACATTCTTTAAGACAATTGATACACCTATATCTGAGACAATATGAATTAAGAATTGAATCATATCTATCAAGAATTGGCACATTGTGATATCTGAAAATAAATGGTTCTCTCTGTGTAACAAAAATGATCTCAAGATGTTATTCATGGCTTGTAGATTGTTAAAATACCCAAAGATATAATCCTAGAATACCACCACAAACAAATCCAAATAAGGATGGAAAACTCTATTCATCAGTTACATGAAAACATATTGCTTATATATGATACTGAACGACATTAGTAAATATTCATATAGACCATACCAACTATGAAGAACTGTATGAGGTGTGCATATAGGTCAAACACGCATATGATTATATCAAGATCTGAAATCTATTTTTGAGAACACTCGATCTCTTTGGAGTGGATAAAAAAGGTCATCTATCAGTGGTAAGGGATATCAATTCTTAACTCTCAATTGGATCAATTTCTAGTAATACACACACATCTTGAGGCAAAATTATTCCTTTTTCTCAAAAAAGGACTATAGAAACCCAAAGAGAAGTACCAAGCCATGTAAACCTCATTGCCTACAATTCCTCTAGCTGCATCTTTATATCCTATAACTATGTATTGTCATCCTATAATGAGAAATGTATACCGATGAAGCTCTTTGTATTAGACCAAGGAAAAAATCCACCTATCTCTCAGCTGGTAAACTATAAAAGTAATCTTGGAAAACATCCCGGAAATGGTTAACCATTGGAGTGAAATATTCATTACACGATCCCTAATCATCAAAATATTAACTAGTAATCTCAGCTATAATCCTCCCCAACCCATGATGCTATAGACGATCATGGATCACCAGGAAACCACATTCACCATTTTGAATTAAAAATCTACCCTTTGTTGATGTGAATGTCACTTTTCAATTTTATAAGTCATTATCGGCTCGGAAAGAAACTAGAAAATCCTTCCCATGTATGATGAAAAAACCCAGTCATGTTGATGATAAAGAGATTACATACAAGGTGAAACCCACATATTTTAGGGGGAAACTCACAACAATCGAATAAACTAATTGTTCTAATCCCCAACATAGTATGAAGTGTCCTGATACAATCAAAAAACTAAACCATTATCCCAAAACACACCACCCCATTTTCAGATATGAAAATATTTGACTCACATGTATTAAAAATCATATATACTAATGTAGAGAATACTAATATTGTACCTCTCAATGTAGAATTTATGGCACCATGTTCCTCATAGTTAGTTCATACAGAATATGACTAGCATGAGCTACGACCCTGTGAAACAACCTCACTACCCATAGCAAGCCCATATTTTTGTTTAGGTACTACTACTGTCTAGATTCCATGGGCACGACCACCTCCTTGGCCTAAACTACTGATACATGTCTTAATCCTAGCTATAAGTGGAGTAGTAAAACCTAATCATAATACTAGAGTTGGAGATAAACCCCTTCTACTATCTAATGGAGATGAGGTCCTACATGAACGTTGAACATGGACCATCTTATCGCAAGATCATACCTCAACAAGACCTCAATCACACTAATTCCACAGATTTTATAATCTCTCACATTAGTGATAGAAGATAACACTACAAGAACTATCAACCTACATAATAATCACCTAATGAGAGGCCATGAAATTATACATCCTGGTTGAAGATGCTGATGCATTAGTTTGATAGACTATACAACACTGATCTTCACCCCTAACATCTCTCAGGTTCTACTCTTTAATCAGTTTTAGATTCATTATCTCAGTAATTTTCCTCAACATCACCATGTTAACCTATAATTAAACAGCATTTATGAGGCCTTCCTCAAAGCAAATCACCCTTAAATCCTCTTAAACAAGTTATATCAGTTCAAAAAAATGCATATTTGAATAGTGTTCCAACAATTACATAAAAGGTATAGAGCCCTACTCAAGATGAAAAAACTCACATGCCTAATATACACTCAGAGTTTGAAGGAAAAATGAATCATATAACTAGGTTTCGCAATCACCCAAAAATATATATTGGAGTATATAATCATGGTTAGAAATGTCTCACTAACTCTTAAATACTCCCCAATGAATATAAGTTTAAACCATCAATATTCTCTTAGGAGGCATCTCTGAGTGATTGAAGATAGAAAAGGTTATGTCAAACCAAAGCTCAACAACCTATGGATATCTATCCCCCAAAATGTGGGTAGATTCTAATACTAGAGCACACGTGTCAGATCATCCATTGATGATGAATGTTATAGTACTCTCTAAATCATATGTGTATAGAATAAAATCCTTTACAAAACTAGGTCTTATCCGATGTGCCGAGTAAAAAAGTTGGTGTTATAGCAAAAACTATAGGAAGATCCACTAATAACCCATTTTCCATCGACTACATAGCATGGTACTCACCACCCTCCACGGGTACCACTAGAGGTCTTCATGGTAGTATGTATCAATAATTCCAAACAAACAAACAAATAAAGATCGCTAAAAATATCCTCGTAGATAAAAGTGTAGGATAGGTCAAAACCTTCATATAAATATGTCGAAATCCTCATCCTACTCCTAAATCCAATATAGGGTATAAAGAAATAGTCATGACCTCACTAGAGACACTACCTAATGTCCACTCAAAAGTTGGATTAGGGTTAATTTCTATGTATCAAAATATTAATTTATATATGAATTTATGTTTATATCACAACTCTCATTAATGGTTTCACCAAATGATTCACCAATTCCAATACTTAAGGGACCATACACTACATGAACTAAAATATAGAATCCACTTAATCCACACCATCACATAATCTAGTTCATTCAACCAATGGTCCATAACTCAACAATACATAGTTAACTTTTTAGGGTGTCTACTGTAGACTAATCAAGAAAAAGATATTCAGTTTACAACAAAAACTCTAAGTACCAAGCATGTTTCTAAATTCCATACAGGAACACCAACAATATTACAATATATCATACAAGGTATATATAAAAAAGACTTATAATAAAGCAATGAATCCTATATGTAATTTCTTAATGCAAGGAATACAGATCCTATAATGTGATTAAAATGATTCATGAGATGCATAACCTAAAATAATTGAGAAATGATTAAAAATATCCTCAATCATATCAATGATAACATCACAATTCATGTTCATCACCCAAAGGTGTAATCAACTAAACTATAATATAAAAAATATTGTTAATAGTAATTTATATTCTAGGAAATTTATATTTTTCCAATATATGGGTTGGATACTACTAGGAAAAACTAATTACCAAACCCCAATTATTTTTTAATACCCATTCTATTATTAAAAAATAGTATTCAAAGAAGTGGGAACCCCTATGATACCACGTTGTAATATCCCATACTATTTTCCACTAAATGGAACCCCGATCCAGTGGGCCACATGTCCTCAAGTGCATATATATTATCATAAAATATTTTTGACTAGCATTGAGGGCATTGGGTGTGTCTATTGTGATATTATTCTCTAATTCTAGAGTCTAATAAAGTGGTAGTAATCTCAATAGTCAATAGTAGAGTTAATAAAACTTCTAGTAAAAAAGATAAATATATAAGAAATGAATAAATAAAAAATTATAAAGGTAATCTCATATAAAAAATGATTCATCATGTCATGTATCTATAAATAATGAAAACATGTGTACATGAATCTAGTACAATTCATGGATCAAAATAAAAAAAAAGATCTATCCCACCAAGTATCACAACCCTCAACTCGGTCATGTGCTCCCCTACTCCTAATCATAGCATAAATCCAACATCGTATTATGGGTGATTTCCTCAGTCCCTAACTATATCCATATAGTTTATCTAAGTTCCCAATAGCACCAAAACTAGGTGAGATATAACCCTCATTAAGCCACAACCAATGGTGTCTATATAAAATCTAAGATGTATAATAAAATCTAAAGTAGGGTGAAATATTTATCCTAGGTATAGAAGAAATGAAACAATGTTCTCAAGGCATATAAAATATAGGTACAATGATATTTTTTAGCCAAAATGGTCTCCCAACAAAAAATATCGACGATTTTATAATATTGGAAGTATTTAAATATATATTAACAAGTCAAAACCATCCAATCTACCCACTAGAGTTAAAAACCCATACCGAACTATCTATAAATGATGTAAAAATATCTCTAACGGACCTTCCATGTAATACAGTAATAATATCAACTATAAAAAATCCAGATAATCCACAAAAATAATCTATCATGGTCACACCATGTATTCAAGCATCATCCACATTTTCTACGATGTGTAAACAGAAGTGTGATACCATGAATAGTTGAATCCAAGGTATAGGGGATAGAGGCATCCACATATAGTCACATGAGAATCTCGATGGAAACATGATGATAAAATGTGTTGGGTCCAAGGATCCTGTTAAAATACCATATCCATTTTGAGACCAAGAAATCCAGATCCAAGGGATAGTATGGCCCAAGGAATCATATGGAATCCAAACTCAATGAGGAAACTGTTTCAAGTCATCCACTACCATAATGAAGTTCCATGTGAGAAAGTTGAATGACATCTACTGGAATCAATATCCAAGGTATACCAACCGAGGAATACACTGATATTTTCATTATTCATCTCATTTCACTAAGAAAATCATAATTAATTTCTTTCCACGATTTTCCCCACTCATTTTCACAATTTCTCTAAAAACCATTTATGTAATTAAATCAATCGGCATCCTATTGTCAAGTGGAAAAAGTAGAAAACATTATAATAAAAATTAAACTACATTCACATTAATTCTAAAGGGATTAATCTATTTATTCAAGCACAAAAAACACACCACATGTGCTTTATCAAATAGAAAAATACAATGGCACAACCCTAGGTGGCCTAGGTTAGGGAAACAACTTCGAACACACTCAAAGGAAGTAGTGGGAATCCCTAATAGGTTCCAATTCACTCAATTAAATTATTCATATCATTGAAGGGTTATCTACGTATTTTCTAGTGTGCAACACAATGAAAACTAATTTTTTGTAACACATTCCCCTAAGGGGAAGGTATATACATATTACAATAGGTTTGTTGTAGATCACTCGCCCAGTATCAAGATCTAATATTTTCTAGGTCCAAAGAAAGATGTGGAGTGAATAAAAATCCTAAAAATAGGTAATATTAGCTTTCACCATAATAACACCATTGATAAAAAGTTGAACAAATAACTACACATGGTGATTGAAGAACATACTAGTGAAAATTCAATGTGGGAAATAACATTCAATTCTTAGATCGTATAGTGAAACGAAATCCAAGCCTATTATTTAGCTTCAAAGAGGAGCTCCCAAGATTACAATGTTATCCAATGGAAAAAGAAAACAAAATAAAATTTGAATAAATTTTATGGGAAAATGGTTTTTCCCTCAAAACATTGGGTTGCATGGTCTGGAAGCATGGTTTTCCAAACCAAGCATGAAATATGTACACTTAACTATATTAAGGTGCACCATTCTTGGTTCATGGGAATGGTATGGAAAATTATGTTCAAAACATGTCTCATACACTATCAAAATCCAAAAATCACCACACACTGGCTTGCTCCCCACCTGCATGATTTCCTTTAATCGTACTTCTCTTAATAGTGGCATAGACCACCTCACACAATTAGATGTAACAGTGCATCATGCAGCACATGGTTATTCTAACTATGAGGTATGCTTTGTTTTTTTCCAAAACATTAAGGCTTCCAGCTCTAAACAATTCCCAAAAACCCCTAATACACTCATGATCACATGAAACACTCACGTTAATACATGTAAATTAATTTAAACTAAACAAGAAAGTGTTTATAGATAATATGAAAACCCAAGATCACATAATCCCATTCTAAATTATTCCCCTTGGATTTCCTAGGAATCCTAGCTTTCAAATCCTTAGAAATAGTATCCCGCATATACTCTAGTATAGTAAAATGATTCATAACCCTTTTAAGAATATTAATCTCTTACCTTACTTGGTGTAATACTATTACATCATACTATTCAATTGACAATGTATCAATTTATATTTTCTGACCATAAATTGTTTTGGATGTTCTTATAAATCCGAGTTATACTTAGATTTATATAGATATATAGTAAATGAGACTCATTAAATAAACTATTCCACACCTCTGTATTAATGGTTCATATAACTTCATACAATACCATGAGTCCCCATCATCACAAATATTAAATTCTAAAAGTATTACCTTTATCATATATTTCATCTTTTTTCAAAGGGCCTCCTCATCACATAGTACATTATTAATCATATCAAAATGTAGTTTGGGAAAATATATGGATTAAATGTTTTTTTTATTCTATTATAATAAAAAATGAAATTTCTTATTAAACCCATAAGAATTAAAATGATCTCCACCATCATTATCATTATGATACCATGAAATTTTCTAATCAATTCATTTTCTTCCATGTTTTATTTCCCATGATGGTAATGCGTAAAATAATCATAATCATTGATTAGTTATATCCATCACCTTTAACTCATATTAGGATAATTACAAGTAGATTTAAATTTCAATCTATTTTTTTAGTTTATATATCTTAGTTCCCTACATATAAATAATCTCTCTGTTTCATTAGTTTAAAAGTCACTAATTCCATCTCTAATTTATTATATGGATAATCAATGTCATGGGGTTCTGACTTCTGAGATACATATTCATCCACTACATCCTTTTTATATTAGAACATATTAACTCTTTTCCATGACACATCACTAAATATTTAAAACCCTTCAATATAGGATAATAAATTCAATGTTGGTGTATTTAATAATATTCACATTAATTATAAAAATTTATAATAAAATTCATTTATCCATGTGGATTTTATCCCCTTAAATTTTATTATGGTGGGAATATTAGCTAATCAAGTCAATTTATCATTTAATCTCTAATAGAATATTTATATTCCCATGAAACATGGTATTGTGGACATGTTTCATGGCTTTATATATTCCTTGGAACGAATTATTTTTAAATTATTTATAAATATACACTCTATGGATACTATATTTACAATGAAATGAACTATTTTAAGCCAATATTCACATTTAATGAATTTCAAAAATAACTACTTTTTCATTATAAACTAAAAAACTGATTTTCAAATGAGGATCACAATCCACATAATTTATAGGGTATAAAGGAATGTAAAAAACAAATACCACCACACTCTTCGGAATATAATCCATGAATAAGTTATTCATTAAATCTATAAAAAAAGAATGAAAATTTGATATCTTAAAAGGCATTTATTTGAATTTATAATTAACATAACATGAATGAAGTATAGTAATTTGAATATCAAACTTATTAACTATCAATTTATGATAATCATAACAAATATCTATCTTTGATAGGTATTGTACTCCTATAATTTGATCACTTTAGTCATCGATATGAGGTAATAAATACTTTTTTATGGTAATTTGATTGATATCCTTGTAATTTATGGTTAACCACATTTAATTATAATTATTATATATAAAAAATTTATATCACACCATGGAAAAAAAATTAAGTCAATAAATCATTCATAATACAATGCTTATAATTTATTCATTAACTCAAATAATTATACGAGAACAATTATATTTGGTGTATTAAATATGGGTTTTGAAAAAGGGATATGATCAATAGTGAATTAGACTTCTCTATCTGGGAGAAATCCTAGTAATTCAATAATAAATACATCAATACATCCATAAATATTGGGTTTCTATTCTATTGTTAGAAAATGCTTCTACTTCATAGATTTAATTTCAGAAATTTTCCCCATAGTCATGATTATGAAAAGCAATATGGGGTTTTTTATACTTGATTTATGTAATCAAACCTTCACTCTAAAAAAATGTTCTGTACTTGCTTATCCTATTGTATATATATTCCATATATAATAAAATGTTACATTACAACTCTCAAGAAAATATATTTTTGTAAAATTACATAAAAAACTTAACATCTGTATGAAAATATTATTTTTAAATAGAAAACCCCAATACATTCTGATTTTAAATTCCTGATATATAGTTGATGCAATCAATGTACAACATGGTCTTATAATAGATAAATAAATCATTAATGAATCGGTGTATGATTCATTATCAATTTCAAATTTTCATGAGATAAAATAATATATATATCAAGAATAAAATAATATAATATCTAATTTATGTTTTATAATAAAATTATATTCCATTACATCATTTTTATATTGATAATTCTCACTTATTATTGAAAAAGATCTTCATTTCTCACTAGGAATGTTCTGGGGTGCATTCTGATGGTGTATGTGGAATTTAATTGATTTATTTCACATATCATGGGTGTTGAAAGATTAAATTTTATGTTTTCTCTCTACATTTTTACCAAGTGATATGGATTAAATTTTACCGTCATTTAAATCATATACACAATCCCTTTATATTGGACTCCATGTTTTTATTTCCAGAACTTATATTATACTAATGGTGGGTTTTCATTGTATATATTTATCCAACTCATGTAATTATTTCTACCAAAACATTTCAACCCATATCTATTCTGCCCCCCCCCCTATTCTCTCCCCACCAAAAATCATGAATCTTAACCTCACCTCCTCCTCACCTCATCCACTCACTCCCATGTCCATCCTCTCGATTAAATCTCACCCTATATCCCTTACAATTCAATCCCCTTCCCTTCCACTACTCTCATTTCAAACATAACCTACTTCCCAACCTCTCATCCTAGACCAAGGACAATAATCTACTCCAAATTATGTTATAATAGTATCATAAAGAAACATAATATCTCTCCCATATATAATAGTTATATGCACTAGTTTTTCTCCCAAAATCAAATGGAAGGTATGTATTTACTTGTTACCATACACTATTTTGATTTGAAACTTCTATATTACTATTATTTTCAATCCAGAATAATTTTAATACAAATTATACCACACACACTCTTCCCTATCTTGCATTAGCAATACAAAACACTAATCTCTATAGAGTTACGTGTTAGGGTTCCCATGAAATATGCTGTTTTGTGATCTTTCTACTACTCTTCCATGATCTTATTGAAATTTTTTTATTTCCTCCTATTATTTTCACCTCCATTATCCATATATGAAAATGTATTCCCTTTACATCATGCTGAAGGTTTATTTACACTTTTACTGCATCTATACCACCATTTGCAACCTTGGTCTATTTTTCTTCTACTATACAATCAGACACTGGCTTGGGAGATATTCATATGTTCTTGTCTCATTTAAAAAACAAAATTATCCCACTTATATATATATATTCCCTTATTATTTAAACTATTTTGTACATTCAATGGTTATAATGTTATTTTATATTGTATATTAGACATTTTCAAATTTTTAACCTTCTATTCCCATTTAAATCAGTCTCCACATGGTTTATTTCATTAATATGATTTTTTAGTCATAGATAAATATTCTCATAAACATATATTATTTTTATCAGTATAAAAATGACTCAAGTAATATAATATATTTACCAACTCTACATTAAAAAATATATCTTCTCCATCTTTTTCATAATGTGAGTTTTTTCTACCAAATATAGAATATGTTTTGTATATTTTTTATTATTGTTATATTTAATGTCTATTTAGTTTTCATTACAACTAACATGAACTTTGTTATAATTTTTCCCTTTCCACAAGTTTTATATTAAAAAATTATTTCATTCATCATCACCTCTGCCTTTTTATTGACCATTAATCATATGAAGATTGAGATTATTTGATCCTAGTGTTGTTTCTTACTATGATGGAAAATAAAATACTCATTATTTATTGAAAAATGAAAATAATAATGTATAAATTGATGAAATTTTCATTTTAAAATGGTTATTCCTCATCAAAACAATATTTTAGGTTTATAATAATGGGTTTCTAAATGGGTCAATGGTTTTTTTTAATTATAATTAATTTAGAATAAATATTTCACATCAAAATAATGATGAAATGATACAACATTGTTATTTTTCATTATTTTATTATTGGATGAAACAATGAATTTTATTGGATTTAATTATGAAAAACGATACTAACCTAAATATTTATTTGTCATGTTGTGTTGAATTTATACAGAAAATATTCAATTAATTTTTAATATTTTTCACTTTCAAAATTTAATGTTTATGAATTTAATTATTTATTATTTTTCCCCCACTGTATATAATATCTTGAACTGGGATCTACAAAACCGGTGCCCCAAGAAAGTGGGTTGCATGGCCTCATTCACACCTCCCCCACACACTAGAGTTTTACAAATATTATCAAGGGTATAAAGTGGTTCAATAGATATAATATACCATAAAATTAAAATGGAGACAACTATAAAATAAATAATTAGAACATAGAGTAATAATATAAAAATAGACACTATAACAAATGCACTAGTAACCCACCATAGCAGAAAGCATTATATAACATAATGTCAAAAAAGAAAAATATATAAAAACAAATTATTGAAGATTAAATGACAAATAAACTATAATAATATCAAAATCTCAAAGGATAATTCATATCCAATGATTTCATGGCATGTTGATATACAAAAATGAAAACTGTGGAGAAAGATACACAACATGCTATACAAAAATAACCAAAATCAAAAGGTCTATTCATCAAGAATCAGGAGCATATGATCGGTACTTTACTCCCATGATAGACAATATATGTAGAAGAATCAAGAATCTATAGTAGGGCGATTTCCATTCTCCATTTCCACAAACATGTAATCTACTCGGGTACTAAAGGCGACCCAAGAAAGGTGTGAGATAAATTCATAATGGCCCACCTCCAATGGTATCTAAAAATAATCCAAGTAGTGCACATAGATAGATATTGTGAAGGTTTAAAAAACAATAAAAAATGCAGAAGAAATAAATAATAACCAGCTCAAGTTCCATCAAGACACCTGGATGGCTCTACCTGATTCGGCATTGGCCAATGTAAGAGTCAAATTAGTAACCATACAAACACATATATATTAATAATAAATGTAATATAGTTATATACTATATCCAACTATATTAACTATGTATATGAGAATATATTTAGGCATATACATGAATAATAGGTGCTGGAAGGACCATAGATGTAACTCAAGAATCCATAATATGTTTAATGAGTTATAGGGTCAAGAATAGGGTACATGCCTAGAATCACATGATGAATGTGAGACGACATTCTCAAATCTGATGAAAGGTGGGTGGATTATTCATGAAAAAAACATTAATATAGAAATGTGTAATGTTAATCCAATTTAATAAATAATAGTATAACGATGAGAGAAATAATTCTCAACACTCAATGTAAGGTAGGGTGAAACATTTGTCTCAACAATCCCCTTTTCCATCAATTCATTTCCAATATTAGTTTCCTAATCATAATAATAATAATATCAAGATGGGTTACCTATAATAAATAATAATCATCAAGCCCCATATATAAATGGATGTCCTAGTTCATAATATCCATATATGAAAGAATTCATATATTGGTGTGGCCTTTCCAACCATTGTAATTAATTTTTAATTAATCCATTTAATTCATTTAAGAAAATAAACACATCATAAATCTAATCTGTTCTATTTGAATAAGATTATTAACTTTAAATTTCATAGAAATTATATTTCATAATATCTAATAAGACAACATGTTCTTTAGATATCTATGAATGTATACAATAGTGTGAAAATTCATTTACAATCCAATCCAAAAACAATGATGGTGTTCAATTACTATAATAAATTAAATATAAAGGGTACTTTCAATCTGTCATGCCCTAGGGGAGGATATGCTTGAGGATGGAATCCTCTAAATACTTAAAAATTATCATTAGCGCTACAAAAACACAAGTTTATCAATTTAAGGAAATAAAATACATTTGAAGGAAACACATGAAAATGGATATAATATGACATAATGAAAAGGCTATGAAAATATCTCCAATTTGAGGGAAAACAACTAGAATACCAACCATAGGGCCATATACTACAAATCATAAAATTTTAGTTTCATATTTAATGTACATCAGAAGAGAAATGAAGAATATATCAATGCCCTTACAATAGGGAAAATTATCTCACACTTAAATAGTGATATATATATATATATAAAGATAAAATGAGGAAGGAATCAAGAGGATTTTAGTGCCTATTGATATAGATACAATGCCACCAATGATGCGCAGATCCAATTTTATATGGAGATATTATGGAAAAGGTGACCTCAAGGTTTTAAGGAGTACGTTCCTAGGATGTTTTTTTACACTAGAACGTATAGTGATGTGAGTTTGTAAAATTATAAAATCATAATGGAAATCTAGATAATTTACCAAATAAAAAAGGGCCACATATTTTTTCCACACAGTTGACCAAACCATACTACAATAGTGTTCCTTTCACTATCTAAAGAGGAACCTCGAACGATTTGAGTACAATTTTTTCAATATTATGTTTAAAAAAATATGATTTTGATCTATTCGGATGTCTAGAGTTTTTTCAAAAGCATGAACCCAGGCACGGATAGTTGTATACAAGGGTTAAAGCCTCATGCATGAATCTAATTTCCTTACATTGTAAACCGACATAGTCAATACTAACCATGCACTAACTATGAAACCATATATGCTTTCCAAAATCATTGAGAACATGGATCCAAACAAGCCCAAGATGATCCCAAAACATCCCATAAGAAATAATGTTTGTTTACCAAGAGAAAACAACTGATTCCGATGGAAAAGCCACACCATTTATAAAATCTGGGTCATTACAACCTCCCATACATAAAGAAACTCATCCCTGAGTCGTACATATGAGGTTAAGGAGTTATCATTAGAGAATTGATCTAGCCACTGATCTCGTATATCAGCTTCCTGCTCCAAGGTCTTGACATGTACTTGGTCGTGATGTGATAGTAACTCTTCCAAAGGAATTGACCTCCCATGGAGTTATTTAATGCTCAGATCAATGATATGAAATAGAATATTCTCAAAAGAAATATATATATATATATATATTGTCCTTTTAATGTTGTAAAACATCCAATGAGTCTGGATAATACAAGGAAATTTTTAATATATGAAAGACATCTTGCATATATTGGTATCATTGAGGAAATTCTATCTGGTAAACCCTTGGTGTGATTCATTTCAGAACCTCAAAGGGTTCATCGAATCGAGGAGAAATATTACCCTACCTCTTAATATATTGATGGACCAACCTAGGTGAAACTCACAAAAAGACGTAATCTCTGACCTCGTATTCAATAGGTCTTCAGTAATGGTTGTCATATGACTACTATATCGACATAGATGTCATCATGTTCATTTTGATCAACTAGACATACTCTATATTCCTCTTAATGGGATATGATCCCACCATAACTTCCTCCACTGCCTCTAACAACCCCAATGGTTATCAGAATTCCCTACCATATAAAGCTTCATAAGGAACTATCTGAATTGAATCCATTAAAATGTTATTATAAGTGAAATCAATAGGGGTATGTATTTCTCTTAAGAACACCCAAATTCATGGACAGATGCATAGATCATGTCCTCCTACACCTGAACTACATTCTTCATCTCTCTATCAGTCTATGGATGATAATACTTTCTTGGAAGCACCTATGTACCCAAGGCCTTTTGAAACCCTATCGACAAATGCGATGTGAAGTGAGAATCCTTATCTAATATGATTATGTTTTGAGAAACATGAATAGGTACAACCTCCTTGAAGTATACCCTCCCTAGATCATCTTTTAAAATTTTCTCTTGAATGGGTACAAATTTTGTGATATTCATCATGAAATAAAAATATTCCAAAAATGATTCATTTCCCCAAGGATATATGAGTAAACAAGTCAAAAAATCCATAGAAAAATCATCCAATTTCCACATGGGAATCGAAAATAGCTGAAAA
Source organism: Viscum album (assembly GCA_963277665.1). NCBI lineage: Eukaryota > Viridiplantae > Streptophyta > Magnoliopsida > Santalales > Viscaceae > Viscum > Viscum album. Next base: position 1,498,836,915 of record OY728159.1, read on the forward strand.
AGTCCTATTGTTCACTAATGTTCTATGTTAACTTGTGGAATGTTGGAACACTAAGTGATAAAACCATCTATCTAAAATTTCATTGTAGGCCACCAATACTAGTGAAACAATTATTGAATCATCTTGGTGACACTAGGATGTACTTCCCTTGCTGATATATGAAATTACCACATCATCTCCTCTTTGATATCTGGTGGGACCCACACACACACATGAAAAAATATGGACTCATACTCATACACGGTCTAACCATAAGTTGAATCAAAATATGGTATTCCTTCCATTAGAACTGGGACCCCGAGATCTAAAATTATCCTCATTCACAACCATTCTAGAATGATTATGGACACTATTAAAGTGAAGATGATTGTGTATCCATGATCCTCCTAAACTGCAATGTGGATCTTTAAAAACAAGGAAATTATCTTCCACTCACCATTGGACTCCTAAACTACCTTTTCTTGAGTCTTTTGTCTTTTAGAATTGGTTACGACATTACCTTTTCAAAACATATATTCCATATTGAATCCAAAGGATTGTAGGTACTCAACAAATTTCTACTACCTAATATTTTGATCATGTTGTGTAAAGATGTATTTGAGGTTATTGAGGTCTATTAACCCCTTAAATTCTATCAATGTAATTATTTTATCCATTAATATAGTGCCTGAACAACAACAGTTATCTCAAGTTCATGCATCGGGTAATTTCTCTCGTGAGATCTCAACTAAGGATACATGTATGAAACAACTCACTCACCATGAATAAAAAAACATCTTGATACCTGATGTGTCATAGTAATCGATATATATCCATCATAGATTTTTAAGAATCAGTATTAGTGCTGAAATAATTCTACTCTTCAGCTCCTAAACGGATATTTCACAATATTCTAACAATATGAATATCCTATAATTATTAGTCAAGGTTGTATGCAGTTCTATAATGAGTGATAAGTCGAAGATGAAGTGTTTTTAAGATCTAAGAATATCCACGAATATATATATATATATTTATATATATATATAATAAGTTCATGGTATTCTCATAGGAAACTACAACTATCACATTTTCTATATCTAATGATACTCATAACACAAAGATAATATAACCTAGGAAGTAAACATTGTCAATCCAAACGTGTAATATTCTGAGCATATCATAAACCGGATGCTCTCTGAGTGTGTTCAGTATGATCTCAAGATGATTTTCATCATTTTTTAATGTATGTTAATATAGTATGATATCAAACATAAAGAATAATGTGAATGAAACTAGTTATGGGTGGATAACCTAGCTCATCGGAGCCATAAAAATTTCTGGTGCGTTCATGAGACCGAATAGCATGACCAAGTACTCATAGAGAACATTACTTCTCTACGAAGATTTTTGAGGTATTTCTAATGGCCCAAATCACACTTGATGATAGAAAAACCTCAAATATATACTTTAGAAATCTATCATTTTTCATAGATGATCAAATAGGTCATCAATTAAAAGCCATGGATTCTAGTTCTTTATTGTGAACTAGTTAAATCTACAGTAATCCACATAGAGCCTAATGGTATTGTATTCCTTCTTTTAAAAATGTATTGTTGAACCCCAAGGAGAAGAGATTGGGAATATAAATCCATTATCCTCCAAATCCATAAACAATTTATTATTTTCTATAAGCTCAATATGTTCCATCTTGTATAGAGGAATGGTCACTGGTGCGGCTCTTGGAACTATCTCAATGATAAATTCTACCACTCACACTATAGGTATCCCAAAATGTATTTAGAGAATACATCACTGAACTGGTCCACTATATTATGGGAAATAGTGGTTCTTAACCCCTAGTTAACTAGTCAAATCATACCAATATGGGTTGTTACACAACCCAAGCTTTGCTGCTCGGATCCTGCTAGAGTATAAAGAACATCCCATTCTCTTTTATAGACAATCCTACCTCTCTATAGCCATGTAAACATCACAATCCCATGATAGGAGACAATATGAGATCAATAGGGAACTAAACAGTCCATTTCAATGACTTAATTATTTCTTGTCATGTCAAGGATGAAGAGATCCAACATGAATAGATATCCTCTTATCTCAAGGGGACAATACTTAGAACGTTCTATGCTCTCTAATCAGATACCGAATAGGGTATCGAGAGACATCACATCCCCGAAGTGTTCTATCTAGAGGCCCATAATCTTCAAAATCATCTCATATATAATGGAATCTGATGCACCTATATCAAATAATGAAAACACTAATGTGACAAATAATAGAATAGTACGTAAAACAGTAGAAGGTTTGGTGCTCAGCACCTCCATCATAGGCTACACTGTGTGTAATTGGTTCATACTATGGCCCTGAGGCATATCTTTACTACCCTGAATAAGACCGCTCTACTAGTGATGAGAATCATGAGTTTGATTACCTCTACCTCGACCACAACCTCATCTTGAGAAACTGATGGTATTTCAACTACCTACCTGGTGATATACTATCGTCCCCACTCTGAATCATGTTGTAGGGGTTGAACATGACTCACTAGGAATTGATGGAAAATACTTGAAATAGCACTGGATATGCCTCATCCTTCTGTAATCTATGAATTAATTATATCACCGAAACACTAGGTCTTGAATGCCCAAGCTTCTTACAATGACAACATATCAATAAGCTGTCAGTATGAGGATTCTTACTATTGCTTCCACCTTGAGAAACCTAGAATATATTCTTTCATCTTCTAGAAGAACCACTGTAAGATATTGGTGCTAAAACCACCCTAGCTTTCATCATCATCTTCTTATAGATTCCAATTGTTAATAATGGTATGTTTAATTATCTTAGAAATAGTATTCTTCCTGAAAACATTGACATACGATCAGAAGGAATATACCTACCAATCCTTGAATTGCCTAGTAGTAATCAATTCATTTCTAGATAGAGTTTTAGTGAAACATTGAAGCTTAGTGAAATGAGTAGAACACTCCATGATAGACATGCCTCCCTACTGTAGGTTTATAAACTATCTATTCAGGTCATCCCTCAGAGTCTATGGACGTAAATAATCATATAAGATCATCAAGAATAAATCCCAAAACCATATGTTGATATCATTATTACTAGGTAATAGAATCCCACCATCATTTAAATGAATCAAGTAGAATAAAAATAGTTTGTTTCAATATGATTTATAGTGGTGTCTCTAGATGATCAAAGATAGAAAGCATGGCCTCCAGCTATGACATTTCAACATGTGGTACTTCTTCCACTAAAAGGGTGGGAGGATGATGCTATTGAAACTATTGAGTCAACTCCTGCATAGTTAGGGAAGGATGGGAGATTCCATTTATATTTTTCATCATTCAAAAAAGTCTTCTCAGAACTAGGAATCAGTTCCCATATCAGGTATGACAGGTTGTTCCATAGGTGTAACAATGTGAGGGATCACTGACAGTTTAGGACCCACAACCTCTAGTACATGGTTGTCACCACCATCAAGGTATAATAATTTATTCTATCATGTTGGTATGGTTTTGTAATGCCAAACACATTCATTAGAAGTGAATTTAATAGTCTTAAAGATCACATATTGATAACTAGGATAGGTACATATCCTTACTGTGAGTAGATCACACGTTTATGATTTCTCAAATGATTGATATAGGTGGTAAAGGAAGAATATAACAAGCTACACTCATGTAAGAGACTCCTGAAATACCAAATAGTATAGAAAAGTCTTGTTTTATTTCTCAAATCAGACATAAAAGATGAAAATTTTCCTCAAAATGTTATATTCATTTTAAATTTATGATCAGTTATGTTTTAAAATCTCATTAAATTCTTCCAATATATGGATCATGATTTACAATTTATAAGGCCACATACACCTTATACATTTTAATGTGGAATCCACTCAATCTAGATCATAACAAGTTCCAGCCGAGGTGACCAATGATCCATGGATCAACATTCAATCACCCAATGCTCATAATGTCTTCTTTAACCAATTTAGGAACACAATATTAGGTTAAGGTACACACATAAAGTGTAAATTATGATTTCCAAGTCCTATAATAAATTTCAGAGCATTCGTAATAAATAATCAAGGAAAAAATAATATGTGATACGAAAATGAACATAGAAATTAGAGGTGGCATGTTAAAATAAATGGCATATTAATCTCATTATACCTATAATGATGCCTTAGATGTCGCACCATTATTTAATTATTCTATAGAAAACTATATCCCATTGAAAAGATAAAAATATTAATAACATCATAATACAATTGTCTCACCCAAAGGTAAATTAACATCAACATTAATAGGTGAGATAAAATGTAAAGAATAATCCATTCCTGGTAATTAGGATTCTCTCCCTACATGGGTTCGCTACTCCCAGGGACAAATAAATACCAAATTCAAAATAAAAAATATTTTTTCTATCATTAAAAAATAGTATGGCATAAAAGAAAAATTTTTCTAATACCAAATTGTAACATCCCAAATGAAGATCTACATGACATATGCCTCGAGATGGTGGATCACATATCCTCATGATTTCCTCCCCACACACAAGAGGCTACTATCGAGTAGTGAAGGTAAAAGGTGGTAAATTTGGGAGACTATACCCTCATACCGTAGTTTCATAGTGGATATAATAAAAAAATAGAATATTGAAGAATCATATAAAAATAGACAATATGAAAACTGTACCATTAACCCGACATAGTATAAAGAATGATATAAACAAATGGAACAAAAAACGTTAAAAACTAATGAAGAAAAAATACCCAATAAACTATAATATCAAATTCAAAAAGGCAGATTCATATATAATGATTTCATGTCATGTTGATATACAAAAAGTGAAAACTCGGATATTCATATACAACATGCTGTAAAAAAATACTTCTACACTAGAATCATGAGAATATGATTGATACTCTGGTCCCATGATACATACTATGAGTAAATAAATCATTCATCTATAGTATGGTTCTTTCCCTTATCAATAACTATAGATATGTAATCAACTCTAGTACCAACAGAAGCCCAAGTATGGTATGATATAAAATCCCAGTAGGCCAGCACCATTGGATTCTAATAATTATCCAAGTAATGTATATAGTTATCTAGTGTGCTATTATAATTAATAATAAATGATGTTGAATAAATAAATCCAAGCCGAATCTGGTTCCATCATGATACCAGGTTGGCTATACCTTCTTCGGTATATACTTGTGTAAGAGTTTAATCAATAACCATATATATATATATATATATATTAATAATATATATAATATAGTTATATATTGTATCTACCTATATTTTCTATGTAAATGAAGATGTAAGTTGGAATCTACCTTGATATTATGTGTTGGATGGACCTGGGGTGTATCCCAATCATCTATAACTAGTATAATGAGCTATAGAATCTAGTAGATGGTATATTACCTTAATATAATGATTAATTTGAGACTCCATTCTAAACACTCTATATAGGTGGGGTGATTCATCATTCCCCAAATCCTTATGGTGGAACAAAAAATGTTATTTCCCTAACCCATATAACTATACAATGATGCTCGACACCTGATGTAATGGAGAGTGGAACATTATGCTCGGCAGGACCCTTATCTATTCATTTATCCCATATCAATAGAATGATGATAATAATAATAATAATAATAATATATTGAGGGTTTACCAATACATCATCCTAATATTAATGACCTATATATAAATGAATTTCACAATTTTTAATATCCATAGAAAAAATAATTCATTCATTGAATTTTAATCCCAACATTTATAATTCTTTTTTAATTAATATGTTCAATTATTTTTTTAAAAAAATAAAGTCACAATGAAGCTAAAAAATTTTATATAAATGATCTGTTTAATTAACCAATGCATGGAAACCAATTTTATCTATATAGAGCGCGTAGAAGGATCTTTATACAACTAGTAATATATATAAGAGTTGGAAGATCCATTTATAATCCAAGATAAACTCATAGATTTTTTTTATTTTTTATTCAATTAAATGCTAAGGGGAATATCAAGATGGAGCCCCCAAGGGATGGATATGATTGAGTTAGGTATCCTATATAAAATTATAAATGATCCTGTTATGTTTTTTAATTTGCATATATCAATTTGAAGAGAAAAAATACATTTTAATGAAATGAACATAATGAATGTTGTCTAGAACAAAAATGAAGCTATAAAAAACTCAACATTAATGGAAAACAACTATACCATGTACTCTTGTACCATATATGACTCCTCATCAAATATCAGAATCATATTTGAAGAATATTAGAAGAAAAATGGTGAACCGACCAACACCCTAAAATAAGTAAAATTAGAACACACGTAAATAGAGAAATAAATATAAATCTCAACTAAAAAAGTAGTAATTTGGATTGAAGTGCTTACCGATGCAAGTTCAATGTGACTGATAATGGTAACATTCATGTAAGGATGTAGATTTGGTGAAAATCTGACCTTATGGTTTTAAAGAGGAGTCCCCAAAAAATGTGTTATTCATTAGAATGAAAATAGAAGCGAGGTTTCAATATTATATACTTGTAACACCCCAGGTAAATAAATAATATGACATTTCATATTTATCCATATTTGTGAATAAAATATTTAAATAACTTTAAAGGGGACGCTATGCTCGATGGCGTACCCAACACGCAACAACGAGTTTCTTGGAAATCTTACGTTGCACTCTAATAATAAAATAATATTATGGTAGCTGTTGTAATGGCGGGAATGGATATAAATAACTAAAATATGATTATATATGTTTTTAAATGTTTTTACATTTATCCAATAAAAGATAATGGCTTAAATTACGGAAAGAATTCAATTTTAGGCGTATATGCCCTAGTTTTCACTAAAGGTTCACTTGTCACCTTTTGATGGCGAACCGTCATTAAATATAGTTTTGATCACTCTTATACATTCTTTTGGACCAAATAAAACTCTTATTAAGAATCATGACATCAAAATTTACTTTGTGTAAATTTTTGGTATCTTTCTGATAAAGTTCATTTTTTTAATGAATAGTGTAAAATTTTGTATTTTAATTCAAAACCACTTTTTAATCTAATTTATTTATATGATTAGATTATATTTTTAATTGGTTTTAAAGTGAAATTAGAAAATATTTTTACCATTAAATCCAATAGTAGTCGTTGGAATCAATTTCACTTTGAAATCAGACTTAAACTAGTGTCAATCTTTTGATACTTATTGTTTCATAAAACACGCTATTTGTCATGACAGCGGGAATTAATTATTAAATTATTTAATGTGACTTATATGTTTTGAATTTTGTAAAACATACTTCATTTTTTAATTCAGAATATCAAATATATATTAGGGTGAATTTTTGGGATTTTTCTGAAAAACAACAATTTTTGATGAATAGTGAAACCACTAAGTGGTACTTATAAAAACTGATTTTCCGTCTAAATGAAATTTTGCCTTCATTGTGTTTTGATTTTCAAAAAATCCGACATACATGGTTGTCATTGAGAAGTAAAATGTGGTTCAATGGGATAAAAATAATTTTTTGGTGAATAGTAACTTATTAAGTTTTTAATCGCGATTAGTGGTAATTAGTGTAGTTTGAGGTATAAATAATGCTTTAATAATATGAAACGACCTAGACACATGTCCCAACATTATTGGTTGTGTCATGGCCGACCAAGACAAGCCATGGGACAACTTGGGGACCCCATGGATCCACTTTGGTTGGGAAATGACATAAATAACTTTTTATTTAATGTAAAAGTAAAAATGACACAAACATGATATGTTCTACTAAAAAAAATTTTAAGTGGGGTTACACAAGTCCAAATTTTGATTATAAATATTCATTGGAAAGATAAAAATATTTCCTACATCATAGTATTTTTTTATAATTTTTAGACATTAAATAAATTAAATTATTTATGACATAATAATGATGCAGCGATGACATCATTATTTGACGATTTAAATAAAATGGAAAGATAATGTAAAATCTATGAACTACACATGTCCAAAACTTATTGGATGAGTGTATTTAGAAGCCTTATCACCTTATCCACGCATTATATCAATGTGGGACCTTTTGAAACCGAAACACATTTTCAAATAAAGTAATATTTCTTTACGTTCCAAAAGAGCCCCTCCTCTCCTCTTATAAAAGGCCCCCACCTCTACCTCATTTAACACACTCCTCAAGCCTTTGGCTCGGCCAAACCCTGCCCATTTACTCTCTCCACATCCCTCTCCTCATCCTAGAGGATTCCCTTTTGGCATAATCCTTTCAAAGGAAGCCTTTAGGCTCAAATCAAAAGGAGTTACACTTTTAAAGGTAATTCATTCTCTCATGTTCATTTGTTTTATTTTGCTTCTCCAACCCCCTAAAATCTTTTTATTTATTTCTTTTGTAACAAAACCAGTATTTTCAATATACTATGATGTTGTTATAAGATTTATTCGAGCTACACTCTCACACAACTACATCAAATGGTTAAAGAACTTACGGTTTTCGTGGATGGCGAATTTCTGCCTCCCGAAACAATGATTGTTCAACATTCTTTTAACACCTTCAAAGGTGGAAATTATGATGTCACTATTTTTTATATGATATATAATATGTTTATGTTTTACTTATGCTTCTTTATTTTTCATTTGTGTCTTACCTTTATGGCTTCCATTATGGGTATACGCGATATCTTCATTTTAGGAAGTGCGGACTACCGTCCCCTCAGAGTGATGTGATTCGTTAATACCATATGTGGGACGTATAAAGGATGGAACTATGATATTATATATTATATTATACTGGAATTATAATATACCTTTATATCATTAATATTCAATTATATAAAATACAAAATGTAAGTAGCTTTCATGCGTACGTACGGCTTACCGTCTCCATGAACGGTGCATTTCATTTCTTACCTCTAAATGATTATGTAACGTTATAAATTAATGAATGTACTGGATATATATGAAATATATGATATCTACATCATGAATACAATTCTGGATATAATAAACATTTGACCACACGAACAACATGTAATTGTAAGAAGTCCACTTACGACTTAAGAACCAAATATCGGCAAAACAAATATTATTAACTTAAATGATTACATAATGTTTATGACATGGTAATAAGTGATATAAATGGAATAATGAACTTGAAAAATGTTCTTAAGGAAGTAGAAATTAACTCAAGTTTATTATTCAGGATATTAAAGAACGATCGAGTCAAGTCGGACCCGAGGTAAGGGATCCTACAACACTCTTTCTTTTTAAGTACACTCTTTTATGTCATTTCTTTTAAGCTCATGTTTCTTATGATTGGGATGTTCTTTTATATTAATCCTACTGTAATTTTTATGTTCATGTGATGACAGAACCTATTCTCTCTCATCAATCCATTTTGGATGTTTTGAGTGGCGCTGTTAGGCTGCCGAACTTTCGTAAGAGATCTAACCTCTCTCTTTCTTTTTAAGTACTCTCCTTTATGTCACTTCTTTTAGGCTCCTTTTTGTAATGTTGGGGGTTGTTCTTTTATATTACTATTTCTGTACATTTTATTGTAATGTGATGAGATACCCTATTTGATCTCATCAATCCATATTCGGAAGTTTTATGTGGCGCCGTTAGGCTGCCGAGTTTTTGTAAGGGATTTTTCATCTCACTTTTATTCCCATGAGATTTATGCTACATTTTCCACAAATTCCATTGAGTGGTGTATATACTACCAATTATTCTACTCTTTGTGTAATATACTTTCGTTTATGAGTATTTACATCAATGATATATTGTCCTTCTTTCATGGGGTGTATGTTTTGAAAGATACCCAAGTCGGTAAGGGAACATTTCAACCTCCTCTTTTTTTTAAAAGACTTCTTTTATTGGGTATTTTAATTTACATATTGTTATGTTGGGATATTTTCTCATATATCCTTATTGATGTAAATTTTATGTCCATGTGATGAGATACACTTTTTATCTCTCATCAACTCATTTTGATGTGATGCTGTTAGGCTGTCAAGGGAACTTTTTAACCCAATTTCGATTTCTTTGGGTTCAACATGTAGTCATTGAATATGTCATCCATTGAATATATGTGAATGAACTTTTATTGTTTTACACTTAATATCCACTTATATTGGGTGTATTTATATTTGTCACACATATTTTTGAGATTGATTTGTCCTTAATTTAAGGATACCTTCTTTATAAGGGATTTCATCACATTTGACATTTCTATTGAGGGTTCATTGTTGTTATGCACCAATTCACTCTTATATGGTGTATATACTGTCCTTTGGAGTATTATATAATGAATCCATTTATTCTCATGATATTATAAAGTTATGACTAAATGTTATTCCTCAATTATTGTATTCAAGTTTCTCTAATTTTGGTAAAACCCCTTTAACCAAAATGTCATTTTAAATGTTTTAATTATTTGTTCTTATTAATATCCATGTTTTCAAAATGGTTTTAAGGATTTATTTATATGGATATTAATGGTTTAAAATTTTAAGCTTCAAGGTGGTATGGGACACTTTGATTAAAAAATCTCTTTATTAAATGTTTTAAATGGTTTTGAAAATGGTTTTGATAAAGGATTCTATTATGATATATTCTGATGTGGAAATGTTATCATTCCTTTATATTGGTTTTATGTTTTATGATTTTATATTGGTACTTGGACATTTTAACGGGTAGTTACGTTATAAACCATATGACGGGTGGTGCCGTGAATACCAGGACGGGTGGTTACGTTATAACCTCCAATGCATTGGGTATGGAAGTCGGCCGTATGGCTATTCCATTAAGTATGTATGGAAATTGGCCGTATGGCTATTCCATTAAGTGATATGTGTGGAAGTCGACCGTATGGTTATTCCACTTAAGTATGTTTATGTCCCAAGTTACCTTTATATATGTTATGTGTTATTTATATGGGTTTTATGGTAATCCTTTGGTTACAAAAAGGTAAGTAATGATATTTTTTTCAGTGAGGAGTTTTTACTACTTCATGAAGGTGAAAAGTATTACATTGATAAAGTATCCATGGTTTACTTGTTGTTTTGAAAAACTAACAGTTTTCATTCTTTGTGTATCCCTTACTTAGCTTCTTATGCTCATCCCAAGTTTTTGAAATGTTTTTCACAGGACTTAGCGTGGAATAGGGTCAAGGATGGGATCAAGGGAAAGTCATGCTACCTAAAACATGGAACTATACATGTTTATTTTTTAAGAGTTTTTATTTTATGGAAATTTAGTAGAAGCGACTACTTTGTAATCTTTTGAGATGTAATAGTTATGTCCTAATTCTCTAAAACTCTAAACCTGAAAAGATCCTCAATGTGAATTAATCATTTAATTCAATATTAAGTAAGGTTTAAGGCTGGGGCCTTATAGTTGGTATCAAATGTCAGTTTAGATAACTTTAGAGGTTAGGGTATTCTCTAAGCACAAGTGACATTACCATAATGGTTAGGATTTCAGAAAGAGTCCTAGTTTTAGATAAAGTGAATGAGTAAGAATATCATAGTGTTTATCTTCCTCATTAGTACATGATGGTTATGTTGATATACTCACACTGTCCTTTTTGGTTTTAGTTAATGGATGGATCTAGCAGGCACCAAAGTGACAATGGGTTTGAAGGAAACTGTGGTGGTTCTATGATTAAGATTCTAGATAAAATGGGGGATTCAATGAGGAAACTCGTGATTGTTCTAAACCAACTATCAAGGAGTCATGATCAACCACTTCAACCTTGGTGAGTTCTCTAATGCATCATGTACTAGATGGCCAACTCAATGTAGAAATTCAGGAAATAATTATTAAGGTAACCATTAGGGTTTATATGATACTTGATTTTTAGGTAATTATGGGTTACTCAATGATATGATGGAAAATGAAAGGAATGAGATAAACTTGAGGTTAAAATATGTTATGATTATTCTTAAAGATTTTATCTCATTTTGGGGAATGTTTTAAGAATTATATAGTTTTGTAAAAAGGAAAACACGTAGACCGTGTGACATCCTGTCGCATCGGACAAAGCTGCGGGAATCGAACCCACAACCAAAGTGCGACTGGTATTTATCGCCTACCACTGGACTACGTGAAGTCCCTGGTTAGTTTGACTGATTCATTTTGGTTATATGATTTTATGAATTAAGAGTAAGTTGATTTTGGGTTATTTATGAAAATGATTAACCTATCATAGAGGATATGTGATTATGTTAATTACATTTCAAAACGAGACTTTAGGAGCAACTGATATTGTTTGGAGATAAATGTTACGATTTATCTTGGAAGACTATGCGACTAAATCCTTCAATTATTTGGGTTTCAATCTTATATTGGTTTACTTTGAAGAATTTTATGGACAAATTGATTATAGAATGGTCCTCTTTGAACTTTGGGTTTTGTTGGACAAATTTTGGAGATTAAGCATGGATTTTCTTTTTAATGGGTTATCCTTTTCTGTATTATCTGACCTTGTACTAATCTTTTTGGTTTTGGTTTTGGTTAAAGCCTAAATACATGGGAAGTATATAGTTCTCTTTTTTTGGATTATGTGATTCTCTAGAAGTTGATTATAGTACTCTTAATGTGAACAAGTATTCCTAAATACTCATCTTTTGGAGAAAATATGAGTTTGTGTAAGGAATCTAATAGAAGTTTAAAGTCAATATGATAAGTGATTATGTTTCCTTATGAATAAATTCCTCAATAAAAAGTAACTTAAAACAAAAATGTTGTCTTTTAACTTTTCCTATTGGGGAATCAAATACCGTTTAACCCATCACAAGTTTGTGATTTTCTCGTGGTTAACTTTATCCTAAACATGTTTTCTATCACTCTCCATCAGAACATGACCCTTTTTTTTCCTCCATATCCATATTTTCATACTTGGAATCCTAGTATGGGTTAATTCGGGTGAACTTTGTACTTATCTTTCTTTATTTTAAAGTGTTTGTTTTACCGACTTTTGTTCCGATGTGGGACTTTCATGGATGTTTCCAAGCGCAATTTTAAAATTACGAGGGCGCAATTCCCAAAAGGGGGGAAGGATGTAACACCCCAGGTAAATAAAGAATATAACATTTCATATTTATCCATATTTGTGAATAAAATATTTAAATAACTTTAAAGGGGACGCTATGCTCGATGGTGTACCCAACACGCAACAACGAGTTTCTTGGGAATCTTACGTTGCACTCTAATAATAAAATAATATTATGGTAGCCGTTGTAATGGAGGGAATGGATATAAATAACTAAAATATGATTATATATGTTTTTGAATGTTTTTACATTTATCCAATAAAAGATAATGGCTTAAAATATGGAAAGAATTCAATTTTAGGCGTATATGCCCTAGTTTTCACTAAAGGTTCACTTATCACCTTTTGATGGATAACCGTCGTTAAATATAGTTTTGATCACTCTTATACATTCTTTTGGACCAAATAAAACTCTTATTAAGAATCGGGACATCAAAATTTACTTTGTGTAAATTTTTGGTATCTTTCCGATAAAGTTCATTTTTTTAATGAATAGTGTAAAATGTTGTATTTTAATTCAAAACCACTTTTTAATCTAATTTATTTATATGATTAGATTATATTTTGAATTGGTTTTAAAGTGAAATTATAAAATATTTTTACCATTAAATCCAATAGTAGTCGTTGGAATGAATTTCACTATGAAATCAGACTTAAACTAGTGTCAATCTTTTGATACTTATTGTTTCATAAAACACGCTATTTGTCATGACAGCGGGAATTAATTATTAAATTAATTAATGTGACTTATATGTTTTGAATTTTGTAAAACGGACTTCATTTTTGAATTCATAATATCAAATATAGCTTAGGGTGAATTTTTGGGATTTTTCTGAAAAACTTCAATTTTTGATGAATAGTGAAACCACTATGTGGTACTTATAAAAACTGATTTTCCGTTTAAATGAAATTTTGCCTTCATTGTGTTTTGATTTTCAAAAAATCCGACATACATGGTTGTCATTAAGAAGTAAAATGTGGTTCAATGGGATAAAAATAATTTTTTGGTGAATAGTAACTTATTAAGTTTTTAATCGCGATTAGTGGTAATTAGTGTAGTTTAAGGTATAAATAATGCTTTAATAATATGAAATGACCTAGAAACATGTCCCAACCTTATTTTTTGTGTCATGGCCGACCAAGAAAAGCCATGGGCCAACTTTGGGACCCCATGGATCCACTTTGGTTGGGAAATGACATAAATAACTTTTTATTTAATGTAAAAGTAAAAATGACACAAACATGATATGTTCTACTAAAACAATTTTTAAGTGGGGTTACACAAGTCCAAATTTTGATTATAAATAGTCATTGGAAATATAAAAATATTTCCTACATCATAGTATTTTTTTTATAATTTTTAGACATTTAATAAATTAAATTATTTATGACATAATAATGATGCAGCGATGACATCATTATTTGACGATTTAAATAAAATGGAAAGATAATGTAAAATCTATGAACTACACATGTCCAAAACTTATTGGATGAGTGGATTTATAAGCCTTATCACCTTATCCACGAATTATATCAATGTGGGACCTTTTTAAACCGAAACACATTTTCAAATAAAGTAATATTTCTTTACTTTCCAAAAGTGCCCCTCCTCTCCTCTTATAAAAGGCCCCCACCTCTACCTCATTTAACACACTCCTCAAGCCTTTGGCTCGGCCAACCCCTTCCCATTTACTCTCTCCACATCCCTCTCCTCATCCTAGAGGATTACCTTTGGGCAGAATCCTTTCAAAGGAAGCCTTTAGGCTCAAATCAAAAGGAGTTACACTTTTAAAGGTAATTCATTCTCTCATGTTCATTTGTTTTATTTTGCTTTTCCAACCACCTAAACTCTTTTTATTTATTTATTTTGTAACAACACCAGTATATTCAATATACTAGGATGTTGTTATAAGATTTATTCGAGCTACACTCTCAGAAAACTACATCAAATGGTTAAAGAACATACGGTTTCCGTGGATGGAGAATTTCTGCCTCCCGAAACGATGATTGTTCAACATTATTTTAACACCTTCAAAGGTGGCCATTATGATGTCACTATTTTTTATATGATATATAATATGTTTATGTTTTACTTATGCTTCTGTATTTTTCATTTGTGTCTTACCTTTATGGCTTCCATTATGGGTAAACGCGATATCTTCATTTTAGGAAGTGCGGACTACCGCCCCCTCTAAGTGATGTGATTCGTTAATACCATATGTGGGACGTATAAAGGATGGAACTATTATATTATATATGATATTATACTGGAATTATAATATACCTTTATATCATTATTATTCCATTATATAAAATACAAAATGAAAGTAGCGTTCATGCGTACGTACGGCTTACCGTCTCCATGAACGGTGCATTTCATTTCTTATCTCTAAATGATTATGTAACATTATAAATTTATGAATGTACTGTATATATATGAAATATATGATATCTACATCATGAATAAAATTCTGGATATAATAAACATTTGACCACACGAACAACATGTAATTGTAAGAAGTCCACTTTCGACTTAAGAACCAAATATCGGCAAAACAAATATTATTAACTTAAATGATTACATAATGTTTATGACATGGTAATATATGATATAAAAGGAATAATGAACTTGAGAAATGTTATTAAGGAAGTAGAAATTTACTCATGTTTATTATTCAGGAGATTAAAGAACGATCGAGTCAAGTCGGACCCGAGGTAAGGGATCCTACAACACTCTTTCTTTTTAAGTACACTCTTTTATGTCATTTCTTTTAAGCTCATCTTTATTATGATTGGGATGTTATTTTATATTACTCCTACTTTAATTTTTATGTTCATGTGATGAGATACCCTATTCTCTCTCATCAATCCATTTTGGAAGTTTTGAGTGGCGCCGTTAGGCTGCCGAACTTTCGTAAGAGATCTAACCTCTCTCTTTCTTTTTAAGTAGTCTCCTTTATGTCACTTCTTTTAGGCTCCTCTTTGTAATGTTGGGGGATGTTCTTTTATATTACTATTTCTTTAAATTTTATTGTAATGTGATGAGATACCCTATTTGATCTCATCAATCCATATTCGGAAGTTTTATGTGGCGCCGTTAGGCTGCCGAGTTTTTGTAAGGGATTTTTCATCTCACTTTTATTCCCATGAGATTTATGCTACATTTTCCACAAATTCGATTGAGTGGTGTATATACTACCAATTATTCTACTCTTTGTGTAATATACTTTCGTTTATGAGTATTTACATCAATGATATATTGTCCTTTTTTCATGGGGTGTATGTTTTGAAAGATACCCAAGTCGGTAAGGGAACATTTCAACCTCCTCTTTTTTTTAAAAGACTTCTTTTGTTGGGTCTTTTAATTTACAAATTTTTATGTTGGGATATTTTCTCATATATCCTTATTGATGTAAATTTTATTTCCAAGTGATGAGATACACTTTTTATCTCTCATCAACTCATTTTGATGTGATGCCGTTAGGCTGTCAAGGGAACTTTTTAACCCAATTTCGATTTCTTTGGGTTCAACATGTAGTCATTGAATATGTCATCCATTGAATATATGTGAATTAACTTTTATTGTTTTACACTTAATATCCACTCATATTGGGTGTATTTATATTTGTCACACATATTTTTGAGATTGATTTGTCCTTAATTTAAGGATACCTTCTTTATAAGGGATTTCATCACATTTGACATTTCTATTGACGGTTCATTGTTGTTATGCACCAATTCACTCTTATATAGTGTATATACTGTCCTTTGGAGTATTATATCATGAATACATTTATTCTCATGATATTATAAAGTTATGACTAAATGTTATTCCTCAATTATTGTATTCAAGTGTCTCTAATTTTGGTAAAACCCCTTTAACCAAAATGTCATTTTAAATGTTTTAATTATTTGTTCTTATTAATATCCATGTTTTCAAAATGGTTTTAAGGATTTATTTATATGGATATTAATGGTTTAAAATTTTAAGCTTCAAGGTGGTATGGGACACTTTGATTCAAAAATATCTTTATTAAATGTTTTAAATGGTTTTGAAAATGGTTTTGATAATGGATTCTATTATGATATATTGTGATGTGGAAATGTTATCATTCCTTTATATTGGTTTTATGTTTTATGATTTTATATTGGTACTTGGACATTTTAACGGGTGGTTACGTTATAAACCATATGACGGGTGGTGCCGTGAATACCAGGACGGGTGGTTACGTTATAACCTCCAATGCATTGGGTATGGAAGTCGGCCGTATGGCTATTCCATTAAGTATGTATGGAAATTGGCCGTATGGCTATTCCATTAAGTGATATGTGTGGAAGTCGACCGTATGGTTATTCCACTTAAGTATGTTTATGTCCCAAGTTACCTTTATATATGTTATATGTTCTTTATATGGGTTTTATGGTAATCCTTTGGTTACAAAAAGGTAAGTAATGATATTTTTTTCAGTGAGGAGTTTTTACTACTTCATGAAGGTGAAAAGTATTACATTGATAAAGTATCCATGGTTTACTTGTTGTTTTGAAAAACTAACAGTTTTCATTCTTTGTGTATCCCTTACTGAGCTTCTTATGCTCATCCCAAGTTTTTGAAATGTTTTTCACAGGACTAAGCATGGAATAGGGTCAAGGATGGGATCAAGGGAAAGTCATTCTACCTAAAACATGGAACTATACATGTTTATTTTTTAAGAGTTTTTATTTTAAGGAAATTTAGTAGAAGCGACTACTTTGTAATCTTTTGAGATGTAATAGTTATGTCCTAATTCTCTAAAACTCTAAACCTGAAAAGATCCTCAATGTGAATTACTCATTTAATTCAATATTAAGTAAGGTTTAAGGCTGGGGCCTTATAGTTGGTATCAAAGGTCAGTTTAGATAACTTTAGAGGTTAGGGTATTCTCTAAGCACAAGTGACATTACCATAATGGTTAGGATTTCAGAAAGAGTCCTAGTTTCAGATAAAGTGAATGAGTAAGAATATCATAGTGTTTATCTTCCTCATTAGTACATGATGGTTATGTTGATATACTCACACTGTCCTTTTTGGTTTTAGTTAATGGATGGATCTAGCAGGCACCAAAGTGACAATGGGTTTGAAGGAAACTGTGGTGGTTATATGATTAAGATACTAGATAAAATGGGGGATTCAATGAGGAAACTCGTGATTGTTCTAAACCAACTATCAAGGAGTCATGATCAACCACTTCAACCTTGGTGAGTTCTCTAATGCATCATGTACTAGATGGCCAACTCAATGTAGAAATTCAGGTAATAATTATTAAGGTAACCATTAGGGTTTATATGATACTTAATTTTTAGGTAATTATGGGTTACTCAATGATATGATGGAAAATGAAAGGAATGAGATAAACTTGAGGTTAAAATATGTTATGATTATTATTGAAGATTTTATCTCATTTTGGGGAATGTTTTAAGAATTATATAGTTTTGGAAAAAGGACAACACGCAGACCGTGTGACATCCCGTCGCATCGGACAAAGCTGCGGGAATTGAACCCACAACAAAAGTGCGACTGGTATTTATCGCCTACCACTGGACTACGTGAAGTCCCTGGTTAGTTTGACTGATTCTTTTTGGTTATATGATTTTATGAATTAAGAGTAAGTTGATTTTGGGTTATTTATGAAAATGATTAACCTATCAAAGAGGATATGTGATTAGGTTAATTACTTTTCAAAACAAGACTTTAGGAGCAACCGATATTGTTTGGAGATAAATGTTACGATTTATCTTGGAAGACTATGCGACTAAATCCTTCAATTATTTGGTTTTCAATCTTATATTGGTTTACTTTGAAGAATTTTATGGACAAATTGATTATAGAATGGTCCTCTTTGAACTTTGGGTTTTGTTGGACAAATTTTGGAGATTAAGCATGGATTTTCTTTTTAATGGGTTATCCTTTTCTGGATTATCTGACCTTGTACTAATCTTTTTGGTTTTGGTTTTGGTTAAAGCCTAAATACATGGGAAATATATATTTCTCTTTTTTGGATTATGTGATTCTCTAGAAGTTGATTATAGTACTCTTAATGTGAACAAGTATTCCTAAATACTCGTCTTTTGGAGAAAATATGAGTTTGTGTAAGGAATATAATAAAAGTTTAAAGTCAATATGATAAGTGATTATGTTTCCTTATGAATAAATTTCTCAATAAAAAGTAACTTAAAACAAAAATATTGTCTGTTAACTTTTCCTACTGGGGAATCGAATACCGTTTAACCCATCACAAGTTTGTGATTTTCTCGTGGTTAACTTTATCCTAAACATGTTTTCTATCACTCTCCATCAGAACATGACCCTTTTTTTCCCTCCATATCCATATTTTCATACTTGGAATCCTAGTATGGGTTAACTCGGGTGAACTTTGTACTTATCTTTCTTTATTTTAAAGTGTTTGTTTTACCGACTTTTGTTCCGATGTGGGACTTTCATGGATGTTTCCAAGCGCAATTTTAAAATTGTGAGGGCGCAATTCCCAAAAGGGGGGAAGGATGTAACACCCCAGGTAAATAAAGAATATGACATTTCATATTTATCCATATTTGTGAATAAAATATTTAAATAACTTTAAAGGGGACGCTATGCTCAATGGCGTACCCAACACGCAACAACGAGTTTCTTGGGAATCTTACGTTGCACTATAATAATAAAATAATATTATGGTAGTCGTTGTAATGGAGGGAATGGATATAAATAACTAAAATATGATTATATATGTTTTTAAATGTTTTACATTTATCCAATAAAAGATAATGGCTTAAAATATGGAAAGAATTCAATTTTAGGCGTATATGCCCTAGTTTTCACTAAAGGTTCACTTATCACCTTTTGATGGATAACCGTCGTTAAATATAGTTTTGATCACTCTTATACATTCTTTTGGACCAAATAAAACTCTTATTAAGAATAGGGACATCAAAATTTACTTTGTGTAAATTTTTGGTATCTTTCCGATAAAGTTCATTTTTTTAATGAATAGTGTAAAATGTTGTATTTTAATTCAAAACCACTTTTTAATCTAATTTATTTATATGATTAGATTATATTTTGAATTGGTTTTAAAGTGAAATTATAAAATATTTTTACCATTAAATCCAATAGTAGTCGTTGGAATGAATTTCACTTTGAAATCAGACTTAAACTAGTGTCAATCTTTTGATACTTATTGTTTCATAAAACACGCTATTTGTCATGACAGCGGGAATTAATTATTAAATTAATTAATGTGACTTATATGTTTTGAATTTTGTAAAACGGACTTCATTTTTGAATTCATAATATCAAATATAGCTTAGGGTGAATTTTTGGGATTTTTCTGAAAAACTTCAATTTTTGATGAATAGTGAAACCACTAAGTGGTACTTATAAAAACTGATTTTCCGTTTAAATGAAATTTTGCCTTCATTGTGTTTTGATTTTTAAAAAATCCGACATACATGGTTGTCATTAAGAAGTAAAATGTGGTTCAATGGGATAAAAATAATTTTTTGGTGAATAGTAACTTATTAAGTTTTTAATCGCGATTAGTGGTAATTAGTGTAGTTTAAGGTATAAATAATGCTTTAATAATATGAAATGACCTAGACACATGTCCCAACCTTATTGGTTGTTTCATGGCCGACCCTGAAAATCCATGGTCCAACTTTGGGACCCCATGGATCCACTTTGGTTGGGAAATGACATAAATAACTTTTTATTTAATGTAAAAGTAAAAAATGACACAAACATGATATGTTCTACTAAAACAATTTTTAAGTGGGGTTACACAAGTCCAAATTTTGATTATAAATAGTCATTGGAAATATAAAAATATTTCCTACATCATAGTATTTTTTTTATAATTTTTGGACATTTAATAAATTAAATTATTTATGACATAATAATGATGCAGCGATGACATCATTATTTGACGATTTAAATAAAATGGAAAGATAATGTAAAATCTATGAACTACACATGTCCAAAACTTATTGGATGAGTGGATTTAGAAGCCTTATAACCTTATCCACGAATTATATCAATGTGGGACCTTTTTAAACCGAAACACATTTTCAAATAAAGTAATATTTCTTTACTTTCCAAAAGTGCCCCTCCTCTCCTCTTATAAAAGGCCCCCACCTCTACCTCATTTAACACACTCCTCAAGCCTTTGGCTCGGCCAACCCCTTCCCATTTACTCTCTCCACATCCCTCTCCTCATCCTAGAGGATTACCTTTGGGCAGAATCCTTTCAAAGGAAGCCTTTAGGCTCAAATCAAAAGGAGTTACACTTTTAAAGGTAATTCATTCTCTCATGTTCATTTGTTTTATTTTGCTTCTCCAACCACCTAAACTCTTTTTATTTATTTATTTTGTAACAACACCAGTATATTCAATATACTAGGATGTTGTTATAAGATTTATTCGAGCTACACTCTCAGAAAACTACATCAAATGGTTAAAGAACATACGGTTTCCGTGGATGGCGAATTTCTGCCTCCCAAAACGATGATTGTTCAACATTATTTTAACACCTTCAAAGGTCGCCATTATGATGTCACTATTTTTTATATGATATATAATATGTTTATGTTTTACTTATGCTTCTGTATTTTTCATTTGTGTCTTACCTTTATGGCTTCCATTATGGGTAAACGCGATATCTTCATTTTAGGAAGTGCGGACTACCGCCCCCTCTAAGTGATGTGATTCGTTAATACCATATGTGGGACGTATAAAGGATGGAACTATGATATTATATATGATATTATACTGGAATTATAATATACCTTTATATCATTATTATTCCATTATATAAAATACAAAATGAAAGTAGCGTTCATGCGTACGTACGGCTTACCGTCTCCATGAACGGTGCATTTCATTTCTTATCTCTAAATGATTATGTAACGTTATAAATTTATGAATGTACTGTATATATATGAAATATATGATATCTACATCATGAATAAAATTCTGGATATAATAAACATTTGACCACACGAACAACATGTAATTGTAAGAAGTCCACTTTCGACTTAAGAACCAAATATCGGCAAAACAAATATTATTAACTTAAATGATTACATAATGTTTATGACATGGTAATATATGATATAAAAGGAATAATGAACTTGAGAAATGTTCTTAAGGAAGTAGAAATTTACTCAAGTTTATTATTCAGGAGATTAATGAACGATCGAGTCAAGTCGGACCCGAGGTAATGGATCCTACAACACTCTTTCTTTTTAAGTACACTCTTTTATGTCATTTCTTTTAAGCTCATCTTTATTATGATTGGGATGTTATTTTATATTACTCCTACTTTAATTTTTATGTTCATGTGATGAGATACCCTATTCTCTCTCATCAATCCATTTTGGAAGTTTTGAGTGGCGCCGTTAGGCTGCCGAACATTCGTAAGAGATCTAACCTCTCTCTTTCTTTTTAAGTACTCTCCTTTATGTCACTTCTTTTAGGCTCCTCTTTGTAATGTTGGGGGATGTTCTTTTATATTACTATTTCTTTACATTTTATTCTAATGTGATGAGATACCCTATTTGATATCATCAATCCATATTCGGAAGTTTTAAGTGGCGCCGTTAGGCTGCCGAGTTTTTGTAAGGGATTTTTCATCTCACTTTTATTCCCATGAGATTTATGCTACATTTTCCACAAATTCCATTGAGTGGTGTATATACTACCAATTATTATACTCTTTGTGTAATATACTTTCGTTTATGAGTATTTACATCAATGATATATTGTCCTTCTTTCATGGGGTGTATGTTTTGAAAGATACCCAAGTCGGTAAGGGAACATTTCAACCTCCTCTTTTTTTTAAAAGACTTCTTTTGTTGGGTCTTTTAATTTACATATTTTTATGTTGGGATATTTTCTCATATATCCTTATTGATGTAAATTTTATTTCCAAGTGATGAGATACACTTTTTATCTCTCATCAACTCATTTTGATGTGATGCCGTTAGGCTGTCAAGGGAACTTTTTAACCCAATTTCGATTTCTTTGGGTTCAACATGTAGTCATTGAATATGTCATCCATTGAATATATGTGAATTAACTTTTATTGTTTTGAACTTAATATCCACTTATATTGGGTGTATTTATATTTGTCACACATATTTTTGAGATTGATTTGTCCTTAATTTAAGGATACCTTCTTTATAAGGGATTTCATCACATTTGACATTTCTATTGAGGGTTCATTGTTGTTATGCACCAATTCACTCTTATATAGTGTATATACTGTCCTTTGGAGTATTATATCATGAATCCATTTATTCTCATGATATTATAAAGTTATGACTAAATGTTATTCCTCAATTATTGTATTCAAGTGTCTCTAATTTTGGTAAAACCCCTTTAACCAAAATGTCATTTTAAATGTTTTAATTATTTGTTCTTATTAATATCCATGTTTTCAAAATGGTTTTAAGGATTTATTTATATGGATATTAATGGTTTAAAATTTTAAGCTTCAAGGTGGTATGGGACACTT
Source organism: Viscum album (assembly GCA_963277665.1). NCBI lineage: Eukaryota > Viridiplantae > Streptophyta > Magnoliopsida > Santalales > Viscaceae > Viscum > Viscum album. Next base: position 1,498,860,578 of record OY728159.1, read on the forward strand.
TGATTCAAAAATATCTTTATTAAATGTTTTAAATGGTTTTGAAAATGGTTTTGATAATGGATTCTATTATGATATATTGTGATGTGGAAATGTTATCATTCCTTTATATTGGTTTTATGTTTTATGATTTTATATTGGTACTTGGACATTTTAACGGGTGGTTACGTTATAAACCATATGACGGGTGGTGCCGTGAATACCAAGACGGGTGGTTACGTTATAACCTCCAATGCATTGGGTATGGAAGTCGGCCGTATGGATATTCCATTAAGTATGTATGGAAATTGGCCGTATGGCTATTCCATTAAGTGATATGTGTGGAAGTCGACCGTATGGTTATTCCACTTAAGTATGTTTATGTCCCAAGTTACCTTTATATATGTTATATGTTCTTTATATGGGTTTTATGGTAATCCTTTGGTTACAAAAAGGTAAGTAATGATATTTTTTTCAGTGAGGAGTTTTTACTACTTCATGAAGGTGAAAATTATTACATTGATAAAGTATCCATGGTTTACTTGTTGTTTTGAAAAACTAACAGTTTTCATTCTTTGTGTATCCCTTACTGAGCTTCTTATGCTCATCCCAAGTTTTTGAAATGTTTTTCACAGGACTAAGCATGGAATAGGGTCAAGGATGGGATCAAGGGAAAGTCATTCTACCTAAAACATGGAACTATACATGTTTATTTTTTAAGAGTTTTTATTTTAAGGAAATTTAGTAGAAGCAACTACTTTGTAATCTTTTGAGATGTAATAGTTATGTCCTAATTCTCTAAAACTCTAAACCTGAAAAGATCCTCAATGTGAATTACTCATTTAATTCAATATTAAGTAAGGTTTAAGGCTGGGGCCTTATAGTTGGTATCAAAGGTCAGTTTAGATAACTTTAGAGGTTAGGGTATTCTCTAAGCACAAGTGACATTACCGTAATGGTTAGGATTTCAGAAAGAGTCCTAGTTTTAGATAAAGTGAATGAGTAAGAATATCATAGTGTTTATCTTCCTCATTAGTACATGATGGTTATATTGATATACTCACACTGTCCTTTTTGGTTTTAGTTAATGGATGGATCTAGCAGGCACCAAAGTGACAATGGGTTTGAAGGAAACTGTGGTGGTTATATGATTAAGATACAAGATAAAATGGGGGATTCAATGAGGAAACTCGTGATTGTTCTAAACCAACTATCAAGGAGTCATGATCAACCACTTCAACCTTGGTGAGTTCTCTAATGCATCATGTACTAGATGGCCAACTCAATGTAGAAATTCAGGTAACAATTATTAAGGTAACCATTAGGGTTTATATGATACTTAATTTTTAGGTAATTATGGGTTACTCAATGATATGATGGAAAATGAAAGGAATGAGATAAACTTGAGGTTAAAATATGTTATGATTATTATTGAAGATTTTATCTCATTTTGGGGAATGTTTTAAGAATTATATAGTTTTGGAAAAAGGACAACACGCAGACCGTGTGACATCCCGTCGCATCGGACAAAGCTGCGGGAATCGAACCCACAACAAAAGTGCGACTGGTATTTATCGCCTACCACTGGACTACGTGAAGTCCCTGGTTAGTTTGACTGATTCTTTTTGGTTATATGATTTTATGAATTAAGAGTAAGTTGATTTTGGGTTATTTATGAAAATGATTAACCTATCAAAGAGGATATGCGATTAGGTTAATTACTTTTCAAAACAAGACTTTAGGAGCAACCGATATTGTTTGGAGATAAATGTTACGATTTATCATGGAAGACTATGCGACTAAATCCTTCAATTATTTGGGTTTCAATCTTATATTGGTTTACTTTGAAGAATTTTATGGACAAATTGATTATAGAATATTCCTCTTTGAACTTTGGGTTTTGTTGGACAAATTTTGGAGATTAAGCATGGATTTTCTTTTTAATGGGTTATCCTTTTCTGGATTATCTGACCTTGTACTAATATTTTTGGTTTTGGTTTTGGTTAAAGCCTAAATACATGGGAAATATATATTTCTCTTTTTTGGATTATGTTATTCTCTAGAAGTTGATTATAGTACTCTTAATGTGAACAAGTATTCCTAAATACTCGTCTTTTGGAGAAAATATGAGTATGTGTAAGGAATATAATAAAAGTTTAAAGTCAATATGATAAGTGATTATGTTTCCTTATGAATAAATTCCTCAATAAAAAGTAACTTAAAACAAAAATGTTGTCTATTAACTTTTCCTACTGGGGAATCGAATACCGTTTAACCCATCACAAGTTTGTGATTTTCTCATGGTTAACTTTATCCTAAACATGTTTTCTATCACTCTCCATCAGAACATGACCCTTTTTTTTCCTCCATATCCATATTTTCATACTTGGAATCCTATTATGGGTTAACTCGGGTGAACATTGTACTTATCTTTCTTTATTTTAAAGTGTTTGTTTTACCGACTTTTGTTCTGATGTGGGACTTTCAAGGATGTTTGCAAGCACAATTTTAAAATTGCGAGGGCGCAATTCCCAAAAGGGGGGAAGGACGTAACACCCCAGGTAAATAAAGAATATGAAATTTCATATTTATCCATATTTGTGAATAAAATATTTAAATAACTTTAAATGGGACGCTATGCTCGATGGCGTACCCAACACGCAACAACGAGTTTCTTGGGAATCTTACGTTGCACTCTAATAATAAAATAATATTATGGTAGTCGTTGTAATGGCGGGAATGGATATAAATAACTAAAATATGATTATATATTTTTTTAAATGTTTTTACATTTATCCAATAAAAGATAATGGCTTAAAATACGGAAAGAATTCAATTTTAGGCGTATATGCCCTAGTTTTCACTAAAGGTTCACTTATCACCTTTTGATGGAGAACCGTCATTAAATATAGTTTTGATCACTCTTATACATTCTTTTGGACCAAATAAAACTCTTATTAAGAATCAGGACATCAAAATTTACTTTGTGTAAATTTTTGGTATCTTTCCGATAAAGTTCATTTTTTTTAATGAATAGTGTAAAATGTTGTATTTTAATTCAAAACCACTTTTTAATCTAATTTATTTATATGATTAGATTATATTTTGAATTGGTTTTAAAGTGAAATTAGAAAATATTTTTACCATTAAATCCAATAGTAGTCGTTGGAATCAATTTCACTTTGAAATCAGACTTAAACTAGTGTCAATCTTTTGATACTTATTGTTTCATAAAACACGTTATTTGTCATGACAGCGGGAATTAATTATTAAATTAATTAATGTGACTTATATGTTTTTAATTTTGTAAAACAGACTTTATTTTTGAATTCATAATATCAAATATATCTTAGGGTGAATTTTTGGGATTTCTTTGAAAAACTTCAATTTTTTGATGAATAGTGAAACCACTAAGTGGTACTTATAAAAACTGATTTTCCGTTTAAATGAAATTTTGCCTTCATTGTGTTTTGATTTTCAAAAAATCGGACATACATGGTTGTCATTAAGAATTAAAATGTGGTTCAATGGGATAAAAATAATTTTTTTGGTGAATAGTAACTTATTAAGTTTTTAATCGCGATTAGTGGTAATTATTGTATTTTAAGGTATAAATAATGTTTTAATAATATGAAATGACCTAGACACATGTCCCAACCTTATTGGTTGTGTCATGGCCAACCAAGACAATCCATGGGACAACTTTGGGACCCCATGGATCCACTTTGGTTGGGAAATGACATAAATAACTTTTTATTTAATGTAAAAGTAAAAATGACACAAACATGATATGTTCTACTAAAACAATTTTTAAGTGGGGTTACACAAGTCCAAATTTTGATTATAAATAGTCATTGGATATATAAAAATATTTCCTACATCATAGTATTTTTTTTATAATTTTTAGACATTAAATAAATTAAATTATTTATGACATAATAATGATGCAGCGATGACATCATTATTTGACGATTTTAATAAAATGGAAAGATAATGTAAAATCTATGAACTACACATGTCCAAAACTTATTGGATGAGTGGATTTCGAAGACTTATCTCCTTATACACGAATTATATCAATGTGGGACCTTTTAAAACCGAAACACATTTTCAAATAAATAATATTTCTTTACATTCCAAAAGTGCCCCTCCTCTCCTCTTATAAAAGGCCCCCACCTCTACCTCATTTAACACACTCCTCAAGCCTTTGGCTCGGCCAACACCTACCCATTTACTCTCTCCACATCCCTCTCCTCATCCTAGAGGATTCCCTTTGGGAAGAATCCTTTCAAAGGAAGCCTTTAGGCTCAAATCAAAAGGAGTTACACTTTTAAAGGTAATTCATTCTCTAATGTTCATTTGTTTTATTTTGCTTCTCCAACCCCCTAAAATCTTTTTATTTATTTCTTTTGTAACAACACCGGTATATTCAATATACTAGGATGTTGTTATAAGATTTATTCGAGCTACACTCTCAGACAACTACATCAAATTGTTAAAGAACATACGGTTTCCGTGGATGGCGAATTTCTGCCTCCCGAAACGATGATTGTTCAACATTCTTTTAACACCTTCAAAGGTCGCCATTATGATGTCACTATTTTTTATATGATATATAATATGTTTATGTTTTACTTATGCTTCTGTATTTTTCATTTTTGTCTTACCTTTATGGCTTCCATTATGGGTATACGCGATATCTTCATTTTAGGAAGTGCGGACTACCGCCCCCTCAAAGTGATGTGATTCGTTAATACCATATGTGGGACGTATAAAGGATGGAACTATGATATTATATATGATATTATACTGGAATTATAATATACCTTTATATCATTATTATTCCATTATATAAAATACAAGATGAAAGTAGCGTTCATGCGTACGTACGGCTTACCGTCTCCATGAACGGTGCATTTCATTTCTTACCTCTAAATGATTATGTAACGTTATACATTAATGAATGTACTGGATATATATGAAATATATGATATCTACATAATGAATACAATTCTGGATATAATAAACATTTGACCACACGAACAACATGTAATTTTAAGAAGTCCACTTTCGACTTAAGAACCAAATATCGGCAAAACAAATAATATTAACTTAAATGATTACATAATGTTTATGACATGGTAATAAGTGATATAAAAGGAATAATGAACTTGAAAAATGTTCTTAAGGAAGTAGAAATTAACTCAAGTTTATTATTCATGAGATTAAAGAACGATCGAGTCAAGTCGGACCCGAGGTAAGGGATCCTACAACACTCATTCTTTTTAAGTACACTCTTTTATGTCATTTCTTTTAAGCTCATATTTCTTATGATTGGGATGTTCTTATATATTACTCCTACTGTAATTTTTATCTTCATGTGATGAGAGACCCTATTCTCTCTCATCAATCCATTTTTGAAGTTTTGAGTGGCGCTGTTAGGCTGCCGAACTTTCGTAAGAGATCTAACCTCTCTCTTTCTTTTTAAGTACTCTCCTTTATGTCACTTCTTTTAGGCTCCTCTTTGTAATGTTTGGGGATGTTATTTTATATTACTATTTCTGTACATTTTATTGTAATGTGATGAGATACCCTATTTGATCTCATCAATCCATATTCGGAAGTTTTATGTGGCGCCGTTAGGCTGTTGAGTTTTTGTAAGGGATTTTTCATCTCACTTTTATTCCCATGAGATTTATGCTACATTTTCCAAAAATTCCATTGAGTGGTGTATATACTACCAATTACTCTACTCTTTTTGTAATATACTTTCGTTTATGAGTATTTACATCAATGATATATTGTCCTTCTTTCATGGGGTGTATGTTTTGAAAGATACCCAAGTCGGTAAGGGAACATTTCACCCTCCTCTTTTTTTTAAAAGACTTCTTTTGTTGGGTCTTTTAATTTACATATTGTTATGTTGGGATATTTTCTCATATATCCTTATTGATGTAAATTTTATGTCCAAGTGATGAGATACACTTTTTATCTCTCATCAACTCATTTTGATGTGATGCCGTTAGGCTGTCAAGAGAACTTTTTAACCCAATTTCGATTTCTTTGGGTTCAACATGTAGTCATTTAATATGTCATCCATTGAATATATGTGAATGACCTTTTAGTGTTTTACACTTAATATCCACTTATATTGGGTGTATTTATATTTTTCACACATATTTTTGAGATTGATTTGTCATTAATTTAAGGATACCTTCTTTATAAGGGATTTCATCACATTTGACATTTCTATTGAGGGTTCATTGTTGTTATGGACCAATTCACTCTTATATGGTGTATATACTGTCCTTTGGAGTATTATATCATGAATCCATTTATTCTCATGATATTATAAAGTTATGACTAAATGTTATTCCTCAATTATTGTATTCAAGTATCACTAATTTTGGTAAAACCCCTTTAACCAAAATTTCATTTTAAATGTTTTAATTATATGTTCTTATTAATATCCATGTTTTCAAAATGGTTTTAAGGATTTATTTATATGGATATTAATGGTTTAAAATTTTAAGCTTCAAGGTGGTATGGGACACTTTGATTCAAAAATCTCTTTATTAAATGTTTTATATGGTTTTGGAAATGGTTTTGATAATGGATTCTATTATGATATATTGTGATGTGGAAATTTTATCATTCCTTTATTTTGGTTTTATGTTTTATGATTTTATATTGGTACTTGGACATTTTAACGGGTGGTTACGTTATAAACCATATGACGGGTGGTGCTGTGAATACCAGGACGGGTGGTTACATTATAACCTCCAATGCATTGGGTATGGAAGTCGGCCGTATGGCTATTCCATTAAGTATGTATGGAAATTGGTCGTATGGCTATTCCATTAAGGGATATGTGTGGAAGTCGACTGTATGGTTATTCCACATAAGTATGTTTATGTTCCAAGTTACCTTTATATATGTTATGTGTTCTTTATATGGGTTTTATGGTAATCCTTTGGTTACAAAAAGGTAAGTAATGATATTTTTTTCAGTGAGGAGTTTTTACTACTTCATGAAGGTGAAAATTATTACATTGATAAAGTATCCATGGTTTACTTGTTGTTTTGAAAAACTAACAGTTTTCATTCTTTGTGTATCCTTTACTAAGCTTCTTATGCTCATCCCAAGTTTTTGAAATGTTTTTCACAGGACTTAGCGTGGAATAGGGTCCAGGATGGGATCAAGGGAAAGTCATGCTACCTAAAACATGGAACTATACATGTTTATTTTTTAAGAGTTTTTATTTTATGGAAATTTAGTAGAAGCAACTACTTTGTAATCTTTTGAGATGTAATAGTTATGTCCTAATTCTCTAAAACTCTAAACCTAAAAAGATCCTCAATGTGAATTTCTCATTTAATTCAATATTAAGTAAGGTTTAAGGCTGGGGCCTTATAATACTCATTATTGGACTTTTTCCCATTTTACCCAAAAATAGTTGGTCACATGATTTAGCCACCTGGTTGGCCAAAAAGTGTGCCAACCATTCACCAATCATTGTTTATAGAGGGACCCCACCTAGTTTGTGTGCACATTTTTTCATATCACGTACAAACTATGTGATTTGGATATGTCTAGATGTCTTCAGTTGAGTCACTATAGTTCTCCTAGGCTCGAATGATTGCCGAAAAAATGTGCGGCATCGAACAAGCCTCTGAGTTCCCCTCACAGTAAACACACACAGTTAGTACTATGTGTATGCTAACCGTGTGACACAATCTATATTCAATAAATAGATATCGTGGATCTAAACAAGTCCTAGATACTCTTATAACCTTCCTTTGGTTGTATTTAATGATTACTAAGAGAAAATAATGGATTAAAATTGAAAAAAAACAAGTCATGCATTTGAGAAAAGTCGATTCGTTACACTGTCCACTTGAGACAAGAAACCTAAAAATAAAAATTTCAATATCTAAATGTTTTTATATAGTATGTGTAGTATTCATGATTAACCACAAAGTTTCCCATTTTCAATCCAAATTGATGTTAAAATTTTCAATTCTATAATTTTATATTAATTTGTTTTTATAATTGATAACTCATTGAGTTACACTTTTGTAAACTAGGGTAATTTTTATAGATCATCAAAATATATTATATAAAAATTGATATTAAATTAAAAAATAATTAATCATAAAGAAAATACCAATCATTGAGCTTCATACTTGAATCACATTAACATAAAGATAATTTAAAAATTAATCTAATTTTACATTATCTATTTTTACATTTTTTACCATTAGATATTTTTCACATATGATTTAAATGTATCATAGATTTTAATTTTATTTGATATAACATTACCATATTATTTTATAAAAAATGAATTTTAGATGTATTTTTTGATTATTAATCAATCAATTTCTTATTTTATTAAATAATCGATGTATATTACACATAATAAATCACAATGTCTCCAAATTATAAACCTCTATATGAAGAAATAATTTCCATTTCGAAGATAGTATGTGTAGGTGAGTTTAAAAATGGGTATTTCTATTTTTATTTATACTTTTTAAACATTTAGAAATGTAAAAAAATTCCCTATGAACATTAATCACAATAATTATACTATATCCTATTTTATTTTCATTTTTATTCTCTCTTCATTTTGAATGTTTCATTTTCAAGATCAATAATTTCGTTACTTATTAGTTATAGGCCCATAGGACCGAAATGAATTTCCAAAATAATGTAAACCCTTTTCATGTGCGAATGGATTCACTATAGTTGTGTACTATAACAATGGATTATACTATGACATTATATAATAATAATAATGAATAATTGATACTTTTTCTACAATAATTAATTTTTTTGTCATATTTCTAAAATTTGATATATTATTTGATGTGTTTTGTAATGAAACATTCGGTTTCATATTATAAAACTTTCTAATTATTTTTTTAATCACTCACAAATATCAACTTATAATATTTATCTAATACACAGAATATTTTTTACCACTATATTATTCTTATCTGATACGAATCTAATTACTAGATATAAATGGGTTAAAACATTCTCTTTGATTACTATATCTAGAATTTTGTTTTCTGATAACCTAATAATTTATGCTATCTTTTCCAACTGATATTATAATTGAATATTATTTTTTATATTCTTGTTTCAATTTATTATATAAATGTATATTTCCTTAAAATATACAACGCAGTATTTAATACATTAGTGATGTTTTCATCCATTATTTTTCATTATATCATGTATCACATAAAATCTAATTTAATTATACTATTTAGGGATGTTGATTTTTTTTAAAAATATATAGAATTACAATTTTTTATCCTTAAAATATATATATATATATATTGATTTGTTTAATAAATATATCCTAAATAACCTATCTATTGTTGTTAGGTGTCATATATATTTCATTTAGTACTTTATATTTATCAAATATTTTTAAAAAATCCTGTACTACATTTGGTTATTTATTTTCAAAGTTATTTTATTAATTCATTTATATAGGAATTAAAAGAAACATATTTCCATAAATGTAATTTTAGGAAAATTATTTCTTTTTTCCAATAATATATATAAAAGGATACAAGTAATCGAACATAGAAAACTACAAATGTAATTAATATTTATTTTAGGATATTCTATATATAAGAATTAAATAATTCTATTTTTTCCCTATTGTATAGGGTTCAAGGCTATAAATCCACATATACATTGAATAATAAAGGAATAAAAATGATATTTGATTTATATTATATTGAATTTTAATTTTCCATAAAATTGGAATCATTTATTTCTATTTAGAAATATAAAATAATTTATTTTCTAATTACAATTCTTGAAACTTTTCTTCTCATTAATAAAATCATCATATATATTTGTTAAGGTATTAGTCATCTAATGTAAATTAAAAATATTGGATTAAAATAAATTCCATCAATATTGTAATATTCAAAAATTATAATCATCCACATTTTTTAAATAAATAATAATTTTTAAGGAATGAATTATCAGTATATAGGATATTTTAGTACAAAAGGTACATATTAATCATTTATATTTGATATAATATTGAAATTGCGTTCATATTTTTCTATCATCATTGTATATCATTCCTCTATTACATTTAAATTTTTAATTGAACTGTTGTCACAATACATAATACATGATAACTTTTTTCAATTATGTACTAATAACAATTCTTTTTTTTTCAAGAAGTATTTCTTATTAGAAAGTGTATATATTTAAAATCAATATCAAACTATTTCATACACACATATTTATTCATATTTCTATTATAATATTATTATTTCATAAATTACAGTGAGTTCATTGATAAAAAATGTTTTTTAAATGATGGTGAATAATTTGTGTTTAACACAAGGTGAATATTCACATGCGTTTTCGTTGGGGAAGAAAGTGATTTTTTCCATAAAAAACTCCACACATAAACTATTTTATTTTTTGGTAGTTTATTCAACCTTGGAATCAACCCTCATATTATTTTTAGTTTTATATTTACAAATTAATTATTTTAAAACCACTTTTTTTACCTTCAATTCACTTCGCATTGTCATTAGTTATTATAAAACATTTTAATGAAAAATATTCATTGAATAATAGGATTGAAAACAACTTATAAAAGATCCATAATTTTTTCCATATTACGTATATAATTAAAAAAATCATTACATTATAAGATATATAGACTAATAATCAACCATCTTCTTTTTTGTTCAATCAATTATTGAATTACCTTTCCACATCATCACATTTTTCTCAATAATTTTTTTATATGAAAATCACTTAAAAGAATTTACACTATATGTTTTCTATCTTCTATACCATAGTTATTTTCTTATCAGTCACCATCATCGGTTATCATCACTTAGTAATTAATATACATTCATGAAAACATTTTACTTCAGAGTATATCCAATTTTTATAAAGATATTCTCTATAAAAATTTTTATGTATCTTTCATTATTATATTAGTGGATCAAATATATGGTGGAGTTATTTCCTCAAACAATGATATAGAGTTATTTATCATTATTGTGGGGAAATTGATTACTCCAAAAAATCAACACTATATTACAAAACCATTGATAATATCCCAAGAATAGTAATAATATTTATTGAACCCATATTAAAACCCTTATAATAATTAGTTCTATTATTCCCACATTTTCCAATAATTAATTTATTGTTTTCCATTCCTTATAGAATGGTCTATTATCTATGAAAAGGCATATTTTAATTCGTAATTATAAAATATTGTTTATTAAGATATGATATATAAGTATTGATTTATAAAAATGAAATTTAATAAATTCTATATAGGATACGAATAAAAATTACTATGGAATAATATATAGACTTTTTCTATAGGTAAAATCAATGTAATCAACCTATTTTCTTTTAAATCCTTGTCAAAATGTTTTCGAAAACCCATTCTTTATAATAACTATAATTCTTATAACATTTTCCCATAAATAAAATTGTTTATATGTTTCATGGTAACATTATTACATTGGATCACATTCCCAAGTTCAAGTTTCAATAGTCCATATGTGACTAAATTTGTAAGCACTACCAAACAGTAAAAATTAATTCATCATTTGAATAATTTTTTTTCAAAAAGATATCTATGGATCCAATAATATGTAAAATTAATAATTAATACATTGGAAAAAGAGAAACAGAAGAAAAATTTGACATATTTTTCTCTATAAAGTATATTATAAGGAAGAAAATTTCTTAGCATAATAATGGCCTAAAATATAGGTGGAAACGATAAAAATGATAAAAATAAATGAATAAATATAAAACCATGATATTTCATTATTTAATTTTCCATTTGATGAATAGTTTTTTGATATCATTTTATATACATAACACTAAGTTTAAATTAACCAATATGTACTATAAGAATATATTTATTTCCATGTAACCATTATAACCTAGACATTTTATAAGAAGGCATTAATTTGAGTTATATCATTATAAAATATTTTTCAAAATTTACCCAAATAAAATTTCATTTTTTAGTGATTGGTAAATATTAACTCCATCTTCATTGATATTAATGGAAATATATAATGCAGATATATAGAGATGGTGAGAATGAGAAATGATACTTTTGGAAATAATAATAGATATCCTTTGATACTCTTTGTTTCTTGTGGGTCCAGGGAATTATTTCATATTGATTAAGTGATATACATCAAGGATATAGTGTGGTAATTATTCTTGAATAATAAATAAGTAACAAAACATCAGATCGGACACAGGTGGGGGATACACAATAAAGTTCCATCATGGGGAGTGAAGTTATATCCTTTATAGATGAACTATCTGTATTGTATTTCTCCATATAAGATTTATCAAATTTATTAAAAATAAATAGGTCAGATGATGGTGATATCTATATTGTAGCTGATCTGGAAGCTTTGCAGAAAATCATGTATTTCTGTATGGGATCCCTTCTCTCTTACATTAATTCTTCAGATTATGATATTCCTTCGTCTAATATAGAGCTGAAATCTATAATATCCCACTGTTTGAATGTTAAAATCTAGAGGTTGAATCCAATGGATAATGGATACTACCATATCATCAAATAATGTAAATATGATTTCAAAATTATCTATATTCATGGGAATATAAATTTGAAACTATGAGGTTTACTGATTGCTGAATGGGAAGAAGTTTTCAATATACTTATCATTGGCATTCTACTACCCAGCTTTGGGTTGGACTTATGGCCTATCTTTATTTTTATGGAATTCAATGATACTGAATGACATTTCTTAATTCATGGAAAATCCTTTAAAAGTGGATCTATGTACACATAATAATGTATTTTTCGTATATTCTATAATTTTTATTTATGAAAACATGGATCCAATTATTTTAGATGTTATTATCAAGATTTTGAATGTTTATAAAATTGATATTAATGGGGATAATTAATAAATTCCACCCATATGTTAAGTGTGGATGATTGTAGGATAATCAATTGTTGATTTCTAGGTTTTATAAAAGTATATTATCTTTTGAAATTATACTACATATTTAATGGGGGTAAATAATAATAGAAAAAAAATTTATGTGTTGGAGAAGGGTGAAACATCAATGAAAAATCATATTGTTAAGTGGTTTAAGACCTAGTTTATAGGTGATATTATTCTGAACTATGGGAAAACTATTGAAGAAGAAGAAGAAAATGGAATAATCCATATTATATAATCATGGACCTATGGAATGGAAATATCTCTAATGAAAATATCTAAGTGTAAAACAATCCCATTCATCAGAATGACATTATTATGGTTTAGATAATTTTATTGTGCTCTAGGATTATGTAATCTCACATGAATCCAAAATGATATAGGCTAAGGTTATAAAAAAATGATGTTTTTGTCTATTTTAAAATGCATAATGAGACTCTAGACTAAGATATGGACTATATAAAACATGTTATAGACATACTTGTAAAATCCATAGATTCCATTTATGTGCATGGTTCTATTGACAAAATATTTAGGATAACCATGTCACTCCTTTGAAGGTTACAAAAAATACTATAAAATCTGATGGTTATCCTTATAAATATAATAATCAAAAGAATGTAGATACCATGTTTCATAAAGATAATAATTAATGTGGAACCAATAAATAAAATAAAATTAAAATCATGGTGAAATTATAATTGGGGATACAACCCCAAGCTCATATCCAAATGATGGTCATATTCAAGAATTTTCAATTTCAAGGAAATGCTAAAACAATCCATTATCAAAATTATTTTGATCCAAACTATAAGAATAATTTTCATGGGTTTCCTAATCCCAAAATGGATTTACCATCATGATTTAATTCTCTTGAAAGTTGGTCCAATTGATTTATTGTCAAAAATAAATCTTCATTAAAGGTCAATAAAAATTAGGTCTTCAAACACCCAATTCTTGGGAGGCCTTTCATATATTCTACCAGTGAAAAACATATCACTTATAGATTAAAATTTTAAAAAAACAACAAGACTTCTCTCTTGTCTATTATTTCAATAGTTATCATGATCAGAGAGATTTGTGGAATGAAATCACCTCCCAACATTAAATTATGAATAACCCATGGACTCTAATTGGGGACATCAAGCCAATAGCTAATATGTATGAGAATCATGGTGTTGTGAAAAAATATATATCATAAATGGAGTTTAGAATATACATTAAAGGAAATAATATCTCAGATATAAATCTAGTGGAAGCCAAGTTCAATTGATATAAAAAAACACTAATATAATAGTGTCCATTAGTCATTATAATTTTTTTCAATGATTATTCTCTAAAAAAATTGGTATATACATATAGCTCTATATTAGCAAGAATAAATTATGACCATCACCCCATCCCAATTTTAATCTTTACTAGATCAGTAACACCAACCACCCCTGTATGATTTAGCAATTCGTTGGTGCTTCATCCTGACTATAGTAAGATGGTTCTTGACACAAATAACTCAGTTGATTACATGGATGAATCTTTGTCATGTATCATTGGGATGAACCTGCTGAAGAGGAAAATAAAATTATTGGATAATTTTTGTTTTAGTGATATAGATAAAGAAGTTTTTTTATATAAAAAAATCATTATATCATCCTAGAAGGATACAAAAGTTTTTTTTTCATGGAGACATGTAGAATAAAGTGTAGGATTCAACTAAACATAAAAATTAAACTAATATTAACGATTACATTTAAAGATAAACCTCAGGAGATTGATTTATCAAATATAGAGATCTAAAATATTTCTTTTCCAATTTCCTTCAAATGAATTTAAAGGTTAATATGTCATTTTACTTTCTTAAAAAAGTTGACATTAATTTTGAAGATAGATGATCCCTTTCTGATCATGTTGTTTCCATCAATATGAATCTCTTCAATTCACCGGCCACAATCCCTGGATTATTGTTTGTTATTATACTCATGATGGAGACTTCTGAATAAAAAATCATTTTAACCTCAATTACCCTTGACATTAAGAAAAAGGATATTATGTTTGTTATTAATTAGGGGATCTCTTTGGGTCATAATGGCTTCACTAATTATTTTTTTTCCAAACATATGTAAAACCATTAAACATGAGGTTAGTAGGTTTTTTACTCAAATATTTTTAGGTGGTTCTCTCGCACACGGTATTAATGTCCATTTAATCGCTCAAATTTCAAAATTCTAAATTTCATGTGAAACAACAATTCTTAGGATATTTTATTTAATAAAAAAATTTAGAAAAAAATGGGAATAATTGTTCCTAATTGACATTCAATAATCGTTAATAGATTTATATCCTTTCATGAGGTTGGATTCATTAAATGTAGGACCATAGAAGATAGGATCATTTTGTCCTTATATTATATTAATATACATAAGCTTTCTACCAAAGGTTATAATATATCATTGATTATTTATTTAAAAAAAATCCTTCAACACCATAGATTGGGGAAATTTTAACCTGGTTCTAACTGGATTTGTTTTTGATGAGAGGTTTGTACACTAGGTCAAGATTATTATGATATTATATCATATTTTAGTTCATATTAATTGATCACCCGAGGGATAGATTTGATGATTAATATGGTTATGGCATGTTGATCCCCTTTAGTCTATTATTTTTCCATTATATTGCATTAGCTTCCTAGGCTCCTTCTTAATATGGAGTATAAAGGAAATTTGAATACAATCATCTCCTTGAGGTGTTTTTTCTACATTCCTTTAATGTTATACTGATTAAATAAATATATTTATATAGGGTTATATTAGGAACCTCATGAATAACAAGAATTTTCTCCTTCATTAAGAAGTTGTCTCAAGAGAGGTGATTAGTTAAAAGAAAAAATTTATTTATTTTGGGAAAAACACCTCATCTTATAGAAAATGGTTATCATAAATGAACTATTAAACTAATATATGGTTTTAACATATAAATATTTTAGTGTTCTAATGATCTTGGGAAGGCCATGTCCATTTAACATTAATCACATCACGCATTAGATTTGAAAGAAAATATCTTCCCGTAAAGGAAAATAACTATCAATGAATGGAAGGGTTGGTCTATATAAATACATTAATGTCTACAAGATTTTATAATATTTTATGGTGTATAAGTGAAAAAATATACTTCTTATGAAATCTGATAAATCCATAAAAAAAAATTTGGATTGGAATAATCCATTTGAGAATAATTATCATTGTTCATTGGAAAAAATGGTTCATGTCTCATTCTCATGGTGGGTTTGGAATTTAGAATATTTAAAATTTCAATCATTGTCAACAAGATCATTTCATATTGATTCCTATAAATGAAAAATTATACTCTCCTAGATTCTGGTGATAAGGAATCATAGGAATGCTAAAATCTGGAACCGGGATTTTTCTTGATTCATTTGTTTACCTCACATTCAAATCCACCTTCTCTAGTATCTCTTTGTTATCACATTAGATGAAAAGTAAAAAACCTATATAAAATTATTGTATAATAATTCAATAGGTAATCTCATATTAGACCTACTTGATCCCATTATTACTTGGATCTAAAAAAACATCATGATCAAATAAATAACAGATATCATTATCGCGCTACCTTATGTGGTCTGATCAATTATTAACAATTATAAAATCAATAACCATGATAACCTGATGGTTTGGGAACTGATATTGAATCTTATCCTCAACTCCAAATAGTGATATAAGTTCCAAAATCTTGGGAATTGCAATATATGGATAAGAAGAATGAAGAAAAAATACATCTAGTATTCTGTATTCACCCTTTAATGGAGGTTGATGTATTTAAAAATAATTATTTATTATTACCTTCGAGTTTGGTTATATTGTTATTATCTAGATTTATTTTTTATAATAAAAACACAGTGGATATAAAAAACATAATCTTAATCTTTTCCACCTCTTTAATATTATGTAATGTGGAATTTAATATAATTTATCTATAGAATCCATGGGATTATTCTATCTAGGATCATCATAAATCCTATTCTCAAACATCTCTCTATCTCTTAGAAACTTCTTAACCTATTTCATGTTTCTATTACTATGTTAATTCCTATGATTTTCAAAATTTAGAAAAAGGGGTTCTATGAGAATTTGCCATTCAATATTAAATCATACAATGTGACAATCATGGTGGTGACGTAAAATGAAAACTACTTGTAACATGGTCATGGTAATTATATTATAATTTATTTTTATTCTCAAACATCCTTGTTATTATCCATAATTTCCTTATTCCTATTGGGACATTGATTTTACATAGAAGAAAATATTTCTTAGATTGATCAAATTAATCTCTATTGGAGAATATTTAGGGACCCCATTCCCTATGGGATCTGGAGTAGTCAATTATCATCAAAAAAATAACACCATATCTTACCTCAACATTGATCAAACTCAAGAAATAAAAACTGTAGTTAAACTCTACTCATTACTCTCTTTTAAAGAAAATATTAGGCAACAAGTGGTTAATGTTAAATGGTTTTCAGATGGTTACAGAAATACTATGTTCTATAATTCTCTTCAGTGAATTAGGAAGGCTTGTAGGTAATTAACCTTTCAAAGGTATGGGGAAAACTTCTTGACAATGGATATGGCATTGATAATAATATAGTATCCTACTATGAATCCATCTTCAATGGTCTAGATATCAACAAAGACCACCTTCCTAAAGTCATTCCGAGAGTGATCACTGAGGAGGAAAATACTTTCCTTCTCAACACTCCATTGGATCACGAAATCGAACACACCTTCTTTAGTCTGAATCCTAATAGTGATCTGGTTCTTGATGGATCCAATAATGATTTCTTGTTACATTATTGGGATGTGATTGATGATGATGTTTGTAAACATTTCAAATTATTTTTTACCAATGGTGTTCTTCCTCATTCTCTTAATGCCTGATTTCTCACATTGATCCCAAAAGTAAAAAATGCCTATGAGATTCACCTATTTAAACCCATTGATCTTATTAAAACTCTTTATAAAATCATCACAATAATCCATGAAAATAGAATTTCAACTATCACGTAAAAAATTGTCTCTTAGAACCAATTTCATTTTTTTAAAGGTAGATTCATTCAATACTATATCTGTCTTGTCTTTGACTGTGTCAATATCTTGAACAAAGCTAACAGAAGAGGAAATATTGATATTAAACTTGACATAACAAATCTCTTTGATACCATTTATTAGAGATTTGCCTTCAAGGTTCTTCAAGGATTTGTTTTTAATGCCTCTTTTATCACAGCAATCAATAATTTTTTCGCCTCAGCATCTATCTCCATTTTGATCAATTGATCTCCCAAGGGATATTATAAATTCTCCAAATGTTTCAATAATGATGACGCCCTATCTTCCATTATCTTCTAAATTTCAAAATACTATATCATTCATCTGATCACCCATCTGGTGAACCAGAATAAGCTGAAACCCATCCATGTCTCTAGGAACATGAATGATTTTACACAAATTTTTTATGCTGATGACATCATCCTTTTCAATCAATGTGATAAAATAAACATTCTTAACATCAAAACTGCACTCTAACACTGTGAGAAGGTTTCTAGTCAAAACATTTTTTGGAATAAATCCAGCATCTTCTTTGAGAGGAACAAACCTACTAGATAAAAATCTATCATTTTCAGTTACATAGGTGAGAAATAAGGTATGTTCCCTTTCACCTTTCTAGGTGTTCCTATGTTTTAGGGCAGGCCCGTGTCTTGCTACATTGTGAATACAGTTGACCAATTCCTAAACCAACTTTATTCTTGTAAAGGTAAATCTCTCTCTATGGCTGGTAGATATTTCCTTGTAAATTACACTATTGCTTCTAAGATTGTTTACTCCATTATAGTCTATAAATGGAATTTTGGTCTGATTAAAAAATAAACAGTGCTATAATGAATTTCATATGGACCGGTTGTACTATAGAAATAAAACTTCTATTTTTTCACTAGTTAACTTTTTGCAAGGCCTTTGATAAAGGTGGTATTGACAATAAAAATATAAATTACTTTAATGAATCCCATCAAGCTTGACCTACTTGGAACCTTTTTCACAATTATTATGATGCTATTACCTTCATTAGAACTAGATTTATTGAAAAATATAATATGGTAAAGTCTAATTTCATTAACCCTTTTATATGGACATCCATAAAACAATATTTCCCAAATATTATGAATAATTCTAGATGGTTGGTCTCTATAGACTTCTCTATGATATTATGGTTGGATAACTGGACTGCCACTCCTTTAATTTCTATGATTTCTCCCAATAAAATCCCTAAGTGTGATAACTTCTCTATTAGAGAAATTATAAACTCTTATTAAGACTACCTCTCTTAAACTCTTCTAAATTTCATTGAAAACTACTCTTTTACTTAAACCAATTATTTATTAATCCGAGAACCTACTCAAAATGGGATGATTAACTCAAAAAAAATCGACAATAATTATTTCTAGAACTTTGAATGTTGTTAAAGTTGGATAAAATATTTCAACAACCTTGGATAAAGCCCTTAAGAATCAGTCTTATCTAGAGACTTTTTCACAATAGAGTTCCCATAGAGATTTTCCTTCAATCTTTTGAAATCCAACTCACCTCTAATTGAAGAATTTTTAATCAACATAGAGAAGATGCTAAACAATTATTTATGTCTTATGCTACTGATTCTACTCTTTCGAAATACATTCTTGAAATTTTTTACTACAGATGGTTGATACATGACTTCATCAAAACTCAACTAATGAAATATACAGAAATAGAAGGCTCTCAGCAAATCAAACACCTTTTCCTAGCTGTGGTTTTTAATCTCCACCATGTGATCTGGTATGATCAGAATAATATTATTCATAACAATTACTTACTCAATCCAAATCTAGTTCAGATGTGGATCCTTATTTCCCTACATGAAGCTACTTTGATGCAATAGGGACATTTCCACAACATTGTCCCTGACTTTGGAATCCTATGATATCTGTGGATTAATGGAAATTTTGGTCAACCTCATCTCACTCTAGATGTGTTTTGGTGAGCTCCTATTCCTAGTTAGATTGAAATTAATATTGATGGCACTTCCAAAGAAAATCTGGGCCCTGTGGGATGTGGTGTATCTTCAGGAATCACCTCGGTCAGATCCTTGGATGTTTCATGGGTAGTTGTGGCACAACAACCTCCCTTGAGCTGAGATGATGAGCTTAATACAAGTTATTGCATTTCCCAAGAACATTCATTGAAACAACCTCAAGATTGAAAGTGACTCAATGACCATCGTGCAAGTAATTTGTAATGGTGTTGCACATGTTTCTTGGTCGATTACTACTAGATGGATGAAAAGCACACATTAACTTATCTGCCTCAACAATATCATCACACATGTTTATTGAGAATCAAATATAGTTACTGATGGCATGGCCAATGTCAGACTTGATCAAGGCATCACCTAATCTGAAGACCTCCTCTCTGGTCATATTTCCATACATGACAAAGATTATAATATAATCTCATAGTTTTGACTCTTATAAACGTTATTTTAATAATAATTGTGCTCGGGTCTATTTGGAACAATGGATCATCTTTTTATAAAATAGATGATATGAAAAGGTAGTGAACTAGCATGATTTATGGCTATAATGCAACTCCAAGACACTGGTACATGATCTTAGAACAAGTTATATTATTTTATCATCAATCATAACGACTCTATTGATCATAATCCTAGTTATCGTTTAATTTAGGAGCTATATGATCACAAACATATACCCTACATTGAAATTTCTGTCTCATAGTCTTGTGAACAATGTGTGATTCATTATAATCTCATTACTTATAATTATCTACAAGTGGATGTGTTTCCTCTTTTGGAATGATATTATTGTAAAATGATTTATTTCAAGATTCTCTAATTTTTCTTTCATTATAATATATTATTTTCCTCTAGGAAAATTACTCACATACCCTTACAAGTTTCATAAAGGGTCAGTTTTTTCAACAAACTATTTTTAAATATATCTTTTGTATTTTCATTTAAATCTTAAATTTCATATTTTTTGAAATTGAATTTTTTAAAAAGGATTTTATTTTTAGTTACATAAAATCAAAATAATCTTAAATTAAATTATTCATATTTTTCTAAAATATTATATTTTTCAGTGAATAGTTAAAATAATAATTTTATAATTAATTTTTCTTTTATGTCATTATTATGATATTATAATTTTTTTGTAGTTTATGAAACCCTTTTTATTTACTATATATATTTAATATGTAATTTAATTAATTAAAAATTTGATGTTGGTCTTTGAAATCTATGTTTGTCATTTTGGCAGTCTATGTAATATTTTTACTCAAATAACAACTATTTTTGATACTAAAATTTTAATCAATTTTTTTTAAGGTTTTATTTAGGTTTTTATTTATTATAAATATCATATAATTTTAGTTTTAGAAAAACTAAGAGAATTTATAAATGGGAATCTCCCTTATTCATAATTTTGGCATGAATTTTTTTTAATTCTTAAAATTGTCATTTATAAAAACATGGTTTTTTATTGGGTGTTTTTAATATATATTATAATTAATTTTCATAAATTATATATCTTGAATATAAAAAATTGGTATTTATATTTATATTATTCATTTAAAATCTATTTATAAGGTTAGTTTCATTTTTATTCATTATGAAAAATAGACATAGTAATAGATTATCACTATGGTAAAGGGGGAAATGGGTTTAACATGGTTAAAATTTTGTGATATGGTATTAAAATTGCTCAAAAACATTCATTAATATCATTGTATTAGTTTTGTTTGAAAAAAATCATCCATTTTTTTAAAATATGTAATTTTGTTTGACAATTTCTATTGGTAAAGAAATCGACAATATTTTCTTAAAAAATAAGTACAAAATGAAAATATATTTCCTTCAATATCAGTAATATGGTTTTATGAGAATAAAAATATTTTCTCAATAGGTAAAAATTATTATTTCTAATAATAAATAAATATTTTTATAATAGTAATTTATTTTTTATTTTTTGGTGATTTTTGAATGCATACACATCAACAATACAATTCTCGTGAAAGGGGGTGAATATCCAAATTTTGGAGTTATGAAAAAAATAATGTGGCATGTGTTGGATAAGTTAAATCCATGTATAATTTTTGTGGATAATAAATGAAATTAATTTTTTTATAGTAAAAAAATATGAACTCTATTTTAATCATTATTTATTTTAAGTCCAATTTTATAAATAGTTTAGAAAACAAATTTTTGGATATATAATGTAAAATAATTTTTGTATACATTTATTTAAATATAATAAAAAATATAAATTGATCCATTTGGATCAAAAAATAATTGATATAACAACATATTATCTATTGTTAAGTAATTTTATTTTTAAAATTAAATTTTTGCCACGTGGAGACTATATCTACAAACAGAAAATTAATTTTAAAAAATAATAGTTACTTAATATTAACCTTAAAAAGACACATATGAGTCATTTTTTATCTGGATAATCCACCTAAAAATTGTACAATCATACAAAAAAAATTTCAAATCCCATAACATGAGTATAAACCACTTCTCTAATGGCATCATGTTTGACCGTATGGAGGACACCTGAAGATTTCGTAGCTTTTTCATTCGATCTGTTTCATATATTTTTTCTTCCACCTCCAATAAATTTTAAATAACCATATAATTAATATTTAATAAGTATCATTAATATACATATATTTTTTTATTTTAATGGTACAATAATTTTTTTCTCTATTTCACCATTTTTATAGTTAAAACATCTCTCATGTGTACACGCAGACTACCATCTCCATGAAATCAAATATATTTTTTCATCACCCCCTAAAATTTATAGTTATAAAGAATTTTTTTGTAATATATATATATATATATATATATATATATATATAATATTTTTAACATTATTATGATTTTTTAATGATAATACATAATCTACCTTCTTAACCACCCATCCATTTGAAAATGATAAATTCACTCCGGCATATGTGTGGACTACCACCTCGATGAAGGGATGTGATTCAGGCTTGTTGAACACCATAAATAGAGGGTTATAAAGTAATATTAACTTTATAGAAAATATAAATATATAATTTTTAATACCTTTTATATTATGAAACCATGAACATGGTTCAACTACTATGATCACTGAATTAAAACATCCATATGAAAAATTATAGTTAAAAATTAAATAATTGATTTTAATAAATAATAATAAGTAAATTAGGGAAAAATATGTTATGAATAAATTTTAATCAGTGAGAAATATAAAAATATGTTTCTAATATTTATTAATAATAAGAATAAATTATTATATAGTATGTTATAATGTGACCAACCAATAGATAATCCAAGGTAAGGGTTTCTCTTTTAAAAATTAATTTTCTAAAACATGATTTTAATTATGTACATATTTCCATTACATTATTTATAATCTTCCCCTATAAATTTTCTATCCTGATACCCAATTTAATATTGGAAATTAATTTTTTACTTCCATTTCTCCCGTTAATAAATTTTGTATTGAAGAGTTATAATATATATAAGTGTTTAATGAGTTAATTTTGATTTCATGAGATATGTTTCATATTGGGAACCATGTTTCCTTTTATATAGTTTAATAAGATCCTTATGAATAAATATTCACATATTAATTAATGTTATTTTTGGGATTTCAATATCCATATAATTTTATAAATTATTATGTAATTTTAATTGAAAATTCAAAAAACATAATTTTTTATGATTCAATCTCACATTTAATCACAGTTATACATGCTGGAATTATCCATGGAAATTTTTTTATCCTTTCCTAGTAAATAAATTAATAATGAAATATAGGTTAAATCCCATTAATCAAATGGAAAATAATTAGTGATATAAAATTCTTAAATATATAGCCTAATTTAGTGATGCATATAGAATTGTTGTTGTCTTTTACAAATATTGATTAAGATAATAAATGTATTTAGATAATTTGAAACATGTATTTTAAATAGAAGTTGACCAAAGAACAAAAGGATAAATACCACTTAAAATGAAGATTATTTATTTATATATTTTTTATTTTTTTACGGATAACAAATATCATTAGCGAGAAACTTCTATATTGATATTATTTTATAACAAAAGTGATCATGAGCCAAAATTGAGTTTAATTCACAATGTACTCAATAGAGGCTCCAATAACCACATAACTATCCTCGTGAATTTGAAATGTTACCCCTCTTCTAAATAATAAATCTACAATACAACAAATAAATATCATACATAAGAATTTGTAATCAATGGGATATATAGAGTATCATGTCTCTTATGATATTTTTAATCTTTTTCTAAAAAATTTACCCCATACCTAATTAAAAATAATAAATCTATTTTATAAAATTCCCCATTTAACTTTCGAAATTTATTTTTAAATTAATTTTGAAACATTTAACTAAAAGTATGTATCATAGTAAATATTAATTTATTACATAATTTATTGACACATTAATTCCACTTTACCCATACATACATAACAAATTATTAAAATACATTTATACTGTTCTATAAGGTGTGTAGTTTTAGTAATTTCTATGGGTGATTCTGTAAATATTGATCTATAACTAATTTCAAATGGATTGGATTTTTTTATGGTTTCCTTATAAAAAATAAATTACTGTTGATCTTTTTAGGACACTCTAATGAAAATCAAAGTGATTCCATCACCATCTATGATATAAATAATATACTTCATAATTGATTTTACTACCAGTTGAAACAATTGATTCTCCCTTGGGAACAAATTAACTCTTTTCATCATTGTTATTACTATTCCTTAAATATAACAATAACATTATTAAATATATAGCACAAATGGTCGTAATTCTAAATGTTCATATAAAAATCATATTTACTATCACTTCAAATAAATTCATTCTTACCAATTTACCAAATAATAGTTCCCATTTTAAGATTATTCAAAATATTAATTACATGTCTTCTATTGTTTTCCTTTTGTACTATACTCGTTATATCTGCGATATTTTTTAGATAATATAATAAATAATAAATTTATATTATAATCACATTTTTTATCTATTATCCATTTTTAATTATATTTATCCTATTAAATAATTATTTTTCTTTTATTTCATAATTTTAAATAAAATATATTTATAAATTCATTAAATTTATTTTGTATAAAAAATATGACCTACACCATATCCTATAATACATATAGATGTAAACATTATAAACATACTTTAAGAGACAATATGATAATACATATTTGAACAACATATGAACATTTTTATCTTTTGAATAATGTCCTCAAAATTGAATCCATGGAATAGTAGACAACTCTTAATATCAATTTTTGGAATAGATAACCCTTTTCTTATCCATATGACATAACAGATAATCTAAAATAGAAAATTCAACACACTTTATCCCTATATTAACTTCAATTAATTATTAAAACTCTTTAAATGAATTGTGTTGTACCCAATAATTATAATGCCAAAATTTTTTGGATTCTATCTAAAAAAATAATTATCTTCCTTGATAAATTCCCAAGAAATACATAATCTCTTTGAAATGATAATATGATTCATTTTGAATGATATATAACTATATTTCTAACAACCATAACCTAAATACTATAACATTTATTTTTAATAACAATATACCCATTTAGTGTTTTGAGATAAAGTTATCTTAAACCCATCCTATATTACACAAATGTAAATTATTCTATCCCAACAATTACTTTTTATTCTTATGAATCATTATGAGAATAAATTATCTAATGCATTACCTGATTAAGAAACCATTATATCTAACCCCACCCGATTCATGTTAATTTTGGGAAAAAAGTTAAATAGATTTTTATTCATGAAACACTTCTTCAACAACATTCTATTTTTTTTAATATTATGGACCTTAAAGTATTTAAGATATTCTCTGTATATTTTAATATTTATGTAATCTCCTCATGATCACTCTTTCTTGGTGAATTCCCCATTTGGGAAAACAGATTATGTATTTTTACCCATTTAGGGACTAACAAACAGAACACTTCACCAAGCTATTTTGAGGAATAAAGACTCAATAAAACACCAATTTGAATAAACATACCACGCCATAATAAATATTTATATCAATACATCTTTCTAAATTTATATTATATGTAATACCAAAAGTTGAGAGAAATTATTAAATTTAATATCCTTGGGGTTTCCAATATAAATAATTTTTAAAAAAATATTATGGGAGTATGGTTCTATATCCAAATTAGCATGTAGATATATACCTTTTATCTCTAATTGTCATATATTTGTTCAATAAATCTTCTTAGATAGTATAACTTTCAAAATATCTATAACGTAATTTTCAGTTAATGTATAATCTTTTTTAATAATATATTACTTGAACTTATCCTTTATAATATGATACTTCATCTTAATTTTATTCCTTTTAAAATGAAGTTATAGATTATTTCTATGAGTTATAGTGCATGATATATGGCATGAAATTGTAATATGAAAGGATGACTCATTATTAAACCTGAAAAAAAAACAAGAGACAATGACTTCATATAAATTAATTCATGGTGATTTATCATCTATAATAGTTTAGATAAGTTATGAAAAACGATAATATTTAAATATTACATAGTTCACAAAGATAAATAATCCATTTTTTGCTCAACTAATAAATTAATAAATCACCATTATATAATGAAACCGAATATAATATTTTTATTTAATTTAATGAACATACCATGACAATATTTAAAATCCCAATAAATATTTTTGTGTTTCTTAATTGAAAAAATAAAAATCCATTATTCTTTTAATATAATATTGAATACATTTAATTTTTATCATGAATATTTTTTCGATGATGTTTTTACAATTATGAATAGAATGTGGAATAAAAAATAAATTTTTTTTATAGGGAAATACAATATGCTACCCGTGATTCTCGAATACTTAGTAAAACTGATTTTTTAAGTATTTATATTTTAACTTCATTATTTGAGGGTACACTATTGTTGTTTCAAATTTTATTTCCTCTATGGAGGTTCTTTTGATTATTTTCATAAAAAATTATTATTTCCAAATGAAAGATCCATGATTTACTAGTATAGTGGGTAATCTAAGGAAAAAATAAATTCTCTAGTCATGTGAATATAAAAAAATATCTTCATGTATTTAAAAAATTCTATGAAATTATCTTCATTTAATATTTCATATATAATATTGCCTACACATATTATAATCCACACCATTTTATCTCACTCTATTGTATAAATTTTATAAAAAATGTATACTAGTAGGATTCCATTAATTTTCATAGATTTATTAATATTGAAAAATCATTATATTTTAACATAAATTAGAATATGATATTACTTATTTAATTAATAAAAAAAATTACTAATCCTCATGTTTGATACATGCTTATAAAGATTCAATGTTTATTTATTCTTTTGGAAATACATTATTAGAAATTCAAATTGAATTATTTTGGAATAAAATGAATTTATTTTGAACAATGATTGATATAAATCAATATATTTCTATGATCTTTCATAAGGGAGAAAACATTTCATTAACAATTATACCATCCAATTGAGTGTAACAGATGCACACTAATCATGACTTACTTTGAATCAACAATCTTTTCTAATAAATTTATTTCCAAAAACCCATTCATTTATGATAATATTATTATATTAAACCATAAGAAATAAATTAAATTTTATTTTTATAAATATAATCATGATCTGTATCCATATAAAGTTTTGTAAATTTAAATTAGTTATACTATTAAAACTCTTGGGCTTTACTTGATAAATGAGAATTTTTTTCTATAGTGGATTCAATGTTCTATATTTATATAGAGTTCTTTTATCACCGACTATATTTTATTCATAAAATGATTTATAGAAATTAAATTTATTTCAAATGATAAATCTAGTCTATAAATATCAAAATGATGACTTCTATTTGATTAATCTTCAAGATTATATTCCCCACCTTAGAAACACAATTTAGTACACCTATTTTTAGAGTTTCGTTATTGATTTAATTTTTTTGTTTTTTTACATAGTCAACTGATAAATTAAATGAATGAATTGTATTATTTTTTTCACTATAATAGTGTTAGATTAATTTGTGGTAGATACAATAACTATTTTTGTAATTCTAAGGAATGATGTTTCATTGGGTCTGATATAGCTCGTGTAGTGGAGTGGTTTTTTGGATTGATTTTGTTTTGTGGATCTTATCTATTGTGTGGTTGATTTCATGAGACATGGGTTTAAAAAATAATGGAAAATCATGATAATAATTTTCTAATTATGATTTTAATTGGGTTTATAATAGGTTTAGCTCATGTATAGGATTTCACTATAACATATTAGTGCTTTATCTAAAAATATGGAATTATAATGAATATTTTAAAAATTAAAAAAAATTAATATTATTATGTTCAAATATTTATTACCCTTTTGTTCAAACAAAAAAACATTACTTCTTCACCCATGAATTCAAATCATCAAATAGATTTACCCATTACAGGTAAGGGTATATTTATAATAAAATATTTATAAATATTTCAACATTAATTTATGAAGATGAAATTTATCATGTTTGATGTTTTTGGAAATATTATAGAATAGGGAACTATTTTTGATATGTATAAATTTTAGGATTCATTTATTTCAAAATAAATAAATTTGTTTATTTTTAATGAATATAATCCAGGATTCATTATTTATTTCCTAGTTTCCCACACAATTACTCTATTATAATGAGATACACCAACTAATTAAATGTGTTTCCATGACTCATTAATTTAGAATAAAACAACTACAATGATGATGGAAATGTTATACAATTAATATTTTGGAATTTCAAAAAAAATCCACAAGCTAATTACTCATCAAACCATCAATTACATGTTATAAAATTAAAATAATTAGATATATCTTTGATCATCATTAATAATTTCATCATGATGCACTCATCAATAAATAGAATATTTTACCATTTTTCTCAAGGGATATTTTTTTGACCTACAATCAAAAATATACATACACCATTTCCTGAATGAGTAATGAAATTTGTTGTTTTATATTATTTTCCTTGAAATTTGTTTTTTATTTTTGTAAAAAAACCACATGTATGAGTTCAACAACATGTTAGACTTAGAATATCACATGTACCCTAATTTTACACATAGTAGTCCATGTTTTTTTAATAAAGTGTTCATATTCATTAGCATATAATTTTTTTGATCATCCATTAAAAAAAATATTTATCACCACTAAAAAGGTAGATATTAAATTTTACCCACTTTCCATATATTTCTATTGCAATATCATTTCCTATGATAGTACGTATCATCTTGGTGAAGTGAATAACATGTCTAGTTTTATATAATTTACATATACTTATGAATTTTGGAGTAATACCATATACTACCAAGACATGTATCATACCCATGTACATTCCATTTTTTTTATTTCTTACAGGAACAAATTTTCATTCCCATATCGTTTCCAAATTTTATGAATTCTTTAATATTGAAAGTATTTTCTATAAAAACCACTTCTTTATTACCATATTGTATGTAATAAACCATATATCAAGTAACCAAATTTCATTATCATCAATTTCATTAAGAATAATATCTAAAAACATAGCCTTCATAAACATTTCCTTTATTATCTACACAGTTTGTTTCTGATAAATGTTTTACTAATAACTATGATCTTCATTTGGATTTGATATATTATACACTTATTGAAAAAATATAAATGATATTTAATTAATTAATATTTCTGAGTGATAAATTAATTTATTATTAATACCAGATTTCAACTCCATTAGTTTACAACATTACATAGAATGAGTTATGAGTATTTCTGTCTATATTATTCAAACAAAAAATAATATCTATTAAATAAATATTTAGAGTATTCATTTCTCCATAGATACAAATTTTTCTTCTTCTAATTAAATAAAATATTTTCTATGGATCGTTAATATTTTTTACATAATATTTCCATAATAAAAACACAAAATTGTATATGTAGTCTGGATTTTCTTCATTTTTTGTATTTTAAAATATTTTTAACCATCAATAATATTATATTTATATAGAGAAATTTATTTCTTCATGAATTTACTGATAAAATATTTTTAAATAAATTTTTTTCTAAATCCAATATTCCATTAATGAATAAGTTAGTATTTATAAATTTAATCCTAACTATCTATTATGGGACCTTCATGCCTCTATATTACCTTCTCATATTGTCATGGGATCTAATATCCTAATGTAATTATAGGAGTCATAGTTATTTTTTTAGCATCCTTATTTTTTCACATTTAAAATTCCACCAAAATATAAATAAAACATTTTATAAACATATGTTTTCATCATTTTACATAACTATACATTTCAACCAATAAATAATACACACTCATCGAACATAAATGTTTAGTTTTTTAGTAATTTATAAATAAAAAATATATATTACATTGAAGAATACATTTCATCCTTCACATTTTCTCATATTTTATTCACAATAAAATAGACAATATGAAAAAAAAATTATAAATTTCTAGGGGAAATAAAAAAAATAAAGAGTGGTGATATCAAACTCTCAGAAAGGGAATAGGAATATCAATGATCCATAAATACCTTATCATTGTACGATAACCCTGAGATAAACACCATCGTGGAATAATTAGCATATTTATGGAAATAATAACATGGAATTATGAGACATAATGATAATTTAGGATAAAAATAATAAATCATATAATATGAACATTAAACCAGAAAAGTATCATTATGAAAAAATTAAATATTCCATGAAATATGAATTTCGAATACATAATTTTTAAATATGGTAAGCTAAGATAGAAATGATCCATAAGCATAAGAACAAGAAATTGTAACATATGTCAAGGATATATTTTAATAACTTTCATAAAATTGTGGATTGGGAATAAAAACATTAAAATCCTATTTAAGGTATTCTTTATTATTAATAATTATGAGTGTACATTAAGTATAGAGGGTGTTAGATTCAATCTTGTGGATATTCAAAAAGTACTAGACAATGTGGAAGCTGTAAGAGCAGGTTCATTAAATGAAAAGAATATTAAATACATGGATATAAATTTTTCGTAATACATCAGTTAATTTCATATTATAAAAGACCATATTTATTTGAATGATGTTAACATCGTGAATTATTCATTTAAATTTTTTTAATAATGGTAATTAATTTCCTGTATTACTTGTAATAAAGGGGATTCACATTATGAATCTAGGATTCAAACCATTTATGGTTTATGCCCAGCGGTGGTTTATGAACTACACATATGAATCCCCTACCATTTTTCATGAATATTATCTATCAAACCCCATATCTTATACCAGTTTCATTATTTAATTATGATTTTCCATAATTCTCTTTTCGTTCATCAGTATCTGACTTGGGTGGTCATCTATATTCTGGTAAATGTGTTTTTTATCTTCAAATTGAATTTGTTGATCTTTATTTTTGAAATGATTTTGAGCTACATTTGATAGATTATGATAATGTGATGATTGTTCTTCATTCTTTGTTAGATCTATTTGGACATTTCTCTATAGATTCTATATCTTATGATGGTGTAGGTATGAAACTCGTGTTTCTTAAGGTATGTGGAAATATAACATCTATACCAACCATCTATATTATGAAATTTGATTATGATATGTAAGAATCGATTATAGGGAATCCATTTTTTGTGATTCATCTTGTGTGTGTAGATCCCATCATGTTTGGTGTGAAACCCATGTTTTAGGTAGTTGGTTCCATCGAGTGGATACATAATTTTATCCATTATATATCTTAGTAAAGGAAAGTTATTTTAGAGTTCTTTGTGAAATATATTTATGAAATGGTGCTTTAGAGAAATTTTTTATGAAAGGGGTTTTTTATAATCAAATATTATTTTTTACCCTATTGAACAATTATATGTATGAAACATGTGGAATACTTGGGTTAAATGGTGGAGAGTTTAGTATTCAAAATTTTTCATTGTTTCTATAGGAATTTAACTCCTGCAGTTTTCCTATTTTTTCTAGTCCATCTATCTGAGTGAAGAGATCTTGACATTGATGGGGTGGAATTACTCTATTACCAAGGTCTACTATCCTAGGGACCTAAGTTCACAGTATTTTTTATTATTTACTAGGGTACGAGGGACCAAGCTTGATCGATCTATTTTATCATAGGCAAGTTCGCAGTTTTTATTTGGGTTATGCTATTTTAGTTTCGATATGAATGTTTTTATAGAATTTATATGTATTTCACTATTTATGTTTTTAAACAATATCATATATTTTTATGAATGATATGAAAAAAGGAGAACTATTTACCATGATTTTTATATAAAAGTATTTAATTTCAATTCATTAAGTTCATTTCATTAAATTATATATTTTCAAGTTATTGTATAGAGAATTGATATGAAACACCTTTGTGGGATACTACCTATACATGTAACTCCTACGCTAAACACACCCTTGGTGGTGTGTAAACCTCGTATCGTATTTTGATGCATAAATGTTAATGGTACGATAGGGATGTGGTGATTTTTTATTTTAGTTGCATGAAGTTGTTTTTTGGGATGTTGAGATATCGCATGCGTATGAGACAATTTATTTGTTTCCTATTTTATTTGCCCTTTTGATTGTTCGAAATGTACCTTTATCTTTTCTCTTACTTCTTATAGATTTTATCACATTATTTTTTTCATCGGTTGTGAATTATATTTATTCTAAGGTTTCCTTCCACTGTTTATGTAATCCACATATCTAGTTTTAGGTTGGGTGGAATCATTCCCTCTCATTATGGTTTTAATCTCTGTCTCTAATCAATATCCTATGGGGATTGAAAAATCATTAGGGTCATTCAACATTGAAGTTTAGTGAATTTTTATTGTGTTATCTATTTTGGGATAAAAAAATTTGGTACCAAATCATGGTTATGATAGCACATTTTATTTTGGTAGAAAATGATTGGGTTTTTAGGACTTGAGTGGTAGGTTGTGGATAATTCCTAGAACGATCATTCTATGAAAGAATTCATGTTTCCATTGAATACTCAGATATTTGTATATTGTGTTAGCTTTTGACCTTGTCCTTAGTTTTTGGTTTAATTATTCTTGAATACAATAGAATTTTTATATTTCCTAATCATTAATTTATCCTTTTAGAAGGTATAAATATTCCTTAGAGACATCCTACAACTCTTCCTCTAGAGGGTGAAGTGAGTGGTGATAATCTATTGGATCAAAATCTAATAGAGGCTATCATATATTTATATTATATTGTATTAAAAACTATATTATGATTTTAAAATAATATAATTGAAGCATAACTAGAAGATGGAGGATACATGTATAAATGATGAGTGTTTCTACATGATAATCCCCCATATTTTAAGGATTTTAATGATCCCAAAGTGGTAGATGTACCATCCTAACCCAGCTTACCATTGAAGAGATAGGCAGAATGGTGGGTCACATAGCCTCAAGCGTGTCTCCCCATATTCCAGATGATGTCTAGTAGTAGAAACTTTTTTGGGATGTGATAGTGGGGAGAATATACCCTCTTATCCGAGATTCACATTGCCATAACAGAGTAAATAAAAATTCACAATAGAAGTAGTAATACAAAAATGAAAAACCAGTGGAAGATAGATTTGATATAACTAAACAAAAGTGGCCAACTCCAGTTTATACATCCAATGCATGCATGAAATGGTAATGATACAAAAGTAGAAGCATCAAATAGTAAAACATTCAATTAAATTCTATACAAACAGTATAAAAAGAAATAAAATTCCCATGGGTGATCTCTTTGATCATCCTGATCTCTAACTCGGTCCATTTCTCCAAACATTGCGTTCCAATAAATACAAAAATCAACCTCGGTCCTATAAATATAAGGTCTTCTTGAGAACCAAGGGTAACCGTGTAGGGTGTGAGATGACATATCAGTTGGCTAGCACCCACAGTGTCTATCCCATTCCATTGAAATATAAATTAGACAATGTACAAATTTGGATAATTTAATAAAACAAACTACATAAATAAATAACACTCGTATGGGTTCCTAAGGGAAACCTTACTGCTATACTAGATTCAGCTCATTTCTAGAATAATCATCTGACCCTGCCAGAATATATATATTTATAATAGTGGAATACATATATTCAAATATATATATATATATATATATATATATATATATTGGGGTGCATCAGTGAATACCTCTTTCATTCTATCACATGGGATCTCTCACAGTCTCTTACATTCCAAGGTCTGATAATTCTTAGTCTCTTAGCCTCAATGCATTATATTTATGTTGGGGTGGATCTAGACATACCGCCACCATCAAATTTTATAGGACCTATCATGGTATGAAAATGACCCAATACCAATATCCCTTAGTCTCTAGCATGAAATCATTTGATATAATGAAAACATAAGTGGTGTGGGGTTAGTATCCTCCCAACCAAAACATATATATATGTGTGTGTGTGTGTGTGTGTGTGAGTCTAGAATGGGGTGAAAATTCCCCTTACCCATAATTATACATAACTAACATGAGGTAAAAATCCCTCCCATCCATAAATGATCAGATAACTTTCATTGGGTAAGAATACCTATGATCCATAATCATAAAAATATTTTCATGGAGTAATAATTCATCCCATCCACAGTCATTTATAATAATGGAATGGGGTAATAATCCCTCTCATGTCTTATCATTTAAAATTATTATCATTGTTAATAAATAATGCATAAGGGTGTACTTCTTATTCATTTAAAATAGTTATACCATATTCATAATCAAATACACAATGTTCTTCCTTTAAAACCCAACACATATGGCATAACCTCTTATGTGTTGAGATAATAATTTTCAAAATTCATTTAATACATTTAATACAAGTAAAATTATTCATTTGGGATAAACCATTTATTCAAGGAATGCCACTTTCCATTACGCTCAAGGTAATTCTTTCTCAATTTTATAAAACATGGAAAATTAGTTTACCTAATACAAGTGCCAAGGAAGGTGACATGGTGTTTTCCTTCAGAGGACACCACTATCTCATATAAAATATTGTAATAAAAGTTTATAAAGTACATATATCGCAATGATAGTTCCATTTAATGGTTATGCCAGAAATAATTGGATGTTTAGGGAATAAGTGTTTTAATATTAAGGGAAACAAATTTAGGAAAATCTATAGTGGTCAAGTACTAAACAGGCTACAAGTCCTTATATAGAAAAAGTAGCATCAATAGAGGAAGAGAATTACAATAAGTCGAACATAAAATCAAGTATAAGTAAGGATCTAAGATAATATATCCGAAATTATTAGTACTCTACTTTCTACTTTTTATCTTCCAGACAACTCATCTCCACTGGAGGTTTTTTATTATAAAATCATGACTTTATTTATTAAAAAAACATTTTTCTCATTTAAGAAATTATTTCATTTAATTGAAGAAAATCATTTATTAAAAAACTACTATAAATGGAATACTATTTATTAGAGTGAAATAATGAAAATTTAATTAATAAATTCTTTCATAAATTAAAAGGGCATGGAATGGGACCCTACCTTAGGGTGGAACCAAACTGAACATTTCGGATCATGGCTCATTATAACAACAAGAGGCTTACTCGCTCACTGATCATATTCTATTTTTCATGTATATAAGGACCCCTAGCCCTTATTCACACATCTTCATGGCCATGAACAAGTGAAAGGGGATCCTTCCATATATTCTTATATTCATATACCCGTATCCACTCACCTATTTAAGAAATTTTCATATATATACATAGGGATACATATAAAACATACCAAGTAAGAAATTAATAATATATATTTTTATCTATGTATACTAATTAATTAGATAGTGTTGTTGAGGCTTAAAATGAGAATAAATCCAATCTTTTGCATGGAATACACTAATATTTTTAAAAGATTGTTTTACTGCCTTTTTAATGGAAACCCATTATTAAATAAACCTTTTGACAATTCTATAAGCTCTATTGGTCAAAAAAACTTATTATTTATGATTGGGACATTGAAATTTACATTGGATAATTTTTTGGTATTTTTCTGACAATGTTCATTTTTAATGAATAGTGAAAAATACTGCATTTTACATCAAAACTGTTTTTTCATATAATTTAATTATATGGTTATATTACCTTTTTAATATGTTTTAAAGTGTACATGTAAAATATTTTGACCATTTAATCCAATAGTGGTCGTTGGAATTAATTTCACTTTGAAATTGGACATAAACTAGTGTCAATCTTTTGATACTTATTGTTTCATAAAAACACGCTATTTGCTCTAACATCGGGAATTAATTATTAAATTAATTAATGTAACATATATGTTTTTAATTTTTTAAAATAGACCTCATTTTTGAATTCGGAATATCAAATATAGCTTAGGGTGAAGTTTTGGTATTTTTCTGAAAAACTTCAATTTTTGATGAATAGTGAAACCACTAAGTGGTACTTATAAAAACTGATTTTCTGTTTAAATGAAATTTTACCACCTCTGTGTTTTGAATTTAAAAAATCAGATATACATGGTTATCATTAATAATTAAAATGTGGTTCAATGGGATTAAAATAATTTGTTGGTCAATAGTAACTTTTACGTTTATTAATCGCGATTAGAGGTAATTAGTGTAATTTAAGGTAAGAATAATGTTTTAATAATATAAAATAACCTAGAAATATGTCCCACCCTTATTGTATGTGTCATGGCCGACCTATAAAATCCATGGGTCAACTTAGAGACCCCATGGAGCCACTTTGGAAGGAAAATGACATTAATATCTTTTAATTTAATGTTAAAGTAAAAATGTCACAAACATGAGTTATTTTACTAAATCAATTTTTACATGGGGTTATACAAGTCAGATATTTGACTATAAATATTCATTGGAAATATAAAAAGATTTGATACATCATAGTATTTTTTTATAATTTTTAGACATTAAATAAATTAAATTTTTTATGACATGATGATGATGCATCGATTACCTCATTAATAAAGGATTTAAATAAAATGAAAAGATAATGTAAAATATAAGACCTACACATGTCAAAAACCTGTTGGATGGGTATATTTCGAACACTTATCACCTTATCCTCGAATTATATCAATGTGGGACCTTTTAAATCCGAAACTCATTTTCAAATAAATTAACTTTTTATACCTTTCTAAGAGTGTCCCTCCTCTCCTCTTATAAAAGGCCCCCACCTCTACCTCCTTACCCACACTCCCAAAGCCTTTGCCTTGGCCAGACCCTGCCAATTTGGTCTCTCCACATCCCTCTATAACTCTTAGAAGCCTCACTTTTGGCATAAGTCTTCCCAAGTAAGCCTTTGATCTCAAACCAAAGGGAGTTACCCAATTTTAAGGTAATGTCTTCACTTGAGTCCTTTTGTTTTATTTTGCTTCTCCATCCCCCTAAACACTTTTTATGCGTTTCTTTTTTAACAACTCCAGTATCTTCAATATACTAGGATGTTGTTATAAGAATTATTCGAGCTACACATACACACACCTACATCTAATGGTTAAATAACATACTGTTTCCGTGGATGGCGGATTTCTGCCTCACGAAACGATGATTATTCAATATTCTTATAACACCTTCAATGGTGGCCGTTAATATGTCACTATATTTATATATGATATATAATATTTTTATGTTTTCCTTAAGCTTCTGTATTTTTCATTTATGGAATACCTTTATGGCTTCCATTATGGGTATACGCGATATCTTCATTTTAGGAAGTGCGGACTACCGCCCCCTCAAAGTGATTTGATTCGTTAATAACATATGTAGTACGTATAAAGGATATATTTAATGATATTATATATGAAACCATAATTTAATTAAAATACTATTATGTATCATTATATTTTAATTCCATTAAATATAAAATAGAAATGGAAGTAGCGTTCATGCGTACGTACGGCTTACTGTCTCCATGAACGGTGCATTTCATTTCTTACCTCTAAATGTTATATATGATTATAAAATCTTGCATGTAATGGATATATGTGATATATATGATATCTAAATCATGAATAAAATTCTATATATAATGGATATTTCACCACATAGACAACTTGTAATTATAAAGAGTTTATTTTTGACTCAAGTACCAATGATCATTAAAACAACTGTTATTAAATTAAATAATAACATAGTGTTCATGACATGGTAATAAGTGATATAAAATGAATTATTAACTTGAAAAAGGTTCTTGCGCAAGTAGAAATTAACTCAAGTTTATTATTCTAGAGATTAAATAACGATCGAGTCAAGTCGGACCCGAGGTAAGGGACTTCGTCTCAATTTCCATTCATTGAGGCATATTTTGTTTTATAAACAACCTTATTTTATATGGTGTATAAACCCTTTTGACTTTTACGTTTATCCAAAAGGAATCTTTTTTATATGAAGCGTTTTACTAAATGATAAAAGGGAATGTTTTTTTGTACATATGCGGCAACAACGACTTCTCCGCCGTCGTGACCATTATTTGAGTTTCGGCTTCCTCTAAAAGCCATACATTATTTTTAAAAGAAAATTAAATACCATGTTTTACGTTTCTTTTATTTTGGTATTGAAAATGGTTTTCATAATGTTTTTATATCAATGTTTTGTATTGATATCTTGTGATTGAAAGGTGTAAATGTTATGTTTCTTTTATGCATATTTTATGTGACATGATTATGATGTGGTTCTTGGGCATTATTATGAAGACGGGTGTTTCCGTGATAAACTAAGGGCGGGTGAGCCCGATATAGCTCTCCAATGCATTGGGTAATGTGAAGGGGTTAAATTTTGAGGTTTCTTCGAAGAGATTTAGGGAATATACTGTGATGGGTATTCCAAACGTAACCAAGAGGGTTACTCCCTACGTAAAAATGTTATGAATGCCTCAAGTTACCTTTATATCTTATGATTTCTATGATTTATTCATGATTTGATGAGGTATGTTAAAGTGCTTATGTTTTATGGGCAAAGTATGATTACATTCTTATGTATATATGTACTCATATTTCCTTTCCATATTTTTATATCCCTTAATGAGCTTTTTATTCTCATCCCAAGTTTTTGAAATGTTTTTCACAGGTCAAGGGAAAGGTACATGATATGATGATAGTGTCAAGAATGTTTCAAGAATGAATCCATGTTTTATTTTAAATATTTTTCCGTTGATGGGAAAAATGAATACTATCTTTTATTTAACCAATTTGTTTAAATGTGGAATGTAATGCAAGTTTTATGATCTAATTCTCTAAAACTCTAAACCTGAAAAGATCCTTAAGGTGTAATCTTGTAATATCTCAAGATTAAGTAATTTTTAAGGATGGGGCCTTATAGTTGGTATCAAAGGTCGGTTTAGATAACTTTAGGAGTTATAATTCTATTAAATGATTATCCAAAAATATTTTTTTATGGTCAAATGGAAATGATATAGCATTTAAATATTACCATGTTGCTTTATCTAAGACATGTTTGTTCAGAATGGTTTTCAGCAGAGGAAACAGGGAAGCAGTGTTAGGAAGGCATACAGAAAGAAATAACCTTCCGAATCAGCATCCTGAGATGGTAGGAATTGGAACTGAACATTTTGTTGCAGTAATGGCGCAGTTGACTCAGGCGATAAATGGTGGCGGTATCCATGCACGAGATTATCCAGATCAACCGCAGAGGAACATGTCAGTGGTGGAACATTTCATGAGGAAACATCCCCCATCATTCAGAGGATCATCTGACCCTGTGCTAGCTGAAGGGTGGATTAAAGCACTGGAGAAGATTTTCGATGTCATGGGGTGTTCATACAATCAAAAGGTTAGTCTTGCTATTTATTGTTTGGAGGGTGAGGCAGGTCATTGGTGGTCGATGGTTAAAAATATCAGGGACGATCATGAGATCGATGCTCTTGAATTGGATGAATTCAAGGGTATGTTTTAAGAGACGTATTTTTCTAATGCTGTTCGACTTAGGATGGAAAAACAATTCTTGGAATTGAGGTAATAGGAATACTCAGTGGCTACCTATGAAGAAAGGATCACTCGATTGGCAAGGTATTCTCCAAATTTTATCCGAGACCTTGATAGTAAAATCAATTGTTTTACTCAGGATTAAACCCAAAATATCGAAGGGCTTTAGATTCTCGTGAGTTCAATAGTTATGAAAAGCTTGTTCGATGTGCTGAGAAGGTGGAAATGGAGTTTTCTGATGATCAAGTGTTCTATAAAAACCAATAGAAGAAGAGACCGAGGTGGCATGAGAAAGGAAATAATTCTTCAAAAATGTCTTATGGTAAGAAAACTAAGTTTCCAGTTTGTGATAAATGTGGTAAAAGGAATGTTGGGGAATTCCTTATGAATTATGGAAAGTGCTACCGATGTGGTAAGAAGGGACATAAGGCTCGTGAATGCACTGAAAAAGATCAAGGTGATGGTAAGTCCAAATTTGATTTACAGTTAGTGAAATGTTTTTAGTGAAATGAGATGGGTCACTATGCAAACGAGTGTCTGACAAAGAGCTTGAGTGATGGGAATCAGTTAGACTACAAGCAATAAGGGGTGGTGAAATCCTTTGCAACTACTTTAGCAGATGTTGGGCCATCAAATGAAGTTGTATCAGGTACTTTGTTTGTTTTTTCAGATTATGCTAGTGTTTTGTTTGATTTGGGGTCTACACATTCTTTCATCTCTAAAACCATTTATAGTAAAATGGGAATACCATCTCAATAAATGACTCCTGAACTTGTGGTAAAAACACCTGGGGGAAATGTTGAGGCACAAAGAATTTATAAGAATCTTCCTATCCTTATCTGTGGAAAGAACCTACTTGAAATCCTTATTGTTCTTCCTCTAGTAGAGTTTGATGTTATCTTGGGTATGGATTGGATCTCTATTTACCATGTTAAGATTGATTGTAGAGCTAAAGAAGTTTTTTTTCAGAAAGTCTTTCATTTTTTGTACAATAATGAACCCTTACAGTTGATAACATATCAAGAGGCTGAGAAAGTTGTAAAAGATGGAAATGAATGTTACCTTGCACATATTGTTGGAAACAAGGGAACTGTTCAGATTAATGATGTGCCAGTGGTAAATGAGTATCCAGATGTTTTTCCTAATGAGTTTCCTGGAATAATACCAGATCGGGAAGTTGAATTTACTGTTGACTTAGTTCCTGATGCTAAGACAATTTCAAAACCCCCTTATCGAATGGCTCAAATTGAACTTTTAGAGTTGAAGGAGCAATTGCAAGATTTATTAGACAAAGGGTTAATTCGACCCAGCACATCACCATGGGGTGCTCCTGTTTTATTTTTTAAAAATAAATATGGTTCAATAAGACTTTGCATTGATTATAGAGCCTTGAATAACATCACTATTAAGAACAAATATCCTTTTCCACATATCGATGATTTGTTTGATCAGCTCAAGGGAGATCAGTATTTTTCAAAGATTGACCTGAGATCGGGGTACCATCAGCTGAAGGTAAAGGAAGTAGATGTTCCGAAGACTATGTTTCGTACGAGATATGGCCATTACGAATGTGTAGTAATACCTTTTGGGCTAACTAATGCACCTGCTGTATTCATGGGCATAATGAATATAATTTTCCATGAGTTCTTAAATAAGTTTGTGGTGGTTTTCATTGATGATATTTTGGTGTTTTCTAAAAGTAAATAGGAGCATGAAAGACATTTAAGGGTAATTTTTAAATCCTTAAAAGAAAATAAATTGTATCGGAAATTCAGAAACTGTGAGTTTTGGTTTCAAAAAATTTATTTCCTTGGTCACATTGTTTCTAAAGATGGGATAACTGTTGATCCGGGAAAAACAATGGTTGTTGAAGAATGGCCAAGACCCATAAATGTAACTAGGATTCGTAGCTTCCTTGGTTTCGTAGGAAATTAATGACGGTTTTTTAGAAATTTTTCACGATTATCTAGTCCAATGACTAAGCTAACTTAGAAGGGTGTTAAGCTTATCTGGAAGAAAGAATGTGTTGATTGTTTTCAGGAATTGAAAAGAAGATTGGTGAATGCTCCAGTTTTGGCACTAACTTCAAGGAATGGTGAGTTTGTTATCTACAGTGATGCTTCATTGAAAGGACTTGGTTGTGTACTAATGCAGAATGATCAGGTAATTGCTTATGCTTCATGAAAGTTGAAAACTCATGAGGTAAATTACCCTACACATGATTTGGAATTAGCTGCTGTAGTTTTTTCTTTGAAAATTTGGAGGCATCATTTGTATGGAGTAAAGTGTGAAATATATACCGATCATAAATGTTTAAATTATATATTCACTCAGAACGAATTAAACATGAGACAGAGGATATGGCTATAATTAATCAAGGATTATGATTGTACAATTCATTACCATCCGGGAAAAG
Organism: Viscum album; assembly: GCA_963277665.1. Classification (NCBI taxonomy): domain Eukaryota; kingdom Viridiplantae; phylum Streptophyta; class Magnoliopsida; order Santalales; family Viscaceae; genus Viscum; species Viscum album. Next base: position 1,498,903,221 of record OY728159.1, read on the forward strand.
AAAATAATGTGGCTGATGCTTTGAGTCGAAAAACTAATGCTTCATTAGCAATGTTGCGTTTGGAACGTTATCCTTTGGTTAAGGATTTGATGAACTTTGGCATAGAATTTGTTGGTGCAGGATGATCTTCTATTTTGTTTCAGGTATCAGTGAAATCTTCTCTATCAGACAGAATCAAGAAAGCACATAAGCAAGACAGTGAGTTGCAGAAAAAGGTAGAGCTGGTTCAGAAGGATAAGTTGCCTGAATTCAACATTGATAATGATTGCGTTTTGAGGTTTGGGAAGAGATTGTTTGTGCCTTGTGATTCACAGTTGAAGAGAGAGTTGTTATGTGAAGCTCATAGTTCTCCTTTTTCAGTTCATCCTGGAAATACTAAGATGTATAGAGATCTGTGGGAGTATTACTGGTGTGATGGAATGAAAAGAGATATGACTGATTTTACTATGAAGTGTTTGACATTTCAACATGTTAAAGCAGATAGGCAGTTACCGAAAGGGATGCTTCTGCCTTTACCAGTACCATAATGGAAATGGGAGAATATATCCACGGAATTTGTTGTGGGATTGCCGAATACACCTCGAGGTAATAATGCAATCTGGGTTATTGTTGATCGCTTGACTAAATCTGCTCATTTCCTTGCTATACGGGATACTTTTTCCCTAGATCAACATTCCCATTTGTATCTTAAAGTGATAGTCAGGTTACATGGAGTACCTCTCTCTATTGTTTCTGACTGTGATCCCAGGTTCACTTATAACTTTTGGAAAGGCCTTTATAAGTCATTGAGTATTGAATTAAATTTTAGTACAGATTTTCATCCTCAATCAGATGGGCAATCAGAACGAACAATTCAGACATTGGAGGATATGCTACGTGCGTGTTTGATGGATTATTAGGGAAGTTGGGACCAACATCGTTCTTTGGTTGAATTTTCATATAATAACAGTTTTCATTCCAGTATACAGATGGCACCCTTTAAAAAGTTATATGGGAAGCAGTGTCGAACTCCAGCTTTCTGGGATGAAGTGGGTGAAAGGAAGCTGATGGGACCAGAATTGGTAGAAGAGTTGGTAGAAAAAGTTCAGCTGATACAGAAACACATGAGAATAGCTCAGAGCAGGCAGAAGAGTTATGCGGACAACATGAGGAAGGATCTCTCTTTTGAGGTAGGTGATCATGTTTTCCTGAAAGTCTCACCATGGAAAAGTGTGATGCGATTTGGTAAGAAAGGAAAGCTGAGTCCAAGGTTCCTTGGACCATATGAAATTCTAGAGAGATTTGGATCAGTTGTTTACCAAGTGGCTTTACCTCCGATTTTATCTCAGGTACACAATGTTTTTCGTGTTTCGATGTTGAGAAAGTATATTCCAGATCCATCTCATGTTTTGAGTACAAAGGTAGTTTAGTTGTAAGAGAATCTATCTTATGAGGAACAACTAGTCCATATTATTGACCACAGGGAGCAAGTGTTACGGAATATGGTGATTCATCAGGTAAAGGTTTTGTTGAAAAACCACATGATTGAAGAGGCAGTAAGGGAATCTGAAAATTCTATGAGGGATAAATACCCCCCACTTATTTTGACAAATGAATAAATTGCGGGGACACAATTTTCTAAAGGGGGAAGGATGTAACATCCCAAGTAAGTAATGAATAATAGTTATTTTTATCTATCTCTACTAATGAATTAGATTGTGTTTTAGAGGCTTAAAATTAGAATAAATCCAATCTTAAGCATGGAATACACTAATATTTTTAAAAGATTGTTTTACTGCCTTTTTGATGGAAACCCATTATTAAATCAATCTTTTGACAATTTTATAAGCTCTATATGTCAAAATAAACTTATTATTTATGATTGGGACATTGAAATTTACATTGGATAATTTTTTGGTATTTTTCTGACAATGTTCATTTTTTAATGAATAGTGAAAAATACTACATTTTACATCAAAACTGCTTCTTCATTTAATTTAATTATATGGTTAGATTATCTTTTTAATTTTTTTTAAAGTCTACATAGAATATATTTTTACCATTTAATCCAATAGTGGTCGTTGGAATTAATTTCACTTTGAAATTGGACTCAAACTAGTGTCAATATTTTGATACTTATTGTTTCATAAAAACACACTATTTGCTCTGACAGTGGGAATTAATTATTAAATTAATTAATGTAACTTATTTGTTTTCAATTTCTTAAAATATACATCATTTTTAAATTCATAATATCAAATATATCTTAGGGTGATTTTTTGGTAGTTTTCTGAAAAACTTCAATTTTTGATGAATAGTGAAACCACTAAGTGGTACTTATAAAAACTGATTTTCCGTTTAAATGAAATTTTACCACCTCTGTGTTTTGAATTTAAAAAATAACACATAAATGGTTTTTATTAAGAATTAAAATTTGGTTCAATGGGGTTAAAACAATTTTTTGGTGAATAGTAACTTTTCAGTATATTAATCGCGATTAGAGGTAATTAATGTAATTTAAGGTAAGAATAATGTTTTAATAATATAAAATGACTTAGAAACATTTCTTACCCTTATTGGATGTGTCATAGCCGACCAAGACAATCCATGGGTCAACTTGGGGACCTCATGGAGACACTTTGGAAGGAAAATGACATTAATATCTTTTAATTTAATGTTAAAGTAAAAATGTCACAAACATGAGTTATTTTACTAAAACACTTTTTACATTGGGTTATACAAGTCCGATTTTTGACTATAAATATTCATTGGAAATCTAAATAGATTTACTACATCATAGTATTTTTTTATTATTTTTAGACATTAGATAAATTAAATTATTTATGACATCATGATGATGCATCGATTACCACATTAATAAAGGATTTAAATAAAATTAAAAGATAATGTAAAATCTAATACCTACACATTTCAAAAATGTATTGGATGGGTATATTTAGAAACCGTATCACCTTATCCTCTAATTATATCAATGTGGGACCTTTTAAATCCAAAACTCATTTTAAAATAAAGTATCCTTTTATACCTTTCCAAGAGTGCACCTACTGTCCTCTTATAAAAGGCCCCCACCTCTACCTCCTTACCCACACTCCCAAAGACATTGTATCGGCCAACCCCTGCCCATTTTTTCTCTCCACATCCCTCTATAACTCTTAGAAGACTCACTTTGGGAATATGTTTTCCCAAGGAATCCTTTGAGCTCAAACCAAAGGGAGTTACCCAATTTTAAGGTAATGTCTTCACTTGAGTCCTTTTGTTTTATTTTGCTTCTCCATCCCCCTAAACTCTTTTTATTCATTATTTTGTAACCAATCTAGTATCTCCAATATAATAGAATGTTTTTATAATAATTATTCGAGATAAACTTACACACACCTACATATAATGGTTAAAGAACATACTATTTCTGTGGATGGCGAATTTCTGCCCCACAAAACGATGATTGTTCAATATTCTTCTAACACCTTCAATGGTGGCCATTAAGATGTCACTATATTTATATATGATATATAATATGTTTATTTTTTCCTTAAGAATCTGCATTTTTTCATTTATGGAATACCTTTTTGGCTTCCATTATGGGTATACGTGATATCTTCATTTTAGAAAGTGCCGACTACCGCCCCCTCAAAGTGATTTGAGTCATTAATACCATATGGGGTACGTATAAAGGATATATTTAATGATATTATATATGATACCATACTGGAATTAAAATACCATTATGTATCATTATGTTTTAATTCCATTAAATATGAAATAGAAATGGAAGTAGCATTCATGCGTACCTACGGCTTACCGTCTCCATGAACGATGCATTTCATTTCTTACCTCTAAATGTTATGTAATATTATAAATGCATTAATGTACTGGATATATATGATATATATGATATCTACATCATGAATACAATTCTGTATATAATGGATATTTTACCACATGGACAACTTGTAATTATAAAGAGTTTATTTTTGACTCAAGTACCAATGATCATTAAAACGGTCTTTATTAACTTAAATAATAACATAGTGTTCATGACATGGTAATAAGTGATATGAAAGGAATAATGAACTTGAAAAAGGTTCTTAAGCAAGTAGAAATTAACTCAAGTTTATTATTCAAGAGATTGAAGAACGATCGAGTCAAGTCGGACCCGAGGTAAGAGACTTCATCTCAATATCCATTCATTGAGGCATATTTTGTTTTATGCACAACCTTCTTTTATACGGTGTATAAAGCCCTTTTAATTTTACGTTTATCCAAAAGGAATATTTTTTATATGAAGCATTTTACTAAACGTCAAAAGGGAATTTTTTTTGTCGTATGTATGCGGCGACAACGACTTCTCCATCGCCGTGACCATTATTTGAGTTTCGGCTTCCTCTACAAGCCATACCTTCTTTTTAAAAGAAAAATAAATGCCATGTTTTAATTTTCTTTTATTTTGGTATTGAAAATGGTTTTCATAATGATTTTATATCAATGTTTTGTATTTATATCTTTTGATTGAAAGATGGAAATGTTATGTTTCCTTTATGCATGTTTTATGTGACACGATTATGTTGTGGTTCTTGGGAATTATTATGAAGACGGGTGGTTCCGTGATAAACTAAGGGCGGGTGAGCCCGATATAGCTCTCTAATGCATTGGGTAACGCGAAGGGGTTAAACGTTGAGGTTTCTCTGAATAGATTTAGGGAATATACTGTGATGGGTATTCCAAACGTAACCAAGAGGGTTACTCCCTACGTAAGAATGTTATGAATGCCTCAAGTTACCTTTATATCTTATGATTTCTATGATTTATTCATGATTTGATGAGGTATGTTAAAGTTATTATGTTTTATGGGTAACGTATGATTACATTCTTATGTATATATGTACTCATGTTTCCTTTCCACATTTTTATATCCATTAGTGAACTTTTTATGCTCATCCCATGTTTTTGAAATGTTTTTCACAAGTCAAGGGAGAGGTAAATGATATGATGATAGTGTCAAGGAAGTATCAAGAAAGAATCTATGTTTTATTTTAAATATGTTTCCATTAATGGGAAAAATGAATACTATCTTTTATGTAACCACATTATTTAAATTTTCAATGTAATGCATGTTTTATGATCTAATTCTCTAAAACTCTAAACCTGAAAAGATCCTCAAGGAGTAATCTTATAATATCTCAAGATTAAGTAATGTTTAAGGTTGGGTCCTTATAACATATCCCCATAAATGTATATCTACTACAGTGGATTAATATACTTATAATGGGGAACTTAAATATATATATATATCTCTACCATTGAATATGTAAGAAATTATCCTTAGAACCGGTGACTCGAAACCACATGACAATGTTCAATGCACTACAAAATAAATATGAGGAACATAGAATTGATTAAGGAACCAAATTAAGATTGCATGAAACCAAGTAGCAGGAGTAAATTATCGCCTTGGATTGTAGCGCCGGCCTGAATTGAATTGAAATTATATTCCTTCGATGTCGGTTTCTAGAGTATTACATAATATGTCACGGGATACCATTCACACAACCCTAAAATAAGAGGTAACAAAAAATAGGTTTAACAATCTTCCTAGGGTTTCGACTGAACTCTATATCATGAAAGAGAGTCTAAAAATCCGGAAAAATAATGATAATAAAGAAGGATAGATCCATCCTCAATGATTATTATAAATAACATGATTAAATCAGGGTGGATTGATGAGAGGAGAAGAGTTTGTGGATATGGGAGGTCGCATGGTAAAGGGGGACCCCATAGGTGTGTCGATCGGGTCTAGAGAGAGGGGTGGTTATGAGTGTTTAATTTAATATTTTAATTTATTTTAATTAAAATAATTTCATTTTTAAAAACACAATGCCACATAAGTTTTGGTATACACAGTTTAGTCCCTTTGGTTTATAAAACTATGTACCAACCATGTGCCCCTTTACTCGGCTCTAGGGCTCCCTGCACAGGTTGGAAACTATGGGCCGACCATGTAGTTAATAGTTCTTAGGTACTGAGTACTTGCTAATAAGAAAGTGGTGTAGGTTCACAGTAACAAAAACAATAAAAAGAACGTGTGTACCACCACTTCTACTTGAATTAAGCTATACAGTTACCCATAAGGGGCCCCATGGATTAAGAAAAACCATGTGCCCTCTCCAGCCTCTCAAAACCATGATTCTTCCAGTATGGCGCTCCCAATACTCCTCTAGAAACCTTAGAAACATAAATAGACTTCACCCAAGTCCAAAAATCATCACTTTTAAATGTTCCAACACTCAAAATTCAGTTTCGAGGCTCAATTTTAAAAATTCCTTATTGAGTAATTGAAAAAAGTTAAAAAACAACTATATTTTCATACATTTCAAAACATGGACCATTAAAACCTTCCCACCTTAGAACTTCTCATCACCGAGACACCCTCGAGAACAATGTGCACCTCACATAACCTACTAGTGTTTAAAATGTTCTTGTTGTGTTTCTAAACATCCAACGCACCACCAATAATTTATTTATGCAAGAAGAACTTCTTCCATTTAAAACATGAGCCAAAACCGGTTCCCTAATCAATTCCTTGAAACAGATCTTACTCGATCCAACTAACCCAAATACATGATCCCATTAGAGTCTCGTTAATAATTTTTCTGAAGGTACTTCCCACCTTAGGCTTTAATGTCCAATGGTCAATTCCAAACCACAGTCAAACCCACCATTAGAATTTCCTTATAAGAATTCATCTTGGATTTATGACGATGCAACTTGTGTGATTCCAAAAATGGTTAAAATTATCAATCCCCATCAACCTCAAATCCATGTCAAGTATCCATTCCATGAAAAGAATTATACAAAAGAAACCAAACATTCCCCCTCCAGAAGACGTGCATAAAAAATGGCTATTCACCAACCATAAACATTTTGAATGAAAGGATAAGATTCATTCCACTTAATAAAATGATTCAAGAAGTTTACATTCTTATATGATCAGCATTTTATAAGCTTAATGGTGATGTCTTCTCCAAAGGAATCTCAAACTCACTACAAGGAAGTTCATTGAAGCTCATACCCAACTCCTGGTGATGTTTCTAACCGAACCATGAAGGTAACCACATATCCTACAAACAATAATGAATGATTTCACCCAAAAACCCCCCAATGTATTTAAAGCGTTAGCATGGCATAAGACCACTGCTCTCATAGTGTATCTAGGATGATGTTAAGAGAGGGGACATGGTCATCACTAAATAAAATTAATTAGGAGGATTGTATTATATTCAAGTTAATCTGTAACATCCCAGGTAAATAATGAGTACTACATTTTTATATTTATTAGTATTTGTGAATTAAAAATTAATTTTACTTTAAATGGGATGCTATGTTCTATGGCTTACCCAATACAGAATAATAGGTTTCTTTGAAATCTTACGTTGCACAATAATAATATAATATTATTATTTTAAATGGTAGTTATTGACTTGCCATTGTATTGGTGGGAAGGAATATAACTAACTAAATTATGATTATATATCTTTGTTAAATGTTTTTACAATTTTCAAATAAAATTTAGTGGCTTAAAATACGAATGAGTCTAATTTTAAGCATGAATACTCTAATATTCAATAAAAGGTCGATTTACGGACTTTTTATGGAGAACCCTCATTAAATATAGTTTGGTCATTTTTATTTGTTCTATTTTACAAAATAAAATTATTATTTAGATTGGGGACATCAAATTTTAGTTTGGGTAAATTTTTGGTATTTTTTTCTGATAAAATTCAGTTTTTTGATGAATAAGGAAAATTATGTATTTTAATTCAAAACATACTTCTAATATAATATATTTATGTGGTTATATTATCTTTTTAATTAGTTTTAATGTGTAATTAAATTATATTTTTACCACTTAATGCAATTTTGGACATTGGAATTAATTTTATTTTGAAATTGGACATAAACAAGTGTCAATCATTTGATAGTTATTATTTTTTTAAAACACGCTATTTGTTTTGACAATGGTAATTAATATTAAATTAATTAATTAAAATTATATTTTTAGGATTTGGTAAAATATGCATCAATTTTGAGTTCGGAATATCAAATATAGATTAGGCTTAATTTTTTATATTTTTCTGAAAAACATCAATTTTGGATGAATAGTGAAACCACTTAGTATTAGTTAAAAAAACTGACTTTTTCATTTAAATGAAATTTTACCACTTCTGTGAATTGAATTTTAAAAATCTGATATACATGGTTGTTATTATTAAGTAAAATTGTGTTCAATAATATGAAAATAATTTTTGGGGAATAGTAACTTTTGACTTTTATTTACCACGGTTAAAGGTAATTACGGTAATTCTAGGTAAAAAAATATGATAATAATACCAAATTACCATAACACTTGTTTGAACCATATTGGATGATTAATTTCCGACCATGGTCATCCTTATGTAAATTTTGGGACCCCATGGATCCACTTATGAATGATAATGACACTTTATTTTAATTAACTTAAAGTAAAGGCAAAATTGACTTAAACAAATATCTTTTAGTAAATAAATTTTTACATGGGGTTATATAAGTCATAATTTTGACTATAAATATTATTTTGAAATATAAATAGATTTACTATATCATGGTGTTTTTATTATAAATTTTAGATGTCAAATAAATTAAATTATTTATGACAAAATAATGATGTAGTATTTACCTCATTAATAAATAATTTAAATAAATAAAATTATAATGATTAAATTATTATCCATAAACTTTCCCATTCCTATTGTATGATATTATTTATACTATGATTCATCTTATCTTCAACTTTAATTATTTTTGGACCTTTAGAAATCAAATATCATTATATAATAAAATAATATTTTCACACTTTCCTAAAGAGCCCCTCTTCCCCCTTATATAAGGAGACCATTTATAACCAATTACTCACACCTCTATAGCCTCTTGGCTCGTCCAAACCCTGAAAAAATAATCTCTAAATATCCCCCTCTTCCTCCTATAATCCTTACCTTAGGCATAAGACACTTCAAGAAGTCCTTTTCATTCAAACAAAAGGAAGTTTCCCAAATTTAAGGTAACGGTTCTTCTTAACTTATTTTCTTTTATTTCACTTCTCCAAACCCTAAACTCTTTTTATACCTTTATTTTATAAAAAACCAGTATCCTAAATATACTAGGATGTTGTTATGAAATTTATTTTAAATACAATTACACACACCTCCATCTAATGGGTGAAGAACATACTGTTTCTGTGGATGGAAGACTAATGCCTCACGAAACGATGATTGTTTGATTATTTCCTACTGCCTGTCATGGTGGTCATTAAGATGGAACAAAATTTTTATATGATATATATTATGTTTATATATTATTTATTATTATATATTTTACATTTATATCCTACCTTTATGGTTTCCATAATTGGTAAACGCGAAAATATCATTTGAGGAAGTGCAGACTACCTCCCCCTCAAAGTGATATGACTTGTTAATGCCTTATGTGGGATGTATAAAGGATAGAGTTAATGATTTTATATATGATATTATACTGGAATTATAATTTACTTATGTATCCTTATTTTTTAATTCCATTAAAATACGCAATAGAAATGAAACTATCGTTCATGCGTACGTACGACCTACCGTCTCCAGGAATGCTGAATTTCATTTCTTATCTCCAAAATGTTATGTACTATTATAAATACATATATATAGTGGATATATATGATTTATATGATATATAAATCATGAATATAATTTGTAGATAATGGAGTATTTACCACATGGAGAACTTGTAATTATAAAGAGTTCATTTTTTACTCAGGTACCAAATATCTACCAAACGATCATTATTAACTTAAATGATTATATAGTGCTTATAACATTTTAATAAGTTATATAAAAATGATAATAAACATTAAAAATATTCTTAATCAATTATAAACTGACTTTATTTTATTATTCAGGAAGAACAAAGAACAAACGAGTCAAGTAGGACACGAGGTAAGGGATTTCTTATCTCAGTTTTAATTTCGTGATATTTCCATTGTTCACCGCTTATTTATTGCAGGTGGTGTAATTTATACTTCCATTGATATATATTATCATTACTCTATTTATATTCATAGTATTTTGTGATTCATTTGGTGGTTATTATCTTTTGGTTATACGACTCGATTGATTATAGCGAGGTAAGGTTTTTTATCTCACTTTTTATTCCCGTGAGATTCATGTTATATTTGCCAGTATTTCCTTTTGTGTGGTGTATGTAATTCCCATGATTGTACTCTTTTTGTAATATAATTTCATTTATTTGTTTCTAAATATTCAGTGTATGATCCTTCTTTCATGTGGCATATGTTTTGTAAGTTACCAAACTAATAAGGGAACCTTTCACCCTCCTATTATTTAAAGACTTCTTTTTGTTATATCTTTCAATTTACATCTTATTATGTTGGGATATGTTCTTATATATCCTTATTGATGTAAAATTTATGACCAAGTGATGAGATACCATTATTATCTCATGAAATCATTTTCTGAATTTTAAAGCGACGCAATCAGGCTTTGGAATTTTTGCAAAGGAACTTCTTAACCCAATTTCAATTCTTTGGGTTAAACTTGTACTTCTTGAATATGCCGTCCTATGAATATGTGTGAATTACAACAAATTTTTTTACACATAATATCCACTTATATTTGGTGTATTTTAATTTATCACACATTATTATGTGATTGATTTATCCTTAATTTGAGGATACCGTCTTTATCAGGGATTTCATCTCAATTTACATTCCCATTGAAACTTCATTGCTGTTATGCACCAATTCAATATTATATGGTGAGTATATTGTCCTTTGTCATATTATGTCATGAATCCATTTATTCTCATGATATTATAATGCCCAGATTAAATGTTATTCTTCAATAATTTGAGTTTATGAGTCTCTCATTTTGTTAAAAACTCTTTAACTAAAATATCATTTGAAATGTTTTAAAGATTTATTATTATAAATCATTGTCTTTAATGTTCATGTTTTAAAAATGTTTTTGATTATTTATTTATATGGACATTAATGTGTTAAAATTATAATTCCATTAAAATTTTTAATGTGGTATGGGACACATTGATTCAAAAATCTCTTTTTAAATGGTTTATAAAAATGGAAATATTTTTTCAATATCTTGAAATTACATATTGTGGTTTAAAATGAAATGTTATTAGTGAAATGTTTATATTTTCAATATTTTATGTGTTATGATGGTATTTGGACATTTGATGATTGGTTACATGATAAACGAGGACTGGTGGTTACGTTATAACCTCCAATGCATTGGGTATGGAAGTCAGTCGTATGGCTATTCCATTTAGTTATATTTGTGGAAGTGAACCATATGGTTATTCCACTTAAGAATTTTTCTGTCCCAAGTTACCTTTATATGTTTATGTGCTTTTTATATGTGTTTATGATAATCTTTTGGTTACAAAATGGTAAGAAATTATCTTTATTCAGTGAAGAGTATTTAATACTTCATATGGGGGAAAAGTATTACTTATGATAAAGTATTCATGGCTAACTTGTTGTTTTGAAAATAAAAAAGTTTTCCTTATTTTTGTATCCCTTACTGGTCTTTTTATGCTCATCCCATGTTTTTGAAATGTTTTTCACTGGACATAAACTGGAATAGGGTCAAGGATGGGATCAATGAAAATTCATGCTGTCTAAAACAAAGAACTAGACATGTCTCTTTTATTCAAGAGTTTTTATTTTATGAGAAAAATGGAAACAGAGTAGAAGTTTCTACTTTGTAATTTTTGAGATGTAATGTAATTTTTATTCCTAATTCTCAAGAACTGTATACCTAAAAATATCATCAATTTGAATTATTCATTTAATTTGAGATTATGTAATTTTTAAGGTCGGGTCTTTATAGTTGGTATCAGAGGTTGGTTTAGATAACTTTAGAGGTTACCGTGTTATCTAATCATAAGTGACATAACCATAATGGTTAGAATTTTTGAAAGAGTTGTAGTTATTTTGAATGAGTTTAATATAAAATGAAGAAGTATTTACCTGCCACATAAGATAATATATGATGATTTTACTGATATACTCACACTGGACGTTTTGCTTTTAATAAATGGTTGGATATGGTAGGAACCTAAGTAACAATGCATATGAAGAAAACTCTAACGGTTTTCTGAACGAGCAACTGAATGAAATGAGAGCTGCAATGATAACTCTTGTGGTTATTCTCAACCAACTATCTGTATTCATGATTGAAAACCTAAAGATTGGTGATTTTTATATGGAATCGTATATATGAGAAACAAATCCATACGTAATTTCAAGTAATAATCATAAAGATAAGTATGTTCAAAGACTTATTTGTCAAGGATGTGGAAAGAAACACCTTGTAAAATTATTCAAAGGGAAGGAAAGATGCTATAGATGTGGGAATGAATGTCATAAATAATGAACCTTCCATGGAAAAAGGAAGCATCCAGTTGACTCTAAGAAAGGGAAAGATATTCTTTCTGAGGGATCAATTGAATGTTTTAAATGTGGTGTGCATGGTCATTATACAAACAGATGTCCTACAAAGGTCTTTCAGGAATGGGATCATCATGTTCATAAAAATATATGTTTACCAATACCTAATTCCATTCCAATTGAGGATGAAGAAGCTGACAATGACCAATGAAAGGTATCGATTATTTCATAACATATGTTTTGACATTACTGAATCTTAGAATATGATTCATGATTTTTTTGTAGGAAAGAATTATTTTAGAATACGTTGGAAAATAATTGTTAATGGATCCTGAAGCATGATGAATGAGTAAGAAGTCGTCATATAATGGATTCAAGATTTATGGTAGATTTTAGGATATTGATATGCTTAAAAGTATTAAGGCTCTTTTGATGATGGGATTGCATTTGAAGACTTTTTATAGTATGTGTATCCCTGAAGTTTGATATATAAAAATTTTATTCATGGAATAATGATCTTTTCTGTTGTGGATATACTTATAAAGAACCATTTGGGTTTATATGATCATTGAAATTGAAGATATTAAAGGTTAATACATTTTGGGATGAAAAATGAAAGTTATTCAATAACCTTTGTGGTTAAAAAATGTTATGGTTATCTTTGATTAATTTAACACATTTTGGGAATGTAATAAAATTATATAGTTTTTTAAAAATGAAAACATGCAGACCGCGTGACAACCCATCACGTCAGACAAAGCTGTGGGAATTGAACCCACAACCAAAGTGCGACTGGGATTTATCACCTACCACTAGATTACATGAAGTCCCTGGTTAGTATGAGTAATTATTTTTAGTTATATGGTCATATGAAAAAGTTTATTGTGGTTTACTTATGGAAATTATTAACCTATAATAGAGAATATGTGATTAGGTTAATTACACTTCAGTATGAGACTTTAAAATTAGTCGATGTTATTTGGAGATAAATGTTAAGATATATTGGGGAAGACTATGGGATTAAATTCTTATGTGCTTTGGTTTTCAATGTTAGTTTAGATTATATTGAATAATTTTAAGGAATGTTTTTTTATTAAATGGTATTTTTTGATCATAGGGTACTGTTTATTGAATTTTGGAGATTTGGAATAGTATTTCTTTTTATAAACAATTATCCTTTTTGGGGATTATCTGATCTTGTGTTAAACATTCTGATTTTGGTTAAGGTCTAAATAAATGGGAAATATATAAGTCATATTTTTTTGTTTATATGATTCTATTTAAATTAATTATAGCACTTTTAAAAAAAAAGTCATCTGGAATACTCATCGTTTGGAGAAAATTTGAGTTTGTCTTAGAAAGGTAGTAAAGGATGAAAGTCTACATGAAAAGTATGTTTGTTTCCTTATATATTTAGTTAAGCTCATAAATAAATTGCTCAAATTTATGAAAATTAATTTAAAACAAAAACATTAACTGTTAACGTTTTCATATTGGGGGATCAATGACTGTTTAAACCATCACAAGTTTGTGATTTTTTGTTGGTTAACATTCTCTTAACCATGTTTTCTATCACACTTCATAAAAAATTGATGGTTTATTTTATCTTCCATATCCATGTTTTCCTACATGGAATCCTACTATGGGATTATATCAGGTGACCTTTTTTACTTCTCTTTCTTTATTTTAAAGTCATATATTTATTGACTTTTCTTCTGATGTGGGACTTTCAATTAAGTTGCCAAGCCCGGTTTTAAAACTGCAAGGATAAATTTTCCAAAAGGGGGAAGGATGTAACATCCTAGGTAAATAATGAGTAAGAAATTATTAAATTTGTAAATATTTGGGGATTAAATATTAATTTTACTTTAAATGGGATTCTGTATTTTATGGCTTACCAGATACGCAACAACAGGTTTCATTGAAATCTTATGTTGCACAATAATAATATAATATTATTATTTTAAATGGTAGTTATTTTCTAGTCGTTGTATTTGTGGGAATGAATAAAACTAACTAAAATATGATTATATATGTTTTTTAAAAGTTTTTAAAATTATCCAAGAAAGGATATTGTCTTAAAATTTGAATGAATCTAATTTGAAGCATGAATACTCTAATATTTATTAAAAGGTCGATTTACCGTCTTTTGATGGGGAACCCTCTTTAAATCAAGTTTTGGACATTTTTATATGTTATATTTGACAAAATTAAATTATTCTTTTGATTCAGGATATCAAAATTTACTTTGGGTAAATTTTTGGTATTTTTTCTGATAAAATTTAGTTTGTTTATGAATAGTGAAAATACTGTATTTTAATTCAAAACTGCCTTTTAATCTAATTTATTTATATGGATAGATTATCTTGTTAATTGGTTTTATAGTTTAATTAGATTATATTTTTACTATTTAATCCAATGGTTGGCATCGGATTTAATTTCATTTTGAAATTGGTCATAAACAGGTGTCAATCTTTTAATAGTTATTATTTCTTAAAAACACGATATTTGTTTTGACAACGGTAATTAATTTTAAATTAATTAATGCAACTTATATGTTTATAATTTGGAATAATAGACATCATTTTTGAATTTCGAATATCAAATATATCTTAAGTGGAATTTTCAGTATTTTTCTGAAAAAACTTCAATTTTTGATGAATAGTGAAACCACTTAGTTGTAGTTAAAAATTTGAATTTTGATTTAAATGAAATTTTACCACTTCTGTGAAGTTAATTTCAAAAATCTGACATAAATGGATGTTATTATTAAGTAAACTATTGTTCAATAAGATGAATGTAATTTTTTCTGAATAGTAACATTTGACTTTTATTTACCACGGTTAAAGGTAAATCGGATAATTTAATGTAAAAAGAATATGATAATAAAACTGAATTACCTTAAGACTTGTCCTAACCTTATTGGATGATTAATGGACTACCATTGGCATCACTGAGTCTATTTTGGGACCTCATGGAGCTACTTATGAATGATAATGACACTTTATTTTAATTAACTTAATGTAAAGGCAAAATTGACAAACAAAATAGCTTTTAGTAAATAAATTTTTACACGGAGTGATATAAGTCATAATTTCGACTATAAATATTATTTGGAAATCTAAATATATTTACTACATAATGGTATTTTTATTATAATTTTTAGACATGAAATAAATTAAATTATTTATGACACAATAATGATGTAGTATTTACCTAATTAATAAATTATTTAAATAAATAAGATTATTATGATTAAAATATTATCCAAAACCTATCCCAATCCTATTTTATGATATTATTTAGACTATGGGTCATCTTTTCTTCGCATTTAATGATTTTTGGACCTTTAGGAACTGAATAGCAATATATAATAAAATAATATTTTTCACACTTTCCTTAAGAGCCCCTCTTCCCCCTTATAAAAGGAGACCATTTATAACAAATTCCTCATACCTCTCATGCCCCTTTTCTCGTACAAACCATGCCCAAATAATCTCTCAAGATCCCCGTCTTCCTCTTAGAAACCATACCTTAGGCAGAATACACTTCAAGAAGTCCTTTTGGTTCAAACCAAAGGATGTTTCCAAAATTAAAGGTAACAGTTCCTCTTAACTTCTTTTCTATTATTTCACTTCTCCAACCCCTAAAATCTTTTTATTCCATTATTTATTACAACACCAGTATAATTAATATAATAAGATGTTGTTATGAGATGGATTTTAACTACACCTACACACACCTCCATCTAATTAGTGAAGACCATACTGTTTCTGTGGATGGAAAACTAACACCTCACGAAACGATGATTATTTGATTATCTCATGTAGCCTCCCATGGTGGCCATTAAGATGGAACTGTATTTTTATATGTTATATATTATGTTTATATTTTCTTTATGCTTCTTTATTATACATTTATAGCATACCTTTATTGATTCCATAATGGATAAACATAATAATTTCATTTGAGGAAGTGCGGACTACCACCCCATCAAAGTGATATGACTCGTTAATGCCATATGTGAGATGCATAAAAGATAGAGTTAAGGATATTATATATGATATTATAATTTAATTATAATATACCTATGTATCCTTATGTTTTAATTCCATTAAAAACAAAATAGAAATGAAATTTGTGTTCATGCGTACGTACGACTTACCGTCTCCATGAATGGTGTGTTCATGCATGCGTTTCTGCTGGTAATGGACTATTGACCACATGGAAAACTTGTAATTATAAGGAGTTCATTTTTTACTCAATTACCAAATATCTACCAAATGATCATTATTAATCTAAATGATTGCATAGTGTTTATAACAAGGTAATAAGTGATATAAAAAGGGTAATAAACTTGAAATATGTTCTTACTCAAGTAGAAATTAACTTTAGTTTATTATTCATGAAGAACAAGGAACAAATGAGTAAAGTAGAACACGAGGTAAGGGATTTCTTATCTCACATTCAAATCCATGAGATTTCCATTGTTCGCTGCTTATTTATTGCATGTGGTGTAACGAATACTGCCATTGATATATATTATCACGATTATCATTATATTCATGTCGTTGTGTGATTCAATTGTTGGTTATTATCTTTTGGTCATACGACTCGATTCATTACAATGAGGTAAGGTTTTTTATCTCACTTTTTATTCCTGTGAGATTCATGTTATATTTTCCATTATTTAATTTTGTGTGGTGTATGTAATTCCCATTATTGTACTCTTTTTGTAATATAACTTCATTTATGAGTATTTACATCTTCATTGAATGGTCCTTCTTTCTTGTGGCGTATGTTTTTTAAGTTACCAAACCAGTAAGGGAACCTTTCACCCTCCTATTTTTAAAAGACTTATTATTTTTATGAATTTTAAATTACATCTTATTATGTTGGGATATGTTCTTCTATATTCTTTTTGATGTATAATTTATGTCCAAGTGATGAGATACCCTTTTTATCTCATCATCTCATTTTCTGAATTTTAATGTGACGTCGTCAGGCTTTGGAATTATTCCGGGAACTTCTTAACCCAATTTCAATTCTTTGGGTTAAACTTGTACTTCTTGAATATGTCGTCCTATTAATATGTGTGAATGAGCTTTAATTGTTTTACACATAATATCCACTTATATTTGGTGTATTTATATTTTTGACACATAATTTTGTGATTGATTTATCCTTAATTAAAGGATACCGTCTTTATAAGGGATTTCATCTCAGTTTACATTTCCATTGAGACTTCATTGTTTTTATGCACTAATTCACTCTTATATGGTGTGTATACTATCCTTTGTCATATTATATCATGAATCCATTTATTCTCATGATATTATAATTTTCAGATTAAATGTTATTCCTCAATAATTTGTATTCAAGACTCTCTCATTTTGTTAAAAAAATCTTTAACTAAAATAACATTTTAAATGTTTTAAAGATTTATTATTATAAATCATTATCTTTAAGGTACATGTTTTAAAAATGGTTTTGATTATTTATTTATATGGACACTAATATTTTAAAATTATAATTCCTTTAAAATCTTTGATGTGGTGTGGGACACTTTGATTCAAAAATCTCTTTTTAAATGGTTTATGAAACTGGAATGATTATTTTAATTTATTGAAATTATTTCTTGTGATTTCAAATGAAATATTATTAGTGCCTTGTTTATATTCGAAATATTTTATGTGTTATGATGGTACTTGGACATTTGACAGGTGGTTACGTGATAAACTATATGACAGGTAGTGTCGTGATATACCAGGAAGGGTAGTTACGTTATAACCTCCAATGCATTGGGTATAGAAGTTGGTCGAATGGTTATTCCATTTAGTGATATTTTTGGAATTCGACTGTACGGTTATTCCACCTAAGAATTTTTATGTCCCATGTTACCTTTATATGTTATGTGTTCTTTATATGGGTTTTATTGTAATTTTTTTGTTACAAAAGGGTAAGCAATGATATTTTATTTAGTGAAGAGTATTTACTACTTCATAAAGGGGAAAAGTATTACTTAAGATAAAGTATTCATGGCTTACTTGTTATTTTGTAAATATAACAGTTTTTATTCTTTGTGTATCCCTTACTAAGATTTTTATGCTCATCCACAGTTATTGAAATGTTTTTCACAGAACATAAAGTGGAATAGGGTCAAGGATGGGATCAAGGAAAATTCATGTTGTATAAAACATGGAACTAGACATATCTCTTTTATTCAAGAGTTTCTATTTATGAGAAAAAAATGGAATCTGAGTACAAGTGTCTACATTGTAATTTTTGATATGTAATGTAATTATTATGCCTAATTATCTATAACTCTAAACCTGAAAATATCCTAAATGTGAATTATTCATTTAATTCAAGATAATGTAATGTTTAAGTTATGGGACTTATATAATTATTGCAAAAAAACATGATAGAATTATAGTCGAACCACGAGAGTCTGAATTCAAATAATGAACTTAGCTTCACTTGCGAATGAACTTTCATTAATTGAAACGTGGTGCATTATCAAACTGAGGTGTCACATGATCGCTCTAACTTTTCCACTAAGGTCTAACCATAACCAAAATTTTTTCTCAAAGGTTTCACAGATAACCAACCCCAACAATGTTGTGTTATCATGCAAGCCCCGCCACATTTCCCTAACTCACTAGACTCAAAGGAATTAAACCAAAATCATTCATTACAGAAAGGAATTAGGCAAGAGAACTAAAATAGACCTGAATATTGTGTCAAAACACACGAGCTATTAGAATCTCCATCCCAATCATTGGTATGAGCTTCATTCTTTAACACCCAGGTCACCCTACTATGGAAATGACCCAAAGATTGTACTCAAAGGAAATAGAGTTTTATTTTAGAGTCATATTGATTCATATGATCATTTACCTAGGTGAATCTATTAATAGACACCCATCTCTAAAAATAACAATGTTTCAAATGACCTACAATGTATATGAAAATTCCATAGGTGTGTCTAACCCATTGAAAATGAGTATTCCTAGATGATCAATTCCATTACAGCATCAAGTAATTCATGACCATTGTTCCAAGAAAGGGATTCACTAGTAAATCAAGGTAATATAATAAAAAATACCAAAACAATGAAAAAAACTTGTTAGATAGATCACAATATCAGAAAGGCTCAAGATCTCTAAGGGGGCTACCTACCACTGGCAAGCCCCATGTGAAGTAAAATAATCATCCTAAGGATATCGTCACACTAAAAAAAATTCACGAAGATAAAATCCTATATTGTAATCTATTAATAAAGAGACAATGCTTATGAAGAAACCTATAGTTCCATTCCATAGAAACTTATTGAGAAACTCAAAAATATCCATACCTCCAGGTTTTAAACTGAGTACACCACTACATGTTCCATTTCCATGACCTCCTTATTTAATCACATTTAATATTTTATTCATTTTAAAATATTCAATTCAAGATATAATGTACCCCATTCAAAAAAATCACTAGGAACATTATTTTTAGCAAATTTCTCAAGTAAAATAGGAATGTTTCATAAAAATCCCCTTTCAACCCTTAAACATTTGGGGACCTCCCATCTTTATTCAGAAATTAATAAAAACAAAACTGCTTAAAAATTATGGTAACCTACCAGGGTCTTATTTCAATCATCCTGGGTTCTTCAAAAATAAACCTGATATATTTTACTGAATTTCTAAAATTAAAACACCCAGCTGGGTCATCTAATAAAACATTCCCCCAACTAACCAAGATGGGTCATATTGAGACTTTATCTTTTAACCAATTCATTTCAAATTATAAATCACACAACCCATTAAATTTAAAAGTCTACCACTATATAACATAGTCATACAATAATTTTGGACTACATGGTTTTTCATTTATTAATTCATGAAGCACCCATACACTCTATGGAATGAGAATTGTCACCCCATTAGTCGAAACCAATTCCATTTCAAAATTTAACATGGTCAATTACAATGGTCTAGTGAGATGGGTGGCGACCTAAAAACCTATAAAGAACCCATAAAATTTATAGTTATCATTTATATCCCTTTTTTCAAAACCAATTTTTCTTTACAATTAATCATTTTTAGGCTTTTACAATGGTTTGAATACATAGGTTTCATTTTCCTAGCAGTAAGGCCCCACACACTATAAAACTGAATACTATATTCCGTCATAAGAACAAACTTTTAATTTATAAAATTCATCCAATAATATATCAAAATAGATATAATGTAACTACATGAAGCAAACACAGAGAAAAATTAAGATAATTAACTAAACATTGGAAAAAAACTAAGCATGGCATATCAATAAATGAACAAAATAAAATCATCAGGAAAACTATAATGATATTTTATGCCATGGAACTATGCATGGCATGTGAATTCTCTATGTGCCTAATATGATGAATTAAATGCATCTTTAATGACATATCAGGATGATGGTGAAATTCAAAAAAATTCATAAATCACAAATAGTAGAAAGTACTCTAATAACTCTAGGTGAAATCATTTCAATTTTAATAGAAAACAACACGAACAATAATCTTATCCCTGGTCACTTGGTCATTTTCCATATTTGGGATGAGAAATACCATGTATGGATATTAACCAAGCATTGAAACATTAATAATCTCATGTATAACAACCTGAAACAGTAAGGAAAAATAAATGAATCAACCTATAATAGCACTGTGTAAAGTCCCAGCCCGATGTACCATTGAACGAATAACCAAACTGATGGGTCACATGGATTTAAGCGTGTCTCCTCACACACTAGAGGATTATGACTAGAATTTAGGTTCTCAGCGGGTGATATTGGGGAGACTGTACTCTATTATCAGAGATGAAGTTTAGTAGAAAAAATTAAATAAAAAACAATAGCTGAAGATGTAATACATAAGTGGAAATGAACAAGAAGACAACTTTTATATAACTAAACAAAAGTGGCCAATGCTGGTTTATACAACAACTGCATGTATGGCATGGTAATGATGTATAACTGAAAGTAAGAAATAGTAAATCATGATTATAAATAAAATAAAAAATAATAAAATGATATAAAACCCTCATAAGAAATCTCCTTGAGCATCCTGGGCTCCCGCTCATTCCTTTTCTCATAACTTCCTGGCCCAAGAAATACAATAATCAACCTAGGTTGTATAAATATAAGTTCTAATCAAGTAACAAGGGTAATTAATAAGTGTGTGAGATGAAATCTCAATTGTCCAGTTCCCATGATGTCAATCCCATTCTAGTGAAATAGAAATTAGATATATTTCATGTATAGATAATTTAATAAACAAAACTACATAAGTAAAAAAATACTCATCCAGGTTCCAAGGGGACACCTAACAACCTTACGAGCTTCAGAACATCACCGGAATAATCATCTGACTGTATCACTGTATATAAATATATATTTAAAATAGTATTATATATATACATATAAATAGATAGATATATGTTGGGGTGGATTGGGACATACCTTTTAAATTCAATTCCTTGGGAGGTTTCACGGTCTTCCCCTAATCCAGGTCCAAGAGCCCTTAGTCTGATGCCCTCCATGTATTAGATATATGCTGGGGTGGCTCCAGACATACCACCACCATCCAATTCTAGGGAATCTCTCAGGGTCTATCCCAAACCCAATACTAAGATCCCTTTGTCTCTTGGAATTGAATCATTTTATATAATGAGAACATAAGTGGTTTGGGGTAAGCATGCCTCCCACACATAATCATTTATAATTCAAACATGTGGAAATAATACCTCCCATCCTTGATAATTTACAATCATTGTCATAATTAATATTTATTGCATATGGAAGTACCTCTTATGAATTTCAAATTGTCATACCATATTCGTAATCTAATACACAAGAAACTTCCAAAAAAACTAACACATAAGGAATAACCACTTGTGTGTCGATATGGACATTATCTAATTTCATTTAATTCATTTAATTCAAGTAAAAAAATCATTATGGATAAATTTTTTATTAAATTCATGCCACTTTCTATTCTACTCAAGTTTTTTCTTTTACAATTTTCTAAAGAATGGAAAATTGATTTACACGGTACAATTGGCGAGGTAGGTGAGATGTTCATTTCATTCAAAGGTTTCCACTATATCATCTAAACCCTCATAATAAAAGTACATTAAATCCTTATATCTCAAGAATAATTCACTTTAATGTTTAATTTGGAACAAATTAGATGTTCAGTGCAACAAGTGTTTGACCATTGAGGGAAATTTTTTTGGAACATATGTAAGGGTCATGTGCCAAACTTTTTATACATTCCATAAAAAAAGAAGAAATCATAGAGAAATATAATTTTAATAATCCAATCATAACATCAAGTATAAGAAATTATGCAAGGAAATAGAGGAGCAAGCATAAAATTTTACTTTCTACTTTTTATCTTGAAGACATTTCCCCTCCGATAGAGGATTTTTATTATAAGATAATGACTTTTTTAATAAAAACTCATATGTATCATTTAATAATTTCATTAGTTTCATCAAAGATATTTATTTATAAAAAATACTATAAATGGAAAATTATTAATAAGAGTTCAAGAATGAACAATTAATTAATTAAAGTTTTCATAAATTAAAAGGGCATATAAAAGGACCCTATCTCATGGTGGAACCAAACTGAACATATTGGCTATTTATAACTAGATGTTTTTAATCCCCCACAAAAAATATGCCCTTCCGCATACATATAAGGACACCTAGCCCATGTGCACAAATATTCATGGCCATGAACAGGTTCAAGGGGATCCTTAGATATATTCTAACATGCATGTACCTGTCTCCACTAAGCTACATATGAATTTTAATATATATATATAGGCACACCTAGAACCATTAATGTACATTTACTTCCATGGATGAATATACACATAACTGCTGAACTATATATATATACATATAATTATTTATGCATATGTAGGTGAGTCTCCTTAGGCCTGGTGAATCAAATCCACATGAAAAGGTTCAACACACTACAAAATAAATACAAGGAACCTTAAATTGATTAAAGACACTAAATAATATGGTTATAATCCAAGAATCAAGAATAAAACCCTTCCTCGAATAGTGGTAGTGTCCTGAATCAAAGCGAACTTCTTCACCTTCATATGTGGTTGTTGGATCATGAAATAATAGGTCCTGAGGGACCATTCACTCAACCCTAAAATAAGAGTAAACTAAAATTGGGGTTAACCCTCGACTTTGGGTTTTATCCGCACACCATAGAATGAATGAGAGGCCACAAAACATCCAAAACAAGGAGAAGAATGAAGGATAGAGCCATCCTTGATGATTCAGACAGAGAATACAAATAAATATAAGTATATTGATGAGAGGATATGAGGCCATAGATTGGGGATGTGGAATAGTGAAGGGAACCCATAGGATCGTCGATCAGGTCTAGTGAGATATTAAATGGGTTGAGTATTTATTTTTTTCATTTTACTTTAATTTTACTTAAAATAATTAAATTTGTAAAAATAGTGTTCCACACACAGGCTGGCATCACAGTTTGGTAAATGTGTTCCAACCATGTTGTGAATAGTTCTTTGGTAGTTTTTATTTTCATCTAAGCATGCATCCTAGGCACATGGTTGGGATAATCATTCATATACCATGTGCACCACCACAACCCACCTGAAATTAGCCACATGGTTTCTTGTAGTGGTATTCTCTATTTCATAGAAACAGTCCGCCCTCTACAGCCTTTAAAACCCATGGTTTTTCAAATATGGTCCTTCAAAAACACCTCGAGCCACCAGGGAAACTTTTAAAGAATTCAACCAATTCTAAAAAACGTCACTTTGAAATGTTACAAATATTGGAATGGAGTTTTGAAGAACAATTTTTAAAATGATCCTTTTAGTAATTGATAAAAGTTCAAAAAACTCTGGAGTTTCATTGGTTTCAATATGCAGATTGTTATAGTAGAAGACTAGCTAAAAATGATTGATAAGATATTCAAATTAATAGAGAAATTTGAGGCTATCGGGGTCGACTATATATTATTATGGATCAAGGGTACTAGAAAATGGTGGCAGTATTTTATAATATATAAAAATAATCATGTTGGATTGGATTGGTAGTGTTTTAAGGACTACTAAATTATAATGTTTTTTATAAAAAAAATTATGATAGAAAATCTCTTTCTCTTGCTCTCTTTGCAACGTAGTCTATCGTACACATGAATGATGATTTTGTAACCCATTTGATGGATGAGAATATGGTATTTTGTTATTTCTTTAAAATATGAACATCTTAGTGTTTTTAATATACCTGGGTTATTATATCATCACAGTTTGTTAAGAACATATGGAGGTGTTGAATGAAATAAAATAGAAACTCTTGTTGAAGAATAATGCCTCTTCTTGAGGTAAACTATATAAGAATTAACCCAAAGACTTCCTAGGATGGATATATGCCCCATATAAGGTTTCTAAGATTTGATGAGTAATTTTGGGATGGTAATTTTTTAGGTATTATAAACCAAAAGTATTTTATTTTTTGAATAAGATATGATAGTGTTTCCTTTTATAAGTGGGGTGAGTTCCATGATTCTATATTTTTTAAATAAAAAAGTTTAACCATGATTGTCTCACTGAAAAACTATCCAAAATGAATAATTATATATAATTATACATTATAGGGTCAATATAGTTCTATAAAATATATTGTATCCCTTTTTAAGACATTTTATCTCTTTTCTTTCTAGTTTAACCTCTTTGTAAAACCAATTTCACCTTAACCGCAGTAATTAATATTTTCAATTTTCATTATTAGTATATGTCAAAAATTATGTTTAATATAGCAGATAAAATAAATTATCCTCATTCTAAATATGGAATGATTTTTTAGGATTTAATTCGTAGATATGGAAAATGTAAATATAAAATTAATCCCATAAATGCGATGAGAAAGTAAGTTTTCGAAGGCAAAAAGATAAAATGTTTAGAATTTTTTTTATATCAAAATTATACATGAAAATGATTAAGAAAACATAACTTGGTTTATTATATATATTATCTAATATAAATTTAAGTCTAGTTTAAAATATAACTTCGAATTTTAAATAATTTAAATATAGATGTAATTTTAATTAAAATTTAGTATTTTTCACGATTCTTATAAACATTAATCATTTCAAAAAAATTAAGAAAATTACTCAATGATAATTTATAAATTATAATATAGGTTTTTTTATTTTTTTCAAAAAATAATTTTTCTAAATTTTTGAAAAAAATTAAAATAAGTTTGCAAATTGGTGAAAAATAATTTTTAGAGAAAAATGTTTTTAAGCTTAAAATTTTATTTATTCTTATCCCCTTTCTATAAAACACATAACAAGAATGTTAAATATATGATCAAGTGTTTAATATATAAATTTAATTAAAATAATTATTTAATAGTGGTTCCACAAGTTTTTTTATGTAAAATGTGTTTTCCTAAAAACAATTTTCAGAAAATGATTTACATTATTTTAAAATAGATTTTATTTTCTTTTTTAATTAATTGGACACCAAATAATTATTTTATTATATTTTTTAGAACATATATTTTCATATTTGAGTTAATCATATTCATACCCATCACTTAAATGGCTACGTTATAACTATTATATAATAATATTTTAGTAATGTGGCATATTGTTTTTAACTAAATGTTATGTGTTACACAAGATAAAATTAGTGTTACATGTAACGCAAAATATTGAAAATCATAAATTCATTTGAAAAAAAATATTTCACATAATATGAGGATGTTACATTCTACCCATATAAAAATGAATTTCTCCCTTATAATTGATCTTATTCATCAAATGAATAACATTTAAAAATTCATTCATAGAATCCCACATATTAAAAAGGGTTTATAAAATATATCCTTTAAAAAGTGAATGGGATGTGAGAAAGTTATATATAATAATACATACTAGATTGACAAATAAGAGAACATTGGTGAGAAGAGAATATATTCACATTTGAAAAAATTATAAATAATTATAGATATTAATATAGATCATCGATCATAAGAATGTGGGTGATCTAGAAAAGGTTCAAAATCACAAAAACAAAAAACAATGTCTTTTGAAAATGGTCATTGATGTCATATAAAATTATTATATAAGGAAAATATTTTATATCCATATCATTTTCTGAATTGTTTATTATTCATTTACTATCCATTATAAAAACATATGAATATTTACTTACAAGATTTCTTTTTTATTTCATAGGATCAATTTAATCATGTGGTTGTGTCGTGGTCAATTTCAACTTCATCTCTTACTATAGGATATGATTTTATTCCATGTCTGATGAACTAAATAAAATCTATAAAAGATATATAAGTAATTCCTTAAATAACTAAATAAAAATAATTTAACACTAGTTATTCAATTTGGATAAATCTGTATATGGTAAATTAATACATTAATCTCTAAAACCTCAGGAAAATTAAACCAAAAAACATTCCATAAAGGGTTAAACATATGAGTATTCCAAAATTAAAAATTTATTAAAAGATCACTATAATTCCAAAACTCAACAATAATCCTCCTAATATCATATATCATATCATAATGTTCGCATGAAAAATATTTGAATACTTTGTACATATATTAGCATGAATATTTGTAATAATAATAATCACCAAAAGACCTCAATGAAAACATTCATTATTTCACATTCCTTGAATAAAAACATATATTATTGAACACATTATATAGATCCTGTAATGTTGTAAACTCCATGAATGATAACATAAAACAATTTTTCAATAAATACCTTATCAGTTATATGGTCATTATTAATATCCAATTTAATTTAGACATATAAACCATCTATTTACCCAAAATAAACACCATTTTCTTTACTAAAGAACGTATTAAGGCTTATATTACATTAATATTGTGTTTCCCTTAAAATATTACTTTGCTATTAAATCAATTTTCTTGGTCATTAGTACTCTTAAATATATTAGTGATAATTATTAATAAAAACATATATTGAAAAATCATTACATATTTCTTGATTAATATAACATAATTTTTAAATTACAATAAATAATAAATTAGATAATCCTTCTTCATTCAAAACCCATTTAATAGGATTTTTGAATTTATTGTTTAACACTTATTTACATTAATATTTCATTTTCAGTCTCTTCATCATTGTGAATATAACCATTACTCATATAACCTTACTAATCCTCTTCAATATATTTCTACCTAAAACATTTATTTTCATAATGTTCATACATTATACATTTATAAAATTCAATAATCGATGTTACCTAAGAAATCGGATTATTCTCATCAACTATGTTTACCAAAATTTTAAATTTAACTTTTTAGTTTTTTTGTCTTGATTTTAGACACTAAAAAAATCATTTCATCCATTTGATACATTCGTTTGAGTGCTTATTCCAACATTCTTAGTATATAAGAAACTGAATCATTATTCCTTAACGGTCTTTATTACCCGAAATATTATAAAACTCCATCCTTCTCTTCTTTGGAGAGTCTAAGAGTTGGTTAAGGTTTATCTTATTAATCATTTTTCAATATATATGATTGGGAATAATCACAATATCCTTCACTCTAGTAATCATCCCATTCGGTTGCTCTATATTTTTTTTCACATTCAATGTTAACCAAGTTCTATCTAGTTCTCTATAGATACCCAGGACTTTAACTCATATTATTACATGATTTAAATCTTATCTATCCAAGAAATACAAACCAAGGACTAAAAATTGTATTTTATTTTGAAAACTATGTATATAATTATAAATCATGAAACATGAATTAAAATAATTTTATGAATATCCATTATGAGAAACCTAACTCACTTTCATCTCCAATAACATCATTGGAGAACATGGGGAATGCATAAACAAAATGGATGAGAAAAAAATCCCAGTAAAATAATTAAAATTGGAATAAAAAATAAAACATCAGTTTGATGGAAAAATATTATAATATAAATGGAATGGATCATGAATAATAATTTGGAAGAATAACATATGTAAAATAAAATCAAATGATCATGGAAATATTGGAATATGTAAACAACATATATCATGATATAAACATGAGTCAAGGATAGCTGCCAAGACTATATCACATGGTGGAAAAATATTATAATGGATTAGGTTTACTCCCTAATTCCCTACGTAACATATCTTTAGACTAAAATTTTTATAAAGCATTGGATTGATATCTAGCAACACATATAAAAACATTATCATTCACATGTTCCCTACATAAATAAATCAACCATATTGAATAATCAAAATATTTTCCATGGAAAGAAATGGGTTTCGTAATCATACCATAAGGCATAGTGAATTTTTGAATTAAAATTATATCCAAGAAAGAAAGGATTAAATAATTTTTGGAAAATAATAAATCAAAAATAATAATATATCATGAATAATGTTGAAAATAATATATAAATATATGTAAGAATATGTTTTTGAAACTTTATAAACAAATCACTTTAGTGCAGTTTAAGGGAAAATATTTAAAAGTATTTAAAGGGAACAAAAGAATAATTATTTTTATAAAAAAATTTAAGAACTAAAATATTATTTCATTATAAAATGATATATTTTAGAAAACAATTGTTGTTTAATATAGTTTATGGAGTGTACTTGAAAAGTTTCATGAAATTGGGAGGTTCCCTTTAATCTGGATTTCTTAACGAGCGTAATTTAGATGGGAATATTTTTGACCATGTAACTCCCCATCAATTAAGGATTAATTTAACTACATAAAAATGTTTGGAACATATTAAAATACTTTAGAATAAATATATATGAATAAATAAGAAATAAATTGGGATAAAAAGAGAGAAATTATTCCCTAAAAGGAAAATAGAGGTTTAGAAAGATATCTTACCTTATATATGAATGTGGTATACACTTAAATTTAATATCGTAGATAACAAAATTAGATTCATTAATTAGGTGACGAATATACTATTATACATGTATTTTATTTATCATAATATTATTTTCTTCATTTATGTCCATTTTTATGAGTTATAAATTCAATTTTGTCATTAGAGGTGTATTTATTTTCTTGTATTCAAGGTTGGTTCGGTTGAATAAAATTTTGGAAGATTTTTTCAAATGGGAATAATTATTTATAAGTTAAAATATTTGTATAAATACAATTTAAAAAGATTAAATGGTCCCATATATCATTTTTCATTATGATATCATGATGATTTAATTGATTAAATGTTAATAATAAATGTTTAGTTTATTTTTTTGGTTTTCTTTATATTCATGAACTAGTTTCATTTTAATAAATATTATGTCTACATATTAGTTCTAGTACATAAATAATGTTACAATATAAAAATAAAATCATTTTTTAAACATAATAATGATAGTACCCCTATTTTGAGGAATCTTACAATGTTTAGGCCTTTTTATTATAATATGTTGTTGGGTAATATTTGGGAGGTTTTACAAAGGTTTTGGAATGATTTTGGGGATTTTCTATGCGAACGAAGTTTAAGAACAGTTAGGGGATATATGACCAGTGGACACCAGGAGAGGGGAGGGGTGAATCAGGGTGTCAACTATTCTTTTAAAACAAGGATCTTATTCCCAAGTTAGTAGGAACTCGTTAAACATGTATGAAAGATAAAAACAAAAATCAAAAAAACATATGCACAGATACCACACAACAATTTTATATGGTTCACCACTAAGGTCTAAGTTCATGTAGAATACATCGATAGTGTGTTGGTTATACCAAAATACTCTAAACATAACTAGTTTCAGAATATAAATGTTTGGTCATAATCACTCTGTTCTAGGATCACTACCTTTATAAGAATTCAGGAAACACTCACTACATCCCTCAGATAAAATCCATTGACTCCCCTTATCTCACAGCTCTAATAGAATTTCATCATAAATTATGGACCCGATGTTCACTTAGGTCACATGGAATTGAAGACTTTGTCATTGATTTAGCATGCGACTCTGATTGAACCGTAGAAAAAATTTTATTCTCTTTTAATCCCTTCCCACTAAAATAGATGTTCAAAACGATTCTTCCAGAAGCCTGTTTGCGAGACACTCTTCTTCACAAAGCACCCCACCGTCGTAGAACAAATTGCCTACGTGAAGCACCCTTGCCTTCGCGGAACAAATGATCTTTGTGAAGCTTCTTTCCTTCTTGTAAATAATTTTTGGAAACTCACTAATTCAGCATGGAATACCTTATTCTCAAAGAGTACCCTTTTTCTAAGAGTTGTGGCATCAGTTAAGACTTATAGTCTCTTCGTGATGCACTAGCTCAGGTAGAAACCTCTCTTCATAAAGATCTTCATGAACTCAAAGTGTCTCTGAATTTTCTATCAAAACATCAATTAAAACATAGAGTGATAGCATAATATTTATAGGATTGGCCATTCAAAAATCTCCATATCCTCTTTACAGATTTTCCATATCATCTAACACATCTTCATGGTTCTACTCCTTTCGCAAAGAACCATTGAAATTATATTTTCACAAAGCTCATCGTCATCACAGAGTTTTCCTTTAATTCCCTTCATGACACCAATCAATTTCTCAAAGAATTCTGTTAATGGACATAAATCTCTAAAACTCAAAATCATGGAGAACCCCATCTCTAATTTTGAAGCTGGTCGTATTCATAAAGAACAATTTTATAGCACTTTATGTCTTTGTGAAACAAAACTTTGAAATCCCATCTTCGGGAAACTCTTTCAATTCCATATTTTCATATAGCCTCCAAGAAAATAAAAATTTCACATTTAAATCCATCTTTATATTTTTATATCCAAAAAATAGACAAATAGTAGGAAACACACCACCTTAAATACTTCTTTCATCTTGAACTGAATGATACCTTTCCGTGCAATCTCCATAGTCTTCAATGTGAGGATTCAAAACAAACACAAACAATAATCCAATTCAAGTAAGGAAAAACCATGGTTCCAATAAGGGAAACCATGAATATCATCCTAAGTAACCATACAACATGATACAGTAGACTACACATGGTTTATCTAACCGTATATGAAGGTTCTATATAATTCCCTTCGTAAATATAACATTCACACAGTTTACACACGTGTAGTCTAACCATGTGTTCTAATCATGTGCGGAATTAAAAATCAGTTCTGTTTGTTCTGGATCAGTTGGTATTTTCCTTTAACCCCTTATTTATACTCCTACTCAAGCCACACACATGAATTTTCATTCTCAATTTTTAGAAGGACTCTATCAGTCATTTTGGAAGTGATTTGAAGGGGATTCAATGTACAGTGAAGGCGATTCTCTCCAGGTAAGTCTTCTCTCTTGGTCTCTTATGGGTTTTCCATAGATCTAGCTCAATCTCTCTCTATATAAATATTCTAGATCAAATTTTTCACTTGTTGATCTAGGGTTTTTTTCCTAAAATGATGGGACTATGGCTGGTTGATGTTATGATAAGGGATATAAGCCAATTTTGAGGGAGATTTCACCCATATTGGTGGTGGAGTTGTGAGTTGGTTGATTTCACTGAAACCCTAAGGTTGGTGGATTCTCTCTCAACTCCATTTTGATAGAACTATAATCTTAGTTTTCAATTAATTGAGTTTTTTAATTAATTGTGATCAGGATGTGTGATGATTGTTGGAAATTTATTCTGTGATGATTTTTGAATTCTGTGGGAAATGGAACTTTGTAGTGATATGTATGTATTGTAAGATTTTAAAATTAAGATTTAAAATTTTATTACTTGGGCTTATTTATGAAAATGTTTTTTGAAATTTTTCTTCAATAAAAAGGGATTTATTTTTTATTAATGGTAATGTCGCATGGATAATGTTTGTATAGATTGTATGGTTTTGAGTTGGTTGTTTTCATATTTTTGTGGCCTTAGTCGGTGTATGTGCATGTTTATTGGATTTATATTTTTATTATTTTGTTGGAATAATGAGATATGGGTGGGGATTACAACTATAAATGGGTGTTGGATAGTGGATGGAAGGGACACCATTATAGATAACGGGGTGGGAAGAACCACTAGATTTGAAAAGTAGTAAACAGTATTGGACAGGATGTTCCACTGTGATTGTTACATTGGGTTGAGTTTGTGAATCTTTATAGCCATTTTTTGAATATTGTTTTGGCTAACCATGATGAAATTACTATTTCAATGTTTGATGGTAATATGGATTATGTCTTGGTTGTTCTATTTCCCTTTTATTGTGTGGTTTTTGGAAAATATGACTTTGTTAGGGTGAGTTTGGCTTGCTGGAAATTATGCCTCCATTTATTTTTTAATTTAAATTAATTACATAAATGTGTTAATGGTTTTTTCCGGGTTGAATGTGTGGGGATTTAATTTTGGTAAAACCTACTAATTATTGGTACTCACCCCCTTCTTTGGAACGTTGGTGTTTTTTTGGATGTAGTTTTCCGGGACACAGGTAAGTGTAACACATCTCATTTTTCGTGTTGTTTATTATGAGGCTTGAGCGGTCTTATGGTGCATGGAGCACGAAGCTTGAGTTAGATCCAAGGACCATGTCATTTTTTCCCTTGGTTATTTTTTTTTCTTCCACTTGGAACCGTCATTATTGATATTCTGGTTTGGTCATATTGTTCCTTGGTCTTGATAAATTGTAAAACATTGTTGACATGCATCATGTAGATTTGGTTAGTTATGCTTGGATTGGTTGGGTGGTTTAATTATAAATAAAAAATCATTCCCCAATTTTTTATGTAGCCCTATACATTAATTTCTAGCCTTTGGCACCATGGGAACATCGACCATCGCCAAGTATTATCTCACCACCTTCATAAGATAATTTGAAAGGTGTGGGACATTACATGTTGTATTAGTCGTTAGGTAAATCAACATTGGTTCATGGTATTGGTCTTGGAGTTCACATTTGTTCCCTATTATTCTTTGAGTCGGGATGGTAGAAAGGAATAGGATTTTCGAAACAATAAATGTGTAGCATAAACGGACATAACTAACCCTTTTATGCTAAACTTCATGTTTCTAGGGAGTTGGGAACATAAGTGTTTTGGAGACACTTATAAGTAGTGGATGTATTATTGTCATGGGTGTATCCAAGGAGATGATCATGAAATGCAGGCTAGAAATTAATTCCCACTAGTATGTATATATCATTTTTTCTTATGCTATATTTTGTTATGTGAATATGAATTTTTTGAAATCTGTGAATTATTTTCAACTCTACCGATTTGAAATGTGGATGGTTGTCGTATTTTGAAAATGGGATGATTTTTAAAACATGGTGGATTTTTTAAAAATGGTGCATCATGGGAAATGTGAAATTTTAAAATCATGGATGATATAGTTTCTATATAATTGAATATGAAATTTAAAACATTTTATCGCTTATAGAGTGAGACTTATGGTGGTGTTTGTATTGAAAGAAATGGCACCAGGTATACGTTGTAGAGACCAACCGGAGGAGGATGCTAAAAATGTTGTTGCAGCTGAGACCCAAGTGAACAAACATCTAGGGTAGAGTATTGTGAAAGCGTTCTAAGCTGTGGAAAGTGGTAATAAAGTTGATGATCCAAAGCATGTGGATCATGTGGTTCAGTTTCAAAGTAGAATCCACCCATATTTAGGGGTGATTCGGAGTTGGGATGGATAGAAGAATTATCGAACAAAATAAACAAGATATTTGAAATCTTGAAAACACTGGTAGAACTAAAAGATAATTTTGAAACATAGATTTGGTAATATCATTCCCTTTAGTGATTGAAGTTGGAGGTCCGAGCTAGAACATGCCAAGGTATGACATGGGAGGGTTTTTAGGCATTATTTAATAAAATATTCTACCCTCATAGAATCATAATTTAGAATAAATCACATTTCATTATCCTAAATCAACTGAACCTATTGGTAATAGAATATGTGGATATTTTTATGAACATATTTTCCTTTGAACCTGAGGTGGATGGTAGTACATTGGTTAAAGAACATATTTTTAAAGATGGGTTGGGGCGGGAAATTTTTTCTAAAATAGAGATGTTGTGTATAAGTGATTACACAAAAATGGGGTATACCAAAATAGTTGCTAAATGGGATATCTTGGGAACTGTTGGTGGTGGAAGCATGTTAGTATCCATAGGGAATTGTGGTAACTCTATCGATGGGTCCAAGAAAAAGAGAGAAAGTTATTTCTATGGTTGGAGTACAACAAGAAATCTAATGGAAGGGTCGGTGAATCATCCCCCAAAGCTTCAAAGTATTATAGGATGTTTTTTGGGTGGTTCCACATGCCACATAAAGCTGTATTGTAGGGAACAACCTTGGTAATTTCATAACTAAAAGCAGATATAAAATATTTAGTGTTATTATTGTAATGCTCTGAGGTCTGGTGTTCGTTACACTCCTTAGGGGTCTCAAGTTTCCTATGCCTCTATTAGACAGGTTTAACAGCATACCCCTCCTCATAAGATCTATTTTAGTCATGGAGATTAAATGAATACCATGAGTCATCATTAGGGAAATAAATAGATCAGTGTGAAAGGAAAACAACTATTTGGAGATGAGCTGATTGTGATGGATGATTAGTCGGGACCATCCACCATGAAAGGTAAGATTCCATTAAATTCTACCTATATAAAATCATTGATTTATATAAGTTCTTCAATATATTTTATTTCTTATTGTGTTGTTAGTTTTTTGGGATTATTTGTAGAACGTATGCCTTCTAAATTCAAACATAAAACTCTTCTGGGTCAAAGAGAGTGTCAATCATTTCGGTGTAGAGCATGATGTATATATGTGGATGGGATTTATTTGATGTGGTATTTCTTAGTGGCTAATATGGATGTTTATTATAATAATTCTAGGAATAGATTAGTTAGAAAATATTAAGTCCCACATTGACTAATATGCGTGAATAGTTTGATTTATGATTGATAATGGTGTCGAACATCTCTTTAGAGGGGAGAAGAATGAAATGTTGGGTGAAATGAGTTTTTTGGAACTATCAGTTGGCCTGATATCATATTAGTTCGTATCATTGTCTTTGGTATCAATGGAAGAGGATGGGAGAAGCAGTTTTACGGTAGTGGTTGATACGTTTTTAGATTTCTTTCCTAACGAATTATCAGGCTTTCCACCCATGATAGATTTAGAGTTTACAACTGATCCCATTATTGGAACTATTCCTATATCACTTTCATCTTACCGAATTACACTCAATGAATTTAATGAATTGAATGTGCAGTTGGAAGAGTTATAGAATAAAGGGTTCATCCATCCTAGCCTGTCTATATGAGAGTGTCAATTTTTTTGTAAAACGGTGTATGGAACTCGGCGTCTATGTGTTGATTATCATTTGTTTAATCAAGTTATAATAAATAACTAATATCCACTGCCATTCATTGATGATCTTTTCAATTAGTTTAGTGGATCTCAGTGGTTCCCCAAGATTGACTTGTGGTCATGATATCATCAATTGTGGGTATGGGTCTCCTTACATTAGCACTAATATTGGTTTTTCCATAACTAAGAATAGGTTATGTGGTGTATAGTGATGCATCGAGATCAGGGTTGGGGTTTGTTCTCTTGAAATGGGTTTATTTGTTTGTGTATAACTCACATTAGTTGAGGGTTCATGAGAATAACTACCCAAAACATGATTCAGATGTGGCAATGGTGGTTGGTGCTTTGAAAATGTGGAGACATTATCTCTTCAGTGAGAAATTCATGATATTTATGGATCATAAGTGTTTAAAGAATATTTTATCAAAAATAGATTTTAACTTTTGGAAAATGATAAGGATGAAGTATATCTATATTTTTTATTTGACTTCATTTACACATCAGGTATATGAAATTTGTTAGCAGATGCATTAAATAGAAAATTATATGATCAAGTCATGAAACAAGCATCAGATCAACGGATTTTGATTTCTATTATTGGGAACGTATTTCTAGAATGTGAGAAATATGGTGGTAGATTGGGTTTATTTCTAGTTTCATTGATTATTGACATGGTTTTCTTGTTTAAATAGTAAAATAAGTTTGATTCTAAATGTATGGAGATAAGGATGAAACTCAATGGTGGGTGGACTATTAAGGGCTGGGAACTGAATGGGAATTCAGTTTTGTGTTTTCAGAATCAGATGGTTTCACAAGTGATTTTAAAGAACAAATTCTCAGAGCATATTATCATTCATGGTGGACTATCTATCCTATAAAACAGAAGATTTATCAGGAATTTAAAGTTCCGTTTTGGTGGCCCGTAATGAAAAGGATAGTGTCCCAATTTGTTTTGAGAAGACTTACTTGTCATCAAGTCATGGAAGAGAATCAGTGGCCAATGTGTAATTTTGTAGTATTTACATATCCCTTCTTGAAAGTGGGAATATATATAAATAGATTGTTTAACAGTTTTCCCATTAATGATAATAAATCATGATTCTATAGGGTGATAGTCGATCAGCTCACAAACTCATCCCATTTATTCCCTACACATGAATCTCATACGGTGGATGTTCTTTCAAAAATATTTATCTGTGTGGTGAACAAGATGCATGGTGTTCCAGTTTTGATTGAATCATATAATGATTCGAGGTTCACATCTCAATTTTGGAAATACTTTTAGTAATCTCTTGGGACACAATTGATGATGAGTATGGTATACCATCCTTATACGAATGGGAAATCCGAGAGGAGGATACAAACATTGGATGATCTGTTTCCATATTTTTGATGGATTTTGGTGGTTCAGGGGAGGATAACATTCTATTAGTGGAGTTATCGTACAATAACAGTTATCAGGACTCGATACATATAGATATGTTTCAAGTATTGTATGGGATTTAGTGTTGTTATACTCTTTCTTGGATAAAATTAGGTGAGACCTCATTGGTTGGGTCAAGACTTGTACAAGCGTCTATAGAGTAGATCATGTTGATCAAGAAGAGAATGGATATGGATCATAGTTATCAGAAATCATATGTGGGATATCTTTGATGACCATTATCATTTGATGTGGGTGATCATGTATTTTTTGATAATATCTCCTAGGCTTAGACACTGTAGGTTTCAGAAACACGTAATGTTATCTCCATATTATATAGGGCCTTTTGATATACTTTATTGGGTTGGAGAGGTGTCATATAGGTTTTATTTTCAACCTCTCTTTAGTGTGGTGCACAATGTATTTCATGTTTCGCAGTTGAAAAAGTATCAGACAGATCCTGACCACATGTTTCGATTGAATCATGTGGAACTAAAGACCAATGCTTCCTTGGTGCACATTTCATTGTGTATTGTCAATAGGTAAGATAAAAAATCACATGGTAAAATCATAAATCTAGTCTAGGTTCTATGTAAACATCGTCAAATTGTGGTGGATACATGGGAGCGGGAGAAATAGATGGTCGAGCAATGGCATGATCTATTTCTTTAAAGCAATGGTGCCCTACATTCCAAGGAAAGAATGTTCAATGGTGGGGATAATGCAACACCCTCAGTTTTATTTTTGTAACCTTTTTTAGTCTGTTTTATATATAATAATTGTTTAGGTAATCTTTGGGAGAGTTCGGGATGGTTTTGGAAGAGTTTTGGGGGTTTTTTAAGGGAGTACGGTTAGGAGAAATCATGTAGAACAGCCCTGGTAACCATGAAACTTGAGATAATAGGCTATGCATTGTTTTTTCATGGTTTTTCTGACCCTATGAGTATGCCATGTGGAATGACCTTCGGGACAATAGTATTCCCATGGTTAGTAAATGGGTTTTCTAACTTTGAACAAATTGAAAAGTGGTATTTTAATTGAGGATCACTCGGGATTTTCCCTAAACCCTCCATTATTCCTCCCATTCATGCCTCACTTGGAATTTTTGCTTCTCAATGGGTAGAGGGAATTTCCAACTCATTTTGGATGGGATTTTAAGGGGACTCAATGTGTGTTAAAGATTATTTTCACCCAGTAAGTCTTCTCTATTGGTCTTTTCTTGGTTTCCCATATATTATACTCTCCCTCTCTCTCAGTTTTCAAGATCTACTTACATCACATATATATCTAGGGTTTTTTTCCTAAAATGATGATATTGGGGATTTCTAAGGCTAGTAAATTTGATCTAAGGTGGTATTGGGGGATATTTCATCCAAATTTCTGGTGCATTTGTGAGTGGGTTGATTTCAGTGAAACCCTAATGTAAGTGGCCTCTCTCTCAAATCCATTTTGATTAAACTAAAATCCTTCTTTTTAATTAATTTTTTTTATTGAAATTAAAAATGATTATGATTTCCAAGGTTAGTTGGAAATTCATTTTGTGGTGATTTAGGGAATTTTGGAGAGAATGGGATATTTTGGTGATTTTTTCATATTGTTATATTTTAAAATGAGTATTTTATAATTGGTTTCTTGGGTGGATTTATGAAATTTGTTTTTAATAAGAATGTATTGTTTCATTGATTGTAATTTGTCATGGATAATTTACTAAGGGTTTTTTGGTATGGATGTGGTTGTCTGCATATTTTTGTGGCCTTAGTAGGTTCATGTGAATGTTTATTGGATTGATCATTTTATTCTTGGGTTGGAATAATGAGAAGTGGGTGGGGAGTACCACAATAAAAATTGTACGGATAGAGGAAGGAGGGGCCACTAAAAGGATAAGTGGGTAGGAAGAACTACTATATTTGGAAGGTAGTAAACAATCATTGATGAGAAGTTCCATTGTGATTGTTACACTGGGTTAAGTGTATGAAACATTATGGATATGTTATGAATATGTTTGTTGCTAAAAAATATGAAATTATTGTTCTAATGTGTGATGAAAAAATGGATTATGGATTTTTTGTGTGATTTCCCTTGTATTGTGTGTTTTTGGGTAAAAATGGCTTGGCAAGGGTGTGTTTGGCTTACTGGAAATTGTTTCTCTATATGTTGTTTAATGTAAATTTTTTATATAAATGTGATAACAATTATATCATAGTAGTGTGTGTAGGGATGCCATTTGGGGAAAACCTACTGAGTATTTGTAATCACCCCCTTCTTTGGAACATTTGTTCTTTTTCAAATGTCATTTTTTAGGATAGAGGTAAGGGTAAAGCTTCTCATTTTCCTATGGGTTAATCATGAGGCTTTGGCAGTCTTATAGTGCTTATAGCATGGAGCTTGGTGTTGTGCCATGGTGTGTGCAAGGGTTTCCCTTGGTTTTTTTTGTTTTTCCACCCTCTTGGCTATTTGATTATGGATATTGTCATTAGATTTTATTGGTATTTAGTCTTTTTGAATTGTAAAACACTTTTGACAAGCATCATGTCGATTTGGTTGGTTATGCTTGGTTTGGTTGGGTGGTTTTATGTTATGTGAAAATCATTCCTCATTTGTTATTGAATCCCTTAGAAATTATTTCTAGCCTTTATCACCTTGGGAACATCTCCTAAAGCCAAATAGAATCTCACCGCCTTCTCAAGCCAATGAAGAAGGAGTAGAGCATTATAATAATGGTTTTATTACTAGATATGATTTTGGTGATTGAAAATGAAAACTCATTATCCATGGAGATAATAGCTACTATAATTTGGATAACAATTTCGTTTCTTCGATTAAGAGGAGTTGAGAAAATGGGTAGACATAAAATATTACATTATAAATATAATAGTTTAGTATATACTTGACACTAGAGTTAGTAAGCTTTTATGGATTAAGGAGGTTGGGAGAAGGTAGAGGAAGAAAGGAAATTAAAAGAGGTTGTTTGAAAAAGTTACCTCTTGAATATCACCTCCTTGAAGGACCCCTTAAAGAACATGGAAATGCTATTTTGTTGAGATGATTGGCTCATGGACACGGGAAATAGGCTTGGGAATAGAATTGGGTAGAATATTGACAATATATAAGGCTTAAAAGGTATGATTAAGAAGGGTGGGGAGGGGTGGTATTTATTGGGGGAGATGGGTGTTTATTTTTATTAAATTCATTAGTTTATTATTTTCCTTCAATAATATTAATAGTTTTGATTCAAATTACTCAGTAAACTAAATGGTTCTGGACTGTTCAAACCAATATTTTCTTACATCATCCATAACTCAAAAATTCAATTATTGGGATTATAATGTTACGTACTCTAAATTACTATATTTCA
Organism: Viscum album; assembly: GCA_963277665.1. Classification (NCBI taxonomy): domain Eukaryota; kingdom Viridiplantae; phylum Streptophyta; class Magnoliopsida; order Santalales; family Viscaceae; genus Viscum; species Viscum album. The sequence continues at coordinate 1,498,943,913 of OY728159.1, forward strand.
CTATTCACCAAAAGTTCAACTATTCTATAAAATTAAAATAAGTCACCAAAAATATTTATTAAATGGTAGATTTCAAAAAGTAAACACAATTTATAAAAATAATTTTCTACAGTTAAAAAAATTAATTTTTAAATAAAATCATCAATTACTCAAAAATATATTTATTTTAAAATTAAAATCTATTTTTTACACTTTAAAAATTTAATTAAGGTAACATAAAAATATCATAGAATTATAATATAAAATAATATTAAAATATGAATGTTTTTAATGGAAATAAGTTCTTTTTAATCATTTTATCTATTATAAAATTATATATAAACATTTACATTTTACTAAAATACCGACACATAGTTTATCATTTTCAAAACATGTATTTTTATTATTACATTATATAAATGTCTAATTTTTCTATATATGAGAAACCTCAATTTTATTTTATACTTTCATAGGTTAGGTTACTATTCTAACAACCATATTATTATTCCCAATTGTTATATTACTATTCAAATGGTCTGATTTATAACAGTTATATAGGTTCTTTAATTTTTATAAATTCAACTTATATAAATCATTATTCGTTCACATATACTTTCAATCATGTTTATATATTTTTCACTTCAAAATGAACATAGTATCACCTTTTATCAAGACTGCAGTCATTATAGTGGATCACATGGGTTCAAATTTTCCCATTCATATTATCATATTTTCTATTTATTTTCCCTCAATAAAATTCATCATTATTAATGTTTTGTTTGAGGATTAATTTATTATTATTTATTTATGGTAATAATGGTTTTATTTTTTATCTATGTTATATTTGTGATAAATAACCTAATTATAAAAAGGAAATTCCATTTATAAAATTATTTGGTGTTATATTCTTCCCCAAATATGAAATTTTAACATTGAAATTTTGTTTTAAATTCATAGGCAGAATAAAGTGATGTTATTTCTCCTTAACAACATCCTATGGTTACCATGGTTCCTCTTCATACATATGGTTTATCTATAGTACCTTAACTAGCTGTTTGATACTGTGCTATATTACCTTGTCTCTGCATTCCAAAATTATCATTGGCTACTCCTCATAAGAGATATCATTTTCTAGTTGCACCTCCTATGAGATCAACACCTCTGAGGGATCTGGTATGTGCTTCACCTATAGGGATACATGGAATAAATCATGTAAATGGGACATGGTCGCTTGAAGTTTATGAAAATTGGATAAACCACTATAATGATCAAGAATCTTGAAGGTGTGGATGTACCTAAGACTTAGCTTTCCTTTTATCCCAAATTTCATTATCACCTTCCACAGAGAAATATGGGGGAATAAAATGTTTCCAACCATAAAATATAAGTCCCTTTTATTATAATATGCATAACTCTTCTGTTGATTTGGATAGAATGAATGTGTTGATGGATGGTATTCACATTTTCTTCCAATTCCTCTATCATTTTAGGTCCCATTAGCTTATGCTCTCTAGTTTCATCCTAGAATGCCTGTGTTCTAAAATTTTTCCTTAAAGGGATTGATATTGATCCATTTGGATGCTTAAGTAGAATCAATTATTGTAGGATTACTCAAACAATAGAATATGTTGATCCTATCCTCCTTTGATGTCCATTGAGAAGGGTATCTAAAATTCTACTAATGTCTAAATAGTCCACTCATATTGGACATCATTTTGGGGGTAATAATCTATACTAAATTTTATCTCAGCATTTAGAGCATATTTGAAACTTTTCAAAAACATGGAAGTAAATATCATATTCTGATCTTATATAATCGATAATGGCTCTCCATGTAGCCTCATCACTTCTCCGATGTATATCTGTGAATTTTAGTGAGGTGAGATGTCCTCTCAAATCAAAATATTATGTGCAATATTTGTAAGACATCCTATAATGACCCATATAGCATTATTTTTACTAAATGTTTTGGAATACTTGTGAACAATTCCATAGTTATTTTTTCCCACTATCATGAAGCTATAGGTTATAGTTTAATATTTCACTTATACTTCTACATATTACCTTTTAGTTGATAATATACCAGACACATTGACGTATATTCATCTATATCATTCGTCATAATGTACAACTAATACTGCTCTTGGAGATATAGATATATCAATATTCTCCCTTGTTGGATATTGAAGGTTTAACATTTTGAATCATATAGAATATCTTTAATTATCTCCATATTGGATGGTGCATATAGTCATGACCCAACTCATACAATGCCTTCCTTATCATTTTTTAACTCTAATGATTTCCCTCTTCTTATAGCTTTCTCCTTCTACTAAATGTACACATAATTTCTTTGATCATCAATTAGATTATTCATAAGTTATGGTTGAGAAATAATTTAAGAAAGGAATTATGATGTACCCCCACTTTATGATTCCCATTTCCATCCTTCACAAGTCTAAGAATATTGGACCCTTCTCTATTATAATCATTGATAATTATACTAAATCATATATACTTATAGCATCTTCTACTTTTTTTCATTAGCATGAGGGTAGTGGATTGTGTAATAATATTCCTTCATGATCTCTAAATATCTTCACTAGCACATATTATGAGCCTTTTATGTGAATATATATTTTCGTATTTTATTATTAATATATATATCATAGTTATCCCCATTGAAATAATTCCTTCAATTGTTTTCAAAATGATTACAGCTACCAACTCCAAATCATGTGTGGAATAGTTTTTCTTATAAAAATTCATCTTCCTTCAGGCTTCAGTTATTAATTTATCATTTTTATCAGTAAAAATCATAATCTGCTATTTAATTCCTCTTTGTATACCATAAAACGTTCCCCAATTGTCGGTAGTGTAATTACAAGTGCAGTGATTAGTCACTTTTTAACTATTTGAAATATTCCTAGGATTCACTCATCTAAACAATAATTACTCCCATCCATTTCAACTTGGTTATTGTGTTTCATAGTCGTGGTATGGTCCTAAAAATCATCCTATTAAATTCATAGCTAGCTCAAATATACTATTGGTCTCCATTACATGTGATGGTCTGGTCCTCTCATCAATTTCCACTTTTAGAAGGGTCCATAGATATTTATTTGATAGTCATGACTTGCCTCAATAATGATATATCCTGTATAAAAAACTCACATATTCTTTACTTTTAATATAGGTTCTACCTTTTCAAGGAATTTATGATAGTATTCAATAGATCCTCACATTCCTCCTTTATCATTGAGTATATCATAATATCATCAATAAAGACTACATAAAATTTTCAATGTAATATCTAATGACTCAACTCATTATGTCTGTGAAAATTGTTGGAGCATTAGTGAGCCAGATGGGGATCTCTATGAACTCTTATACTCCATACATTCTTGAAAAGGATTTCATGGGAATATCTTCAGTCATTGCCTTAAATTATTGATACCATGACTGAAGGTCGACCTTTTATTTATTGTGACTTTTTTATCACATGATATTGAATATAGATGTAGATTTATTTTTCATTATTCTAATCGAGGAGAACTGGTCTACCCTATAGTGAATCACTCAAGTTTATAAAAAAATCTTCCAAATTATCTTCTAATTTATTCATTAGTTTCATAAAATAAATGGTTGTTATCCAATAAGTAGTCTTTGATATAGGCATAGATCAATGTATAATATCAATTGAGAATTCAGAATCATGGTTAGGAGGAAGACTAGACAATTATTTAGGGGCACACATCCGTGTAGTCCCTCGCAATGGGCATGTCTAAAAGTAATATCCACTCATTTTCATATATCATTTGAGATAAATATTTTTCTCATAAGGAAATAATATCAAAAAATGACAAAATTATTCTAAAGAATATTTATGCTCCTCCTATCACTTATACAGAATTGGGGGATGCCTTGGGATGTGAAGAGTGATATCCCTTTCCTAAAAAATAATGTCATCATTATATTAAGATAGAAAATCCATAACCAATATAGCCCCGAACTATACCAAATTATGAAAGATGATATTTTATGGGAGGTTCAATCAACAAAAATTATCTAGGGATGAGTTATATGTTTCTATTTTAATACTTTCCCCATTATATATTCTAACAGGTAGCTCAACCCTCATATTTTGAGCTGGTGTTTCATTAGTCATTCTAAACATGAAAGATATGGAAGAAGTAATATAACTGAAATCAGATAGTACACTCCATCTTCATGAATGAATAACTACTGTACACATCACCACATCATTTTTAGGCACCACCTCAATAGTAAAGATAACATATTCCCTTCCTTACTAACATGATGGTTGTTGTGGTTGTTGATTATCTCCACCAATAATTGAATTATGGAATTGTCTCACAGAATGACCATGTTCAGTGCAGATGAAATACTTAACTACAGATAGATTTTTTATCTGAAACAACCTTTATTATTTTAAATTTGATGGATTATTCAAATACCTTCATAAATAACTATCCTGATTCCACTCTCTTCCACATCGGAAGCGTCCACTGTGTCACGAACCAAACCGAAGTTCCATCCAACCCGACTCCCGACCTAATTTGTGGAATTACCCAAAAATAATTATTGATCCCCACATAATTTGAAATATTTCTTCAGTATTGAACATGGGAATTGGGAATGATTTCATTCATTGACAACATAACCAATCACCAACAAGAGTAAACATCACATAACTGATAATCAAATCCAAATGAGGTGAAACAATATTGAGATTTAAATTTTATAAAATTTATCAATAAAAAATGTACCAAAATAGAATGGGAACATAAAAACTCTCACGAAAACATCCATTCAAAAATAGGGGAATATCCTTCAATCCACCACCACCACCAACTATAAGAACTAGAACACGAGAAATCAGATTCACTATCACCACCACGACACATATTTCCTTCACATGGGTCATATATAATAATTTCTACACACACCCAAAGGTGTATACAGAGTGTAAGCCAAATCCTAGTAGGATGCCACCAAAATGAGAAATTATATACTATACCATTAGAATAAAAATAAACATGCACATTTCCATAATATTTTTTGAAACATTTATAAGAAAACATTTTAAGGAAAACATTATCATGAAAAGGTTTTTAATAAAAACATTTTTTACAAATATGACTTATTGAAATCAAAATGTACACAAGGTATACTATATGTAGATGCATAGCACCACATCACATTAGAATCAACTAACAAGAAAGAACCAGGGTAAATTCTTAAAGGTAACTATCATAAGTGAGACTCTATGAACCTCATACCTCAGTGATCAAAATACTACAAATAAAATAACAGCAGTGCTCTCATTCACGAGCCACTAGAGGGGACCCCATATGAAAATTATAGTGGTATCAAAATCATAATCCAATACCAACAATGTTTCTATTCACAATCCACTAGAGGCTACCCCATCCCAGAATACTAGCTCTCTATGGTCATATAATTTTTTTAGTCAGTATTTCAATCACCAATACTACTAGATAAATCTGGGTTTGACCACTTCTTAAACAACTAGCATACTAGTTCCAGGTTTCCCACCTAGATATATGGGATTCCTTCATTGGTTGAAATCCATTCCTCACATCACCTAAATATTCACTTTCACATACACAAATCCATGCATTATAATTACATAAAGACATAATCACTTTCAAATTTTTCACATTGATATAGTGATCATGATTAACATGGAAATAACCATTTTCCATGAAAAAAACAACTTCTCATTTCACACGCACACCAATACCATTTAGAAATATATTTTCCACCACTTTTAGAATTTATGAAACCCATTTAAAAAAACAAAAAAAATGTACACATAAGAAAATTATCCATTTACTTGGGAAAATACCCTTTCAAAGCCATACTCACTCCAAATATATTTCATAACATTCTTCATAACACTTCCACAATTCAAAGACACATTAATGGTGCACAAAATCGAATCCATCATGAAAAAAATAATTTATCTTGGAAATCCCACATTTAACAAACTTCCACAATTAAATCTATTTGAAAAAAAATTTATTACATTTCTCACAAGTCATAGAACATATTCAAGAATCACCACAATGATGCACAAAATAAATATACCTAATTTATTTTCAAAAACAAACTTTCATCACACATGCATCTAATAACCCTTCCAAAATATGTTTTCACCACAAACTTAACCCATGTAATACATTTTAATAACTAAGAAAGAAATCCAAGTTCATAAAATAATAAAAACTCATGAAACCATCTTCCTAACATATAGAAATTTCAAGAAATCAGTGAAAAACCACAACCACACCACCAGAAGGCCTTATAAAGTATAGATAGAACAACAATAATCAATATTTCTCACATAATCAAAAGATAAAGCCCTCTTTTATTCAATCAACCTTCTAGAAAATATCAACTCAAAAAAATAGGGAGGAGATACCCTGGAAAGAGGGAGAAAACAAGGTATAAGAAACATTACATGGATATTCTTGAAGAAACCACTCCAAAAACACACCAAAATTAAAGGTAAAATATAGAAAGGAGGGAGGGAGGATGTCCCTAGGATGAAGAATATCGAATGGGGATGAAACTTGAGGGAATAAGATTAAAATCTAAGAGGAAAAATGGTAATTTTACACTTTTTAATGACTTGGACATGTCGAATTATTTTCCCACATGGTATTCCAAACATTTTAGAAATTTTGAGTCTATTTCTTTCTAAGAGGATCCAGCCACATGGATGACCTACATGGTATTCCAAAAAATGCACCAACTTTATAGTTTCCACTGTCCAAAATGGATATTGGTAGCATGCCTATCTAGAAGAGGGTATATGGTTTCCCCTAACCAAGAAAAAATTGTGTGTCACATTCTGTTAATCCTAAAATATAAAATGTTTTTGAAAAATTCATGACGAAACCCAAGGGAAAATTAAAGAGTAAAAATAAACAATGTATTATAAAAAAATTCATAGATGTGACAATTCTCTGAACCATGATAACTTTATGTCCTCTAAAAAACATGCTAAATTTTGATCTGAGAGAAACAATGGATACGAATTCTCAACCAATAAAATCTACTCCCACGTTTCATACACATAATTACCCTACTTCAAAATGACATGGACCAATAGAATAGTAGTCATGTGTAGCACTATATCATGAGTATCTAAAATCTTCACCAACCACTAAAAAAATGACAATACATCTCTAAATCTATCTCATCCCAATTCCACACATTAGAATGATCTAGGTTATAATTTTTCAACAGAGATAAACGGAACACATCATGGATTGATGTCAAATATGAGGGAACATTTTAACTTTATGCCACCTTACAAATCTACTCAATAATCTAAAAAGGTATGATCCACCTTGGTGGTTTCTTCCATTACTTAGCCAAAGAACTATAACCCAAGGGAGGGAAAAAATTTAGAAACCCAGGGTCACCCAAAAAAACCTACAATTCTTGAAGCCTCTGATCATCATAATACTTGTGAAGGATCTGCACTATTAACAAATATTGATGAATCAACCTAAATTTTTCATTTTTTTTCATGCACAAGGCTAGGTTCCAGGAACAAGGTCTCACCAACCTATGATAAACATAAAGAGTACTAGCATTGATAACCTTTAAGCATGACAAAGGGAGCCATTAAAGGTGAGGTATAGTAACTATTTGTATATGAAAATTCAACCAATCCCAAATGTATATACAATGAACCTTTGAAATCCAACATACATTCATGGAGAATGCCTTCCCAAATATGATTTTTCCAATCCATTTTAAAATCAATTTGATGAAGGTATTTCATAGTAAAATTTATCTGTGACCTCGTCACCTTATGAAGGCCTTATAAAAACTGTGAAGTATAATGGGGGGTCCCTATCTAAAACAATTGATGATGGAACCCCATGAACGTTCTACACATACAAACAACCCAACTCATCAACCTTGGATGAATCCATAATTGGAAATAAATGGAATGAATTTTTCAGAAGATCAACCACTACCCAAATGTAATTACTCCCCCCATGGTTTATTATGTAAGACAATAATAAAATCAATTGAAATATCATTCCTATTTCTGGAAAGAATAGGGAGCGAGTTATGAAATCTGGAATAGAGAATTTTGTGCTCTTATTTAACCTACTGACATTTATAACACCATGATACAAAGTCATCTATGTCCCACCTCATGCCTGGAAACCAAAACTGTTGCCCACATCAAATAAAATCGTGTTATAACCAGCATGAATGACATGTTAATAATAGTGGTTATCCTTCATCACTAACTTCCTCTACAACAACTACACCGTGAAGAAACCTATAAAGCATACACATACCACAAGAGACAACAGAAATTCCCAAGGAACCTACCCCCCATTAATGAAATACATAGATTTCTAGAAAAATTATCTTTATGGTGCTCCAGTAAAAAAAATTCTATAAGGGAAGGTATTAGATGAACACTAGACAATAACACACCTCCACTATGCTCCTTGGTCTCTAGATGCATTTAAGAAAAAATACCCATTAATGTCAACTCATCACTGGACTCCTAAAAATCTCAAACTGACAATTTCAAACTGAGGGCATGTTCCACAACATTTCCTTTACCCAAAGTACATACTATATCAAAATTGAACCCCTGAAGATACTCAACCAAATGATGTTGCCTCAATATCAGATCTTTATGGAAGAAAATGAAATCTAAACATTTATGATCTTAATAAAATAAAAAATTCTCACTAAAAAGATAATGATTCCACATCTTGAAGGAATGATTCATTTCTTTTTGATCTAGTTAATGGGTTGGGTAATTCTTCTCAAGTGTTTGGAGCTTGTGTGAACCATAAGACACCTCATGGTCATTCTGTACTAGAACATATGCAAGATCCATAAATAAGGCATCATAATGGAATAAATATCTAATTATATAATTCAATAAGATCAACATAGTGACTATAATTTATCAACACTTAAGCTCCTAAAATTATTCCTGACACTCTATGATTCAATCAATATGTACCCCTTTTAAGGTGAGAATAGTTATGAATAAATAAAGAAGAGAGAAATATCAAACAAACCTCTAGTAATACCATTCCAAAATCAAAAATATTCTTATTTAAAACAAATTATTTGGATGTTCACATGAAATTCCTTAAAATCATTTTCTCATGGTCCACTAAAACCCCTTGTTCTGAGATTTCATGGCCTAGAAACTTCACTTCCATGATCTAAAAGCTACACATACAGAAAATTAAAAAAATAAAATGATCCTGAAGGGTTCTTAGACCAATTATGAAATACTACTCATAATCTCCCTAAATACTATAATATACCAAGATTTCATCCCTAAATACCAAGAAAAAAAATTGAGATACTGATGGAGAACTCTATTCACAAGTTCTTTTACGTCTTCTAGAGCATTAGTCAACCCAAAAGGTATGAAAAAGTACTCAAATGTATTTACCTACATCAAAGGTTGTTTTAAAAATATAAATCTCTCCAAAAATGACTTGGTTATATCAATAATTCATTCCAATCTTAAAAAAAGAACTTTCCCCCATAAACATATCATAAATTTCATCTATACAGTGAAAAGGGTACTTGTTCTTGATCGTCCCCGTATTATTTTTTCAATTATAAATGCAAAACCACAGTGGTCTATTTAAATTTTTCACAAATAGAACTAGGGTGACCCAAGGTTAAAAAATCATTCAAATTGGTCCTTTTGATTCCAAATCATTCGACAATAATTTTAATTTACTCAACTTGGTAGTGGTTATACGGTATGAGGGAAGAGATATTGGTTGTGTCCTCAGTTCCAAATCTGTAGTGAACTTTTCTTCCCTTTCTAGAGTAAAACCTGAGAAATCCTTTAGAAAAATTATTGTGAACATATCTTCCACCAGTGGTAATCTAATATTAGGAGAACCATCATCATACACAAATATGAGAAATGATATATGATAAAAAAAGATTTAACAATTCAGAAATTAGAGGTCCAATATGTCCCGACTCTGGATCTCATTCACCTTGAAAAACTAGGGTACTACCATCAGGTTTCACAAAACTTACTCTCCATCTATTGAAATTAATTTGTGCTTGAAAATTCACCATCCAATCTATACCAAAGATCATATCAAATAGGTCCATCTCCAAAACCAGAAAATCTCATTCCGACTCAACCACAAACATAGTGACTACATGGGAAGGACACCAGAAACACTATTCTCCCTTCTTACCATATGGTGTTTCCAAATATATCTCATACAGCATGATCCTCATTCATAACTTTAACACATTCAAATGATGAGATGAAATAAAATAAAGTGAGGCAATAGAGAATCCCAACATGCCTCTATGATAAATATCGACCATCATGGATTGATCAACGACCTCAGCATACATCTTCAAATTATAAAATAAGTCATGATATTTTCTCTCATTCGAAAACCCCATCTCAAACATCTGAGACTAAATATTCTCATCTAAAATGATCTTAGGTGTATACAAAACTAGCTCATCAATTTGGTTGGAATATGAAATCATAGTCTAGTATCCCTGGATATGCACCAAAAACTCCAATGATATTGTGAACGCAAAAAATATCAGGAAAATACTACTTTTTGAACACATCCATGAATCTTTACAACTCATCTTCTCATGATTTATAACTTCAACACTACGTCCCACCACTTTCAAATGGGATCATCCAACATCCACAATGTTCATTTCACCCTAACCATCTGAGGATTATCAAAAGACTCAAACACCCTTTATATCTTATCAAGACACTCCTCTACTGCATTATGTTCCATGATACCCTATAAATAATGAGGGTTGTTATTAAGGAAGTCCTGAGATTTATCCATTCTGGTGCCTGGTTGGTCTTCTCCAACCTAAGAAAAACCAGATCCCACTAAGTGACCCAAAGCATCTGGAACCATCCCTTCCACTAAACTATGATCAATTGGTGAGGGATAACTCTCTCTTTCCTATTCTCATGGTTTCATAGAAATTTTATGATGATGAATCTTTATACATAAAACAACAACATAAAGGAAATATCCTTAAATGTAACATTATTAATATTTCTAGTTACATATAAAAATATGAAAACATCCATTAATCTTAACATAACATAATTAATCACAATAAAAATTCTTCCAAATGAGTCCACCCCAAACTAGTATCCATATATTCTTTTACATCTTATAGATCTCACTTGGAAAAAAAGTAAAACCAACTCCTAGAATCACATGGTGACTCAGGCCCTGTCATGAGGTGTGTTGTCTTAGAACCCTACTTGCAATCAGAACCCTAAGCCCTAAAAATACTATCTCAGATCAATCTAGACTCCTCCAAAATATATTGACCCAAAAGTGTGTGACCTTATATTATAATAATTTTTAGGAACAAAACTAGATTTCCATCCAACCCAACAACTGACCCGATAAGTTTCATATACCAGAGGGATTTCCCAAACCCCAAGGGTTGGAAACTAGTCCTTAGATATAATAAATTCTCTACCGGAACAATTTCGACCATTAATATAACCACAAATAACCATGAAGAGAAAAACTCATGTAACTTATAATCATAATCAAAAGAGGTACACCAATTTTCCAGTATAATGTTTGAAAATTTAATCAAATCCAAAAAGTAACAAAGAAAATTTATAAAAGCTAATGTATCCCAAAATCCACTATGAAACAATAGGAAAATAACTCACTAGCCACAACCACCAACACATTCATGTAGTTGAACACTAGAAACCATATCCATTATCACCACCATGACACATCATTCCCTTACATAGGTCATACATAACAATGTATACATACACTTAAAGGTGTATATAGGGTGTGAGAAAATCCCAGTACAATGCCAGATAAATTAAAAGATTCCATGCTATAAATTTAGAGGAAAAATCAAAATGTATATTTTTGTAAGAATATTTGAGACATTTCCAAGAATAAAATTCCATAATATTTATCTTAATAAACACTTTTTATGAAAAATATTTTTCTCTAATTAGCTTTCCTGAAATAAAAATGTACAAATCCTATATTGTATGTTGATGACTAGAACCACGTCACAGAAGCATCATTTTATAAGAGGGAACCATTGGAAAATCCTTAAAGGTAACTGAAACGCACATCCGATTTTCACCTATCGACCGGTCAAGGTTTTGGTGCTCTACTAATATGTATAGCAGCACTCGGGTCGAATCCTCGGTGATGGTACTTCGTAATAGTAGATTGTTTTTGGTTAATTGTATTCTAAATGGTGGGGGGGTTTGTTTGTAGAGATTAATTGAAATGAATAATTTATTATGATTTATTTAAAAAATTTATAATTATTTTGGTGAGTTCATCATTAGGTTAGTTAAGCTGGTGATATCCTTGAGCTTTTCTTTATATTTCATTTAAATTAACACCCATGTCACAAGATGATGTTGATTAGAATTCCTAAGTGTTAAGGCTTTAAACAAATCCTTAACATAACTTAAGGTTATAATCTCAATCAGATCTTATTTATGGTGGTGTATTTATGGTTCCAATAATCCATGGAAACCACATGTTAAACAAAACAAGTCATTAATCTATGACATGTTAAGTCCAACATACACAATGTTAATTCAAAGAATATTCGTCGAGCAGGAGCTCTGAATCACTTAACATACCTAAATAATAACTCACCCCAATGAGAGATTTACTCATCCATTTGGGTGTTTAATAATCTGGTTATAATTATTATTATTATAAATTAATTAGAGAAGAAAAATAAAGGGATAAGAAAAGATTGGTACGTCGACACACACACACGAACAATGATGATAATTAAAAATGAACATTGGATTGAATGAGGAAGCTAAAGATGGGAAGGAGATTGAACTGAATTTATACTATTTTAAGAACATAAATATTAAACTACAGAAGGTGGATGAGAATAAGAGATATTGAAGAAGTAACCTGCATTAAAATATAATTACTAAGAAAGAGACTTACAAAATTACAAAAATGAAGAACACGAAATTTAGTGAAAACAAAGATAGGAGGAAAGGTCTCTCAAGTGAAAACATGAGTATGAAAGATCCTCTCAAGCCATTGGGAAGGCCTTGGTGGTGCCAATATGTTTTACTCTCTTCTGAAATTCTAACCCCTCTCAAGGAGAGAAGAGGAGAGTATTTATAGCCCAAGGAGTGGACTGTTTACATTCTAGCAATACCCCTTCACTTGGCTCGCCGATATGGACATCATGACAGCCAAATCTTGAGAACTCTCCTTCTTCAAAGTTGTAGATAATAAATCTTTACGACTACTCTAAAAATTAAGAGTCATTTGGACTATAGGAGAAAAATTTATGGCCGGTTTATTAAACAAAGTAAAACTGTCCATTTCAATATAGTCATTTTGAAGTCTAGAATGTGAAAGGGTTTTTTAATATGAAGATGCCTTCAAATACGAATGGGTAATTCAATAAAGTCGGTTGCCAATGTCGCCTCTTTCACACTGAAAAATATCAGCTCGATTTGATGCATACATATTGAGATATGTCATGCATACTATACTGATATTAATTCTCGGCCAGAATGGTGGGCAGGACTTCAATGATTCATTTGGGCTCATTGTACATGGATTTGGGCCTTGAAATTTTTATCCAAGATGACATGTAGTGTCCCCCGAATTATGGTGGAGAGTTAAATTTTTTGGACTTCTGTATTGAGCACAGTAAATCAATATTCAAGGCTGGTCCAGCTTGTTTAGAGATTCTTTGGTCTTGTTTGTGAGGACCATATGACTCTTCAAATGGAAGAATTGTCTCACGGTACCTTCTAATTAAATGTTGTATATTGAAATTAGAATCCTAGAAAAAAATAACCACACACTTTGGATCATAATATTTATAGTTATTATTAAAACATTAAATAGACTCAATTCGACTACATCTAAAAATGCTCATAAATTATACTTAATATTAAAACATTGATATTTCACACCAATTATGCACATTTCATATAAAATCAGTAAAGGGGGAATATAATAAGTCATGAAAATATTAATAACATCAACTCCCCCACACTTAGTTTTGTGCATGTTTTCATGTGCAACTAATATAAAAACATGACAAAATCATTTTTACTCACCAACAGATATTAAAATTTTGTTTTCTCCAATCAGGGAAGGTTTAGACTATTTCACTCATCCATTTTGAATTCCACCACAATTTGTTACAGAAACAATGATCCAAAACTAATTCATTTTTTCATGCTCAAATTTAGAAATGGAAAATGTAGACACTCAAAACTCACACCTCTTAAGATGATAAAATTCATTTGTGTAGGTTCACTCTTTCACCATCCAAAAGTGAAAATCATAGAGTTTGAACAGTGCTCTCAGCTTCCAATCCCTATCCAAAGTGTACAAGAATCAAGAGATATTTTTAAGGGGTTTTTCTGTGGCTATGGGACGGTAGAAATATAATGTCCAAGAGAGAGAAGAAGAGGGTTAAAATACCAACATAGAAAAAGCAATGCACATTTTTTTGAAATGAAACATGGAAGGAAATGAAATCAAATATTTACAATGGAATGATTGTGTGAAGAAAGAAACAATTGAGGAAAAAAATATGAAGGTAATGAGAATATGGAATATTTACAAAACAAATAAATTCACCCAATAATAATATAATGCAAGTGTTCTTTTTTTTCTTTTCCTTTTTTTTCTTTGTTTTTTCGAAAGTTGACCTTGAAACAGATCTCACACTCATATCCCAACCCATGTTTGATCTTCTCACGACACTAATTGTAATATTTATAACAAGATCAAAGGTTGAGGAAGAGTGATTTTTGACCTACCCAAGACAAAACCCATTTTTTCATTTTTTTTAAATTTTTTTTATATTGATTTTTTTTTGAAATTTTTTTTTATTGAACACTTTTCAATATCATTTGTATAATACATTCCCAAATCCCACTGAATGCCAACCTCCCCCCCACACTAAAATGGATGATTCCCCTCAAGAATACTATAACACACCATAAAGTAAGGAAATGATACCCAAAAATGAAATCCATTCCCCCCCCCACTCATAAATTTCAAAAACTTATGCAATGAAAATCCATGTTGATATTGGGTGGGATAAGGTATTGGTATTGTAATGTGGCTATCAAAGAAAAGGTTTTCATAGGCTCGAAGGGGCTTTCAAAAGGAGGATTAATGTAAGGAAAATCGGAGGATATTTGGCTATTGTTATTTTCATGTGGTTCGGAAAATGCATCTATCATATTAATACACACTAAGGTAGGAAATTTAGCTTGAAGGTCCACAAACTCAAGACTCACAAATGGGGGTGAAAACACACAATTTGAAAAGATGGCCATAGGTGGCCTTGGCATGAAATCAAATGTTTGTTCTCACAGTTGTGGAAAATAATTTTCGAAATCAAAAATTGAGCATTCAAAATGTGTGGGTTTTGACACAAAATTCTTTATCCAAAGTCATAATGAAAATAAAAAATTTTTGAGATGAAAACATGTATGTTAACTCCCCAAAATGGTTGTACAAAATTTCAAAACTCGATGTTGAGTAAGCCCGACTCTTTAATTTTTTTTGTATTTTTTTTAAGTGATTGTGTTTTTTGGTTTTTTTGTAGTTTTTAAGGTTTTTTTAAATACACACCCACACAATAAAGAAAAAAGGGCTTGATGAAAAAATTGGTAAAAAATGAAAGAGATAGGAAGAAGAATAAAGAGGTAGAGAGAGGAAAAGATAGAGAGAGTTAAAGGGAAATAGGTGCCCCCTGGTTTGGATTTGGTGGGTCGCCTGCTCCATCTAGTGGTAGGTCAGCTAGAGAAGTTGGGGAGCTAGTGGAAGTTGATTTTGTTCTAGGATTGCATGTCCTCTCATGGTGATGCTTTAACCGATGTCCATTAACAGTGAATGTCCTTTTGGAATAGGGGACTTGGACTTCCATTGTACCAAATGGGTAGACGTTAGTAATAACAAAAGGACCTTCCCAACGAGAGTTAAGCATACCTGGATGAAAACGAAATCAATAATTGAAGAGAATTACCTTTTCACCTTCATGAAATACCTTTCTCAGGATGTGTCTGTCATGGAGTACCTTAGCCTTCTCTTTGTACAGATTGGAATTCTCATAGGATTCAAGTCGAAGCTCCTCCAGTTCAGCCAATTGAAACAGTCTATCTTTACCATATTTTTCACAATAGAAAATACAGGTTTTCACAGCCCAAAAAGACTTATGTTGGATTTAAACTGGTAAGTGACATGCTTTACCAAAAACTATCCTAAAAGGAGACATCCCAATGGGTGTTTTATAGGCAGTTCGATAAGCCCAGAGGGCTTCACCAAGTCTCTCAGGCCAGTATTTTCTGGTGGGTTTTACAATTCTCTCTAGAACTCTTTTCACTTCTCTATTATAAATTTCATCCATTCCATTTGTTTTGGGGGTGATATGTAGTTGATGTTTTATGCACAACCCCATTCTTTTTCATAAGAGCTTCCATGGTTATATTACAAAAATGGGTTCCTAAGTCACTGATCAAGGCATGTAGTGAGCCAAATCTTTGGAAGCTGTGGGTCTTTAGGAACTCACTAATAGCATGAGCATCATCATTCCTAGTGGGTTTGGCCTCAACCCACATTGAAACATAATCGACCGTAAGAAGAATTTATGAGAATCCATTGGAAAGTGGAAATGGTCCCATGAAATAGATGCCCCAAATATAGAAGATTTTAAAAAATAATAAAGGCTTTTGGGGAATTTCATTTCTCTTTGAAATTGTGCCAAACTTTTGTCAAGTGGGACATGATTGAAAAAACTCCTGTGAGTCCTTGAAGAGTGGAGGCCAAAAGAATCCAGAGTCTAGGACCTTTCAGGAGGTCCTTTGTGGTCAAAAGTGTCCACCTCCAGGAAGTGAGTGACATAATTCTAAGATGGAAGAATGGTCATTTTCATCAACACATCTCCTAATTTCCATGTCTGCCCCAATTTTCCAAAGTTTATTTTCGTCCCAAATATTGTATTTTGAATCACTTTTCAACTTCATTTTTTGGTCTTTTGAAAAATTTTCAGGAAAAACACCGGAAACCAAGTAATTTACAATTGGAGAATACCATGGTATTTTTGGAGTGATAGATGAAAGGTGCTCAGTAAAGAATTTAGGATCGATGATTTCTAAATGAGAAGAAATAGAAATTCTACTCAAGTGATCAGCCACAAGGTTTTCTTTTCCAGGTCTATCGTTGATTTCAAGGTCAAACTATTGGAGCATTAGGATCCATCTTATTAGCCTCGGTTTGGAATCACTTTTCTTGAGTAAGAACTTAATAGAAGAATGGTCTGTGAAGATGATGATTTTGGCACCTAAGAGATAGGACCAGAATTTATCTAAGGCAAAAACCACTGCTAGAAGTTCCTTTTCAGTCACAGTGTAGTGAGATTGAGTTTCATCCAATGTTTTTGAGGCATAATAGATGACATGAGGAATCTTTTCTCTTCTTTGACCAAGAACAGCCCAAACAGCTCTATCAAAAGCATCACACATTGACTCAAAGGGTAAGGACCAATCAGGGGGTTGGATTATCGGGGCAGATGTAAGAGCAGTTTTGAGTTCAATGAAGGATCTCTTGCAAACCTCATAAAAATGGAAGGTGACATCATTTTGGAGCAACCGATTGAGTGGGAGGGAAATCCTACTGAAGTTATGGATGAATCTCTGATATAAACCGGCATGATCAAGGAATGGACGGATGTCTCGAACAAAAGTGGGTGGAGGAAGTGATTGGATCACTTCAATTTTGGAAGGATTGACGTTAATACCTTCTTTTGAAACTATGTGCCCTAGAAAAATCCCATTTGAAACCATGAAGTGACATTTTCCAAAATTTAACCCAAGGTTGAACTTGACACACTTTTGGAGGACAAGAGAGAGTGAATTAAAAC
Organism: Viscum album; assembly: GCA_963277665.1. NCBI lineage: Eukaryota > Viridiplantae > Streptophyta > Magnoliopsida > Santalales > Viscaceae > Viscum > Viscum album. The sequence continues at coordinate 1,498,961,901 of OY728159.1, forward strand.
AAGATTCAAATGACTCACCATAAATGGTGAAGTCATCCATGAAGACTTCCATGAATTTTTCTATGAATTCAGAAAAGATAATCATCATACAACTCTGGAATGTTGTAGGAGCATTGCAAAGGCCAAATGGCATTCTTCTATATGAAAATTTTTCAAATAGGCATGTGAAATTTGTCTTTTCTAGGTCCTGAGGTGAGATTGGGATTTGAAAATAGCAGATGTATCCATCCAGAAAGCAATAGTGTGACTTTCTGGCTAATCTTTCTAGCATTTGATCATGGAATGGAATAGGGTAGTGATCTTTTCGTGTTTCAGCATTCAATTTTCGATAATCGATGCATAAACGCCATTTGTTCTTCACTCGAGTTGTGACTACCTCCCCATGTTCATTTGTGACAACAGTTATCCCACCCTTCTTTGGTACAACTTGAATTCGACTAACCCATTCACTATCAGAAATTGGGTAGATAATACTAGCTTGAAGAAGCTTGGTGATCTCTTCCCTAACTACCTCAAGTATGAGTGGATTGAGTCTTCTTTGGGGTTGTCTAACTGGTTTGGATGTCTCCTCCAGATGGATGTGATGCATTCAAAGGGTAGGGTTGATTCCCGGTATGTCATCTAGGGTCCAACCTAAGGCCTTTTTGTTTTCCTCTAACACTTGAACAAGTTTGGACTTCTCGGTTTTAGTAAGGGTGGAAGAGATAATGAGAGGATATGAGTGATCAGGGAATAGGAATGCATATTTTAGGTGTGCAGGAAGAGGTTTCAGATCAGTCTCATCTTTTACGTTTGGGCTAGACAACTTAGGAATGGAAGAAGGGACTACTGTTGCTTGAGGTTCATTTTCCTTAATACATTCCAAGGTGGAGCAGTAGAGATCAGAATTGATGTGGAATTCAAGAGTGTTTTCATGTTCCTCTATATTGATGGAGTCTATGAATGAGAGGTCCACATCAAATTCACCATTTATGACTTTGTTAATCATGGTGAAAATTTCACAAGATCCTTTATCATTAGAACATGAATAACATGGTGGATTGGGGATCGATTGACTCTTATAAGTGTCCTCCGAAGCATGGATTGAGAATGCAGAGTGATCCTCATATGGGTATCGCATGGCTTGGAAAATGTTGAACTTGACCAGTTGGTCACTGAATTTCATGGATAGGATGCCTGAATGGACATCAATCTTGGTTCTCGCATTCATGAGGAATGGTCTTCCTAGAATTTGGGGAGATCGAGAAGATTTCATCTCACCTTCCATGTCAAGGATATAGAAATCAGCATGGAAGATAAGGTTATTGACTCGGACAAGGACATCCTCAATTATTCCCTTAGGACTGGCTATGCTTCGATTGGCTAACTGAATGACAACACTCATTGGGTTCAAGGGACATAGACCAAGGTTGGAGGATATGGATTTGGTCATGACATTAATTGAGGCTCCTAGGTCTATGAGTGCATCATCAAAGTTGGAACTTCCAATTTGGAATGGGACTGTAAAGGTCCCTGGATCTTTGCACTTTATGGGAATACAATGCTTGGTGGAAACATTTTCAAAGGTCCTAAGTTGCCTCTTGTGGGTTCACAATTCCTTAAGAAACTTGGCATACTTAGGAATTTGTTTTATGGAATCTAATAGGGGAATGTTGACTTCAACACGTCTAAACATGTCGAGCATTTCAGGGTCAGGTTCAAAGGACTTCCTTGGTTTAGAAACAGCTTCCGGAAAAGGAATTGGATTCCTAAGTGGAATGGAAGGAGGTGAGGAATGGATTTAGGTTCCTTTTCAAGTGTATTTTTCTTTTCATTTTCTAGGTCAACATTCAAAGGAGGGGTTGAGGATTTATCTTGAGGCATAGCATGTTGCTTTAATGATCTAAGTGCAATTGCACTTACATTACCCTTGGGGTTGGGTAATAGTTGAGCTGTGATTTGGGAAGAATTTGATTGTTGTTGCTGGCTCAGGTGGGATGCAAGTTGACATATTTTAGTTTCAATGTTTTTAAGGCTATAACGGGTGAAGGAGTCAAGATCTTCCACCACACTTTCCCATTGTTGCTTGGAAGAAGAGGCTCCCAGATTGGGATTGCCTTGATTTTGGTTCTTGGGAAATCGATTGTATTGGTTTTGGAATTGGGAAGGCTCACTAGGATGATGGAATCCAGGAGGAGGATTGTTCCTTTGAGGTTAAAGAACAAAAGGATAAGGTTTATTGAAGTTACCAACACCTTGACCATATTGAAACTTGTTTGGGTTTTGTGGAAGGAATAGAGGGGGATGAGATATGGGATTACCATACCTAAGGCCTTGGTTATAGGAAGAAGAGAAGGGCTCAGAGTGAGGTTGGTTGAAGTTTCTAACAAACTGACCTGATAGTTGAGAATTGGTGTTCCGCTGAGCATATTTTGCATTGAGATCCATTGGTCTAGATGAATAGGATTGATCCTCTTGAAGTTGTGGACATGTGTAAGTTGGATGAGATGAAAAGTTGCAGATTCCACAATTTTTGATTTCTCCTGGAAACATTGATTGCGGAGAAGATAAGGTTGGGGATTTGGTGGCCACAGCTAGCTATCGCACAAGACCTGTCAGTTCACTCATTCACTCGGTCATTTTTTTTGGCTCAATTGATTGATTATCTTGGGCTTGTTTGACTTGAGCATGTGCTCGAGTATGGAATTGTTGTGTGTTTGCAGCAATGTTACTTATGGGATCTCTTGCAGCTAGAGGAGTTTTACCAACAAGAGCACCGCCACTTGCGGCATTTATGAGAGTTCTCTCCATAGTCAATAACCCCTCATAGAAGTATTGGATCAAGAGTTGGTCAGGAATTTGGTGGTGTGGGAAGGTTGCCACAAGCTTTTTGAACCTCTCCCAGTACTCATGGAGTGATTCACTTGGGAATTGACGGATACCACTTATTTCCTTTCGGATAGAAGCAGTACGAGAAGCAGGAAAGAATTTATCTAAGAATAGTCGCTTCATGTCATTCCATGTAGTTATGGAACCAAGAGGTAGGTATTAGAGCCATGACTTAGCAGTGTCATCTAGGGAGAAAGGGAAGGCTTGGAGTTTGATTTGTTCTTCAGAAACCCCTTGAGGCTTCATGGTAGAGCACACCACTTGGAACTCTTTAAGGTGGAGATGTGGATCCTCACCGGCTAGCCCGTGAAAATTTGGGAGAAGATGAATGAAACCTGATTTGATTTCGAAGTCAGCTTCTATGTTTGGATATTTAATACCAATAGGTTTGTAATTAATATCAGGAGAAACAAGTTCTTTAAGGGTTTGTTCCCTAGGATTGGCCATTTCAAATTCAACTGGTTGGATGAGGACTGGTTCTTGAATGAGTTGATTATCTCTTATGTTCTTCCTATGTTGGAGAAGTGTTCGCTCAATTTCAGGGTCAAACAAATCTGAGAGATTGTTTTGAAGGCTATGAGGCATTCAGAGAGATTTTGGAAGAAATAGGAAGATGGTTTTTTCTTTTTATTTTTTCAGTTTATGATTTTTATGAGAAGACGAGTTTTTCTTTGTGATTTTTTTTCTATTTTTTTTAAAATTTTGTTTTTTGGGGGTTGTTTTTACAATAACCCGAAACTAATGACTACTTAAAGCACCATCCCCGGCAACGGAGCAATTTGAAACGCACGGCCGATTGTCTCCTATCGACCGGTCAAGGTTTCGGTGCTCTGCTAATGTGTATAGTAGCACTCTGGTCGAATTCTCGGCGATGGTACTTCGTAATAGTCGATTGTTTTTGGTTAATTGTATTCTGATTTGGGGGGGGGGGGTTGTTTGCAGAGCTTAATTGAAATGACTATTTTATTATGATTGATTTAACAAATTTTTAATGATTGGTGTGATTTAATCAATAGGTTAGTTAAGTTTGTGATATCCTTGAACTTTACTTTATATTGCATTTAAATTAACACCCATGTCACAAGATGATGTTGATTAGAATTCCTAATTATTAAGGCTTTAAACCAAGCCTTAACTTAACTTAACGTTATAATCTCAATCAGATATTATTTATGGTGGTGTATTTATGGTTCCAATAATCCATGGAAACCACATGTTAAACAAAACAAGTCATTAATCCATGACATGTTAAGTCCAACATACACAATGTTAATTCAAAAAAATTTCATCGAGCAGATTCTCTCAATCACTTAACATACCTAAATTATAACTCACCCCAATGAGAGATTTACTCAGCCATTTTGGTGTTTAATAATCTGGTTATAATGATAATGATTATAAATTAATAATAGAAGAAAAGGAAAGGGATAAGAAAATAGTGGTACGTCGACACACACACACGAACAATGATGATAATTAAAAATGAACTTTTGATTGAATGAGGAAGATAAAGAAGGGAAGGGGAATGACTTGAATATAAACTATTTTAAGAAAATAAATATTATACTACAGAAGGTAGATTAGAATAGCAGATATTTAATAAGTAACTTTCATTAAAACATAATTATAATGAAAGAGACATACAAATTTACAAAAATGAAGAACACGAAATTAAGTGAAAACAAAGAGGGGAAGAAAGGTATATCAAGAGTAAACTTGAGTATGGAAGATCCTCCCAAGACTTTGGAAAGGCCTTGGTCGTGCCAATATGTTCCTCTCTCTTCTGTAATGCCAAACCCTCTCAAGGAGAGAAGGGGAGAGTATTTATATCCCAAGGAGTGGACTGTTTACATTCCAGTAATAACCTTCCAATTGGCTCGTAGATATGGACATCATGATAGCCGAATATCGAGAAATCTACTTCTTCAACATTGTATATAATAATGTTGGACGACTACTCTCAAAATGTGGTGTCATTTGGACATAAGTATAAAAGGATACGGCCATTTGATTAAACAATGTAAAACTGTCCATTTCAATCTAGTCTTTTTGATGTCCAGAATGTGAAAGGGTTTTTGAATATGAAGATGCCTTAAAATCAGAATAGGTTCTTCAACAAAGTCGGCCACCAATATCGCCTCTCTTACAATGAAAAATCTCAGCTCGATTTGATGCTTACATAATGAGATATGTCATTCATACTATACTAATTTTAATTCTCGGCCAGAATGGTGGGCTGGACTTTAAAGCTTCATTTGGGCCCCATGTACTTGGATTTGGGCCTTGAAATTTTTATCCATGATGACATGTAGGGTCCCCCGAATTATGGTGGAGAGTTAATGTTTTTGTACATCTTTATTGAGCCAAGTAAATCAATCTTCAAGGGTGTTCCAGTTTGTTCAGAGATTCTTTGGTCTTGTTTGTGAGGACCATATGACCCTTCAAATGGAAGAATTGGCTCATGATACCTTCTAATGAAATGTTTTATATTGAAAATAGAATCCTAAAAATACGAACCACACAATTTGGATCATTATAGTGATAGTTATTATTAAAACATTAAACTGACTCAATTCGACTACTTCTAAAAATGATCAAAAATTATACTTAATATTAAAACATTAATATTTCACACCAATTATGCACATTTCATATAAAATCAGTATATGGGGAATATAATAAGTCATGAATATATTAATAACATAAGTAACTAGAATAAGTGGTACTCTATGAACCTCATACCTTGGTGATTAAAATCCTCTAACTAAACTACCAATTGTGTTCCTCTGTAACAGAAACTAGAGAGAATCCCATCCGAAAATTCAAGTGGTCTCCAAATCATAAGCCAATACTAATAGGGTTCCCCTACATGAGCCACTAGAGGGGATACCATCCCAAAATTATAGTGGTCTCAGTTCATATCAAATATTACGTTACTGTTTCCATCCACAATCCTTCTAGATGAATCTAAGACTTTTCCACATCTGAATCAACTAGCGTACTACTTCTAGTTTTTCCACATATATACTTGAGATTCTGTTTTTGCTAAAATTACATTCATATGATCATAAAAATCATAAAATTTCTATACACATAACCAAGAATCATATGAATAGAAGTACAATACCACTTTCACATTTTTCACATTGATCTAACGATCGAAATCCACATGAAAACCACCATTTTCAATAACAAAACCACATTTCATTTAAATCACACATTGAAACCATTTGAAAATATATTTTCACCCTTTAACAATATAAGAAACCAATTTGAAAACACAAAAATATTAAAAAATAATAAATTCAACCATTTATATGGGAAAATCCCATTTCATATACATACTCACAATAAAAAAATTTTAAAACCTGAATCACATCACTTACATAGTTCAAAGATACATTAATCGTTCACAAAAAAAGAATCCAGCATGCATCAAAAACAAATTTATCTTGGAAATTTCACATTCGATACATTAAAACAATTAAATCTACTTGAAAACACTTTTTCACCTTTCACACAAGTCAAAGAATATATTCAAGAAACACCATAATGATGCACACAACAAATGTAACAAATTTATATTCAAAAATAAACTTTCACTACACATGCATCTCAAATTCCTTCCAAAACATCTTCCACACCACATAAGTAATATAAATAATATATCTAAAAAGCTAAAAAAATAAAAACTCATATAATAATGTTAAATCCTGGAACCACTACCTTCATAGTGAAAAACATCTGGAAATCTGTGATAAATAAAATGGTGGAAAACTAAGAGAACCTATAAAGGAAATATAGGGCAAAAATAATCATGATTTCTTCCAAAAACATCAAATCAAACCTTCTTCAGGTCAAAAACACCCACTAAAAATTAATAACTCAAGGAAGAGGGAGGAGAAACACCAGAAAGAGTGAAAACACATTAAATAAGGGAAATTATATAGATATTCTTGAAGAAACCACTCCAATTTCACCCAAAATTTGATTGTTCCAGTGATGAAATATGGAGAGAGGATGCACGTAGGGTAGAAAATCCCAAATGTGAAAGAAAAGGGATAAAATAGGGTTTTAATATAGGATGAAATGAAGGTAATTTTCATCTTATGAATGAACTAGAAAAGTTTCTTGGTTTTTCCACATACATTTCCAAACAGTGAGGCAATAATGAATCCCTCACTATCCAAGGGGAACATTCTTCATGGTTGGGTTGCATCTTTTTTCCAATTGTGCTCTAATTGTGTGGTCTCCGCTATCCAATATGACAATTTGATGAATGCTTACCTGGAGGTGGGAACATTGTTTCTGCTAATAGTGAAACACCTTTTATCAAGTCCAAAATTTCAAATTTTCTAAAAAAACAATGTGAATTCCTAGGAAAAATATAAGGATGAAAATAAAAAAATTAAGACGTTAAAATAAAATCACAAATATGACATCCAGGTTCCCTTTAGAAAATTCTCAAGATGATTCTTCCCACACATTTGACATAAATGATGTTGGTTTTTCATTCCTTTATGGGATTTATTTTTTTATCATCCCATAATATACTCCATTTTCCTCTTTTTAACTTTGAGATCAGTAGATCACTAGTTGTCAAAAATCTCCATCTCAACTTTTAGGGAAGATCATGTAATCTCTTCATAACTTTCAAAATCTAAAATAACCGAGTATTTTCATAGAATCTTATTTAATACACTAAAAAATTGATCTAATATACATTCGGTGTTCATGATAAAGTTAGAGGTATATTATTAAAGGCTTCTAAGATTTTACTTATATGTCTTGATAGAATCATCTTCCTATTACTTCATTCCAACTAACTAGATTTCCATATTAAGAAAATGATTTTACAAAAATATTTATTGAAAAATATTTTCTTGAATCCTTTCTATTACATGGAATGAATTTAAACCTATGAATTTTTGTTTTCGATCAGTTTTTACCACTGATCAGATTCCCCATCAAAATGATAGACCGCTATTATGGATTTCTCAACTTCTGATCATTGAATGACTAAGAATATATTCTCAATAAAGATTATAATTTTTTTTAGATGAGTGGATCAAAAGATCCAACAATGATTTAATTTATTTATCACATAATTTTTTGGAATAAAACATTATCTTTATTAGGAAAAGGATGGAGTTGTTCATGATTCTAATTATTATTCGTAAATTGAGCAACCTGATATTGTAATATCTTTGTGTTATGGGAACCCTTTCCCATCATATTTTTCATTTCATTAATGAAATAATCACATTTTCTAAAACATAGGTTGTTTGAAAGTGTTCTCCAATTTATTTCCATTAACAACACAAAGATAAAAAATACAATTAGGGTGATTTAATACTTATCTAATGTTAATATAAAAAAAGTTAGAAATTAAACATTGAAGTGAATAGATTATAAATGAAAAGTATATCCTAAATTATGATTCCCTAGGTTTCAATATAGGTTACTAATAGTGATAGAATTATCCCTTAAATCTTTACAAATGTTTTCCTATAAAAACCTCAAAAATAAATTTACTATTCTCTAATATAAACCATAGCAACCTAAGAATTTTAAACTTATTATTTCATGTTTTGGGGCCTAATAATCAATGAAACCAAAACCAAGGATCAAAAAGTATATTTTATTTATAAGACGAGCTATATAATTAGAAAATAGGAAATTAGACTAAAACATCATTTTAGTAATCTTTATAATAAGATCTTAACTACCTTCAAGCCCATATAAGTTCATAGGATAACCTAAATAATACTTAAATAAGAGGGATAATCTATAATAACAATAATGGAATAAACATGGGAATAAATCATAGAACATGATTTATAAGAAATAACATGATAAAATAAAAGTAATGGATCATGAATAAAAACGTGGAAGATTAATATATAGAACACATAATACTATGATCATGGAAATATTTTGATGTGGAAACAAAATATATCATGATATAAACAAGAGTCATATCACAAGGTGGATAAAATCACATAATGGATTAGGTTTACTCCATAATCCCATAAATAATGACTCATGAGATTAAACATTGCCAACTAAATTGGAGTGATATATGGGAATACCATTCATAATATTTTTATGTATATTTGATACATACAAATAAATCAAACATAATGAATTATCATAAGGGTTACCCAAGAAATTAAATGGGTTTCGTAATTATTTAATAAGTCATAACCAAAGTTTGACTTATATTTATATCCATTAAAGATGGTATTAAATCATTTCTAGAAAACCATAAAATAAAAATAAGAATATATCATGAAACATTATGTCCATATTTACTGAATACATGGAAAAGAGTGTTTATGAAACTATAGAAATGATCAAATTTCATGAGGTTCTATTGAAAATGTTAATGTTTCTTTAAATAGGTAAAAATGAATAATTATAAGTATAAAAAGAGAAATGAATTAATTTTTTTTAATAAAATGAGTGAGTCTAGAAAAATATTGGTCACCTAAAATAGTTTATGGGGTGTACATGAAAAAGGGTAAAAACATAGAAGTTCCCCTTTCTTGGGCTTTCTTGTCGAGAGGAATTTAGAACAGAAACTTTTAAAACATGTATTCCCCATCCAATAAAGATGAATTTAAAAATATTCATAATTTTTGAACACAATAAAATAATTTATATTAATAATATAAGAATAATGAAAAATGAATTTGGAGGAATATAGAGAAAGCATAACAGAAAGGAAAAAATGGAAGTTCGGAATGATCCATTTCATTATGTATTAATGTGTTATGAATTAGCATTTAATGTCTAGGATAATAAAATTAGATTCATTAATTTCTTAATTCAGAAAATATTTAACTGGATTTTATTTATCTTAATTTCATTATGTCCATTTATTTCTATTTATATGAGTTATAATGGTTAATTTCATTATTCTAGGAGAATTTATTTTCATATTTTCGTGATTAGTATTCTTGGATAAAACTTTGGAAGTTCATTTAAAATGTGAATAATTCTTTTGAAGTTTAATTATATTGTATTAATTCACATTAATAATTTTTAATGGTCAGATATATCATTTTTTTCTAGTACAAGGATGATTAATTTGATGAAATTTTAATAATAAATGTTTAGTTTGTTTTGGGGATTTTCTAATCATTATGAACTTATTTCATTTTATTTACTATTATGTGTATATATTACTTCTAGAACCTTAATAATTTAATAATATTCATATAAAAATATAATTTAGCAATATTAATTGTTTTTTACCAGCTTTGATGGTAGAAATTGAATAAAATAACTTATTATCCATGGAGATGGTAAACATCCATAATTTAGTCATCGATAATGTTTACTTGAGTAAGAGATCAACAATGGTGGAAAATTTATATTCAATTAAAAATATATTGTTATAGTATATAAAATATACGTGAGTTCTTATACATTGATGGATGAAGTATTTGGGGAGAGGGTAGAAGAAAAAATGAAATTGAAAGAGGTTGTATAAGAAATTTACCACTTGAATATCACCTCCTTGAAAAACCCAGTAAGGAAATTGGAATTGGTATTTTGTTATCAAAAGAAGCTCAATGATCTGGAGAATATTCTTGGGAAGTTAATTTGGTAGAATATTGACATCATTGAAGGCTTATAATGTGTGGGAATAAGGGGTAATGAGGGGTGGTATTCATAGGTGGAGAAGTGTGTTTTTATTATTATATCCATTAGTTTATTATTTTTGGATAAAGGAAATAAATAGTGTTTATTTCTATGACTACATAATGTAAATGATTCTGGTGAGTGTAAACTAAGATGTTCTTGAAACAACTATGAAATAAAAATATATGTATTTGGCTTATAACGTAAAATATCATAAATTACTGTATTTCATTATTCACAAAAATCAACTATTTTAGAAAAATACCAAAAATCACCCAAAGTATTTTATAACCATTAAATATAATATATGGATTCTATTTTAAGGAAATAATTTTCTAATTATGAATAATTTTATTTTTAAATAAAATATTCATTTTTACTAAAATACTGATTTTAATATTATAATCAATTTTTTCCCTTGGAAAACTTAATTAAGGTCACATGAAATTATCTTATAATTATAATAAAATATAGTATTAATTTCTGAATCTATTTTGTGAAAATAAATTTTCTTTTAAATTACTATTTTATTTATAAAATTTTAATAACACATTTAGGTTTTACAAAAATACCAATATATAATTAATCATTTTTAAATCATTATCTTTCTTATACCACACCCTAAATATATAATTTTATTTATTTATAATATTCCTAAATATTATTTTATACTTTTATATTTATTTTAATAATATAATGGAAATATTACTAATTTTTATAGTCAGATTTCTAATCCAACGGTCAGATTTATAAGGGCCATATATGTTCCTTAATCTCTATAAATACCACTTATTTCATTCATTATTCATTCACATATAATTTAAATCAAGTTTATATATTTTTATATTAAAAATTAATATATTTTAATTTAAATTATGTTTTGTTTCTACATATTTCATCGTGAGTGTTTTCATTTTAGTGGGTTGAGAAGATACAAACCTTCATATTGTTATTATCTTATTTTCTATTTATTTTCCAGCACTAATATTTGAAATTCTTAATGTTTTATTTTGAAAAAACAATTACTATCATTAATTTCTGTGGATAATGTCTTTATTTGGGTCCCTATGTGATTTTGGGGTTTTATGACATAATTATTTGAGGAAATTAGATTGTTAAAATTATAAGTCATTAAATTCCATCCATTGATTAAAACCAAAAAAAAACATATTGTGAGAAACACCAATAACAATGGGAAACTGTATATTCTAAAAAATAATTTATAGTATTTCTAAAAAAAATAAACCTTATTTTAAATCTATAACACCTTAGGTATAACCAAGGTCATCCATGGTCATCATATTTTTAAATACATCATGATGGTTTATAAAGAGTTTTTGAATTTAAAAAAATTATCACCCAAGGTTTTCAAATAGATTGTGCATCAAGACCAGTTGTTATGAATCAAGTGATGATCTATTGCATCTTAATGCACCACTTTTAGAGTTATTTCCCCTGTATACCTCGATTATAAAGTGACATCCAATTTCAGTATCTAGACAAGGATGTAATTTCAGTGAAACCACTTTATTTATCATTTAACAAAATTATAGGACATTTTCCAGTACATTGATTAATCCTTATAATCATCTTTATATATCCCTATATATATCCTTATAAATATAAATAGGGATCTTACTAATGTTATCTCTTCCTAGTTTCCAAACATTAACAAAACCATTCCTATGGTACCATCTATTATGACCTTTGATTTGCATATATAGTTATTACATCTCTTTAGATGATTATTCAACACTTTACAAAAACACATGATTGAGGACCTTAATAGTTTAGTGTCTTTGGAGACTGGGTACAAAATTTTCAAATTTGAATAAATAACATAAATATCTCCCATAAATATCTTCCCCTTTGTAATCCTCACAAACATAACATGTTTAAAATATTTATTCATAATTTAGGAAAATTAATCATAAGAATGGGTGAGCTCAATTACTTTTTAATGGTATACAAGTGATATACATAAGAACAAAATTAACATTAGTGTATGAAAACATGAGGATAACACTTGAATACCACACCCTAAATATTAATGATCATAATATTGAGTCATGGCTTAAATATTGGAAGTTCATAAGACATGAATCATAAGGTAATCCAATAATATGATCCTTAAGTGAAAAACATTAGAATAGGCATGTAATTTTGGCATACACATAAGCATATAAAATCATTTTCATAAAAGTAAAGGCTTATTATCAAGGCTATCATAGTGGATGGGGTTTACTCACCAAACCATCATATGAGTCAAGTTTTACTTCCACATCTTCATAGTGGATAAAATTCATTACAGAAAATGGTTCAATACCCATTCCATTGTTTTCTATATTATGAGATGTAAATCATTAACTAATTCATTATATGGAGATATATGTCTCACACATCTTTGGTTATAACATAACCACCTTCCATGGTTATAATGTAACCATCATCGCATAATGAAAATCATACATATATTTTTCAGAAATATCATATAAAATTAATCATATAAAAACCATGAAATGAAATTATTGTCATAAAAATTTCATCATATCATAACCCATGGAAAAGAGATAGGTTTCATAACAATTTCATCATTTAATCATAGCATAAACCATTTAAAAAATCATGTTTCATAATAATTTTATCAATGTATTACCCATGGAAAAAATGGGTTTCACCAAAATATCTTAATGGTAAAAAATTAATATAAATAATATAAATACTATTTTTGGTTCATATCCCCAAAAAAAAATAAGATACATCAAAGTCAATCATCTTATATTAATAACAATTTTGATTGATAACTTGGAACTTTTATGGAGGAAGATAACTCTTTATTGAAAAACACTTATTAAAAATAAAAATTCATATAACAATTTTCAGATAATTTTCTTTGAGAATAACCTTGAAAACAAAAAAAAATTAATCTTAGAATAAAATAATGGTCATAATGGTGGAAAATTCCATTCATTTCGTACACATTAAAACAAATATTCCTTTAACATTTTTTGTAAATTCCAAATAGTGATTATTTATAAAATGACATGTAGATTCTTTAAAAAATTTATAATTTAAAACACATGAAAATATTTATTTGATACATCAATTAAAAATGTTAACTTTTTTTAAAATAATTTTTATAAAATAAGGTATTAGAAGAAAATGGTTTTCCGACAAAAGTGATAAATAATGATGATTTCTCATAAAAATTAATACTCATTTATACCAAGTAACTAAAAGTATAAAATTGTATTAATTATTGAAAATATAATTAATTTCCATAGTATAACAAAAATAACATGAATTAATTACTGTTATATCATAATATTTTAACATAGGATAGTTAATCAGAAATAGTCATGATAAATGATGAGATTGTAACAGAAATTATTTACCACATTAGTAATCATTTGAAATATAATACCCATGAAATAGATATATAAAAAATGGGTATTTAGTGCCCATAATATTCAGTATAATCATCATTAAATAATTTCATGGATAGTATATACACCACATAAAATAAATATATGGTGAATATGGAATGTATCTTATAAAAGTTAAAAGTTAAATGAAAATCCATTACCGATTTAAAATTTTGTTTAATCATACATCCAAAATAATAATGACCTAAAATTACACATTAAATATCATGAAATTTTAGATATTCAGGATATTATATTTAAAATTTGATGCATATAGACCTGAAATTTAAACAAGCTGTGAATTTTCATATGTCTCCCTGAAAAAATAGAGAGGCTACAAATCCCTTAATTTAAATCTTGACTTCTTTCGTACACATTCAATACTACTAAATAATAAATATAATTTTATTATACATATAATATAACACCATTAATAAATATATTATACAATATATTATTTATTTACTACAATTTATTACAAGTTTATTACTAGTTCTTTGTTAAAATCATGTTTCCTGTAATAACCACTTTGTTTTTCAAATAAGAATTCAATTGTTATATTTGGTACTATTACCAATATCATGAAAAATAATAAACATGTAAAGAATTTTATTATAATTATATGATTTATAAAACAATTATACTTTCAAAATGAATCATGAAATATGCTTTTCAGAAATGAGGTATCTTATGATCAAGGAGACGATAGTTCATACATATGCATAAGTAATGTTTCAATTTTCCAACAGTCTTAATGGGAAGGAGGTAAGTAATATTTAGTTTTTATAGAATGATAATATAATCTTGAATTATGTATTATTTATTTAAATATAATTATAATTATCATCCATGTGTAGTGTTGATGGAAATATGGAGTTATATCACATTGTGAAGATGGTAGTCCACACGTACATGAATAATTTTATCATCTTTAATTGGGAGAAAGGGCAATAAAGAAAATGATGTATTAAATTTTAATAATGATAATAATATCACAAATATAAAAATTATTTCATTTATATCACATATATTCTATTATGTAACCTTATTATCTTCCATGTAAAGAATTATTGAAAATGAATCGCATCACTTTGCGAAGTGATAGACCATTGAACACACGAGCCACATTATTGTATCCTCCATCAAATGGATATTTAAAATGGTATATATGATATAATGAATCCATAAGTATAATTATTTTAGAAATATATTATATATACATTATATTCATTATCATACAAAACCATGAGCGGTGGTAATGGAAAAATAAAGGACATCGATTCATCGGTGGTAGTCCATCGTACACACGAATAGTTATTTTTTAAACCGTTTGATAGAGGTGGTGATGTTTTTAGGTAATTACCTAGAAATAAAAATATATTATTCTGTCGAATAAAATTTTTTTTCATCAAATTATTTTAACAATTTAAGAATGTTGAGAAAAATAATAATATAAAAATATTAATTGAATAACGTTACCTCTTCTTCTAGTATCCTCCATTGGTTTTCCCCAAAATCCTTCCTAGGATGGGTTTGATTCAAAAATATGTCATATAAAATGAGATGAGGTATTTGAGGAATATATATGGGAATTTATTTTCCATATTAAATTGGGTTTAAGGTGTGAGTAATATCATAGAGTGATTGGCCATTTATAAGTGAGGTGATTGGCACCCTAGAAATGTTTTTAAAATAATATAGAGTTTCCACATTTTTATCATTCCCAAGAGATCAAAAATATTATTATCATATATTTAAATACATTATAGTGTATAAATATTTACCTAAAATACATTTTATATGAGTATTTAGTTCATTTTAACCATCATTTTTTATTTTATCTGATGCTAAACCTATTTTTACATTAATTGTGATAATTAATTTTTACTGTTTTGACTATTCATTTTCATGAAAAATAATATTTAAATTTTTATAAAATATTAATTATTATAATTTAAAATATGTAAATAACCTTTTCAACTTAAATTCCCATAATTGTCAAAATTTAACTTAAAATTAATCCCGACAACAAGACGGGAATACGGCTTTTCATGTAGAAAAAGTTCAAAAGTTTATATGGTTTTTATATCAAACTCAACATTAAAATGATTAAATAAAATAAATTGGATTAATAGAAAAATAATTGATCTAATATAAATTTAAAACCAATTTATAAAATAAATTATCTTTAAAAATAATTTAAATGAAAAGGAATATTTCAATTAAAATTTAGTATTTTTAACTATTCATCAAAATATAAATATTTTCAAAAAATTTAAAAAAAGTCCACCCTTACATAATTTTTACATGATGAATTCTAAAAATAGGATTTATTTTTCCATATATATTTTATAAAATTTTGAAAAAATAGTTTTGAAATAAGTGCTCAGAAAGGTGACAATAACGTTTTTTTTTAAAATAAGGTTTTTAGGCATAAAATTATATTTTTTGTTATCTATTATATAGAAAACCCATAATATGAATATTGAATAATTTATTGAATATTAAATTTATAAATTTCAATTAAATTATTATCCAAATTTCTTTAAATTTATTGATATATTACATGTTTGTTTTCCTAAAAATAGTTTTTTTGAAAAAAGATTTCTGTTATTTTGAAATAGTTATAATTTTAATCTTTAATTAACTAGTCACAAAAGAATTCATTTTTTATACATGTATAAACAATTTATTTTCATAATCTAGTTGATAGTATCTATACTCATAATTCTAATGTCTGGGTGATAACTATCATATAATATAATTTTCAAAATAAGACATGTTCTATTTAAACTTACTATTTCATGTAACGAAAGTCGAACTTAGTGTGATATGTAACCAAGAATTATGAAATTATTAGTTACTTTGAAAAAATATTTTTCACAAAAACTCAGGGTGTTTCAATAATGGGAAAACATTTTATAAAAATCTATTTGACTTGTAATTAAAATATAATTTTTATCATGAAATAAACATAATAGTTTTAAATTTACATTTAATATATAATTTGAAAATATCATGATTTCTCATAGAATATATATTTCTATAAATATATATATATTTCATAACATGGGTATATTATATAATATACCTAGTTTCTCAAAGGTCAAGTCAGAACTTATTTTGGGAGATTTTCATGTTACTCTCCTATAACCCAATGAAACACCACATGATGAACCTCTACTAAAGTAAATGTCAACTAAAGAACCATATAGTAGAGGGGAATGATATATTTGTAGCCTATCAAATGGTCTTTTTTACCCAGGAACATATAATACTCACTTTGAACATCAAATAATGTATCCCTCCAATGAAATTATATAGAAATATCCTACATTTAGTCAATTAATCCATTTAGAGGATGAAATAATATGTATATATCTATAAACATAAAAATTATATTGTAAATAAATAATATAGTTTCATTAGATCACAATCATGACACAAATCATACAAAATAACTTGACCTCCAACACGTGTAGTTAATTCCATGTACAATGGAAGCCTCTCCACATCATGTCAATTAGCTTGGACTGGGTTGGCTACAAAAGAGAAGTCCATATCATCTAAATTGAACAAATGATAAACCAATTATAATATACATCTACAATACCATGTATTAAATCTGGATCACATGGAATAATAAATTCTATTGTGCACATTTTTTGACATTCTTATTTATAAAAAATATGCACTTGATGTTTTCATTTTCCTTATCCATTATCTATTCTATACACCTGGGTATGATAGAGGTCATAGGGTTGTCCTCATATTTATTCATTTCCTCATGTATGGGTAAAACATAAAGCAGACTATTTTCGTTTCCTTTTCCTCAAACCAAAATAATATAATGAATAAAGCAAAATTGGGCCCAAAACTCCAAGTTGAGTAAAAAATAATGGCATGAAATCAAGATTATAATGGTCATATACACTACAATGAATAGATATAATGTCTGATCTCTTAAAATGGGTTTCAAAACTGTGAGCTATTGTGGAAAAAGATAACGTAGTTAAGGCTGAATCCCCATTGTTTGAAACTTCTTCGTAGTTAAAAAATGAGAATGTTTTCTAAAATAGTTACCTAAAATTGGTCCTAAATAATTCCCTCAAGTGACATTATAGTCTTATATATTACCCTCTTGAAAACCTATAGATTCTATAGTACCTCAAGGAATATGAGAAACTTGAATGGGGTTATATAGTGTAGGATATCTAGATAAAACACCTCTTCAAAATTCATTGATATTGCCTCTTAATTTGGTATAATATATAAAGTATAATGTAGGATATTCTGGAACTAAATAACAAAATATTAGATATTGTATCTCCCTTATTGAAAAAAGTTAATTTATCATCGATGTTCCTCCTTCATAGTTGAAGAAATAAAATCATCCATGAAATGGACATAGAACATCTCTTAGGAAATGTCTGACTCGTCGTGATTACCAAGGAATAAAAACCACCACTAACAAGTAACGCATAAAAAATATTAATAGCCAATAGAATCCAATTAGCATTCATGACATTAATCAACATAAAATCTTTCTCAAACTCCTCCAACTATACCTCATTCTTGTGATTAGAAATAGATCCATTATACTTCTTTAGAAGATTATATTGGATATCATGATACATATATCTCCACGCATAATCATCATCAAATTCATATATATGGAGAGGTACTGGTGTATATTTATTATCTTAGCCTCCATATTTCTTATATGGATAATGATTTGTAATTATACCTATAAAAGAGAAAATGTTATAAAATAGTATATATTCACTATTTAAAGATTATTGTTCATCCTAATCCTCATCATAAACCCAATTAAATAATAGGAATATTAAATCACAATGAATGATAATTATATTGGTCATTACATTGTCAAAATAATCACATCACTTAGTATGTTATTTATACATACCATTCTTACAAAAAATCACAGGGGTCTCTAATCACTTGTGTCCAATCCAATCTCCCTTTATTAAAAAACATACTATGTTTGGGTTGTATTTTTGGTCTACCAACCCTTAAATCCTTAGTTATTCCTATCCCTATGATCTTTCCTATCTAAAAGAAATTAACTAATTCCACTTTTTTAGGACCCACACCCATGGTACAACACTACAGATAGAATTAAAGAAATACATGTCCCTAAATCCAACATTCAATGGACCATGGGTTGGTGATAATCATAGAGGTCATATAACACACCCATATACATCATATTATACACTATCATCATTATAAAAGATTAAAAACCATAAATTTTCACAATTATAATGAATAAAATATTACAATTACAACTGCTTTTATATAATCAAAAAACAAAATATAAATATACAAATTAAAGTCCATTGACATTGACTATAAACATCTACCACTCATGAAAATCTTCCATGATCTAATATAACCCATCTTGATAACCGAGTCTCTCATTAAAATTATATATATATATATATAAACATATTGTCATGAATATAAATGTATACTGTAAGATCCTCCTTGAAACCTCATTAGAAAATGTGGAAGAAGAAAAATAAATTGTCACTGAATAAATAGAGAAAATCAACTCATTACCTAAATAATGTTCGCTATATTCCCTTTCTCACCAAGTCTTATTCACTAAATAATGAATATAAATATGTAACATATAATAAAAATATTTTTTATATAATAAAGTTACCTTATTTTGATATTCTCACTAGACTAGAAACCCTGAACCCAAATGTCATACCTCTCAGTTCTCTAATCCCTTCTATAAGTGATAGTGCAAATCCATCACATTACATCATAGTTATGTCACTGTCATATCCCAAAAATCATATAGTGACACTGAGATCTATATTAACACATTCTATTTCACACTACACCATAATCCTTTAAAATCCATGTGTAAATAAACATGTAATAACTATGGGCCATCACAACCGGTCTACATGAACACACTATAAACATAATCCACCGCAACCCTCACATTAATGTTTTTCATATATATAATCCATTAATGTCAGTATGAGTTCATATAACTCAATATTTAGCTAACAACTAGCATGAAAACCCAATTACCTTTACCAAGGACTCTGAACATATCAATTTCCTAAGAAAAAATTTATTATGGTTGAATAAAATCATTAATCATTTACCAATATTTTATAATATACCATCATCAATTCCTTTATAAAATCTCATATTAATCATATAAGGCCAAGGTTCTCTTAAAATTCATATTTAAAATTCCAGTTTCCGTAACCATTAATTTTTAATAATTTTCCCTAATCCATAACATCTACTTGTTAATACCGCTATATTACACTACAATCAAAATTAATATAATCTGGATGTTTATTCTTATTTCATTTAATATATATATATTATGTTTTCTAGAACAATATCTCTTTAGTTAATTCATTATTTAGTTACTATTATGTAATATTGTTTATTAATACATAAATATACATTCTTCAATAAAATATATTCCTGAAATGGAATAATAAAATAGTAGAAATAAATAATAATACAACAACCAATAAAGTATCTAAATAGGATCGAAGTACCCCAACAACATTTCAAACACCATTCCACGTTATCCATACCATCCTAACATAAACCACATCAAGCCACCACCACAATAATATCATAAAAAATACACCATAACAATGTTTACCTTCCATATTGGGTTTTATGTAAATTCATAAAAAATATATTAATATTATAATTCATTTATATATATGGTAGAAAATTATAATTAAATCAATAATGAACAATAAAAAATAACAACCAAGGATTCCACCTTAGAAAAAAAGATTATAGAAAACAATACAGTTATTTTGCTACACTAAAAATTAATTCAATCATTCAAAACATTCTTTTATCAGCTTAGTTATATTAATTTATTATAATAAGGTTCATAAATCAAAGTAAACATAATAACACAATAACTAATATCTTTTATAATCATTCAAATAATATACTCAAATCTAGGCATTATTATTTTAATCAATTCTAAAGAAGAATTAAACCCTCTAGAATATTTATTTCATTCACTTCTAGGTCCCACTATCTATTTGATATTTAATTAGTATTATGAATTTAAAATATTAAAAGGAAGTATTAGATAACCAATAACATAAAATATCACACTATATATAAAATATCATGAGGAAAACAACATGTACAATATTCTAATCTCATGTAAAGAAAGACCATAACATTGAATTTGTTAATTCAAAATTATTTTATTCCATAGATAAATCACATATATTTTCTAATTAGGTATAATTTAATTTTTTGTATCAAATCCCATAACATGATATGAAGCTAAAATTATCATTGAACTAGAATTGAATGGAAGATGGGGAATATTAAATCAAAAAGGCAAAACAATCCCAGAAAACATAATTCAATCATCACATTAAGAATCCCCCATAAATATTACTGATGAACTAATAATATTGATATTATTTAACTAACATGGTTTTATAAGAATGAATGATATATAAATGATATTTATGAGGAGGTTGTAGGAGATACATTGGATTGGTGGGAGTCGTAGCAAAAATAAAGGGTCTAAGAATCAACAATGAATGCCAAAGTTCATCAAGAATACACCCACATGAGCCAAAGATTCATGGGGAGAACAAAGAAATGTCATGAAACCGAGAGGAAACATAGATTTATATACAATCAAGGAAACAATTTCATGGAGTGATAGGGAATCATCACACCATAGTGATTTGAGACTGATGGAGTGGCCTCCCCATGCAACACCCTCTTTCTCTCACAAACAATGACTATTTCATAGATGTAAACATGGTGTTTAATGACATGGATATGGGATTTAAACAATAATATTCATACTCATGGGGATTATATTGTTATTCCCTGCCTTCTTTCTCACCCTAACCCACAATATAATGGAACCACGACACAGACAAAGTAATACCTCACAATGACTCTTATAAAGGTACAACTAAGATAAAAATATATAGATCTTCATGTAAGGAAATGAATTATTCACATTATGATCAGAAAAGTGTAAAATTGAATATATAATAATAATAAATCCATATGTAATGGTTATATTGATATGTAAGGGGTTTTCAATTTTCCAAATTTTTCTCCATTACCGTCATACCATGAATGAAGTGAATTGAAACATGTATGATAGAAATCCCGCCATGAGTATACCTCATAGATTAAACCACTAGATGTAAAACATTCTTAAATAATGAAAAACTCATCATTAAATAACACAACCCTTGTGGTATGATCTCCCTAGAAAATTAATCAAACAGATTCCCTTACCCACAAAAATACAATTGAACATTCCCAAACTCCCAAATCGTGTGAGAAAATACAAACAAGGGGTTTATAAAAATTCAGACTCAAACACTCTTTATACAATAATTATGTTCCTATGTGACATGGAATATATCATTCTCATATAGATATATAAAAAATATTTCTTATTTTTAGAGAAATGAATGAGTGAGATAGAAGAACATGTCTCACGTCTTTTATCCAATAAGATGAGAATATCATGTATCATTCATTGAAATAGGTAAACATATCAAAATTCATATATCTTTGAGTGAATTTAATATTACTTGGTCTTTTTATGTTGATGTTAAAAATATAATTATCAAAATTTAAGAGGAAAAATCTCTTGTTGAATAACAAATTCATAACACATACTTAGAAAAATAGTAAAGAACCCCCTAATTATCTCATTCTCATGGATAGTATAATTTTTGTATCAATATATTATGGTCTAGATATGTTATTACTCATTAAAATATAAAAATAATGATTATTATGACTCATAAATAGTATTAATTTAAATTAAAGTGTTTATATGATGTTATATGTTTATCTGAAGTTGATTTTTAAGAACACAAAAACATTATATATCATTATTAAACTCAGTAACTCTATATGGGCCTAAATCATGTTGATCATTAAATCTCATTACAATCCATGCCCTTCCCTATCATTCGTAGACCATGAATTAATCAAATTTATACTTTTAGGGATTTATCTTTTTAATTTTTTTGATACATATATAACACACAAAATAATGATGAATTTTAAATAACACTGAAAAAAAATATATACTAATTCATAGTAAAAAAAATTAAAAATACAATGCAAAGATATACCTAAGATTCAATCCTACGATTACTAATACATAAAAACTCAACACACTTATGTGTTTCACATTACATTATTTTATTAAACAAATTATATAATATGTAAGATATATCACATATCCATATGACCATATGATGAATCCAACCACCAAAAATCATTAATGTGATAACATATAAAATAAAAACAAATGTATGAAAATGGTCATATTTTAAGATTCAAAATCATTATTTTCAATAATTTTACATTATATTTAATATTAGTTTCATAAATATATCTAATGTTTTGTTTTTAATGACATATATTTTGTTTAAATTTATGGATCTCTTCAAATAAATATATTATATTCATATTGAAATGTTTTTATAAAATTTAAAATTTTCTCGGAGATTCCATGATAAATAAAATTAAAAGCTATATTTTCTCATTAAGATATTTATATTCCAATATATTTAAAAAAAATGTATGTCAACAATTTATAGTCATAACACCACTGAAAATTTCATTTTATTCCTAGAACCTCATTTATGTTTCAATAACCCAGGTAGAATATTGAACCATCCAATAGATTACTTCTTCTACTTCTGGATAAAACTTTTACCCTTGTATATTATCATCACAGTACAATGTCTGATACATTCCATGTAATTATATTTTATCCTCAATATAATTATAATATTGGGAAAACATTAATCAAATTCTTGTATATTCTAGTTCATAAATAATTGTCATGACATTTTAAATTCTATCTACTCAAGGGATTTACCCTAAGATGGGGGTGAATTTGGTTAGAATAGGTATTTGACCATAAATCCCTTAACCATTATAAATTTCTTTAAATACCGGTAGGATACCATTTTTCTACCTTAATTTCTCTAGAAAAGTGATGAATGAAATAAATGTCACCCATATAATTTTACTTGGTTCACCCTAAATAGGCTGATCCAAGGATCATGTGATCGAAGATGTGTCAATGCACATAAAATTGATCACCAAACATCATTTGGATTACAAAATAGAGTGGTCTCACTAATCATCTAAACTCACTATTTAAGACACATGAGAAGAATCAATGCATCACTAAAAACAAAAACGAAATCTCTTTTCCCTTTGTGGAAGTCCTTGATCTTCTATACCGGATTAGGTATTGAATAAAACACCTGACATGATGTTTATCTTCAACACTCTCTATTTATATTCTTGTAGAGACCTATTTTTTGACTTGTAAAACATTGAAATATTTCAATATATATTTTTTGTGTTATTTTATGATATGACATGTGATTTTGAGGCTTGGTGCGCCCAAAATTAATTTTATAAAACTATTAAATATATTATATATTGAAAGTGAATGATACCTCAATGAAAATGGTAAAAAATATTAAAAAAATTAATATATCATAAATATGATACCACTTTTGTGTATGTAACATCTTGTTTACCCTAGACTTAACATAAAATGAGTCGGTGTGGGAAATGTAGACCCCTCACTCATTGGAGATATGTTATGTGGATTTATTTAATTGTTTAATTAATTAACTTATTCATTTAACCTAAAAAATGGTTATAAATGTATCCATATGGAATTTTGGTCTGGGTTGGTCTCATAACCATGGAATCACTGGTGATCTCACATGTCTTCCATTCTATGGTATAATTCAATAAAATGATGATGAAACTCTTAATTAGATTGGGTCCAAATGTAATGAATAAATCATCTCATTTCAATAGTTTTGCGATCAAATTCTTCCCTAGTACTTGATTTGAAACTAAGCTAGGAATATTCTTTTGGTATTTTATTCCCTTAGATCAACATGTTGACAAGATCCAATCTTATTCTTGTATCTGCGCCAATTGAAGAGCTTGCATGTGCTCGCATATCGACTTTATTATTTATTTAATTTTTTCCATCTAACCCTAGTTCCCCATTATTTATCATTGGAAAATAAAACATGGCTGGGGATGTCTAAACTTGTGTATTGGTGAATTTACCTAAATTTATTTTTTTTATTCACTGTCTTGAATTTTGGGGTCCTAACTCAACCTTTCCGGGTGATACCGAGCTCGATCAGACCCCAGAATTGGTGGCATATCGATGAAAAGAGAATGGATGAGTGGGTCCATTATATAAATGGAAATGATGTTGTCCATGGATATTAATTTCGATGAATTTTGGTCATATCTTCTAAAGTTGGAGATGATGTAGTGTAAAAAATGTGTTTTGATACCCTCATGGTTAGAATATTATGATTACTACTGAGAAATGACTGGATTCAATGAGCCATGACTATACATTACTTTTTCGGGATTAGATAGTGAAGATCTAAAGAGAATTGAACATACTTTGGGGGATGTTTGGATCTAGCATGATGTGAAAATTACGAGTACATGCCATGTTCCAGGATGAACACATGGCGTGTAGCCCCTTTGTGAAGATTCTAGGGTTTTAGGAAAATTGTATGTAACATGTCATGAAATCCTACTTTACATGATTTTCTACCCTCCCAAGTTAGAATACTTATGTTATGGGTGACACGTATGGGAATCCATGTGGAAGTACATGACCTAGAGAACACTTTGTACTAATTTACATAGACATGTGGTCCCAGTACATGGACAAGACTAACATTACATGACCCAGACCCTGGATAGGTTGAAAACGCTATGTTTTCTACTTACACGGTGTGTACCCCTACAGGGTTTGGAGAAATGTTTTGGATAGGGACCTAAATAGGTTGTGATATATAGAAAAATTCCACGTAGTCCCCTTACACATAGTGTACCCATTTTACTCCTTTAAAAAAATTTCAATGATTGTATCCCCTTCATTTAAACACATATTTTTTATTGCAAGTAGCATGCCCTCTGTTTTTTTTACACAGAAAATGATCATCCAATAAGTTTTAGATTTGGAGATACAGTGTGAACTATTTTAGTGGTTTACCTCCAACAGGTATATGCAATAGAGTTCCTCGATGACCTCTTCTATGCATTACCCTCTAGCAGGGCTAGGCAGGGGAGTTCCCTAATGATGATTTTTTGGGCATTACCCTTTATTAGGAATCGGAAGTCGCGTTCCATAAGGATCACTTTTTCTAGGTCTTACCCTATAGTATGTTTGGTTAGTAGAGTTCTCCAATGATAACTTTTTCTGTAAATTACCCTTCAGCAAGGCTAGGAAGTGGTGTTCCTCGAAGATGAATTATTCTTGGAGTTACCCTTTAGTAGGACTGGGTAGTGGGGTACCCCAATGAAATTCATGCGTTTTACCCTCAAGTAGTTCTAGAAAATGGAGTTACTTGGCGGCTAATAGAGTGGAAACTTTCTATAATAACATTTAATGGGTAGTCTATCTAGAAATTTTTTTCATCTAATATGTTTCCAAGTGATGAGACATGATTGGGAAAATCTCAGGACTCATGAGGAAGAGGCACACTTTCTTTATCGACACATATTCTTGTGAATTGAACTAAAACCCATCAAGGTGAGTTAGTGAAGCCCAAAGTGGATAGTATCAATGTGTAGCTATTTACTTACTTATAATTTTATTTTCGGGTTGACGTGTGAGATACTGGGAATCATTTGATGGAATTTTGGAACTGTTGAAAACTATTCTTCATTGGTTGAAAGGGTATATGGATATCTCATTACTATATTTTATGGGATTATTTGAATGAGCATATATATATATATATATCCTTTTTCTATATCGATTTTTTGGATTTGGACACTCTCCTTATAGTAGAGGCGAAGACATACAGGGTATGCCATGTGCTTTCCTTGGCTAGCTTCTCGTGGTTGGATGAGTCTATTATCCGTCTATAGGTGGTGAAGACACTATGAGTAGATCATCTACTCACCGTGTCCTGCCCCTTGTGATTGGACGATCCTATATCAACCCTTTTTATTTTATGTAGTACTATTTTGCTATACCTTGGTCATCTGCTATCTTTATATTTTATTGTATATCTTATTGCCCCCCTCATCTTTTAGGGAATCATACTAGGTATGTATATACTAACACCTACATGGACTTTTCCTGAACGTTTTGTGTCTTATGTTGCCAACTGAAAACAAGACTTTGACTAAAGATCAGCCTAGTTTTTTTGGGATCTTGGACCACTTACGGTGGTCATATATTGGGATTTAGGAGCTAGGATCTCTAATCTATTTAATTTTCCAGTTTATTGATAGGTTGGGACACATTTATAGTTGGTTGTGTTTTCCTTACTACTTTTCAGTTTACTCTACCATACATTTGTACTTTCTAGAGGTTCATTCATGCCTGGTTTACATTATAGAAGCGTTGTGTCATTTCTATTTTATCTCTCGAGTTTTTTGTTGAGTAGGATGTTTTTCTATGCATGAAAGTACATAGGAAAAGGCCCCCATGTGTTAGTTTTTTATTCGATGCTTGTGACCACCCCTATCCTATAAATGCAGTTTTGGGGTAGTTTCTGCTTGCACCCTGACATTGGTAGGGTTTTAACATATTCGTATCAGAGGTAGTTTGATCCTAAATAAGTTGTTTAGATGTCTCATAAAAATATTTGGTTAGGTTTTGAAGAAATATTGTCAAAGTGTCTTGGGGGCAGCTCTCATTCTAGGGATTATAGTAATGGTGTTGCGACAGAATTATCTATTCACTATGACCCTGACTACCTACAGTTCATATCAACACATTGAGATATTTTTTTGAGGGATTAATGGTACCTGCATCATATATGATCAAGTCATTGACTATCCTTTTTGATTCAATTCCCAATTATTTTCAATATATATATGTAATCATTTGACCATTGTACTGTTTGATTACTTTTAAGATGCCTCCATATTGATTGAAAGTTAGGATAACATATCTAGTTCATTACGATTAACCTATGATTGACAAGGCCTTTCTTCAAGGTCTATCCCATATCCCCCTTACTCTAGGGAGGGTAGTAGGGGAACCACCACTTTTCAAGTAGTAGATTATCCGAGCTGAGTAAGTTGAGGATGTGTGAATGCTTATCACACTATGTGACTTGTAGGATCAGAGACCACTAATGTTTTGTGGTGAGCCAAATCCACAAGAAGTAGAGGATTGGATAGACTTGATGGTCCTTACCATTAATCTTATTCAAACCCCGACGGATTATATGGTGTAACTAGAAACTAGTATTTTCCATGGAAAATCTGAGCATTGGTGGAGCCTCGTTATGTAAATGCACGATGAGTCGACACTCCCATGGGATTACTTCCAATAGATGTTCTATGAGGATTACTACCCCTCCTACTTATGATCAGTCTGAATCGTGAAGCTTTTTAAGATTAATAAGAGAGTGATGATAGTGGGTGAGTACGTATCAAGGTTCACAGACCTTCTGCGCTACTCCATTGACGTAATCTTAGATGGCAACATCTGAGCAAAAAAGTTTTAGGTTGAGAATATATAGAGATATTCAAGCCAGTGGGGTGACCTTATACATCCTAAACAATGAAAGAGTGATGGAGTACAAAAGTGGGATTTAGATATTTCTATCCTAGGGATACTAGATAGTTGAAGCCAGTAATGGGAAAACCATAGTTTAGTTATCTGTAGTAGCTAGTAGATGTCAGGAACCAGGATCGTGAATCAATTGAAACTTCTATGAGGAGGACCTGGAATGTGGTCATATGAGGATGAGGCAGTGCTTAGTAGTAGGGAATCAAAGAGAGGGGTTTGTTTTACTTGTGATGGTAGGAGTCACAAGTAATGAATCTATCTAACGAAACATGTTGATCAACCCTAAAAGGTAGCTGATTGACCACCACGACAGAGGAAGTGATGTTATCAAATATCTCCTAAGTGGGGAAAAGGTGGTCCCTAGGGAGGCATAACTATTAGAGGAGTTGGAGTAGATGTATGGGGAAGATGAAAATATTTTTTCCTTTTATCAAAACCACTAGAAGAACCATGTTAGGCTCATGGAGCTGGTGGTCAGGGTCGTCGACAACTGCAAGTTTTGGATGTCTTTGAGCTCGCAACGTACAAGAGGATTCAAGGTATGGTCAGTTTTTATTATAAACTTTTCTTAGTATTTGTAGAAATAATTTATATTATTTAATTTATATCTTCAATCATGGTATGATATATACATATATATATCCTAATAGAGACTCTAGAACTACAACTTCATCTTGAGGTTCCAACAGGGAACACTTCTTCTGTATCATTCATCTGAAGGTTGGGCAAGAAAAATCATAGAGGATAGAGGTTCACATGGAATATTTTGGTCCTCATGATGTAAAAATATGAATTTATATTGGTATGTATTGTATTTCCATGGTTTGATCTCAGATTGATTGTCACCATAGACAAGTGAAATGCATGCACACTGATGAGATGAGATTCTCTTTTTTTGGCAGAAAAGATTTCTGATCGGGGTGGGTGGATACTGTGAGAATGAGGTTGCAACCTATCAACCATAAGTTGGAGAGTGTATCCATTAGTATTGTATGGTCATAATGTAATCTTAGTTCATTTAGTTGTGGATGATTGTATGGATGTCTTCCCAAAAGATGTTCTGAGATATCAATTGAGCCCAGATATAGAGTTTTTAATTTACTATCATCCTTTTATAGCCTCAATATTTTTTAGGGTGTATTAGATAGAACCCATAGAGCCCCAGGGGAAACTTATTTAATTGGATGTTCTTCATGGTATGTGTTTCATCAGACCTAGTGTGTCCCCCTACACAGAATCAATCTTGTTTTTGAAAAAGGTGGACATGTTCTTACAGATTTTCATGGCTTATCATCTCCAAAATCAAGCCACAATAAATAATAAGTACCTTTAACTGAGTATTAACAACCTATTTTACCAGTTAAAAATTGTGATATGGTTCTCAAAGATTGATCTTAGGACTGGCTACCACTGGTTGTGGATTCACGAGGATGATATTCCAAAGTTATCGTTCTGATGTTGCTACGGACATTATGAGTTCTTAGTGATTCCCATTGGTGTGAAATTTTCCCATGATGTGTTTATGGATTCTATGAACCAGGCAATCCATATATTCATGGAAATTATTTTATTATCATTGATGACATACTTGTCTACTTCGCTTCAGAGGAGGAGCATATAGAGCACTTGGGAATGGAGAATGATTTTCATCGGAAAAAAACTAGCTTTATAAAAAAGATATAATTGTGTTAGTTATTGATTCAGGGAGTTAAATATCTGGGGAATGTCATTTATGAACATGGTTTATCCATAGATCCAACAAATATCAAAGAAGTGATTTATTGGGATCCACCCAAAGAAATTCCATATGTGTGGATATTCCATTTCCTGATGGGGTAATATAAGTGATATATGGAGTAATTATCTAGAATCAAAACCACATTGACCACACTGATGTTTAAACGGTACATGTTTACCCCTTCTAAGTAGTTTCATATGGCCTTTAAGTAGTTGAGGAAGAGAATGATGAGTGCTCTAGTGTAAATGTTACAAGAGGAAGGCGTTTAGTTCGTTCTATATTGTGATGCCCTTGGAGATGGGCATGGTTTAATGTCGATTCAGTGATAGGTAGTTATGTCATATAGATCGAGGTAGTGGTGACTTGATGAGAAAAACTATGTGACTCATGACCATGTGCTAGCGGTGGTAGTTTCCTCTCTGAGCATGTAGAGAGAGTATCTTCTTAGAGCGCTCTATGTGGCTTACTCAGACCACCAGAGCCTTAGGTATGTCTTCAAGAAGAGAGACTAGAACCTGAGGTAGTAATGGTAGTGGGAGTTCCTTTAGGACTACGAAATTTAGATTAGATATAATCTCAGAAATGGAAACACTGTATCATATTACCTTATAAAGAATTCATAGGGTTACCTTGCACTGGAATCTTTGGTATAGTTAGCTCCTATATGGATGACCCTCATGGAGCAGGATGGTAAAATTATTTTTTAGTCAATCATTTTGAATCCATCAGTCCCTGAGTGTGTGAGAGGGTGAAATCTGGGAGAAATTGAGTCACTGGTCTTACATGATCAGATATATATAGTTGACAGAACAGATAAATATTCAGAAAGTGGGAATCATTTCGTCTTATTATAGGGGAAAATAGTTGTCCAGTCATGTTGCAGGGGGAGGTTATGTGAGCGTTCCACATATCTCCCCTATCTATACATCCCAGTGTGAAGAAGATGTATATAGACCTTAAGTGACAGTTATGATTGTTTGGAATGAGATGAAGCATAACTAAGTTCATCTTTTGAGGTCTCACATATCAGCAGGTAAAATTTGAGCATCATGTTCTGATAGGTTTGTTGTATCCTCATGAGATCTTAGCATAGAAGTTGGACGACATATATAGGGACTTTTTATAGGTATTACGCACATGAATAAGATCCATGAATCCATATGGGTTATAGTTTTCTTACTCAGAAAGTCAATTCACATCCTTTCCATCAAGGAGAAGAGTTTGGTGGATAGTCTAGGGACAATATATGAGTGGGAGAACATTTTCTTTCATGGGGTACCCTCAACAATTGTCTTAGATTCTGACATGAAGTTTACATGCTGACTGTGGAATGGACTATAGTAGGTATTCGAGTCCCAATTGTGAATGTGTAAAGATTTTCATATCTAGACTAATCGGTAGACCATGTTAACTTTCTTGGGGTTAGAGACTATACTAATATATTGCGTGTTGGACTTATTACGAAGCTATGTGGATCAGCATTTGTTGGTAGAGATTGTGAACCAAAAATAGTTATCAATCTACCATCAGCATGAAAAATTTTAAGGCCCTATATAGAAGACCATATTGACAACCCTTATATTGGTCAAAATTTTGAAAGTGATCTTAGGTGGGCCTAAAATTAGTACCAGAAACAATAAAGAAAGTATAGTTCATCCATGGGGGGTGAAGAAAACCTAGAGCAGACAAAATTCCTATGAAGATTTTCCTCATAGGATCCTAGTGTTTTAGTATGGAGTCCACACTTTCTTGTGAGTCTCCACAAGAAAATGATAAAAGAGGATTGACCAAGGAGTAAATCTGTCCCCAACATTGATTTTGAATTCATTATCATGAAGTGGGATGGAAAGGTATCCTGCTACCTTTCCCAACCCCCACTACTAGATTGAGTGCATTACATCTTTCACATGTCGCATTTGAGGAGATACCTGCATGACCCTACGGACGTCATCTAATAAGTAAAGATGGTTATTATGGATGGATCCACATTTGTAGAACACGTGGGGTGATCAAGGACTAGCCAAAAAGGACACTTCATGGATGCACCATTCCATTGGTCTATGTGTTGTGGCAGTATGGAAACATGCAGGAGTGTTCTTGGGAATGAGAGAAAAAAGTGTGGGCTCTATATCCATAGTTTTTTTCCTTGTTTTTTTCTTTTTAGGGATGAAAATATTTACATATGTAATGACATAGAGACCCATTTTTTATTTATAAAACATTGAATTATTTCTAGATATATTTATAAATATAGGCACTAAGATAGTGGGTGATTCCGAGTCCCAGTATGCTCAAAATTAATTTTATATAAATATTAAATATATTATATATTGCGCATGCATGATACCTTGATCAAAATTACATAACAATTAAATGTTTGATCTGATCTGAAATTTGAGACCACGATTGTGTCTGGAACATGTTTTATACCCTAGGCATGACATAAAATGTGCCGAAGCGAGACATTTGGACCCCTTTCTCGTTGGTGGTGTGTTATGTGTTTTTATTAAATTATTTAATTAATAAAAAATTATATTTAACTTATACTAATATGGTTAAAAATATATTGTTACAAAATTTTGGGAAGGGTTAATCTCATAACCCTGAAATCTCTTGCAAGCTCTCACCTCATCCTTTCCATTAGTGAATCGAATCAAATGATGGTGGAACTCTCAATCGGATTAGGTCTAGATGCAATGAACACATCATATCCTTCCAAAAATTGTTTTAGAAATTTAATAATTATAAATAAATTCAAAACTAAGGTAGGGCTCATGTTTTAGTGTTTTATACACTTATATCAAATGATTGAGTAGACAAAGCTTTCTTCTTGGATCTGCACAAATTGTATATGTTTCATGTGCCCAAGTATCGACATTTTAATTTATTTAATTACTCATATTACCTAAGAGCACTATTATTGATCATAAACTAAAAATTCTTATATGGAAATTTCTAAAACTTTATTTCTGAGCCTTCCCCTAATTGCTTCATGTTCTTCACAAGTTGGATCCCTATAGTCTCATCTCAATATTGTTTGGAGGTACTAAGTTCGATTGGAAACCCAAATATGTGGGGGTTGATCAATATGAGAATGGATTAGAGAGTACGACATAGATCTAAAATCAATCTAGCTTAGGGATGTTTGATTTGAAAATTTGAGGATGGATCATCAATTATTGGAGGAATGGTAGAGTGCGGAATTACCCTTGAATCCCTTGTAGAGAATGGATATCAATTCACAGTGAGAAATTTCTGGATTCTGTGAGGTGTGTCTAGATCAACCTTTTTGAGCCATAGACTACACCAGATCTAAATAGGATTAAATATATTTTAGGATAAAATTTTAGATCTTCAATTATTTGAAAATCCTAACTACATGTCATGTTATAGGATGAACACATATTTTATATCCCCCTCAGTGGTGATGCTAGGGTTTTAAAGAAATTCAGGGTAACACAACTTATAGCCCTACCTTACACGTTGTGTACCCTTACCCTATTGAAAAACAAGTATTATGGGTCACATGGATTGGAATAAGTGTGTAATTTCACTTCTTTATATAAGACATGTACGGATGTACAAGGACATGGGGTCTGAGTACATGGAAAAGACCAGAAGTACATGACCAAGACCCCAGATAGGTTCGACACACCATGTAGTCCTCCTCCACAGCATGCACCCATACAAAGTTTGGATCTGCGTGCCAACTAGGGACACGAATAGGCTATGACATTGGGAAACACACCGTGTGGGACCCCTAAAAAAATTTGTACCCCTTGATCTCTGGTTATTTGTTTTTAAATCATCGTATCTCATTTTTTTGAACATTGATTTTTTCCTGTGAGTTTCTATATAGTGGGTTTTTTCACGTAGAATATGATAGATCCCCCATTTGCGACTTTTGGTATTTGATGTAATGTATTTCGGGTGCTACCATCTAGCGGGGTTGAGTGTTGGAGTTCCATTATACCTTCTTTAAGTTTTTACCTTCCATTGGGGATTGGTAAATGTGTTCCCTGGTGACACGTTTTTTTTGTTACCCTCTATTGGGGGTTGGGAAGTGGAATTCCCTAAAAAAAAAATTCGTGAACTAACACTAGAAGGTATGGGAAGTGGATTTCCATAATGTTGAATTTTTATGGTTACAGCCCTCCATAAGAGTTTATCATTGGATTTCACCAACCACAACTTCTTTCAGGAATTACACTCAAGTTGGGATAGGCAGTGGAGTCCCCTGATGACATTCCAAAGTGTCACCGTCCATCAGGGCTAGAAAGTGGAGTTACTCAATGAATACTAGAGTGGAACCTTCCTATTATACCAATGCCAGATTTCACTATCTATTAATTGTGGACCCTTTACTACACTACATAGTGAAGAGATGTGGTTTTGCGTAGATTTAGACCCCCAAGGAAGAGGGATGCCTTCCTCGATGAGATGGGTTCTTGTGATGTTACCTAAAAACCATATGGGTGAGTTAGTGTCTCCCAATGATAATAGTATCCATGTTTGGTAATTGAGTTCCTTATACTTTTATGTTAAGTAAATATGCATGGGATACTCGGAATCATTGAAAAACTTATGAAACTCATGGATACTCTAATTCTTGGGTTGATCTGTGAGATGGAGATTCCCTTATACTCTTGTTTGGGATTCTCTGAATGAGAATATATTTATTTATTTATTTATTTATATCCTTCTTCTATATCCACGAATTGGATTTTAATGCTTTCCTTCTAGGATAGATGAAGACATGCAAGGTATGCCACATGATTCTGTGTCTAGATTATTGTGGTAAGATGAGTCCACTCTCCTTCTATTGGTGGAGAAGGCATGATGAGTAGTTCATATCCTCAGTGTGTCCAACCCATTATGCATGAAAAGGATTACTTTCACTCTTTTTCAGGTAGAGTTGTACCCTTTCACTATACCTTTTTAATATTCTATCTTTCACTTCTATTATACCTCTTAATAATTCACCTCATATTTCAAGGTATCCGATTGGTTATTTTTATACTAACCCTTGCATGGGATTTTCCCACACAAGGCATGTTTTATGTAGATGATAGTTATATTGATCCGGACTACAGATGATCATGGGGATACAAGGTTCTTGGACCACGTACGATAGACGTAGCTTGGGATTAAGGAGCTGGGGTCTCTCAACTATTTACTTTTCCAATTTTATACTATGTTGGGACACATTTATGGTCAGGTGTGTATTTTTTAAAATTATTTTTCATTTTACGCTACACTATTTTTATACTATCTATAGGGTTATGCATGATTGGTTTACTTTATAGCAATGGTTCACCTTTCCTCCTTTATATCTATATTATTTTATTGAGTTGGCTTTGTGTGTGCGTACAAGTACTTAGGAAGAGGCCTCCCAGAGTCAGTTATGTCTTCAAATATTGTTGTCATCTCCTCGTATGTGGAGGTGGAATTTGGGTAGATTCTACTCAACCCCCTACCTAGTTTGGTTCATGATCATTCTAGTGAGATGATACTCCAATATATCACCACTTATTCCTTTCTATGAATTTTCTAAAATAACTCCCTCTATGCCTGCCTCTAAATGATTTGTATTTGCCTCATGGTGACAATCTTGTGATTTCATTTCAATCTCATCATTACGATTTAACCCCCTAATGGTATGATTTTTTCAAGTGTCTCATATATTTAATGGCACAACAATGTCCCATTTCACCAAAATTAGACACATGTAGATCCAGACAATAAACCCCCCTTTCAGTTTAGAGTCTAAACTCTTGACTGACTGCTTATATATGGCTTGTCTTGACGTGATATGGTATAACATTACAATTTTAACATATATTATGTTGTCATATCCTTTACAATAGTTTGTTCTTGAATACCATGACATGGACATATGAAGTTGATCATATCCAAAAAAAACTCAAACATTAACTTTACCATTACACCATGTTCTCTCATAATCTAACCCATCGACTAACTTAACTAAATATGGTGTGATATCCTTACTATAGTGTTATATCGCATCCGATATAAAATTATTGAAAGGATTTATTCTATTTAATCAACACCCCCATAATGCACGGTATAATTTTATTATGGATAAATCTTATTTTATAATGGAATGTGGCATGGCCATCTAGTCATGTCGTCGATACCTCAAATTTTTCAATGGATCCAAGCCTCATAAAAACTCCACTATAAGGATCCTACAACATAGTATAATTGACTAAAACATATTCAAAAAATCTAAGTCAAAAAGTATACTTCCTATTTCAAATATAGCTTTATATATTCTCGGATGTCTCTCACCACTTCATTAATGTATGACTCATTCTTGTGCTGACCTATATCTTCCCATTCCACCAAAAACATGAAATTATAAGAACCACCACTCATAGATTCACTAATATTATAGCCTTCTGTCATATAAAAACCCCAACTAGTATGCTTAGAAAAATCAGGACTGAGCATTTCTACCATCTTGTTCGAAGGATTCTTTGGTATGGGTCATGAGTGAGCTTGGGTGTATTTTTCTCTACATCAAAAAAAAATATTATGGTGTAAGCATGATGAATAATACATTGTAAATATTTGAAGTTACCATCCACCATATTCTCTTTTTCATCACAAGTTGCATTACATTATAATCTCATCAATGAAGACACATTATACATCATGGAGAAGGGTTTATGGAATGGCGTATATCTTATAAGGTGATCTCTTCATTAACAACATTTTACCTATCTATGAATTACGTGAGAATAATTCTTCACCTTATTAATAAACATAAAATAAAAACCACTAAATGGTTTTTCAAGTAATATAACCATCTGGGTTTGTTTTTAATTCCAAAAAAAGAAACAAAATCACTTGTCTTATGTAATTTGAAAAACAAAACAGATTATTTCCATTTAAGGAGTTCACTAATGATTCATTGAATATAAAATATATGCTTACATGAGACAATGATCATTGTGATAAAAGATTAAATGAAGTAATTATCAAATGATAACACGTCAAAGCATTTCATGTAGAAGAACTCCATAAAAAATCTTCAACCTTGATATTTTCAAAAAAAATCTCATCCTCAGCATATCCTCCTCATTTAAAAAAAATATTATCAACTTTATCAAAGAACACAAATATCACATCCTTTAATATGATTAATGGAGAGTTAGAAACATTTAATGTGAACTAAAGGAATAAACCATACATTTCTTTTAAATGTATTCCTCTGAGGGAGTAGGGGTCTTGTCAATGAGTCTATATAGTGATATGGATTTGATTTCCCTCCAAGAGCCAATGATGAGGCTAAAAATTCATTATGTTTTAATCTATTTTCATGATATCTAAAATTTTATCTTATATTGATACGGATTCCATCATGAAAACATATTTATCTACCTTATCATTAATGAAATTATATTATATTTTGGTGTTATTCATTCTCGAGTGTTTAATGATATTTTTAATAATATTTATAGCACTAGCTTTTTCACTCAAAATATGAATCAAATATTAAATATCAATATGATTTTATATAATATTTTGTTTCATTTTTATTAACTAAGTAAGATCTTGAGTTTTCACCACATATTCCACCTCTACATTGCTTATGGATATGTAGTTCAACTACTTACTTTTCAAAGAGATACAAGAGATGCCTATATAGAGGACCCCTCTCAAGTTATATTTTTGCTCATCTACCAAACCTTCCCAATTGATACCCATATATCCCACCATCATTTTCTATAAATTTATATAATAATACAACAAACAATCAAGTGTTATTATGATATATAAAATTATTTGTTTCTCAACATTAATATGAATTTCCTTGAGAATTGTTTGATACCATATAGCATGATATTTGGAAACCATAATGTATGGATTATTTTTTATGTAGATTTTCCTGATAATATTTTTTTAATAAAATTTCACATCCACTATTTCACCTTCACCATCTTTGCAAAATATCATTTGGGACTCTGCTGGAATTTCCATTGGTTTAGAATCATCCATTTGAAATCATTTCAACACTTACATAGTATATTTAGTTTGGGTCAGAAATGTTCCATATTTTTTTGAATTACCTTTAAATTGTGGAATAATGTAAATTAAACAATTTGAAGAAATACAAATTCCACCTCAACATATTTTAAGACTATTTACATCGGATATCATCTGAGACACGAATAATTTTTTATTCAATATATACAATTACCACCATCCAATTCCATTTCTCCTTCTTGATATAGTGGTTTTGATGAAACCATATTTGATTATATCCATGATTCTATTAGTAGTGATCCACCATTTAGTACCATGATTTTGGTGCTTGTTACAACCTCTATAATTGTTTCTTCAACTAGAACACCTTTATTTCTTCAACATTGAT
Organism: Viscum album; assembly: GCA_963277665.1. NCBI lineage: Eukaryota > Viridiplantae > Streptophyta > Magnoliopsida > Santalales > Viscaceae > Viscum > Viscum album. The sequence continues at coordinate 1,499,000,621 of OY728159.1, forward strand.
GAGGAAATCATTTAGTTTCTTAATGTTGACATACTCTTAAATAGATTTAATTTGGAAGGATGATTTTACAACCATTTGATACAATATATACCAGTTTTACATGGACATTAAAAAAATAAACTATTGATTTTAGGCAAGTCCACCAATGTAAATTCTTTATCAATGTCAATTACATCGATTGGGGAATTTCTCTTGAGCAATATGTGTGCCTTATTCCTTTCCAAACTGATATTTTTATTGAGTTTCATTCATAAAACCTACTTGGATAAATTAAATATAAGTTTTTTTTCATTATGATGACTTCCCATTTTTTATTATTCTTAATTTCATAAAGATCACATTTAATGTATTTAACCCAACGTTCTTCATGGGATAAATCATCAAAAGAGTTTGTTTCTACCTATAATAATAGTGAAGTTGCAATATTCCCCTTCATCCTTGGAGTATGGAATGGGGTAGTCTTGTTACCTACTATGTTGATATCAAAGATATCATCTATGTCATACCATTTAATTATATTATGTTTTCCTACATTATTATCCCCATCACCAAAGCTATCAATTGAGTTTGTTTCATCCTTGCACACTCCCACAGATCTGTAAACATGTTCTCCACTATTCACATCGCATGCTACACTGACTCCATGAAAATTCATCTCACTAAAGGTTAGAAATCTACACATTTTTAATTATAATGACAATATAACATTATATCATTTTTCCTAGTTATTTTTATAGAATATATATTTTTTTAACATGGATGAATATCTAGGAATGATCCCTTAAAATCCATGTGCTTTGATCTTTAAATTATTATCCTCATTCAAAATTAAGAAGGTACTTACCAATAATAAATTTCATTTTATCATGTGATAATTTACATACCACATTTTTGATGGAGTTCTGTATTCAATTATATAATAAAACTATCAATTAGAGATACAAATTTTTTTAAAAACATCTTCTTTCAAATACTTCTACTGTAGGGATTTTTGAGTGAACATAGTTCTTTCCAAGTTCTTAATGGTAAAATTTTATATTTCAACAATTTTAATTTGTCAAGGATTTATAACCACCGGAACATGATGTTGAATTCCATTTTTATTTATATAATTCTACACTTTGTTATTTTTGAGTCCCTTAACATTTTTATTTTGAATATTTCTAATTTCCAACCAAATATTTTTTTTATAATTTCTTCAATATTGAGTGATGAACTTATATAATTAATTTTAATAATTAAATGGTGTCTACCAATCCATCCTGAAAAAATAATCAACAATAAAAATATAGTATTTTTTCCGTGATACAATTTCCGAATAATCGGCATATAAACTACCACATGAACAAGATCTAAAATTGTTGATCACTTACCTATCCTTTTCATGTATATCTTCTAGACTATTTTCACATTTTTAGTAGAGTCACATGTATGAGTATTTTGAGATGTGGTCTTGGGAAATTCATGTGCTCCATTGTTTTCACCATGTTTTCTAGAAATATTGGGCTTTCGTGGCCAAGACACTTGATATATAATCTATTTTTAATACTCATTAGACAACAGACATATATTTTATTATCATATTAAATATCAGTTCCATTAATTCTCTACCCTTTAAGGAAAAGAGGTGAATCCATTTCTTAAATAGTTAACCCCTTATTTCTAAATTATACAACATGTCTTTGGTCACATAACTAGATACCACATAGAAAATTTTGGATACATCAATCTAACAAGAACACATCATTCATCAAAATATTGTTTAATCCAACATTAGAATTTCATTGGCCAATTATGTTGTGTCTTTCATTCTTTCCAAAATAAACATATCTACAATTTTCATATTTTATTTTTCTAATAATTTTTCTCCATTCAAGTCTGAGGTTCATCTATTTTCATAAACCCATAAAATGGACCGATCTATTACTCTAAAAGGAACTATAGAAATATTATAATTATCCTAAAATTTTTCTTATTTCATTAACCCTTGAGTAAAAACATATAAATGTGGAAACTTATACACGTTGATTGGGGTAGAAATTACTCATTAACATGTGATAATAGAAATATTTTTTTATATTTTTATGTGTTGGATGAGGTTCTCATCTATTAATTTCCTCATCTCTTATTCTCCAAATTCACTGAATGTTATACCCTTAGGGCACAACATGCCACCTTCTGTCTGTGGACCTCTAATTTTATTGAGATCTAATATTTATCTCCAACCAAGAACCATTATGTGATATTGATTTTTTATTATAAATTATAAAATCTAATAATGAATTTCACTTCAAATTTTATTCAATTTGATAATTTGTGTTATAGATAAAGAGTAAAATATAAATTCTCTTTTTTTTAATTTGTAGTTGCAGGTGATTTGGAGAGCATGTTATGGAATTAAAGGAAAATGGGACAAACTTCATAAGAGATGAAGAACATTTGAGGATTAATATGCACTCTTTATATAATTAGTGCATCCATTTAAAAAAACGTTTGATGTGTAGATGAAAAGCAGTACAAGATACATTTCCATAGAATACTATGAAGAAACATTAATCCATTTTAAAGACTAAAATGGGAAATAATTTGGGCAAATGTTCAATATTCACATTCTAGAGGTAATTTAAGTAATTAGGCCATATCTCAGGATATATGCCCCATCATGATGCGAAATTTTCAGTTGATAAATACAACAGGTAGGGAAACAAATTTTTAGTTGTTGAAAAGATATATATGTCATTATAATATCCTAAATCCATGATAAAAATTGTTTTAGATATTTTGAGTACTTAAAAAACCTTCTACATTGCCTATAAATTACCACCTAGGGAACCCAATTTTCATTTTCCACTATGGGGAATGGTGTTACTATTTTGGATTCCCAATGCATTACTCTAATACAAATTGTTGTTTTAGTGGTCCCTATCTTCAATGTGAGATCATGGATGAAGTTGAATTTTCACCCAATCATCTTGGTCTTCATGATGGTGATATAAATGGTGGATGATAATTTCTAGGGAGATGAATATAATTAGAGATGGAGTTATTAATGTTTTTCTTCAACTAAAATGCGTAATTTTTCTATAAAATAGTTAATTTATGTTTATATGTTAACATAATTATATTTTTAATGAATTTTTTAGTATCATAAAGTGAAAAAAATTTCATTTAAATACCAATTGGTTTGATATTTAAAGTTGAAATATTAGTATGTTTGGTTTGGATAATATAAGCATAATGTTTATATATAATATAGATGACATATAATTACTCCTTGGATTCCATCATTCTATTATTGATGTCTGAATCTTGAAAAAACAACTTTATTGATTACCCACAAATTATGGAATCAATTGAACCATATAAAAGTTTTATCATATTGAACAATCAAATAAGTTTAGTGAACTATAAATAAACTTCTCTTGTCTTATAAAGAAAATATACCCTTTTACTACAAATTTATTTAATTAAGTTATTTTATTTTAACAATTATTTTCTAAAACACCCCATTTATAGTATTTTTTGATAAAGATACGCACTTTAAACTTTTAATGATCCTTGAAAGATAACCTAGGGTCTCCCTATAAAATAAAAAAAACTTTTAAATCATAATCAATTATATGTTTCATGAAAATATAGTCACAATTACACCCAAAAAATAAACATTAAACTTATCAAAGTATGATGTAAGACTTATTTATTGTTAATTTTGTTGTTTATCTCTAAAAAATCATTCCTTAATGGATAAAACATATTTTATGTGACACAATTTTCCATAAAAACAACTCGTTATATTTTGTGTCACTCTCCCATTTCTTGCTATATGAGAATAGGGATTCTGAGATTCTACAAAACATTCATTCATCGGGGGAGTTAATTCCTATAGTGTATCATGAGGTATGATTGGATTTTCCATTTGATCATACTCTGTGAATACATTCAATTTATTTTTAATATGAAATAAATTGGGGATGGGAATTTTTAGTACATATTTTTGGGACATTACTATACTCAAATTGGATCAATTTCAAAGAGTATCCTAATATCAGGATGATAGTAAGAAGTATTTCTTATTCATTACAATTGTGTTGGGAAATAATAAATTATTATTCATGATGTTAAATACTTTTAACATTTTTTCACTGTATTGTTTAAGACTTTAATGATTCATGCAAATATTTTTTCTTTTATCATGAAGTCTACATCCTTTACTAAGATACATAAAAAATGAAATGTTAATTTTTCAAAATTTTATTTTAATTATTATTTTTTTAATCCTTTTAATGAATAGATATATTTGAGTCATAAAATACTACATATGCCATAAAAATTGTATCCCATCATTTTTCAACTTCATCATGGGATTCCTCAAGATGAATTTTCAAATGAACTCTCCCCACAACATCCTCATTTTTAGTATCAATTTCATTAATTTCTATTCAATTGATGATATCCACAAAATCATCTTCACTATGGTCTCAATGATATTTAAATTATTCCACTTTAGACTCATTAGTACATTCAACTTCATTATATAAAATATTATTACAATTAAGTAATTTTCACTATGTTTTTATTATATTCATATCATATTTGAAATACATATTCAAAAATTCCGTATCGCCCTCATCTTGATGATTCATAAGGAATTTAGTAGTATGATGACCCACTATTCCACATTTGATGCAAGAATCTGTAATCATTACAATGAAGTTACCTCCTTCACCTTTAAATATTAAAAGAATAAATTTCCATAACACTATCAACTTCATTCTTTTATGTATCTACCATAATAGATAGAGACTTAATTTCCATGAATGAAACTTCCTTTGAGATATAATTTTCTGTAGAATTTTTTCTGTTCTTTTTTCATTTTATATTTCATAAGTGTGTTATGAAGGATACCCAATGAAACATCCTTTCCATCCCTATCTATAAGTACATACATTTTGGAATTAATCCAGAGGTAAAATATCCTCAAGCTTTTTTTCATGATTTTGGTATCATCAATATCTTCTTCAGGACCTCACATTTCTTTAATAAGAAAATTAAGATGGTCTAAAAAAACGTCATCGATTTATATCAGAAACATAATATGGTTATCATATATATTCTATAACACTTGCAAATTTTCATCTCAAACATTGAAATCACCTACATAAATGTTCATGATTTTATACCACATAGCATCAGAAGTTTTAAATATAATTACATTGGCGTATAGAGGGTTGGATAAGGTCCCCCTATATGCACATTCATGTTTTTTGTCTCTTTCTGATAAGGTTTCACATTCCATGTTTACTATATTTCCATGAATGAGTAATTTTTAATGTTACATTATAAATTATCTGATGTAGTGCTACATTCGTTTCATACATAATAGGAAATTGTTACCTTCAATGATTTTTATTCCTTTGTGATTCACCACTATGACTGTATCCATGATTTTAGTGTAGAAAACATCACCTCATGAACTATCTCTTTGATACCACTTCTTTTTCCTTAAATGTAATATTTTTATTAAAATCAAAAAAAGGGGATAGAAAAACATAGGATAAAAAACAAGGATAACTTGAAAGCAGAACCTGAAACTATAGAGTCAGGGGGGTTCTAAAGTAGTAAGGACCTATATAATCTCCTCAATAAATGTTCACACATGTTGGGGGAATGAAACTCAAGATGGAGATGAAACTGAATGGTTTAGATTGATAATGATAAGAAGAAATGAAGTATTCCAAATTATTTCCATTGTGACACTTCTGTTGTAATATTACCCAATTGATTATGAGAGTAAAAATCCTTTTATATCCCTTATATTATTTTTAAATATGATGGAATAAATAAATGGAATACAAAGTGTTTTAAATCATTTCCCTAACTGTGATAGTCCATGGATTATGAGATCAATGATGTGTGGATTCATCTAAACAATAATTCATACCAATGTATTTGGATTAATCAATGGACATGTATTTATAACCTAATAAACTTTCTCTTGAAACAATATGATAGGGATCAATAATTATCCATAAGAAATTGAACTTATTATTCACTTTACAAAAAACCATGATCTTAATCCTCAGATTTTGATATATAAAATCACATCGCATGGTGTGTATCTTCCTCATCCTCAGATGATGTTCCAAAAAAACAAAATCCTAGAAACCCCTCATTCTCCCATACTATGAATCTATAAGAAACACCCTCCCTGTCTTCCTTAGAAGCTATTTTTCCCCTTTTTGGATCCTCTCTTCTTTTTTAATTCATATTAAAAGGTTAGGATTGAACCTCCATATCTTCGGGTTACACCAAGTGTATTATATATTTTATTAGACCATAATGTTCCATTAAAAATGAATTATACACATCGAGATCCTTGAAATATCTCTATATTTTAGTTTGTGGAAAAAAATTTGGGATAACTAAAACTACCTAGTTACTATTTGGCCTGATGTGATACAATGAGGAATTTTGCTTTTTTATATACACATCAGTGTTTACACCTTCAATATGTTGAAGTATTGATTTTATCAATATTCAAAATGGTGTGGTATATAATACTTTGACATGAACACATGTACTAAACTAGATCCAAAATAAATGAAATAACCCTCCTATTACTCCATGTTATACCATCCTCTAAATGATTATCACACTAAACTGAATTTGGTGTGGGAACTTCATTACCACATGATATCTTGTGGGATATGAAATTCTTAAAATCCTTGACATTATTAAGTAGTAACCCTCCATGATATACGGTGTACTTGTTTTGAGGATATATTATCCTATATAAATTCCTATAGTGTGTCTGAATATCTACATAGTGGATATGTTAAATATTTCAGTGTAACCAAGACTATTAGAAATACTCTGAGAGGATACAACAAAATGGTACAAATTACTAATATATAGTTGAAAAGTCTATTTCCCATATCTTATTTCCTAATATAAATCCAACACTATGGAATCCTAGATTTCACTTAGTGTCACATTTGAGTCTGACTGGAACTGGTGTATGCAAACATTCTCATCTAAAACACAATCAGTGAGAGGATAAGAACAACCACTCACCTCTTTAACGGAAATGTGGACTAAACTCATAGGGTCACCCATGCCACCTCACTCATCTAAAATATGTATGAGCTTCGCTGCAATCATTTTCAAGATTTTACTCAGGTGTTTTCTTTTAGTGGTATTGGATATATTCATCATTCCTTTCAAAAATATTGTGGAATCACCATGGTAACTAAAATATATTAAACATGTTAAGTTACACTAAAAAATTATTCTATATCATTATTGGTTTAATTATAGTATATTATTCACAAATACAACACATTATATGGGGTAGATAATAATCTATGGTGTGTGGTATGTCTTCCGGAAATAGCTTTTCATTAATATATTCAATAGATACTATGTACCCCTTGAGAATAATTCTTCAATATGTAAAAAAACCTAACCCACATAAACCACTAATGGGGGTTTGGCCAACACATTTGAACAAGGATTTAAAACATAAATCCATATAAAGATTTATCCCTAAATAAGATATCAACCTGTCTAAGTCATTAAAATATCCACTTATGTTTAATACTTGAGTAAACACTAATTTTCCTTTACTTATTTTTAATGAAAACATTTCTTTTAAAAAGACATTTCTATGATTCCCCAATTGAAACTACACATTAGTGTCTCAATTGGAGTTCCATGTGGCGGGGCCCAAAATCATATGATCAAGAAACTATTAAATGGATATTATATTCAGAAATAATGTATAAAAAATAAACAAACGAAAACTATTTGTTTATGAAAAATAACTAAAACACATATAGGTTATAACAACATTTGATTCATCCATACTATAATATATATAAAATACCCTTTGACTGGATTGAACATACATAAAAAGTAAAGAAAAATCACATTAAATGATCTACCACTCTCCACATGCCTTACCTCATCCCATATCAAATCCCAATTGAGATACTCCAACCTAACATGTTCCAAAACATGTACATAGACATGTAAAATAGACTTATTTTCTACACGAACACAAGAGTGATCATGAAAGGTGTGATTGATATATGTATTTAGGGTCTCAAAATGTTACAGTAATATATAGAATCATATTTATATGTATGCATAAGGAAAAAATAGAAAATAAATTGGTATGTTGGTTCATGATATGCCAATGAGACCACCACCACACCTAACCATACCTTTTTTCCATTTACTAGAACTGCAGTTTCCTCATACCACTATATTATCCCATACATGAAGGTACATGGTAGGGTGTCTACTAAGAATCAACCCACACCCAAATGTGTAGTTAAATATTTCATTATACATCAAAAAACCATATTATTTGGGTTATGAAATAACCATATACCCATATTGTCCCCCTCGTGGGAGATCACACATCAAGTAACCATAATATCCTCTATCATTGGATATCGTACATCGAGTACACAAACACAACCCTATTAGTGGTGGTTCATAAAAAATAAAATAACATCCATTTCCAATAAATGTAGTTTTTAAATCTATACCCAATCCAACCATCCTCATTCCTAGGAGGTCACATATAAATAACCAAATATACCTCATTCACTCCATAAAGCTCAAAAATAATTTACCCTAACATATCCATCTTACTTGGGGGAGGTATCATGTTAGTACCAAAACCAAACACTATTACTTATTGGATTTCATTCATAAGAAACCCAATGAAACCCCTATCAATTAATGTAGTTCACACATCATGTACCCAAACTAACCCTTCTCAATTAGTGAAGTTTTCAATTACCACCTAAGAATTTAATTTTACTACATAAGGTTTGAACAAAAACCCATTGCATATCACTTCATATTGAACAATTACATATCTCGAGGTGAGCTTCAGAAGCACATTATGGTCACTAACTTTCCAAAAATTGTAGGGTCCTTCTAGTACATTCCTAGTCAATGTTTTTCCAACTATCCCATTTCATTATCCGACATACACAAAACTAGGTATAAGTAATAAAAAAATAGGGGATCATAGATCAACCCATAATGTCACAATCTATTCACTAATTTGTTAGTCCCTTGAGACATAAAACCATGTGTCAAATCACGTATCCTAATCCATCCATCCTTTCAATATGATTTTTTCAAGTCCATCTGAATCACAGAATCTATAATACTTTGATATTATGTCAAATATTTTTTTAATAATAAATTTATTATTTTTGGTATTTTATGTTATGTAGAACACACATCTATATTAAATATTACACAGCATTTAGTTTATATTTCATTACAAAAAACCGTGAGTTTAACATGTTGTACATGATACATCGATTATAAATGAAAAGTAACATACTTTTAAAAAATAATTAATTTATTTCATAATTATCTCCTAGCTATTACAATAGAGGGTATGGATATAATTATCTAAATTTTTAAAATACATTTTTTGAACATGTATATAAAATGAAATAATTGGAGATTAATTAAATAAATATTATAATAATAACTATTTGAAAATATAGGAAATTGTTTTAAGAGAAACTATGTTTTTACAAAAAAAACATTTTCCATAATAAATTAGACAAAAAAATATTATTGTGGATTTATTATGAAAAAAAATACATAAAATAAATTTAATTTATTTATTATGACTCATCTTATGTGTTTTGAAGAAAATATATAAGAATAAATAAAATTTTATGCATAAAACTGTATTTTCTAAAAAGTGGTTTGGTATAATTAATGTAAAATTATTTAAAAATTAATTTTTTACACTTTTTGAAAATTTATTTGAAAAAATAAATCTCATTTAGCAAATCTCCATGTAAAAATAATCTTTAGTTTAATTTTTTTAGAAATTCTGAAAATAGTAATTTTTGGTGAGTAGTGAAATATACAAAATTTTAATTAAAAAATACATTTTTATTTAAATTATTTATAAAACTAAATTACATATTAAATTGGGTTTCAATTAAAATTATTTTATTTATATATATATAGTAATAAAATTTTGGTTATTCGAATTATTTTCCTATTGAATTTAGATATAAAAACATTTAATTTTTTAATATTTTCTCTTTGAAAATCGACTTTTTTATCGCATTAGAAAGATTAATTTAAAATTAATATTTTACACGTATGTGAAAAAAATTTAGAAAAAATTATTCAATATTTTTAATAATAAAATTTTTTGTTTTCTAATAAGGTCAAAAAAAATTTATCATATGAATAGTAATACATTAAAATTTATTAACTATGGTTAAGGTAAAATGAGTTTAAGAGGGGGTTTAACTAAAATATATGGGATAAAATTAAATAAAAAAATTCTAAAAAACATTTTATGGGAGTATTTAAAAGTTGTAAATTATAAAGATCTATAGTAAACAAATTTGGACCCCTGTGGAATTTGAAAAACCTGGGTAAACTTTTTTATTTTCCAATATTATAAGTGTACCACTAACCTCACTTATAAAAGGCCACCCCCTCTCCTGTCCTCTCAACACCGTAAACCCTTTAGTTTCTGAAAAAAGACATCCCAAATTACATTTTCTCATCATAGAGGCCTTATAATTGGAATTAATCAAACTAAGAAAGGATCTTGGTGAAATGATTATGAGGTTTTCTGAAAAATATGAGTTTCAAATGTGTATGAAGTATGTCTAGACTTAAGATAAAGGATTTCTTTTCTATATTCTATTCCTTGTAGACATATGAAAATTCAAAAAAAATCTTTTTTATTGTGTAATTAATGACAATTTTTAATTTTATATCATGAATCTTATATTTTTAAAAATATTTAGGGTTTTATATGATGTTATTCATTACTGGGGAATATTTTTCAAATGATAACTCAACTAGAAAGTTATTTTCATCAAATTTTTATTTTCTATGAGACAAAATCCATATTCACTAGGTGCTTCATTATTTGGTTTATATACTAACCATAAATTTATTATACGATTATTATACATAAAACCATTGGGATTTTGATATTTTCTTAGGATCCCTATTTAGTAAGATTTATAGTTCAAAAGTCACTAAATTGATAAGAGCATTTTTGTAAAAATTTCAACATTTATTAGGATATTTTTTATTAGTATTCTAAAAATGAATTATTATGATCTACCTATCAGTAAACTCAATATATTTATTTTCATTTTTTTATGTTATGATAATACACATTTCCGTTCTTTTTCCTCCATTTATGTACTCAATAATTAAAATGAATCATTTTAATAAAAATCATATTTGTTTATCTCTTTTATTGAAAACCCCATTTTATACATTTTACAAAATAAAATTAAAGGAATATTCATGTCATATTCAAAATAATAATAGTTTAGGTTTTACAAAAAAAATGTGGAAAGAATATTTATTTTAACTTATATAGAATTAATGGAATTTTCTAATTTTTTTAATATTATTTTATTTGAATATTCCTTTTTATATTTTCAATATTATTTTCAGAGAAAATTATATTCCCAATTTTCTATGAATTTTTAGTTTTAAAACGTAATTTGTGAAGTAAATTTGTTATCCACAAGAAATGTTCCATGTTATCTTTCAAAATAATTCTCTATGTAAGATGATATCACATTACGTAAATTATTCTATTATGTAGATAATAACCTTGGAAACCATTATTAATCATTTTCTAAATGGTATATATTGGAAAGATGTTTATAAAACTTATTTACCTTCTATGAGTAATATCACATAAAATTATTGTGGAAGACACTTCCTTTTCCCAGAGATATTCTATGACATATTTATATAATGATTATAAAATATATATATTTTATATAGGTTATGATATGTTGAAATTTTTATGAAACCCATATCATTTCATTGATTCTAATATGATGATTTTTTATGATCATGTTGCACACCTATGTATTCTTTTTATTATGTTATGGGTTAGACATATATATCCTTCCAATGAATTTTGTAAATATGGATAAATAATGAGTGAATACATTACTCAAGAACCTGAGTACTTGTTCACAACGTTATGTGTGAACCTAATTACATGTTTGTAATGTTATGTGTTAACTTGGTAACATGTTCATAGTTTTATTCTGGTAAAAGTTATTTAAGTCCAAAATTTTATGTGTTGACCAAGGTGAATGTCAATGAGTTTATGTGTGGGATTAATTACATGTCCATAATTTTAGGAGTGAACATGTATTTATTTATACATGTTTATAATGATATAAGTTGATTTTTATGCAACAAGTCTATATCTTTTTCCAACATTATTCACTCATGGATCATGTTCATTGATTCCATTATGATTAATGTCTTATAAAAATCATTTCTTTATGCCATGAATCAATGTTATGATATTTGATATGCATGATATGGTAAAAAAATTTATTCTTTTGTTCTCAGACACCTATTTTCATGTTAAGCTTATCTCTCTCTATCATTTACCCCTACTTAGCCTCATATCTCACCATTTCTTATGTTTTTTTCCAATGTTTATGAAGAATGGTCTTAAGTAGGGTATAACTATAAAGATAACTAAAGGGGAAGATATTTGTTGAAGATGTGGAATAGATTTCATGAAATTAGATTGTTATATACCAAATCATCAAAATTCCTAAACTATTACAGACCTCATGGGTGTGTTTTACAAATGTATTAAATATTCATCTCAAAATATGTGTTATAAATATATAATAAACCTTGATTACTATAGTAGGTATCACATGAAATTATTAGTTAACCTTTATAAACTATGATGAAAAAACTTTAGTGATATCCATTGAGATATTTCTAGGGATTAGTATGATGATGCATCAAAGTATAGTAATATTCCATAGAATTTATATGAAGTATATATCTAGTGGTTTAGAAGAAATTAAATCTTTTCTTGTATAATATATGTAGATGTGGATCTGGTATAGAGGTACCTAGGTTTAATAACTTGGAAAATAATGCAATGGGATGGTCTTGATCATCACCCAATGCCTGACAATAGGGTTGTTTCTTACCCAGTTTGACCCTCTTAGAGGATATGATTTGGAAATTAAAAAACTCTTTACAACCCATAAAAACAGATTTAAAAAGATGATGACTAGGAATGGAATTAGATTAACATAATGATTTATATATTAAAAGGAAGGTTTTTGGATTTAAACATCATATATGTGATTTATCATGATTATGTGGACACCTACTATGATATTGTTACATATAATGTTCATTTTCATTTAAGTCAATGGATGGAACTCAAAGAACCCTGTTAATGATTAATGCAATGATTTTCATCTAAAAACTGACTTTTATTGGAAATAAAATAAAAAACATGTATTTTATGATCATGTAAATTTATCAACATATGACTCATGATAACCATACAAATGTGTAATGAAGGTTACAATGTTCTATTATGTTCTTCATAAAGAAAAAACCACCTTCTTTCAATAGTTCTAATGATCCTCTAGTTACTGAGAAATAGATCAATACCACTGAAAATATATTTTCTATTCTCTAGTTTTCAGAGCATGAAAAAATCATTTTGTATGTCTACCATTTTAAAGGTGAGGTACATGAATAGTGTAATCTTACTAAGAATATTAGGAAATGAGAAAAATGTGACTGCATAATATGGGTTGAGCTTAAAATATTATTTTCCAATAATTAATTCATTCATATTCTTCATACAAAAATTGATAAAGAATTTATAAATATTAATATGAAGGATGATGAATATATTTTCACATATGGAAAAAATTAAAAATATTACATGTTACTAATTAGATATTATCATTCAACCTAAAATTATTGATAATTAAATCTTAAATAGATTAAAATAAAATCAATGAAGGTAATTATCTATAAGGGATGTTGGATACTATGAATAAATCATTACATGGACACTTAAAGTTGAAATTGAAGAGGGAAAACATCTCAGTTTTCATGATAAGAAATGAAATTTGGGGTTCCATGCAGATTCAAATTATATGTCACATGTAAGGAATTAAATTTTTGGAACAACTACTTGTGAAAATTGTGGTAAGGATCACATATGTGAATACTTGAAAGGAACAATAAGGTGTTTCAAATGTGAGAAATTTGAAAATCATGAAAAATTATGTAGAAGTTATATGAAGAATAATGTCAATGAAATTAATAGATAGTGATAAAAATATAATTTACCGCCCACACTCTAGTGTTTCTTGTGAAATGATTTTGGAAATTATGAGAATAAATTCCCCCAATCTATGTTACAAGGTGGATGAATACCCAAAAAACCACTAAATAAAAAATAAAAAGGGAATTATTATTCATTCAAAATATATAATGTGAATCATTATAATTTGGTCACACGAATCCTCCCATCCTTAATTGTGATTTTAATGTTTGATTTTGTATGAATAAGCCCTATAAAAATTAATTTGTTCATACTTTAGTGAAATTTCAGGTGATTATATCCCTCTACATGGATTATTGAATAATGAAATCGATTTTATATTATTTTGGTATAAGGATGAACCCAATATTCTAATGAAAATGGTTTTATATTAGATAAGATATTATATAATGAATAAAGGATGAGTTAACATTTAGATGTGTTTTGGTATTGATGTAAATTTAACTTAATTGTTATGGACACAATCACGAGTTTATGAGTTTAACATATAATATAATATCAATTTCATTTCAACCCCTTTTTAGGTTTTATGGTATTGAATATTATCAATATTATGGATATTTTAAGTGACATTTATTGAAATACAACAATTTTTTATATAGATGTTTTAGTGAAAATGTTTATTGAGGAGGAATTATATTAAACTTTGTTAACATATGATTAAATGTTCTACTAAACTTTATAATTTATGTGAAGTTTTATGTTTACAAAATTTATATTTGTAGTTGATCACATTAAATTCTATCAGATTGGGACATGATGTTTACACAACAGTTGTGTCCAAGTCTTATAAAGTATATTCATAAATAGTTCAGTTTTATCACTTTGAATCATCCTCAAATAGTCGACCAGTCTATTCTAATAATTCAAACCCAAGAGGATGTTATGATATTGTTCTATAGATTTCAAAGGTGATTGGGATCAATACCTTCCTATTGTTTATTTCTCTGACACAAATATATTTCACTAGGGAATTCATATAGATCCTTCTGATTCCCTTTATTGTAAGATGTGTAGAACTATAACTTATTGGAATGATGATGCAAAATGAAAGGTATTAGGACCTGAGCAAGCCAATGGAATTTAAGATAAGGTTATATCCATTCAAAAAAACATACATGAAAAACTGAAAAAAAAATATTATGTACATTATAATAACTGAGATCCTAAATTTAATGTTTTTGATATTCTCTTTCTATGAATTTTTTTATGGATGAATAAAGGGAAAACTTAGCCCAATATATATTGGTCCATTTGAAATTGTAAACATTATTAGGCTATAGCTTATTTCTTGGAGCTTCCATCAAAAATCTATTTGGTTCATGATGTGGTATATGTTCTATCATGATGAATTGGATACTTAATCAATCATATTTATTTTACTTATAGTTCATACAAATAAAGCGTGATATTTCATAATTGGATCAATCAATCTAGATTCTACCTCAAAAAGAGAAAGTGCTATGAAACAATACCACTCACATAGTCAATGATTATTGGAGAAATCACCATATTGTGGAATCTACATATGAACCTAGATACATAATAAGGTATAAGTATATGTAGTTTTGTGTACTAATGTGATGAATTATAAAGGTAAAATTCTATTTAAGTGGGGTATGATGTAACACCCTAAGATTTTGTGAAATAATTTTTATTCAATTAATTTAATCCTTTTCATATTCTCAATTTAAAGAAAGATTGGGTGTATCTTGAATTACAATACACAAAACACAAATTTTATCCTGAATTACATGTAACACTGAGTGTAACTTGTGATAAACAATACATTGTAATTAAATGAAAGATAACATACTATTATAACATTATTATTTAATATGAAATTTATCTCATAGATGTTGGAATGGAATTTATGAATATGATTAACACATTATGAATTTATATGGTTTAAACATTTATATAATATGAATACCTTGGAAACTAATTAGTTAAAAAATAATATTATAGCATTTTTAAAATAAGGGAAATCTTTTTCTAAAAAACCGTTTTCATGAAAAAAAAAATTTTCTCAAAAAATTAAAAAATAATTGATTTTAATGAAATTTATATATTATATATTTAATAAAATAATTAATTTATCTTTTTTGTTTTCTAGAAAAGATATAAGAATTAAAAATAATTATATAATTAAAAACTGTATTTTTCTAAAATGATGTTTTGTCACCTTTTATGAACTTATTTTAAAACTAAAATTATAAACATTTGAAAATTCATTTTAAATAATAAATTTATTTTTTAAATCATCAATTAAAAATTATAATATGATAAATTTTTTTAGATTTTCTAATAAGTATATTTTTTTATAAATAGTGAATAATACATAAACTTTAAATAAAAATGTCTTTTTCGTTATAATTATTTATAAATTTAAATAAACTTTAAAATATTTAATATACTATTATTTTACTTATATATCATTTAAACCAATTTAGGTCATTTGGATCATTTTTATATTCAAATTTTATATAAAAACCTTGTAATATTTTCAATATTTTCTCATTGAAAACTAGCTTTCTCATTACATCATTTGGATTAATTTTAAATAAAAATTTTCCACCTCTATGTATGTAATTTTGGAAAAGGTAAATCATATTTTTCACAATACAAATTTATATTGTCTTTTAATTTGAACGTAATTTTGACCTCAATGAATGTTAAAATCATTTAAAAATTATTTACTACAGTTATGATAAAAATGGGTTTACACTGGGTTAAACAAAAATGATAAGGTTTAAAAAGATATGAATACAATTCTGTAATATATTGGATAGAAATATTTATACACTATATTGTCTAAGGCTTCATAATACTCAATTTTGGAGCCTTTTTCGTGAGAAAAATGTATTTTACCTTTTTATTTTAAAATATTAAAAGTGTACCACTAACATCACATATAAAAGGCCACCCATATCTTATACTCTTCACACCCAAAAAAATATTTCGGTTTGAGAAAGACCTGCCTAAATCACTTCGCAACATTCCCCTATCATCCTATAAGAATTATTTTTTAAATTAATCCAACCTTGTAATGATTTTGGTCAAAACCATAGAGGTTTCAAAAATAATTAGAGGACTGAACATGTATGATGGAAGTTTAGAATTAAGGTATGGGATTTCAAGTACCTATTTTATTTTTAGGAGAAATATGAAAATATCCCACTCATTATTTTTTATGGTATATGTATTTAATCTTGTACATGTTATATCATTTATTGCATTCTTCCCCTTATATTTAAATATTTATTTTATGTTATTCTTTATTGGTGACTACTATTCAAAAGACTACTCATGTTGTAAAAAAATTATCAAGTTTATTATATGTGAGACACAAGAAATATTCACCATGTGTGTTTTTATATGTTTTATATACTACCCATGAATGTATATTAATATTATTATACAAAAAATTATGAGGATTTTCATATCCATTTGATGATCTCTCATTAACTAGATTTATGGTTCAAAAGATACCAAAGCAATAAGAGATTCCTTTTTACAGTCAAGTCGTTTATCAGTATTGTATATTATTGTGTTTCCAATGATGAAATTTTATGATATATCTCTAAATAAAATCAATAATTTCATTCTCTTATGGTTATTTCTTCATAATACATGTTTTCCATCATTTTTCATTATTTCTATACTAAATATTTCAAATGTATGCTTTCAAGAAAAAATCAACATTATTTATCTCTTTATTCAAAAGATCCTTTTTCCAAAACCAATCTTTCTAATAATATTTTCCAAAATGAATAAAAATATTTAGATGATTTATTAAATTCATTTTTATACATGAATTATTTTTTTTAAACAAAGTAAAAAGAATCTTCATGTCATTTTCTAAAAAATTCCCATTTAGATTTTATCAAAAATGTGAAATTAATATTTATTTTAACATGTATGTCTTGAAAATAATTCACTTCCATGATGAACATTATTTTTTGTGAATATTATATTATATGTTTTCAAGGTCATTTTCAATGATGTGGATTTTCACATTTTTGTGAATTTTTTTTTAAAAAAATAATTTCCAATGAATAGTTATTTTCTATAAGAAATATTTTATTCGATCTTTAAAACTCATTCCACATATAGGATTTTATCCTTTGATGTAACTTATGATTTTTTTGGGATATAAACAAAATATAACAATCTAATTATTTTTCTAAATATTTTTTCATTAAATAATGTATATGAAATAGGTTTATCTTCCATAGGTTACACTGTGAAAATAATGTTCTGAAACCCGATTATTTTTCCATGAGTTTTTCTATTATGTGATAATGAAATGATTATGAAATGTGAATCTTTTACATAGGATATGATATGATTAAATGTTTATGAAAACCATTTCATTTCTTGGGCTATAATATGTTGAATGTTTTATGATCCTGTGGTATACATTCATAAGATTTTCATTATGTGATGGGTGTACCTATATATCTCTCTAATTCATTTGGTAAATATGTATAAATCATGAGTAAATATGTTATTTTTGAAGCTAATTACGTGTTCAAAATGTTATGAATGGACCTAATAATATATTCAAAACGTTTTTTGTGAACTTGATTACATGTTTATAGTGTAATGTGTAGACATACATTTCTTGTCCATAATGTGATGTTTTGACTTGGTTGAATGCCCATAATTTTTTTTATGTTCTAATTTCATGTTCTTAAAATAATGAGTGATATTTTCTATATTTATACATTTTCACAATGTTGTAAGTAGATGTGTATGACGAAAATCAATGTACTATACTAATTTTATGCTCTCATGTTTCATGTTATTTTAATACCTTTGCATTAATGACAGATAAACTTCCAATAATTATTTCAAGATTCAATATTATGACAAATTATATATAGTGTAAGGTTTTAAAATGTTATTATCGTGATCTAATACACTAATATTCATGTCATGATTATATGTATCCCTTATTTACACTCATTGAGCATCTGAGCTCACCCTTTCCTATGATTCATTTCCATGGGTTATGATGAAACTTTTTATGTAGGTTATTCCTTTGAAGAGTTATAAAGGGGCATATATTTTTTCGAGATGTTGAAGATCTTTCAAAAAATTAGAATATTGTGTACATAATCTCCAAAAACACAAAAATATTATAGTCTATAGGAGTGTGTTTGTGTAATTTTTTGAATACTAATCTAAAATTATGTAATATATATGATAAGCATGGGTCCTTAAAGAGTCATATTTTGCAAAACCTATTGGACTTACAATCTCTCCCCCATATAAATCCATTGGGGTCCTTCGATCTATATTTTTATCCATTAAATGATTCTATTTCATGTCCAATACTCCATATAATTATATCTACCTATAGACACAACCTAATCTGGGACAAAATAAGGTGGGTAAAATCCTCTTAAAACTCTACATCACAACCACATGCTACTAGAAAGGTACTATCTTGAGCTAACTCGGACCATGAACAATGGTAACACTTTTCCATGTCATCTAAAAAATTACCACAACCCATGACTATGTCTTGTGTCATATGATTATTAGAGACTCACCAAACCATTATCTAGTGGAAACCCTCCATAAAACCCTTCATCTAGTCCTAGAGGAATTATCACACTCATTTAAATAACAAATTCTTCAATCTACCCTCAAGAGGGTGTTCCCCAACATATGAGACATGTATAACTCTCTCACCCATCAACACTAGCCATAAAATTCTTTTGCATGCCCAAAAGACATAATAACCCAAAATAGGATATCAGTATCATGATTCAAGCACAAGAGTTATTCATAGACCCTCATAAGTGTAGGTTGTAGGTGCATCTTAAGCATGAGATGGGTGGTTACCATCTTTGCTTTTTTGCCAGGATCAATGATTAATGGTTGATTTCGAACAATGTTGAATGTCATGATAAACAGAACTAAATCAAAGTATAATAAAATATAAATTATTCCATAAGTAGACATATGGGACATAAAATAATATTTATAATTAATTTAATTATTTAAACAATTTCCTTTGTTGAAATTATATCTTCAATGATGAATCCAGAAACATATTTGTGTTGTTGTATCATTGCTTTGTCAGAATCAAGTGTGGACTCTCTCTAGTGGTGATCCACACATGTCCTAAGAATTTGAAGACATCATTAAAGGAATATCAGGGTTCTATCAAGGTATATCCTTACGCTTTCATCATCCTCCTTTGATCACTTTAATAACCAATTCAGAATCATTCTCCTTGATTTAGTGGAGGAGTATTGATCTTTATTCTTCGGAGCATTCTTGGAGAAGGTACCTCGCTAGGATTGAGATAATTCTCTAATTACACTATGCACACATCAAACAAATGAATTATCTCTATTGAGAAAATAATATAATCTAGTATTTATATTTCTAGTTTTAAATTAAAATAATTGCATAAGTGCCCTCATTTATTTATTTAGCCCTAGAAAACCCCCATGTCAATTAATGAAATAATATTATAATTCCACAAAATTCACATAAAGTGAAAATTAATATTAAATATTATTTAGTTAAATAATATTCATTATTTATCCTTTCTCATTGAACCATTAAACTCGATCATATATTCATCTAGAATATTTATTTGGCCATGAATAATGACTATTTATTTATTAAATATATGTCACTACTTTAATCACCAGTAAAAAATAAATATTATATTCACTAAATACAAAATAAATATTTATATGTGATAAAGAAGAAATGAATATTTATTAAACAATATATGGTAATAATATTAATTTAATCTTTTAAATAATAAGTAATAATATATTGTTTTACTAAGATTCTATACACACTTAGTATGTTACCCTCTAGGCCTATTCCTCAATGGAATTTGGTGGATCAGCCATAGGTCCAAGGATAGAAAATAAAAACATGTCCACCTACCCATAGATAAATAATTTAATTTTCCAATGATATAACACCTCATACGGACGCTTACTATGTAATATAATCCTCCTATCACAATATGTATAATAACATAGGTTGCATGCCTCTTCCATCAACCTATGTGTTTAATTATCTCTTTGTTTGAATTTCTTTAATTAGAAATTTCCAATAGAACACAATAGACATGGATTTATTTAGGCTATATAATTTTCATCAAACGGCCTCAGATATTAACATTTGTTAAATAACATAAGGTATAAATCCTTTCTCGCATTATTTTTTAATGAAATATTACTCATGAGGTACCCAACATGTGCCATCTCAGTGTGAACATGTGTCATCATAGATTTCATCAATACATCAAATTTCATGAATCAAAATATTAAATAATAAAAATCATAATGTATATGGACCAATACACGCATCCACATATAGGAACATCCAATGAAACATATAAATTTGGGTAACCTACTAGCGAGTCCTGTTCTCATAATATCCTACAAGATTTTACCAAGGGATTACACCATGATAAGGTGCCTAAAATTCCTATCCGGTTTCACCCTTGATAGCATATATAATTTGTGTCGCCAAAATGATATCATCTAGATATAGAACATATATTCAATAATATATTCATAGCCCTTATGGGTTCTCATCATATAGGGGATCTTCTATGACATTTTTTTATAATAGCTACAATAAGGATATTATCACATACTATGTCATGAAGAAGAACAATTGTGATATGATAAGTAGTTTTTTAATATTAAAAAAATAATACATATTTATCATAAATTATATATAATATGGTTTTATAGTAGAAATTCCAATACACTCCCACTTTCTCTAGAGACAACTGCTAACAACTCTCAATCTGCTAGCTCTCACAAGATACGCTTGTTTCTTCTGAGAGATGACTTTAGTCAAGGGATTTTCCATGTTCTCTCTTGTTGGTACACTTCTCACTATAACTTCACCCCATGGATAGAAATACATCAATATTTGATACATAATCAGTATATTATTTTTTTTTGGTGTAACCACGGATCTTTTGAAAGATCCACCTCTACAGTTCTATACCAACACAATGTGATAAGGAAGTTACTTCTAGGTTCAAAATCAATATCTTGGAAAAAAATTTAATTAAAATGGATTCCTTGGTTGCATTTGATTCCTCTATATTTGCAGACTACATTGTATAATAAGTGAAAAATTTATTCTTTGAATTCTACTGGATCACAACTCCTCCATTGAGACCAAATACAAATCCGGATTGTGACTATAGATCATTATGATCTGTCTAAAAACCATCATCAGTATAACCTCTGATCACCAGCTCCTCATCTCCTTTAAACTGCTAGAACATATCCTTAGTTTTTCTCAGATAATAAATGATATCCTTAACAATATCCTAATTATGTTCTCATATATCTACTTGATATCTTCCTACCTTGCTGAATGCATATGAAACAATTGGTCTAGTATATAACATGGAATACATGATTGATCCTATCACTGAAGCATATGGGATCTTACTCATTCTTACATTCTCATGTTGTGTCTGGGGAAACATTTTATTATAAATATGTATACCATGTGACACTGGAAAAATTACCCTCTTGGTTTGCTCAATACTAAGTCTCTTTAGTATCTTTTCAACATATTTACTTTTTCTTAGTCCAATCAATCTCGTTCATCTATCATGAATGATCTATTTCCCTTGAATATAAGTTGTTTTGCCAATGTCTTTTTGGGCTAAATAGTTTTTTAACCAATACTTAACTAACTGTAAGAATGGTATGGTGTTTCTAATAAGTAATATGTCATCAACATATATTATTAGGATAATAACCACATTCCTACCAATCCTCTTGTAAAAACATGGCTCAAATTCATTATTTATAAAACCCTATTATTTTATGGGTTCATCAAATATAATATTACATGACATTGATGATTTCATTAATACACTAATGGATCTATAAAACACTAAAAATATTTTTGAAACACATGGAGTCACAGACCCTTCTGGTTGTGTCATAAAGACATTTTTATGAAGGTTCCCATTAAGAAATACGGTTTTGAAATCCATCTTACCAATTTCATGGTCATGGTAAGATACTACATCTATAATAATTATAATGGATTTAGACATGGAAAATGGTTAGAATGTTTTATATAAGTTAATTCTTTGATGTTGATTAAAACATTTATCCACTAGCCGTGATCTATAGGTATTTAATTTTACTTGCATGTAAATTTTCTTCTTGAATACTCATTTTTATCAAATCGGATTTACATCAAATAGCACATCAACAAAAACCCAAACAAGGTTTTGATACATGGAATCCATTTCAAAATTTATGGATTATTTTCATCATGTAGATTTTGAGATCTCTACAGAATACTTTTAGGAAAGAGGATCATCATTTTCTACCAATAATGAATCACTATATTTATTTACTAGAAAACCATATCTCTCTAGTTCTCGTACCTCTCTTACACTCCTACACTGTACATGTGTTTCATTAACTAATTCATCCATGGGTACCTATGGAATGTATTCCTATACAAACTATTTTTTATCCTGATAATCAACATCATCGAATTCCATCTTTATCCTACTATCATTTTTTAGGATGTTCTCCCCCTTAAGAAATATGTCTTACCCAGCGATAACCACTTAATTTTATAAGGGTTTATATAGGTAGTATCCCATTATTTCCTTGGAATACCCTATAAAGATAAACCATGTTCCCCTAGGTTCTTTTTGGTTTCCAAATAAGGGCTTATCAAATTCCTCAAAACCCCATACACATGTATGCAATAAAATGTGTTTCCATCAACTCCATAGCTTCAAGGGAATTCATTTTGCTTCTATAGTTGGTACCTAGTTTAATGTATATTCCACAGTTTTTTATTAATATCCCCAAAAGGATAATGGAAGATCCATATGACTCACCATCAACCTTACCATGTCCAAAAAGGTATATTTCCACCTTTCGTTAATACCATTCTACTGTGGAGTATAAGGTAGAGTGAGTTAAGATAAAATCCAAAACTCTCATAGAATGTTTTTGAACTATTGGTTAATATATTCACCACATAGATCCAATTAATACATCTTTATCTTCTTACCAAGATGATTCTCTACTTCATGCTTGAATTCCTTAAATTTATTGAAGGACTTGAATTTATACGTCATCACATAGATATATCCATATCTAATAAAGTCATTAGTAAAGGTTATTAAGTAATAATATAAACCTCTGCATTTCACTAGAAATAGTCCCCACACATAAATGTGTACCAATCCTCAACGATCTATGATCATTTAACCATGTCCACCAAATAAAGGTTTCTTCATTTTTCCTTGTAAACAAGAATGATATCTATCAAGTGGTTTTAACTTAGAAGATTCAAAATAACCTTCCAAACATAGAATTGTAAAACTCTTCTTGTTTATATAACCAAGAATGGGATACGCAAACTAGGTGCTATGTGAGTTTTGTGAACATGATTCTTTGTTAATTTCCAACACATTATTTACATAATTTAATACATAAAGATTGTTATTTAAATGTACATTACCATAACATATGGTTTATTTATAAAATAAAAAAACTTTTATTTCTAATTTGGATAATAAATCGATTTATATCGAAAGATGACAAAAAATTATATAATTGGTAAATGTACATACATAATAACAATCAAATAAATTCTAAATCATTCCCAATGTTAATGAAATTTGGTAGTCACCATCGTCCAGAGCAGCACGCCTCAGATCATTAGTAGATCTCTGATTGACCTCTCCATAGGAAATCTTCTTGAATATATTTTGTTCCTATATATAGATATATATGTGGGTACCAAAAGCTATATATAATGTATAATGTGTATAAATTTATGTATTAAACATGATAATGAACACACCTTTATATTCTCCTTTTTTGTTTAATTTTACTCCTAGTGTCTTAGCATGCCACATGCAACACATACTTCCTCATTTTCATTTCCCTACCTCTAGATCTTCTTGTACTTTTTAGAATGATGCTCAAGATATTTATACTATTTATAAGTTATGGGGCCCTTTTCCTTTTCATTATTTTTCTTATTTACTATAAGGACCACAGGTTTATCATGACCCATGTCCATTTCCACATAGCGAATTAATGTAATATGTTCCGAAATACACTTCCCATTATTTATCATATTATAATTTATAGTTAATATAGATAAGGTCTTAGGAAGTGATTAATGTATGATATATAAAAATAAATCATCTACGAATTGAATCAATAAGATGTTCTGGTGTTCAATGTAGCTGATAATTGTTACTACATGAGGCCCTGTTGGAATAAACTCTCCACACCTAGTTTTGAATATGGAATTTGAGATATAATACCTTTCTTGTCATTCCTTCTCTCTATAGAGATTCCGAAGAAGAGAGGTCATTATATAGGCTTCCATATCCTCATGTTTCTTCAAAGGATCATTTTACATAGATAATAGCATGATGAGTTGAACTTCTATAGCATCATACAAATGTCTCTCATATAGAAATACCTCTTTATCAATTACCTCATTTCATGGTGAAGCTAGTAAATATTATTACATCACATATAATTTCTAATCATAGAGAAGGATAAAACATAATATCCTTTTCCATTATTTAAAATTTGGGCATTTGAGACGTATTTCCTTCTCATATACAGATGAAAATGATATGTTTGGAGTCATTTGAATAGTATTTATACCAAAAAAAATATAAGTTTAATTTTAGTACTTTTTCTGATAAAATGTAACAACTAAATAATTATTATATTTATTATTCTCCCACTCTTTTATTGAAACTCGATATCCTTAACCCTTGACTTAAAAATATCTTATTTATTAGACTTCCTACTAGAATGGATCCATATTAACCTTCTCATTACCCCAACATTGTTTTTTAATAAACATGAAAGGCATTAGGTAGGCATTCCAAATGTTAACTACATTAACTCACAGTTCCTTGATCCACTGAGTGGACTCCACAATCCAGAAATCCTTTAATTGGATTTTCTCAACCATTGAATTTTAGATACTCCAAGTCCTAATTTTCCATTTAACCCTTGATGTGAACCATATTATGTCAACTGAAAACCTCAAGTAAAAATTTATCAATAATTGAAATCACCACAACTTTGGTTGGATAAGTACTTTAAACTATGGTTTGATTTTTACTAAAGTAATTATAGGATATTCCAAATTAATATTTTATTGATGTATTTTATCCCGTTATGTGTCAATTTCATATTATTATATTTATCATATGCTTGTTAATATTAAGTAGATTTACTTAAGGGATTAACCTTGTCTTAGATAAAATTTACACATAAACCATTTTATTTTAGCTTTATCTTACATGCTTGTTAATTTCATTAATTAAGTGATCATGAAAAAACAACCATAATGAAATTACCATGAAACATTGAAGAAATATAATAATAAATGGTATGATCATGAGATTTTACATGTCGTTATTTTACCTAGTGGTTGATAAAAAAATCATTTCCCTTGGGAAAAATACCTTGAACCAGTTACGGTTCATGTTGCTACTCTCTACATGTCCACCTATATTTCTCCTTTGATTGGTTTTATCTTAGCTTTGAACAGGAACAACCTCCACTAGTTTGGGATCTCTATCTATTACATATTCCTTTTAATCACATGCAGTTGAGGGGAAAGGGGGTTTACATAAAAGAAAAAAATGGCATGAAAGCCCTTCATAATGAATATAGATAAGGGACACAAGCCATAAATTTGACTTAATAATAAATTACATGAAACCAATCACATACAAAAAGGGTAAGTCTGGATCATGATCATCCATTTTTAAGAAAAAAGTTACCCATTTAATAAAACAATCATTCAATAATTAAATGTTCATATTTTAGATAGATCATTCTTTAGTAAATTATTCATCATATTTTATTAATCAATTAATTTATCTTAATTATCATCTAAATTTACTTAATATTTTCATAAATTATAATTTTAAACACATTAATTAAATTAATTTAAATTTATTTGTTTACATAAATTTACCTCCAAGGCAATAATGTGAATACATGTACTAATATAGCCAACATATATTATACTAGAATACATGTTTATTCTTTATGACATATAACATACAGGACATATCACGTATTCTCTTGACATGAACTTCATAGATGGTTACTAGAATCACATGATTTTAGGCCTTCTGTTATGATTAAATATACGTAGAGTAACAACTTTGAATACGAATAATATACGATCTGTAGATCTAAACACTAAGAAGATATTAATTAAAAATTTAAATATTTTTGTATATTAAAAACTATCACATGGAATGACCTATCATTATGACCACATACAAGTACAAGTATCAAGGTTTACATAGTAAAGTAAATAAATTTGAATTCTATTTAACTTCGTATAAGTGCATTGAGTCTGCATCCGAGCTACACGGTGTGTACATCTATCACCTTCTATCTAAGGTACATGCCTAGAGAATCGATGTGTGAATTGTACCTTACAAACTAGAGTACATCACAAGTCTTATGGGATATAAACCATGTGATCAAAAAATTTCACGGTAACCTTCTAGGTATGCCGTGGGTTGAAATAAATAGCTCATATTTGACTAAAAAGGTATACATGCTATGTACACAAGTTACACGGTGTGTAATCTGGTTAACCAGACACCAGTCTGTCCTAATAAACATTCTATATAAGAATTAACTACATCGTGTGTCATCAATTCACATGGTTTGAGTAATTTCCAGACTAACTCTTGGCTAATTGTCCATAAATACACTATGTGTAATTCCAATTACAATTTGTGTAATCCTGTATTTTTTCTACTATAATATTTGGTACCTAAAAATAATTTTTTCAAATTTATTTTAATCATAAAATTAATAATTTTGATTATATATATAAGAAACGAATGAGGAATAAGCAGATCTCACAATTCAAATTTAAAGAAATGTTAAACATGAATTGAAAAACTAAATTAAAATGTGTTAATTCTTAGAGTTCTTTAAATAATTACAAATAATTATGTTAGATCTATGATACCACTTGTATTTTTCGAGCATAACAGAAGTGTGCGATGGATGATGACAAACGTTTCCATTTCAATGATCAATGATTAATCAGAGAGTTAAGACATCATTGAAGCTCATGATCAAAATAATTAATCAAAGAATAATACAATAGAAATTATATCATAGCCTTTGGGAGGATAATTACATATTATTTATAATTAGTTTAATTAATTAATGAATTACTTTTTTCGAATTCTTTATTAATTGATGAATAATGCAATAGATCAGTGTGGCTACATCGTTACATTATTGGAATTAAGTGCATATTCCCTCTAGTGGTGATCCACATATGTTTCTGGAATCTCTAGACATCGCGGAAGGAATCTCTAGGTGTTATCACGTCGGATGCTTGTGCATATGGCATCCTCCTTTCATCGATTTGATAATTGATTCTATAATTTTGTACTTGATTTGATGGAAGAGGATAGTACTCTATTCTAGCGTGCGTTCTTATTAAAGGAAACTCTCCAGGCTTGAAAAAATTCTCCATTTCCATTTTTCAAAACCAAAAAAAATGAATTTTCTCTATTTTTAAAATAACATAATCATGTACTTATATTTCTATGGCTAATATAAAATAATTACACAGGTTTCATTAATTATTTATTTAATCCTAGAAAATCACCATGTCAAATAATAAAATAATATAATCACTTCTCGACATGTGTTTAGCATTCAAATTATTATTTTATATTATTGAATTAAATATTATTAAATTTTTATTATTTCTCACCAGACCATTAAACACAGTCCTACATTCCTCCACAATATTTATCGGGCCTTGAATAGTATCTATTTATTTGTTCAATAAATATCACCACATTATTTTCTAATATGTAAATAAATATAACATTGCCTGAATATAAAATATATATTTATATGCGATCAAGCATGCATGAATAAGTATTAAACCATTTATGGGGATAATATTTATTCCACCTATAAAATATTAAATAATATATTATTATTTAACTGAGATTCTGGATAGGCTTAGTGTGTGACCCTCTATGTCTCCTTCTCAGTGGTATTAGGAAAAGTGGCCTAAAGTCTAAGGTCTGCGTCTAAAAACACATCAAGGAACCCATAGAGGATGAAGTTAATGTCATAATGACATAATAACATATATGAAAACTTATAAGTTTATATAATCCCTTTATCACAACATCTCAAATCAGGTCGATTTCATGAAACTTTCAACAACCTATGTGCTCGATTTTCAATTTTATTGACTTTTTAAAAATAGAATGTGCCTATTGAACACCATGGACAAGGATTTTTATGATATATAATATCCATCATAAGGGGTAATATATTTACTTCTGTGAAATAACATAAGTGATAAATTAGGACTCAAATTATTTGTTATGAAATATTACTCATGACGAAACAAACGTATCATACCATGTCACAAAAATTTTCATCACTGTTTTTTTTAGTACGTAAAATTAAATGATTTGTAATATTCATTATAATTTATTAAATTATAAGGAAAAATAAACACATTCTTAGATAAGAACATTTAGTGAAACGTATAAAGGTGGATTTTATACTGGGGGATCCCATTCTCATAATGTCCAACTATATATTACCTAGGGAATACACCATGAGAAGGTGCCTCAAAGTCATATGAGTCCTCAAACTTGATAGACTGTATCATTTAATAACATCAAATTATATCTTCCATATACAGAACATATTTTCAAGAATAGTGTCATAGCAATTCTGAGTTATCATCATAGTGGAGAACTGTTATGACAATTTAGTGTAAGAGCTACTCTTAGGACATTATCATATACATTGTCTCATGGAAGAACAATAATGAAGTGATAAGTAATTTATTAATATTCAAAAAAATGAATACATGTTTATCATAATGTACATAGAATCTGGTTCTAGGGAACTAACTCCGATAATAAGTTCAACCAAAACTCACAACCCATTAAAAACATCGTCAATGAGTGATCCCAAAATACAAAATTTGAAAGGGTACAATTACACAATATTTAGGAGGCTCAAGGACACCCTATCTCTTCACACGTGGTAGTCTTATTACCAGCACATTTTACCTAAATTCATACATACATGATGTCATGAACAATCATACATAGAAAAGCATATATTTTGGTATCATATAGATAGTTAACCTTAAACATAGAGTTACCCCTTCTCCAAGATCTACACGTATTTGTCCATGAATTTATATACATGGTCCAAGGTCATACCAATACCAAATCTATGATATAAACAACCAAAAATGTTATTATAAAAATTCATAAATAATTATTTAATTTTATCAAAAGAGGCATAATGGAAAAATTATCACAGAGTGTCATTCACTAAAAGAAACCTTAAGAAAGTAGAAGAGTATATCTCGTGGGTTATTTTTGGTACTCATATAAAGAAAATCAACATCATGTGACATCCATTCATGAATAAATTCCTTACCAGATAATGAAAACTCTAGAAAACTAACTAGGATAATTACCTCTAATGATTGAAAGATAAATAAAATTCATTAATAATCTTTGGACATCATTCATCCGTATATAAACAATTTCCATCATATTTGGATGATTGAAAATCTATATGTTGGAATCAACATAAAAACACTAGTCTTATGATATAAATATAAGTGGGTAAAATGAGGAATAAGAAAACAAAGTATTAGAATAACATACCTTAAATATCCATGGAAAACATACATTAATAACCCATCATCAATGAGGAATAAATATAGGAAGGGGGATCCAACAAAAAAATTTACTATGCATAACCCCTTTCTTTTAAATGGTGAGGACCCAACCAGTTAAAGAAAAATCAACATCTCATTTTTTAAAAGTAAAAAAGTACATGTTGCAGTTTTACTCTACATGTCCCATAGTATTTTCCCATCCAATGGGTGTGGTCATTTCTTAACACTAGGGGTCAAGTCATGACCTCATGTCGTGACCTCCCTCAAGAACATAACCCATCCTTCATTGATTTCCCTCGATGTTATTTTCTCTCTGGTCATAATTTGGAACACCATTATTGTGTATAAAAATATATAAGCCCTATAATAAATTGTGTGTCCAACAAACTATATATTGTGGCATCTCATTCAATTCTGTGACCTCTAAATTGTTCATTGAAAACCCACCCCTTTATCCATATTAAACAACATGACACAATGGTAATGGTTTAACCACCTTCCTCGTGATTATTATATAATAAAAAAACATGGGTCTCATGAAATGATGTGTTAAGGTCATTAATTTGACATCAAACCCTCTAACCAATCATGAGAATGTGTATGGTAGATTTACTTTGAGACCCCACACAATCCACCATGTTGTGAAACCCACTGATCATAGAATAACCAACATCCTCCACACTATGGTACCGCTTCAATCCACATTGTGATTCCTCAATCATCCCCACATCACTGATTGACCATTCTCTATCATTTCATGGAGAGGCTTCAGTATAAAAATATCATTTCCAAAAAATGGATAGTTTCCTCTAAATTCAACGCCTCGTAAATCCATGATTTCTTAGAGAGTCCCCCATAATGATTCTCATACATAATAATTATTATTTTTCCAAAAAACATCATTATTGGACCACATAAGTCATTAATTCAGAGCTAACATTCCGTATTCCTTCTTTGAATGTCAAACATTCCTCTTCTATACAATTCAAAACACCAAGTACACTATGCACAAAAATATGAGGTACCATCTTGTCCCCGTTTTCAAACATCTGGTTAGAACTAAACTACATAATTTATTCATAATATAATTAATTTTATGAAAATTATTCATCCCTAGGTTTATGGTTCTCCCTGCAATAAGGATTCTCTCATAAAGGTTTAGTTTGGATCATGGTTCTTCCCACCATAAGAAAAACTTCAAAAATCATAGCTGAAAGTTTCTATTGACATGCCTACTATAGTTTCCATATCAATGAACCCAATTATTTTATAAAAATTTGGGCATTCCTTCTCATGATTACCTCTCTAAAAATGATTTGCGTCAGCCACCAACATGTCATCCCAACACCCAATCATGTGCCTTAATCATCAAATACAATAAATAAATGTACAAACACACACACACCCAATACCAAACATGATATTTGGTGTAATTACATGGTTATGTCCTAAACCACTCAAACTAAATATCCTACTATCACCATAAGAGTCAATCCACCAATGATTTTTGTCACTCATGTATCACTCTCAATTCCATGTTAAGTGCAATTTTGACACATAGACTCCATATAATAGAACATATGATTCTGAAATATCATATTATATAAGAAATGTTAAAAAATTGGATCTACCTGCCATGTAATATTATGGAGTAATCATACCTCTCCACCAACAAGTTTCACCATATACACGCCCGTAGATCATGAGGTATGTACTTTTCAAAATAGATTCAATGCTCCCCACAATAGAAGTATCCTAATCATTTCACTTAAAAACTAAACATCTTCTTAAATATAACACACATCCTATACATTATCATTATAATTATCTTAATCTAACTAACCCCATAAAATTAGTGCAGCAACATGAAACACCAATGACCACTCATTCTTGACTTACTGGGAACATCAACTCCACAATTGGGGAAATTTACCCATATTAAGGGTCACACCCTCTAACATTGAATATTACACTCCCCACCATATGGTTTCCCTTAAACAACACTTAATACACAACTCCCAATAAGTTCTCACCTAAAATACAAATCACTATTTCTAATCCATGCTCATAATTGACTTAGTAACACATGTCGTGGGTCATTCTATGAAAAACCATAACATGGATCACTAATATATCTAAAATATCTCTTCTCACTATAGTGGGCCCCATCACATACTTATAAAAGCCTTGGGCTGCCATTTCCTTTGGAATATTATGAAATCAATCAGTTCTTAATGCACAAATGACTACTCTATATTATTAAATCAAATCCAAGACCTCTTTTAACTGGGTAGAGGGACACCCATTACATAGCCCGAAGGCCTAGTGGGCTTGTAGCCCAATACATAGCGCATAGGCCCAAATGTTTTGCCCAATTCACATTCTGTGAATAGTAACCCACCTGCTATAGTACCCGTACAGTACCGCCACCGCTACAGTGTCATGCTGCCGCTACAGTGCTCGCTGATAAACACTGTCGCCGCTGCTACAGTAGCAATACAGTAACCTGCGCCCAATGGGTTTTGAACCCCCATTTTTCATGTAGGATTATGAGGTGCTTACCACTAAGCCAAACCCCAACTACAGACTACTCTATAATCCACAAACTAAATGGAATTTCATATATCTAGATCAAGAAATTTCACATGTATAATTTATTTTCATATAATTCCATGCCAAAACACACTATCCTATTATAAAAGTAAAGTAAAACTCTTAGCTACATATCATGGGATTTTACCCTATATCCTCCTTGATCTCATCTGATCCCAATAAGTGTTTTTTATGATATCAACCAATCACACAACCAGTACATTCATCCAATGATTCACACATCATCAAACCTTGTCCCACGAACCTCGGAAAATTGCCATTATTCCCTTTTAAATTTACACTAATCTAGATAAAATAATCCTTGATTCTACCATTCCTATAATCCAAAAAAATTTCAATCATGTTAGGAAAACAATTGATCACCCATATCATAGGCATCATTCCATAATAAAATATAATCTTCACATGATTTAAACATCAAATATCCAACCATATTGAATCATTATCCAACATATATAATCATCTAACTGATCCAACTATCCAAAACCTAACCATGATACCAAAATCACTTTGACTACATTTCATCCCAAAACCCCATTGTATTCTACCTTCCATTCCTATATACCTTATCAGGGGAATCTATATCCTCATGGAAAATAATTTATATAATTATATCATATATAAGGAGGCCAATTCATAATATAACACATCAAGGGTCACTATACATCCCTTACTTGGAGGGACATTATAGAATTAACCAGATAATTGTCCCTCTATAAGATCCAAATAGCCTTAAAATATGGATAAATATCACAATTTGATTATGTATAATTACAATAAGAAATTATATGAGAAAACATCATCTCAGTTATTTTTAACACATTAAACAACTAAACCTATTATCTTATGTGAAATCAATCATAGAGTAGCACATATAATTATTTCAAATCCTATATTCCAAGAATGTTTCATGAAAAATTTATATTTCCACTAATATCTAGTGTAATGTCCCAGACCTCTCTGGTCCATTACTTTGTGAAAATGTGGTGTTAGAGGTGTTCCGGGAGGTCAAGGTGACTTATCCCCAACACTTTGCCAATTTTCTAGTTCTGTGAATAGTGTTTCCAGCTTTATGAACAGTAACAGATCGGTCTTACAGATCGGTTTGACAGATTAGTCTCATAGATATGTCTCACAGATCGGTCTGACAGATTGGTTTCATAGATCTGTCTGACAGATCGGTTTCACAGATCGGTCTGACAGATCAGTTTCACAGATTGGTCTGATAGATCGGTCTGACAGATTGGTTTCACAGATCGTTCTGATAGATTGGTTTCATAGATCAGTTTCACATATCTGTCTAACAGATCTGTTTCACAGATTGGTCTAACAGATCGGTTTCACAGATCGGTCTCATGTACAGTAATGGTGGGTGAACAGTGTTTCCAGATTCCTACAGTTTTTCCCCTTTTGACATTTTTTTGACGTAAAATACATTTAAAGCCTTATTTTAAGGGCTCTTAAGGCCGTTTAAAAGGCCGTGAATCCTATATTAATTATTCCTAAGGCCAGGATGTATTTACTTAGTCAAACCACATGGGTTAATGCGATTCGTTTTTAATGGAGAATTAACCGGATCATAAACCGTCACCCTAGTAAATCTTAAAAAGGGACGAGATATCATTCTCCCTTGTTCTTTCCTTTTTTCTCAGCTAAGAGATGCTAGAACCTTTCCATCATTCCCGTAGGAGTTTCACAATCAATCTTTACTCCTAGGATTGATTTTGCTCTGTTTTGGATGCAACTGAACTGTGTCGGTCAATCTTCCCAATAAAGTACGTTTTATCACCGTTCCATTGGGGATCATCTTCTCTTGTTTCTCCCTTCCATATTACACAATGTATTTTCCAAGATTCTAATGGGTTTTCTTGGGGTTGTTTGGTACTCTCGTACTGTGGCATCCTCCGGTGGATGCAGTTGTCGTGATAGGAGGATTGTGACCCATTGTGTGGATAAAGGACATCAAGAACTCTTCCAGGTAGGGTATTCATGGCTTCTCTGATTGTATATGTGAAATCGTAGAATTATCATGATTTAGTCCATTAGATCACAATGAAATTGATCTAATTAAATACTTGAACCAGATTAAAAGAATTGGTTGATCGCATGTTGTTGCTTTATACCGTGATAACGGTTTGCCTCATGTTTTTCTAGATAGAGTGATATCTATGATTTCTTTGATTTGTTGTTTGTTCATGATAGAAATTGATAATGAACGTAAATCCGGAATTAATTGTTAATGAATTGGCTAATGATAAATAGGCATGTAAATTAATCTGGTTATTTTTGTTGTTGTAGTTGTTCTAATTTGAGGATAATCAAATTAGGGAAGTAAGCATGGTTATTTAATTGTGATACCTAAATGATTAGGTATCTTGTAATTATAACCTACGAATAACAAATCTGCTAATTCAATATGGATTAAAGAACAGATTATGTGGGAATTTCTAAAAGGATTTTGAGTTACCCTCTTGTTTGTTAAAGGGTCAAGATCCCATGGTTGTGACTTTTGTTTTCATGCTGCTTGTGTTGTGATGTGAGCTTGGATGGATGTTGTGATATGTGGTGGCATGGAGGCCTTGTGGTTATGACAGCAGATGACGCCTAGAGTGGCGAGATGCATCAGTTTATGCATGTGGGTGTCAGGGAGGACACCATAGGTGATGGAATGGGATGGATGTGGTTGTTATATGCTTATGGCTTTCTTTGAATGTTAATCTGCTTTGCTTTTCCCCTCTACTCAAGGCAGCTGGTCTTGCTACTCTTCTTCCAAATGAGGTGAAGACGCGAGGGGTATGCCACGTGCTTTTTGTGTTTACCCTCTCAAGGGAGAATGGGTCTATGCTCTTTCTATAAGCAGAAATGACTCGACAGTTAGTATATCTACTCACCGTGTTGAGCCTCCTTTGTGTTTAGAAGCATAGTATGCTTTTCTAGAATGCCTGGGAATATAAAAAAGTAATTCTGTAATGAATGTTTGATTAAATGGTGAAAATCCACAGGGGTGGAGATACTAGAATTTAATGGTGATGTGAATTTTAAAAGGAGCAGTTGATTTCGGATGTGATGCCAATTCAGTTTAATGTGGAATTGTTCTTGGTTAATTAATGTTTAATGAATTAATTAACATACATTGGAACTGATAAAATGATAATGGAGTAATATAATAAAGCTCTTCAAATGTTTGTGTTCTTATAGGACACCTAGTCTTAGAAGTAGCATCCTGGAGTCTGAGAGACGTTAGTTGTAGTTGTATATAAGACTAGGTAATTCTTATAGTGTGGATGTGAGTTATGTATATATACTGTAATTTTTTTGTTTCTATATGCTACTCCACTATGTCGGTAAGGGAAACTGACACCCCGGGGATTCTGAGCCCTGGGGGTGTTTTCCCCAACATTCTGATAGTAGGTCGAATGGCTGACTACCCCCTTTGGCCCTACTCTCTTCTCTTGGTAGATACATGTGCCAACTGGCACACCAGTCAGTTTCCCCATATATGTGTGTAGAGGGATGTAATGGCTTGTGGTTATTTCACACAGATATATTCTGGATATAGTATCCTATGGACTACTATAGGTGTAACGTGTATAGGACATGATGGCTTGAGGATCCATACACGGTGTATGGGCTATAATTGCTTGAGGTATAATACCCGATGTATGATACAAGTTATGAAGGCTATGGTGGCTCCCGGAACTTAACTGGTTGCTTTTGGTTGTGAGGATGGTGAGGTGCTTCGCCCAGGTGTCTACGGGCATGCCTTTGTGGTGCACGAGGTGCAGATTGTGAAGCTTAGCCCAGGTGTCTGCGGGAAAGCCTTTGGAGAGAGATGCCCATGAAGTATGTCATTGGGGAAAAGCGGAAAACCAATGGGGAAGTAGTTGAAGGGTACCCTTGATATTCATTATTATATGCTATATTCTTGTATGGGTTACTTTGTGAGAGTATCCATGGTGAGGTTGGGAACTTAGTATACCTGTTTAGGTGATGAGTTAGTTTCATTTGTTGTTCACTGGCCTTTAGCATTCTTTCTTTACATTTTCACGAGAGTCTTGGGGAGGATCCTACTGAGTATACTATTATACTCACCCTATGTATATATAAACTATTTTTCAGGTCACTTGGAGTAGGTTGGAGATCAAGCTAGTTACTACTAGCTTGTGGTTGGAGGAGGAGCTATTCGGGCTTGTGGTTGCTGCCATTTTACTTTATTTTGGGTACTTTTAGTTTCCCCTTTCAGTTGTAGTCCTTTTGCATGACATTTCATATATGTACTTGGATTTCTTTTATTTTTCAGTTCTGAGTTGGAGTTGATTGGAGCTTATTCTATCTCTCTCTTCTTCATGTGTTCTATTAGAGGGTAATGCCTCCCATTTGTATGTTTATTATACCCTCGGTGCTAGTCGCCAACCCGGGGCCTATTGGTGGCAGGACTCGGGGGTCATTATCTCTCTTCTCACATTGTCGGCCCATGAGGGGTACACTTTGTGGGGAGGGGGTCATGACAGAGTGGTATCAGAGGTCTGGTTGGGGGATAGGATGGAGTTTGGAGTTAGGCACAGGTGATGATGCATGGGATGGTAGGGCAAAAGTGTCGTTCATGTTTAGCAAGTGGGGTAAACACTGGAGACCGGCAGAGACATAGTCATTTAGGGCCCCCTATGATCTGTTGCACGGACCTTTAAGTTTATGATGGCTACTAAACAAAGTGATACTGGTTGTAGGGTAGAGACCTAGGAAAGGATCATGCGTCATTCTTCTTTGTGCCTGCGTTTTAATGGGTAGACCATGGAATAGGTTAAACATAAATTAATAAAAGAAAAAAATTAATTCATTAATGTTGAGTCTTCCATATTCCAGCCATAGGAGCTCTAACAGTTGTTATTTTACAGGTATGGCTCCAGGTCGACGTCCTAGTCAGGTTTGCGCAGAAGATGTCCAGCAGGATGTTCCAGTGGATCGTCGCCGGGTAGGGGTTGATGATGATGACACTTAGATGAAGACACTCAGAGAGTTTCAGCACCAGAGTCTACAGAAGTACGAGGGCTCCGTTTCAGATGCAGTCACAGATGACTGGTTGGAGGAGGTCGAGATATGATTCGGTTCGATTCATGCTCAGAAGGAACACTGGGTGTCCTTGGTTGTGAATATGCTGCGTGGAGTAGCGAGGTAGTGGTGGTTCTTGTTCCTTGGGGATTGTAAGGAGTCAGCGATCTCATGGGAGGAGTTTCGAGACAGGTTTAGAGTCGAGTTTCATTCTTCGACTGCGAAGGCATCCAGTCGTCAGGAGCTTCTTACCCATCAACAGGGGAGCTCTAGTGTTTGAGATTTTGGAATCTATTTCAGGAACCTTCTACGATATGCTTCAGAACTGTTACCAGATGAGGAGGCTAGGTCGAGGCATTTCGAGGAGGCTTTGCATCCAGAGATCCAGCGCCAGGTCACCCCATTTATGCTAATGACATATCTTGAGGTGCTGGCGAGGGTAGAGGTTGTTTAGAGGACTTTGCCTGGGACTGGATCGTCATGAGAGGGGAATTGTCATGATTCCTCATGAAGCAAAGCTGTGGACTAAGGATCCCGGTTTTCAGGGCAGAAGAGTTTCTGTTCACCTGGGGGTAGGTCCCAGCCCTTTCCATCTCGTTTCTCCGGAGGCAGCAACTCTCAGACCTATTCCAAGGGATCAGGTGCTTGTTTTTATTGTGGTGGTCATGGTTATCAGCAGCGGGAGTGCCCGACTTTTCAGAGTAGTCATCGTGCCATAGGCGCTCCGCTCCAGGTTCCTCCATTGAGGCAGTTCCCACCGAGGCAGCAGCAGCAGGTTGCACCAGCTTTAGATCACCAGAGGGTAGATGGAACAGGTAGAGGACAGCCCCATGATGCTCCCCATCCTCAAAGAGTAGAGCGCGGCCATGGTGGTGGTCTTCATCAGGGCCAGAGAGGTCGTGGAGGAGGTCGTGGTCAGCTTTATGCTCTAGCGTTTCCAGCCCCAGGCGAGCCAGATGTCATTCGAGGTACCCTTTTCTTGTTTTCTACATTGGTGTATGCCTTTTTTGATTCAGGAGCAACACACTCCTTCATATCAGCTACCCTTGCCCATGCTTTGGGACTTGAGGTAGAGAGGCTTCCAGTGCCCTTGGTGTTGACTATGCCAGTTGGAGGTCGAGCCGACTTGTTTGAAGTATGTAGAGACTGTGAGCTAGTGTTGGGGCAACACCGCTCTTGGGGAGATTTCTTATGTTTATGAATACAACCATATGATGTCATACATGGCATGGATTGGTTGAATTCACTGTAGGCTATTGTGGATTGCTACAGGAATAAGGTCGTTTTCTTTGATGCAGATGGAGAGAATGTGGTGTTTGTTGGTGAGAGAGATCCTCGAATGAGTCATAGACGAGTTCCATCCTTATCATCCATGATGGCTAGGATGATGATGATTTATTCAGAGGTTCAACAGTTGGAGTTTCCTAGGGTCATAGAGGAGTACCCTGACGTCTTTCCAGAAGAGGTTGTATCCTTACCCCCTCGATGAGAGATCGAGTTTGGGATCGAGATACATCCAGGAGTGTCTCCTATCTCTATGTCTCCATATAGGATGGCCCCTTCTGAGTTACGAGAGCTACGTATACAACTTGATGGTCTATTGCAGTGCGATTTTGTTCGGCCAAGTGTGTCACCGAGGGGTGCACTAGTTTTGTTTGTGAAAAAGGGTGATGGCAGTTTGCGGTTGTGCATCGATTATTGTCGATTAAACCAAGTGACAATAAAGAACCGATATCCTCTCCCGTGGATTGATGACTTATTCGATCAACTGAAGGGTTCAAGTTGGTTCTCAAAGATCGACTAGAGGTCAGGATATCATCAGATGCGTGTAAAGGATGAGGATTTCCCGAATACCGCTTTCCATTGTCGTCATGGGCATTATGAGTTTTTTGTAATTCCATTCGGCGTGACGAATGCTCCAGCTGTTTTCATGGGGTTGATGAATGCTGTGTTTCGTGAATTCCTGGACAAGTTTTTTGTGGTTTTCATCGACGACATCCTTGTGTACTCTACATCTGAAGAAGAGCATGAAGAGCATCTACGAGCCGTTTTGGGAATTCTTCGCCAACATCAGTTGTTTGGGAAGTTGTCCAAGTGTGATTTTTGGGCTCGACAAGTTCGTTTATTGGGATATGTTGTGTCCCAATAGGGAGTAGTAGTGGATCCGTCGATGATAGAAGCAGTGGTGTCTTGGGCAGCCCCCAAGACCATGTCAGAGGTGCAATGTTTCCTTGGTCTTGCAGGCTATTATAGGAGGTTTGTAGCCAACTTCTCTCGAGTTGCGACTCCTCTGACCGCTTTGACCAGGAAGGATCAAGCGTTCATATGGACTGATCAGTGTCAGACAGCTTTAAAGTATCTAAAGGAGAAGTTGGTAAGTGCTCTAGTCCTTTGTCTTCCAGTGGAGGGAGTCCAGTTTGATGTTTTCTGTGATGCTTCACATTTGGGGCTAGGATGTGTTCTCATGCAGCAGAAGTCAGTTGTTTCTTATGGGTCTCGGCAGTTGTGTCCCCATGAATGCAACTATGCCACCCATGATCTTGAGTTGGCAGCCATGGTGTTTTCTCTGAAGTTGTGGAGACATTAACTCATTGGTGAGAACTTTGTGGTTTTCACCGATCATAAGAGTTTGAGGTATGTTTTCTCCCAACGTGACTTGAACTTGCGGCAGCGTCGGTGGATGGAGTTCTTGCAATAATACGACTTTGAAATATCGTATACACCTGGAAAAGGGAATGTTGTAGCTGATTCACTAAGCCGAAAGTCACGTAATGATGTTATGCGTGAATATGGTGATTCCTGGAGAGTGATGGAAGAGCTATCATCTTTACATCTTAATGTGGGAGAGGTTGGGGGTAGAGGTTGTCTTTTCCAAATGAAAGTTCAGTCATCCCTGATGCAGAAGGTGGAAGAGTCTCAGTTGGGTGATCTAGAGGTGGAATTCTGGAGAGACAGAAGTGTTTTTGTTGAGGCCCCTGATGGTTGGTCGGAGGATGATTAAACACCGAGTGTTGTATCATTGCAGGCTTTTTGTTCCCTTGGCGATGCACGAGACGGTTCTCCAAGAGTTCCATAGTTCACCCTTGGCAGTACATCCTGGTGTGACAAAGATGTACAGATCCTTGAGGATTCATTTTTGGTGGCATGGGCTGAAACGTACGGTTGCAGAGTGTGTGTCTCGATGTTTAGTCTACCAGAAGGTGAAGGCTGAACACCGTGTTCCTGGTGGTCTTCTCCAGAAATTAGAGATTCCTCAGTGGAAGTGGGAGGACATCTCAATGGGCTTTGATATAGGTTTACCTCAAGCTCCGGGAGGACATGATGCTATATGGGTGGTAGTGGATCATTTAACAAAGTCGGCCCACTTCATATCGATCAAGGAGTCAAGCTCAGTGGAGGTTTTTTTGAGGCAGTATCTAGAGGAGGTGGTGAGACTTCATGGAGTACCTAGGAAGATCATTTCTGATCGAGATCCTCGTTTTAACTCTAGGGTGTGTAGAGGTATCCAGCATGATTTTGGCTCTCAACTGTGCCTTAGCGCTGCTTTTCATCCTCAAACGGATGGTCAGACAGAGCGAACCATCCAGACTCTTGAAGACATGTTGCGCTCTTGTGTTCTTGATTTTGGAGGTTCATGGATGATGAACTTACCCTTGGTAGAGTTCACTTACAATAATAGTTTTCACTCTACCATCGGTATGGCGCCTTTTGAAGCCTTGTATGGTCGGCCATGCCGTTCTCCGTTGTGCTGGACTGGGGTCGGAGAGTCAGCAATTCTCAGACCAGAACTAGTGCAGAATACAACATAGATGGTTTAGGGGATTCGTGAGAGGATGAAGATAGCACAGGATCATCAGAAATCATATGCTGATCAAAGAAGGAGACCCATAGAGTTTAATGTTGGGGATCATGTGTTTCTGAAGTTGACTCCCCGTCCTGGGCAGTGAAGGTTTGGTCGTAGAAGTAAGCTTTCTCCCTGTTTTGTTGGGCCTTTCGAGGTGTTAGCTCGTGTTGGAGTTGTGGCATATCGAGTAGCACTTCCTCCTCAGATGAGTCGGATACATTATGTTTTCCATGTATCACAGATTTGTTGTTATCTTCATGATGAATCTCATGTTATCGATTGGGGAGAGATATATATTGATGATGATGCAAGCTTCGAGGAGTGACCTGTGGAGATCCAAGACCGCAAGGAGAAGGTGTTGCGTGGGAGTTCTATCCCCTTAGTTCGTGTCTTGTGGTGACACGGTGGCATGGAGGAGAGTACATGGGAGCGTGAGACACAGATACATGCTCAGTATCCAGAGTTGTTTAATGTTTAACTCCTTTCATGTAATTATGTTTTCTTTGTGGTTGGACCTTTCATGTTTTATTTATGTACTTTTCATGTGATGTTATTTTTTAATTGTTTGGATATGGATTGATTGTTCCCATACTCTCGGATGTAGTGGTTTTGTTCCAGCTTTTGAACAACTCATAGTGGTTTTCCCCTGAGAGGTATCTTATGGGGTGGTTGTTCAGACCCCTCTTTTCTTCTGGGTTGGTTTTTAATTCTCGAGGACGAGAATGTTATGAGAGGTATCTAATGTAATGGCCCGGACCTCTCCGGTCTATTAACTTGGGAAAATGTGGTGTTGGAGGTGTTCCGGGAGGTCAAGGTGACTTATCCCCAACACTTTGACAAATTTTCCAGTTCTGTGAACAGTGTTTCCAGTTGTATGAACAGTAACAGATCGGTCTCACAGATCGGTCTGACAGATCAGTCTCACAGATCGATTTCATAGATCGGTCTGACAGATCGGTTTCACAGATCGGTCTGACAGATCGGTTTCACAGTTGGTTCTGACAGATCGGTTTCACAGATCGGTCTGACAGATCGGTTTCACATATCGGTCTGAGAGATCGGTTTCACAGATCGGTCTGAGAGATCGGTTTCACAGATCGGTCTGACAGATCAGTTTCACAGATCGTTCTGACAGATCGGTTTCATAGATCGGTCTGACAGATCGGTTTCACATATCGGTCTGACAGATTGGTTTCAGAGATCGGTCTGACAGATCGGTTTCACAGATCGGTCTGACAGATCGGTTTCACAGATCGGTCTGACAGATCGGTTTCACAGATCGGTCTGAGAGATTGGTTTCACAGATCGGTCTGACAGATCGGTTTCCCTAATCGGTCTGACAGATCAGTTTCACAGATCGGTTTCATGTACAGTAACGATGGGTGAACAATGTTTCCAGATTCCTATAGTTTTTCCCCTTTTGACGTTTCTTTTGATGTAAAATACATTTAAAGCCTTATTTTAAGGGCTCCTAAGGCCGTTTTAAAGGCCATAAATCCTATATTAATTATTACTAAGGCCGGTATGTATTTACTTGGTCAAACCGCATGGGTTAATGCGATCCGTTTTTAATTAAGAATTAACCGAATCTTAAACCGTCGCCCTAGTAAATCCTAAAAAGGGATGAGATATCATCCACCCTTGTTCTTTCCTTTATTCTCAACTAAGAGATTCTAGAACCTTTCAATCATTCTCGTAGGAGTTGCACAATCAATCTTTACTCCTAGGATTGGTGCTGCTCTGTTTTGGATGCAACCGAACTGTGTCGGTCAATCTTCCCAATAAGGTATGTTTTATCATCGTTCCATTGGGGATCATCTTCTCTTGTTTCTCCCTTCCATATTATACCATGTAATTTCCAAGATTCTAATGGGTTTTCTTGGTGTTGGTTGGTACTGTCGTACTGTGGCATCCTCTGGTGGATGCAGTTGTCGTGAGAGGAGGATTGTGACCCGTTGTGTGGATAAAGGACGTCAAGAACTCTTCCAGGTAGGGGATTCATGGATTCTATAATTGTATTTGTGCAATCGTAGAATTCTCATGATTTAGTCCTTTGGATCACAATGAAATTGACCTAATTAAATACTTGAACCCGATTAAAATAATTCATTGATCGCATGTTGTTGCTTTATACCGTGATAACGGTTTTC
The DNA here is from genome assembly GCA_963277665.1 of Viscum album. Taxonomy (NCBI): domain Eukaryota; kingdom Viridiplantae; phylum Streptophyta; class Magnoliopsida; order Santalales; family Viscaceae; genus Viscum; species Viscum album. The sequence continues at coordinate 1,499,045,214 of OY728159.1, forward strand.
CTCATGTTTTTCTAGATAGAGTGATATCTATGATTTCTTTGATTTTTTGTTCATTCATGATAGAAATTGATAATAAACGTAAAGCTGGAATTAATTGTTAATGAATTGGATAAAGATAAAGAGGCATGTAAATTAATCTGGTTATTGCTGTTGTTGTAGTTGTTCTAATTTGAGGATAATAAAAATAGGGAAGTAATCATGGTTACTTAATTGTGATAGCTTACTGATTAGGTATCCCATAATTGGAACCTACGAATAACAAATCTACTAATTCAATATTGTTTAAAGAACAGATTATGTGGGAATTTCTAAAAGGGTTCTGAGTTACCCACTTGTTTGTAAAAGGGTCAAGAGCCCATGGTTGTGACTGTTGTTTTCATGCTGCTTGTACTGTGATGTGATCCTGGATGGCTGTTGTGATATGTGGAGGCATGGAGTCCTTGTGGTTATGGCAGCAGATGACGCCTAGAGTGGCGAGATGCATCAGTTTATGCATGTGGGTGTTGGGGGGGACACCAGAGGTGATGGAATGGGATAGATGTGGTTACTGGATTCTTGTGGTTTTCATTGAATATTAATTTTATTTGCTTTTCCCCACTGCTCAAGGCATCTGGTCTTTCTGCCCTTCTTCTGAAGGAGGAGAAGACGCGTGGGGTATGCCACTTGCTTTCCGTGTTTAGCCTCTCAAGGGAGCATGGGTCTATGCTCTTTCTAAAGGCGGCAATGACTCGATGGGTAGTATATCTACTCACCGTGTTGAGCCTTTTTTGTGTTAGAAGCATAGGATTCTTTTCTAGAATGGCTGGGAATATGAAAAAGTAATTCTGTAATGAATGTTTGATTAAATGGTGAAAATACATGGGGATGGAGATACTAGAATTTAAAGGTGATGTGAATCATAAAAGGAGAATTTGATTTCAGATGTGATGCCAATTCAATTTAATGTGGAATTGTTCATGGTTAATTAATGTTTAAATAATTAATTAAAGTACAGTGGAACTGATAAAATGAGAATGGAGTAATATAATAAAGCTCATCAAATGTTTGTGTGCTTATAGGATACCTATTCTTAGAAGTAGCAGCCTGGAGTCTGAGAGACGTTAGCTGTAGTTGTATCTAAGACTAGGCAATTCCCATAGTATGGATGTGACTTATATATATATTCTATAATTTTTATGTTTCTATACACTACGCCACCCTGTCGGTAAGGGAAACTAACACCCCGGGGATTTTGAGCCCTAGGGGGTGTTTTACCCAACATTCTGATGGGTGGTCGAATGGCTGACTACCCCCTTTGGCCCCACTCTCTTCTCTTGGTAGATACATGTGCCAACAGGCACACCAGTTAGTTTCCCCATATATGTGTGTAGAGGGTTGTAATGGCTTGTGTTTATTTCACACACATATATTCAGGATATAGTATCCTATGGACTACTATAGGTGTAACCTGTATAGGCTGTGATGGCATGAGGATCCATACATGGTGTATGGGATATAATGGCTTGAGGTAAATACCCGATGTATGATACACGTTATGCGGGATGTGGTGGCTCCCGGAACATAATTGGTTGCTTTTGGTTGTGAGGATGGTGTGGTGCTTTGCCCAGGTGTCTGCGGGCAAGCCTTTATGGTGAACGAGGTGCAGATTGTGGAGCTTAGCCCAGGTGTCTGCGGGAAAGCCTTTGGAGAGAGATGCACAGGACGTATGTCGTTGGGGAAAAGCGGCAAACCAGTGGGTAATTAGTAACAGGGTACCCTTGATATTCTTTAATATATGATATATTCTTGTATGTGTTACTTGGTGAGAGTAGCCATGGTGAGGTTGGGAACTTAGTATACCTGTTTAGGTGACGAGTTAGTTTCACTTGTTGTTCACTGGGGTTTAGCATGCTTTCTTTACTTTTGCACGAGAGGCTTGGGGAAGATCCTACTGAGTATACTGTTATACTCACCCTATGTATATATAAACTGTTTTCAGGTCACTTGGAGCAGGTTGGAGATCAAGCTGGTTACTACTAGCTTGTGGTTGGAGGAGGAGCTGTTCGGGCTTGTGGTCGCTGTCGTTTTACTTTTTTTTGGGTACTTTTAGTTTCCCCTTTCAGTTGTAGTACTTTTTCATGACATTTCATATATGTACTTGGACTTCTTTTATTTTTTAATTTTGAGTTGGAGTTGATTGGAGTATATTCTATCTCTCTCTTCTGCATGTGTTCTCTTAGAGGGTAATGCCTCCCATTTGTAAGTTTATTATACCCTCGGTGCTAGTCGCCAACCCGGGGCCTACTGGTGGCAGGACTCGAGGGTCATTATCTCTCTTCTCACATTGCCGACCTAGGAGGGGTACGCTTTGTGGGGAGGGGGTCGTGACATATAGGGCCCCAAAATAAATATAATAAGGATAAATAAATACATCAAACAAGAATTAAAACTCAAAGATGTCTATGAAAACAAATAATTAAAATCTCAAAACCCCAGTAACCTGGACTTCCGACATTAAAAGTGTTCATGGATTGCAAGTACGAGGTATATCAAAAGATTTGAAACATTTATCTTCCATTTATAATATTTCTCAAATAGTAAGACAAATTACACTCACATACCAATTTTTTAATCTCTATCCTTAGTTACTCACTAGTGTCCCATTTAGAGGGGCACATGACCTCAGGTGCACCACCCCATATTCTATAGGAAGCTTACTAATGAAGATGGAATAAATGATATATTTGAGAGACTATTACATTGATTTCATAATCATAAATAAAATATTAATAACTACAAAATTAATATAGAATAATCAATGTATGTAGAATCAATAATTACCTTACATAAAATAAAAAACTATAATGCATCCAAATAATCATACGTCTTAATTGGAAGGCTACTGATCCGACCACTCATATAAGATAAAAACATTATGGAGTCTGGTAAATTACATGACACTAACCCCATCCCGTATCTAATCCCAATAGAAAAATATATCTTGACCAAATATAAAGTCAATGCATAAAACTATATAATAGACACAAGGTATGCATAATCATGAAAGTGACTACAGAGAGTGTGATAAATTTTTCTCATTAGGGTCTCACTATATAACCCTAACCTACATAGTCATATACAACGGGATGAGTCACGGAAAAAATTAACAAGCATGTTGGGTCTTCTTTCTCTAACCAATCCGCTATAACTCATAATCATATATTATTAGGCCAATGATGAAAAAAATCAGCTTGTTTCGCAATTCTAATCCATGGATAAAAGTGTACATTAAAGCATCTACCAAAACTTAACCATTTCCAAAAAATGAATGGTATTGTTCCATACCATATCATAACACTACCCCTATAATCAATATAGGTTCAACAACATGTACCTAGACCATTCCCTAATATGATTGGTTGTATGTTAGGTACTAAGTCCATCCCTTCTCAGTGGAATACTCACATCAACTCTAATGAACACTTCATAATATGATCAACATTATGGGGGGTAATCAATGTTGGGAAAATTTTGGACAAATTTGTACTATTTCTCCCATTACCACTTAGACCTATTGGGATCGTGGTTCTATTTTTCTCTATTCAATTTTTATGAAAGTATCTGAAAAAATGTAAAGGAAAACACATGATGTTCTGACAAGGTTCAATACTTAGTTAGAGTATATAGTCAATACTATTTATGGTGGTCAAAAATATAATAATTCAACACTGTAATGAGATACAAATTATATTGGTTTCTCTCAGAGATTATTCTGAGCATAAGTGTGGTTCTGTACTCTATAAGGGGTATAAAATAATCTTATTTCCCTATAAAAGTAAATCAATAGTCACACTACAGTTCCACACTAAATTTTTATAATTCCACTGTAGATGGTCATTGGATTCATCAAAGTCTTTTATACACCAAAAATTCATAAACTAGATTTTACTTCTATTATATTTCAAAGTGATTATTTATTATTTTTATCCTTCTTCTATTTTCACTTACACATGAGCATGAAAAAAACCACTGCACTTCTACTCATTTATTAAAATAAATCCACACAAAATTTATCACTTTATTATAATAAATAATAATTTTTTTCTATTCGATTGTTTTTAAGACATATTCTTCACCTATTCCTACTCTTTATATAATTAGACATAAATTATGATACTTAATTCTCTAATTCATATGAACGAATGTACAACCCACTCTCTATGGCCATTTTTTATTTAATAATAATCATATACGTAATAAATCTATCAAAAAACATTATCTTAGAAAAACTTACCCCATTTATATAGGTATCATCTCTCTAAAAATCAATGTAAGTATAAAAGATGAAAATTTTAGTGTTCCCACTTGAAAAATGAATATCCCATGAAAAACATTCTTCATTTGGCCAACCTCAAAATTTTACCAAAATAGGATAAAATAGTATTCATAGTGGATTCACCCAAAATTCAACATCTATTTTCTTCAAATCCTTCATATGTATTTCAATGAATCATGAACATTACTTCATGATTATTAAAAGTGTTGAATTTCAAGATCAACGTTGTTATAATGAGGGACATAGAAAAATAATTTGTAAAGATTCTTACCACTAACTTTGATACCAATTTCTATGAAATTTTATGTCTGATGAACACATATGGTTATTATTTTTCCAGTCTCCCTCTATATGATAATCTCTATAGTTTTCCTTTGAGTTTGTTTACATGTTCCCGCGATGTGTATCTCTACTAGAAACTCTATTTGATGATTATATATAATGAATTATTCTTCATATTCTCTATTTTATGGCTCCACACATATTAATTTTATGGACAACCCTATCTTATGGACTTATTAACATAATTATTTCTTTTGAACATATAAATGTTCAATTATTTGTTCCGCATACATATTTCCAAATAATATATTTTTTTTTCACATAATCTACAACACTTTTATTTTTCCCTAAACCATAGTTCCTCTAAGTTCTACCATCTCATCACTGGAACCAAATTATCTTGGAAACATTATTTCTTTATAATTTTCATGATATATTGTACTTTAGATATCAGAAAATAATCACCTGATTTTCATATAATTTAATGTGTCTTTTTTTCATCCAAAATTTATGTTGTATTAAATCCAAAAAAAATTGTATAGTTTAATAAATTAAGAAAACATCACCAGGAATCATGTAATATATTTTTCTAGTGATATTTGTTGTATAAAAGAATGAATTTATTTAAACTAACATTTTTCCCTATCATTCATTTTATTACATTAGTCAAATTGACTCTTCCTGTTCGATCCTCAAATGTATTTATGCTAGAATCAGTTCTATCATTTTTAAATAATAGACATAAACTTATTTATCTTGAAAATTTTTATCATAAATATAATTATATTGAAAAAAACACATTCTTATCTAGACATAATATCACATGTTATAAACACCAATATCAAGTCATCAATTTTTGTAAGTAAAATATTCAAAACATAATTCACCATCATGTAGTGAATATATTCCGACTACTTCAAAGGAATTAACTCCATTTATATTCTTATATGATAAAAATATTTGGAACATATTATTCTCTTAAAAAACATATATTATTCATTATTCATAGTGAGTAAATCATTATTTCCTTCTCTCTTCAACTTCCATGTTATACCTTCTTTATTAAAAGTCTTGGATACTTTAACCAAACTTCTGAGAAACTTTTTATTCACTATTTATCCTTTATATTTTTATAAATATCATTCCTAGATATATTAGCTAAAATTAAAACAAACGTATTCTTCACAACCTCCTCAATATATTAACATCAATGAAATCCATTTATTTTATTCACAACCATTGGAAACTTTTTATAAAAAATAAACCAAACCAAAATTAGGCATTTTAATCATGCCATTTTATTAGTTGTAAGTATCTTAAACATGAATTTCCCAATATTTGATTCCTTAGCATATTTATATCCTCCATTTCTTTCAAAACATCCAATATTTATTTTAAATTTATCCCCATTGTTGAAATGAAGTAAAAAATTCTTTTGAAAAAGTTATCAAAATCATTATTCTTAAATGTTCCACCAATAATATCACTCTAAGTTATCATGATACATGATTAGTGTCGAAAACAAGTGGATTTAGTTAAAATTATAGATTAATCCTATAATAATATATCTTGATAAAAAATAAATTGAAAACTAAATAACATTTCTTTATGTGTTTTTCCTTAAATTATTGGTTGATGAATCTAATTGTGACATATATTAGTTATAAGATAAATTCAATTAGAACTTATATTCTCAATTAAACTAATTGGTTATAATAATTCATATAGATATATAATACTACATCTCCTTAGAACACATTAATTATTTGAAATTTTTCATTTGATTGGTTAATTCAATTTCTCCACATATTTTTTAATGTTTTTTTACTAGTAAATAATAAAGATATAATAAGAAATATATACCATATTCAATGAATATACTTTAAAGACATTATAGAGTAATCATATTTGAATGAAATAATATTTTTGGTGGCTTTTTCATCACACTGCACTTATAGCTCCAATGAGGATACGTTTCTCATGGTCTTTCTACTAATGATTATTAGTAATAGATATGAGTTCAGATTTTAATATTTAGAATACAAAAAAATGAACTTCTTATTGTGGTGGAATAGATTTAAAATTTCCAAAATTTCATTAAGGATGATCAAATTCATTATATTCTAATGTAATTATTAATGCAATAAAAACACAAGATATCATGTTCTTCATTTATCTCTCATATTATTATAAAAGAACATTAACATCATCAAGGATGACCAACTCATAATTTTTTTAAAATACAAATTTAGGAATCATTCTAATATTATGAATTAATTATAAAATGTTTTATAATGTTGACAGGAAATATAGTATCTTAGATTAACCTCAAGGATCATATTTCACCATCAGTTCCATGTATAATAAGCACATATACAATTTATAATGGTTAAAGGAAGAAGGTGGCTCTTCCTTTTTCTCATTATAAACAACAAGGTTGATGTTATTTTCTTAACCAATTCACACATTTTCTTCCAATATTCACGCTTTCACATATAAACATCAGTTATGATTTGGAAAACATATAACCTATAAATTATAGTATTAATTATTTTGTGAATTTTACATTCACATGATCCATTAAGACCCTTGAATCACCTAGTATAAATTTATCCCTTTTTAAAAACTCTTAATATGCTATAGTTATTGTAGGAAAATATCTAAGAGTGTATCGATCTATTTGACACATCACACCTAACACTTTTTCAAAATAAGTGTTATATTTTGTTGATAACCACTCGTTATTTTTGGGTTTTTTGTTAGGAAACTTCTATTTTAATTATTCACTATAATATTCATGTATCTGTCTCATTTTTCTTCTCACTCTAATTAATCTAGACAAATGAGTAAAATGGAATTGAGTACAATAGATTCATGTTCGTATTTTTCACATGGATTATTTTATCTAGGATTATTATAATTTGTTATTTTTTATCATGAACTATTATAAAATATATCATAATTTCCTTGGATTTATGTCAACTATATATTTTTTAACAATGATCTATCACCTATTATTCTTCATATATTTTTGATATAGTTATTTTATTGCAACATCATTTTGATTACTTCCCAAGGTTTCTTCTTATTCTTGAATAAACTTCTATGTCATTCACCTATCCTCATATTTTGATACATATAGATATGACCATATACTAGTATTGAGACCCTTATTATTTCATACATCACATATAATTTCTAGTTTTATAAATCTATTTGAATTATACATATTTTCATTATATACATATTTTTCTACTTTATCTATAGCTTAATACTCCTTCTAATGAGATTCCATTATGATTTCAAATTTATAGGACCATTACAATAATCTAATGAAATTTTCATGAATCTATTTAGGTACTAAAAATGACCCACAATCCTAAATATTATTATACATTTTTTTGTTTTCCAAAATTACAAGCCAAATGTGCAAGAAATAATTGGGTTTTCTTCACAACTTGTTGATCTAATCATAGTGAAACCACTTTTATAATTATTATATCCCCCATAGGCATGGTGGTAATATTTTCATGACTATTCTTTACGAAAACATATATATTTTTTGTTTTCAAACATTCATTATTCTTGAAAAGTGACTTAGATAAAATATCAAAAAAAATATTGATGGTACCTATTTCTTTACATCTTCTTGAGATAGATCCTTAATTTTTGTCATTATATTATGGTCAATGTTAGTGGTTTTTATCATCAAAATACTTGACTGAGAATTATGTTGAAACAAAATCATTCTCCATAAATTCTAAAGACACAGTATGTATCCTTTCAAGATCAAATAATTTGACTTCAAATTCAAGACATTGCATGTTGAGTGTGTTCTTATGATCATCAATCAAACTCCAATTATTATCACAATAATTCTTAAATCGGCCAACTTATTTATCACAAAACCTTTTTATTTACTAAATAAAGGAGTCAGGTGTCTTGATTGTATTTTAATTTACCTCTAGTAAATAATCCTCCATATATATTATATTTTTTAGTTTTTCTTTATGTGCATTAATATTTTCATAAAGAGTCTTATTGAATCCATATTTCATCATGTAAAATTATTTGATCCATTTTCTCAAATTTAGAGGAACAGATTTCAATCACCCCATTATTAATCTATTGTATATCGCCTTTTATGAGAGATTTATACAGTCTAAAACCTTTCCTTATAAAGCCTTCTTATATTATTTTTCACACATTAAATTTAGGTGATATCTTCCCACATGATTCTAAAAACATCTAAAAAAGTGGCACTATTAATATAGAAATTCATGTTTTAATATACTAACTGATATTTCTTTAAAAAAATTAATCGGATCATCATTACCACTTATACTAGGTTCTTCTTCTTGAGTATAGTTTGTTTTGGGATTTCACTAACCTCGTGCTAACTTAACCTTGATCAACATGAAGTGAGGACATTTTTTTATATTTGGAAGTAATTTAAACAACATTTTTTTTTCTTTTACACCATATATAATTAATTTAAAATCATTTCCTAAAGATACTGATCATTCTATCTCTTTGACTAAGAGGGTACTCTTTTTTTCCTTTATTTATCATTCTTTCTCCTATTCATTATGGTATTGGTTGAAATAGAATCATATTATTAGATAAATTAATATTCACCTAAAATGCTATTAACGGTAAATATAGTAAATAAACACTAATATTTTAAAGGGAACGTTTTCTACCATTTAGAATTTAGTAGTGTTAAACTTTTATTTGATACCAATTTTCAGGAAAACTCTAGGATATTCTCAACACAAAGAGATGGATACTATTTTTTGGTAGCCATTGTGAAAGAGTAATAATTTTTATACATTTACCTATAACACCAAAATATTTAATGATATTTTTCTCTCTAATATATTTCTTTGATAACATCATTGAAATGCAACACCAATTTTAAACATACTGAGATATACTATTAAAATATTTAACTTTACATTTATTGTATTGTCATTAAACTTGAGAGTATGAATAATACAAAAAAATTATGATTTTTTACACAAATATAAAATGAGTTAATTGTTTTTAAATTTGATATAAATGAAAATAAAATCACTTTAAGGTAAAAAGAGATATATTTTAAAAATATTTATGTCCACAGTGTGTTTATATTTTAATAAATAAAATTATCCTCTATTGATTAATTATATTAATTAAAATTTTAAATATTATTTTAAATAAAATATTTTACAATTCATCTAATGCATTATACATGGTAAATAATAAATGTAAACCATGTTTTATTCTTAAATTTTATTTTGAAAAAAAAAGGCATCTTGTTGCATTTTTCATGATTATTTTAATATTAATTTATAAAAAGTATAGATAATTAATAATTTAAAAAGGATTATATATTTTGTATAATCATAATTAATATAAATTAAAAAGGTGAACTAATTATTTGTGGAATAATAAAATTTGCATAGTTAAAGTTAAATAAGTTTTATCACTGGGATTTAAAATAAGATATGTGGTTTAAAATATCCCAAAACACATGATTTAATTTTATTTTTTTGATAATATTTTGACCTTATCCTTAATAATTTTTATATTTTAAATTTTGGAGTCACTTTACTTGACTAATACATTAGTATATGTTCATTATTTGAAAAATATCAAGTGTGTCCTATCACTCCCTTATAAAAGGATACCATGTCTTTTCTCTTCCTCACACTCCATGCACCTTCAAAATCAATCAATAGTTTCCCTAATAAATTAATAACATCTCTACCCTTTTATTTTAGTTTATTTCATGGTCAAAATAAAATCCTTTAAAGGTGTAAGGTGTAAGACAAATGGGGGTTTCAAGGAGGATGTATTACTTTTAACCTAGTTATTTAAATTTTAATTCTTTTTTACACCATATTTAGATAGATTTAATTCAGAATAAAATGATTATTAAAAGATCATAAATTTATTTATATGTAATTATTTCGATTTCACTAATCATCATTCATATCCTTCTCTAACAAATGGGATGTGATAGTATCACACAAGTGTACATGTGGATTACTACCACCATATACTGATATAATTTATTTTACATCAACATTAGTCATGGATTGTCATTATAATTGATTTAATGTTTCTATATAATATTTCAGTCTTAATTATTATTATGTCATTATAAAATATCACATACTTTATTACCTATCCATTCTTTGGAAATTGATAATATCGCACATGTGTATAAGTGGACTACCCCTACTTTGCAACAATGAGATTCATTTTTCATAGTCTGTATATGGATAGTTATAAAACACTATATAGTGAATAAATATTATACTTATGTCATTATTAATATTATTTATATAATTAATCCTAGAATAATGTTCAATTATTGGAAACATCTAACCCAAACATCCATGGAAAATAGACTAGTTTTCATCAGGATATTCAATTAAAAAAGACACAATTAATAAAAGGGTATTTGAAATATATAAATAATTGATAAATTATTAGTAATGAATGAATATTTTAACAAATATTATTTATAATGAACCTATATTTATTATATAATATATTCAAAATACGTATAAATCAAGGCGTAACTTGATTTATGGGTTTGTGTAATAATCTTAATTCATTACGATATTTTCTATGATAAATTTCTATTGAATTTTGAAAATATTGAGAAAGAAATTTTTTATTTTGATATATATGAAAAAAATACTTTCCTACCATCATGTTCGTTCTTTTATTTGAACTATCCTTTACATGTTTCCTTGGTTATTTTCTAAGAAACCAACTTCTCCAATATTCAAAGAATATTTTGTTAAAATGTAAAAAAAATAAAATTTTATTTTTATATGTTTTCAATGGAGGGATGAAATTTTATTTCAAAGGTATTTTTATTCTATTTCAACATATTTTATTGATTTTTATATGCCACTATTTATATGATCTTTTAGAACCATAAAAATTCCTTCCGAGGATGACCAATTATGGCAATGATTTAATGATTATTCTATGAAACCCCTTTCACTCCCATGGGTTAATTAAGGTATGTTGAAGAAATTATGAAACATATTTCCTTTCCCTGTGTTTTGATATTATCAAATGATTAAATCTTCATAAACCCATTTATTTTTCTCATTTTATGTTATAACATTATGATGAATGATTTATGATCTTTGGAACACAAATTTATGATTTTCATTATGTCATGGGTAGACCCAAAATTATTTAGCCCTCCAATAAATTCGGTGAAGATAGTTATCACCATCAATAATACAGATTGGAACAATGTATAATCATAGATTAGTAATGGTATATATTAAAATAATCATTTCAGTGAACTATAATTAATGAAAATATGGAATTGGGAGTGAACCATGTCCAAAATGATAGCCATTGTAGTTATACTTTAATAAAGAAATAATTTTCTGTTATTATTCAAATAAAAATAAAACGTATGACTTATTATTATGAAATTTTCACATGGTTGAATATTTATCTTTGTGATTCGCTAATATTATAGTTTAGGTATTTTGAAGCAATAATGTTTTCCTACATGACTCATGTTTATGAACAATCGACGACTGGGTATGAACATTGTAAGTTATGACCATAGTCTCATACACACATTCTTATCTAACAGTTTTATAGATGCTGAAAATCCTTTTATTTTTTATTTTCATAAAGTCATTTTAAGATAACTGGTAACTTCACACCCAAATAGAAAACCACGGGATCCGCGAAACCCCTTCATCCAAAAGCAAAACCACCTCAAAATTCCAAAATTCAAAAACAGCTCGAACCACGTATCCACATCGAGCCGTACAACCACCATGGGGAGTGTGTCAGCACGAAATCCAATGTCGCCTCCCATCAGATTGCCGGTGAGAAATATGGAGCACCATGCGCCACAATTCATAGGGGAAGACGGTGGAGCCATCGACGAAACCACCGTTGACCCCACGAAAATCAAATCAAATGTTTTTGTAGAGGACACCGGAGAGAGTTCCGACCCCGCCACCATATTCACAAACCACCATCACCACCTCCGTTGAAGAAAAAATAAGCATTGCCAGAAAATAGCCACATTCACGACCCATAAACCCATCCTTTTCCATCCGTGAAATCTAATAAGCACTCGAATAGAAGATTGTGAGAGGAAGAGCATCACCAGAAACCCAGAAATCACCCAAAAGAGAAAATCAAAACAAACAAACAACATAGTACATGACCAATTTCAAGCAAAAACTAGCCTCAAACGATCACACACCGAACTCCAAGAATAAGAGTTTGTCCGACAAACCCTCCTGACATCATCCTCATCAGCTCGAAACAAAACAAGCTCCCAACGCCGCCATCCGAGAGAACCAGAGATGCAACGCTGGACTTCCAAACACCTAGATCGATGGCCAAAGTGCTGATTTCGAACCCTCCAGTCTCTATATTACCTCGTAGACCTCTTAGTATCTTGGATCCATTTTTTAATATTTATATTCATTTATAATTATATATAATCAAGTAAAGGATAAAATATGACATTTTTAAAAGGTTCCCCACTCAAAAAGAGTAGTTAGTCCTTCTTCTGTATGGTGGTTACAGGTAAACAAATTCTACACAACAATGGGATACCAATTAAAATGGTTATTCTTAGAGATAATCACGTGACTAAGTGTGGTTCCTTAAAATATAATAGAAGGGATAAAAATAATCCTAATTCTATTGAATAGTGAATCTATGTTCTAACTAAACCACCTTGATAAATCGTTATTCTGCTTGTGTTTAATGACTTCAACTTCTTAAAATTTGTCACAACAGCAATAAATTCTTCCACTATATGTGAAATCTATTGAATTTCATGATAATGAACTATTCTTATCATACTTCTTATATTGTTACATACATAGAGGAATGAAATAATCCACTATTATTCTATGTTGATATAAGAATTTATGCATATATAGCTCTTCTCCATCATTTAATTGAACTATAATGTTTCTTTTCTTCAACTAGAAACAAGAAAACTTCTTCACATGTTATTATTTTTCACTAAATAATGTATAAATATAGGTCTTTCCCCTATTCTTCAGATGAATAAAATATATAAAGAACTCTTCTAACTTATCCATCTATATAAAACCTATCTGTCAGATTATTCACTTCTCTATCTGGTATCTATTCATCTAAAAGATCACTTCTTTGTGGGATTCTATTTTTCTGATACAGTTTTTATGATACAGTTTTTATGATCCATTCTTTTTCTCCTAGTACCTTTTCCTCTTCAACTAGTATCTTCATTATATATTATCGTACTACTTTATCTGGTTCCTTCATTTTCTATTTGGCTCCTCTCTATCTAGTACAATGTTTATGGTACCTTAATTTCTTATATCTTGATATAAGATCTTTCAATATCCTCAATTGGTGCCTCACTTATTTGACATTAGATTGACTATATTAGGCTTCCTAGTTAGCACCCCTATCTTGCTCTTTTCTTCATCAACCATAATCACAACTGAAAAAACTATAGAAATAACTACCATTTAACATCACAATTTTTCTACATTAGATTTGAATAATTTCTCATAAAATAAATAGAGGAGGACAAACATAACATTTAGAGTTCCCTTTCAAAATTATAATATGCTACTCGAAATATTCATTGTTTGACCACCATCATACATCCCCATATATTTTAGTTAACATTATTCATAATTTATTTCCTCAAATCTCAACATCATTGTTGTTCAAACCCTCCCAAAATGTAATTTTGAATCATGATCTTTCCTTTGGTATTATTGAAGTGTTGAACTCCAAACTCAACATCCTATAATTTGAGATATTAAAAAAGACTTTGGGAATATCCTTACCTCTTCTTATAAAACTTCTTCAAAAGAACGTAGCTATATGATGATGTCTTAAGGTTCATCAATACCAAAAAACCCTCCATCCTCTAATATTCATAATTGAATATTATGTAATATTTACATGTTCAAACTATCAAATGAAATTTCAAATTCATTGTCTAAAGACATTATACAACGAATTCACATAGAAAACTATATTTTATGGATCCACACAATTTTTTAAATAAATGATATTTAACTAAAAAAACTATCTTTAATGGAATGACATGAATCATTCTATCCAATGAACATATAAAAGTTTGAATAACTTTTCATCATAAAAATTTTTATCTAATATAACTACTCCATAACTTTTAAAACACTTATCTTTTTATAAGAACCATTGTTCTACCATGTTCTACCAAATCCTTCCATAGACTAGAATTTTCCTAGATGATTACTTCATTATAATTGTCATGATGTTTAATACTTTGGATATCTACAAACTACTTCCTAATTTACCATCATTTTGTATATATTTTTCATCCTTAATACTTTTCATGAATAATATCCACATTAAATTATCATTTTTAATCAAATAATAAATCATCCCTAAGAATCATTTAACAAATTTATTCAAAGATCTTTTAATGATAGAATTCTGTATTTATTTGGAATAACATTTGGTTATAGCCTCAATTTGATTACCTCAATTTTTTAATATTATTTCATTAATCTATAAAATATCAATCTAATAATCATATTCTGATCACTTTTGTCTGTTAGAATCGTTCATATATATCAAGAACATTTCGATCAGAAATTTTTTAAGGAAACATAATTTTTTAGATTCATGTGCTCATTAAAACATCATTCCATATTTTATTAGAATTATGGTCATATTATCAATCAACTAAAATGAAATATTCAAATAGTATTTCCCCTCCATGTAATGAATATATTCAAAATCTTCCAACAGAAATAAAACCATCAATCTATTTATTTCTCAAAAAGACATGAGAACTTCTTCTCCTAATAAACAAACATAGTTTATTTATTATCAATAATAATCAATTTATCATTACCATCTGTATTTAAAAATCAAGAAATTTATTATTCATTAATAGGCTCGGACATATCAACGAAACATACAATAAACAATGTCTTTACTATTTATTCAATATATAATCATAAATAATAATATTGGATACTTTAGATAATCTTTTAAACAACTTCTTCTTCCCAAACAATTAAATATATTGACGTAAATTAGTGAATATAATTCATTTAAGAGATTTTTAAAATATTGAAAATAAATTAAACACACAAATTTATTAGGTACCCTAACCAATCCCTCTTATGTGAGTTCACATATCAAATCATAAGTCGTACCTTCTCATTCATGGGATATCGCATATTAGTATACAATCTATCCCTTATCATTAAAAAGATGATACACATTTGTAACCATCCTAGACCATTTAACATGGGGTACTTCATACATCAAGTACCCAAGATAACCCTTATAACTCAAGGGAGGTCACACATCAAGTAATAAAACTAGACCATCTTAATCAGGGGAGGTTACACATTATTCACCTAAATGAAACCCTCTCACTCAGGGAGGGGTCTCACATAAAGTACCCAAACCAATAATTCTAACTCATGGGTGGTCACATAAAATGCACCCATGTAAATCACTATAACATAAGATATTTATCATATCCATATCCTGATGACCAACGTTATCGCATAACGTTGGAGTAATATCCAATCTCGTATCACATTGCCTTTACCACTCAGATATCTATGGGTGGGTCTTATAAGAACATTTCAACCACTACATTGCAACTCATGGTTGTTTTATTATAGTGAATTGTCTCCCATGGAATGTATAACCTTTCTATATTTTTATATGGAGTACATATAATTGGGCACATGCGACCAACAATAAATTGGACACCACATCTCACCTTACAAGGACACCATCACATCACCGAGGTGTTTATTACCAAACACATAACCCCATGTTTCGGTGAACATATCATAATCCGTATGATAATATAATATTATCATCTTAGGAACATATTAGTTACAAAAAAAATTTCATATTTAACACATCATTCATATTATCTCTCCCACAAGGGTATCCTCCAGGGCCTATAGACCCATCTTAATCCCAATTCACAGACACTGTGACATATCTAACACCTTGAAGAGTTATATCATTCCATAGTTCCCTATATAATATTTTAATCAATAGATTTATTCCAATCCTCTTTAAATTCTATAACACAACCTCATCTCACAAACTAGGTAATTTCCCAAGCTAACTTGCACTAAGACCCTATAAAAACCAATTCAATGTCATCAAAAATATTCACTCAACCCATACATAAGACTCTTCTAATATCTTCCACATACATATCTTCATATTATTTATATAGGAAACTCATCAAAAAATTATACCTCAATTATTTTAGGAAATATCACACTCATGGAACTCGTTCTATCTCAAATGCACCCTTAGAAGGGTGTTCCCCCATCATGTGTGATGCATGCATCCATCTCACCCATCACCACTATGCCTCTCATGCTTTCCAATAAATCTATAAGTACCCAATTGAGGAAATATGCATCATGCTATGATCCCAATACCTACCCTGGTATCTTTGTATATTAAACTAGAATCATCAACAACTTAGTGATATATTACTTGAGATATTCTAAAATACTCATTGTGTAAAGGTTCACATGATCATTATATAAGCGGCTCAGGGCCTTTATATCTATTCACATGGGGTTTACTCAGCATTAATATGTTTTTCATAAATTCTTATGTTTTTATAGACAAGAAAATTAATCTATAAACAAGTATATGGGTTAGTATTATAGAGAATATCATCCTCTAACATGGATTTTCCCCACCACCAAGCTGTGCACATCATTGGCCAAACACTTCTATGCATTATCCAAGATTGTAAAAACACTTCATATCCTATCTAAATATTTTAAATTAAAGTAAAATAAATTATTAAACATAAACCAAATTAGTATAAAAAAACTCATTGGGTTGTATCCTCTCACCATAACCTCATAAAATGTCATTCCCACATCACTTGGAACGATCCCTATGTTTCTATAATAATCCAAATCACGCAAAATCCACCTTGTCGAAAATTGAATTATAAATCAAATATAACCTATAAAAATTACATAACAATACCAAAATGTTTATAAAGGTCATGACTTCATCATTCAAGAACATTCTTCTACTTTCCCATGTAAAAGACCTATCGTATTGGGATGTTCCCCCCATGATCCTATGGAATCCCTATGAAAATGCTACCCTAATTATATGAAAATAAATTGACAAAAAATTATAAAAATAGTGTAAGGAATTAGAGGAATAACAAAAATAGAATTATCATGAAAAGCATACCAGAAACATCTCGAATCAAAGGGTAATCAAGAGATGAAGAATATGGGTAGTAATCAGTAGAAAATTGTTCTCCCCATATACGCATTTCATTATAAATCAAAATTGGATAACCTAGAAATGATAGTTAATATCCTAATTTTTAGAACTATATAAAGGGAACATCATGGAATAACACTAGGAATAATGACATGACACCATATTCAAAGAATTTTTCAATGTTGGGCCTCATGGGTTACAACATGATGTCACCCCATGGTCGTCCTCTATAGTATAACCCTTTCTTTATAGTCATCCCTCTATGGAATTATACCTCTTTTCACATCATGGAAATCCCTTATTTGGTAGAACCGAATATATATGACTCTATAATACTTTAAATATTTTCCTCTCGACCTAACATGACCTCCCCTTCATTTCCAAGAGTTTCTTACTCTACTCTATGACAACTCTGCTTAGAAAAGCATTCACTATGTGTCCCATGGGTCATGGAATGACTTATAACCTCATTACAAATTTCCAAAATGAAGAAAAATGGTTTCCTAGATCCCATAAGTAATATTCATCATTATGGAAAGACATTTTTCACTTTTTATTAACTAAATGTAAGGGTCTTTAACCTAGGGAAAAATTCAACCCCCAATCCATCATTCTATGGCAACCACTAGTATAAAATGACAATGTACCATCATGTTGTGGTGGCTCCAATATAAAAAAAATCAATTGATCCACCACTAGTAATGGGATTAACCTTATCTATCCTGGAGTGATGAGACTTAATGTAATGTCCTGGAAATTCCGTATATATATGTTTTTAATTATATATAATTCTTTTGATACTGTGAAATCTGACGGCGCACGATTCCAAGGCCTAGAGTGGCCAGAATGATCCACCGAAGTTTTGTTAAGCTTTATTTGGCACACATAAGAAGTTTTCCTGAAAAAGTGGAATAACCATTCAATGGTTTCTCGGATCAGAAATATGATGGTATTGTTGCGCTCAGGATGGTGGGTTTACCATAGGTGAAAATTATGTTTAGTCGGTGCAAGACTACGGTGAGAAAACCCAAAAGTGGAATGATCGTAAATAAAATAATTAACCAAAGCTATATTATTTTTCAAATTATTATAACTCATGAATTGTAACTCAGATTAAAAATTTGATACCGCAGCTAAACTCATGAAAGAATGATTTCTTTAGGTAGATACTAACTTTGGTTGTCTCGGGCCACCAGAGAAAGTTAGTTTTTGGCCGTAAATAAAATAATTAAGTGAAAATTATTTTAATGTAAAATTCATAACATTTAAACAGTAACTCGGATTGGAAATCTGAGAGTACGGTTTGCTTCATTGGGGTGTTTTTCACTTAAACATAGCCTAACCTTGACCATCACGGGTCGAGGGTGACTGTTAATAATTTTCCAAAAAAAAATTGGGTACATTCAGTAAATGCTTGAGCGGCGTTTTGTAACTTTTGAACCGGTGCTTGGAATTGAAATCTGAGGACACTGTTGAACTCGCAGCACCAATATTTTCTTAAAGAGACCTTCACCTCGACCATGGTCAGTTGAGGGTGAAAGATAGTTTTCGGTCTTTTGTGGATGTGTTAAAATAATAAAAATAAAATAAAACATCTTTTATTTTATTTTTCCTTGTGAATCCTCCCATTTGAAATCGGTGGTGAGGACCACCCGAACTTGAATCCTCCCATTATGAAATTAATGGTGTGGACAACCTGACACTTGAAGTCCCTCTTTAATGTGGGAGGTGACTCTTGGTTTCTCCCCTGAATTAATTGTTCCAACTTAAAATTAATTGTTGTTCCATCTCAATTAGTTTAAATTATATGTTTGATCCTCGCATTTCTCTGGGCCGGGGGAATTGTTGGATATGAGAGAAGTTGGAGGGAGAGATTTGGAGAACACATTCACTAACAAAGGATGTTCTCCAATGAACAATGAGGACGACGCTTAAGCCTGGATCGGAAGCATCTTGCAGAAGAGACGAACACTGATGTCCCCTCCATAGTCTTCGTCTTCTTCTTCATGTCGTCTCCAAGAAATATGGTATGGGTTTCGTATACATTTAATTATATTCTATTTAATCTTCATATCCTAAATTCACAACAAGGATGGCAAAATAAACATGGCCATCATCCCGCACATAAACATTGCTCCTCCTTCCTTTTATTCTTCCCGCGTTATTTGTACAATTTTCAACAGCTAATATTTATTGATGCTGGAAACACGGTGTTTTTCTAACTGCGATATATGGACATGAAGCCCTTGATGCAAGGATCGCGAATAGGAAATAATTTAATTTTTTGGTCTTAGAAAAAACCTGTAGTGGCTTATAGAAGAAGGCGGAAGCTGGCACCCGGCCGACCACATTAAGGAAGGGCGGCAGGCATCCGCACCACAGGATATTCCAGAGGTCGTGGCCCATCGGCCTCGGCAAAGCAAGAGGGGGCTGCTGGCACATCGATCGGCCACATGGAAGAGAAGTGGTGTGAGTCTGCATCATCGATGGAGCAAGAGGTTGCAGCGGAGGCCGAAAGCAGATGACATCCGGCCGGCCGTGGTGGAGCAGTGGCATGTGACCACACCACTGGGAGGAAGATCAGTTGGAGTTCTGGCCAGCCATGCCACAACGAGCAGGACCCCTCAGCGGGTCTAGCGTTCCAATAGTCGAATGGTCCATGGACCATTTGGGAAGACCGAGTGGGAAACCCCTCCTAGGTGTTGGTCATGGAGGACCCCACCCCAGCAAACCTATATCCAAGTGGGCCGCATCGTGGGGAGTCACACCCAGTGGGCCGCACCTCAGCAGGTCATGCCGCCCGGCGGGCCGCACCATAGCGGGCTGCGCCACCTGGCGTGCAGTGACACCGGGATGGGCTGGGCCATCCCCTTTGTGGGTAAGTCTAGGCACGCTAAGGCCTAGGCCATCTAGGTGGGACCTGAATCGGACTGGGTCAACCCAACCAGTTCGGGTCAGCCCTGGATGGGTCGGGCGGGGTCGGTCCGACCGGGTCGGACCAGACCCAGGCCCATCTGGACATAGTTATGCCTTCATGGCCATAACATGTGAACTGGGCATCTGTTTGAAAAACCCTATGCAACATAAGAATACTTGGATCAAGAAATTCCTTTTGGTATACTCTATTTGAGTTTTGGATAAAGTTGGAGTAAGGCTGGTTTGGACCGAATCGTGAATCCAACCGATCCCTCATAGTGGAAACCCTAACAGCTTACAGACCAGGTTTCTGATTGACGCATTGTCTATTGAGTTGTGTCCCTTGAGAAATGACAGATCTTTGAGAAGCTTCTTCGTGGGACTTTAGGGTGTTCAGGTATGACCTATTACTTGGGGAGCGGTTCTCCCAAGTGCACTACGTGCGGAACCCTACGACTGGCTGAGATCTGCAAATGCTGACCATTATGACTCAGAGTGACTTGACATGCCCAGTGGGGAGCATCTCTGTGTGACACCGTAGACCCATGGTGGGTAGTTCCTCTATGTGACACGGCAGACCCATCATTTAAGACCGGAGGGGTACCTTTGCAGGTCACAAGGGTGAGCACCTCGGTGTGATGTGGCAGACCCATGGTGGGCAGCGCCTCTTTGTGACGTGGTAGACCCACTGTACTCGACAGTAGGTGTACCTCAACATTACATTATTAGTTGGAATCGGCTCTATGTGATGCGTTAGGCCCACTGTACTCGATAGAGGAGGAGTTCTCCAGCAGTCGAGGTGTTCGATGATGTGACTGGGGATGTTACTTGGTACTACCCCTAGAATAAATCTTGGTGTGCGTTGTCTTTACTTTGTGCTTGTGATTGAGGTTATGTTATCTGATAATTCACCTTCATGGTTATACCTTCATGGTATACCTCCCACATATAAGAGATGAGTATATCTTGATAACTTAGGTATATGTATGGGCATATAACTAAGTAGAGTTGGTTTCTTACTTTGTGGTCTTTCCTTTGTGGAACTCTAGGAAACAAATGGGGTCTCTGGGTCCCTATTGAGTATCTTTTTACTCACCCTGTAATAGGATATGCCCTCATGATGTTGTGTTTGGTGTAGATGATGGATATATCTGACTGAGGATGAGGGTATTAGGACTGGAGGTAGCTCAGAGGTGGAATTTAGAAGAGGAATACCATAGAGCCTACCATTTGAGAGCTGTACCTACCCTTCAGGTAGGATCCTTGGCGGGTGTTCACAGTAGATTTTTTCAGTTTTACTTGTTCCTTTTAGTTTACTTTTACTTTATAGTTAGGATTGTTTTCTGGCCCCTTTTACTTTATGTACACACCATGTTTACTATATAGATCTACTTTGAGCTTGTAACCTTCTTTGTACATATTTGGGTGATTTTACAGGTTATAAAGGTATTGTCTTCCTGTTTTTAGGGAATATGCCTTTCAGTGCTAGTCACTAGCCCCTGGCCTATGGACGGTGGTCTTGGGGTAGTCGCGGTACGAGATCCAAGGGACGGGTCATGACAATTTGGTATCATAGTAGTTTGGTTCTACCGAGGAACTAGGATTCTAATCTTTTCTGTGAAGCAACAGTGTTAAGTGTTATGAGTGTGGTCTTTAGTTCGGGGAGTCCAGTACTGGTGCGGTGGCCGACGTATCTATAAACCAGGACCCTGAATTATGATTTCCGACTCAACGTACGAAAACACTAATTGCATGTGTTTTTGAAAAGTTTTTTTCTTTTGAGTTCATTGGATTCAACTCACAAGGTATAACATAATGACCATGGTGCACCTATTCCTTATGAGAATACTACCACAAAGTAAACCACCCAGGTTTCTTAAGAGAGTACGCGATGACAGCCCACCATGCGATGAGGCCTCGGTGTAGGGCCCTCTTATGGCATTAGCACCTTTGGGTGGTGTACCAGCAGCACCATTACTCTTTGGAGGAGAATTGCCACTAGCCCCACCAGTAGAGGATGCATGTCGACTGAGTGTGTTGCATGATTTCCAGTGACAATGGCCTCTAAGTTTTCGAGGTGAGATAGATTCCCAGGCCACTGAGGACTGTTTGGTGGTTGTGGCTAGAGTTTTCCAACTAGTTGAGACATCAGTCGAGTAGATGGTGATCTTATCTTCTTTTTTTAGTGAGTGGCCATGTGGATGGTCAGCATAGTGATGAGGCTTTGTTACATGGACCATTGCTCGAGACGGTACCTTTGGCTAGTGTGTTAGCTATATCGCTACCCATTAGTTATTAGTTACAACCAAGGGTACCGGTAGAGGACACATTAGGCTTTTTGAATTACATATGTTTTGGCATCAAATACCCCTCAGGTTTCGGGGCGAGCCCGAATCATATGTGGCTAACGACTTGGTTTAGGAGGTGGTCGAGTCTCCATCTTGCTAGGGAACCAATCGATCAGATGGTGGTCCTGGTAGAGAGCTTTCTAAATGGCTCATCAGGATGATGACATGTTTTATAAAAACCATGATCCTGCAAAAGAGGTGACTTTTTCTATGGAAAATCTTGAGAACATTCCTTGTTGAAGAGGTATCTTTCTATAAAGAGATAAGGGATGAGTGTTCATAAGAGCTTCTATAGCTTCGGAAGGATGACATGTCGGTAGCTGAGTATTCATCGAGGTGTATAGATCATCCTAGGTACTCGATGAATACAGTACGGTCAACGCTTCAGGGCTTGAACCTTAGAGTGAGGTGTGTTTAGGGACATTCGAGGCATTACTATTCTTCTATGAATTCCTACTTATGTTAGGGTGCCTGAGAGAACCTTTGTGGTTGAATATTCCTTG
The DNA here is from genome assembly GCA_963277665.1 of Viscum album. NCBI lineage: Eukaryota > Viridiplantae > Streptophyta > Magnoliopsida > Santalales > Viscaceae > Viscum > Viscum album. The sequence goes on from OY728159.1 coordinate 1,499,068,877, forward strand.
AGTGAGTGGATACAGCCAGTGAATGTTAGTAGTAGGAAATCAGGAAACTGGTGCCAGTGTCAGAGACATGGTCATGTAAAAATGTTTCAAGAAGAAGAAGTGTTGGGGACAGATGAATCAGCAAGGCTACAGATGTAGAAGTAGAGCTAGGAGAGCAGCACGAGGTGGTGTACTTATCGACATGTTATAACCACCACCATTTTTCGGTCCCCACCAGGCTAGGGGAGATAGAGGATAGGGGAATGGAGTAGCGGTATATGGTCAAGGAGTGTGACCCAATGGCTCTTGGAAAGAATTGATGAACGGTATGTGTCCACTACTAGCTATTGTATTAATAGACATACATACCAATAATTACTTCCTTCCACGAATCGTATCCAAGACCTAGAGTTTCCAGTTAAGCCGCTGACTTGACCCTCTCATATAGAGATACCTTTGGGAGGAGACATGATAATAACACTTATGCCGACAGTGTGACCAGACCATTGAGGCAAGAGTTTCGGTTGGAACCTCTTTTTGGAAGTGTCGAGGCCTTAAGATGTTAGTTTTCGTATGGACTAGACATCCATAGTTCATACTCAGATTGATTGTATTAGGAAAAAGGGTTGTGGTTTAAAAAAAATGTTTGAATGGTATTTTCCTTTGTCGGCGGAGAAGGAAACCCAGGCAGTACAAGATAAACTCATGCATAAAAGGGTCCAGCCGATCATTCTTGTGTCAGCCACCCTTACCCTCGTGGTTTCATGAGTTTTGATATTTTAGTTCCCAATAGTATTAGCAATGTGTGGGGACATATTTTCAAAAGATGTTTCCAGGATTACCTCCCTGAATGGAGAGGGACTTTTTCTTTTGTTGGGTACTACCATAGTTTTGAACCGGACTTGTCTAGGGTAGCGGAACCCATGTCATCTTTGACGAAGAAGGGGGAACATTTCCTATGGATATAGAAGTGTCAGTAGAGATTTCAGGACTTGAGACAGCGATGATGGATAGAGTTCCTCTAGGACTATGACTTTGAGATAGTCTATACTCCTATGAAGGGGAACGTGGAAGCAGACGCACACACCAGGAACTCTGTTCTACAACTCTTGAGTGAGGCTTCAGATCAGCTAGTCGTGCTTTGGATATACTTCGTGGATAAGGGTGGAACATCTTACCTCTAGTCTATGTCTATCACTCCCCCAATTCCTCAGCAAATTCGGAAGGCGCATCTTGGAATGTTTACTGTGAGGCCCGACGTGCTCAGATATCCTTAGGACAGTCTCCAGAAAGATTTTCTGAAGGTGGGAAGCACATAATCCTATTCAGAGGATGCACCATAGTACCAGTGATGCTTCGGGATAGGGTCTTGAGGGAATTCCATACATTCCCTTTTACAGTACATCCTAGAGTGGAGAAGATATACTAGGACCTCGATGTCAATACAGGTGGCCAGAGATGAAGAAAGCAGTGGCAGAATTTGTATCACGATGTCTCATTTGTCAGCAAGTGAAGACTGCACAACGGTGGTAGAAGTATTATGCCAACAAGAGACGGAGACCTTTGGAATTCTACGAGGGGGGACCACGTCTTCTTATGAGCCTCCCCTCAGCAGGGACTATAGAGATTTGGCTAAGGTGGAAAGTTATCACTGGGGTTTATCGGACCATTTCTGATACTTCGGAGGATTAGCGAGGTTGCATACCACTTGGAACTACCACCACGGTTAAAGTGGGTGCATGGCATCTTCCATGTTTCCCAGAAAATGAGATACGTGCATGACCCTTCTCTAGTCATCGACCATGGTGAGCTTGACTTAGAAGACGGGGTGACATTTATGAAGGTTCGTGTAGAGATTGGGGATCGACAGGAGTGAGTCCTTCATGGGCAGATGATACCTCTGGTGTGCATACACTGGCAGCGCGGGAATCTCCATGAGAGCAATTGGGAGCAGTCTGAATCTTGATGCTTTTTAAGATTAATAAGAGAGGGATGATAGTGGGTGAGTACATATCAAGGTTCACAGACCTTCTGCGCTACTCCATTGACCTAATCTTAGATGGCTACATCTGAGCAAAAAAGTTTTAGGTTGAGAATATATAGAGATATTCAAGCCAGTGGGGTGACCTTGTACATCCTAAACTATGAAGGATTGATGGAGTACAAAAGGGTGATTTAGATATTTCTATCCTAGGGATACTATATAGTTGAAGCTGGAAATGGGCATACCATAGTTTAGTTGTCTCTAGTAGCTAGTAGATGTTAGGCACCAGGATCATGAAATAATATAAACGTTTGTGAGGAGGACCTGGAATGTGGTCATATGGGGATTAGGAAATGCATAGTATTATGGAATCAAAGATAAGGGTTTGTTTTACTTGTGATGGTAGGAGTCACATGTAATGATACTACCTAACCAAACATGTTGATCAACTCTAGAAGGTAGCTGATTGACCACCACGACAGAGGAAGTGATGTTATCAAGTATCTCCTAAGTGGGGAAAAGGCGGTCCCTAGGGAGGCATAACTAGTAGAGGAGTAGGATGAGATGTATGGGGAAGATGAAACTATTTTTTCCTTTTATCAAAACCACCATAAGACCCGTGTTAGGCTAATGGAGCTGGTGGTAGGGTCATCGACAACTGCAAGTTCTGGATGTCTTTGAGCTCGCAACGTACAAGACAATTCAAGGTATGGTCAGTGTTTATTATAAACTTTCCTTTGTATTAGTAAAAATAATTTTTATTAAATACATCATATCTTGACTCATGGTATGATATATATAGATCCCAATAGAGACTCTAGAACTATAACTTCATCTTGAGGTTCCAACAGGGAACACTTCTTCTGTATCATTCATCTGAAGGTTGGGCAAGACAAATCTTAGAGGAGAGAGGTTCACATGGAATATTTTGGTCCTCATGATGTAAAAATATGGATTCTTATTGGTATGTATTGTCTTTCCATGGTTTGATCTCAGATTGGTTGTCACCATAGACAAGTCAAATGCATGCACACTGATGGGATGAGATTCTCTTTTTTTGGCAGAAAAGATTTCTGATCGTGGTGGGTGGATACTACGAGAGAGAGGTTGCAACTTATCAAACATAAGTTAGAGAGTGTATCCATTAGTATTTTATGATCATAAAGTAATCTCAGTTCATTTATTTGTGGATGATTTTATAGATGTCTTCCCAAAAGATGTTCTGAGATATCCATTGAGCCAGGATATAGAGTTTTTAATTTACTATCATCCTTTTATATCCTCAAAATTTTTTAGCGTGTATTAGATAGAACTTATCGAGCCCTAGGGGAAACTTATTTAGTTGGATGTTCTTCATGGTAAGTGTTTCATCAGACCTAGTGTGTCCCCCTACGCAAGAATCAATCTTGTTTTTGAAAAAGGTGGACATGTTCTTACAGATTTTCATGGCTTATCATCTCCAAAATCAGGACACAATAAATAATAAGTACCTCTAACTGAGTATTAACAAACTATTTTACTAGTTAGAAATTGTGATATGGTTCTCAAAGATTAATCTTAGGACTGGCTACCACCAGTTGTGGATTCACGAGGATGATATTCCAAAGTTATCGTTCTGATTTTTCTACAGACATTATGAGTTCTTAGTGATTCCCATTGATGTGAAAATTTCCCATGATGTGTTTGTGGATTTTATGCACCAGTTAACCCATCTATTCATTGAAATTTTTTTATCATCATCGATGATATACTTTTCTACTTCGCTTAATATGAGGAGCATATAGAGCACTTTGGAATGGATAATGATTTTCATTGAAAAAAACTATCTTTATAAAAAAGATATCATAGTGTTAGTTATTGATTCAGGGAGTTCAATTTCTGAGGATTTTCATTTATGAACATGGTTTATCCATAGATCCAACAAATATCAAAGAATCGATTTATTGGGATCCACCCAAAGAAATTCCATATGTGTAGAAATTACATTGCCTGATGGGGTAATATAAGTGATTTATAGAGTAATTATCTAGAATCAAAACCACATTGACCACACTGATGTTTAAATGGTACATGTTTACCCCCTCTATTTAGTTTCAGATGGCCTTTAAGAAGTTGAGGAAGAGGATGACGAGTGCTCTGGTGTAAATATTACAAGAGGAAGGCATTTAGTTCATTCTATATTGTGATGCCCTTGGAGATGGGTGTGGTTTAATGTCAATGTAGTTATATTTAGTTATGTCATATAGATCGAGGAAGTGGTGACTTGATGAGAAAAACTATGTGACTCATGACCATGTGCTAGCGGTGGTAGTTTCCTCCGTGAGCATGTGGAGAGAGTATCTTCTTAGAGTTCTCTATGTGGTTTACTCAGACCATCATAGTCTTAGGTATGTCTTCAAGAAGAGAGACTAGAACCTGAGGTAGTAATGGTAGTGGGAGTTCATTTAGGACTATGAAATTTAGATTAGATAAAATCTCAGAGAAGGAAACATTGTATCATATTACCTTAGAAAGAATTCATAGGGTTACCTAGTGCTGAAATCTTTGGTACAGTTAGCTTCTCTATGGATGACCCTCATGGATCAGGAAGGTAAAATTATTTTTTAGTCAATCATTTTGAATCCTTCATTCCTTGAGTGTGTGAGAGGGTATAAGCTGGGAGAAATTGAGTCAGTGGTCTTACATGATCAGATATCTATAGTTGACAGAACAGATAAATATTCAGAAAGTGGGAATCATGTCGTCTTATTACATGGGAAAACAGTTGTTCAGTAATGTTGCAGGAGGAGGTTATGTGAGTGGTCCACATATCTCCCCTATTTATACATCCCAATGTGAAGAAGATGTATATAGACCTTAAGCGAGAGTTGTGGTTGTCTGGAATTATATGAATCATAACTGAGTTCATCTTTTGAGGTCACACATATCAGTAGGTAAAATTTGAGCACCAAGTTCAGATAGGTTTTTTGTATCCTCATGATATCTTATCATAGAAGTTGGACGACATATATAGGGACCTTTTTATAGGTATTACGCACATGAATAAGATCCATGAATTCATATGGGTTATATTTTTCTTACTCACAAAGTCAATTCACATCTTTGAAATCAAAAAGAAGAGTTTAGTGGATAGTCTAGGGATGATCTATGAATGGGAGATCATTTTCCTTCATGGGGTACCCTCAACAATTCTCTCAGATTCTGACATACAGTTTACATGCCGACTATGGAATGGACTATAGTAGGCATTCGAGTCCCAATTATGGATGTGTAAATATTTTCATAGCTAGACTAATGGGTATACCATGTTAACTATCTTGGGGTTAGAGACTATTCTAAGATATTTCATGTCGGACTTCTTACGAAGCTATGAGGATCAGCTTTCGTTGGTAGAGTTTGTGAACAAAAAATAGTTATCACTCTACCATCAGCGTGAAAAATTTTAAGGCCCTATATAGAAGACCATATTGACAACCCTTATGTTGCTCAAAAGTTGGAAAGTTATCTTAGTTGGGCATACAATTAGTACCAAAAACAATAAAGAAAGTATAGTTCATCCATGGGGGTTAAAGAAAACCTAGAGCAGCCAAAATTATTATGAAGATTTTCCTCGTAGGATCCTAGTGTTTTAGTATGGAGCCCAAACTTTCTTGTTAGTCTCCACATGAAAATGATAAAAGAGGATTTACCAAGGAGTAAATATATCCCCAACATTCATTAGGAATTCATTATCATGAAGTGGGATGGAAAGGTATCCTACTACCTTTCCCAACCCCCACTACTAGATTTAGTGCATTACATCTTTCACATGTCGCATTTGAGGAGATACATGCATGACCCTATGCATGTCATCGACTAAGGAAAGATGGATATTATGTATGGATCCACATTTGTAGAGCACGTGGGGGTGATCAAGGACTAGCCAAAAAGGACACTTCATGGATGCACTATTCCATTGGTCCAAGTGTTGTGGCAGTATGGAAACATGCAGGAGTGTTCTTGGGAATGAAAGAAAAAAGTTTGGGCTATATATCCATAGTTTTTTCCATGTTTTTTTCTTTTTAGGGATGAAAATATTTACATATGTAATGATGTGGAGACACATTTTTTATTTATAATACATTGAATTATTTCTAGATATATTTCTAAATCTAGGAACTAAGATAGTCGGCGATTCTGAGTCCCAGTATGCTCAAAATTAATTTTATATAAATATTAAATATATTATATATTGTGCATGCATGATACCTTGATCAAAATGACATAACAATTAAATGTTTGATCTGATCTGAAATTTGAGACCACGATTGTGTCTGGAACATGTTTCATTCCCTAGGCATGACATAAAATGTTCCGAAGCGAGACATTTAGACCCCTCGCTCGTTGGTGGTGTGTTATGTGTTTTTATTAAATTATTTAATTAATAAAAAAAATATTTTACTTATACTAAAATGGTTAAAAATATATTGTTACAAAATTTTCGGAAGGGTTAATCTCATAACCCTAGAATCTCTAGAAAGCTCTCACCTCCTCCTTTCCATTGGTGAATCGAATCAAATGAAGGTAGAACTCTCAATCGGATTAGGTCTGGATGCAACGAACACATCATATGCTTCCAAAAATAGTTTAAGAAATTTAATCATTAGAAATTAATTCAAAACTAAGGTAGGGCTCATGTTTTAGTGTTTTATACACTTATATAAAATGATTGAGTAGACAAAGCCTTCTTCTTGGATATGCACAAATTGTATACGTTTCATGTGCCCAAGTATCGACATTTTAATTTATTTCATTACTCATATTACCTTGGTGCACTATTCTTGATCATCAACTAAAAATTCTTAGTTGGAAATGTCTAAAACTTTCTTTCAGAGCCTTCCCCTAATTGCTTCATGTTCTTCACAAGTTGAATCCCTATAGGCTCGTCTCAATATTGTTTGGAGGTACTAGGTTCGATTGGAAACCCAAATATGTGGGGGTTGATCAATATGAGAATGGATTAGAGAGTGTGACATAGAACTAAAATCAATCTAGATTAGGGTTGTTTGATTTGAAAATTTGAGGTCGGATCATCAATTATTGGAGGAATGGCAGATTGCAGAATTACCCTTGAATCCCTTGTAGAGAATGGATGCCAATTCACAGTGAGAAATGACTGGATTCTGTGAGGTGCAGATAGATCAACCTTTTTGAGCCATAGACTACACCAGATCTAAAGAGGATTAAATATATTTTAGGATAAAAGTTTGGATCTTCAATTATTTGAAAATCCTAACTACAGGTTATGTTATAGGATGAATACACATTTTATATCCCCCTCAGTGGTGATGCTAGGGTTTCAAAGACATTTAGGGTAACACAACTTATAACCCTACCTTACACATTGTGTACCCTTACCCTATTGAAAAAAAAGTATTATGGGTCACATGGATTGGAATAAGTGTGGAATTTCACTTCTTTGTGTAAGACATGTATGCATGTACAAGGACATGGGGTTCGAGTACATGGACATGACCAGAAGTACATGACCAAGACCCCAGATAGGTTCGACACACCATGTAGTCCTCCTCCACAGCATGCACCCATACATAGTTGGGATCTGCGTGCCAACTAGGGACACGAATAGGCTATGACGTTGGGAAACACACCGTGTGGGACCCCTAAAAAAATTTGTACCCCTTGATCTCTTTTTATTTGTTTTTAAATGATCGTATATCATTTGTTTGAACATTGATTTTTTCTTGTGAGTTTCTATCTAGTGGGGTTTTTCACATATAATATGATAGATCCCCCATTTTATACTTTTGGTATTTGATGTAAAGTATTTCGGGTGCTACCATCTAGTGGGGTTGAGTGTTGTAGTTCCATTATGCCTTCTTTCAGTTGTTACCTTCGATTGGGGATTGGTAAATGTGTTCCCTGATGACACCTTTTTTGTGTTACCCTCCATTGGGGGTTGGGAAGTGGAATTCCCTAAAACAATTTTTTCGTGAACTACCACTACAAGGTATGGGAAGTGGATTTACATAATGATTATTTTTTATGGTTACTTCCCTCCTGAATAGTTCAGCAATGGATTTCCCCAACCACAACTTCTTTCAGGAATTACACTCGGGTAGGGATAGGTAGTGAAGTCCCCTAATGACATTCCGGAGTGTCACCCTCCATCAAGGCTAGGAAGTAGAGTTACTCAATGAACACTAGAGTGGAAATTTCCTATTATACAAAATCCTGATTTCACTATCTATTAATTGTGGACCCTTTACTACACTATATAGTGAAGAGATGTGGTTTTTCGTAGCTTTAAACCCCCGAGGAAGAGGGATGCCTTCCCCCATGAGATGGGTTCTTGTGATGTTATCTAAATACCATATGGGTGAGTTAGTGTCTCCCAATGAGAATAGTATCTAGGTTTGGTAATTGAGTTCCTTATACTTTTATGTTCATTAAAGATGCATGGGATACTCGGCATCATTGAAAAACTTATGAAACTCTTGGCTACTCTACTTCTTGGGTTGATCTGTGAGATGGAGATTCCAATATACTCCTGTTTGGGCTTCTCTGAATTAGAATATATATATATATATATATATATATATATATATATATCATTATTCTATATCCACTAATTGGATTTTAATGCTATCCTTCTAGAAGATATGAAGATACACAGGCTATGCCACATGATTCTGTGTCTAGATTATTGTGGTAAGATGAGTCCACTCTCCTTCTATTGGTGGAGAAGGCATGATGAGTTGTTCATATCCTCAGTGTGTTCAACCCATTATGCTTGGAAAGGATTACTTTCACTCTTTTTCAGGTAGAGTTGTACTCTTTCACTATACCTTGTGAATATTGTATCTTTCACTTCTATTATACCTCTTAATAATCCACATCATCTTTCATGGTATCCTACTGGTTATTTTTATACTAACCCTTGATTGGGATTTTCCCACACAAGGCATGTCTTATATAGACGATATATATATTGATCCTGACTACAGATGATCATGGGGATACAAGGTTCTTGGAACACGTACGATGGGCGGAGCATGGGATTCAAGAGCTGGGGTCTCTCAACTATTTACTTTTCCAATTTTATATTATATTGGGTCACATTTTTGGTCGGTAGTGTATTTTTTAAAATTATTTTTCATTTTACACTACAATATTTTTATACTATCTATTGGTTTTTGCATGATTGGTTTACATTATAGTAATGGCTCACCTTTCCTCCTTTCTATCTATAATATTTTATTGAGTTGGCTATGTGTGTGCATACAAGTACTTAGGAAGAGGCCTCCCATAGTTAGTTATGCCTTCAAATATTTTCGTCATCGCCTCGTATGTGGAGGTTGGATTTGGGTAGATTCTACTCAGCCCCCTACCTAGTTTGGTTCATGATCATTCTAATGATATGATACTCCAATAAATCACCACTTATTCCTTTCTTTGAATTTTCTAAAATAACTCCCTCTATGCCTACCACTAAATGATTTGTATTTGGCTCATGGGGACAATCTTGTCTTTTCATTTCAATCTCATCATTACAATTTAACCCCCTAATGATATGATTTTTCGAAGTGTCTCATATATTTAATGGGACAACAATGTTCCCTTTCACCTAAATTAGACACATATAGATCCAGACAATAAACCCCCCTTTCAGTTTAGAGTCTAAACTCTTGACTGGCTACTTATACATGGCTTGTCTTGACGTGATATTGTATAACATTACAATTTTAGCATATACTATGTTGTCGTTACCTTTACAATAGTTTGTTCTTGAATACCATGACATGGCCATATGAAGTTGATCATATCCAAAAAAACTCATAAATTAACTTTACCATTACACCATGTTCTCTCATAATCTAACCCATCGACTCACTTAACTATCAATGGTGTGTTATCTATACTAGAGTGTTATCTGACATCAGATATAAAATTATTGAAAGGATTGATTCTATTTAATTTACACCCCCATAATGAAAGGTGTAATTTAATTATGGATGACTCTTATTTTATAATGGAATGTGGCATGGCCATCTAGTAATGTCGTCGATACCTCAAATTTTTCAATGGAACCAAGCCTCATAAAAACTCCACTATAAGGATCCTACAACATAGTATAATTGACTAAAACATATTCAATAAATCCAAGTCAAAAATTATACTTCCTATTGCAAATATAGCTTTATATATTCTTGGATGTCTCTCACCACTTCATTTATGTATGACTCATTCTGGTACTGACCTATAGCTTCCCATTCCACCAAAAACATGAAATTATAAGAACCAGCACTCATAGATTCACTAATATTATAGCCTTCTGTCATATAAAAACCCAAACTAGTATGCTTAGAAAAATCGGGACTAAGCTTTTCTACCATGTTGTCTAAAGGATTCTTAGGTGCAGGTCATGAGTGGGCTTGGGCGTATTTTTCTCTACATCAAAAAAATATTATGCTGTAATCATGATGACTAAGACATTGTAAATATTTGAATTTCCCATCCATCATATTCTCTTTTTCATCGCAATTTGCATTAAATTATAATATCATCAATGAAGACACATTATACATCTTGGAGAAGGGTTTATGGAATGGCGTATATCTTATAGGGTGATATCTTCATTAACAACTTCTTACCTATCTATGAATTACGTGAGAATAATCCTTCACCTTATCAATAAACATAACAATAAAAACCACTAAATGGTTTTTCAAGTAATATAACCATATGGGTTTGTTGTTAATTCCAAAAAAAGTGACATAATCACTTGTCTTATGTCATTTGAAAAAAAAACCGATTATTTCCATTTAAGGAGTGCACTAATGATTCATTGAACAAAAAATATATGCTTATATGAGACAGTGATCATTGTGATAAAAGATTAAATGAAGGAATTATCAAATGATAACACGTCAAAGCATTTCATGTAGAAAACCTCCATAAAAAAACTTCAACCTTGATATTTTCAAAAAAAAATTCATCCTCAGCATATCCTCCACATTTTTTTAAAAAATATTCTCCACTTTATCAAAGAACACAAATATCACATCCTTTAATATGAGTAATGGAGAGTTAGAAACATTTAATTTGAACTAAAGGAATAAACCATACATTTCTTTTAAATGTATTCCTCTGAGGGAGTAGGGGTCCTGTCAATGAGTCTATATAGTGATATGGATTTGATGGGCCTCTAAGATCCAATGATGAGGCTAAAAATTCATTATGTTTTAATATATTTTCATGATATCTAAAATTTTATCTTATATTGATACATATTACATCATGAAAAAATCTTTATCTACCTTATCATTAATGAAATTATATTATATTTTGGTTTTATTCATTCTCGAGTGTTGAATGAGATTTTTTATAATATTTATAGCACTAGATTTTTCACGCAAAATATGAATCAAATATTATAGATCAATATGATTTTATGTAATATTTTGTTTCATTTTTATTAACTAAGTAAGATCTTGAGTTTTCACCACATATTCCACCTCTACATTGCTTATGGATATGTAGTTCAGCTTCTTACTTTGCAAGGAGATACAAGAGATGTCTATATAGAAGACCCTTCTCAAGTTATATTTTTGGTCATCTACCAAACCTTCCCAATTGATACCCATATAACCCACCATCATTTTCTATAAATTTATATAATAATACAACAAAAAATCAAGTGTTATTATGATATATAAAATTATTTTTCTCTCAAAATTAATAAGAATTTCCTTGGGAAATGTTTGATACCATGTAGCATGATATTCGGAAACCATAATGTATGGATTATTTTTTATCATGTAGATTTTCCTGATAATATTTTTTTAATAAATTTTCACATCCACTTTTTCACCTTCACTATCTTTGCAAAATCTCATTTGGGACTCTGCTGGAGATTCCATTGGTTTAGAATCATCCATTTGAAATCATTTGAACACTTACATAGTATATTTAGTTTGGGTGAGAAATGTTCCATATTTTTTTGAATTAACTTTAAACTAAAGAATAATGTAAATTCAACAATTAAAGGAAATAAAAATTCCACCTCATCATATTTTAAGACTATTTACATTGGATATCATCTGAGACATGAATGATTTTTTATTCAATATATACAATTGCCACCATCCAATTCCATTTCTCCTTATTGATATAGTGGTTTTGATGAAACCATATTTGATGATATCCATGATTATATTAGTAGTGATCCACCATTTAGTACCAACATTTCGGTTCTTGTTATAACCTCTATGATTATTTCTTCAAATAAAACACCTTTATTTCATCAACATTGATGAGGAACTCATTTAGTTTCTTAATGTTGACATACTCTTAACTAGATTTAATTAGGAAGGATGATCTTACAACCATTTGATAAAATATATACCACTTTTACATGGACATTAAAAAAATAAACTATTGATTATAGGCAAGTCCATCAATGTCAATTACATCGATTGGGGAATTTCTCTTGAGCAATATGTGTGCCTTATTCATTGCCACAATGATATTTTTATTGAGTTTCATTCATAAAACCTACACGGATAAATAAAATATTAGTTTTTTTTCATTACGATGACTTCCCGTTTTTTATTATTCTTAATTTGATAAAGATCACATTTAATGTATTTAACCCAACTTTCTTCAAGGGAAAAATCATCAAAATAGTTTGTTTCTACCTATGATAATGGTGAAGTTGGAATATTCCCCTTCATTCTTCGAGTATATAATGGGTTAGTCTTGTTACGTACTATGTTGATATCAGAGATATCATCTATTTCATACAATTTAATTATATTACTTTTTCCTACATTATTATCCCCATCACCAAAGATATCAATTGAGTTTGTTTAATCCTTCCACACTCCCACTGATCTGTACACATGTTCTCCACTATTCACCTCACATTCTTCACTGACTCCACGAAAATTCATATCACTAAAGGTTTAAATCTACACATTTTTAAATATAATGAAAATATAACATTATATCATTTTTCCTAGTTATTTTTTACAGCATTTATATTTTTTTAACATGGATAAATATCTAGGAATGATCCCTTTAAACCAATGTGCTTTGAGCTTTAAATTATTATCCTCATTCAAAATGATGAAGGTACTTACCAATAATAAATTTCATTTTATCATGTGATAATTTACATACCACATCTTAGATGGAGTCCTGTATTCAATTATATAATAAAACTATAAATTAGAGATACAAATTTGTTTAAAAACATCTTCATTCAAATTCTTCTACTATAGGGATTTTTGAGTGAACATAGTTCTTTCTAAGTTCTTAATGATAAAATTTTATATTTCAACAATTTTATTTTGACAAGGATTTATAACCACTGAAACATGAGGTTGCATTCGATTTTTATTTATATAATTCTACACTTGGGTATTTTTGAGTCCCTTAACATTTTTATTTTGAATATTTCTTATTTTCAACCAAATATTTTTTTTATAATTTCTTCAATATTGAGTGACGAACTTATATAATTTAGTTTAATGATTAAATGGTGTCTAACAATCTATCCTAAAAAATCATCAACAATAAAAATATATTATTTTTTCCATGATACAACTTCTAAGTAATCGGCAAATAAACTACCACATGAACAAGATCTAAAACCGTTGATCACTAACTTATCCTTTCCATATATATCTTCTAGACTATTTTCACATTTTTAGTAGAGACACATGTATGTGAATTTTGAGATGTGGTCTTGGGAAATTCATGTGCTCCATTGTTTTCACCATGTTTTCTAGAAATATTGGGCTTTCGTGGCCAAGACACTTAAGATATAATCTATTTTTAATACTCTTTAGACAACAGACATCTATTTTATTATATTATTAAATATCAGTTCCATTGGTTCTCTACCCTTTAAGGAAAATAGGTGCATCCATTTGTTAAATAGTGAACCCCTTATTTCTATATTATACAACATGTCTTGGGTCACATAACTAGATATCACATAGAAAATTTTGGATACATCAATCAACCAAGAACACATCATTCATCCATATATTGTTTAAACCAAAATTAGTATTTCATAGGCCAATAATGTTGTGTCTTTCATTCTTTCCAAAATAAACATATCTACAATTTTCATATTTTATTTTTGTAATTATTTATATCCATTCATGTCTGAGGTTCATCCATTTTCATAAACCCATAACATGGACCTATCTGTTACTCTAAAAGGAACTATAAAAATATTATACTTATCCTAAAATATCTTCTATTTCACTAACCCTTGAGTAAAAACATCTAAATTTTGAAACTTATACAAGTCTATTGGGGTAGAAATTACTCATTAACATGTGATAATAAAAATATTTTTTCATATTTTTATGTGTTGGATGAGGTTCTCATCTATTAATTTCCTCCTCTCTAGGTCTCCAAAGTCACTGAATGTTATACCCTTAGGGCATAACATGCCACCTCATGTCTATGGGCCTCTAATTTTATTGAGATCTAATATTCATTTGCAAACAAGAACCATTATGTAAAATTTATTTTTTATTATAAATTATAAAATCTAATAATGAATTTAACTTCACATTTTGTTCAATTTGATAATTTTTTTATAGATAAAGAGTAAAATTTAAGTTTTCTGTTTTTTAATTTGTAGTTGCAGGTGATTTGGAGAGCCCGTTATGGAATTAAATGAAAATGGGACAAACTGCAGAAGAGACGAAGAACATTTACGGACTAATATACACACTTTAGATAATTAGTGCATCCATTTAAAAAAAAGTTTGATGTGTAGATGAAAAACAATACAGGATACATTTCTATAGAATAATATGAAGAAAAATTAATCTATTTTAAAGACTAAAATGGGAAATAATTTGGGGAAATGTTCAATATTCACATTCTAGAGGTAACTTAAGTAATTAGGCCATATCTTAGGATATATTCCCCATAATGATGCTAAATTTTCAGTTGATAAATTAAACAGGTAGGGAAACAAATTTTTAGTTGTTAAAAAGTTATATATGTAATTATAATATCCTAAATCCATGATAAAAATTGTTTTAGATATTTTGAGTACTTAAAAACCTTCTATATTGCCTATAAATTACAACCTAGGGAACCCAATTTTTATGTTACACTATGGGGAATGGTGTTACTATTTTGGATTAGCAATGCATTACTCTAATATGTTAGTGGTTTTAGTGGTCCCTATCTTCAATGTGAGATCATGGATGAAGTTGAATTTTGACCCAATAATCTTGGTCTTCATTATGGTGATCTAAATGGTGGAAGGTAATTTCAAGGGAGATGAATATAATTAGAGAGGGAGTTATTAAAGTTTTTCTTCAACTAGAATGCGTAATTTTTCTATGAAACATTTAATTTATGTTTATATGTTAACATAATAATACTTTTAATGAATTTTTTAGTATCATAAAGTGAAACAAATTTAATTTAAATACCAAATGGTTTGATATTTAAAGTAGAAATATTAGGATGTTTGAATTGGATAATACAATAATAATGTTTATATATAATATAGATGACGTATAAATACTCCTTGAATTCCATCATTCTATTCTTAATGTCTGAACCATGAAAAAACAACTTTCTTGATTACCCACAAATTATGGAATCAATTGAACCATCTAAAAGTTTTATCATATTGAACAATCAAATATGTTTAGTGAACTTGAAATAAACTTCTCTTGTCTTATAAAGAAAATATACCCTTTTACTACAAATTTATATAATTAAGTTATTTTATTTTTACAATTATTTTCTAAAACACCCCATTTATAGTATTTTTGTTAAGGATATTCACTTTAAATTTTTCATGATCCTTGAGAAATAATATAGGGTCTCCCTATAAAATAAAAAATATTTTAAAGCATTATCAATTATATGTTTCATGAAAATATAGTCACCATTACACCAAAAAAATAAACATTAAAATTATAAAAGTATGATGGAAGACTTATTTCTTGTTAATTGTGTTTTTTCCCTCTAAAAAATCATTCCTTGATGGATAAAACATATTTTATGTGACAAAATTTTCCACAAAAACAACTCGTGATATTTTGTGTCACTCTCCCATTTCTTGCTACATGATAATAGGGATTCTGAGATTATACAAAACATTAATTCATCGGGGCTGTTAATTCCTATAGTGTATCATGAGGTATGATTGGATTTTCCATTTGATCATACTCTATGAATACATTCAATTTATTTTTAATAAGAAATAAATTAGGGATGTGAATTTTTAGTACATAATTTTGGGACATTACTAGACTCAAATTGGATCAATTTCAATGAGTATCCTAATATCATGATGATAAGAAGAAGTATTTCTTATTAATTACAATTGTGTTGGGAAATCATAAATTATTATTCATGATGTTAAATACTTTTAACATTTTTTCACTGTATTGGTCAAGACATCAATGATTCATGGAAATATTTTCACTTTTATCATGAACTCTACATCCATTCCTATGATACCAAAAAAATGAAATGTTAATTTTTTAAAATATTATTTTAATTATTATTTTTTTAATCCTTTTAATGAATATATATATTTGAGTAATAAAAATCTACATATACCATAAAAATTGTATCCCACCATTTATCAACTTCATCAAGGGATTCGTCAAGATAAATTTTCAAATGAACTCTCCCCACAACATCCTCATTTTTAGTATCAATTTCACTAATTTATATTATATTGATGATATCCACAAAATCATCTTCACTGTGGTCTCAATGATATTTAAATTATTCCACTTTAGACTCATTAGTACATTCATCTTCATTATATAAAATATTATTACAATTAAATAATTTTCACTATGTTTTTATCATATTCATATCATATTTGAAATACATATTCCAAAATTCCTCATCGCCCTCATCTTGATGATTCATAAGGAATTTAGCAGTACGATGACCCACTATTCCACATTTTAAGCAAGAATGTGTAATCATTCCAATGAATTTACCTCCTTCGCATCTAAATATTAAAAGAATTAATTTCCATAACATTATCAACCTCATCCTTTTATGTATCTACCATAATAGATAGAGCCTTAATTTCCTTGAATAAAACTTCCTTTGAGATATAATTTTCTGTAGAATTTTTTCTGTTCTTTTTTCATTTTATATTTCATAAGTTTGTTATGAAGGATATCCAATTGAATATCCTTTTGATCCTTATCTATAAGTACATACATTTTGGAATTAATCCAGAGGTAAAATATCCTCAAGTTTTTTTTCATGATTTTGGTATCATCAATATCTTCTTCAGGACCTGACATTTCTTTAATAAGAAAATTAAGATGGTCAAAAAAAACACGTCATCGTTTTCTATCAGAAACATAATATGGTTATCATATATATTCTATAACACTTGAAAATTTTCATCTCAAACATTGAAATCACCTACATAAATGTTCAAGATTTTATACCACATAGCATCAGAAGTTTTAAATGTAATTACATTAGCATATAGAGGGTTGGATAAGGTCCCCCTATATGCACATTCAGATTTTTTTTGTCTCTTTCTGATAAGGTTTCACATTCCATGTTCACTATAATTAACTGAATGAGTAATATTTAAAGTTAAATTATAAATTATCTGATGTAGTGCTACATTCGTTTCATACATAATAGGAAATTGTTACCTTCAATGATTTTTATTCCTTTTTGATTCACCACTATGACTATATCCATGATTTTAGTGTAGAAAACATCACCTCATGAACAATATCTTTGATACCACTTCTTTTTCCTTAAATATAATATTTTTATTAAACTCAAAAAGGGGATAGAAAAACATAGGAGAAAAAACAAGGATAACTTGAAAGCAGAACCTGAAACTATAGAGTCAGGGGGGTTCTAAAGTAGTTAGGACCTATAGAATCTCTGCAGTAAATGTTCACACATGTTGGGGGAATGAAACTCAAGTTGGAGATTAAACTGAATGGTTTAGTTTGATAATGATAAGAAGAAATTAAGTCTTCAACCTGATTTACCTTGTGCCACATGTGTTGTAATATTACCCAATTGATTATGAGAGTAAAAATCCATTTATATCCCTTATATTATTTTTAAATGTGATAAAATCAATAAATGGAATACAAAGAGTTTTACATCATTTCCCTAACTGAGATAGTCCATGGATTAAGAGATCAATGATGTGTGGATTCATCTAAACAATAATTCATACCAATGTATTTGGATTAATCAATGGACATGTCTCTATAACCTAATAAACTCTCTCTTTAGACAATATGATAGGGCTCAATTATTATCCATAAGAAATTGAACTCATTATTCACTTTACAAAAAACCATGATCTTAATCATCATATTTTGATATAAAAAATCACATCGCATGGTGTGTATCTTCCACATCCTCAGATTATGTTCAAAAAAAACAAACTCCTAGAAAACCCTCATTCTCCCCTAATATGAATCTATAAGAAACACCTCTCCCTATCTTCCTTAGAAGCTATTTTTATCCTTTTTGGATCATCTCTTCTTTTTTAATTCATATTAAATGGTTAGGATTGTATCTTCATATCTTCGGGTTACACCAAGTGTATTATATATTTTATTAGACCATAATGTTCCATTAAAAATGAATTATACACATTGAGATCCTTGAAATATCTCTATATTTTAGTTTGTGGAAAAAATCTGGGATAACTGAAACTACCTAGTTACTATTTGGCCTGATGTGATACAATGAGGAATTTAGCTTTTTTTATATACACTTTAGTGTTTACACCTTCAATATGTTGAAGTATTGATTTTATCAATCTTCAAAATGTTGTGGTATATAATACTTTGACATGACCACATGTACTAAACTAGATCCAAAAACAAATGAAATAACTCTCCCATTACTCCATGTTATACCATCCTTTAAATGATTGTCACATCAAACTGAATTTGGTGTGAGAACTTCATTACGACATGATATCTTGTGGGATATGAAATTCTTAAAATCCTTGAAACTATTAAGTATTAACCCTCCATGATATATGGTGTGAATGTTTTGTGGATATATTATCCTATATAAATGCCTATACTATGTCTGAATATCTATATAGTGGATATGTTAAATATTTCAGTGTAACCAAGACTCTTAAAAATCCTCTGAGAGGATCCCAAAAAATGGTACAAATTACTAATATATGGTTGAAAAGTCTATTTCCCATATCTTATTTCATAATATAAATCCAACACTATGGAATCCTAGATTTCACTTATTGTCTCATTTGAGTTTGACTAGAACTGGTGTATGAAAACATTCTCATCTAAAACACAATTGGTGAGAGGATAAGAACAACCACTCACCTCTTTAACGGCAATGTGGCCTAAACTCATAGGGTCAACCATGCCACCTCACTCATCTAAAATATGTATGATCTTCGCCACAATCATTTTCTAGATTCTACTCTAGTGTTTTCTTTTAGTGGGATTGGCCATATTCATCATTACTTTCAAAAATATTGTGGCATCACCATGGTAACTAAAATATATTAAACATGTTAAGTTACACTAAAAAATGATTCTATATCATTATGGGTTTAATTATAGTATATTATTCTCAAATACAACACATTCTATGGGGTAGAGAATAATATATGGTGTGTGGTATGTCTTCCAGAAATAGCTTTTCATTAATATATTCAATCGATACTATGTAACCCTTGAGCATCATTATTCAATATGTAAAAAAACCTAACCCACATAAACCACGAAAGGGGGTTTGGCCAACACATTTGAACAAGGATTTAAAACTAAAATCCATATAAATATCTATCCCTAAATAAGATATCAACCTGTCTAAGTCATTAACATATCCACTTATGTTTAATACATGTGTAAAAACTAATTTTCCTTTAGTTATTTTTAATGAAAACATTTCTTTTAAAAAGTCATTTCTATGATTCCCCAATTGAAACTACATATTACTGTCTCAATTGGAGTTCCATGTGGCGAGGCCCCAAATCATATGATCGAGAAACTATTAAATGCATATTATATTCAAAAATAATGTATAAAAAAAAAGAAAAATATTTGTTTATGAAAAGTCACTAAAACACATACAGGTTATAACAACATTTGATTGATCCATACTATAATATATATAAAATACCCTTTGACTGGATCGAACATACATAAAAAGTAAACAAAAATCACATTAAATGATCTACCACTCCCCACATGCCTTACCTCATCCCATATCAAATCCCAATTGAGCTACTCCAACATAACCTGTTGCAAAACATGTACATAGACATGTAAAATAGACTTATTTTCTACATGAACACAGGAGTGATCATGAAAGGTGTGATTGATATATGTATTTAGGGTCTCAAAATGTTACACTAATATATAGTATCATATCTATATGTATGCATAAGGAAAAAATAGAAAATAAAATGGCATGTTGGTTCATCATATACCAATGAGACCACCACCACACCTAACCATACCTTTTTTCCATTTACTAGAATTGCAGTTTCCTCATACCACTATATTATCCTATACATGAAGGTACATGGTAGGGTTTCTACCAAGAATCAACCCACGCAAAAAATTATAGTTAAATATTTCATTATACATCAAAAAAACTATATTATTTGGGTTATGAAAAAACCATATACCCATATTGTCCCCATCAGGGGAAGTCACACATCAAGTAACCATAATATCCTCTCCCATTGGATATCATACATCGAGTACACAAACACAACTCTATTAGTGGTGGTTCATACAAAATAAAATAACATCCCTTTCCAATAAAGGTAGGTTTCAAATATATACCCAATACAACCCTCCTCATTCCAAGGAGGTCACATATAAATACCCAAATAGACCTCAATCACTCCATAAAGGTCACAAATAATTTACCCTAACATACCCATCTTACTTGGGGGAGGTATCACGTTAGTACCAAAACTAAACACTATTACTCATTGGATTTCATTCATAAGAAACCCAATGAAACCCCTATCAATTAATGTAGTTCACACATCATGTACCCAAACTAACCCTTCTCAATTAGTGATGTTTTCCATTACCACCTAAGAATTTAATTTTACCACATAATGTTTGAACAACAATCCATTAAATATAACTTCATATTGAACAATTACATATCTTGAGGTGAGTTTCAGAAGCACATTATGGTCACTAACTTCCCAAGAATTTTAGGGTCCTTCTAGTACATTCCTAGTCAATGTTTTCCCAACTATCCCATTTCATTATCCGATATATAAAAAACTAGGTATAAGTAAGAAAAAAATAGGGGATCATAGATCAACCCATAATCTCACAATCTATTCACTAATTTGTTAGTCCCTTGAGACATAAAACCATGTGTCAAATCATGTATCCTAATCCATTCATCCTTTCAATATGATTTTGTCAAGTCCATCTGAATCACACAAACTATAATACATTGATATTATGTCAAATATTTTTTTAATAATAAATTTATTATTTTTGGTATTTTATGTTACATAAAACACACATCTATATTAAATATTACACAGCATTTATTTTATATTTTATTTCAAAAAACCCTGATTGTAACTTGTTTTACATGATACATCGATTATAAATGAAAAGTAACATACTTTTAAAAAGTAATTTTTTTATTTGATAATTATCTCTTAGCTAATACAGTAGAGGGTATGGATATAATTATCTAAGTTTTAAAAATACATTTTTTGAACATGTATATAGAATGAAATCTTTAGAGATCAATTAAATAAATATTATAATAATAACTATTTGAAAATATAGGAAATTTTTTTAAGACAAACTATGTTTTTACAAAAAAAACATTTTTCATAAAAAATTAAACAAAAAAAATATTGTCGAATTATTATGATAAAATATATATAAAATAAATTTAATAAATTTATTATGACTCATCTTATGTGTTTTGAAGAAAATATATAAGAATAAATCAAATTTTATACATAAAAACTGTTTTTTTCTAAAAAGTGGTTTGGTAAAAGTAATGAAAAATTATTTAAAAAATAATTTTTTACACTTTTTGATAATTTATTTGAAAAAATAAATCTCATTTAGCAAATATCCATGTAACAAAAATATTTAGCAAATTGTTTTTGGAAATTATGAAAAGATTAATTTTTGGTGAATAGTGAAATATACAAAATTTTAATTAAAAAATACATTTTCATTTAAATTATTTATAAAATTAAATTACATATTAAATTGGTTTTCAATTAAAATTATTTTATTTATATATATATAGTAATAAAATTTAGTTTATTTGAATTATTTTCCTATTAAATTTAAATATAAAACATGTAATTTTTTTAACATTTTCTCTTTGAAAACCGACTTTTTTATCTCATTAGAAAGATTAATCTAAAATTAATATTTTACACGTATGTGAAAAGAATTTAGAAAAAAAATTCAATATTTTTAATAATAATTTTTTTTTCTAATAAGGTCAAAACAAAATTTTATCATATGAATAGTAAGACATTAAAAATTATTAACTAGTGTTAAGGTAAAATGAGATTACAAGGGGGTTTAACTAAATTATATGGGATAAAATTACATAAAAAATTTCTAAAAAACATTTTATGGGAGTATTTAAAACATTGAATCATTATCCAACATATATGATCATCTAACTGATCCAACTATCCAAAACCTAACCATGATACCAAAATCACTTTGAGTACATTTCATCCCAAACCCCCAATGTATTCCACATTCCATTCCTATATACCTTATCAAGGGAATCTATATCCTCATGGAAAATAATTTATATCATTATATCATATATAAAGGGACCAATTCATAATATAACACATCAAGGGTCACTATACATCCCTTACTTGGAGGGACATTATGGAAATCACCAGATAATTGTCCCTCTATAAGATCCAAATAGCCTAAAAATATGGAGAAATATCACCCTTTGATTATGTATAATTAAAATAAAATATTATATGAGAAAACATTATCTCAGTTATTTTTAACACATTAAACAACTTAACCTATTATCTTATGTGAAATCTATCATAGAGTAGCGCATACAATTATTTGAAATCCTATATTCCAAGCATGTTTCATGAAAAATTTATATTTTCACTAATATCTAAGTTCGAAAAATAAATATAATAAGGATAAAAAAATACATCAAACAAGAATTAAAACTCAACGATGTCAATAAAAACAAATAATTAAAATCTCATAACCCCAGTAACCTGGACTTCTGACATGAAAAGTGTTCATGGATTGAAAGTACGAGGTACATCAAAAGATTTGAAACTTTTATCTTCAATTTCTTATATTTCTCAAATATTAAGACAAATTACACTCACATACCAATTTTTTAATCTCTATCTTTAGTTACTCACTAGTATCCCATTCAGAGGGGGACATGACCTCAGGTGCACCACCCCATATTCTAGAGGATGCTTACTAATGAAGATGGAATAAATGATATATTTGAGAGACTATTACATTGATTTCATAATCATAAATAAAATATTAATAACTAAAAAATTAATATAGAATAATCAATGTATGTAGAATCAATAATTCACATACATAAAATAAAAAACTATAATGCATCCAAATAATCATACGTCTTAATTGGCAGGCTACTGATCCGACCACACATATAAGATAAAAACAGTATAGAGTCTCTAGTAAATTACATGATACTCACCCCATCCTATATCTAATCCCAGTAGAAAAATATATCTTGACCAAATATAAAGTCTATGCATAAAACTATATAATAGACACAAGGTATGCATAATCATGAAAGTGACTACAGAGAGTGTGATAAATTTTTCTCATTAGGGTCTCACTATATAACCCTAACATACATAGTCATATACAACTGGATGAGTTAGGGAAACAATTAACAAGAATGTTGGGTCTTATTTCTCTAACCAATCCACTATAACTCATAATCATATATTATTAGGCCAATGATGAAAAAAAAATAAGCTTGTTCCTCAATTCTAATCCACGGATAAAAGTGTACATTAATGTATCTACCAAAACTCAACCATTTTCAAAATATGAATGGTATTGTTCCATACCATATCATAACACTACCCCTCTAATCAATTTATGTTCAACACCATGTACCTAGACCCTTTACTAATATGATTGGTTGTATGTTAGGTACTAAGTCCATCCCTTCTCAGTTGAATACTCACATCAACTCTAATGAACACTTCATGATATGATCAACATTTAGGGGGGTAATCAATGTTGGGAATATTTTGGACAAATTTATACTATTTCCCCCATTACCACTTAGACCTATTGGGATCATGGTTCTATTTTTCTCTATTCAATTTTTATGAAAGTATACAAAAAAAATGTAAAGGAAAACACATGATGTTCTGACAAGATTCAATACTTAGTTAGAGTATATAGTCAATACTATGTATGGTGGTTAAAAATATAATAATTTTACACTGTAATGAGATACCAATTATATTGGTTTCTCTCAGAGATTATTCTGAGCCTATGTGTGGTTCTATACTCTATAAGGGGTATAATATAATCTTATTTCCCAATAAAAGTAAATCAATAGTCACACTACATTTCCACACTAAATGTTTATAATTCCACTGTAGATGGTCATTGGCATCATCAAAGTCTTTTATACACCAAAAATTCATAAACTAGATTTTACTTCTATTAAATTTCAAAGTGATTATTTATTATTCTTACCCGTCTTCTTCTATTTTAACTTACTCATGAGCATGCAAAAACCCACTGCACTTCTACTCATTTATTAAAATAAATCCACAAAAAATTTATCACTTTTTTATAATAAATAATAATTTTTTTTCTTTTAAATTGTTTTCAAGACATATTCTTCACCTATTCCTACTATTTATATAAGTAGACATAAATTATGATACATACTTCTCTAATTCATATGAACGAATGTACACCCCACTCTCTTTGGCCCTTTTTTATTTAATAATAATCATAGACGTAATAAATCTATCAAAAAACATTATCTTAGTGAAACTTCCCCCATTTATATAGGTATCATCTCTCTAAAAATCAATGTTAGTAAAAAATATGTAAATTTTAGTGTTACCACTTGAACAATGAATATCCCATGAAAAACATTCTTCATTTGGCCATCCTCAAAATTTTACCAAAATAGGATAAAATAGTATTCAAAGTGGATTTACCCAAAATTCAACATCAATTTTCTTCAAATCCTTCAGATCTATTTCAATGAATCATGAACTTTAATTCATGATTATTAAAGTGTTGAATTTCAAGATCAACGTTGTTATAATGTGGGACATAGAAAAATAATTTTTAAAGATTCTCACCACTAACTTTGATACCAATTTATAGGAACTTTTATGTCGAATGAACACATATGGTTATTATTTTTCTAGTCTCCCTCTATATGGTAATCTCTATAGTTTTCATTTGAGTTTGTTTTCATGTTCCTGCTATGTGTATCCCTACTAGAAACTTTATTTGATGATTATATATAATGAATTAATCTTCATATTCTCTATTTTATGGCTCCACGCATATTCATTTTATGGAAAACCCTATCTTATGGACTTATTAACATAATTATTTCTTTTGAACATATAAATGTTCAATTATTTGTTCCGTATACATATTTCCAACTAATATATCTTTTTTCACATAATCCACAACATTTTATTTTTCCCTAAACCATAGTTCCTCTAAGTTCTACCATCTCATCACTTGAACCAAATTATCTAGGAAATATTATTTCTTTATAATTGTCATGATATATTGTACATTAGATATCAGAAAAGAATCACCTGATTTTCATATATTTTAATGTATCTTTTTTTCTTCCAAAATTTAGGTTGTATTACATCCAAAAAGAATTGTATAGTTTAATAAATGAATAAAACATCACCAGGAATAATATGATATATTTTTCTAGTGATTTTTGTTGCATAAAAGAATGAATTTATTTAAACTCGCATTTTTCCCTGTCATTCATTTGATTACATTAGTCAAATTGACTATTCCTGTTCGATCCTCAAATGTATTTATGCTAGAATCAATTCTATCATTTTTAAATAATTGACATAAACTTATTTATCTAGAAAATTTTGATCATAAATATAATTATATTGAAAAAAACGTTCTTCTATATAAATAATATCACATGTTATAAACATCAATATCAAGTCATCAATTTTTGTAAGTAAAATATTCAAAACATAATTCACCATCATGTAGGGAATATATTCCTACTATTTCAAAGGAATTAACTCCATTTATATTCTTATAAGATAAAAATATGTGGAACATATTATTCTCTTGAAAAACATATATTAATCATTATTCATAATGAGTAAATCATTATTTCTTTCTCTCTTCAACTTCCATGTTATACCTTCATTATTAAAAGTCTTAGATACTTTAACCAAACTTCTGAGAAACTTTTTATTCACTATTTATCCTTTATATTTTTATAAATATCATTCCTAGATATATTAGCTAAAATTAAAATTAACTTATTCTTCACAACCTCCTCAATATATTAACATCAATGAAATCCATTTAGTTTGTTCACAACCATTGGAAACTATTGATAAAAAATATAACAAACCAAAATTAGGCATTTTAATCATGCCATTTTATTATTTGGAAGTATCTTAAACTTGAATATGACAATATGTGATTCTTTAGCATATTTATGTCCTCCATTTCTTTCAAAACATCAGATATTTATTTTCAATTTATCCCCATTGTTGAAATGAAGTAAAAACATCATTTGAAAAAGTTATCAAAATCATTATTCTTCAATGTTCCACCAATCCTCTCACTCTAAGTTATCATAAGTCATGATTGGTGTCGAAAACAAGGGGATTTAGTTTAAATTATAGAGTAATCCTTCAAAAATATATCTTGATAAAAACTAAATTGAAAACTAAATAAAATTTCTTTATGTGTTCTTCCTAGAATTATTGGTTCAGGAAGCTAATTGTGACATATATTAGTTATATGATAAATTAAATTAGAACTTATATTCTCACTTCAACTAATTGGTTAGAATAACTCATATAGATATATAATAATACATCGCCTTTGAACACATTAATTCTTCGAAATTTTTCATGTCATTGGTTAATTCAATTTCTCCACCTATTTTTTAATGTTTTTTCCTAGTAAAAAATAAAGATATAATATGAAATATATACCATATTCAATGAATCTCCTTTAAAGACATTATAGAGTAATCATATTTGAATGAAATAATATTTTTGGTGGTTTTTTCATAACACTCCACTTATAGCTCCAATGAGAATACGTTTCTCATGGTCTTTCTACTAATGATTATTAGTAATAGAGATGAGTTCAGATTTTAATATTTAGAATACAAAAAAACTTGAACTTCTTATTGTGGTGGAATAGATTTAAAATTTCCAAAATTTCATTAAGGATGATCAAATTCAATATATTCTAATGTAATTATTAATGCAATAACAAAACAAGATAGCATGTTCTTCATTTATCTCTCATATTATTTTGAAATCACATTAACATAATCAAGGATGATCAACTCATAATTTTTTTAAAATGAAAATTTAGGAATCATTCTAATATTATGAATTAATTATAAAATGTTTTATAATGTTGAGAGGAAATCCAGTATCTTAGATTAACCTCAAAGATCATATTTCACCTTCAGTTCCATGTATAATAAGCATATATACAATTTATAATGGTTAAGGGAAGAAGGTGGCTCTTCCTTTTTCTCATTATAAACAACAAGGTTGATGTTATTTTCTTAACCAATTCGCACTATTTCTTCCACGCTTCACGCTTTCACATATAAACATCAATTATGATTTGGGAAACATATAACCTATAAATTATAGTATTAATTGTTTTGTGAATTTTACATTCACATGATACATTAAGGAACTTGAATCGCCTCGTATAAATTTAGCCCTTTTTAAAAACTCTTACTATGCCACAGTTGTTGTAGGTAAATATCTAGGAGTGTATCGATCCATTTGACACATCACACCTAACACTTTTTCGAAATAAGTGTTTTATTTTGTTGATAACCACTCATTATTTTTGGGTTTTTCGTGAAGAAACTTCTAATTTAATTATTCAATATAATATTCATGTATCTGTCTCATTTTTCTTCTCAATCCAATTAATCTAGCCAAATGAGTTAAATGGAATTGAGTACAATGGCTGAATGTTCGTATTTTTCACATGGATTATTCTATCTAGGATTATTATAATTTTTTATTTTTTATCATGAACTATTTTAAAATATATCATAATTTCTTTGGATTTATGTCAACGATATATTTTTTTAACAATGATCTATCACCTATTATTATTGATATATTTTTGATATAGCTATTTTATTGCAACATAATTTTGATTACTTCCCAAGGTTTCTTCTTATTCATGAATAAACTTCTATGTCATTCACCTATCATCATATTTTGATACATATAGATATTACCATATACTAGTATTGAGACCACTATTATTTCATACATCACATATAATTTCTAGTATTATAAATCTATTTGAATTATACATATTTTCTTTATATAAATATTTTTCTTCTTTATCTATAGCTTAATCCTCCTTCTCATGAGATTCTATTATGATTTCAAATTTATAGGACCATTACAATAATCTAATGAAATTTTCATCAACCTATTTAGGTACTAAAACTGACCCACAATCCTAAATATTATTGTACATTTTTTTTTGCGTTCCAAAATTACATGTCAAGTGGGCAAAAAATAATTGGGGTTTCTTCACAACTTATTGATCTAATCATAGTGAAACCACTTTTATACTTATTATATACCCCACAGGCATGGTGGTAATATTTTATTGACTATTCTTTACGAAAACATATATATTTTTTGTTTTGAAACATTCATTATTCTTGAAAAGTGACTTAGATAAAATATCCAAAAAAATATTTATGGTACCTATTTATTTACATCTTCTTGAGATAGATCCTTAATTATTGTCATTATATTCTGGTCAATGTTAGTGGTTTTTATCATCAAAATACTTGACTGAGAATTATTTTGAAACAAAATCTTTCTCCATAAATTCTAAAGACACCGTATGTATCCTTTCAAGATCAAATAATTTGACTTCTAATTCCAGACAATGCATACTGAGTGTGTTATTATGATCTTCAATCAAACTCCAATAATGATCACAATAATTCTTTAATCGGCAAACTTATTTATCAAAAAACCTTCTTATTTACTGAATAAAGGAGTCATGTCTCTTGATTGTATTTTAATTTACCTCTAGTAAATAATCCTCCATATATATTATATTTTTTAGTTTTTCTTTATGTGCATTAATATTTTCATAAAGAGTCTTATTGAATCCATATTTCATAATGTAAAATTATTTGATCCATTTTCTCAAATTTGGAGGAACATATTTCAATCACCCCATTATTAATCTAATGTATATCGCCTTTTATGAGATATTTATACAGTCTACAACCTTTCCTTGTAAAGCCTTCTTATATTATTTTTCTCACTTTAAATCTAGGTGATCTCTTCCCACATGATTCTAAAAACATCTAAAAAAGTGGCACTATTTATATAGGAATTCATATTTTAATATACCAACTGATATTTCTTTAAAAAAATTAATTGGATCATCATTACCACTTATACCGGGTTCTTCTTCTTGAGTATTGTTTGTGTTGGGATTTCACTAACCTCATGCTAACTTAACCTTGATCAACATGAAGTGAGAACATTTTCCTTATATTTGGAAGTAATTCAAACAATGTATTTTTTTCTTTTAGACCATATATAATTAATTTAAAATCATTTCCTAAAGATACTGATCATTCTATCTCTTTGACTAAGAGGGTCCTCTTTTTAATCATTTATTTATCATTCTTTTTCCTATTCATTATGGTATTGGTTGAAATAGAATCATATTATGAGATAAATTAATATTCACCTAAAATGATGTTAACGGTAAATTTAGTAAATAAACACTAATATTTTAAAGGGAAAATTTTCTACCATTTGGAATTTAGAAGTGTTGAACTTTTATTTGATACCAATTTTATGGAAAACTCTAGGATATGCTCAACACTAAGAGATAGATACTATTTTTTAGTAACCATTGTGAAAAATTAATAATTTTTATATATTTACTTATAACTCCAAAATATTTAATGATATTTTTCTCTCTAATATATTTATTTGATAACATCCTTTAAATGCAACACCAATTTTAAACATACTGAGATATACTATTAAAATATTTAACTTTACATTTATTGTATTTTCATTAAACTTGAGGGTACGAATAATACAAAAAAAAATTATGATTTTTTACACAAATATAAAATGAGTCAATTGTTTTTAAATTGGATATAAATGAAAATAATATCACTTTAAGGTAAAAAGAGATATATTTTAAAAAATATTTATGTCCACAGTGTGTTTTTATGTTAATAAATCAAATTAGCCTCTATTGATTAATTATATTAATTAAAAATTTAAATATTATTTTAAATAAAATATTTTACAATTCATTTAATGCATTTTACATGGTAAATAATAAATGTAAACCATGTTTTATTCTTAAATTTTATTTTGAAAAAAAGGATTCTTGTTACATTTTTCATGATTATTTTAATATTAATTTATAAAAAGTATAGAAAATTATTAATTTAAAAAGGATTACATATTTTGTATAAACCTAATTAACGTAAATTAAAAAGGAGAACTAATTGTTTGTGGAATAATAAATTTTAAGAAATGGAAAAAAATTAGCGTAGTTAAAGTTAAATAAGTTTTATCATTGGGACTTAAAATAAGATATGTGGTTTAAAATATCCCAAAACACAAGATTTAATTTGATTTTTTGATAATATTTTGACCTTATCCTTAATAATTTTAATATTTTAAATTTTGGAGTCACATTACATGACTAATACATTAGTATATGTTCATTATTTGAAAAATATCAAGTGTGTCCTATCGCTCCCTTATAAAAGGATACCATGTCTTTTCTATTCCTCACACTCCATGCACCTTCAAAATCAATCAATAGTTTCCCTAATAAATTAATAAAATCTATACCCTTTTATTTTTGTTTATTTCATGGTCAAAATAAAAACCTTTAAAGGTGTAAGGTGTAAGACAAATGGGGGTTTCATGGAAGATGTACTACTTTTAACCTTGTTAATTCAATTTTACTTCTTTTTACACCATATTTAGATAGATTTAATTCAGAATAAAATGATGATTACAATATCATAAATTTATTGATATGTAATTATTTCGATTTCACTAACCATCATTCATCTCCTTATCTAACAAATGGGAAGTGATAGTATCACACAAGTGTACATGTGGATTACTACCACCATATACTGATATAATTCATTTTACATCATCATCATTCATGGATTGTCATTATAATTGATTTAATGTTTATATATAATATTTAAGTCATAATTATTATTATGTCATTATAATATATCACATACTTTATTACCTATCCATTATTTGGAAATTGATAATGTCGCACATCTGTATAAGTGGACTACCCCTACATTTCAACAATGCGATTCATTTTTCATAGACTGTATATGGATAGTTATAAAAAACTATATAGTGAATAAATATTATACTTATGTCATTATTAATATTATTTATATAATTAATCCTAGAAAAATATTCAATTATTGGAAACATCTAACCCAAACATCCATGGAAAATAGACTAGTTTTAACCATGATATTCATTTAAATAAAAAAACAATTAATAAAAGGGTATTTGAAATATATAAATAATTTATAAATTGTTAGTAATGAATGAATATTTTAATAAAAATTATTTATAATGAACCTATATTTATTATAAAATATATTCAAAATACGTATAAATCAAGGCATAACATGATTTATGGGTTTTTGTAATAATCTTAATTCATTACGAGATTTTCTATGATAAATTTCTATTGAATTTTGAAAATATTGAGAAAGAAATTTTTTATTTTGATATATATGAAAAATATATTTACCTACCATCATGTTTGTTCTTTTATTTGAACCTTCCTTTACATGTTTCCTTGGTTGTTTTCAAAGAAACCAACTTCTCCAATATTCAAGGAATATTTTGTTAAAATTTTAAAAAAATAAAATTGTATTTTTCTATGTTTTCAATGGAGGGATGAAATTATATTTCAAAGGAATTTTTATTCTATTTCAACATATTTTATTGATTTTTATATTCCACTATTGATATGATCTTTTAGAACCATAAAAATTACTTCCAAGGATGACCAATGATGAAAATGATTTAATGATGATTCTATGACACCCCTTTCACTCCCATGGGTTAATTAAGGTATGTTGAAACCATTATGAATCCTATTTCCTTTCCCTATGTTTTGATATTATGAAATGATGAAATCTTCATAAACCCATTTATTTTTCTCGTTTTATGTTATAACATTATGATGAATGATTTATGATCTTTGGAACACAAATGTATGATTTTCATTATTTCATGGGTAGACCCAAAATTATATAGCCCTCCAATAAATTGGGTGAAGATAGCTATCACGTTCAATAATACAGATTGGAATATATTATAATCATAGATTAGTAATGGTTGATATTAAAAAAATTCATTTCAGTGAACTATAATTAATGAAAATACGGAATTGGGAGTGAACCATATCCAAAATGATAGCCATGGTAATTATACCTGAATAAGGAAATAATTTTCAATTATTATTCATATAAAAATAAAACTTATGTCTTATTATTATGAAATTTTTACATGGTTCAATATTTATTTTGGTGGTTCCCTAATATTATAGTTTATGTATTTTGAATCAATAATGTTTTCCGACATGACTCATTTTTGTGATCAATCGTCGATTGGGTATGAACATTGTAAGTTATGACCATAATCTCATACACACATTCTTATCTAACAGTTTTATAGCTGTTGGAAATCCTTTTATTTTGATTTTCATAAAGTTGATTTAGGATAAATGGTAACCTCACACCCAAACAACAAACCACGGGATCCGCGAAACCCCTTCATCCAAAAGCAAAACCACCTCATAATTTCAAAATTCAAAAACAGCTCGATCCACGTGTCCACATCGAGTCGTACAACCACCTCGAGGAGTGTGTCAGAGTGAAATCCAACGTCGCCTCCCATCAGATTACCGGTGAGAAATCCGGAGCACCACGTGCCAACCTTCATAGGGGAAGATGGTGGAGGAATCACCAGAACCACCATTGACCCCACAAGAAGAAAATCAAACATTTTCTTAGAGGACGCCAGAGAGAGTTCCGACCCCACCACCATCGTCACAAACCACCATCACTGCCTCCGTTGAAGAAAAAATAAGCATGGCCAGAAAATAGCCACATTCACAACCCATAAACCCATCCTTTTCCATCCTTGAAATCCAATAAGCACTCGCATAGAATATTGTGAGAGGAAGAGCATCACCAGAAACCCAGAAATCTCCCAAAAGAGAAAATCAAAACAAACAAATAGCATAGTACATCACCAGTTTCAAGAAATAACCAGCCTCAAACGATCACACACCGAACTCCAAGAACAAGAGTTTTTCTGACAAACCCTCCTGACGTCATCCTCATCAGCTCGAAACAAAACAAGCTCCCAACGCCGCCATCCTAGAGAACCAGAGATGCAACGCTGGACCTCCAAACACCTAGATCGATGGCCAAAGTGCTGATCTCAAACCGTCGGGTCTCTATATTACCTCGTAGACCTCTTAGGATCTTGGATCCATTGTTCAATATTTATATTCATATAAAATTATATAAAAGAAAGTAAATGATAAAATATGACATTTTCAAATGGTTCCCCACTCAAAAAGAGTAGTTAGTCCTTATTCTGTATGGTGGTTATAGGTAAATAAATTCTACACAACAATGGGATACCAATTACAATGGTTATTCTTAGAGATAATCACGTGACTAAGTGTGGTTCCTTAAAATATAAGAGAAGGGATAAAAATAATCATAATTCCCTTGAATAGTGAATCTATGTTTCAACTAAACCACCTTGATAAATCGTTATTCTACATGTGTTGAATGACTTCAACTTTTTAAAATTTTTTACAACAACAATAAATTCTTCCACTATATGTGAAATCTATTGAATTTCATGATAAGGAACTATTCTTATCATACTCCTTATATTGTTACTTACATAGAGGCATGAAATAATCCACTATTATTCTGTGTTGATATAAGAATTTTTGCACATGTAGCTCTTCTACATCATTTAAGTGAACTATAATGTTTCTTTTCTTCAACTAGAAATAAGAATACTTCTTCACATGTTCTTATTTTTCACTAAATAACATAGAAATATTGGTTTTTCCCCTATTCTTCAGATGAATAAAATATATATAGAACTCTTCTAACTTATCCATCTATCTAAAACCTATCTGTCAGATTATTCACTTCTCTATCTGATATCTATTAATCTAAAAGATCACTTCTTTGTGTGATTCTATTTTTCTAATACAGTTTTTATGATATAGTTTTTTTGATCCATTATTTTTCTCCTAGTACATTTTCCTCTTCAACTAGTATCTTCATTATATATTATCATACTACTTTATCTGGTTCCTTTATTTTCTATTTGGTTCCTCTAAATCTAGTATAATGTTTATGGTACCTTAATTTCTTATGTCTTTATATAAGATCTCTCAATATCCTCAATTGGTTCCTCACTTATTTGACATTAGATTGACTCTCTTAGGCTTACTAGTTAGCACCCCTATCTCTCTCTTTTCTTCATCAACCATAATCACAACTGAAAAAACTATAGAAATAACTACCATTTAACATCACAATTTTTCTACATTAGATTTGAATAATTTCTTAGAGAATAAATAGAGGAGCACAAACATAACATTTAGAGTTCCATTTCAAAATTATAATATTCTACTCTAAATATTCATTGTTTTACCACCATCATACATCCCCATATATTTTAGTTAACAGTATTCATATTTGATTTCCTCAAAACTCAACATCATTATTGTTCAAACCCTCCCAAAATATAATTTTGAATCATGATCTTTCCTTTGGTATTATTGGAGTGTTGAACTCCAAACTCAACATCCTATAATTTGAGATATTAAAAAAGACTTTGGGAATATCCTTACCTCTTCTTATAAAACCTGTTCATAGGAATGTAGCTATATGATGATGTTTTAAGGTTCTTCAATACCAAAACACCCTCCATCCTCTAATATTCATAATTGAATGTTATATAAGATTTATATGTTCCAAATATCTAATTATATTTTAGATTCATTATCTAAAGACATTATACAACGAATTCACATATAAAACTATATTTTATGGATCCACTCAATTTTTTAAACAAACAATATTTATCTAAAAGACTATCTGTAATGGAATAACAAGAATCATTCTATCCAATGAACATATAAAAGTTTGAATAAATTTCCATCTAACATAACTACTCCATAACTTTTAAAACACTTATCATTTTATAAGAACCATTGTTCTACCATGTTCTACCAAATCCTTCCATCGACTAGAATTTTCCTAGATGATTACTTCATTATAATTGTCATGATGTTTCATACTTTGGATATGTACTAACTATTTCCTAATTTACCATCATTTTGTATATATTTTTCATCCTTAATACTTCTCATGAATAATATCCACAATAAATTATCATTTTTAATCAAATAATAAATCATCCCTAAGAAACATTTAACAAATTTATTCAAAGATCTTTTAATGATAGAATTGTGTATTTATTTGGAATAACATTTGGTTATAGCCTCAGTTTTATTACCTCTATTTGTTAATATCATTTCATTCATCTCTAAAATATCAATCTAATAATCATAGTCTGATCACTTTTGTCAATTTGAATCATTCCTATATATCCATAACATTTCGATCAGAAATTTTATAAGGAAACATAATTTTTTAGATGCATGTGCTCATCCAAACATCCTTCCATATTTTATTAGCATTATGTTCATTTTATCAATCAACTAAAATAAAATATTCAAATAGTATTTTCCATCCATATAACGAATATATTCAAAATATTCCAATAGAAATAGCACCACCAATCTATTTATTGGTCAAAAAGACATGAGAACTTCTTCTACTAATAAACAAACATAGTTTATTTATTATCAATAATAATCAATTTATCATTACCATCTCTATTTAAAAATCAATAAATTTATTATTCATTAATAGGATTGGATATATCAACAAGACATCTAATAAACAATGTCGTTACTATTTATTCAACATATAATCATAAATAATAATATTGGATACTTTAGCTAAACTTTTAAACAATTTATTCTTCCCAAACTATTAAATATATTGACATAAATTAGTGAATATAATTCATTTAAAAGAATTTTAGAATATTTAAAATAAATTAAACACAAAAATTTATCAGGTACCCTAACCAATCCCTCTTATGTGAGTTCACATATCAAATCGTAAGTCATACCTTCTCATTCATGGGATATCGCATATTAGTATACAATCTATCCCTTATCAATAAAAAGATGATACACATTAATAACCATCCTAGACCCTTTAACATGGAGTACTTCATACATCAAGTACCCAAACTAACCCTTATAACTCAAGGGAGGTCACACATCAAGTAATCAAACTAGCCCATCTTAATCGGAGGGAGGTTACACATTATTCACCTAAACTAAACCCTCTCACTCAGGGAGGGGTCTCACATAAAGTACCCAAACCAATAATTATAACTCATGGGTTGTCACATAAAATTTACCCATAACAATCACTGTAACATAAGAGATTTATCATATCCACATCCTGATGACCAACCTTATCGAATAACGTTGGAGCAATATCCAATCCCGTATCACATTG
Source organism: Viscum album (assembly GCA_963277665.1). Taxonomy (NCBI): domain Eukaryota; kingdom Viridiplantae; phylum Streptophyta; class Magnoliopsida; order Santalales; family Viscaceae; genus Viscum; species Viscum album. The sequence goes on from OY728159.1 coordinate 1,499,105,856, forward strand.
CCTTTACCACTCAGATGTCTATGGGTGGGTCTTATAAGAACATTTCAACCACTACCTTGCAACTCATGGTTGTTTTATTATAGTGAATTTTCTCCCATGGCATGTATAACCTTTCTATATTTTTATATGGATTACATATAATTGGGCACATGCGACCAACAATAAATTGGACATCACATCTCACCTTACAAGGACACCATCTCCTCACCAAGGTGTCTATTACCAAACACATAACCCCATGTTTTGGTGAACATATCATAATCAATATGATAATATAATATTATCATCTCAGGAACATATTAGTTTCAAAAAATATATCATATTTAACACATCATTCATATTATCTCTCCCTGAAGGGTATCCTCCAGGGCCTATAGACCCATCTTAATCCCAATTCACAGACACTGTGACATATCTAACACCTTGAATAGTTATATCATTCCATAGTTCCCTATATAATATTTTAATCAATATATCGATTCCAATCCTCTTTAAATTCTATAACATAACCTCGTCCCACAAACTAGGTAATTTCCCAAGCTAACTTCCACTAAGACCCTATGAAAACCAATTCAATGTCATAAAAAATATTCACTCAACCCATACATAAGACTCTTCTAATATCTACCACATATATATCTTAATATTAATTATATAGGAAACTCATCAAAAAAATTTACCTCAATTATTTTAGGAAATATCACACTCATGGAACTCGTTGTGTCTCAAATTCACCCTCAGAAGGGTGTTCCCCCATCATGTTTGATGCATGCATCCATCTCACCCATCACCACTAGGCCTCTCATACTTTCCAATAAATCTATAAGTACCCAATTGAGGAAATATGCATCTTGCTAAGATCCCAAGACCTACCCTGGTATATATGTATATTAAACTAGAATCATCAACAACTTAGTGATATATTACTTGAGATATTCTAAAATAATCATTGTATAAAGGTTCACATGGTCATTATATAAGTGGCTCAGGGCCTTTATATCTATTCACATGGGGTTTACTCAGCATCAATATGTTTCTCATAAATTCTAATGTTTTTATAGACATGAAAATTAATCTATAAATAAGTATATGGGTTAGTATTATAGAGAATATCATCCTCCAACATGGAGTTTCCCCATAACCAAGATCTGCACATCATTGGCCAAACCCTTCTATGCATTTTCTAGGCTTGTAAAAAACACTTCATATCCTATCTAAATATATTAAATTAATTTAAAAAAAATTATTAAACATAAACCAAATTAGTATAAAAAACTCATTGAGTTGTATCTTGTCACCATAACCTCAAACAATGTCATTCCCACATCACATGGAACAATCCCTATGTTCCTATAAAAATCGAAATCATGAAAAATCCACCTTGTCAAAAGTTGAATTATAAATCAAATAGAACCTATAAAAATTACATAACAACACCAAAATGGTTGTAAAGATCATGAATTCATCATTCAAGAACATTCTTCTACCGTCCCATGTAAAAGACCTATCATATTGGGATGTTCCCCCCATGATCCTATGGAATCGCTATGAAAACGCTACCCTAATTATATGAAAATAAATTGATAAAAAATTATAAAAATAGTGTAAGGAATTAGAGGAATAACAAAAAAAAGAATTATCATGGAAAAAATACCAGAAACACCTCGTATCAAAGGGTAACCAAGAGATGAAGAATATGGGTAGTAATCAGTCGAAAATTGTTCTCCCCATATACGCATTTCATTATAAATCAAAATTGGATAACCTAGAAATGATAGTTAATATCCTAATTTTTAGAACTATATAAAGGGAACATCATGGAATAACACTAGGAATAATGACATGACACCATATTCAAGGAATTTTTCAATGTTGGGCCTCATGGGTTACAACATGATGTCACCCCATGGTCATCCTCTATAGTATGACCATTTCTTTATAGTCATCCCTCTATGGAATTATACCTCTTGTCACATCATGTAAATCCATTATTTGGTAGAACCGAAAATATATGACTCTATAATCCTTTAAATATATTCCTCTCGACCTAACATGACCTCCCCTTTATTTCCAAGAGTTTCGTACTCTACTCTATGACACCTCCCCTTAGAAAAGCATTCACTGTGTGGCCCATGGGTCATGGAATGACTTATAACCTCATTACAAATTTCAAAAATGAAGAAATATGGTTTCCTAGATCCCATAAGTGATAGTCACCACTATGTAAATACATTTTTCACTTTTTATTAACTGTATGTAAGGGTCCTTAACCTAGAGAAAAATTCAACCCCTAATCCATCATTCTATGGCAACCACTAGTATAAAATGACAATGTACCATCATGTTGTGGTGCCTCCAATATAAAAAAATCAATTGATCCACCACTAGTAATGAGATTACCATTATCTATCATGGAGTGGTGAGACTTAATGTAATGTCCTGGAAATTCCATATATTTATATGTTTTTAATTATATATAATTATTTTGAGACCGTGAAATCTGACGGCCCCTGATTCTGAGGACTGGAGTGCCCATAATGATCTACCAAAGTTTTGTTAAGATTTATTTAGCGCACATAAGCAGTTTTCCAGAAAAAGTGGAATAACCATTCAATGGATTCTCAGATCAGAAATCTGATGGCATTGTTGCGCTCAGGATGGTGGGTTTACCGTAGGTGAAAATTAAGTTTAGTCGGTGCAAGCCTATGGTAAGAAAACCAGAAAATGGAATGTGGGTGAAAGTTAGTTTTCGGACATTTGTGGATGTGTTAAAAGAATAAAAATAAAATAAAACATCTTTTATTTTATTTTTCCTTGTAAATCCTCCCATTTGAATTCGGTGGTGAGGACCACCCGAGCTTGAAACCTCCAATTATGAAATTAATGGTGTGGACCACCTAACACTTGATGTACCTCTTTAATTTGGGAGGTGACTCTTGGTTTCTCCCCCGAATTAATTGTTCCAACTTAAAATTAATTGTTGTTCCAACTCAATTAGTTTAATTTATATGTTGGATCCTCACATTTCTCTGGGTTGGGGGAATTGTTGGATATGAGAGAACTTGGAGGGAGATCTTTGGAGAACACATTCACTAACAAAGGAGATTCTCCAATGAACAACGAGGATGACGCTTGAGCCTAGATTGGAAGCATCTTCCAGAAGAGATGAACGCCGATGTCCCCTCCATAGACTTCGTCTTCTTCCTCATGTCCTCTCTAAGAAATATGGTAGGGGTTTCATATACATTTAATTCTATTCTATTGAATCTTCATATCCAAAATTAACAACAAGGATGGCCAAATAAACATGGCCATCATCCCACACATAAACATTTCTCCTCATTCTTTTTATTCTTCGCGCGTTATTTGTACAATTTTCAACGCCTAATATTTATTGATGCTAGAAACACGGAGTTTTGCTAAGTGCAATATGTGGATACAAAGCCCTTGATGCAAGGATCGCGAATAGGCAATCATTTAATTTTTTGGTCTTAAAACAATGATGCAGTGGCTTATAGAAGAAGGCAGCAGCTGGCACCTGGCCGGCCACATTAAGGAAGGGCGGCACGCATCCGCACCGCATGACAACCCAGAGGTCACGGCCCATCGGCCTCAGCAAAGCAAGAGGGGGAAACTGGCACACCAATCGGCCACATGGAAGAGAAGTGGAATGAGTCTGCATCACCGATGGAGCAAGAGGTCGTAGTGGAGGCCGAAAGCAGCCGACATCCGGCCGGCCGTGGTGGAGCAGTGGCATGTGACCACACCACTGGGAGGAAGACCGGTTGGAGTTCCGGCCAGCCATGCCACAACGATCAGGACCCCTCAGCGGGTCCCGCGTTCCAACAGTCGAATGGTCCATGGACTGTTTGGGAAGACCGAGGGGGAGCCTCCTCCTAGGTGTCAGTCATGGAGGACCCCACCTCAGCAGGCCGCCAGCCAAGTGGGCCACATTGCGGGGAGTCACACCCAGTGGGCCACACCGCAGCCGGTCACGCTTCCCGGCGGGCCGCACCGTAGTGGGCTGCGCCACACGGCGTGCAGTGCCACCGGGCTAGACTGGGCCATCCCCTTTCTGGGTCAGGCCAGGCCCTCTAAGGCCTAGACCATCTAGGTGGGATCCGAATCGGGCTCGGTCGACCCAGCCAGTTTGGGTCAGCCCTGGATGGGTCAGGCGGGGTCGGTCCGACCGGGTGGACCAGACCCGAGCCCATCTGAACATAATTATGCCTTTGTGGCCATAACAAGTGAACCGGGCATCTGTTTGACAAACCGTATGTGACATCGGAATACTTGGATCAAGACAGTCCATTTGGTATACTCTATTTGAGTTTTTGATAAAGTTGTAGTAAGGCTGGTTTGGATCGAATCGTGAATCCATCCGATCCCTCATAGTGGAAATGCTAATAACTTACGGACCAGGCATCTGATTGACGCATCGTCTATTGAGTTATGTCCCTTGAGAAATGACAGATATTTGAAAACATCTTTGTGGGACTTCAGGGTGTTGATGTATGACCGATTGCTTGGGGAGAGTTTCTCCCAAGCGCACTATGTGCGGAACCCTACGACTGGCTGAGATCTGACAAATACTGACCATTACGACTCAGAGTGACTTGACATGCCCAGTGGGGAGCGTCTCTGTGTGACGCGGCAGACCCATGGTGGGGAGTGCCTCTATGTGACACGGCAGACCAATCATATAAGACTGGAGGGGTACCTTTGCAGGCCACAAGGGGGAGCGCCTCTGTGTGATGTGGCAGACCCACGGTGGGCAGCGCTTCTTTGTGACATGGTAGACCCACTGTACACAACAGGAGGTGTACCTCAATAGTACATGATTAGTTGGAAGTGGCTCTGTGTGATGCGGTAGGCCCACTGTACTCGACAGAGGAGGATTTCTCCAGCCGTAGAGGTGTTCGATGATGGGACTGGGGATGCTACTTGTTACTACCCCTAGAATAAATCTTGGTGTGAGATGTCTTTACTTTGTGCTTGTTATTGAGGTTATGTTATGTGATAATTCACCTTCATGGTGTTACCTTCATGGTATACATCCCACATGTAAGAGATGAATATAGCTTGATAACATAGGTATATGTATGGGCATATAACTAAGTAGAGTTGGTTTCTTGCTTTGTGGAATTTCCTTTGTGGAACTCTAGGAGACCAATGGGGTCTTAGGGTCCCTATTGAGTATCGTTTAACTCACCTCGTCACAGGATACGCCCTCACCATGTTGTGTTTGGTGTATATGATGGATAGATCTGACTGAGGATGAGGGTATCAGGACTCGAGGTAGCTCATAGGTGGACTTTAGAAGAGGCATACCATAGAGTCTACCATTCGAGAGTTGTACCTACCCTTCAGGTAGGACCCTTGGCTGGTGTTCACAGTAGTTGTTTTTAGTTTTACTCATAATTTTTAGTTTACTTTTACTTTATAGTTGGGCTTGTTTTATTTCCCCTTTTACTTTATGTACACACCATGTTTACTATATAGATTTACTTTGAGCTTGTAACCATCTTTGTGCTTATTTTGGTGAGTTTACAGGTTATAAAGGTAATGTCTTCCTATTTTTAGGGAATACGCCTTTCAGTGCTAGTCGCTAGCCCCTGGCCTATGGATTGTGGTCTTGGGGTAGTCACGGCATGGGATCCAAGGGATGAGTCGTGACAATTTGGTATCAGAGTAGTTTGGTTCTATCGAGGAACAAGGACTCTGATATTTTCTGTGAAGCAATAGTGTTAAGTGCTATGAGTGTGGTTTTTAGTTCGGGGAGTCAAGTGTTGGTGCGGCGGCCGACGTATCTATAAACCAGGACCTTGAATTCTAATTTCCGACTCAACGCACAAAAACACTAATTGCATGTGTTTTTAAAAAAAATTCTTTTGATTTCATTGGATTCAACTCACAAGGTATAACTTAATGACCATGGCGCACATGTTCCTTATCAGAATACTGCCACAAAGGAAACCACCAAGGTTTCCTAAGAGTGTATGCGATGATGGCCTACCATGCGATGAGGCCTCGGTGCAGGGCCCTCTTATGGCGTTAGCACCTTTGGGTGGTGTACCAGCAGCACCACTACTCGTTGGACGAGAATTTCCACTAGCCCCACTAGTAGAGGATGTATGTTGACTAAGCATGTTTCATGAGTTCCAGTGACAACGGCCTCTAAGGTTTCGAGGTGAGATAGATTCCCAGGTCGCTGAGGACTGGTTGGTGGTTGTGGCTAGAGTTTCCCACCTAGTTGAGGCATCGGTCGAGCAGATGGTGATCTTATCTTCTAGTTTTTTTAGTGAGTGGCCATGTGGATGGTCAACATAGTGATGAGGCTTTGTTACATGGACCGTTGCTCGAGATGGTACCTTCGGGTAGTGTGTTAGCTATATCGCTACCCATTGGTTAGTAGTTACAACCAGGGGTACCGGTAGAGGACACATTTAGGCTTTGTGCCTTACACATGTTTTGGCATCAAATACCCCTCAGGTTTCGGGGCGAGCCCGACTCATATGTGGATAACGACATTGTTTAGGAGGTGGTCGAGTCTCCATCTAGCCAGGGAACCATTCGATCATATGGTGGTCCTGGTAGAGAGCTTTCTACATGGCTCATCAGGATGATGACATTTTTATAGAAACCATGATCCTGCAAAAGAGGTGACTTTTTCTGTGGAAAATCTTGAGAACCTTCCTTATTGAAGGGGTCTCTTTCTATAAAGAGATAAGGGATGAGTGTTCAAAAGAGCTTCTACAGATTCGGAAAGATGACATGTCGGTAGCTGAGTATTCATTGAGGTGTACTGATCATCCTAGGTACTCGATGAATACAGTACAGTCAATGCTTTAGGGCTTGAACCTTCGAGTGAGGTGTGTTTACGGACATTCGAGGCATTACTATTCTTCTATGCATTCCTACCTATATTAGTGTTCCTGAGAGAAACTTTGTGGTTGAATATTATTTGAGTGAGTGGATACAGCTAGTGAATGTTAGTAGTAGGAAATTAGGAAACCGGCGCCAGTGTCAAAGACTTGGTCTGGTAAAAATGTTTTGAGAAGAAGAAGTGTTGGGGACGGATGAATCAGCAGGGCTATAGACGTGGAAGAAGAGCTAGGAGAGTTGTACGAGGAGGTGTACTTATCAACATGTTACAACCACCCCCATTTTTAGGTCCCCACCAGGCTCAGGGAGCTGGAGGATAGGGGAATAGAGTAGCGGTATATGGTCAAGTAGTGCGACCCAAGGGCTCTTTGAAAGATTTTATGAATGGTATGTGTCCACTACTAGCTATTGTATTAATAGACATACTTACCAATAATTCCTTCCTTCCACGAATCGTATGCAGGACCTAGAGTTTCTGATTAAGTCGCTAACTTGACCCTCTCATATAGAGATACCTTTTGGAGGAGACATGATAATCACACATATGCCGATAGTGTGACCAGACCCTTGAGGCTAGAGTTTCGGTTGGAATCTCTTTGTGGAAGTGTCGAGGCCTTACGATGTTAGTTTGCTTATGGAATGGACATCCACAGTTCATACTCAAATTGATTGTATTAGGAAAAAGGGTTGTGGTTTAACAAAAATGTTGGAATGGTATTTTCCTTGGTCGGTGAAGAAGGAAACCCAAGCAGTACATGATAAAATAATGCATAAAAGGGTGCTACCGATCATTCTTGTGTCAGCCACCCTTAAACTCTTGGTTTCATGAGTTTTGAGATTTTAGTTCCCAACAGTATTAGCATAACGTGGGGACATATTTTCAAAAGATGTTTCGAGGATTACCTCCCTGAATGGAGAGGTTATCTTTCTTAGGTTGGGTACTACCAGAGTTTTTAACTGGACTTCTCTAGGGTAGCGGAACCCATGTCATCTTTGATGAAGAAGGGGAACATTTCCTATGGATATAGAAGTGTCTGTAGAGATTTCATAACTTGAGACAGCGATGATGGATAGAGTTCCTCCAGGACTATGACTTGGAGATAGTCTATACTCCTAGGAAGGGGAACGTGGTAGCAGATTCACACACCAGGAGCTCCGGTCTACAACTGTTGAGTGAGGAATCAGATCAGCTAGTCGTGCATTGGATATCCTTCATGGATAAGGGTGGAGAATCTTACCTCTATCTATGACTATCACTCCCCCAATTCCTCAGCGAATTCGGAAGGCACATCTTGGAATGTTTGCTGCGAGGACCAACGTGCTCAGATATCCTCAGGACAGTCTCCTGAAGGATTTTCTAAAGGTGGGCAGCACATAATCCTATTTAGAGGATGCACCATAGTAACTTCGATGCTTCAGGAGGAGGTCTTGAGGGAATTCCATACATTCCCTTTAGCAGTACATCCTAGAGTGGCAAAGATGTAATAGGACCTCGATGTCAATACTGGTGGCCTGAGATGAAGAAATCATTGGTAGAGTTTGTATCATGATGTCTCATTTTTCAGCAGGTGAAGACTGCACAAAGGTGGTAGAATTATTATGCCAACAAGTGACGAAGACCTTTGGAATTCTACGAGTTGGGGGCCACGTCTTCTTATGAGCCTCCCCTCAATAGGGACTACAGAGATTTGGTTGAGGTGGAAAGTTATCATCGGGTTTTATCGGACCATTTCTAATACTTCGGAGGATTATCGAGGTTTCACACCACTTGGAACTACCACCATGGTTAAAGTGGGTGCATGGCGTCTTCCATGTATCCTAGCAAAGGAGATACGTGAATGACCCTTCTCTAGTCATCGACCATGGTGAGCTTGACTTAGAAGATGCGGTGACATTTATGATGGTTCGTGTAGAGATTGAGGATTGACAGGAGTGAGTCCTTCATGGGCAGACGATACCTCTGGTGCGCATACACTGGCAGCACGAGAATCTCCAGGAGAGCACTTGGGAGTAGGAGGCTCAGATCAATTCTCAGTACCCCCCATTTGTTTCTTAAGTCTATGTTGTGTCTTTCGTGGACATAAATCCATAAGGTGGGGAGAATGTAATGTCCCAGAAATTCGGTATATTTTTTAAATTATATAGAACTATTATAAGACCATGAAATCTAACGGCGCGTGATTCTGAGGTCGGGAGTGCCTGGAATGATCTGTCAGTATTTTGTTAAACATTAATTTGTGCGCGTAAGCAGTTTTTTTTTAAATGGAATAACTATTAAATGGTTACTCAGATCTGAAATATGAGGGAACTATTGCACTTAGGATGGTGGGTATACCATAGGCACAACTTATGTTTAGTCAGCGCAAGCGTATGGTGAGAAAACCCAAAAATGGAATGATCGTAAATAAAATAATTAAACAAAGTTATTTTATTTTTCAAATTCTTATAACTCACGAATGGTAACTCGGATTAAAAATTAGAGACCACCGCATAACTGGTGAGGGTATGATTTCTTCAAGTAGATACTAACATTGGCTGGTGCGGGCCACCAGAGAAAGTTATTTTTTGGCTGTAAATTAAATAATTAAGTGACAATTATTTTATTTTAAAATTACTAACTTTTAAATGGTAACATGGATTGCAAATCCAAGAGTACCGTTGGGTTGTTTGGGGTGTGTTTCACTTAGGCAGAGCCTAAACTTTATCGGTGTGAGTAGAGGGTGAGTGTTAATAATTTTCTGAACTTGTTTTCTGGTATGTTCTGTAAACGCATGAGTGGCATTTTGTAACTCTTCACCCATTTCTCAGAATTGAAATATGAGGACAGCATCGAACATGCAGTGCTGATATTCGCTTAAGGAGACCTTTACCTTGATTGTAGTAGGTCGAGGGTGAAAGTTAGTTTTCGAACTTTTAGTGGGTGTGTTAAAAGAATATAAATAAAATAAAACATATTTTATATTATTTTTCCTTGGGAAACCTCCCATTTGAATTAGGTGGTGGGGACCACCCAAACATGAGACCTCCTATAATGAAATTAATTGTGGGGACCACACGACCCTTGAAATCCCTCTTTAATGTGGGAGATGACTCTTGGTTTCTCTCCTAAAATAATTGTGCCAACTTAAACATAATTGTTGTGCCAACACAAATAGTTTAATTTAAATGTTGGATCCTCTCCTTTCTTTGAGATGGGGAAATTGTTTGAAAGAAGATCACTTGGAGAGAGAGAATTGGAGAACACATTCTCTAACAAAGTAGATTCTCTAACAAAGAATGAGGATGATGCTTGAGCCCAGATCGGAAGCGTATTGTGGAAGCAACGAACTCCAACGTCCCCTCCATCGACTTTGTCTTCTTCCTCATGTTGTCTTGAAGAAACAAGGTAGGGGTTTCATATGTGTTGAATTATATTATATTGATTCTTCATATCCTAAATTCACGACGATGATGGCCAAACGAACATGGCCATCATCCCACACAAAAAAACTTTCTCCTCCTTCTTTTTATTCCTCGTGTATTCTTTTTGTGTTGTTCAATGCCTAATATTTATTGATGCTGGAACATGATGTTTTACTGAGGGAGATACATGGAAATGGAGCCCTTGATGCAAGGATCGCGAATATGAAATTGTTTAATTTTTCAGGCTTGGAACGAAGTCGTAGTGGCTCACGGAAGGGGGATGTGGCCAAAACCTGGTAGGCCGCATGAAGGAAGGGTAGTGCGCATCCACACTACCAGATGGGTAGGGGGTCATGGCCTATCTGTCGAGGTGAAGCAAGAGGCGCCGCCCAGAATGCCGGTTGGCCATGTGGCGGAGCGGAGGCGTGCGTTCGTGCCGCCGATGGATCAAGAGGTCGTAGCCGCTTCGCCGCGACGGAGGCCGAAAGCAGCCAGCATCTGGTCAGCCGCGGTGGAGTAGCGGTGCATGACTGCACTACTTGGAGGAAGAACGGTTTTCCTTCCATACATCCATTCCACAATGGGCGGGACCCCATGGCGGGTCCCACATTCTTGTAGCTGAATGGTCCACGAACCATTTGGGAAGACCAGGGGGCACCTCCCCCCGGGTGTCGGTCACGGCAGACCCCACCTCAGCGGACCGCCAACCGAGCGGGATGCACCACAGCGGGCCGCACCTCAGCATGCTGCATAGTAGTGGGCCGCGCCGACAGGCTTGTTTAGGTCATCCCCTTCACGGTTTGGGCTGGGTTAGACCAGACCCGGCCCCTACTGGGCCCAGTTCCACCTTCGTGGCCATAACTTGTGAACCAGGCGTCCGTTTGAAGAACCGTATATGGTACCAGCATCCTTGGATCTAGATGTCCTTTTCATATACATCACCTGAGTGTTGGATAAAGTTGGAGTACGTCCAGGTTGGATCGAATCCCAAATCCAATCGGCCCCTTAGAGCGGCAATGCTAATAACTTAGAAACTGGGCGTATGATTGACGCGCCATCTATTGTGTTGGGTCCCTTAAGATGTGAAATATATATATGATAATTCTTCTTGGGACTTCGTTGTGGATGAGGTATGACCGATTTCTTGGGGAGGAGTTCTCCAAAGTGTGCTATGTGCGGAAACCTGCGATTGTTGGAGATCTGATGACTACTGACCATTACAACTCAGAGTGACTCGACATGCCCAGTGGGGAGTGCCTCTGTGTGACGCGGTAGACACATGGTGGAGAGTGACTCTATGTGATGTAGCAGACCCATGGTACTCGACAGGAGGAGTACCTCAGTAGGCCACGTGGGGGAGCGCCTCTATGTGATGCGGCAGACCCATAGTGGGCAGCTCCTCTTTGTGACGTGGCAGACCCATGGTACTCGATAAGAGGAGTACCTCAGTAGTCCAAGAATAGTGGGAAGTGCCTCTGTGTGACACGGTATGCCTGTTGTACTCGATAGAGGAGAAGTTATCCAATAGATGAGTTGTTCGACGATGTGACTGGGGATGTTACTTGTTACTACCCCTTGAATAAATCGTGTTGTTATTTGTCTTTACTTTGTGATTGTGATTGAGGTTATGCTATGTGAAACTTCGTCTTCATGGTATTACCTTCGTGGTATACTTCTTGCATGTATGAGATGAGTATATATTGATAACGTAGGTATTTTTATGGGCATATAACTTTGTAGAGTTGGGTTCTTGCTTTGGGGTCTTTCCTTTGTGGAACTCCATGAGACCTACGGGGTCTCAGAGTCCCTACTGAGTATCATTTTACTCACCCCTACACAGGCTACACCTGCACCATGTTGTGTTTGGTGCAAATGACAGACAACAATGACTGAGGACGAGGGTATCAGGACCTGAGGTAGCTCGGAGGTGGACTTTAGACGAGGCATACTGCAAAGACGACCATTTGAGAGCTGTACCCACCCTTCAGGTAGGATCCTTGGTGGGTGTTCACATGAGCTATTATTAGTTTTACTTATATTTTTTATTACTTGTAATTTACAATTGGGCATTTATTCTGGACCCTTTTACTTTCTCCACAAACCTTTTTTACTGTATAGTTTTACTTTGAGCTTGTATCCTGCATTGTGCTTAGTTGTGTGAGTTTATAGGTTATAAAGGAAATGCCTTCCCACTTTTAGGAATAATCATTTTGGTGCTAGTTGCCATCCCCTGGCCTATGGAAGGTGGGCTTGGGGTTGTCATGGCACGGGCCCCGAGTGTAACACCCTGAGCTTCCACGATACGCCTCTCCTTCAATAATGCAATAGCTTTCATTGTACGCAAGTTCGAGTTCTAACACACCGCGACTAATCAAAGTAGCCGTTATGAATAGTAATACCCACTTTTTAAATTTATATAAATTTTATATTTCAAAATGGACTTCATTTTTGTATTCATAATATCTAAATTATCCTAAGTTTAATTTTTTGTAATTTTCTGAGAACCTCCATTTTTTTATGAATAGTGAAAAATACATAAAACAAATTTTCTAATCAAAATAATTTATAGTGATAAATTATACTATTGAGTGGTTTTAAATTATAATTATAATATATTTTTACCATTTTATCCAATGGTGGTCATTAGAATTAATTTCACGTTGAAATTGGACATAAACAATTGTCAATCTTTTGATATATATTGTTTCTTAAAAACACGCTATTTGTTGTGACAGCGGGAATTAATTATGAAATTAATTAATGCAAAATATATGTTTGGAATTTTGTAAAATAGACATTATTTTTGAATTTGGAATATCAATTATATCTTAGGGTGAAATTTTGGCATTGTTCTGAAAAACTTCAATTTTTGATGAATAGTGAAACCACTAAGTGGTAGTTAAATAACTGATTTTTCATTTAAATGAAATATTAACACTTATGTGATTTGATTTTCAAAAATCCAACATACATGGTTGTAATTATGAAGTAAAATGTGGTTCAATGGGATTAAAATAATTTTTTTGGTGAATAGTAACTTTTATGTTTAATTAATCTCGATTAAATGTAATTAGTGAAATTTAAGGTAAAAATGATATTATAAAAATATAAAAATACCTTTACACCTGGCCTACCCCTATTGGATGTTTCATGGCCGACCAAGAAAATCCATGGGTCAACTTGGGGACCCCATGGAGACACTTTGGTAGGAAAATGACATAAATAACTTTTATTTAAAGTTAAAATAAAAATGTCACAAACATAAGTCGTTTTACTAAAACAATTTTTAAATGGGGTTATACAGGACATATGTTTGACTATAAATATTCATTAGATAGCTAAAAATATTTCCTACATCATGATATTTTTTTATAATTTCTAGACATTAAATAAATTAAATTATTTATGACACCATGATGATGCAGCGATTACCTCATTAATTAACGATTTAAATGAAATGAAAAGATAATGTAAACTCCAAGGCATAAACTTATAAAAAACCTATTGGATGAGTATATTTCTAACCCTTATCACCATAGCCTCAAATTATATAAGTGTGGGACCTTTAAAATCCGAAAGTCATTAAATAATAAAGTAACATTTCATTTCCTTCCATGAGTTCCCCTCCTCTCCACTTATAAAAGGTCCCCACCACTACCACCTTACATACACTTTAAAAGCCTTTTGGCTCGGCCAAACTCTGACCAAATACTCTCTCAACTTCCATCACTTACTCTTAGAAGCCTCACATTGGGCAGAAGTATTCCCAAGGAAGCCTTTGTCTCAAATCAAAAATAGTTACCCGATTTTAAGGTAATGTCTTCTCTAATGTTGTTTTGTTTTATTTTACTTTTCCAACCCCATAAACTCTTTTTATTCCTTTATTTTTTAACAACACAAGTATCTACAATATACTAGGATTTTTTTATGTTAAGGATTTGGTTTACACTTACCCACACCTTCGTCTAATGGTTAAAGAACATACTGTTTCTGTGGGTGGCGAAATACTGCCTCACGAAACGATGATTGTTCAATATTCTTTTAACACCTCTAATGGTGGCCATTTTGATGAAACTATTTTCATATATGATATATATATTATGTTTATATTTTAATTATTCTTCTGTATTTATCATTTATGGCATACTTTATGATTCCCATTATGGGTAAACGCGATAATTTCTTTTTAGGAAGTGCGGACTACCGCCCCCTCAAAGTGATTTGAATCGTTAATGCCATATGTGGGATGTATAAAGGATGGAGTAAATGGTATTATACATTATATTATACTGGAATTATATTATACCTTTATATAATTATAAATTAAATCCATTAAATACGAAAAAGAAATGAAAGTAGCGTTCATGGGTACGTACGGCTTACCGTCTCCATGAACGGTGCATTTCATTTCTTACCTCTAAATGTTATGTAATATTATAATTGAATGTATATAATGGATATATATGATGTATATGATATATACATCATGAATATAATTATGGATATAATGTATATTTTCCCACATGAACAAAGTGTAATTATAAGAAGTTTATTTTTGACTCAAGTACCTAAGATCGACAAAATGACCGTTATAAACTTAAATAATTACATAATGTTCATGACATGGTAATAAGTGATATAAAAGGAATAATTAACTTTAAAAAGGTTCTTAAGAAGGTAGAGATTAACTCTTGTTTATTATTCAGGAGATCAAAGAACGGTCGAGTGAATTCGGACACGAGGTAAGGGAATTTCTTAACCCAATTTCCAATCTTTGGGTTAATCTCCTACTTTCAAATTATGTCATGATATTATTTTGTCCTATCTTGTATTTGTACTTTCTTTATTTGTACTTATATTAAATACTCATAATATATCTATTTTATTTTAAAAATGATCTTTTTAAGGACTTCGTCTCAATCTCCATTCATTGAGGCTTATTTAGTTTTATACACAACTTTCTTTTATACGGTGTATAAACCCCTTTGACTTTTTATGTTTATTGAAAAGGAATATTTTTTATACGAAGCATTATACTAAATGACAAGAAGGAATGTTTTTCTTTCCGTACATATGCGGCGACAACGACTTCTCCATGACCGTGACCATTATTTGAGTTTCAGCTTCCTCTACAAGCCATAACTTTTTTTAATGAAAAATAAATACAAAGTTTTATCATTCTTTTATTTTGATATTGAAAATGGTTTTAAAAGTGTTTTTATTATATCAATGTCTTGTATTGATATCTTGTGATTCAAATGTAGAAATGTTATGTTTCCTTTATGCATGTTTTAGGTGATATGATTATGTTATGGTTTATGATATGTTTAAACCTATTCATATGAGGAATGCATTGGACTTAATAAGTGACAGGTGGAGCCCGCTACAGCTCCTCGATGCATCGGTAGGTCTCATGAGACAAACTAGTGTGTTGGCACGAGGCCTTGACAAAATCTTATTTGTGTTCTTGGCACGAGGCCTTGGCTACGTGGTTATGATAGTCTGGCATTATGCATTCCATCATTATGAAAGTGGTTATTGATATTGCATGTGATTTTTCGACCAATAGAATATCCATGTGAATAAGTAAATGGCATTATATCATTTTACTTTTTCCATATTATGTTGAAGTTCATGTTTAAAAGGCATTTGTTTTAGTTATACATTTCCCTAAATGTTAATGTTTATTTATGAAAGCTTCCGCAATACTGTTATCCTTACTGAGCATCTGATCTCACCCCTTTCAATATTTTAATTTTTCCAGGATGTGAAGAAGTATTTTATGAATGACCTGCAAGGATAGTCAGAAGAGGATATCAGTGTGGACTATGGAGACTTTGTTATTGTAGTTTTTCACTTTATGATGTAATGTAACATTTATGAATGTATCTAGTGTTTCCAAGGCTACTAAACTAATCGGTCTTTCGAGACTTGATCTTTTGTGATCATGCCAATGTTACGAAGTAATGCACCGACTCTGGGTAGCTGGGGTCGGGGCGTTACAGTTGGTATCAGAGGCAGTTTAGTACTAACCTTGGAAGCTAGATTTAGAAAAACTCTAATTAGAGCACATAGCCCAAAGAAAGACTTTGAGGATTAGTATAGAAGAAATTCCTAGAATTTTGATACTGTAGAGATTTTGTGAGTTTTTCGAGCAATACATCCCTATCTGGATACGAGCAGGTAGAGGTGGCTCTGGCACAGATGTACCTTGGGGTAAAACCCGAAAACACCACTTTGAGCTAGACTCGAACGGGAACTGGTGCACGACAATGGGCCTTGCTCCACTCTTGGTTACGACACTCCCGGGGGATATGCTTAGGATAATTCTCATTTTCTTTACAAACCACTATGAAGGGCTATGAGTATATACTTCTCAAAGAAAACATTTTTATGGATTATATCCATAAATAGTTCAATTTATGTTAAGTATTTTACAAGTATGGAATTATGTATTTTGATTCATAAACTAATATAGTTTATGCCATTGTTTAGAAATAGTGCCTAGTGGAAGGAATGGAAACTGTATCAATGCACGCACTCCATGTAGGGATTTCCCTCCTGCTCAAGATAATTACTGTGGATCTGGAGATACAGCTGGTGCTGATCAACTTATTACCATACTGGGACAACTCACTTAGGTTGTGAATAATAACCTTACTCGTATGGAGAACCCTGATCCACAACGTGGAGGATCAATGTTAGACTGCTTCATGAGGCAAAAACAGCCAACATTTAATGGGTGTACAAATCCATTAGTATCTGAGCAATGGATAAACTCCTTAGAGAAAATATTCCACGCCTTGGGGAGTAGTGAAAAGGAGAAGGTTGTCATGGAAGTTTATCGCCTCACTGGAGATGCTGATCAATGGTGGTCATTGATTCAAAACACAAAGGAAGATGATGAAGTATCAAATATGGAATGGAGGGAGTTCAAATATCTTTTCTTAGAAAAATACTTTCCATATGACCATCGAGCAGATATGGAAAGGCAATTTCTGAGTCTGAGGCAGAAGGAGGATGAGAATGTTGAAAAGTATGAGGATAACTTTACAAGGTTAGCGAGGCATGCTTCAGATTATATACGTAACCCAAGAAGTAAGATCGATCGTTTCTTTGTTGGGTTAAAACTGTTTCTCCGTCAAGCTTTAGTATCACAATCTTTCTCAACATACAGAGTTATAGTCTCATGTGCTATCAAGACAGAAAAAGAATTCTTTAAGTCTTATGACAATAAAGTAAAGCAAGAGAAGAAGAGAATGGTGGAACAAGAGATAGATAAAGGGGAAAGGGAAAGAAGGATTTTCCATCATGCGATAATTGTGGGAAGAATCACTCTAGTACTTGCCTTAAAGGAATGGGAGTTTGTTATAAATGTGGAGAAAAAGGTCACCAGGCTTGTGATTGAAAGGGAAAGAAAGAGGCTATCAATGTTTAATGTTATAATTGTAGGGAAATGGGGTAGTATGCAAATGAATGTCCTAAGTTTCAGGGAATATTACCTCAGAAAAGGCCAAGGGATCATGGACAATCTTAGGCTGTTACTACAGTTGAAGTGCAATAATTAATGTATTGGTGTTTTTGGACTCAAGAACTATATTATGGTTATAAGAATAATATGATATATATAAGAATTGTATTGCAGTACTTGTTGTTATCTTTAAGGTTTTAATGTGATGAAGGAAATCATATTTTTAGTATGTGACAATAAGATAAGCTTTACTTTGTTTAGGGAATCTAATGTTACAATTGATTTTGGAATTTGAGGACCCTTTAGAGAAAGTCTGAACAGAGGTATTTTGGAAAACTATATAGGTTGGAATGGATTAATTTGAACCTTGGATAGTATTATTTAAGGTTAAAAATTTTCTGAATATTATTTTTGGAATACTATAGTTTTAGGAAAAGGAAAACCTGAAGGGTGGGGCATAACCCGTCGCGTCGGACAAAGCTGCAGGAATCGAACCCACAACCATAGTGTGACAGGGCTTTATTACCTACCACTGGCCTACATGAAGTCCCTGGTTATTACAAAATAGTTTTCCTAATTTAAATGGTCAGTGTTAATATTTTAAACTTTGTACGATTAGGCTAAATATAATATTTTTGAAATCTATTACCTTTTGGAGTGAAAGATGGGTTCGTGGTAAAAATTTATTAAAGAATGAAAGCCTACATGACAAGTAAGTATATTTCCTTATGTTCTTAGTAAATCTCTTAAATAAATTCCTCAACTTTATGATAGGTAACTTAAAACAAAAATGTTTTCTGTTAACTTTTCCAACTGGGGATTCAATGACTATTTAACCAATCACAAGTTTGTGATTTTTTTATGGTTAACTTTTTCCTAATCAAGTTTTCTACAACTCTCCATCAAAACTTGATGGTTTGTTTTTCTTACATATCCATATTTTCATAGAATCCTAGTATGGGCTATCTCGGGTGACCTTTGTACTTATCTTTATATCTTTTAATGTCATATTTTTATTAACCTTATTTCTGATGTGGGTTTTCTACAAAGGTATTTTCTATTTTAAACCTTTTATTTTCGAAGAAAATTTTCAAATTGCGAGGATGCAATTTATTGAAGGAGGGGAGAATGTAACACCCCGAGCTTCCACGATACGCCTCTCTTTCAATATTGCAATAGCTTGCATTGTACACAAGTTTGAGTTATAACACACCGCGACTAATCAAAGTAGCTGTTATGAATAGTAATACCCACTTTTTAAAATTATAGAAATTTTATATTTCAAAATGGACTTCATTTTTTTATTCTTAATATCGAAATTATCCTATGTTGAATTGTTTGTAATTTTCTGAGAACTTCCATTTTTTATGAATAGTGAAAAAAACTTAAAAAAACTTTTTTAATCAAAATAATTTATAGTGATAAATTATACTATTGAGTGGTTTTAAAGTATAATTAGAATATATTTTTAGCATTTTATCCAATGGTGGTCATTATAATTAATTTGACTTTGAAATTGGACATAAACAATTGTCAATCTTTTGATATATATTGTTTCTTAAAAACATGCTATTTGTTGTGACAGTGGGAATTAATTATGAAATTAATTAATGCAACTTATATGTTTAGAATTTTTTAAAATAGACATCATTTTTGAATTCGGAATATCAATTAAAGCTTAGGGTGAAATTTTGGCATTGTTCTGAAAAACTTCAATTTTTGATGAATAGTGAAACCACTAAGTGGTAGTTAAATAACTCATTTTTCATTTAAATGAAATATTACCACTTCTGTGATTTGATTTTCAAAAAAACTACATACATGGTTGTCATTAAGAAGTAAAATGTGGTTCAATGGGATTAAAATAATTTTTTGGTGAATAGTAACTTATAAGTTTAATTAATCGCGATTAATGGTAATTAGTGAAATTTAAGGAAAAAATGATATTATAAAAATATGAAAATACATTTACACTTGGCCTACCCCTATTGGATGTGTCATGGCCGACCGAGAAAATACATGGGTCAACTTGGGGACCCAATGGAGCCACTTTGGTAGGAAAATGTCATAAATAAATTTTATTTAAAGTTAAAATAAAAATGTCACGAACATAAGTTGTTTTACTATAACAATTTTTAAATGGGGTTATACAAGTCATATGTTTGACTATAAATATTAATTAGAAAGATAAAAATCTTTCCTATATCATGATAGTTTTTTTATAATTTTTAGACATTAAATAAATTAAATTATTTATGACACCATGATGATGAAGTGGTTACCTCATTAATTAACGATTTAAATAAAATGAAAAGATAATGTAAAATACAAGAATTACAGTTGTCAAAAACCTATTGGATGAGTATATTTATAACCCTTATCACCTTAGCCTCGAATTATATAAGTGTGGGACCTTTAAAATCTGATACTCATTATATAATAAAGTAACATTTCATTACTTTCCAAGAGTGCCCCTCCTCTCCACTTATAAATGGCCCCCACCACTACAACCTTACTTACACTTTCAAAGCCTTTTGTCTCATCCATCCTCTTCCCAAATACTCTCTCAACTTCCCTCTATTACTCTTAGAAGCCTAATATTGGGAAGAAATCTTCCCAAGGAAGGCTTTGGCTCAAATCAAAAAGAGTTACCCGATTTTAAGGTAATGTCTTCTCTAATGTTGTTTTGTTTTATTTTGCTTCTCCAACCCCTTAAACTATTTTTAATCCTTTATTTTGTAAAAACACCAGTATCTAAAATATACAAGGATGTTTTTATGATAATTATTTGGTTTAAACTTACACAAACCTTCGTCTAATGGTTAAATAACATACTGTTTCTGTGGGTGGCGAAATAAAGCCTCACGAAACGATGATAGTTCAATATTCTATTAACACCTCTAATGGTGGCCATTTTGATGACACTATTTTCATATAGGATATATATATTATGTTTATATTTTTCTTATGCTTCTGTATTTATCATTTATGGCATACTTTATGATTTCCGTTATGGGTAAACGCGATAATTTCATTTTAGGAAGTGTGGACTACCGCCCCCTCAAAGTGATGTGAATCGTTAATGCCATATGTGAGATGTATAATGGATGGAGTAAATTGTATTATAAATTATATTATACTGGATTATATTATACCTTTATATAATTATAACTTCATTCCATTAAATATGAAATAGAAATGAAAGTAGCGTTCATGCGTACGTACAGCTTACCATCTCCATGAACGGTGCATTTCATTTCTTACCTCTAAATGTTATGTAATATTATAAATGAATGTATATACTGGATATATATGATTTATATGATATATACATAATGAATATAATTATTGATATAATGGATATTTTACCACATGAACAATGTGTAATTATAAGAAGTTTATTATTGACTCAAGTACCTAAGATCGACAAAACGACCGTTATAAACTTAAATAATTACATAATGTTCATGACATGGTAATAAGTGATATAAAAGGAAAAATGAACTTTAAAAAGGATCTTTAGAAGGTAGAGATTAACTCTAGTTTATTATTCAAAAGATCAACGAACGGTTGAGTGAATTCGGACACGAGGTAAGGGAATTTCTTAACCCAATTTCCAATCTTTGGGTTAATCTCCTACTTTCAAATTATGTCATGATATTATTATGTCCTATCTTGTATTTGTACATTATTTATGTGTAATTATTGTAAGTACTCATAATATATCTATTTTATTTTAAAAATGATCTTTTTAAGGACTTCGTCTCAATCTCCTTTCATTGAGGCATATTTGGTTTTATATAAAACATTCTTTTATACGGTGTATAAACCCCGTTGACTTTTTACGTTTATTCAAAAAGAATCTTTTTTATACAAATCCTTTTACTAAATGACAAAAAGGAATGTTTTTCTTTCCATACATATGAGGCAACAACGACTTCTCCGCTTCTGTGACCATTATTTGAGTTTCGGCTTGCTCTACAAGCCATAACTTTTTTTATTGAATAATAAATACAAAGTTTTAACTTTCTTTTATTTTGGTATTGAAAATGGTTTTGAAAGTGTTTTTATTATATCAATGTGTTGTAATGATATCTTGTGATTGAAATGTGGAAATGTTATGTTTCTTTATGCATGTTTTATGTGATATGATTATGTTATGGTTTATGATATGTTTAAACCTATTCATATGAGGAATGCATTAGACTTAATAAGTGACAGGTGGAGCCTGCTACAACTCCTCGATGCATTGGTAGGTCTCACGAGACAAACTAGTGTCTTGGGATGAGGCATTGACAAAATCTTATTTGTGGTCTTGGCACGAGGCCTTGGCTACGTGGTTATGATAATCTGGCATTATGAATTCCATCATTATGAAAGTGGTTATTGATATTGCATGTGATTATTCGACCAGTAGAATATCCATGTGAATAAGTAAATGACATTATCTCATTTTACTTTTTCTATATTATGTTGAAGTTCATGTTTAAAAGGATATTGTTTTAGTTATACATTTCCTTAAATGTTAATATTTATTTATGAAAGCTTCCGCAATATTGTTATCCTTACTGAGCATCTGAGCTCACCCCTTTCAATGTTTTAATTTTTCCAGGATTTGAAGAAGTATTTTATGAATGACCTGCAGGGATAGTTAGAAGAGGATATGAGTGTGGACTATGGAGACTTTGTTACTGTAGTTTTTCACTTTATGATGTAATGGAACATTTATGAATGCATCTAGTGTTTCCAAATCTACTAAACTAATCGGTCTTTCGAGACTTGATCTTCTGTGATCATGCCAATGTTATGAAGTAATGCACCGACTCTGGGTATCTGGGGTCGGGGCGTTACACTGAGGGACAGGTCATGGAACTTAAGTCATAAAATTACAAAATATGAACAAAAAAATTACATTTCCTCTAAAATCAATTTTCTATAAATCCATTGGTCATTAAAAATATATCATGCCTTTCTTGTTATTAATATAGCCTCTTTAGTTAATCTATCATCTTTAACACATCGATTTTTTCATACGAATTTAAAATCATAGGTTTTATAGATATAATCATTAGATGGGATATATCTACATAATCATTAATAAATTTCTGATAAGAATCAACATATTCTTATTGAAGGGATTCATTGGTTAGTTTTTTTGGAAGGGGTTACTATAATATATATATTTTATTTATCCTTTAGTACAATTATCAATATTAATATACCATTATAAGATGTTCATTCCATTAATATTCTCATTTTATAATATTTTTCATGAAATTATTTTTTTATTTAGATTCCTTTTTTCCTTCAATGTAATTTTTTCCAAAGATTATAATTTTTAATATTTATTTAATAATAATTTTTACTAAATATGTTATAATTGAAATAATAAACCCATTACAATTTTTATGATAACTATTTATTAGAAAAAAATCATATTTTTGAATGCTTTGAGTCACATTGTAATTTCTAACATCACTTAGTCAATTAAATATATTATCAGGTCAATTAAATCATACATGATTATAGGATAGTTGATTAGAATAGTATATTCCCAAATCCCTCATATAGATTATAAGATCTCTATTACAGTAGAAAAATAATCATACTAGGTCACAAAATTAATTGTAATATAATGTTCATTGTTAAATATAAACATTGAATCATATTAGGGTCAACCATACCCTGAAATCAATACACAAGATAATCCCTTATAAAATAGATTTGTAATAACCTACTAAATTAGACAATAATTATTCATTATTTTTTACATTATAAGGTAATCTAATAGATAATATTTTTAAGGGTATTTTAAATATATCACTATCTTTTCCTAGGTATTCCCTATAATTATAACAACTACTAATGATGTACTTTTTTTCTAAACCATAAACAAAATTATTATTTTCTAGATATTTTAATGTATAAAACATTATAGAAATAATTATTCATATTACATACCTAAAAAAATAGAAATATTTTTATATGTATGTAAATGAAACTCATGTATAGGGTATGATGGAACCATTCATATAAGGGTTTAGAATCATATTGAACCAAAATCTACTCATGATATTGTATGGTAGAAAAGTTAGAAAACCACCCCCTTTCATGAACATATCATAAGATCATTGACCAATATGAAGTATAACCCAAAGTCCCCCTATCCATAAATCATATGAAATATCAACTACAATACGAATATAATTTTAAAACCGAATATATATTTATCCCGACTATCCTTTATTAATGTGTTTATAAACTGAAAATAAATCATATATTTCGTTAAAAAATCCAAATCTTCTAAAATACCTACGAAGTAACACATTATATATTTAATATTATATTAATAAGAAGTGACATGCATAAATTAAACTTGATAATATATCTATTTATAATAAATACAATTTATATTTTTGAATATTAATCAAAAATATGATAAGAAAATAAATTAACAATTAACATATTTACATATGAGATAGAAATTCCTGAACATTCAATATATTAATAAATAATAATAAATTTATAATTTAAACATATTTTCTAGACATTTTAGAACATATAAATGTGAAAAATTAAAATTTTTATTTAAATATAAACTCTATGTATTTCATCACATGCAAGGAAACTTCAAAAACATTTGTGCATAAAAATATAGAATTATTTTAGAAATATAATCCTATCCTATTTATTAATATATGAACATTTAATTTAATCATTTTAAATTATTTCCCATATTAAAAATATTATATTTATTTAAATCATTGATCAAATCAACCATAACCATTTTTTGGGTTCAATAAATTTATAAAATAAGGTAGTTGATATGACCATTTTCTATTATAATATATGAATATATCATAAGACGATACAAATTATTTTATATATAGCCTTATTTTTTCTTTTATGAACACATTATATGTTCATTTATAATTTTACCATAGTATATTGATATAAATATTATAAACTTGAACCATGTAAATTCATTATATTACTAAATCTTATCTAAAAATAAATTTTGGGGAAATATTATGAAAAACCAACCAAGGTTGACCCAAACAATCACACAAGTAGGTCTATCACAATCCCCATAGAAAATTATTAATCATCATTGAATAAAAAAATAATTTAGGGAATCAAAAATACACTTTTGGAATGATTTCATGAACTAAATTTGATAAATACATTAGTCAATCCTTGCTATGAATCTAAAAATAAGTGTGTATATATTAGCACTCATACAACTCAAATAAATAGATTTGAAATGAAATCTAAACCAAATGAAATATAAAACTAAAAAATATAAAATTAATATTTCACCCAAACATTACCAATAAAATGATACCTTATATACAAAGAATGATTGAATAAAAAGAGAAAAATATTCAAAAGAAGACCAGTATAGATTATAGGATTTTATCTCTGATGGTAAAATATATATAAATCCCAAAACACAAATCAACAAACTCTATATAACCTAATATCATTCCCATATCCTAATATTCACACCTACAAGAATAAAATTGCATAATCCCTAACCTAAAATCCTAAAACCTTCTTGAGAAAATACCGAAGGACTCAACACACACCAAGGAGTGTATATAATGTGTGAGCGAACATCTAGTAGGGTTCCACAATATATTTATTAATTATATTTTAAACGAAAAACAACACATGATTATTTGAAAATGTATATATAAAAATATAGTTTTCATAAAATATATAAATATAAACTAGAATATTTCATATCTAACACTTTGAAATTAAATTATCGCCATTTTTCAATAAAAATAATAGTGATGGGGAAAAATTTGAAATCACTATAATGACCCATACTTTACATACATTGTTATTACTTCATAATTGAAGCACACTTTTTAAAACATATAACAAAACTAGGAAATGACCGTATAGGTGTAGAGTCTTTAGAAACTGGGAAACATAAACAACTGGTTAATAAAGAATCTACATTGTCTCCCATTTATTTCATCATATCTAGAGTCCCTTTTGGAATATCCTACTTAATAACCTTCTTCCGGACCTGGGGAAAGAAAACATACAAAAGGGTGATCTCAAATTCTCAGTAAGGGTAAAAAAAAGAAATATCATTCACATCATATTCATAAGAACATAACATTTTGGAAATCTTAACCTGCTAAATAGATCATAATTTCATAACATGGGATAAATCATAGTTGTGAAATGTAATCCCAATAATCATAACTTAAAACATGATACTTTGTGTCGTACACAAATAATCATAGAGAATCATTTCTTAGTAGTCAAAACTCATATCCAAGACTATCTAAGCAGACAAAGTCCATTTTTGAACCGAGTTCACTCCTCGTTTCATTCCTGTTTCACTAAACCGAATTAACCTGTCATTCCAGCCATGTTTATCTCATGAGATAAAAATCTTTACCAAATTCAATGGAGGTAGATACAGGTACCACCCATCTCATAATGATACCATTATAATTTGTGCTACAAAATCATAAACCATACATCATATCATAACCCATGTAATAAAAATGGAAATCTTAAACATCATGCCATCATAACATAATCCATATAAGATAAAAGGACATAATAAAAATAATTTCATCATAACATAATCAAATCAATGTAAAAAATAGTTATAAAAACAGAACCCTATATTATCTTAGATGAAAAATAATTTTGATAAAACACTTGAACTCCATTCTTGAGGAAAATATCCTTTCTACTTCAAAAACATTTTCTTTTATTAAAATGTCATATAGCTTTAAACTAAAAGAAGTTGATTAAAAATAAAATTGAAAACTTGTAAAGGAAGCTTCATGGAAATAATGTTCTAAAGATCCATTCATGTCGTTTAAGTTAAAAAAAATCTCGTACTTTGGCTGAAAAAGACAAAAAGTACCTCGTACGAAAAATGACAAAATATTCCTTTCATATCTTTTACTAAAAAACACACTGAAGGGTAGAATTGCATTTAAATAATTGTAGGTGTATGGAAATAATATTACATGTTGAGGAAATATGGATGTGGATGTAAATATTCCCCAGTAAATTATGAAGTATAAACAATCCCGGATAAAAATGAGATTGTGAGATTTTCCGTTAACTTAGGTCCGATTTTCACCGTAAGTGTCCAAATACCCTGTATAATGATTTAAATAATGTTATTGACTTATTCCAGAATCATAATTATTTTTATGATATCATATATGGTCATATTCTTAACTTCTTATTAGTAATATTTCATTGTTACTTGTTATTCAGGTGTTTATTGCTTTTTGTTCTTATGCGTGTTTTGTCGAATAAATTCTTATTCTTATTTTTAGGTTATAGATACCTCATTTACAGAAGGGTATTAGTGTAATAAATATCATATTTATTCCCTCAATTCATTTATGTAATCATTATGCAATGAAAATCATGTATAACGAGTCGCATCACATCGTGGAGACGGTATTCCGTACATACGCACGAGCGATGATATCATTCCCATGATCGTGGAGTTGTATTGGAGTGTACGTATACAATTTCAGAATCAATATCACTTTACAATAATCATATATAGTTATTATTTACACCATTATACCCATCCATGTAAGGTGGTGGTGGTAAATAGATTACACCACGGTGTGGAGACGGTATTCCGTACATACGCACGAGCGGTGATTTCGTTTTCTGTAGGATGGATAGATGGTGAAATAGGGTTGTTTCATACTTATAATAACATATAACTATATTATTGATACTGATGTTATTACTTCATAATGAAACAACTAAAGAAGAAGAAGTGGAAGAAGAAATAAAGTTGAATGAATCGGTAATGGACATTACCTCTTCTTTGAAGCACCTCTTTGAGACCTCCTCTCAGGGCACTAAAATTGGTCTTTGAAGAAGACCAGGACCTCTAGGATGTTTCTATGGAATTGGAGAAGAAAATTTTGCAGGGTTTGGACGAGCTTGAAGGCTAAAAGTGGTGTGAGGAAGAGAGGGAGGAGGTTCCCTTTCATACGGGATGAGAGTGGCACCTTTGGAAAAACTAAAAATATTATTTTATTATAAAGG
Organism: Viscum album; assembly: GCA_963277665.1. Taxonomy (NCBI): domain Eukaryota; kingdom Viridiplantae; phylum Streptophyta; class Magnoliopsida; order Santalales; family Viscaceae; genus Viscum; species Viscum album. The sequence goes on from OY728159.1 coordinate 1,499,133,676, forward strand.
CATATTCGGTTTTTAATAGATCAAAATTGATTTATTTCGATGCTAGGGTGGGTATGGGTAGAAATCCCCTCATAAAATAGAATTTAAACAATTTTATGTATCTATTTTAACATTATCATTTAGATTTAACATTAAGTTAGATAATTTAACCTTTATCGCGTCTTCTTGTTTTCTTACACTATAAGGTTAATAAACTTACTATAACAAGAAAAATTAACCCCATGTTGTTTATTATTAATATATATAACCTTATCTAGGTCATTTTTCTGAACCTTAGATTTTTAGGAATAAAATAACAATTAATAATATAATATTTTTTTAAAAAACTATTTTATGTCAATTTTGACACTATTAGGTAATTGATTTTTTTAAAAATCATAACAGAAATATTAGTTCAATAAAAGTTAAATAAATATATACTAACATGTCATATTAACCTATAAAATTATTTTAATTCATAAAAAGTCTCAAATTACATTTATTTGGGTATTTATAACATCAATTATGTCAATATTACATTAATAATATAATTACTGCATCATCATTTTGTCATAAATAAATTAAATTATTTAGGTCTAAAAATTAAAAATAAAATACCATTATTTATGTAATTGTTTTAGCTTTCTAATGAATATTTATAGTCGAATTTATCTTATGTATAACCTTATATTAAAAATTATTTAGTTATTAAACTTTGATTTTAACTATTTTAACCCTTCTTTAAATAAATTAATAATAAATGTCCTAATCTAATCCAAGTTGGCCTAAATGGTCATATTTTATTCCTAAGGTTGTTTTAGGTCGAATTACACTTATCCAATAGAATTAGGACATGTGTTAGGGTAATAATAATATCATTTTTACCTTTAATTACCCTATTTACTTTTAACTGTGGTAAAAAAAGTAAAAAGTTACTATTCACCAAAAATTATTTTCATCTCATTGAACCACATTTTAGTCCTTGATATTAACCGTGTCTCTCGGATTTTTGAAATTCCACTCACAGAAGCGGTAAAATTATGTTTTATGTGAATTTTGAAATTCTCCTAGGAGGTGGGTAAAAGACGGTGAAAAGTTCAATAAACTTTTTATATATTTAAAATTATTATAAAATGACTCCAATGAATTGCATTGAACTTATATAGGTATTATGTATCAATTTTGACCTAAAATAAATTTAAATAAAATAAATAATTATTTAAATAAAAAGTCGGTTTTTAAATAGTAACCCAGTGTTTTCACTATTCATCAAAAATTGAAAGTTTTCAGAAAAAATACCAAAATTTCACCCTAGGATACTTTTGATATTCTGAATCCAAAAATGATGTCCATTTGGAAATATGAAATTTACAAAATTTTAAAAAGTGGTTATTACTATTCATAACGATTAGTTTTAATAATATTTTAATAGCATATCGTTGTTTAGTGAAACTCAGTTTTGCGTACGACGCAAGCTATCGAGGAAGTCCATGGTTGCGTGTAAAGGAAGCCAAGCTCTTGTTGTGTGTAGTGAAAGATTCCTTTGATGATTTATATAACATAAAAACAAAATATTTCTCATAAAATTCTCGGGTGTTACATTCGACCCCACTTAAAATGAATTTCTCCCTCGAAATTCGTCACTTCGTAACAAACAGATGAGGATACCTCTCCCTCATCATATCCTCAAGCTCCCATGTAGCTTATTCTAATTGGTGGTTCCTACATAAAACATTCACCAAGCGAGTGGTCTTGTTCCGTAAGACTATTTCGCTATGATCCAAAATCTCTATCGGCTGTTCTTCAAAAGAAAGATCTCTCTCTAGCGGTACAACTTCTGAGCTGAGTACATGTGAAGGATAAGGTATGTATTTTCTCAGGAGAGGTACATGGAACACATCGTGAACTTGAGAGAGATTCGGTGGAAGCTCCAATCGGTAAGCAACCTTTCCAAAACGATCCAGTTTTTCGAAAGAACCAATATACCTAGGGCTCAACTTTCCCTTCTTTCCAAATCTCATTACTCTCTTCCGAGGATATATTCATAAAAACACTTTATCACCCACTTCAAACTCTAGGTCTTTTCTTCAGTTATCGGCATAACTTTTTTGTCGACTCTGAGCTGCTATTATGTGTTATTGAATAGATCTGACCTTTTCTGCCATCTCATCACAAGGTCAAGTCCTAATAGCTTTCTTTCCCAAACTTCATCCCAGCAAGTTGGAGTCCTGCATTTCATTCCATAGAGAGCTTCATAACGATCCATCTGAATACTGGAGTGAAAGCTATTATTATAAGAAAATTCCACCAAATGTAGGTATTTATCCCAACCACCTTTGAAATCCGTAGAGCAAGATCTCAACATATCTTCTAGAGTTTTAATTTTCCTCTCAGACTGACCGTTAGTCTGAGAATGATAAGCAGTGCTGAAACTCAACTCTGTATCCAGAGTATGCTGAAGACTTCGCCAGAACTTTGAGGTAAACCTCGAATCCCGATCAGATATAATAGAAAGTGGTACTCTATGCAATCTTACCACTTCCTTTACATATATCCTGGAAAGATGATCTAGAGAGAAATCTTCTATAATAGCAATGAAGTGTGCAGACTTTTTAAGACGGTCAACTATGACCCAGATAGCATTATTGCCTATGGATGTTTTAGGAAGTCCAATGACAAAGTCCATAGTTATGTTTTCTGATTTCCATTCGGGTAAGGATAATGGTCATAACATCCCCTTAGACTTCTGTCTCTCAGCTTTAACTTGCTGACAAACCAAGCATCGAGAGACATATTCAGCAATATCTCTTTTTCATTCCATCCAACCAGAAGTACTCTTTCAGGTCCCTATACATCTTTGTGCTTCAAGGATTAATAGATAATGAAGAGCTGTGAGCCTCATCCAGCACCTCCTTCTTTAATTCTGGGATGGGAGGAACACAAAAAAGATTCATGAACCTTATTATTCCATCACAATCAAGGTTGAATTCAAGAACATTTCTCACATTCTATTGTAACTATACATCATCTTTCTATGCCTCTTTAATATTCACATGTATAGATGGTTGAACATTCATTTGAGAAAGATACAATTTTCCCCTTCCATTATAATTCCAAGATCCATCCTTTGTAAGTCCATAAATATTGGATCTTTTGTGATCCTCATCATGGATAAGCAAGCATGGTCTTGTTGACTTAATTCATCTGCCACATTGTTTTCTTTCCCAGGGTGGTAAGGAATTGAGCAGTCATAATCCTTAATCAGCTCCAACCATCTTCTTTGGTTCATATTCATCTCCTTTTGTGTTAAAATATACTTTAAACATTTATGATCAGTATAAATATCACACCTTTCTCCATAAAGATAATTCCTCCAAATCTTTAATGAAAAGACTACCACAGCTAACTCCAAATCATGAGTTGGGTAATTTTTCTCATGGATTTTCAACTTTTGTGAGGCATAAGATATCACCATATCATTTTTCATGAGAACACACCCCAATCCCTTCTTGGATGCATCACTGTAGATCACAAACCTTTCTCTACTACAAGGCAGTGTGAGCACAGGTGCACTGAATAACCTTCTTTTTAACTCCTTGAAATTCTCTTCACATTCCTCTGTCCAAACAAACTTAACTCCTTTCTGAGTCAACTTGGTGAGTGTATTATATAATATTGAAAATTTTTTCACAAAATGTTGATAATATCCAGCCAAACTAAGAAAAATTCGGATCTTAGTTACTATTGTTGGTCTCGACCATATTTCGATAACCTCTGTTTTTTCTGGATCCACAAATATCCCCTCTTTTGAGATTATCTGACCCAAAAAACCAACTTTTTGAAGCCAAAATTCACACTTTGTAAACTTGGAATAAATCTTCTCCTTTATCAGGGTCTTCAATACAATTCTCAAGTGATCTTCATGTTATTCCTTGATCTTTGAATAGACAAGAATATCCTCTATAAAGACTACCACAAAAAGATCAAGATAGTCTCTAAAGACTCTATTCATCAGATCCATGAAGATAGCAGGGGCATTAGTAAGACCAAATGGAATCACTATAAATTCATAGTGTCCATACCTTGTACGGAAAGCCTTCTTTAGTATATCCTCCCTTTTGACCCTTAATTGATGATAACCTGAACGAAGATCAATCTTGGAAAAGTATTGAGCTCCGTGTAGTTGGTCAAATAAGTCATCAATGCGCAGGAGAGGATATTTTTTCTTGATAGTGATCTTGTTAAGTTCTCGATAATCAATGCAGAGTCTCATTGATCCATCTTTCTTCTTATCAAACAGAACATGTGCTCCCCAAGGTGACGCACTAGGGAGTATGAATCCCTTATCAAGATTTTCTTGGAGTTTCTTCTTCAATTCCTACAACTCAATTGGGTCCATTCTATAAGGTGTCTTTGAAATAGGAAAAGCACCAGGTATGAGTTCTATTGAAAACTCGACTTCACGATTTGGTGGAAGACCCGACAATTCCTCTAGAAAGACATCATCAAACTCCTGTGAAATGGGCATATTCTTAATCATGAGTTTCTCTCCAACCATTTGAGATAAATAACCCTCATTTAGTGGAATCAAGACCCATAAGATAGAAGAAATTTCTACTGGAAGGTTATGTTCATCCTTGCATCGATAGACGATCATAGATTAGTCTGTAATATGAAATGTGACTTTCCTTCTTTTCCAATTGATATGAGAACCATATAGAGAAAGCCAATCCATGCCAATAATCACATCAAATTCCACTATAGGAAGGATCACAAGATTTTTAGGCAGCACTTACCCACAAACTTCAATCAGAGAAGAATTATAAACTTTTGATGCGAATTTTGTGCCAATAGGGGTTGTCACAGCTAACTCAGCATCTAATTGTTGAGGTAATACGGTGATACCCTTAGAAAATTCTTCATAAATAAAAGAGTGGGTGGATCCATAATCAAATAAAACATTTGCTACTTTAGAGTGGATGGTAAGTGTACCTTTCACCACTTTGTTATTGTACTCCACATCGCTGATAGAAATTGCATGTGACTTTCCTTTGTCTTTAGCCTTAAGAGTTTATTGACGTAGATCATCATCAACAACCCTTAGATTAGGGCATTGATTAGCATAATGCCCCATTTCCTTGCACTTGTAACATTGATGTGTAGGAGGTGCACTCTGTGTAGCCTTTTCTTTGTTCGCATCACTAGACATCTTCTTCCCATCATTGCGGCATTCAAATGTCTGATGACCTTCCTTTCCACATTTGAAACATTTACTTGTACCTTTAAGAAAACTCCCTCCATGTTTCTTTCCCCACTTTGAGAATAAATGAAAAACTCATCTTCTTTTCAATGTGCTCTTTATATTTTCCTTTGAATTCCATTTTCCTCTTCTTATCAAACCCATATGACTAATGGGTTACTCCAATCTCCATATCAACTTTGAGAACACATCAAATGATTTCCTTGTAGCTATTGAAGTCCCTTATGGATAACTCCCTTAGAAGACTTGTTTTTATGCCACTAAAGAATCGATCGATCTTACTCTCAGGTTAGATAATAATACCAGAAGTGTGCCTTCCATGTCTTGTAAAATTTGCTTCATAGGTACCAACAGATTCATCATCCTTTTGCTTCAGTTCAAAAAACTCCTTCTCCATCTTTGTTCGAAGAATACAATAGAAGTACTTATTAAAAAATAATTTCTTGAACTCATCCCATTCCATGGACTCAATTTCATCTCTTTGCCTCGTATTCTTAAAAAGATTCCACCATTGATCAACATCTCCTTCTAAACGATACACTGCTAAGATGACTTTCTAATGTTCAGAACATTGAATAACTGAAAATATCTTTTCAGTGGTAATGATCCATTGTTCAGCCACTAATGGATCAGTAGACCCGCTAAATGTGGGTGGACGCTACCTCATGAAGGATTCAACAGAATTTTGCTCCTTCCTTTCCTTTTTTGGAAGTCCTGCATGATTCATAGCTTGAGAAAGTTGTGTGAGCATGGATACAAGATTTTACATTCCAACTCCCATAACGTTTGGTTTCTGAGGAGGAAAATCATTTCAATGCCCGTCGCATTTCGCATTAACACGGTTCCTTCGGGTTCCAGGCATTGACTAAAACCAAGAAGAATAGTGTGAGAAACACTAATTATAATAGGAAAACCACATAATCAAGAATAAAATTTCACACTTAAGGTCTTATCATAGGTTGTTCATGGCCATTTTTAAAACACTAAGATTGTGTTCTATTCTTAGACTTATCCTTAGGGTTCTTACTAAGGCTTTCACATCCTAGTTTCCAAAGGTTGACTATACCTTTCCTATGATACCAACTATAACGACCCATACTTTACATACATTGTTATTATTTCAGAATTGAAGCACACTTATTAAAACATATAACAAAACTAGGAAAAGACCGTATAGGTATAGAGTCTTTAGAAACTGGGAAACATAAACAACTGGTTCCTAAAGCATCTACATTGTCTCCCATTTATTTCATAATATCTAGAGTCCCTTTTGGCATATCCTATGTAATAACCTTCTTCCTGACCTAGGGAAAGAAAACATACAAAAGGGTGAGCTCAAATGCTTAGTAAGGGTAAATAAAAGAAATAACAATCACATCATATTCATAAGAACATAACATTTTGGAAATCATAACCTGGAAAAGAGATCATAATTTCATAACATGGGATAAATCATAGTAGTGAAATGTAATCCCAATAATCATAACTTAAAAAATGAAACTTTGTGGCATACACAGATAATCATAGAGAATCATTTCTTAGTAGTCAAAACTCATAGCCAAGACTATCTTAGCGGACAAAGTCCATTTCTGAACCCACTTCACTCCTCGTTTTAGTCCTGTTTCACTCAACCGGATTAACCTTCCATTCCTTCCATGTCTATCTCATGAGATATAAATCTTTACCCAATGCATTGGAGGGAGATATAGGTCTCACCCATCTCATAATGATACCATTCTTATGTGTGCCACAAAATCATAAACCATACATCGTAGCATAACCCATGTAATAAAAATGTGAATCTCAAACATCATGTCATCATAAAATAATCCATATAAGATAAAAGGAAATCATAAAAATAATTTCATCATAACATAATCAAATCAATGTAGAAAATAGGGATAGAAATAGAACACTATATTATCTTAGATGGAAAATAATTTTGGTAAAACACATGAACTCCATTCTTGAGGAAAATATCCTTTCTACTTCAAAAACATTTTTCTTTCTTAAAATGTAATATAATTTTAAACTAAAATAATTTTATAAAAAATAAACTTGAAAAATTTTAAAGGAAGATTCTTGGAAAAAAATTTCTAAAAAACCATTCATGCCGTATAAGTTAAAAAAACATTCTTCTCGTACTTTGGCCAGAAAAGTCAAAAAGTACCTCATTCGAAAAACGACAAAATATTCCTTTCATATCTTTTACTAAAAACACACTGAAGGGTAAAATTGGATTTAAATAATTTTAGGTGTGTGGAAATAATATTACATATTGAGGAAGCATGGATGTGGATGTAAATATTCCACAGTAAATTATGAAGTATAAACAATCTCGGATAAAAATGAGATTGTGAGATTTTCCCTTACCTTAGGTATGATTTGCTTCGTAAGTGTCCGAACATCCTGTATAATTATTTAAATAATGTTATTGACTTATTCTAGAATCATAATTATTTTTATGATACCATATATGGTCATATTCTTAGCTTCTTATTAGTAATATTTCATTGTTACTTGTTATTCGGGTGTTTATTGCTTTTTGTTCTTATGCGTGTTTTGTCGAATAAATTCTTATTCTTCTTTTAAGGTTATAGATACCTCATTTACAGAATGGTATTAGTGTAATACATATCATATTTATAATCTCAATTCATTTATTTAATCATTATGCAATTAAAATCATGTAGAACGAGTCGCATCACATCGTGGAGACGGTATCCCGTACGTACGCACGAGCGATGATATCGTTCCCATGATCGTGGAATTGTATTGGAGTGTATGTATACTATTTCAGAATCAATATTACTTTAAAATAATCATATATAGTTATTATTTACACCATTATACCAATCCAAGTAAGGTGGTGGTGGAAAATAGATTACACCACGGCGTGGAGACGACATTCCGTATGTACGCACGCGCGGTGATTTTGTTTTCTATAGGATGGATAGATGGTGAAATAGGGTTGTTTCATACTTATAATAACATATATGTATATGAGTGATACTTATGTTATTACTTAATAATGAAACAACTAAAGAAGAATAAGTGGAAGAAGAAATAAAGCTGAAAGAATCGGTAACAGACATTACCTCTTCTTTGAAGCGCATCTTTGAGACCTCCTCTTAGGGCACTAAAATTGGACTTTGAAGAGCACCAGGACCTCTAGGATGTTTCTAGGGAAGTTGAGAATAGAGTTTGGCAGGGTTTGGACGATCTTAAAGGCTCAATGTGGTGTGAGGAAGAGAGGGAGGAGGTTCCCTTTTATAAGGGATGAGAGGGGCACCTTTGGAAAAACTAAAAATATTATTTTATTATAAAGCCATATTCGGTTTTTAATAGCTCCAAATTTATTTATTTCTAATATATGGTTGGTATGGGTAGAAATACTCTCATCCAATTGAATTTAGACATGTTTATATATCTATTTTAACATTATCATTTACATTTAACTTTAAGTTAGATAATTTAACTTTTACCGTGTCTTCTTGTTTTCTTACACTATATGGTTAATAAACTTACTATAAAAAGGAAAAAGAACCCCAAGTTGTGTATTATTAATATATATAACCATATATAAGTCATTTGGCCGAACCATATATTTTTTTGAACAAAATAACAATTAATAATATAATATTTATTTTAAAAACTATTTTATGTCAATTTTGACACTATTTGGTAATTTATTTTTGTGAAAATCATAACAGATATATTAGTTCTAAAAAAGATAATTAAATCAATACTAACAATTCATATTAACATATAAAATTATTTTAATTCATAAAAAGTCACAAATTACATTTATTTGGGTATTTATAACATCAATTATGTCAATATTTCATTAATAATATAATTACTGCATCATCATTGTGTCATAAATAAATAAAATTATTTAAGATATTAAAATTAAAAATAAAATACCATTATTTTGGAAGTCTTTTTATATTTCTAATGAATATTTATAGTTGAATTTATCTTATTTATAACCTTATATTAAAAATTATTCTGTTATTAAACTTTGATTTTAACTATTTTAACCCTTCTTTAAATAAATTAATAATAAATGTCCTAATCTAATCCAGGTGGGCCTAAATGGTAATATCTTATTCCTAAGGTTGTTTTGGATATAATTACACTTATATTATAGAATTAGGACATGTATTATGGTAATAATAATATCATTTTTACCCTTAATTACCCTATTTACTTTTAACTATGGTAAAAAAAAGTAAAAAGTTACTATTCACCAAAAAATATTTTCTTCTCATTGAACCACATTTTAGTCCTTGATATTGACCGTGTCTCTTGAAGTTTTGAAATTCCACTCACAGAAGTGGTAAAATTATGTTTTCTGTGAATTTGGAAATTCTCCTAGGAGGTGGGTAAAAGACGGTGAAAAGTTTAATAAAACTTTTATATATCTAAAATTATTATAAAATGACTCCAATTAATTTCATTGAACTTATATAGGTATTATGTATCAATTTTGTCCTAAAATAAATTTAAATAAAATAAATAATTATTTAAATAAAAATTCGTTTTTTAAATAGTAACCTAGTGATTTCACTATTCATCAAAAATTGAATGTTTTAAGAAAAATACCAAAATTTTACCCTAGGCTAAATTTGATATTCTGAATCCAAAAATGAAGTCCATTTTTAAAGATTAAATTTAAAAAATTCAAAAGGTTTTTATTACTATTCATAACGGCTAGTTTTAATAATATTTTAATAGCATATCGTATTTTAGTGAAACTCGGTATTGCGTACGATGCAAGAAATCAAGAAAGGTCGTGGTTGCGTGTAAAGCAAGCCAAGCTAGTGTTATCTGAATTGAAAGATTCCTTTAATGATCTATATAACATAAAAACGAAATATTTCTCATAAAAGTCTCGGGTGTTACAATCACTATGAAAACTTGGGTTAAATTCTATTGATTTATGTAAATTATTAATTGAAAATAACTTTTATTTTTTTTCATACATTACCAAAACCCTATAAAAAATAGTATGAAATGATAACCAGTACATAAAAATTTAAAAATTCATAAATGACGATCATTTGAGGTGACTAAATATTCAGTGGTATAAATAAAATATTACTTAAGAGAGTGATGAAAAATTAAATATGTTAAACATGAACATAAAAATGGTAACATAAAAAGTATCATAAAAATTTATCAATCATAAAATCAATATTTCATAATAAATATCATGGGTAGTACCTTTTGTTCTAATGAGATGGCCTAGATGTCCTTGGGTGAAAACATATCCAAACCTATAATGAAATCCTAACATAATATCCCTTAAATTACTCTCCATTTTCCTTGATAGATAAGAATAACCATAGTAAATGAAAAATTATAGTTAGGGGATTTCAAATATTTTATAATTTCAACTATCATCTAACCCTTCTATTTATTTCCCACTTAACAAATAATGACTTACTAAAATTTTTATAAATGTAGGTGAATAAACCATACTAATATAACATTATAACTTGTAAATAATAAAAATAATAAAAAACATATCTCTTATAAACCACCATATAAGAAATATCCCCATTTTAAAATGATAATTAATTGAAAATAATTCACCTAACATAATCTCTATAACAAAAAATGTCATAAAAAGTGGAAATAACATCGAGGTTGTAGAAAAAATTGAAAATTGCATATATATTCTAAATTGTAATTTTGGTCACATTATTTAAGTTGACACCGTGATACTAATATTTAAAAATTAAATAATAATCTAAAACAAATTCCTTTCCACAAAAACATAAAAAAACAACTGCAATATTGATGCATCTAAGTATAGATACTTTAAAAACCAAAAAAACATTTTACTCATTTTTTTAATTTTGAAATAACATTTTTAAAATCAATCAAATGGTGAAATTTACCTTAGATTGCAATTATTTTTAAATAAAATGCATGTTCCTTTTATAAAACACATAGATTCAATGAAAATTCACATTTATATAAAAAACATTATATTATATGTAAAAAATATTTCTAACAAAATTCAATTATGATGTTAGAAAATATTTAATTTTTTGTCAAAGTTAATAAATATTTAAATAATATTGATGAAAAATGAATTTATAAAACTCAATCACAAAATATAATGTCAAATAGTAGGAATTCAAAAATAATACCAACCTCAATCATATTGAATTAATGTTCCTTCAATGACTCGTAAAATATTATGTTAATTTATGGGATTTTAAATAACAAATAAATTAATAATATCATGTTTAGATGAATCCTATATATAGGTTTGGTAATAATATCCACATAAGGCATGGATGGGATAGAAAAAAGAGAGGAAAAGTAAAAAAGATAAAAAAAAAGCGGGATAGGAGGGGAGAGACAACTTTTCCCTGAATAATATCTTGAATATTAAAGGGGGTGTGATTGATCCAAGAGGAAGGAGTACATCTCAACCATCGATCCCTCTAGATGGCTCTGAAAAATAATTAGGGGAAAATTAATACCCAAATAATAATGGATAAATAAAAAATAAAAATATAATTCCATGGTAATAAGTATAATTTATCTGCACAATTTACTAAAAAATGCTCCAACTATATATAAAAACCAGACCTAACCGTAATGAATTTCACTTTTAGGCTACATAGTTCTTCTAATTTTTCACCAAACATTATTCTAAAAATTTACTTCTAAACAAAAAATTTTGGAGTTAGATACATTGTTTCATAAGCATATTCTAACCAGAAACCAAAATAATTTAAATTTTTTGTAATATTCAATTTAATTCTCCACTCAAAATAAAGAAATCAATAGATATAATAATTAAATACATAAAATTGTCCTTTTAGTGTCAAAATTATTCCCACCATGAGAATTTATACCCTTAAAGGTAATTTTTTATTTGATTAATGTTAATGAAATTAAAATATGTATAATTTCAATAACCTTATGAGAATTATATCGTAATTTGGAATAAAAATTATCTTCTTTTAAAGAGAAATGTCTTAGAAATCCTAAAGTTAGAAGTCAGTTGAATATAAAGAATTAGAGTTGTTTATAAAATAAAATATACCCATTCACATGAGTAGACAAGGAATCCCATTTGAAAAAGAAAGGTCAATTGAATTTGAAACACTAGAATATCATTACTTGAAGAAAGTCACTTTATAATTTGTAAAGCCTAAAGAAAAATATTTTACCAATATTTTTAGATTATAATTCTAGGATTAAATTTACAATTATTTTATAAATTCCAATAAATAAAAAACTAAAAACTAAAGAGATCAAACATTTATGTTTTTGGTACATGAAAATATCACATGAATCTATTAAGAATGAGTGGGGGTTGTAACCACATATAAGATTCAATAACAATTACTATTATATATCAAATTTAGGAAAACAAACAACTAATTAAAAAGTTATTATTATCAAATTTTACCAATTATAATTCTTGATGGAACATCAAACAATGAATGAATACAGATTAATAAATAGGCTAGGATGATGATTGTAGATCATTATATCCCAATTTAATTGTGATACCTATTATAGGTGTTCACACCATTTATAATTATTCTTATAAGATTATGATAAAGAAAACCCATATCACTATATTTGGAATTAACCTACGATAAAAATCATTTTCTTAACCAACAGTTGATATTGACAATAAACTTCAACATATTAGGAAAACTATACACAATTAATGAAATCCTTTTTTCTAAAAATATAAGATAACTTACAAAACAACCCTGAGACACTAGAATAATGTTAAAATATCAATGACCATGTATAGTAAGATGGTATAAGAAAATTATATAATGAATGGTATTGATAAACAAATATTAAATATCATGGTATATCATTGTTGGTGTTACTGTTCACATTTAAAAAATAATGATCTACCTTATATACAACTACCAAAATTTGGTAAACAACCATGAATTTTCCCTTCATCTTTAGTTCTCCTTAAAAAACATTGGACGATTATCTTGATGACCACACTAATGAAGAATATTTTGTGTTTATAAATAATTCATGTTTTGAATTATCTATTTTCCTATTTTCAAATCATACTATCTATCACTTTTTCATAGGTGATATGGAAAGAGGTTGATAATATTTCCTTTCACTATAGAAAATATTTAATTTCGAGCTATTTCTTATGCTTCCCATTAGAAAGGAAACCCATACAATAACTATGTAACATTGAAGCACTACTCATCCCTATCTATCCTACTTAAATTATTTCCAAAATCATATTTTTTTAAAGACATTCAGATATGATGTTATTCCAATTAAATCACCACCAAACTGAGATTTGAATTTAAACATATTATAAAAATTAAACCATTTAATGATTATTTGATGAATATATTAGGAAATAGAGGTAAAAATGTTTCAAAATTATCAATATACGTATTACTATTTCATTACCTTATTGAAGGATGATGAATTACATTTCATTTATTTATATCACATCCATGGGATAATGTCACTGAATAAACATATCCTTAAAATACTTCAAATAAATTTTTTAAAGCAGTTGAACTTTGATTTAAGTTTTATACCAATCCTAACCATGACACGTTTATAATAATATAGAAATATTTTTATGTTGTAGTATAGTTAAAATGGGATGATGGGAGGGGTGAATTTCATTTTAAAAAATCAACTGAAAACATCTCATATTTATAAACATCTTATTAAAATATAAAACCCTTTGAAGATAAAATAATAAATTAATTAAGAATAATGATATAATAATTAATTTGGATGAATAGAAACAAATGTAATTTTAAAATGATTAATGGATATGAGTGTTAAATAATTAAGAAAATAAGTGTTAATTGATGGATTAATCAATGTGAATAAATTGGAAAATTAAAGTGGCAAATTAATGAAATTTTATAAGTAGAAAAGATAAGATATTTGGTAAGGAAGTTAAAAAATATCAATAAAATATACCCTACATCAACTAACCCAATTTATTTGGGATTTAATGTATTATTACCTTGGATTTAACAGTATCTAATATAACAACGATATACCTTATTTTTTGTAATAATAGAAAACTAGAAAATAATATACATTATATCATTAAATGGAATTATAGAAAACAAAAAAAATAATTGTACATTTCCTTATTTACATAAATTAAATAAGGCCATGGTATTTCACTTTAATGATAGTGATGACAAAAATAAGAAAAAATAGGAAGATGAGGATATTTCTAGGAACTAATCACTTTGAAAATTGCTCACGATTCTCACAGAGAATATTATGAATTAAAGGAGAGTATTAGATTAATAGAATATAGTGACTGTATATTACCATCTCTAGAATAGATAAATAATAATTAAAAAGGATAAAAAATTTGAGGTAAAAGTGTTATTGAGCATGTTGGTGTTGGATATTAGATAAGAAAGTGAGTTTCCATGGCCATAAATGTCTCTAATTATAGGATATATACCATTAGTAATCTTCTATAATATTCAAGTATTATACAATTTAAATACATCCATGTTCATTGAAGTGTGACCACCATAAATGTAACATCCCATATTTCCAATGAAAGTATTTATAATTTTATTTTATAAATATAAATATAAGTGTTTAATAAATTTAATTATTTTAATAAACTAAAATATTTATAAAAATATTTAGTACTTAAGTTATTCAAATATATATATATATATATATATATATATATTCATGTAATATGGATATTTACTTATTGACTAGCTTTACAAAAAGTGAGGATCATAGGCCGTGTGACAACCCATCACATCTAAGATGACAATAGGGTTAAAACATAAGACTAAAGGGTGAAAAGGGCACATACCCTTTCTTAAAACTAAATGATCCCCTACTTTGTTGTTAAATTTTATGTATATATATATTATATACATGATAATTTTTAAATATATTTTTTTATTTGATAACTGCATTGATTTTTTAATAGTATTATTTTCACATAATCTTGTTAATTAAGTTATTATAATTGTTAAAATATATGATTCATGGATTCATTGTAATATAGTTACAACATAAAACCATTCAAGGTACTTTCATATGAAATTTTAAGTGTAACATGAAAAAATAAATTGTTAAATGTAAAGAATATGTTATTATGTGTTTTTTATTTTTATTATAGTTCATTTAATTTCTAAATGTTCTTTATTATATCTTAATATATTTTTTAGTTTATTAATAAAAAAATTCAGAAAGGTTAAGTATAGAATTTTATATTAAAATTTAAATAATGAATTATTTTAATAAATTTTATAAATAATTATAACCAATAAAATACCTAATATTGCAATATATTGATACGAACATTGACTATTTCATTTCATAAGATCATTACACGTCAAGTATAAATATAGAATATATATCTTTGAACAAAAAATGGATATACACATATAAAAAAACTTTAATTCACTAAATGAAAATCCATCAGTTTTAATTGTCCTATAAAGATCACACATGCCATAAATATCGTAAAAATAAAGTTAAATGATTGTAAAAAGATTTACACTACCAAAAAATGAGTAATATCCATTTTAAGAAATCTAGTGTATGATAAAAAGGAAAATTATGGTGTATTTATTTGGAAAGGTGGTTGTTTTACATTATAACCATCAGTTAATGTAGAAAATACACATTATGACCATTAGTCAATAAGATTATTGTTCATAATTATTTTTGGTTATGTATGCACACTAAAGTGATCCTTGAAATTTTTTTCTAAAACCATAATTTAATTTTTGTAAATAATTCTAAATTAGATTAAAAATATTTTTACTCATAAATTTATATGTTTGAAATAATATTAATTTTTTTCAAATAATCTTAAAAATAATTTTTAAATGAAATTTTTTTAATTATTCCCTATGTAATTTTTATAACATCCAAAATGTTTATTATGATCTAAAAATTCTTAATTTTTGTTAAATTAGGTTTATTTATATTAGATTTCAAATACTAATGAAAATATAAATATTTCTATAAAATGTTTTTCTTTTATTAACCCATAACCTAAAAAGTATATTAAGTTGTTTTTATGGAATTTTTAGAAAAGTGGTTTATTGGTGAAAAAGTAAAAATTACAATTTTAGGAAAATCATTATTTTAATACCTAATTATTATGTGAAAATTATTTAAAAAAAAATTGAACAATTTTATTAAATATAAACTTCATATAGTATGTTTTAAATAATAGTTTTAATTAAGAATTTTATATTTTATATTTTGGAACCAAAAAATATTTTCTCAATATACGAAATTATTTTTGGATTTTATATAATAAATTGGTTATTTAAAATTTGATTTTTGAATTGGTAATGATTTTAACATCCATCCCCACTTACTAAATAATTAATAAGACAATATATTTTTGATTCATTTCTCCGACAAGTTGTTTAATTGAATATAAAAATAACTTATATTTAACCCCATAAAACCACCCCTCTTCCAATTATCCCACACTAGAATTCATAGTTCCCTCATCATATATCTACCAATTATAATACTTAATTTACCCTTATTATGTTTTTAATATTTTTATTGGTTAGAATAATTGGATCAATGAAAGAATCTAAATAGAGTTAAGGGTCCTTAATCATCCTATTTCCATTAAAAGTTTTATACCATTGTTATATTGTCTTTTTTATTTTTTATTTTTTGATTTTGTGATTTTTATTCCATGGTGATATATACCATTTATATGTATTAAGTTATATTTTAATTTCCCTCCACATTATATCATTTTCCTAAGAAATAATTATACCAAAGTAAGGGTTTTCCCCAATCCACATCTTTATTATTAAATTGAAATTATTTTATTATATTTTTTTAAAATTCCATTTAATATATAAAAATGATTAAAATTACTTGTTATTATTATCCTTAATGAGTATTTTTAATGATATATTTCTTACTACCTCTCATTATATCAGTTTTCTAATCTATTATATACCTTAAACTATCTGATAACTATAAAACCATCCTAAACTTTTAGTTAAGTAATGTCTGTGTGGTTTTCCAAGAAAATAAATCTTTTTTTGGATACTAAAAGTGGATTTGGTTTTTGATCAGATGCATCTAAAGTTTCTAAACCTGAAGATATTTAGTTGGATATATCCCAACCATCATCATAGTTCAGGGTGAATAGGAACTCACTACACACCAGGTTTGAAACTCATAGGTGATATTATTGGATGATCTATATACTATTTAAAACCATTATAAATGATTTATCTATAATTGAATTGAGATACTAACTTTAAAAAATAATTTATTCGACTACCTAGAGACCTTGGATCCTTAGTCTTTATAAAAATACAATGGCTATAATCTCATATCCCTCCGATATTAAGGGTGTTCATTTGTACATTGTGAAATCTCAATCTATTCATTAAGGGATTTCATAAATATATCTATATTGATAATTTTATTGGGTAAAATATTATATAGCATAGAATAAATTATTCTTTATGGTAATATAAACCAAATTGATCAATTATATTGAGTAGTTTTTTTAATGAACGGTATTACATTAAATTATTCATTTTTTTAAAATTAATTGGAAATTTATGTGATCGGTAATACCCATGATTATATAGTCCCTTAGTACAATGGTAGGTACCGTGAGAAAACTAAGATAGGGTAATGAGAGAATCCTTAGCTTTTGTATAATATTTTTTATCATGAGGCCTTTCTAGTATGTTTACCATGTCTTGAAATAAGTCCTTGGGGTATTTTTAAGATGTCTGGATTTATGAAATCCATTCAGTACATGTTCAGTTATTGATGTCCTAGAATATATTCATTGTTATGTTGTCCATGAATTTATTTATGTTCCCAGTATCATTTTTTATGGAATGAGTTAGTTTACTTATCCATGAATATATTCACGACATGTTTATTTATTATTATCCTAAAATTTATTCATTATTATATTACCCATGGATTTTATGCTCTTAATTTCATTTTCATGGAATAACTAGATTTTTTTCATTCCTTAATGGTTTTATAATCAATTCAGAATATGTTTAGTCATTTTTATACTCCATTGTATTCATTGTTATATTGGACATCAATTTATTTATTCTCTAGGTTACATTGTTATGAAATAGGTGACTTTATTTATTCATGCCATAATGTTTTAGTAATCTATTAACTACATGTTTAGTTTTTGATATCATGAAATCTATTCATTTTTATGTTGACTATAGATTTATTTATACTCTTAGTTTCATTTTATATATCCTAACTCTATTTACTTATTCATTTAATAATGTTTTATTTATAATTCCTTCCATTATACCTTATCCCTTTACTAAGAATCTTATGTTGCGCCTATATATTCTTTTACATTACGTGAAGAAACCAGTAAGTTTAATATATTTGATAATTAGATAGAAAGTTGAATAATAATGTGTTTTTTTCATTTTTTTCAAATGAGGTAATTATAGTTTCAATGTAATTTAGAACTCATTTTTGTATCTATCTTCCAGATAGTAATAAACTGTTGGATCCTCTATTTTTTATATATGTACCAATTTAATAAATTATCCATTGGCTCTTGGGTCCTAGAGTTTTGGTTGTTTCAGTTGTCATCATGGAATGTATTATAGAAAAAATAGTAACATGATTTAGAATAACATAAGTTGAACCTAATAGTAAAATTTCAGTGGATAAGATCTATTAAAATGAAAATATTATTAATTTAATGGATATATTAATCAATATTTTTCTTCTATTGATAAAACATATGTTTAATTTTGAGATCATAGATTTAATTATTATTGGGAAATCTCATCATAATTTTGAAACTATTATTTATGAATTTGGATAAGAGTATGAGAAACACAACATAAATAAACCTAGATAGATCCCAGAGAGATATTGGTTGAACTAAAAGTCTACAAGTTTAAGAATTTGGTACCTTAGAAATTAATACGATATATTATTTCAAATTAATACACTATTATTCTATTTAGATATTGTTTATCAGTCCTGGTTAACTATTTTTAATTATTTGATTTCTAGAAAAAATAGGTATATATTTACATTTGAATTATGTGGTAAATAGCTTACATCACATATGAATTATTTTATTTTAATATATTAATTTTATTTTATTATGATGGACAAAGGAAATATCGCACAACACTCATATCCCTCCTATGAGATTTAACAACAATCATTTTTAAAAAATTGTTTTTTTGTGACCCAGCAATATTTTCCCAAATTCATCTAACATTCATGATACATGACATTATATCAAACTCTTATACTATTCATAGATAGAACAATGGGTCTCTAAAATCTATTATCCAAATTTTAAAGATAGAAATTTCACATATTTATCTATTTAGGGACAAACACAATGGACATTATAGATACATCACAATGTCACAAACAAAAATAGGCATGACCTTCCATTATAATTTTATAATGAAGGTTAATATCTAGTTCATCTATATTTATCATATTTTATATATTAATGTCTGTTTATATTATTTCTACAGACAACCAAATTTTCAACGATTCCCCTTGGATCATGACTGAAGGTTTTATAGGGATGTGTTTGGAATGGAATTTCAATACAATATGTTCAAAAACCAAGATTATATGAAACTATTTGATGATTCTCTCAATCCTTTTAACAAGTACTCCACCTATGTTATTGGGAACAACAATTTTGAGAATTTAGAACCCAATGATTTATTGTGTCAAATCATGTATGAATCTTATTTCTCCAATGAACCTCCAAAAGAGAAAATAGAATTGGAGTACCTGGAAATCATTATTTTAAAATAGTATTCTTATAAAATCTTTTATGAATCTTATCCATATATGGAATCATATATTTAATGAGTGGTTAAAAATATTAGTATATGCCTTTTATGTGGGAAAAGATATGTTATATTTTCTTCCCAAATACATTAAGGTTTATATCCCAATAGAATATATATATATATATATATATTGAGTAATAAAAACCATTAATATGCCCATATGTTTTGTTATTAATAATTAATAATTAAAACATTGAGAATGAAATTTCCTTAAGTGGAAGAATGTAAAATCGTGGATTTCTAATGATTATTTTTATAAAAATTATTTATTAAATATAAATATAATTTCTAAATTAATTTTTTCTATTTATAATGAAAATTAGTAATAAAAATATTCATTATATTATTTATTCATGTACATATTATTTAATTAAATCAGAATTTTTTTATAGAAATGGATTTTAAAAAAGAGTAGATTGGAGGATGAGAGACAACTCGTAATTTTTGAAATAGTGATAGGTATCCAATCCATTACTAAAGGGTGAAAAAGGTGAATCACATTCCATCAACATATATACTTCCATACCTTTTCCTTCCCACTTTTATATATAATCATTATTTTATTATATACATGATTATATTTAAATTTATAATTTTTTTCATAACTACGTTTAATTTATTAGTAGTATTATTTTCTCTTAATTGTGTTAATTAATTCATTATAATTGTTAACAATGTTTGATTCATGTCTTCACTATTATAAAATTATATTATAAAACAATTATAGAAATTATCATATGAAAGTTTATATATAACATGAAAAAATAAATGGTAAATTTAAAATAATATGTTATTAAATATTTTTTTATATACATTATAGTTCATTTAATTCTTGGTTTATTAATTCTATATTATTCTAGAAATAGGTTTCATTACATTAAAATTTTATATTAAGAATTTTCGAAAGATGTTTTATAAATAAAATAAATTATTCTTTCTTTTAATACATTTACTAAATGATCATATCCAATAAAATATCAAATATTAAAATAGGTAGACACACATAAAGAAAGTTATATTTCATAACAATATTACACATCATCTGAAAAAATGTGCTAATACAAATGGGAATAGTAAATGGATATACACATGAAATTATATAACATTTACAAAAAAAAATCTTTACTTTTGAGTTCCCCCATAATGATTTCCCCTACTATATAAAATTTAAAAATAAAGAGAAGTATTTTTAAAATGATAGACATAATCAAAAAAAAGTGTAAGAACCTCTCTGCGTAATGTAAAGAATGATGAATTGGTAAACATGGTGTATTTATAGGTAAATATTATCATTTCCTCTTATAAATATCCATATATATAGAATATCGACATTATACCCATTTTTTAACAAGAAAATTAGTCATTGTTATTTTTGTCTAAGTAATAACAATAATGTGAGATTTGGGATAGGTTTTGAAACAAATTTTTTTGGGATTAATAAATATAAATCCAGTGAAAAATATTTTTTGTGTTAAAATTATAATTTTTAAATAAATGATCTTGTCAAAATATAATATAATAAAACTGATTAAAGTTATAATATATTTTAAATAATTTCTAATTAATTTTTATAATGTTTATAAACTTTATTTAATTATAAAAATCATTAATTTTCAATAAATAATGAATTTAATTTAATATTTAATATTTTCATATTTAAATAATTATATTAAAAAAAGATTTCATATTTTGACTCATCACATAAAAATTATCTTAGGGTAAAATTTTAAAAAATTTCAAACTACGTTTATTTTTTAAAAATGTGAATGTTTAAATTTTACAAGTTAAATGATTTTATGAAATTATTATTATTTTAAATGATTAAAAAAGTTATGAAAAAATTTATTCTATCGAAATTATATATAAGATATACTAAAAATAAGTTAAAAATATTAATTTTATTTTATATATTTATAATTTAATTTTTAGAATAGAAAATTGAATTTCAAGTTAATACATTATTTTTCGATTCTATGCATTAAATGGGCTGGTTTGAAGGTGGTTTCTAGATTGGGAATTATTTCAGAATTCACCATATCTCTCCTACTTAGGAATAATCTATACAATATTTTGTAATTCATTACACAAATAAGTTGTTTCCACATAAATTAAAATGACTAATATTTAATCCCTTAAAACCACCCATCATGTATAAATACCCACCCACTCTTCCCATTTACCCATATAATAATTGATACTTATCTCATCATATATATACCAAGGAGTATCATACATTTCTACCACTTCATTATTTAAGAGATTTATTTGATAGAAGGGTCATATCTAAGTTATGAAACTCCAAATTGGTAAGGGTCCTCAATGCTTTTATTCCATTTTCTGGTTCATTGCCTTTGTTATATTGGATTCTAAATTTTATTTTTCTTATATTTTCTTGATTTTAATTATATTATATTATCTTCCATTTTATATGTTCTAAATGGATGTTTAATTATTTCCTCTCATTATAGATTTTCATAATATGTTACTATTTTGAAGTAAGGGTTTTCAAAAATCCACCTCTTAAATTTTCAATTCTAATTACTTTGTTATATTTTATTTTAAGCATCCTTGTAAAATATAGAAATTATTATAATTCCACGTTATTATCATCCATTTTATGTGTTATTAATTATAGAATACTAACTTCCTCTCATTATAGGAATTTTCTAATCTGTTATAATGATTGAACTAACCTGTAAATATAAAACCATCAAAGTATTTTAGTGTAGTATTTTGTTCATGGTTTTCCATGAAAACAAGAACCTATATGAATAAAAAAAATTATGTGGCTTTTCATCAGATGCATATAGAGGTTTTAACCCTAAAAAGAGTTGTTTAAGTGTATCTTGATCATCATCCCTTTGCACGATTAATGTTCCGTTACAGCGCAACTAGTTTGACACTCTCGGGGGATATGAATGCATGATCATCATGATATTTGCAAGCAATAGTGAAGGATTTATCAATAATTTAGTTATCCTAAAACCTTCTCAGAACTATTAATCCAGATACCTATACACCATGAAACCTTAGTCCTTATGAGCACCCAATAAAACAATTATTGTATCCTTCCCCTATTAAGGGTGTTTATTTGTACAATATGAAATCCCTAGTTAATATCTAAAGGGATTTCAGAAAGTTATATATATTTATTATTTTATTAGATAATTTTTTTTCATTATATAAAATCTTTAATTCAATACGTTATGATAAACCTCACCAATCGATTGTGTGATGTTGTTTATACAATGACTAATATTCCATTAAATTATTGGGTTTGTGATTGATTTCAAATTATATTATAGTTGGGTACCAAAATTATGTATCCCATTTTTTTTATGGTAGGTCTCACATGATAACTATGATAAGGTATTGGTAGTGTCATTACATTTTTGTAATATTTCACTTTAGAATTCCTTTATAGAAATCTTACGATTTCTAGGAATGAAGAAATATTGGTATGTTTAAGATATCATACATTATTCAATCCATTTTGTACATGTTTATTAATTGATATACTAGAATCTTTTAATTCTTATATTTTCCCTTGATTTATTTATTCTTTTGGTCTCATTTTTTATATCCTAACTGAATTAATTTCTTAACTCTATAATGTTTTAGAAATGCATTCATTATGTGTTTTTTATTATTATCCTAATATTTTTAAATATTATGATGGTCATGGATTTTATTTATTCCCATGGTTTAATTATTATAGAAGAAATTCAGTTTATTTACTCATGCCATAATTTTTTAGTAACCCATTCTAAATGTTTTCATTTATTTTTATCTTGAAATTTATTCATGATTATTTTGTCAATGTATAAACTTATTATATCTATTTCATTATTATGGAATAAGTCAGTTTAAATATTTATTCCATAATACATTGTGAATATATTCACTACTAGTTCATTTATTGATATCCATATATCTATTCATTGTTATGTTGGACACAGATTTATTTATTATCACATTTTTATTTGTTATGGCATAATTCAGTTTATCTATTCATGCCATAATATTTTATTTATAATTAATTCCATGGTATGCTACCCCCTTACTGAGCATTTATGATTTCCCATTTATTTTGTTTTATTTATTACCCATGAAAAAAATATGAAAACTTCATATAAAAATGTATAATAAGGACAATACTAATATATTTTCTTGTGTTCAAATGATGTACTTATAGATAAGATATAATGTAAAACTCATTTAGGTATCTTATTTCCTGAGACTAATAAGTTGTTGGATCCTCTATTTTTTGACCTATATAAAACTAAAAAATAACAACTGGCTCCATGGAACTAGATTTGTTGTTGTTGTAATAAATTTTGGTTTTGGAATAGATTTCTTGATTCTACATGGAATCTGGAAACCTCCACCTTCATGCCAATCCTATTAGTGGCACTTTATACACACTAACTCCTACCAGTAGCAAGTTGGTGGACCTTCACTAGACAGATGGTATTCTCCTAGAGATTTCATAGATATATCCTATCAAAACTCTTTATCCTTCATTCTTATAATAATCATCTAGTGGGGTCATACTAGATGAGGTGGATCTTGTATATGCCATTAGTTGGAATGAGTTACTTTACTGGCCTATTGATGCTACCTGTAACCTTTTCCTTCATATAGTGGTGTCTGCACATCTTTCAACGAGCCTACATTATTCTTATTTCCTTATTCGATGGATTAAAAACTTATATTAAGATACATTCATGTATCCTTTAATGTTTTATTACAAAATTCCACCATGATAGTTTCACATTATTTAAATAAAAATATTAAATATATTAAGACTGTTTATGATCATTAGACCAAATAATTGTGAGAATAATAATAACTTATCAATATTTAACATTAAAAAACACTTTAATAGTAATCAAATTAAAATTATACTATAATAAGATAGATATTATTTATTTTCAAGGTACCAAGATTTTTCTCCACAATGTTTCACAAAATAACATTAGCTCATAAACATATATTATGTTATCCAAAATACAATAATCCTACCCCCTTTTGAGAGAAAGCCTAAAAAATTTCCCGCTTTGGTATAAAGGATAAAACTATTCCTTAATTGCGATTATCAAAAATAAGTTAAAAATTTGGCTATATAATTAAGAAAAATATATTCAAAAACAACATTTATCATCAGTAATGATCTTTTGAGAGAGATTAGAACAATTTTTTAAAATAGAATGAAAACATTTAAATAAGTATAATTGTTGAATATCCAAATAAAAAACATGATTTGAAATACATTGATAAACATATCATTTAAAAATGTTTTAAATAATGTTTAATATTTTTTTAAAAAAAATATATAGAAATTGTTTTTGTAAAATAAGATTTCTCTTCTAGGGTTATTTAAGTAATAAAAAGATTATCTACCCCACAAATAATGAATTAAAAGATATCAATGGAATCATAACAACTAAAATGTAATTTTTTGTAAAAAAAATTTCATCATTATAGTTAATAAAATATTATATTAATAAACCATAGAAAAAATAGTCAAAAGTTAAAACATAGTTGTGAAATAAATGCATATCACTATTATCAGGATAGAGAAAAGGATAAAAACACAATAAACTCTTTTTGGGATAAATACCTATAAAAATATTCACCATAACCATATAAAATTATTTATATAAAAAAAAATTATTTTTCCATGGATTATCAACTCTGTTTACTATTCCAAAATTATGATTTTTTTTTAAAACACTATTTGAAAAAACATGAAAGATATTTTGAAAAACATTTTAAAAAATAATTTTCAGTTAAAAATCTCTTGAAGCATTCTATGTTTTATAGATATGTATCATAAGATAATCATACATAATTCACTTTTATGACATCAATTAGATCAATATGATGAGTTTTAGTGAAGATGTGTTAATTTAAATATTGGTGTAACTTAAATAAAGATATCAAATAATTAAAAGTATTGTCATAGAAAATGGTCTCTCAAGTCAGTTTTCACAGTGTAAGATTTGTTAAAAGGATATTTTAAAAACTAATCACATTATGCTTCTGACACATTATAGAGATAAAAGAATAAGTTATCCCAAATTAAAAGAGATAATGTTTCATCCATTTAACACTAGTGTAGTAACTCCCAACTATTATTCATTCTTCATTAGCTGTAGATATATTAAAAAAACAATCATTTTACTACCCCATTAGATGAGATATTTTCTCTATAAATGAATATATCTAGTAGTAATTTTTGTATCTTGTTCAAATCCACTAAAATCAAAATATAAAAAATTCTATTATTAAAAAGAATATTCCTTCAGATAAAATTGTTCAAGGTTTTTAGTTCCATTAAAATTAAAAAAAATACGGGATTTTAAATTGGATTCTATTAAGTTATATTAACAATTATTATTAAGAAATTATTAGAACATGGTATATTATTGGGTAGTTTAAAGGTAAAGTGTAATTTAAAACAAGAATTAATAATGTTTTTTATTGATCAGTTTTCAAAAGCATTTTAATGTTTTCCTATAAGATGTACTCATGGGTGTTTTAATTTCATTACTATGATCCATTATTAGAATTTTTATATGTTTCTTATAATATTTTATTTATTTTAGAAATTCTCAATCTTAATGTTGATAAAATTGAATACTAAGGAAGAATATATTTTCTCTAATAAAACTCATATCATACTCTTTATTTGTTAAATTCAAAAATTAATTGAATAGGGTTCCTTTAGTTGATCCCTAAGTAACATTTCCAAAATAAATTTTAATGATTAATAATTATTTGTAAAACATTTTGAGAAACGTATAAAATCAAATTTTCCCATTTTGAAATAATTTGATTAAAATAATTTATTTATCCTCTTATACCAACATAGGGGGATTAATTTAATTCACATTGATCTTTTGTTAACTTCAAATTTAATTTTCTAAAATTAAAGAATTTGACAACCAGTTGGTTTGTCCAAAAAAACATTTTCTCAGATAAAAATACATTATAAATGTAATTTGTTTATCCATTTATAAAATTTGGAAATTAAAATGAGTATAGAATTCAAATAATATTCTAATGGATTGGATTCGAGAAACAAGTGAAAAAAAATTACAATAAAAAATACCTTCATCTTATTATATCCATTAGTAACATTTTGAGTCTTTTTATAAAAAAAATTATTGGTTAATAAGTTTACTTTTGAAAAAACTCACTTGGTGCCCTTAATAGAATAAATATCATAATGTTCCACAATAGTCTAAAAACTATTCCTATGAATTTGGTTTAACTCCAATTGTATGGAATTTATCCACATGTCATCATTAGTAGAGTCATCATGGGAATGGGGATCATGATGAGAGATAAAATAATTATGTTTAACCTCATTGTTTACAGTCATTCTAGTATGTGTTTTGGAATGTATTTCACCAATAACATTCTGAAGTGGATTTTAATTGAATTAAATCCAAGACTTTGGCCAAAGAGTGGACATGGATTCTATATCATCTTCATTTAATTTATAATATTGATTTTTAGGAATGGTTGAATTAGGTTTTAAACATCATCATTACATTGTGGATGTTATTTAGGAAGATTATAATCGAATTTGATGTGAATTGAATCCTATAGCGTTTTTGGTACTCTTATTGAAGAGTCTAAAGTCTCCCACTGTGTATGAGTTCCTATGAAAAATTATTTCATTGGATTAAGGTTAAAATGGTAATCCCTTTTATTAATAATTAAGGATAAAAATTATACAATCGAATAATTTAAAGAAACAAACATTAGGAATTTTACTTTTCCAAAGATCATATTATATTTTTACTAATATAGATCTTATGAGGAGAGAGTTGAGGTTAAAGAAACAACTATTGAATGACTCAAACCAAAATAGTTGATCCAAGGGAAACTCATATACTAGAGTCCTACACAACTCTTTGAGGGTCTAATTTAATCTTTGATAACCCTCTATATATTGAGGTATTCTAAGATCAGAAATGCAGTAGTGATAACATCTATCAAAAAAATATAAAAAAATATTTTTTTATTAAATTTTATGCTATAGTCACTTATAAGGGAAAATATTTTGTATCCATTTCATTTTATGCCTTTCAATGAAATATTGATAAGGATAAGACAAACTTTATTCTTATGAGCTTTTAATAAAACCCATGTAAATATATTACTCTTATTAACAATTAAAATTGTATACTTTTTGACCTCAAATACTAGAAACATGAGTTATTCCAAAAATGTCATGGTAGAAATGTTTAATAATTTATAAGATGAATTAATGGATTTATTTAAAAAATATGATTTGTGTTAATTTAAATGTTTTTAAGGACCACAAACTAAGTTATCCATAAAAGAAAATTTTAGTAAATCTTTTACTTTTCTGCCAGTTGAGCTTGATGAGAGAGTGAATATAATAATGTCCTAAGAATATACTTCAAAGCCTAGAATAATTATCTTAATCACATAAATACATAACATTATCACTTAAAATAGATTTTAATTCAATAATATAAACATTTTTAAATTAATATGAGGTAAATAAAATGTTTCATTTAGGATTAGAAACATTAAAAAAAATTAAATGAAATATTGAAATCACTTTAAAATAATTGACTAAAAATAATTAAATTATTCCTTAATAAAATAACAAAAAATCCATAATTAAAGTATAATTGGATAAACCAATCCTACATATTTTGGTAATTTTACCTTTTGAATCATCTTAAATAGTGACTTATCCTCCATCAAATTCTTTAGTATGATTAAATACAGAAAGATCCCCACACATGTTCCATGATCATTAAGTATCCATATACTAAGTGGATTCTTGAGTTTCTCTCTCAATGCCTTCTTACTATAAATGATTTAAGAGACTAATGTTTTCAATAACCATATATTAGTTCCATTTATGTTTTCCAATAGAGATTATATAATCCAAACATGTTTGTAACACATTCTTCTATTATAAAAATTAAAAGGGAAATAAATGATTTTGGTTTTACCATATCAATGATTTTTATAATTTTGATAATAAATATAATGATAATATCTTATGTAGATATTATAAAGATTATTTTGAGAATGTACTTACACAAAAGTACCATTTTAAGAATATTTTTGAAATATAAATTGTTTTGAAAAACCAATCCCATTATTAATTATAATAACCAACTGATATCATTGAAATTTATTTATTGGTAATCCAACTTGAGTAAAATAACTGGGATAATTTTTAAAATCCTTTATTGGAAAATTAAAATCATTAAAATTTTCTTGTTGTTTTATTTTTAAAATAAAAACATTATTTTCTTATTAAATATTGACCTTTTCCAAAATACATGATGAAAGTATTTCAATGATCATTGAATTTTAAAATATGTTTATGGAATAGAACTTTAATATGATCTCTTGAAAAAAATCATCATATAATAAATAATTTATATAAGAATTATAGGATACATTGGCCTTTTAGAACCTATGAATGTCATCACTGGAGTGATTTGTTGAAATAGTATCATTTATCTCACTCCATGTTGATTCCTTTAGATATTTCCTACATTGATTCCTCTTTTTTTATTTTTTTAAGTTATAATGTGGCTTCATGTGGCCTTTCTTTTAGAAACTGAAGAAACTAACATACCTATCTTAGTATACCTTTTTTATGCATTGGGTGTCTATTTTCATGCCCATGAACTTGGGTACCCTTTTCAAAATTTTAGTAGTTTTTTACTAACTTATAAATGATTAATTTTTCTTATCTTTAAAAGATAAATAATTTTTATATTTTTTGAAATCTTTATATTCCCTTTTGTCTTTCCTTCCCACAGTAATATCTAACTTCAGGTGAGAACCAATGAGTTCCTCAACCTTGATTTTTTCAAATCATTTGATTCCTATATCATAATAAATAAAGTTCCTAATAAAATGGAAATTCTCAAATGATTTTATTGTATAATGTTTTTATAGAAATATAATCACTATTATATTCTCACCCATTTCAAATATTAGAAAATTCAATATACATTTCAGAGATAAATTCACTACAATTCATAGAGATACATTCAAATTAATGACAAAATATATCTAAATTAGAATCATTTTCTTTTTTAGTTCCATTATTATATACATAAAAAATAAAATTTAATGAAAAAAATTCATTTTTAAATTTGGATAAATATATCTAGATCTGAACCACAGTGTAAGGAATTCATAGGTATACCATCTAATTCAAATGAATAAATATCATTTCAGGTCCTTTTATCTTCTTTTTCAGCTATTTTACTATATCCTTGAACTAAAACATTTTAAAACATATATAAAATATATATAAGAATATTAGAAATGATATTTATCGAATTAGCACATCTTTTCCATATAAAAATGTCACACAACCCAAGTATTGTCTTTCAGGATGATCATGGCTGTTTGAAAAAAATCCATTTTTTTGAAATATATCCTCATTTGAATAACTAGTTAATGGTTTTTGAAAAAACATATGGATTAATTTGATTTTAATAAATTAATAAATTACACAATCCTTTGATACCAAATATAGGTCATATTATAGTGAAAATGGAAAGAGGGGGAGGTAGATGGGTTGAATTTCCCTTAAAAATATAAAGGAAAAAATCTATGTTTAAAAACTTGTATTTAAATTATATAACATATTTTAGGATAATGGAAAAAAGAAGAACTAAAATTATTTAATAGTATATTTTTATGAAGAAAAATAATTAGAAATTTAGAACTATTAAGATAATTTAATATAAAAACTATTAATCAATTAAGCATTAGTTTGTGGATTGAAAATATTAAATAAATTACTGAATGGAACTAATAAATAATTGAAATTATAGAATTTAGTTTAGATATGATATTTTTAAACAATTATATATAATAGGTCTAAAATATCCCATATGTCAACCACCCCAATCTCTTAATGATATATTTTATTAGTCCATCGCCTTGAATGGTAGCGAAGATACAAAAAATATCAATTTCTTTTCATGTTATACATAAAACTAGAAATACCATAAAATCAATATATTTAATATTATTTCTATAAATCAATAAAATAATATTCTCTTACGTTATTAGTGGAGGTAAATTAGAACCAAGGTTCTTCAAACTAATGGTTTTGATCACCAAAATAATAATAATGAGAAATATGAGGATATTCCTATGAAGCAATTTCTTAGTATCTTGGTCTTAATTATCATTAAGAATATGATGAATGCTAGTATATAATGAGAATAAT
Organism: Viscum album; assembly: GCA_963277665.1. Classification (NCBI taxonomy): domain Eukaryota; kingdom Viridiplantae; phylum Streptophyta; class Magnoliopsida; order Santalales; family Viscaceae; genus Viscum; species Viscum album. The sequence continues at coordinate 1,499,165,048 of OY728159.1, forward strand.
TGTAGAGATTGAATGGATATTAATTTTTTTCTCTTTATATAAAGGATAAATAATAATTATAAAAATTTCCTTTTGATAGAAAATGAGCACTTTATAACATTCGTGTTGGATATCGGTTGAGAATGTGACTTGAAAAGGCCACTGAAGATTATATTTATAGGAACTAATACCTTAAATAATTTTATAAATTCCTTCAAGCTTCATTATGTCTATTAAGTACTATTTTTTAACATTAACAACTATAAGTTTTATGTTTAGAGTAGATGCCCTCATGCCATCGGGTACCCGATAGCCTACACTGGATAGTCGGTAGGGTTATTAGAATTCTAAGACAACTGAATACTACCATTAGCTAGATGTTGGAATCCTAGAGTCTTAGTGGATAATTTCAATTAGAACCATCTAACATATTCTCCTCTACTAGGTAGTCATTGGGGTCCTTCTAGATAAGGAAGATGCTTGGTATTGTACTGGTTGGCTAGTGGCACTGCACCAGCTAACCATTGCTTCACATATCCTTTATCTTAGTGAATTGGACTATGCACTTCCTTCAATGGGCCTCCGGGGTTCCTCTAGAATTTTTTATAATGATTCAAATCATATATTATTATATGTTTAATTATCCTTCAATGAGTTATAATAATATTCAATAAATCTATATACATATCAGTTAAATAAAATTTTTAAATAAATTAAGGGTGTTTTTTATTGACAAAATAAACTAATGGTGAGAAGAAAAAAATATCTTCACTATTTACATATATGGAGATACTAAACAATTTAAAATCACTTCAATCATTTTATGAAATGATATTACTTCTTAATGGCCTTAATAATTAAGGATGATAGGTATGTTCGGAATTATAAACACTTGAACAAAGTGAATAAACTATGATAGGGTTGCCTCTTCTACTCCCTCTAGTGTCTAGGAAATTATGGAAACTGAAAGAGCCACATATGAATCCTTATAGTTGCTATTTTATAAAAACCTTACTGAAAAATTCATCAATCATCTCAATATAAATTTTTAAAGAAACATATTATAAAATAATTCATTGTATAAATTTTATTCAAAATGTTAGTTAAATTTTCCAAATAAAAAAAATACTATATTAAAAAAAGTGACGTCAATATGTCTTGAAATTTCAATTTATTTCATTTTCATATTAACTTTACCTGAGACCCACACACCTAGATCTAGTGATAAATATAAATTATTTTCAAAAATTATAAAGTATTAACTAAGATGAACTAAAAATAAACATATCATTTTAAATGAGTATACATTTTATCTCAATATTAAATTAAATACCCATAAACCAACAATTCATTTTATTTAGAGACTATCTATATTGAATGATTATTTTAGAATAATTATTCAATATATTCTAAAAAATTATCCAATCATGGATTATTTCTAGTCATATCCCACATATAAATTATTGAATAAATGAGGAAACATATGATATTTTTGAGTTTAGATGCTAAGTAATGGAAAAATCATATCAATGAGTCATAGAGTGTTATATAATTAACTATTTAGAGATCATGAAAATGTGGAAAAGTAAATTTTTGAAAATGACATAGAATTATAAGAGTTAATAATAAGTAATGGTAAAATAATATAGAACATATCATGGTAATATAGAATCACTAAATGGATCATAAGGAAAGAATTATATATACCATGGAATATAAATTTAGAACCATGGGACAATAATCAAGAGGAATAGAAATATGACATTGGAATATGGAACAATAATAATTATAGAAAATATTAACATTGTGGACATAATTTCATCATGTCCGTACATAAAAATATAAATATATTTATCAACATCATGACTTCACAGAGAGTTATGAACATAGCTAACTACAACATCTCCAGACATAAATTTGTGAGAATAGATAATCGCATCGTACCCAAACATAATGCATAGTGGAAAATTATTAATTTTAAACACCCATAAGTTATATAGTATGAACATTGTATTTGAAATCTAATGTGACATTCCACATCGAGCTTAAAAACCCAAAAAAATATTTCATTAAACATAATCTCTTTGATAGCTCGCAGAACACACAACCCTGAGTCTAAATGAAATGTAATATAGTATATGGTTATAATGTAGTAGTTAAATTTATTAGTATGAATAATACTAATTATAATAACAAAAAATAATTGTTATCTATTGAATAGAAAAAAATTGAATCATTTAAATGAAAAGGAAATGTTTTTTGAGAAACTGTATTTTTTTCTAAAAGATAGTATAGTCATGTAATGTGTGCGTAATTTAAAATTATTCATTGAAAATTTATAGGAAATTTATTTAATAAAATGAAAATTAATTTTGAAATTATAATATCAAATTTATATTTCCTTTAATTGTTTATATTTTTTTAAAATGTTTCATTTTTCAATGAATAATGAAAATATTAAAGATTATTGAAAAATACCTTTTTTAAATAAATCATAATGTTAAATTACATTTTAAATTTGTTTTAAAGTAAAATTAATTCAATTATATGAAAAATTTACTTGTTCACATCATGTGGATCAAGTTATTGTTTAATTTTAATATTAAAAATCTCTATACTTATTATAATTTTATCTTAGAAAATTCACTCTTCCATCACTTCTAAGTGTATAATTTTAAATTAGATTCTAATAATTATATGTATTTAATTTTTATAAATGGATTGTATATTTCTTATAAGAATAATTTTTACTATGTAATATTTTCAAAATAATTTTTCATCATTTTTAATAGTAAAAACAATGATAATAAATTAACACAGTTAAGCTAAGAAATTGATTTATCGGGGGTTAAACTAAAGAAGATAAATGATATAAATGACCTAAAAACTTGTCAAAAACAGATTTTCGGGAAACATTTAGACCTTATCACTTATAATGGTAGATAATTATCCATTTTAAGGATTTATTCATGATACAGATTTGGCTGTAATAGATTATTTTAAAAAATCACTTGTGTGTCCTCCCCTATATATAAAAGGCAACCCTCTCTTATCCCTTCTTCACACTTTAAAATACATTTGGTTCAGAAAAAAAATTAACCCCAACAAAATCCTATATCCATTTTTATGATAATAAATCCAACCTAGGAATTCTTTAGTTGAAAACCTAAAAGTGTTGTCTAAAGAAGGGGTAAAGTAATTAACCAATAATTTTTATTTTATTTCTTATTCCCCCTATTTAAAATATTATTAATACATGATAATATAATAAAATAATTTCAATAAATTTACTTATTTTTTATTATTATTAATCCATTACCTATATCATACTCCTCTTCCATCAAATGGCAGATGAAACTATCAATTGTGTATATGAAAAACTACCATCTTGTGAACCAATATAATTCATTTTCCATCACCACCTTTAATGGATAGATGTAGTTCTTGATTTAACACACACATAGACACATATATATTTGATAATTATAATATTATTATGCATATTTAATTTTAATATCCCATATACCTTCTTACATTTGATTCCTTTTTAAATATGATAACATCACTTATCCTTACAGTGGGCTACTAGTTCATGAAGCGATGTAAATCATTTTTCATTTTCCCTTTACATGGAATGTATAAAGGGATTAATTCAATGAATACATGTGATATATATGAGATAAACATCTATTCTATAAAATTAATATATCACCCAATTCCTGACACGTTCACTCATTAATAGAATGATATTTTCACTCGTGCATGCGTACGACCTACCATCTCCGGGAAGCGATATGATTCATTTTTCATGAACAACACACAAGGATTATTTTAAAAATTTATGTAATGATTAAATATAATATCTATAAAAGCAATATAATTCTTTATATTATGGATATATATCAAATATCAAATAACCAGAACAATCATGACAAATTGGGTATGATGAAACAAGAAAACTAACACCTAAAACAATGAAAATAATGAACAATTATTTGCATATAGGTGGAAAAATGTTCTAAGATAATCATAAATGATATTTTAAATATTAATACTATAATGGTAGAAATTAATAATAGGATAAAACCATTATATATGAGGTTAAAACATGTTCTGCATAGTTGAAGCGTGAGGTAAGGGACCTCATCTGAATTTCTCTTCATTGGTGCATATTGTAATATTAGGCAAATAGTTTTTTATATATGGTGTATATAATGAAACATTTACATGTAATTTAATTAATTATTCATAATTGAGGTAATTTTATGGTTTTTTTAATTATTTCATCCATGTTTATTTTACATGAAAATTAACAAGTGGTAAAGAATTTTATAACTCAATTTCTTTTTGTTGGGTTATATTAAATATATGTAGTCATAGATATTCATGGATAATGTGTGAAATGAACATTTAATTTCTTATTTTTTATTTTGATTTTTTATGTGGATTTAAATTTCATATACATAATCAATTTAGTGACTAATTGTCCCTTCCACCCCATGATCTTTGTAATGGTTTATTCCACAATCTCATTTTAATCTGGATTATTTATGTTTTAATTTACATTTTCAGAAATTATTAGATCATTAGATAATAAAACCCTTTAATTTTTATCTTATATAGTTAACCAATATGTTTTCATTTAATAGTACCATTATTTCTACTATTTGGTACATAAAATTATTTTGAATATGTTTTTAATAAAATATGGATTTATTTCTGTCTTCGGTCAAAAATCCATTTTAATCAAATCCATTTTTTTTCCAAAAAATGTTTTTAAAAGAGGTTTTAAAAAATAAAAATGATTTATAAATTATATTTCTACCAATTTTTTAATTTTTACAAAATGGGTTGAAAGGAATCTTCTGGTCTCTTTCCAAACAAGGATCATTTTACCCTTTTTAGAAGAATGTGAAATGAATTTTATTGTACTTAAATGACATATATATAATTTCATGCCATAATGGCCACTCATTTCATTTTTAACTCCAATTCAATTATACTTTTTAAAAAAAAATACTTTCAAAATATTCTAGGATGTTTTTTTATTTTAAAATGTGATTTTCAAAGTAAAAAATGATATTTTCCCCATGATTTTTAATGATCTTATTATAGTGTTTATATTAATAAATTATAATAACCCTTTATTATAATTATAATCCAATGGTTATTTGTTTTATTGGTACCACAATTATTCTTTATATGGATGGTTTATGATCTTTTTTACAAAGGAATGTATATAAATTTACTTTCTTGATTCACTTTTGAAGTCATTAATAATCCTTTGAAATATTCACAATTATGTAATCATTAGACGTTAAATTTTCCCTAAATATCCATATTATTCATAATGGATATAATTATTTCCTAAACCACAAATAATGTCTAAATAACAAATTTTATATTTAATTGTATTTTGTTGATTGAGATAATTTTGATAAATTTGTATTCATTACTCAATCCGGATATTTGATGATAAGTCATAGTGATCATGAATTAGGTAAACTATTTGATGTATGAGGAATGATTTGAAAAAAAGAAGTAGGTCATGATTATATATTTCCCCTTTATGGATTAGTAATCTCATGTGATGAATTGGTTTGAAATAATTAGTTGAATAGGTTCTTGTTGTCTACCTACCCATCTGTTTTAAAATGTATTATAAAATGTCTTAATAGTTGATGTATCCTGATGCTTGAGATCCTAAAGAAAATAATTAAACTTTTAATTCAATAATAATAATGTTATTATTATCCATGAAATTTTCAAGTGATAATATGTTTGCATGGATTTCCTTCTCAGTTTATAGATTAAATGGAATTTGTTTTTAGTTATTTATCATTGCACACTGATTATGCAATATCCGATTATAATAGTAATCTTATGGATTAAATGTAATGTATTTTTAGTTATTTCACATTGCATATTTATTATTATATTTAAATTATTTCATTGTAATCTGTTTTTAGTTATTTACCTTTCCATGATTATGATTACTGATTCATGATAACTTCTACTATACTTAAGCCTTATTGAAAATTTGAGCATACCATTGATTTGTTTTACCTAGTAATACAGGATGTGTACTAAGAAAAATAAATAAAGATATTCTAAAGGTAATAATGATATTTTCATGAAAAAAATGTTGTTAGTTTTTTCACCAAATGTAATTTTTGAATTAACTATGTATCTAGATTACTGAGACTTATGAACTATTCAGTGATTCAAGAAGTGTTTCCCTATACCTTATTCCATTGTAAAAATGTAATACACCAAATTTGTGCTTATGGAGTCGGGTTCATTATAGTTGTATTAAATGATGTTTAATAAAAACCTTGGGCACTACATTTAGAAAAACATACATCAGGTAACATAACCCAACAATAGACATTAGGGATAAGTACATAATAACATAAATATATTTTGGTAGGGTAGACATTATTTGTTTTCATAGAAATTCTTCCCTCTATATATACTAAAAGTGTAATATGTCATGGAAAATATATACTGAGGGTTAATATCTCTTAAAAAGATACAATAGGATTGACTGGAGCATTACCTAGTACATGAAAATGAGCCTTACAATGCACCAGGTTTGATACTCTTGGTTGATATGCTTTATATAATTGAAATTTTCCTTACCTGCCATTACATAAGATATGAATAGAAGATAATAATTGAATAACTAGGTAAAAGATAAATATTCTTATATTGAAAATAAGTCATCATGATTTATACATACTATAAATAAATCTTCATGATTATTTTTTCCCCACATCAATTAGGGTTTCTTATAGTTTGATTTTTGGTTTTAGTAAATGATATAACTCTGAAGGAATCAAGTTAATATTGAATATGAAGAAAATCATGGTAACTAAGATCAACCAAATGGGATGATGAAATAAGGGAAAAAATCATGATAATTCCTAAAGAGTTATCCCAAAATTTGATGAAAAAACTATACCTTATCTGAATCTCAGACTCAGCAATAAAGTAAATGATGGTGTTTTATATGTGCTAGAGTGGTGGAGACCATGGAAGAAAGAATGATCAATTTCCTTCCTGTTATAATTCTTGGAAAATACACTTAATAGATTGTCATAATTGAACAAGAATATATTTTATGTGTAGAAAAGAAGTGTATAAATAAAAGAATTTCTGAAGAAAATTAATAGTATAATAGAATGAAATAAATCTTATCCTAGGGATCCATTTTTATTTTTTGTCTTAAATGTGGGGAACCTAGTCATTATCCATGTCAATTACCTCTTCTAAATGTAAAACAAATTAAAAAAAGGATTTCTGTTAGAATAAAATAGTTGAAGTATTTATATGTTGTGATTTAAAAATTAAATTATAGAGGTATCTTCACCAATTTTATTCATTTTATAATAATCGTAGAAATTTATGAATTATATAAAATTTTAGAAGCATATATTTCATTATTAAATTTGGATTTATTGATAAAATCATGGTTTCATGAGTTTAATGTTTATCATATGGTAATAGTATTATACCACCATTTAGAAAAGTTGTGTGGTTGGAATGTCACATGATTAAGGATATTTTTGGATAAAATTACCAGAATTTAACCAATTGGTTTAGTATGTGAAAGAGTTATTTGAGGAATAATTCCTTTAAAGTTTTTGATATAATCTAAAAGGTATTGAAACATATAAGGTATATTATATATTTTATTTCATAGTAATTATTTTTCATCAATATTTTGTAATTTTGTTGTAATTATATTAATATAGTTTTAGAAAAAAGAAACTAATATGCCATGTTATACTCCATCTGGTCTAGAAATTATGTGGTGATTAAACCCACAAAATAATCATAATAGGGTGTTAAAGGCATACCAAAAGCCTACATGATTTCATGGTCATTATTCCATTGTTTTCATTTAATCAACTTGATGAATAAATTTTATTTTTGAACAAATAGTGTTACTATAGTGGTTTAGATATTAATTTATTATATTAGATAAATTGTGTTATTGATATTGGTTTATTATAATAGTTAGTGATTGATGGAAATACATTCCATGCATTATAAGATAATAAAATACATTAAAATTTATTTTTAGAGCATCGCTTCTAAAAAAATACTTTTTAAATATTCATTTCATGGAGTATGAGATGAATTTGAAATTTATATGACCACATGAAATGGATGAAATTATACTTATAATATAGAAATGTATCTAGTAAGCACAATTCCTTATATTCCTAGATGGTAAAATAATAGCTCAAATTTTGGAAAGTAATTAGAAAAAAATATCTTATAACCTCCATATCCAATTAATAAAATTGTATTTTATATCATCATTTATTTTTTTGAGGTCTTTAACTGTCCATTTATCATTCAATTACTTATGATCAATGACATATATCATTAACGATCATTATTTATGGTTTCCCTCTATGCATATATCATCACATTCCACTAAATGTTTCCTACATAGATACCTAGTTATCTTTTATTCCATTTGAAATTTTCACTTCCCTTTATCTCTTGTTATGATGATATTTTATTAATCCTCTTTATGAAGTGGGTTTTCACGAAAAATAATTTTCAAATATCAATCCCTTGATTTATGAGTGAAAGATAAAATTTTGTAGAAAAAAATTGATTTAATATAAGGATAATATATCACCATGAAATTATAAAAGATTAAAATTTTATTCAATTGTGTATGAGACACAAAACAACATTCTTAAACAACGAACAAAATATATTCCTTTAAATCTAATCTCCTCAAAAGCTTATAGAACATGAAAGCCCAAGCATAAATAAAATATAATATTATATACCATTATAAACTAGAAATTAAATTTATTGGTATTAATTTTAATAAATATATAATGAAAATAATTATTACCTGTTTATTATAAATAAAATAAGAATATTTTATAAAAAAATGAACTATTTTCTAAACAACTAAATTTTTTTTAAAAGAAATTTTAGTTGCACATTGCGTGCGTAATTTAGAGTAAATATTAATAAGTTCTATAAAATTTATATGATAAAATGACCATAATTTATTAAATAATAAAATAAAAATTATATTAGGGTTTATTTTTATTTTTATGAAATGTATCATTTTGTCAATGAATAGTGAAAATTATTGATTTTTATTGAAAATTGCATTTCCATTTAAATAATTTATAAGGATAAATTACATTTGAAGTTGGTTTTAAATTTAAATTAGTTAAATTATATGAAAATTTAAAAACTTTAAGTCATTATAATGAATTTTATATTTCATTTTGAAAGTAAAACCTTCGGTACTTATGATAACATTCTCTTTGAAAAGCATATTTTTCATCACGTTTGCAGGTATAGTTATAAATTTGATTCTGAAACTTCAAGGAATTTAATTTGTAATATTTGATTCCATATTAGGAATAATTATTATTTATATTTTATTATATTTTTAACATAATATTTTACCATTATGAATTGAAAAATATTGTAAAACTTAATTAATGAGGTTAAGGTAAAAACATTTATACCGAGGGTTAAACTAAATGTGTAGGTGTAAAAATCACCTAATAACTTTTAGAAAAAAAATTTATGGAACACATTATACCTAAAAATTTAAAATGGTTGATAGTAACATATTTTAAAGGCATTTTTATTGATAAAAACATTTGTGTACATGATTCTTTTCATGAATTCCATGTGTGTCCTCTCCCACACTTATAAGGGGACAACCCTCTCCACCATTATTCAAAATTAAATATCAATTCAATATTTTCAATATATTTCCAAATAAATTAATTACCCTCCTACTAATAACCTAGATCAATTTATTTGATCGTAAATCTGTCCTATGATGGATTTTCATGAAAACAAAATGAATTTGTCTAAGGAAGAGGTAACATTCTTAAATAATCATTTTTATATTGTTTCTTCTTCCTCTATCCTAAAATCCTATTAAAAAACTATTATATAATAAAAAAATTATTTTAAATATAGTTATAATTTAGTATTCTATTTTCATGACCTATATCCATCTTGTCTTCGGTCAAATGGGAAACATAACTACGGAGAACTACCACCTCTCGTACTGACATAATTTGTTTCCATCCACACGTTTATAGGATTGTTTATATTATATATTTTATAAATGTATATTATATTTATGATATAAATGTACTTATTTATTTTTAATATCACATACACCTTCTTATATTTTTTCCATTTAAAATACGATAACGTTCCTTGTGTGTGTGGTGGACTACCGCCTCGTGAAGTGATTTGATTCATTTTTAACTTATGATTTACATGGAAATTAATATTGATAAATTTAATTAATATAATTTATATATATGATATTATATTTATTTTTTAATATTAATATATTACCCACTTCTTTACCCTTTAACACTTTAAGAGAATGATATCGTCACTCATGCGTACGAATGACTGACCATCTTCAAAATGTGATGTGATTCTTTTTCCAAGTACAACATTCAAGATTGATTAAAAAAATTATATAAGGACTAAATATTATATTTATTATATTAAAGTAATTCTATATAGGATGTATCTATGTCATATACCAGAGAACAATATCTTTTAGGACAATGAACGAATGAGATAATAGTGAACTTAACACCCGAAACAATGAAAATAATGAAATATTATGACAATACGAATTGTAAAATGTTACTAGATGATCATATATGATATTATAAATTTGAATATAATCATTTTAATAGATTAATAACATTCATAAAACAATTATAACAGATGATAAATCATGTTCAACTAATGTAATCTTAAGGTAAGGGACTTCATCTCAATTTTCATTAATTGATGCATACTTTAATGTTATGAACCTAATTTCTATTATATGGTGTATATTAATTCCATTTTAATATAATATAAGTAATCCTACATACTTAATGGTATTTTAAATTTAAATTTTAATAATTTCAAAGATGTGTCTTTGAATTTAAAATTACAATATGGTAAAGAATTTCATAAATCAATTTTTTTTATTAGGATATACAACTTCTTCATTGTCTTTGATATTCATATATTATATAGGAACCTACTTTTGAATATTTTATGTATTATTACATATTTTATATGTTTATTTACATTTGGTACACATAAATGATTCATTTATTAATTATCACTTCAATATTATGTACTTTTTATGGGTTTATTTCACAGTCTCATTTTTATCAGGATTGTTTATGGTTGAAATCCCATTAAGGAAAATTATTTTATCAGTGTGTAATAAACTAAATTATATTTATTATATTATGTTTATTCATTATTTTTTCAAATACTTTTACCATTTTCTCTACTCATTGGTAATTAAAATTATTGATATTTTTTAACAAAATATGGGTTTATTTCTTCTTTGGATGAAAATGATTTCTATTCTAAATCTATGTTTTATGAACAAGTTTTTAGAAATGATTTTAAATTTTAAAAATGATTTAGAAATGGAATTTTTACCCATTTTGAATTTTTACAATTTTTTTGAATGGAATCTTATTATCACGTTCTGAACAAGGATTATTTTTCCTTTTTCACAAAAGTGTGAAAGGAATGTTTTCATCAATTATAATTAATATATACAATTTACTAATATCATAAAATCTAATTTATTTTAATGATCCCATATAATAGTTACTAATATTTAGAAAAAATTCTAATATTCTGGAAAAAAAATTAGTTTTAAAAAAGTGTATTTTTGATTTAATAGGATATTTTCCTCAATAATTTTTTTACATATATTTTTATGGTATCCTTATTCATCAATGAAATCAAAACATTGTAGAAAAACTTACTCTTCTAGTGATATATTGAATCTTTATCATCATTCTTATTTATATAGATGTTTTGGGATTGTTATAACCAAAGGAAGTATATACATTCACTTCCTTGATTTATTTATGTATTCATTATCCTTCCACTAAAATATTCACTTTATTATGATCATTGGATAATAAATTTCTCCTATATATCAATATTATTTATCATTGATATAATTATTTCCTAAAATTTATACCATTACTATATATTTTATTTTACAATGAAAGTTATTTGATTTTATGGGGAGATATTTATAAATTGTTATTCATTAATTTATGAGAATATATGTTAATAAGACATATTGATCCTAAAATAAATCGACGACTCGATATATAATAAATTATTTCGTCATGAAGATATGTGTGGGGCCTAGATATAGATATCCCCTCAATACATAGGTAGTCTCATGAGGTGAATCAGGTGGCTAGTCTTAGTTAAATTGGTTTCTTGTGTATAGTTAACCATCAGTTTTGAACTGTTTTTTTTTGAAACATCTTGACAGTATATGTATCATGATACCTAATGTCATTATATCAAATAATTAATCCTTTCCATAATAAATAATAAATTTATTATTATATATGATATTTTCACAATCATATTATATTTGGATTCATTTTTTTCTCAGATTATTAATTAAATAGAATATAGTTTCTGTTATTTACCTTTCTATATTTGTTATTCCATATCTATTTATTTTATTAATGTTATTTGATAAATGGAATGTGTTTTCAGTTATTTAACATTCTTATTTATTATGTTAATAAAATTATTTAAATGGAACGTGTGTTTATTTATTTTCATTTCCATGATTATGCCTATTGATTCATTATAGATTTCACAATACATAAAAATTACTAAGAATTTGATCTCAATATTATTCATCTCATATTCCTATGAATCTAAGAAGTTTATTAATAATGATATAAAAGTATATTATTGAGTGAATAATGATATTATAAAAAATTGTTTCATGACTTGTTTTCAAATGTAATGTGGGAATCATGTATATATCTTGTTTATGAATACTACTAAAATAATAAGTCCTTCGTGATGGGATTCTTTTTATCTTATTCCATTGTAGTAGATTAAGAAACTAACACCAGGTTACTGGATTCAGTTCATTACATGGTTTATAATTACAAAAACCATAATCATATCATAATATATAATGCTTTTAAAATTAAATTGAAGGAATATGTTATACCAAACCATTATTTAATGTTAAATTGTACATATATGTGACATATTCTATTAAATCACAACATTAATATCACATGGAAATAAAAACAGTTTATATAAATAATCATGTGGTAAAACAAATCCAATGAATGGTATAACCTATCTATCATTTTTTTTGAAGGTGATGACATGAATTGGTTTCCCAATCCATGCCCCCTATTGAATTAATTAAAAATAAAAGGTTATAATACAAGCACGAGGTGTAATTCACTTATACCAGCAGGGAATTAAAGATTACAAGATAAATCTTTATTCATACCAATGTCAAATATGGAAAATGTCTAAACTAGATCGGTAACATATATCAGTGCCTAATGATCTTCCAAATCCAGCCATCTCAAATATAAATCTTCAACTTCCAGTGATTGACCCAAACATGGGCAGAAGCTCTCTGCATCTGGAAGTCACACATCAAAGGCAGCGGCCATCCATAAGCCATCAACACCATGCACTGAAGAAGCATAGAAGAAACAATCATTGGTTGTTAATCTCTTCAAAACCAGCCTTCACCATCAACAAATTTGAAACTGTTTCAATGCAAACTCAAGCCATCGAAATAGTGAAAGAAAAAAATATTCAATTCTGTTTCAAAAAAAAGCCCAACTAGAAACTAGATAGTAAGAAACAGATGCTAAGATGAGAAGAGAAATCTCTAGAAGAATTAAACACTGAATTCCACCAAGAATCACTGAAAAAACATCCCCCTAGACCACCAGAAATATAGAGCAGAAGAGCCAAACCAACCCATCCAAAGCCAGTAAGAAACAGAAACCATTAACAGATGTAGCAATGTCAAATCACCTCATTGGTCTTCATCCAAACAGTTCCTAGTAAACGATTCCAACATCTAGACAAAATTGGCAACCCAACCAGTGACATAAAAAGTGCATGTAAAAACGTCATAAGCTCAAAAGTCTCATTCAAAAATAAGGAGAGTGTAAGAGAAGTCAAAAGAATCTTCAAGAGAGTTCTAGCTGTAAACTAGGTTTATAGAGAGGAATATCAAAAATATCCAGAGATCAGAGAGATGTCAGTAACAGGATCGACAGGAAAATAATGATATAATGCATAATCAGAACAGATAATACCAGAAAAACCTCAAAGAACCAGGAACCAAAGATCATTTCCAAGGTATGTCTTTAAAATTAAAGTTTGGGTATTTTTTAAAATCCTCAACCACTCTAACAAACATCCTTTTTCTAATATCAAGATAATCATAGGCAGTCATTTCACTATTTTTATATTTTCCAAAGGGATTTTTTTCATTTTCCTCAAACTAGGAATCAATTTCCTTTGATAAATCCAATTGCTCTTCATATTGACAGGCATCCCTATAGACAAGATCACTTTCATCATCCTCACTTGAGGAAGCTTCTGAGTCATAACAATCAAAAGATTGTGATGATCCAGGTAAGGGATCAAGAGGTATAGGTTGTAGAGGGACTTCAATATCAATAATCTTGGAAGCTAATGATCTTGTAATAATACTCCTCTTTCTATTGGCATTGTCCCTATGCTTTCGAGTTTTCCTAGATTTCTAGGTGATGAAGCCATCAGAGTCAACTATAGCTTTTTTTCGTTTTTGATCCTTCAAATGGAAATCCTCCTCCACTTGAGAGATATTATCAATATCTTCTTGTAAAGGCTCATCAGATTCCACCTATAAATCTTCATTGTTCTCATGACCCTCTTCATTAGTCTCATGACCCTCAGGTATGGTATGAGGGATAACATTTTCACAGGGATTGTCCAATTGAGGATTTAAATCATCCTTGGAGTTCAAGGTGTTACTTCTATTCTTAGGGATGTTAATCTAGTCAGTAGTCATCACTTCTGGAGAAATATTTTCAACCAAAATCGACTTCAAGTGTTGTAGGGAGCGAGGGGGATGTCTTTCAATTCCACATCCTTTTATGGTATGGAAAATTCAAAAGCATGACTTACAAAAGCCTGAGAAATTCTCAAAACCACATCCTGTATAAATCCATTTTCCCCATTTTGAATCCAAAATCTTGAAGGAAATTCTTGAGAAATCTGTGCATATCCTCACAACTGAGGGTCCTGTCAAGTTCAGTGTAGCATTATCAAGTTTGAGAGGCTGACTGAATAGTTTAGCAATAGAGATTAGATCATTCTGTTTGAAGAGTTGTAAAGGCAGACCCGGGAACCCCAGCCAAATAGGAACAATGGGGGGCTCAACATCAAAATTAAAATCAAGAGACCATTTAAAAACTTTCATGAAAGAACCCCAAAAGACCATGAACCACGGGTCCAAAATCTATAGTAGTCATTATCCAATATAAATTACAATAGAACATGTAATGAATTCAAGAGTCTGATATGAATGTTTGTAAATCCTATGCTTTCCAAGGTTTTGTGAAGGAAAGCCAAAAAGGGTAGACGTTTTGAGAACTTACCAACTAAAGCAAATCGAAGGTCTGTAGAGAGAATATTTACTTCATCTGATGAGAACGAAATTGCTGATAAACCTCGATACCTATATTATTTAGGAGAGATAGACTCAGAGGTCTTTGATTCTTTGGGAGGAGGACTACCGATGATGACGTCTGAAAAGGATCTCGCATCTTGGGTCCCTGCGTGAAAGCTAGGGTTTATTCCAGGAACGCTCGAGGGCGGCATCTCCTGTGTGAATTCTATCACTTTCCTAACCTATCTATATAAATTCTCTTTAATTAAAATAATGTCATATGAAATTAGAAAGTATAAAATAATAGGAATATGATAATAAAAATATATTTTCCCAATAAATCCAATAGAATGTTTATCTAGGTGAATATTGGGAAATCAATAAGTTGTATAAGTTACTCAAAAATTAAATTCATTGAAAAACGGTTATATTTATATATCATTAAAGATGGTGAAATTAAAATGCATTGATAGATCAATCCTCCCATGTAGATTTAATTTCTTTACCATTATTAATACATATATGTTTTTATAATGAATTAATAATTTGTTTTAAAATATGAAATGAGTTAGAAAAATATTTAATGAGTGTAAATATACCATAAAGAGAATTAAAATTATGGAATTTTAAATATTAATAATATAGATAAATAATTATTTAGAGGAAAAATAAGAAATTTTAGGTGGATTAAAAAATTAATTTTGTATCTTTTACATAACATTAAAATAATTGCAACAAATAAAATACCATACAAAAACAATAGTTTCATAAAATGAACTAAAGATAAGAATATTTACATAAAAATGTATTAACTAAGATCTATAGAAATAAAATAAATAAATGAAAAATAAATTTTTCTTTATTAGAATTAGATTAAAATTGAATGGAATTTATAAAAAGAATTTATAACATTTTATGAACTTTGTCATAAAAACATTTAAAATCGATTTCATAATTTATATCAAATGGTAAAAAATTAATTTAAAATAGAATTTTAAAAATAATCCCAATCATACAACCTATAAAAATAGTTAAGTAAATTTATAAGAATCACTGAGTGGAAGATAAAAATACATAAAATTGGAAGGAAATGACTTTTTATCTTTTTAATTTCTTAAAAAACTATAATTGATAAAAGAATTATAAATAATCCCTTTTAGAAGAGGTAGAGATAAATATAAAGGGCATTAGAGAGAATAAATATTTATCCAAAAAAATATTAAACTATTGTGATAAAAATGTTTATGGATATGATAGATACATGTCTAATATAGAATACGATAATTATTTCCAAAATGTTTCATTTTTTTCATGTGTGAAATCAATTATATAAGATGGTTTTGATATGAAAATTTAATTTATATTGAAGTAAATATAGACTAAAATATTATATTGATTCAAGATAGGATATTTTACCCTTAGATGAAAATAGTCATATAATAAATATGTTGACCTGTGGAAATTAAAATTGAGTAAAAAACCTCTATAGATTTGGTAATATATAAATCAATAGAACATTAAAAATATTTAAAAAATTTACTCGTAAATCACTTAAATAAAAATCAATTTATGATAAATTAAATAAATTTTGAAGTAATTACACTATGTTTAAAAATAGTTGGTGTATAATTTGAAATATTTAATAATGAATAAAATTTATGACAACCCCCCCCCCCATTGACATCATAATTCCTATTGTAAGAATCATTTGAAAAGAGGGTTGAAGAAAAAAAATTAAAACTATAGAAAATTAAAATTTTATGTTATATAATTGAATCATAGGGTGAGATATACCAAAAATATAATAACATACTAACATAAGAATGTGCACGAATCAATGAATGGTTATTGAATCAACAAAAACCCTTACACATTTCTAATGAAAAAGGAAATTGAAGAAATATATATATCATTAAATGTAAATTTAAGTACCATGGATAAATTTGAAGTTATGATAAAATATTTAAATGACACTGTATATAAAAAATATAAATGGAATTTGGAATATAATATGAAACATGATTCAATGAAAGGAAATTGAGATGAAAATTCCTTACCATGTATTCCCACTTTTTTAGCACACTCTATCATCATATATATTAATTTTAGGTTTATCATTCATATATATTATAACAATATTAATAATATTATTACCGAATAAAATTAGTTTATATTTCATTATCACCAATTTATTAGTTGTTAAATGTTAGAATTAATATTTGGGTACTAATTGTTTCATTAATTCCACACTTACTTAGATATGGTGGTTGGGGTCCATGATATTGATTATTTTTTAATATCCTAAAAATTTATTAATGATTATGTTATAGATTATTTTGATATTTTTATGTATAATGGTACTTTTATTGAAGTTATGGTTATGGTTAATAATTAAATGTTAAAAATTAACCTCTAATATGAAAAATTAATTCACAAAAATAATTGATTTTATTAATGAAATTAAATATATATAATTATATATATTTAAAAACAAAAAAACATAACCTAAATTAGTAATTATTAAAAAAATTACCATAATTTATCTTCTATTATTCATTAATGATTAAAATATTATAGCACTATTCTTATACAGGGTATAACTAACCCAAAAAAGACTATGTTATAATGAATAAATGAGTAAGATTTGATTTTATATGGTTATAAACAAATTAATGAAGCATAATTATTTTAATAATACTTAGTTATTTTTTCTATTAATATTAAGAGATATTTTCAATGTGTATGGAATTAAAGAATATAGAGAAGAACTAGAAACATACTTGGATTAGTTTTCTCCTTCTCAAAATAGATTCCTTTAGAATGAATGATTTAGGAATTTTAGTGGGAATAAAATATTCCAAATGATTAATAGGACTTTAGGTGAGGTAATTTATATTGCTATCAAATATAAAACAAAATTATTTGTTTTAGTGGATGGATGATATCACCTTTTATAGGTGAAATTGAGGGACTTTTCTTTTAAAACATAACCAAGGAGAAGGGTAGTGATGGATTCACATGGGGGCCTGGTGGGTTAGGTAATAAAATATTGTCGAGAATTATAGTATTAACTAAAAAAGATAAAAAAGGACTTATATTATGTGTTGATTTTACTTTTAACATTACAAATTTATTTGATGTTATTTTATCAATTTTTCTCTCTATTTAATTTATTTAATTACTTACCATAGTAATTATTATTTTTTACAATAATATAATATGATCCCTCTTATATAATTTTCAATTATGATTCCAAATTTTATCTCCATTTAATCTATTTAAAATTATAAATATAATAAATTTTACATTTCAAAAAAATATAAAATATTTATAAAAATATGTTTTTATAGTAAATGACAATTTAAAAAACATTAACTATTCTTGTTATTATTTCACATTAATTAGTTATCATTACATGAGTGAAAACCTATTGTTTTATAATTATAATTATGAAATTTTAACCAAATAAATCGTAAACATTATATATTTAGTTTCTTAAAATAACAATGCATAATGAATAAAAAAATTATCTAAAAATATATATTTTAAGCATAAAATTGGGATTAATATTTGTCCAGATAAATCAAAACCAAATTAGGTAATTAAATATCTTCCATATTTATATTGATAAAAAATGTCATTAAAAAAATTCCCTAATTTAGAATAACAAACATTGAAATACACAATTTTTGGAAAAATAATTAATTGAAAATATCACCTTTCACATTAAAAAATTCCATTGATATTTTATTGAAATTATTTATACCATTGAATTTATAAATATAATTCAACTAACATAGTTCACTTAATTTTGAAAATATATTTAAATTAAATCATTTTATTAGCATAATACATTTATGAAAAATGCATATTTGATAAGAATAATTTCTTAAGAATAAATGGTATTATAATAAATAAATTTATGTGTTTATTTTAATTAAATACCAATTATTATATTTACATAAAATATTCATTATTTACATTCTAATTATAATATATTTAATATAAATATTATATATATATATATACATGACCACCATATATCCAAAAACAATATAAAAATGACCATATAACCAATGACCATATATATAACTCTCACAATGAATTCCAATATATAATTATTAAAACATTACTAAAATCATTCATCTCATTATATAATTTCATTTCTAAAGTTTTTTTATATTTATATCATGGTATATTCCTTCAAAATTTATCATCAATGGTATGATAATCATGGATGATCATAACGATGTGAATTTTAACAATATTGTTTTTTAATTACCTATAGTTTTATTTAATTGGTCATTTTTATATTTATTTTTTGTTTATTTTTCTTTTGATTCCATTAATTTTATATTATAATATTATACTGTAATGAAATAAACCATTTTTTATCATAATCATGTTTTTTAGGTATCAAAAGCTATTGAACACATACCTTTATAATATCGTATCCATTTATTTATATATATGATTTTTATATAATAAATTTATTTACATTAAAATGAAAAGTAAATTAAAATTATTCCTCTCAAATTTTAAAGCTAAAATAATATTTATACATGAAAATTTGGTTTATTAAAATTAATCGATGACTTGCATCAAATTCATTAATATAAAAACACTATCTAAGATAAAATTCTTACATAAAATGAGAAAGACCCATAAAATATTGAATAACAAAATGGTCCTTTTTATAGGAAAATATTCTTATAATGTTCTTGGGAAATTTCATTTGGAAATCATATAAAATACATTTGGGAACTCCTTATGATATTTTAAAAAACTAGGAAATAAAATTCTTGTAAATCCATCTCAAAATAATATCTCAAGTTCATTTCCAAAGGATTAAACAAAAAAACATAGTGGATACTAAAAACATTATATAAAACTATTTCATACATAATTGTTAGTTTTTATGTCATATAAAAAATCTCAACATGATGTATCAAACACTACCTTTCCAAACAACTTCAGTGCCTCAAATGTATCCCCTTAATTCATTTAAAATAAGTTATAAACAATATTAAAAGTGGTTTTGAGTCATAAAAGGTCAAAAAATTAATTTATAAGGATTCGTAACTATGAATGGTTTTGAAAAATAGTTTTGAATACCATTTTCCAATTGTGATTCACTCATTTGATAGTTTCCAAAAAAAAATCATGGTTTGTAAATGACTTTTCCATTATTTTCATAGTAGTTGTGTACCCCTAAAATTCATTCTATTTCAACTATAAAACATGGAGTTCAATAAGATATGTCATTAAAACTATATTAAATAAATAATATAATCATCCCATGTAAAAAAATATCAATAAATATTTAAAATAAAATTCAAATCCAATATACAAATCCTAAATACCCAGGATAACCAAAGGATTCACATAAAATAGATTTTCTCAAACACTTTCCTTGACATGAATCATTTTTTAAGATAACAATATATCTTATAAACCTATATTTACTGAATAAAATGTGGATGTAATACAATTCTATAATGAACCTACCTAGTTCAACCAAACATGTCACCGAAGATGAATATCACTTGGCCAAAAGCCCCACCTTAATTTCTATGGGCTGGTAACACTCACTAACAGAATCAAGAATAAATCATAGAAAATATTTGACTATAATAAATAAATAACTATAGTAATGGAACATTATTTAGAACCATATATTATGTTACAATATATAATACATACACTCAATTCAAATAAAAAGTTTTTAACTTACTTCCAAACCAAAAAATCTTTACTATAGTGCATTAACAATAAACATTTCACCCAAATATTACCATTATAATTATCTTAAACATAAAAATTATTTATAAATTAAAAGGGACTATAATAGGAAATAATTTTGATATTTTGAATAAAATATTATTTATAGATATCTATATATCCCAAAAAAACTCATAAACCACCACCATGTGACTGGAGGTCACCTCCATATCCCTCTGTCCTAAGCTATATGAACAACAATGTATAACCCCAACAAAAAATCTTAAACCTTTTGTAAATTCAAAAATTCATGTGGACTATATATACATCCATATGTGTATCTAGGGAGGGACATAAAACTAAGTAGAATTTTACCAAATATTTTATACAATTTCTTTAAGAAGATAGACACCACATAATAGTTTGATAATATATCTTCAAAATAATTCATTAGAAGATCAATAAATTAAAACAAGTGATATATTACTCTCTTTCTTTCAAAATAATTCTCATCATTTTTATTAAAACTATTACTCCCAAGAACCATTTAAAAAACACAATGAAAATATTTAAAAAAACTAACATCAATGTTTTATTATATTTCCACAAACCCTTGGAAAATGTAGTTTGAACAAGAACCAATATCTGGTAATGTGAAAAATACCAAAATGAAGAAAAAAACATGAGACTAAAAATGAAATGGTATAAATAAAACACTACTTATGAGATTAAAAATATTTTTAATGCAATCAACAAGGTAATTAAACTTATAGGGAAACATATAACATTAAAATTTATCTATAAAAAATAAATGCTTCATAATTTCATCATGGGTAACACATTAAGTTCTAATCAAAAAAATATAAACATGATTAGTTGAAACTATATACTATAATATGATGTGATGATTTCTAAATAAATATTGTTTAACTCCCTCTACACTCACCAGAGGGCACTCCCCATAGCATGAGTGAAATGATAACTAGTGGATGTGTTGCAAAAAAGTGGTTATTTATTAGATTTTCTTATAATAGCTATAAGATATTGGGAAGTAGTATTGTAACATTCATGAACAAGAAGACAGCTTCCATAAATTATAGAAACCACATTAAGTGGTTTTTTTCAGAATTTTAGTAGTTAAATAAATGGTTGTGGAGTTTCGATATTAATCTTATCATATCTGATGGAGATAAAGGTGTAAGTGAAAGTGGAACCATGATATCTATGTATATCAAGGCTATAAAATGTAATGTGTATCACTTGAGTGGAGGATATACATTTTCAGAGGTGTAAAAATAGAATTTAGATGTTTTGAATCTATATACAAGGTATCAAAATTTAATTAGGCTATTTTTGATTTTAGATATATAGATTTATAATTTAGTGATGTATTTTCATGAATATGATAAATAGAAGATAAGAAATTTTTTATGTTCTGAAGGACCTACTATACATAATATATCAAGAATCTAATAAAGTGGAATATATGGTTATGTATTATATTTTCTTATGTATGTAAGATAATCAGTGGTTGATGATTGGAAAAAGCGATGATAATAATTATGATACATGAGATGTCTACAGTTGATATGCAACATGTTCAGGTTAATATGTAATATATTTTATTTAGAATTCCTAGTAAAAATGGAAGATGTAAACATCATAAGATTTATTTAAATTTCATTAGAATTATAATTAATTCATAAGGATTTTTTGGATTTTATAAGTCATCTTTTGATTTCATACTACATACTTGAATTTTGTAGTATTTTCCAAGAAAAAATATGACTTTTTCAGATCCACCTGACTCATTTCATTAGAATAAATATCTTATGGTTTTATAAATTTTGATGATAAAATTTTTTAAGAGTGTTTATTTCATAAAACATACCTTATTATTCTATAAGAGTTATAAAATATCATATAATGGTGAATTGACCTATAAAAGTTTAAAATTCATGGTTTCATAATTGTCATCATGAATAAATTTTGAATATCTTTAAATGGAATATATATTCTATTGCATTCACAAAAAGATTTTCATGTAATTTTTTCATTTGAAGGGGAAAATAAATTAAATTATTTCTCAATAATTATCTTATGGTTGCAAGTATTCTATCTCTATATTAATTTTTTATGTGAGTATATAATGTTCATGGAACATAATCAACATTGTTATGTCGTGATTCTTTATCTATGTGGTAATTTTATATACAAAAAACTATACAAGATTATCATCATTAGTTTATCTATTTCATAATTAATCTTAAATTCCAATTTTGTTGATCTAAGTAATTTGAATGTGTTCAATTATATAATGATGGAGTTATTTACTAGAAAACATAATAATTTTTATAATAAGGTTAACATTATGTTAGTAAAAATGAAATGACTTGAGGAATTATGAGGATCTGATAAGGACCCAAACTTTATTAATGGAAATTACCTTCTTATAATTATTTCATCACCTAAAATCACAACACAAAGGAACATCATTATTAAATGAACTAGTAAATTATATTTTACCTTTAAACATAATTTTTTCACTTTGGTGATTTGAATTTATAAAATATGACATACATGGTTATAATCCTTAAGATATTTGGAGTCTGATATGAAAAATACAATTTTTGTTGAATAGTAACATACACTTATAAATAGTAATTATACCTTTATGAATAGTAAATTGGATAAATAATAGTAACCTTACTAATGAAAGTATAAATTAAATGTATCCATCTTATAAGTGACAATATGATAGTGTTGGTATTTTTGGTATGTCATAAATATTTAATTACAATTTTATGATTAATTAAAATTTTGTTTGAATATTTTTTTTCATAAATTTTATTCATAAAATAATATTTTTATTTCATATTATTATAAGATAATTTTATGAGACCTTAATAAAGTTTTTAATGTGTTAGAAAATCGGTTTTCATTTTAAAATTTTTATTTTACATGTAAATTTTAATTTTAATTAAAAATTAAATTTATCTTATTTATAAATTTATTTTTGAATAATGGTGTTGTTTTTGGAATTCTATAAATCAAAAATTGGTTAGGGTGAATTTTAGGGATTTTTCTAAAATACTTGAATTTATTGTGAATAGTAAAATATGATAATTTTCGGTAAATGATAAATAAATGAATTTCTACATCATGCTTGAGTCAGGAATGATATAAATGGATCTTTTTTAAAAACTCAAGTTCTATCTTTAATATTTCGGGCGACAATAATAAATAATATTTATATTCTTGAGAAAAAATATTGAACTAATGATTAAAATGATGGGAAACCCCTCCTATCCTCCACTATAAATACCACCCCTCTTTACCTCATCTCTTCACCCCTATCAAGCCTTATTACTAGTCAAAATTCGACTAAAATATATCCTTAGTCCCCTATCCCATGTAAAACATCTCTTTGTCTCTTCATAAGTTCAAATCCTCTCCCCTAAAGAGATTCTCAAGGAAGATATAATCAAGGGTTAAATTCCTCTTTCATTTCTTTTATTTTCATTCAAGTTCCATTCATTTGTTTTTCTTTCCTCAACTACATTCATACAAATGATATTATAACTCATTTTAGATACATGTAACAGATTTTATTCATGATAATTTAATTATTCACCAATATCGTAACTTTTCCCTCTATTTATACTCGAAATGAAAACACTATCCAAGATGTGTTAATTTATCACTTTCAAAGACGATGGCTTTACAATTTCTATTACCATAATCAATTCCATTCATGAAACCATTTTGATAGTTGAACAATTATATACTATATGTATTATGTCTATTTTAAGGTTCTGTAATTTTTTGTACACATGATATCAATTTATAAACCAAACTGTGTTCCATGTTATAAAAAACTGCCAATTAACCAAAATGGTTATCATTAAATTTTTATTTACTGATTCATCATCACTCTAAATAAACAAATTAATTTCTTATCCATTTAATCATACTGATTTTTACAAATAATATACAAATTAAATTATGGATAACCATTCTCATATTACATGTTTATCCTTATATGTATATTAGTAAACCAATCATGAAAAATGAGGAAAAAATGCTCCCAAACAATGAAATTGAACCTCTTAACCCATCAAAATGGTTATGAATCAATATAATAATGTTATAATAAATTAATTAAATGAATAAGAGTTTATGTAAATATTTATTAATGAAATTAATTTCGTTATATGGTACATTAACACCATGTGAAGGACACCATATGACATAAGGTAATTGATTCTACCTAAACCTTCATTATTCCTTTAGGTTGTTCTATCATTATTTTTACCCAAATGAAGTAATATATAATTTCTATTTACATTATATAAATTTTATTTATATTCTCTAAAATCATGTATCAATATCCACTCATCATTATCTTTTGGGGTTATACATGTTTTTAAATGATTCCATTTTCAATTATTCTCAATAAGCAAGTCCGTTTTGAGGGAATATCCAAAAAAATTAACCATTTTCAAGTACTCTATCTAATCTATTTTTAAGTTACCATTATTTTTATAAAAACACTATTTTAGTCATTAAAACCTTATTGTTTCACTTCTAGTTTTATATAAAATATTATTCCATTTTATGTCTTAAATTACCTTTGATGTTTTCATTTAACTGCACTAAAATGTTTTAATTATAAAGCTTCTTAAGTAATCATTATACAAGTTATTACTTAATGTTTAAAAAAATCATGATAAATGCCTATTATAACTTATTATTTTCCATGAATGATCTAATTCCTTTCCTTCATGGAAATATTTATTATACATCCATTTTTAAGCTTTATTGCATGATTATGATACCCAATTCTTACCAAGGGTAACACTTATGTTCATGTATGATTGATTATGTATGATTCTATATGTGGAAAGAATATCCATGAAAATGTAATGATGGGTTCACCTAGATAGAACTCAAATTCATTGGGTAAAGTTGATTCTCATCAGATGTTATGTGTGATGTGTTGGCGGTTATCCTTAACTCGTGCTTCCATGTGAAACTGTTTTGGTGGTTAAACATGACTTGTGCTCATCTTTTTGCAATATGCCCTGACTTATGATAAATTTTTTTTATGTTTCTACAAAATTATTATGACTCTATTTTTATATGATTACATGTTTATACATTATGATTCCATATGTTACATGCATTTTTATATCATTATATCATGCCTTTTAACCCATGTGCTAAATCTTTATTTTTATGTTTATTCTCTTACTAGGTTTTTTAGCTCTTACCTTTGTTCATGTTATCCCCATGTTATCCTGTTAAGATTTTTGAGAATAATAAATGTTAGGATCTCTTTATAAATATTAAATAAAGAAATGTTTTAATTAGTCACATGTTGTCAGTTTTATGTACCTATTCTTCCAAGTCAATGGACTTTATAATCCTTGGATTGTAATATGATGTTTTATTATTCTTAAAATCATTTAATTATATGTTTAAAATGATAGGGTCACTATATTTGGTATTAATGGATTATCTATTTATTTTTGGAGATCAGGAATATGGGACTTTAGGATAAACATTAGGGATGAGACTAAGAATATGTAAACATCATTAAATTATGGTAAGTATATCATAAGTGGTTTATCAAGAAAATATAACCCTATATAGATAAAAAAAATTGGATGTGGATCTATCATAGAGGTATCTAAGGGTAAACTCAAAAAACACTACTTTGAGCAAGACTTGAATGGGGACTAGTGCACAACAACAGGTCTTACTACACTCTTATTTTGACACTCTCGAGGGATTTTATTGGACAAATTCATAAGTTTAGTATGAACAAATATTAAAGGAACAAATAAAAGAGCCCATATGGATATAAGTTAAGAAACATATCATGGGTAACCTAGATTTAAACTTAGGGAATCACAATTTAGGATATACTTTTACATTACATGTTTATCCTTTTATGTTTAATGATTTTTTATGCTTATTACTTAAGTATTAAAGCCCCCATAATTGTACATTATTTTTCTTAGTTTATATAGGGAAACTGAAGAA
This sequence comes from Viscum album, assembly GCA_963277665.1. Taxonomy (NCBI): domain Eukaryota; kingdom Viridiplantae; phylum Streptophyta; class Magnoliopsida; order Santalales; family Viscaceae; genus Viscum; species Viscum album. Next base: position 1,499,192,307 of record OY728159.1, read on the forward strand.
AACATGCCAATAATAATTGTGATAGTGAATGTAAAGATAACTCTAATGATATTCCAAATATAATGGGAATGGGGTCTCAAAAGATCATGGAAATACTTTCTCAGCTAATTCAGGTTATGAATAATAACATGAATCATGTGGAATGACCTAATCCTCCAAGAAAAGAGTAGGTTGTCAATGAATACATCATGAAAAAAAGGCCACCAATGTTTAGTGGATCTGTTGATCCACTCCTTATGGAGGAGTTGATTAACACCATTGAAATGTTGTTATTTATCCTCCAGTGCTCAGAAGATGAAAAATTCATGATGATAGTTTATCATCTTGATGAAAATGATGATCAGTGGTGTACCCTAATCAATAATTTGAAGTCCCAAGATGAAATTGATTACATGGATATATAAGAATTAAAGAAAATGTTTTTCAATAAATATATTCCCCAAACCCTCCATCTCATGATGGAATGAAAGTTCCTCATATTTAAGAAAATTATGATAATTCTATCAATTTATATGAAGAAAACTTCACAGGTATTTCAAGATATGCCTCCATATTTTTCATGGACACTGAAATCAAGGTGGGTCTCTTTTTAGTGGACTAAAGTTGGGTCTACGAAAAGTGTTAGCGATTTCGGACTTTGACAATTATGAGGAGATTGTCTATTTTCCCTCAAAGTTGAAATGGAGATCAGAGACTCTCACTGGTCTCATGTGCCCAATTACAGAAAGCGTAAAATGGTGTCTAATATGGGAAGTTCAACAAATTAATCCCATGATGGAAAGAAGATTGAAGATATCATGTGTCAAAATTGGGGGAAGAGGCATCCTGGGAACTATCTAAAGAGAACCAAGAATTGCATTAAATGTTGATAGATGGGGTATCTATTAAAGAATTTTCAAAGGGATATATATAATCATAATAATTTAAAATAATAAAGGATGGTTCTGATCCACACCTAGCATATATTACAGTGATAGAACTGTAAAAAACCTGGGTATTATACAAACAATTTCCCTAAGCCAAGGGTTGTCGAAGGAAATCAATAAAACCCTCCAAGGAAATAGGGATGGGCTTACGTTATCACTACTACTGAGGTGGATCTGAAAAAAAAAATAGTGATAGGTATTCTAGTTATTCATTCTTAAATCGTGAACATATAATATGATTCTAGTTTTATGCATTCATTCATATCTACCATGTTTAGTAGAACTATTCAAACACCACCTCAAAATTTGGAGGTTAAGTTATCTTTGAGAATAGAGAAGTTGAATTATTTAATCCAAGGTTTATAACTCTTCCATGTTAAATGTTTATGGACTGAACCTCCTACAAAATATTTCAATATATCCCCTACTATATTTTGATGTTATTTTGGACATGGATTGGCTACCTTTATACAAATCCTACTTTAACTGTTAGGAAAGGGAGATAACTCTTCAAATCTAAGTGTATCCTCTAATCCTGTACATGTGTAAGGAGGAAGGTGAATAGACTTTGGAATAATTATCTCAATGGTGGATAATTTTTTCTTTTGTGAAATCATATTTATCTCAAATGATTAATAAAAATGAGATGATACTTCTCAATGAAATATGCATTGTTAGTGAATACACTAATGTATTTCCAGAATAATTACCTGGACTTATACCTGATCGAGAGGTCGAGTTCTAAATTGATCATATTCCTAGATCCCTACCAATATCAAATACACCATACGTAATAAACACCATTGACCTGGAAGAGCTGAAGAAGTAGTTACCGGAGAATGTATAGAAGGGTTTTATACGCCCAACTATTTCACTATGGGGAGCAACATTTCTCTTCATCAAGAAGAAGGATGGTCTAATTCACCTTTTCATTGGTTATCCTGATCTTAATATAATAACAATAAATAACAAGTATCCCATGCCTCGGATAAATGAATTTTTTTATCAGCTATGGGGGTCTATTTATTTCTCTAAGGTGGACCTTTGGTTGTGGTATCACCTATTAAAGGTGGGGTAAGGAGATATTACCAAGACTACCTTTAGAATGAGGTATAGACACTATGAGTTTATAGGGATGCCCTAAAAACTCATTATTTCTCCAACAATTTTCATAGATATAATTTATTAAGTCTTTATAGATTACCTTGACAAATTTTTGGAAGTATTTATCAACTATATTATGATATACTCCAAGAGTATGGAGGAGAACAAGAAGCATTTGAATACTATGATAAAGACTATGCGATATGAGAAATCATATGCTATGTATAGTAAATTCTAGTTTTGGATGAAGGAAGTATCATTGTTGAGGAATGTTATCACTAGAAATGGGATATATATATATATATATATTTAGACACTTTCATGAAAAATTCAATCCAACAGTGGCCCATGCCAACATCTCTAACGTTGATCCATAGATTCCATGGTCTTGAGGGGTATTACCAACAATTTGTAAGGAACTTTTCATTATTGTCAAACCCAGTGACCAAGCTGACACATAAGAGAGTGATGTTATTCTATACATAACAATGTGAGGAAATCATTATGAAGATTAAAAAGATGCTTCTCATTATGATAGTACTCAGACTCCTGATAAGAGGAGATCTCTCTATGGTGTCTAGTGATTCTTCAAATAAGGTATTGGGATGTTTATTGATGAATAATTATATAGTGATAGCCTATGACTAATGGAAGCAGAAAATCAATGAGAAAAACAATCTCATGCATGATTTAGAGTTATAATCTATGATGTTCGCATTAAAAATATTTCATCATTATCTCTGTGTGGATAAGTGTGAGATATATACTAATCAGAATAGTCAAAAATATATATTCACATAGAAGGATATTAATATGCGCCAACAATGATGGTTAGAGCCTATCAAGGATTAAGACTGATTAATCCACTACAATCATTGTAAGGAAAATATGGTGGAGGATGATCTATATTGAAAGGATCCTATATCTTTATCAATGATGAGAATTTAAATGGATCCAATCTTCTTAGATTTTTAGAGGATGTACATGGGAATCATTAAGGGAGGTTCATCATCAATATTTTCTAAAAATATTTCCCAGCCATCCCTTATAGAGAAAATAATGGATTATCAAATAAAATATGTCAAAATTCAGAATAGTCTGGAAGCTATTAGTAATGAGAAATCCTCAATGTTCAAGATTTATTAGGAAGGAGTTTTAAGATTTGGGTCATGATTATGTGTACCATACAATCCATAGATAGAGAATGATATTTTGAATGACGCACATAGATCAACCTTCTCAATTCACCTAGAAAGAACAATAATATATCTAGATCTCTGAGAGAACTATTGGTGGGACAATATGAAGAAAGATATTGGTGAGTATAAATCAATGTTCCTGGTATGTCATCAATTGAAGGCTGAATGAGAAAAATCTATGTGGATGATGCAACAACTATCCATACCAACATGGAAGTGGGATAACATTACCATGGTCTTTTTCTATAGACTTATAATGACATCTAGACTAAATAATGCTATATGTGTCAGCATGGATCATCTTACAAAGATAATTCACTTTATCTCAATTTGAGAGGACTTATTATTGGAACAACAAGCACAGATATATATCATATAGGTGATAAGGCTATATGGAGCATCACTATCAATTTTATCTAATCGAGATACGTGATTCACCTTGATTTTATGGAAAATAATCCAACATTATCTACGCACTGATTTGAACTTCCAAATGACCTATCATATTCAATCAGATGGGAAATCTGAGCAAACTATTCAGACATTGAAAGTTATTTTCAGAGCATTTTCTATGGACTTCAAAGGATGGTGGGACCAACATCTTCCATTGGTTGAAATCTCATACAAAAACAGTTTCCACTCCACCATCCAAATGGCACCATATGAATCCCTTTATTGGAAAAGGTGAAAAACATTGGCTTTTTGGGATAATATTAGTGAGAGTAAGATGATAGTACCTGAAGTGGTCGAAGAAATGGTATAGAAGGTGAAAACCATTAATTAGCATATCAATGCATCCCAAATTTGAAAAAAGACTTATACTAACAATAATCAATGATACCTTCAGTTTAAAGTTAGATACATGATATTCCTCCTCATATATTCATGTAATAAGGTCATGGGATTTTGGGAGAAAGGAAATCTAAGTCCTAGGTATGTCATCGTGATATTCTAGATAGTGTTGTTGTTTTGACCTATCGACTAGAAATTATGATGACCATGTATAATGTAATTGATTTATCCCACATATCCCTCTTAAGGAAGTACATACCAGACCCTTCACATGTACTCTCTTCATAGGTGATACAGTTAGAGAATTATCTTTCTTATGAGGAGAATCCAGTGAAAATCTTGGATTGTAGAGATAATATTATTCGCAAAATACTACTCACTAGGTCAATGTACTTTGGCAAAACCATAAGTACAATGAGGAGACATGAGAACTGGAGGAAGTAGTGATGGAAAAATACCCACACTTATTTACAACATAGAATGTAAAATGATATTTTGAGGGAGAAATTTTGTAAGGGGGAATGAATGTAATGACCTAATGTTTTATCAATTTAAATTCCCTTTTTATAATTATTTCATCACATAAAATAAAAACACAATTCCGTATCATTATTAAATGAGATAGAAAATATATGGGACCTCTAAACATAATTTTCCCACTTATGTGATTTGAATTTAAAAAATATGACATACACAGTTGTGATCATTAAAATATTCGAAGTCCGATAGGGAAAACATATTTTTTTTTTTGAATAGTAACATACCCTTATGAATAATAATGTTACCATTAAGAATAGTAATATGATCCTTAGGAAAAGTAAATTGTCTATGTAAAAAAGTAACCTTACTAATGAAGGTATAAATACAATTTATCTGTCTTATAAGTGACAATATTATAGTGTTGGTATTTTTGGTAAGCCATAAATATTTAGTTACAATTTTTGGATTAATTAAATAATTAAAAAAATTATTTTGATAAAATGTATTCATAAATAATATATTTATCTCTTATGATTATTTGATAATTTTATGAGACCTTAATTAATTTTTCAATGTGATAGATAAGTAGTTATAATTTTTAAATTTTATTTTTCATGTAAATTATGATTTTGATTAAAAAATATTTTTTAAAATTTAGAAAATTATTGTAGAAAAATAGAGTTCTGTTTTTAATTCTACATGTCTAAAAATTGTTAAGGTTATTTTTTGGGATTTTTCTAAAATACTTAATTTTTTGGTGAATTGTAAAATGAAATAATTTATGATAAATGCAATGTAAATGAATTTCTACATCATTACTGATTCATGGATGATGTAAATGGCCATTGGTTGAAACTCATAATCTCCCATTACTATTTTTGGTCAGAATAATCAAGACTATTCATTTTCTTGAGAAAACATACTAAACTAATTATTAAAATAAGGGGAAACCCCTCCTCTCCTCCACTATAAATACCACCCCTCTTTACCTAATCTATTCACTCCTCTAATGACTTTTTCCTAGTCCTAATTTAGGTATAATACCTCTGTAATATTCTCTCCCACTTCTAGTATCCATTGGTCTCTTCAAAAAAAAATCATCTCCCCTAAAGTCGTTCTCAAGGAAGATATAATCAAGAGGTAAATTACTCTTTTCAATTCATTTATTTTCTTAAAAGTTCTAATCCTTTTTTTCTTTCATAACCTCCTTTAATCAAATTGTTATAATAAATACATTACCTTACATGTACTATAATTTTATTTTTATAATGTAATAATTCGGCATCATCTCACCTTCTCCCTCCTCATACACTTTAAATGAAAACACTATCTGAGATGTGTTAATTTATCATATTCAAGGATAATGGGTTTATAATTTCTTTTACCATATTCAATTCTTTTCATGAAATCATTTATATTATTAAAACAGACTATAATATATGTATCATTTATAATTTTATGTTCTAAAATCTTTTTACATGTTATTTTAATTTATAAACCACAATGAGTTGGACGTGATAAAAACCCACCAATTAACCAAAACAGTTAGCAATATAGTTTTATATAATGATTTATCTTCACTCCCAATAAATAAATAAACCTTATAACCATTTAATTATATGTATATTAATTAATAATATACAACTTAAATTACATACAACCATTCTCATTTTACATGTTTATCCCTAGATGTATATAAGTAAACCAATCATGAAAATCTAGGAAACAAATGCTCCCAAACAACAAAATTGAACCTCTTAACCCAACAAAAAGGTCATGAATTAACTTTATATGGTTATAATAAATCAATTAAAATAATAAGAAGTTATGGAAATATTAATTAATGAATTTATTTTGGTTATCCAATACATTAAGATCATGTGAAAGGCACCATCGGACTTAAGGTAAGGGATTCTACCTGAACCTCCATTATTCCTTCAGGTTGTTCTATCATTCTATTAACCAAAATAATTTTTTCTATTTTTTTATTTAAATCTTAAAAATGATATGTATATGATACAATATAATGTATCAATATCCATTCATCATTATCTTTTGGGGATATAAATGTTTTTAAATGATTCCTACTTCAATTCTTCGCACTAACAAACACGTTTTAAGGGCTCTTCTTGTATTCTTACCAATTTTCGCATACATAATATAATCTGTTTTTAATCCAACATTATTTTTATAGAACCACTGTTTTTATTATTAAATCATTATTCATTCACTTATAATTTTAAAGGAAATATTATTCTCGTTTTTTATATAAATTACCATTTATATTTTTCCATTAAGGACACTAAAATATTTTAATTCTAATGATTCTTAAGTACACTCTTTACATGTTATTACATCAAGTTGAAAAACATTTTAATGATATATTCTCATTCTACCCTATGATCGTAAAATAATGATATAATTCCTTTCTGTCAGGGAAATTTTTATGATACTCCCAATTTTTATGCTTTATGAGATTATTATGATACCTAATTCTTACCATGGGTAACCCTTATGCTTATGTATGATTGATTATATATGATTTAATATGTGGAAATAATATTAATGGACATGATATGATGGCTTATTCATATAAATCTCTAATTAATTGGTTAATGTTGAGACTCATGATATGTTTTGTGAAACGGTCATGGCTGTTAGCATTGACTCGTACTATTATGTAAAATGGTCTTTTGGTTAACCATAACATGAACTCCTCTATGTGAAAAAAAACCATTAATTGTTCTAAATTAATTTTTAATGTAGATTAAACTATATTATTACTGCATGTTTATATGATCCCATGTTTATATTTTATTATTCCATGTGTTCAATGCCTTTTTAAATCATTATGTCAGACCTTTTAACCCATGTGATAAAGCTTTATTCTTTTGTTTATTGCCTTACTATGATTTTTAGCTCATCCCTTTGTTCATGTTATCCCAAGGTTATCCTATAAATATGTGTGATCACAATTGAATTAAGGATCTATTTATGAAGATTAAATAATGATATATTTTATTTAGTCCCATTATTTCAGTTTTATGTACTCAGTCTTCCTAGACAATAGACTTTATAGTCCATGGAATGTAATATTATTTTTTATTATTATTAGAATCATGTAATGATATGTGTAAAAGTCTAGGGTTTTCATAGATACATTATAGGCATAATTTTATTTTAGGATATAGTTCAAAACTATGTTTCAAGAAACATACTATTATGTGTTCACGTGAGAACACAATCTCATGTGATTTATTAAATAGAAAATGAAATGATTAATTGAGGATTATATTTTGATATTGTTTGTGACTTAAAATTCACTAATTTTGAAGACCATGTTCTTAAAAGAGGTCATTTCATGACTCATATATTGGGTGGTGTATCTGTATCCATGGATATTTCATCAATCGTGATTTTGATTGATAGCTCAGTCAATTTTGAATAAAGGTACTATAGGTTTTGTGGGGGTTTAAATATTATGATATTTAAGGGAGATCGCATGTAAGATAATGAAAAAGTTATTAGATTTTTGAAGAAATTGAAATAGTTATTAACTTTATAAGATCAATTCAAACGATTTAAATATGGACCAAATCATATGGCTTCTTTAATTGAGTTTTCATATTCAATGTGTGGGAAAATATAAAACATGAATATTAAGTGTATAATAAAACAATAATGGACCATTAGGGTTTATAGATACTTATTTTATCTAAATATCGATGAATAGAATAAATTGGATAAACCAAACCTGAGCCTAAAGGCCTAGACTTTGTTTACCTAGATATTGTATCATATTAAATGAATATTTCATTTATAATATTACTATCCACACTGGAATAATAAAATTTTAGTATATTTTTATATTATATACATGAACATATTATTTTGATACATTATTCTTAATCAATGATAATATTATTCCCACTAAATACATTTCTTCAAATAGCCTACAAAAACCTTTTTTCATAACATTTGGAATTGTAACATAAGAAATGGTGAGCTCATATGCTTGCTAAGGGTCAACAAGGGAGATACAAATCATTGTTAATATGAAAACACAAGATAAACATAAGGGTATGAGATCAAGACCATACCATAAAAATATCATATCCAATATATCAAATACAGTAAACATGATTCATGGAATAAATAATTATCATTTCAAAACACATGATTCCTAAGACTGATAAATATATATAAACCATACCTCAACCATATGTTCATGTCGCAAATTTATAGAATTATAATAGGTATATAAACCAATTCACATGTCAAGGTTTACAATCAAGAACATAAAATCAGATTGAATACAGTATCATAACATTTTTCTCAATGTGACTTCAACTTGCTTCCCATAGTAGATCAATCTCATCAACTTCCTTCCCATAATGTATCAAAAACATCGAATTGTTTCCCATTGTAATATCATGAGATATAAAGTTTTACCCGATTCATTAGGGGTATATATAATTAAATTTACACCCTTAAATAAACTATAAACATATATAAGTATTCCTTGTGATCATAAAAATAACATCACATCATTATATCATAACTCTTTCAAGGAAAACAAGATTCATAAAAATATCATAATTTCATCATAGCATAACCCATAGAAAATAAATGGTTTAGATAAAAATCCAACAATAATTCTCATTGACCATTCATATAATTAATTACTATGGTATTATTGGATGAAATTCCAATAAAAATATTATTAATGTCAAAGGATTTATCAAAGCTAATGATTCCTTTAAAAGAAATATTCGAACATTTTTTAATGAAAATACCATTTTTTACATTAAAATAAATTATTTATACAAAAAAAAGTTTCAAAAAATTTAAGGTAAAAATATTCATTGAAAAAAAATGAAAATTATAATGTAATATTCAAATCATTGATCAGTCACGATGGTGAAAATTTTTATTCATGATGTGTAAGTAAAAAACACTCAATTCACACTTTTGTAAAAAAAAATGTACCTTATTCATAAAGTGACAAGAAGAATCATTTTAAAACATATTTTTTAAAGTTAATAAATTTTATAAATTATTTTTAATTAATCATTAGAGAATATTGAAACATTCTTTGTTTTTTAGAAAACATGTATATAAGGAAAAATTATTTTTAACCAAATTGAGAAATAATATTTATTTTCCTTTGAAATATTATTTTTGTATTTTCAGTTCATAAAGATCTTAAAATTAATGGAAAAAATTTAATATCTATAAATAACTATAGTATAAGAAAAAATTAAATTTTTTTGTCTGATAAGGATCACATTACATCCTCAATGGAAATTTAAGCATTAGAAATTCTGAATAAATTAGTATTGAAAGATAAATTGCTTACCTCAACTATTTCGATTATTCATATTTATTTAAACATCATGTATAATAAATATAGATATATTATACATTTATTTAATAAACATAATTTTATTTATCATACCATTTATGATATCTTATTTCCCATTTCATTAAAAAAAATATTAAAATCATTTTTCTTTATGATAATTGGTTTTTCTCATCCTTGTTTTGGTTTGGCTATCTTGATCCTTCTACTTAGATAATGGTTTCATCATATATAGAATTATTATTATTGTTTTCATATAATATATTTTAATTATATATATATATATATTCATCCATAAGATTATATATAAAAAATGAATTATATCGTTCAAGGAGATGACACGTCATACATACGTATGAATAGTATTTTAACCTTTGATCTGATAGAACAAAATAACGGGAAATAAAAATTCACCTCCTTTAAATCATAAAAATATAATATAAATTATATATATTTATTTAGTAAATCCTTAACATCACCCTAGTAAAATCTAAATGAAAAACAAATTAATTCTCTTTGTGGAGGTGGTAAACCACATGTATGCATGCGTGAAATTATCATTTTCCAGTGGATTAGATGGTAAGGAGGATTATTTAAAATTATAATTATAGATTTAAAAATATGTCACGCTAATTATATATAAAATTTAAACCCATTATAAAAATCATACAATAAATTTTAGTATTCAAAATGAAATGTATCACTACGTAGAGACGGTAAACCATATGTACAAATGTGACATACTTTCACCTACCATTTTATGGGAAAGGTGATAGATAATGGTGACATGGTGGTTATAATAATATTTTATTATATTGATTATACTAAATTTATTATTTAATTATCAATAATAAATAATGATAGTAACTATCAGAAAAAATAAATTGAAAGATAATGGGTAAGATGATTACCTCTCTATTTGTTTTCCTTCTTTTGGTACTTTAATAAAGACCATTGGAATGGTCATTTATGAATTAAAAAATATAAAATTACTATATATGTAAGTATATAAGAGAAATAGGTAGGTTTATTTCATTAAATAAGGATAAAAGTGTTTTAAATATGAGAAAGTAGAGGTGCCCTTTTATAAGGGAGGGAGATGACACAATTAGAATTTCATAAAATATTAAAATATAATAAATTCCTTCTAAATAAAATTGATCAACAGTTTCCATGAAATATAATAAAAAGTTTAAATGTACTAAATAATATCATCCAATTAAATTTAATCTAGTTTTGTTGCCATTTTAAACATTATATTTTTTATTTTCATCTTTGTTAAAAATTTCATACCATAAATATGATACCAATTATTTCAATCTTAAAGTGTTCATAATGTTGTAAAAAATAAAAAATTAACTCATAAATAGACCATGGTTTATATTTAAAACCATATTACACTCACTATTATAATGATTATATTTTTATTATTTTTAAATCATTTAATAAAACATTACTTCTTATGAAATATCATTAATATAAATTTTGGAATTAGTCATTTAATTTGACATTAAAACACCAATGAAAATATGGAATTTTAATGCATTCATCTGACACAAAAAAAAATTTATATTTAACTACCATTTATTTTAACATAATAAATTAATAAAATTATTTTATTTTTATTATTTTTAAAATGATATATTTTATTTTTTATTAATTGATGAAATATTTGGTCGGAGTTGCATGAGAATTTAATGTAATAATATAATCAAAAAAAAGTAAAAAAAAATAACCTCATAAAAAAATCTATCATTAAAATAAAATTTTATAACCACACATGTCCTCCTTTTATCCTTGTGTTAAAATTTTAGAAACATTAACATCAAGAGAGTGGAATTTTATATTTATTCTTTTTATAAACTTATATAATGGTCAAAAGAATAGAAATGTTGAAATAAGAAACCATATAATCAATAACATGGTGTATATTACTGAAATCCACTCATAAAATAACAAACAAGAATGGTGTAGATAAATTTTAAAGCCTTATCCAATAGTTTTAGCTCTATATTACATGTCTTACCTTTACCGGGGTGTTACAAATTCACTATAGTAACTATTTATATCAAGAAAAATAGAAGGGATCTATTTACCTAATTTAAACCTCTATATTAAAAATATGGAATCCATTTTTCAATAATATATTTCTATACGTGTAATAAGTTTATTTTAAAATATGTTTTCAAAAATCGATGTAACAAGTTTTCTAGAAAAAATCATTTTTAAACATAAAATTGGGTTTATTCTTATCACATATTTAAAAAATATATTTAATGAAAGTTAAATAGATTTATAAAATATATACTATATAAATTTAATTATAATAATTCACTAATAGTGATTAATTTTATTTATTATCATATAAATACAATGCGTTAATGAAAATAAATTTAGAAAAACAACTCATTTACTTTCATATGATTTTTATTTTTATTTCTAAATAATTGATAGCTAATGAATTTATTTTATTAATAATTTTTTCATTATTTGGTTATTCCAATTATCACCCATAAAATTAATGGTTTTTTTATAATGTTATATCAAATTATATTTCATTTAGGCATAAGATTGTGTGTACCACAAGCTAACAAAAAATATTTATTTAAGAGAAATATATCTGTCAAAATCTTGATATTTTAAATTTTATCCCATTAAAAATAATATATCCATATAATTACTTTACTATAAAAGAAAAACTCAATGATATCACTATTTATTCACAACCTCATTTTTTCATGTATCTTCCCCTAGTTTTTTGTTTCAACATAAAACATTGACCAGGTGAGTGGTTATGTTTCGTAGCACTCCCTCTATGATCAGGAATCTTTGTTAGTTGTTCCTCATAAGAGAGATATGATTTTAGTGGTATGAAATTATATATAATTACATTTTAAGGATCAAGTATGCAATTATTCATGAATGATACATGGAACACATAATGAACTTGGGAGATATTTTTTGGAATCCCCAAATGATAAGCTATCATCCCTTCTCAATCTAGAATCCCGAATGTGGGAATAAACCTATGGCTCAACACTCCTTTTTATCTAGATCTTATAGAATTATTCTATAGATAAATTCATATAAATTTCCTTTCAATAACATCAAATTATACATTCCATTGAAAACTGTCAGTATTATATTTCTACTAACATTGAGCTACACTTAAGTGCTACTCAATGTCTCCAACCTCACATACCATTTCCTTGTCTAGATCAAGTCCCAGTAGAAATTTTTTTCTACCCTCATCCCAAAAAAATTAGATTTTTGAACATTCTCCAAATATGGATTCATAAGGATCCATTTGAATGCTTGAGTTAAAACTATTGTTGTAAGAAAACTCAACTAAGTACTTGAACTTACTGTTTTTTCTAGATAGTGGATAGGTGTGGATAGGTGGGAGAGCCTAGTGACCTTCTTGATGTGTCTCTTTTTTAGGTATTTAATGAAATTTTATTTTAAGGGTGACCCAAAAGAGGGTTTAAATGATATTTGGGTGCCTTTAGGTGTGTGAGGCACAACTAGATGTTTTGAAATTTTTGACAACAGTGTATGAAGAGTTCATACTCGTATAAAGTTAGACCTACTAGATTCTATTATTTTAATATTAGAATGTTTTGTGCCAGTAATTCATCCATGAAATTTTTTTGAAGAAGCTAAATATTATCTAGTTTCCTATATTGGATAATGGTTGTGTGGGAGGTTGTTCCGGATGTTTATTAGTTGGGTTTAGAGAATTGGATGTGCTAGGGGGTACAAAGTTCTAGGTGGGTAGGTTTTCATTGAATTGAAACTATATAGGTGGGGGTAATCCGGGTATGTTCATAGTGTGTGGCACATGAAGATGTCTAGTTTCCTTGAGATAATGTATACTTGTAGTAATAATTATTTCATGTGAAAAACAATTTCTAAGTGTAGTGATGGTTGTGTTCCTAGTCTAGTTAGATCTGGATGAATCCTCAAGATTACACAGAGATCGCAAATGAACTTAGTGTAACATTTTAATGAAATATGGTATTTAATTGGATAGGTAACTATTTTTGACCCAGTGAGTTGCCTTTGGTTTGGTAAATCCAAAATGTTTCTCTTCATTGGGTGATACAAGAATGTGGGGAAGGCTTGAACTTTGGTTTGAGCTTGTGAGCTAAGTTTTCTTGAGATATGACTCTCTATAGTCATAAACAGGTTTTGAGTTTTTATTATTTTAGAATGTGTAACATTTAAGTGTTAGGGGGATTTTGGGGGAATGATCATGTAGTGAAGTTATTTTTTGTTTGAATTATGGATCAGATGTTATGAGATAATACACAAGAGGTTCTTGAGTTAAGAATGAAATTATGAGTAGGTTGAGAATTAATGGGGGTGTAGTAATATTCTTATAGGTAGGAACATTTGGAACCATTTAATGGGTTCACATGTCCCTAAAATAAGAGGTGAAATTGAGAATACATGAGCTTTTGTGGAATTCCTTGATTAAATTTTGTCATACCCTTGATTTTGAGATGATAATGCCCAATATCTTGTCATTATCATTAGTAAATTTTAAGAGAATAAAATCTATACCAAGCTATAAATTTTTCTGATGAGAGGCCTCCTCTGATGTTGAAATTTGGGAGTGGTGTAATAGAATCCATATAGTAAGAGGCGCACTATTTTCCATCTGTAAGTAGTTCCTTATTGTGGAATAGATGTTAGAGAATGTTGTGAGTAACATTCTCGAAAGTTAGGAATGGTTAATAGAAAATGTTTTGTTTTGTTGATCAGGTGATATAGATATGGCCATGTGTAATTATGGGTTTCTATAGTGTTCATATCTTTTTTTATAATGGTTAGAGATTTTTGGGTTTGATGTTGATGTTGATAATCATAAATTTTGGAGTGAAACGTCGATTATGGAGGTATGACCATGGTTCTAGAAGGGTCACATTTTTATATAATTGGTATATGATATTTTTTGGTGGAACCATGATACTGGTGAGGGATTATTGTTGTATGTGATTAAAAAATATATTGGGAAAAATCCAGAAATTAGTTGTGTAGGATGATCAAGACATGTATTTTCTTCGATTTGAGGGTGTTTCTAAAATGAAACTTGAGGTTCTTATGTTAGAGGTACATTGGTGGTGCAGTAGGGAATTAATAATGTTTTGGGTTATTAGATGATCTGATTATAGAATCATATAAAGAGTTTTGTATGTACTCCATTATGTGGTTTTAGATGATCGTGGTATACCTGATGGATTTAGAGAATCGATATTAGGTAAAGTAGAGGCATTCCAAAATATGGAGTGATGAATTTTTGGGACAATTAAAATGAGGATAGACTAGCTTGGTTATGTATATGGAATGGATGTGATAAGTTATAAATGACATCCTACATGTCGTTTTGGAAATGGAAGGTGTTTTTAATTTTTTTAATGTGAATCTTGGGGAAAGGTGTGTTTGTTTTTAGTTCATGCATAGGTTGTGGGTATGTATCCACTCCAGTTGGTTTTTGATGATGAGTATGGGTTATGATGATTATTGGAATTATCATGGTTATAGTTTGTGTTATTTTTGGAATCATGGGAATCGTGTTGGCGGAGCAGGTTTTTGAGGTTCTTTTGGGATTTCCCCACGGTGGTGGTTCCAAAAATCATTAGTTAATGATTGTATGGTGAAGCATACAGTGGGGAGAACTGTGGGTTTACTGAGTTATCGTGTAATGATATAACCGATGATTTGGGTTAATGGGATTAGATGAGTTCCATTCTGGTATTTTGGTTTTGAAAATTGACATTGGATTGGTTTTTGGATGGTTCAGGGCTTTGGTTTGGTGGTTGGTCCTCAGTTAGGTTTTTTGAATTCATAAATTGAATGAGTTTATTATTTATAACTAGTAACCAACATAATTTGGGTTATGTAGATATATAACCACATGATCATTTAAAATATATGGAATTATTTTGGTGGGGAGGTTTTAATATCCTATATCCTTACGATTTAAAAATTTAAAAATAGAATTTTCTTTCTAGTTAATAGATGGTTCGAATTTTTCATCAAGTCTCATAATGGGATTCTGACTATTGGAATTCAACAAAGTAATATTTTGAGAAGAGGAATTATGCTCAATAGGTTTCTCAACTGTTCGCATGAACTTTCGAGGCCTTGGGTTTGGTTTCAATTGTTTTAGAGTTCTCTTGCTAGGTTTCATGGTTTGGTGTGCATTGTTTTGGAGAAACCATATGAAAAATTATTTCTCATATGGTTTCCAATTCAATATTGACTTATCATGGTTGAGTGGAACGGTTAGAGCATAGTTTAGGCTAAACCATGCGAGGTAATAGGGGAAACCATGCATGGTGCGGGAAATTTTGGGACATGGATCATATCCTATGCAAAGTATTATAAAAACCATGCCCCTTGCTGTGGAGGGGTCCATGAGGTGCTTATTAGTTATTGCATGGATTTTCCAACTATGTGTCCAAACCATGTGGGTGGGTTGTATTTGGATAGTTCCAACCCCATATTTAGAACATAGTATGGAAAACTATGTGGAAAACAATATGGAAACCCAAAACATCATTAAAAGGGTAATTTTACTAAATTCCCCCTTGGGTTTTTAGGATACTCCTCCACCATAATCTCCAATTTAGTGCACATGAACTAGGGGTGTTCCTAATAACTTCATCCTCCTACAACTTTTTCCTTCGTGTGTTGTCATGGAAAATCATTGGAATTTTAGTTGAGTTATTTTCCTCAGGTGTCTTCCTTTCATCGTACAATTCCTTCACACTAATTTTTGAGTTCATCGGTTTAGGATTTTTTGACATTTCCATTAAAGAATTGATGAATATTTTGTTTCTAATTGGGATTTTGGTTTTCTTGGGAAGAGGGAATTAAAAGATAGTTTCCATACATATTTTTGTGTAATTTCATTAATGTATGAATTTATTATGAATTTTCATATATTTCCCTAAAATTTTAATTTAATTATATTTTTTAATGGTATCACCACTTAAGTATTTTCTAGGGAATGGTGTAGGGAGTCCGTTGTGAACAAGCTATGGATGTCTTGTGTAATTTCAATAAGAAGTGATAACCCTATGACTTTTCCTTAATTATACTATGTTAGGGATTTGATTAATTGATTAATTATAATCGTCATAATTAATTAATTTTGGTTTCTTGGTGTGAAGTTAAATCTTAGGAGGTTGAGACAAGTTCATTTGGATGTTGAGGAGTTTTAAAAAGACATGTATAGACCTTGAAATGGTCATATTTATTTTAATGTGATTTTGGAAATCATTATTGATGAGGTATGGGGTGTAAGAGATATACCCATAGTATTATTAATTTCAATTAAATGTGTATGTGGTTTGTGCTTTAAATCCCTTTGTGGTATGTTTTTTTACTTGTTTTAAGTAATATTTTGGGGGATATAATTCTATACCATAGGATTTATATGGATACCACGAGATCTGTTAATGTTAATAATACCAAACCTATGGCCACCCAAGGGGTGTAACATTTTATAGAACTTGTTATGTGGGGTTGAAAATGGTAAATTGAGTTGGTTATGGGAATAACATGGTTAATCAAATTATTTGACTTGATTTCCTAACTTGGGTATACTTAGTAGGTCTAGGGAATAAATGTTTTATAACATAATAAAATGATGGATTAAAAAAATTATGTTTAACCCTTGTGAAATGCCTAAGTAGAAATGAAATATTTTAAACTATATATGTTGTGTTTAGACTCGGTATTAGTTTTAAATTTTTGGAAAACTATGTTTAGAGGTGGATATTTTTTTTAACGTGAGGTTTCTACCTCTAATTAATTTAAGAAGTGGATTTTTTAAATAAAATTAAAATGTTGATTTGAAATCAGTGTGTCGATGACATATTGATGAAAATGTAAGGAAGATTGTTTTAAAAGTTTTAAGGGTAATAATGTAATTTTATTTGTTTTGGTTGTTAAAGAGGAAGATCGTGTCTTAAGGTTGGTTATGGGATGTTTTAAACAAATTTTTTAGATCCATCATTTTACCATAGTGTGTAAGAATAATGTTTTTCATTTAAAATGGATCAGTAGTCTGAGACATTTTTTGGTGTTAATGTTCAGTTGAGACCTAGGTAAATGATAATTGGTTTAAAATAGGTTTATTTTGAAATTAAAATGTTTTATATGGTTAAAAGTTGAAGAAAAATTGATAAGTGTTCGGATGACACTAGATTTCGGACATGATTCTCCACATATAAGGTTTAGATAGTTGACAAAAAGGTTCCACATATATGGTTATAGATTCAAGACATAACACTAACCATCTGAGTTTATAATAGTAGACATGAATTTCTATGTTCCTGGTTCCATATAATGACATGAATCTCCACATATGAGGTTGGTAAAGTTATACAGGACGTCCTAGGCATGTGGGTCAGTTGTTAGACACAATGCTCTATGTAAGTGAATATGGTTTTATGTATGGTTTAGGTGATAGGTTGAGGTTCTAGGAAGATTTGATATTAATTCTTGATACCTCTCATAGTTAATGATAAATGGAGAGATATTATAATTTATTAAAGTATGTTTCACCCTATTTTATGTTCTAGATGAATTGATCATGACGTAATAGGTTTGATAGGATCATGATTATCTTTATAACCTAAGGACTATGAGGTTTCCTGATAAGAACTTATTTTCCTTATGTTTTTTACCTTCATGTCTTATAGTATTCAATTATTCATCTGGTTATCTACAAACACAGTCTCAATAACTATTATTTACTATAAACACCATTGGTTGTGTCCAACATAGTTTTAATAACACATTTATTTGTCTAATTGTTCATATGGGTATTCAAGAAGCTACAACATGTTATTGGATTCAAATGTTAAGGATATGTCATGTTTTTATTACTTCATGGTCATGTTAGATAGCTCATATAAAATCATTGTACTAGATATCGTTTATATGGAAGGTCTCAGAGTTGGTTTTAGAGACTCGTGTATTTATTTTATAATTGTATATTTTCATATTGGATCAACCTTGTGGTGACTAGTGTCGTATGTATGACATGGATTTTCGAGCCTCTATTTCATTTCAATTTTATAGAATGGTAATGTATTAGTTTAATTTTTCTTTCCACTTACTTTTATGTGTGTGGTATTTGGTTTTTTTAGGGTTACACACTCTGATATAGGGGGACATTTTCCTCATAGTTCCATCTTAAACACCCAATTCTAGTTGATATCCTATAGAGTATTAGAAGGTACGCTTGAGGCCTAGTGAAGAACTTCCTCAAGGAACCAATTTAGTGTCTCTCAGGTTAGGATGTTACATTATTCATGGTGGTTGGTCTTGGAAAATGTTTAATAACCCTCTCCTTTGATGGATCAACTGATATACCCTCATTCATGAATATATAATCAAAAATAAAACTTTCTATAGCCAAATGTTTACATTGTAAATTTTATATAGTTTATCCTTCCTTAGGGTATTCAAAATAATCCTAAATTATTCTTAATGTTATTCCTTTATCATTGAATATATAAGAATATCATCTCTAAATACCACCACATATGGATCAAGGTAATCTATAAAGACTATATTTATTAATTCCATGAATATATTACAGTCATTAGTAAGCCCAAATGGAATCACTATAAATTCATAATACACATACCTCATATGGAATATTTTTTTGATTATATCAACATACCTTACCCACAATTACTGAAATCCAGGAAAAAGTTAATCTTAGAAAAGTATTGATATCCTTGTATTTTTTTCTCTGGAAAGATGAGGGATATATGGCTATACCCATGGGTTAGGATTCATGATTCCCAATGTTTATAATGAATCTGTTATTTTTTTGTTACATTATTTCTCATTGGGTTTAAAATCACTATCTCATATTTAAGGATTGATTGTGGGGGGGGGTATGATTTCAAAATCATTCAAATCATGGTTTCCATTATCTACTTCTATAGAAAATCTCAATGGTCCCCAAATCCATAACGGGGTATATACCATCTTTTGAAATGTAAGATATCATTTGGGTTCCCAGACCCAATGGTTCTAAAGGACTCATATTAGTCATGAAGATGGGAGGTTGGAACATAATACCCTTTTGGACCAAATTTTTATCTATTCTGGGAATATATTTCACATTTAATATATGTTCTTGAATCACTTACAAATACTAATATTGGACTGGTTACCCTAATAAAAGTTTTGTGTCAAAATTTATTCTATGTGTAAAGTTGGTTCTATTGATGAGACCATTGGTATATTTCAGAGGTTGTTTACAAATTTCTCGTTATTTATTTCAAATTGGTAGTTGTTTATGTTTTGAATCCATATAACCTGGGGCCCAAAGGATTACTATCATCTAGGTAGGTGATTGGTATTTCAATTAAGGTATTGAACCATCATGATGGGTCATACATATCCTATTTATAATATGAATCAAAACTGGTGTAGTTCATTTAAACTGTGAATTTTAACATCATGAGAAAAGGACATATATGATAGAACATTGTCACTAGGTATGGAGCTAAATCCCTAGGAAGGCATCCTATGTATCATATAAATAATATTAATCAAATCCATTATATTTAGATCCTAATTTAACATGATAATGGGAGGACATATATAATTAATACCCTTGTTGGTTATTTCCCTAGGGCTTACAAATATGGTAATTCATTTTGGACTTATACTGTGGTTTATAACCATGTAATAGGATATTCATATCATGCCACCAAGAGGTTATTACACTCTAAGGTTTCACTTGATGGGGGAAGTTATTGATGAGAGTGATATGATTATTTCAAATTTCTAAGACCATTTGATTCAAGAGCAGTTTGAAAAATAGTTGATAGAAGGTTATCAGACTCATTGTATCTGGATACAGGACTTATGCATTAGGTTGGCCATAATGGGGAGTTCGATATAAAGCTTGTTACATATGAAGGAATCATAAAATTCCTCATTATTATAGAAATCATAGTTCGCATAGATCACTATGATTACCTATATGTTGATGGATGAGGAATAATGATAAACCCATGGGAGATTTTGGGTTCTATGAGTTAAAGTGTCAGAAATATAGAGGTACTTTCATTGAGGTGGATTAATGTTTATATCTCAGGCATTATGATGGAAGCATACATATCCTTTCTATATATATAATTTAAATCCTCAAAATCCAATTGATTTATGTTTGAGTTAGTATATTGGGCTATGTTATGAAGTACTACAGTGTCTTCATGACATGATTGACTTGACGGGGGTGTCTACATGTCATGTACTAATTGACTATCTATCATGTATGGAGTGTCTTTATGAAAATTATAACATGTCCTAAGGTTCTTTTCCTTATTTAGTATGTATTTTTGATGTATTTCACATGATTAGATAGACATTTTTTGAGGGTTGTCTTATAACATGGATGACACGTTTTAGGGTCTTCACTAAAATCATTTTTCTAGTATTTTAATGAAATCCAATTTTATGGGGTTAATTGGTAACCCACAAAAAATACCAATACCAAATAAAATATAAACAATGGAGTAAAATTTAAATGAAATTAAATTCAAATTATATTCACATTTCAAAATAAAAATATCAATTTGAAAACACATGTAAGGGAGAAACCTCAAGCCCCGCCACATAATTGGGACATGAGACTTATCCTTGAATACTAAAGCCATGTATCATCCACAAAATTATATCCTCTGTAACTTTAGAGAAGAAAATGAAAAAAATAGAACCACTATAACCTCCTTCAACAAGTCCCCATCATCATTGACAAACATTGAACATTGTAACACAACAATCTCTTAGAACCCAACCATACATTGCAGGATCATTCAAAAAGTAAGATTCAAAACATTATGGAATGAAAAAACACCAAAAAATAGGACAAAGTTAATACCACCCAAGTTGATCCACTAGTAATTAGGACACCTCCGTCAAAAAAGTTTTAAAACAAAATTGAGAAGCATCAACATATCTAGAATCTGACACTGGAAACATAGGTCACACACTTGTGAATATGAACACATCGCCAGCACGATATCGAACTACCAATGATGGTCATCACTCCAAAAAATGGTCAAAAGTGTAGTGAATATAGTTGAATGAGAAGAGGAGTAATGAAAAAATCCATAGTGAGGGATGATAAAAACTAAACACGAGATCCACACATGAACACAAAATAGAAGATCAACTGATCAACTCCAACTCACAATTCCAATCCGCCATGTGTGCCATCTTGCAAGAATAAAAATGGGGTCTAGTATGATGGGTATGGTGAAAATTTAAGTGATGGAGTTGAATTAGTTCCTTGGATATAGAAACATGAAACATCCATAAAATGGAACCTTCACACCAATGAATGTGAAGACATAGAGAAAAACCAAAAATATGTATGTGGAAGAGGAGAAGTAGGGGATGGATTAGCATGATAAAGAAAATAGGGTGTCATCACATGGGGATGAAGATGTGTAATTTGTGAATCACCAAGTGTGGAATAATAGATCCACCACCAAGGGAAGGTGAAGAATAAGTTTTAAATCACTGATAGAAAGAGAATATTATGTTCAGGAGAAAATAAGGACATCCTCTGTCTGAGGGTCATCACGTGATCAACATAGAAAAATCCATAGGTGTTGTGTAACTATGGATGACATGTTGAAAGGCTATCGCACGATCTGGATGGAAATTCTATAGGTCTTATCATAACATGGATTACATGTCTAGATTATTTCCCATGACATAGTCGATAAGTCTGGATGACTTATCAAGATATGTTTAACATGTCCGGAGGACTTCTCGGAGACTTGGATGACATGTCTGGAGGACATCTTAAGACATGGATAACATGTCTAGATAATCCCATGTGTCTTGTATGACATTTATAGAGGGATTCATAAGTATTAGATGAAATATTTGGAGGTATTCTCATGACTTGGATGTCATTTTTGGATGATCTCATCTGGCTTAGCTGACATGTCTGGAGGACTTCATAAATCATAGTTCACAAGTTCAGGTGTAGTCAAATGATCTAGATAGGTTCTGAGAAGAATATGATGCCTTCACATGTGGATCTTTTTATTATAATTCACATAACTATTTATATTTTTTTATTATATAATACATATATTTTTCAATGTTTATAAAATATATTCTTATTTAGGTTTTTCTCATCCATGTCAAAAATTAGAGATTCCTTCACATAATCAGGTTGGCATACTATACATACATCATGTTATCAAAAGGATAATCATGGTAAGAACATATATATTCTATGTAATCCCTTAATTCATTCCCCAGGATTTACCTGGTGGATGATTATTGTGATCACATGGGATTCCTCTTCGATTAGTGATCTCTTATGTTATATCATGGGTGTAGTTATTGTTGTTATTCCAAGGGGGTGTGAATTTATTATCCTTGAAATTATAGATTTGAACTGCCCTTCATGGTGCATTTACCAAAGATTTGGGATTTAGTCAGTGGAGGGAGTTTTATATCATGCGCTTCACATGATCCTGGCATGGTTTATCTGTTTCATCATTTAGTGCCACATGATAAATAGTGACCCTGAGAATACTCTGTTATCATTATATCTATGAGTTATATGGTGTGTCAAATGGATTTTCTGAAATCATTTCGACATGTTACAGATCCCTCATGAGATCATTCTATATGTTTGAGAGTATTTGAGATATCAAAATGCCTTCCGAAGAGGATTTCATAAGATCAAGGGACAATTATGTAGGGCCCTTGGTGAGATCATATTGGCTTATTAGAGGCTATTCATTAGACAATTATGCCATGTTAAGGGGCCCTCTAGGTGAATATTTTAACATTCTAAAGTGTTTTTGCAAGAATTATGTTGATCAAAAAGGAGTATGACGCCTTTTCATGAAAATTATCATATCTTACTTTTATGAGAGGCTCCCACCACTTCCAAATTTTATTTTTTTATAGGTCATTCAACATTTTTCCCTTTTTTATCCATCAGGGCCTCTCATTATGAGTAGAGGATCACGTGACAGTGTGTGAGAATTATCCATGATATTTTATCTTCTTATTCATGGTGCATCACCTGATCAAATTGACATGTCAAAGGGATAATATAAGACTAGAATGACATGTCTAGGGGTCCTAAAGAGATAAGGTTACCTATTTAAAAGGCTTTAATTTCATCATTGGAGACTTTTCATTGTCCATTTCATGTCTAATATATCATGTCAAGGGCCTTTCTAATCAATAGAGATCACATGAGGCACGTAACCCCTTATCAAGAAAAATGACATAACTTCAATTGAATAAGGAATCCTAATTTTATCAGATTTTTTTATCATTTTACATGTGTATTAATTTTATTTTAAGACTTCTTTCACCAGATACATCACATGGTTAGTGGATCTTTTCCAAAATCCTTCACATGGTCATTAGAACTTGTATAGACACCTTCTCAAGAATAAGAGTGGATGCCTGATGAGATTTGTATGATTAGATTGAATCACAAAGTGTGATTTCCATTATCATAAATAGATCATGGGAAGTTTATGACCCCTTCACATGACCTTCCTAGGGTCATAAGATCACATTCCATCTCATGGGTCATGTGATTTTTAGGATCCAACAGCTTGGTCTCCATGTAGCCATGCTGCTCATCTATCTGGCAGATAAAATAATACACATGCTTCATAAATATCTTCAATGATGGAATTTTTCTTTCTCATTTATATGGTGTCAAAAATATCCCCCCCCCCCCCACCCTCAAGAGTGAGGTCCATAGGGAAATGACTCATTTCTAATGAGATTCAATGTAAGGTTGTGTCCTTGGGGATTCCAATGATCGGTTTTCTAAATGGAATTGTGTCTTCTATCTCACATTTTTTATTCCGTGGGACATCATATAAATAGCATATTTATGGGGACTCTAATTAGAATAGGGACTCAAACTCCCATATATCTTGTGATTTCTTTTATATCATAACTAATTCACAAGACCTCTCTTGAAAAACTGTTTTGGAATTCATATTCACAAGAATAATTTCTTAAGAAAAATTCATGAAAACACATCACAAGACTCAGTCATTTGATCTCAAGGAATGTATTATTTTAATCAGTTCTAGTTCAAATAAACCATGACTAAATCACATTAATTTTATAAAACCATAACATGTTTTATTGTCCGTATAGTTTTCCTACAGGCTTCACATGCTTTTCTAGCTTGGTTACATGATCACTTCATCATTACGTGGTTCACATGAATATTTATGGACATGTGATTACAAGTCATTCAATGTGTCATTTCATCATGAGATACTTCATGGGTTATGAGTTTGACAAGACTATTTTAAGGTCATCTAATCATGAATCCTTGTAGCTTTCATGTGATTATCATTATCCTATATTAGCTATTCACCTATTTTGGAAGGGTTCCTCTCTTATCTTAAATGTTCTATTTTATTTATATAGATGGCTTCCCTTTTTTAATGTCCTTCAAGAAAATAAGACCTAATGGTAGTGGGTTGTGGGAATTCCATTAAAAATTTCTGAATACCAACTACCCTTTTGTTTTTTTAGTCATCTTAGACAAACATGATAGGCCTTTTGGGGATAAGTATCATGGAATATGCTCTATTAGACACCCTACATCTTTACTTGTATGGTTTTACAAATGATGGTCATATCCTTAAACTGCATTAATCAATTATTTCTTATTATTGGGTTTTAAGGACCCAAAATACCTTTATAAAAATATCTCCCATATGGGAAACCTTATCATCAAGGAAAAATTCTCAAATGGGTATATACTGAAGTTTGTACCAATATGTTATGGAAAGAATCATCATAAATATGATTTCAACATTTAAATTTACCACTCAATAATTTAGAAATCTACCAAAAACTGGTGGTTGGGATGGTTTTAAGGTAGGGACCTTTGATCTGAAGGGTGATTGGGGATGTATTGGGGCACTAACTTCATTATGTAGTATATCACTTCATAAATATCCACAGGCCTAAAAAATATTTGAATTTAAGAAAACATTTGGATCTCCCAAACCATCACCTATTACAATAAAGGCTTGATGTAATAATTAGTTAGCTGATGTAGCAAATATAAAAATATATTCCATATGATACATTTCAATATAGGAATCATTCTCTAGAAAATTGAGTAGATATTGGTGCACAAATTTTAGGAGACATGTAAGAAAATTTTATCCCTCTATCACTTATGTGGGATGATGGAGAGAGGATTGTTACCCTTTCCAGATATTTGATCAAGCTATCTTAGTATACCCTTTTTAAGGCCCCAATTAATAGGCAAGATATCTCATTAAAGTAATGGTTTTGATATTTTATCAAGAGATTCAGTTCTAAACACAAATCCAAGAGGTCAAAGGCTTTCCACCAAAGGATGCTTCCATTGTCGGGGGTACCTATTATCCAATAGTTGAAGTGGGTTAATTACCAAATGGGGTGGGAGGTTATTCGTGATGTTTACCAACCCATTTAGTTGGAGGGTTTTTTGGCACTGTACCTATATCGGTACATGTTCCCAACAAAGTAGAAGGGTGAAGTTTTTGTTTCCACCATTATAATAGTGGTTTCCATGGTAGGTGGGAGGAATGTAGTTTTTTATATCCCTAAGTTAGACAACCTACACCACATCATGTTCCATATATATAGAGGAATATCCCCATATATAATTTATAGTCTCATCCATGAGTTATGGGGCTTGATAGGATCTCACCTTGGTGGCTATAAAAACATGATCATACAAAACATTCATGGTATTTATTTCAATCCTTTTCTTTAGTGTATTAGTGGTGTGAGTCCAATCACATTGAAGGTTAATGAAATTAGGTACTTTCTGAGTATTGATGACCTATTTTCATTCAAATCCTATGATATTAACACTGATAGTATAACTGAAAATGGTAATGGAATATTGGAGGATCAGATTTATATGATGTCAATCTATATAGGGGTCATTTATACCCACATTGATTGGAGACTTTTGTGTAAAATGTATGTGACTTATTTCTTTAGTAATTAATTTTTATGAATTCATAAAAAATTCCCTTCCCTTCTTCACGTATAAAATAAAATTCATTAAATTGAAGGTCAAAAGTTCGTGTTGATATTTACCAGGGAGGAGACCCAAGTATATATTGAATTTCCTTCAATCAATGATGATATTGGTTTGTTTCATCATTATGTCGATATTTGGATCTACTCGTATCTGAGTGGGAAATCATTCACATTATTTCTCAAGTTTGTAATGTGTCAAACTGATTTCCAAATCAAATATGAGTTTTCACAAGTAGATTTCTTCGAGTAGACCAACAACCACATCCATATCATGTATGGAGGTGAGAAGTTTACCATTAGTTTTTTACAAGGTGAAGTTTCAATTAGCATGGCGTTGGTGATCATGACACCCACACTAATATTTCCCACTACATTTCAACAGTGGATGAGATGGAGGGATGTGATCATAGTTGTTGAGCTCTATGGAAATTAAACAATATAGAGATATTATCAATCGGACTTTGATTTATTACTACTCCCATAGGTGAATTTTTCAATTACCATTCCACTATGTATGAATATTTTCTTAGATACCTCGATAGAGTGATGGAAAATGTGAGGTTATGGATACACTACTAACAATTGGTGAAACAGATTGTGGGTTATGGTATGTTAGAGGTTTCCATGGATAAAATGGCTATGAAATTGTTGAAATTGTGTTAGAAATGGACTTTCTATCATATTCAAACATCTATGGGTCCATTTGGGATTTCACTACTGTATTTATTATTTTTATTGGTAAGGAAAGAAATTGTAGAAGGCTTGTCACTGTCACCTTCATGACTATATTCCTCTAGGGGTACAGCTATCGAAACTAATGTTGGAAGTGACTAGGGTACAGATGATGAGGTTACCCTGAGTCCATTAGCTCAGATGAGGGGGGTCATTACCATTCAAGAGGAATTATAATCTACACCTTCTTTGGATCCATCCAATACACATTTAGTGTCGACACCTCCTTGCGGCCCATACATACAGAATAAATGATAAGAAAGCACTATAAACAATTAGATCCCTCTCACCCAGAATACTCATGTAAGCATTAAACTTTACTATTTTCCTATTTCAGACCTCTCATGGGGACCATTCTTGTTTTCCACGAAATTTTCAAGTCCCCAGCAATACTATATAGAGGAATATACATCTTCTCTGAATGATATGGGAGAGAATTCCATTTCTCCGATAAAACCTTCCATACTAGGACCATCTCATCAATAATTATAGATAGTTGAATTGCTGATATAGATATGTCTAGTTCTGTTATAGATTCTCTAGTGTCCTTTCCATTTTACCCGACATGGTTGAACACACTTATGTAGGATAAAAATCAAAGTATCCACTCCAGTATAGATTTATCCTTGATGGAGCCACGTATTGGAGAAAGTGGTAACTTCTATAGAAACAAAAAACAGGGTCAAAATTGTATCATATAATCTAAAATTTATTTATTTCATATATTACTTTAAGGTATTAAGAAGAGTATCCCAATTCAAGAAATGTTATTGGCTCAACTAGGCCGCCCATCAAAATATGAAATCGCCTCTTCTCCTAAATAATGTGTTGGGATGATAGATATTTCCAGTGATTCAATCAAGAATGATTTTTTTACAACATAAATCACATATTAATATAATTATATTATTTAATTATAAACTAATAAACATTTGTGAATCTTATTTAGTACCTTCTTTTTAGATCATAGAAGTTCCAGTCCCTTCTTCACGAGGAATTCCTCTGACTAAGTCAACCAATATAGAGGCTGGATCCATACCCACTTCATAAAAGGTAGTGAGTACAAGTCCTTCACTCATTTACTTACTCCTAGAATGTATTCATGTTCCATGATAGGGAATGTTTCAAGGATTGGATCCCACATATAACGTCCTAGGTTACCCAATCTGGTTAAAAAAGTCTCCCATTTTGATTTTTTATTTACTATGGGTGCCAAAAAATTTTATGTTGATAAAAACCAAATTTGAGAGTTCATATAGCCTTAAATAATGTTTTTATATGGTTTTATAGGCTTAGAGAGCTCTTTTAGTCATCGGAAGGGATTTGGTTGTATTGGAGGCCTGAATGCCTAGTTTTCGTGTTGCAGGTCATGGTGTATAATTAGGGTAAACCGTGTAGACTTTTCTAGAAAATAGTGGGCCCTATTTTTAAACATCTCCACGGTTTGGGTAAACCATTTTGGAGAGTCCAATTGCTATAAGACCTTATATATAATTTTTTCAGAGGCCTTAGTCCAATTTTTTCATGGTTAGAGATAACTGTGTAGTAAGCCATAGGAGTAGCAGCACTTAGAAAGTACCCATGAACTGTATCCTTCAAAGGATGTGCATAGTTTGGAAAATTTTGTGATTTAACCATGTGGCTGACATAAGGTAGGAAATAACACTTTTCATTTCTCTTTATTTCCCTATTACACCATATTTTTTCATCTTTCTCTCCTAGGGGTTGCACATAGCAATAGAGTAAACCCTTATTTCATCCACCTGTTGGATTTTATCCATATCTTTCATCAGTGATACATTCTTTAAGCCATTGGGTTCCCTAGACCCATATAAATAAGGATTCCCTAACCCATTATTCTCTTGTTCCTTTCTCTTTCGTCATATAGTTCTAAATATGTTTGAGTTTTTTTGCCCTATTTTCAGGGTATTTGATGCAAACATTGATTTCCCTCAAATTCGTCACAATTGGAGATTGATACCATAAATTCCTATATAAATATATGTACAAGGTAGTTTGTTCATAAATTTAATCATTTATTCATTTTATATTTTAGGTTTATTATTTTTATCATTTCATTGGGTAGTTTAGTGAGACACATTTTCTTAACATTAAATTGATTGTATGACCTTATGGGATGTTGTTGGGAATTCCCTCAAATTTTGTATATGATTGAGGTGAGGTTAGAGGTTTTTTATCCATGAGTGGCTTAGCAGTTGTTTTATATTAATATTAATTTAAATTTTTTTAATTAAATTTATGTGGTCATTTGAATCTGAGATATTCAATAATATTATATTTCATTGATTCATTGTGGTTGAGTTTGACAATTCAGTAAAATGAAATTTATTTTTTTCATTAAATTTATCTATTCAATCATATAAAATTGTATTTCCTATTTAAATAAACTTGATTTTATCATATATATGAAATTATTTACTTTCATGTGATCTAATCCCTGAGATCAGGGTGGGATCAACCTATGATATTGGGAGGGCATGAACATCAAGATGTAGGTGACATAGTCGTCTAGTTGGGATTAGCCTAGATTAATTGGGGGTGTTAACCATCATTTGGGAATCATTGATGTCGGTTTGTGGTGTAAAATCTTTCAGGAATAGGGAATGGATCGTGATATTGGATGGCGTGGCCCTTGGACATGAGATACATAGTTACAAAATTTAGTGATAGCCACTTATTAGTGATTGCCAAAGCATCGATTATAGTCGTGTACACACCATTTAACTCATTGATGAGTTTATTTTGACTACTCTTTAGGGTATAGTCCCTCGATGGTGTGTCTTAGGAAAATATTTGTGGGTTTTCATTTTATAGAAATACATGGGGAAGGTGAAGAGCCTTTATTTGATAGTGATGAGGCTATTATCTAGGGGTTGAGGCTTTCTGTATTGAGGTCATTGGGCCTGGGATATTTTTAGAAGATAAAGATCTCAATTCCATAAGAAGTCATGTTATGAGATAATTGTGTTTTTTATTTTAGGACATATATCATTTTTCCTTCATACATTGGGATTTAATCTAATGTGTGCTTTTGAGCAGGGGTTTGAGGGGCCTATTGCATTGGTTTCGAAATTCCATCAAGACATCGGTACATTGTTGAGAAATAAGGTGTCGGGGGATATGATTTGAGAGGTTAATATTTTGTGGTAGAACATGAGGTGAATTTTACATGAGGGGATACCTTATTCCATGGGATAGGGATCCTCTCCCCTATAGATATTTGGATATATTTTAGAAAGGTAAAAGCTTCCAGCTTCTTTTTTAGCAGGAGGGAAGTTGTTGTTAAATTGAATTTCATTGTTTTTAGTTATTTTTTTTTAAAAATACTTAAACACTAATATTGGGTATCCAAAATTGTGTGGTATGTTAATGAGACTCATTATCTCACCATACATCGGCCCTTCGGGATGCGTGTATACTTTATGTTGTTACATTTAGGTAAAGGATCAACCTTGAGAGATGGTTCATAGCGTTGTTTAGAATGGGAATTTGTAAGGGACCTTCAAGTTATTACTTATTTAAGAGTTACGTTTTATTTTTCCTTTCTATTTATTTTTTGTATCAGCGTGGCTGTATATGTATTGTATTGTTGGTCACCCATTAGAGAACCTTTTTAGGCATTGTAGTCTATGACCTACGTTGATATGTACGATATGTTTTAGTGATTCAGGTGGTATATCATATTTTCTAATTTATTTGGAATTAAATTTTATATTCCTTATGCTAATATATATTTTTATTGTGCTTTTTCCTTTGACAGTTCTAGATGAAGTATGTCGATTCATTATTTTTTCACTACATGAGATATTTAGATACCCAGACCATTATATTATCATCAATTGAGGTTATACCCTCCTAAATATTATTTTTTAACCCTCAATAAAAGTCCTATGCATTTTTTGATTGAGAAGTCACACCTAAGGACAATGGTACCTGGCCCGAAAGGACTATTCGGGTGGAAAATCAGTTTGGGGATGCTACTGGTGGTATTAGAAAAGTTTTTGGCTAGGATTTAATATCAGTACTAGGATAGATACAAATTATATTGAGAATTAATTTTCTCTATTGTTAGTCTTACTATTTAGGATATTGTATATTGCATATTAATATATGGTTATAAATGGGTTTAGAACTCATTATTGGGTGCCGACAACCCCATGTATGATGGATGGGATGAGTTACCATGGGGTGGAATTGCTATTTTATTTTGTTTAGTTTATGGTTTATGTGATTTTAACCTTGTATGGAATTTTGGGAATGTGATGGTTATTTGTAATGACATGCGATACTTGTCCTTCTATGAAAATGGATGAGATCATGGATCCTTGGCCCGAAATGAAAAGGGTTGTCCAAAATCGTAATCTTTTGATTAGGAACATGTTAGGTACTATGGTAGAATTTGATATGTGATATGGATCTGGATCATATAGAAGAAGGCATGTACTATTGATTGGGAAGTCTTTTATCCCTGGGTTGGGTGAAGAGGTTATCAGTTTTAGGTGATGTAGATTGTGAGGATGGGCATGGACTAAGGTACAATTGATACTTGTAGTGGGGAATTAAAGTCAAAAAATATAGTATACCACCTCAGAGTGGGTCTTCGACAGTTTTTTTTCAGTGTGGGCAGCGACGACATGTCTGAACATAGTGTGAGTGCACTCCAATAGAGTTATGGGAATGTGGTCATGTCATGAATCTTGATAGGTTATGTACGAAGCCTTTTCAGGTAACCAGCAGTTAAAGACTAGGGAAAACTCATGATTATTAGTTTAGTTCAATATTGGCACCTAGAGAGTGTATCCAAGCTTTAGCTACATGTGGAGGTCATTTCGAGAATGTGGGACCTAGTAGTGGGGTCATTAGATAGTGGCTGGTGAAACACTACCGGGAGGTTAGAATTCAGGTAGTCAAGTTTCAGGACAGGTATGTTGTTGATCTACTAGGTGATGAGTATTATACTGAGCTGACGATGGTCATAGGTATGTAGTGTGGGGAGTTGTACATCAATTTTCTTTTAGCCTGGCATTTTGAGGTGTGTCTATTTTGAGTAAACAAGGGGAACCAGTTTTTTATGGACTAACTAGATACAGCTTAGTAGGTTTGTATTTTATGTGATTAATTATGTGTGTGTGTGTGTGTGACATAATTGGAATGAGGTTTTTTATGTGTTTACTATTTGGTGTGTGATTATTGCAGTCTCTTGGCATTTGGGAATCATCAGATACTGGACTTGATTGAGGTTCAAGGCACCGAGATTGTTTTTAGAATCTATCCAGATGCAGGACCTAGTCAGTTTCATGTGTGACATGGGTATATAGTGGGCACTGATATTGTGCAGGATGTTATTGGGTGTCAAGTATGGTATGGGATCACCTTATTAGGTGAATAAGTGATGATTCATCCTGGTGGGACCTTGAATCTAGGAATTGGTCAGTGTACAATTTCTTGATTTGAGTATATGGTCAGGGTAGACCAGGGTAGGTCACTCCTAAGGTTGGTATCCCCCTTGAGGTAGTTGGACTATTCCCATATGATTTTTGTAGTTCGGGTTATTTTCAATGGGATGGGTATGTTTGATACCATCTCTATGTTTTATTTTATATCTCAATGATGAGCTATGTTAATTTGGGGAGATGTTAATGTCCATGGTTTTTGAATCGGGTTGAAAACCTACCGCATTTTGAATTTTTTAGTTGGGATTCCAATTTATTTTCGTTGATTGAAACCAAATTTCAAGAGTTTCATCTACATTATATCATTTTTTGATATGGATTTAGATTCTTGGAGTGTGTCTCGGGTGTTCGTAAGGGCTTCATAAGCATCAGAGGCACAAAGGCCCATTTTTTGTATTGTAGGTCAAAGTGCATAGTTTAGGGTAAACCATCTGGACTCTTCTGAGTAATCGTTCACCCTATATTTGAACTGCTACATGGTTTGGGTAATCCTTTCAGGAGAGGAACATTATTTTTTGACCTTGCCTACAGTTTTTGAAGAGGCTTCTACACTATTTGTACATGGTTGGTGCAAACCATGTGTTATACTACATGAGTAGTTCCACATTGGTTGTACCCATGAAATGTTTCCTATATAATTTATTTAGGTTTTGGAAACCCATTCTATATAACCATTCATCACATGGAAGGTATGAAATTACCTTTACCACTTTTTTATTTTGTTATTACTACTTCTTCCTCCTTCTTCTATGGGTTGTGCACAACCATAGAGGAAACCCTCCTTTCCTCCTCCTCTAGGATTTTCTACATCTCCTTCATCAAAGATCTATTCTTCTGGCCATTAGGTGAAATAGAAAAATCTTAGTAAGGCTTCTCTCACCCATGATTTTCTTCCTCTATGATCTTCCCTCTAAAAGAGATAAATCCTTTTGGGCTATTTTTTCATATTTTTAGGGAATTTAAAGGAAACTATTATTACTCTCTAATCGATCATAGTTATATCTCGATAATAGATGTTCCTACATCTATGATTCCAAGGTTGGTGGTTCATACCTTTCATTGGTTCTTTATGTCCTTTTTATGGGATTTCATTTTAGCCTGCCATTGGGTAGTTGAGTGATACCCCATTTCATGATATTAAATTGATCATAAGACTTAATGGGATGTCGGTAGTCATTCCTTTACCTTGTTCATATGAGCGAGGTTGGTCTAGAGATCATTTCTACTTGGTTTGTTTTGATGGGGCTGTTCTATTCATTTAAATTCAATTTTTTAAATAAAATTTCTTGCATTCATTTTAATCTGAGATATTCAATTCTATTATATTGAATTGGTTCATTGGGGTTGAGTTAAAAAAATTAATTAAATTGAATATTTGGTATCATTAAATTTTTCAATTAAATCATATTAAGTTGAATTTATTATTTAATGTGAATTTATTGAATCATATATATAAACTACTTTAGTTTTATTTGATGTTATCCATGGGATCATGGTAGGCTTAACCTATAATATATGTATGGTATAATCCTTAGGATTGAGGCGATGTGGTCATATAATTGGACTTGTCCTGGATTACTTGGGTGGTTTTGACCATTAGTTGGGCATCATGGATGTTATTTTGAGGCAGCAAGGATAGCAGGTTGAGGTCATGGCCTATTATATTGAAGGGAACAGACATCATACTTGACCGACACGGTCACAGGGACATTAGTTTATAGTTGGATGTGGATTAGGTGCCCATTTGATGATTAATTATCACCCATTAAGGACAAAGCTATGATTAGATTCGTGTGCACAAAAAATTATGTAGTGATGAGGTAGTTTTGATCACTCATGTGGGTAGAGACCCCTGGTAGTGAAGATTAGGAAAATGTGTTGGGGGTTCTTGTTGTTGATATCCACAGGGAAGGTGAGGACCCTTTAGTTGATAGCAACAAGGAAATCAGTCAGGGGATGAGTCTCACCATATTTAGGCCATTGGGATTGGATGGTTTTGGATATATATAAATATCTATTCATAGGGATGTAGTTATATGAGATTACACTAGTTTTTATTTGATGACAGATATCATTATTCCTTCGGACATCAGACTTCAAGCTGGTGGGTCCTTTCAAGTAGGGTTCAGATGGATCGGTTACATTGGTTTGGAAATACCTTTCGGAAATCGGTACATTGTTGAGACACAAAGTGTTAGGAGGCACGAGGTTTCAGGTTAATATTTTTTGGTAAAACCTATAGGATCTACATGGAATTTGACATCATGGGATATGTTGGTATATGGGATGAAGTATCCCTTATTCTAAAGATATTTTGTCATCGGATGAGGAAGGTAATAGAATCCTAGTGGCTGTTGAGCACCAGGGATGACTTTTTTTTATTGAATTTTATTTTGTTTGTTTGTTTTATTTATGTATAAACCTATATAAACACATATGTTTGGTGAGAAAACTTGGGTGGTATCCTACTAAGAATTATCCTCATACACTATACAGGCCCTTCAAAATGTGTGTGGACCATATTTTGTTTCATTTAGGTAAATAATTAGCCTCTGGAGTAGGATCATGGTTCTATTTAGCTTGGGATGATGTTAAGAGACCCTAAGGTTCTTACCTCTACAACAGTTAATTTTGAGTTTTCTAATTTATTTACCTTTTGTATCATCATGCCTATATATGTATAGTACTATTGGTCATTTGTTGGGGACCCTTTTTGTATATTATACTATATGACCTATTTTGATATGCATGCTCTATTTTAGGGTTACCAGTAGTATGTTGTATTTTCTTATTTATTTCAACTACTTTTGTATATTGCTTCCGATAATGAATTTTTTTTATTTTTGTTCCTCCCTTAGCAGGTTTAGTTCAAGTCATTATTTTTTCCGCTTCATGTGATATATAGATAATCATACCATTATATTATCATCACATAAGGGTATATCATCCTTGATATTCCTTTTTATTATAATCTCACTACTAATTGGAAAACTTTTTCATTTGAAGAGGTGTGCCTAAGGTCAGTGGTAGCTGGCCTGAAAGAACTATACGGGTAGCTAATCAGGCCAGGTATGCTATACCACATCACTTTATCAAATGAAATAGAGGCATGTGTGGGTGTATATTTGGTCCCTAATTTCTGAGGCTCCTTTGGAAGAGCTGATGGGCTTATTAGCTCATCTTATAATTATGTTTACCACCTTTTTATATGATTGTTTTACTATACCACACTTCATGCATGAGTGAATAAAGTGATTTCCCTATGGGAGAAAACTAGGACTCTTGAATTAAGGATAGAAGCATCAGAGGCTTCATATTCTGTCAAATTATTTTGTGATGAGTCCTTGAACAAGGATTACAAACATTGGGAGAAGTTGATGTCTCACAGAAATATGATCAATACATCGATGGTTTAAATTAGAAGAATATAGTATAAAATCAATAGTATCATGTAAGAGTTGTCTTAGTTATATCATAATATACAAACATTAGAGAAAAATATATTTGAGAAATAGGGGCTCCTCGTCCTGGAAGAGTAGGCCATACATGATTTTATTTTTAGTTTGGACACACTAAAGAAGATTTCCTATGTGAAAAATAAATCTATTAATCAATTGTGACAATCCATTTACTCCCTAAATAACAAGTCTAAAGATATCTAGGAATCCTATAATAGAATTTTGTTTTTGGCTCGTTGTGTCATAAACTTCCTTGTATTAGCTGATTTATCAGAGATACTCTAATATTTGGAGGTTCCTCCTTCTCTTTCACTTTATTAATGAATAAATCTTTTGAGATTTAAATATCATTGCCAAGATATCTTTTATTCATAAATTTTATGAAGTCTCACTAAATTTATATCATATGAATCACTAATAATACCCATCCTTTGAGTAATACCAAGTGACCCAAATCTCCCAAATTTTAATGCTTAAATAGAAATTGATTCATCCTTATAATTTCTCATGAATTACTATCAACATGGGGATCCTTTCAGATGTATCTACTCGAGTTTTCCAAGGATAACTTGATTTTCAAAGGATAATTTGGGTGGAATATATTTCTAGGATGGATATCAATATAATTTAAAATTATTTTTGTAGACATAGTGAGAAAGGATTGATTTTTTATTTGGATTCATAATAGTCCTTAAAATATTTTCATTATTTATATATTTTCTTATCTTTTTCTTACGTTACATATGTGGAAATATTACTGGGTTTACACCTTTTTTTTTAGTCATCCCTTCAACAGGTTTTTGAGTTCATTATTTTTATTCCTTTTCTATTTTATAAATTCTCACTATTTATTAAACCACACAAATTGTATGTCTAGCGAGTTGAGACTCAAATTTTTACCAGGGATCCCTTTTTAGTTTTTCAACATGATGAGAAATGCATCAAATATAATTGGTTGTTTCAAGGTCTTGAAAACTATAATGTTATTTGTTATAGTTTAGGGTCATCTAGCTCAAACTATTTGTTTCTAGTAACATACTATTTTGCATTTATCATTCTCCATGTAGTTTAATGTAATTTGGAAATGGAATATTTTGTGAATTTTAATGTCATGTTGTGTGGATGTATTCCATACTTTTTATAATCATGCATTATAGAAATATTCCATTCAATTTAATATCCTACAGTAAGTAGAACTTCTATTTATTTGAACAACATGTGGTAAAGATGCCCTTCATGCTGTTTTACATCATGCTATATGGATGTAAAATACTATACATCTTATGGTTTTTCTTCTATGACATGATAAACATTATAGTAATAGGTAATACATGTTAGGGATGACCCAAATCTCCCTAAGGTGTTGAATTCCACCAAGGTGTTGTCGGTGCTCTGAGTGGATCAATGAGTACATACCAATGATGACCCAAAACACCCTAAGGGGTTGAGTTCGTAGAAGTGATTTCGGGCCTCATTATGATTAGAGGATCTTTCCTACAAGGATGGAATTCCTAAAGTTTGTGTGTAAAAATACATTTTTCATGGACCCATAGGTATTACATTCATTGTTATTTAATGGGGACCCCACTATTCTCCATTGTCTTTGGGTGATTTTTTAAGATGTTATTGGTGGATGATAAAATTTCAAGAAAGCTGGTTCCACATGGATAATTGTAATATGGGTGGTGAAAATCATATTCCAAAAGTTTTTATTTAATAATTTGGAATGTGGAGGATATTTCCGGGACAACCAAAAACACCCGAAGGTATTCAGTTCCTCCGTGGTTTTACTAGGTCACATGAGTACTGGAATTAGTTTCCTAAAATGAGGATATTCATATAGTTGGTATATCTTAATCCCTTTTGTATGGACCCATAGGAATTATATTTTGGGTCAAGTAAAGAAGATAGACACTCTTATAATGTTCATAGAATATTTATGAAGACCAAAATTACTTGATGATGAAGTGGGGTATGGAAAGAAGAGTTATCCAGGATTGGTCATGGAAACCTAGTGCACTGTAGATTTTTGTTGGGAGGCTTGGTCCCTATGACATGTGATTTTGAGTTACGTGGTGTGGTTAATAAAAACATTTGGGAATGGAGTGTCACATTACAACATTGAGAAATGGTATAATACATGGTGACATAACATTGTGGATATCGAATCCACTTGAATAGTCTGGTCATTGGGATTTTAAATCGTGGTCCAAGAATATCTAAGTAAAACAAAAGTGGAAACATGTGAGTATATTCAATACATTGGTTATGTAGGAAGCCTATATCCCACTCAAGTAGGATAAAACCCTTGGAATTATGGGGGCCCTTTGTGGGATCTAGAATCCAATAGGGATGGTCTATTTTTCAAGGTTTAATTCTAAAAAAATACTAAATGGGGTCCTTATAGATCAAAAAGTCCTTGTTGATAGTTTTCAATTGGGAAAAACTAATATAAAGGGAGATCAATGGTCTTTTTGATCCATGATATGGATACCAACTTGGGGAACTGGTTGTGTCAAATTATACATTAAGTAAATTAAATTGGTTTATGGAAAAAATATTCAAGAAGGGTTTGAGGAGACAAAATGTTTCGTCAGCACTTAGTGAACCCATTATAATGGTGATAAGATATGATGAATCATTAATCTATCATTTTTCTATGCCAGGGGGTCCAGTGAGAAAAGATCAACATTTATTAACACTACATGTTTGGCCTGATTATCATTATGACTTGTTTATTTAATGTATATCATTTTCTTAAACTCGAGATATTAATAGATTATATAATAAATACTTGACTCTTTCCCAGGGTTCCCGTTTTGAGTTTTCAACCTGAAAAATTTTGTACCTATTTCACTAGAAGTTTTAAGGTCTAGGGATTTAGACCATTAAAGGATAAAGCATACATTCGTACAACTTTGACCAAAATTCTTGTAGTTTAAGGACATGATGAAAATAGACATAGTAAAGGGTAATTTTACACAATAATCAAATTAAGATACCAATGGTCAATAGAAATACCAAATCCATTTTATATGGAGGTTAAATGTCATGAATAATGGCTCAAAGTTCTGAGATCAGAAGTAATGTAAAGGGAGAATCATTAATAGGATGACCCAAAACCCCCTAATGTGTTGAGTTATACCATGGTGACATCTAGGCTTAGAAGGATGAGAAATATCTTCTAGAAAAGTCAGGAGTCTCTGTTTGGTAGCTCAATTACATTATATAGATTCACCTATTGCATTTTCAAATACGGCCAGATGTACCTTAAGGAAATCAGATAGCATTTTTCTTTTAACTGCCTACTATGACACAAACTAGATTTAATATTGTTGTATACTAACTACCCATCAAACCAAATTTCTTTTCAATATAGGATAGATAAGGAAGTATTTGATTAAGTCAATATGAGATACGAATTGGACTTTGTGATTCTACAAGTAATGTATCAACTTTTTTAACTATGAAGACGAGTGTGAGGTAGTTCTTAGCTATGTAAAAATATCGGGCCTAAATACTATGAATCTATTTTCTATGGTAGTATAAATTGTCTTCATTCCCCCACATCATTTTTCAATATGGGTATAGAAGCAAGAAATCCTTCCCTAGAGTCCATGTATAATATTAGCATGTTTCTTCTATTCATGGAATCCAGACCAGTGGGTGAAAAAAGTAATGATTGAGATTCTAACAAGATTTTTGTAAGTAATAATTCCATTAGTAGAAAAATAACTTCTTCATTGACATGGTGAAAGGTGAGAGAATGTCAGTACAGGTTAGCTATTAAATTCCGAATGTAACTGAGGTGCACTTGGATCCCCATCAATACTTTGAGATTTTGAGGAGGTGAAATATCAAGGATTTCACTAGTATTTTCAATGTCGACCACAATACAATGGTGGAATACAAAAAATAGAATGAAATTTCTTGAAATTTCCCCTAAAGTGAACTTTAGTGTATTTCTCTTCAATCTATGTTTTCATAATATGCTGAGGATTTATTTATGATCAGTTAGGTGACCACATCCTTATCAATATATGATTACTTGGTCATCACTGTATCATTCTTCTACTCATACCAATAAGACATTCAAAATATAATGAATTGTATGTTTTTATGAAGTCCGAAAAATCATTAACCCATAGAGTATAACTTGATAGAAAAAGATCCCGTGATATTCTATGAAGGTAGTTGCCTCCCTATCTTTAGCATCCATATTTATTTGAGTGTACCTTGGATAAAAATACATTGATTAAAGGGTCTAGAATCTAGTTGTTTCATCAATTAAAAGTTCTATGATTTAAAATGGGAATTCATCCTTTAGAAAATTTCATTTATAGTCTCTAAAACTGACCAAACCCTATATATTCCAATAATTTTTTTCGACAGGGATGATGTGGGTGAGCCATTTTTGGTATTTCAATTCCCAAAAATGATTTCATTGATCAATTTCTTGAATGCCTATTTTAAATGTGTAGTATGATATTGTTGTATCATTCTATATGCCTACATGAAACCCCAATGCTCATCAAGAAAGCTTTAATGGTGTATAGAAACATCATGGTTCAGCCTAAACATTTTTTTATAATTCCAAGAAAATAGATATTGATGTTTATTTAGAAATGTGACATATATATCCTTATCCTAGAGAGGTGTTTAGTCACTAATCAACATAGGTTGAGTGTCTTCTTCTAATCCTTGATTCCCCAGTCTGAGCTCATCGATAGTAGTGGGGAATCCTTCCTTAAATAAAGGATTAGTGTTCCTATGGTCATCCCCTTCTTATTTTGTCTCTAATTTATAGTTGTAAATTTCAATCATGGTAGGTGATCTAGTAGAATAATTATCACTATCATTGAAAGAGAGGCCACAGGAAGAGACATTGTCCTCTTGGGCTATCAGGGTCATAAAATGGAGTGTTTGATGCTGATTGCTTTCTCTAGTGATTTTATCAGGGAAAAGAGGGGCCTAGACATATAGGATTATTTCTACTACCTCAACTAGGTTTATGGGGTTCACATAATCACTGTAGAGAATACACTATTTATTTTTAGGGGTGTTCTTTAAGATAATGAGTGCTAGAAGATTGATATCATCATCCACCATTTTTTTTTGACTTATCATTTATAGAAACATACATCAATATATACAGATTTATAGGAATCGAATGGGGAACAACACCATATAGTATGCCAACCATCCCATCCATGGGGTTTCTCAATCATTAATGAAATGTTGAAGGAACTGCAACATGGCTGTGAAGCCAAGGTTTTCCATGAAGGATATTACATATTGATTCTTTCTGTATAACTATATATTCAGTGTTAGATGTGAGATCACCTAATATATCCATGATCTTGAACTAATTTAGAGACCATTGGTCACTCTTATCATACCCTTGAATGGTTAGCTTTGATGGAGATAAGTCTCTATCATAGTATCCCAAATGTTGGTGGGTCTAAATTGGGATGTAGTTGATCATAGAACCATTGTAAATCTAATCCCATTAAATGTTTAAATTTTTGAGTTTTCTTGAAATGTATAGGGTTAAATAATTTCATTTGATATCTTATTCCTGATCATATTATGCTAACATGATGGTGACAGAGAATTTAAATGGAATAGTCCCTATATATTAAACCACAATTGAAAAAACATCCAAATCAAACTCATTTTGGATCTGGGGGGCTTTTGTGAGTTCCTCTTTCAATTATTTTGAAGCATATATAGCATCCCAAATTGAGATATTGGTTGGGAAAACTGAAATTTGTTTTAGAATATTATATTTCTATGCCATGGGTTTTCAGTTTTCAATGTGGATCTACTCTCTATTATATGTCTCATGTGTTGAGGTTTTTACGGTGGAAGGTCCTACTTCTTGAGTGGAGGTTGAAGGATCATATCCTTCCAAAGGTGTAGGTAGCACCAACCTTCCCCTTTATTTGTTGTAATCAAACAACCCCCCCCCCACGCGATTCAATAATGTATGATTACTGTGAATGGATTACCACTGGAGGGCTATATGACATCTCCATGTTTTTTTTGGGATATAAAAAGTTCTCTCCCATGAGTCTCAGATGAATATATGTCCTCTTCATGGATGTGATAGAAATATTGGGTTTGACCATTTCGACACCATCCCCCGTATCCTCTTATTTTGTGTCCTTCGCCTCCAACTACCCAGTCAGATATAGGGAACTCATACTCAAAGTCAAATTCATCATTGAATAAGATATCTATGAAGTTAACTATGTTAACAAAACTAAAAAACGATTTCTTCATCTGATGAGGATTTCATTTAGTGGTTGTGGTGCCTGTTTTCCATATGTTAAAGGAAACAAATCACCAAGTTCCAGATCTTGTGTGGGAGTTGGATATGACTCTTCGTATTTTTTCATTTCCTATGTATGATAATTACATTTTCCTCTATGGGGTGTATTAAATTTCACCTACCTAGGAGGAATGATCTTTGTTTGTTTTCGATGTTGTGATATTGTAGTGCATTGAGTTCTCTTAACTATCATTAGATTCATAAAGTTATCAAACTTCTATCAATGCCTAGATAGAATCAATTTCTAGTCACCATGTTCTTCTAGTTGGGAAATAATTATACATGTTACCTATAATGGGGAATTCTCCAACATCACATATCTAAAATCATCCATATTGTGAAGAACATCTTGGAAGTTGAATAAATCCTAGATAGTGTGACCCAACCTCTTACTGAAAGGGAGGTATTATGGATGATATGTATGGTTGAACTCACAGGGATTCATGGGGTTTTGTAGCTTTATTATGTTATTTTCTATTGGTGTAAGGAAATAACTAGGGACTATCCCATTTCGGATGGATTATGCTTTCTTCATACATTCCATGAATTGTGGGTGAACCTGATCTCTTTTATCTTTTAGTCAAGGGTGGTTTCATTGATAGTACCACTAAAAAGGAGGCTCTAGATGATTTTAGGCCTTCCTTGGTTCATAAATGGTAATTTCATCTATTTTTAGTGTAATAGTGGTATTACATGTCGTGCCAAGACTTTCTCCTTATGAAAACGACATGGGAATATATTTATCTTAGGATCGCTAAATGAAATCTTCTAGGAATTATTCCATTTCAACAAACTCATGGAATCCACCTATATATTTCACTAATATCAAATGTTTTTTCATCTCATCCTAAATATTTTAGGTGAAGAGTTCCTATAATTTCTATTACAAGAGAGGGATATTGATTGAATAGGTTAATTCCTCTCATCTATTGATGATGTCAAAAACCCTCTAATTTGTGAATTTTTTAATTTATTGAGGTTTATAATTATCTTTATCTTAATTATGGATCTAAAATAACAATGGAATTGATGAGGAAGGTATTCCCATATGATAATGGATCTTATCAAATAGTTGTTTTACCAAATGAAGAATGAACCCACAAAATATTGTTCAGAAAATCATAACTTAGTCGCTTCCTACTAATCCCATGAGCCCATCATCAAGCCGCATCAGGAAAGGAAGTGACTGAGATCCCATTTTGGATCTACTATTTCACTAAAGGTTGAGAAGGTATGATTTCCAAAATTGAGTGGGAGAAATGTTTCAACCACCCATTCAAGATATGGATTATTCCCTAGTTGTAGAGGTGCACATTTCCCTTCCATGACATCTAATCGAGAGACTAGGGATTCAAGGGAATTTATGATTTCTAGATCATCATTATCTTGTTCACATGTCATCTATAGGGAGCAGGTGAGTCATGATGAGATGTCCCCATTTTTATATCATGAT
Source organism: Viscum album (assembly GCA_963277665.1). NCBI lineage: Eukaryota > Viridiplantae > Streptophyta > Magnoliopsida > Santalales > Viscaceae > Viscum > Viscum album. The sequence continues at coordinate 1,499,236,733 of OY728159.1, forward strand.
TATTCTTAATCCATGATCGTATTTAATGATCACTCTCAGGGGGAGAGGTTGTCACCACAATAATGTAAATTCATGTCCATCTTTAACTTGGTCATTTATATAGACCAGATGCCTAGGTACAAATACAACATAGAAAATATATGAGACTATTTTTGTAGGATTATCTATCTATTGTTATATTGGTGGAGGGATATTCATCTCGTTTTGGAGAAGATCCCTAGTGGTAATATTTCCCTTAAGTAGTTTTTCATTGATCTGTCTAAGATTTTTTATATCTTTATTATATAGTTCCAATTTTTCTTTTTCAAAGAGGATTTTTTATACTATAATTGGTGAGTGGAATGCATATAAACCTATAAATTTATCCTTGTATGTTTTCCTCCATATGGGTACAAATAAATTGTTCATAGGGTCTAGCTTTTGGTTCCTATACCGATTCTATGTACGTGAAACCCTAGTTAGTGAATCCAAATCACCCTCCCCTAATGGTATGATTTTTTGTTACATCCCTTTGAATTTGATTCTTTTTTTATGTCATTTTCTGTGTTAATGTGGATCACATTCATTAATGTGTCTTGGGATATTGTAGTTGTGACATTGCTCTCAACACAAAAGGGTGATTCTGCACCACTTGCTCCTCCCTCAAGGATTGAATAGGGGTTATTTCTATAAACCTTGGTCATATTGGACCATTAGGGTTGATCAAGAACCCCACTAATTTCCTCAAGAAATTTTCTAGGTGTGGTGAACTTAGTAATGATGATTGAGAAAAAAGTTCTCCAACCCTATTGGATGGGGTTAGTTTGCAGCATCCGCAAATATTTTTGGTATCCTTTCAGGTTTTGATAACCTGATGGGTGTAAGAAGTGGTAAAATTCCCATCGGACCTTTGGGAAGGGTTCAATCTATGAAGTATTATATGTAATATACTGCTTTTATTCATTTTATTTGGTATAACTATACTCATTTATCAGATGGAATCAATGTCATCCCAAGAAGTGAGTCATTTTCTTTGGGATGATTTCAGGTTGTACACAACTGTAGCTTCCATGTTTAAAATTAATTACCTTTTCTCATGGGGTCCAGCATAGGAATCTTTTGGTGGATATCACCATAAATTTTTGATGTGTTTTCATCTTTAAAACTAGGGTCTTTTGGTTTATTGACCAACTGGATCATGTGTCACCTGGCCCCCTAATTTCTTCTGCAACTATGACATTAAAGGATGATATATCTCGAAAAATATCTATTCTAGGGATGTAGTGATGTGTATCACTCTGTACATTCCAAATCCTTGGATACATTTGTTAGATAAGGATTTGGAAATTATTCAATGTATATATTCCATTATATTGAGAAAAAACTACATTGGTGTTTGTCATGCTCTTTAATCCTCAATATTTGGGCTATAGAGAATGTGCCCATGTCTAGATGACAATATAGTATATATAAGGATTGAAGGTTACCCTCAAATCATGGATAGTGTACGTTTATATCCTTCAACCTCTAATGTGTATACCACATATTATGGCATAGATAAGGTATGGAATCTTTCTCTATCCCATTTGGGATCTCATATTTGGATGCAGAATGGTTCCAGAACATGGTTGGGAGGTTGTTTCTAGCTAAATATCTCTATATAACCTTGTTTGCTTCTTCTTTATCATATTTATATGCCTATACCCAATCAGTATACATAATTATTTTCTTAGTGTTACCTTATGACCATGGTGAATTTCTAATGATTTTTGATGGGGAACTTTATACGGTTATCCCTAGTGTTTTGAGAACCACTTTATATAAAGGAGTCCAATTTCTGAATGCCTATCTATTTATAGGTGTTTGGGAATGGGGAGGATTTTTTTTCTAGTAGAGATATCACCATGGGGAGGCTCACCATGGAGAATATCTAGAGTAGATTTATGATGACCCATATCCATATGAAAATAAGGAGGACTATCAAGGTAATGGATTCCATATTCTTTGGGTGAAGAGTTGAAAAACCATTGAGGTGTTTGGGATATGAATGGAGTAGCCTTAAGGAAACTAGAATTTATAAGATCAGGGATATGATACCCATTCTACCCTATGGATTGAATATATAGACCATAATTTTGGGGTTGATCAATGATAGGAGCCTACTTCTTGATTGTAACGCCTCGACCCCAGAAGCCTGGATTCATTTCATTATTTTAATACATTGGCATGATTACAAAGAATCAAGTCCCAAAAGACAGATAAGTTTAGAAATCTTGGAAAATAGATTACATACATCAACATTACATTACACATTAGAAAATAAAACAAAACATAAATTATCCTTCGAGAATTCCATTAAAACCCTATCTTAACCCTAATTATCAATCATAATACACTTCATGGAATCCATCGAAAAAAATCATAAGAAAGGGTGAGCTCAGATGCTCAGTAAGGATAACAATATAGTGGAAATATTCATAAATAATCATAAAAAATTAAAGCATTGTATAATAGTAAAACAAAAGAATTTTTAACATAAACATTAGCATAATATGGTAAAGATAAATTAAATAATGTCATTTACTTATTCACATAGATATTCTTCTAGTTGAATAATCACATGTAATATCAATATACAATTACATAATGATAAAATTCATAATGCCAGACTTCAAAACCACATAGACAAGGACTTTTTCAAAAACTACAAATTAGATTTTATCAAGGCCTTGTTCCAATACAATATTTTGTCACATGAGACCTACCGATGCATCGAGGAGCAATAGTTGGCTCCACTCATCACTTACTAAGTCCAATCCATTCATCATAAGAAAGGTTGAAACATAACATAAACATTCGTATAAAAAACTATCATATGAAATGTTAATACATTAACCATAAACATTGAATGGTATAAAAATAACACATCCACAATCAATCATATCACAAAACCTTCAATACAATATGGAAGATTTGTATCATAATGAATCAACTTTAAACAAGTGTAAAATCCATCGACGGATGTTGACATAGATGAAATGAAAACTATTTGAGAGAAATATCTCTTTTTAAAAAAAATCATTTAAAAATCACGTAATTTATAAAATAATTTTAAAGAAATTTTTGAATCAAAGAGTCCCATACCAGTTTGAAACATTGAAATGAATTAACATTTTAAAACAATTATGTTCATATAAATAAATCCTTAAAATCATTTTGAAAACATGGACATTAATTAAAAAGATTTAGAAAAATAAAATTTTAAAACATTTAAAATGATGATATCATTAAATAGACCCTTCCATAAAACGTTATAAGATTCCTTTTGAAATAATTTTTATGAAATATGGACATTTTTTATAAATATATCCTAGTAAATACTTACTCATAAACAATCTCTGATAATAATGAGATTGAGGAATTAACCCTTACCATGCACTTTACATTGGTCGAGGGTACGTTTAACGTCCTTCATAATGACCATAGTATGTTATTAAACTTTACCAGAACCATATTCATGTTTATTATATTATATATTATTCATTTATGACTTTATACTACACATTTAATAATGATTTCCATGTTAAATTAACATTTCGGGTAATAATCGCATTCTTTATCGTACATGTTTTAACTTGTTATTCTTGATCGTATCATTTAGATCATGATTTAAATACTTCCAGAATATAAAACATGATTTATATATCATATATATTTAGAATATAAATATTTATAATAGATAGATATATGAAATGTAAGACACCGTTTATGGAGATGGTAGGACGTACATACGCATAAACGCAGTTTTTGTTTATTTATCATATTGAACGGAAGAAAGTCATGAAGATATATGTAAGTACATACATATACATATATATATCCAGTAGAATTATTATGTCATATATTACATACTTATTAATAATATATATTTTTGTAATCATAGTTGAATGGTGAACGTGGAAATGAATCTCATCGCGTCGTGGAGATGGTAATCCGTAAGTACGCACGAGCAACAATATCATTATATTGATGGTGAAATAATATGAAATTGGATGGTATATTATATATAAATAATCATTAACATGTTATATTTATTATTTAAATCAGTTATATTCATTATTATACCCATCCAAAATATGAAGTGTTTGAATAAAAAACTACACCACGACGTGGTGACGGTAAGCTGTACGTACGCACTTTTGGTGACTTTGTCATTTATAGGATGGATATAATAAAGAATATGGTTGTAATATATTTATAATAACATGAAAGTATGTAGTAGGTACTGGAGTTATAATTTTTTTTACATAAACAACAAAGAAATAGGAAGTGGAAGAAGAAAAGAACTTGAAAGAGGGTGGTGAAATTATAACCTCTTCTTCGGGTGTTTACTATTGAGTTGATCAAAAGGGCCCCTTAGGTTGGATTTATGATCCAATTAAATACTTAAGGTCGATTTGATCGAAGTTGGAAGGATATTTTGATAGGGTTTGGACGAGCCAAATTTCTTTGGAGGTGTGAAATTAAGAGAAGGGAAAGTACCCTTTTATAAAAGAGGTGAGGGTCACTTTAGGAAAAGCTTGAAATATTATTTTATAAAAAAATAATTTTCTATTTATAATGGCTCCAAAATGGTTTATTTCTTGGGTAATGTGGGTATGGGTTGATAAACACTCAACCAATAGGTTTTATACAGGTTTAGGTCACGATATTAACCTTATCTTTTATATTTAACACTTAGTTAAATAGTTTAACTTTAACCATGTATTCTTGTATTATTATAACAAATTGTTAATAAACTTACTATAAAAATACAAGTCAGACTCAAGTGGTTAATTAATTATATACCTATAATTATATAAGTTCTTTGAAAAAACCTTATATTTTTAGGACTATTATATAATTTAATAATATAATATTTGTTTTAAAAGCTCATTTATGTCAATTTTGACACTATTTAGTATTTGGTTTTTGTGAAAATAATCACAACTTGATTACTTAAAACCAAATACATTGAATCAAACATAAAATTTCTTAATAACCTATATAATTCTAGGATATCATAAAAACATTGAAATTATATTTACTTCAAAATTTATAATACCATTTATTTGATTCTTTCATTAATAAGGTAATTACTGCATCATCATTGTGACACAAATAAATTTAATTATTTAATGTCTAAAAATTAGAAATAAAAAACCATGATATAGGAAATATTTTTATATTTCTAATGAATATTTTTAGTCAAATTTATTAATGTATATCCTTACATTAAAAATGTTTTCGTTATAAAACATTGAATTTAACATTTTTCACTCTTTTTTAAATAAAATAATAATAAATGTCCTAATCTAATCCAAGTGGACCAAAGAGGATCATATTTTATACCAAATGTTTTTTTGGCTGAATTACACTTATTCAATATAATTAGGACATTTTTAGGGTAATTATAATGTAATTTTTACCCTTAATTACCCTATTTACTTTTAATTGTGGTAAATAAAAGTCAAAAGTTACTATTCAACAAAAATTATTTTCATCATATTGAGCCAAATTTTACTTAATTATGTCAAAAATGTCTCTATAATTTTTTAAATTCAACTCATAGAAGCCATAAAATTATGTTTTATGCAAATTTGTAAATTTACCAAGAAGGTGGGTAAACGAGGTTAAAAAGTTCAATAAAATTTTATACATCTAATTTTATTATAAAATGACTCCAATGAATTAAATTGGATATATATATGTATTATATATATATATTGACTTAAAATAAATTTAAATAAAATAAATAATTATTTAAATAAAAAGACGATTTTAAACAAAAATGCAGTGTTTTTCACTATTCATCAAAAAATTGAATGTTTTCAGAAAAATACCAAAAATTCACCATAAGATAATTTTGATATTACAAATTCAAAAATGAATTCTATTTTACCAAATTCAATAAATAGAAGTTGCATTTATTAATTTAAAATTAATTTCCATTGTCAAAACCAAAAAGTGGGTTTTTTTAAAATGTAAGAACTATGAAAAGATTGACATGTGTTTATGTCAAATTTAAATGTAGAATTTCTTATAATGGACTGAATTGTATTAAATGATAAAAATATAATCTAATTATACTTAAAACCATTCAAATGTATAATTTCACACTATAAATTATTTTGATTAAAAAAGTTGTTTTCAATTAAAATTTAGCATCTTTCACTATTCATCAAAATATGAAAGTTTTAAAAAAGTCCCCAAAAATTTATCCAAACTGAATTTTTATGTCCCACTTCTAAATAAGAAGTTTATTTTGTCATATATAATATGATAGTGTTAGATATTGCATTTAAACAAATCATTAAGAGTAGATGATAAAATTTCATTTTTTTAAAATACTTCCTATACTTGAAAAATTGAATTTGTTCTTGTATTATGAATAAGAAACACATAATATAGTTTTTAAAATTATATTGAGTATATAAGATTCAAAGTTTAGTTAATATTATTCATAACTTCTTTTTAAATGGTAAGTTTGGTAAGTTGTGATGCGCTCGAACTCATGGTTGTGTGTAGCACAAGCTATTGAATTACTTTAGTGAGATAACGTACTATAAAATCTTGGGGTGTTACATTCTCCCCTCCATCAATAAATTTCTTCCTTTCAATTTAAAATTGTTCTTCGAAAATAAATTCTTAAAAATAGAAAAATACCTTTGTGGAAAACCCACATCGAAAATTGGATTAATAAAATTTAGTCTTAATAAGAGGGAATGGGAAATGAAAAAGTCACCACCAAATTATGATCTCGATTAAGAGAACATTGGTGGAAATTAAGGACACATATTTGGAGGAAAAACATAAATATTTATAGGGAGATATTGAGGTCATCAATAACCAACAAGTGTAAAATTGGGGGCCTCAAAGCCATCAATCTAAGATGGCGTAAAATATCATCGGTTCAACAAAACATATTGTATTAGGATAACACATTTTTGGTTTAAAGATCCCTTACCTAAAGATTAAGAATTAATTTATTCATATAATAATAGGGAAAATATATATATATATATACTTGACAAGTATAGTTTCATCCTTCAACTAATTCCTACCACAAACTCATTTTTCACTCCAAAAGATAATAGAATTCAAAAATATTCTATTTATACTAATCATATAGGGTTCCAAAAAAATGAATTTATTATTTATCCATCAGAACATTTAAAAAATGACATTATACAAACCAGGAAATCACGTAGACCAGTGGTAGGCGATGCACCCATGTCACTCTTCGGTAGCGGGTTCAAGTCTCGCGGCCTTGCTGAACGCGACAGGTTGTCGCTTGACCTTTGGGTTTTCCTTTTTATAAAAATAAAAAAATAATATTAAGAAGTTTTTTTAACCTTAAACAATAGTATACAATGTTTAAATTAATCAATTCCAACCTTTAGACTTATCCAAAATACTTCTGTTCAAACTCACAGTCCAAAATTTATAATGAAGGTAAACACTATAAAGATCCTTTTTGCTTTGTAATAACATGTGAATAACTTCATCGTGTATTATTTTAAAACACTATAACACCCTGAATTACCATAAAACCTTATTGATTATATTCATTCTACCTTATTCCTTATAGTATATTGGATATTCTCCTTCTATCCAAAAATGTTTTAAACTCCATAAATGATGGAATATACAAATCAGTAATCATTTTCAAGGTAGTTAAGAATATCCAATATAATTTATCCAAATAAATCATATATTATTCCAAAATCACTACCTTAGATTTAGAAACATATTATGTTTTATATTTCTCTCAACCATATATTTTCCATAAACAATTATCCTCCTATTGAGACACTTTTCTTTGTTCTACACAATCTCATGTCCTTAATGAAATAGTACTACAGTACAATCCTTTTATACTCTATATTTATTTTAACATTTAAATCATTAATACAATACTCAAATGACACAATACTTTAATAACAAAATAATAAATCTAATCATTTCTCTTCATCATCGGTAGTATTATAACATGATTATTTTCCAATAACATCATTTGGTACATACTCTGATGATTTGTACATTGCTTCGTGTAGTGTCCCAACTCTTTGCAAATGAAGCATTATACATTTGAAACCTTTTTCTTACCATTTCCATCACTTACTTGGTGTCCTTTTCTCCACACTTATAACAAACTCTCATTCCCTTCCAGCATTTACCTAGGTGATTCTTTCTACAATTATCCCATATGGAAAATCATTCTTTCCCCTCTTCCCTTTATCCATCTTTCTCTCTTCTATCCTTTTCTTTTTTGGATTCCCTTCAAACCCATAGGACTTGGAGAATTATTTACTTATCTTATTAGCCCATGATACTATTTTTTCATATGATGAGAATATTTGTGAGACTATTTCCTTTTTAAATGATGGATTAATACCATGAAATATATGAGTCTTCTTAATCTTTTGATCATGCGTATTGCTTGAATTATCATTCCTTCTACTAGGCACCATTTCTAAACAATTCCATACACTGGGTTAGTTTATGAAACGCAATGCATAATTCCAAACTTTTAAGATACATAATGTAAATTGAAATGATTATTAATATAATCTATAATCATAAAATTTTTTCTTCGAGGAAGTATTTACTCTTAAATCCTTCATAATGGCTTGTAATGGAAATGTGAATTATCATAAGCATATCCCCCGGGAGTGTCGCAACCAAGAGTGTAGAAAGGCACGTTGTCATGTACTAGGATACCTCGGGTCAATACCAAAGCTCCGTGTTTGAGTTTTCACTCCTATGTACATATGTTCAAGAGCCGCCACTACTTGCTCATATCCAGACAGGGATGTATTGCCTGAAAATACACAAAATCTCTACAATACCAAAATTATATGTGGTTCTTCTATACTAATCCTCAAAGTCTATCTTAGGGTAATGTTCGCTAATAATATTTTTTCTAAATATAGTTTCCAGGGTTATTTCTAAAATTCCTCTGATAACAACTATAATTCCCCGACCCTAGAAGCCACGAGGGTCTGTGCATTATTTTAATTCATTGGCATGATTATAAGGAATCAAGTCCTGAATGACTGATCAGTTTAGCAGTCTTGGAAAATAGATTACATACATTAACGTTAAATTACACAATATAAAATACTTCACAACATAAATAATCATTTGATAATACCATTAAAACCCTATCTTAACCCTGCTTATCAATCATAATACACTTCTAGGAATTTGGGGAAAATAAAACTTAAGAATGGTTTGAGCTCAGATTCTTAGTAAGGATAACAATATAGTGGAAACTTTCATAAATAATCATAAACATTTAAAGCAATGTATAAAACTAAAATGAAATCCTTTTAAAATTAAACTTTAGCATAATATGGAAAAGATAAATAAAATAATGTCATTTACTTATTCACGTGGATATTCTAATAGTCAAATAATCACATGTAATATCAATATCCAATTTCATATTGATGGAATGCATAATTCCAAACTTCATAACCACATAGTCAAGGCCTTATGCCAAGACTACAAATATGATTTTTTCAAGGCCATGATCCAAGACACTAGTTTGTCTCATGAGACCTACCGATGCATCTAAGAGCTATAGCAGGCTCCACCCATCACTTACTAAGTCCAATTCATTCCTCATAATAAAGGTTGAAACATAACATAAACATTCGTATTAAAAACTGGCATACGAAATGTTAATACTTTAACCATAAACCATGAATGGTATAAAAATAACACATACACAATCAAACATATCTCAAAATCTCCAATACAATATGAAATATTTCTATCATAATGAATCAACTTCAAACAAGTTTCAAATCCATTAAAGGATGTTGACATAGATGAAATCAAAACTATTTGAGAGAAATATATCTTTCTTTCCTTTTAAATCATTTAAAAGTTACATAATTTAGAAAGAAATTAATTTATAGTAATTTTTTAATCAAAGTGACCCATACCACTTTGAAACATTTAAAGTAATTAACATTTTAAAATGATGATTTCCATATAAATAAATCCTTCAAATCATTTTGAAAACATGGACATTAATTAAAATGATTTAGAAAAATAACATTTTAAAACATTTAAAATGATGAAATTATTAAATAGACCCTTCCATAAAACCTTAAAATATTACTTTTGAGAACATTTTTATGAAATATGGAAATTAATGATAAATATGTCCTAGTAAATAAGTACTTATAAATAATCTCAGATAATAATGAGATTGAGAAATTAACCCTTACCATGTACTTTCCTTTGGTAGAGGGTACATTTAAACTCTTGTATATTGACCATAGTATGTTATTAAATTATACCAAAACCATATTTATATTTATTGTATCATACATGATTCATTTATTACTCTATTATACCAATTTAATAATGATTTTCATGTTAAATTAACATTTCGTCTAAAAATCGCTTTCTTTATCGTACGTGTTTTGACTTGTTATTCTTGATCGTATCATTTATATCATGATTTAAATACTTCTATAATATAATATTTAATATATATATTATATATATTTAGAATATAAATATTTATAATAGATAGATATATGAAATGGAAGGCACCGTTTATGGAGATGGTAGGACGTACATACACGTAAACGCTGTTTGTGTTTTCATATCGTATTGAATGGAAGAAAGTGAATAATATATATGTAAGTACATACATACATATATATATACAGTATAATTATTATTTCATATATTACATACTTATTAATAATATATATATTTATAATCATAGTTAAATGGTGAACGTGGAAATAAATCACATCGTGTCGTGGAGACGGTAATCCGTACGTACGCATGAGCGACAATATCATTATATTGATGGTGAAATCGTTTGTAATTGGATTGTATATCATTTATAAATATTCATTAACATGTTAAATTTATTATTTAAATCAATTATACTCGTTATTATACACATCCAAATAATGAAGTGTTTGAATAACAAACTACACCAAGACGTGGAGATGGTAAGTCGTGCGTACGCACGTACGGTGGCTTTGACATTTATAGGATAAATAGAATAACGAATATGGTTGTACTATATTTTTAATAACTTCACAGTATGTATCAGGTACTGGAGTTCTTATTTTGGTATGGAAACAACAAATAAAGAGGAATTTGAGGAAGAAAACAACTTGAATGAGGGTGGTGAAATTATTACCCCTTCTTCAGGAGTATCCTTTTGAGTTGATCAAAAGGGATCCTTAGGTTAGATTAATGATCAAAGTAAATACTCTAGGTTTATTTGTGTAACATTTGGAGGATATTTTGGCATAGTTTTTCTGAGATAAATGGATTTGGAGGTGTGAAATTTAGAGAAGGGGAAGTACCCTTTTATAAGAGAGCTGAGGATCACGTTAAGAAAATCCAGAAATATTATTTTATAATAAATTGATTTTGGGTTTCTAATGGCTCCAAAATGATTTATTTATAGGATAAGGTGAGGATGGTTCGAAAAACACTCAACCAATAGGTTTTAGATAGTTTTATGTCACCATATTAACCTTATCTTTTAGATTTAACCATTAGTTAAATAGTTTAACTTTTACCATGTATTCTTGTATTATTATAATAAATGGTTAATAAACATACTATAAAAATACAAGATAACCTCAAGTGGTTCATTAAATATATACCTATCATTATATAAGTTCTTGGGACGAACCATAGATTTTTAGGACTATTAAATAATTTAATAATATAATATTAGTTTTAAAAACTCATTTCTGTCAATTTTGTCATTATTTAGTATTTGGTTTTTGTGAAAGTCATAACAACTTGATTACTTCTAAAAAATACATTTAATCAAACCTAACATTTCATTTTCACTTATAAAATTTGGTGATGTCATAAAAACTTTGAAATTATATTTATTTTAATATTTATAATACAATTTGTTTCATTCTTTCATTAATAAGGTAATTACTACATCATCATTGTGGCCTAAATAAATTTATTTATTTATTGTATAAAAATTATAAATAAAATACCATGATTTAGGAAATATTTTTATATTTCTAATTAATATTTATAGTAGAATTTATCTTATTTATAACCCTATATTAAGAAACATTAGTTATAAAATAATGAATTTAACACTTGTAAATCATCTTTAAATAAAATAATAATAAATGTTGTAATCTAATCCAAGTGGACCAAATATGATCTTATTTTATTCCTAAGTTTTTTTGGTTGAATTACACTTATATAATTGAATTAGGACATGTGTTAGGATATTTATAATATCATTTTTACCCTTAATTACCCTATTTTCTTTTAACTGTGGTAAATAAAAGTCAAAAGTTATTATTCACCAAAACAATATTTTCATATTATTGAACCAAATGTTAATTACTAATGTCAACTGTGTTTCTAGGATTTTGTAAATTCAACTCACAGAAGCGGTAAAATTATGTTTTATGAAAATTTGTAAATTTTCCTAGAAGGTGGGTAAAGGAGGTTAAAAGGTTCTATAAAATTATATATATATATATATAATTTTATTATAAAATGACTCCAATGAATTAAATTGAACATATATAGGTATTATATATATTTTTTAACTTAAAATAAATTTAAATAAAGTAAATAAATATTTAAATAAAAAGACAATTTTAAACAAAAACACAGTGTTTTCACTATTCATCCAAAAATTGGAAGTTTTCAGAAAAATACCAATAATTCACCCTAAGATAATTTTCATATTCCAAATTCGTAAATGAATTATATTTCACCAAATTCAAAACATATAATTTTCATTTATAAATTTAAAATTAATTATCATTGTCAAAACCAAAAGGCGGGTTTTTTTAAAAAGTAAAAACTATCAAATATTGACATGTCTTTATGTAAACTTTAAATGTAAAATTACTTATAATGACATAAATATTATTAAATGATAAAAATATAATATAATTATACTTCAAAACTATTCTAATTTATAATTTCACACTATAAATTATTTTGATTAAATAAGTTGTTTTCAATTAAAATTTTACATCTTTCACTATTCATCAAAATATGAATGTTTTAAGAAAAACACAAAAAAAATTCCAAACTAAATTTTTATGTCCCACATATAAATAAGAAGTTTATTTTTTCAAATTTAATATGAACTTTTTAGATACTGTATTTAAAAAATTCACTATTAGTAGGAGATAAAATTGCATTTTTTAAAAATACTTCCTTTATATAAAAAATTGAATTTGTTCTTATATTATGTCTAAGAAACACATAATATAGGTGTTAAAATTGTATATAGTGTATAATATTCAAAATTCCGTTAATACTATTCATAACCGCTTTGGAATGACTACTTTTGTTAGTTGTGGTGCGCTCGAACTCGGTGTTGCATGTAGCGCAAACTGTTGAACTACTTTAATGAGATAATGTACTGTGAAATCTTGGGGTGTGACAGTGATGCATTTCAGAATATTTTGATAAAATTATACTAATACATGAATATGATCCCACTACTGAATATCTACTAAAGTATTTTAGTGAGATTATATATTTTCGAAAAGAATATGATAATTTCTATTGGTTGTTGCTGGAATATTCCGGACAATATTTGCTTAAGTTGGGGTATGAGACTAATTAAAATATTAATTCCTTTTAAAACTATGCATATAAACTCCTAAATGGGATAAGTGATATGATCCACCTCTTATATTTCCACTGAAGGATGATGGTTCATTCATTCATTAGTGTAACCAAGGATATAAACCTAGATTATGTGATCTTCTGGAGTATTCCTAGTAGCTCCATTGATGGGGATATTGTCATTCCTTAACGTTGCCTCCATATTATATTTATAGACCTCAGTTTTAATGAGGATATGATCATGGTCCTATGAATATGGAATATACAACTATTTTTTGGACAAGAATATGTGACTTTCCCATGGCATGTGCTAAACAAACTTTGTGAGCCCTGATTGAAACAACGATATGAGGTTGGTTATGTTTCATTGGAGTATGTCACTAGAAATTCTTGATCAGGATGTGTGCATATCTTAAGGCATGTTGAAATAAAACATAGTGAGATCTGGATATAACGGAGGCATGATCCCAGTCCTATGCCTCATCTATTAGCAGAATATGTCAATAATTCTCCTAGATGCGAGAAATAATGTAGGCTTGCACTAGACTGTACACGTGTTCATACTTATTGGGGTGATGTTCTAATATGGTTGTCTGAAAAGAAATATGTGCTTATCCCCATAACATTTCCAGTTCAAGCATTTATCGGTGGGTCTCTGGAGGTATTTTTAGAAAATAATGACACTTTAAAAATGTGTGTAATGGAATGTAGGCCTACATATTTTCATTCTATAAATTATACTAGAATATATTTTCAATTTGAGTGGGGATATAATTTCACTCTTTTCCTCCTGGTGAAATTAGAATATGTCAGTGGGATTCCTTTATGAATGTAGGGTTATTTTCCTCTGTCGTGTTAGCTACAAGAATGTGCATGGATACATGGTTAAAGTGAGTAGGGTTATGAGCCTCCCTACTGGCTACCATGGGAATATGCTGATGGTATTTATTAGAGGAAGTGGGGATATGATAACAATATTATTTATCCATATTTTTTCAAACCCAATGTGAATTCATTGGTACCTATTCATTATTGTAAAGGGAAGAAATATTTCAGGTGGTTCCCTCAACAAGTGATTTATAGTAATTGGAATTATGAAATTGGTAAATAACATTATAAGGATCCCCCCACAGAAACTCTAAAATTGGTATGGATTCATAGTCAAATAATTAATCCAACATCCATATATATGGAAGGTTCTAATTTCTATTGTCTGAGGATATGATTTCAAAAATATTTGTGGTGTATAATGGTTCCAATGAATTCACTATAGGTTTCCCTAAACATGATATAATTTTCTTCCTTAGCATTAGGATACCCTTATGTGCATCCTAAAGGTTCAGGATCATACGATGGCAGTGTTATTCCTAAACCATTGTCTTCTCCATCAGAATATGAAGTTTTCAGGTGGGTGAGTTTTTTTTACGTGTATGGATCTCATACTTGAAGGTCAATTTTTTGTAGTAACAAAGATGACGTGGAACAATGTTATTGATCATTTCATCATTGACAGTGTGAATCATGATCAATAAACTATGCACATGAAACACAATTATCAATTCTTTTCCTATTTGGGAAATTATTCTCATGTGGAATTGTTACATTGAGAATGAAATTATTTCATGGGAAATCTGTTATTGAAGGATTTAAAATCAATAATTGCATTTTCAATTTCATAAGAGATGCAAAACAAAATTTCCTAGAGAATGGTCAACCAATCATTTTTATTATTTGAGAGATTCACATCACTTTCACTATTTTTGGTTCATTGGAAATATGATGTATATATAGTTATCTCATGGGTTTATGTTGAATGATGACCAATTTTTATAGTGAATAATTTAATCCTTCATTATATTCTATCACATTCGATTCACTATCTTTGTTTCCGATTTTAGTGTTGATTTTGGGGGTGGGGGTTCAAGTATGATTTCACAATCATTCACACAAGGTTTTCTATTTTCATATTTTATAAAAACACCCAATGCTTCCCAGATTCATAAATGGTTACAAAACTAATTTCCAAATTCAAGTGGTCAATTAGAGTTTTAGACCTAATTATTCGTAGTAAGTCACATTGATTGATGGTATGAGAGGTCTAGCTCATCATGCCCTTTTGGGGGTAATTATTTCCAATTTTGGGAATCTTGTATAGAATTTAGATATGTTTGTGAATCTCTTAAAAATATCAATATAGGACTTTTTATACTAATAAAATGATTATGTGTTGAATCCTTATATGGGTAAAAGTAGTTTTATTTATTATACCATCTATCGGTATCAAAGGTTATTCAGTTGTTTCTTATTATTTTTTAGAAATGGTTGTAATTTACATTATGAATCCATGTAAATAGGGGATATGGGGTTTAAATCTATCTAGATAGGTGATTGGTTTTTGGAGGATTTAATTGAACCTTCCCAAGGTGTCCTACATATCCCATTTATAATAGGAATGAAAACCCACATATTTTGTTCAAACCGAATATTTTAACCATATGTGTAAAGGGAATGTATGAGGCTACATAGTCACTAGGTATGGAGATGAAGCCTTAGACATTCTTCTTACGTATCCTATTTATAACAGAAATTAGATACATCATTGTTCGATATAACCTTAACTCATTGATGGCTAATTAAAGATAATTAATACCAAAGAGGATTATTTCCACAAGTTTTACCAATATTGGAATTCTTTCAAGATCTATACTGAGATATATTCCTTTGTTACAGGAAGTCACATCATGCCGTTGAGAGGGGATTACACATTATGGTTTATCTAGCTATATAAAATTCATAATTCAAGAAAAATGATTGTCAAAATCCTAATCTTAAGTGATTCATGGTCAGGGTTAGAAAACAATTATATAAAGTTATTTGACTCGTCAAATATGGATATGAGACTCATTAACTAGGGAGCCCTGAATATGGTTTTTGATATGGAGATCCTGAATTAGGAAGGAATCCTACATACTATTCTTCTAGTAGGAATCATAATCCTCATAGTTCACTAATAATCTCAATCCATTGATGGAATATGAGTAATATAAACCCATGGGAGATTTGGGTTATGTGGGATTGAGTTTCTGAAATAAGTAGGGGCTTAGACAAATGTGGATACCCATTTAGAGATTTCTCCTTAGGAAGGATTCCTATGTATCTTCTTTTTATGAGGAATCAATGACCTCACTATTTTTTTCTGTGTACTTTCATGTGTGTCTACTGGGTAAGGTTATCATGTCCCAGGGTGTCTTCCTAATATGCTTGACATGTTGGGTATGTCTTCTTTTAATTCCCTGATTGTCTGTCTATCATGTCCACATTGTATATTTGTTAAGGTCTACGTGTCCAAGGGTTATTCTAATCATTTAAGAAGAAATGTTGGAGGGCTATCACATGATCTGATGAACATTTCATGAGGTCTTTTGCATAACTCAACTGACACATCTGAGGGTTTTTTCATGATCGACACAGACACATTGAAGGGAGTCACATGATCATGTATGATATATCAAAATGTTATTGCATGATTTGGATGAAATGTATGGAGGTATATTTAGGACATGAATTATAAATATTTATCAATTCAAAATACTTGGAAGACATGTCTGGAGGACTTCTCAATACTTGGATGACATGTCTAGAGGACTTCACATGACTTTTTGGACATGTCTGTAGGACTTTTCAAGATTTGGATGACATGTCTGGATGATCCCATGGGGCTTGGTTGTCATGACCATTGGAATTAAAAATACATTTATGAAATGAATGGAGGAAGTATCAGGACTTGGATGACATGTCAGGGGGACCCCGTTTGGCTAGGATGGCATGTAGAAAAGAACTTGTCAAGTCTTTCAAAACATATTTTGGTGTATTCCCATGATTTGGATAAGTCCTACAAATTTAATGATTCCACAAGTGGAGAGTATTTGCATCTATCATAATGTAATCCTTTCAGAATTTTCATATTTTATTTCATTTATGCCACAAGGTTTTTTATGTTGTACCTTGTTGAGGTTTTGGGTGACTATGTCAACATGTGGAAATTCCTTCACATAATCTATATGACACACATTAAGTCCTTCAAATGATTAATTGGGTGACCACATGAAGAAAATATATATTCCATGAAACCCATTAACATATTATCTTGGATTTACCTAGTCAAAGACCCTAGTGATCTCATGGATTTCCTCTTCAACAAGTCTTCTCTTATGCGCTCCCATGGGTGTAGTTATTGTTTTTATGTCACAGGTGGGTTGTAGGCCTTACCACCTCAATTCGATTCAAACATTTATCAATTATATATCACTAATATAGGATCGATTTAATGGAGTGATCATTTCATCATGCACTTTTCATGATCTTGTCATGGGTCATACATGGACTCATTTTTATCCCACATCATAAATATTGGATTTGAGTAAACTCCATCATTTTCCATATTTATTAAATTTATAGTGTTTTAAATGGATTTATAATGTCCATTTCAATATCTTAATGATTCAACACATGTTCAGGCATAAATTTCTGAGATTCATTGAATGATCAAAACACTGATCTAATAGGCCTTCGCATGATCAAGGGAGACAAGTCTAGGGCCCTTCACGAGATCATGTTTTTTTCCATAGGCCATTCACAAGACTATGATTTCTTGTCAATGCGGCCCCTATGATATCAGGCTAACATGGAAAAGTTTATTATCATAATCATTCTTGATCACATGAGGTGCATAACCCATATGAAATAACAATTGAATATCTTCCTTTCACTAGAGGCTTACACCTTTTCATTTTTTTTTATTCTTTATTTTATAGGGGTTTAAATATTTTCTAATTGTTTGTTTGTTGGGGTATCACATGATTACAATATGATCTAATAATTTTGTGAGATTATTTTCATGGACAGTCTCTCTATTTGACTATGGTGTATCGCATAATCAAATTGACAAGTCAAAGGTATTTCACAACACCAAACAGACATGTTTGGGGGTCTTCATGAGATTAGGTATCCTATTGAAAAGGACATCTCGTGATCGGGGAATATTTTTCTAGGGCCCATTGTGATATCAATATTGGTTTTTAAGGTCCTTAGTGTGATCAATGGTGGTCGCATGATGCACTTAACCCATTTTCATGTAAAAAGTATAGTCTTGATCTTGTGAGGCTTTCGCCATTTTTTAGCTATATTTATTTATTTTATAGGGGTCCTTGGGTGATTTTCTACCATCTATAACCTGATAGGTCACATGTTCAGTGAATCTCATCAGAAATCCTTATCATGATCATTAGCTCTTACATAGATGCCTTTGAATGAGTAGAACAACTTGTCCAAGGGTCTTTGTATGATCAGAGGGACCCACCAAATGGGCTTCTTGGGAACATCCTTAGATCAAAAAGAGTGTATAACCCGATCACATGATATTCCCATATTAATGAGATCATATATCATCTCATGGTTCATGTGATTCATGTAACCCATCCACTTAATCTCCATGTATATATGATTCTATTTCCTTTTTCTTATGGAGAAAATAATACCCATGGTTTATATATTTATTTAATTCTAGAATTTTTTATGATCATTTAATGTGAATAAAAATTAATTGATCTAAAAAGTAATTGATATAAGGTACTGGATACTTGTTCTTTACAGTGATCTTGTTATGTTTTCGATAATCATTGAAAAGATGCATTAACTCATCATTCTTCTTAACAAAGAGAATAGGTTCATCCTATTATGATGCACTAAAGAGTATGAATTCCTTATCAAGAGTATCCAAGAGTTTCTTTTTAAATAACAAGAACTAAATTTGGTCTATTGTAAAAGGATTATTTGAAATTGGTTTACCAGTAGGTGTATGTTTTATTGGAAACCAAACTTCACGGTTCATAGGTAAACCTAAAAATTGTTCTAGAAATACACCGAAAAACTCCCATACCATATTCATATACAAAATATTATATTTCTAATCATCTATATGATATAGATACATTTCATGGATAGAAATTAATAGCCTTAATATTGAATTAATTACTCTGGTATGTTCATATCCAATATCACACTGATAAACAATCACATTATCATTTGGAATATGAATTCTGACATCACTTCCTTGAAAATTAATATGAGCTCCATATCAAAAATCCAATACATGCCTAGAATCACATATAATTCAACTAAACAGAGAATCATAAGATTTTCAAGATTCACTTTCCTATAAACATTAATCATATTGAAACTATAGATTTCAAAAGTGACCATCATACCATTTGGATTTTTTACCAGTAACTTGACAACCAATCATTATAGTTGTAACTAAATTGATATAGAAAATTTTATAGATATATATGAGTTAGTAGAGATAGAAAAAATTATATATTACATATTCTAGAGTAGATTAACCTTTTACCTTTGACTATATCATTCTCACAAAAAACATCAGCAGTCATTATTGCATTATATTTTCTTTTTCTTTTGGAATAATAGGTTGTTGATTCCCATAACCCCACAAAAAATATATATTTTTGACCTGGTTTTTGTGATTTCTATACATAATTCATTTGAGTCATTGGAGACAAGGTTGTTCATTAGTTGGTGTCCTCGTTTCCTCCATTGCATGAATCAACCTATTTACTGGCTTTCAACAATCATAGACATTAAGAACCTCCTTTATTCATTTGAATCACTTACCTTTTCTTTTCAAGAAATTAAATTAATGTACCTTCTCACATTTTTGGCATTATTTTTGATAAAATACCTTTCCACCACTTGATTTATTGAAGTATTCAATAGACTGTATCTTCCATTTATTTTCACAAACATTGGAATAGTGGTAATATCTAATTTCCATTTTTACCTTGAGTGAACATCAAATTGTTTCTCTATAGATACAAAAATATATTACAGTAGACTCCCTTTGAAAACATAGTTTTAATTCACTAAATAATCATTCAACTTTTATTTCAGGGATAATTATTACAATTGAAGCATTCATTGTAGGTCTTGTAAAATTTTCCCCATAAGTACCAAAGGATTCAACCATTTTTATTTTAATCTAAAAGAATTAATTATCCATCATTGTTTGTAGAAAATAAGATATTTACTTACTGTAAAATATCACATTTAACTAGGAACATTCCATGGATTTAATTTCATCCTCTTTACTCATATTCTTAAAAATATTACACCCCTTATGTTAATACCTTTTTAAATGATAAATATAAAATTCAATCTTTTCATGTTCTGAAAAATAGATAATAGAAAATATATTCTCACTGGAACTGATACATATCATAACAAATAGTGGAATAAAAGACCTATTAAAAGATGAGGAATGTTTTTGAAGGATAGAAATTAATACATAAATGTTCAATTACAGGGTGGAGTGAGTTATAAGTTTAAAAACATACATTTCTATCCTTAATGAAAATTTATTTTTAACAAAGTTTACCAAGATGGATTCACAAACCCTCTTTAGTTCCTAACAAAGAAATTGACATTCTTTAGTTAAAATAGAATGGATCTGATAAAGAATATTAAAAAATGTACTTAGGGAATGAATCTAACTTAAAGCATATAGAATCTTATTTATATCACGGTATACAAGAATAATACAGTATAAGAAATTTATACTGTTTTCTTTAACAAAATGCAGTTGAATTGAAGCCTTATAACAAAGTCAAGTAAACAAGTATAGGAAATATTTTAACTAAAACATAAGGGCATCCAACAACCTTGGATAAAGGACCCTTGATTTATAATTTCCAAAATTGTTGTCTTACCCACACTAGGGTAAGCCTGCAATATGATGATTGGTATCTATCTTTTTATCCCTATAATTCCTTGATCTATAAGGTGATCAACACCTCTTTCATAAAATCCTCATAAGTCATCGATTGATAGTAATAATCAGAATCACACTAGGCAGGTTGAACAAGATGTTCTCATCTTGAAAAAGTTGTTCACATCAATCGCACATGGCTGATTTTAGCAAATCTTTCATAGTACAAATTCTTTATCTTGAATTCATCATGATTATTATAGGGATCAACAGCTCTCCATGGAAACTCTAGAATCAGCTCTTCTTTTTTTTTGCTCATTCAAATGGATGGGTATTTATAGGAATTTATTTCAATGGTTTACTTCCTCATCCAACAATCATATTTTTCCAAAAATGTTGGAGGGACTTGTACATGTGCACTGAGCCAGTAGTTAGGTTAAAAATAGATTTTATGACATCATTTTATATAAGAAATCATTGGAATCATTATTATTATAATGAAAAATTATCATGTTTTGGATTCAATAAAATGAAATGTTACTTTAATGAAATTTGTAAACTTTAAGAAA
The DNA here is from genome assembly GCA_963277665.1 of Viscum album. Taxonomy (NCBI): domain Eukaryota; kingdom Viridiplantae; phylum Streptophyta; class Magnoliopsida; order Santalales; family Viscaceae; genus Viscum; species Viscum album. The sequence goes on from OY728159.1 coordinate 1,499,258,723, forward strand.
ATAATTTAATAGAATTCATAATAAAGTGAAAATTGGCATCTAGAAATATTGACAAACAGATTATGAAATAAAAGAGAATCGGAGTCTTAATTCTTATGAATTTAGAATCTGAATTTTATAGAAATTAAAGACTATTTTTATAAGAAATCATAGTCTTATTTGAGAAGAAATCAGAGCCTGATTTTAGGAGAAATTTGAGTCTGATTTAAAGTGAAATTAGATTCTAATTTTAAATGAAATCAGAGTCTGATTTTAGAATAATCTGGTTTCATAATGCTGGGGAAATCATATTTTAAGGAACTGTAATGTTCTGAGTTTAGGTAAGGATTCTATTTTTGACTTAATAAAAATATGGTTAGAGTTGGTTTAATAAAACATTATACAAGGCATAGGAAACCATAGGTAAAGACAAAAACATTCATAGGCAAAGAAATTTTTCCTTAAGATAATGTTTCATAGAGAAAGATAATTTTCCTTAATAAATGTGCTTGGGATTTTCAAAACATAAAGGAATAGAAAATTCATAAGCAAATATATTGACTCAACAATCTCCCCCTTTTTGGAAATCACATACAACTTTTCCTAAAAGAATATAAGGAATAAGGTTTTCATTCTTAATCTTTAAAATAAATAGTTATCTCCATTTCTCTATGACTGATAATGAATACAACTAACTACCCCTTTTGTTTTAAAATCCCTATGGATCATATTATTTTAATTCAGAAAGAAATAACTATTTTTTACTTCAGAATTTATTCTATATGTGATCTCCCCTTACATAGGAATTATCTTTCTTAATATTATTTTTTATTATACTTTTCTCCCCCTTTATAATTTTTAAATAGGAATAGAGGGAAAAAAGAAAAAAAATAATACCTAAAGCGTTAGGAAAATACAAAGAAAAACAATGCAAAGATACAAAATTTCATTAATATGGAGAAAATTATTACAAAGAAAATATAAAAAATGGTCGGAGTTTGAGAGAAAATCATCCATCCTTAATTTTTTCTATTGGAATTATCTTTTTCACAGTAGCCTTCAACTTCTTCAATTCCTTATGATCGTCTTCAAATTTAGGGATCAACTGATCCTAATTCTGATTTTCATTTTGACATATTTTTTTTATCTTCCTAATATTTATGAATTTCACCTTGAGACTATATCACTTATTCTTTCCCTTTGAATTTTTCATCAATTTCTTCAATGAGTTCCCTTTCCCTTTTCAGATTGAGAGAAACTGAATCTAGATTCCCATTCAGATCTTTATCTTCCTGTATATGACTAGATTTATGTTACATTAAATTTTCTAAAAAAACATTTTAACAGATTCTTGATCATGTCATCTAAATTATCAAATGCATTATTTACTAAGTCCATGAAATCATAAAAAATTTTAAGATCATCTATAATTGATTTAGACCACTTAGTTATCCTCTTACCAGACTTCCTGTGGGATTTATAGTTGATCATTAAAGATTTTATGACAAATTATACCTTGTTGAGCTTCTCCTTAAAAATATATTTAGATTCCATTTTTGAATTAATTAACTGTTGAATCAATTGGAACTATGATAAGTGTTTTGGAAAAACATAATTGAATCTATAAGCTTTTTCAATGACTGTTATACAAAATCTTGACCTAGAGAAGATAAAGATACTGAAGTATATTATTTTATGTGAAAACCGACTTCTTCTCATTCATCGTATTTATTCTTATATGATCCAAAAGTATCCTTCTTTTATTTTGCAACATCTTTCTTTAGTGTTTCAAAAATGATTTCCTTTCCATTCTCTTCCTTATAAATTTTCTTCTCATAATACAGAACCTCTTTCCCTCCATCAAAAATGTGGATATTTCAGTCGTCATCATCAATTTATTTATCATCACTAATTTATTTATCATCATCACGATGAATAAAATTAGGATTACTACTCTCATTATCTAAAGGATTATGAACCTCATCCTAAGCATCATCGTTTTTCAGAACAGATTATCTTTCTAAAATTATCATGGTGGATTCATATTGTGTCACTATAATAGAAAATGTGTCATATAGACTCTAATTCTCTTTTTATTCATCCACCATCCTTATCCCATCATCACTTTCCACTTCCTCTTCTTATTCTTCTTCTTTCTAAACTTATTCTTATTCAAAAATGGGATCTGGAATCAAAATAAAATTCTTTCTCTTATTTTCACCTGAAGATTCAATTTGAATTAATTCTTGTAATAAGTATTCTAGTACCTAAACATGTTCATATTCCTTCTCAGTATCTCTTACCAATTCTTTCACAATTTATTCTTCTGAAAAATTCTTCTCCGTATTCTTTTCTTTAGTTTGCTTCTCAATCTCTTTAGCTACTTGAAACTTTAAGTCCTTAGCCTCAGTAGGGTCTAACTCAAAAACTGCATCTCCCTCCTTTATTTTATTCTTATGAACTCTCCATTTAGAAACTCCTTCATCAAAAAAATCTTTTTTTTCTTCCTCATTGGTGGAGAATATACTATTTCAAGTGGTGCTTCTTATTCTTTTTTCGGCTCTTTACCATTTCTTTTCTTTGGGGTTTTCTTGGAGCTTTCTCCAACATCACCTTTACTAGGGGCACCTTGATCATCCTTTTCAGTATGTTTAATGAAATATCTTTCCTCAACAATAATTCCAATATTTTTCCTTCTAAGTGTATCATCACTCAACAATATAATCATGAAAAGTTAGGCCTTTTCTATTCAAGGTATTTTGAAGGATTCTAATCACAAGACAATAATATTTGTCAAGATTGCATGATACATTATGATTTGAGACTTGGTGGTGTTATTTATGATATTATTGGAGGTAAAGAGAATAGACTTGATAAGATTAAACTTCCTTACATTCACTAAAAAATACATCATGAAGATATCACATATCTTTATGTAATCCTTGTCTCTATTATTCATAATTAAGAAACATTGAATCCAGATATCTAGAAATATATTATTGGTTGAAACAAGAGAAATTTTTAGTGTATTGACTCCATTAATTCCAAGGATTTCAATAGCCTTAACCATCTCAAAATAACCTTCCATATCTGTTAGTCTTTATAAGAAAATAATGGATTCCTTTTCATAATGAATATCCAAGATACTATTAGCCCTCTTGATAGACAAAGAATAAGTTCTTCCATAGCTCTGGAATGAAAACATTTCACTTCCATATTGTTAAAAAAATGAACTATATCATATAATTCATCAATAATATCAATATATTCCTGATCTTGATTCTTTTCCTAGGAAACACATAGACTTTCCAAACTATTTTTCTTTATGACTTTTGAAATCAGATAATCATACCTCGCAAAGAAATTTGGATCCACCTACCATTCACTGAAAAATATCCAATCCTTGAGTTTCTTGTTTGATTCTATCAGATACTATGAGGAAACATCAAGACACATTCGTATTTTAAGTGAAAATGTGAAAACTGAATGAAAACTTTGTAGATGGGCAGATTTTGAGTGAAAAATCAATGAGATAACTGATGTGGGATACAGATATGGGGGTCATTTTTATAGGATTCGTGGAGACAGTTCATATTATCAGGTTAATATAATGGTTGGGAGTTTCTTTATCTGATCTGACGGTTTATATCATTGTGAAGAAGGATTTGTAAGTTGTAATCTTTTTAGAATTTAAGGAAAAAATTGAATTAAGGAATGTGAATCTGATTGGGTTTTTTTTATAAAATAAGATTTAAAATACCAATAATTTGAAATGAAATTCTGATGATATAAGTAAAGAAACATACCATAAATATTTCTTAGAAAGATTTTTCAATACTGATAAGTTTCCTATTATAAAACATAGGTTCTGAAATATTTTTATTATGGAATGAAAAAATAAAGGTTCCCATAATTTTTGGTTCAAGAAATTTTATTAAAGAAGGAAAATATTTTAGGTTTCGAAAATTATATTAAGGAAATAAAAACTACTAGGATTCAGAAAATTTGGGTTATAGGAAAAAATTTGGAAAAAATATATATATATTTGAACATATGTACCCCCTTATGAAAAAGATTAATATAATGTTAGGATATAGTTTCAACAAAAATTTAATATGGATAATTACCTTATGGTTATGATTATTAAATTTTTTTCTATGTATTGAAATATATCAGTGGGTAATGATTTTGTAAATATTTCAGCAAGTTGGTCTTGCATTCTGATGAATTGAAAAATAATATCTCCTTTAGGTGTGTTATACCTATGAAAGTGATGCCTAAAATCTATGGACTTTTCCCAAGAGTGATGTGTATGTTTTTTTATTAGGGAAATGGAACTAGTGTTATCACACATTATCTATGTTTTGGTAAAACTGATTCCATATTTTGTGAGTGTGCATTGCATCCACAACACTTGATCACAACAACTTCCGACTACTTCAATTTCTACTTCAGTAAGAGAAAGTGATACTGAATGTTGGTTTCTTACATGGACATGAAATTAATGAATATCATAAGAAATGAAAAGTTCCATATGTACATTTTCTATTCATTCTACATCAACTAAAATCAGTATATTAAAATCTTTTTAAAATAAAATAATTACTAGAAGAATAGAAAATTCCAAAATCCATGTTTCCCTTTAAATAGCGATTTTTTTCAATGCTTAAAAATGGGAGTTTTTAGATTTATATCCTTCGCATAATAATATAGATAACACTATGTTTGGATGACTAGCTATTATGTATAATAAAGTTCCTATCATACCTCTAAAAGATGTTTGATCTACTAGTTTCCCAGCTTCACAAGATCAAGAGAGTTTAAGGAATAGATTGGATTACTTATAATTTTAGTGTGGTTATATCCATGCTTCTTAAAAAGATATTTAATATATTTGTTTTGAGATATATTAGTTTTTTTAGTTTTTGAGAAAGTTGAAAACCAAGGAAAAATTCTGACTTACCAATCATACTCATTTCAAACATAGATTTCATGAGATTCGCAAATGAATCAGCTAAATATTTCTTAGTTGATTTGAATACAATTTCATCAAAAAAAATTATCAATCAAAAAAAATCTTATCCTTCATTATATAAATTTTTATAATCAGTTCCCTTAACATAATTTTTTTATTACAAAAATCTTGTAATTATGTAATACTAGGCTCTAGTATAAGGACTTTTTAACGTCTATATTAATATTTGGTAAGTTTGTAATCATGTTCAAGATGATCTGTGTCTTAAAAACAAGGAGGTTATTCTACATAAACATTATCTTGAACATATCCATTATAGAAATCACACTTCACATCCAATTGAAGAAGTTTAAAATTAAAAAATGCTACAAAGTCTAGTATAATATTAATTGATTCAAGTCTAGATGATGAATCATAGGTTTCGTCATAGTTTATTCCTTTTTACTGATTATAGACTTTAGAAACTAATCTTTATTTATTTATAACAATGATTCCATTTTCATCACATTTATTTATGAAAACACGCTTTACACAAAATACAAAATTTTATTTAGGTTTTTCAACTAAGTTCTCGGCCTTGTTCCTTTTGAATTCATTTAGTTCATCTTGCAAAGAATTAATCTAGTTATCAACACCTAAGGATTCATCAGTTCTTTTATATTCTAATTGGGAAATAAATGCTAGATGTTCTACTTAATTTCTCAAATAACTTCTACTCCATACAGGTTGATTTACGTCACCAATGATACTATAACTAGGATTATTCTTAAGAAAAAACTTATTTGTGTTTTGTAAAACCTATTCATCAACATAAGATAAAACGTCTTCTGGGGTAAATAATTCATAAACATTTTCTTGAGTATTTTCCTTATTAGAAAAATCATCCATCAAAGGTTGATAATCAGTTTTTTAAAAGACATCCTAAGATTTATTTTGGATTTATTTAAAAATAAAAGGATTAGTTTCTTAAAATTTAACATGTACTATTTATTCAATAATACAATTTTTTTTCTTAAAAACTCTATAATATTTAGAAGTAGTGGAGATACCTAAGAAAATTTCTTCATCAGATTAGGGTGATAATTTATGTAAGTTATCTTTAGTATTCATGATGAATACTTTTCATCCAAATACTTTTAAGTAAGAAAAATTAGGTTTTCAAACAATCCACAATTCATAAGGTGTTTAATTAAGAAAAGGTCTAATTAATATTCTATTTATAGTATAGTAGGCAGTACTTACAACGTCAACCAAACTTTTTTTAGCAATATAATATTCACTCCACATTGTTCTAGTTATCTCTTGAAGAATTCAGTTTCTAATTTCAACAATACCATCTTGTTGAGGGAGTTCTTGGTGCTGAGAAATTATAAGTAATACCTTTCTTATTACAAAAATTTTTAAATCTCAATTTTCATATTCTCCTCTATTATCATTATAAATAGTTATCAATGAAAGGTTTTTCTAATTTTTAACTTTGGATAAAATGATTTAAAATAAGAAAATAATTCATATTTCATTATTAGAAAATAGACCTATGTAAATCTAGTGTAATCATTAACTAAAACAAATACATCATATTTTCCTCTAATATATATAGTTTGTGTTGGACTGAAAAGATCCATATGCTCTATTTATAATGCATCAGAAGTTTTGACTTATCTAATTGATTTAAATCTTGACTTATGTTTCTTTCTATTTTGATAAGGATCACAATATTTTGAAGAATAAAATATAAGATCCAATAAATCCTTATAATTTCTTTTCATTGAGAGTTTTCATTTTTTCCTAAGGTTACAGTATCATAGTCTTCTATGACATAACTAAGATTTAACATCCATTTAACTAAGTCAAGGTAATTCTTGCTTCCTAAGGTCATCTATGATAAGTGTGTAAACATTATTGTAACACCCCAGGTAAATAAAGAATATGAAATTTTCATATTTATCCATATTTGTGAATAAAATATTAATATGAATTTAAAGGGGATGCAATGCTCGATGGCGTACCCAACACGCAACAACGAGTTTCTTGGGAATCTTACGTTGCACTCTAATAATAAAATAATATTATTTTAAATGGTAGTTAACATGTAGCCGTTGTAATGGTCGGAATGGATAGAAATAACTAAAATTTGATTATATATGTTTTTAAATGTTTTTACATTTATCCAATAAAGGATAAAGGCTTAAAATACGGAAAGAATTCAATTTTAGGCGTATATGCCCTAGTTTTCACTAAAGGTTCACTTATCACCTTTTGATGTTGAACCATCATTAAATATAGTTTTTTTCACTCTTAAACATTCTTTTGTACCAAATAAAACTCTTATTAAGAATCGGGACATCAAATTTTACTTTGTGTATATTCTTGGTATCTTTCCGACAAAGTTCATTTTTTAATGAATAGTGTAAAATGTTGTATTTTAATTCAAAACCTATTTTTAATCTAATTTATTTATATTATTAGATTATCTTTTTGATTTGTTTTTAAAGTGAAAATATAATATATTTTAACCATTAAATCCAATAGTGGTCGCTGGAATTAATTTCACTTTGAAATCAGACTTAAACCAGTGTCAATCTTTGGATACTTATTGTTTCATAAAAACACGCTATTTGCTCTGACAGCGGGAATTAATTATTAAATTAATTATTGTGACTTATATGTTTTGAATTTTGTAAAATAGACTTAATTTTTGAATTCGGAATATCAAATATAGCTTAGGGTGAATTTTTGAGATTTTTCTGAAAAACATCAATTTTTGATGAATAGTGACACCACTAAGTGGTACTTATAAAAGCTGATTTTTCCGTTTAAATGAAAATTTGCCATCTTTGTGTTTTGAATTTCAAAAATCCGACATACATGGTTGTCATTAAGAAGTAAAATGTGGTTCAATGGGATAAAAATAATTTTTTTGGTGAATAGTAACTTATTAAGTTCTTAATCACGATTAGAGGTAATTAGTGTAGTTTAAGGTAAAAATAATGTTTTAATAATATGAAATGAACTTTACACATGTCCTAACCTCATTGTATGTGTAATGGCAGACCAAGAAAAGCCATGGGTCAACTTGGGGACCCCATGGAGCCACTTTGGTTGGGAAATGACATAAATAACTTTTTATTTAATGTAAAAGTAAAAATGACACAAACATGATATGTTTTACTAAAACAATTTTTAAGTGGGGTTATACAAGTAAGATTTTTTATTATAAATAGTAATTGGAAAGATAAAAATATTTCCTATATCATAGTAATTTTTTTATAATTTTTAGACATTAAATAAATTAAATTATTTATGACATCATAATGATGCAGCGATGACATCATTATCTAACGATTTAAATAAAATGGAAAGATAATGTAAAATCTATGAACTACACATGTCCAAAACTTATTGGATGGGTGTATTGCGAACTATTATCACCTTATCCATGAATTATTTCAATTTGGGACCTTTTAAAACCGAAACACATTTGCAAATAAAGTAATATTTCTTACTTTCCAAAAGTGCCCCTCCTCTCCTCTTATAAAAGGCCCCCATCTCTACCTCATTTCACACACTCCTCAAGCCTTTGGCTCGGCCAACCCCTGACCATTTACTCTATCCACATCCCTCTCCTCATCCTAGAGGATTCCCTTTGGGCATAATCCTTTCAAAGGAAGCCTTTAGGCTCAAATCAAAAGGAGTTACACTTTTAAAGGTAATTCATTCTCTCATGTTCATTTGTATTATTTTGCTTCTCCAACCCCATAAACTCTTTTTATTTACTTATTTTGTAACAACAACAGTATCTTCAATATACTAGGATGTTGTTATAAGATTTATTTGAGCTACACTCTCATACTACTACATCAAATGGTTAAAGAACATACGGTTTCCGTGGATGGCGAAATGCTGCCTCCCGAAACGATGATTGTTCAATACTCATTTAACACCTTAAAAGGTGGCCATTATGATGTCACTATTTTTATATATGATATATAATATGTTTATGTTTTACTTATTCTTCTGTATTTTTCAATTGTGTCTTACCTTTATGTCTTCCATTATGGGTATACGCGATATCTTCATTTTAGGAAGTGCGGACTACCGCCCCCTCAAAGTGATGTGATTCGTTAATGCCATACATGGGACGTATAAAGGATGGATTTAATGTTATTATATATGCTGTTATACTGGAAATATTATATACCTCTATATCATTATTATTTCTTTCCATTAAAGTATGAGATAGAAATGAAAGTAGCGTTCATGCGTACGTACGGCTTACCGTCTCCATGAACGGTGCATTTCATTTCTTATCCCCAAATGTAATGTACTATTATAAGTACATGTATATAATGGATATATATGATGAATGATACATATAAATGATTAATATAATTCTGTAATTAAAATATACATACCTCTCATTTAGTTTTAATTCCATTAATATGACAAAGAAATGAAAGTAGCGTTCATGCGTACGTACGGCTTACCGTCTCCATGAATGGTGCATTTCATTTCTTACCTCTAAATGATTATGTAATATTATAAATACATGTATATTCTGGATATATATGACATATATGATATCTACATCATGAATACAATTCTGGATATAATAAACATTTGGCCACACGAACAACATGTAATTGTAAGAAGTCCACTTTCGACTTAAGAACCAAATATCGGCAAAACAAATATTATTAACTTAAATGATTACATAATGTTTATAAAAATAAGTGATATAAAAGGAATAATGAACTTGAAAAAGGTTCTTAAGCAAATAGAAATTAACTCAAGTTTATTATTCAGGAGATTAAAGAACGATCGAGTCAAGTCAGACACGAGGTAAGAGATCCTACACCTCTCTTTCTTTTTAAGTACACTCTTTTATGTCATTCCTTTTATGCTCATATTTCTTATGATTGGGATGTTATTTTATATTACTCCTACTGTAATTATTATGTTCATATAATGAGAGACCCTATTTTCTCTCATCAATCCATTTTGGAAATTTTGAGTGGCGTCGTTTGGCTGCCGAATTTTCGTAAGGGATTTTTCATCTCACTTTTATTATAGTGAGATTTATGCTACATTTGCCACAAATTCCATTGATTGGTGTATGTACTACCCATTATTCTACTATTTGTGTAATATACTTTCGTTTATGAGTATTTACATCAATGATCTATTGTCCTTCTTTCATGGGGTGTATGTTTTGAAAGATACCCAAGTCGGTAGGGGAACTTCTTAACCCAACTTCCATTCTTTGGGTTAATCTCCTACTTTCAAATTATGTCATGATATTATTATGTCTTATTTTGTATTTTTACTTTCTTTATGTGTACCTATAGTGAATACACATAATATATCTATTTTATTTTAAAAAAAGATCTTTCTAAGGGACTTCGTCTCAATCTCCTTTCATTGAGGCATATTTCGTTTTATACACAACTTTCTTTTATACGGTGTATAAACCCCTTTGACTTTTACTTTTATACAAAAGGAATCCTTTTCTACTAAGCATTTTACTAAACAAAAAAAAGTAATTTTTTTTAACGTACGTGGTGACAACAACCTTTTCCGCCGCCACGAGTATTATTTGGTCTTTGGCTTTCTCAACAAGCCGTAATGTTTTTAGAATAAAATAAATACCATATACTCTTTTATGTATTTTGGTATTGAAAATGGTTTTGATAAAGGATTATATTATGTCAATATATTTATGATATATTGTGATTGAAATGTGGAAATGTTATCATTCCTTTATATTGGTTTTATGTTTTATGATTTTAAATTGGTACTTGGACATTTTAATGGGTGGTTACGTTATAAACCATATGACGGGTGGTGTCGTGAATACCAGGACGGGTGGTTACGTTATAACCTCCAATGCATTGGGTATGGAAGTCGGCCGTATGGCTATTCCAATAAGTATGTATGGAAATTGTCCATATGGCTATTCCATTAAGTGATATGTGTGGAAGTCGACCGTATGGTTATTCCACTTAAGTATGTTTATGTCCCAAGTTACCTTTATATATGTTATGTGTTCTTTATATGGGTTTTATGGTAATCCATTGGTTACAAAAAGGTATGTAATGATACTTTTTTTCAGTGAAGATTTTTTACTACTTCATGAAGGTGAAAAGTATTACATTGATAAAGTATTCATGGTTTACTTGTTGTTTTGAAAAACTAACAGTTTTCATTCTTTGTATATCCCTTACTGAGCTTTTTATGCTCATCCCAAGTTTTTGAAATGTTTTTCACAGGACTTAGCGTGGAATAGGGTCAAGGATGGGATCAAGGGAAAGTCATGCTACCTAAAACATGGAACTATACATGTTTCTATTTAAGAGTTTTTATTTTATGGAAATTTAGTAGAAGCGACTACTTTGTAATCTTTTGAGATGTAATAGTTATGTTCTAATTCTCTAAAACTCTAAACCTGAAAAGATCCTCAATGTTTAATCTTGTATTAACACAAGATTAAGTAAGGTTTAAGGCTGGGGCCTTATAATTATCATGCATATGGGCAGAGAGAAGAAACTATTCCTTGGAATTGTGTACTATATATTTATCATTCAAAAAATTCACATGGTTATTTTCATTAAAAATTTTACTTTTTTTTATAATGTTGTGGTTAAGACCATTAAGAAATAAAACATTTGATGTTAAATATTTTTAAAATAAGAACAATGTTACATATACCAACAATTTCCCCTTGATCATAGTATCCCAAAGTTACTTTTCCACCATATGTCATAGTAATATTTTCAAAGAACTTTTTATTACCCATCATGTACTGGGAATATATTTTATCTATGTACCATGTATTATTTTTGGCACTTCCATTGTTTTCCTAAAATTAAAAAAGTACTAATTTAATAATCAAAACATTTTCGGATCTAGAATTTTTAGAAAGAAAAATCTTAGGTATCCACATTTTCATAGAAAAATACGCTTTATGAAAACCTAATTATTAGATATTTTTTAAATATCAATTTTCCCCAATGTCCACCACATTGACACTTAGTGAGAAAAGTATCACTTTGGGTTATAAAATAGTCGTGACTAAAAAATGGTTTTGAATGAGAAAAACCCAATCCAGAAAAATTTTATAGAGGAAAGAGTTATTAATTGATTTTATCAAATTTTTTCCTTCTAGAAGTGAAATTTGATAAATGTTTCTTTATAGAAAATATTTTATATTTTAGTCTTGTAACTAAATTCTTATCCTCTTAGTTATTAGGAATAGAAATTAAGTTGGTATCTAATAAAATCTTTTAAATAACCTCTTCAAGATCCACATAATGTTTATCCTTTTCATATTTTACATCCTTAAGTTTTTTGGAAACATTTTCAAAATCAAGGGTTTTTTTTCGCAATATCTTTTGACAGATCAGATACTTATTTTGACAAAATAGATACTCTAGAATTTTCCTAGTCAATATTCTTTGTGATATTACTATTTTCATTCTCGCATAACTTGTAAAACCTAGATACTTATTCAAATGAAGTTAAAATATTATCATTTTATGAGGAATATTCTTCATCCCAAGATTCATAGTATTCTTCATTTGAAAAATTTTCATTTAAAGAAATATTGGTTAAGGATTCAGTAGTATTTACCTAATCCATGAGACATTGGTTCTCAATAGGGATTATAACTATAAGAACAATATTTTTCTATCTAGAAAATTTAATATCAAATGAATCATTAGAATAATAAACATGAATTTATCTCTGGGTTTCATTAGCATTGCGTAATTTCTTGGGCTTAGACTTATTGTACTTATTCTTGTTTCTTTCTAAATATGTATCCTTTTTTCTTTCCTATTGAGAATAGGACATTCTTGCCTGATATGACCTTACCTCTTGCATTCATAACAAGTTACTTTTGAATAGTTCTTATCCTTTATGTATTTCTTCTTGTATCTATATTGTAAATATTTCATTCCCAAAATCGTGTTCATTCTTCGAGAAATATTGGAAATTTCATTCTTAGAATGATCTTTATCACTTGATTCATATATAACAATTCATTTCTTGATTTTGATCTAGTAACTATTTCAGAAGTCTCAGATTTCAAATCATTTAATGTAATGGTGAAAGAAACATTGCCATTACATTCATTTTCTTTTTTATATCTGCATATCTCTTCATTATAGCTTTATGTTTTAGAACAATCCAAAATAACTCATTAAGTGTGATGTTTGAAACATTCATATTCTAATTAATCACTCCTCTTTTTGATTCCCGCACATTGGGAATAATATCTATTATCCTTTCCACAAGAACCTCATCATCAATTCCTTTCTCACCCAAAGACCAAAGGATATTGTTGATAGTCATAAACATTTTTTGAACTTGGTATATAGTTTATCCATAAGGAAAAATAAAATCATGGCATTAAGCTCTAAGGATAGATATTCTTCGTTCAATGACCATGGATGTTCCAAAATGTGTAACTTTTAATTTCTTCCAAATGTTATTAGAATCTTCCCAAGATGATATCTGGATATAGATATTCCTAGTTATGAAACATAATTAAGTATTGTGTACCATAAAGTTAAGATGGTACTCTTTCTTTTCTTGATTGGTAAATTGTTTAATATCCTTTTTCGTAATCTAGTAGTCTCCAATTAACAAAACAAATTTGTCAACACTGGTATTGATAATAAAAGTCTTAAGCCTATCTATATCATATTCATAGTCATTTTCCATCAAAGATTGAGGGGTCTAGTTGGATTTAGATTATCTGTGTAACAAATATTCATTCCTAAAATTCTATAAGAAAATACAAAAGATCCTTTCCAAAGAAAGATTAGTATAAAATGTTTGTAAACAATGAAAATATTTAAGAAAACATGAAAAAGTAAAGATAAGAAAAAAATTGAGCAAGATAACTTATTTTTAAGTATAATTATTTCGGACATCTCCTATTAAACCAATCATAGGATCAAAATTAAGACTTATATTCTCAATTACAAGAGGGGTGAATTTTATGTTTAAGAACATTCATTTTTAACCAATAAGAAAGTATATCTTTATGAAATTTTATCAAGATTGATTCCCAAACACTATTTAGTTCTTAACAAAGAAATAATCTTCCTTAGGATCCAGTAAAATGGATCTGATAAAGAAACATAAAATAATTACTTATTGAATGATTCTAACTTAAAGAATATAGAATCTTATTTATATCGGAGTATACAAGAATAAGAAATTATAAGAAAGTTATACTTTCACTATTTAACAAAATGAAGTGGAATTAAAATATTATAACAAGGACAAGTAGATAAGTATAAGAAATATTTTAACCAAAGATAAGGGTATCCAACAACCTTGGATAAAGGTCACATGATTTAAACTTTTGAGAAATTCTATCTCACCCACTCTAGGGTAATACCTCGATACAAAGATCAATATATGTATTGTTATCCCCACAATCCCTCGATATCTAAGGTGATCAGTACCTATGTCATCCAATCCGTGGAAGCCCTCAATAGATCAGTAAAAATTTGAATCGCACTTGGAAGGTTAAAAAAGATATTCTCATTTTGAACAAGTTGTTCACAATAGCCACACTAGGAAAATTTGAGAAGAGCTCTTGAGGCACAAATTCTTTCTCTAAAATTTAGCACAATCATTTTAGAGATCAACAGCTCTCCACAAAAACTCTAGCATCAACTCTTATTTTATTAAGCTCATTCAAATGGTTAGGTATTTATAATCATGGGTTTTAATCTTCAACTTCCTCCTCCAATAGTCATTTTTTTCCTTAAAATTTGGAGAGACCTATACACATGCCACTTCACCAATAGTTAGGTTAAAAATAGATTGTAAGACATAATTTCATGTAAGAAAACATGTAAACATTTGCATACTTGATAAACATAATCAAATTTAGGATCCAATTAAAGGGAACATTACATTATTGAAATATGGAAACTATAAGAAAATAAAATAATTGGATTCTTAAGAAAGTGGATATCAGAGTCTATAAATATTGATAAATGGATTCTGAAATAAAAGAGAATCAGAATCTAAATTATGATGAATTCGAAATTTGATTTCAGAATAAATCAGAGTCAAATTTCAGAAGAAATCAGATTCTGATTTCAAAAGAAATCGGAGTCTGTTTTTAAGAGAAAATATGAGTTTGATTTTAGGAGAGATTAAAGTCTGGTATCAGAATAAATCAGAGTCTAATTTCAAAAATAAATTGTAGACTGATTTTAGAAGAAATATGAGTCTCATTTCAAAAAATGGATTCATAATTCTTAGAAAATTGGATTCTAAGAAACTATAAGGTTCTGAGTCTAGGTAAGGATCAAATTTTTTGACTTTATAAAAACATGGTTATACATGGTTAAAGAAAACATTAGGTAGTTCATAGGAAACAATAGGTAAATAAAAAAACATTCTTAGACAAAGAAAATTTTCCTTAAGATAAATCTTATTAGAGAAAGATAATTTTTCTTTCAGAAATGTGTTTGTGATTTTCAAAATATAATGGAATGGAAAATTAATAAGGAATTTTATTAACAGAACAGTTGTCGTATAAAAAGTTAAGTAGTATGTTGTTAACACCTTTGACTATTTGGAATCTCCACATGATTCATGGATAAATAAATTTTCATGATCATCACAAAAATATTTTTTATTCTAACTAGAGTAGAATTTAGTTTCACAAGTGTAAAATCATTAAATTATACCTCAATTTTTTTAGCATGATGTATTATAGTCTCTTCGATTAACTAAAAAAATTCTATATATCATCAAAATAATAATGAAAGTGAGTTATCAAATTATCATTAAATATTATTCATAGGATTAAGAAATCTCGAAAACTTCTTCTCAATCTATGAAAACATACGTTTAACATATTTTATCCATTTTCATTAAAAAAGTATTTTATTATAATCTTAAATATATTCTCATGGTTTTTTCAAAGGATATCTAATCCTATTATTCAATGACTAACTAATCATCACTCTAATATGAACTATATAGACCTAGTATTTTAATACATAAATATTACATTATTTTAGATAAATATTCCTTTAATAACATTATGATCCACGCCATATATGTGTGGGTTTTTTGTATTTGGATTTTAGATACATAAAAACATCATTTACAATCATTCTTCATCATCTCCCACAATTTTCTACAACTTTTTACCCTTATAGACATACCCTACATAAACATTTCTTCATATCCTAGTCAAAGGAAATATAATATATGGAAATATTAGATGCTTAGTACTTGTAAACATGGAATATAAAAATCGATGATCATATCCAAGAATACGATATGCAAAATGGTATGGGATCATGGTCATAACATAAAAAATCCATACCCAATATATCAAAAATCATAAATATATTTCGTCTTGTAAGTAATTATTATTTATAAATACATGAATCATAAGTGTATGAAATCCTTATAAATCACCCATGAATCATAAATTCATTTCATAAAAGTGTGGAACCATTATTGGTATAAAAATATCATATGTCATGTTTAACTAATGAGACTATCTAAACATAGTTAGTCATTCACCATAACTTATTTACCTATGTGGATCAATACCATTGACTTGTTTCCTATAGTGTACTAAGAATATCATCTTGCTTCCTATATTGTATTAAGAACATCAAATTATTTACCATAGATATGTCATGAAATATAAATTTTTACAGAAATTATTTGGCGGGCCATATAATACCAAAACCATACTTCACATAATGAAAACCACAAATATGAGTTCCAGAATATCATAAAAAATTTATCATTCCATCATCTCATAACCCATGTAAATAAAATATTTATTATAAATATTTAATAATTTCCTCATAACATAACTCATTGAAGAATAAATGGGTTTCGTAAACATGTCATCAACATACACATAAATAATATGGGAAAATAATATGTTTTATTATTAGATAATATCCCCATTAAAACATAATTAAAATACATTATTTTATCAAATATGAAATTTTTTATAAATAATCATTGGAATATTTCATGAGGAAAATACCCCTTTCACTTTAAAATTAGTAATTTAAGCCTGTTTTTTTAGAAAAGATAAAGAAAAAAGTTTTCATTGAAAATAACCATTGATAAATATATTATAATCATTAAATCACTAAGATTATATTATTGATTTAAATTTCATTATCATTTTATAAGTTAAATAGAATCATTTTGTTCAAATTGTAATGAAAAGTAAAAAAGTACCACTCACGAAAAGTGATGAGGATATTGCCTTTAATTTTTTTATAAACATTCATTCATGGGTAAAAATTATGTTCATATAGTAATATAAGAATATTAAAAAATTTCTTGAAAGCATTTTTACATAACATGGAGATGGAAGGAAGTGTATTTTCTACCTATGTGAGAAATAAAGTTAGTTTTCCATAAAAACACTCTTCCAGTATATTATGATCCAAACAAGAGGAAATTGAATGTAAAACATGTAATCTATAGAAATAAATTTAATTGAATAAAAATTAATATTATTTATCATATAATAATCATATAATTTCTTCAAAATAAATTAAAGCACAAATAGTCCCGATTAAAATGGGATTGAAACATAAATCCATTATCTTCAAACTCATCTTTATTCCAATGTGTTTAAACCTATTGTATAATAAATATAAATATATTATAAATTTATTAATTAACCATTATCATATCAAAACCATTTATGATTTAATTTTTTAATCTTATCTCCTTATTATTAACACTTCTTTATTAAATTCTTTATTTTTAGGATTATTACTTCATTTTTCATGCATGTGTAAGTCTAGAACATTGTACATTGATCATGGTTTCATCATATATATAATAAATATAATATTATATATATCATATGTATTAATTACAAATATATATATATATCTATATATATATACAAATGTTTGTGTTTGTTTTTATGTTTAGATTCATCTATAAAAGCTAGTGATAAAAAGTAAATTACACTTTGCAAGAAGATAGTATGTTATATGAACGCTTGAGTATAATTTTCAATTTTGATAGATTGAACAAAATAATGGTAAATAATAATTATCCTTTATATACTCATTATTATATTATAAATATCATATATATTCATTAAATTTGTCATTATTTTCATCCATGTAAAAAATGAAAACAAATCACATCGCTTCATGGAGATGGTAGTCCACACGTACCAATGAGTGAAATTATTTCTTTATAATATATTAGAGGTAATATTGTATATGTGATATTATAATTCTAGAAGTATAAATATGTCAAATATATCATCTATTGAATTTAAAACAATCACAATAAATACCCATGAATTATATTGGTGGAAATTGAATTGTATTGCTATGTGGAGACATAAGTTGTGTGTACGCATAAAAGATACATTCACATCCAATATGATAGAAAAGAGGTGGGATAAGTTTTATAAAATAATCATAATAATGTTAAATTACCTTTAGTATTCATAATTTATTCTTTTATGATAACTAATATAGAATTAGAGAAAGTGTAAGAAGATTGAAATTGAAATAGTTCTAATAATGTGATTACCTCTATTTAGATTAGCCTATATTAGATCCATTAGTAAGGACCATTGGAATTGAAGTTTAATAATACCTGAATCTATAATTTTTTATAGAATTTTTATAATAAAAATGGGAAGGTTTTGTTCATGATATAAGGCTCTGAGTGATGTTTTGAATAAGAAAGAGGGGATTCCATTTATAAGGGAGGGAGAGGACGTATTTTTAATTTATTTAAAGAATAAATTATAATAAATAATTTCTCAAGAAAAATTATTCCAAATAAAAATGAAATTGAAAAAATATAGAACATGTATGAAATAATATCATCCAATTATATTTAGATAGCTTTTCTATCATTTTAAAGTTTATCATGTTTATTGATTCCTTTGTCAACCATTATGACCTAAACCTTGTTGATAACTATTTAAATATTAAAGGGTTACAAATTTTACCATAAATGGATAAGTGACTCATAAATGGACTATGATCCATATATTAAACCATATTCTATTAACTTGGATTAATATAATACATTTAGGAATTTTTTAATTATTTCATAAAATATTATTTAACATAAAATGACATTAATGTCAATATTATAGCTATTCATTTAATTTTACTTTAAAAATACAACTAAAAATAAATTATTTGATTATAATAATTTAAAAATTTAATAATATGTTAAATTTATCTTCTAAAATATTAGACAAAAATTAATCACTGAAATTATACAATTTTAAATATATTTTTTTTAATTGAATAAATATTGTGTTAGTGTTGCATAGGAATTTAATATAATTATATAATACCTAAAAATATAATTTAATTTCTATAATGAAAAAAAAAATCAAATAAAAATTTGGAACCAAACATATCAACTTTTTATCCTTATATAAAAATTTCAAAGAAATTAAATTCAAGAGATTGACATTTTATATTTTTTATTTCCTGAAATTAATTAAATGTCAATAATAATGGATATATGAAACCAAGTGACCATATAATCAAGGATTATATATAAAAGGTTAGACTACATTCATAAAATAAGATAAATTCATGTGTTAGATGAGTTTTAAATGTTGCCACCCCAACCCCCATATATCGAATCGAGTATTATAATACATTACATTGGAATAATATAGAAAGAATTTCATATAAAAGGACCTGTTAGTTTTGTAGTTTTATTAAATTAGATACAGGAATGGGTGTGACATTATATTTTAATAAAAAAATATAATTTTTTTAGATTAGTTGTATTCAATCTAGTGTATTATTTCATATCAGACAAAGTAAACTTCATGGAATCTAGAGGAATAGAAAAAAAAATAAGAGTAAGGTTAAATGACCAGTAAGTGTTATGTACAGAGAAATAAATTAAGAATCAATAATCATAATAAATATATATAAAGGTAAATAATAATAAAAACAGATTCCATTTAAATAACTTATCTATATGAATAGCTAAAGAATAGTAAATATGAAAAGGTAAATAACTAAAAACCAATTCTATTTAAATAAATAACAGATAATGAATTGAATTTGTAGATAATGTTATATTAATCAGGTATTTGATAGTAATAACTAAATAGAAATAAATTATAAACTATTTTCCATCACGTTTTTTAGGAACATAATATCATTACCTTCAAGAACTATCCTCAAGACCATTTATAAAATACTGGTTGAAAACCCATTAGCTAGTGCTTGAAAAATGATTTGTCCCATTAGACTATTGATTCATTTAAGGGATTACATTAATCGATCCCTACCATATGAAATGCATGTCCAAATCAATCCTTATTCATGAAATAATTGATTTAATTCATAGATAATGTGCCCTGTCAAATATCAGTATTGAGAAAAGGATTTGGATTTATAAATATTTCCCTAGTGAATCAAATAACATTCAAAGTAAACACCATATGTAAAAAATTGTATATTTTTATGAAATAATAATATCTCTAATAAATGATAAAAATATTTATGGTAAATATAATTTTCTATGATCACAAGAAAGTGAATAACTCAAGGTGAAGTTAATGATTATGAAAATGATCCGATGATGTGAATGCCAATACTAACCTTGGTCAACATAATTAAAATCTATAAAGAATAAGAATAAGTATGGTATCAATAAATATTATACCCATCAGAGAAATAATAAATGTTTTTCATTGATGAAATAAAAAGAATCAATAAAACAAATCTTGAGAATAATTTCATTATCATTTTGAAAAACATTTTGTATATCATTTTCTTTAAAAATCACATATTTTTTTTTAAAATGATCCCTATAAACATACAGAGGAAGCCACAAAAATTGATGGTCGTAATGGTTTGTAATATAATACATTCTATAAAAGTAAAAATAACATTTCTTTTTCACTCTAAAAGTTTTAGGAATGTTTATTATTAAGAAAAAGATAAAAACATTCCTTTCATATTTTTAATAAAATATAAAAGGGAACTATTTTGAAAATGAAATAAATATTTCCTTGAAATTTTTTATTAAAAGTATTGATGGTTAAAAGAATATATACTAAATAAGTAAGAAGGTCCTAAAAATATTTTGTAAATTTTTTTAAAAAAACATGGATTTTGTAAAAAATAATGTTTTGACTGAAGAGAGAAATGAAATCATATTTTCATTAAAAAAGATTTGGAAACATTATTTTGTAATAAAGTGTAGAAAAGGGTACTGTTAATTTAAAATAATTCTTAATATCAACATTAAAATTAAACTAAAGGGTTTATTATACAAAAATGAAATAATTTATTTCAATGGAAATTAAGGTGTACACAATCTTGAATTAAATGAGATTATTAAGTAAACCCTCTGAAATATCATAATTTTGAAGTGAGAATCAAACAATGAACTTATTTAGTGTATCAACCATAAATAAAAAAAAGTTAAAATACAACAATTTATAGTAAAAATTAATCATACACATAGTCATATAATATTAATAACAATGACAAAGTAATATAACACAATGAAAAGGAATTGAGTTATGAAATTATTTACCACTTGGTAACTTTTAATTCAAATACCCTTAGATGAAATAATTAAAATTTTGAGTTAAAAACATTAATAATTAATTATTCATGATATTAAATGTTTAAGGTTAATTATAAACTCCATTTAATATAAATTCGGTGCATACAGATAAAATATGCTTCAGTGAAATGAAATTGAGAAGAGACCCCTTAACTTTTGATTCCTTTTTACTGAATAATATTTAACCAAATATATAGTAGTTTTAAGAATTTTATTTAATTATTCCATTACTATAATAATATTTAATAATATAATAAATTATCTTTTTATATCATCTGATAACCTTTTTTGATAATCATTCATTATATTCATTGTTTCAATGTTCATTGCCTTGTTTTTCGAGTGTATTTTGACATATTATTTTTCGTCTTACTTAGATCATGATTTAATAATATAAATATGTAAATAATTTTTTAAAATTAATATATATTCATTATATTTCTATTTATCATAATCCATATATTTTTTTGATATGAAATGAAATACACCATTCTTGAAGACAGTAGGTCGTACGTACACATGATTGTTATTTCCATTTTATTTTTATATTGAATGAAAAATATTAGGTACTGTATATATTATCATTAAAGTATCATTTTCATGGCATATATATGTTGCATATATATATTAAAACCATCGTTAATAAATTCCAAGAAAAATGTGAATGAATCACATCACTTCATAAGGTGGTAGTCTGCAGTACCCACAATAAATGTTATCATATTTTCAAAAAATGTAAATCATTGTGGTATGTGTGATATAATAATTAAATAAGAATTTTAACATAATAATAATCATATATATCATATATAAACTATAAATCCATCATAATTCTCAATGTTGAAATATACTAATGGAAAAAATGGATGACCTCAGTTTGTGAGGTGATACTCCGTCGTACACACAAACAACAGTTTTGTAACCCATTTGATGGAAATGTGTGTTTTTTGGGTCATAACCCTAACATAGAAACATATTAGTATATTTTATATATTTTTTTATATAATCTTTGAATAATTATAATTTTTATAGGACTAGAATGAAATAAAAAACACTTTTAGAATAACATTACCTCTTATTTGGGTATCCTTCTTAGGTTTACACTAATTCCTTAAAAGGATGGACTTTGGATCAAAATAGGGAATATATTTTTATTGGAGGGATTTTTGAAATTTATTTTTTTAATTTATTTTTTGAAAAAAGTGGTTTTAAGGTGTGGAGTGGAGAGGAGAGGGGGGCCTTTTATAAGTGGTGTGAGTGGCACACATTATTTTTCTTTTTGAAATAGTACTTTCCACCATTATTTTTCTCATGTAACTATGTATAAATGAAGAAAAAGTTTCAATAATATAAATTATATGATTATAACATATAAATAAAATGGTGTTTGGACATCTTTAGAGTCATTTTACACCTTATTTTCTATGTTAACCACTAAGTAAACTCATTTTAATCTTCATCACTATGACAAACATTAACTGTTTTCACTAATAATTTTGGTCAAAAATTAATTTATACATATTAATAATTATAAGTTATTATTATTCCAAATATTTAATACATTTTTCTAAATTAAATATATAGAAGTGGAAAAAGTTAATTTCAAATTAATCTTGTAGATGTAATGAGAAAGAAATTTTGCAAAGTGAAAACGTTCAAAAGATTATAATTTTTTTATATTAATGTTTTATATGAAAATGATATAAATGGACTATATTTTATTAATATATTTATAATGTAACTATTTCAACATTTAAGTCAATTCTAATTTTAATTTATCAATATAAATTATTTATAATAAATGGAAGTTATCGGAAAAAATCCAGTATCTTCCATTATCCATAAAAAATGATTCTTCTCAGAAACATATGAAAAATTCACCCTAAGATAATTTTGATATTAACAATTCCAAATATATGTATAATTTATCTTATGAAATTTCCAAAATTGGTAAAAAATAATTTTCAATTATGCTCACCATGCGTGATTAAATTGCCTTTTAGAAAAATACTATTTTCTAGAAAAAATTAGTTTTCATTCAAATAGTGGTTATTTTATTACTAATAAATTGACAAATAATAAATGTTTGTAAAATATATTTTTTTCATAAGTTAATTATTTTAATTAATATCTTCTATTCCAACAACTAGTTCATAACTATCATATTAAATAATAATAATAATAATATAATGTTGTTCGGTAATACTCAATCATGGGTGTAACACAACTGATCGAAAAAACTCATTGGTGCATGTAACACAAGATAAATAAGTTTTTATTTCATTAAAAGTTATATAAGATATTAAATTTATTTAAAATAGTAAATATTTCATAAATTGTTTGGATTTTATATTCCCTTCTATGCTTGGTGTTGGGTGTCCGGAATGTTATCAAATATGATGTTCAAATTTTAAAATATCATGGTGTTACATTATCTCCACCATAGATAAATTAAAACCTAAAATTTAAAATTTATATCATTAATTAAGGGTTTGAAATTTGGAAATACCGTTTTTGAAAAACCCACTTCTTAAATGAATTAACAAAATATCCCCTTAATAAGAGGGAATGGGATATAAAAAGGACGCATGGAATAACATATAACTACATTTCTAAGTTGGATAACATTGGGGGAAATTGATGATAGGGAAATGGCAGAAAATATTATATATTTATATACATTTATTGAGGTCCTTGATCACTAGAATTTGAATTATCAATGAAAAGTTAATTTCCTCAAATCCATAAATTTAATAGGTGTTTAAAGGTCATTTATATCCTTATAAATGATGGTAATATGGTATCATTTTATTTCAAGATCAATTTTTCTAATGTTGAGGAATTATGTTACCACATAATAATATTAGCTGGTGTAATTAATTGATTTTTTTCTATTTCATTATCATAATTTTATAAGTTCATTGGTCATTAATAAATTTCTAATAGATCCCTTCACTTCATGAAATGAATATCCATAAATAATTTTATTGTACATAAATAACTAAAATTTACTTTTAACATATCATAATATCCATAATGAGTGAATGTATTTCTATCTATCTATAACTATTTTCCAAAAACAATATGTTTATCTCCTATTATACAATATAAAAAATTATTCTTAGAACCTCACAAAAGCACTATTGGATAGTAATTAATATTTCTTAAGAAAATTGTTTAACTAAAAACAATAAAATATTAACCAGGACATGACCTAGGGTAGTGGTTATTGTGAAACCCTTATCATCCTTCATTCAGGGGTTCAAGTCCCACCTCCTTTATGGATGTAATTAGTTTTCACCATGCATGTGGGTTTTCATTTTTAAAAACAATATTAATATAAATTCTATAAAGATCCAAAAAAAATATGATGGACATCCTTGAAATAAAAGTAATAATTAAATAACAATTTTACTACGGATTTCAATGAACATTTTTTTAACAATTTCTAATAACCTTATTTTAATATTATTAAAATTTAATTAATGGTCTATATAAACCCTAATGGTTATCAAAACTATTAAACTTATTTATAGAAAATTTAAATGGATTATTTCTAAAAATAAATATTCCAATAAAAAAATTATTTCGCTGAATTTGTCCCAAAATATTGTAATATCTTGTGACATTTCTACCCCATAAGGCCTATAAATAGGTTTTTAATAAATTTAACTTATGATAAATCTTAAAATAATTAATCAATGATGGTATCTAAAACTCCTATTTTTTTAATACAGAATTTATTCTAAAATTTAAAAGAATACATGATTGTTTCCTGATTTTTGTAACCAAAATATGATTGGTAAAATACTTCTACAACATTATTATTGAATCCCAACATAAATAAATCCTTCATTTCATTTGGGCATTAATCCTTCATTGTTCAAGGGTTTATCCTAGGCTACTCTTTTTCATTATCTACTCAAATCCCTCATTATGGTTTGTTAAGAAAATGTGAATTATCTTAATCATATCCCCATGGAGTGTCAAATTAGGTGTGTATTAGATCCTGTTATTGAGTATCAGGTAATGATTTAGTCATGCATGATGTCCCTTTTTGGAGTTATTGCCCCTCGATACCTCAATACCAGAACCACATACACTTATAGTATCCATATAGGGATTCATTTCAAGGAAATTCCACATAATCTGTAACTATCAAATGCATTAGGATATTGTTATATAAATATCATAAAATTATATAATATGGATATATTCCCAAATCTATGTCTTCATAAATAATGTTTCCAAGGTTTCTACTAAACTTTCTCCAATACCAATTATAGTGACCCCAACCCCAATAGCATGAAGCCCATGTATTACTAATTTAAATTTGAATAATATACAAAGAATCACATCCCAATGAACTTATCAGTTTGGTAGTCTAGGTAAAATAGATATATACAATATACTAACATTAAATTTAAAACACAAATTAAAACATAATTGTTTTTTATAATTAATTTATTCCATTAAGAAAATTCTAACATATCAGTCATAAATTTTTTTATGTATTCTTAGGGAAAAAACAAAATAATTGTGAGATAAAATGGATAAAAAGGATTAAGTATATTAGATTAAATAATGAATTAATAAGAATAATCAATATGAAATGGAAAATAATGGAACATATGTTTCATTTAAAAAACATTTCATGAGGAATAGATAAGGAATAATCAATATGAAAAAGTAAATAATTGAAAATACATGACTTTTAAATCAATAACAGATAATGAAATGCATCCATTGATATTTTCATTATGAAAATCCATAATATAGTAATAATTGAAATGAAGGTAATTCTTAGTTATTATGCGTCATGTTTCCCAAGAACATAATACCCTTACCATCAATATCTATCCTCAAGATAGTATAAATCATTCTTGGTGAAAACCCATTAGTCGAGGCTATCCAACTAATTCGACTCCTGAGAAAATTTATGCATCAATGGGATTACATTAATTTTTCCCTAACCCATGTATTTCATGTGCAAATAATTCCTCATATATCGAATAATGGATATAATTCATAAAAATTATCCTTATCAAATTTCCATATTGATTAGAGGATACTAATTTATCAATACTTCCCTAGTAAACCAAATAACATTAAAATTAATCATTGTATGTAATAATTTTATATAGTTAATTCAACACCATATATATATGATAAATGATATGGATATTTATGTGAAATTTAATTCTCAATGATCATAAGAAAGTGAATAACTCAATGGGATGTTAATTGCTATGAAAATGATCCACATAAGTGAATTTCAATATGATCCTTGGTCAAAAAAACCATACACCATCTAGACGAAGAAAAAAATGGTATAAATACAAAATATATACATTTTAAGAATAATAATTATTTTGTTTGGATTAAATAAAAGGAATATTTAATTAATTATTGACTAAAATATCTTTTTCATTTTGAAATTGTTTTCAGAAATCCTTCTCTTTGAAATTATCTTTTTAAAAAAATCATTATAAAATCATTATAAAATATGAAAGGAAGCTTAAAATAAATAACATTCATGATAGAGGTTAATTCCATACATGCTGCAAAAGTTAAAAAAAATAACTTTTCATAAAAAATGTTTTTGAATGTTTTTTTTGGAACCTAACAAGATTCCTTTCATATTTTTTTTAAATTACGAATTAGAATTTTTTTGAAAATTACCAAAAGTGACCTTTTAAAAAACATTAATAATATAAAATTGGAAAAAAAATATTTACTAAATAGTTTTTAAAATTATAAAAACATTTTTTAAATTTGTCTCAGAAAACATGGTTTTTGAAGAAAACATATTTCAAACCAAAGGGATAAATGATGTTGGTTTTTCAAAAAAAATCTAAAACAATTTAAATAAAAATGAGTAAAAAATTGTAGTATTAATTGAAAATAATCATAAATAACTTGAGTAGAATAAAATGAAAGGGTTTATTAAAATATTATTGACTAATTTCCTATAATTTACATTCAACTGTAAACAATCATGAATAAAATGATATTTTTAAGTAAACCATTTCAAATAACATTACATTTAAGTGAGAATCTGTCAATGAATAAATTATGTGTATCAATAATAAATACACATAACACAAGTGGAAATAAATAAGTATTTATTCAAAATTAATTATTCACATAATCATATCAAATTAAAAACAATGATGAAGTAATATAACCCAATTAAAAGTAATTGAATTGTGAGTGTCTTTACCACTTGGTAAATTTTAATTAAAAACCCCTTTGATGAAATATTTCAAAATGAAACTAACAAAATCATAAAAAAAATTTATTCATGATATTATAATTCAATGTGGTAGTGTAAACACCATATAAAATATATTATGTGCATATAAATATAATATGCCTTAATGAAATGAAATTAAGATTAAAACCCTTACCTTATGATTCTTATTGGTTGAACATGAATTAAAATTTTATATTGTGGTTTTAACAATGTTATTAAAATATAATAGAACCATATTAATATTTATAATATCATATATTACCATTTTATAACATTTTATCACTCATTTTTTTATAATCTTTCATTATTATAATTGTTTCAAGTTTAAATTTCCTTATTTTTCGATTATCCTTGGACTTGTTATTTTTTTCCTCTTATATAGATCCTTATTTCATCATCTAAAAAATTTAAAACATGGAATAAATATATTATATATTAATTATATATGTATTTATAGAAATCTGTAATATTCTATGATTGGAAATGTAATAAACTACTCATGTAGATGGTATGTTGTACGTATGCATGAACTTCATTTCCACTTTTATATCGTGTCGAAAGGAATAAAATTAAATAATATATATATATATATATATATATTAACACTAAATAATAACTTCTATGTCATATATATCGCATATTATTATTAAACCCATCTTTAATATGTTTCATGTGAAGCATGAATGAATCACATAATTTCACGAGGTGGTAGTCTTCCGTACACACGAGCGACATTATCGTATACCCAAAAAATTTAAAATGTGATGTATGTGTGATATAATAATTAAAAAAGACTATTAAACTCATAAATACAATATATATCATATATAAATTCTAAATACATCATTATAAAAATCCATGAAATGTGGTAATGGAAAAGTTCGCATCATCAGTTCGTGAGGCGGTAGTCCACCACACACATGAATAATGATTTTCCAATACTTTTGATTGATGTTTATGTGATTTTTGTTCATAACCATAACATATCAAAATATTAATATATTTCATAAACTTTTATATTATATAATAATTTTACAATAATAATTTATAGATGTGAATAAGGAAATAAAATAAAAAAATTCTTTTAGAAGAACGTAGCATCTTTTTCTGGTATCCTCTTTAGGTTTGTACTGAAGCATCCGAAGGATGTATTTCTACCAATAATAAGGCTTCTAGGATGATTGGAGTAAATTTTTAAAGTTATTTGGGTTTTTATTTTCCAAAAAATGGTTTGAAGGAGTGGGGTGGTGAGGAGAGGGGTGGTCTTTTATAAGTGTTGTGATCGGCACACTTGTAATTCTTTTGATAAAATTAATTCCAACAATGATTCTTTTGTGTCCCCAATACCTGATAATAATAAATTCTATATAATATAATTTATAAAGTCTAAATATTACCATAAAATGAGGTTTTAAAAATATTTGGCCATTTTTACACCTTATTTTATAATCATAACCTTAAGTAAACTCATTTTTATCTCAATGAATGTGATTAACATAAACTATATTCACTAATAATTTTGGTAAAAATTTATGTTGATATTATTTGAAATTATAAATTATTATTATTCAAAAAATTTAATCCATTTTTTTAAAATGAATCAACATAATTGGAGAAAAATAATTGAAAACTAATCCTACAGTCGCAATAAAAAGTTTGGGTTTACAATAAATTTTTTCAAAAGTTTAAATTTTTTTTGTTTCAAAAATCAATATGGACAAGATTTAAATGACACACATTGAATTAATATATGTTTATATAACTATATTTAATTTAAAAAATAAAATAAAATTTATCATTTTAAATTATTTTTTATTAAAATGTTGTTTTCAACTAAAAATGCGGTATTTTTTACTATTCATCAAAAAAATTAATTTTCTCAGAAAAATCACATAAATTCATTCAAAGATAATTTTGAAATTTGGATTTTAAAAAATTAATTTTATTTTTTTCATATTAATTTTATAAAATAGGTAAAAAAATAATTTTAAGTTAACTTCACCAAGAACGATTAAACCATCTTTCAGAAATGTACTTTTTTTTAGAAACATTTATTTTTATATCAAATGATATTTATTTTATTTATAATCAATAGAAAACTAATAATTATGTGTAAAATATTTATTTTCATAATTCATTTAATCATATTCGTTTCTTCAATTACAACATCTAGGTGATAACTATAATATTATATAATAATAATAAAAATAATATATATTTTTTTTTGGAGAACCCAGTCTTGTGTGTACCAGAAGCTATAGAAGAAACTCATTGTTGTATGTAATACAAGACAACTCAGTATTCCATGCACTGTAAACTATATAATAGATTTAATTTATTTAAAATAATAAATATATCATAAACTCTTGGGATGTTATATTCCCATCTATATTTGGGGTTGTGTTTCAAACATGCTATTGAATATGATGTCCATATTTGAAAATTTCAGTGTGTTACATTAAAGACATATTCCAAAGTTGTAATCGTATTTTTCCAATTTTACCCTTACTGTGGTGAAACAAATTAACTATGGTTACTATTTTTATTGAACAAAAATAAAAGAGACCTATTTACAAAATTATATACTCAAAATTATAAAAATGGGGTCTCTTTTAAAAAATTTCTAGAAGTTGTTGAAATTATTTTTAAAATAGTGTTGCAAAACGTGATAAATTGTTTTTAGTAAAATACAATTTTATGCATAAAATTAGTTTTCTTGTTATCCCATTTTCTAAAAAATGATATAATAGTTAAAAAATTTGATAAAATTTATAATATATACATTTTAGTAAAATAATTCACTAATAGTGATTAATTTAATTTATAAAAAATAAGAACACATATTGCTCTTAAATTTTTTTTATAAAAAACAACTCTTTTACATTCAAATGAATTTTATTTTCATTTCAATTCGATTGATAACCAATGAATATATTTTATAAATAAATTTTTCATAATTTAGTCATTATTATTGGCACGACCCGTCCTAGGGCCCGTGTCATGACAACCCCAAGCCCGCCTTCCATAGGCAAGGGGCTAGCGACTAGCACCAAAGGAAAAAATCCTGATAACTGGGAAGGCATTGCCTTTATAAAAGTAAACAAAACACAACAGAGTACAAGCGGAAGTAAAAACTAAGTACAACAGTAACAAAAGTGCTGAAAGTACAAAGGGGCCGAAAATACAAGCCCAACAGATAGGTACAGCTACAACTGAAAGTAAAGTACAATAGAAAATAGAAGTAGTTGGAATATGACACGCAGCTCCTAGGTCGTCCACCTCGGATCCTACCTGAATGGTAGGTACAGATAGCGAAGCTCCTGGATCATCCAACAAGGATCTTACCTGAAGGGTAGGTACAGATATCCTCCTCAGCACTCCATGTCAGATCATCCATCTGTCTGCCTCCCCTGGGTACCGACTCATCGTGACATCCACCTACGGGTACCGTCCAGTCCTCGAACGCTCGGCCTCCGTCAGCGCAATCTATCGTCTGCATCCAACAAAACGAGTTGCAAGCATTGCTCGTGTAGGGGTGAGTATAACTATACTCAGTAGGGACCGCGAGACCCTCAAGGTCTCAAGAAATTCAACAAGGATAACCACAAAGAAGGATCTCAACAGATAACACTTACTTAGGTATAAGCCCATACTTATACCTAAGTTAGCAAGTAACTCATCTCAATCATGAGGAAACACAAAGGTTATGAAACCAACGGATAACAACTACCTAGGTATATGCCCATACATATACCTAAGTTATCAAGTGACCCATCTCAATCATGAGGTAAACACAAAGGTCATAGACTCATCTCAAACCAGGATTTTCATTATCGAAACCACAACTGCTGGAGAACTCCTCCTCCGAGTACCATAGCCCTGTCACGACTCTGAGGCGCTACTCACTAACCTTAGACTGCTGATGTACTCCTCCTCTCGAGTACTGTGGGTCTGCTGCCAAATACCGGGCGCTCCGTCAGCTGTGGGTTTGCCTCCAAATACCGGGCACTCCCCCTAATATCCTACAGAGGTACTCCTCCTGTCGAGTACCACGGGTCTGCTTCCAACTACCAGGTGCTCCGTCCGCTGTGGTTCTACCGCCAAATACTGGGTGCTCCGTCCACTGGGCTAGTCGACTCACTCCAAGTCGAGTGGGTCAAGCAGTCGTCAGGTCCCAGCCGGCTACACGGTCCCCATACTCCATACGCTCATCTCAGGGAGGGTCTTCTCCACGAGCTACAGGTCGAGACTCCAAGTATCACAAAGTCCAACGAAGAAGTTTCTCAATGGACCGCCGCTTCATAGGGGTCTCAACGTAACCGACGGCGCGTCAATCGGACGCCCGGTCTGTGATTTATTAGACTTTTCATCCTAGGGGCTCAGTTGGTTTGATATATGAACCAACCCGACCGTATCTCAGCTATACCCCGAACTCTCATAGGGTAAACTCATAGGGACCGTTTCTCAATGTGATCACAAACGCCGCTGACAGTCTGTCAAACGGACGTCCGGTCTGGAAGTTATCAACTTTTCTGTTCCAGGGGCCCGATTGGATTTCGGGTTTAATCCAACCCGGCCACTATCCAACTATGTCCAAACATCAGGTTCAGTATTCCAAAAGTTTCTTCTCATCAATATGAATCCAACAAAGTTGATAGTACGTCAATCGGAGGTCCGGAGCTCAAGTTATAAGTGTTTCCGCTCCGAAGGCCCTGTTGGTTTCGTGTTAAAACCAACCCGACCGTACTCAAAGTTCTCCAAAACCTTGAGTGTAATATACCGAAATTCCCGTCTCGATCCGAGGATTTCATCGTAACTGACGGTGTGTCAATCGGAGGTCTTTAACCCAAGATACGGGAGAAAGAACATACCAGTCTGTTTTTAAGGGGTTTTGGGCCCGGACCGTCCAGGCCCGAGACCCCCTAGGTCGGCCCGAACCGGGTCCGGGTCCGGCCCATTAGGACGCGTCCTGGCCCAGTGGGCGCGGCCTGGAGCGTGCTCGTGGCCCACGTGGCCATCTCAGCCACGCTGAGCTGAGCGGACAGGGGTGTGTGCTTCCCCCTGATTGATGAATCGCGGCCCCCATGTGGGGGGGGGGGACCTCCTTTTCCAGTCGGGGGTTACGACCCCTGACTTCTTGGAAGCCGGCCGGCCGGTGTTGCTGCCGTGGGACCACTGGGGTCCCGCCCTTCCGAGGTGCCAGCAGCTGGATTTTCCAGTCGCCCGGCCTTGCACCTCCACGGCTTCGAGCCGCGACTTTGTCCGACCGGCATGGCATGACGGTGTCGTGTCCCTCCGCCGCGGCCCCGCTCCGGCCGCGGTGTCTTCGGGGATTCTCTAGCGCGGCGCAACAGCGCCACACCCCCTTCTCTATGTCCCGACTCCGGCCACGGGTTCATTTGGCCTCAACGACGTGATGTGACGGTTCCACGCATCTTCGCCACATTTCCCCATGTTTCCATGCGGTGTCGTTGCACCGCGCCGCCTTCTTCGAACCACAACAAACACAATCATCAAATGGGGAGGGGGTCGGCCGTGTTCATGGGGTCCGACATCCTCCCGTTATTACGATAACAGGAGGCCCAAAAAGATTTCGATGAACGGTAAAGGAATAATTCACGGGCAAAAACAACTAACCCCTACCTTTGATTTATCGGGGCACGCATTCGTCGCGGGGGAAGATGATGACATCGCTCACCGCTCGCTTCCACTTCCGAGTTCGTGCGTCTGTCTGTTGACGACGAGGAGGGAGAAAGGAGGGTCGTTGGAGAATCAACACATCATAAAGGAGGGGATCCGAGGAAGAAGGCCAAAGAAGTTCGGGGAAGAAGCATCGTCGGCGTTCTTCGTGTTCTTCGCTGGAGAAAGAAGTTCTCTCAAGCTCTCCACCCCAATGGCGCAAGAACGTGAGAAAATAATAGAATATAATCTATTATTCTTGGTGGTGGAAACTAATTAAGTGGGCCCCACTTAATTACGTTTACTATGGTTGGAAAAATTCAAAATTCAAATAGTGGGGAGGATCCACCAAATTAATTGCCTGGGTGTATGACATAATTAATTTGGGGAGTTTCGAGGGGGGTTTAGGGCCCCGGGTGGTCCCCAACTAATTAACAAGGAGAGGGTCAAAGAGTTTCCTCCCATTAAATGGGGGGTTTTGAGGAGGTTTTATTCTCCTCCATTAAGAGTGGAGTTAGAGTCCAAGAGGCTCTCTCTCATTAATGGGGGAGTGTTGAGAGATTTCCTCCCCTCCCATTAAATGGGGGGTTAAGCCCCGTGTGGACCCCATGTCATAACCTCTCATGGGAGGTTATGCTTATCGGGTGGTCCCCACCCTAATTATCCTCCCATGGGAGGTTAGGGTGTGGCAGTCCCACCACCAACTCCCAAGTGGAGCTTTTAACCAACACTATCCACATGGAGTGGGTTCAACAAAGATAAAATAAATTGTCACTTATTTTATTTTATTAATCCACGAGAAACCCAAAAACCAATTCTCAAACCCGATCATCTGTCATCGAGGTGAAAGTCCTCTTAAGAGAAAACTGGAGCTAGAAGTTCAATGGTGCCCTTAGATTTCAATTCTGAGCCCCCATTAAAAATTTAGAAAAACATGCTCATTCGTTCACTGAACGTACCCAAGCTAAACTTTAGAAATTGATTCTGGGCACACCAGGCCTCAGAATCAGGTGTCGTCAAAAACTACGTTCTTGTAAAATCCCAATGAAATTAAGAGAAAAAACTTTCATTGAAATTTCTGTGTCTTTACATTACTCCCACCTCAGGGCTTTACGTCCCCGTAAATCTATAACACAAACTAGGGAAACAAAAGTGGTACTGAGCACGCATCTGAGCCTTCTGCTCCCATGTGCTCTCCTGGAGGTTCTCATGCTACCAGTGAAAGCGTACCTAAGGAATCGACCATTCACGTAGGAACCGCTCTTGTCAATCCTCAACCTCTACTGTAACCCCACAAAATTCACCTCATCGCCAAAGTCTAGCTCCCCATAGTCGATGTTATGCGTTGGTTCAAGCATGTATCTCGTCAACTGTGATACATGGTAGTCGTCGTGCCGCTATTGCAACTGAGGTGGATGGGTCAAACGGTAATCCACCTCGCCTACCCTGTTGAGGACCTAAAA
The DNA here is from genome assembly GCA_963277665.1 of Viscum album. NCBI lineage: Eukaryota > Viridiplantae > Streptophyta > Magnoliopsida > Santalales > Viscaceae > Viscum > Viscum album. The sequence goes on from OY728159.1 coordinate 1,499,293,686, forward strand.
AGGTCCGCTGAAGCATGGAGATAACTTTTCACCTCATCCAAAACTCTGTAATTCCACGTCGAGGTGAGACCCGTAAGGAATCGTGGTCTCTATCCTCAAACTCTAGTGGTCTCTGCCTCCTGTCAGCATAAGACTTATGTCGGCTCAGAGTTGTCCTCATCCGCTCCTAGATGACCTGGACCTTCCCTGTCGTGGCCTAGACCATCTCTAGTCCCACAAGAGCTGCTAAGATTTCTTCATTGCTGATAAGAGAAATCTGGTCTCATCCCCTGGATGAACCACGTTCTTTGCCTAATACAGTCAATCTGGACATGAATTGATACATTCGTGCCATGGATGATGTCGTAAGGCCTCGATGTTACTACCAAGAGATCCAACCGTCACTCTCGCCTCTAAGGGTCGAGTCACACTATCGACATCAGCATGAGGTCACTAGGTCTCTTCAAGTAGGAATCTCGAAAGTGAGGGTCAAGTCAACAGTTTAAACCAGAACCTCTAAGTACACAAAAAATAAGGAAGCAAATGTCACAAGGACAACTGTCTTTTATTACTGCAGCTCGAAGTACAAGGACACAAAATAATGACAACAAGGAAACTAGAAGCACCAAGACCAAAGGTCCCATGCTTGGAACTAGTCCTGCTCTTGTCCGCCAGCTTCCGGAGCTCCGTAGTCGTATGCTTCTGCTGCCTGAAGCTGAGCTCCCCCATGTCCACCTGTTCCCTGCAGTCGGGGTGGACCTCCTGGTGGTGGTGGTGGCAACACCTCGAAGCATCATCCACCTCCAGCTGTGCGGCCAGCTCCCCTGTCTTTGTCTCGTGTTCCCTGCGGTCCGCCTTAATCGAACCTCTGACTCTGCTTGGGAGGTCCTTCGTTTATCTTCTAGTCATCAGTACGGCGGGTCGGACAGTCACGTGCCATGTGACCAAGCCCTCCGTAGGAGTAACACTGCCCACTCTTGGCACGACTCTCTCTAACTCCACCCTGTTTTCCCCGCACAACTGAACCTGAGTCATGTAGTCGGCCACCGGTAGGTCTGGTCCTCTTGGACCCCTGCGTCATCTGTCTACTGCCCACTGTAGAAGACTCTGCCGCATGCCGGCTAGTGGTGGGTCCTGCTGCTGGAGACTGATCAGCAAGGAAACTCTCCACTAAGAGGGTTTGCTCTAACACCCATGTCTGCATCAAGATGCTGTGAGAAACAACAGAAGCTCTAATCTCTCGCCTGAGCCCCTGTTCGAAGGTTCAGGCCCTAAAAAACGGGTCTCGTACCATATCTGTGGAGTAGTGCGAGAGATCTGTGAACCTCACTGAGTACTGCGCCACCATCATGCTATCCAGCTGTAGATATAATAGCTTCTGTATACACACCGTTCGAAGGGTGGATGGTACAAACTCTACCTGGAACAGGCTCTCGAAGTCTTCCCATAGAAGTGTCGCCTCATCATGCATCTGGAGCATCAGGCTCCACCATCTGCCTGCTGCTGCCTGAAAGAGGCTGGCAGAAAGGATCACCATGAAGTCTATTGGCGTCCCTACTAGCCAAAAGACTCTCCCCACAACCTCCAGCCAATCCTCAGCCTCTTGTGGGTCCGTATCTCCCCTGAACCTAGGTGGCCTCTAGCGCTGGAACTCGTGCAGTGCGCTCAAGCAACGTGCACTCTCTGCTGCTGGGGCTGGTGGCATCGGTGGCCCAACGGGTGGTAGTACCGCTGGTGCCTCTGCTGGTGCCTCAACTGGGATAGGGCCCTGTACTGAGGCCACGTCGCTTGGTAGGCTGTCAGTACGTACAACTCTCGGGGATCTAGCTGGTCTTCTGCGGGGAGGCATCCTGAAAGAAACAAACATGACACGGTCTAAAGATTTATACCTGGCGAGATGACCTAGTTTGAGCTGACTTTTAAAACTTTTGGAAACACACACGCAATTAGTGTTTTCATGCACAAAGTCGGAAATCAGTTGTCAGGGTCCTGGTGTATGGATACGTCAGTCGCCGCACCAAAACTGGACTCCATGGACTGATAACCACACTCAATACCCTTAACACCATTGCTTCACAAAGAAGAAAGATCAGAGTCCAGAGTTCTGCGGTAGAACCGAACTCCTCTGATACCAATTTGTCACGAACCGTCTTCGGGGCCCATGCCGTGACTACCCCAAGCCCGCCTTCCATAGGCCAGGGGATGGCGACTAGCACCAAAGGCGAAAATCCTGATAACTGGGAAGGCATTGCCTTTATAAAAGTGAACAAAACACCACAGAGTACAAGAGGAATTAAACACTAAGTACAGCAGTAACAAAAGTGCTGAAAGTACAAAGGGGCCGGAAATAAAATCCCAACAGATAAGTATAGCTACAACTGAAAGTAAAGTACAATAAAAAACACAATCAGCAGGAAGATGACATGAAGCTCCTAGGTCATCCACCTCGGATCCTACCTGAAGGGTAGGTACAGATAGCGCAGCTCCTGGATCGTCCACCACAGATCCTACCTGAAGGGCAGGTACAGATATCCTCCTCAGCACTCCACGTCCGATCGTCCATCCTTCTGTCTCCACCAGGTACTGACTCGTCGTGAGATCCACCTCTGGGTACCGTCCAGTCCTCAAACACTCAGCCTCTGTCAGCGTTGTCCATTTTCTGCATCCAACACAATGAGGTGCAGGCATAGCTCGTGTAGGGGTGAGTATAACGATACTCAGTAGAGACCCCGAGACCCTCAAGGTCTCACGAAATTCAACAAGGATAACCACAAAGAAGGATCTCAACAGATAACTCTTGCTTAGGTATAAGCCCATTCTTATACCTAAGATATCAAGTAACCCATATCAATCATGAGGAAACACAAAGGTTATGAAATAAATGGATAACCACTACCCAGGTATATGCCCATACATATACCGAAGTTATCAAGTGACCCATCTCAATCATGAGGTAAACAGAAAGGTCATAGACTCAGCTCAAACCAGGATTTTCATTATCGAAACCACAACTGCTGGACAACTCCTCCTCCGAGTACCGTAGCCCTGTCATGACTCCGATGCGCTACTCACAAACATTAGACTGTTGATGTACTCCTCCATTCGAGTACCGTGGGTCTGCTGCCAAATATCGGGTGCTTCGTCGACTGTGGGTCTGCTGCCAAATACCGGGCGCTCCCCCGAATAGCCTACAGAGGTACTCCTCCTATCAAGTATCGTGCGTCGGCTACCCACTACCAGGAACTCCGTCCGTTGTGGGTCTGCCACCAAATACCGTGAGCTCCGTCCACTGGGCTAGTCGACTCACTCCAAGTCGAGTCAGTCAAGCAGTCGTCATGTCTCAGCTCGCTACACGGTCCCCGTACTCTGTATGCTTGTCTCCGAGAGGGTCCCCTCCACGAGCTACAGGTCTATACTCCAAGTATCACAAAGTACCACTAAGATGTATCTCAATGGACCGCATCATCATAGGGGTCTCAATGCAACAGACGGCGCATCAATCGGACGCCCGGTCTATGAGTTATTAGCCTTTTCGTCCTAGGGGCCCGGTTGGTTTCGTGTACGAACCAACCTAACCGTATCTCATCCATACCCCAAACTCTCATAGGGTAAACTCATAGGTACCGTTTCTCAACGTGATAACCAACGCCGCTGACAGTCCGTCAAACGGACGTCCGGTTTGGAAGTTATCAGCATTTCCGTTCCAGGGGCCCAGTTGGATTTCAGGTTCAATCCAACCCGGACATTATCCAACTTCATCCAAACCTCAGTCGGAGTATGCCAAAAGTTCCGTCTCATCAAGAGGAATCCAAAAAAGTCGATGGTACGTCAATCAGACGTCCGGAGATCAAGTTATAAGTGTTTCCGCTCCGAGGGCCCGGTTGGTTTCGTGTTCGAACCAACCCGGCCATACCCAATGTTTTCCGAAACCTTGAGTGTAATATACCAAAACGATTGTCTCGGTCCAAGGATCTCATCACAACTGACGGTACATCGATCGGAGGTCTGTAGCCCAAGATACGGGCGAAAGAACGTACCTGTCCGTTTTTAGGGGGTTTTGGGCCCGGACCTACCCGGCCCGAGACCCCCAAGGTCGGCCAGAACCGGGTCTGGGTCCGGCCTATTAGGGTGTGTCCCGACCATGGGGGGCACAGCCCGGCCCAGCTTGGGTGCCTCCCTGCCCAGCCTGGGCACGGCCCGGCCCTGCCGGGCGCGCGCTCGTGGCCAACGTGGCCAGCTCGGCCACGCCGAGCTGAGCGGACGGGGGGGCGTGCTGCTCCCCTGATTGATGAACCGCGGCCCCCACGTGGGGGGGCCGCTCCTTCAGCCAACAGAGGGTTACAACCCCGGCTTCTTGGAAGCTGGACGGCCCAGTCCGTCCAGCCAGTGTTGCTGCCGCAGGACCGCCGAGGTCCCTCCCTTCCGAGGTGTCGGCTGCCAGCGGTTCCGGCCGCCCAGCCTTGCACCACCACGACTTCGAGCTGCAGATTTTTCCGACCGGCGCCTCGTCCCTCTGTTGTGGCCCTGCTCCGGCCGTGGTTTCTTCAGGGATTCTCTAGCGTGGCGCGATGGCGCAGCGCCCCCTTCGTTGCGGCCCAACTTCGGCCGCAGGTTTGTTTGGCCTCAACGGCGCGGTGCGAGGCCGCCGCGCATCTTCGCCACATTTCCCCATGTTTTCGCGTGGTTCCATTGCACCGCGCCGCCTTCTTAGAACCGTGACAAACACAATCATCAAAGGGGGAGGGGGTTTGCCATGTTCGAGCGGTCTGACCTCCTCCAGTTATTATGATAACAGGCGGCCCAAAAAGAAGTCGATGAACGAGAAAGGAATAATTCACGGGCAGAAACAACTAACCCCTACCTTTGATTTATCGGGGCGCGCGTTCATCTCGGGGGAAGATGATAATGTCGCTCATCGCACGCTTCCACTTCTGAGTTCATGTGTCAGTGTGTTGACTATGAGGAGGGAGGAAGGAGGGTTGTCGGAGAAGCACCACGTCAGAAAGGAGGGGCTCCGAGGAAGAAGGCCGAAGAAGGTCGGGGAAGAAGTGTCGTCAGCGTTATTCACATTCTTTTATGGAGAAAGAAGTTCTCTCAAGCTCTCCACCCCAAAGGCGCAAGAACATGCCAAAATAATATAATATAATCTATTATTCTTGGCGGCAGAAACTAATTAAGTTGGCCCCACTTAATTAAGTTCACGATGTTTGGCACAATTCATAATTCAAATAGTGGAGAGGCTCTGCCAAATTAATTGCCTGAGTGGATGACATAACTAATTTGGGGAGTTTTGAGGGGGGTTTAGGGTCTCGGGTGGTCCCCACCTAATTAACAAGGGGAGGGTCAAGGAGTTTCCTCCCATTAATTGGGGGGTTTTGAGGAGGTTTTATTCTCCTCCATTAATAGGGGAGTTAGAGTCCAAGAGGCTCTCCCTCATTAATGGGGGAGTGTTGATAGATTTCCTCCCCTCCCATTAAATGGGGGGTTAATCCCCATGTGGACCCCATGTCATAACCTCTCGTGGGAGGTTATGCTGATTGGGTGGTCCCCACCCTAATTATCCTCCCATGGGAGGTTAGGGTGTGGCGGTCCCACCACCAACTCCCATGTGGAGCTTTTAACCAACACTATCCACATGGCGTGGGTTCAACAAAGATAAAATAAGTTGTCACTTATTTTATTTTATTAATCCATGTGAAACCCAAAAACAAATTCTCAAACCCTATCATCTGCTGTCGTGGTGAAAGTCCTCTTAAGTGAAAACTGGCGCTACGAGTTCAATGGTGCCCTTATATTTTAATTCTGAGCACCTGTTCAAAAGTTAGAAAAACCTGCTCGTTTTTTTACTGAACGTACCCAAGCTAAACTTCAGAAATTGATTTCGGGCACACCGAGCCTCGGAATCAGGTGCCGTCAGAAACTTTGTTCATGTAAAATCCCAAAGAAATTTAGAAAAAAAAAATTCCTTGAAATTTTCGGGTCTTTCCAATTATTCCTACCTTCCAATTTAATGGATTCATTATAATGGAATAATATGTTATAGTTAATTTAGACTCATGTTTGTATATATCACAAGATATTGAAAAAAAATTACTTGAAGAGGAATATATGTTTTAAAATATCAAGTTGTTTCTTTGAGGATATTTGTTGAATCGATTAATTAATAAAAGAAAATAATAATAGAGCTTATACCTATAAACATATTTTTTTCATGAAGGGAATATGGAACACAACTACCATATATGGCCATGAATTATAAGAGATAATGATGAGAATTAATGAATGGAATTATCTTTATCCATATAATAGTTTTTGTGATATTGTGAATGAAATTTTCTTAAACCGCATACTGATCTATTTATACCATTTAGTCTTGAAAATGAGTAGTATAGGAAGCATTAATTTCAAAGGAGCATCTACTTATAATTGAAGATACAATAGTAAAATATAAATATATGTATATCATGGACATAACCTTATATCTATAAACCATTAAAGATCATTCTGAAGTACTGTATGAAGGAGAATAAAAAGAAACTCAAATTTTGTGAGGAGTGATTGAACCAATAACATAGAGATATTTTTTCTTTTGGTGGAATATAGTATACCGAAAAACCATAGAGTGCATGAACATTTGATTAGACCTTAGTGGCGAAGAAAGAAAAATCCATATATTCCATGTGATTTACTTTTCTACACATATGTTTAACATTTAGTGACGTAGTGTAAAACATTAACTGATTATTATTTTAAAAAATATCTATTCAAATAATGAACAAGAGAATAAATAAGAATGATTGTACAAAAGAAAATGTTTAAATTTTGAAACATAATTATTCACTCCCCCTTTAATGTGTCTTGACTTTTAACAAGTGGTATTAGAAAACACTTGTTAGGACCAAGTGTTCAACCTCAAAATATTTTTTTATATTTTATTTACTCATGGATTCAATGATGAGGACTTCATTTTTTATAGGTACTTGCTTTGATACTTCATAGAAACAAATTCTTAGGTTACTTTAATATTATTGAAATTTTTTATTGAGTAAATTAATTGAGATGTTGATTCTATAAATCACAATGAAAGAAATAGTGACTCAAGGGATTAAAGGACCTTTGAAATATCATTATAAAATGAAATTGAAAATTATATCACTCATTATTATACTTCATATGATGTATGGAAGATCTTATAAACTTTTTATGGAAGATTAGTAAAATTAAAAGAGAATCATACATCATCCTGTAACGCTGATTAGAATTACTTATAGAATAATAATAATAATAATAATAATAATAATAATAATAATAATAATAATAATAATAATAATAATAATAATCCATGAAATATAGATAATCCATTTAAAATTAATAATTTTAATTTTACAGTTATACTAGATTTAGATAATAATTTGTATTTTCATGGAAATTTTGAAATTCATATTCTCTTATGATGGTTGGTAAGAGTATATATTCCAATGATTCTATAACACCTAAATCCTGTTTTCAATATGTATAATATACTTATAGTGAATAACATTAGATTAAATCCTTACAAGAAGAGGTGGATTAATGAGGAATCATACATAAAGTGAATTATCCTTTTAACATAGATCTATTCATGAATAATATAAGACTGGGGATATTATAGGTAACAATGAATCATGAAATGATAATTCTGGGTGAAAAGACTAAAGTAAAAGGTGATCTACTAGAAATGATTATACATGAAATATTAAATCAAGGATTTATAGAAAAGGATCTAAAGGAAATAATTATCTCTCTAAATAAAAAACATGAAGAGATAATAATATCTTTAGATGAATCCAGTTTAGGTCTGGAGGATATGACCATCTAGTTGATGGAGAAATATGACAAGATCAAGGAGTTGTAATTAAGGCTAAGATCATCAAATATAGAAGAAAACACGAATATTTTATATATATTAGTCCTTATATGTAATGTATACAAAGCTAAAAATATTTATACGTGAAATAAAAAGAAGGTACTAACTAAAAAAAGAAGTGGATGATCATATAGAAAAGTATCCACAAAATTATGCATGTGTAGAATGTAATGAAATCTAAGGAGTGTGTGTCTTTAATCCCATGTGATGAAAGGAGTGATACAACCATCTATGGTAACATGTCTTCCAGGAAGTGACCACACATGGTACGATATTTATGGAATATATGTTACTCATTCAAATCATATACAATTTTATGGAAATTTTTATAGGAGGGAAACTAAAGGTATCACAAGGGATTTCTCTATTTCTATTACATATAATGAGAAGAAAACCAACTAAAATAAAATCTATTAAGTAGGAAAATTGATTTATTGTATTAGAGGAAAAGAAATCGAATCTCATAAAGTGAATATCAAGAATATATGATGAAACACTAACAATATAAATATTTGAAAAAGTTAATAAAATATGGAATCTAATTTAAAATTAGTAATTTATTCTAGTTGTGATTATGGATGGTGTTAAAATGATGAATTATTTTTAAAGGAAAAATAAATCAGAGGTGACTCCCTACTAAAAGGATGTTTATTCCACTAGAATATGGAATGACTAGTGTATATAGGATTTTTATCTAAATGATTCAGCGATGTTAAACTCTTATTCAGTGGACTATCTAACATACATATATTGTGTGTTTCAATATGGGGAATTAACATGTAAATTAATGATAATTTTACTATAACAAAAGGTTTGGAAGACATAGAACTTTTGTGGAATAACTTTTAGACAAAACAAATATGGATAATCTTGTTAATGATCATGAGTTCCCTTACCCACTCTCAATTGAGAAAACATGTTATGATATTGAAATTATGTATTTAGAATCATCTTTCTTCAAGATAATTTTTCATCCATGGAATTTTAAAATGGGGATTAATCATTTCATGATAAAAAAATCAATATTTTTTAATAATAATATCTATGTGGACACTTTACCTTCTAAAGAGGATTTTTGTTACTATTTTTAGCTTTTCAGGACTTTGGAGACAAAATTACAAAATATTAAGGACACCAAACAACTGAATGATAAATGGGTAAAACTCAATTATCTTGTAGACATGGAGCAGGGTTATTTCAGGCCACCCCATTTACCTCATAAAAGATAAATAATTTTATTATAATGGGAAGACTATAAAAAATTGTGGTGGATCACTTTTCCAAATACAACCCCTCCTTCGAATAATAGGTTTTTTTCTTCATTGATTTGAGAAAAAGACTGAAAAAAAGGGAACTAACTAGAAGGAATCATAAATAATATATTCCTTTATTTTAATTTATGTTTTCAAAGAAAACATTATGTTAATTGTATTGTTCATCATGTATAACTCTTCATTTTTTATTTTATTTACATTAATGAATATACATGAGTATTTTATGTGTACATGTCTTTTTTACAAATTAAAAAAAGGTATTTATTTTTACTTTTATATGTGTTTTATATAGAGTAGTTAATATAATTAAATACTCATTATTTTAATAAACAAGAATGAAGCTTATATTGGTGGAATGATCACTCTAAGGAATCCAAGTCATCACCAATTTGAAACATTTTGTACCTTCAATTGGTATAAGGATCATTCATTTTACCTATATTTTAATGAACATAATGTAATATATTCATATATATTAAAATAAAATAAGATTAAGTATAATACCAATGGTGGGATTGGACTATTTGGTTGGGTTTCAACCATGGTCTATAAGATCTAGGTTCAATTCCTTATATCCAACACAATTTTATCCATTTTCTATTAAATAAAATCATTTGGATTGTATGTATATTTTATTCATGTGCATGTGTTATTTTCATATGTGTTTAAATAATATAATATAAAATTTTCAAATAATTATGAGGTTTGGTGATGGGATGTGTCTTGAACTGGACTCTCCAAGGCATAGGATTGAATCCTTACAATCCCCCCCCCAAATTCAGCAATTAAAAAAATTACAATCCATTGGTAGATTATTTAGCCATGTGCACATTTATTTAATTAATAAAATACATAATATATAATAAAATATTTGGAAGAAAAATCATTATCCTAGTGGTTGAGGGTGATCAATGGGATCGATCCAGTCACTAGTTTGAACCATGCCATGAGATCTAGTGAAAAGCTCATTCCTTATCTTTTCACTTCTTAGAACGCATATTATATATCTCTCCATACAGTATGAATATAGGTATATATATATATTTTTATATAATAACTCTATATATAATTTAATAAGTAAAACAATATTAAATAAAAATAATAATAGTTCCAGTTAGGGTGGAACCTGAGTGGTAATCCCCATAATCCTATATCCAGAATATCATGTTTTGAATCCTGGAGAAAACCTTGAGGTATTTACAATACAGGTGGTGACACATGAAAGATTTGGGTAGTCAATTATACAGACATGATGTAGGAAGGTAGTGATGTAGGAATGATGTATGCTTGGTGACATGGGAAATATTCTGAAGGAAAGATGTTTCACTAGGCCTTTGGGTCATGTTCACGGTCCATATAGACTTGGGACTATGGGCTTTGTATTAGGTCACCATCTACCCAGTTAGAAAGTGGTCTTTTCTATAATAATAAAAAGGTTTCTTTGGCCCCAACTTTTCTAAAAAAATTACAATAGTAATCATAATAATTAAAAAATGATCAATATAGGTATGAATGGCATGTGGCTATGTGTCCTCACTTTGTAGTTATTATTTAAGAACCCATAACCCATAATCTTAGCCAAAACCCATGTGACTCCCATCCTATCATGCCATCATGAGGAATCCACTACTGAGCTACCATTAATATTCTAATCTAGGGAGTTTTTATTACTCAAATATATTCCAATTGAATCACTAATAGAGTTGAGTTCTCTTATGAACCCTATTTCGTAGTTTCCATTGTGTTTTATGGTATTTACGGGATTTGGGGGTTGTTTATCAAAACATATAAATACAAAGAAAACAAAGGAAGAACACACATCATGTTTTACTATACAAGGATAGAAAACATGACTATGTGAATTTTAAATCACCCACAATGTATTCCTTCAATAAAAATTGTATAGTCATTACCTATAATCTATTAGACACAATATGGGTCTAGAATTCCATTCGAATTAGGTAACCATTTATTGAAACAATGAGTTCTCATTTAGATTATGTTGTGTACCATTCCACTACACTAATATGAGACATTGATCTGTGTTTTCAAGGAACACATGGTCATTTCATATTTCCACTACATGAAATGTACACTATAAAAATTTATTTTTTATTTTTTATTATGATTTCAAAAATTATGATTTTATTTTTTTCATTTATTTTCTGTTATTGTAGACCATGGTACATGAGGATAAATATTCATAATGAGGGATGCACCCCTCCACATCTTCATTGGATGAGTATCCCACACCACCTTGATTCCAAATTGAGTCGGTAGTGGAGAATCCTACAGAATACCTAGCAAAATCATAGCCATAAGAATTTGTGATATTACCTCCCATGCTTCTGTCCATGACCTCATTAAGGGAACCACCTGGTGAAACCGAGGACCTGCCACCACCCTATGAATTATCACCACTATCAACCCCTCATACACTAGATGTCACAATATTAGAGCCATCCCTTTTAGTAGCTAGGACGTGATCTCAGCCAACAACCATAGCTCCAAAACCCAAGCCTCACACATGCCTCATTTTTTATGAGTGAAGCCTCACTAAATACTATCAACATCACTTTTCATGATTCACTATTAAACTAAATATTTTTTTATGAAATGAATCTTCCAATGTGGCTTGGACTTATGGAGGATATAGAAGAGTTTCTTGGTCATACTTATATGCACTCTATTTTTTATGTTCACACTCCCAACTATATATATCTCTTTTTTTAGTTTTCTATTATATTTATTTTTTATGGTATAGTATATCAGGATATGTTGAGTGGAACTATATTAGGAGATGCTATGTGAAACCATAACCCCAGTCTGATTCGGTGTGGGAGGTAGAGACCCGACCTTATCAGTAAGTTATATTGGCTAAGGGCATTGATTTTTAACCCATCCCTCCACCCACCCCATCTTTCCACTCTAACCCAACCTGACAAGAAGAACCTCCTTAGTGTATAGTGGGAGAATATTGGACATGATATCTATTACATACACTCATTAAATAATTGATCCTTAATCATCTCACCTACCATATTTTTCATTCATTAATGATTAAATTTCGTCTTGATTTCACATCATGAGGATAGAGGTGTTTTTAACATCCCTGATCTGAGTTCCACCCAAAGGTGCCCCAAACCCGGTTGGTCACATAACCTCAAGTGAATTTCCCCAAATGTCCATGGATTCTGACTAGCATTGATGGCCAAGGTGTGATAATGGGGAAAATATTCCCTCATTGGAAGATTATACAGAGCAGAAAATAAGTAGTAACAATATTGGAATTAGTAATACCATACAATAGAAGTAAATAGTGGATGACAGATAATAATAAAATAACTGGAGAATATATACAAATGATTCTGGTTACGTGCATCTAAGAAAGAATCCAAAAAAGACACAATACTGGGAATACAATGAAGAAACCAAATTATAAAAATGTAAGTAAACTCCAACTGCATCTCAAGACTCTCCATTTTCTCATTCTCTCCTACTCCAACAGTAATCAAGTACCTCATAAAGAAGGAAGCTTTCCCTTATCTATACCTACAACCACATAATATGTTTGAGTCTAAAAGAATGACCCAAATAGGGTGTGAGAGAATCCTATTAGGCAACCACCAAAAGATGTGTGCCTAACTATCAATGAGTATATATAGAAGTTAATATGAAAAAATAAAGTAATAAACTAGGAAGTAATCCATGGTAAATAATAATATAATTTTAAATTACATTCATGTACATTCATTAATCGATCCCTTGAATCATGTAAACCATGGGATCTAGCCGAAACTCGGTATCATCTATTTAATAGTAACAAACAGATGTCTCAGAAGACCATATAAAAAACAATTAAGATTGAGTCCAAGATTGTGATTTGACCTGGAAGACTCATCACAATCATACAATTATTTAATAATAACCCTTTTGGGAAGGTTATCAGAGTCTAATCCCCCTGGTCTAATATAACAATAATTCATTTAATAATGAACTTCTGGGTAGATCCCATGGTCTAACCCCTCTAGTCTATCATAACAAAAATTCATTTAATAATAACCCCCCTATGTAGCTCTCAAGGTCTAATCCCTTTGGTCTAACATAACAACAATTCATTTATAAACAACCACTTGGGCAGCTCACATGGTCAATACCCCTTCGTCAACATAGCAACAATAATAAATGAAAGACCACTTAGGCATCTCTCACATTCAATACACCTAGGTCAAAATAATAGTAAACCACACATAGATGACCCTACCTTAGGAAGCTCTCACAGTCAAATTCCCCTTGGTCAAACTTTCACAATTCATATCATAGGACTCTCATATAATTAGTAACTCCATTCCACCAAAACTAGGAATTGAAAATATATAAGCCTAAATGGAATTCTAAACCAAACTGTCATAAACAGTCAACCAAGGGAAACGCACCCATGGGGTTTCCCATAACCAAGTAATTTAACCTTATGCATAAGAAACTACCTTTTATCAATCAACCAAGCCATAACAGGTAATAAAAGGGGTATATTTCCAAAACAATACCCAAAATGTGGTTATATGACACTTTTATCATATATGATCCAAATAAAAATAAAGAAAGGCACTAACCACCAACCTCAATATCGTATGATTGATATACTTCAATGTCGGCCCTTGTATCATCCTAGATTGGCATAGATCTACAAAAAGGTGAAAAAATCCCAACCTTCAATAAAATACAAGAGTGGAATAATTAGGAAGAGAATATTTAGGGGTTTTTAGTACCCATTTGGGGAATTCCAACTCATTTGATGGATTCTCAATTGGAGGTCAGATAGAGAATTTCGAGGGATCTAAGTTCTTCAGTCATTTTGTCACTCTCTTGTAAAAATAAAGAGGAGAAGATTACATTTTTAAATGTACACACCATGTACTAGACTGAATCTCTTCAAATCCTCAAATGGCCTGAGGCATCTCATTTATTACTTCCCCTATCTTCTAATCCTCGTGTGCCCCAACATTGGTGTGACACGCATGAAAAAACGGATCTTCGACCTCAGGTTCCAAATATAATCTCTATCGATTAGCATAAGATTTCAGGTGATATTATGCAACATAAATCCTCTTCTGAATCAACTCCACCATCTCAGTGGTCTCCTAGACCATACGAGGTCCTAGTATAGATTCCTCTCCTACCTCCTTCTAACATAGGGGTGATCAGCATGGCATACTGTAAAAATCGTAATAAACGCCCATCTAAATCGTTGTCTGAAAATTTTTATTGTAGGAAAACTCCACCAGGGGTATGTGTCTCTCCCAAGAGCACCTAAAATCCATGACACATGCTCGAATCATGTCCTCCAAAACCTAAATCATGCGATCAGACTATCCATATGTCTGGGGATGGTAAGTTGAACACAAAAGTACCTTTGTATTAAAATCCCTCTATAGTCCATCCCAGACACGAGATGTAAATCGAGCATCCCTTTCCGAAATGATAGAGTGTGGAACCCCATGCAATCGTAAAATCTCTCAGATGTACAACCTTCCAAGATTATCAACATTGTAGGTTTACTCAATTGGAAAGAAATGTGAAAGCTTCAGGAGCCTATCAACAACAACACATATAACATCATTTCCTATGGGAAACCTAGGTAAACCTGTCACAAAATCCATCATGCCATTATTCCACTTCCACTCGGGAATCGGTAAGTGCTGTAAAATCCTTGTCAGTCACTGATTCTCTACCTTCACCTACTAATTGTTGGAACATATCATAAAAACCTAGCTACATCCCAAATCATACCTACACAAAAATACTAATGAAATAGATCTCGATACATCTTGGTAACACTAGGATGAACTTCCCTAATTGAGGAATTAAAATCTCACATCAACTCCTCATGTATGTCTGTTGACACCCATATACACCCATATAAATGCAAGACCACATCATCACCTAGGGTCCAACCAAGAGTAGGGTTCTCACCTAACACAGTCTCCATTAGTAATAGGCCTTCATAATCTAATAGATGCCTCATTTTCACTCGATCCAGAAGAGTAGAGGTAACAATTATAGAAGAAAGAAATGTCTTCCCCTATCTATCATGCACCTCAAAATGCATCTTAAATAATAGAGACATAAGCTTCCAATCACTACTGGACTCCTAAACTTCGTGTATCAAAGTCCTCCTACTCAGTGCATTAGCCACTACATTGCCTTTTCCAGGCGTGTAGGCATGATGAAAGTCAAAAGAAATAAGGAACTCAACCCTCCTTCTCTGTCTAAAATTCAGATCTCACTGAGTAAAGATATACTTGAGGATTTTGTGGTTAGTAAACACCACGAAATGATCTCCCAAAAGATAATGTCTTTAATAGTTTAAAGAATGCACAACTACAGCTAACTCGAGATCATGCATCAGGTAATTCCACTCATGTGGAGAATCCTAGGAAATGACCCCTTCCCCCTGCATAAGCACTGATCCCAGCCCGATATCTGATACATCACAATAAACGGTGTAACTCTATCCTGACACCGAAAAAATCAGAATCTGTGCTGACGTGAATCTCCCTTTCATCTCCTGAAATGCTGAATTGTAAGAATCTATCCAAAATAACTTTTCACCCTTCTTAGTCAGGCATGTCAGTGGTGCTTTTAAGAATTAAAAGTCTTTTATAAAGCATCTATAGTAACCATCCAGCTCCCAAAAAACTTCGTACCTCAAATACATTCTTTATATGCTCCCAGAAAACTACTTCTCTCACTTTCTCTAGGTCAACTAATACTCCTTTCTCAGAGATGACATGACCCAAGAAGTAAATTTGGTCTATCCAAAAGAATAATTTTGAGATATTAGAATATAACTAATGCTCTTTCAGTGTACTAAATACAATTACAAGATTGATGGCATCGTCATGTCCAGTTTGAGAGTACACTAAGATATTGTCCACAAAGCCTACCACAAAATAATTCATGTAAGGATGGAACACATAGTTCATTTGTTACATGAAAACAGTCGGCATGTTAGTGAGGCCAAACGGCATAACCAAGTACTCATATAGACCATACCTACTCAAAAATGTTGTAAGAGATATATCTGATGGTATAACACCCAACTGATGATAATTAGATCTAAATTAAATCTTCGAGAACACCCGGGCTCCTAGAAGCTGATCAAAGAGATCATAAATCCTAGGCAAGGTATATGAGTTCTTGACTGTAAACTGGTCCAGCTTCTGATAATCCACAAATAGTCTGAGGGTACAATCCACTTTCTTCACAAAAAGGACTAGCAAACCCCAAGGACAAGTATTGGGTCAGATGAAACCCTTCTCATGCAACTCCTCTAATGGCATCTTGATCTTCTGTAACTCTGGTGTAGCCATCCTATAAACAGTAATGGAAACGGGTGTTGGTCTGAGCACAAGCTAAATAGAGAAATATAATTCTCGCTCTAGAGGTAAACCAGAAAAAATTTCAAGAAAGACATCTCTAAAATGATCAACCACTAGAGGAAAGTCCATCTATGAAGTCCCCTAGTCATCTAGATATAGACTAGAAATCTGGGTTGTAAAACCACCTAACCCATCATGCTCGAGTCTAGCTGTGCTCACCTTGACATCCCATTCACCCTCATTTCGAAAATACTCACCCTATAGTGAACTAAAACTCATGCTACGGTGATAGAAGTCAACAAATCCATGAAAGGAGACCAACCAGTCCTTTCTAAGAATGACGTTGAATCCTATCATCTCTAAGACATAGAGGTCCCATAATAATTAAATTCCACCAACCTCAATAGGTCACCCCTTGAACTAACATACACTAGTCATCCTAATCCCCAACAGAGTGTCTAGTGTCATAACATCATAAAATGTCAAAATACAGATCCCATGGATATTCACAATGACAACAGATATAAAACTATGGGAATCACCTGTATCAAAAAGATAAGAAGATAAAAATGAGGCAATTAGAATCATACCACTAACCATAGAGGGTTTCGGATCAAGCTCCTACTGGGTCTGATCCATCATAATAGTATGACCTCTACCATAGCCCAACAACCCTACCTAGATAACTTAAGTCGATCCACCCTTCTATTTCTCAAAACCTGTTGTCTGGCTACCATAGCCATGACCACCTCCTCGGCCAGAACAGCCTGAAGAACTCCATTTTCTTAACTGTTGAGAAACTTTCGGCCCCGCTCTTGTACGTGGAGTATTAATAGATACTCTCTCACTCTCTACCAGTGATAAAATCCAGATAAAATTCTAAATATGGCCCATATAACTACAAGACTGGCACGCGACTTGTTCCCTTAGTCAATGTGGTCTCATATGCCCACTCCTTCCACACCAGTAGCACAAGACTTGGCTACCTGAGGAAACATCTTGTGAAAGCTCCATGCGGTGTTTCCTTCTATTGGTCAAAAGAGTACCAACCTTGGATACTTAATCTCCCTGGCTCACAGCTCCCATATCCCTTAGAATTCACTCAGTAATCAGTATCTGGTTTACTATAGAAATAACCAATTTCATCCTGAAGAAATTGACCTACGATCAAATTTTATAACTGAGACCATCCTCGAACTGCCTATCCAAACATAACTCATCACCCCTCAGAACGGGTGTGAATCACTGAAGCTCTGTAAATCAAGAATAACAATCCAACACGAAAAGAACACCCTGCTCCATGTGCATGAACTCCCGGGCTCAATTGTCCCTCAACATCAAGGGGTAAGATTAATCATAGAAGGTCCTCTAAAACTATTCCCAAGTTATATCCCAATGTCTTCCCACATGTGAGATAACATCCCACCATATCTTAGAAGAATCATGTAGCATTTACATCTCGATCTTCACCCTACTCTCTATATGTGTCTCCATATGCTCGATGATAGAAATCATGGCCCATAACCATGACTCTACAGCCTATGGTCCTCCATCCCCTAAAAAAGTGGAAGGATTCTATTTCTCGAACACCCGCATCAACTATTCTATAGTTAGGGTAGGATGTGGTGCTCCCTAAAAGGTCTATATCATCCTCATAAAGCCTA
This sequence comes from Viscum album, assembly GCA_963277665.1. NCBI lineage: Eukaryota > Viridiplantae > Streptophyta > Magnoliopsida > Santalales > Viscaceae > Viscum > Viscum album. The sequence goes on from OY728159.1 coordinate 1,499,311,891, forward strand.
CACGGAACTGTCAATTAGAATTAGCATCTAGTTTAATAGATAGTACCAAGATGGGAAGGACGAGAGGATCTACGGGTAGTCCCTTATCTACCATTTCTAGTGTCTGGTCATCACCCTGTACCTGGCATACAACTAGAGGACTTCTTGGTGGCATGACTATACAAGGTCAAGCAGACACCTTAGTACAATATTATCAAATATTGTATCTTAGAAGAATAATAACAGGAAAAGAGAGAAAAAACATTCAAGTCGTCTAAAATAGTGTTACACGGCGTGTAGAACCACTACACGGCCTGTTCCCTTATTTTTTAACATGGGAGGGTACTTCTTCCAACCTGGTCATGTAACACCCCACACACATAGTGTGTTCCTCATGAGACATGGAGTGCACTTGAATATTCTCTCCTTCCCAAGTACTTCTACATGGATATAACTACATCGTTCTATTGGTGTAACACTAAATGGTGTGTTCAACCTAGACACGGCATGTACCACTTATGTTCCATCCACCAGTGTCATTAGTCCCACGGTCGGATTCAAGATCGATTAACACATGGCGTGTACAAGATAGAAACATCTTTTACAACATAAAATTCTTCCACCCATGTCGTTAGTCACACGGTTGGATACACAATCCACTATAGCATGGAATGTAATCCTAGTACACAGTGTTCTCAAAAAAAGATTTCCAGCCTTGTGTCTTAACTCACACTATCAAGTCACACATTCAATAACTATACAGTGTGTACACGTTGTACACGGCGTGTACATATGAAAAGTTGTTTCTTCCAGAATAGAAGAACACGTGGCATGTTTTCATAACACCACACACCGTGTTGTATGGGTTTCTAGATAGTTAGCCTCAGAAAATTCTCTTGAACCCCCAAAACCTTAAAATTTTGGCCAAGGCATTCCATATTCTGATCCATGAGATCGCATACTCCCCATGAATCAAATTTTTTGTATCCTTATTCATGTCATATATTAACAAAATTCAATTAAAAGTTAAAACATTACCCATAAAATTTTAATCGAAGAGGGCCCATAACACCTCAAAAACCAAAGCCTGACATCCATCCAAATGAAACTTTATATGTACCAATACCCTATCAAATAGTAGTTATTCTATCATAGTATCTATCACAACATCATGCATATCTAGCATAATATATATCACAATAGCATGCAATCAGTAATTCTCTCTAAATGCAATGGAAAGAATGCATGACATTTGATCTATATAAAGTGCATATATGATGCATGAGATAGAATACCCCAATCTCATCAGGTTGAAACAGAAATAGAACCTCAATAATATGAATCATAATAGCAAAAAACATGTGAATCACCCAACGGTGAAATCAAATCAACTTTAATAATTTTAAAACTAAGAAAATTGAAATATACAGGGTAAATTGGATTTTCCTTGTACATAGGTTAGCTACTCCCGAGCACATCTTATTACAAACTACTTATTCCTCCATATCCTAGTTTATTCGCTCTAACTAGTAAGGAATGATAGAATATAAACTCCTTTGATACAACTTTGTAACATCTCAGATCCGGGTGCCACCCAATGGTGCCCCGAACTCAGTTGGTCACATAACCTCAAGCACATTTCCCCAAATTCCAGAGGCTTCCAACTAGAAGTGAGGGCCAATGTTTGATAATGGGGAATCGTTTCCCTCATAGGTAGACTATACACAGCAGAAAAAAAATATTAACAATAGAGGAAGAAGTAATTCAATAAAACATAAGTGAAAAAAGGAATACAAATAGTAATAAAAATGGAGAATATATAAAATTGATTCATGTCACATGTGTGTAATAAAGAAGGAAATCAAGTCACAATGTTGAGAATACAATGTATAAACTAACTTATAGAAATGTAAGTAAGTTCAAATTGCTTCGCAATCCTTAACTCGGTCCCATGCTCTCCAGCTCCAACAACAATCAAGTATCTGATGAAGAAAGGCGTTATTCCTTATCTATACCTGCAACCATATAATCTTCTTAGGTCCAAAAGCTTGAACCAATTAGGTTATGAGACAAATCTCAGTAGGCAACCACCAAAATATCTATTCCTAACTATCAGGGTATATAAATATTAAGTAATATGAATAAATAAAGTAATAAACTATAAACTACTCAAATGTAAACAATTCTATAGTTTTCAATTACATTCATTTACATTTATTAATAAGTCCATTGAGTCATGTAACCCTTGGTATCTAGTCTACGTTTTGTATCCCTCATGTAATAGTAACAAACAAATGTCTTAGAAGACCATCTAACAAATATTGAGTCCAATCTTTTGCTTTTTCCTTGAAGACTTGTCACAATCAATCATTTATTCAATAATAGCCCTTTTGGGAAGGTTCTCACAGTCTAATCCCCTTTTTCTAATATAACAATAATTCATCTAATAACAATCTTCTAGGTAGCTCTCATGGTCTAACGTCTCTAGTCTAATAAATCAAAAATTCATTTAATAACGACCTGTTGGGTATCTCTCATGGTATAATCCCTCTAGTCCAACATAACAACAATTCATTTATAAACGACCACCTGGGTATCTCACACAATCAATACCCCTTAGTTATCATAGCATCAATAAATTATAAACAACCACCTAGGAAGATCTCACATTCAATACCCCTAGGTCAACATAACAGTACACCATACATAGATTACCTTACCTCGTGAATCTCTCATTGTAAAATTCCCCTAGGTCAAACATCCATAATACATATCACAGGCATCTCATATATTTAGTTACTCTATTCAACCAAAACAAGTCATGGAATTCAAGGAATCCTAACATGAATTGAAAACTATATAGCCATAACTAGTAAATCATGGGAAACGCTCCAATGGGATGTCCCATAACCAAGGTATTTAACCTTATGTATAAGAAACTAACCTTTATCAATCAACCAAACCATAATAGGCAATAACCGTGGTATAATTCCAAAAACTGCAATACCCCAAATGTGGGTATATGACAAATTTAGCATATATAATCCAAATGTGAACAACTAAAGGAAAAAACCACCTACCTCGATATTATACAATTGATATACCTGAATGTTGTCTCTTGAATCATCCTAGATCAGCGTAGATCTATAAAAAGGTGAAAAGAACCCAAAAATGATTAACTTATGAGAGAGGAAGAATCGAGAATAGATTTTTTAGGGGTTTTGAGAACTCATCAGTGAGATTCCAACACATCCAATGACGGTCTCAATCGGAGGTCGGATGGAGAATTGAGAGGGGTTTGAAGTTCATTGGTCGTTTTGTCAATCTCATGTACAAAATAAGAGGAGAAGAAGACGTTTCTGTGGAAGAGATGTCTCCCCTCTCAGATTTATCAAATAGAAATAAAGATACATAGCGTGGTCATTAAATTTACACGTTCTGTAGTGTCCTTAACTAGCCCCAACCTTAATCGGTCTTCCAGGTCACCTACACGTCCATGTACTCAGTTGGTACATGATAGTACGTGGTTGTATACCATCACTGGGTACATGCTGTGTACTCATAAGTACAAGTCATGTACTTAGAAAATTCCTATTTCTTCCTCTTACCTAAAAAATATCCCAAAATCAAGATCTATACCTGAAATGAAGATTTGGGTTCTTACAATGTTGTAACTAATAGGGATTTGAAGATTCTCACTTGTATCATACAACATGACTACCCCTAACTTTCTTAATATTTTACCTCCAACATCAATTTTATGTTTACAGTCAATTAGGGAAACCTAAACTATATTTTTTCTACATGACTAGAGCATCACATTTTTGTTTTTGATACCTCACTTCCACAAGATCTCTTAGTATATCAATGGTGGATGGAAAATATCATTTCTGGTCTCATGGGTATGGTTCAAAATTGGTGGAGCACTTATGTTCTCATTCAAGAGTTCCTAAAACCTACTATGGTGGTATAAAACATTAGATTTTTTAGTTTTTGTACCTCCAAGATCCCCACCTATTATACCATTACCTTCTTTCACTACACATATTCTTATATCCACAATTAATCCTTCCCCTTATGACCCATAGACATTCCCATGACCACCCTTGTTTGACTCGTCGGTCCATTATTAGATGATTTGTATTAATAGTCACATAGAGATTAAGTTGGGATAGACCACTCCCCATCTGTTAGTCTTGGGCCTCATAATTTTTCATTTAGTCCTTGGAATCCCACTTCCTTTAGTGGATCATTTGGATCAACCTCCATTCACACCATAGTCAATTAGCTTACCCCCCCCCCCATAGTTGAGTCCCTGATAATCACCTTTTACATGAGAAGGGGGTATAACCCCCCCCCCCCCCCCTCGATATCTTGACTATAGTATAGTAGTAAATTAATATTCCCCCAATGCATGTTTCCATTTATCCCTCTTTTCCATTTTAGGACCCCTGATTCCTGACTCTACCTCTCATGGGGAAACTCAGTGACTGTTTTTGACAGATAATTTTTATTATATATATATATATATTATGTTTTAGGCAATGATTGGATCTCTTGAAGATTCATTTACCTATGCATCAAAAGTAATGTTTTACTATTGTAGTGTTACACTAAATTTCCCAGACAACTTGAGGGAATGTTTCAATTAACTAATTTCACATTTTTCCCTCTTACACCTAAGAGAGTATTATTTTTAGCGTACACACTTTTTATTCATTTATTAATTTACATTATTTATCACTTCCCTAGTATTTTCTAAACATGTGTCATTTCACATGTCATTTCTTTTTCATAGTGTTACATATGGAGGATAATGTGAAATATTATGTGTGGGGAGATCATCTTGACACCACACTGGTAATTTTCCACTAGACTATTATAGAATACATCATTAATTAATTGAAATATTTTAGCATGTTGTAACTTTTTTTTATTATGATTATAAAAAATACATACTTACAGAAAAATTTTGAGAGTTATCATGCTTATTTTAATATGATATTATTTTTAAAATGATTACTGATATAATTTTGATTTTTTATTTAAATTATTGGTTAATAAACTAATTATTTTATTCATTGAAATAATTTTTTTTCTTATATAATTTTTATTCTGATTACAAATACATAATATGAACCTTTTTGAAATACTATTTCATATACCCTATTTCTTGAAAGATTCTTGGGATATGCTTGCATACAAAAACATTCATAATTATATTATAAAACCGGATGATTTTGAATGACATTTAAATGAATGGGAAAATTAATTAACATATTTTCAGCCCATATAACATTGTGACATATCCCATATCTAATAATTTTTTAAACCCAAATAGACCATGAACTGACCTGAAGGAATCCATATTACCTGTATAATTTTATTTTTTACCCTACTTATTTAGTACAATTTCATGATTAATAAATTTGATATTTTGATGAAATATTTTTGTGGTTAAAGGTATAGATTGGTGGGATTTCCATGAAATGAGTGTGGGGGGTATTTATTTTATTCTTATGGGGGAATAGTTTATGATCCATAATTCACTTTACTTATATGTATCCATTTATTTATAAAAAATTTCAATGAGGATAAATAATTTTCATTAGAGGTAGAGTTAGTTTGAAAAAACATACAAAAAATTGATGGAAGTGGACTTGCTGTATTTTGAGGGAACATGATAGGGTAATTCATTTCATCAAGAATTATATTGAATATCTTTATTCATATTTAATGAATTATACCTCATTTTTAAAAACTCTAATTTGAATTTCCACATCATTAACCACATACACATATCCCTACATTCATTAGAACCTTAATGGAAATACCTCTTGATTTTTGTGGTTTTATTTTTATAGGGTGATTTATATTAATTGAATGAATCTGGATATATTGAATATAATTCTAAATAAGAATAAATATGATTACAAGTTATTGACTATTGGATGAAATGGGTTTTTGGTAAGGAGGATCATATATTTTTTGAGTAGTTTTGTAATGTTGAAAAACAATAATGAAACAGAATAAATATCCTGAATATAAATTATAGATGATGCATGATTGGAATACATTGAAATTGAATAATTTTTTTATTTTTATGATTATCAAAAATTAATATATATTATTTATTGTTATTAATTAGAAGCCTTCATGTTATAGTATAAAATCCTTTTGATTTGATGTTAAGATTTTCATTGAGGGTAATAAAATGAGCATGTGTGGGAGAGTTTGATGAACCCAAATAATGAATTGTTATATTTATGTGTTTTATTGAATAAAAGTTAGTTTAAAAATATATATAGACTAAATGATAAATGTTAATATACCTAGTTGATTTTTTGGTATTTATATTTTAACAGACATGTCAAGGATGTTTTAGGGAAAAAATGAAAATTACACAATGTGTATTTTATATGAAAAAATCGTGTACTTTTAGATGATATTGAAATCAACATGCTGGAGTAGACACTGATGTTACCATTCATGAAGAATATGTTGTGTGAAATTTCGATAGGTCATGTAAGCCCATTCCAAAATAGGTTTGTTTATATTATCCGACTACTCTCCTTGTATTTTAGCTCTAGAATATATATATATTTGACCTACCAATATCCGATGTGGATAAATTTAATGGGTGACAAGGAAGATCACCTATAAATGAAGAAAAATGGAATAATATAGGTGACTATAGTACACAACATGTAATTTTTTAAATTTCAATCAATTTAGTTTTCTATAAACATAGAGCTTGGAATATGAATTTTTGTAACTTTTCTTATAGGATAGTTCTTCCACTAAGTCGTCTTGGTCCTCCCATGATGTTAATAAGCATTTTTATGTTTTCTCCTTTCTTTTTCTCTATTCTATTATTTTCATATTCCCTTAATTACACATCTATCCATAGGTATGGTTGAGTTTCTTCTCAACCCTTATACCATTCTCGTGGTCATGAGAAGGAAAATGTTGCATGTGGGGGTTGTAATAGGTTATGAGTCTATTTTACTATGAACATTGATTTTCTTCCCTTTATCTTTATTTATATATTAAAATTATTTTATAAACTAATTCCACATTAACTAATTTTTTCATACCAAATCCGTAAAAAACAAATAGATAAATCTAAAGGAGTTATATCATGTGAGCTAATGATTTTTCGGTATTCCCAATACCATCGCGTTAGGGGTTTAATTAAAAACCCTTTTAAAATAATTTAATCAATAAACCAAGGGTATAAATATTAAATAACTATATAAATAAATACTATAAAAAATATAATGAAAAAATTGATTCCCTTGTTTTGAAAATATATATAATAAATAAACTAAATCAGTAAAAATGGTTTTATAATAAATACCACTTTTTAATTGAAACCCCGAAACATTATTTCTTTTTTTATTTACCTTTAATCATTGTTTATATTTATTCTAGTTTATGTTTTCTTAGTTTCCTCAATTTTTGTCCCACATAAATTCAATAAAAATAACATTATCATAAGCTCATTATATTGTAACTACTTGTACACTTATTCCATATGGTATTGACACCCACTACCACTAGCTACCCAATTTATCAATTATGGGAAAAAATAATTTATCTCATGTCTTGCAATATGAGCATAATAATAAGATATCTAGATGATGAAATATTACTTTATTCATAAATTACATTGTATATATAATATATTGGTAAGTAGATGAAGTGGTATAAATGGCTAAGTCATATACTTCCCTTAGTATGTGAGATATTTAGAGGATGTAGATTTAGAATAGTATTGAGAAAAATAGTGATAAGTATGAAGTATAAGGATGATATGTAACATGTTCATGATGATACATAAAATATTTTATTTGGATTCCATAGTAAACATGTCAATGGGGGAAATCATAAGGGTTACATAAGTTTTATAAAAATTATCTATATTTTGAATAATATATCTTGATTTCAGGGGACTTATCTATACTCTATAAAAATTATATAGATTTTGTAATAATTACTTTCATTTCATTTGTCTTACTAGAATTTCATAATGATTTTCTATGAGAATGGTGTATTATATAATATTCAATGGTCTCATTTCATAAAAGTTACTATCATTTAGTTGTAGAAAGAAGAAAACATCAATTTTGTAGAAGTATTTATTTCATAATAAAAATATGCTAATTATATAAGAGTTATCAGATGTCTCATAAGGTTGACATGGCTAATGATAAATGAAAAATTCATGGTTTTAAAAGAGTCATCTTGATCAGAAAATGAATATCTAGAAAATGAGTGACACCTTACATGTCATCATGGAAATAATTCCATGTTTCAGTTTCAACTCAAGGTTACGTTATAACCAACAAAATATTAAGTATTATCTTCATGTTATGATGTTTATAGTTTAATTTTTAGGTTAATTTTGAGTATAAAAAGTTGGTGAATTATAATAGGTATTATGATTCAACATTTCATTATAATTATCATACTACCATCTAATAAAATCACTACTCTTATATCCTCGTTGTTTTATCTATTCCATAATTATCCATAAATTATAATGGTTTTAATTTATGTATTTTCAATGTTTGGGAAGTTAGATTTATAGAGTGAATTTGTAAAATACCTGATCATTTTTATAATAAGGTAAACATTACATTACTTACAATTTAATATATGGAGGTTATATGAGGCTATATTTGGAGGAGAACTCTATATTAGGATACATTTCAAGAATGAATTTTCCAAAATTGTAATGTTATGTGTTTATACAGGTATATGGTTTGGTGATATATGATCTGAAAAATATTCCATGAATATAGGAGGGTTTTAATATTATATTTTTATTGATTTAATTGCCATATTTCTAAATACCTTATTCTTGATATAGGTCACATTATGAACTACAGTCTTTCACCATCTGTGAGCAAGCATTGATATTTTATCAATCAAACTTTATGATTGATAACTTTAGCAAATTTGAATAATGTGACTAAACATTTTGTGGTAGTTTGAATATATTTATATTTAAATGAGACCTAAGAAAGATAATAATGATGTTTTGGTAATTTTATTAGAAATTAAAGGAGCTCTAAATTGTGGAAGACTAATTCATGATATTCATATATATAAAAAATAATGCTACAGGTTTCATGATGTTTCAATATGTAAATTATGGAAAAATAGCACACAATAATATAATATCACATCATGTTTTTCCAAGATTTAATTTAATTTTTCATCCTAAGAAGTTAAATAAATTATTTTTATAAAACTAAAATTCATAGTATGAATTTTATAGATGAGTATCCTCTAATTATTGTCTATGATAACCAAAGTGCTATAAAGTTTTACTATAATCTAATACATTATTTAATACCAATTAAAATTGAAATTAAATATCAATTAATAATAGATGTTTTAGATTGTGAAATCTTGAAACATAATTTTTTTCATGTAAGGATCAAATATCACACATTATTTCAAAAATACTTTTAATTTAGTATTTTTAAAAGTTGAGGTAGATAATGGTTGTCGATGCATTATGATTAACATTTAGATTCATTACCCATAATTTTTAACATGATTTTATTTCAGAATAATGGGAAGATGAAATCTATAAGGATATAAACATTATTGTATTTTAATGTTTTAGATTTTTTTATTCTGTGAGTATTGAAAGTGGTTGGGACCCTATTTATGATTTCATGAAATAATTTTTTTAGCTATTTCACTTGTTGAAATTTATATGTATATATTTGATGTTAGAACTAATTAATATAGTTTTCTACCACATGTTTTCTCAAATTTACAAATATTTTATTGATTCATAGATCACTAGTTTAATGATGTTGGTACCATCTGTTTCACATACTCTAATAATCTTCCCTTTGTCATTAATGTCAATAAGGAGAATAAAATTGGATTCCCATTTTATTTTCCTTCCATGGATTGAGGGAGAATAAATATAGAAATTAAGAGGAATTTCATAAATGATAATGGATATTTAAATGCATGGTATTGAAAATAAATCAGAAGGTATATATTATTGGGCAATATTAAGGATGATGTTTTTTCCAATAATTGTTAACGAGGATAGATGTATTTATGTTGAGATAAAGTAGGTGTAAATTTTCTAAAAATGTATTACATTGGTTTTAGTTAATTTTAATAAATTCTTGAAGTCTATGGAAGATTTTTAATTCTAAAAAAGTCATATGATTGATTTTAAAGATGTATAATTAGAAACATCAAAGCATTCACCAAGGTATGTAACATATTTTGACTAATATTGAACATATTTCAAGTGTGGTGTAATATTTTTTCTATTATATATTATATTTTGGAATTATATGATTTGGAAAAAGGAAACAATCACTGGGATATGTAACATTATTCAATTGTCATGTAAGATATTCCAAGTGTTGTATAAAATTTTCAAATCATACATAATATATTGGACTTCATAACATAGATATTGGATGAAATGTATAATGAAATGTGTTAAAGTAAAATCACAATATGTTATATAATATAATTAAACAATAAAAAATTTATCAAATATTTAATGTAAGATACTTTAGTGTGACAATTGGTAATGTATTATAGATACTTGAAAAATAGAATATTATGCTAGGTATATAAGATTTGAAAATTCATGTGTAATATTATTTAGAGAATATGAAATATTCTCTTGAGTGTAAATAATATATTCTTAATAATGGATAATATTATATTTATCTCCCTAAAACTATATGTAATATATTATATTTATTATGCTCTATTTTTTAGTTTGAAAAAATAAAATAATTTTTGTGTTTTTAATTTGATGTTGCTGAGATGTTCAACAAACCATCAAATCATGGTATCATTTTTTACCCATAAATCAAGAAGAAAATTAAGTTGGATTAAATTTTATTTCAAATTTTAATATTTGAAAATATTTATAAATACTAAATATTATATTATCTTTTTTTAATGTTCTTTAACAATTTTTAGTTACTAGGTGATCGATATTTGTGGACATGTGGTTACAAAAATTTGAAGAAACCTATATGGTTATGTTCAAAGAATATTCTATAATAAAAGTTTTACATAAATATAAAGATATATATTATATAATTATAATAATTAATTGTGATCTAGATGACGAGAATATATCACCATGAAGAAGTGAAAAGAGATAAATGAGAGAGGATAAGACAATACTTCTAAACAAAACCTAAGACATGATAAAATCCCACTAAGAGTGTTGTAGAATGAGATAATAACAGAATTATAAAAATTTATATTGGTGGATCATGCTTATCCCAGTTATCATTATATAAGAAGGTTTCTATATATCATTGAGTAATATGTTTGTGGCTATTTGTAATGCTTGGTTCCATCGATTTTCACATTTCCAATTTTATAATCTTAACTATACCATTATATAGATAATAAAAGTGTTTATGTATTTTTGTGTGATAAAAAACTCACACCTCAGGTATTTTTTCAACTATTTTTTTGGGTAATCGCACTAAATAATTTTTTGGAATCTATTAATTACTACATCAATATGAGTTTTGTATATTGATGTTCACTAAGAAGGTGGGCATTAATGGTATGAAAAAAGTATCAACATTGATTCACCCCCCCCCCCATAGTTTTTATCACATCACTAACTGTTTCTAACAATACATTACAATAAATTTAATATATAATCATAACAATTTGTGAGTCTCCACTATGGGAGGTGTTCCATGAAAGACCAGATAAATCAGAGTATAAATACACAAGTGGGTGACTATCCTTAAATCTAGATTTATAAAGTATGAATATTATAGACATTCCAAGCCCACATATAATGTTAGTTTACTTGAAATTAATTGGGTATGAATCCCTTATTCTTGATTTCTAAACGTGTGCGACTCTCGACCATCAAAGTTAATGGTATCAGATCATTGATTATAATTATATGATGATATTTTTTCTCTTTATTCCATGTATTTTTACTTGATGTTCATAACCTATTATAGGGTTCCTGTATAGATCTAATAATCATTCGTTACTCTCATTCCCTCTTCCTCCTTCATGTGGACACTGATTAATTGCAGCACTTGTTATCATGATTGGGAAGCTAACATACGATTGGGGATGGTAACTATGCTAGGGATTTTTGGAATCTATAGATATATTCCACGTATGTGATAGTTTCATCTTTTCCTCATGTAATAATGTATCCCAGGCTCAAAACCCAAGGCATTCTATGAAATACATTATGGAACATAAACTCAGTGTTCAAAGTATCCAAGGATTTTCAAATAGGGAATCATATTTATATCACAAAAGGAATCTCAAAATCATCAAATGGGGAGTATAGTTTTCATTGTTGTATGAATATTATACTCATCACATAAGGCCTCTTAGGTTATTCAAATAGTGTATCTTTTTCTCATCATGAAGGGTATGAATAAAAGGCTCATCACCTAAGTGGAGAATGAGATGATACCTTTATCATCACAAAATATTCTTTCTTATCATCACATAAGTCATCTCAGGATCATCAAATGAGGGTTTATCGTTGTATTATCACCAATTTAGAGGGATAAGATATATAATTCTCAACACATAGGTTTTATAGGATCATCACCCAAGTAACCCTAGCCTTTTCACCTAGGGATGGGTTTCTAGTAAATCGAGAGGAATTGACATAATTAGACTCTAGTTAGTATACACCCACATATTCTCATCATTTATGGGTAGATCAAATATTTAGATTCTAGTAAGGATGTCCCCACATGTGCTCATCATGTATGGGTCAATTAAATAATCAGATTCTAGTGGGGATGGTCCCACATATGTTCTTCACATATGTGTAAATCACAAATATAAATTATATTGTAGATAATCTAACATACACTCATCACACATGTGTCAATCACATATTTAGAACCCAGTGAGGATAGTACCATATATTCTCATCTTGTATTTTTTTGTCACTTATTTAAGTTCCTATATATTCTCAATACATATGGGTTTATCAAAATATTAATGTCAAGTGGGGATTATAAGAGGTTATCATCCAATGGGGGAGATCCTCTAGACTATACTATTGTGGATAATTAATTAAGGATGGTTTAGTGGTATAGTATACTCCAAGAATATAACAAAACCATAGATATACCATATCTGAAGGGGGGATAGGAAATGGTCTATGGATGGTGTCATGAAGATGGAAGTTTCATCTCAAGCCCATCTCCCAAGGTATCTTGTTGTTTTATGGAAGAATGGTTTTTTAGGATTCTTGACTAAACCTGGGTGAGCTATCCTATATATCATATTTTATATAGGAATAAATACCCATATAGTTCGATTTTATGGTTTTTTATCATGTTATAAGGCCATACCATATAGTTTAATTTCATGATTTATGGATTCATGTGTCAAAAAACGTAAAATAAAAATGGATAATTTCTAGATTAATCTTTGGGATTCCTATATTATGGGAAGTCATCTCATTCTCATCACTTGAGTTTTATCATTCTCATAAAATGGTGCATCATAGTCTTGTCACAGAAGGAATCCTATAATTATCACATAGGGTAGGTTCATGGTTTAATGTCTTGTTCTAAGTATATGGGTTACAGTTTCACATATTTTATTGAGGATGTATGCTATAGTTTAATTTCATACAACTGGGAAGTTATTATTCTATTTATATTCATGTGAATTGTACATTTTCTACTACTAAGTCGGTGAAAATAGTAAAATATTTTGTTATACACATTAAGCTTACCATTTCTAATTAGGATAGGAGAAGATAATTATATAGTTTTTCCTGATGTTCTTATAAATGGGGTGGTAGATTGACACCCTTGATGGTTCAACGGTAGGATATTGAATATTAGTTGTACAATTATTATTGTAAGGAAAGTCATGTAATCATTTCCTATTTTAGGGGTTATGAAGAAGTCCCCATATGATAGTTTCTTTACTTATGTCTAGAAGGAAATGAGCCTTTCCATACCATTCTTGGTGTAGAATTCTTGGAATAATAGTCCATGATTCTTATTCTATGTATTAATTTTCCATGATTAAGATTAGATTTAATGTATACGGGGCCTAGGTGCCATAATGTTTTTTGAAACTATGGTTACTGTTTGGAAACAACAAATGGATTCCACTAAAGATGTCTCATGAATGTTATAAATTTCATAAAATATGGAGTTATAAAAGTCCATATTCACTAGAACAAGTGTTTTTGTAACACCCCATGCTTCCATGGTACGTTTCCCTTTGAATAATGTAATAGCTTGTGTTGTATGTAACTTCAAGATTCGAACACACCATGAATAATCAAACTAGCCGTTATGAATAGTAATAACCACTTCTTGAAATTTTATAAATTTTATTTTTCAAAATGGACTTCATTTTCTGTATTTGGAATATCAAAATTATCTTAGGGTGAATTTTTTGTACTTTTCTAAAAACATTAAATTTTTATGAATAGTGAAAAATACTAAATTTTAATTAAAGACAACTTTTTTAATCAAAATTAATTATAGTGTTAAATTATACATTTGAGTGGTTTTAAAGTCACATTATATTATATTTTTATCATTTATTTTAATTTATTTCATTATATGTAATTTCACATTTAAACTGTACATAAACAAATGTCAATGTTTTGATAGTTATTATTTCTTAAAAACACGCTTGTTGTTTTGACAACAGGAATTAATTAAAAATTAATTTCAGCCACTTCTGTATTTTGAATTTGGAAAAATGGATTTCATATTTGGAATCAGGAGGTCCAAATTGTGTTAATAGATAAATTTTATTTTTATACATTTTGAATATTTACTTCAGTAAATATTTTATTTACCACGGTTAAAGGATAAATCTGGTAAATAATGGTAAAACAAATTTATAATAACATTAAATTACCCTAACATGTGTCATATTCCTATTATTTGATACATGTCTGACCATGTTCATCCTTTGGTCTATTTTGGGACCCCATGGAGCCACTTGAGAGTGATAATGACACTTTATATTAATTAATTTAAAGTAAAGAAAAAATAACATAAACATATATCTTTTAGTAAAATAATTTTTTTATGGGGTTATATAAGTTATCCTTTTGACTATAAATATCCATTTAAAATTTAAAAATATTTCCTAAATCATATTATTTTTATTATAATTTTTAGACATCAAATAAATAAAATTATTTATGACACGGTAATGATGCACTGTTTACCTCATTAAAGAATGATTTAAATAAATGAGATTATAAAATTTAAAACAATATCCAAAACCAGTACAATTATTATTGGATGATTTTATTTCAAACATTAGTCATCTTATATTCTACTTTAATGAGTTTTGGACCTTTATAAACTGGAAATAATTATATAATAAAATAATATTTTCAAACATTCCTAAAGATCCTCTCCTCCTCTTTATAAAAATCCCTCACATCTACCCATTTCTCACACCTCTCAAGCCCTTTGGATCATCCAAACTCTTCCCAATTAATCTCCATGCATCCCTCACTTCCTCTTAAAATACATGCCTTATGAATAAGGCACTTCAAATAAGCCTTTTGGTTCAAACCAAATGGAGTTACCTGTTTTAAAGGTAACATCTCCTTTTAAGTTCTTTTCTTTTATTTTACTTCTACAACCCTCTAAACTCTCGTTATTCCTTTCTTTTATAACAAAAACAGTATACTCAATATAGTATTTTGTTGTTATGAGAATTATAGGAACTAAAATTACACACAACTTCATCTAATGGGCATAGAACATAATGTTTCTGCGGACAGTGAACTACTGCCTCACGAAATGATGATTCTTCAATCTTCTACTACCACCTCTTATGGTGCCCATTATGATATAACTGTAATTATATATTATATTTATGATATTTATTTTATATATAATATTCATTAACTCTCTTTTACATCATACCTTTATTTTTTTCATGGTGTATATATATGATTATTTCATCTGAGGAAGTACGGACTACCGCCCCCTCAAAGTGATATGAGTCGTTCATACCATACATGGAGAGTATAAAGGATGGTGTTAATGAACCTATGTAATGTATATAAAATATAATATTATACTATAATAATAATATACCTATGTGTCATTTTTTATTCTTTCCTTTTAAAATAAAAAAATGAAATGGAAGTAGAGTTCGTGCGTACGTACAGATTACCGTCTCCAAGAACATGATGAGATTCATTCCCCATAATAACCATTCAAGAATAATTTTCATTTTATTATTAAAAATAATATTTAATAACATTATATAATTATGTATATGAATCAAATACATCCAATCCATAAAAAACATGCCATGCATAACTAAACATATAAAGTAAAATGAATTAGTTAATACCCGAAACAATGATACTACTAAAATATTATTAACAAAAAAATATTAGAAGATCATATATGATATAATATTTATGAATTTGGTTCTTGTAGAATTTATTAAAAATTATTTAGCTATTATACAGGAGGTTAACGTTCCCTCCACCAAGGAAAAGTATGAGGTAAGGGTTAATTTTACAATCTCTATTATCTGAGGTTGTTTTTACTTAAGTATCTACTAGGACCTATTTATCATTCACATATGTGTTTCTTAAAAATGTATTTTAAAACATATTTACTATTTTTTAGACTATGGGTTAAATTCATTTATACCCTTTTTTGAATTTTTATAAAATGGTTTGAAAGGAATCCTTCCGTGTTTTTTCAAACAAGGTACTTTATGACATTTTCGACAAATTAAGGTAAGAATGTTTCTTTTAACATATACAATGGGTGCGACTATTCTCTTCCATTATAACAACTTTTAAGATTCCATTAAAATCTTATAAGAATATTTTCAAAATAAATTTTTTGTTTTAAAATTACATTACTTTTAAATGATTTCAAAATAGAAAGAGATATTTCTTTCAAATAGTTTTTATTTCATCTATGTCAACATCCTTTAATGTATTTTATACTTGTTTGAAGTTGATTTATTATGATACAAATCTTCCATATTGTATTGAAGGTTTTGTGATATGTTATACTGTGGATGTGTTATTTTTATACCATTCATGGTTTTTGGTTAATGTATTAACATTTCTTATTCTATTTTTAATACGGGTGTTTATGTTATGTTTCAAAATTTTCATATGATGAATGCATTGGACATAGTAAGTGACGAATGGTGACTGATATAGCTCCTCGATGCATTGGTATGTCTCATTAGACAAACTAGTGTGTTTGCACTAGGCCTTGACAAAATCTTATCTGTAGTCTTGTCATGAGGCCTTGACTATGTGGTTATGATGTCCGACATTATGCATTCCATCATTAAGAAATTAGCTATTGATATTACATGTGATTATTCGACTAGTAGAAAATACATGTGAATAAGTAAATGGAATTATTTGATTTATATTTTCCAAATTATTTTGAAGTTTATGTTTTAAAGGATTTTGTTTTAGTTTTATACATTTACTTAAATGTTTATGCTTATTTATGAATTTTATACTATAAAGTTATCCTTACTTGGTATCCGAGCTCACCCCTTTCTATGTTTTATTTTTTACAGGATGTGAAGAAGTATTTTATAGTTTTCTTTTATGGATAGGCTAAGGGATATAAATTTTTTCAATGGGGACAAAATGTTGTTTTTGTTTTTATCTCATGATGTAATGTAATGCTTTTGTATATATCTAGTACTTCCAAGGCAACTAAACTAATTGGTATTTTGGTACATGATTCCTTGTATCATGCCAATGTTATGTAATAATGCACCGACTCTGGGTAACTAGGGTTAGGGAGTTATAGTTGGTATCATAATAGTTGTAGTACAAACCTTGGAAGCTAGATTTAGAAAAACTCAAATTAGAGAACATTACCCTAAGATAGACTTTTAGGATTAGTATACAAGAACTTCCTATAATTTTTGTAATGTAGAAATTTTGTGAGTTTTCAAAGAAATATGTCCCTTTCTAGATACGAGCAGGTAGAGGCGGCTCTAGCACATATGTACCTAGGAGTGAAAAATCCAACAAGGAGTTTCTAGCTTGACCCGTGGTATCCCGGTACGCGATAACGGGCCTTGGTGCACTCTTGGTTATGAAACTCTTGGGGGATATGCTTAGGATAATTCAAATTTTCTTTACAAACCATTATGAAGGATTTATGAGTATATAACTCCACAATGAAAACATTTTTATGATTATGTATTATATCCATAAACTATTCAATCTATGTTAAGTGTTTTACAAGTTTGGAATTATGTATTGCGATTCATAAACAAATATAGTGTATGAAATTGTTTAGAAATGGCGCCTAGTGGAAGGAATGGGAACCTTATCAATGCATGTAATCCAAGTAGGGATTTCCCTCCTACTCAAGATAATTATAGTGGAGCTAGTGATAAAACTGTTGCTGATCACCTTATCACCATACTGGGATAACTCACTCATGTTATGAATGATAACCTTACCTGTATGGAACACCCTGATCCACAACGCGGAGGATCAAACTTAGAACAACTAATGAGCCAACAACCACGAACATTCAATGGGACTATAAATCCATTTGTATCTGAGGAATGGATAAGTTCCTTAGGGAAAATATTTCATGCTTTGGGGAGTAGCGAAAGATAAAAAGTTGTCATTACAGTTTATCGCCTCACAGGAGATGTTGATCAATGGTGGTCATTATTTCAAAACACAAAAGAAAATGAAGAAGTATAAAATATGGAATGGATGGTGTTTAAATAGATTTTATTAGAAAAATACTTTCCTCGTGACCATCGATCATATATAAAAATACAATTTCTAATTCTAAGTAAAAAATAGGATGAGAATGTCGCAAAGTATGAGGCTAACTTTATAAGGTTATCAAGGAATACAACTGATTATATATGTAACCCAAGGAGTAAGATTGGTTGATTATTTGATGGGTTAAAACCATTTCTCCATTGAGCATTAGTCTCATAATCCTTCTCATCATACGAAGATATTGTCTCATGTTCTATCAAGACAGAAAATTAATTCTCTAAGCCTTATGACTTTAAAGAAAAGAAAGAGAAGAAGAGATCTATTGAAAACTCTGGGAATCGAAATAATGGGAAGAAGGGAAATGTTGAATATCCTTTATGTGGTAAATGGGGGGAGAAACACCCTGGTACTTTCCTGAAGGGAATGGGACTCTGTTACAAGTGTAATGAAAAGGCCACCAAGCTTGTGATTTCAAGAGAAATAAAGAGGCCGTCAATGTAGAATTCTACAACTGTAAAGAAATGGAGCTTTATGAAAATGAATGTCCTAAGAGCCAAGGAAACATACCTCAGAAAAGGCCAATGGAGAAAGGAAAAACTTATTTGATCCCTACTACTGAGGTTGAACCCCCAAAAGACATGGTGGTAGGTGATTTAATGGTTTCCTCAAGTTTACAAAATGCTTTATTTGATTCTAGATCAACACATTGTTTCATATCTTCCCAGTTCGCTAAGAAAATTAGATATTTCCAATTTGATTTAACAAGGGAGATATCAATAAAAACTCTTAAGGGTAGTATCATTTTAACAAAGTTTTGTGAATCAGTCACCATTTGGGAAAATAAATGTTCTTTATCTGTTGATCTCATCTTTATACCCATGATTTAATTTGATATAATTTTTGTTATGGATTGGATTTCGGACCATGATGTGAAAATTTATTGTAAGAATAAGGAGGTTACAATTTTTTGATGATGATAAGGAATACCTTATCTTTAGATCAAAAACATCACCATCTAATTCTTATCAATATCCACCCCCAGTAGCTCTACTAAATTCGATTATTGGGGTGGAAGAGAGTGAAATAACTATGGGCGAGGAAAGGAATGTTCAAATAGGGGATGTACCTATTGTACAAGAATATGTTGATGTATTTCCATAATATTTACCTGGACATCCTCCAGAATAAGAAATTGAGTTTTCCATTGATTTAATTCCTGGTTTAAGGCCCATATCGAAGACCCCTTATATTATGGCCACTGTGGAATTAGTAGAGCTAAATAAAAAACTAGAAGAGTTGAGTAATAAAGGATTTATTCACCCTAGTGTTTCCCTATGGGGATCCCCTATTCTATTTATTAAGAAGAAAGATGGATCTATGAGGTTGTGCATTGACTATAGGGAGATCAATGTTACAATAAATAAAGAACAAGTATCCCCTACCTCGCATTGATAATTTATTTGATCAAATATATGGAGCTCAATATTTTTCAAAGATTGACCTTTGATCTGGATATCATTAGTTGTGTGTGAAAAAGGAAGACATTCCAAAGACAGCATTTCGATCCAAGTATGGGCATTACAAGTTTACAGTAATGCCTTTTGGACTGACTAATGCCCCATCTTTCTTCATGGGTCTAATGAATAGAGTTTTCAAGGAATATCTTGTTGAATTGGTAGTGGTATTTATTGAAGATATCTTGGTATAATCCAAAAACTATGAAGATCATGAAAATCGCTTGTGCACTATTTTAAAGACTCTTAGAAGAAATGAATTATATGGGAAGTTCTACAAGTGTGAATTTTGGCTTCTGGAGATTTCATTTCGTGGTCATATTGTCTCTAAGGATGGAATATTTGTTGATCCTTCAAATACTAAGGAAACCCAAGAATGGCCAGCACTGACAAGTATGAATAAGTTACGCAGTTTTATTGGTTTAGTAGGTTATTATCAACGTTTCATCCAAAATTTCACCCAATTGGATATCCCATTAACCAAGATCACACGTAAATGGGTTAAATTTATTTGGGAAAAATAGTGAAATTTTTTTTGAAGAAATCAATAGAATATTAGTCAATGCTATTATATTGACTCTACCATCAGGGAATGAGGGGTTTGTTATTTATAGTGATGCTTCAAATAAAGGACTTGGTTGTGTCCTTATGCATAATGATAGGATTATTTCCAATGCATCACGACAACTAAAAATTCATGAACAAAACCATCCCACTAATGATCTTGAGTTAGCAGCTGTAATCTTTGCTCTAAAGATATGAAGACACAATATCTATGGTGAAAAATGTGAGATTTATACTGATCACAATAGTTTGAAGTATATTTTCTCAAAAAAAAGAACTCAACATGAGGCAAAGGTTATGGCTCAAACTACTCAAGGATTATGATTGTACCATACACTACCATTCGGGGAAGGAAAATAAGGTGGTAAATGCTTTGAGAAGAAAGGATCATGGAGTTTTGAACAATGTGATATTTGAAAGGGATCCTATATTCATGGATCTAGTAATGATAGATATGGGAATAATCATGGAAGGTGAAACATCAATACTTTTTCAAATGGTTGCTAAACCATCTTTACTAGAAAGGATAAAAAGTTCTCAGACTGATGATGAGGAGATTTGAAATAAAATAAAAGCTTTGAACGATGAGTGATTAATCGACTTCCTATATGATGATGGGATTTTGAAATTTGGGATGAGACTTTGTGTTCCAGAAATACCTGATCTAAAAATCAAATTTTTGGATGATGCTTATAGCTCAAATTTCTCTATACACCTTGTTAGCACTAAGATGTTTACAGATTTGAAGGAACATTTTTGGTGGGACAACATGAAGAGAGAGATTATTGATTATGTGTCAAGATTTATGGTTTTTCAACAAGTGATAGCTGGAAGACCACATCCTAGAGTAGTCATGCAACCTCTTCCCATACCTGATAGAAATGGGATGATATTACGATAGACTTTGTCATGGGGCTACCAAGGACTCCTAAAAGGAATGATGCAATATGGTTCATTGTTGATCTTCTTACCAAGTTAGCTTATTTTCTTACTATAAGAGATGATTTACCACTTGAATGTCTAGAATGAATATTTATTAATGAATTTGAAAGACTTCATGGAGTACCCCAATCGATTGTTTCTGATCGTGATCCCTGTTTTACATCATGATTCTAGAAATATCTTCAAAAGGCCTTGGATACTGAACTTTTTTTGAGCACTTCCTACCTCCCTCAAACTAATGGAAAATCAGAATGGACTATTCAAACATTATAAGACTTGTTGAGATCTTTATCACTTGACTTTCAAGGTATTTGGGATCAATATTTACCTCTGGTAGAATTTTCCTACAATAATAGTTTACATTCAAGTATTCAGATGGCACCATATGAAGCGTTATATGGAAAGAGATGTCGCACAACAACTTATTGGGATTATGTTGGTAAAAGAAAACATGTATACCCCAAACTTGTTGAGGAAACAATGGAAAAGGTGAAGATTATCCAAACCCACATCAAATCTACTCAATGTGGGAAAAGAGCTACACCGATAACTGAATGAAGGATTTGTAATTTCAGGTAGGATATCATGTTTTCTTGATATTATATCCATGGAAGGTAGTTATATGATTCCATAAGAATTGTAAATTAAGTCCCAGTTACTTTGGACCTTTCTAAATTCTAGAACAAATTAGAGTTATAGATTATCGTTTGTCAATGCAGCCAAGTCTCTCAAAATTTTATGATGTGTTTCATGTATCACTATTTAGAAAATACATGTATGGACCAATGCATGTACTCACCTATGAAGAAATAGAACTGGAACCTAGTTTTTATTATTTTGAAAAGCCTATTAGAATTCTTGATACTAGAGAACAAGTGTTGAGAAACCGGATGACTCATCTGGGGAATGTTCTATATGGAGAAATCATAAGATGGAAGAGGCAATGTGGAAACCTGAGGAACTTATGATGAAGAACCACCTGAATCTTTTTATGTAATAGTATTTTAGAAATTTTGTGGAATAAATTATTTGAAGAGGGAAGAATGTAACACCCCAAGCTTCCATGGTATGTTTCCCTTTGAATAATGCAATAGCTTGTGTTGTACGCAACTTTGAAATTCTAACACACCACAACCAATCAAACTAGCCTTTATGAATAGTAATAACCACTTTTTGAAATTTTATAAATATTAGTTTTCAAAATGGACTTCATTTTTCGATTCAGGATATCAAAATTAGCTTAGGAGGAATTATTGGTACTTTTCTAAAAAAATAAATTTTTTATAAATAGTGAAAAATACTAAATTTTAATTAAAAACAACTTTTTAATCGAAATTATTTATAATGTTAAATTATAAGTTTGAGTTTTTTTAAAGTATCATTAGATTATATTTTTATCACTAAATATAATTTATGTAATTGGATGTAATTTCACATTTAAACTGGACATAAACAAGTGTCAATCTTTTTATAGTTATTATTTATTAAAAACACACTTTTTGTTTTGACAATAGGAATTAATTTTAAATTAATTTCTACGACTCTTTTGTTTTGAATTTGGAAAAATGGATTCCATATTTGGAATCAGGAGGTCCAAATTGTGTAAGTAACTTTTATTTTTAGACACTATGAATATTTACTTCAGTAAATATTTTATTTAGCATGGTTAAAGGTTAAATATGGTAAATAAGGGTAATAAAATATTATTATAGTAGTATTAAATTACCGTAACATGTTTCCTATTCCAATTAGATGATACATTCCTGATCATGGGAATCCTTTTGTCGATTTTGGGACCCCATGGAGCCACTTGAGAGTGATAATGACACTTTATATTAATTAATTTAAAGTAAAGTCATAATGACATAAACATATATCTTTTATTAAAATAACTTTTACATGAGGTTATATAAGTTATATTTTCAACTATAAATATTCATTTGAAAGATAAAAATATTTCCTACATCATGGTATTTGTCTTATAATTTTTAGACATCAAATATATAAAATTATTTATGACATAATAATGAATAAGTGTTTACCTCATTAAAGAATCATTTGAATAAATGACATTATAAAAATTAAAACAATATAAAAAACCTGTCCAATTCTTATAGGATGATTTTATTTATGACTTGAGTCATATTATATTCTACTTTAATGAGTTTTTTACTTTTATAAACCGAAAATAATTATATAATAATATAATATTTTCAAACCTTCTTAAAGAGCCTTGCCTCCCCCTTATAAAAAGCCCTCACCTCTAACCCATTTCTCACACCTCTCAAGCCCCTTGGCTCATCCAACCTCTACCCAATTAAGATCTCTACATTCCTCTCTTCCTCTTAGAAGCCATACCTTAGGAATAGGGCACTTCATGGAAGCCTTTTGGTTCAAACCAAAGGGAGTTGCACGATTTAAAGGTAATATCTCCTCTTTAGTTATTTTCTTTTATTTTACCTCTCCAACCCCCTAAACTCTCTTTATTACTTTATTTTATAACAACACTAGTATCCTAAATATACTAGGTTTTTTTATGTGAATTATTTTAACTAAACATACACACACCTCCATCTAATGGGTATAGAACATAATTTTTCTGTGGACGGTGAACTGCTGCCTCGCAAAATGATGATTGTTCAATATTCTACTACCACCTCTTATGGTGGCCATTGTGATGGAACTGTAATTATATATGATATTTATGATATTTATTTTATCTACAATCTTCTTTAATTATCTTTTATAGAATACCTATTTTATTGTCATGTTGTATATATACGAAAATTTCATTTTAGGAAGTGTGGACTATCGCCCCCTCAAAGTGATGTGACTCGTTCATACCATACATAGAACATATAAAAGAAGGTGTTAATGAACTTACGTAACGTATAAAAAATTTTATATTATACTATAATAATAATATACCTATATATAATTTGGTCTTCATTCCTTTTAAAATAAAAAAAATGAAATGGAAGTAGCGTCCGTGCGTACGTATGGATTACCGTCTCCAAAAACGTGATGAGATTCATTTCCTATCATAACCATTCCATAATAATTTTCATTTGATTATTAAAAATAATATTTAAGAACATTATATCATTCTGGATATAAATCAAATACATATTATCCATAACAAACATGACTTATGTAATAAATCATATAAAGGAAAATGAATCACTTAACACCTGAAACAATGATAATACTAAAATATTATTAAGAAATAAATATTATAAGATCATATATGATATCATATTTATGTATGTGGTTATTTTATAATTTAATAAAAATTATTTAAATATTATACATGAGGTTAACATACCCTTGACCACTGAAAATTACAAGGTAAGGGTTAATTTCACTATCCCTTTATTAACTGAGGTTGTTTTTACATAAGTATCTATTGGGACCTCTTTATCATCCACATCTATATTTCTTAAAAATTCATTTCAAAACATTTTTACTATTTACTAGTCTATGGTATAAAGTCATTTATACCCTTGTTTGACTTTTTATAAAATGTTTTAAAAGGAATATTTCTGTCGTTTTCCAAATAAGGTACTTTATGACCTTTTCGACAAATTAAGGTAAGATTGTTTTTTTAACTTATGCGGAGGGTGAGGCTATTCTTGGCTATTATAACACATTTGAAGCTTCTCTTACAAGATTATAAGAATATTTTCAAAATAAATGTTTTCTTTTATAATTACATGACTTTTAAATGATTTTAAAATAGAAAGATATATTTCTCTCAAATAGTTTTGATTTCATCTATGTCAACATCCTATAATGGATTGTATACTTGTTTGAAGTTGATTTATTATGATAAAAATCTTCCATATTTTATTGAATGTTTTGTGATATGTTTGACTGTGGATGAGTTATTTTTATACCATTCATAGTTTATAGTTAATGTATTAACATTTCATATGCTAGCTTTAATACGGATGTTTATGTTATGTTTCAACCATTTAATATGAGGAATTCATTATACTTATTCTATGATGGGTGGATCCTTCTATTGCTCTTTCATGCATTGGTAAGTCTCATGAGAGAAACTAGTGTCTTTTCATAAGGCCTTGAAAAAATCTTATTTGTAGTCTTCGAACAAGGCCTTGATTGTGTGGTTATGATGTCCGGCATTATTCATTCCATCATTATTAAATTATCTATTGATATTACATGTGATTATTCGACCTGTAGAATATCCATTTGAAGAAGTAAATTGAATTATTTGATTTACCTTTTCTATATTATGTTGAAGTTTAAGTTTAAATGTATTTTTTTATTTTTATACATTGCCTTAAATGTTTATGATTATTTATGAAGATTGTTCTATATTGTTATCCTTACTGAAAATATGAGTTCCCCCTTTCTATTTTTTATTTTTTCTCATATGTGAAGACGTATTTTATGGATGACCTACAGGGATAGGCTAAGGGGTATAATTGTGTTCAAAGGGTAAAAAATGTTGTTATTGTTTTTATCTCATGATGTAATGTAAAACTTATGTATGTATCCAGTACTTCCAAGGCTACTAAACTAATTGGTCTTTCAGGACATGATTCCTTTTATCAAGCCAAAATAATGTAATAATGCACCAACTCTGGGTAACTAGGTTCGGGGCATTACAATTTTCTCTAGATGTCCATGGAATGGGTTTCATGAAATTTTGAGGTCTAATGATTCATAGGGTGGTGATATGAATGTTTCTTTAGTATAAAGGGTGTTCTTCATTGATTATAGTTCCATGAAATTTTTTGCAACATTAAGATAATACTTTGAAGGACCTATGTGAGGTAATTTTTGAAATATCCACACATTTAGAAGTTCATGTGACTTTTGGTTCACAATTATATGAGTTTCTCTATTTGGGATATTTATTTGGATGTATAAAGGTTAAATATTCCAAAAATGGGAATTTTATTAGGTATTTATAGTCATCATGGTCATTGGTGTTTGTTTTCACAAAAGATAACTGCCTTAATGATGAGTAGACATAAGTTTGTGGGGCCTATTCCATTTTTTAGTGATTATTACACATAGGTAAAATTAGGAAAATTTTTCTTAGAATAGAACTACTAGGTATATGAGGATTACGTATTTGTGATTTCTAGATCATTACTAACTATCATAAGATGTAATAGGTGCAAAAATATTTCATCTTCATATGTAGAGTTCCAAAGGTTGCTTGATATTTCTATGAATGTGCCTCAAGGATATATTCTAGGAGAACCAAGGAATTACCCTATAGATTTATCATGTGGGAATAAGTGTTTGTGATGGGTTCTCTTAGGGGAGGTAGGATATCTATTATGGGGTTATAGTATGATGAACCAAGAACTAAAGATCAAATTGGCAATATTTATCATAAAAATCCTCTAATTGTGGTTATTTCTCATCTATGATGCCCACATAGGGGTATAGACGAGATCCTTCATTATGAAGGTGATTATGAATATAATACATTGCATCCAAATGGATGTCCCAGTATTAGAAAATATCTTCAAGGTGTTAACCAACAACATGAAAAGGAATAAAACTTTGTGTGTGTGTGTGTGTGTGTGTCCCACTCTTCTTTCTAAATTGGTGGGTTATTATGCACATTGGGGTTTATCAGTACCTAGACTCTATCCTCACATCCAACTATAACACGTAGTCATCACTGCATATCATTTTTAGGATTCAGTCTTGGAATATTGAATGAGTTAGATTGCTTTTTAGACTCAGGGAATCCAAAATTTTCAGTTTCTGTGAATCCCCCTCCCAATGTGGTTGATCATATACAATGGATATGATACCACTAGGTATCCATCATACCATCTAGACTTCTTTTATGGTTTATAAGTCACTGAAATAAATGTGGTTATCACATATGAGGTGTATAACGGGTACCTATTCACTCAATAGTTCCATTGTCTACAATTTTTGGCACCAAGGATATGCAATAAATCATGATATGAATTGCATATCATTCTTACATATTTGTTTTGGTTCTTGTTCACGCATGAAGGCGGTATAAAAAATACTCACTTATCTCCTGCTGGTACCTAATTTGGATTCCACCATGCCTATGCATAGTGTTGTTAGTGAGAATATCATGGGGATCTATTGAGGAAACCACTGAACCTATTGGGTCAAGTAGAGGAGGTCCCAATGTATTGAGGAAGAAGTCTTATCTCACTAGGTTAAGCACACTGACTAAGGTGAGAGCATCGGGTAAAGGATCTAGTTATTGTCTTGGTGGATTATAGGCATCCTTCTCCTCATCTATGTGAGGATCCTAGAAAAATATCATTTTAAGGTTGAATACTCACTATAAATTGAGTATGGGAGTAGAATATTAAGTCTTTCTACTTGCTTCGGAAAAATTGTGCAACTTTCAGGTGTGAAATTTTTTTTAGGCTAATATAGGAGAAACCATATAATAATGGGTTATACCTCCAAATCCTTGTGTGTTAGAAGGTCAATATTGTTACCTATTAATGGGAATTCAGATCATTTATTATAGAGTTGGATAGGGTGATCAAATCCCAAGGTAGGGTGAAACCTCTAAATGAATGGGTCTAATTGTTGATGGACATGTCACCTCTTGGATATCTCCTAAAAATTGGCCAAACTAGAGACCAATAGTGGAAAAATTTGATGATGAGGATTTCTAGGAATGAATGGTATACTACGATTATTCTAAGGGGTGTGAGGTGAATCCTCTCACTTTCAAATAATAAGATCTCTCACCTACTGAGGTATTCCCTCTAACTTTGCATAATTATGGTAGTTATTAGCCGTCAGTATTTAAAAACTTTTTTCAATGATTTTTTCAATAATTGGTTTGAAAAAAGGACATATAGATCCTTGGTGATCCCTTGGGTCATATATCATAGTGACGATATGTTGAGAACATCCTCATATACAATGAGATATGAGAGTCACCACTTCCTGAAATTATTAGACCTTACTATTCAATCATTATGGCACCACTCGCATGTGAGGGACAACCCCCAATAAATATGGATCAGATGGTGACTTCATGTCTTCCTTCCCTATTATGATTATATGACATTTTGGAATGATTTACTATATTTTCTGACACTATATTAATATTTTTAATAAACCATTCAGTATAGATACATGTGGTTGTTACAACTGGTCCTAATGGAAAAGTGGAATCCATTGACGACAGTGTTTGTTTCTCATGCCTCTGTCCACAATTTTGTATCCATTTTGGTGGGTAGTTCTGACCATATATCGGTGGTTGAGTAGGGGCATCATATCATTCTTATGACCTATTTCATCAAATGTTCTCAAGTCCTAAATCTCAACACCCACTATATAGTTAATTTTTATCCTCATGAATCATTATTCTCCTTGGTTATAGCTTAGAATTAATTATCATTATTCTTTATCCAAAGTGTCAATGTATTATGGAAGCATTCACTCATGGTAGAACCAGATTGCAAGGATCCTACATCTGACATGTATTATGCTCATGAATCATCATTCTCCTTGGTTGTAGATTAGAATTAGTTATCATTATTCGTTAACCAAAGTGTCCATGTATTATGGAATCATTCACTCATTGTAGAACCAGATTGTAAGGATCCTACTTCTGACATGGAATATGATAAATTTAATACCATGTAATTAGATAGTAGTGAAGTTATGGAATCCATGTGGGTATCTAAAGATTCATACCTTGATGATACTGTCAAAATGCTCAAAGTGTGTACATCCTCCACTAATGATGGTATGAGTTGGAAATCACCATTTGGAACTATTGATGAGGCCACTACCTATGATGGGGAATAAATGAAAAATCCATTTGCATGAGTTGAGTTGATTCCCCTTATATGAATAGAGGATCTAGTGTGTCCTATAGAGGGATAGGTTTAACATGAGACTCTTATAGAGGAGGACATTGATGACTTCTTCCTCCATGATTTACGATACATCCCACTACATACTGAGGCTGATCTAACAATTGAGGTTCTCAAAACCATCCATGAGTATGATCCATCCCTGGTGGACATGGATGAATTACAGTTGTATGTTGATGATGAGAATTAATTTACCCATCCCTGGACAAGGAGGAGCATATGGAAGTTCATCACTTTCAGTCCATTGAAAAAGTAAGTGGGTTATATAGGATCCCTTCACCACTGGATACTGAACCTAAGAATAGGTGGGGTTGAATTCTTCAAGATACACCCAATATTTAGGGAATTATTAGATGAGAGGGTCCATCGAGAGTGGAAATTGTTTGATTCTTCCATGAATTATTCTTTCTTCAAGGATGTCCCATCTCTCTAGGTGGATATAGAATAATGTTTCTGGATATATAAGAATGTATTAAAAAAATAATTCAACCTCTCTACCATATATGATAACATTTTTCACCAACAGGCCACAACTAGTAACAATGATATCTAAATAAACTCAATCAACATTACAACTAATATAATTAAAGGTTGATCATTGTAGGATTCTTGTTATAATAATGTATTTCCATCCCTAGATTGTGAAAAAAAATTATATCTATCCATTCAATAAATAGTTAATGAATAAAATCTTCAAAGACTCAATGATCTTGGGGAGTCTATTTCCCAAGAAGAACAATATATTAAATTTTTTTGTGATAAGGGATGCCATGATATGTATATAATCCTGTCATTTTCAATATGAAAAAATACATTATAAGTTTTTATTCTATATGAATATTCATTTATATAATTTTAAAATTTTAAGTAACTAATAAAAAATATTTTATAACATGTGGTTCATGCTCAATGTTAGTAATAAGAGATAGATATGAGATTGGTTGATCCTGAGATAAATCTAGATAGAGAGAGGTGTGTCAAGATATAATTGTTTCACTAACATCTGGTGGAAACATTTGATAATATAGAATTGTTTTGGAGAGATTTTATGAATTTTATTTACCCAATAGTGTGTATGATGCATGATTTTGGATCACCAAGTGTGTTAGAACTCCACGTGATCAAAGGTAATGTGAATATATGAAAATTTTCACTCTGATAGTCTATATTGACATATAAAGGTGGTATATATAATAAGGATAACCATTGAATACATTCAAAACATTTCTTCTACTACCTATATAATAACGATGTCTCTTATGATATATGTACCCTATAAAGAAGTTGGTCCCTTAGAGAATTGTTTTTTAACCATAGGGGAGTTTGTTCTGAGATGATAAAGTCGGTTTATTAGGGCCATGTACCAATGACGGAAAGATAGACGTTGGATTGTTGTTCTATCACATTATGGTAGATCATTTTGAAATGATAATGGTGGTCGATCCATAATAAGGGACTCAAAGTGTTTTAGTGAGAGAGAGTGATACACAAGAAGCATTAAAAACTCTTCTATTTGCACCATCATAAATCAAGAATATTTATGAGGCATACAAAAACTATGGAATTATTGTAGAAAAGTGGGAAAAAATATATGACAAGATTAAGAGTCATGAGGATAATATATTATACCCTATGGGGAGGAGATCAAGTGTGATATTAAATATTCATATTGTAGGGTTATATAATTTTGACCAACAAGGGAATAATGTTTATGTTATAATATATTAGACTATAAGGGGTGTGAATTTTATTGTTCATGTCCTACATGGTTCTTGGAGAGATGATGAAGTAGAAAACTGAAACCATAAGGAAGGTTTTTTCCTCTTTGGTGAGGAAGATGAGTTATTATATAGTTTATTCATCACATAGAAATAATTTATCTATACATTTTAAGGACTTGTACCTATAAATAGGGTTTGGTCATCTTAATATCATCCATCCAAGACATTTATCATGTAGTTTATCATCATGGGATGTGTATGTGATAGTATAAAATTTAAATTAATGATGATATATCTTAGGCTATATAGTTTAACATCATATGATGAAAATGAAAATGGTACTTTTCTAGACATTAAGATCATATAGCATTGACCAAGGCCTGAGATATCTTATACAGTGTGGAGGGTAGATATAAACTATATGAGAATAGAGATTCCATTTCTATGTGAATGATTTTTGGAATGGGATAAATGGGTTGTACAATTTAATGTCATTTTATCAAGACTAAAAGAGTTTTTTGGGGAATTGATGCCTTTCAATAATATTGGAGAGAAGTCCACCAATAACCCTATTCACATAAGAGACATGTTCAATTTTGTAAATAAGGATTTGAATACTACTACTAATGTCACTTGATAGAATGAAATATTGACTTTTTTCAAACCAACATGGATAGTCAACACATGTGAAAGCATGAGGAGGTGAGGCTGAAGTCATTTAATTCCCTATTAAAAAGGACCGTTAAAGGAAGTAATATGTGACTACTATGATTATAATAAAAAAACATTATGATAGAAGAGTGGAGGATGACTATATAACATGTTTGAAATGAAGGTTTTACGACCACATTATTGTGGAATGGAGGAAACAATAAGGGTCAACCACTAAAAATGTCTTCCATACATTAGACCCACTGTGTTGTTTCTAAAATTTATCTTGGGTGTATAAGCAAGATGGTATAAGAAAAATTTTAGTGTTGTTTAATCTTTTTAAATGAGTTAGGTTGGATAAATAGGGTTATGGGGATCAAAATTAAG
The DNA here is from genome assembly GCA_963277665.1 of Viscum album. NCBI lineage: Eukaryota > Viridiplantae > Streptophyta > Magnoliopsida > Santalales > Viscaceae > Viscum > Viscum album. The sequence goes on from OY728159.1 coordinate 1,499,344,298, forward strand.
GAAGACCTAATTTGTGATAGTGAAAAAAATGAGATATTTTGGTAGAGTTCAATACTCTAGGTGGAAAGACACATTGAATTAATCATATCATGAGGTATATAAATAAAAGATAGGGTTTAAAATGTTTCCCAAAATAATAATATCTCTAATTTCATGTTAGGAAGAAAAACCTACTTGAAGGGTCCTACTATCAAGTCAATATGGGGTGAGAAATGGAAACAGGGTCTAAGCCCTAGATAAGCCACGTATGCATCCCAATATATCTCATGAATATTATTAAGCTACCAATAGTCCTATATTGTGGTGAAACAATGATTTGAAACCAAAAGTAGGGGACTAATAAATTTTTACATCATCTGTAAATTATGTTAATCACATAGTTGGACATCATACAACGGTAACAATATCCTACAGAATTTAACGTCTTGTACCTTTGGTGATACCACCATGTGGTTTAAGGTCTGGAAACCTAGACCTATTCCTATAATATTAAATTTTTTTGTGGTGTAATTATACTACATAGTTAACATACTTTCAACTTTTACATGGAATTTATTTAGTTTTATGTCTTACCGCTTGAATTTGAATCATACAGTTTAACATTATGTGACAAGAACATAATGAACAGATGTGAATCTATGAAAATTACTTCTTTATAAAATTTTCATTGGTGGGATTTATGATTTGATATCCATATGTGTTGGTTACTTTTTATACACCATTAGAATATACCTTATTAATGGAAAAGGTTCCTTCTCATTTGGGCTCCATCTTTAAAGGTTTTATTTCAAGTATCATTGTTATTTTCAAATTCAGAACCAAGTGACCTTGTAGGAATGAATATAGGTGAACCTTATTTTTTAATACTCGATCCATAGATTTCTAATAGATATTGTTGTTATACAATAATTGGATTTTATTCTCATTAAGGGTATCCAATTCATCTAGGTAGACCTTTGATCATTTTTTGGTGTCAACTGATCATAGATGAAAGTATTAAGTAATGGGAGATGCACTCAATAGTTAGAAATGAATATTTTTCAAACACCAAGGTGTAATAAGTCACCTGGGTGGAATGATAACTCATTTATTGATATACTCAGAGATGTTTAGGGAGATTGTCCAGACAAATATTCTTGTTATGATCCTCTATCACCTATATAATTTTACAGAGGATCCTCTTAAATGACTTGATCTATCTATTTGGATTCACATGATAGTGGGAAGTATGGTTGTATTAGATGTTTTATTTGTCATAAAACTTCTTCAACTCAGTATCTCATTTTTTTGTCCCATTATATATGGGAATAGTTTCTGTGATCTAAAAGATATAGAAGATATGATATTTCACAAAATTATCAACACATTAGGTTATCAAATTTATAATGTAAATTAATTTAGATTATTTTTAAATAATATAATGGTGGTTATGTGAGAAAATAATTTTCAAGTATTTGTTGGTGAGTAGGGACCCATGATATCCATTCCCCCATATCATAATGCAACAATAATATTTTGTGGCATAATAATGATCCAACTATTATAGGATGAATTTGGCATTGTATGCATGACACTTCTCTATGAACTCTCTACAGTCATGAACGTTGGTGGTATAAAAGTATACCAAACATTAGATAAGATGAGAGAGATTCAATAGGTATTGGTGGGCCCCATAATATGTAGTATATACATCCTCAGAACCTAAGGGACTACCTTTACCTGGATGAAATAAAGAAGGATTCCATCAAATCTGTATCATTAGATGGACTAATATTATTTTGGGTCATCATATAAAAAACAACTCATGAAACACTGAAAAACTTGCTATCACTCGACCCAGCCAGCTAGTAGAGTTCAACGTTGGAGGTACCCAATAAATAGATTCGTCGAATCAGTTTTTTATTTGTATTTTTATTTTATTTTTTGAAATATATAGGTCCTATATGAGAAGAGCTAGTAGATATATGATATTCTTCGTGTATTTATTAATCATAAACTATAGTGGAACTCACTTTTTAGTGTGCTACATAGGTGACTATGTTGTCTTGACCTAGATCTATGAGAGTTTCATATAATCATGAATATGTATTTTCTCTTTAATTGTAGAGTGATGAGATTTTAGTAACCTTTATCTGAGTGTGAAATTGGTCCATAATATCATGGGTGAATTCATGTAATGTGTTGATTATTTTACTGATAGTCTAGTCAACATTGATCTAATTGATAACTAGTTAGGAATCCCCTCTCACATGTAACCATAAAAATTAAATCTATAGAATCATATTTATATCAGTGATAAGGGATTGGTACCCAGTATATTTTATCACGAATAGGATAAATTCTATTAGTGGGGTTGAATTAGTGTATGAAAGATTAAAATTGATTCCTCTGTGGATCCTATTTCACAATTATAAAAATATTATTCTCTCCCTTTCTAAAATATATGTATCATAAGATATTAAAAAATTCATGAGACACATAAATTTTACTTGGTTCACCCACACTGGGATTCATCCAGGGATCATAAAAAGTCAACATCCCTATGTACCAAATCCACCACCTTTTGATCACTAATATTTTAGATGTTTCTTCAATTGATCCCTTAGATCAATATGTTTTACACCAATTTCGTGAATCATTATGTTACATTTTCATCCATGTGATGAATACCAATATACCGAATATTTTTTTGGAAAATCCCTTCTATCTCACAAGAGATTTACTTTTCAAATATAAACTTTCCAACCATTGTGAACCTTCCCAATTCTTTATAATAATATCCTGATTTCATGAAACACATAACCTTTACAAAGCTCACAACTTTTCTAAATCTCATTGCATTCATCATTCTCACAACATTCACAATGATCACAACTATTTTTATGCTCACAACATTCATGAAGCTAACATAGAATTCATGTAACTTCCTTTATTCATGAAAAAAATATATTTTGAAAGCCTTCATGCAATAAAAAACCTTCATAAACCAACTTCATGATTAGAGTTCCTTTTTATTTTTATTAGGGCTTCCCCACACAAATGGAGGGGTACGCACCTATTTGTATATATTTCCGCCCCTTAAATAAGATTTTGAAAATCAAATCTTATTTCTTGTAGAGCACTTCATTATTGTTTCCAATAAACCTATATTTGAGAATCTCTCAAGTAAATATTCTCATTCAAGATTCTTTTAATAATAATATTTCTTACCTTATTTCCCTCATGATCAGCTAGTTTTCATAAACCACTAATCCTTGGAAAAACACTGAAACATTGTGAAACACCTAACCTTCATGAAAACCCAAACCATATAAAATTCAAGTAATTTTCTATATATTTTTAAGGAAATCCTGGAAATCCAAATTTTGTGAAACATGAGTCATTCTCTAAATTTTGGACCCTAAAAATTTGGAAAAAACTAGGAAATGACTCCACCTTGTTCATGAAATATTCTATACTGTTTCCAAGGTATCTATTCCTTTGTCTTAGATATTTTTCAACGTACCGTGTCAATAATCATGATATAAATCCACAACTAACCTTGTAATCCTAATTCTTCAACAAACACAACTACATTAAAACACCACAAAGTTAGCTTGAGTGATATTTTCTCAGAAACCTCATTATTTATACATCCTTATTAGAGGAGGAATGAGTATAGTATGAGGGTCTTGGATGGGGTGATGAAGATTATCTCAAAGGTATACATATTGAGATAAGGGTTATTAAGACTTCTCTCGTTCATGATTTGAGAATTATTTTCTAATTGAATCTACCAAAAAACCATCCTATAGAATGGACTTGTCTGGGAATTTAACATCCAACTAAAAATCCTTAGAGTTTGGGTGTAAGACCATAAATTCAACTAATTTTGTACCATTGATACCGTTTTGAGGATGGAACAAGATATTGAACTATTGAATAATCAATACCTATCATAAAAATCATCCTATGAACATAGTACCATTGATGATTTACATCCATTTGTCAACATGAGAGGGTAGTGAGATATCATGGTGTTGTAGATAATGTCATAGATTCAAGACCATTAAGACCAAAGTGAGTACGTACTTCTCGATATGGGAATATATAATATCATTGTTGAAGAAAATGTTACAGAGAAAGTAAGAATATTCTGATTTCTTTCATTATTCTTTTAGTCTATAAATGAACAGATAGATCTTTCTAGGATGGTTGGGTAGAGGAATAAAGTTTTCCTTTTAACTATAGGTATTGTAACATGTGGAAAAAGTGGATAGTACTTGATATAATCAATCATGGTGTAATATTATTCATCCCACTAATAGGCGGTACATTTCACCATACTCTTATAAATGGGTTTGTAATTTTCTTTCAATTTGGTGAAAAAATGTCTTATGTGTGTTAGATTTAATTGGAGTCCATGTGATAAACAGATATTTTTTGTAGGTGGAATTATGTAGTGGTCCATGATCTTCATCGAGTCAATACTGATACCTCCAAATTATAAAATGAACCAAAGAAACATCCTATTAGTGATATAAAATTTACAATTCATGGGTATCATCGTCAAGATGTGGGAGTGGAGTATACTAAACACTTTCTATAAATATCATATCTAGTCCTAGTATTGGAAGGATTTGGCCACCAAATATACCAAATTTCACTCCACCATTATTTTGAGGAGTGTCTTGAAGATGTTGTTCATGAAAAAATTATAGTACACATAATCATTCTATGAGCTTAAGGGAATCACTTGGTATTAGTATGAACCCATGTCAACCCTGAAGAATATTATTTCTTTGTCTTCAGGATCAATCTAAATTTATTTGTGTACGGAAAAAAATTACAAAAGGAAAGATATAATAGTTCCTCAGTCACATCAATTAATAATTCCATGAAGGGAATAGGTATTTTTATTTTGATAAATGTAAAATATGGTCTTAGATATTCATGGATATTTTTATTTATCTATAATTATTCGTAAATGTGATGGTATAGGAAAGGAATTTGCGGTGACTAAATTTTATGAAGATTTTTTCTTTTATTTCTTATAAAATTTATTCCAGATCATGGATCCATGGGAGGGATGCATTTTCATGGGTGCCTATATGAATCCCTAGTTTATAATGGGAAGGTGGAGATGGTGGATGAAAACATATGGGTTGAGATATAAAATTTTCTTATAGTTCCAATAAATTACATAATGGTGTTATTTCAAAAACTCAATGTACTATTGTTCCTCATCATTGGAATTATGGAACTAATCTATTTCAATATCATATATACCTTAGTAAAAAAAGTTCAATGATGTTAGTTCATTGATGGAGGTGGATACTCCTCCTTCAATGGAAGAAGGGGATTCATCCAGATCCTCTTCATCAAATGTATAGAGACTATAGGGAGGAGGAAATTCTGTAGCCACATGAGACTATGAAGTGACATCTTCTTCCTATGTTGGATCCAAATCCTCATTATAATGTTCATGTCCTTCAGACTCTATATAGACCATAGTGATGGATGTTATAGCCCATATCCCATGAGGACTTCACTGAAATGGTCCACTATTTATATCTAATCTATGTTGCTTGCATGGACTATAATTGGTCATTCATACTCTTTAATATATGCACCAAATATGTTTTTTTGGTTACCAAGGGCTACAAATTCTAGTATGAAAAAGTATTAGCCTTTATAAGATTCATAACCACCAATCCATTATAGGAGTATGAGATGATATGAGTACAGTCATTTTTTTAATGATGAAATCGTACCAATGATATGTGGTTATCTCTTTTAGGTTTTGAACTAGTGGGATAAATATATACTTCATATCAAAATTTGTATTATCTGAGGTGATTGTAATTTCATTGGGAGAATTGATATGCTTAGAATCATTAAAATAATGTTTCTCCCCTTCCAACTTTTAATACCCACCATCAAGGTATCAATCATTAATGTAGTTAAAGAAAATGAATTAACTATATAGATATTATAATGTGAAATTATGGTAGTACATGGAATTTTAATGATATTAAGAGGCGAATCCCACATGTGTGCGGAGCTAGGGCCTTCCCATTAAGGTTTTTTAGGTACTATTTTATCAGACTACCCTGAATTTTGTAATTGATATGAAATTTCCAAACAAGGTCATTAGATGAATATTATCAGATTTTTTTTCAATATTTATATATCCTTAAATTTTCATGTTAGAAACGGTAAAATTATACTTTGTATTCCCCAAATTGTATAAATTTTTCAGTGTGTATGTGGTTGATCCTAGATTCCATTTCCAATAGGTACTGATAGATCTCCACACAATTAAAATGGAATAAGACATATAGAATACATATAAGACCATAGATGAGAGAACCATCATCCTTGTTGGAGAATAATATAATTTGATGATACTCCTCATTTTTTGCTTCCTTTGTGCAATAGGATTTATAAGAAATTTTAGTTTCAAACATAGAGGGTTCTTGAGGGAATCGATGAGGGATACATAAAGATCCCTTTATAGGAAATGAATGTCAAAGATCAAGTCTATGCATGCTTGTAAGATAAGTTATTTAGATTATAATATTTTTAAGAAAATGAATGATTTTAATACCTATGTTTTTATTCTTAACATGGATCATGGTGGGATCCAATGGATATGATGTCGGGACCTGACTGGTACTTTTTTCATTTTGATGTTTATTGGCTGACTAAGGCTTGTAATTGGAAAACTTTTTCTTTTCATTGGTTTATTATGCATGATATAATAATTCAACCAATAATATAGGATATAGTTGAACAATAGAAGTCACAATAGTGGAGGGAATTGAGAATTTATTTTCTTCTAGAATTATTTTTTAGGCCACACATGTAATAATTGAACCATAGAAATTAAACATTTCATAATTTTGTTTCTTATTTACTTGATATATTTGACTAAAAGAACATAATGGATACATCTGGAATAATTCAAAATTTATCTCTATGCAGTGCCCCAGCAGTCTGATCAAATTGATTGAGGAATAATCATACTCTTAGTTATAAGAGTTTATTTATGATTGGAAGAGTCATAGAAATTTCTCCCAATATAGGGTAAATGAATTCCATAAGGTAAATACTATATTTGGAACTAGAAAGGGTCTTAACTATCAATTTATTGTCAAGACTGAATATTTTTATACTTATAGAGATTCAAATATGATGATGTTTATAGAGAGGGATCTCTAACCATAAGAGGTTCTAGTTGGTTTAAAAGAACTCAAATTATACAGCAGTCTTTAATGACTTTCTTTCAGAAAATCCAGTAATCCAAATTCATTAAACCTAGATAAGATATATTTTATATTCCTTGTAATACTCATTATCTTTAGGGGTCTATAACATATATGTAACCTATTTTAGAGGATCTCTGAGTTCTATAATTTTACATTTTACTAAATCATAGATCAAGTACTTGATGATGAAACAATCTATAATAGTGTGTCTAATGAATTTTTTATAGTGGAAATAGTTTGGATAATTATTAAAATTATATTCTAATGTATTATTCATTTCCGACCACAAGAAACATTTCTTCTATAGGTTACGTATGAGGAACACATGGATATAGTCCCCCGAAAAGGCTTATACCAAGTTCTTATTATTCGTACAATTGATTCTAGGTTCTTTACCTTTATGGGGGACCCCTAAGAAACATTCTCATTATGAGGATATTCCTGAAAGGGAATGTTCTAGCAGGAAACATGTATCCAAATTGGTTGAGAGGTTCGAATATATATTACATTAGCTGTTTCCACATTGGTAGGATTTCGTGCAGGATAAGGTAGAGTTACTGGTTGAGATTGTTGCTTGGCCCACTACATGTCTACTATAATGAGATGATCTCACTGAATGAATTCTTATAACAAACCTAGATATTTCTTTGAAATTAGGGTTAAGGTCAACTCAACACTAACATTGTCGACACACAATCCCAAAAACTATTCCTAGGTTGGATACATGTCAAGGTAGTATGTCATCTTTTTGTACCGAGAAAAAAGTTAGTGATGTTGTAAGAGTGGGTTCCTTATACCCAACATTAATAGTAATTATTTATTACCATATCATGGATATAGAGTGTTATACAAGATGTTTACTTACCATAATAGTGTTTATACTTTTCTACCTATTATTTACAAGGTAATTTTTTTGGATTATTTTTCATATTAAATGGTTCTAACAATTACCACCTATAATGAGAATCTCTAGACACAATGATAGTAGTCTTAAACATATTTAATATGGTATAGACACAACATATTAACATGACACAGATGATGTCTAACTATGAAGTATTGGGGTTTTATAATAATTAATACTTATTCTCATATTTTTCTCACATAGTGGTGTTGAATAAAGTATATCATAAGGATTGGATCTATAAAAAGAACACCACATATATTAGGTTTCACTGTTTTTTCATATTTACAATCGTGTGCAATAGTCTCCCAAGTTATGGTAATTATCAGTACAAATAATTTGATCACATAATTTTATTTATTACAAAAACCATGTCATTTATGTTATCGTGAGGCATCATTTGTTAGGTGAATCATTAGTAGTATGAAATGGATTTAAGGATCAAGATAGAATTTTTCGCTTCTAAAATGAAGAATGTAACATCCTGACCCAGATCAAATCTAATATGGGGATCGGACTGATGGGTTACATAACATTAAGCGCATCTACTTGGATGCAAGAGGTTTCTGACTAGCAGCGAGGGCCTTTTTAACATGTTTGTATGAGATAATATACCCTCATAGGTAATAGGTAATACACCGCGAAAGTAAACAACAATTAATAATAAATAGTGGAAGAATAAAAATGAATAAACTATAGCAAAATGAAATAAATAATCCCAACTAAATGCATAATAAATATAGAAGCTGATAAATGAAACTAGGTATAAAAATGATGTGATGCCATGATGTCTGTCTAAACTAAAAGTTTTTAAAACAGAACCCCAAGATTTCTATAAACAAAATAGAAAAGACACAAATCAACAATTAGATCATGAGAAAGGCTCGGTCCTCTACCCCAGTCTTCATCCTAATTAGTAAGAAACAATAAAACATTGGAAGCAGCACGCTTCCCTTTGCCAGTACCTGCAAACATATAATCTACTCGGGTGTCAAAGATTCCCGAGAAGGGTGTGAGATAAAATCCCAGTAGGCTGACACCAACGATGTCTAAAACATTAAATTTTGTGCAATAATAAAATAAGCATGCCAATATATATTAATTTCAAAAAATTAATTAAATGCAAGGAAATAAATAACTCTGTTTGGGTTCCCAACCACACCCATCCCTAATCACCTACTTCGGCCAAAGCCAGAAGTCTAAAAGGAGTACTTGTAATAAGAATACACATATGTATATATATATATATATAAATCCTGGAAAAGCAAGGTAAAACAAGGCAGAGGCATCCCCCAAGCTTGTGCTTTAACTTGGGGTCTAAGTCATGTGTCAACCAGGTATGCATCAATATACCATAAAAGTCTCACAAATCTCAAGAGGATCAAAGTGACATTAATATAAACCTTCAGTGTGTCATTATTAAGGGTTCAAGTTGAGAGTTGTAGTCCGAGTTCATCCTGAAGGTATCACTACGGAACATCCATCAAATTATCCAATACCACCGAGCCCATCCAAGGTAATATTTCGAAAGACAAAGTATCGCTCCAGGAATGGATTTACCCTGAGTTCGTCCCGACCTCGAAAAAATGGGTCGAGCACCATCTAAGGCTGGCTTATCCACATTGGCAACAGATCTGCCCCAATGGGAACTTTTGGAATTGGTATCACTCATAAGTATTAGAAATCCCAGGGAAGTCTCGGTCTAACAAAGCCAATGACACCGCCCCCGGCACATAGAGGTAACCAGTAAGGAACTGAGGGTCTAAACATGGCCCTTAATATGAGACCCACCTTCTTTACCCCCCCCCCCTAAACTTAATTAATTTTTTCATAGAAACAGATATGACATCAACAAATGTAATTGTAGCTTGAAACTAAACAGGCACACCCGTGCATCACATAGTGTAAATTAACTATTTCAGCATAAAAATATTATCAAGGAAATATATTGCATCAACATAAGCAGATAAAATAAAATTTTAAATAAATAAATAAATTAGCACAACCAACTACCAAAGATACAGCAATTTCAAAGTACGTAATTAATCTAAATTAATTATTTAAATTTAAATCGCATAGTGAAAAATTAACTATTTCAGCATAACAATCCTAACAAGTCAAATACCGCATAAACATAAGAAGATAAATGAAATTTTAAATAAATAAATAAATTAGAACAACCAAATACCAAATATCTAGGAATGTCAAATTTCATAATTAATCTAAATTAATTATTTAATTTAAAATCACATTGTGCAAAATTAACTATTTTATCATAACAAATTTAACAAGTTAAAGCACAGCATCAACATAAGCATATAAATTCACTTTTAAATAAATAAATAAATTCGCACAACCAACTACCAAAAATCCCATAATTTCAACATTCATAATTAATCTAAATTAATTATTTAAATTAAACATCATATAAATAGGCTACGCAACACATGCAGTTAATTAAATCGAAAACTCGGCTAATGGAAAGTATATCGACCACATCGGCACAACCAAGGGGTGTCTGACCATGTTGAAATAATTAAAACAAATTAATTCATGTTCAATAGGGCTACAAAAACTAAGAGAAAAAAATAAATTAAAGAATTTGGGTGAATTTTCACAAAGTCAGTAGGCACCGATTAACGCCAAAACGGTGCATTTTTATAAATCGCAATGAAACAGAGAGAAATAGAGTAGACTCTCTACCTTATAGTCATATATGATCTTATAATCTATTTTAGGCTTTGACTAGACCTAAAAAGGAAGAAAATTAATGATTTTAGAAAAAACCCAAAATATGGTAAAATCATTCAACGATGAACTGCACAAAGGATGGAGAAAAAGATTATACGATTCGTGGTGTGTGGGATAATCCTTACCGACAGGTTCACATCACACCTAACGGAAAAGAAAATGGATGATGAACAGAGGTGCGGTGATCTTTTTAAGAGAGGAGAAGGTGGTGTGCATCACCTAGGGAGGAGGGGTGTGCCACGCACAGGTGGGGAGGGGAGGTAGAAAAGAAGGAAAGAAAAAGAAAGATAAGAAAGATAAGAAAAAAAGTAATAAGGGAAAAAGGAAAATAAAAAAAATATAAAAAATATAAAATGGGAGGAAAGGAAAATAAAAATAAAAATAATAAAAATGGTTAGACCCATTTTTAATTATTTTAATATTTTTCTCATTCCCGCTTTTAAATTTTATTGTTTATTTTTATTCATTTTCCGTCTGTTTTAATTTCCTTAAAATTTCATTAATCCTTTTTAATTATTTTTAACCCGAACATTGCACTAGGGAGTGACATAAAAACTTTACATTAAATCAGACCAATAATTTAATTAATTTAATAGCTACCTGGGACCCACAATTGGGTGCGCAAACGCGCGCCTTGGGTCTCTTTATGAATTTAGTCAACAAAAACTTAAAAGGTATGCACCTAAATTTAAGTCGATACATTAAAATAATTAAAATTATTATTATTTACAATAACTCATCAATGACACCATTAATAATATAAAAATGAAAACCATTAATAAAAGGATAATGATCATTAAATAAATATTGATTGGGCAATTGTATTTAATTGTAACAATTAGTAATATCACATTTATTACATTGATTGGTTATTATTTACACCGTGAAACAATTTATTAATTGTGAAAACATGTATTTATTAATTTATCATCATCACAAATAATATTATTAATAATAAAATTAATATTATTATTTCTAATTGTCCAACAAAATTATTTAACCCAAATAAATTATTTTTGGGTGCGATATGACCAAACATCTGATTCTCGCAAAGGTTATACCCTGTATAGGGTAAACCTCACATCCAAGAACTATTGGTGGTTTCATATTTCTCATTAGACAAACCATTTCTGAGAAATTATTATTTATTATATAGAAAATGGAATAATTAATTAATTAAAAATAGAGATAGAATTATCATGTGTGAGGGTGCCAAACACCCGATGCGAATCAAGGTTATACCCTACCTAGTGGAAACCCAGTGTTCCGGATCTAACGGTGGTCTCAGATTTCTCATGCAATGCACAGTTTGAGAGAAAATAATTATTTATTATATAAAAACAGAATAATTAATTAATTAAAAATAAAGATGGTATTATCATGTATGGGGGTTCCAAACACCCAATTAGAATCAAGGTTATACCCTACCTAGGTTAAACCCAGCGTTCCGCACCTGACGATGGTCTCATATTTTTCATATGATGCACCGTTTGAGATTTATTTCATTTTTTTAAAGAAACAAACACACGTATAAATAAAATAAACATCATATTTTTATTCTATCAATGTTGTCGTATGGCCTATCAGGAAAAAAAGTTTTGATGCTCGGTTTTAGAACTGACATGCCCAGTTAACAGAAAAATTTTATTTCATTCACCTTTTCTTTCAGTTTCAAACACAGAACGTTAAAACCTTCTCACCTTAGAACTTCTCATCCCCAAGAAGCCTTCAGGAACAATGTAACCGTCATCCAATCCTCAAGGGTAATAAAGTCTCGCACAAAAGGTTGTGTGGCATCATTAAATTCCCAACAGATGCTCAAGAATTTGTTAGGTAAACAACCCAAAAGCCTTTAAGATCTGAACCAACAATTATTCTCAACAGAAACACCAAGGCAGAATTTATCCAAGCTCTTTCTTCTAAAGACAACCATGCCATCGTCTCATTAACTTCTTCCCTAAGCTACTTCTCATATTAGGTCTTAATGTTAGAAAGAGGAAAATTTCAAGTCATGAAACCTTCCTCTATCGTAATTTCATATAAGACATTCCCTTAAGCATTCTAACGATGCTTCTCACTTGATATCTGAAATAGATAAAATGGTTGATTCCACATCGCCCATAAAACCCAAGTCGAGCCATATTTTTATGAAATGACCTGGTCGACGTAAATAGCACTCATCTTACCAGAATACATGCCAGAAAAATGGTATTTCACTAACTGCTTCATTGAACAATATCTATAACTAGTCGAGTCACTTTGATCGACCATTTCAGAAAATGATTGGCTTAGACGGTAGGTGTTTTACAACAAAACTATGATGTATTCTTCAAAGGTATCTCGCATTTACCGCAAGCAAGTCCACTGAAGTTCATACCTGACCTCCGATGACATCCCTTGATATTGGCATCACTGATCCTGACAACATGTCTGGGGTAAACTTGTATTGGAACAACTAGAGTGAAATGAACTAATGCAAGGTAGTCCATACTCCATGCTTATGAGTGATAGGTTGGTACAAGGAAAAGGTGTCCAAAAATAGGTCATTGACTGAGCCCATAGTGACATCCACCTCGTGGTCATGTTGGAAGAAATAGATGGTGTATAAGATTTTATCCAAAGAATTCATGCATGAAAATCTAAGGGTCTCTCAAGACTAACCAATTCCTTGATAAGAATGATGCATCATCGTACAACACTGAGGAAAATTCCCCAAACAAGCATAATAATTTTTAAAGATTTAGCATGGAGTAAGATTGATGATATCTTAGTGCATCAAGGACAAAAGCAAGATAGGGGACATGCTCGTCACTTAATAAAGAGTACACTAAGAGTATTAAAATATTACCAGAAGGAAAATGATTAAAAAAGTCATGAAAACCCAACCAAACTGACTGGAATGTCAAAACACCCGAGTCTCTGGAAGTCATCCCGATCATTGGGACAAACATGGTTCCTTTAACAGAGAAGTTGGTGTACTACGGAGATGACCCAAAACATATTTAATAGTGAAAGACGTGACGATTACACTGAACTCAACCGGTTTGTCACAACGTTAATCACTCGACAGAATCGTCTACGTGAGCATATACTACCTCGAGGTGATACAGAAGCAAGATGAAATTTAACTTGGAGGAAGACGTATTGAATCATCCATAAATTTGGAGAAGAGAGGGCCGAACAACCTATGAAGAACTGATCATTCCTAAGGCATGCCTAACCCGATGGAAATAATGAGCATTACTCGATGCTCAAGCCCAAAACAAAAGTCAACAAAAACATGAGCACCCATCTGAACAAGGGTGTCATTTTAGGAATGTTGTTTGATTAGGGACAACATCATGCAAATGGTTCTATTCCAAAGAAACTCAAGGAGAAGCTCAAACTACCCTTATACTAGGGTCTTAAGTAGAGGACATATCTACAGGTTCCATATCCAATCCCTTTATATTTAATCACATTTGATCTTTAATCATAAAAAGATTTAATCAAAAAATCAAGTATCATTTTTAAAAACAAAACACAATGTAGATGATCTTAAACAACGCTTCAAGGGAAAACATGAAAGTGTTAAAAAAACTCCTTTGTTAATCATTTTACATTAATTGACAGCCCGTCCTTAATTAGGAAATCTATAAAATAAATTACTTTTAAGTAGACAAGGTGACCTAAAAGGGTCCCACTAAGCCAACCTGACATCATTTGAATGCAACCCAAAAAAACAGTTATTTAATTATTAAGAGTCGCAACACCCATATCGGGTTATCTCATAAGGAATGTTCACCAACTAGCCTGCTTGGTCCTAGTTGTTCCTTTAGGTTGTCAACCAATTCATTTGAAAATATAACATGATGAAACATATATCATTCTAAATATATGGGTGGTTATCTGCCTAATAAGTTACTATACACTTTATTGTTTTTTTGGCCATTTGGCTCCCATTCAAAGGAAACCAATAAATTTTTGCAAACCAACCAATTACCTAACAAACAAGCTTGCAGGTAACTACAAGAAGCTAACAGAGAGACATGTTGTAACTATATAAGAATTAAATTTTAATCACAGATACATGCTAATAGGAACAGAAGCATGATACACGGAAAAAATGTTATTAAATTGGTAGCATGGAAACAATCTAGCATGCTAAATATATCACTGAAACATGGTATCTAAAAGTAATTCTAAATAATTACAAGACACGGTACACATTCAGGGAAAACAATTTGAATCAACAGGCAGCCTAAAATGAATCTATATGGCATGGCACTATGCATGGAATGTGAATTCTTATGTGCCTGTTATGATGCATGCAATGCTTCATCCTTTCCTAAAGAGGCCAAGGGTAAAATATCATAAATTCCATAAATTCATAAGAAGCAGAAATTACACCAATCACTCGAGGTGAAATTATATCAATTGTAACATCAAAAAGCATGGAAAACAATCCCAACCCTATCCACATGGTCATTTCTCGTTTGTGGGGTGATCAGTCCCAGGCACAGCTATTAACCAAGTGCCAACACATTACTATTCTTCTGTTTAAAAATGACAAATAGTAATACAAAGGAAAAAACACCATTGATGCCAGTTTGTAACGTTCCGACCCGGCACACCTCTAAGATGGTGGCTAAACTGGTGGGTTACAAGACCTCAAGCACGTCTCCCTAGATGCAAGAGGTTGCTAACTAGCAGCGAGGGCCTTTTTAACGTGTCTGTGGGGGAGACTATGCCCTCATAGGTAATAGGTAATACACATTGGAAGTAAATAAAAATTAATAACAAATATCTAAAGCATATAAATGAATAAACTACAGAAAAAGAAAATAAATAATCCTAATCGAATATATAATAAATGTGGAAGCTGATAAATGAAACCAGGTAAAAAAAATGACGTCACGCCATGATGTCTGTCTAAACTGAAAGTACGTAAAACTAAAACCCAATAATTCTATCAACTAAATAGAAAAGACACAAAGATACAACTGCATCACGGGCAAGGATCAGTCCTCTACCCCATTCTCCATCCTAATAATTAAGAAACAATCAAACATTGGAAGTAGAACGCTTCCCTTTATCAGTACCTGCAAACATATAATCTACTCGGGTGTCAACAACACCCGAGCAGGGTGTGAGATAAAATCCCAGTAGGCTGACACCCACTATGTCTAAACCTTTCTATTTCATACAATAATAAAACTAAGTGTGCCAATATATAAAAATTTCAGATAATTAATTTAAGTGCAAGGAAATAAATAACTCGGTCCGGGTTCCCAACGACACCCGTCCCTAATCACCTACATCAGCCTAAGCCGGAAGTCTAAAATAAGTACTTGTAAGAATAATACACATATGAATATATATAAATCTTGGAAAATCAAGGTAAAACAAGGAAGAGGCATCCCCCAAGCTTTTTCTTTAACTTGGGGTCTAAGTCATGTGTCAACTAGGTATGCTTCAATTAACCATAAAAGTCTCACAAATCTCAAGTGTCTCAAAGTGACATTAATATAAACCTTTAGTGCATCATTATTAAGGGTTCAAGATGAGAGTTGGATTCTAAGCCCGTCCCAAAGGTATCACAGCAGAACATCTTTCAAATTATCTCATACCACCGAGCTCGTCCAAGGCAATCTTTCGAAAGACCAAGTATCGCTCGAGGAATGGATTTACCATGAGTTCTTCCCGATCTCACAAAAAGGGGTTGGGCACCATCTGAGGATGGCTTAGCCACATTTCCAATGGATTCGTACCAATGGGCCCATTTGGGATAGGTATCACTCATAAGTATTAGAAATACGAGGGAAGTCTCGGTCTGGTAAAGCCAATGACACCACCCCCCAGCAAATAGAGGTAACCAGTCAGGAACGAAGGGTCTAAACGTGGACCTCAATACGGGACCAACCTTTTTTCCCTACCCTGAATTTAATTAAAGTTCTCACAGCAACAAATATGACATCAACATATGTAATTCCATCTTGAAACTAAACAGGCACACTCGTGCATCACATAGTGCAAATTAACTATTTCAGCATAGAAATCTTTACAAGGCAAAGTACTGCATCAACATAAGATAATAAAATGCACTTTTAAATAAATAAATAAATTAGCACAACCAACTACCAAAGATTCTACAATTTCAATAATTGATAATTAATCTACATTAATTATTTAAATTAAAATCACGTATTGAAAAATTAACTATTTTAGCATAACAATCATAACAAGTCAAATTACTGCATCAACCTAAGCAGATAAATGCACTTTTAAATAAATAAATAAATTAGAACAACCAACTCCCAAAGATTTAGTAATTTAAAAGTTCATAATTAATCTAAATTAATTATTTAAATTAAAATCACATAGTGTAAAATTAGCTATTTCAGCATAACAATCTTAACAAGTCAAAGTACCGCATCAACATAATTAGATAAATGAACTTTTAAATAAATAAATAAATTAGAAAAACCAACTACTAAAGATCCAAAAATTTCAACATTCAAAATTAATCTAAATTACTTATTTAAATTAAGCATCACATAAATAGGCTACGCAACACATGCAGTTAATTAAATTGAAAACCCGGCTAATGGAAAGTATATCGAGCATGTCAGCACGTCCAAGAGGTGTCCGACCACATTTAAACAATTCAAAAAAATTAATTCATGTTCAATAGAGCTGTAACAACTAAGTGAAACAAATAAATTAAATAATTTGGGTGAGTTTTCACAAAGCCGGTAGGCACCGACTAACGACACAACGGTGCATTTTTATAAATCGCAATGAAACAGAGGGAAAGAGAGTAGAAGCCCTGCCTTATTATTTCAGATGGTATTATGATCCATGGTAGGCTTTTATTTGACCTCAAACGGAAGAAAACAGATGATTATAGAAAAACCCCAAAATAGGGAAAAATCATTCTGTGAAGAACAACGCAATGTATAGAGAAAAAGATCATATGATTATTGATGTGTGGGATAAGACTTACCAATATGTTCATAGCACACTTGACGGTGAAGAAAATGGACGATGAAGGGAGGTGTGAAGATCTTCTGAAGGTAGGAGAAGGTGGGTGCACCATCTAGGGAGGAGGGGTGTGCCACGCACAGTAGGGGAGGAGAGGAGGAAAAGAAGGAAAGAAAAAGGAAGAAAAGAAAGAAAAGAAAAAAAATGAATAAGGGAAAAAGGAAAATAAAATAAAATAAAAATAAAAACAAAACAGGAGGAAAGGAAAATAAAAAAATAATAAAAATTGTTAGAGCCATTTTTAATTATTTTACTATTTTCCCCATTTTCATTTTTAAATTTTATTATTTATTTTCATTCCTTTTCCATCTCTTTTAATTTCATTTTTAAATTTTATTATTTTAAACATGAACCCTGCACTAGGGCGCGACGTAAAAACATTACAAAAAAGCTGAGTAATTATTTAATTAATTTAATAGCTTCCCAGGACCTGCAATAGGGTGCACAAACGCACGCCCTGGGTTGCTTTAAGAATTTTTTCAACAAAAACCTAAAAGGTCTTCACCTTAATTTAAGGCGATACGCTAAAATAATTAAAATTATTATTATTTAATATAACTCATCAATGACAACATTAATAATTTAAAAATGACAACCATTAATAAAAGGATAATGATCATTAAATAAATATTGATTTTGCTGTTGTATTTAATTGTAACAATTAATAATATCATATTTATTACATTTCTCAGTTATTATTTACACAAGACTCATTTTATTAATTGTGAAAGCACATTTTTATTTTTTATCATCAATGCAAATAATATTATTAATAATAAAATTATAATTATTATTTCTAATTGTCCAACAAAATTATTTAACCTAAATAAATTATCTATGGATGCAATATGACCAAAAGTCTGATGCTCGCAAAGGTTACACCCTGTATAGGGTAAACCCCACGTCCCAGAACTATTGGTGGTCTCGTATTTCTTATTAGACGCACCGTTTGTGAGAAAATAATTAGTTATTATATAAAGAAATGGAATAATTAATTTATTAAAAATAAATATGAAATTATCATGTGATAGGGTGCCAAACACACGATACGAATCATGGTTATACCCTACCTAGAGTAAACCCAGCATTTTGGACCTAACGGTGGTCTCAGATTTCTCATAAGACAAATCGTTTGAGAGAAAATAATTATTTATTATATAAAAAATGAATAATTAATTAAAAATAAATATGGTATTATCATGTTTGAGGGTGACAAACATCCGATGTGAATCAATGTTATACCCTACCGAGGGTAAACTCGACATTCCAGACCTAATGGTGGTCTCATATTTGTCATACAACAAACCATTTGAGCATTATTTCATTTTTTTGAAAAAAAACAAACATGTGTATGAATAAAATAAATTTAATATTTTTATTCTATCTAAATTTTAGTGTCACCTATCAGAAAAAAAAAGGATCTGACACTCGGTTTTAAAATCGACATGCCCAGTTAATGGAAAAATTTTATTTCCTTTAATTTTTCATTCAGTTCCAAGTATAGAACGTTACAAAGAGATATCTCGGGGCCGGTAGATAAGGATAGTAGTACCCTAAATTAATCCTTTTTCATTTTTGTAGAAGGTATGTTCCTCCATTACAATCATAGTATAATAAATAAATATAAGATAATGACACAATGTGAACATTTTTATTTATGAGATATCATGAGACAAGTATATTATATTACATGTCGTGTGTTGGTAAGAGGTTTTCATTTCAGTGACTAAGACTTTTCTCCTTAGGGAATATAATGGTTTTATATAAATTGTTCACATTATATGAGTATTAATCACTGTTATTGAGATAAGATCTTATAGCGTGACAGAAAAAGTGTATTTAGAAGCTTAGCTAATTCTAGTAGTTTGGAGTTTAAGGCATGTCGAGCCTCACAGTGGAGGCCGATAATGTATGAGTCTATACCATCGCAAGGGAAATAAAAAAATATATATTATTTGAGTATAAAACAATAAATATTTTATTCACTTTATTATTATATTCATATGTTATTTGATGTATATAATGGAAAATATTTTTTGAATGAATATTATATATTAAATATTTATAATTTTTTTAAATATTTATGAGTCTGATGAGCCATTTAATGACTCATATTTTATCACATAACATACATTAGATAATAAAATTATGTTATAAAATATTTATGATAACTTTAGAAGGTTTTATATGTCATTTGTGTCCATTATGGGTATGTTGGAAGTAATAACTTTTATACGTACATAAATGAAATTTATGGATTTTATTACATAATAACATACGAATTTTGGGATCAAAAAAAATGAGGATACTCTTTTGATCTTATTATCAGTCCCCTCCACCAGTAACACAATTCTTAGAGAGATAATTCAAAGGGAATATTAGGAATAGTTTAATCAATATTTGAAGATTGATTGTTTGTCTCTCATGATCATGAAGTTGTTAAAGATCCATTGACTAACTGTGATATCAATATTATAGAAAATTTCAATGTTTGGATTAACATTTATTGTGAATGTGGATGATCAATAGGGGTTTGGGTTTGTTTCCTTTGAGATATGGTCACTAGAAGTGAGAAGAACTGGTGCTTGATCAAAACAAAACAAGTTATGGGTTCAATTTTGTTTTTACAATTTATTATTAATTTCAATTACATGGGATACATGTATTTTTATTGGGTCGTAGTTATAATGGATAAAATTTGATCACATTAATCACAATATAAAAATTTTAAGTTCATAATATTTCGGGCTTCAACTATGTGCTAGGTATTTCAATTGGTATCAAAGAGATGATAATTTTAATTATGTAAAATTAAAATTAAATATTAATGAATTTGACTAGATTGATTAAACATTTTCCCATTATAATGAACAAAATATCTATTAGAGATTATATGATTGATTTATAATCATCATTAGATCAAAAATATAATTTTTTGAACTTAAAAAAATAACATATAGATATTTATAAATATGTATTTCACTAGTGTGGGAATGGATTAATAATGACCAATGACATTGGGATAGAAGTGATTGCTAGAGTAGTGCCAGTATGGGATCTCTCTAGATGATCTTTTGTATCACGGAATTCGGAGTCAATGTAGACATAATAAATAATCCATATATATATATATATGGCATGGGGGAAACATACTTTAATCTTTAGAATTTATTTTTTTCAATCCTATGATAAAGGATTTTAATATAAAAAAATAATGATTCGGGGGTTGACACCCCCCCCCCCAATATCAATGGATCCCCCCATTAGTAGGGGGGGTCTTGAGGCATGGAATATTTTACTAAAAAAATATTTTTACAAAATATGAGGCAATGCATGTGGGGAACCCTTTAACCCACACATGTGTTGTTTTTAGTGTGTGTGTGTGTGTGTGTAGAAACTTTCTTCTAGTGAGATCATGCTGGACCAATTCATTCTGCGTCAGGCCATTCTAAACCCAGTTAGTACATCCTGGCCTCTCTATGACCAAGATCCCATTCATGGAATTTAAAAATTACCTGGGTAGCCTAATAAAATTAAAAAGTGCCTATTTTTTAAAATAAAATTGTAATGTATAAAAATGTTGCAACCATCTAATGAGTATTTTGGGAAATATTTTTTATTCATACTTTATTTTAATTAATAATAAATTCCCTTTAGTTGAATTTTTCATTATTTTAATTTATTTACACAAGTTTAAATCACATCAAATTATCCATGAGGATAGATGTCCCAATTCATATTTACCTTTTCAGTTACTTATTTATATATTTCAATGTGTTTATGTGTAATAGTTATTTAATGAATAATGATATATGTGTCATCCATATACTTATTATACATATAAGGGTCTAAGTGTCCATGGAAAAATAATTATTATTTGCATTTCTTGAGATACCCTCACCCGGGATAAAGTATTATTGATGTATGAAATGATGGAAAAAATATGATGTGTTTAGCACTAAGGAATGGTAATGAACCAGAAATAATTTTGACACATTGCGCATGGTTAGTGATTAAATTATATTAACACATTATGAAACTCAATGATTTTCCCCTATGGTATTGTTAGATACATTATTCACTCAATGGAACAACTTTTAGAGTTTGGTCATGATCATTCCAATTGATGATTTTTTTATACATGATTTATTATTATATTTATTTTTATTTTTATGCATGATCACCAAGAATAATAAAAATTCACAGATAGATAAAATGAGCATGTTTGGTGAATGTTTTTATATTTATTAAATTGAAAATATGTGAGTATGATCCCATAAAACAAGAGTGTGGAAACAGAAATGTATTACTTTATTTGATAAAAAAAATCCATCATAGAATAAATTAATTCATTAATTACTTCCAACACATGAGTTTGAAAAAACCATCCATTTTAGGTTCTTGAAAGCCCTTGTTTAGGGATACTTAAATAACTAGTACATTATTATAAAAGTTTTGGGTTGAGTTAACTAATGTTGTTAGAAATGAAATATTCACATCTTTCTTGTCACAACATCAATGGAAAACAATTATGTAATGTAATTTAATGATTTAAATGAGATGAAACACCATTAAACTGGTCAAACAAATATTAGTTAATGTAGTTATCCAGCCAAAATCCTAACTTGAGACTCTCCAAGAGTTGTAATATCCCTAACATTGACTATAAGGAGAGGTATTATGGATCATTTCAACAAAAATACTCAACAGATTGTGTATTCTGAGTATATTAGTTTATGAAAACTCAAATTTGATAAAAAGTGATATATAGGTAAGATTTATTTATAAGGAACAAACCAATAACATTACATTATACAATTAATTCATCTAGAATACATTTATTAAATTCCAGAAGATATTTTCAGTTTATAAATTTAATGAATTAAGCCATAATTCATACATTCAAAATAGTAGTAATACAATGTGGATACCACTAAAATAGTTTATATTTCTTCCATAAATAATTTTTTTTAATAAAACATGAATTATTCACAACATTCATCTTGGATTCTTTTTTCTCTTAGTAGTCCTTAAATCTTGTGAGAAAAATTGTAAAACTTAGCATGACAAAAAAATATTAGTAAGGGAGATAGAAAAGAAAAGGAACTGTTAGTCTATGAATTCTTACAATCATATAAAATCATTTTCTAAAAGGCATAATTCTCTCCCATTATAATTATATAGTTACTTTGTGAAAACAACATATTTTCATAAAATATAGAAAACATAAATAAACAATAAAGGTAAATTCAGGAATTACTTACATAATATTGTAACCCTCATAGATATAATATTATTTTTAACCCTCATGGATATCTTCAAATATATCCCTCATGACTACCTTATTATGTAACCCTCACAGCTACCTTATGGTGAAACCATCATAGTTAAACGAAGAGTAACCACACGGTTAACCTAAAACATAAACATACCCAATGCATTAGAGTGAGATAGAGGTCCCAAATATCATCATAAATAATTACTAATAAATAGAACATAATCATAAAATAATAATACAAGCATCATAAACACATTCCATTTGAATTTTTTAAAAATAGAAATTTAAAAGAGTATTTTAAAGAAAAGCCCATTAGCTTGAGTCAGTCTAACATAAAACGTGTTCAATCCTCCTATAATGGTTTAAATTATGTTAATAACATATTAAATAATAATATTTCTATATATAATACCATATATAATCTTTTTATATCAAAGTTTCACCCATTTATAAATAATAATTTCTTATTTTCATTGTTTCAGGTGCATTCTTCTCAGGGTTTCCATGGTCAGTTCGTTATGGATTTTCATGTAAAATGGACGATAAAATCTAGAATTAAACAAATATAGTTTTTAGTTATATTTTTTCATTTTATTTAAATAATGGTTTCTTGAAATATATTATCTAGTGCACTTGAATATTAGTGTGAAATCTGAAAGATCCCTTGAATCGGGCTTTCTTACTGAGATGAATTGAGAAGGGAACCATTTTATGACTTGTATACCCCAAAACTGATGTAATTATCTAGATATATGATTTTGGAACACATAAATAAAATTTATAAGAATTATATAAAAATAAATAAGAGTTACCTTAGGTTAAATAGATAGAAAGTGTAACCCGATGGAAAATGGATGTTAGGAAAAAAATCCCCTGCCTTTTGTGTGAAAGTGTTCTTCACTTGAATATAATATCTTGTATAATCAAGTTAAGTCCATTAATTAAATAATTTATTAAATTTAATATATGTATTTGATTTATTATAATTTTTTTATGTTCATTTATTTCTATTTTTAAGAGTTATAAGATACAATTTTATTGTTTGGGAGTGTTCATTACTTTGGATTTCATGTTCAGTTTACTTGTATACATGTATGGAAAATCATGTAAAATAATACTTGTATAGAATTGAAATTATATTTTATTAATAAACTTAAAAAATATTAAAACATATTATATATCATTTTAGTTACATTTAATGAAGATGAATAATTAGATAAAACATTAGTGATGAACGCTAACTAATTTTGTTGAATTTTGATCATTACGAACCAATTTGGATTTTTTTTAATTAATATTATGATTAAAAACTGAATAAAAAACATTTTATAAATTATATTTTTTTATTATATAGTCTGATTTAATTATAATAATCGTTTTATGACCATCCTTGAAGGTGATAAGCTAAAATAAAAACACATCATACACGATGTCAGTAAATCAACACATAACGGATGATGTTTATATTTTATAATAATAGGGAGAGGAGAAGGAGTTTGATGATGAATTTTTTCTTAAAAAATTTAAATTGTAGTATATATAATATAATTTGTTATTCATTATATTTGGATAAGGTTAGGTGATTGTAGAATATGAAAATAAAAGAAATTAAAAGGAAAATAAAATGAAATGAAAGAGGATTTTACATCTTGAATTATTCTCCTTAAAAACCTCCCTAAGGAACTTGGTCATGTTCTTATGGTGAGACCAATAGGTCTTAGACGTGTGGAAGAGGATTGGAAAGGGAATTTGGAAGAAAAATTACAATATAAGAGTCTTTGAGGTGCATAGAGAAAAGGTGGTGTTGGGTGGTTTTTATATAGGAGGAGAGGGATGTTTTTTGAATAATTTATTCATTAGTTTATAATACTGGCTCAAGACTATGAATAGTTATAAAATTATGTATAAATATAAAAAAATTATGAAGGTTATTTATATATTATGACTCTTATTTCATCCATTACCTATTTAATAGTTTATATAACTTATAATGTATATATACTGTAAGTTACCATATTTTATATTTCACGAAAAATTCAAGTATTTTAGAAAAATCCAAAAAATTCACCCCAAAAAAATTACAATGAGTAGAATTAAAAATGAACTAAAATTTATGAAAATAATTTTATAAATATGATAAGCTTAATTTTTAATTAAAAACATCATTTATTATAAAATACTACTTTCAAAACTTTAACTAAATTTATAACACTTGTAAAATTAATTAGTTCCCATAAAATTATAATATAATAATAAAAAATAAAATTTTAATTTATGATTCAATTTTATGAATATATATTTCTTCTAAATAACTATATCAATTATAAAATTATAACTATATATTTATGAATAACAAAATTACCAACACATAATTTATCATTTACAAAACATTTATTTAATTATTCCATGATATGCACATATCATGATTTCACTTATATGATATATAATATTTATTATTCTCTCATATGTGAGATTACTATCTTACTAGTATAGATTCCATAATTTCTATAAATACCACTTATTTTGTTATATATTAATAATGAATTTAACGATTTTATTACAATATGAAAATGAATTATTTTATAAGTACCTAGGTTGTTAGTAAGTCAATAATAACCCAAGTTACATTATTACCTCAAGAATTATTTGGTAGTATAATAACAAAATCCATGGATTGTTTACCATTTCCACCATTGCATTGGAAAAGGATGAAGCATCCCCTTTTTTAGTTTTCACTCTACTTTAACATATTGACAAGTCATTCATTAATTGGAAAAATTATAAAGATATATTTTCATTCAAAAACACTCGTAATACACTAGAAGGTCTATGTAAATATTATTGATGTTAGGATAAACTAAAAATAGAGAACTATGAGCTTCATATAATACTTTTTCCTTAATCTATGAATCACAAGGCACACTTAATCTCTTACTAAATCTTAAAATATAAATTTTATAAACATAACCATTTTCTCAAATTATACCTTTTTATATAATTCACTGTCTTATTTAATGGATTTCTTAATTATATGTAAGGGAGATGACTTCACTGACACCTAAAATTAAATGAAGAAATTTTCTACACTAACAACATCCAAGACAAGATTAATAAAATCATTAATCAAGGGGTCTTGTTTCAAATGTAACTTGGTCAATTCATCATTATGATTTCGACTCAATGAATCCACCACTTTTTTTTCTTTTGAAATATAGAAATTGATTTTGAAAACATAATATATTATTAGTTCAAGCCATCTCTTTTGCATCATGTTAAATTCTTTTTGAGTAAATATATACTTCAAACATTTACGGTCAGTATATATTTAATATTTAAATCCATATATATGATGCCTCCAAATTTTTTAAGTCAATACCATAGATTATAATCCCAAATAATGTGTGAGATAATTTAACTCATGAGGTTTAATTGTCCTAAAGAATAAGAAATTACCTCATCATTAAACATCAGAACACAACTATGTCATTTCAATAAAGAATAACTGAAGATGAAAAAATTACCATTTTGGTAGGAAGGCCCAAAACTAGAAATTTCTCCAATTTTCTTTTCATTTCCTAAAAACAAACATCATTATATTCTGTTCAAATAAATTTACCCCCTTTTAATTTCAACATAGTTAGATGGAAAGATAACTAAGAAATTTTTTTAACAAACTATTGGTAATATCATACTAATCCATGAAAATAATGAATCTCGGTAACATTTTTAGTCCATGGACATTCAGCAACCACTTTTTTGGAGGGATAAACTATTATTCCATCCTTATTTATAATGTTCCAATGAAAAGAAATCTATTGAAACCAAAAATCACATTTTCTACATTTTCCATATTAATTATTTTTAATGAGAGTTTATAGGATAATCATTAAATTTTTTCCATTATTCTAATAACGTTTCGAAAACACCAAAATATCATCAATAAAAGAAACAAAAAAACTTATACAAATATTCATGGATGATTCTATTCATGAGATCCAGAAATATAAAAAGGGGAATTTACCATACCAAATGGAATAAAAATAAACTCATAATTCATATATCTTGTTCTGAATTCTATTTTTGATATTTCATCGTCCTTCGCCTTCAGTTGATGTTACTTAGGTCTCAAGTAATTCTTGGAAAAATACTATGCTCCCTGAATCTGATCAAACAATTCATCGATATGAGGAAATTGATACTTATTATTTACACCAATGTTATTCAAAGATGTATAATCAATGAAAAGTATCATGAAACCATCTCTATTTAAAAAAAATTAGCACCCAATCATGAAGTTCTAGGTTGAATGAAAACTTTATAATGAAACTTTGGAAACTAGTTTCTCAATTCTATAAGTTCCACTTCAGCCATTCGATAAAGTGGTTTGGAAATTTTATTAGAATCAGGAACAATGTCGATAGTAAATTCAACTTTATTATTAGGTATAACACCATGAAAATATTAAGAAAAACATCCAAATATTTATTTACCATAGGCACATCATTAATAAGAATAGTTCCTGTGATTTAAAAAATATGTTCAAGAAAACTTTAATTTCTTTATTTCAGTAGTTTTTGAACTTCCTAATATGTTATCAATAGTATGGGATCATTCTTATATACTAAGTGAAAGTATTTATTTACAAAAAAAATCATTATATATAAAATCCATCATAGAATGATAAATATAAATCCAATCCTTAACTAGAATAACATCAAACTATAATAAGGTAATAACAAAAAAATACTAGTAATGTCCTTGCATAGAAAAAAATAAGAGGATTATTATAATCTTTTTTTCCTTAAAATTTATATCTGTTTTTTTACCATAATATCCTATTTCATTTATTTAGGTGATACTTCCAGTTTCCTAGAAATTTTATTAGAAATAAAGGAATGTGTAGACCATGTATCAAACAATACATTATAAAAATATGAATAAACAAAAACAAATTACCTAATATCACTTCATTGGATGGCCCAAAATCTGCCAAATTAGTCACAATGGATTTCACAACCCCTTTAATTGTATAATATAGCTTCATACTATTTCTTTGGAAATTTATTTTCATAATTCTTTATCTCTCCACATTTGAAACACTTTATAGTTTTATTATAATAATTAAACATAAGATTATTTTAATTATAATATCAGGACATATGTTTGAATATACCACATTGATAACACTTCTTTATTTGTTAAGTCATTACAAAAGGTTCTTTTTACCACACCTCCCACAAACTAGAAACTAAAATTTATTACTTTTTTATTTCATTCATTGACTATTACCCATTTCATTCCATATAGACAACTTCTTATACTTGTTTTCAAATTACTTTTGATCATAAAAAACTCCATTTCTTCCCTCTCATCACGTCAAACAAGTTTCTCATAAATTTTGAATTCATGGGAGGCCAGTGCACTTTGTAATCTTGGATTCAATCCTAAGTAAACATGATTGATTTTACTATCAAGATCATGAATAAGATATGGAGCGTACCTTACCAACTGAGTAAAGTTTGATTCATAAATGTCCACTGAATCTTTCCCCTTTTTTTCAATTCAATGAATTTATTTTCCATCATAAGTTGAACCACTATAAGAAAATATTTTTCATGGAAATTGTTCTTAAATTCATCCCATTCAAAAGTTTCTATCTCCCATATATCTATGATATTCTTTACCATTGACCAAACTGGATAGGTTTACCTTAAAATGATAAATAGAAAGACTAACCTTTTGATTATCTAAACACCCTTGGATATCAAATATATTTTCGAGAAAATTAATCCACCCTCAATCTTCTACCATGTCAATAGATCCACTGAAATTAGGAGCGTGTTTCCTTATAAAGAGTTCCACTATCATCATATTACTTTATGGTAGCTATGTTTTTTCTCTTGCATAGATGTCATTGACATTTATAGCCTATTTTTACTAAGACATTATGGTTATAAAATGATTGGTTCAAATTCCAACAATTCTAGGTTTCGGATTCAGAAAGATATCATCCTCTCGGTTACTTCTTACTTCAGCTTCCATGTTTCCTCTACGAAAAAAAATTCTAAAAAGAAATATATTAGATGAATAAGCATGGATATAATTAAATTAAATATTATTTCAACTTAAACATAATATAAAATTAATTTATGGTTTTCTATTAACACTAACCTAAACCCCGACGTAATCTAAATCGTTCTCTGATACCAACTATAATGACCCAACCTTAAACATTACATAATCCAGTTAATTAAACTATAATACACTTATTACATTACCAAATATCATTATAGTTTAGTTTTTTAGAGAATTATTCCACAATTCATACATAACAATTTTCTAGAATTCAATTTGAATACTACTAATATAGTGTACATTTATTCCATAATAAAAAGTTTTTAATAAAACATGAATTCTTCCCAATTATCATCTTGGATTATTCGTTTCTCTTACCAATACTTAAAACCACTGAGAAACATTTTAAAAATTGGTATGATAAAAAAAATATCAGTAAGGGACATAGAAAATGAATGAAACTATTATTACATGAATTATTATAAACTTATAAAATCATTTTAAAAAAGATATACCTCTCTCCCATAATTGTCATATAGTAACTTTGTGAAAACAAGAGATTTCCCTAAATCACAAAAATCAAAAATTTAACCATAGAGGTAACATAGAGAATTACTTTCTTAATATTTTAAACCTCAAATATACTATATTATTTTTAACCCTCATGACTACCTTAAAATGTAACTCTCATGTCTACCTTATGACGTAACCCTTGTGACTACCTTATGGTGTAACCATTGTAGTTACACTTAGAGTAACAATACGGTTAACCTCCAACATAAGCATACCCAATTAATTGTAGGGAGATATAGGTCCCACCATTAATCATAAAAAATTCTAAATAAATATATAATAATAATTAAATAATAATAATTTCATCATAATAATATTCCTTTTTAATTTTCTGAACAAATAAATTCAATAGAGGATTTCTAAAGAAAAGTCCCTTAACTCAGGTTCACCATACTTAAAACATGTTTAAACCTATAGGAATGGTTTAAATATTGTTATTAACATATTAAATAACTATATTCATATCTATAATACCTTCTGTGATCTTTTTATATCATCTTTACACCCATTTATTAATAATATTTTTTTATTCACATTGTTTTGGGTGTGCTTTTTTCATAGATTCTATGGTCGGTTCGTTATGGATTTTATTATTGAATAAAAGAAAAAATATAAAATTGAACCAATATAATTTTTAGTTTAAAATGAGCTTTTTTAAAAAATAATTATGTCTTAAAACCGATTGTGGAGTGCACTTGAAATCAGGTGATAAATCAGAAAGTTCCCTTGAATTTGGCATGCTTATTAAGAAGAGTTGAGAAGGGAACAATTTTAAAACATGTATATACAAAAAAAAAGGATGCAATTATTTGACATCATGAGTTTGGAACATATAAATAGAGTATATAATAATTATCTAAAAATAAATGAGAGTTAAATTATAGTAAATAGAGAGAGAAAGTGTCACCTGAAGTAAAAAATGGAGGTTCAGAAAGAATCTCATACCTTATGTCTAAATGTGTAATTTAAGTGGACTTAATATCTTAGATAATCAAGTTAAATCAATTAATTGATTAATAAAAAACATTTTATATATTTATTTTATTTATTTTAATTTTATTATTTTCATTCATATCTTTTTAATGAGTTATAAGATACAATTTAATTGTTCAGGAGTGCTCGTTTCCTTGGTTTTGGTTATCTGTTTACTTGTATATACGTATGAAAAATCATGTAAAATGAGAATTTTTTTCCTAAAAATAAATTATATTTTGTTAATGAACATAATTAATATTAAAAGGTCTTATATATCATTTTATTATATGGTATGAGGATGGATAATTTGATAAAATGTTAGTTATGAGTGTTAATTTATTTTGGAGAATTTTGATCATTATGAACCACTTCTGTTTTATTAATTAATATTATATATAAACATTGACTCAAAAAAATTCTATAAATTATAATTTTTATTATACAATCTGATTTATCAATAAAAATGGTTTTATTACCATCCTTGAAGGTGATAAAAGAAAATAAAAACACAAAGTCCATGTTGTTAGTAAATATATACATCACGGATGATGTTTATATTTTTAAAATTAAAGGGAGATGACAAAGAGTTTGATGATGAATTTTTTCATAAACATGATAAAATTATAGTGTATATAAGATAAGATAGTTTTAATTCCATATGTATAATGGGATTTGAGGATATAATAACAAAATAAACGAAATTAAGAGTAAAATAAAAGAAAATGAAAGAGGTTTTTACATCCTAAATTATTCTCCTTGAGAACCTCCTTATGGAACTCGGTTTTTCCCTTTTGGTGAGACCAGTAGGTGTTGGATGTAGGGAAGAGGATTGGGAATATAAATGGGTATAAATAAAACAATCTAAAATTCTTTGTGTTGTGATTATAAGGCGCAGTGAGTTATAGTATTTATAGGGGAGGAGAGGTGTTTTTTTTAATATTTTAGTCACTAGTTTATTATTTTGGCTCAAAACTATGAATAGATTGAGAATTATAAAATATATATATAAAAAATATTGAATTTTTGTTTTATATTATTATTTTTACATCAACTATTACTCAAGTAATAGTTTATTTAAATTATAATGTATATATAACGTAAATTACCATATTTTACTAATCACTAATAATTCTTGTAGTTTAGAAAAATCCAAAATTTTCACCAAAACCATTTTTCGACACATATAATTAGAAAATGAACTCAAGTTTATGAAATTAATTTCCTAAATATGAGAAAAACGTTTTTAAAAAAATCATCATTTACAAGAAAATAGCACTTTTAAAACTATAAGTCATTTTATAACACATTTAAAAGTTAATTAAAGTATCCTAAGATTATATTATAATCATAAGACAAAAAAATTAATTTATGAATATATTTTAATGAAAAATATATTTCTTTAAAATAATTATATTAATTATAAAATTGTAATTAAATATTTATGACTTACTAAAATACCAACATTCAATTTATTACCTCCAAAACATTTGTCTACTTAATCCATGATATGAATATATCATGATTACCCTAATAAGATACATAAAGTTTATTACTATATAATATGTGAGGTTCATATTCATTAGGTATAGATTCCTTAATTTCTATAAACACCACTTTTTTATTATCAATTTATAATGAAATTGAATATTTAATTCCATAATGAAAATAAATTATTTTATAAGTACTTGGGTTGTTACATTTATAATAAATAATTCATGTAAATATATTATGAAGATAAAATTACAAATATATTACAATATTTTTATATTCAAATAGAATATAATACCAAAAAATCACCGCAATATAAATTTTGGACAAATAAAATTTAATTTTTAGAATTAATTTCCAAGTTTCATACAAGTGCATGTGTAATATACTATGATATGAAAGGAAATTATGAGTTCTAGTATTCCCACTACTAATTGAGTCACCATAGGAATTGAGGGTGAATATTAATCTTACAAGATAAAAATGGATCATGAATTTGATTTTTATATCATAATTTTATCATCAATATCTAAAGAGTTGTGAAATGAACAACAAGATATGAATGGTTACACATGTTTTCTCATATCTGATAATTTTTTGACGAGAAATTGAAGAAGGTAATGAATTTTATTATCTCATTCCCACATCCATATCTCCTAGTTACTCTTGTTTCATTTAGGATTATAAAATATACATTATGGATAATATTCATTTATTTCTTTAGGTAAGAATTACCAAGTAAATTAGAACAAAAATAAATTTTAATAATTAGTTCTTATGGTGAACAAGTTTAAATACATAGTGGAAAGGAAAATTTAAAGTGAGATTCAATAGGTACCTTCACAATAATATTCAATGAATTAAATAAGGTGAATCATATAGGTTTATATGTTTTTCACATATAGAAATATTAGTATATGGAAGAGAAATTGTAATGGATTTAAGAAGAAAAAAATCGCTTGTATTTTTGGTATATTCATCAATTTAATGTATTTTATATTTTATATTTCATGGGTATTAAATAAAAATTTCCTGTCAAATATATATATTTAAATACATGAACCAAATGAGTAAAAAAAAATTAATAAGTTAAGGTGTATTCTCTAAATGGATTTTAAAGGTTGATTTATATGTCACCGGTGAGAGGAAAATGAATTTTTAATTCCTAGCTTATTTATTATTTTGAAACAATAATTATGTGTTAAAAAATAGTAAAATATTTTTATTAGTTTTTCTTAATAATAATTGATATATATTCCTTTTGTAATGAATGTATTTCATGGTGTTTCATACACAATTAATATATCAATTATACATTAATCATGAGTGATAATTTATGAATATAAAATGTTAGAAATTATAATTGCTAGTTATGGAAAGATAATTATTTGTTAAGTACAAATAAATGTAATATCCAAGGATATAATCATTACAGTGTTTAGATTCAATGGAGATGGAAATAGTATATATTATAAATATACATAACTATCAATTTATAGAGAAATAAACCTTTTCAAAAATGGTTGGCTACAATGCTTTCAAAGATAGTATGGATTGACCATGAAAACTATTCTAAAGAGAAGACGTAGAAATTTTTAAATACTTAACTGGATTCCTTTAAGAAATTTATTGAATGTAAACGAGATTTGAGGAAAATGAAAGGTTAGAATATTGGAATTATTTTAGTTTATTGAGATAAATAATATCTTAACCAAGAATCCATTATTTAGTATAATAAATAGTAAAGTAATTCCAATAGTTGGACTTCAATATACATGTTAAATTCATGATGGTATTAAATAGAGGATCGATGATTAGTCTTACATGAATACATTTATCATTATATTTTTTAGTGGATTTATTCTTAAACTCATATTTCATTATACACATAACTGTTATGATTTAGGGACCAGGAGGACCAATTATGAGACTTATAAGACATGAAAAGTATTCCATTATATTTTCAATACAAAGTTCCAAAATAGTTTAGTGACCCATGACCATTGGCCATATATAATTAAAAATGTATATCAAATGTGTTAAAATATAAATTAAATCCATAATGTCTTAGATCATATGCTCTGGTGTAAAGAGTTTGTCATAGGTAAGTCAATAAAAAAACTTGCTTCAAGAATACCACAATGTGAAATTTGTGGTAATTTTCTTTAAGGTTGTATATTATATTACATAAATCTCTATGATAGAAAATTAATAGTCTATTGAAATACTGTATTGTTATATTAGGTTGTGCATCTCTATTTATAGTAGTGGGAGAAATTTTTTATTGAATAAATTCAATGTTAGTGATGTAAATGTAGTAGGATTAAAAAAGTTCCACTTGGATTAATATATGTTTGAAAATTTCATACAAATTTATAAAAATGGATTACATGTTTGAGAATATGTTTTTTTATTTTTTTTAGTTTCTCCAATATAAATCCATTGGAGGTTATTCAAGATAAAACAAACATGGATGGTATGAGTGTGGTATAAATAATCATGATTAAGTAAAAAAAATCATTGTTATTAAATCTATTATACTTATACTTGTCATATATTTTTTTTGTGGTCATAATATGAGACATTTAGTGTTAAGACCACATTTCTTGGAAGGTGTACAAATTATGTGACTAGAAAGGTATTGTGACAAATAAAATTCCAATAATGAGTGAAATTTTTATTGATCCATTTTTGGATTAATGATAGAATCATGATCATAAAATATTCTTTTGGAAAAAAATCATACCATTTTCATATATGTGGTTAGTGGGAGTGTTGAAATTTTTGAACTAAAATATTTTAATTAGTGCCACATTTTTTTAAGGATATAAGGAATGTATTTCTCTAGATACTAACATAATGTAGTGACCGATGTTTTTGGTTACAAGATCAAATAAGGTAGATTTAGGGGTGAATTAGACCAATATAACATAAATATATTGAAAAGGTATTGAAAAATATGGGTTTGAACAATTCAAGAGAGAGTTTTTCCCTCTAACTCATGTAAAAATATTTCCTAGAGGAAAAGTATGATATATTATAGGATATTAAATTGGTGATTATAATTCCAAGTTCATAAGTGGTAGATATATCATATATGTAATGATATGTACTATATATGATACTTCCAACACATTATTTATAAAAGTAAAATAACATATAAATATATGATAACATCATAAGATGTTGTCAAAACTCTGTGACAATACATGAAATAGTAAAAGGGATATGTAAATAGTACTTGTAGAAGTAGGAACGCTGGTTATGGGGGGAAACTAGTATTATTATGGATCAAATGTATTTAATATCTTATTTATGATATGGTAATGATAAATAATATCTCATTATTGTTAGTAGTATCCATATATATAAATATTGAGCACATTGTGGCTTCAGATACAACAAAATAAGAATTATTAAATCTATAAATATTTCGTCTAGATGTTTTAATTATAAAATTGGAACTATCTATGTTTCTAGGATTATGATAGAGTGGAAAAACGAATTTATTTGGGAATATCTACTAAGGAGGGTTATTTAATAATGTCATTGAAATTACAAATATAA
Source organism: Viscum album (assembly GCA_963277665.1). NCBI lineage: Eukaryota > Viridiplantae > Streptophyta > Magnoliopsida > Santalales > Viscaceae > Viscum > Viscum album. The sequence continues at coordinate 1,499,380,182 of OY728159.1, forward strand.
TGGTTTTCATGTAAGGAAAATTGGTAGGCCTAATGACTAATTCCATAACATAGTTGAGGAATGATCTTATCATGTGATAGTTAATAGGGTAATTTTTATCAAGTTATATCCAATGTAACTGGTGTTTTTGTAATAGTGGATTCCATAGACCCATCATGAATAGTAATTTGTGATTACAATATCATTTATATAGAGTTATTCATGATGTTCACTTACCATAATAGTGTTGATACTTCTTATATCAATATTTATATGGATATTTCCTTATATGTTTTCATATCAAAATGTTATTCCATTTACATGTATTAATGAGAACCTTGAGATACTGTGATAGTAATCGTAAATAAATATCATACAGTCTATATACATCATACTAAAGAGACATAGATGATTCATGGATATCAAGTGATGGGGGATTATATTAATTGTGGATTCTTATCATTAATTTCTCACTTGGTGTTCTAGAGTAATGGAAATCGTGAGGACTAACACCCCCAATTGGAACACCACATGTTATAGGAGTCATTGGTTATTCCTATTTCATGGTGAGTGGTATGAGCGCTGATCACATAATAAAGATGGGTTTAAATATGTTTATTCACCCAAAATGGATGCATGGACCATGTTTTAGAGTGATAATGATATATATTTTGGAAATTGTATCAATCATATGATGTTGGTACTATGGGGAACACAAAGATATTCCTTATCTAAATGAAGGAACCATTTTATTCTTACAAGATGTGAAGACACTTCTTCATTAAAATTTTATGATATGCTAAGGAAGATTGGATTTCATGGATCTTCATGAAGCATTATGGGATCATCGTGAACGTATTCCAAATCAAGGTAGCTCTCACTGATGAGTTCATCCCTAAGCTTCTTATACCCCTTGAGATCTTGAAAAAAAATTCAGAATACTAGTATCCTCTTCAGTTAAATGTGTATTATCTAATGGATATGTGGTTTTATATATTATATTACATTTTTAAAAGAAAATGAAAAATAACTGGGAGTTCCTCGGTAGAACATTTGAGGCCCAAGACCTTTCTCTATTTTTTGGTATGTGCACTCGTCAAAAAAATTTCTAGCCGATTATGATATTCCTAGGGTGGATCATCCTCTGGATGTTCCACATTACCAACTTCACATTCTTGGTCATCCTATAGAATTTAATTTGAAAAAATTCCTTGATGTTTTGGTTTTTCTTGAACATCCACTGACATTTGAAGGCGAGTGAAATAAAGATACATGCCATCACCACGTAAGGGCACTAAATTTAAGGGAATTATATTTCCCTCATCCACTAATCATTACATTATGAGATACCTATTCTATATTATTTTTATCCTATAGATATTCTAGATAAAGGTTTTCTATAAAGTATTTTGGTATCCATATGAATCATGATACTCATCCATTATAAGTGAAAAAATTTCAAACCTTTTGAATTTATAGTGGAGGTCTTGACGGTTCTTGTGGATTCTTGAGTAAGGTCAACTGATATTATTGAAGATGGAGGAATGACACCCAACAAGTTATAATTTATAAATTCTCTACGATCCTTAGTAAGAACCTCCAATATAGGAATGTCTAGGTTTGTAGGCGAAAAAAACATAATGAGTAATTGGTGGTTAGACATGATTTCCAACAAGGTATCATCATCTAGCTACTAATTAATAGAGTAATAATTCTTCTATTGACTCCAAGATCCCATACATGATAGCTGTGAAGTAGGGGGAGGAAGTGATACATAATTATTCTTCTACTGGTATTTAGATATAATTTTAGTAACATTAGATATTCTTACCTAGAATAAAGGAGTTTCCTATGGATATGGTTCTATATTAATGTTTATATTCATATTATATGGGGAATATGTGCCTATTTCTAATGAAGGAGTCCATTGAGTGTCTACAGATTGACTAAATTTCACTTCACATCAGTGGTTGTTATACCATATCCTAATGTCTCAATTATAACCAAGGTATGCATAGAGAGAATGAAGGATATAAGTGGTAAGGCTGGATGCATGGTGAGTCCCTATAATTAATCCAAGATGTGTCTTATTATTTGGTATTTTTAGAGTGACTTCGTCACCTTATGGACTATCACAACCCATCCCCCGGGGCCCGTATCCTGACTACCCTAAGTCTGCCTTCCATAGGCCAGGGGCTAGCGACTAGCACCAAAGGCGTAAATCCCTAAATTGGGAAGGCATTTCCATTATAACTGTAAACAAACACATCATAGTACACAACTGGGGAGAAAGCACTAAGTAAAATTGTATACAAAAGAAGTGTTGGAAAGTAAAAGGATCCATAAATACAAGCCCAACTGGAAAGTACAAGTACAACTGAAAGAAAGTACAACTTGAGAAAAGTAAAGAAGCTATTGGGTCATCCTCTGGGGTTCTTGCCCGAAGGGTTGGTACAGATGGCCTCCTTAGCACTCCACATTCGTATGTCTCCTCCATGAACAATCACATTGAGTGATCCCCCTCTGAGTACCATCCAGTCCTGCTACTCTCTAACTCAGTCAGAGTTGTCTGTCATCTGCAACCAACACAATGAGGTGTGGGCATAGCCCATGTAGTGGTGAGTATAACGATACTCAGTAGGGACCCCGAGACCCTCAATGTCTCACAAAATCCAACAAAGATAAACCAAAAAGTATGAAATCAACGGATAACCATTACTTAGGTATATGCTCATACATATACCTAAGTTATCTAGTAACACATCTCAATCAGGAGGAAAACACAAAAGTCATTGACTCAGGTCAAAGCTTGATTTTTATTAATCTGAACCCCCAGCTGTGGGAGAAATCCTCTTCTATCGAGTATAGTGGGCCTTCTGTGTCACATAGAGGCACTTCCCACTAACTTGGACTGCTGAAGTACTCCTCCAGTCGAGTATCGTGGATTTATTGTGCTCACACGGAGGCACTCTCCACCATGGGTCTTCTGCACTCACACAGAGGAGATCCCCTAGTATCCTACTAAGGTACCCCATTTGTCGAGTACCATGTTGCTACTACGCTCACAGAGAGGCACTCCCCACTATGGGTCTACCGTTCCCACACAGAGACACTCCCCACTGGGCTATTCGAATCACTCCGAGTCGAATCAGTCAACAGTTGTCAAGTCTTAGCCAGCTACTTGGTTCTCACACAAATGCCTTCTCATCTCTGAATGATCCAATCCACAAGATATTGGTTGATACTACAAATATCACGAAGTCCCGTGTATAAGTATCCCAAAGTTCTACCACATCATATGGGTCTCAACGCAAGAGACGGCATGTCAATCGGACGCCTGGTCTGTTAGTTATTAGCCTTTTAGTGCCGAGGGCCCAGCTGGATTCATGTACGATCCAACCTGAACTTATCTCAACTATACCCCGAAATCTAGTGGGGTATTCTCAAAGTGACGGCTTCGCTCCAAGAATATCGGCGTCATGGACGGATCATCGAACGGATGTCCGGTGCCAAAGATATGGCCCAAGAAGGTAATGGGTCAGTAATGGGCCTGGGTCTGGTCCGACCTGGTCAGACTGACTTGGCCCAACCCAGTCTAGGCGGACCCGGTCTCGGTCAACCTGGTCAGACTCGCTGGGTCTGACTTGGCCCGTTGGGCGGGTCAGCCTGCTAGGTTTTGGCCCAGTCTACTAGGCCCGGCCCAACGGGCTGCGAGGGTGGTTTGTCCCGGAGCTCTCCATGTAGGCGACTTGACCTGAAGGTCGGGGCTGGTTCGGCCAGTGCCGCAAGGGGCGTGACTCGGGCGACTCGGCCTGGGAGGTCGGGTCAGTCGGGAGACCAGTGGGTAGAACGCACGGAGCGCAGGCTAGTCGCAGGTGCGCTGGGAGGGCTCGGTTGGGGCCAGGCAGGCCGTGGGGGCACCAACAGGGCGCGGGGGCACAGGGCAGGGCACGGAAGTGGCCGGGCAGGCTGTGGGGGCGCCGGGTAGGCCGCGGGGGTGCCGGGCAGGCCGTGGGGGTGCAGGACAGGCGGACCGCGTGACAGACAGGGCGCTGGGAGGCCACGAGCAGGCGGGCCGTGTGCTGGGCAGGGCGTCGGGAGACCGCGGGTAGGCATTTGGGCACCGCTCGGGCTGACGGTGTTCGGCTAGAAGCATCAGTGCGTCGCGGGGGCAGCACGGTTCACAAAGGCCATAGGTATCATGGCATTTGTTGTCGCCTCATCATCATGCTGAAGTTTATCACAAAGAAGAAGATCGGCAGAGGGAGTCAGACCATGTTATCTTGACCCACACCCTCCGCGATTAGGATGATAGCATAAGGTTCTTAAGAACAAAGCATAACAGCTCACCCACAATAGATTTGTAACCTCATTCTTCATTTTGAAAGAAAGAAAGAACATGGTGCAAAAAGGTATCAAACCCCTACCTCTTGTTCGCCATTTGTTGATGGTGTTGCAGAAAGAAGACGATGAAGTTCGTCATTCGCCGCATTCGTCATGCACTCCCAATCCCAAGTTGCGCCGGCCATGGGAGACACTCCACGTCGGTAGGATTTGAGGGAGAAATTTGAAGAAGGTTGTTGGTGTTATTTGTTCTCCATTGGAAGATGAGGTTCCTCGTTCTTCGTTCGGAGCTTTTCTCCCTATCTCTCCTCTTCCTCTGTTCCACCAAAATAAATTATGCCAGAAAAAATAATAGATTGGTTATCTATTATTCTGTTGGAATATAATTCAAAAAGGGAGAATAAATTAAGTGGCTCCACCTAATTAATGCATGATAGCTGTCATGGATTATTTAGGGGAGGTCAAGGGGTTTTATACCCACTTAATTGGGGAGTTGAGGAATCAAGAGGCTCTCCCTCATTAATGGGGGAGAGTTGAGAGGTTTTATACTCCTCTATCAATAGGGGTTAGGTGGTCCCCATCCCTATTATTTAAAAGAGAGGTTATGCGGTCTCTGGTGGTCCACATGTTGTAACCTCTCACGGGAGGTTATTTTCATGTGGGCCCCACTAACATAACCTCTCATGGGAGGTTAGGTTGTGTAGGTCCCACCTCTAACTCCCAAGTGGTGGTTTTAACCAACAACCACTTTCATGGCAGCTTAAAATAAAATAAAGTGTTGTACACTTTATTTTATTATTTTTTTATGAAAATCCAAAATCTAACTTTTATTCTCGACCATCTGTCATCAAGGTGAAAGTATTTTTAAGTGAATATCGGCGCTGTGATTTCAATGGTTCCCTCAGATTTCAATTCTGAGCACTAGTTCAAAATTTATAAAATCCCACTCGTACGTTTACTGAACGTACCTGAACAAAACTTTTGAAATTGATCCCGGGCACACCGGGCCTCGGAATCAAGCACCGTTAATTTTCGTGGACTCATAAAAATACCATGTATTTAAGAAGAAAAAAATCCATAGAATTTCCAGGTCATTACATTCTCCCCACCTCAGGGCTTTACGTCCCCGTGAGCTACAACTTGAACTATGGGAACAAATGGGGGAACTAAGCACGGATCTGAGTATCCCGCTCCCATGTGCTCTCCTAGAGGTTCCTGTTCTGCCAGCGTACACGCACCAGAGGTATCAACCGTCCATGTAGGACCTGCTCCTGTAGATCCTCAATCTCTGTTGGAACCTTCGTAAAATTCACCCCATCATCAAAGTCCAACTCTTCATGGTCGATGATGTGGGAAGGTTCATGCACATATCCCCTCAGTTGAGATACACGGAAGACGTCATGAACCCGGTGCAACTGAGGTGGAAGAGCTAAGCCGGAATCCACCTCGCCTACTCTACTGAGGACCAGGAAAGGTCCGATGAATCTTGGACATAACTTTCCACCTCGGCCAAATCTCAGTAGACCTCATCAAGTTCACACCCGCAGAAATACGTTGTCTCCATCCTCGAACTCCATAGGTCTTCGTCTCCTGTCATCATACGAATTTTTCCTACTCTTTGTAGTCTTCATCCACTCCTATATAATCTTCACCTTCTCCGTAGTAGCTCATACCCTCTCTGGTCCCACTAGTACTGACTCCCCAGGGTCAGTCTAGCACAAGGGTGATCTGTGATGTCTCCCATACAAGGCCTCCAAAGATTTCATCCCTATCGTGGAGTGATATATGTTGTCTAAGAGAACTCCACCAAAGGAAAGAGAATTTCCCAACTAAGACCAAATTCGAGGACACATGCACGTAGCATGTCCTCGAGGGTCTGAATGGTCCACTCAGTCTGACCATCTGTTTGAAGATGGAACGCGGTGCTCAAGCAAATCTTTGTCCCGAAAGCCTCCTGAAACCCCTTCCATAGCCTGAAAGTAAACTTTGAATCACAGTCGGAGAAAATAGAGGAAGGTACTCCATGTAGTCACACAATATCCAGCACAGAGAGGCGTCCCAAGCTCTCTACTGAACTCTACTCTTTGATCGGTAGGAAGTGGGCCGACTTGGTGATTTGGTCAACAATCACCCAAATCGTGTCGTGTTCCCTGGATTTACGTGGAAGACGAGTCACAAATTCCATGGATATCCAATCCCAATTCCACTCTGGGGCATCTAAAGGTTGTACCAAGCCTTCTGGTACCTAATGCTCCGCATTCACTTGCTGACAAGTGAGGCATTGAGAAATAAACTCTACTACCGCCTTCTTCATACCTGGCCACCAGTGCTGTCGTCGAAGGTCCTGGTACATCTTTTCCACTCCTGGATGTACTACTAGAGGGGATTTGTAGAACTCCCTCAACATTTCCTTTTGAAGTTCCACTGGTACCAAGGTACTTCCTCTGAAGAGGATGACGTGCTCCCCACCTTCAGAAAATCCATCAGGTGCTTGCCCTGTGGATATATGAGCACGTCGCGTCTCACAGTCAGCGTCTCTACGTTGTGCCTCCCTGAATCGCTGAATAAGTGGGGGAGTGACTGTAAGAGTCTATAGAAAGGTTGCTCCATCTCTATCCACAAAGTATATTTGTAAAGCATCCAGCTACTTTGTCACCTCTCCTAGCAGTGGTATAATAGTCCTCCTACTGAGTGCATCTGCAACAATGTTACCCTTCCCAGGAGTTTATACTATCTTGAAGTCGTAGTAATGGAGGAACTCAAGCCAACACTGTTCTCTCAGGTTCAAGTCCTTCTGATAGAATATATACCTGAGACTATTATGATCAGAGTACATAGTAAAATTCTCTCCCATCAGATAGTGCTGCCAAATCTTCAAGGTGAAGACCACTGCTACTAACTCTAGGTCATGGGTAGCGTAGTTCTGCTCGTGTTGTCTCAGATGCCGAGAACCATAAGCAATCACTGCTTGCTCCTGAATCAGGACACACCCAGGTCAGGTCCCTGATGTGTCGCAGGAAACTACGTACCTTACGCTCTCCTTTGGAAGTGTCAACATGGGGGGAACTAGTTAGCCTCTGCCTCATCTACTGAAATCTCTGATGGCATCTCTCTGACCACATGAAGGGTTTCCCCTTCTTTTTCAAGGCTGACAGTGGTGCTGCTACTCTGGAGAATTCTGGTATGAACCTTCGACAGTATCTATCCAAACCAAGGAAACTACATACCTATGTCAAACTCTTTGGTGGCTCCCAAGAAAGTACCGCCTCAATCTTGGCTGGATCCACTACAACTCCAGCCTTCGATATGATGTGTCCCAAGATGTGAACCTCTAAAATCCAAAACTGGAACTTCAAGAGCTTACTATAAATCTCATTCTCTTAGAGTGTGTCTAGTACTACCTGAAAATGGTTGGCATGCTCCTTCTCAATAGATGAGTAGATCAGAATGTCTTTGATAAAGACTATGACAAAGTGATAAAGGTATGGCTAGAAGATATTTTTCATGAGTCCCATGAACAATGATGGAGCATTGGTTAAGACGAAGGGCATAACCAAGAACTCATAGTGGCCATACCGACACCTGAAGGTGGTCTTTTACACATCCTCGTCTCAAACTCTAAGATGGTGATAGCCTAATTTGAGGTCTATCTTTGAGAACCATCGTGATCCCTTCAACTGATCAAATTGTTTGTCAATCATCGGGAGTGGGTATTTGTTCTTCAAGATCAATTGGTTCAGGTGACGTTAGTCAACACAAAGCCTCAAGCTCTCATCCGCCTTCTTGGCGAACAGAATCGGGGCTGCCCAAGGAGAAACATTGGGTTGGATGAATCCCTTCCCCTGCAAGTCCTCCAATTGTACCTTCAGTTTTCAAAGCTCAGTGGGAGCCATCTGATATGATGGAGTAGATATCAGTGTCATATCGGGGTACAGTTCAATGTAGAATTCCACCTCTCTATGAGGAGGTAGTCCTGGAACATCATCAGGGAAAACATCCGTGTACTGGTCCACCACTACAGGAGATGTCGGACTCTCCACATTAACTTCTCTGAGGGTGAGACAGGCCAACTGATGAGTGATTGGCTGCACCCTCCTCCTGGTAAGTCTATCTTGTGCTGCAAAGGCTCCCTTCTTGCCGGTGAAGGTAAACCTGGTTCCATCTGTGCAGACACACCGCACTTTTCGCCTAATAGAGTCGATATGATCATGGACTGTAGATAACCAGTCCATACCTAATATGATGTCGTAAGACATCAATGCCACTATTACGAGATCACAGCCGAAGCACTCACCTCCTAGAGTAAGCTCACACTACTGACACTAGTTCGTAATTGTCGAATCAGCTCTCGTAGGAGTCTCTAGTCGTAAGGGTCGTTCCAAAGGCTCCATCGGAATCTCCAAACTCCCAACGAGAGTAGTGGAAATGAAAGAGTGACTGGAACCTGTGTCTATAAGAACTGAAGCTAAGGTAGAGTAGACACAGATCATACCTTGAATCATCTCTGGAGCACCATGATCGTAGGCCTCAGTTTCCTGAAGCTGAGCTCTCCCCTGACCACCCACTCCCTGTAGTCGGGGTGGACCTCCCGGTGGTGGTGGTGGTAACACCTCGTAACGTCGTCCACTGCCAACTGCACATCCAACTGCTCTGCCATGTCTTCCTCCTCCCTATGAACCACCACGTTCGAACCTTTACCTCTGCCCGGGAGGTCCCTCAACTATCTGGAGATCATCTGAACGGCGGGACGGACAGTCACAAGCCATGTGACCTTACCCGCCGCATGAGTAACACTACCTGCTACTGGCATGTGTGTCTTTGCTCCGTGTGCCCTGTACAACCGATCCTGAGTCATGTGGTCAGCCACATATAGGTCTATTCCTCTTGTAACTCAATGACATCTGTCTACTTCTAGCTGCAGAACACTCCGCTGCATGTCGGCTAGTGGTGGGTCTCATTGTTGGAGACTTCTCAGCAAGGAAACTCTCCACCAAGAGGGCACTCTCTAACACCCCCACCTGTGTCAGGATGCTGAGGGAGATCATCAATGCTCTGATCTCTCACCTAATCCCCTGCTCAAAGATCTGGACCCAGAAGAATGTGTCTCACACCATATCTGTGGAGTAGCACGATAGGTCAGTGAACCTCATCGGGTACTACGCCACCATCATGCTACCCTATTATAGATGAAGTAGTTCATGTATCTGCACTGTGCGGAGAGTGGCTGGGACAAACTCCACCCGAAACAGTCTCTCGAATTCTTCCCAGAGTAGTGTCACCTTGTCATGCACTTGGAGCATTAGGCTCCACCATCTGCTTGCTGCTGCCTGAAGGACACTCATAGCAAGGATCGCCATGAAGTCTTCTGGTGTCCCTACCAGTTGGAAAACTCTCACCACAGCCTCCAGCCAATCCTCAGTTGCATGTGGGTCCATCTATCCCATGAACCTGGGTGGACTCTTGTGCTAGAACTCGTGCAACGCGCTCAAGCGGCATGCATCGTCTACTGCTGGGGCTGGTGGCAATGGTGGCCCAACGGGAAGTGGTACCGCTGGTGCCTTTGTAGGAAAAGGGCCATGCACTGAGGCCTCATCTCCCATTAGGCTATCAGTATGTATGACTCTAGGGGCTCTAACTAGTCGTCCACGGGGAGGCATCCTGAATGAAACAGATGTGACATTGTCAATAGATTATACCTGGTGAGCTGACCTGGTTGGCCCACATAAAGAAAACATTTGGAAACACGCATGCAATCAGTGTTTTTGTGCACTGAGTCGGAAATAATAAGTCAGGGTCCTAGTGTATGGATACGTCAGCCACCTGCACTAACACTGTACTCCCTGAACTAAAAACCACACTTATTACCCTTTACACTATTGCTTCACAGGAAAGAAATATCATAGTTCTAAGTTCTATGGTAGAACTGACTCCTCTGATACCAATATTTCACGAACTGTCCCCCGGGGCCCGTATCGTGACTACCCCAAGCCCACCATCCATAGGCCAGGGGCTGGCGACTAGCACCAAAGGCATAAATCACTAAACTGGGAAGGCATTGCCTTTATAACAGCAAACAAACACATCAGAGTACACAACTGAAAGAAAAGAACTAAGTAAAACTGTATACAAAAGAAGTTTTTGAAAGTAAAAGGGGCCGGAAATACAATCCCAACAGAAAGTAAAAGTACAACTAAAATCATGTACAAATGAAGAAAAGTAAAGTAGATACTGGGTCATCCTCCGGGGTTCCTACCTGAAGGGTAGGTACATATGGCCTCCTCAAAACTCTGCGTCCATCTGTCTCCTTCGTGCACTGTCACACCGAGTGATCCACCTCTGGGTACCATCCAGTCCTGCTACTCTCTGCCTCAGTCAGCATTGTCTGTTGTCCTCAACCAACACAACAAGGTGTGGGCATAGCCCATGCAGGGATTAGTGTAACTATACTCAGTAGGGACCCCCGAGACCCTCAAAGTCTCACAAAATCAAACAAGGATAAACCAAAATGTATGAAATAAATGGATAACCATTACTTAGGTATATGCCCATACATATACCTATGTTATCTATTAAAACATCTCAATCATGAGGAAAACACAAAAGTCATTGACTCAGCTAAAACCAGGATTTTTATTAATCTGAACCCTCAGATGTTGTAGAACTCCTTCTCTATCGAGTACAGTGGGCCGTCCACATCACACAGAGGCGCTTCCCACTAACTTGGACTGCTGAGGTACTCCTCCTATCGAATACCATGGATCTGTTGCACTCACACAGAGGCGCTCCCCCACCATGGGTCTGTTGTGCTCATATAGAGGCACTCCCCTGGTATCCTACTGAAGTACTCCATGTGTCGAGTACCATGGGTCTTTCATACTCACACAGAGGCGCTCCCCACTGTGGGTCTGCCGCACTCACACAGAGGTGCTCCCTACTAGGCTAGTCGAATCACTCTGAGTCGAATTGGTCAGCAGTTTTCAAGTATTAGCCAACTACTAGGTTCCCACACAAATTCCAGCTTGTCTCTAGAAGATCTACTCCACAAAATATTGGTCGATACTCCAGCTTTCACGAAGTCCCACATAGAAGTATATCAAAGGTCTGCCACGTCATAGGGGTCAATCAGATGCCCGGTCTATTAGTTATTAGCCTTTTAGTCCCAGGGGGGGCAATTGGATTCGTGTACGATCCAACCTTACTATATCTCAACTATACCTTGAACACCAGTGGGTTATTCTCAAAGGGACGGTTTCCATCCAAGAATACCAGTGCCGATGACGGATCGTCAAACGAACGTCCGGTGCCAAAGATATGGCCCAAGAATGTAATTGGTCAGTAATGGGCCTGGATTCGGTCTGACCCGGTTAGACCGACTCGGACCAACCCAGTCTAGTTCAACCCTTCCAAACTCGTTGGGTTTGACCAGGCCCATTGGGAGGGTCAGCCCGCAAAGTTTTGGCCTGATCCGCTGGGCCCGGCCCAGCCGACTGCAAGGGCGGTTCGTCCCGAAGGTTTCCACGTAGGTGACTCGGCCCAAAGGTCAGGGCCAGTTTGGCCAGCGCCGCGAGGGGCGTAGCTTGGGTGACTCGGCCCAGGAGGTTGAGTCGGTCGACAGACCAGCGGGCAAGCCACTCGGAGAACTGGCTGGCCACAGGTGCACCGGGAGGGCGCATCAGGGGCCAGGCAGGCTGCGGGGGCATCGGCAGGGCATCAGGGAGGTTGCGGGGGAGTTGGGAAGGCCACGGGGGCACCGACAAGGCACCGGGCAGGCCGGGGGGTGTTGGCAGGGCGCCGGGAAGACTACCAGGGCACCCGGAAGGGCGCCATGTAGGGCGCAGGTGCACCAGGAAGGCAAGCCGCAGGCTGGACAGGATGCCGGGAGGCCGCAGGTAGGCAGGTCGCACGCCGGGCAATGCACCGGGAGAATGCGGTAGGCGGCCAGGCACCGCTCGGGCGGGCAGTGTTAGGATGGAAGAATCGGTGCATCGCGGGGGCGACACAGTTCGTGGAGGCCACAGGTAGTTCGGCCTTTTTCATCGCTTCCTTCATCGCCTCATCGTCATGCCGAAGTTTATCACAAAGAAGAAGATTGACAGAGGGAGTCGGGCCACATTAGCTTGACATGCACCCTCTGCAATTAGGGTGATAGTAGAAGGTTCTTAAGGACAAAGCATAACAACTCACCAGCAATGGAATCATAACCTCATTCTCTATTTTTAATGAAATGAAGAACATGGTCTAAAAAGAAAACAAACCCCTACTTCTTGCTTTTCATTCATTGACGGTGTTGTGGAAAGAAGATGATGAAGTTTGTTGTTCACCGCGTTCATCACGCACTCCCAATCCCGAGCTGCATCAGATGTGGAAGACACTCCACGTCGGTAGGATCCGAGGGAGGAAGTCGAAGTTGGTTGTTGGCATTCTTCGTTATCCATTGGAAGATGAGGTTCCTCATTCTTCGTTGGGAGCTTTTCTCCCTATCTCTCCTCTTCCTCCTTTCCGCCAAAATGAATCATGCCAACAAAAATAATAGATTGGTTATCTATTATTCCATTGGCATAGAATTCTAAAAGGTAGAATAAATTATGTGGCTCCACCTAATTAATGCGTGAGAGTTGTCATGGATTAATTAGGGGAGTTCAAGGGGGTTTCTACCCACTTAATTGGGGAGTTGAGGAATCAAGAGGCTCTCCCTCATTAATGAGGGATAGTTGAGAGGTTTTATCATCCTCCATCAATAGGGGTTGGGTGGTCCCCACCCCTATTATTTAAAAGAGAGGTTATGCAGTCTCTGGTGGTCCCCACATCATAACCTCTCGCGGGAGGTTATGTTCGGGTGGGCCTCACAACTATAACCTCTCATGGGAGGTTAGGGTGTGGTGGTCCCACCTCCAACTCCCAAGTGGAGGTTTTATCCAACAACTAATTGCATGGAAAAATAAAATAAAATAAACTGTTGTACACTTTATTTTATTATTTTTTTATGAAAATCCAAAAACTAACTTTTATTCTCGACCATCCACCATCGAGGTGAACGTCTTCTTAAGCGAATACCAGTGTTGTGAGTTCAACGGTGCCCTGGGATATCAATTCCAAGAACCGGTTCAAAAGTTATAAAATACCTCTCATACGTTTACTGAATTTACCCGATCAGAACTTTATAAATTGATTCCAGGCACACTGGTCCTCGGAATCAAGCACCATAAATTTCCGCGAACTTCTAAAAATCCTATATATTTATGAAAAAAAATTCCACGGAATTTCCAGGTCTTTACATGGACACATCCCTAGTAAATTTAATCCCTAGTTTATAGGTGATAACCCATATATATATATAGTGTTTGGGTCGGTATAGTATCTATGAAATCATTAGTTTCTTGATATTCTAAAATATTAAGGAAAATAAGAAATTGGTTCACCCTTTCCTACAATTGGTGATGAAATATATGTTCTATATGCATGAGTTTCTGAGAGTTATTGGGAGTGATTCCTTGTGCATTATAGTTGGCACCATAGTAATGATCTCCATGATGTTAGGAAACCACTAAACCCTAGATAATACATTTAGGATATGATTTTTAATGGGAAGTACCTCCATGTCAGTTTGTTTCATCATGGGGAGGATCACTATAGTGTAGTTATTCATCATGAAGAGTACATGCATGATTATTTTTAGCAGTTCCAATGGCTAGGAGAGTTGAGTTATCCAACCCAGTGGGTGTCTGGGGTATTGATCCCAACTTCTAAAAAATGTTTCCCTACACTATTTTATGAATGGAATTGGTGAAATGATGGTAAAAGGGGCTACATGTTCTGTCAAAGTGGAATTCCACTAGTATAGTGGGTATCCTAACATCAATGTGAGAATCATGCAATATAGACCAAGGAAAGCATAGCTAGGATTGGATAAATGATTTATTCATCTTGAGGGGATTCCTTACATTAATTTGAAGACATGTGGGGGTTTAATATATCATAAGAATATCCATGGAAATAAAAGTGGATAGAATATTTGGAACCTCCCATGCCTAATTAGTGTAGGTGATATGAGTGATAAAGAATTCCAGGTGAGACTCCCAAAATAGTTGGTAGTTGAAATGTGGAGTGGGAGTATTTCCCTATATATTCACCTTTTGGATATTGTTGACAAGGAATTTAAAATTTCATATCCCTTGAATCCAATTACAAAGTGGAAATGTATGCTTCGTGTTCATTCTAATAGATCAGGTTTTTAATAAGCCTAAGGAAAATGAGCTCAGATTGTGAGATTTGGTGTGGGATCCCCAAATCCATCACAGAGGTAGTGGTTGTGGCTGGATAAATGTAATGTGGTATTACTATATGATTGTACCTCTTAAACCCATGTATTTTGGTGGTAGTTGGAGAAACTTGTCGAGAACAATTGGTGGCTGATGATCTATTGTGATATATGTATCCAAATTTAAGTACATGTCCCATGAATGGGATGCATAATTAAATCAACATTAAACATACTCTTTTGGGATAATGAAAATGGACTCATGTGGGTGATTTCTAAAACTAATAAAAACTATATTTAGTTCTCTGTTAACTCTTTTAGGAGAAAAGTTTCACACCAAGATCACCATTTTTTCTGATGATTCCTTTGAGGCATGGTTTCATGAGAAATAGGTTTCCTTAAATTGGTTTCAATCCTATGTCCTTACATCCCATCTTTCCAAATATTGGTGGACTTCCACCACCATGGATGATGATGTTCTCCCCTTCACTAGAATCAGATGATGTGATCATTGATCTTCTTTCCATGTATTACTCTTTATATTTCATCACCTAGTACAATTCTCCCTTGGAAATCTAGGACATGTTCATGAATCTCACTCGCAGACCCATCTTCAAGTTGACATCAGTTAATTAAGAATCATCCTCATTTAATAGGGTATCTTCCTTATGGTAGGTGTTGATAACTATGATGGGAATATTGGGAATGTGTGGAATCTAAAAATATTTTACACATATATGACGAGGGAATATTATTCTAATGGAATAAGAAATCTCGATCTTAAAGGACATGGAATCTCATGACCTTCATGAGGAAACATACACGTAGTTCATAAAGAATCCTAGGATCATCACCCATGGAATCTAGTTCTCATCACACAATATAGCACACATTAATCATATGATTCATCCTGATATCATCATACTCGGAAACATATTCTATTCACCTTAGGCTTTATAGGCTCATTACATGAGCTAATATTTTCTCATCACATAGTGTATGAATCTCAGGCTCATCACCTATGTGGAGAGTTAAGAGATACCATGAATGTCATATATGATTTTTTTTACTTTTCATATAAGTAATATAATTTTAGTCACCTAAGATACCATCATAGGCTTCTCAACTATGTAGAGTTAGAAGAGACCATATGATTATCACAAAGGATTATTAGGCTCATCACCTAAGTCACCCTAGGATCATGCCCTTAGGACAGGTTTCTGATGCATTTGTTGGGGCTCACATATTTTGAGTCAAGTGAGGACAGCCCTACATATGCTCTTCACATATGGGTTGATAACATATCTGGATCCCTATGGGGATTGTCCCAAATATGGTCATAATGTATTCTTAGATAACAAATATATTGTTAAATATAGATATGAACAAATAATCTCATCATGAATGGGTGAATCGCATGTTTAGAGTCTAGTGAGGATAGTATCATATCGGCACATCACATTTGGGATAATCATATATATATAATCTAGTTTGGGAAGTCCCATATATTCTGGTCATGTATGGGACAATCATAGATTTAAATTTTAGTATGGATTCTCACAAGTTATCATTTATTGGAGAAGACCTTACTTTTTATTAACTTTTAGCGACATATGGAAGGATGAGTGAGAGGTTTAGTATACTCCAAGAAGATGATCATGATTTTAGGATACGATTCCCAAGAGGGGTGGGGAAATGGTAGTGGGATGTTTTCTTAAATATGGTAGAGTCGTATTGGGATAATCATGAAAGCCATCCCATTTTATAGGGAAAACCTAGTTTTTGGGGAGTTTTGATTAAACTTGTGGGAGGTTACATTCATATATTTTTTGGGGTAGGAATCAAAACCCATGTAGTTTAAGTGTAAAATATGAGGTTATGTAACCAGAAAATACCACAAAATTTAATTTAAATTTTTAAGGAGTCTTAGGTCAGTAAATTTGTGGTGAAAAAAGAAAATGTGGGCATTACACATTGGGATTACCAAAATATGGGGAAATCAAATCATGGTTATAAAATGATGGATATTGTTCTCATTACATGGGTTATCCTGTAATCATTATAAATAAAATAATAATATTATCTCAGTGGTTATGTTCATAGTCTAATGTCTTATATTGAGGGTCTGGGCTACATTTTAGCATATTGTGCACTGGATGTGGGATGCAGTTTAACTTTGTGTGGCTATGTTGTTTTCATAATGTATAACAACATACATTTGTGTCATTAATTATCACTAAGTGGGAGACAATGGAAGATTGTATAATTCTTATACCTTAAGTTTTACATTCCCAATTAGGATAGGGGAGATATGGATATAGAAATCTAGGTTACACTTATCAAGTCGGATGATGGATATTCTCCCTTAAAGATTTCATTATTGGGTAATACACATTCACTACACAATTGATGTTGTAAGGCAAGAGGCATAAACGTTTACATATTCATTAAATATATATGAGTTCATGTATGTTTGTCATGTTCTTAGAAGAAAAATACAGGGAGACTTCATGAATAATACTTGGTTGAGAGGTCACAATCATAATGGTATACAATACCAATTCTATATAAGTATTTTTCATGAGTAATCCCAAATAGAGTGCATGTAGGTCCTTTGAGAACACATCATTCATGATACTATGTTTTGGGTAAAGATACACCAGATTGAGGTGCCCTATATATATCTCATAAATTATAGGAGTTTGGAAAATGTTAAAGTTAAACTAGTCTGGGGTATCCAACACAAACAATTTCTTCAGATATCCATGACTTAGATTTCCTAAATTACTAAGGTCTCATGAAGCCTGAATTTGTGGGATGAATATTCTTCAAGCATAAAGTGTGTTTTACAAGGATGATCCTATTGTAAAATCCATCTCAATAATAATTCAATAATTTGAATAAATCATGTTTGGTCATTAATGAATGATCCTCACCTATGGGAATCCATAGGGATTTTCATTCATGGAGGAAGAAGTTTCATGAGCCAAGAGATTCATATGGAATTATAAGTATTTGATTTTTCTATAATGGGTGGATTATGGTGTATTTATAGTCATCAGGGTTTTCATATTATACTCTTCATAGAGGATTACTACTACCCTAAAGGTTTGAGTTTCACGGCATTCTGAATATCATTTGAAAAACAATAGACTTTCACAAACTCACCCCCACTAGTTGGATTTTTTTATCAACAAAAATGTGTTTCAATTTTCCATTTTCTCTTTTATCCTATCATAAAAATTCTTTTAAATGTCAACACTATAATACCGGAGACCTTACTCTTGTAGGTGAACTCTACATCATAAAACTATTACATAATGCACCCTCTAAAGACATTTCATTCTTGCATTTTTTTAAATGAAAATGTAGAATTTTAATTTAACCAAATTAGATTCATTTTTTATTTATAATGTTGATATTATCTTAATATTAATTTTTAGGGTGTTTTTGAAATAGTTGATTTTTATGTGAAAAGTGTAAAATATAGTTTTTACCAAACTTATAACTTTTATGACTTAATCATTCTATAAGAAAGATATAAAAGATTATAAAAACTTTTTAGTTGATAAAATATTCATTTATGGTGTAAAATTATATCTTTTAAAAAATATATAGAATTTATAAAACTGGTGTTTAACATTTTTTAAACTTAATTAATTTTTTTCCATAAAAGAAAATATTTTTGGTATTTTAATTTAATTAAATATTATTTTTGTGAAATTCCATTTTTCTCTCTTTTTAATACATAAAAAAATTAATTTTTTATAATAGAATAATTTTTTTCATGAAAATAAAAAACAATTATGATTTTATTCAAAATATAATTTTGATTTTTAAAAATAAACTTTTTTTAAAAAGTTCATTTTACACATGCTAATGGTAAAATTAATTTTTCATACATATGTTAGTTTTATTTTTTAAAATGGTATATATATTTAGAATCAAAATGTTAAAATTATTTGATAAGGAAAATATTTTTTTTAGTTATTTAAAAATTACATAGATGAAATATTAATTAAAATGGTTATTTTTAAAGAATTTATTTTACATGATTTATAAAAAAAATTCTAAATAAATTAGATTTATCTAACTAACATGTTAATAAAATATTATTTTATAAATAATAAAAATATTAATAAATACTCATTTATTAAATAATTAATATTAATTAATAATAATAAATACATAATGTAAAAAAATTCATTTTCCTATAAAATATTGTTCCCCATATCTTATGTTTTAATTAATAATATTAATTAAAAAATCATAATTTAAATTAGACTAAATGGATTAAAAATTTGGATTCATGATTAAAAAATTTAGTATGGGGGTTTATCTTTAATTTTTAGAAAAAAAAATTACCATGGAAAATTTTAAATCCATCCTAAAAAGGGTTAAAATGGGTCACTAACGTACCCTGAATTTTTTATAATTTGAATTTAACTTTCAAGTTTTATGTAGAATATTTTAGATATAAAATTTATACCCACTTTTCTCACTTCTCTGCCTAACTCACTTAACTGACCAAACGCCCTAACACCCATATGATTCCATTCTTACCCCTTACCTAACATCAGTTTCCATAAAAACCTTATCTTTTCACCCATAAAAGGAGCTCACTACCACCCATTCTCTCACCCCACACTATACCAAAGGAATTGATCCTAAATTTTTCTTTACTCTCTCTCTCTACAAATCCATTCTAAGGAGTCACTAAGGTCCTAAGGAGTCCTCCAATTCATTATGAAGCTACATATTAAATTATGTGGTTCTAATCCTTTCCTTTTATTTTATATTGGAATTATTTTATTATAATACTATTTTCACATATTTCCTTTATTTTAATCTAATGATATAATCTCCCATTTTATATTTTTTAACTAGAGGATACTTATCTTCACTCATTATTACTTTTAACCTATGTCGTCATTATGAAAATAGAAGTGTTCTCATCTTATCCCTTCCATTTTAAATTACTAACCTTTATTGTAATGTCATCATGCTTGCAATTATATGTAATAATAACCCATTTTATGTATCTTTAATGATATTACATCTCATTAAAGGATTTTCTTAATCATAAAAAATGTCAAAAAATCAAAATTTTGAAAAATTAAAGTGTGTATTATTTTCCTAGAAATAAAATCTCTATACAGATACCAGCAGGTGGATGTAGTTATGAAAAAATGCACCAAATTGTAATCAACATAAAAAAGGTTAGTTGAGTTTCAACTCAGTATTCATACTCGTTCATGATAGGTAGAACTTGGAATACACACCTAGATAGACACTTAAAAATGATATTCATTGGATAATTCACATGATATTTATAAACATTAATAAAGGGTTTTAATACCATTGATTTGGTCTCATACCATTACATCCCATTATACTCAATTACTATATTCCTTTGAAAACCCAACACTTTTAAATTACCCTCTCAACCACCTTATCTTTATGTCTTAAAAAATTTTACTTCTGATTACATTGATAAATACTTATTATTCTAATATTATTTTCAAGATATTTTTTAGATAGATACATTATTACATTGAATAGGAAAATGTTTTTTTTTTCAATATTTCCATCATTCAAATAAATATTATTATATTTTTACATGATTAAGTAATAAGTTCTTTAGGGAATGTTTTTTAAAATTTGTTTGACTCCTGTAATTAATTCATTGGACATAATTAGTGATAGATGGAGAAAAATATATATAGTATCTCAATGCATTGGTAGGTCTCATGAAACCAACTAGCTAGTGTATTGGCATATAACTTGCCTATTTTTATATGATTTACTTGATAGAATTTATAATTACATGTTTATGATGTTATACATTATTCATTCCACCTGTATGATATCTGTAATTATTATCCATGTCTTTATTTATTGTCAAGAATATTATATTCCCTCGGTTTCATTTGATTATGAAATTATTTTTATCATTTATTTCAGTTTCTTTTAATTTTTATATCATGATTATGTTATGATATATTCTATTATGAGATACCCCTTACCGATCATATGAGTTCACCCTTCTTTTTCTTAAATCCCACATGAAATTGATATGATAACGTTGTTTAATTTTTAAGGACATATTAGAATTAATAATAATTTTCCCATCGATTTTTATGTTTTATTTTATGTTCATAAGTGTAATATGAAAAATATGTATGTGTTTAGAATTTTAATACTAATACGTTGTTAGATAATTTGGGAACTCTTTTATTTTATACCAATAATGTAATATAACTAGGATATGTGGGTTTCTAGATATTGGGTTATTAAAATTTTTATTTGAATAAGTTTAGTAGAAACATTGGTTAATAGAGAACCCTAGTAAGATATCCTATTTATTTTTGAAAAACCTTATACTTTTAAGGAATTTCCCCTTAAAAACTTATTGGATTTATATTTTACAATTCTTTATCATGTTCTAATTATGTGTATTACATTGTTAAGATATGGTGAATAAAAATAGGAATGGGAACTGTGTCAACACCCATATTCAATGTATGGATGTTCCTCCTAAGAAAGTAAATGAGGAAGGAGTCGGATCTGATCTGATTCAAACTGTACTTGGATAGTTATCACTAGTAATGAAAAAATAACCTCACCCTCATAGAGTAACATAATATTCCACAATATGGTGTAAGTATTTTGGATCAATTTATGCAACAACAACACCCACTATTAGATGGAACAACAAATATTCCGGTAGATGAGCAATGAATCAAGTCCATAGAAAATATATTTCACACTTTGTGATGTAGTTAAAGGGAAAACACTTTCATTACGGTATATCATCTGAAGGGAGATGAAAATCAATGGTGTTCACTAATTAAAAAAATAAGTGAAAGTTGAGATAAAGAGCATGAAATGTATAGCTTTTAAAGAGATATTTCATGAAGAATAATTTACTTGTGGAAAAGGGTTTAAATATAATAACAATTCCTCAATCGTTAAAAGAAGGTGGAAATTTTTCTTAGTATGAATATATGTTTAAAAGGTCAGTAACATTTGTTGTATACTGTATACATGTATTGAAAAAACCAGATTAATTGTTTCTTTGTTCGATTAAATCCATTCCATCGAAGAGTAATAGTCTCTCAAAAAATTTATTCATATGAATATATAGTTTCAAGTTTCATAAATATAGAAAATATTTTCTCTAATAATTATGTATTCAAATGAAATATGGAGAAGAAGAGTTATTTTGATCTCTATAGAAAAAAATTAAGTGAAAGGGTAATAAATGAAGAGTGTAATTTTCAACATGTAATAGGTAAAAAAAGAAACAATATGGGACTTAATTGAATTCCATGATAGATTGTTTTTTGTTTGGATAAAAATGACATCAAGATATTCGATGGAATTGAATGGTTGAAGTTTTTTATGTTCAATGATTTGACTATATGGATATGAGACACTCTAAAAACTAATTCCCAATATGTATTATGAATTTACCTCCAATGGGGATGAGGTGTAAAGTAAAAAAGTTTATAGGATCACTACACCATCAATTTAAGTGAAAAAATAGAATGATAAAATGTATGTTGATCCTAAATTAAAATTAGTGAATGATTTATTTCATTTTGAACATCCACCCTCCTTTATATCATGATTGTTTGCTGAGAAAATTTAATATCCTCCAAATACTATAAGAAAAGAATTGTAATTTAAGGGACCTATTGGGGTTATTTTTTAAAAAATTATTTATAGAGAAGGAATTATTAAGACACATAGATAATACATCTTTGAAAACTTTATTGAGATACCTATAGTTGAATTTGACTTAATCAATCATTTGGATTATCTCTCAATATATGATGAAAGAATGTATTACTGAGTGGAAGATATTCATATTTCTTAATAGATAATAGAATCCCTTATTTTAAAGGGAGAGACTTCACCTCAAAAATCTTTTCTATACCCACCACTAATGGCTCACCATATTGAAATTATGGGAGATGTGGAAGAGAAAAAATAATCTATAAATGCAAACAGCTTACTAAGGATAGAAGATATACGTAGTTTGAAAAAATTTATAAATGTATTCCCTGAGTAATTTAAAATAAATCTACCTAATAATGAAGTTTATTTTTCTATTGAACTCATTCTTGATGCAAGACATATAATTAACCAACTTGAATAAATTTGTGTAATATTTTCTAGTAAAAGAAATTTCTTATACTTTTCTTTTAATTAAATATTATTTTGGAATAATTCAATTTTAGATTGATTTGGAATAAACATAATATAATATTTTTATAAATAAAATTATTTCATGAAAATAAAAATAATTATTAATTTAATACTAAAACATATTCAAAAAAATACATTTTTTCCCAAAAAATGGGCTTTACCCGCGCTAATTTTATAATTTATTTTCCCCACACATATTTTTTTTTGAAATTTATATTATATTTAGTATCATTATGAAAAAATTATGTAACATGTACAATTTTATTTTTATCAATATAACATAATTTAATTAGATTTAATATTAATTTCCATAGTAAAATTAAAATATTTGTTTTCAATGAATTTATTTTATTAGTGTTATATAATTTTTATCTAAACAACGTAGATTAATATATTATAAATTATGACTCTGACATGTTTTTTAAATTTATAATTAATATTTACATTGTAACTAAATTAATAATTAATTTGAAATAAAAATAATAAACACTTGATGTGTAAAATAATATTTCTCTAAAAAATAGTTTTCATATAGATTATGTTTTAAATTAAAATTTGATTTTTTTTCAAATTTAGAAATTGAATTGATTAAATGATGACCAAATTAGGATTCATGATTTAAAAATTTTATATAAGGGGTAATATTATACTTTTCAATAAAATAATTAATAATTTTACTTTTAAACAAGAAAAATAGTTGTAAAATGTGAAAATGGTGTGTCTTGAATTTTTATTAATTAAAAGGAAACATAAAAATTCTATAAATAATTTTTAGGATCTAAAGTCAAAACCATATGTATCACCTACCATTTCTCTATCTAACTCACCTAACTCACCTAAACCACCTGAAACCCATGTGAACTCATTCTTACCCCTTAACAAACTATAGTTTCCTTGAAAAATTCCCTTTATTTCACCTATAAAAGGATATCACTCCCAACCAATATCTCTTATAACTCTTAAAAAAAGGAATTTATCGACAATTCCCCATCCATATACCTTTATATATCTATACCTAGCTATTATTGTGTTTCTAAGGAGTCCTCCAATGAATTAAGAAGCTACTTAGAGAATTAAGGGTTTCCAATACTTCTATTTCCTTTTTTAATTAGAATTATTTTATTATAATTACATTTCCATATTTTTATAAGAATTAAATTTCATGGAATTATCCCACATTTTATATGTTGTTAATTATATTCTACTTATACCCTCTCATTATTGCCATCAGACAAGGCTGTTATTATGCTGACATAAGGGTTCTCATTCCACCTCTTCCATTTTCATTTAAAATCTTTTATTGTAATGTTATAATGTAATTCTATGAAATTATCACCAGTTTGATAAATTTAAATTGAGACTTCCTATCATAAAATAATTTTCTAATGCCATCATAATTCCCAAATATCCTATATTTTGGAAAATAAAAGTGTATGGTTTTCTCCTTAGTAAAATCCCTATCAAGGTACTAGAATATGGATATAGTTACAGAACAAAATCACCAAGGGTAATTGATCTAAAAAGGATGATTTATTTTCCACCCAATTTTCACACCAGTTCATATTGAGTTGGCCTAATATTACACATCTTTCTAGACACTCTCATGGTATATTCATTAGATAATTAAAATGATCTTTATGAATCATAATGAATTATTTTCCAAAAAAAATATTTGTTCTCATACCATTGAAAACTACTGAACTCAATTACTATATTCTTCTGATAACCTATAACACATAAACTACCCTCCCAAAAACCTTATAATTATCCATTTTAAAATGTTACATCCTATAAAAATTACAATAACTAATAGTTCTAAGTTTATTTTCAATATATTATATTAAAGATTCACATTATTCCATTGAATAGGGAAACGTTTGTTTTCATATTTTCCTCGTATAGATATAAATTATTATATATTTTCATGGTTAAGTAATAATTTCAACATAGAACATTATGAAGTATCTTGTTGAACTATATTATGAATACATTGGACTTAATTAGTAATAGGTGGGGCTTGGTATAGATATCACATCGATGAATCAATGGGTCTCATAAGATGATATAGCTTGGGTATTTGTACATTCCTTACCTACTTACATATGATTTCTTGGAATAGGGCCTTAGGGGAATGTTTATTATGTACAATGTTATTTATTAAATCAACATGAGATTGCTAATTATTAACCTTGATTTTATTTATTTTAATGGATATATAACACCCTCATTTTCATTTGATTATGGAATTTTTTTTATCATTTCCTTCTTTTTTCACATAAAATTTATTCCATGAATACATTATGATGGATTTTATTATACACTACCAGTTACTAAGCATATGAGATCACCCTTATTTTTCTTTCCTTTACCCATGAAACCTATAAGAGAACTATGTTTAATTTTAAATGATTTACTAGATGGTATAGTAATGTTCTCATATACATTTTTTTTGTATTTTAGGTTAATAATAGTAATATGAAAAATATGTATCTATATAGTTTTATAAGACTACTACATTGTTATATTAATTTTTAACTCTTGTAGTTTGTTCTAATAATGTAATATTAATTTCGATCATAGGTTTTTGGGGACTTTATTTTTATAAACATTCCCTTTTTCTAAATTTCCCATGACCTATGGCACTTAAATGCCCCAGCCTCCTATTACAATGTATAGTGTTATAACTATTAGTGACAAAGGTTCTACCCAATAACTACCTATAAGACTTCCCTCTTAAAATATATTGACCATTAACAAGATATTATTTGATGATTGTATTAGAACCATTTATGGGTTTAAGGGTAAAATATCCATATTTCAAGGAAAATGCCTTCTTTTCTAAAACCCCTATTGAAATGATATTTTTATATAGTATAGGGACCCATCTCACTTCAAAAAATGTGACGTGAGATTGATCATCTAGATCTAATAGAATATAGACTACACCTATTTCTCTACACCTTTTTATTGTTACCTAACACAACCACCCATTATGCTATATCGGGAAAATCATATATAGAATGACTATTAGGGCACATATGGAATGAGAAAACAAAAACAAAAACCCACTAATCTAGTATCATGTGATTAGACGAAATCAACAACCCTATACTATCATATAATCTATTATAAAATAATATGTGGTAACTATAGACTTTTAAACAGCAAATTTATTTTTTATTAGGGATCTTTAGTTTTATATGTTTAGGGTTTCCATAATGGTATCATGTAACATCTCTAGGATTAGAAATAAAACATTCCTCCATAGACTCACTATGGTTATTTCTATTTTTTTACCCTTATATTATTTTTCCATCAATACTCAAATAGACCCATAGTTTTCAAACCCTCTTCCTCAATCTTAACCTTATTCGACCCAATCAATTCAAATGAATGAAAGGAATATTTTAGTATCTATAAATCCATTATATATCTACAGTACAACATACCATTAGTAATATTATTAACCAAACTATCCAGCAAAACCAAAAATATTTTGTCATGGTCTTAATCCTCAATTTCAACATTAAAATTATAAAAATCAAGTTAAAATAATTTAAATTCATGAAGATATTTCAAAATTTCAGTTTTGTGATATATGTGGAAGATATAATGTATTTTTAGGAAGATAAAAAAATAATGAAGTTATCATGTAGAATTTATTAAGCTCATACTGTATACCAGTAACAGAGGTTTTATAAAAAAAATGTCACAAGACACTATCATCCAAATATAGTAGAATAGGATAATTTTCTTTTCTTAATAAGTTAGGTAAAAAAATCACTTTAGGTGTTTTTATTATATCCATCAATGTAAAAACTAGTTATAGGTTTTTTATATCCATAAATCACATCATTCATCCCTTTTTAGACTAGTAATTCTCTCATATTTAGTCTCCAAAATTTAAAGTCATTTTTTCATTGGATATATTCATTTCATACTTATTGGATTCCATTATCATATATAAAATGATATAATAAAAATTATTGAGGATAACGGTATCGGTACACCCTCATTCAGTGGACTTAGATAATTTATATGTTACTGGTTTACAATAGACACGTGATTTTTATTTTATAATGTCAATAAGAATAATAATCATAATCATATAAGAAAATAATGACTCAAGATAAGTGAAAATAATGAATGGGAAAAATAATGAGATAAAAAAATTAAATGTAGTTTAGAATAGTTTTGTCCAACATCCTTTGATTGTATTCCAACCTCTCAAGATTTTATTAATAATAAAACATTAATGACTACAAGATAACTATAAAAGAAAATAAATATAACATATCTTACCAAACAAATAAAAAGTTCTTAAAGAACCCAATCAATAGAACGTAAGAATACTTACAGAACATACATCCTTACAACTAACTAGTACATTAATTATAAAATAAATAATATTATGGGGTCTTTATTAAAGATATAAAAATTAGAAACACATAAAAAAGAGTTACTCATAGGTATTGAGTTTAAATATCCATAATAATCCGTCCCTATAATGATCTTAGAACAACAAAAATGAGGATATAGGAATGATCCTAAATGGAATACAAGATCATTTTCCATAAAAATCTCTCATATACTCTTTTATCTAAAAGAAAAACAATATAATTTAAATTAAGTTATTGAATGATTCAAAATGAAAAATTTTCTGGTAATTATGAAGCATCAACACTCAATATATACAAATATCAAACTTCTAATATGTACTGGTTAAGACTAAATCAACCAAAATAACTTTGATCTAAGGGATTCCATATAAGGATATGTAGATGCCTCACATGAAATAAGGGGTGTGAAATAAAATAAATATAATATAAAGCTAATTTTCCATGTTATAATAAAACAAAATCAGTATTCAATATGTACTCCTACTAGTGTCATAAGAATAAAAAACCAAATAAACATATCACATAAGAATAACTTGGTATAAAAAACCATATTCAACTAAAAAATATAAAATTAAATGGGAATAAATTTTTAAAATTAAAAAAAAGATCCATTCGTGTGATGTTAAATTAAATAGTTTATGGATCATGTAATATTATCCACATTATAATAAAAAATAAAAATATTCTATTTCAGAATAATAAACAAATCCTATTATATTAATTATTAATTCATGTAAAATTAATTAGATTGCATAATAACAAGAAAATTGATCATAATAAACTAAATTTAAACATAATTTCATAGAATAATTACTAATTTATTATAATAAATAGAATCTAAATTTTTATTTGAAAATTAAATAAAAATGGAATAAGAAGTTATATTGTGGAGTGGATGAGTTTCGGGTACCATTTTATTTGTTTTGTGAGGATGTCGATGAGATATGGGGATAATGTATTTGTGAGTTGATTTTCTGATAAAAATGTGGATGATATAATTTATCATTTACTAATGGTCTAAAATACCACATTAAAAATTCAATTGGGAATGACATCAAGTGGACATCTTCCAAAATCAAGGGAAAAGGGATCAAAAAATAAGTTAAAAGCACTAATGCATTACGGAATATAAGGAAGGAATTGGAAGAGAATTCAAATAATCCCTGAATTTCATTTAAAATTCTATATATATTTCATATTAATAATTTCCATAATAGACATATCTTGCATAAAATATTTAGTGGAATAAACATTGAATCTTATGATACAATATACAACCATACTTTTTTTTAAAATTTGATGAAATTTATTAAAAATGACATTGATAACATTTAATAAAAACAAATTTTAGTCTCCACAAGTGATTGAATGATATCCCTTAGAATTATCTAATGAACTCCATATCTATTGGATATTTCATGGGTTGTATAAATAATTTAAGACCATTAATGAGATTCAACTCACACGCAAACCGTACTAGGACCTTTAAGTTAAATAAAAGCTTGTAATTGATAGCTACAACTTAAATCATTTCATAAGGACTAGATATATTAATATATACCTTAAAGGGAAATCCTTAGAAACTAAAACATTTCATGAGAATTCTACTATAATTTTTTAATGTTTCATTAACATTTAAAAGTTTTATATTTCATTATAATGTTTTTTCATCCATATATTTTTTTAACATTTGAAAAATGAACATTAATATTTAAAATCATTAATATCATTATATTATAAGTATAAACCAGTCATGAAATATTTAAATGAGAGTTATAGTTTAAATTCATTATCATATAAAACATGAACTTCAATGCACATAACTATGATATGGTGAGCATCAAAACACCATGGTTTTCTTTACCACAAACCATGTTACGGTGATATCTTCATTTCATGAGTTTTGTTTTAATCCATATTTTAATATTTATGTTACATAAAATAATATTCCTTATTGATTTAATTTTCATGCATGATATCAGTATTGTAAAAATTTTAGTTATTTTAGAAATGTTTTATATTTATTTTTATGTGATTAAGTTTTATGTACGGTGTGTTTTGATTTTTATTTTCATAATTAATAGTTGTGAAATTATTGGGTTTGTTTTTTGAATGTTATAATATTTTTTGTCTATTTTAGATATTTATTTATTTTTATAGTGAAATATATGTGTAGATATATTTTTTCGAATTTTGATAAGTAATATATATTTATACATTTATTTACATTATTATTATAACATATTGTATAATATAATAATTAAAAAAAGTATAATAATATATATATTTTTATGATATTTTTGTTAGTGGGATGTGGTGAGTGTAATGTGAGTGTTTTTTGAGTGTTCTATATGAGAGTGATGTGGGAATGTGGGTTAGTTTGCATTCATGTGGGGTGTTATATAAATAGGGTATAGCGTTAATGTGTGAGAAGTGATTCTTAGGTGAGAGTCATGTGTGGGGTGTGTAGCGTGAATGAGATGTGTGTGGTATTTTGTGAATATGAGTTTGTATTTTTTGTTCGCAAATGGTAAGGTAAAGTTGAGTTTTTTGAGGTGTTAAAATATTTGGGGACAAACTAGGCCCAACTTATTTTAAAAAAAATATTTATAAAATGAAAATAAAAAAGAAAGGTATGCATCATGTCAACTACATTATCAATTTAACCCATTTATGATCTATAAATATATAAAAATTCATTAACTTAACTCTATTATAAACATATATATCATTAACATATTTTTTATTGATATACGATATTGTAATTACATCATCAAGTAAATTGTAAGACTTATAGTTTTATTTGAAGATGATTATTTTTTTTTGTTCATTTATTATTTGAATTTGGATTTTACTTCTTGGATAAGAAAATATTTTATTTCTAATGGTTAATAAGGAAATGTATATCCATTAATTATGAGCATCATTAATTTATATATAGATTAGAGATCTTATCCTTACTAGTGATTTTAATTTACTTCTAAATGTGTAGTTTCTATATGTAATGATTGAATTTAATTATGGTGTGTCCATATGGAATTAATATGTGTATTAAATTTGGATATAATTAATTATATGAATTAATGTGGTTTAATGTTTTGTTATATTTGTTGTTTACTATTTAAAAATTTTAATTAAATATTTTTATGATGAGAATTATTGGTATTAAAACATGATAATGTGGTGAATTAATATTATATTAAATCTATAGATTATGAAATATATTTTATATATATTGAGTATAGGTTTTATTTTCCAAAAATGTTATAAAATCAAGAGATAATCATAATCTTGTTAAATAGTTCATAATGATTATTAAATCATTATTTGGATATTTGGAATGAAAAAATGCACATTTAATCATAATGAGATATGATTGAAATGATTTTTATGATTAAATGATATGTTTATTTGATTTTACAAGGACATTATATTTGGTTGTGAAGAAAATAAATCCTTGGGAAAAAACTATGTGATTCCGACTGGTGTTTGGTTAAGACTTATGTTATTCTATGAAGAGATATGTTATGGATTCTTAAATTCCATGATTTCAATGGTTCTGATAAAATATTTTTGTTCATCCATATGAGGGATAACTCATAAATTTGAAAATTTTCCTAATATTTGTAATGTATTTAACCATTATACTATGAATATTTATATGTTTTTCTATATGGTAAGTCATGATTTTGAATATTAATGTGGGATATTCTATGAGTTTGGAAAAATATGTGTTTCATCACAATATTTACTATTCATTTATTTTTTTTAACATCATTTATAGAGATATTGTTTACACAAAAATTGTTATATTCATGTGAAACATAATGTTGAGATGTCTTAGTTATAATTTTATGATGTCCGGTGTATACTATTTATTTATGTTAAATTTATAGTATTTCATTTCATAATATACATATTATTAAGTTGGGATCCATGTGATGTTTATAGTTTTTAATTTTATTCAGTTGAAATGTATTTTTAAGACATTATATATTTATATCTCATATACACACATATATTTTACTCATGTATATATAATAAATGGAAAGGATATTATATAGTTGAGATGTGGTGACCAAAACTATTTTGATTATATCTAATGTTGTGTGTTGGGGATGCAAAGGTGTTGTTTTTTCATTACTTTTAAACATTTATGGTGCTGTTTTTCACTCACCACTATCCTCTCTATGTGCCCACACCATCGGCCCATCATTAGCATCCTACATGCATTTTATCTATGATAAACCACCAGTAATAATCCATGCCACTTCCCTTCAAGATTTATTAAACTTGTGTAACCCATCATAAATAATTTATGTCCCCCCATTATATTTATTTCATTGTGATGGACCAATGCACTATGACATGACACCCCTCAATCCCACAAAAGAGTGTGGGAGGAATGTCGGGTGGTAGGTTCCAACACACCTACCTCTCTTTTGAGATGCCCACCTGAAAAATATTTGGTGAAACCCCACAACACTTCCAACCTATTCCTCCATATAAATAAACTATTCCTATAACATAATAACCACATGGTAGGTAATCCATCCAACCCATGGTATAGGATAAATGGATGGATGATGGGTATCATCACACCTATACCTAATCCCCCCACCAGAAAAATAAAAATTTGCTTATTCTTCCATAAAAATTTTCTGATATTTATCCTTGTTTTTCCTTGGGCATATATAACTTGGGAAGATAGATTAGCATGACAAACGTAACAAAGTCCCAAAACACCTATTCTATTTCAATGACAATTAGGAGAAGAAATAATTTCCATTTATGAGTTAGGTATTACCAAAACCCTTTCAATTCCACCTTGGAAATTTGTTTCACCAGATATCTAAAGTTAGATGAGCACTTATAAAGATATAATGATACCATAATCCAAGGAAACCTAGGGGATTTTATTTAAACTTGAAGGCTCTATGATTAAGAATCTAGTGACAACCTTATTCCTTGGAACTTCCATTAAGAACCACCCTCTTAATGAAAATTTCCAACTTACTACTCTTTCTATCAATAAAAACATTCTAGAACTGATGTTGAGACTCCTATCACTAAGGTCCTTAGATGTTAGTGGCTCTAGAACCATTTTTTATAATACACACCATCTCTATCAGAACACCTAGATAGACACTGAAATAATGTTAAAGTACATGATATCTATAGATATGGATAGATGGAGTTGATAACACATCAAAGAAGTGGTAGTTTGATACTGAAAATAATGAAATCAAAGAAATATTTATTGG
The DNA here is from genome assembly GCA_963277665.1 of Viscum album. Classification (NCBI taxonomy): domain Eukaryota; kingdom Viridiplantae; phylum Streptophyta; class Magnoliopsida; order Santalales; family Viscaceae; genus Viscum; species Viscum album. Next base: position 1,499,412,641 of record OY728159.1, read on the forward strand.
AAATGGGATAAGGCACCATTGGAGGATCCACAATCTGAAACCATCTCAAATCCTTCTTCGATAAAGCCTAACCAACATGTGGTCGAACATCAACTAGGGATAGGGGATATTCCGTTACATTATAATGTTTTTAGAAGGATCATATAGGGAATGAGAGTTCAACACCATTATAGTGTTGAACCATATTAAACCTTGTTTATGGTTTATTCTCGACACCCAGTCGGGCCCCCATCCACACCCAGAGCATGTTGCACATTTCCCAACATGAAAAACTCTTTGAATTATTGTGTTCAAAATCTAATCATTGTTATTTTAAATATATTATTAATAATAAATTAGTTAATTAAACCCAATGAGATAAATTTAAGGATGTGATTTTATTGATCTTATAAGATTGATGAATTTGTGTATAAATTATACAAAAGATGGTTCTTTGTCTAAATTTATATGAAATATTGATATTAGATAATAATGAAGATTTTTGATTTTTTTTGTTTTATACAAATTAATGGTTTCATTCAATATAAAATTGGTATAAAAACATGTCTAAGGAAATAATGATGAGGAAGTGAATCATAAATGACCCATAGAGAATCATCATGATAGTGAATTAGGGATATCCTTGCATAAAAAGGATCCAGTGAATATTTTTTTCATAGGTAGACTTCATCGTGTGTTTTATAATTTGGAAAGGGGTACGATGTAAATTGAATAGAATTCCATGGGTGAAATTATCTGTGATTTTTAGGTATAAAGTTCTCTATGTTGTGGAGGATACAATTTTATATATGTTTTAGAGGACTAGATTGAGGTTCATTTAAGGATATTAGATATAATTAATGCTCCATGGGGTAAAAAGGTGGAATTATTAGTTTGAATTCTTATTGGGCCAATACAGATATGGTAGAAAATTCATGAAAAAATGAGGAAACTAAGGGTATTATTGAGAAAAAAAATTTACAAAAAAATTACTAGAAAATTTTATAGGGTTTTTTTAATATAAGTCTTTTATAAACTCAACCGAAATAAACTACTAAAACCTTCTTTCTATAAGATCATTAAATTAAATTTAATTAAATAATTCATAATAAAACATATGGAGTTTCTAGGTATTTTTAATATATCTAATCTATTATAAAAAATCTTGACGGATAACCCTCAAAGAAAAAATTATCCATCATCTGAAGGTAATCTATATGTTTTGTTGAATATTTCAATTCTTCAAAAGGATTATTTTTTACCCACAATCTTCTATAAAAATATCTAATGATAAAGATATTGTGAGAGAATTAGTTTTTATTTTTAACACATTTTATAATAACATTTTCATGTATACTAGTACCCAAGGATTTAAAAATTTTATATAGCTTTTAAGAAAAATCTTTGGATTCCTAAACACATCAAATATATACATCCATAATTTAATCATCACTAAAAACTTTACAGTGTTATAATAATTTATAATTTTTAATTTAACCTTCTATTGATTTTTAAACATTTAGACTGTAAATTTTAATTTTAGAAACTCCTTAAATATCATCACATTAGAGTGGGGGAAATATGATGGAGATATTCTCTTAATATTTAAACACATATGACAATTTTTGGTTATTTCATGACATATTATTTTGGTATATTGTATGGAATGAAATAGATATTTCATTATAATTCATTTATCTTATCATATTGTATGATATAGACTTATCATATATTTATAAAACATATTGTATGATTAATATTGAATCCCTGAAATTCATTTAGGCATACGAGTGTTTAAATTTAACATTGAAATTATTTTCTGAAATAGTTATCATAAATTCTTTAAATGTATAGAATATCATTAAAAATCATTTGATGAACTCATGTTTATCCATGGGGTTGTAAGGAGTTTGTAACAGTATTCATTTCTTATATGTTTTTTATAGTATGAGATAATTTTTGATCACTTGGGTATTTCCCTCATAAGGCTATATGAGGATCTACTAGAAATGAGATGGTGTGCATTTGTATTTCTTTATTGTTTCTTTTATCGATTCCCCCTCCCATTATTATCTAATATACTAGAAAATCATTGAAGGAAGGTGTATTTAACCTCTGAATCAGGTCATTCATATCAATAGAAGTATATACAATATAACATTTAGTTTTATGGGTAATTAGAAGGGATTTTCATCAAGCACTAGATTGAAGAGAGTGGATGTACGTAGCATTATAATAAGGTACACATCACATTCCTCATTATATATATAAATATGATTTGTATTTAATTTCCTAGTTGATCTATGTTTGGGGTTTTATTTTGTTTCTGAAATATTTAATATGTTTCAATTTATCCTTTGAAAATAAAAAATTGTATCTAAGCTTCACTGTGATTCATGATTCATGAAATAATGTTTTAAAAGAAAAATATTGTATATCATATAGATGTCTGGATGGATTTTTTACAATATAATTAATGTATGTTTCCAAGAATTAGTGATGATATTTGATATCTTAGTCTTTTATTAGGTTATACCATATGAAATAGGATATCATAGGTAGGGAAATAATTCAATACTTTGGGATTTCATCATATTGTAACATAGGATATAGCTCAATCATTATCAATAATAGCATAGTTATTCACTAAAAAAAGAGCATCAAATCAAATTTTTCTTGAATTTTCATAAAAGAACAATTCCACAGAGTCTATAAAGAATTGAAATATTTTAAAAGGGTTTAATAGTAATAGGGTTCCACTACCTCATGCCTTGTCCACTATTTCTCTATATCAACCCCTGTACATTAGAATCATGTTATATTCTTTGTCCTATAGTAACCAACCTTGTGCCTTTCTTAATTTTGTTATGCCTCATTCACTATTAAGCCACATTAATCCATGTTCTTATTATAGCCCGTACACCCACTATGAACCTTAATCAAAGGAATTGGGTTACCAATGTAGTTATGGGTGGTTAAATAGGTGTCTGGGTCTCATTTTATATATAAGGACCTACAAGTATCCCTTAATGGGGAGAAAATAATCCAAGAGTATTGGGTAACACAAAGAATGCATCTATCCCTTCCAAGAATTTACATTAGGTGATTATTGAATCCAATATAAAGGTAAGACAATGGATATAAAACATATTTTTTACATTAATGATTAAAATATTTATATGATCCCACTTTTTTCAAGTCCTCTCCATGACCATGGCATAGGAATCTTCTCAAGTGGTTCTTCAAACCAATCAGGGAAGAACATCCATGCACCGAATATTCTAGGAAGGCACCACTCCCAGTTATCCAAAAAGGAACTATACATAGTTTATAAGGGGTAAATCCAAGAACCCTTTTATCATGATCCATAATTTGGAGAGATTTTAAAACTCTATGTCCTTCTCAAAACCGCTATTAGGTTTTCACTATTAGAGATGTTCCCAGTTCTCAAAACTAGGAACCTATTTTCCCAGTCCACCATGTAGGGTTCTCATTCACCTTGGTCCCTTATTGTGGGTCATTCCTAGTTCCTCGTCCTCAACCAGTAAAAAATTTAAATGGGAACCTGATTCCCTCATATCTTTTAATTTTGATAATATAATATCCCAAAATACTATACAAAACTCTTTTTCCCGAATCAATATGTTATTAATCCCCTTTTACCTGGGAATCCTCCAAAGAAACTAGACATACATGATCAATCCATTGTGAACATTATAATAATTCCTATAGATCATCTATACATTTGATAATGGGAATTGGTTTTACTATAAGTGATATTTCACTTATTTATATCCCAACCCAACAGGCTCCCTATGTAAAAACAAACATGTATTCCATTGATAATGAGGATTCATACCCATAAAAGATATGTGTAGATTATCTAGGCCCAAGATTCTCATCTTGGACATTCAAGATTGTACCTAATGGCCCTCGTAAACTTGATGAGTAGATTGTGTTTCGTAAATGATCCATGAACATTAATAGGCCTCCAAATCAATGTAATCTCGAAGAAAAATTTCACCAGACTCGTCTTCCAGGTTGACCTAGAAATGATTTCTCATTCATAAGCCTCTTTAGAATGATTAATATGTTTCATAACCTAGTATTGATTTATAAAATACTCAAAACTACTTGTAGTAGGACCTAATAAAATGAAAATAGCGTAAAAGATACCATCATCCTTGTCACAGTACCTTAAAATTCACATCATCAGTCCAAGTTTAATTACATTAATGTATACATCATTGGTCCAGGTTTCATGAGCTTATAAGTTACATAATTGTTCTTAGACCTATGAACTTAAAAGTGATATAGTTACCCAAACCTAGAAGGATCGAAATCGGTGTCTATTATCAATTACATTGGAATTACTACAATGAATCAAATACCAAAGGACTGAGAGTTTAGTTGTATTGGTAAACTAGATACATAAATGAGACTTGTATTAGAAATTTCTACAGTAATTACAATATAGTTTTCTCTTATCATTTTTAAATAACATCCAGGATAATTCTAATACCTCTTGTAAATCCTTGAATATATTTCATAGAACACTTCTTGGATTCTCACGGAAAGAAACATAATAAGGGTGAGCTCAAATTCTCAAAAATGGAAAAATATAGACTAAGAAATAATGAATCAGTGAGAATAATAATTATGGCATGGTAAATAATTGAACTCGCATGCCATATAATCAATAAATTTATAAGGAAGGGCATAAACAATATATCAAGGTAATAACTAGAAACACATGACATTAAAATAACTAGATGATTAAAAATAAATATGGAAAGGTATGAAACAAATTCACATTCCATTTAATCTATGAACTAAAAAGGTAATGTTTCCATAGATATGTCAACACATAATCTAATGGATGAATAATAACAAAAACTAAATAAGGGAAATTCTTAATTGTAGGATGTTATGTTTGATCCACATTAAAACATATACCATCAAGACGTTTCAAAATATGGTTTAAACTATTCAAATTTTCACAAATAATCTCTGTCATGACTAAATGTCAATGCATGAATGAGATATATAAATAATGGGATCCACCTTTATTTATCTGTCCAAACCATTCCTCTTATCAAATAGTCTAAATAAATAATATTCTTTATCAAATATCTATATTGAATAAAGAATATGGAATTATCAATATTTCCCCAAATAATTCAATAAAATTATATATAGACACCTTATAGAATTTGGTATATAGTTTATTCAATAGAAATACCATAATAAATGAAATTGATAACTAGGAGAAAATCCAATGTCCAATGATCATAGGAGATTGAAAATTTCAAGGGGACTAACAAATGAATCCAGGATGTTAATGTAAATACTATCCTTGGAAAAATAATTAACAAATAATACAAAGAATGAATAAGGATGATATTAATAAAAATTTAAATTTTATTTAAATAAATGGTTATTGTCATTGATAAATATAAATATTATAAAAATATCGTTTAAAAACATTCGTGAGGAAAATATTATTTTGTTTTAAATAATCTTTTTAAATAACTTTTCAATGTAAATCACTTTTTGAAAAAATTTATTTAACAATTAACCTTTTAAACATGTAAATTAATCTTCCAAGAAATTATAGTGGGTAAATTTGTACAATCTATATGAGGTAAAAAGAATATTCATTTTATAGGGTAAAAGTGTAGAAACATTCCTTATTTGGTAAGAGACAAGAATATTCCTTTTAAAACATTGGTAAAATAAAAATAGGTTAAAGATGTATTTAAAAAATCCATTTAATAATATTTTTTAAATATTTTTAATAAAATGTGGGTTTTATAAGAAAATTGGTTCTCCAAATAAAGAGATAAATAAAGTCAGGTTTTCTGAAAATCATTTTCTGAAAAAAAAAATTAATACCGATTTTAGAAAATTCATACTAATAATTGAAAAAGGTCATGAATAAATAGATTAAATATAAATTAAATTTCTCATTGAAAAATGATCATATAATTACATTTAATTAAAATACCATTGAAATATCATTAAAGTTATTATTGAGGAAAAAAATCTTTAAACATTCCAAATTGTCCCATACCACTTTGAAGCATTTTAAATCATAAAAAACATGAAGAAATAATATTAAATAAAAGTTTTAAATACCACTAAGATTAATTAATTAATGATGTAACATATAAAAATGGTAAATAGATACACTAAACAAAATAAGTAAGTGGTGAACATGACATTTATCTCACAAAATTAAAAAGAGAGATGAAAACCCATTAACTTGCATTTGACTTATCTCGTGTGTCTTTATATTACCGAATAAAAGAATATATTAATTATTTAATTTCAGGAAAAAAATTTCATTTTAATCATTAATCTTATTTCATTTATTACCATGTTGTATTCAATAACTAAAACAATTAAGTTCATATGAGGTGTTTTGAAAAATTCGTTTTATATGTGAGAAACAACTTTGGTATGTCAACTATGGTTGAAGGGGTCATTATAAAACATATACAGAATAATAATAATGAAATAATTACTACATTTATACATAAATAATACTTTTAATACCAATAATTAATAATGTTTATGAAAAATTAACCGACATTACAATCATGGAGGGGGTTGGGAGTACATATGCATGAGCAACGTTCCCATTTTTCAATGATCATTATGGGAAGAAGGTAAGTAACACTAATATATACAGAATGATCATTATATCACAAATACCATACTATATATTCATATATTATTATATATAGTGTTATAGTGATGTAAAAGTAATCACATCCTGTTGAGGAGGCGGTATTCCACATGCCCAAGAACGATGTTATCACTTTTTAGGTGAGTGAAAGGGTAACAAAGAAAATGATATATTATATTTCAAGAAATATAATTATGTCATGAATATAATATATAATTTGTTTATTTTAAATAGTTTAAATTAAAAAAATCCTTTATATATAACATGTATAGTGTGAATGAATCACATCACTTTGAAGGGGTGGTAGTTCACACTTCCACAAACAATGCTATCGTTTTTACATAAAATGGAATGTATAAAGGTATGAGTTATAAAATAATTAAATAAGATTAAATTAATAATAAATATCATATGTATAATATATAAATATATTTTACATCATAATGTCCACGATGAGAGGTGGTAATGTAAAAATGAACAATCATTATTTCGTGACACTGTAGTTTTCCATACACATAAAAAGTGTGTATGTTACCCATTTAATGAAAGTGTGTTTAAGTGTAGATTGAATGATTTGAATAAAAAAAATCTATTTTATTTATTATACTTATTTTTTATATAATAATGGAATAAGGATAATTGGAGGAGTGGAGAATGAAAATAATACAAGAGAGGTTCACGAAAGATGTCACCTCTTAATCGGGTAACTGCTTTTAGTTTTCACAAAAGGGATTCCTTGGATTGATTTGTACCCAAGGTGAGGATTACAAGATTATGGTATGAATTTAAAGGAGATATTTTTTCATATATAGGTCAATAAAAAGTGGAATTATAGGTTTAAAGAAGTGGGAGGAGAGGAGGATTATTATAGAGAAGGAGGATTTCCACTCTTAAAATATTTTGAAAAAGGAATTCCATACATGTTTTTCACATTGAATGTGCCACCAATAATGGATCCAATTATATAAAAGTGATAATAAGGTAAAAATATGACAATAAAATAGACTTCTGAAAATTTTATAGGTCATTTTGAACCATAAGATTAAGGTTGGTCCTTGATTAAGATTAATTTTACCTTAGTCGTTGTAAATAAATTTAATTACTTTCACTAATATTATTTTCCAGAAACAAATTTCACTTTATTAGAAATTATATATTATTATTATTTTGAATATGGAGTCCATTTTTATAAATTAAAATTATATAATTTTGATAAATTAATTTAATTTTAATCCTTCAAATGGGGAGACATTATGGGTTTTTATAATAACAATGTTCAAACGTTTTCTAAGTTATTATATTCTATTTCAATGTGAAATTGATTACAATGACCTAAATTGGATTAATTTTTACAAATATGATCTAATTAAACTTTAAAATCAATGAAATATACAATTTATTTTTTAAAATCAGTTAGAAGAAAATGCAGATTTGAATTAAGATTTAGTATTTTTCATTATTCATCAAAAATGAAACTTCATATAAAAATACCAAAAAGTCACCATAACCTAATTTGTATTCACTAATATTAAATATTAAGTTTATTTTAACTTGTAATATTTATAAAAGTGCGAAAAATAATATTTAAAATGGGTTCTCTATTAAAAGGCGGTAAAAGTGTCTTAATAAAAATAGACATTTGTATGTGTAAAATTGGGATTGATCTTATATTATTATTCTAAAATCAATTGGATAATGATAAAAAAAATATTTTATTCAATATAATATATATATATATTATTAAAAAAAATTACCGATTCAAATTAATTTAATTTATTAGGGTAAAATTAATTTAAGGGCATTAAAATAGTTTTCTATAAAAATATTCCTTTTTCATTAAATTTGGTGTTATATTCATTTCAAATTCATTTATAATCAGTGAAATAGTTATGTAAACCATATATTTTCATAATTTAGTTAATATTATTCATAACTTCTAGTTTATTATATATTATTGTGTTAAATAATAATATTTTAAATAATATATTATTGTTCGGTAAAACCAGTTCTTTCATGTAATGCAAGCCATTGAATAAACTAGTTTTTGTGTATAATGAACACTAACTCGATGATGGATTTATTGAAAGATATAGAATTTAAAGAATATATTTTAAATATTATAATGTATTATAATGTATTTGGATATTATATTCCCTTAAACACATGGTGTCATGTGTCATACATGCCATTGAATACAGGGTTCCAACTTTAGATTATTGAGGCATTACAAGGAACATATTTGGTAATGGCTACATGAACATAAAATTTAAAAAACTAGTAATCACTCGTGTGTACGCATGGTAATATGGATTAATGAATATTTTTTAATATGAGAGTACTATTTGGATGTAATTCCCCAACCCTAGAAGCCCGGAGTCGGTGCATTATTTTAATACATTGGTATGATTACAAAGAATCAAGTCCTGAAGGACTGATCACTTTATTACTCTTGGAAAATAGATTACATACATGAACATTACAATACACATTCAAAAATAAAACACAACATCAATAATCCGTTGAGAATGCCATTATTCCCCTAGCTTAACCCTGCATATCAAACATAATACACTCCTTAGAATCTTGGGAAAAAAACATAAGAAATGGGTGAGCTTAGATGCTCAGTAAGGGTAAATAATTTAGCGGAAACTATTAACTTTTAAGGAAAGATGTGTAATAAAAACAACGTGCTTTTAAACATAATCTTGAACATAATATGGAGATAATAAATCAAACATTACCATATAAACATGCACATGGATATTCTAATAGTTGTATAATCACATGTAATAATTAATTTCATAATTAAGGAATACCTAATACCGGATATCATTACCACAAAGTCAAGGCCTCGTGCCATGACTAAAAAAAATTTCAAGGCCTTGTTCTGAGAAACTAGTTTGTCTCATTAGACCTGTCGATGCATCGAGGTGCTATAGCAGGCTCCACCTGTCACTTACTAAGTCCAATTCATTCCCAATATGAAAATTTTTAAACATAACTTAAACATTCGTATTAAAACTAGCATGAAAAATGTCAATACTTTAACCATAAACCATGAATGGTATAAAAATAGCACATCCATTATAAAAAATATCATAACTCATTCAATAGAATACGGATGATTGTATTAAAATAAATCAAACTCAATCAAGAATAATAATCAGTAAAGGATGTTGACATAGTTGAAAATGATCAATAAAACACTTTGGGCTAAATATTCCTTTTTGTGAAATCATTTAAAAGTTGCACATTTATAATAGAAGTTATTTAAAAGGGATATTTGAATCAAAGTGTCCCATAGCACTTTGAATATTTTGAAAGGAATTAACAATTTAAAAGAATCATTTCCATATAAATAATTCCTTAAAATTATTTTTAAAACATGGACATTAATTAAAAATATTTAGAAAAATAAATCATTACAACATTTAAAATGTTGATCTGGATAAAGAGTACCTTACACAAAACCTTAAAATATTCTATTTTAAAACATTTTAATGAAACATGGACATAGATGATAAATATTTCATAGTAGATACTTACAGGTAAAAATCTCTAATAATAATGAGATTAAGGAAATAACTCTTACCTTGCACTTTCCTTTGGTCGAGTTTATGTTTAGCCTCCTGTATAATGATCATAGTATATTATTAAATTATACCAGAACCATATTAATATTTATTATATCATACATGATTCATTTATGACTTTATAATACTAGTTTAATGTATGTTATTAAATTATACCAGAACCATATTAATATTTATTATATCTTACATGATTCATTTATGACTTTATACTACCCATTTAGTAATGATTTCCATGTTAAATTAGCATTTCGGGTAATAATCGATTTCTTTATCATATGTGTTTTAACTTGTTATTCTTGATCGTATCATTTAGATCATGATTTAAATACTTCCAGAACATAAAACATGATTTATATATAATATATATTTATAATATAAATATGCATGAAATATAGATATATGAAATGGAAAAACCGTTCATGGAGACGGTTGGTTGTACATACACATAAACGTTGTTTCCGTTTTCATATTGTATTGAATGGAAATAAGTGAATAAGATATATGTAAGTACATACATACATACATATATATATCCATTAGAATTATTATGTCATATATTATATACTTATTAATAATATATATTTTATATTCATCACTGAATGGTGAACCTAGAAATGAATCTCATTGCGTCGTGGAGACGGTAAGTTGTATGTGCACACGAGTGACAATATCATTTCCTTAATAATTAAAATTTGTATAATTAGATGGTATATTAATTTTATAGAAAATTATCATGTTATTTTCATTATTTATATACATATTACTCATCATTATATCCATCCAAATAACATCTTGTTGAATAACAAATTACACTATGGCGTTGAGACTGTAAGTCGTACGTACACATGGATGGTGACATTATAATTCATAGGATGGATAGAATAATGAGTATGGTTGTACCATATTTATAATAATTTCATGGTATGTATAAGGTACTGGAGTTATTATTTAGGTATGTAAATAACAAAGAAAGAGAAAGTGGAAGAAGAAAAGAACTTTGAAATAGGTGATAAAATAATTATCTCTTCTTTGGGTGTTTCCTTTTGATTTGAATAAAAGGGCTCCTTAGGTTGTATTTCCTCTCAAGTTAAGGCATCTAAGATTAATTGATGGAATTTGGGAGGATATTAGGTCAGGGGTTGGCTGTTCCAAATGGCATTGGAGGTGTTATTTTGAGAGAAGGGGAAGTGCCCATTTATAAGAGAGGGGAAGGTCACTTTTGGAGAAGTTTGAAATATTATTTTATTATCAAATATTTTTCAGTTTCTAATGGCTCTAAATTTATTTATTTTAAATCTAAGGTATGTATGGGTCTAAATCCCCTTAAACAATAGGTTTTAGACATGTTTAGGTCAGCATATTAACTATATATTTTAGATTTAACTCTTAGTTAAATAGTTTAACTTTTACCATGTCCTTTGGTATTATTATAATAAATAGTTAATAAACTTTCTATAAAAATCCAAGTGAAACCCAAGTGGTTAATTAATGACATATTTATCATTATAGAAGTACTTTTTTCAAACCTTATATTTTTATGAATATTATATCATTTAATAATATAGTATTTGTTTTAAAAAATCATTTATGTCAATTTTGACACTATTTAATATTTGGTTTTTGTGAAAGTCGGAACAGTGTTATTACTTCAAAAACAATTCACTGAATTAACCCTAACATGTCATGATAATCTATAAAATTCATGGATGAATCAAAATCCTCAATTTACATTTATTTTTATATTTATAATATCAATTATTTTAATCTTTCATTGATAAAGTCATTACTGCATCATCATTGTGTCATACATAAATTTAATTAATTAATCACTTAAAATGATAAATAATATCATTTATTTTAATCTTTAATTTATAATGTCATTACTTCATCATCATTGTTTCATTCATTAAAAATAGTTTAGTTATTAAACTTTTAATTTAACACTTTTAACTCTTCTTTAAATAAAATAATAAAAAAATGTTCAAATCTAATTCAAATGGACCAAAAGGATCATATTTTATTCCTAAGGTTGTTTTTGGTAAAAATACACTTATCTAATAGAATTAGGTCATGTGTTAGGGTAATTATAATATCATTTTTACCTTTAATTACCGTATTTACTTTTAACTGTGGTAAATAAAAGTCAAAAGTTACTATTCACCAAAAATTATTTTCACCTTATTGAAGGGAATTTTACTTAATTATGTCAGCCATGTCTCTCGGATTTTTGAAATTCTATTCATAGAAGTGGTAAAATTACATTTTAGGTAAATTTGCAAATGTGCCTAGAAGGTGGGTAAAAGACGTTAAAAGGTTCAAAAAACTTTATTCGTCAAATTTTATTATAAATGACTCCAATGAATTACATTGAACATATATAGATATTATATATCTATTTTTAATTAAAATAAATTTAAATAAAATAAATAATTATTTAAATAAAAATTCAGTTTTAAACAATAACGTATTATTTTCCCTATTCATCAAAAATTGAAAGTTTTCAGAAAAATACAAAAAATTCATCCAACGCTATTTTTGATATTCCAAATTCAAAAAAGAATTCTATTTTACCAAATTCAAAACATATAAGTTAAATTAATTAATTTAAAATTAATTCCCATTGCCAAAACCAAAAGGAGGGTTTTTTAAAAAGTAAAAACTCTGAAAAGATTGATATGTGTTTATGTCAAATTTAATTGTGAAATTACTTATAATGACATAAATTGTATTAAATGATAAAAATATAATCTAATTATACTTACAAACCATTAAAATGTATAATTTAGCACTATAAATTATTTTTATTAAGAAAATTTTCAATTAAAATTTAGTATTTTTCACTATTCACCAAAATATGAAATTTATCAGAAAAACACAAAAAAAATTATCAAAACTAAACTTTTATGTCACAATTATAAAGAAAAGGTTTATTTTATGTCCCAATTATATTATGTCTAAGAAGAACATAATATGGATGTTAAAATTATATAGATTATATAAAATTCAAAATTCAGTTAACATTATTCATAACCCCTTTTTGAATGGCTAGTTGGTAAGTCATGGTGCCCTCGAACTCGGTGTTGCGTATAACACAAGTTATTGAATTACATTGAAGAGATAATGTACTATGAAATCTAGGGGTGTTACATTCCCCCCTCCTTCAATAAATTATTTCTTCCTAATTTTAAATTTTTCTTCAAAAATAAATGGTTAAAAATAGAAAAATACATTTTTGGAAAACCCACAACAGAAATTGGGTTAATAAAATTTAGTCTTAATAAGAGGGAAAGGGAAATGAAAAAGTCACCACCAAATTATGATCTTGATTAGGAGAACATTGGTGGAAATTAGAGACACATAATTGGAGGAAGGACCTAAATATTTATAGGGAGTGATTGAGGTCATCAATCATAAATAACTATAAAATTGAGGTCCTCAAAGCCATCAATCTATGATGATTTAAAATATCATCAGTTCAAAAAAACATAAGATATTAGGATACACATTTTTGGTTTTAAGATCCCTTCCCTAATGTTTATGAATTACTTTATTCATAGAATAAGAGGAAAAAAATATTCTTCATAATTAGAACTTCATCCTTCAACTAATTCCTACCACAAACTCATCTTTTACTCCAAAAGATAATAGGATTCAAAAATATTCTATTTATCCTAATTATATAGGGTTCCAAAAATAATGAATTTATAATTAATTTTTAAGACTATTTAAAAAACTACATTATAAAAATAAGTACATCACATAGGCCAATGGTAGGTGATACACCCTTGTCGCCCTTCGGTTGTGGGTTCAAGTCTCACGGCCTTGCCGAACACGACGGGTTGTTGCCCAACCTACGGGTTTCCCTTTTTATAACAATCCAAAAATAATATTAAAAAATGATTTAACCTTAACAATAGTATCCAATGTCAAAATTAATCCATTCCAACCTTTATACTTATCTAAAATACTTCTGTCCAATCTCACAGTCCAAAATTTATAAATAAGGTAAACACAATGAAGATCTTTTCTACCACGTAATAACATGTGAATACCTTCATCATGTATTCTCTTAAAACATGGTAACACCCTGAATTATCATAAAAACTTATTGATTACATTCATGGACCCTTATTCCATATAGAATACAGGATATACTCCTCATATCCATAAATGTTGTAAACTCCACCAATAATGGAATAAACAAACAATTAATTAGTTTTAAAGTAGTCAAGAATATTGAATACAGTTTATACAAATAAATAATATCTTATTCCAAAATTGCAACCTCAGTATCAGAACCATATTAAGGTTTATCTTTACTTCAACCATGTATTTTACGAAAATTTTAACTTGCTATTGAGTCACTTTTCTTAGAACCTTATAATCTCAAATCCTCAATGAAATAGTATTGCAGTACAATCCTTATTTATTTGCATAAATCATATAACCAGTATATCATTGATACAACACTAAAATGAGATAATTATTTTATTACGACATAATAAAACTAGTCATTCCTCTTCATTTTTAGTAGTATCATAACTTGATTATTATCCAATAGCATATTTTGGATCATACTCTGATGATTTGTACATTGATTTGTGTATTGCCCCAACTCCTTAGAGATGAATCATTGTACATTTGAAACCTTTTTCATACCCTTACAATCACATACTTGGTGTCCTTTTTCTCCACACTTATAATAAACTCTCATTCCCTTAAAAAATTTACCAAGGTGATTCTTTCTACAGTTATCACATATGGGAAAATCCTTCTTTCCCCTCTTCCCTTTATAAATATTTCTCCCTACCATCCTTTTCTTCTCTAGCTTCCATTCAAAGCCATAGGACTCAAAGAATTATTTACTTATCTTATTAACACATGATATTATTTCTTTATATGATGAGAATACATGGGATACTATTTACCATCTAAATATTGGCTTAATACCATGAAAGATATGATCCTTATTACTCTTTGGATCATGCGTATTGCTGGAGTTCTCATTTCATCTATTGGGCACCATTTCTAAACAATGGCATACATTGGGTTAGTTTATGAATCACAATGCATAATTCTAAACATATAAAATATCTAATGTAAATTGAAATGATTATGCATATAATCTATAATCATAAAAAAATGTTTTCTGTGAGTAAGTATTTACTCCTAAATCCTTCATAATGGATTGTAAATAAAATGTGAATTATCCTAAGTATATCCCCCAGGAGTGTCTTAACCAAGAGTGCGGTAAGGCCTGTTGTCGTGTACTAGGATACCCTAGGTCTAGCCCGAAACTCCTTGTCGGAGTTTTCACTCCTAAGTATATCTATCTCAAAGTTGCATCTTCCTGCTCGTATCTATATAGGGATGTATTTCTTTAAAAATACACAAAATATCTACATTACCAAAATTCTAGGAAGTTCTTCTATACTAATCCTCAAAGTCTATATTAGGGTAATGTTATCTAATTAGAGTTTTTCTAAATCTAGTTTCCAAGGTTTTACTAAACTTCCTCTGATACCAACTGTAACTCCCCGACCCCAGAAGCCTAGAGACAGTGCATTATTTTAATACATTGGCATGATTAAAAAGAATCAAGTCCTGAAGGACCA
This sequence comes from Viscum album, assembly GCA_963277665.1. Taxonomy (NCBI): domain Eukaryota; kingdom Viridiplantae; phylum Streptophyta; class Magnoliopsida; order Santalales; family Viscaceae; genus Viscum; species Viscum album. The sequence goes on from OY728159.1 coordinate 1,499,428,519, forward strand.
ATAAGATTAGTATTCTAGGAAAATAGATTACCTACATTAACAATACATTACACATTCAAACAAAAAACACAACATAAATAATTTGTTGAGAACGCCATTATTCCCCTAGATTAACCCTACATATCAAACATAATATACTTCTTGGAATCCATGGAAAACAAAACCTAAGAAAGGTGTGAGCTCATATGCTTAGTAAGGGTAAATAATTTAGCGGAATCCATAAACTTTTAAGGAAAGATGTTTAATAAAAACAACATACTTTTAAGCATTAACTTGAACATAATATGGAGAAAATAAATCATACATTACCATATAAACATGCACATGGATATTCTACGATTCAAATAATCACATGTAATAATTAATTTCATAATGAGGGAATGCCTAACACCAGACATCATTACCACATAGTCAAGGCCTTGTTCTAAGACTACAAATAAATTTTTTTTGAAGGACTTGTGCCAAGACACTAGTGTTTTTTCATGAGACCTATCGATGCATCGAGGAGCTATAGAGGGCTCCACCCATCACTTACTTGGTCTAATTCATTCCTCATATGAAAATATAGAAACATAACTTAATCATTCATATTAAAACTAGCATACAAAATGTCAATACTTTAACCATAAACCATGAATGGTATAAAAATATCACATCCATAATCAAAAATATCATAACTCATTCAATACAATATAGAAGATTGTATTATAATAAATAAACCTCAATCAAGAATAATTTGCAGTAAAAGATATTAACATAGTTGAAAATGATCAATAAAACTCTTTGAGATAAATATGCCTTTTTCTAAAATCATTTAAAAGTCACTCATTTATAAAAGAAGTCATTTAAAAGATATGTTTGAATCAAAGTGTCCCATACCACTTTGAAACTTCTAAAAGGATTTAACATTTTAAAACAATCATGTCCATATAGATAAATCCTTAAAATCATTTTTAAAATGTGGACATTAATTAAAAATGTTGGAATCACCTGTTTTGATAATCCCAAATCATGCTTAAACATTGATTATGATGTATTAAAACCCTTGCATTAATCTTATTATTCTATGCTTAAACGTATTTTATTCTAAACAGTTCATATTCTTACTCTCATAACTTTACTGTAATAGCTTACAGTGGTATTTACATAAGTTTGGTATTGTTAGCTACCAGTCAGAGTTTTCTTCTCAAAGTCACAGTTACAGTTAACTGTCACCTTAAGTTACTGTTGCAATAAGTTCACAGTTACAAGGTTACAGTCGAAGACTAATACAATCTTACAGTTACGAGTCTACTGCTATCTATTGTCAAAGCTCACAGACGAAGGTCACAGATACAAGACTTCTGTTCAAAGTTTTCTCTGCTCAAGTTCACAGTCGAACAAGTCTACAGTTGGAACAAGTTCACAGTCGAACAAGTCTACAGTTGGAACAAGTTCACAGTCGAACAAGTCTACAGTTGGAACAAGTTCACAGTCGAACAAGCCTACAGTCATAAGCCTACAGTCAAGGTTACAGTTAGACAGCTTCTGTCGACTAAGTCTACTGATGATCGAAGTCTACAGTTGAAAAAGGTTACAGTTCTACAAATTTGATGTTACAAGTCTACAGTTAGAAAGGCTACAGCTACATGGAGTAAAAGCTACCATTGCAAGCCTACAGACAGCAAGCCTTTGTTGAAGTCAGCAGTCAGAAGGAAGTCCACAGTTGGAAGTCCACAGTTGGAAGACCACAGTTGAAGTCAACAGTGACATACATTCTCGACTCACTGTTTTAATTTCTTTATTTCCTACATTTAATCTATCTAACGATCATATCATACATTTTGATGATTTGTCAAATATCTGATAAAGGTTGTCGGATGTCAGGAACCCGTACCTCGTACCTGCTGAAAAGAAATCTTTTCTGTCCCCTGTCGGGAGATAAATACGAGAAGACTACGCTGCCCAAAAAGAATGCGAACCAGAGAAGTGCGTGGTGGACGAAATATACCAGAAACACAAGAAGATAAAAACGAGTTCCATCAAGAACACAGAGAAGCATATAGACAATCAAGTATACTCGAGAAGTGTTCTATGCTCGAGAAGTGTTCTGTGCATACAAGAAGAACCCTGAAGAACTTCATCGACTACATTCTCACTACCTGTGAACCTGGAGCATACGACACTCTGTTTCTCAAACAGAAACGAGAAGAGGACTCAAACTCTCTTCTGATCGAATACAAGAGCTACACTGAGATCACCAGAACCACTTCTAAACTCTACATCTCTTGTTCTGTGATTTATTCTACATTTTGAGCAGTGTGTGTTATCTGCTGTATTAAACACACACACTGACTCCTGTACTTTCACTGGAGGATCTGTAAATCCTCAGCAAATCTTTTTGCACCCCATTTCCCACGAAGAACTGTGGTAGAGGTCGTGTGACCTGGACAGCTTGCTGCTGTTGTTTGTTTTCCCATGAAGAACTGTGGTAGAGGTCTTGTGACCTGGACAGTGTGTTAACTGTTGTTAACCCCGATCCAGGGTGTGGATCATTTTATATAAACTTTTGAGAGGACTAAGTCTCGGCTTGAGACTGAACCTCTTGGTTAATTCTCTGTGTTTGAAGTTTTACTCTATATCCATACTATACATATTTATTTCATATTCCGCTGCTATTACTTTGAAATATAATCTATCTTCAAATCTACTTTGATAATTAAATTCGCAAGTGTTTATATTTGTTATAAATCAGTAAGTTAGTTTCAAAAGTTAATTTAATCATAAGATTACGTTAACTGAGAATTAATCAATCTTTGAGAAACTAATTGAACCTTTATAATCTATATAAATTCACTACAGTTTAATTTGTTTTTGAAATTGGGGGATTTTAATAGAAATTTTTTTTAACAGAAATTTTAATTGGAACTCAATTCACCCCACTCTTGAGTGTCCACTCCGACCAACATTTGGTATCAGAGGGTGTGTTTATCTCTGTTATACTTGCTCAAAGTTTTATTTTAACTCTCTGTTTTTAAACTGTGATTGTAGTTTTATCTAAAAGATCTTAAATTTCTGTTAGTTCTAAATTTTATCTCCTTAAAACATTTTCTAAAATTTCCTTATGGATAATAGACTAGAAGGTGCTGCTACTAACAGGCCACCCTTCTTTAATGGTGTGAATTATGCCCAATGGAAGCTCAAAATGAAAATTCATTTGGAAAGTATGGGTTTTGATATTTGGACTGCTATAGAGTCTCAATACAAGATTCCAGAAACTGAAAGAATAACTTGGGATGAACCTACTAAAGTAGCTTACAATAATAATTGTAAGGCTATGAATGCTCTCTACTGTGCTCTAGGAGATGAGGAATTAAATAGAATTTCTGCATGTAAAACTGCTTTTGAAATCTGGGACACCTTAGCTGTTTCCCATGAAGGAACAACTAATGTCAAGGAAATGCGGTTAAACACTTATACTATCAAATATGATAACTTTAAGATGAAAGCTGATGAACCTATTTCTGATATGTATCTCAGGTTTAATGAGATAGTCAACACAATGAGCTCACTCGGGAAGATTGTTCCAGCAAAGGAGCAAATCATGAGATTACTGAGATGTCTGCCTGACAGATGGAGAGGCACATCCGTTTCAATTAGAGAATCCTGTGATATTGGAACTTTGCCTGTCAAGGAGTTAATTGGTAAGCTGATGATGTACGAAGAAGAGCTAAAGGTGAATAAAGAGGAAGATGAGGAACCAAAACGAAAATCTGTAGCTTTTAAGTCTACTGCATCAAAGAGCAAAGACAAGGAGAAAGTGCATATACCAACTGAAAGCTCGTCTAGTGAAGACTTAGATTCTGACAGTGATGCCGAGATGGCACAAATAGCAAGGAGATTCAAGAAGTTCTATAGGAAGAAGAAGTTCTTCAGAAAACCAAACTACAAGGGTAAGTATGATAGACAAGGTAAGTGGAAGAAAGATTGGAAGAAAACTGATAAAGAAGAAGACATAGTTTGCTATGAATGTAAAAGGAAAGGACACATCAAAGCTGACTGTCCTAAGTTAAAATTCAAGAAGAAATATGAGTACAAGGACAAGAATTATAAGAAATCTATGAAGGACACCTGGAGTGCTTCAGAAGACAGCACAAGTGAATCAGAATCCAGTGATTCTGAAAGAAATCGTGCTAATACGTGTTTCATGACAAACACATCTGAGGTAACCTTAGACACTCCCACTTTAAACTCTTATTATTCTGAAGGTGAAGCAGAATCTGGTTCTGATTCTGAAAATATGTCTAAAGATGAATTGACTGAATACTGTAATATGCTGGAAGAAACGTGTAATGAACTAAAGGATAAATATAAGTCTTTAAAGAAACAGCATGCTCTTACTGCAAGTGTCAAGTCTTCACTTGATGTAGAAAAAGAGAAAAATGTTCAATTATTAAAGGAGAATACAGAACTGAAACTATCTAATGAACAACGTAGAAAGGACTTAGAAACATTCACAAATGGAAAAGATACTCTAACCCAACTGCTAGGAAAGCAAGTTGCACCTAAGTATGCTACTGGCTTGGGATACCAACCTGGACAAAGACAGTTTACTAAAACCCGATTTATTTCCAAGTCTGAAAAAAATCCTGCTAGTTCCAGTTTTGGAAATTCGTATGCCTCAACTGGTTATTTAAATAGTTGTCGATCAAGTAAAGTATATCTCTCTAAATCTGTTGCATCTATTAATTGTATGGGACCCATAAGACAAATCTGGGTACCTAAATCCTTGATTGCTAACATATCTGGACCCAAGAAAATCTGGGTACCAAAGTCATTTCGTGTCTAATCTGTTTTGTAGGAAATCTGTTTGAAAAGAAATTACAAGAAGGTATGGTACTTAGATAGTGGATGTTCAAGACACATGTCTGGGGACTATTCGTGCTTCAAAAGCTTAATAAAGGTTGATGGAGGATATGTCACTTTTGGTGATAACTCAAAAGGAAAAATCATCGGTTTAGGCCAGATTGGTAACACTGACTCAGTATTAATTTCCAAAGTTTTATTTGTTGATGGACTTAAGTACAACCTACTTAGCATTTCTCAATTGTGTGATGATGGCTTTAATGTCAAGTTTGAAAACAATTCTTGTGATGTTTATAATTCCAAAAATGCTTTAATATTTTCTGCCTTAAGAAATGAAAATGTTTATGCTGTTGACTTAAACACTTTAGCTAAACATAACGTTACTTGCTTAAATGCTTTTCATAAAGAGTCTTGGCTGTGGCATAGGAGATTAGGACACTGCAACATTCACTCGCTTAGAAAACTCTCTAAGAAACACCTAGTTAGAGACCTACCTAAGCTTGAATTCCCAAATGACAAAGTGTGTAATCCCTGTCAAAAGGGAAAACAACACAAAGTTTCTTTTAAACCAAAGAAAGAAGTTTCAACTTCTCAACCACTTGAACTGGTTCACATGGATTTGTTTGGACCATCAAGAATTTCAAGTCTAAATGGGAAGCACTATGTTTATGTTCTTGTAGATGACTTTTCTAGATATACTTGGGTATACTTTCTAGCTCACAAAAGTGAAGCCTGCTCTTCCTTTGTCAAATACTCTAAGTCTGTAGAAAATCTTAGTGGACTTAAGATTAAGACCTTGATGAGTGATCATGGCCGTGAGTTTGAGAATCGAGAATTTGAATCTTACTGCTCACACAATGGCTATGCTCACAATTTTTCTGCTCCTAGGACACCTCAACAGAATGGTGTAGTGGAAAGAAGAAACCGAACCCTGCAAGAAATTGCAAGGACTATGCTTAATGAATATGACCTGCCTGTTTACTTTTGGGCTGAAGCTGTAAATACAGCCTGCTATGTTATTAATAGAGTCTTGATTAGACCGATTCTTAAGAAAACCCCTTATGAGTTGTGGAATAATAGGAAGCCTAAGGTTAATTACTTTAGAGTTTTTGGTTGCAAAGTCTTTATTCTGAATACTAAAGATAATCTTGATAAATTTGCTCCAAAAAGTGATGAAGGAATTTTCCTAGGTTACTCTATGTCTAGTAAAGCCTATAGAGTGTTCAATAAGAAAACCAAATGTGTGGAAGAATCTGTTCACATCAAGTTTGATGAGACTGATCCACATGAGTCTAAAACTTCTCTTGAAGATGTTGAAGAAGACTTATCTGTTCTGGACCTAAATGACAAATCTAAAGAACCTGCAATAAAAACATCCAGTTCTGGACTTTTTCCAGAATCTTCCTCTGTGGAACCCGAACCTATAGATGAACCTGAAATCTCTAGTCCAACCTTTAACAAATCAACTAGGATTCTAAAGAATCATCCTTTAGATGCTGTTGTTGGTAATCTTGATAGAGGAACACAAACTAGAGCTTCTCTAAGAAATCAGGTTGAACATCAAGATTTTCTTTCACAGCTTGAACCCAAAAATGTCAATGATTCTATCAGTGATGAATTCTGGGTAATGGCTATGCAAGAAGAACTAAATCAGTTTGAAAGAAACAAAGTTTGGGAATTAGTGGAAAGACCTAAAGACACTCTTACCATAGGCACTAAATGGGTGTTTAGAAACAAAGTTGATGAGTTTGGTAACATAATCAGAAACAAAGCTAGGCTAGTTGCACAAGGGTATAGTCAGGAAGAAGGAATAGACTATGAGGAAACCTTTGCACCCGTGGCTAGACTAGAGGCCATTAGGATATTACTTGCTTATGCTGCTCATCTGAATTTCAAACTATATCAAATGGATGTTAAAAGTGCTTTTCTAAATGGATATATAATTGAGGATGTATTTGTGGAACAACCTCCTGGTTTTACAAATCCCCATTTTTCTAATCATGTTTTTAAACTATCTAAAGCTTTATATGGTTTAAAGCAAGCTCCAAGAGCTTGGTATGATAGGCTCAGCTCTTTTCTTATTTCAAAAGGATTTACTAAAGGGATAGCTGATCCTACTCTTTTTATTAAATGGATTTCTAAAGATGTCTTAATAGTACAAATCTATGTGGATGATATTATTTTTGGATCTTCTAAAAATTCTTTATGTGTTGATTTTTCAAAAATAATGCAAAATGAGTTTGAAATGAGTTTAATGGGAGAACTCAATTTTTTCCTTGGATTTCAGATCTTTCAAAATAAAAATGGTATTATTTTGAACCAAAGTTAATATATTAAAGATCTTCTAAAACGTTTTTCTTTGGATGGCACCAAAGGCAGTGACACACCTATGAGCACCACTTGCAAGTTGGACAGTGATGAAACTGGTGAACCAGTGGATCAAACCAATTACAGAGGTATGATAGGTAGTCTACTGTACCTTACTGCCAGTAGACCTGACATCATGTTCAGTGTATGCATGTGTGCTCGGTTTCAAGCCAATCCAAAAGAGTCTCATTTGACTGCTGTTAAAAGGATTTTCAAATATCTAAAACATACTCCCAATTTGGGATTATTTTATCCAAAAGGACAATCATTTGATTTATTAAGTTATTCTGATGCTGATTTTGCTGGCTGCAAGTTAGATAGAAAGAGCACCTCTGGAACATGTCACATTTTAGGCAAGTCACTAGTATCTTGGTGTAGTAAGAAGCAGAATTCTGTTGCATTGTCTACTGCCGAAGATGAGTATATAGCTGCTGGTAGCTGTTGTGCACAAATCTTGTGGATGAAACACACTTTACTAGACTATGGATATCAATTCAAACATGTCTCTATAAGGTGTGACAATACAAGTGCTATTAACATTTCAAAAAATCCAGTATCTCATGCTAGGACAAAACATATTGATGTGAGACATCACTTTCTGAGGGGTCATTATCAAAAAGGTGATATCACTCTTGAGTTCATTGGCACTGAACATCAGTTAGCTGATATTTTTACAAAGCCTTTGAATTCTGAGAGATTAAGTTACATCAAACATGAGTTAGGTATGATTAATTATAGCACAGTTAAACCTCACAGTTAGACCTCACAGTTGAAACCTCACAGTTGAAACCTCACAGTTGAAACCTCACAGTTGAAACCTCACAGTTGAAACCTCACAGTTAATCCTCACAGTTGAAACCTCACAGTTGAAACCTCACAGTTGAAACCTCACCGGTGTACCTCACTGTTACATCTCTCTGTAGGATGTTTCGCTGTTTAACCTTATTTTATTTTTGCGGGAATTCGAACCCTTTCTTTTCTTTATACTTTTATTTCTAAATCCCTAAATGATAAAATTGAGAACATCGAACATATCTCAATCCACTCATCTCGACCCTTGCTCTCTCAAGTCCTAAACTCTAAACCTTCAACCGAACCTCGAAACCTCATTCAGTTTCAATGGCCAGAACAAAGCGACCCCCGACTGTCAACGAAGATGCACCAATGCCAAAGAGGACTCAAGTCGAATCCAGTGGCACCGGGAACGCCTCGATAAGACATGTTAATCCACATCTGACTAAGAGAGAAATAGTTGCTGAGAAGGAGCTAAGTGAAGAGTGGATTTTATCGAGCAGATCATTAGTGCTGGCAGTGCTTAATGAACAAGGATGGACCGAATGCTTCGCAAACAATAATGGACCGTACTACCCGAAGCTGGTGAAGGAATTCTATGAATATCTACAGTTCGAGGAAGAGGATGATCAGCATAGACTGGTATCCAGAGTAAACGGCAATGAAGTCAGTTTTTCATCAGTTGAATGGGCTGCATGTTTAAGAGTTCCTCATGAGGGTATTTACAACTACTATTCTGGTACGGCTCCTCCAAATAGTAGAATCTTTGATCATGAGACGGCTCTGGAAGAATTGACAGGTAATGGCACAGTAAGGAAGATTATTGCTGCTGAAATGTGTGGAGAGGACAGGCTTCTGTTTAAGTTTATTCAGCATGTACTGAGTCCTAGAAGAGGAGATTTTGCAACTCTGAAGCATCAGGATATTTACTTGATCTACTTATTAAAACATGGAAGGAAGGTCAACCTTTGTAGGTTGCTAATGACTCAGATGGAGGACATGATAAAGGCAAGCTCAAAATCAAGTGCCTTGTTTCATGCTAAACTCATTTCAGTTATGTTGAAAGTGAAAGGTGCAGCTGGAAGTCAGGAAGAGTTGATAGTGGCAAAGAACAGTGTAGGTATCTCGAAAGTAATCTGCAAATTCATGAAGATCAGTTGGAATCCCTGGAAGAAATCATGGGTGAATGATGAGGAGAGAATCTATGAGAATTTTAGCCCTTCTACTCATCCCTCTAGACCGATAGATAGGAGAGATCCAGGCTTAAAGCCTGATGAGCCTGAACCTGTATACTCAGATGATGAACAGACTACAGTAGTTGGTAACTCTGCAAGAGAGAACACCCCAATTGATGAAGGGAGTGATCCTGATACTACTCACAGTCCTGTCAGGACAGTGACGTTTGGAGCAGCAAGCCCTCCAAAAGAACTACCTAGTAGAGAACCTGTTCTAAGAGACAGTGAGACTGAGTCTACAGAAGAAGAAGAAGAATCTCAATATTTTGTCAAGGACACCTCTGACGAGGGTGATACAGTCGAAGCAGAAGAGGCTGGAGCTTTAAATAAAAATCAAGAAACTGTTGCAGAAGATAAAGAGGAGATCAGTGGTGAAGAAACAAAAGAACTCAGTATGAGCCCTCTGATAGGGTATACAGACAAGTCAGTGTCTGACCAGGAAGCAGGAGTGGTCTCTACTACTGTTGTCATGGAAGTGGTTGATGACCCAACAGAGAAGGAGGCTAACCTCACTGCTGAACCTACAGAGGAAGCAAGTATGGAACCTGCTAGAGCTACAGAAGAGAACTTAGAGTTACCCAGAGTTGAGCAGATAGTAGAAAGTGTTCAGGAAGGACCTACAAGTGAGGGGGAGCGTGTTGGTTCAGTCTCTGTAATGTTTGATATAGAAGGATGGACCTCAGATCCAGGATACATGGTGTTAGGACTCAATTACGAGGATTCAGATGAGGAAAACCAACCACCAAGAAATCCAGTTATCCTAACTAACAGCTCTCCAGTGTTAGAAACTGAAAGATTGGCCACCAAGGAGGACCTTGAATCCTTAAAGAATGAAATGAAGGAGACCATCAGACAGTCTGTTGCTGAATTGAAAACCAGTCTTTTTGATGAGCTGAAAAATGTAGAACAATCCTTAGAACTATCTCTAGGATGTGTTGTGGGAAGTCCAATCAAAGAAGTGATGGATGAAATGAAAGTGTGCCACACTCAAATTGAAAGCTGGACTGGAGCAGTAGTGGCCCTCAGACAATCATTTGCTTCTTTAACTGC